>CM060911.1:185390508-190390508 GCA_030737875.1 Allium sativum
CGAGGTGTTACAATGACATTCTACGATGGCACGACTGGTCCTTGTGCCTTCCTAAACCATTATGAATGGCTGATGGACTCCAACCGGTCCACCAATGCGGTCAAATCCAAGTGCTTCCCAGTCTTTTTTATCAAGTACGACACTGCTTTGTTTCGCTCGCCTTCCACTCCGATATGTCAACAACTTCGGCCAGCTAGCCACGGAATTGGTTAAGCAATTTAGAATGCACATTCTAATTCCAAAGAACGTCATTACCCTATCCAATCTTTACCAAGAGTCTGCAGAATATCTAAAAAGCTATCTTGCACAATTTAGTACCGCCATCGCCGAGGTCGACGACCCGGAGCCTTGCATCGTGCTCATCCAGCTTGTAAAGGGTGTCCTTCCTACCTTTGAGTTCGGATCCTGGATCGATAGAAAGCAGTCTGAGAACTTAGAAGCTTTGTATGAAAAGGCTAGAAAGTTCATGTGCCAAGAAGAAGCAAGGCGTAATCGAGCTTCTCGGGGCAACCACTCGATTACCCACAGGCCAACATCGTCAATAACAGTGTCAAAGGAAATCGGATCGGAGAATCCCCTGACAAGGGCAAAGGAGCAGGCCCTACAAGCCAAAGCCAAACAATGACAAACAAGGCAATAACAATAACTACCAAGGTCTTGTAGATCCTAGGAAACACGACCTGTGATGACTGCCCACAACCCCTGCACTAAACAAGAGGAATAATGCGCTGAAGGGTGTGCCATGCAGCTATGGACGATCATTAAGGTGTGATAACACAAACGGTACCTGTCGTAAAACCCATAGCGCAAGGATAAAATATAGTTGAATATATGCAACAGGTAATAGTAATGTAGCAGAAAACACCAAACTTCTATAATGACTGGAAAGTAATATCCATACACATGGATGACAACAATAGAGTTTATACAACTTTCCTCACTATAACACTCAAAGAAGAATAACAAACAACAGAAATCCAAATAGTATATATTAGGCAAGATAATACGCCATCCTCCCGCTCGCCTCCAAACTACAACATCGTCCTTAGTAAGCTATCACATATCACCTGCCACCTAGTCTACCCATCCACAACCAGATGAACAACCCAAGGTAATAAGAAGGAAACAAAAAACCTTGAGTCTGACAACAGTCTTAGTGAGCAATAAAACATCTAACTAACATCATCAATAAAGTATATGAGAATGAGTAAATAAACGAACTAATCTACCTACAACACCAGAGAAGAACTCAACTCCCATCTTCCCCACATCGGACAGTGATAGCCTTTATATCATACTTGTCAACCATTCATCCATGTAAACTAGAACAACCATTTATTCATGGCAATCAGAAACAACCATCAATATCACTCGTAGCATCCAGATTATGGATCTCACGTAAACCATCCTAATTGAATTCAACATCTCTCAAGCACAAGCCCAAGAGGCCTAAACCAATATTAGACAAGCACCCAAGAAACATCTCCTTCGATGTTGGACAATCGACGTGAGACATTACAAACCAAACAACCAATGAACCATGATAGACTCCGGCTATCACCGCCAATCCTGCTTCGAAACCATCGTTAATCGTATGATGGCCAACCTTGCCATATGTCTAGGGCTAATGGTAACCCCAGTTCTAGCATAAACTCCTTACGCCTTTCAACGATACGTATGTTTGTCCAACCTTGACGACTGGGCCTTTCAACGATATCCAGGGTACTCGGCCAACAACCTTCCAGTCTTTTGGGTGCCCCCATTGTACCCTACTTTGAGCCTGCTAGATTGTACGACAATGATAACTTCTCGGCATTCACATCTCTAGTCATCCAACCTGACGATTTTCCATAGCTCAAGAAAACTTCTCAAGCAACCATTATCCATCCAACTCACGACCTTTGAGTTGTCATCTCACTCGTTGTTCCACACCGATCAACGAACACATTCAACACTTCAAATATTCCCACTTGAATTTCCCTCGAAGTCATAAAATCTTCGAACCACACCGTTCAGGCCAACAATCGCAGCGTTTAGATCGCTCTGCGCTGCAGCACGGGTTCGCGCACTTTTATCGAATTTTTTTCTAGATCCTTTTGTTTAAATCTGGGTCGTACCCAAAAGAATATTTTTCCAGAAATGACCCTATGTCTAACACAACATGACTCCCCATGTCGCATACGACATGACTCTCCATGTCACCCACGAGATGACTCATCAAATCGAACACCCCATGTCTTTCTCCACCATGTCGACTTTCACCATTTCGGTCTCCACCAAGTCGGTCTTCATCAGGTCGATCTCCATGTCGGTTTATATCATCATGTCATGTCGCAACTTAGCTTCATGCGACTTGGTTTCTTGCGTCTTGGCTTCCGACGGCTTGAGTTCTTGGAACATAATCTCTGGCACCTTGACTTCCTGTGACAGACCACGACGCCTTGAGTTACAGCGACATGGCCTCATTTCTTGGAAAGCAAGAAATACGACACGAATCCACCCACAAACCGACTTGATGAAAAACGATATGACTTCAGGCCTAACCAAAATAGCTCCAAATTTGACTAAATATTCAACAAACATCAACGACGATGAAATCCATTCATCCCAAATAACCAAACCAATCATAAACGCTTTAACAAATCATCAATAACATCAGAATAACCATTATCATCATTAAATGATAGAAAATGTTCTAAATCACTATAATTCAATAATTAAACCAAAAATGATGGATCTAACTTACATAAACATTTGAAATGACATAGAAATTACCAGTTTAAAGTTACTAAATCAGATCCTACGGTGATTCACATGAAAATACACTTACCATGATGTAGATCTAAGGAAACGACTTGAAAACGATGAAATTAAGATCATAGAACTCATGTACTTGATTAAGTCCGTGTTAGAGATGTATATCACTCACCAAATCCCCAAAACAAGCCAAAAGAAATGAATTATGATTCTGAATAGCGGATAATTTGCTCTAAACTCTTCGATTCGAAGATCTCTCTCTTTGAATGGCGTAGATCTAGCTTCAAGCAATGCTTCGATTCTCTAAGCTTTAATGGTGGAAAGATGAATAAGACGGAGGAATGGAGGATCTTTAGCACTTTAAAATGAGAGAATGGAGAAAGTAAACTATTCTTCATGCCTCCTACCCCCTATTTATAGCCTCCACCAGCCCACTGATGGGTCTCCCCAAATCATCCCATTATGGCTCACCAAACCTTAACAACCAACTATAAAACCTTATAACGACGACTCCTCCCAAACCGTTGAGCCAAATCTTTAATTTGTCCACTCTACGGAAAGGGAAACATCATTTCCTTTCCAATGGCATAGGTATCAATACCTGATTCGATCCCAGTCAAAAGTCATTACCTGTACAAGACTGATAGGTGAAAATGGTCACAAACAAAATTGGTAAAAATCATGGACATGTCTCACAACCCCATAAATAACATATTAAAATGTGAGAATGATCCAACCCTCTAGGAATAAACTAAAAATATTTTACGATCCTCTGATACTTAAAATGTCGGCTGTTACATTCTCTCTTCCCTCCCCCCCCCCCCCCCCCCAATTAGGAATTTCGCCCCCGAAATCCCAACAAACACAAGCAATCGCAACAATTCTGCATGCCTATCACTCATGAGCAACCAATTCTATCATCCAAACAAGCAGCCATCAGACCTTTCATACATAGACCTATCTTAGCATGCAGAAATCTAAAAACAACCATAGCACATGTTACAATGATATAAGGCGATACGATACTAATGGGTCATATCGACAAAGAGTTTTTGATGGGTTGCTTTCATGCTCTCTTCCTTCTTCCATGTACAATCATCGCCATCCTCACTCTATTGTACCTTGACTAGCTTAACTGACTTCCCCTAAGATGTTTCTTGTCATTCCCCACAACATCCAGTGTCTTACGAGGTTTCACAACTACAGTCTCTACTTCTAGATCTTCGTACTGTTCTAGAGATACCACCACATTTGAATCGTGCGCGAACTTCCATAGAAATGACACGTGGAAAACATTATGTGCACTCAACATCTTCTCGGGTAACTCCAATCTATATGCGAGCTTTCCAATTTGCTTGACTATCGAAAATGGTCCAAAGAATCTTGGAGCTAACTTTCCCTTGTTTCTGAACCGGACCACATGCTTCAACGGCGAAATCTTTACAAAGACCATATCACCCACGTCGAACTCCAAGTCCTTGCGAAGCTTATCAGTGTAACTCTTGTCGAACGATCTCGATACAATCCGAGGCTTCTCTAATCGTCTCTGGCCTAAGTATCAACTTATCTCCAGTTTCTAACTAGCATGCTGGAGAATTGCACGGTCTTCCATACAACGCCGCGTATGATGCCATCCCAATGCTAGACTGGTAACTATTATTATATGCATACTCAACTAAATGTAGATTGTCTTCTCATGATCCTCCTTAGTCTAACACATAAGCCCTTGGGAGATCTTCTAAAACTTGGTTAACCCTCTCAGTATGACCATCAGTTTGGGTATGATAAGCCGTACTCAAACATAATTCGGTTCCCAAAGCTTCTTGCAAACTTTTCCAAAATCCACCCATAAACAATGGATCTTGGTCATTCACTATACTTTTTGGGATACTATGGAATCGAACTATCCATTTCACATAAAATTCAGCCAACTTCGATGCTATCATAGTCGATCTGACAGGAATGAACCTTGCGCTTTTGGTCAACCGATCCACATGACCTAAATTCCTTCATTTCCTGCCCTCGTTCTAGGTAATCCATCAATAAAATCCATTGATACTTGCACCCACTTTCACGTAGGAACTTCCAATGACTGAAGCAACCCACTCGGCCTCTTCTGTTCAGCTTTCACTAATTGACAGTTCATACACTTGAAAATGAACTTTCCAATATCTCTCTTCATCCCTTCCCAGTCGTAGATTCGCTTCATTTCTTGATACATCTTATTACCACCGGGATGAATCGTAAACTTCGAGTGATGACATTCCCTCAGAAGCTCGTTTCTCAATTCGTCGATATCAAGAACAACTATTCTCCCTTGCTTTCGAAGCCAACCTTCTTAATCGACTTCGAACTCTTTATCCTTGGGTTCTAGTTTCTAGATAAGCTCGATAAGCTTCACATCTCGCTTTTGGCTCTTTCCAATCCTTTCGATAAGAGTAGGTCTTATCGATAAGCTTGCCAACATTTCATGTTCCAACTCGCACCTTGGCCTGAAGTCAAATCTTGCCAAATTCTCAAGACTCTTCCATTCTGAAAACATCGCTCCCAAACTTGCATGACTTCGACTCAACGCATATGCAACTACGTAACCCTTGCCAGGAGCATAAGCTATACCAAAATCATATGATGTCAGAAACTCTAACCATCGTTGTTGCCGAAGATTCAAGTCCTTTTGGGAGAAAAGATACGTCAATGACTTGTGATCCGTTAACAACTCGAACTGAACTCCCAACAGATAATGTCCTCACATCTTCAGAGCAAACACAATCACCGCCAACTCCAAATTATGAGTTGGATAATTCCTCTCATGCGGCATTAGCCGTCGACTCGCGTAGGCCACAACCTTATCCTTCTACATTAGCACTACTCCAAGCCCAGTACCACATGCATCGATGTATACTACCATTTCTTCATTCCCACTCAGAATGGTCAACAAAAATGCACTCGTCAACCGCACTTTCAGGATTCCAAATGGTTGCTCAAACTTTGCATACCATGTGAACACTTGGTTCTTCTTCGTCAATCCTATCAATTATGCAGCTATCTTGGATAAATCCTTGATAAACCGTCGGTAATACCCTGCCAACGTAAGGAAACTCCAAACATCTGTCGCATTCTTATGTTGATCCAAGTCCTAGATTGCTGCTACCTTAGCGGGGTCAACTGCTATACCATTTCCAGAGACAACATCGCTTAAGAACCTTACTTCACTCTTATAGAAGTTACACTTCGAAAACTTAGCTTTCAGCTGATTCATTCGCAAGATTTCCAGAACAACTCTCAAGTGCATCTTATGTTCTTCCTCATTCTGGGAGTAATCCATAATATCATCCATGAACACAAGCACGAACTTGTTCAATTGATCTCTGAAAACTCTATTCATAAGATCCACAAAATACGCTGGTGTGTTAGTCAACCCGAATGGCATCACTAACTATTCAAAGAAACCGGATGGTGTCCTAAAAGCAGTCTTCGGCACACTATCCTTGGCCACCCTCAGCTGGTGAAATCCTGTTGCCAGATCCATCAGAGAAAATACTTTGGCCTCGTGAAGCTGATCGAATAAATCATCAATCCTCGGTAATATATACTTGTTCTTCTTGGTCACCTTGTTCAGCTCACGATAGTCCACACACAATCTCAGCGAGCCATCGACTTTGGTTGCAAACACAACTGGTGCACCCCATTCGAACACACTTCTCCGAATGAATCCTTTTCCCAAAGGATCACAAACTTGCACCTCTAACTCTCGCTGCTCCTTAGGCGCCATCTGCCTAAGAGGCATAACGATTCGTCTAGCACCCTTGACCAAATAGATCCTAACTCGATATCAAGATGCAGCGGCAAGCCTTTGACCTAGTCAAAGACATCCTTATACTCATTAGCGATCAACACAGATGACAAGTCTTCCTGTGGAATCCCAAGCGAATATAGATAGCTTACAATGACCCCGTCTTTGGGCTTACATCTAATCAAACCCTTTCGCCATTTCACATCCCCAATTCTCACCTCTCGCTTCTCGCAATTCACCCTTGGAGCATACCTCTTGAGCCAATCCAAGCCCGACAACACCAGACCATGACACAACATGCACAAACTGGACGAACCCCTAACTGGATTAATCACGATCAATGGTCTATCACAAATCTCAGGTTCCAAACCCAGGCGGCATACAAGCTCATTACCTATGAAAGAATGCGATGCTCCCGTATCGAACAACACACGAACGGAGACACCTTTAACTAAAAGAGTACCTTGAATGTCGACACCCTTTCCTTTCTCCTCTGCAGTAGGAGCTCTTGAAGAATATGGTATAGCTTCTGAAGCATATGCCTTCACAACCTGCTTGCCCTAAGTTAATTATGGACAATCTTTCTTCTCATGCCCTGGCTTTCCACACTTGAAGCACTTCTTCTTAGCTTTGGGATTCTTGCACTCACTCTAGTAATGATCCTTCTATTGGTAGTTAAAGCAAACTACCTCACTCTTAGGCTACTTATGGCCATCCTTTCCTTTCTTGTTGCTTCCTCTTCTTATTATTTCCACCTTGTTGTGGTTTTTGAACTTCCTCGGTTGCAGCGACAACATTTGCTTCTTTAGGAAACAAGCTTTCATGGCGAGCAGCTTTTTCCACAATCTTTTCAAATGGATTGTCAAGATGATCCACCAATGACCTTCCAATATAGGTACCCAGATCCATAACAAACTTTTCATTCTTCTGATAGGGTGTATCGATGTACGAACGAGCATATCTGGACAAGGCCTCAAAATCAGAAACATAATCAAGCACAGAACGATATTCTGCTTCAGCTCTATGAACTTCTTGAATAAGGCTGACTTCTTAGGAGTGGAGATAAACTTTTCTTCAAACTTATCTTGGAATTGCTCTCATGAAATCTCCTCTTCTGGAGTCTCAAGTGTAACAGAGTTCTACAACTCCATGGCCCTGCCCTACAACTACCTTGATGCAAGCTTCCTCTTAATTGCACCATCCAAACACAAGTCTCAAAAATACGGACACAAGAATCCATCCACCTCTGAACCTCTTCAGCTGGCTTAGTTCCTTTGAACGGCTTCCCTCCTAGAAATGTATAATCTTTGCACAACTTCGCAAAATTCACAACCCTATGAACTCACACACCAACATCTACCGTAGCTTCCGCTGGAGCGGGAACCCTTCGTATGACTACTTCCATCATGACCTCAAACATGGCTGAGTAATCTAACATACCTCTATTTCCCCCTCCAGGCATAGCTCCCTCCCTAGCAGTATGTCTTGAAGTACGTTGACTCATTCTAAGTCTGCAAATTAGAATGATTAGCCGCTTGCAAGAAAAGCTACTAAAGAAGTACAAACACTATTATATTATATACACTATATAGTATACATCCAACAGAAATCTACAAATACGTCTCTCATACATAATTACATCTTCGAACTTTAGCTAAAATCGTTAACCATATCTTTGATACCAAATGTGACGATCGCCCACAACCTCTGTACTTAATAAGAGGAATATGCACTGAAGTGTGAGCCAGCCAGCTATAGATGATCATCTAGGTATGATAACTAACACAAATGGTACCTGTCGTAAAATTCACAGCGTAAGGATAAAATATATACTACAGGTAATAATAGTGAAGCAGAAAACACCAAAATTCCATAATGACTAGAAAGTAATATCCATACACGTGGATAACAAAAATAGATTTATACAACTTTGCCTCACGACAGCACTCAGAGAAGAATAACAAACAATCCAAATACTATATAGCAGGCACGATAATACGCCAGCCTCCAGCTCATCTCCAAACTACAACATCGTCCTCACTAAGCTACCACCTATCACCTGCCACCTATTCTGCCCATCCACAACCAGATGAACAACCCAAAGAAATAAAAGGGAAAAATAAACCCTTGATTTAGACAACAGTCTTAGTGAGTGATAAAACAACGACCTAACATCATCAATAAAGTATATGAGAATAGGTAAATAAACGAACTAATCCACCCACAACACCAGAGAAGAACTCAACTCCCGTCTACCCCACAACGGACATTGATAGCCTTTACATCATCCATTTCAACCATTCATCTATGGAAACTAGAACAACCATGTATTCATGGCATTCAGAAACAACAATCAATAGCACTCATAGTATACAGATTATAGATCTCACGTAAAACATCCTAATCGAATTCAACATCCAACAAGCACAAGCCCCAGAGGCCTAAACCAATATCAGACAAGAACCCAAGGAACATCTCGTTCGACGTTGGATAATCTACGTGAGACGGTACAAACCAAACAACAAGTCAACCATGATAGACTCTGGTTATCCCTGCCAATCCTGTTTCGAAACCATTGTTAATCGTATGATGGCCAACCTTTTCATATGTCAAGGGCTAATGGTAATCCCGGTTCTAGCATAAACTCTATATGCCTTTCAAGGATACGTATGTTTGTCCAACCTTGATGGTTAGGCCTTTCAATGATACCCAGAGTACTCGACCAACAACCTTCCAGTCTTTTGGGTGACCCCATTGTAACCCTGCTAGAACGTACGATAACGATAACTTCTTGGCCTACGCATCTCTAGTCATCCAACCCAACGACTTTTCGTAGCTCAAGCAAACTTCATAAGCAACCATTATCCACCAACTCATCGAGTCGAACATGCCATGTCGGTCTCCACCATGTCGGCTTTCACCATGTTGGTCTCCTCTAAGTCAGTCTCTATCAGGTCGGTCTCCATTTCGGTTTCCACCATCATGTCATGCCGCAACTTAGCTTCATGCGACTTGGTTTCCTGCGCCTTAGCTTCCGACAGCTTGACTTCTTGGAACAGGATCTCCGATGCCTTGACTTCCTGCGACAATACCCCGGCGCCTTGAATTCCTGCGACATGGCCTCATTTCTTGGAAAGGAAGAAATACATCATGAATCCACCCACGACCTGACTTGATGAAAAAATACATAACTTCAGTTTCGACCAAAATACCTCCTTATCTAACCAAATCTTCGACAAACGTCAACGATGATGAAATCCATTCATCCCAAACATCCAAACCAATCATAAATGCTTTAACAAATCATCAATAACATCAAAATAACCATTATCATCATTAAATGATAAAAAAGCTCTTAATCACGATAATTCAATAATTAAACCAAAAATGATGGATCTAACTTGCATAAACATATGAAATGACATAGAAATTACTGGTTTAAAGTTGCTAAATCACATCGTATGGTGATTCACATGAAATTACACATACCATGCTGTAGATCTAAGGAAAATGATTTGAAAATGATGAAATTAAAATCATAGACCTTATATACTTGATTAAATCAGCGTGAGAGATTCATATCACTCACTAAATCCCCAAAACAAGCCAAAAGCAATGAATTATGATTCTGGACAACAAAGAATTAGCTCTAAACTCTTCGATTCGATGATGTCTCTCTCTCTCTCTTTAAATGGCATAGATCTAGCTTCAAACAATGTAGATTTTCGATTCTCTAAGCTTTAGCTATGGAAAGGTGAAGAAGATGGAGCAATGAAGGAACTCTAGCTCTTCAAATTGAGAGAATGGAGAAAGTAAACTATTCTCTATGCCTCCTAGCCCCTATTTATAGCCTCCACCAGCCCACTAATGGGCCTTCCCAAATCAGCCCATTATGGCTTACCAAACATAAATAACCAACTGTAAAACCGTAAAACAGCACCTCCCAAACTGCTGAGCCACATCTTTATTGTTTCCACTCTGCAGAAAGGGAAACATCATTCCCTTTCCAATGGCACAGGTCTAAACACCCGATTTGATCCCAGTCAAAAGTTATTCCATATACAAGACTAACAGGGATAAAATGGTCACTAACAAAATTGGTAAAAATTATGGACATGTCTCACAACCCCATAAACAACATATTAAAATGTAAGAATGATCCAACCCTCAGGGAATAAAATAAAATATTTTGCAATCCTCCGATTCATAAAATGCGGGTTGTTACACGACTGCTACCAGAATTATAGGACCGACACACCACTGAATCAGGATATGTAGACAATCTACTTAGAGGCCTGCAATACTCTCCAGCATAAGAAGCCCAACACTAGCGAATCCACTGACTACGAGAAAAACTCCGGCAAATACTGCAGATTCCATGACATGTATAGGCAAAACACTAACGATTGTCGTCGCCTCAAGAATGAGATCGAAAAGCTCATCCGCGAGAAATGCTTGGAACAATATGTTCAGGATCCGGTTCCTCCCGAAGCAGCTATAGGCCCTCCAATTCCCGCACTTCTAGCACCTACAAATGTGGCCCCAGAGCCGTCCAACCAAAGTTCACGTGACATCGTGGTTAATACTATATGTGGCGGACCTCACCCCATGCACAATAGCTTCCTGAAGATGGAGCAATATACCAACTCTATAAAGCATGCCACATACGAAGCTTACTCTACTTTGGATGAGTCTGTCCTTTCCAAGCTCTAGAAGACAATGCGGGACAATATCATCTTCTCCGAGAGATATTCCATGGGAATTGATATCCCGATCATTGACCCTTGTCATCTCAGCCTAGATCGGATCATCCTTCATCCGGAGAATCTTCATCGACTCAGGATGGTCGATCAACATCATCGTCAAGTCAGCCTACGACCAAATGAAACTTGAGGCCAAAGACTTGAAGCCCTACTATGCCATGATCCACGACTTCAACATATCTTTCAATCACCCAATAGGCATGTTCGACCTGCTTGTAGAACTCAGAGAAGGGGATCGAAGTCTGGTTCGAATCCTCGCCTTTGTGGTTATCGACGTCATCTCTCCGTACAATGTTTTCTTTGGAAGCCCTTCCTTATAGAGTTCCAAGTTTGCATGTTACCATGGTCCCTTCTAATGAAGTTCCCGACAGAAAATGGGATAGGCACCGTAAAAGCGACCAAGCAATAGCTAGGGATAACTGCCTCATAGAGTGGAGGAATGTGCACAATAAGGACAAAGGCAAGACCGTGCCTCCGCTTTCATGCGCCAAGACCGTCTCCGCATAAAAATCAAAGGCGTTTGAGTCTTGGCTTAGGCGCCATTTCCATCTATCTGACGATATCGATCCAAGGGAAGATAAAGAGCCTAATGTTGAAAGGACTACCCCAGTAGAACCTATGGTGGATGTTCTGGTCAGACCCGACGACCCGACAAAGGACTTGAAAGTTGAATCGCAACTCCACCCCATAATTAAGGAAGATCTTGTGGAATTCTTGAGGGCCAACCTGGACGTATTCGCTTGGACCCACTCTGATATGGGTGGCATCGACCCCAGTACCTTGTCCCATACTAACTATCAACCTCTTGCAACCTCCAATCAAACAAAAATGTCGATTCTTGGAAATCGAAAGATCGACTGCACTCAAGGAAAAGGTAGATAGGCTACTCAATAACGATTTTATCTGAGAAGCCTACTACTCTTATGTAACACCCCACGTCCATTAATGTCACTCACAAAGGGAATGCATCAACTTCCATGGAGGTTTTAAGTGAATATAGAAACGAAAAATTACAACAAGACAGATAATAAGTAGTACTTGGAAATCTAAAACTTTATTTTATTGCAGCGGAAATTAAACATGTTTGTTACATCATAAAACCATAAATCGGAGTCAAGTATAATATCCATCTTGAGAAAACAAAATACATAACCCCATTACATAAATAACCATTAAAGAAGATAACAAGCTGGACTTTACTTCAGCGGTCCAAGCTTTCCAAAGAGAGATGAAGCAATCCAATCAAACTCCACTAGAGCTGGGCCCACCCTGAGGACCTAGTGGGGGGAAAAAGATAGAAATGGAGGGGGTCAGACATAAAGTCTGGCGAGTATGATAATTCTAACAATACTATTATCAAAATAACTAGATTAAGGCATAAGCTGGAAAACAAGGAAATGTCTATGAACTATTAGGTATGGAAGAGCAAATAAAGATAACGTTAAAGGCACACCTAATTACTAACGAATAATTACTACACTGCACCACACCAGTCACTCTCAAAGTTGATCCCACTTGCTTCACTTAGAAATTATATAAATTGCTTTGCGTACCCCTAGCTGACTACATAGGTGCCGCCTGCCCCTACCTCCGCTAGGTGTACCCCACTACCCATTTTCGATCGGCTCCCTACTCGTAGATACCCGTGCTGGCCCCACAGTAGGGTGTATCACTCCCCTAAAGTGGCAACCCGGTACAACTAAAGAATTCACGGCTTATACCTACACGATGCAATAACGTCTTACCTACCAGCCAGGGTGCACACACGCATATGAAACCCGTTGGACTTGCGTTGCCATCGCTACCCCGTTTTGGCCTCTTATAGTCAAGACCAGTATGCGTGTCACGTCCTCGACTTGGGTCGAGCCCACAAAGATACGTTTGGGTTACTGGTTGAAATGGGCCCCCACAAGCTATCCACCTAAGCTTGTCCCCACTAGTGTATCCCACTTAACCCTCTTCTTAGTCATGTTCATTTACATGTGTGTTTGGTTAAGTCTTACTACTCGTATTTCAATTGCCACTAAAGGCAATCACTAGATTCCTCATGCCACCCAAGGCACCTACTTAACCCCCATGTCCCACCTTACATGTTTATCTGGTTAAGTATTTCTTAATTCATTCAGACCATAACCTCATAAAGACCTCTCACATTAGACTGGCATTTATGGCAGCTGGATTTGCCGGGCGGGTCCGGGCAGTCTTACGCCATAAAAGAGTCTAACCTCGTGTCTTTACAACTGTTATGCTTTAATTTGGGCCTAGGACCTCTCACATTGGGCTGACATTTGTGACTACTGGATTTGCCGGGCGGGTCCGGGCAGTTTTACGTCACAAACGAGTCCAACCTCGTGTCCTAAGCATTGATTAACACTTACAATCTTTTACCCCCAGTTTTAATAATTCCCTATTCAAATTATTAATTAATTCCAATTTTAATGATGTCCATAATTGACTCAATTATGGCCATCCATTCATGGCATGCAAAATCATATCAATTGCACCCCAACTTCTTAATATTAAATCCTTAATATTACCCCTACCCCACGTTATACGTTCGCTTATTCAACGCAAACTATACGTTAGACTCGAATAGTCTAACTCATAGCACAAAGATAAATTATCACAACATATAGACAAATAAAATAAATCTAATCATAATAGGGGTGAAGCTTGCATAAAACTACACATGTTATGGATCTAAAGGTGTCAACTTGTTTGGTTAAATGTCACAATTTAAATGATATGGTCATAATCCAAATTCATGTATAAACTTGCATATGGTGTTTTATGCAACATAATGATGGTGTGAACTAGCATCTAACACATAGAACTCACCCATGTCATAGCATAATTCTGGATCTAAATAGATGTCATGGCATATGTTCATAATCTTTACTAATCAATCTAAACTTGCATACATGATTTGTCATCAACATAGCCTAAATAATATCAACATTATGACTTGATTAACATGAACTAATTAGCATAGATAATAACATCATGACTTTATAACATGTATGATTTATCACAACTTAGCATAGAAAATTACAAACTATACAATATCATCATAGCATGATTTACAACATATAGGATATCATCATCACATAACATAGGATTTACAACATACATGATAGCATAAGGTTTACAACAACATATATGACAATCCACATCATTCACTTATAATCCATTCATAACTTAATCTAATTAGTTTAATAATAATCTTGTTAAGATCATCATACTCACAATTAGAGAAGAAAGAGAGTCTTGATTTGCTTTAGAGTTGGGTAGAATTAGGGTTTTGATTAGCTTTCTTCCTTCTTAGTTGGCGGCGGCTAGACTGAGTTCCATGGAGGCGGTATGACGGTGGCTATTCTATTTTTCATGTGAATTAGAGTGAGAGACTACCTAGGTATTTATAGAGTTTAGGATTTATTTAGACCGTCAGATCAACTCAGAACTAAACTGAACTGTTAAATTTGCCAACTCAGCCCTAAAGACACATCAGCAGCTCAAGATTGGGCTCAGCAAACCCGAGCCGCCTGGACAGGTCGACACCCAGGTCGACTGCCCAGTCGACCTGGGGGGTGTCGACTGCCCAGTCGACCCCTCAGTCGACCTGGGGTGCTGGGCGGGAAATTTCCCGCCTAGCCTACTTGACTACGAATTTTGAATTTTAAATTTTTTGAAATCTGTTTTGAATTTTCTGAAACTTCTGATGGCCATAACTTCTTCATACGAAGTCGAATTCACGCAAACTCGGACTCTATTTCAACCAGAATTCCGAGACGAACACAATGGCGCAACCCGTTTCCCATAATTCTCACGTCTGAGATTAGTTATTCTTTAATTTGTGAATATTAATATTAACAGAATTACGGGGTGTTACATTCTCCCCTCTTTAAAGGATTTCGACCCCAAAATCTTCAAGTCAAGAAGAATGTATATCCTAACATCCAATCGTCCATCTACTCAACCATCAAACACAGGCATCCATTGTCCTTATAGACTTCTAATGCTTTAATGTCCATATCTAATGCAAAATCAGGCGGTCCACTGATTCAGTTGACCTCCTTAATGCAAATCATGATAGTGCCATGCGTCCATTATGTATGCAAAAGTTCCTTAATGCTACATATTATCTCTATATACGTGCACAATCATCATCTGAATGCAGCATCCATATGATAAAAACAAATCCTCATACATCCATTTTACTAAATACATCCATATATATGCAACATGAAATATGAAGTGACTGAGCCGATCTCGTGCCTAATAGTGTGTGTGTATGCGTCCACGAGAAACCACTAGCAAACACTTGCATCCACTTTGCATCCATCATACATAACATGTCTCAAACACATGTTTCAACCATAGGATTATCCTAACTAAAGGTCAAATATACTAGCGAGAGGACATACTAAAGATAAGATAAGTACAAGATAAGCGATAAAGGAGAAATTAAAGGACATACCCTCAAAAAGAAAAGGGTACAACGAACGCATCTTCTCTTCCGTCTCCCAAGTAGCGTTGCTCTCATCATCTCCCCATTGTACTTTGACTAGTCTGACCTCTTGATTTCTCAGCTTCTTAATCTCTGACCCAAGAATGCGCGTAGGAGCTCGTCGAATCGTCGCATCACGCTCTATCTCCACCTCTCTAAGCAAGTTCGGCCCTACCACCTCCGCGGTCTCGTGCAAGCACTTCCTCAAATGTGACACATGGAATACGTCGTGTATACCACTAAGTCTCTCAGGCAACTCCACTCTATACGTCGTCTGCCCAATCCTTTCCTTAATAGGAAACGACACTACGAACCTTGGTGCTAACTTCCCAACGGACCCAAAGCGAACAACGTTTCGTAATGGAGACACTTTGATAAAGACCATGTCCCCAACATCAAACTCAAGATCTGTCCTCCTCTTATCTGCATAAGATTTCTGCCTATCTTGCGCTGCTTTCATCCTCCTTCGAATCAAGTCGATCTTCTCCGAAGTCTCCCTAATCATATCGGGCCCAAGTAAGATCTTATCCGTAGATTCCCACCAACATGTAGGTGAACGACAAGGTCGTCCATAAAGAGCTTCGAAAGGTGGCATGCCACTGCTAGATTGAAATCTGTTATTATATGCGAACTCCACCAATGGAAGATGCTCTTCCCATGTACCCCCAAAGTCTAGGATACATAACCTCAATAGGTCCTCTAGAATATGATTCACCCTCTCGGTTTGGCCGTCCGTCTGAGGATGATATGCGGTGCTCAAACATAACTGAGTCCCTACCGCCTATTGTAAGCTTCTCCAAAATTCGCTAGTGAAAATAGGATCGCGGTCGCTCACTATGCTAGAAGGAACACCGTGCAAACGAACTATTTCTCGGACGTATATAGAAGCTAACCATGGAGTAGTCCTCTTACTCTTCACGGGAATGAAATGGGCGCTCTTAGTAAGTCTATCGACTATAACCCAAATCCCCGTATTACCCCTCCTTGATCGCGGTAATCCATCCACAAAGTCCATCGAGACACTTTCCCACTTCCATAGTGGAACCTCCAATGGGTGAAGCAACCCACCGGGTTTCTTTTTCTCCGCTTTTACTTGTTGGTACACCAAGCATCTAGCGACATACTCGGCCACATCCCTCTTCATATCAGCCCAAAAGAAAACTCGCTTCATGTCTTTGTATATCTTGTCCCCGCCGGGATGGATGGTCATCTTCGAACGATGTGCATCATCAAGAACGGTCTTCCTTAGGTCATCGTCTTTTGGTACACAAAGTCTACCATCCCTACGTAACCAACCCTTATCATCTAGGGTATACCTACGGAGATGGCTTAATGACTCCCCTCTTTTGAGCTTTTCTACTAACTCAACCAACTGTGGGTCGTCTCGTTGTGCCTCGCCAGTCCGTCCCAAAAGCGTAGGCCTGACCTCCAAGGATGTTAGTAAACCGGGTACAAAGTCAACGAAAGGTGTAAAGTCAAACGTAGAAATGAACTCTAAACTTTGCCGCTCAACAAACAAAGGACTTAAGGATAATCTTTTTCTACTTAAGGCATCGGCCACTACGTTACCCTTGCCAGGGGTATATGTTATTTCGAAATCGTAGGACGCTAAGAACTCCATCCACCTTTGCTGCCTTAAGTTCAAGTCCTTCTGAGAGAATAAGTATTTTAAAGATTTGTGGTCGGTGAATAATTCGAATTTCTCGCCAAGAAGATAATGACGCCAAGACTTAAGCGCGAAAACAATAGCGGCCAACTCTAGGTCATGTGTAGGGTAATTTCTTTCATGCACTCTCAACTGCCTTCCACCATAGGCTATTATCCTACTCTCTTGCATTAAGACTGCGCCTAGACCTGTCCCACAAGCATCGGTATAAACAGTAAATGGCTTACTCCCATCTGGCGGCATTAGACTGGGGCTGAGGTCAAAGCTCTCTTCAAACGTTGGAACGCATCATCACAATCTACGTCCCATGTGAAAACTAGGTTCTTCTTCGTCAAGCGTGTTAATGGAGCTGATATCTTTGCGAAGTCTTTGATAAACTTCCTATAGTAGCTAGCCAACCCCAAGAAACTTCTTACTTCGGTAGCATTTTTAGGGACCTTCCAATCTTGGATGGCCACCACCTTCGCGGGATCCACAGCTATCCCTTCTTTGGAAACCACGTGCCCTAAGAATCGTACTTCCTTCCTCCAGAAGTGACACTTAGAAAATTTAGCTTTAAGGTTATGCGCTCGTAGGTATCCAACACTTCCCTAAGATGTAGGGCACGTTCTTCTTCATCCTTAGAAAAGATCAAGATGTCGTCTACAAAGACCACCACGAATTTATTAAGGTACTCCCTAAACACCCTACTCATCAAATCAACAAAGTATGCGGGGGCGTTTGTCAAACCGAAGGGCATCACTAGCCATTCATAGAAACCATCCGGAGTCCTAAAGGAAGTTTTGTCTATGCTATCCTCAGCCACTCTCAACTGATGGAAACCAATGGCTAAGTCCAACTGCGAAAACACTGAGGCGCCAACTAACTGATCGAAGAGATCGTCAATCCTCGGCAGTGGGTATCTGTTCTTCGTAGTAAGCTTATTAAGTTCTCTATAGTCCACACAAAGTCTAAGGGACCCATCCGCCTTCGTGGAAAATACTACTGGAGCACCCCACTCCGATATACTACGTCTTATGAACCCCTTCTCAAGCAACTCTTTCACTTGCTTATTGAGTTCCCTCCTTTCACGAGGAGCCATGTGGCGTACTGGTAAAGATACTGGTTTTGCATTATCCACAAGATATATTCGAAAATCTATCTCCTGCTTCGGAGGCAAGCCCTTCACCTCCTCAAACACATCCGAGTATTCTCGGACCACTCTAACAGATCGTAGATTCTCCACAGACGCGTCAAGCGATTCTAGATAACTTAGCATAACGGAATTTATGGGATTACAAAAGGTTTCGAGAGTGTTACCAAGGCGAGTCATGAGCCTAACTACTCTCCTTTCACAATCAAGAATGGCCCCATTTCTGGATAACCAATCCATTCCTAAAATTAGCCCATAGCCCGTGAATCCCAAAACATAAGCATCACATCTAAACTCAACGCTAAGTATAGAAATTTTCAAATCCAAACACATCATGGACAAATAAGCTGAGCCCCCAATTGGATTCGAAACAACTAAGGGATCCTCTACTAAACTGGTGTTTAAGTGCAGTGATTCAACTAATGATGTAGAGATAAACGAATGCGATGCGCCCGAATCGAATAAGGTACGGACAGGATAATCAAAAAGAAAAACTAAGCTTTCAACAAAAATGGTTCTACCTCGTTCTTGCAGCGGTGGGACCGCGAGAGCCTGAACTTGTCCCCTTGCCTGCCCTGGTGCCATAAGAGCCTGCCCATGTCCTCCCGAGGTAGACCCTGCGCTCTGCCCCTTCTTTGGGCAGTCCTTCACTAGATGTCCCGCATCGCCACAAGGAAAACAGCCAGTCTTATTTTTCTTTCGGCAATCCTTGCTGAGATGGCCTGGTGTCCCACAGTTAAAGCATTTCTTCTTTCCCTTGCCATTATTGTCTTTACCACCCTTCTTCTTTTGCTGTTGTGGTTTCTTCTGATCCCCTTTCTTCTCGGGTGCCTTATTAGCATTAGCGCCTTTCTCCTCGTGCATGAGTGCCATTTCTACTAGCTTCTCAAAGGTGGCCCCCATAGGGATGTGGGTCATAGCCAACCCCTGCAACGGTTCATTCAAGCCATTAACGAACCTCAGAGCCTTCTTCTCCGGCGTGTTCACTAAGTCCAAGCCAAACCTTGCTAACTGATTAAATTTGTTGACATATTCTTTCACTGATGAGCTTCCTTGCTTTAATGTCAAGAACCTTTCCATATATAGATTATCTTCTACCATTGAGAGAAACTTTGCCTCAAACCTACATCTGAAATCCGCCCAAGAATCAATAGGACGCTCCCCATTAGTGACCTCCCACCAAAACGAGGCATCTCCCTTCATTAACCAAGCTGCTAATTTGACTTTCCTCCCTTCTTCTACTTCAATGATTTCTAGCAATTCTTCCACCTCCTTAAGCCAATCTCTAGCTTCCATAAACGTTTCTAACCCTTGAAAATGTTTTCCACCCATAGCCTTAAATTCCTTGCACGTCTTTGCAAAAGTATCAGCGCGAGGAGGAAGAAGAGGAGCGGGTGCAACTGGTGGTGGAGGAACATTGGCTAGACCTGCAGCGGCCCTAGCCTCTAATAACCTCCTATACCATCCTGGTATCATTACACCGTCCGAAAGGTTAAGATCTTCAGCCATGCTGAAACGAAAAAGGAAAGATTCAAAATGGAGAATTCGAAAGATAAAGATATGGCTATTGGGGATTATGTTTTTCATAAAAACTTTCCTCTTAAAATAACTCATTAAGGCATGTTTTTGAAAACACTTCTTCCAAAAGTACTTTAGAAAAATAGTTTTTCTACAAATTTTATCTGTTCTGGTAACCTTAAGCTCTGATACCACGTGTAACACCCCAAGTCTATTAATGTCACTCACAAAGGGAATGCATTAACTTCCATGGAGGTTTTAAGTGAATATAGAACAGAAAAATTACAACAAGACAGATAAAAAGTAGTACTTTAAAATCTAAAACTTTATTTTATTCCAGCGGAAATTAAACATGTTTGTTACATCATAAAACCATAAATCAGAGTCAAGTACAATATCCATCTTGAGAAAACAAAATACATAACCCCATTACATAAATAGCCAATAAAGAAGATAACAAGCTGGACTTTACTTCAACGGTCCAAGCTTTCCAAAGAGAGATGAAGCAATCCAATTAAACTCCACTAGAGCTGGGCCCACCCTGAGGACCTGGTGGGGGGAAAAGATAGAAATGGAGGGGGTCAGACATAAAGTCTGGCGAGTATAATAATTCTAACAATACTATTATCAAAATAACTAGACTAAGGCATAAGCTGGAAAACAAGGAAATGTTTATGAACTATTAGGTATGGAAGAGCAAATAAAGATAACGTTAAAGGCACACCTAATTACTAACGAATAATTACTACACTGCACCACACCAGTCACCCACAAAGTTGATCCCACTTGCTTCACTTAGAAATTATATAAATAGCTTTGCGTACCCCTAGCTGACTACATAGGTGCCGCCTGCCCCTACCTCCGCTAGGTGTACCCCATAACCCATTTTCGATCGGCTCCCTACTCGTAGATACCCATGCTGGCCCCACAGTGGGGTGTATCACTCCCCTAAAGGGGCAACCCGATACAGCTAAAGAATGCACGGCTTATACCTACACGATGCAACAACGTCTTACCTACCAGCCCGGGTCCACACACGCATATGAAACTCGTTGGACTTGCGTTACCATCGCTACCCCGTTTTGGCCTCTTATAGTCAAGCCCAGTATGCGTGTCCCGTCCTCGACTTGGGTCGAGCCCACAAAGATACATTTGGGTTACTGGTTGAAATGGGCCCCCACAAGCTATCCACCTAAGCTTGTCCCCACTAGTGTATCCCACTTAACCCTCTTCTTAGTCATATTCATTTACATGTGTGTTTTGTTAAGTCTTACTATTCGTATTTCAAATGCCACTAAAGGCAATCACTAGATTCCTCATGCCACCCAAGGCACCTACTTAACCCCCATGTCCCACCTTACATGTTTATCTGGTTAAGTATTTCTTAATTCATTCAGGCCATAACCTCATAAAGACCTCTCACATTAGACTGGCATTTATGGCAGCTGGATTTGCCGGGCGGGTCCGGGCAGTCTTACGCCATAAAAGAGTCTAACCTCGTGTCTTTACAACTGTTATGCTTTAATTTGGGCCTAGGACCTCTTATATTGGGCTGACATTTGTGACTACTGGATTTGTCGGGCGGGTCCGGGCAGTTTTACGTCACAAACGAGTCCAACCTCGTGTCCTAAGCATTGATTAACACTTACAATCTTTTACCCCCAGTTTTAATAATTCCCTATTCAAATTATTAATTAATTCCAATTTTAATGATGTCCATAATTGACTCAATTATGGGCATCCATTCATGGCATGCAAAATCATATCAATTGCACCCCAACTTCTTAATATTAAATCCTTAATATTACCCGTAACCCATGTTATACATTCACTTATTCAACGCAAACTATACGTTAGACTCGAATAGTCTAACTCATAGCACAAAGATAAATTATCACAACATATAGACAAATAAAATAAATCTAATCATAATAGGGGTGAAGCTTGCATAAAACTACACATGTTATGGATCTAAAGGTGTCAACTTGTTTGGTTAAATGTCACAATTTAAATGATATGGTCATAACCCAAATTCATGTATAAACTTGCATATGGTGTTTTATGCAACATAATGATGGTGTGAACTAGCATCTCACACATAGAACTCACCCATGTCATAGCATAATTCTAGATCTAAATAGATGTCATTGCATATGTTCATAATCTTTACTAATCAATCTAAACTTGCATACATGATTTGTCATCAACACAGCCAAAATAATATCAACATTATGACTTGATTAACATGAACTAATTAGCATAGATAATAACATCATGACTTTATATCATGTATGATTTATCCCAACTTAGCATAGAAAATTACAAACTATACAATATCATCATAGCATGATTTACAACATATAGGATATCATCATCACATAACATAGGATTTACAACATACATGATAGCATAAGGTTTACAACAACATATATGACAATCCACATCATTCACTTATAATCCATTCATAACTTAATCTAATTAGTTTAATAATAATCTTGTTAAGATCATCATACTCACAATTAGAGAAGAAAGAGAGTCTTGATTTGCTTTAGAGTTGAGTAGAATTAGGGTTTTGATTAGCTTTCTTCCTTCTTAGTTGGCGGCGGCTAGACTGAGTTCCATGGCACCGGTATGACGGTGGCTATTCTATTTTTCATGTGAATTAGAGTGAGAGACTACCTAGGTATTTATAGAGTTTAGGATTTATTTAGACCGTCGTATCAACTCAGAACTAAACTGAACCGTTAAATTTGCCAACTCAGCCCTAAAGACACATCAGCAGCTCAAGATTGGGCTCAGCCAAACAATAGCCGCCTGGACAGGTCGACACCCAGGTCGACTGCCCAGTCGACTGCCCAGTCGACCTGGGGGGGTGTCGACTGCCAAGTCGACTCCCCAGTCGACCTAGGGTGCTGGGCGGAAAATTTCCCGCCTAGCCTGCTTGACTTCGAATTTTGAATTTTAAATTTTAAATTTTCTGAAATCTGTTTTGAATTTTCTGAAACTTCCGATGGCCATAACTTCTTCATACGAAGTCCAATTCATGCAAACTCAGACTATATTTCAACCAAAATTCCGAGACGAACACAATTGCGCAACCCGTTTCCCATAATTCTCACGTCTGAGATTAGTTATTCTTTAATTTGTGAATATTATTATTAATAGAATTACGGGGTGTTACATCTTAATGGATCTCTAATCCAGTCCTGGTCAAGAAAAAAAATGGCAAGTGGAAAATGTGTGTCAACTTCTCTGACTTGAATAAGGCATGTCCTAGAGACAACTACCCACTTCCATGGTGATCTGATGACTCCTTCTGTGATGCTTCCTTTACTTGTTATATCAAAGCCCCCTTTGTGGGAGGGGAAGCATTCCTTGGTTCCATGTTTTCTCCTTTGCGTAGCATCTTCCATTCAACTAAGTAGCAGACTCTTCCAGTAATTTGGTCACCACAGACAATTCCCACTTTAGCGTCGGTTGGAGAATTTAACAAAAGACACTAAGGTGCGATCTAAGCTCAAAGTTCTGCTAGGACTGGTTGCATGGTAGCTGACTCTAGGCATCACAGTATGACTATTTAATCCTTATCCGATAGAAATCAGTCATCATTGATGCGGTTGGTAATAGATAGGTTTGCTAAGTTCCTCTGGGAGTGAACCGTAGGACATACGCCTTCACCTCATTATACAAGTGAAATGTAGCTTTATAGTGTTATGATCCTTAGTCACTTTCTGGTATCCCTCACTGAGATTCATCGTCGTAAAGATCATCTGAGTCATCTTTGGAATAGTGTTTGGGTTGCTTCTTATCAATGTCATTCGAGCCTCCGCCGGTTGGACATGTTTAAGTTACGTAAACCAGGTGGCCACTACTGGTTCACGAACAACATCAGTGGCATTGGTGAAGTCAACACACCATTTGGACCGTTAGAGAAGAGGCTGCCAGGAAATAATCTTTCTCTTATACACTTTCATAATTAGCATTCGGAAGCTGCTCAATAGTATGTTGAAGAACATCAGTAAATTGGGTCCATGGCTCTTGGAAGAATTCTAGTCATTGCCACTTTTTTGTGATATTCCCAGACTATTCGTTTAATCTTCATTGATAAGTTTTGATGACTGTTGTTGGCCAAGATATATGCCAAGCCAAAGGCAAGCCTTGCTTTGAGCCGAAGGCGAGCTGTCAGCAGGTACGGGCGCAACGCCGGTGGGGGTCTATGACACCCCATGTCCGTTAATTTCACTCTTTATCAGAATGCATTAAGTTCCATGAAGCATTATAGGTAAACAGAAACAGAAACATCACAAGATTAATATAAAACACAATGGAATTTAAAACTTTATTTTCCAAACAGAAAACGTCATGGTACAAATTCAGTTACAACATAAGTCTGAAATACATAAAACACATTACATCAATTTAAAGTATTTGCCTTGTACTAAAGCCGTCCGAGTATAGTAATATTAAAACATAGTTGCCAAAAAGAGCCATATCAGAGTAGATAGGAAATCAAAGCGGTACATCTAAGCAGCTCCAAGTAGAAACAAAAGAGAGGATCCTAATCAAGCATGAGTATTCCCACCCTGAGAACCTAGGAGGGGAAAGAGAGAGAAAAGGAAACAAAACGGGTCAGACATAAAGTCTGGCGAGTCCAGTTACTTTTAGCATATAAATAAGTAAAAGAATCATGACAGGCATATAAACTGGATGAGAGAGGTAACAATATCATAAGACGGTTATAACAGACTGAGCAGGATAAACAGAATAGAATATATTGCGCTTCTCAAATACTTTTCTCTACATCAATACTAGTATGACAGAAATAAGATGATCCCAACAAAAACAGAACGGTAGATTTAGGTGTACTTCTAGTGAGGAGTTTTACCTCGTACAATAATAAAAGGGTCCGTTTGGCATACATCCCTATTAACTTTGGAAATTCGGGTCAAGTCTGAACGTAAACTTATTGTAAATTCGGTACCTATTTTTCAAAAATAGGTAAAAAGAAAATGTAAAAAAATCATGAAAAATAATTATTAAATAAAACACGTACACGCCGAAAAATTTAAGTGTTAAAACAATCGAAAACCACATCAAAACCCAACAATACAGAAAAATAGCAAAACAACAGGTTTATGCATCAAAAGATGCACATATTCGTACATAGTTACATACATTCATGCTTATATCTCAGTGTTGCATCAAACTGCACTATATATGCATACATATATGCAGCTAGACAGCAATACTTGCATCTTTTTACGCATATATTCATTTAGTGTTGTTTTTTCAACAATTCACAGTTTTCAGACATTGTTGCATACACGTATGCACTTATACACGCATGCATTCATGCACATATTCAGAAGCCTTCCTCCCTTTTGAATTTTTTGCACATATTTATGCATATATATGCAATATTTGCATACATATATGCTACTATTCGTAACACATGCACCTCAGTTCAACCTTGTATGTATATATGTATGCAGCTATTGGTAATAGTTGCATACATGTATGCGTATATTGGTCTAGATTTTCAACAGAAAACACTGGATGAATATAAGCATGTATATATGATACTATTGGTAATAGTTACACAGAAGTATGCAACTTTTTTTCTTACAAATGCTTTTGGGAATATTTCTGATTTTTTGAAGAAAAAAAATTATAACACAGCGCATAATTTTTTTTCGAAAAACACATAAGGTCTAAAAGAAGGACCTGCTTTACATGCCAAACTTGCACTGGGCCCGATTTTCATTTTGAAACATAATAAGGACATTAGCCTAATTTCCATATAATAAAAGGTAGCCCAACAGAAATGACAGGTGTTACCTCCAACGATAATAACGGGCTCCTAAACAAGCAAGACTAGATGCACCCTCATTACTACCCCGAATCGATCGGCTCCCTATCCCGTAGATACTGTGTGGTGGCCCCATAGTAGGATGTATCACTTCCTAAAGTGGCAACCCATTTTTTTGAGAGGCGCAACAATATCAACTGATGTCACAACGTCTTATAGTCCGAATGCAAGCAGATTCATGCACGCACATGAATCCGATGGAATCCGACGTCAACACCCCTACTTAGATAAACCTCTTATAATCAGCTCAGTAAGCGTACTCCTAGCATTTTGACAGGTTATGCCTAACAGTTTAACAAGATTGCATAACCCCAACATATAAAACATGTCAAGTTTGTTGGTTTTTTATATATAACCTCCATTCCCTAATATTTATCAAGATTTACTTAACCCCCACTGATTCAAGCAAGTTTACTTAACCCCTACTCAATTTGACAGGTTCATGTAACCCTCACAAATTTGAACAGGCTAAGTATTACAGGTTAACAAGTTATTATCATTCATCCATTTATGGCTGTTAATTCACTAGACCTATCACATTAAGCCTACCAATTATGGATGTTGGATATGTTGGGTGGTTCCGGGCAGGCTTCTTCCATAAGTCAGACTTAACCTCGTGTCTTAGCAATGTTACGTGTACGTTTATGCACTCGACCCCTCACATTAGATTAACCACTTGTGGACGTCGGATTTGTCGGGCGGTTCCGGGCAGGCTTCTACCGCAAGTGTAATCTAACCTCATGTCTAAGTGCAATTACGGTTTCTAATTACTATAAATCTAGGCCTGTTCATTATTAAACAATTTTTCACGTTCATCAGAGGTTATGCCCCAAACCCAATCTGATTCATGATACAAATTATGCCCCAAATTAAAGTTTTAGACCAAGGTATAGATTTTCCTCCCAAATCCCAATCATGTTTAACAACATAAGTTATGCCCCAGTTTATCGTTCCTAACCATTCCCAATTTCGTGCGCTCACATATTTCAGTGATAGGCCTAAGCTCGAAGGTAGCCTAGGCTCGAAGGTAGCCTATTCTATAAAAAAAAGGTGTGACGACCTCCTACAGCCTCTGCACTTAATAAGAGGAATAATGCGTTGTAAGGTGTGCATGACAGCTATGGACGATCATCAGAGTAGGTGAACACAAGCGGGACCTATCGTGGAACTCACAGCACAAGGATAAAGTATAATAGAACATATACAACAGATAATAGCAATGAAGCATCATATAGCAAACTTTCACAACATCCTGAAAGCTTATCCAACAAATACCAAAGTTTGTACATAAGGCCTCACTACAACCCTCATAAAGCACTAGAATAGTGGAAACAGAAATACAAGATAGTAATAAAACTGGTATGCCAGCCTCCTACTCTCCTCTGCACAGCAGCATCGTCCTCACTAATCACCAGTAGCCTTTTACTTAGTCTGCCCATCCACAACCAGATGAACAACCCAAGGTAATAAGAGGAGACATAAAACCTTAAGTCAGACAACAGTCTTAGTGAGCGATAAAACAGCTAACAAACTTCAACAATAAAGTATATGAGAATGGATAGATAAACATACTAATCTACCCATAACAGGAGAGAAGACTCAACCCAATCTTCCACACATTGGACAGTGATAGCCTTTACGATAAACAATTCATCCATGGAAACCAGAAAACCCATTCAATCATGGTAAGCACTATAACATCCAGATTATAATGTAAACCTTCCTAAACGAATTCAACATCCCTCAAGCATAAGCCCCAGAGGCCTAAAACAATATCAGACAAGCTCTCAAGGAACATCTCCTTCGACGTTGAACAACCTAAAAGAGACGGTACAGACAGAACAACCAATTCATCCGTGACTGACTATGGCTATCACCGCCAATCCTGCTTTGAAAACATCGTTAATCGTTTGACGGTCCATCATGACTGCTATATTTCAAGGGCTAATGGTAACCCCTGTTTTAGCACAACTCCATACGCCATCATGACTCGTACGTTTGTCTTCTCATATCTCGAAAACTAGGCCTTTCATGACTGCCCAAGGTACGAGGCCCATCACGACTGCCCAAAGTACCTCTGCTAGTCCGTTGGAACTTATGATAACGATAATCTCTCATCCTTTGCCTCTCTAGACGTCATCTCCGGCGACTAATCACAAACTCAAGTCCCACTCGAGTAACCATTGTCCACAACCCAACACCTTTTGAACTGTCTACACATTCGTTGCTTTTCACTGATCAACGAACACATCACTTCGAACATCCTCATCTGGACTATCGTCGAAGCCATCATCATCATCGAACCAAATTACATCAGTATAAGAATCAGTATAGCCCATAACATTCATCAACATCAGCTAAGGAAACCAACCGTAGCACTTAAGCCATCAACCACAATGTCTACAAGCGCTGCCAAAACTATAAGCGACCAGGGTATGAAAGACCAACCAGGCTATTCTCAACAAGACCGACCGAACGCATTACCTAGTAGCGACCGTCCCTTCTTTCACCATATGACCGACCGGCCCTTCAGTAGTCCGACCCACCCATCAACTAGCGAACCATCCCTTCTACTCAGGAGCGATCGACCCATCTCACAAGGACCAACCCAATAGCCCCACACACATGACCGACCGACCCTTCAACAAACTGTCGACCCATTTCATACTAGGAGCGACCGACCAGCTCTTCTGTAATAAAACCTAGCCCTCCTTGCACGTCCACTTGCTTGACCGACCATTCGCTTGACCAACCAAGCAGAACCAACCATCCTTCAGTCACACATCCGACCGACCAGAGCCAAGTACGACCGACTCCTATTTTTTCCTACCAAAACTGACCGACCAGCCCTGTCTTGTTCTCGAAGACAGTATCGAGATGCGACCAACCAGGGGTGCACGACCCAAAACATGCACTTCATAATTGCGACTCCAATTTCGACCAAAACTTCGTCAAACGATGCATTCGATGAAATCTACTCAACCAATCCATTCAACACAATCATG
Source organism: Allium sativum (assembly GCA_030737875.1). NCBI lineage: Eukaryota > Viridiplantae > Streptophyta > Magnoliopsida > Asparagales > Amaryllidaceae > Allium > Allium sativum. The sequence goes on from CM060911.1 coordinate 185,419,519, forward strand.
AACATGTTATGAAACTACTAACATCCCCAATTTGGCCATTTCATCAATAATTATGTAAAATCCACCAAAATCACTATAAACGTAAATGTGAACAAAACTATAGATCTAACTTGCATATACACATGAAATAGCATAGGAATTACCAAATTAAACTTGTTAAAGTAGATCATAGGGTGACTCATGTGAAAATGAACTTATCAAGCTATAGATCAATGATAAAACACTTAAATATGACAAAAAAACATGGTCAAACATTCATATACTTCATTGAATCTATGTGAGAGATGTAAATCACACATTGATTCTCCGAAATAACCTAAAATTAATGAAATAAGAATCCGAACAGAAAGCATCTCGCATCAAACCCCTTGATCCAATGAATCCTTTCTTCAATCGATGTAGATATACCCTCTAATGGTGTTATGATTTCCCTCTTTAGACTTTAATTTTTAATGGTGGAAAGGTGTTAGAGGAAGGAGGAACACAAGGTCACCTAATGAGAGAATGGAGAAGAAAACTATTTCCCATACCTCTCCCCCTCTATCTATAGTTTCCACCAGCCCACTAATTGGGCGTTCCCAAATCAGCCCATTGTAGCTCTCCAAACCTGAACAACCAACTTAAAAACGTTAAAGCAGTGATTCCTCCCAAATCGATGAGTCAAATCTTTAATGTAACCACTCTACGGAAAGGCAATCATCAATTCCTTTCCAATGGCATGGATATCACCCTTTGAATCGACCTGAGTCAAAAGTTATGCCTTGTACAATACTGACAGGGGCAAAATGGTCTCAAATAAAATCGATAAAATTTATGGACATGTTTCACATCCCCATAAGCAACATATTAAAAAATGAGAATGATCCAACCCTCAAGGAATAAAATAAAATTGTTTTACAATCTTCCGATACGTATAATGCAGGCTGTTACATTCCCCACCCACCTTCAAAAATTTCGCCCTCGAAATTCCAAGCTATCACAACAATACTGCATGCCTATCATCCAGGAGAAGCCTATTCTATCATCCAAACTACTAACCATCAAGCCATGCATCCATAGTCTTATCCTAGCATGTAGAATTCTATCAAACAACAACAAGATACATCGATATAACGATGATACGATATCAAAGGGTCCTACCGACGAAGAGTTCTAGATGAGTCCTCCTCATGCTCTCTTCTGTCTCCCATGTACATTCGCCTCCATCTTAACTCCATTGTACCTTGACTAGCTTAACCGTCTTCCTCCTAAGTTGTTTCGTGTCATTCCCCATAACACGAAGTGGCTTACGAGGTCCTGCAACTACAATCTCTATTTCAAGGTCTTCGTACTGCTCTAGAGGTACCACCACATTCGGATCATGCACAAACTTCCGTAGAAACGACACATGGACACATTATGCACACTCGACATCTTCTCGGGTAACTCCAATCCATATGCGAGCTTTCCAATTCGCTCGACTATCAGAAATGGTCCAACAAACCTTGGAGCTAATTTTCATTTACTTCCAAACCTAACCATATGCTTTAATGGCGAAATCTTCACAAAAACCATATTTCCAACATCGAATTCTGGATCTTTTCAACATTTATGAGCATAACTTTTCTGATGATCTTGGGCCACCTTCATTAGTTGCCGAATGATCTTGATACAATCTGAGGTCCCTCTAATCATCTCTGACCCAAGTACCACCTTATCTCCAGTTTCTAACCAACAAGCTGGAGAATTGCACAGCCTCCCATGCTCGCCTCGTATGGTGCCTTCCTAATGCTGGGCTGGTAGATATAATTGTAACAACCCGGAATTTTTAAAACATTACATAAGGGATAATTTAAGAATACTTAATTGTTATAATAAAAATTAAGGGAAACAGGTTGCGCCATTGCGTTCATCTCGGAATTCTGCGTGGGATAGAGTCCGAGTTTGCGTAAAATAGATACAGTATGAAGAAGTTATGAAGCTTAGAATAATTCAAGAATTAGCAGAATTTAATAAAAATTAAACAACAAATCAAAAATGAATTCAAAAATCAAAATCAGCCAAGTCTGGGTGAGCGGGAAATCTCCAGCTCTAGGGTGTCGACCCCTCTAGGGGGTCGACATAGGTGTCGACCCCCCTATATGGGTGTCGACCCCCCTATAGGGGTGTCAATGTGACGACCGCCCATAACCCCCGCATTATACAAGAGGAATAATGCGCTGAAGGGTGTGCCAGGCAGTCATGGACGATCATCAGAGTAGGTAAACACAAGCGGAACCTGTCGTAAACTCACAGCGTAAGAATAAAATATAATAGAACATATACAACAGGTAGTAATAGTGAAGCAGTAACACAAGACTTTCATATAAACAGAAAGTAATGTCCACAACTTGGAAATAGTGTTTGTAAAAAGTTGCCTCACTACATCAATCAGAAAAGTAAACAGCGGAAATCCAATTATTATATAGTAATAAAACTAGTACGTGAGCCTCCTGCACGCCATGATCAACATCGTCGTCCTCACTAAATCATTGTTTGTCATTTGTTACTTAGTCTGCCCATCCACAACCGGATGAACAACCCATGGTAATAAGAGGAAACATAAAACCTTGAGTTAGACAACATTCTTAGTGAGCGATAAAATAGCTAACAAACTTCAATAATAAAGTGTATGAGAAGGGATAGATAAACATACTAATCTACCCACGACACCAGAGAAGAACTCAACCTTGTCTTCCCCACATCGGACAGTGATATCCTTTACTATAAACAATTCAACCATTCATCCATGGAAACCAGAACACCCATTCAATCATGGAAAACACTCATAACATCCAGATTATATAAGTCTCACACAGACCACCCTAATCGAGTTTAACATTCCCCAAGTACTCTCCCCAGAGGCCTACACCAATATCAGCTAAGCGCTCAAAGAACATATCCCTTAACTTTGGATAATCTAAGTGAGATAGTACAACAGAACAACCAATGATCCATGATTGACTCTGGCTATCACCGCCAATCCTGCTTTGAAACTACCGTTAATCGTATGACAACCAAGCTTGCCATATTTCAAGGGCTAATGGTAACCCCAGTTCTAGCATAAACTCGATATGTCCAACCTTGACAACTACGCCTTTCCCTAAGACCCAGGGTACTCGACCTATAACCGGTCGGTCCTTCTTTAAGCTCCACCTACCGGTTATCCCAGGAACTACACCGGTCGGTTTTCCCAGGAACTACACCGGTCGGTTCCCTAAAGCACAACTCCCACCGGTCAGTTCCCTAAAGCACAACTCCCACCGGTTGGTCCAGAGCACTTCCACTGGCCTTCGTGAAACACATTGGTCTGCCTCCTCTGAAATACAATCGGTCAGTTCTCCGAATTAGACTGGTCGGTCCTTTGTCTTTTACCCACCGATCGGTCCTGGATTGTTCCCCAAGAAAAGGTTTTTAGACCGATCGTCCACTGTATAGCTCTATTCCAACTTCAATTTCGACCAAAACTTCGTCAAAAAACAACTACGACGAATCCAACTCATCCAGCACAATCATAAGCATGTTATAACATTGATAACAACATGAATCTGACGATTACCACTAAACTGATGTAAATTTCACCAAAAACCATTAAAATGAACATATGATCAAAATGAGAGATCTAACTAACATAAACATGTGAAACGACGTGAAATTAATGGTTAAAACTTGATGAATTAGATTCATAGTGTGATGCATGAGAAAATAGACACATAATGGTGTAAATCTATGATAAAACATTCCAATTCGATGAAAAACATGCACAAATACTCATATACTTCATTGCATTCATGTGAGAGATATAAATCACTCACTGATTCTCCAAAACAGGCTAAAATGGTAGAAATAAGAACCCGAACAGCGAATACTTCGAACCAAACTCCTTGATCCGATGAATTTGCCCTTGAAACGATGTAGATCTAGCCTCCAATGGTGTGGATCTATGATTTCCCTCCTTAGATTTGGATTTTTAACAGTGGAAAGGTGTTAGAAGAAGAAGGAGATCAATGACTCCAAATCAGAGAATGGGAAAGTAAACCTTTTCCTTCCACTCTCACCCCCTATTTATAGGATTCCACCTGCCCACTAATGTTCCAAAACCTGAACAACCAACTAAAAATCCTTAAAACAGCAATTTCTCCCAAACCACTGAACCAAATACTTAATGTAACCACTCTACGGAAATGCAATCATCGATTCCTTTCCAATGGCACAGGTCTCACCCTCTGATTCGACCTGAGTCAAAAGTTATGCCCTGTATTAGATTGACAGGGGCAAAATGGTCATAAACAAAATCGGTAAAAATTATGGATATGTCTCATATCCCCATAAGCAACATATTAAAAGATGAGAATGATCCAACCCTCAGAGAATAAAAGAAAAATATTTTACGATCTTCCGATACGTAAAGTGCGGGCAGTTACAGTCGACCCCATCGACCCAGATCTGGCCTGATGAGTTTTGGGATCTGGACTGATACGTGGTCTTCTGGGATTAGCTGGATGACGTTTTTTTCTGGTTTGGATGGTTCAGATGGATCCTAATCTAATTTAAGGGTCCTAATTCACCTAGAGCATTTATAAAATATCCCTAAACCTAACCCTAATTTCATTACACTAATCCATGACGCCTCCATGCTGCTCAAATCTAAATTAACCTAGCCTTTCTTCTCCACCAAAGCAAAACAGAATAAGAGTATTCAAATTCTAAGACAGGAATCAAATTCTACAACAACGGTTTAGCTAATCAAATGGAGAAATCAGAATTCAGATCAATTCTCTCTTCTAAATCCTGTCGTTGTGAGTCTATGTTACTTTCACATATAATTGAAAAGTAATTGTGATAGGATTGTAAATTGGGTTTAATGATCATGCCTGTAAGTAAGATGAACCATATCAAGTTTTGTAGATTTCTTATCTTTTAGATTCATACCCAAATTACTGTTATCATATGCATATTGGATCTATTTTATTTATCTATGCCAGTTCATGTTTCATATGCCTATTTTATGCCAATTTTGATGTCATGATTCTCTTCCTTTCTTCTTTTCCTTTTTCTTTATGAGATTAGGCTAACATCGAGCCTAACATATTACGTTGAGATTTGCATACGAATAACGTTGGAACGATTGGGAAAAGTTTGGGAAAATATTGAACAATATGTAATTGGGCATAAATTTATTTGTAATCATGTAATTGATTTGGGCATAAATTGGTGCAATTTATATACATGGAAATATAGGCATGACTTGGATTGGAATTATAAACGTAACTTGAGTTGAAAATTATGGGAAATTGGAATATTTGTAATAAGTCAGAACATGAATTTGGGTTTGTAGAAAAGAAGAGATAATGAACGCCTAAGACACGAGGTTTGACTTGGTTTGCGTAGAAGTCTGCCGGAACTGCACAGCATATCCAGCAACCGCAAACGGGGGTCTAATGTGAGAGGTCAAAGGCAGAAATTAGATGCGTAATAATGCAAAGTCACGAGGTTAGATTCATATTGCGTTATAAGCCTGCCCGTAACCGCTCGACAAATCCACCAACCAAAAAACGGTAATCTAATGTAGGAGGTCTTGCAAGATTATGGTTATAATTAATTAATGAACACTTAATCAAGATGTGACATGTGATTAGAGATGGGGATGATAAAAGGTTAAGTGGGTAACATGGGTAGCATGTGAAACATAATAAAAGCACTTAACCAAGATGAGACATGTGATTAGACATGGGGATAAAGAGGGGTTAAGTGAGAATTCCTAATGGGGACCAAGCTTAAGAGGGAAGCTTGTATCAAGTGGGTGGACCCTTTTCAACCAGTAACCCATTTTAGTATCAATATGAGCTCGAACTAGGTCGAGGACAGGGACATGCTTACTGGGGTTGATTGTAAGAGGTCAATAAAGAGTTAGCGATGACAGTGCAAGTCCAACGGAGTCATGTGCGTGCATGGGTCCGGGCTGGTAGGTAAGACGTTGTTGCATCGTGTAGGTATAATCCGTGCATTTTAGTAGTATCGGGTTACCACTTTAGGGAGTGATACATCCTACTGTGGGACCAGCACGGGTATCTACGAGGTTAGGGAGCCAATCGAATGGGAAGGGTAGTGGGTACAACTAATGGTGGTAGGAGCAAGGGGGGCACCTATGAGAGTAGTTAGGAGTACACGAAGCTACCATTATTATGATTAGTAGGGAGGGATCATCTCTTAATATGTAACTAGTATGTGGTACAGTGCAGAGCATATCTTATAGTGGCTAGAAGCGCGATCGATGTTCAATCTCACTTACCTTGTTTACCTTGTCATATATGCTTATGTTACAGTCATCTCTTATATCCAGTTTATGTCCTTATCCTATTACTTTACTGATTATATAGTTAAAGTCACTAGACTCGCCAGACGTATGTCTGACCCTTTTTGTTTCGCCTCTTTTCTTTATTTTCCCCCCAGGTCCTCAGGGTGGGATTAGTGAAGCTTGACTTGGATTTCTATAAAGAACTGGGATTTTCGACTCCGAAAATCAACACAAAACTACCATGTTGATTATTCAGACATCGGAAATACCTGATCATTAATAGAAAGAAGTTAGAGGGTGAGAATAGATAAGATAGAAAGTTAGAATAGAAGAAGAAGAATATCACCACAGAACAAAATCGGAGTAATACAAATCTCACAGCGGAACGAGTAAAATATAATATATAACATAACTTTGAAATAAAATAGTATACATACAATAACATTATCAGAACACAACACTTACACACAGCGGAAATAACAATAGCTATATAATCCTAAAGCCTCCTGCTTCAAGCTCCTCCAAGTATATCTGTAAAGACCTGAACTACTTGACTGTCCGTACAAATTTGGGCACCCAAGAGTTTAGGGAAAACAAAAACAAAATAAACTTTGGGTCAGTCATGGGACATGTGTGAGTAAACTCAAATCATTTGGTTTAACTTTTCAAAATCCTTTTCAAAAGAAAGGATAATCATAAGACCAGTCCACACATAAACACGGACGGTTTTTACCTTATGATAACCCAAAACATTTTTGGAAATCAATATTTCTCTGATATTGCAATAATGTCTAATCACAAGTAATTAATAATCCAGCAGAATGCTTGCATCTCACGTTCCACATTTATAGTATACAAACAAAAAATCACGGGCTCTTATTGGAGGATTTCCAACTATGACAAGGTATGGGACCACCTGCCGATAGTGTATCTCTAGAGGCAAATACACTGGGTTCAACAAGAACATCTTGCAACCCAACCCATACATGACTGATCACTCAATTCACTTGAGTGTATCGAATGTATAATACCAACGGTTGGGAGCTACCCATTGTTTCCCGAAAAGCAACAGCATCGAACATAGATAAAATAATGAAATGGATTTTCTCTAGATAGGTGATATACACCCTAATGGGAGCGACCAACTTAGCCATGCTGCCTGCCCGATTTTTGTCATTTCTCGGTTGATGAGGCTTGAGGTCATAACGTATCTTTTGACAGATCATACATTCATTTACTTTGAATGCCACATCATCATACTCGCCAAATCACAAATTGATTTCCCCAAAAATACCTCGGGTATAAAGCTAAGAGAAACGAATTCCTCTGCCACCAAACGTAAGTACGTTTGAAGAGATCAACTTACGCGATCCGTTAGATCTTCTTTATCAGACGTTCGTCCATTCACGTTGTCCTGGGACTGGACAAACCAAAGGCACTTTTCTGTAAACAGAATAGCCCTTGCACAACTCCGTCTTCTATGATTTTCATCATATTTGGTCGCAACGGTAACATCCATATAGAGTGGTTTCAGATAATGATTCTGATCCTGGTCTCCCCGTATTGACGACGGAAAAATGGCCAAAAACTTCGATAGTCGGTGATTTAACTATCAAAGAAAAATATGTGTACAACCAACGATCTTATTTCCAGATAGAAATTCGATCGATCAGTCATCACTTATCTCTTTTAATTTAATGCATCATTTATTTATTTATTTCCCATTCATATATACTCAACATTTCTTATTTTCTAAATTTAGGAAATATACGTCATCAATCATTGGAAAACATTTCCATCTCTGTTTCATGTATCACTGTCATTCCAGAATTCTTTCTCATCAACATTTCATTTTCTATGATTAGAAAATATCTCTGATTATATTTGGAAAATGTTTCCAAAATTTATTCATTTGATTTAAACAGATGTTTAACATCACTAAGCCAATTCAAACCATTACACTCATTAACTATATTCACTTAATCAATCTTCACTATCGAACCGTACCCATCCCTTAGTTAAAAACGAAGTCAATCAAGTTGGGGCATAATTACCTCTCAGACCTTAACTAAACACCTAGAAATAGACAAAGTTAACCCTTTTAAATCCTTTAACCAACTTCCTTACTTAACTCAGATTCTATTTATGAATCTACTTCTTTTACCAAATCATTTGATTATAACGCTGGTCTTATAATCCCATGCTTTCGAAATAAAATAACTTAAATAAAAATTATTATTTCTTGTTTTGAATAAATAATAAATAACTAATTGAATAATAATATAAATCTTGATTTAAAGGCGGAAAGTAAATAGTACTTTCCCTAATTCGATATAATTGAATTCAACATATAATTCTCTTTTTCGAATAATCTCTATTCGATAAATCCTTTTCGAATAAACTATATTCGGTAACTCATTCTTCACATAACTATATTCAATAATCCCTCTTCAGATGATTTACATTCGATCAACTTTCTACGAATGGTTTACATTCGATAAATCTCTTTTCGAATAAACCATATTCGATTAACTCCTTTAATTTTATTCAAATAAACTATTTCGAATAACTCCTTTAATTTTATTCGAATAAACTATTTCGAATAACTCCTTTGGATTAATTCATTTGGATTAACTTGGTTTGATTAACTCATCTTGTTCTCCAAGATAGTATCGGGTGTGACCAACCAGGGATGCACAACCCAAAACATGCACTTCACAATTGCGACTCCAATTTCGACCAAAACTTCGCCAAACAATGCATTTGACAAAATCAACTCAACCAATCCATTCAATGCAATCATGAACATGTTATGGAACCACTAACATCACCAATTTGGCTATTTCATCCATAATTATGTAAAACCCATCAAAATCACCATAAACATAAATGTGAACAAAACTATAGATCTAACTTGCATATACACATGAAATAGTATAGAAATTAACAAACTAAACTTTCTAAAGTAGATCATAGGGTGATTCATGTGAAAATGAACTTATCAAGGTATAGATCTATGTGAAAAACACTTAAATATGACAAAAAACATGATCAAACATTCATATACTATATTAAATCCATGTGAGAGATGTAAATCACTCACCGATTATCCAAAATAACCTAAAATTGATAAAAATAAGAATCCGACCAGCAAGCACCTCGCATCAAAGCCCTTGATCTGATGAATCCTTGCTTCAATTGATGTAGATTTTGTCTCTAATGCTGTAATTCTATTATTTCCCCCTTTAGATTTTGATCTTTAATGATGGAAAGGTATTAGAGGAAGGAGGAACACAAGGCCACCTAATGAGAGAATGGGATAGTAAATCATTTCTCATACTCTCACCCTCTATCTATAGTTTTTACCAGCCCATTAATTGGGCCTTCCCAAATCAGTGAATTGTGGCTCTCGAAACATGAACAGCCAACTTAAAAACCTTAAAACAGCGATTCCTCCCAAATCACTAAGCCAAATCTTTAATGTAACCACTCCACTGAAAGGCAATCATCAATTCCTCTCCAATGGCATAGGTCTCACCCTTTGATTCGACCTAAGTCAAAAGTTATGCCCTGTACAAGGCTGACAGGGGTAAAATGGTCACAAATAAAATCGTTAAAAATTATGGATATGTCCCACATCCCCATTAGCAACATATTAAAAATGTGAATGATCTAACCCTTAGGGAATAAAATAAAAATGTTTTACGATCTTCCGATGCGTAAAATGAGGGTTGTTACAAAAGGAAAGAGGGAGAGAAGAGAGCGAAAATATGCATAATAACAAGACATGTATATGATGACAGAAAAAGGTATACTAACAGAATAGGCATACGGTGACATGATTAGGCAAACTAACAGAATAGGCATAAGGTGACATTATCAGGCATAATGACAAAATAGACATATCAAGATAGGCATATGAGAACTAAACACTAAATTAGGTGTACAAGTAGTGGTAGATCTGTTTAGTTATAATTCAGGTTATTAACAGGCATAAGCATAGATCCAAACTTATAAACATGTCAAGATTACATATTAAATTGTTACATTTAAAATCAACATAAACTCACAGGGACTGGATCTAAAGAACAGTGAAATGACTGTAGATGCTGAAGCAGACATTCTTGAATACATATAAATTGTTGTTGCAGAAGAATAGACTATTTCAATCTGAGTTGGGGCAGCATCTCATTGTCTCCATTGTTTTTGGGGAATAAAAACAATAGAAATAAGGTCCTATTTATAGCCTACGGTTAACGAATTTGGTTCAGAAACGCGTCTCGGTTCACAAAATGGATCTGCCCTAGATCTTGGTGGGGTCGACCCAGGGGTCGACTCTTGGGTCGGCACTCCCGTGTAGGGGTCAACCCCTAATGGGACAATTTCTCTCCCTCTCCCCCTCTTTGATTTTGATTTTCTGGACTGGTTTATATATATATATATAATACATATACAAACTTTAAACCTTAATATCTTCTTCATACGATGTCCGTTTTACACAAACTTGGGGTTTATCTCAAGAAGAATTCCGAGACATACGTAATGGCGCATTCCATTTTACTTAATTCCCAATATTTAATTAATTATTCTTTAGTTTATCATTTTAGTGTTCTTTAAAATTACGGGGTGTTACATTCTCCCCTGCGCTATGAATCCAAAATGTATGCAAATAGTCCTAATATATCATGTAAATGCTATATGAATGCACAATCATCCATCTAAATGCAACGTCCATGTAATGATACACCCATTTTCATCCATAAAAGAAGAATAAAATGAACATGCATCATTATGTAGTATGAGAGTGATTGAGCCGATCTAGTGCCTAGTGTGTGAATGTGTATATATGCATCCATGAGAAACCACTAGCAAACACTTGCATCCACTTGCATCTATCAAACATAACATGTCTCAAACACATGTTTACATCCATTGGTTCCTTACCTTAAGGCCGAAGATTCGATCGATAGGATGTACTTAATGATAGAAACAAGTATGAATAAAAGTTTTGAAAAAGATGAAGTTAAGTACATATCCTTGAAAAGAAAAGGGTATGAAGCGCAAACCTTGTCTTCGGTCTCCCAAATTGCATCCTCGGGGTCTTCTCCCCATTGAACTTTCATCAACTTGACCTCTCAGTTGCGTAGCTTCTTAACCTCTGATCCGAGAATATGGGTAGTAACTTGTCTAACTGTCGCCTCCCGTTTCACTTCTACTTCCACAAGCATATTCGGCTCAACTACTTCTGTGATATCATGTAGGCACTTCTGTCAAAAAGAAACGTGAAAAACATCATGAACATTGGCCAATATCTCTGGTAGCTTTACTATATAGGCCATTTGACCAATCCTTTCTGTTATGGGAAATGGCCCTACAGCATTGGTACCAATTTCCCGATAGATCCAAAGCGAACCACATTCCTCAAAGGTGACACCTTGATAAAAATCATGTCTCCTACTTCAAAATCAATATCAGTTCTTCTCTTATCTGTGCAGGACTTCTACCTATCCTGAGCTGTCTTCATGCATATGTGGATAAGATCAATCTTCTCTTAAGTTTCTCTAATCATCTCAGGTCCAAGTAGAAGCCTATCTGTAGACTCCCACCAATAAGTCGGTGATCTACAAGGTCGTCCGCACAATCCCTCGAAGGGTACCATGCCAATATTATCATGATAATTATTGTTGTAGGCGAACTCTACCGAAGGAAGATGCTCTTCCCAAGTCCCTCCGAAGTCTAGGATACATAATCTTAAAAGATCCTCAAGAACTCTATTCACCCTTTCGATTTGTCCATCGGTCTACGGATGATAAGCGGTGCTCAAACACAACTGTTTTCCTAATGCCTCTTATAAGCTCCTCAAAAACTCACTGGTGAATATGGGGTCACGATTACTCACAATACTGGAAGATACTCCATGTAAACAGAGTATCTCATGAAGATAAACTGTTTTCAACCATGATGTCGTCCTCTTACTCTTAACAGGAATTAAATGAGCTCTCTTAGTAAGCCGGTCAACTACAACCCAGATACTGGTGTTGCCTTTCCTCAATATAGGCAAACCATCAATGAAATCCATATAGATAACTCTCCCACTTCCACTATCGGACCTCCAAAGGATGAAGTAAACCACTGGGCTTCTTTTGCTCAGCCTTGACTTGATGGAAAATCAAACATCGAGAAACAAACTTCACTATATTTTTCTTCATCCCAGCCCAAACAAAAACCCTCTTCGTATCTCTATACATCTTATAACCACTTGGATGAATAGTCATCCTAGAATGATGGGCTTCCTCAAGGACTGTCTCCAACAAACTCCCAACTCGGGGAACACAAAGCCTTCCATCTCGTCGCAACCACCCCCATCATCCGTGGAATATCTGTTGAGATGACTGGAAGTCTCCCCTCTACCGAGCCTATCCAAGATGTCTGATATATGTGGGTCCTCTCGCTGTGAAGTTCCTATCTGATCCGAAAGAGTAGGTCGCACCTCTAATGATGCCAATAAATCAGTTGTAAACTCGATAGAGGGCCTAAAATCGAAGGTTGATATATACTCCACGCTCTGCCTCTCAATGAATAATGGACTCAAAGTCATCCTCTGCCTACTCAGTGCATCCACCATCACATTACCCTTGCCAGGGGTATAAGTAATCTCAAAGTCATAGGACGCTAGGAACTCCATCCGTCTTTGTTGCCTCAAATTGAGATCCTTCTGCGAGAACAAATACTTGAGTGATTTTTGATTGGCGTACAACTCGAACTTCTTTCCAAGTAGATAATGGCGCCAGGTCTTAAGCGTAAATACTATGGTAGCTAACTATAAGTCATGGGTAGGGTAGTTCTTCTCATGAACTCTTAGTTGTCTACCTCCATAACATACTACCCTTCCCTCTTGCATCAGAACTACACCAAGCAGTGTACCACATGCGTCAATGCATACTGTGAACACGTTGTTCCCATCAAGCAAAGTCAAGACTGGGCCTGTTGTCAAAGCCCTCGTCAATAGCTGAAAATCATCCTCACAGTCAATACTCCAAGAAAATGCCAGATTCTTCTTCGTTATTCTGGTGAGTAGGTTGATATCTTTGCGAAGTCCTTAATGAACTTCCTATGATTGCCCGCTAAACCAAGAAAACTCCTCACTTCCATTGTATTCTTTGGGATCTGTCAATCTTGAACTGCAACTACTTTCGTGGGATCTATGGCTATCCCATCCTTAGAGACCACATCCCCTAGAAATCTTACTTACTTTCTCCAAAAATGACATTTAGAGAATTTTGCCATAAGCTAGTGCGCATGGAGAGTTTTCAAAACCTCCCTTAAATGTTAGGCATGCTCTTCGAGAAAATCAATATGTCATCAACAAGGACTATAACGGACTTGTTTAGAAACTCCTGAAACACCCTACTCATCAGATCCACAAAATAGGCGGGTGCATTCGTCAACCCAAAAGGCATGACGGCTCATTCAAAGGAACCATCTGGAGTTCTAAATGTAGTCTTGTCTATATTATCCTCGGCCACCCTCAACTGATGAAAACTCATGGCCAAGCCTAACTGGGAGAAAACAAATGCACCAACAAGCTGGTCAAATAGATCATCTATCCTCGGAAGTGAGTGCCTATTTTTCTTAGTGAGCTTATTCAACTCCCTGTAATTCACGCATAAGCGAATCGTCCGCCTTAGTGCCGAATACTACTGGAGCATCCCATTCAGATATGCTTCACCTAATAAACCCTTTCTCAAGTTGCTCCCCTACTTGCATGCTGAGCTCCCTCCTTTCTCTTGGAGCCATATGGCGCACATGCAATGAAACTGGCTTTGCATTGTCCACCAAGTATATACAGAAATCAATCTCGCGCCTCGGAGGTAAGCCCTGGACCTCCTAAAAAACAACTGGATACTCATAGGTTACTGGTACATATCGGAAATCATCGATAGATGCATCAAGCGACTCTAGGAAACTAAGCATGACATACCAATTAGGGTCCCAGGAAATCTCGAGGGTCCTCCTATAATGATCCGCATTCTACGTATTGGAATATCGTAGAATGTTTATTTCACTTACATAAGAAGTCATATGGTCGTGTAACTTTGGGAAACAACTATCGGGGTCATTTCCCACGATCACAATTTTTGCCGAATTTTAAATGACCATTTTTCGCTTGGCGAATCTTGTTTCGTCTGTAATTTTTGATTGGTAAGGAGTTTTGACCTGAAATCACTTCCATTGGATTTAGATGATGATTTTCCTTTTCGTAGAGTGGTCATATTAATCAAACGGACTTACCGTTTGGGAGATATGGTTGAAATAATGTTTGAAGATGAAAAAATAGCTTAACCAGACTTAATTAGGTGATTAGTGGTTAGGCCCATAACCCATTTCGGGATTAAGGGTATGAGGGCTGAAAGGGTTTGGGAAAATATTTCATTTTAGTTTTCTAGCTGCCACATACATTCTTTGAACCCTAGTAATGGCATCCACCTTCTAAATTCATTCCTAATCACTTTCTAATCACATATTAAGCAAATCTACATCAAATCAAGGCGGATTAGCATCGAAATCGAGATAGAGCTACTGGAACACATAGGAATTTGACCTAAATCAGTGAAGTTTTCAGTTCTATAACACTTTTATTCACTAATTACGGCTAATTAGGGGTGATTAGTGATAATTAGTGAAATTATGCATGATAAAAATCTGGAAAAATATGTAGAAATTCTAAAATATTATTTTATGTCATTGGTTAAAATTTGGGTTAGTTTGGATTAAGTTTGCTAATCCTATAGTTAAACATGGTTAAGGGGATTAAGTGGAAAATCGTGCTCTTTGGGGATGTTTGATCTAAAATGACCTATATGCTTGATGTTTTGATCATTTTGATTGAATCTATATGTTGTTACTATTGTTGGGATGTGTCGTGATTGTTTAGTAAAGTTAGAATGGTTGAAACTGCCGTCATATGGCAAGAATGGACGATACAAGCTTGTTAGAAGTATGTAAGATTTTCTGTTTGGATCAGATGGGGTGAGTGGGTCGGGTCGGGGTATATGCCTCAGATCGGACCAGAGAACACAAGCAGAACCAGAGCTTGGCATAGGAAGGAAGCATGGAAACAAGGAAGGTCGGTGCGAGTCGAGTTGGGGTCGGACCGAATGACGATGGAACCAGAGTATTGAAGTACCGAACCAGAGTATTGAAGTACCGAACCAAACTATAGTATAGAAGCATCGAACCGAACCGGAGTATTGAAGCACCAAACCGAACCGGAGTGTTGAAGCATTGAACCGAGCCGTGGATAGGAGACCGAGCCTAACCGAGTTCGAGCCTCCACTACTACTATGTGATGACTCTTCTAAAGACCAACACTAATTCTCCTACTATGTGATGTCTCTTCTAAAGACCAACACTAATTTGACCAAAGCCCGAGATGCAAAGGAGGTCCAAGAGAGAAGTTATTACTCAGGATCTAGTTGGGAACCAACGAGTTAACTTCTAGAGTTGGGCTTTGCTGCGGGATATGTGAAAATGGGTTATCGATATCTATAACTTTGGTTCACCATTGAAGAGGGGGAACATATAGACGAACCAGAGCAAGGGAAGTGTGGACTGGTTGGCCCATTAACGTAGAGCCAGGGATGTGTGGACTGGGTAGGGTTATTGACTATAGACCTGGGAAGTATGGTCATAACAATAGTCGATGGAGTTGCCATCATGGCCCCAATGGATTTGGTGATCAAAGCGGTGGATATCGTATGCTTTACGCACTGAGTGAGTAATGTGAGGATGATTGCTATGTTTGATGTTTACTATCACCATGACATGCACACTCCCATTTTACACTTTATGTTGGTGTTACCTTAGAGTACTATACATCTTGTTGTGCAAACTCTTTGATTGCAGGTCTAAGTTCAGGTATGATGATTTATACCTGTTATTGTTTTGTTTAGCTGCTATCGCTCATACCAGACTTATGTATGACCAAGAGTTTTATGTCTCTTCTTATTACTCTGGGTGCTCCTAAACGAGCAGAATAGAGACAGGTTAGGTGATTATGCAAGAGTAATTGTCCGGAGATGAGCAGGAGGCTTCCATGTATTATTTACACATATTCTATCTGTGTTGTTGTCGGTCACTACTTTGGGCATTAGTAGTGTATCTTTTCTATTTTGCTTTCGAGATAGTATTTTGAAGTTTTAATAATGATGGTTTGGATCATAAGCTGTACTTTGGATTCCGCTGCTACGATGGTTTAGTTTTCATCTTATGCACTGTCTCCCCTGTTTTATGTCAAGTTATGTTAATATTATTTTTTATTCCATGCGCTGTGAGATGTACTACAGGTTGTTTGGTGATTCATAGTTTTGAATTCTTTTCCTTTGACGACCGTCCCATGCTAGTCAGACATCGGCACAACGCATTTCGGGGAAATGTCAGCTGGTTCGGGGCGGGCCATCACACTTGGCATCAGAGCCTAGGTTGCGTAGTTTAACCTAGGGGAAGATATCAGAGAGAGATAGTACACGTATATAAGAGCGTGTACTTGTGATATTTTGGTTTTCAAAAGCAATATATATATATATATATATATATATATATATATAGTATATCTAAGGATGAAGTTGCACTGCACGGGCACCACTACGGAGATGGTTAATCATTTTCTCTTTACAGATTGGAAGATGAGCCGAAATATGAGGAGTACGGGTTCAAGGGCTAATAATAGGAACACCCCTGATATGAGGACGATGTTTACTACATTCATGAGATAGATGCTTAGGCATGTTCAGGAAACAGTTCCTAATGCTGCTAATGGTGGTGGTGCAGTAGTGCAGGCGCCTAGAGCCGATTTCCCCAAGCTCCGCAAGGATTATATCGGTCTTGGTGGGAAGCCGTTCCGTGGAACGGAATCGGCTACGGAAGCCCAAGATTGGCTTGATAGTTGTGAGCGCATCTTCGAAGATTTGGGGATTGAGGATGCAATGAAGAGAAAGTTAGCATCGCGTCAACTTCAAGGACAGGCTATGAATTGGTGGAATGCTATTAAAGCAGCTACTCCTGAGGATCAAGTTACTTGGAATCAGTTTAAGGCTGGCTTCAGTGATAAGTTTATTCCAAATGCTTAGAAATCAGAATTGTCCAGGACATTTTTGGAACTTAAGCAAAATGGTAGGGAATTCTCAAAATACTTTGCTAAGTTCGATACTTTATTGAAATATGGATTATCTCTTATCGATATTGCTGAAAATAAGAATGACAAGTTCATAACTGGCTTAAATGAGTACTTAGGGGAGAAAATCATAAACCATATCGATGAGACATTCGAATCTATTGTAGGGAAGGCATTGAGATCAGAGAGTCTTTACCTTAAGTCGAAGACCGAGGTTGCTATTACTTCTGCAGAGGAGCCAAAACCGCAGGAAAGTGGTGGACACAAGAATAATTCTCAGAATAGGAGGAAACAAAATCAGATCAAGGATTTTCAGAAAAAGAAGAATAAGAAAGATATCGAGTGCTATAGTTGTGGCAAGAAGGGTCATTATGCCAAAGATTGTCGAGCAAAACCAGGGGAAAATAGTTCTTCAACTGTGGACAAGTGGGGCATTTTAAGAATGAATTGGATTACTGTGAGTTGAATAAGGTGACTAGGAAGAATAAGGATTATATTCCACGGATAGATGAATTATTTGATCAGCTGAAATGGAGCAAGAGTGTTCTCCCGGTTGGATCTTGCGATAGGATTTCATCAACTCCGAGTAGAAGCTAAGAATATTCCTAAAACAGCATTCGGACGTCGTCTGGATCCTATGAGTGGTTGGTCATGCCATTCGGGTTGATCAATGCACCTGCATATTTTGTAGATCTGAGTTTTCAGAGATCAATTGAATAAATTTGTTCTTATGTTCATGGACGATATCTTAGTTTATTCGAGTACGGAGGAAGAACACAAGGAACATTTGAGGGCAGTGATGGAGGTGTTGAAGAAACAATGATTGAGAGCAAAATTTTCTAAGTGTCACTTCTGGAGGAAGGAAGTGAGGTTCTTGGGCCATGTTGTTTCAGAGAATAGTATTGTCGTGGATCCTGCGAAGGTGGCTACGGTGCAAGATTAGTCTACGCCCAAGAATACAACGGTCATGAGAAGTTTCTTGGGGTTAGCTGGATATTATCGTAAGTTTATCCAAGACTTCTCCAAGATAGCGACACCGTTAGCTCAGATGATCAAGAAGAATCAAGATTTCATCTGGGACGAAAGATGCGAGAATGCATTTAAGAGTCTAAAGGAAAAATTGACGTGTACGCCAGTGTTATTTATTCCTGAAAGGAACGAGGAAATGATGGTATATATAGATGCCTGTGGTACCGGACTGGGTGTTGTATTGATGTAAAGAGGTAGGGTGGTAGCTTATGCTAGTCGGCAACTGAAACCGCATGAGAAAAGATATCCTACCCATGATTTGTAGTTGGCAACAATCATGTTCGCATCAATGATGTGGAGACACTATCTCTTGAGAGAAAGATTCGAGTTGTTTAC
The DNA here is from genome assembly GCA_030737875.1 of Allium sativum. Lineage (NCBI taxonomy): Eukaryota > Viridiplantae > Streptophyta > Magnoliopsida > Asparagales > Amaryllidaceae > Allium > Allium sativum. Next base: position 185,438,373 of record CM060911.1, read on the forward strand.
CGATCATAAGTCTTTAAAGTATCTTTTCTCTCAAAAGGATTTAAATCTTTGTCAGCAGAGATGGTTAGAGTTCTTGGCTTCATATGATTTCAATATCGCATACACACCCAGGAAGGGCAATGCTGTAGCTGATGCATTGAGTAGGAGACATGCCAGTCTAGGGGCTATGTTTCTGGAATGGAAGCAACTGGAGTATATCCTAGGATATGATTTCAAACCCAAGGGCGAATTAGATCCAAAGATATATCAAGTTTGACGATCAGACCAACTTTGACTGAGCGATTGGTTCCAGTCAAAGGGACGATCCTAACCTAGTGGAAATCATCTCCAAGGTAGAGATGAATATCGATAGTGAGGAAATGAACAAGTACGGACTTGATCGAGATGGATGGCTTCGAAAGAATGGTAGACTAGTTGTACCTAATGTTAACGGATTGAAAGATGAAGTGCTTAGAGAGTGTCATCACTCGAAACTGACTATACATCCCATTGGTAACAAAATGTATTGAGACATGAAGTAGACCTACTACTGGGAAGGGATGAAGAGAGACGTTGGGAAGTTTATATCTAAGTGCATGAACTTCTAGCTAGTTAAAGCCGAGCAAAAGGAGCCTAGTGATTTGTTACAACCAGTGGAAATTCCCGAATGAAAATGGGAAAAAGTCTCAATGGATCTCATTGACAGTTTGCCAAGGACTAGGTTGTGTCATGATAGTAATTGGTTGATTGTGGATCGATTGACCAAAGGTACAAGGTTTATACTGGTCAAGTCAAATAGAATGATAGATAAGTTAGCAGAACTATATATGAAGTGGGTAGTGAGATTTCATGGAGTACCTAGAGGTATTGTGAGTGACCGAGATCCGTTATTTACTAGTTGGTTTTAGAAGAGCATACAAGAGGCTTTAGGATCAGAATTACATCTCAGTACCGCGTACCATCCTCAAATCGACGGTCAAACAGAGAGGGTGAATCGTGTATTAGAGGATCTCTTAAGGGCTTGTATATTGGACTTTGGAGGATCTTGGTATGACCATTTACATCTGATTGAATTCGCATATAATAATAGTTATCAATCCAGCATTGGTATGGCTCCATTTAAAGCTTTGTTTGCAAGACCGTGCAACTCACCATCATCTTGGTTAAAAACAGGTGAGAAATTTGTGCCTGGGCCAGATGTAATAAGAGAATCTTCGGATAAGATCAAAGCTATTCAACATTGGACGAAGGTTGCCTAAGATAGGCAGAAGAGTTATGCTGATAAAAGATGAAGAGATTTGAGATTCTCCGATGGTGACTTGGTATTTGTCAAGATTTCTTCGTTGAAGAATGTGATTGGATTTGGTAGGATAGGTAAGTTGGCACAAAGGTTTTTTGGTCCGTTTCCAGTTCCCGAACAAGTTGGGAATTTGGCATATAAAGTTGGCTTGCCTGACAAGATGGTGGGAGTTTGTGATGTATTCCATGTTTCTCCATTAAGGAAGTTTGTGCACGATTCTGATATGACTATTTCACCAGATCAGTTGGATGATATCGAGGTAGAATCCAAGGCAGTTGGGAGCCGCATGACGATTCGTATTGTCGGACACGATATGAAACAACTTCAAAGGAAGATGGTGGAACTAGTCAAGGTCGAGTGGGGTGATAATGAGAATGACTATACTTGGGAAACAGAGGAGAACATAAGAAAGTCATATCTAGAGCTCTTTGCTGGTAAGATTTTAATCGCAATATAATTATTCCCTTGTTAGTAAATCGCATGCTAGGATAGGCTTGTTATTTTATTATGTATGTTTGATTGTTTGTAAATGGTGGATAGGCATACGGGACACCATTATAAGTTTTGGTTAAGGAATTTCGGGGACGAAATTTCTTAAGGGGGGAAGTGTAACGACCCGCGTTCTACGTATCGGAGGATTGCAGAATATTTGTTTCACTTACATACGAAGTTATATGATCGTGTAACTTTGGGAAACGACTATTGGGGTCATTTCCCATGTTCATGATTTTTACCGAATTTTAGATGAGCATTTTGCCCCTAACGAATCTTGATTCACCTATAACTCTGATTGGTAAGTAGTTTTGACCTGAAACCACTTCCATTGGATTTAGATGATGGTTTACCTTTCCGTAGAACAGACTTATTGTTTGAGATATATGGCTGAAATAAGGTTTGAAGATGGAAAAATAGCTCAACCGGGCTTAATTAGGTGATTAGTGGTTAGGCCCATAACCCATTTCGGGATTAGGGTTATGGGGGAGTGAAGGGGTTGGGAAAACATTTCATTTCTGTTTTCTAGCCACCATTACATTCTTTGAACCTTAGTAATGGCCTCCACCTTCTAAATTCATCCCTAATCACTTCCTAATCACATATTATGCAAATCTACATCAAATCAAGGCGGATTAGCATCAAAATCGAGATAGAGCTGCTGGAACACATAGGAATTCGACCCAAATCAGTGGATTTTTCAGATCAATAATTTATTTGTGGCTAAGATGAATGATTTGCACTTTTATTCACTAAATATGGCTAATTAGGGGTGATTAGTGATAATTTGCGAAATTGTGCATGATAAAAATCAGGAAAAATATGTAGAAATTCTAAAATATTATTTTATGTCACAGGTGAAAATTTGGGTTAATTTGGATTAAGTTTGCTAATCCTATAGTTAAACATGGTTAAGGGGATTAAGGGGAAATCATGTTATTTTGGGTATGTTTGATCTAAAATGACCTATATGCTTGATGTTTTGATCTTTTTGATTGAACCTATATGTTGTTACTGTTGTTTGGGATGTTTCATGATTTTTTAGTAAAGTTAGAATGGTTAAAATGCCATCGTATGGCGAGAATGGACGATACAAGCTTGTTGGACGTACGTCAGGTTTTCGGTTCGGATCGGATGGGGCGAGCGGGTCGGGTCGGGGTGTATGCCTCGGATTGGACCAGAGAACACGACCTGAACCGGAGCTTGGCATAGGAAGGAAGCATGGCAATAAGGAAGGCCTGTGTGATTCCAGTTGGGGTCAGATTGAATGGCGATGGAACCAGAGTATTGAAGTACCGAACCGAACCAGAGTATTGAAGTATCGAACGGAACCGGAGTATTGAAGTATCGAATCGAACCGGAGTATTGAAGCACCAAACCAAATCGGAGTGATGAAGCACCGAACTGAGCCGAAAATAGGAGATGAACCGAGTTCGAGCCTCCACTACTACTACGTGACGACTCTTCTAAAGATCAACTCTAATTTGACCAAAACCTGAGATGCAAAGGAGGTCCCAGTGAGAAATTATTACTCAGGATCCAGTTGGGAACCAACGAGTTAACTTATAGAGTTAGGATTTGCTGCAGGACATGTGCTAAGGGGTAATCGATATTTATAACTTTGGTTCACCATTGAAGAGGGGGGACATGTAGACAAGCCAAGGAAGTGTGGATTGGTTGGCCCATTAACCTAGAGCCAGGGATGTGTGGACTGGGTAGGGTTATTGACTATAGACCAGGGAAGTATGGTCGTAACAATAGTCAACGGAGTTGCCATCATGGCCCCAATGGATTTGGTGATCAAAGCGGTGGATATCGTATGCTTTACGCACTGAGTGACTAATGTGAGGATGATTGCTATGTTTGATGTTTGCTATCACCATGAGATGCACACTCCCATTTTACACTTTATGTTGGTGTTACCTTAGAGTACTATACATCTTGTTGTGCAACCTCTTTGATTGCAGGTCCAGGATCAGGTATGATGATTTATACCTGTTATTGTTTTTTTAGCTGTATCGCTCATACCAGACTTTTGTCTGAACATGAGTTTTATGTCTCTTCTTATTACTCTGGGTGCTCCTAAACAAGCAGACTAGAGACAGGTTAGGTGGTTATGCACAAGTAGTTGTCCGGAGACGAGCATGAGGCTTCCATGTACTATTTACATTTATTCTCCCTGTGTTGCTGTCGGTCATTGCTTTGGGCATTACTAGTGTACCTTTTCTATTTTGCTTTAGAGACAGTATTTTGAAGTTGTAATAATGATGTTTTGGATCATAAGCTGTATTTTGGATTCCGCTACTATGATGGTTTAGTTTTCAGCTTATGCACTGTCTCGCCTGTTTTATGTCAAGTTATGTTATTATTATATTTTATTCCATGCGCTGTGAGATATACTACAGGTTCTTTGGTGATTCATAGTTTCAAATTCTTTTCCTTTGACGACCGTCCCGTGCTAGTTCGACATCGGCACAGCGCATTTCAGTGAAATGTCAGCTGGTTCGGGGCGGGCCGTCACACCTCCCATGGCAAGTCAAAAGTCTAACGACCCTCCTCTCATAGTCTAGAATGACACCATACATGGCTACCCAAACCATCCCTAGAATCAAACCATAGCCCATGAAACCAAGCACATATGGGTCACACTCAAACTCGACGCCCAACACAGATATTCTCAAACCTCGACAAATCATAGACAAATGAACCGTACCTCCAATGAGGTTTGAGACAACAACATGATCTAAAACCATACTAGTACTAAGATGTAGAGACTCAACCACAGAGTCAGATATAAAAGAATGTGAAGCGCTAGAATCAAAAAGAGTTCTAACAGGATGATTGGAAAGAGAAATCAAACCTTCAACAGAAACTTTCCTACCTCTATTCGGTACACTGGCCACGAAAGCATGCACTTGCCCTCCAGAAGATCCTGCTCTTTGTCCCTATACTTGCTTCTTCGGGCAATCCTTAATAAGATGTCCGACCTCTTCACAATGGAAACAAGCATTCTTCCTTTTTCTGCAATTTTTGCTCAAATTACCCACGCATCCACAATTATGACATCTCCTCTTTTCTCGGACTTTGTCGTTCTTTCCGCCCTTCTTTTGATGTTGTTGTTCTTTCTTGGGCAACACTTACTTGTTTTGTGTTTCATCAATCTTAGTCTCTTTCTTTTCACCTTTATCTTCTTCATGCATCAATGCTATATCAACGAGTTTCTCAAAAGTTGCACCCATCGCAGTATGAGACATAGCCAACCCATGAAGGGGTTCATTTAATCCTCTAGCAAACCTCAAAGCTTTCTTATGTGGGGTATTCACTAGCTCCAAACCAAACCTCGCCAATTGATAGAATTTATTAAAATACTCTTTGACAGACATGTCCCCTTGCTTAAGTGCCAAAAACCGTTCCATTTGCATACTTTGCTCGGCTTGAGAAAGAACCTTCATTTCAAATCTCCATCAGAAACCATCCCAAGTCTGAACTGGATGCCTTGCTTGCGTCACTTCCCACCAGAACGAAGCCTCATCTTTCAGCTGCCAAACGGCCAACTCAATCTTCCTACGGTCGTCAACTTCAACAATCCCAAATCAATTCTCCGTCTCTTTAATCCAATTCCTTGCTTCTACAAAGTCTCAATTTCTGGGAATGGCTTCCCTCCCATAGCACAAAAGTCCTTGCATATCTTGGAGAAATTATCTTCTCGCGGAGGAGGTGGAACAACGGCTACAGTTGGGGGAGGGGCGTCTGCTAAGCCTGCAGCAGGTGTCGTAGCCTCAAGATACCTACGGAACCAAGCCGGTATACGTACGCCCTCGAGAATATTCGTTTTCCCAGACATGCTGAAAATAAAATGAAAAGGGATTCAAAAAGAGAATCAAAAGTTATTTCATATGGCCTTGGGGAATATGTTTTTCAATTGAAAATTCTTTCTTTTAAAACCTTTTCGAAAACAAATTTCAAAACCTTTTATTTGATCTGCTTCAGCTTTGATACCAAATATGACACCCCATGTCTGTTAATGTCACTTTAGCAGAATGCATTAAGTTCTGTGAAGTGTTATAGGTAAACAGAAACAGAAACATCAGAAGACAAATATAAACACAACGGAATTTAAAACTTTATTTTCCAAACAGAAAACATTGTGGTCCAATTCAGTTACAACATAAGTTTGAAATACAGAAAACCCATTACATCAATTTAAAGTATCTACCTTGTACTAAAGTTATCAGAGTATAGTAATATAAAAGCATAGTCCCCCAAAAGATCCATATCAGAGTAGACAGGAAATCAAAGCGGTACATATAACCAACTCCAAATAGTAAAAGGAGAGAGGATCCTAATCAAGCCTGAGTATTCCCACCTAAGAACCTTGGGGGGGAGGGGAGGAAGAGAGAGAAATTAAAACAAAATGGGTCAGACATAAAGTCTAGCGAGTCCAGTTACTTTTAGAATATAAATAAGCAAAAGCATCATGACATGCATATAAACTATATAAGAGAGATAACAGTATCATAAGACGATTATAATAGACTGGCATGATAAATAGAATAAACAGTACGTAATATATTACGCTTCTCAAATACTTTTCTCTGCACCAATACTAGTATAACAGAAACAAGATGATCCCAACAGAAACAAAATGGTAGGCTTAGGTGTATTTCTAGTGAGGAGTTTTAACCCGTACAACAATAATAGGCAGCCCAACAAAAATGACAAGTGTTACCCCCAATGATAATAACGGGCTCCTAAACAAGCAAGGCTGGATGCACCATCATTACTACCCCCAATGGATCGGCTCCCTATTCCATAGATAACCTGCGGTTGCCCCACAGTAGGATGTATCACTTCCTAAAGTGGCAACCCTTTTTTCTTGAGAGGCGCAGTAATATCTATTGATGTCACAATGTCTTACAGTCCCAACGCAAGCAGATTCATGCACGCACATGAATCTAACGTAATGCGCCGTCAACACCCATACTTAGATGAACCTCTTATAATCAGCTCAGTAAGCATGCCCTGACCCTGAACTAGTTCGAGGTTCCCCGTTTGATACCAAGATGGGTTACTGACTGATATAGGACCCACAAAACAGATAATACAAGCTACCCCACCATTCCATATAGGCCGATTTGCAACACCCAGGAGCGGACAATTTGCAATATCATATGACCGTTGCCAAATAGCAACGGCTTTAGTCCATTGCAAATTTTATTACTATGGGTTTAGTCTGTTCTACATTATACAACGACTCTAGGATGTTCTACAATTACCTACTCCTTACCATACACCCCACTTCCCCCCATTCACAATACCCTTTTCATTCCTTCCTCCCGTACGCTTTCTTCAATCTCTACGGCTTCAGAGAAATGGATCAAAATCTCCTTTCGATTTCTTAGAAATTATTACTCAATTTCAATCAATCAAAGAAATTTCTCCATTCGAAAACTTCGTTCCAAATCTATTTTCATAGATCTCACAATCGAAAAAAAAAATCTAGGGTTATCCTGCTTATATCTCGATCGACATCTTGCTTTTTTCCTTGATCAAAAACATCAGCGGATCCAGATCGCAAACTTCACAAGATCTGGATCGAAGTCAGCAGACTCTAGGTATGGAAAAATTGAGTTTCCTTATTTTATCATTGATTTATTGTCATAAAAATAGAAATCGTTAATTAAATTGTGATCATAGTGGATATTTATTTGGTGGTTTTGGCTTTTGATATGTTAACGTAAATTCGTGATTTAAATTTACTGTGATTAAGTTGTTTTCAAATGTAGGGTTCAATCTGCTAGCCCTTATTATAAGTTTATTTTGTCGTAATTTTTTTCTTTTTTAGGTTTTTGAGAAAATTGCATGTTGTAGCTTCGATGATACCAAATTTGCACACGTTTGCATCAGCATTTACTTTTATCTACAGTTTTTGTTTCTGTTTAAAATTTCTTGGTACAAGGAGTTGCAAATGTTGATGTTTTCTTTGGCTTTAAGTCTTTACTCATATTTGTCTGCACACGGACTGTTTGTATAAATGATCCATACAACAAGCATTCTCTTCTGAATTTTCCAGTACTTCAAATCTACATTTATGTTTTTATGCTATATATGCTAAAGTAGGTTCTAATATTACAAAATCAAATTATTGTTCTATCTAGAGTTGCTAAGTAGACCACCTTTGTTAACCTAGTATATCATCATAAAAGAGTTACACACTAAAAGGACTTGTTACTGGAATTTATTTTATATTTTCTTGGTTTCTAAGATTTTAGTACACAAATAAGTGCATAGATATGTTAAATTACTTTGATTCTTTAATAGTCATTTTTAGTCAATTTTCAATATTTTGGTACTGATCATTTCTGGTTTCCATCTTTTGTTAGTAGAAACTATTGCAAATCAGAACATATTAGGTTGATGCTCCACACAATAATTAGTAAACACCATATTTAATAAACACCGTAATTATGCATCCATTTTGGCATAAAATAAGAGGGCCTAAATATAAGTATATGAGATTACAAATTTACACTTTCATTCAAAATTAATATTGTTGAATGCTACAAAATAACTCTCACATTATTTCATTTAGATTACTTACATAAAATTCATTATTTTTTTAGGTCCTTCAATAACTTCGTTTGAGCATGCATTTGTTACTGCCATCAGGCATCATTAATTGGTATTCCTTTCTTCCCAATTAAAGAATTTTCCACTGTCACCAATAAAAGAATGAAACCTTTTAAACATTGCTAAAAGAGCTAAAGACATAATGATAATAACATTAATTTAAGGACTAACAAAATGATTTTAGATGTAAAATAGTATTAACTACTTTTATGTATTCTGGTTTTGTCATTTTTCATATTTTCGAATTGGAGAAAAAACAATTGCTCCAGCATAGAGTAACATCGAAGAGAAAAGCCACTGTGTCCCTCTTTGCAAATTGCAATGAAAGCAGAAGTAAATGAAACACCATCTATAGAATCAAAATGTGGTAAGGAGGTTGAAATAGAAGAATACGCACTTATGTTACTAATGATAGGAGAAAATGGAAATTTATAAAGTTTGGTGGTTGACCCACCGTTGATGGCAAAACCGACAGGTGGTGTAAAAAACGAAACTTTTGAAATCATGAAAAACCTTTGCCACTATGTAGCCTTGGGTCTTAGGTGATGATTCGGCTACTACAATTATACTATACATTTTTGCATATAAGAAATCAATTTTTAATGTTTGTTCCAATCCATGTTTACTGTTGCTTTTCTTTCCCTTAATTGTTTTATTTTAGGTATGTTTTACTTTGTTCATTTGGTTGCATGTTACCTTTATTTATGGTCTATTTGCATTTAAACTTTGTATTTAAAAACGATTTCGGATCATTTAATCATGTTCTCTAATGAATTATGGATTATTTATATTCCATATATATGTGTTGTGCTTGAACCATTTTTGCACATTTTCTACAACATGCTACCTATTTGTCGTAATTATTTATGTTTTGTTACAATGAGGAATTTATGACAGTGCCTAAAAAAAATTGAACATTATGTATTAAGGATTGTTAAGTTCTTTTGGCACATAATGGAGTATACATTTCATAAACATTATAGAATGCTTTGATCCTTTTATATGTATATTTTTACTAAATAAACACTTTGTATTGAAAAGTATACTTTACTACCGTTCTATTGTCACTTTGTTGTTACTAAATGCTTGGCTGCTATGTTAAATCACCATCGGCATCAATTGATTAACTTCTTTTATTTTAATTTTTCACCAAAATAAACATAAAACACATTGTTTCTCCTAAACCAAGTCATAGAAAAGAAAGGAATCTGAAATGCTTTTATACTTAATGTTTACTGTTTTTTTTTTCTACTATAAGCCAGCCTTAGAATAGTCAGTGACCAGCATCATTAACGGTTGTCTCAATAATTCTATTTTAAAAATCCTAACTAACAAATTAATTCCTTTATTGTACTCAGTTTTGGTTGCTCAATTTTTGTGTAAAGTTCATTAATCCATGTACCCATGTCTGTAGCACTTAATTATATTCCTTTCTATTGTACTTCGTTTAACCAATTAATTTTCTATGCGTTGTTCAGTGTTCTCAGTATTTATTCTCTTCATGTAGCATCCTGACATGTACCTATTATAGTTTTAGTATTATAATATTTTCCATATTTCATCCAAAATACATGTTTTAAACATATATATATCGATCAAATCATTTCAGCTTCCATTCTAAACATTTTATGCCATAATTGTGACAACATTCAATATGAACTTATACCATATTTACTAATTATTTGTTGTAAAATAATTTGAATTGTTTGATTTGTATTTAATGTTATAAACAACAAAAGCTCTATGTATATTCATCCATAAATTATGCATGCATAAAAAAGGTTTTTATGCAAATTTACTTCTATCTCATTACACTAAAAAGGAAATAGTGTGAGTACTAACCATGTTTTGTTCATATGAACAATCTTCTATAACTCCATACAAAATTCAAATTATATAAATAGACATGTTCTATATTTGGTAGTAAACCAAATGCCCGTAAAACCAATCAGGAGTCATCCTAAAAGGAAAGAGTTGATAATAGATATCCTCACTATTCATATTTTCTTCACAATGAATTAATATTTTAACTTGCCATAACTCTGTATAAAAATTTAAACATATAAATAAACAAGTTCTCTACCTCACATGTCAAGTAATACCAGTAGAAGATTATTCTGTAAGGAAAGACATGATAATATCTTAAATTATTTCCTACAGTTGTAACTATACATCCATATATACAAGCTCTATTAATTCATGTCCATTCAAATATTCGCTCTCTTGAACATCTGACTTTAAAAACAGTAGATGAATGTGAAACTTATAACTATACATGTAACACCCCGCATTTTTTATGATAATAAAATATAAGTAACTTAATTAAAATATGAGAATTAAGTAAAACGGACAACGCCATTGCATCCATTTTGGAATTTTGGTTAAGATAGACACCTGGTTTACGTAAAACGAACATCGTATGAAGTAGTTATTAGCTTAGAAGTTTTTATACGTGCAAGAGAATTATATATATATATAAACACACAAACAAATAAAAAAAAACTTCAAAACAACGATCGGAAGACCTAAGAGGCGAACCGTCCCATTCTGGCGGTCGACCCGAGACCCGCTGGGTGGACCTTGGGTGTTTGGGGGTCGACACCATAAGAGGGGGGTCAAACCCTATTCAGATCTAGGCAGAATTAATTTTTGTGAATGTGGACTCATTTCTTGACCAAATACGTTGCTGAACACCTATAAATAAGCCTGTAGAGCCTACCCTAAGTCTCATATTTCTGAGACAACGTAGAAGTTCTGCCATTCCTCTTCCTCCTCAAATCTCTTTAGAAAATTTAGATTATTAGTTTAGGAAAATTCTGAATCTAGATCTGGAGGAAAAGGAGGAAAATCAATTAGAAGGTATTCAGATAACTTATCGAAATGAGGTAATTTTCTAGATCTGGTCTATTTCAATTCTCTTTTCTTTCTTTCCTTTTTCTTTTAGTAAAATTTGTAGATCCATGGTTGTTAGATTTTGAATCCAATTAAGGGAAAAACCATGGAATGCTAGATCCGACCAGATCCAGGACTTGATGAGGTGAGTGGATTTAAGTAATATCATTTTAGATAATGATATATTATCGTTTAGCATTCCCCATTATCATGAAATGTGAATTTTCTAGAATAATTAAAAGTGTTAAGATGCTGTTATAACAAGTTGGGATAATAATATGAATATGTTGGAAAATTCATATGTTGATTTGGTTAAAGTGTTGAATGTTTACATGTTGAAAAACAAACTTGTTAGAATATGAGTAGTGACTGCTGCTGTTATAACTACATGATTCACTTGTGGCATATTATGTATTTGAATTATTAGATGTAGAATTGAGAAAATGACATGTTAACTTGTTAGATTTGAACAATTACCCAATTAGATGATTACATAGTAGGATAGAATTAAATATGTGTTAAAAAGGACATGCGACGTAATATAGGCATAATTTGATGACATGTAAATTAGATTACAATAACGTGTGAAAAGTATAATACGCCTAAAATTTACAGTAAATAGGAAACTGTAAACGCACTTAGACATGAGGTTAGATTATACTTGTGGTAGAAGTCTTGCCCGGAACCGCTCGACACATCCAGCATATGCAAGTAGTAAATCTAATGTGAGGGGTCTAAGTGCATAAATAAAACATGTAATGGTGCTAAGACACGAGGTTAAGTCAACTTGTGGAAGAAGTCTGCCCGGAACCACCTGGAAAATCCAGCATCCATAAGTGTAGGCTTAATGTAAGAGGTCTAGTGCATAAATATATATGTATAAATATATGTAAATAGCAGGTACCAATTTTCAAAAAAATAATATGCAAATAGCAGGACTGATAAAAAAACATTAATTGTAATTAATGGAAACAAATGGAATTGAAAGAAAGTTACAACAGTAAAAAGGAATGGAATGAACGGGGAATGATAATAACCTATTATAAATAAATTACAATAATAAGAATGTTGTATAATAGGTAGACTTGTCCTAGGGACAAGTGAAGATTATAACTTAGGTTATAATAAACTAGTAAGGACATGAGATAACTGGTGAAATGAGATAACTGGCACTTAATTTTAAATTAAGTAATAAGTAAATTGGGAAAGCTGAAACCAATTGTTTGTAATAAGTAGAGAAAAGGGGGAAAGTTTATGAAATGTAAGAAGTTGTACTTAATTATAAATTAAGTAATCTGTAAACTTGGAAGTACGAAATCTGCTGATAAGAATAACATGTTTAGGCTTGTCCTAGGGACAAGTGGAAATTATAACTTAGGTTATAATAACCGATAAAGGGAACAGAATAATTTATGTAAGGGGATAAGTTGTACTTAATTGTAAATTAAGTTATTTACAAGAAAAAGAATCTGAAATCTACGGATGAGGACAACATAAGTTATATTTATGGGAAGAGAAACTTATTAGTGGACCTTAGTTAAGAGAACTAAGTTAATAAGTAAACAATGATAAGTTGTAGTGACGGTGTAAAATGGAATTATGATTAAATGAGAAAGAATGAGGAAAACTTATGAAATGAAATAAGTTATATTTAATCATAAATAATGAATGACATGTTAAAAAGAAAACATGTGAATTGAGATACACATAATTACATATTAAGTAGAACATGTTATTGTAATGATGAAATCAAACAAGAATATAAAGGGACTGTGGATTACAGACCTTGGATCACAACCTAGAGAATAACATGTTATGGGTTTATTAATAAACTTAAGAGGGTTAAGTTATATGACTAAAATTAATAAGCAAGAGAAACTTGGTAACATGAATAAGAAGTCAATGTAAATAGGGATAACCAAGTTAAATGGAAACCTGGTGAGGTAAAGCAAGCGCGTAAAAGAATGTTTAGACATAGGGTCTAATGACACAATAAAATGAGGTGCTTGGACCAGTCCATACGTTTGAGGGTGAATAACCCAACAGGATAGATCATCATGGTGTCATGAGGCACGAGGGGAGCGCACGTTTTTCTGATTATTCTGTCGGCTTTGAAGGACTGGAAGGGGAAGCACGCAGCTTCCTTAGATACGTAAGGTGCTCCTAGTAGTCCTCTGTGTGGTAACAGATGTTTAGGTTATGCTCGCAAAGGTTGGGTCTGCGTGTAACTACTAGGTGGGTGGGCCTTGACTGCAAAAGTAGATTTGCAGTCAGAATGTTTTGATGAGGTGACACTAGAGTGATTCGACGATCGCCTCAATGGGGACACAGAGGTCAGGACCAACAAGGATGGTAGATCGCTGGGTACCCGTCATCGGCAGCCAATTGGATTAGAAAAGACAAGAGCTAAACCCAATAGACCTTTCACCTTTCACTATCAAGGTACGGTGGTTGAGGGGAGGTGCCAACTAGATGTTTAGATTGTTTGTTAGGGTCAAGTCGCTTAGCTCTTGTAGTCTTTACTAGTTGAGGGAGGGGCCAAGGTAGGGCCATAGCCACTATGAAAACAGACCCAAGGAGTACCTGTATTTTGAGGATCTTAAAGGCGGGCTTGTACATATATGGAAAAGCTCCAGACCGAGTTTGTGTTTCCTGTATAGCCCTGCAACGGAATTTAGTGCACATTATGTGCGGTTAAGGCATCGAATATGATTGACGATATGTACATGGGACAGTTTAAATACATGCATGTCAACTTTAGGTGGTGTATCATAGACTTGAGGGCATTACTCTAGTATGAAATCTGATTCGATCGACGGTGGCAGTCTGTACGCTTACGTAGCATAGTAATGATAGATATATGCGGAACATAACATTGTTATGTACATATCCGTACGTCATTCCGACGTAGGATGAGGGACTGCGTTCATTTCTGTGGCATTACGGTGGAGATCGTGCGAGTAGGGTACTATGGGGTGTACCTCAATATTGAGGGGTAGTTACATATATACTGTATTAGGTTAATCAAATGGGAAGTAAATGGGTACGATGTGTGTGTAAGCCTTGAGTGTTGTTAGCCCAAGTAACCTAATAAATAAGAAAATGTGATTAAACGGTATATGTAGGATTATCCAAAGTGTATAATTTAAATCCAGTCACCAGAACTTGTGTTCTGACCCCCTCCTCATAACATACTTGTAGGTTAGATTTGTGGCAGAGACATGATAGCTTTGGATATTGGTTAGGCAGTATTATTAATACGGTAAGACTATACTTTGAGTATATTATATTTTATCCATTCCGCTATGAGATATTTTCTGAGCTCTGACCTATTTTATGTCTCTGTCTTTTCTACAGGATACTAGAGCAAACCAACACGAGTTTCGATAGATTAGAATTTTGTAAAAAATTCGGTCTGTCAGAATTCGGGTTGTTACAATACATATACTCCTACATGGATTCATGTCCCATGAAGTACTTACTCAACAATTGATAAACATGAAACTCTATATGCATTCTATAGTTGTTCATTATTCAATTTTCCATACTGGTACATGATGTTAGCATTCAAATATTGATCAAATACATTTTACCTTCATTATTTAATACAACATGTGTAATATACCATGTTTATACATATGTATGTGATTCTAATGTTAAATGTATTAGTCAGTAATCAGTCAAACTGATTATAGTCAATAACCAAACAAACATAGCCAAGTTAAATGTATTAGTTTCTAGTATGTCGTCAGATTTTTATTTTTATAAAGCATAAATCCTACAATATATATGACATGTTTTAATAATATCTATACAAATGATTTCTAGATAGAATTTTTGAAGATTGAAGACCTGACGTATATATGAATTCTTATTTCTATGTATATTTGGTTTCAAAAAAATCAGCAGTTGCAAATATATAAACGGGATTTAAACATAAATGGTACTATAGTCTATATGTATGTATGCAATTCTAATGTTAAATTTATTAGTCAGTAATTAATCAAACTGATTGTAGTCAATAACAAAACAAACATAGCCAAGTTAAATGTATTAATCAGTAATTGGTAAAATAATATGAATTTTTTCAAGTTCAAAATATATGGAAATATCAGTGTTAATGGTTAATGGAGAGTACTACTTTTCCCTTAACATTTCCCCGGTT
The DNA here is from genome assembly GCA_030737875.1 of Allium sativum. Lineage (NCBI taxonomy): Eukaryota > Viridiplantae > Streptophyta > Magnoliopsida > Asparagales > Amaryllidaceae > Allium > Allium sativum. The sequence goes on from CM060911.1 coordinate 185,453,831, forward strand.
AATGTTCAGTAAGTCAAAAAGTAACTTGCAACTTTGCTTTTTAACTTATTTCAAATGTTGCTTTTGCAATCTTGTAATATTTGTTTGTGGTATACAGTCTAAAATCAGCATTATTTGATTAAAAAGTTTTACCAATGGAAATTAATGCTTCTCAATGATACAGATTAGAAGTAATTGAGAAGAAGGCATAGTTTTGAATAAAGCATAGTGATATGGTTTGGGTATCAGGAAATTAAATTACATATGTCAATAAAAACAGAACAGCCATAATCAGTTTCACTAAGCATGTTAAGCAAATAAAATCCTAGCTATGAATATTCGATATTTGTTTCAAACTTTAAACGTTGATAGCATTAGATAGACAGAAATAACAATACTTAAATCATTCTAGCTCTGACATTCTTGTAAGAATGCTTTAAATAATGAAATATTATTAGTTATACCAGAAAATTACATTATTGTAAGAATGCTTGTTAACAACTGTATCTTTTGAATATGGTATACTAAATTTGATCGAAGTCTAGACATGACTAGAAAGTAATTTTATTGGCTTTTTCCTCTCCCATGGGGAGAGAACAAATTAAAAAACAAAATGCTAAGGTAGTGTTTGGTTTATTTTGTGTTTTGAGTTTTCAACGTTAATTTCGAAAGATGAGAAGATTTAAAGAATAATGAAGGTAATGGACCAAAGACGGATGAGAATGGAAGAGATGGGAGGATGGTAGATGGATGAGTGTACCATGTAATCAGATATAAACAATGTTAATTCACTGCTTTGTTTACTTTGATAGTGTCCCTTCCACATTTCTCTAACTTGTTGGATATGAATTAGCTAGTATATGAATATTTTTCTCTAACAACCAAATTTGAAAACGAAAACAAAATTAAGCTTTTAAGTCCTAAAATTGAAGTGTTTCGGGCTTTAATTAAAAAACCAACTGAAAAATCATGAAATTATCTTATATTTTCAAGGAAGATGTTTAAATATTAATTTGCATGTGTGTTTAACAAGTTAATCAGCTTTATTATTGATAGGAGAATAATGCATTATATTAGGATACCATGTAGAAGGGACACTTGCATGTTTGTGTATATGATGAGGTAATATATTAAGCCAACTGAAAAATAATGAAGACATTTAATGTATATAGCAGGTCAATATGTCTTCAAGTATGGAAAAAGAGTGGATGAAAGAATCCGATCGAAGAACTACACGATATGTGGAAGGAGTGCAGAAGTTTATCGATTTTGTTATAGAGAATGGTGGTAATAAGGAAATCTATTCTTGTCATTGTACTCAGTGCAACAATATGAAAACGAAGATGAAATTAGAAGAAATTCATTATCATCTGCTTTGATATGGAATTATCCAATCATATACCATTTGGCATTTCCATGGGGAAGAGTCGCCATGGAAGCAAAAACAACCCGTTAGAGAAGCCATAAGTATTGATGAGTCTGAACTTCCTATACGGAAGATTTGGTCAATGACACTGATAGATCTCATCATTTTCAACTTACAAGTTTGTTGCCAGATAATAGTGGGGAATCACCTATGTTTGATGTTGATTGGCAGGCCAATCAAAATAAGAAGTATAAATCACTTTTTGATGATGCAAAAGAACCATTGTATCCTTCATGTCTAAAAGGATAACAAAATTATATTTCATCATCAAGCTGAATAGCTTGAAAATGTAGTACGACTTTTCCGACAACGGTGTGGCAGCACTCCTTGAATTTATAAAGGAATTACTTCCTGAAGGTAACACAATACCAACAAAGTATCTCAACATGAAGAAGATGATTAAACAAGTTGGGATGGATCACAAAACTTATGATGCATGCATTAATGACTGCATTTTATATTGGAAAGATGACACAAATAGAGTTTTTTGTCCAGTTTGCAAGGATTCAAGATATAAAACAACATTCGACGAAGATAAAAGAGCTATCAAAGTACCTTAAAAGATGTTGAGACATTTCCCTTTAATTCCAAGATTGAGGAGATTGTATACTATACCATGGATAGCAGAAGCTATGACTTGGCATGGTCGTGCCAAGTCTAATTCAGATGTAATGCGTCATCCAAGTGACTCTTCTCAATGGCGAACTGCAGATTCTTTTGATAAAACGTATGCTGTGGAATCACGAAATGTCACGCTTGGATTAGCAGCAGGTGGTTTCAATTCAAATGCATCACTGGGTAGCCGTTATAGTTGTTGGCCAGTAATTGTAGTACCGTATAATACTCCTCCATCCATGTGCATGAATAGAGAATTTTCAACGTTGACATTGTTGATTTCTAGCCCAAAACAACCAGGAAAGGATATTGATGTTTATTTGTAACCGTTAATAGACGAGTTACAACAATTATGGGAAGGAGTCGTTGTATATGACTCATTTAGTAAATCTGAGTTCACAATGAGAGCTAGGTTGTTGTGGACAATTCATGATCATCCTGAACTTGGGACTTCATCGGGGTGCACAACTCATGGCTATTTTCCATGCCCTACATGTGGAGAGGATACTTGTTCTTACTACCTTCCAGAAAGTAAGAAGATATGTTACATGGGACAACGAAGATTTCTTCCTTTCAAACACAAGTTTTGAGATGATAAAACAAACTTCGATAATAAACAAGAATATCATCGTCCTCCACAGTCATTGACTGTTATCAAGTTGAAGAGAAGGTAGTTAATATCAAGATGAAAGTTGGTAAAAATAAACCAGAAATCGGTCGAAAGCGAAAAAAGAAAACCGATAAAGAAGAAATTGACAATGTTCCTGCATGGTATAGGAGGTCCATTCTCTTTGATTTACCATATTGGAAAGCAAATTTGTTCCGACACAATATTGATGTTACGCATATGGAGAAGAATGTCACTGAACATCTCATCAGCACAATCATGGGTCATAAAGACAAGTCAAAAGATGGCATTAATGCACGTAAGGATTTGAAAATCATGGGTATAAAACAAAAATTATGGATGATGGAAGATCCAAACAAATAAAGTAACCATACCTGTGGTAGCTTCTCCTTGAGCGAAGATGAAAGATTACGATTTTGCACCATTTTTAAAAACCTGAAAGTGCCTCGTAAATTCTCTTTCAACTTCAATAACAATGTGAGCATCAATCCTCATGAATTAACAAATATGAAGTCGCATGATTACCACGTCATAATTCACCAATTACTTCTGGTGTTGCTTTAGCATTCTTATCCACAACATAAGGATCTGCGTAATGTTGTACATCATGTAAGTCTGTTCTTCAATATTTTATGTTCAAAGGTGATCAACAGAGAACGTCTTTTAAAAGAAAAGACTAGTTTGGTTGAAGCATTTTGTGCGTTTGAAAAATACTTTCCACCTGCATTTGTTTCCATTAGCATTCACCTTATGGTTCATTTAACTGATGAAGCATTGGTTTGCGGTCCTGTTAGATATAGATGGATGTATCCTTTTGAAAGGTAAATTACTAAATTTAGTTTTGTTTATCATCATTCGATTTAAATAGGTACTAGTTATTCATAATCGATTTACATTCATAGATTGATGAAAGCATATAAAGGATATGTGCGCAACAAAAGATATACTGAAGGATGTATTGCAGAAGGATATATCGTACCGGAAGCAAGTCTTTACTGCATGGAGTATATGCCAAAAGTAGGTGATGGAATGCATAAACATACCCGTGAGGCTTTTCTAGACGAGGATGATGAGTTTGCTGGTGAAATGCCTCTAGATAATGGTAAAGATATAACCTTAACCTCTTTGTAGTTTTAACAAGTTCGTAGATGGATCCTCAATAAGCATGACGGATTGGATGAATGGGAGAAGTAAATTCACGAATAACTCCTGAATCTTCACCATTGTAAATTAGCTCATACAAATATTTTGAAATGTGTTTGTTTCAGGAGGTATAACATTTATGTGAAAAGTATTAAATCTCAACCTCAAAGTGGGGTATTGTCTGTAGAAGCATGTCAAAGTTTTACTCTATGGTTACGTGGCGAGATATATCAAAGCTTGTTTAATATTTCGCGCGTACTTAAATAGATCGTCATCTAATTAATCATATTTTCACAATTTTTTTCCGTAGTTGGTGAAAACAAATGATGTTGATTTAACTCTTTGGCGGCTTGTGAATGGGCTGAAGTTCGAGGCACATAGTTATATGAAGTACCAAGTAAACGGGTTTACATTTTCTTCGAAAAGTTATGAAGGGCGGATTATAACACAAGAGAGTGGTGTATGCATGAGAGCAATTATAAAATTTTGAGCTAGTGGGAAAGATAAAAATTATAAAGAAGCAGAAACAATGTATTACGAAGTTATTCAGAAGATGCTTGAGTTGGATTACATAGATTTCAAATAAACGTTTTTTTTATTGTGATTGGGTGAAGTTGAAGACAAGGTTAATGGTTGCAAGATTGATTATGTTTCAAACTTGATTACTATTAACTTAGGAAAATTAAAGACCAAAGATAGGATGAATGATGAGCCATTTATTCTAGTGTCAGAAGCGAGTCAAGTATTTTACTCTAAAGATCTAGAAAATGGCAGATGGTTTGTGGTTTTAGACACACCTAAGCGGTTGACTATAAGCGTGGATGATGTTGAATTTCCTACTGCTTATCAATTAGTTTTTGAAGATAACAAAAAATTAGAAGATCTTTCCAAATGCATACGGTAATATGAGATGTATTTCTTAATTGAATTGAGTTGAATTTCAATTTTGGCTAAATTTTTTTAACTATGAATATTATTAGCGTTTGTGATGTTTGTTTTGTATGGACTCGTTTGTGATGTTTGTTGTGTATGTTTCTTAATTGAATTGAGTTTCCTCATTGAATTTAAAATTCTTAATGAAATTTGTTGTCTATTTATCTTAATTGAATTGAGTTTCCTCGGTTGTAATGTTTATTGTGTATGCTTTTTCTTCTGTTTTATCCTCTTTCTTAATTTTAAACACATACCATCCTTTGGAACATTTTGAATAAGGATTGTCTTGTTATTTATTAATGGTATATTCCTCTAAGCACTAGGCATGCACATAAAACGATGGAGACGATTATTTTGGTAGAAAGTTACTACTATAAGATTCCAGATTATCAACTTCGCTCAAGTAACAATTAATCGAGTATGTTGTTTTCCTTTTATCAAAATATGTGAACAACATGCATAAAAGAGTTTGAAATGATGACTTATTCTTGTTTATATGTAGCTGCCAATAGGTTATGTTTTTAAAAGCTTTCTTTTAATCTAGTATAGCAACTGCTTAGGAGAACTATGTGAGTAATCATTTCAGAGACTTTTACTTTGTTATGTTAAAATGAAGAAAAAGAATTAATTTATTTGTTGGTTTACATTTCAATTGCAGTTGTCTAATTGATAAATCATTCATACTTAATATGATCCGGTATATATATTTATACTTATTCTATTAGAGCTAATATACATATATGAAATAACCTAAATTGGATGATAATTTCACTATCTAAACACATAGTATACATTGACAAAATTTCAGAACCGAATAAGAAAAGAGTAATCTATTAATTACAAGCAGATGAAAGCTAGATTATCACTGATGAAATAAAGATGTAATGTTGTTAAGAAAATTTTAATTTGTTAAATGCAGGAATGCAAATGGCGTAATACTTTATCAATTTTTTAACTCGGAAAATGTCCTGATTTATTACAGATCTTTGAATACAAATAATAATTGTTCGCTTTTGGTCATAATACCTTATCAATTTTAGTGTACCAAACATTGAACAAAATCTTTCTATCTTGATGTTCTAGATTTTCTAAGGTTGTTAAACTTAATTTCACAGCTAAGCTTATAACTTTATTTTATTCATTTGATGTACATTATTTGTGTTAATACGTTATTATAATTTCTTTTATCCTATCATCTTCACATCACTACTGCATCTTTATATGTACACAATCCATGTAAGACTGAAAATATACGTATGTCCATTTTCCGCATGCGGATAACAAACCTCCTACTACTTGATGGATACGAATGGTGAAATGAATTAACTTACATATGGACACTTAAATCATGAATTTTAATGCCATGCAACTCTTGGTACATGCATTGTATGCCTCATTAAGTCATGCATGTATTGCAGAGTATTGAAATATAGACTGCTTGAATATGTCGTGTATGTATAAAGCATGAATTACTACCATGGATTGCAAATGATTTTGACAATAAATTTCATACAGCAATAACGTGAGAAGCCGTAGAAGCGTCGATCCGTTCAGTCAATCATTCGTCATCTTCACAGCCCCAGAAAGTTGAGGCGAAAGCATATGGTGCTCCAATTTCAGATAGTACTGAAAAATAGGCAACAAAATTGCTAAACTGGTACTAATTCACGTGCCAATATCATATGAAAGTTGGGATAAAGTACCCAAGAAATGTAAAGATGACGTTTGGAATGAATTGCGGGTAAGCCATCACAACTATGTTTATTTTGCTTTTGGTTTGCTTTTTAAGAAACTATACATTAACAGTTATATTTTGAACTAGGTAGAGAATAGCTTGACATTCTTACATTCACATTTATGATATCTTGAACATGGGTATTGTTGTTAAATCCTTCAAATTTAGGTTTGAAATGTGTTAGTTCGATTATGAATTTATAAGTGTGAATGCACGTGGAACTAAAATATATTAAAGAATAATGATAAACTGATCAAATATTTGTAGTTGTGACTATATATATAATGTGCAGAAGAAACGAACAATATTGCGGAAATAGTATAGTAGTTGGTCAATTCAACTTTCTGAAATGGGAATTAAGGAACATTGGCAACCATATTCAAAAGCTTGTTTAATTATCTGAACAAGAACCAATTCCCTATTTGATAATCGCTTCATTGGCGAGTGTTCAAAGTTTTATTATGCAGAATTTAACATTGTTACTATATCGAGACTGTCCCACATACCCACACAACTACAGAGAAATGAGCTGCATTGACAGTCTGAACTGAGAGCAAGGGTAAGAGTCGGTGCTGAGATAGTAACAACCACGATTGAGCTGGATACAATTAAAATAAATAACACGTGTGCCATTTTGGCAAGGATGCATGGGCAATGAATTGTATTGTCCAATACATTTTAGATTTCTTAATCACGAAATCTAATAATTTTATTACATATCCCATGTTTTATCTGGGAAATACAAATTAATTTTACATATACCTCCAATGAAATATGGTAAAAATGATGTCGTAATTACATTTTTTTGCTTCTTGTAACTTGGACTTTATAATGGAGAAGGCAATCCGTTTTCTAACTTGGTATATATATATAGTAAAAAGGGATACAGATTTTAATTTTGACTTACAAATCAGCAAGTACGAAAATGGTTTGGATTACCAACATTATTTTCGAGTCCAGCTACCTGGTTTTATTAAGTTTTCTAGGTGCGGTGTCCAACTATTTATTATTTTATTAAAATTGAATTGAATGGAGAAGAAATTTAATCAGATAGCGTTGTTTTTGATAACTCTTGAGACCAACCGTTTTACCTCGTTTTGGTAAGGTTACATACTATACTTTGTGTCTTTGATTATCTTCTTCATTGTAAAATTGGAACATTTTTTTTACTTAGACATGTATGTGTCGGTGTGTGTGTCTATATATATATATATATATATATATATATATATATATATATATATATATATATATATATATATATATATATGTTATTTTAATCACTTGCAACTTCACTGATTTAAAAAATGGGGAGTTCATAGTTGTTGGCTGAAAAAAAGAACAAACACCGTTGTAAATTTGAGTGCGTTTACAGAGAAATTTAGTTAGAGGTGTGTTTTGCTCGCTATCGAACATATTGGATACTACGCTGCGGTAATTGTGTCTAAGCATATCACGCTGCAGTATTTGTGAAGTAGTTTTATGTTAAGCACGCCAGCAATGCTAAAAATTTATGAGAAAAGTTGATATACAAGTGGATCATGAACGTTAATCCTTTTCTTTTTTCAGCTTTTCCCTTTTCTAGTAGCAAATAGTTTATATTGTTTAGCTCTAAAATGCTACCATTAACTTAAAAGGTTTTGCAGACTGACATATTAGTAGTACATGTATATGGGAACAAAACTTGCAAAACTTGCATGTTTATTCAATTTTCCTTCGTAGCCTTTAAGTAGAGGCTTTGCAATGGAAAGCGCATACCGTTAAAGATAGGAAAAAGGGAAAAGCATGTTTTGTAACATGAAATGATTTTAGTTTATTCTTTTAAGAAAAAGCTATATATAAATACAACAAAAAGAAGAAAAAAAGCATTTCATCAATCATTCACAAAAAACAGAACAAACGGTGTTATACAAGCAGCTGTGTATGAAGCATACTGTTGAAACAAGTCTCACATCCGAAAATAAGCTATATATATAAACTATTGTACGGTTTCATGCATGCTAACATAATTCAACATTCCTAACTTTTTTTTTTTCAATTGGACATGAATTTTCCAATTATTTATGGATCAGTGTGGCTATAAGCTTTAGAGATGGTTTTTTTTTTCCAAAGAATTCTACTAATAATTGTTGACAAATACTCTATCAATTTTACTAATAAATTTTACTGCAAATAGAAAATTCAGAAAATTTTCTTTCTAAGGGATTGTTGACAAATACTCTACCAATTTTACTGCCAATAGAAAATTTGTTACCACCCATCCAAGTATAAGAATTATTTGTGAGCTCAACTTCAATCAATTCTGAATTAAAAATGCAGTCCATGAAATCATCTTTTCATATTGAATTATGCAAATAGTTAATCAATCAATAATGAAGGGAAATAATGACATTAAAATTAGGGCATTGTTAAAAGGACTCCACTTTTGGTTAAGGCGGTAGGGTCAATTTAAGGGGACTCCACTTTTAAATTTATTTGTTAAGAGGGGGTTTTGAATTTGGAAAAACAAAAAGATATGTGGACTAAAATGCCCTGCCTTGTGACGTTCTCCCTCATTTCTGTTGGACTAAAAAAAGATAGGGGATGCAGACTAAAAGAAGATACGGCGCTCTACTTTTTTTAACCCTGTCGTTCTTACCATTTCTATCGTTCTCCCCCAAATTTGTTTCAGTTCGTTCAAATCAAGCCACGTATTATAATCAAAAAAAAATTAATACACAAATTCGTCAGGACGAAGTATGCAGCTACTATGTACCCAATCTAGTATCAACTAAATTTTGTTATCATTGAAATATTTATGTTTGATAATTTTTGTGGATGAATGTATGGTTGTTGTATTAATTATTTGGTTTCAATTGTTAATGTGATGATGTCAGTTTGGAAAGTTTGTTAACTTGCTCATGGGCAGGCATAATCCCATCTGTTGTGCTCCTATCCGGTAAATATGCTTGCAGATTGACTAACATAAGAAGCCTTAAAGTTTTATGCAGATTATTATGGAATGATATGTGATGACTTGTATCATCCTCCTGCTTCATTGCAGATATTCGTTGGTCATTGGATAAGAGGTACACAAAAAAATATGTATATGGCCAGACTTGGCCTTGGCATTTTTCTCAGTTTTGATCTCTTATTATGTAAAGGCTATTATGTCTGCATCAATGTAACTTTTTCTTTGATTTCAAGCTGTACACATACTATTTCATTTCCTTGTTATTTTCACACTGGTGGTTCTTTAAAAAATATAACGTTTGTGTGGCAATGCATGAAGCTGTTTGCATGAGCCTGGTGTTATGGAATCAACATCTTATTATTGATAGAAAGGAGCGCCATCAATTTGCAGCTGTGCGACACCTTAAGATTGGCTACTGAATGCGTAACAGAATGTAAGAAGCATCCTGCATACCTTGACTGCTACAGTAGTAGGCAGTGTGATGCTGTGTCTGTCCACCTATTTTGAGTAGAAAACAGCTTCATAGGATGTGCGAATTTGTTTCGTATCTCAGTGAAAATCTATGCTAATATACCATGGTAGATTAGTTTTAATGCATGGGAGGGTTATATGGTTAGTATTGGAATTTTAATTTACATGGCTAAGAGGGGGCTAATTTATTTTGTTCTCCCCTTAACAATTCAGCAAAAATTAAAAAATTATCTCCCCTTAACCAATAATGGAGTCCCTTTAACAATCCCCTAAAATTATCCAGGGAGATTGAACTGGTAGATTGATAAAGAATATAATCACATAGCACATAGCTCCTTTCTTTGTTCAGCTAAATTTGACCATATACAGTTAAGCAAACAAAGGATTTTAGAGAAGCTGTATGAGGTTGATGACTCAAAAATTGTTAAGCAAGCATAGGGTTTATTGCAAAAACAAGTTGTGTGATAATTGATTTTGTTGCTTTATAGATGAACCATATATGGCAACTTTTGCTGATACTCATTCATGAACCTGTACAGGTAAATCCGGATTCAAGAATGAATATCACCAAAGTTGTCATAGTAAATGGATTCATTAGTCGATTAATGCTAAGTGCTATGGATTTACTTTCTAAGAATCATGTTAGGAGGGCAAAAAACGACCGAGTCTATTGCCTCATACCCTTAAAATTGTTTAATTCGAACCTGTCCAATATGACTAAAGAGTGCAAAATTATTGTATTTGAAACTTGCTAGTTACTAATATGGGCTCCATAAATATATGGGGGCAATTTGACATGTTTATCATATTGTTTAATTGAGTACTGTTTCAAAACCCATACAGAGGAAGACACGATTTCTTTCCTTTAACATTAACACATTTTTTGTGAAATCTTTTATTATAGCTACATTAACATTTTTTTATCTTCATCATATACAGATTTTTTTGAGCTAGAGTCAAATGCAAAAGAGCTTTATTTTAAAAAGAAGTGCGAGTCATTTAGGAGATACAAAAGCGAATTGAGGACCGGATAATACGACAAGTCTGATAATGACAAAGATAGGAAGAAAAACTGTCATCCAAAAGTTAGCCTAGAAGATTGGGATGGATTCTTGAAAAACGAAGCAAAACCCAGTGCACGCGAAAGAAGAGAGCTAGGCCAAAAAAAAAGATCACTGTGCAATTATATGTTAGAGCTTTTTGTCAATACACGATTGTATTACAAAATTAGTTCTTTCTGTCAATACACAATTGTATTGCAAATAGAAAGTAACAACTATCAGTGTTACTCAATAATGCCACAATTGTTAAGTCAAACTGTGATTATAACAATGATAGTAAGCGAGACCGATTGTGCACTAGATTGGAGCGGTAAAGAACCGTCACCAACATACAAGCAGAAGAATATTTCAGTAATGTCCAAGTCCAGAAATAATTCTGTTTCCTTAAAACAATATTATCGTCGTATGCACTGATTGACGTGGTAGTAATTTGTTTCCTAGGATAAAATGAACAAACCCCGTAGTGCAGTGCCAGCAAACGGAGCTCCGACGAACTGAAGTAGATTATAGAAACTTGAACAAAGAATTACTTTGAAGAAGAAGTAGCAAATTGAGAAGAATAACTAATTTGTATTCCGTCTCGTTTTAGGCCAAATTTTTATAGGCTGGAGGAGGTGTCAATTTGAACATTAATGACCCTTGAAAAGGTTGCGACCCTTTAACCAAGCGGTGCATAAATGTATGTGCGCATTTATGATGACACGGTTGTATCCCTTCAATAGAACAGATATGCCAGATCAAAAATTGATCAAAATAACTCGTTTCAGCGCAATAGGCTCAAACCCTAATCCGTGGCCTATTTAACCATGAGCCCCATAAGTCCCAAGGTACAATGCCCAATTTTTGACACTAATATCATGTCGTGAACCCCAGAAGCCCAAAGCACTAAGCCCAATTTGACATCAATATAATATTGTGTCATGGACTCCAAGAGTCCTAAGGCACTAAGCCCAATTTGACATCAATATGATATTGTGTCATGAACTCCAAGAGTCCCAGGGCACTAAGCCCAATTTGACATCAGTATGATATTGTGTCATGGACTCCAAGAGTCCCGAGGCATTAGGACCAGTTTGACATCAATATAGTATTGTGTCTTGTCTTATCCACACTGTGATTCACAAGCCCTTTTCTCCTTTATTTATATAAGTCTATAGAGAAGTAGGTACACATATTTCATAATGTGGGACTTAGATTGCTTTCCCCTCTTCTTCCAAAATTCCTCTTGCTAATTCATTTCCAGTAATCGCCTACATGAATGAGCAGTCGTTCTTAGTTTCATGAATCATTTATCGCATCGGTTAAAGTAGCACATGGGGCCTTGAACTTTCCTAGTGATTACCTATTTGAATCACAAGCGAATTAGCAGACATAGAATGTCCTTGAACTGTAAGACTTTTGTGTAATTCCAAAGTAGATAAAACATGATAAATGTTTCTTGTAATCCTTCGTTTTGTGTATGTGTTCATTTTTACCTTGAACACCTGCCTAGTCTCAGTAGTGCTTAGAGAATTTGGCTTTACAATTCTCTTTTGTTTTCACCAAAAATGGTTCAAATACCAAGGGTACAAGGATTGTACTTCACCAATATGGTTAGAAAATAAATGGAGCTGTACTCAACAACAGTTGAAGGTAAAAATGCGATGGAAACAAAATAGAGATGAGGTTTTAGAGTGGTTCGGCCTTGTGTTAGGCCTACATCCACTGTGAATGGAGTTTTTATTATGATGATGACGATTACAAAACATATCAACTCTTATTCTTTATACATCTTCTTATTCTCTCAATATATTCATACTTTTACATACAAATCTTGCTTAGATTTACGAGATTCAACGGGTGAATGGCAGAATCTATGACGAAGGAGGACGAATAGGCGACGGAGCAGGAGGGTATCTCCGATCTTTTACACTTATAGGATTTTAACAGATGTCGTGGCCAAACGGATGAAAGATCTTTGGGTAATAATGATGGCCATGGTTGAAATGGTTAAGGAATGGCTAAGGACAGAATTTAGTAGCACTTCGCAGTGGCCAGTGCCTCCCCCTTCTTGGTGGAGGGTATGACCTATTTATAGGTGCACCCTTATAGAGGTTTGAACTGGAATTCATACGAGTTGCTTGTCCCATTAATTACTAAAATGCAACCACCCAGTTGTAGCCAGCTATCAGCGACCGTTTCCAGCTGTTCAGTATAAGTGACTTTACAAGAGTGAATGACTCTATGAGACTGAGCGACTTCCCAGGCCCCAGACGACTTTAGATGAGCGATTTCACGCAGACAAGCGGGTTGTATTTGGCTGTAGACGAATGGGCATCCAGCACCATAATTGGAGGAAAGCATTTGATTGAAATAGTAATGACAGATTGAGGAGCGGGCGACTAGGACTGTAATCTGTAAGTGGATGTAGAGTGCATGCGCGACCCCTAGTATCTTTGGACTCTCGTTTGACTGGTCGGGAGCGGGAAGTGTGACCGGGACAATTCTTCTCCTTGCTTTGTTCAATCGAACTTCCTAATATGGGGATGGGCGGAGCGACCCTTCCAAAATGTGCAAGCCTTACTATTGTCGTGTCATGTGTGGTCATCTCTGACCTCTTACAGACTGTTTGAGCATATTAGATGGCATTTTTCACGATCGGGATTAATAGACCGACATATGGGTGATTTCAAATGGACATAGGATCCTTAAGGGATAAACATTTGTCCCTCGAAGTTTGTAATTTTTCGGCTTGTAAGGATTACATGCTTCGAAATAATGAAATGTAATATCATTTGACGGACTGAGTCCGATTTCCTGTGTGATGACCATGCTTTTGCAAGGTTCATATGCACATGTATGCTTGATTATGTTTACGGTCGTGCATATGCTGACCCACTTGGTTGAATTTAAGACTGCTCGTTCGCATGTCATGTACGAACGAACGAATTGACGTGTTGCTTTAGTCCATTGGTTCTTTTAAATTTCCTTTTACTTTATATACTTCCTCCCTACTTTACCATTTCTTATTTCCTTTCTCCCAAAGAAACCTTTAATGGCGGCATTGTCCTAAGCACTTGCTCAATGTTGAAGCTTTCGATTACTTTGGCCTTTTAAACATTTCGACTTACAACCGTTCATTATACCTCCACCGAAACTCTACAACCTCAAAATTGACTTAGGCGGTCTACTTGCCCAGACTTGAGATTGTTCGTTCACTTGTAAGTAGATTTTTCATCTTAATCTTATTTCGATTGAATCTGAAACATGAACTTGATAAACTGAAAGACCCAAACTTTAAGCAAAGTTGTCCCTTATGGATTTCTCAAAGATTATTGTGATTCCAATTAGGTCTTTACAAGGTTATATAAGCGATTTTTGTCTTTTCCAGTCTTTGAACAGTGCGCTTGTCGAAATGTTTTTTAATATCTCTTTATTGTATGCTTGTGTAATTTTGTTGATTGCCACCCGAATTATCAACGGTTTTTTTCTTCGTATCGTGAAATTGAGGAATTTGTAAAAACCGTTCGTCATCTATTTCTGTCTTGATCTTATATTTGATCTAGAAAATTTTCTTTTCCTCTGTCGTGCATACTTATGCTCAAGTTTTGTGGTCTCCCATCCTTAATTTGATATGGGTCGTTCTAGCTCAGCTTATCTATGAAGTTGGTTATGAACAACTTATCGTGTCTGAGTATGCATGACCGCCTTGACTCGAACTTAAGTAGTCGACATGATGCAGTTGTGCGTGCTTATGTAAAGAACGGTATGAACTTAGATAAGGAACCTGGTTATCGATATGCTAATGATCGAAACCCACTGCGATTAGCCAAGCAGATGTTGTGTTATTCCTTAATGGGTTAAATTCGGTCGGGTTATTTCTATTTGTCCTACAAGGATTGGTCGTACATGGATTTATTTTGGTTTGCGCTTACCCAGCTTCTTTCCTTCTGATAACACAAATTCTTTGATGACATAATATTTATCTAAGAATGCTAACTTGTCACCAATCACCCCAGAGTCCCGAAATCAGACCATGTCTGGACAAACTGGAAGTTTTGACCAAACTGCTGTAATCACATGGGATACTGCCCCCAGAGTAGATGTTGCTCGACGTTTCCCAAAGCCCTGGGTTCTTTCCACTATACCTTGTAAAGGGCATCCAACAGAGCTTTCTATTAGCTCATTTCAATAATTATGCAATCAATTTCGAATTTCTGAAAAGGAAGAAGCCAAACTGCCTGATGAGAAAGAGTTTGCAGATATTCCTCCAATTGGGTATGTTGCTATTAATCGTTGTATGCTGGTGAGCGGGGCCATTCCTCCTTTTAATCCTTATTTAGAAAGATTCTCTGGAGCTTGGCTATCGCCCCATACCAGTTACACCTGAATAGTTATGTGATTTTAACAAGCCTGTATATCCTCTTTATGAGAGAAAAGCAGCTTGCTCCTTCATTTGAAGATACATGCTCCTTATATTCTTTAAAAAGAGGAATCAGTGTCCCTACATTATTTTTGTACAAAGCTGGGGTCCCAGAGTTATTACTGGCATGGTGGACAGTGTTCGAGGATTTCCTAACCAATACTTCTTTGTTTGTTGCCCTAATAGTTTCTGTGGCTTATGGATGGAAGGCGGGGAGTATATTTACTTTGAAGACCTCCTCTTTCTTTTTATATCGTTACTCAAGTCCTTGGTTTTGCTACATCGATTCCTGATCCGAGTGTCGCCTTTAATCAAAATCTCTATAATTCTTTACTGGCTGTTGGGGAAGGTGAGAGGAATAGAAAGTTTTTGATTACCAAAGATTTCCTGAGTCTTTATTACTTTCTTTCTTCTCTACGCACCTTCGCGGCGGATGCTTCTGATAAAAAGGGCAAGCTGGGAAATCTCCGGTCAAGACGACCCTGAAGAAGAAGTGCCCCAGCCCCGCAAAAAGCTGTAAAGCAATTCTTAGACCCAAACCGATTTCTGCCAAAAAGGTAGTATCTAAGCGTCGTAAGGGCAAAGATCTCATGATATCATCGGACCAGACTGAGAAGGAGGGTCTTTCTCTTGAGGTAACTGACCAGGAAAATGTAAGCATGACCTCCTCAAAAACTGCTTCGGATCTAGTGAAAGAGAGTGAGGAGCTTGGCGACATCGGGGTGACTTCTAAGGAAGCTTTGAATGTTGATGAAAGTTCTCCCATTCGGGATAACCAGGAAGAAGGTGGTTCCGTGACTTTTAAAGATTTTGATGTTTCAGATTTGGCTAAAGTCTTTATCCAAGGTAATATTGTTGTTCAAATAAACCTCCAAATCTTGAATATAGGAATTCCCAAAGCTCTTGTTTCTAGGTTAGGAAAGTATTTTGCAAGGGACTGTTTCAATTCCTTCTTTTTCATCTTGCCTCGGTACTTTGTATTTGTGTTAAAATTTTCTTTTTATCATTTTTCAAATTCAGGAATAGGATTATCTTTGTCAGACAGCTTTTCTCAACAAGCTGGTCTTATTAATCCACAGAAACTCATACAGTCCTGTCTTTCTTGCTGCTCAAAGCGTCCTCGATTACCTTCAGATTCCTTAACCGATCATGCTCCTGAATCATCACTGGAAAATCAGCGGAAGAAGAGGAAGCACGATCACTTACAAATATCCGAAAAATAAGCTATGGTCGATGAGGACGCTAAGGAAGAGGGGGCAATGATGAACAGGATGAGGATGAGTCTAGGAAACCTCATAAATCAACTGAGCTCTTGGGCCCTAGTTTTTTGGTACCTCCGGGAACATCCTCGGCGAACTCTCAATCTATTGTTTCCACTTCCTGTTAGATCCAAACAATCCTCAACAGGCCTCCTTACGAAATTGCCCAGGGTAATCCAAAGCTAAAGGATCGATTCAAAGGTTGGGATTTAACGGGAATAGATTTTGACTTAGACTTGTTACCATACGATGATCAGAATGTCGTTGGAAAGCCGAGTGCTATAAAACATTACATGACCACCCAACTTGACATTGTTAAGAACTAACTTGAAGTACAACTAAATAAAGCTGGGGATACTAGCAGGGACCGATTTGAATCGTGGAACAAACTTTGCTTTGAGTTCCAGAGGTCGAACACTCGACACCTCGAGCGTATTGAGCTTCTTGAAAATGATAAGGCTGAGTTGATCCGCATGATTAAATCTCAGGAATCTGAGATTTCATCTTTGAAGGGTAAAGATAATAGGACAAGCGGCTTAGAAGCCAAAAATGAGAAGCTTCAGGGGGAGATTGAGGCTATCAAAAGGAAAATTCATGATGTTCAATTTGGCAAAGAATCTGCTGAATCTCAATTGGCTTTAGAACATCAAACGGTTGCTTCTTTTCAGCGGGAGAGGATAGCTCTCGAAGAGAAGATTACCTCCCAAAATACAGCCCTCCAAACTCTGGAAGTGGAAAAAATGAAGCTAACCAATGACCTTGAGCGAGCCAAAATTAAAACTAATGAAAACCTATTCCGATTTTACGTTCTCAGTGTTATCAATCGTGGAAGCTTGAGTTTTTTGAACAAGGATTTCCCCTGAATATTGGCTCTTGTTTGGGAACAAGTACTTAAATATTCCAAGGATAAAGAAGATAGAGCACACCAAGAGATCCTCCTAGAGGCAGTTGATCGTGATGCTTTAGATAAAGGTAAAAAAATACTAGCAGTTGAACGAGCCTAGTCTCTAGGGAAAGCAACTTCGAATATTGTCTCCGCTTACATTTCTCGTCCTGCTGATGTCGAAGCTTCAAACGCTCAAATTTCTTCTGCGAATGCTTCCATTATTAATGAAAATGCTTCTAAGGCCCACTTTACTGACGATCATGCTATTCGGGATGACACCTCCAAGCAATGCACCGGGGGTGGTGAACAAGAGTTATGATCTTCAGACTGGTTGTATATGCGAGTGCTAGTCCTCGTCCGCTACTTTATATTTGTGTTGCCCTCTTTATGACCCTGTGTCTGATTTGTGACTTTGTGATGAATTTGTGTTTTACTTTGTTATCTTTTCTGTTGAGTCAAGACTTTCATAGAGTTTTGATTTCTGACATAGAGATACGCCGTGATCGACAAAAAGAACAAAAAGAAGATTTTCATTGGTTTGAAGAGACAAAGAGCTACAAATGGTATTATACATTAGAGGTTGATTATTTGGTACGTTAGTAGTGTTATTTATGTTAAAATCTATCCTCAAATAATCTCACCCCTCCAATCTTTGAATATATATAATAGAATATACGAGTGCACATTAACTGTGCAATCTGGGCTAAACCGGTCGACTGGTTAAAAACCAGGCGGTCGACCGTTTCTGCCCAGAATGCACAATTAATGTGCACAAGGATACATAACGTGTACATACACACACACACACACACACACATATATATATATATTCAAATTCCTGTCTACTGGTCCTTTTTGACTTGTTGACTGTTTTCTTCTAGAAAGCAACCTTTCGTATAGACACTTCCATTTCTTTAATGGTTGCTTCTCTTTCTCTTCTCTAATAAACATGATCGTTGTTTGAAGCTCTACATGAATGGTTACAACTGTTTATTACTTATATAAACATCATGACATCATCATTTCAAATTACCAATTATATCAATCTAATCTCTATTCTCTTGATTTCATTCTTGAACACTCAAGAGCTCAAATTACTTGTATTCTATCATATATCGTTTGAATCCTACAACCTATTTAACATTCTTTTGATTCAATATGATATCAACTTCCAAATCTTCATATACACAAATATATTATTTGAGGATAAGATTATAGGAAGTTTGTACTACAAGTGACAAAATCATGTTATCAAGAACACATATTATCAACAATAAAGTATATTCATCTTAGTTGAAGTCCTTGGTTTTGTAAGAGGCATGTGTTGAAGTCTTCGATGTTGTAAGAGGCATGAAATCCCGTTCGCTGCTCGGGTGTTGTATACATGTTCCTCGGGGTGAAGTGAGGTGGTTATTAGTGAAAATCCAGATAGAAGTATGGGATTGGACGTAGGACGGTGCTCCGAAGCAGTATAAAAATCCCTGGTGCGATTTTTCTAGTTTACTTCATCTACTCTTTTATATATCTGTGATTAGCTATTATTTTATACTTGTGTGTTATACACCATATTACACAATCCGTGTGTATTATATTAGCACGTACACGCATTTTTCAATTGGTACCAGTGCAAGGTCTTCATATAACCGTAACACAGTTATTTGATATATTCTAGTAATATGGCAAATAACGCAAGCACCAGCACTACCTCATACACGGAAGGTCATTCGACACAAAGACCTCCATTCTTCAATGGTCTCAACTATAGCTATTGGGAAACACGTATGTCAGTCTTCATGAAGTCAAATAGTTATGATGCCTGGAATGCTACACAAAAAGAAATAGTGAATCCAACAACTGATTATTCAGAATGGACACCAGCTGTGAAAACGGCAGCAGCCGTAAATGCAAAAGCAATAAACATGTTGTTTTGTGCATTAGACCAAAATGAATATAACCGTGTTTGTATCTGTACCACTACATATCAAATTTGGCAAACACTGAAAACCACTCAAGAAGGTACTAACAAGGTTAAACAAGCCAAATTAGCCATGCTAAAAAGGCAGTTTCAAATTTTCAAAACGAAGCCGGATGAGACAATCAATGATATGTATTCACGGTTTCAAACTATTCACCATTCACTTATTGGTTTAGGAAAAAAATATTCAGATTTTGATGTTGTTTCAATAGTCCTACATTCTCTGACTAGTAAATGGGAAGGGAAAGTATCAGCAATTGAAGAAGCTAATGACCTTTCCGTCATGAAGCCAGATGAATTAATAGGAAATCTAATGTCCTATGAAGCTAATTTGCAGGCTAGAAAGGAATAGAAAGAAGAAAAGAAAATTGTAGCATTTCATGCAAAAAAAGGTGAAGTTGAATCAGATTCTGAAGATGAAGACCTAGCATTCATTGCAAAAGGTTTCAAAAAATTCTTGAAACAACGAAAAGCTAGTCAATATAACAAAAAGAAAACTGGATCAAATAGACTATCTTCATCCGCTATAGAATGTTTCAACTGCCACAAAAAGGGGCACATGCACAAGGATTGTCCGGAACAAAAGAAGAAGTCAGAAAATGACAAATTCAGATACAAGGACAAATCAAAGAAACGAGAATTCTCAGTTACATGGGATGATTCAGACTCGTCTTCATCAGAAAGTGAAAGTGATACAGAAAATGAACAAGCAAACGTTTGTTTCATGGCAGCAGAAGATAAGTTACAAATTCCTACATTTGATGAAGTACTTCATATTAATGCCAAATTGATAGTTAAATATAAGGACATAAAACGACAATTAAAAGAAGCTAAAGCAGATTTGAGTAGAGCAGAGTTTGAACGAGATATGTTAAAAGACGAGAAGAAAATATTAGAAGAAGAACCTGAAAAACTTCGAGAATCATCATCTAATATTGACTCTTAATTATCTCTTTTTAGTCAAGAAATTGAAACTCAAAAAGAGAAAAATGATGCTCTTACTACTGAAACTCATGAGCTTAAGGCAAAAGTCAAAATTCTGGACCTAGAAAAGGCTAGTTTACAAACTAAGTTAGATGATATTACTCGAAATGTTTCTAACTTCAACAAAGGTCGAGAAAATTTGACAAAAATCATTGAAAGTTCACAACTTGCTTCAAACAAACAAGGTTTGGGATATAAGAAACTAGAAACCAAGAAACATCTCAAGAAGAAGAAAGATGAAGCTAAGAAAAATCCTTGTTTATTGTATTCCAAGACAAAACCAGTTGTGAAGTTTTAAAAGAAAAATGTCAAGACTATCAAGATACGGGTTCCTAAAACCAATAACAATTTGATTAGGAACAAATATATTCGACGTTTCATGAATTTTGTGCATCTTAATTCTAATTATATATAAAGGGGATACCGGACCCGTATGGGTTTGGACTCCTAAGACCTAACTCTTAGGACACCATAAAAAGTGGGTACCATGGACTTAATTTTATTTTTTGCAGTTCCCACTTAAGAAAAGAGGAAAGTGGATATTGGAAAGTGGTTGCTCAAAGCACATGACTGGAGACAAGAGCTTATTGACAAATATTACATACTCATATGGTGGCTCCGTTACTTTTGGAGATAATTCAAAAGGCTATATCATCGGCAAAGGCGATGTGAGCAATTGCAGGGGAGAAAATTGTGCTAACAGTATATATGCAGGAAAATATAGATTTACAGGCACAATCTTTGGGGGAGATCATATACGGGGAGATTTAGAAGTATATTGTCATCAATCAAAAAGAGGGAGAAAATGTTGAGTCAAGACTTTCATAGAGTTTTGATTTCTGACATAGAGATACGCCGTGATCGACAAAAAGAACAAAAAGAAGATTTTCATTGGTTTGAAGAGACAAAGAGATACATATGATATTATACATTAGAGGTTGATTATTTGGTATGTTAATAGTGTTATTTATGTTAAAATCTATCTTCAAATAATCTCACACCTCCAATCGTTGAATATATATTAGAATATATGAGTGCACATTAACTGTGCAATCTGCACTAAACCGGTCGACCGGTTGAAAACCAGGCGATCGACCGTTTCTGCCTAGAATGCACAATTAACGTGCACAAAGATACATAACATATATATATATATGTATATTCAAATTCCTGTCTATTGGTCCTTTTTGACATGTCGACCATTTTCTTCCAGAAAGCAACCTTTCGTATAGACACTTCCATTTCTTCAATGGTTGATTCTCTTTCTCTTCTCCAATAAACATGACCGTTATTTGTAACTCTTCATGAATGGTTACAACTGTTTATTCCTTATATAAACATCATGAAATCATCATTTCAAATCACCAATCCTATCAATCTAATCTCTATTTTCTTGATTTCATTCTTGAACTCTCAAGCACTCAAATTGCTCATATTCTATCATATATCGTTTGAATCCTAGAATCTATTTAACATTCTTTTTATTCAATGCGATATCCACATCCAAATCTTCATATACACAAATATAATATTTGAGAATAAGATTATAGGAAATTTGTACTACAAGTGACAAAATCGTGTTATCAAGAACACATATTGTCAACAACAAAGTATATTCATCTTAGTTGAAGTCCTCGGTTGTAAGAGACACGTGTTGAAGTCCTCAATGTTGTAAGAGGCGTGAAATCTCATTCATCTTCTCGAGTGTTGCATACCTGTTCCTCCGGGTGAAGTGAGGTGGTTATTAGTGAAAATCCAGATAGAAGTCTAGGACTGGATGTAGGACAGTGCTCAGAACCAGTATAAAAATCCCTAGTGTGATTTTTCTAGTTTACTGCGTCTACTCTTATATATATATGTGTGTATATATATATATAACTGTGATTAGCTATTATTTCATACTTGTGTGTTATACACCATATTACACGATCCATGTGTATTGTATTAGCACGTACACGCATTTTTCATTTTCCACTGGTACATTGCATATTTTATTCTCATCGCGATTTATTCGTACCAGATTATACTTTATTCACCGTACGATAGTTACGATCTCATGGTGTGTAACGCTAGTATTGCGGGTTCGTTTTAACATCATAGTTATACACCCATACTGAAGCTCGCTGCAATCTTAGAATCTCACTTTAATTCTTTGCTTCCCCTTAAGGGGTCTTATTTTATTATGCACTTATTTGTATTTCTTAATACTTTGGTAATTCAAGCCCTTTGAAGCTTGTGTTCAAATGCATGTCCCCTCCTTGGGAAAGTGCATGTACCCTATAATGTGTCTAATCGTGTTTCACACTGACCCGGCGTCCCAAGCCTTTTTGAAACTCAATTAGACGCACGCTCGTATATATATGCATATTATTTTTTATCTGTACTCAACCCAATATCTCACTGACCCAGTGACCCAAGTCCTTCGGAGACTGGTTTTTAGTACCGGCCCTCGGGGGAGGACTTGGTTTTAAGTTTTCGACCAAATCATGGTCCTGTTTGATTTGGTTTATTAAGCTCAAACAGAGACTTAATTTGGATACCCCCTTTCGACTAGGATTTCTGTTACCCCCTTTCGGCTAGGATTTCTGTTACCCCCTTTCGGTTAGGATTTCTGAATTGTTTTGTTACCCCTTTCGGCTAGGATTTTTGAATTGTTTTGTAACAAGAAGCGCAAGTTTCTGGCTTGGTGCATTCCTATCACCTGACCCAGAATGATTCTTTCTTTTGGGATTTGCAAGATGATTGGATTGATTATCTTGCTTGGTTTGAATGGTGCTTTTGGCCTTTGATGCCTGAATCTCTCCAACCAGGATGTGCTTGGGAAGTTTTCGGTTATGGTTGAGCCGCGAAAGAGTGGTCGCCCACCTCTTTTTCAGCCCTATATTTAAGAGATTGATTTTAGTGTGAGCCAGCAAACATATGATTTATGAAAGAAAATAACTTTCAGCTTATAGTGCTCTTGCTTAGTACAGTACAGGCAAATCACAGATTGTCTGTAGGAACATAGCAAGAAGTAAAGCAAAGTAATTGTAAAATAAAGACGATGGGGGTTGCGCATTTTGGTCTTTGGATATTGAATTGTAGTTGATGGTTTCTAGTCGATGACCAGCCGTAAGTCTACATATTTTTAGGCTTTCTCATGTGACTCGGGTTGACTGGTAGCATTACTCTGCCCGTGGATGGTTGGAGCATTTTGAGGATTTTTGACATACTGCTGAAGTTGATTCTTTCGGATAAGCTCCTCAATTAAGCTTCTCAGATGCCGACATTCATTTGTGTTATGCCCTAGCTGATTATGAAACTGACAGAATTTCCCGGAGTTGGCTTGTTGCTCTATGATCCTTTGTGGTTTTACCTGAGGGAATACTCCAGAGTCTTTTGTAGCGGAATAAATCTTCTTTGGGGTTTTATTTAAAGGAGTTAACTCTGTATGCTTAAAATATCGCGGGTTCTTATGTGCTTTATTGTCCTTCTCATCAATTCCTCTCTTTTGCTCAAGTTCATTCTTCTGCCCTATATAGGACTCGTTACTTTTTCCTTCTTTGGCAGTATTACTTTTTGTGCCCTTCTGGATATTTGGGGCATCATCTTCCACGCTCATGTACTCTTTGGCTTTCTTATAGAACTTCTTCATAGTCTTAGGTTTCTTCATTTTGAGCCATTTCCCAAATTCTGATTTCTTATCGATAGCACCTTTCAGAGCTGCCAATATGTTACAAGGCTCCAGTTCTATGACCTCAGCCGCCATAGCATGGAATTGAGTAAGGAAAGCTTTGATTGTTTCCTCACTCATTTGCTCCATTTCATTGAGCGACAATACATCCCTTGCTTTGGTAGTTTATAGACGGAACTAATCTTGGAATCTCCTCGCTAAGTCGGCAAATTGATCAACGCACTTAGGTGGGAGTCTAGTGAACCATAATGAAGCCACATGTTCTAGGCATACGGGGAAGTACAAGCATTTTATCTCATCGGTTTCCCTAGCTCCGTTCATGTGTTGATCGTATTTGAATAGGAAGATGTTTAGATCTCCAATTCCACCATAAGGCACTATAGTAAGGGCTGTGAATTTCTTAGGAATTTTGCTTGTCGGATCCTTTCCGTAAATGGGTTTTTACTGGGTGAAAACTCCTATTCTTTATCGTCATCTTCTCGGACCACTCTTTTTTTCATTATTTGCTGAATCATGTCCGTAATACGCTTTTCGTCGTCTGTTTGTTCCGCGAGACTAGCGTTAATGCCTTAGCTAGGGGGACCATGGCTCGAACAACGATGCTTCGCACCTCTCTTAAGATTGTCCCTTTGGTGGGACTTGCGGCACTCTGAGTTGCATGCTTTACCTCATGTTGCACGACTTTGATCTTAGAATCTTCAGCACCGGCTTGCCCCTTGTCTTCCACTGAAAAGTGGGACCGACTAGGGTCAGATGTAGAAGAATCCTCTACTTCATTAACAGTGTTTACAACATTTGATAGTAGAGGATTGATTTGAGTGCTGATTAGGGCATCAAGCCTTTCCATCATCAGTTTTGTTGTGGCATCCACTTTCTCGTTCAAGCTAGTCATAGCCACATTTAACTCTTCTCGCGTCACGGATGGCCTATAAGATTCTTCGACTTCTCGATTTAAAGCCTGTGGTGTAGCCTCATCATCTTGAGCATCCTCTGCATTCGTGGTAACTTTAATGGACATGTTATTTTTCTTTGAATTAGCCATAGCCTCGAGGAAAGAGGCGATTTAGGGTCTCAACGGTAGGCTGTTTTGAATTAGAAGGAGGTGTGAAGGAAGGAAATGTTAGACGGCCCCACGGTGGGCACCAAATGTTTTCACCAAAAATGGTTCAAACAACAAGGGTACAAGGATTGTACTTTAACAATATGGTTAGAAAACAAATGGAGTTGTACTCAATTACAATTAAAGGTAAAAATGCGAAGAAAACAAAATGGAGACGAGGTTTTAAAGTGGTTTAGCCTTGTGTTAGGCCTACATCCACTGTGAATGGAGTTTTTATTATCATGATGATGATTACAAGGCATATCAACTCTTGTTCTTTATACATCTTCTTATTCTCTTAATATATTCATACTTTAATATACAAATCTTGCTTAGATTTAAAAGATTCAATGGGGGAATGGAAGGATCTATGATGAAGGAGGACGAATCGGCGATGGAGCAGGAGGATATCTCCGATCTTTTGACCTTATAGGATTTTAACAGATGCCATGGCCAAATGGATGAAAGATCTTCGGGTGATAATGATGGTCATGGTTGAAAAGTTTAAGGAATGGCTAAGGACGGAATTTAGCAGCACTTCGCAGTGGCCAACGCCTCCCCTTCTTGGTGGAGGGTATGACCAATTTATAGGTGCGCCCTTATGGAGGTTTGAACTAGAATTCATACGAGTTGCTTGTCCCATTAATTACTAAAATGCCACCGCCCGGTTGTAGCCAGCTGTCAGCGACCGTTTCCAGTTGTTCAGTATAAGTGACTTTACAAGAATGAGCAACTTTGTGAGTGTGAGATAATTCCCAGGCCCCGGACGGCTTTAGATGAGCGATTTCACGCAGACGAGTGAGTTGTATGTGGCTATAGACGAATGGGCGTCCAGCACCATAATTGGAGGAAAGCGTCCGATTGAAATAGTAATGACACATTGAGGAGCGAGCGACTAGGGCTGTAATCTGTAAGTGGACATAGAGTGCATGCGCGATCCCTAGTATATTTAGACTCTCGTTTGACTGGTCAAGAGTGGGAAGTGCGACCGGA
Source organism: Allium sativum (assembly GCA_030737875.1). NCBI lineage: Eukaryota > Viridiplantae > Streptophyta > Magnoliopsida > Asparagales > Amaryllidaceae > Allium > Allium sativum. The sequence continues at coordinate 185,480,046 of CM060911.1, forward strand.
ACAATTCTTCTCCTTGCTTTGTGCAATCGAACTTCCTAATATGAGGATGGGCGGAGCGACCCTTCCAAGATGTGCGAGCCTTACTATTGTCGTGTCATGTGTGGTTGTCTCTAAACTCTTATAGACTGATAACATTTTGCACGACCGGGATTAATAGACCAACATATGGGTGATTTCAAATGGACATAGGATCCTTAAGGGATAAACATTTGCCCCACGAAGTTTGTAATTTTTTAGCTTGCGACATGCTTCGAAATAATGACATGTTATTCTCTAATTTCTCAAATATAGACATCATTAAAATTATTAATACTTATCTTTTTCAACACGTAATGCACTGACTTATCATAGGAATGGTTTGTGTGTAACAATGCCATCAAGTTTCTCTTAAACTTTGTTGTCAATTTGAACCTAGATCTTGGGATCTCCAGTCAACTAGGTGGGGTTTCCATTTTAGAAAAACCTTTAGTCTATATGCCTTGGCCCCATTCCCATCGATAAGATTTGAACTTTTTCTCTTGGCAAGCCTTTTGTAAGTGGATCCGCTAAGTTATCTTTAGATTGAATGTAATCTATTGAGATAACCTCGTTAGAGAGAAGTTGTCTTATCGTTTTATGTCTACAACGAATATGTCTAGATTTACCATTGTATAGTGTACTATTAGCTCTTCTAATAATTGATTGACTATCACAGTGTATACATATTGGAGGCATAAGTTTGCTACAATTAGGAATGTCTTCCAAGAAGCTTTGAATTTATTCTGCTTCTTTTGCAGTTTTATCTAGTGCAATAAACTCTGATTCCATCGTAGACCTAGCGATACATGTCTGTTTGGATGATTTCCATGAAATTGTTCCATTTCCTAATGTGAACACATATCTACTTGTAGACTTTGTATCATGTGATCCATTGATCCAATTTCCATCTCTGTATCCTTCCACTATTGAAGGATAGTTTGTATAGTATAGACCATAACTCTACGTATACTTTAGATATCCTAGAACTCTTATTATCGCTTTCCGATGATGCTTACCACGATTTCTGGTAAATCTACTTAGTTTGCTCACAGCATATGCGATTTCAGGCCTAGTACAGTACATGGTACTTCCCAGTATACGAGAGTATTCTAATTGGTAGATACCATCACCAGTGTTCATTACCTAATTTTATTTCATATCTACTAGTGATTTTTGCAATAGTTACATTATATTGCTTGAATTTTTCAAGTATTTTGGTGATGTAATGCGATTGGGATAATGCATATCCCTCTTCTAATTATTTTTACACCCAATATCACATTAGCTAGACCAAGGTCTTTCATATCGAATCTAGAGGATAACATATCCTTTGTAGATGTTATTATGGCCTTGTTATTGCCTAGGATCAATAGGTCATCAACATAATGACAAACAATGACATATCCGATATGTGTATGTCTTATGTACACATATTTATTTGATTCATTTATCATGAATCCATATGAAAACATAGTATTATCAAACTTCTCATGCCATTGTTTTGGAGCTTGCTTAAGGCCATAAAGTGATTTTACTAGTTTGCAAACTTTATTCTCATTTTCTGAGCTTGGAAATCCTTCAGGTTGTTTCATATAGATTTCTTCCTCTAGTTCACCATTTAAGAATGCAGTATTAACATTCATTTGATGTATTTTTTACGTCACGTATGGATGCAATATGCTATCTTATCCATGTTACTGGTGAATTTGTATCAAGACAGTCCACGTCTTCCTTTTATCTAGATCCTTGGACTACGAGCTTTGTTCTTGTCTATTGAACCATTAGGTTCCAATTTCTTTTTAAATATCCATTTATTACCTAAGGTCTTACATCCTTAAGGTAAATCAATCAATACCCATGTATGATTGAACATAATGGATTCAACCTTATCGTTAATCGCCTCTTTTCAATAAGGGGCGTCGCTGGAAGACATAATTTGCTTGCATGTCAATGGATCATCTTCTAACATAAAGGTATAGAAGTCTGATCCAAATGTTTTTAAGGTCCTTGACCTCTTACTTTTTCTTGGTTCTTCCACTTGATGCTCAGCACTACGTTGCTGAGTATTATTTTGTTCAACATCCTCAAGAGAATTAGGAACTTCATCTTCCCTTTGTCTCTTAGGTGTATGATTTTCAATACGCTGTTTCAAAGGGAATATATGTTCGAAAAATCTAGTGTTTATCGACTCGATGATGGTATTTTCATGAATATCATCAATTTCAGATTTGTGTACCAAAAATCGATATGCGGCACTATTTTGTGCATATCAATGAATACACAATTGACTATTTTTGACTATCTTTGGTTTTTTAACCTCTACCTTGGCAAGACACCCAAACACTTTTAAGTATTTGTAGGATGGTGCTTTATTTTTCCAAAGTTAATGAGAAGATTTAGATGTTTTCTTTTGGGGTATTTTATTTAAAATATGATTTGCCAAAAGAATAGTTTATCCCCAAAGTTATTAGGCAAGCCAGAATAAAGCATTTGTCATTTCTTTAAGAGTATTTTTTTTTCCGTTCGGCTATACCGTTGGATTGAGGTGAATATGGTTCTGTAATTTGGTGTAAAACACCATGTTCAGTGCAAAATTCTTCAAAAGGGAATACGTATTCTCCTCCTCTATCACTTTTTAAAGCTTATATTTTCTTGTTGAGTTGATTCTCAACTTCCACTTTGTATTGTTTAAACACATCAAATCACAAACATTTATATGTATTATATCTAGCGGTTCTGTTTCTCGTTCAACATGATGAAACGAGTTTCTTGTCAATTTTTCTTCTGCACAAATTTGACATTTATAATTGGTGTCTAGATTAATCAATTTGTGCAATGTATCAAAGTTTACATGCCCTAATCTAGAATGTTACATTTTGAAAGAGTCAACAATATAAACAAAAGATTTACTCTTATTTATATCAGTGTGTGGTACAATAATGGTTGCATTTCCTTTAAACGAACCATCGTACACATATCCTCTTCCTACATACACCCCATTCTCAGCTTTAAGGATTAATTTAAATCCATGTTTGCTGAGCAATGATCCTGAAATCCGGTTCTTACAAATTTCTGGAGCATAGAGAATGTCATTTAAAGTTAGTTCCTTTCCAGGTTGCATTCTGATATTATTGCACATAAGTTCATATCAGCAATGCCGTTTCGAGATTTCAGCCGATGATCTTTTAGGAACATATTTAGCAAAAATTTGGCAAGTCCCAATGTTGTTAGATAAAGCAACATTTTTCTGTTGTCAATGCTTAAAATTATTGATGTTGAACTTTTTTGGCCTTTCTCCATGAGACAGAGCCATTGTTGGAACCATTGGCACAATCAGAGTGTTGGTTACCATCTGTGTTGGTGTAAAATTATTGTTGCTATTTCGCGACATAGCTTACCGTTGTCCGCAATGACAATATTGTTTTAAGATTGTTAGAACTTTTTGTCAATACACGATTGTATTACAAAATTAGATCTTTTTGTCAATACACGATTGTATTGCAAATAGACAGTAACAGCTATCAATGTTACTCAATAATGCTACAATTGTCAAGTCAAACTGTGATTATAGCAATGACAGTAAGCGAGACCGATTGTGCACTAGATTAGAGCGTTAAAGAACCGTCACAGTAATGTCCGAGTCCAGAAATGATTCTGTTTCTTAAAAGAATATTGTCGTCATATGCACTAATTAACATGGTTGCAATTTGTTTCCCAGGACAAAACAGACCAACCCTGTAGTGCAGTGCCAAAAAACGGAGCTCTAATGAACTGAAGTAGATTATAGAAACCTGAACAGAGAATTACTTTGAACAAGAAGTAGCAAATTGAGAAGAATAACTAATTTGTATTCTGTCTCATTTTAGGCCATATAATTATAGGCTGCAGGAGGTGCCTATCTGAACATTAATGACCCTTGAAAAGGTTGCGACCCTTTAACCAAGCGGTGCATAAATGTACATGCGCATTTATGATGAAATGGTTGTATCCCTTCAATAGAACAGATATGCCAGATCAAAAATTTATCAAAATAACTCATTTCAGCGCAATAGGCTCAAACTGTAATCAATGGCCTATTTAATCATGAGATCCCATGAGTCCCAAGGCACAACGCCTAATTTTTGATACTAATATCATGTCATGGACCGCAAAAGTCCCAAAGCACTAAGCCCAATTTGACATCAATATAATATTTTGTCATGGACTCCAAGAGTTCTAAGGCACTAAGCCCAATTTGAATCAATATGATATTGTGTCATGAACTCTAAGAGTCCCAAGGCACTAAGTCCAATTTGACATCAATATGATATTGTGTCATGGACTCCAAGAGTCCCAAGGCATTAGGCTCAATTTTACATCAATATAATATTGTCTTGGCTTAGCCTCATTGTGATTCACAAGCCCTCTTCTCCTTTATTTATATAAGCCTATAGAGAAGTAGGTACTCATATTTCATAATGTGGGACTTAGATTTCTTTCCCCTCTTCTTCCAAAATTCCTCTTGCTCATTCATTTCCAACATTATAGTCATCACAGTGGTCGTACAAGTCACGTCTGGTAGAACATAAATTGGTACATTCCTATTATGATAATTTTCAAGTTGAAATGTTACATTATGATTTATCCTATGGTGTGATTATGTTCATGCATGTAGCTCGCACATGATTTATATTTAATAAAAAAATTAGGATAACCATGCATGTAGCTTACACATGATTTTTAACTAGTTGTTAATTTGATTTATAATCTCCTTTTTGGTGCTTGCTATCTTGACTTGTGAGATGATTTTAGTGCATGACAGTTATAAGTTACATATACTCATTGAGACATGAATTTTTTCCTTTCTAAAATTTTCTTTAATTTATTTTTAAATGTTTGGTTGCAGGCAATTGAAAATCCAGAAAAAGAAATCACACGTTGTGAAGTATAGGAGAAAACTCATACAAAAAAAGATGGCACATATCGAATTCAACTTCTTCGTACTTTGTAAGCAAAACAATATATTGTTTTAGATGATAAGGTAATGATGATATATTATTATGACATATATGTTTACATGGTTTATCTATTTATTGTTTTAGTTTAGTAACTTATCAATGCATGTGATATCGTAAGTATTTTCATATCATAGGATAAAATTGCAAAAGCAAAGGAAATAATCAATGATGACGAGGAAGAAGATTTGACAGTGGATGATGACATTTTATCACAAGTGTTTGGCAAGGATAAAAAGGGCCGAACTAGAAGTGTTGGAACCATGATGTCAAAGTCACAAGTTAAAGATTCTACTATTCCATGTAAACAGCTCAAAATAAGTAAAGTAGGCTCAGATAATTTGACAGCAAGGATTGATAAGGTGGAGGGGGAAATGGAGAAATTCGAAGGGACATTGCACTTAATTTACGGCATATTAAAAGGATTTGTGAATCGAAAAAACCAGACACCAGAATTTGCTTTCAACGAAGGATAAAGTGGTGGGACACATCAGGAAAGTGTTGGAAGAACGTCGAACAACGACGTTGTTGCTAATCCGTTGAATTTTCATGTTTCAGCAAATCCAAATGTGAAGTGTTAAGCTTTAATCTAGAGGTTGTTGCAACATGTTTAGAATGCATAGATTCGACGACATCCATCATACATGGGAAGCCCGTACCTCCAACACACGATAAGGTGATTGTGGATAGTAGACTGTTACCGGATGAGACTACAGCAAACAACATCATCCTCTTGCTATAACCTTTGGTGATGTTGGAGTCGGTGGTTATGTGTGTCATCCAAAGAGTTCAATTCAATATCTTTAGAGGGAGAAGAAGGTATGAGCTATTGTAGCCTTTTAGATTTATTTTGATATTTTTAGATTTATGCAACCCTAAAAAATTCTCTGTAAATTGAGCTTATAATTATCATATGAATGGTTAAGCTATGTCGTTTAGACCATACCATAGTTTGTCGTTTAGACCACCCTTAAAAATACAAATGATAAAACTATTTGCCAAGACACAATCGGAATTTACGAAATCATGTAAAGGAATATTATATCAAAAAATGAGTAGCATAACTGTAGTAATCTTCATGAACCAATCCTAAACCAAAAAAATATGAGTGGATTAACTATAGTAATATTCATGATCTGATCTTGAATTAAATAAAAATTTGATAAGACTAAAATTCAAATGGAATATAATTGAAGTAACATCATATATTTAGAAAGAAGCTTGCACAGAAAGCAAGCAAAAATTAGCTAATATTAAAGATAGCTAGAGATCAACATCAGGTCAAGCCTTATTAAGGTTTCAATCATGCAACATTCAAGGATACATTACTAAATAATGTCGGATGATGTAGACAGTCTATGACTTGTTCACTGGGCTTTATTTTTCAAGATTTTAGAACATCCTGATGATTAATTAGAGATGGTTTTCAATAGCTTCAATGGTTATTCGATCCCTTGATCTTCCATGTGTGCGGATCTCGACCTCAGAATTAACGTTAGAAATCGTAGAAAATGAGGAATTGGATCCGTAAGAAATGATTATTAAGCATGTATGTCATTCTAATGGCCACTTTAGATTTCGATGATCTGTTGTAGTGTTTTGACATGAATTTTGTATTGTTGTAATTGTAAGCTAAGATGTTGCATCTTTGTCGGAGTTGTATTTGTCAAATTATTTAGTTGAAGAAATGAATGAAATGATTTTTGGGGTTCACATGACTATCATTTTATGATATATGAATGAATAAGATGATCAACATGTAAGCAGATGGACATGCATTTGGATTAAAAAATTTAAGTTAATTGATATATGAGTGCATTCAGATTTGAATTCGAGTTTCTCATATGAATATTTTTTAGATTATATATACTATTTTTAAAAAAAAGTCATCATATTGACGGACACAAGAAAAATCATATTCATAGAGTAATATCAGAATTTTTTTAACAAATTCCTATTCTTTGTGATGCATTCTTTCATTTTGATGCATTTATTACTTCATTTCAAGTCCACATTGTTTTGCACTGTTAAAACATACCCCTACACCTAGTCGATATAGTGGTTTTTCAACCTATTTGAAAAAACAACTAGTAGGAACAAACTTGCATACCCACAAATGCTATGTCATGTATTATTTGATTGCATTGATATTATAGTTGGAAAAACAATTTTAAAATTACAATGACGTGTGTGTGTATATATATATATATATATATATATATATATATCACTTCAGATGTCAATAAAAACTCAAATTAATTGCCAAAGTTGAACATTAATCCAACGGAAATCAGGAACTTCGTTGAAGATAAAATTTGGATGGAAAATAAGTGAGTTTGTCAATCAATTATCTTTTCAAGATATGCTATATGTGTGCATACATTTATACACGAGGAAGGTTCAACAACCCTCTCTCTATACAGCTCCCACATGGTCCATAGATTTCAGTCACTCCTTTCAATTTAAATAACTGTAGAGTGTGATAAAATGTCATTTGAATCGTAACAAACAATTGGAAATAAAAGGTTGTGTTTGTTATTTTCTTCTCTTCCCTCTACCACCATTATTCAAATAGGAACGGGGGATGGGGGTGATGAAGAGGGGAAGGCGTGAGAGAACCGCCAAATTAAAATTTTAACTCTTTGCGGATAATCAAAGCTTCAGTCAGGAAACAAAATATTGCATTGCTCCTTGATTATGGATGCTGTGGGCCTAAGTAAGACTATGCTTTGGAGTTGAGCAAAGACTTCCACTGTCATACACATACACTACAAGCCAGCTAATTCACTTGATTTCCAAGATGATAGAGGCCCAGCTAATAAATATTAGTATATATATGCTTGTGAGAAATGAATAAATTGCACAAAACAAGTCGGAGAAGGCCTATATGCATTAGTGATCTTATATAAGCAGATGAATCGTACCTGAAAATCCAATGACAAACTTCACAAGTAGTCCTCAGGAACCAGATCCCTAATGTTTGAATACTGGATTACATAACAAAATTGCTGTTATAATAATTAATTAAGTAGATATTTTTTGTGTCTTGGAAGCGAAAATAGTGCCGTTAAAAATAAAAAAGAATCATGTCCTCCACTAAAATAAGTAAATTTGTCCTCTTTGTCAGTCATCATACATTAATTAGGCATACCAGTTGATATGACTTCCCTCAAAATAATTTAAATCCCCTTAATCCAGAGAAAGAATTTTTTTTTCATACTCTCATAAACCATATATGTAATACTTGCTGATGGCACGACTTTGAGAAGGTTAGGAGAAATTCCTTTATAAAATCCAGATACACCTTCAGCCCTAAACTTTCTCATGAAACAATCCACCATTTCTTTATATGCAGTAGGAGAATTAGGAGTCTGGGCCTGTATTCTGTAAAGAGCCAGTGTAATTAGTATCTATGGAAATATTTATTGGAACAGAGGGTTTCATATTCAATGCTTGCTGTTGTGACTAGTAGTCGCAGACCAAATTCAAAGTTATGATTTTCCATGTAGAAATGTTTCGGTCAAAAATAATTAGTTAAAATAAGTTATACTTTGTTAATAAACCTTTTGCTTATGCAGCAATAGACAAAACCCCGGTGACATGAAGTACCAGAACTCAAATAGCTGTTGATGTGGCTGATGCTCTTGTAATCCCTACTTAATTACTCATTTCTTATCTCTGTATTAATTTAGCACATGTATTATTATGAATATGACTATAAATCTGAAAATTTGTCTTTCAACAACGTTAGATTGCTGATTTGCGATGATGATAGAGGTTTGCCCAAGAAGAAATTAAGCAACAGTACTATTACGTAATGTGTGATATATATGAACAATTAATATTGTAATATTATGGTGGTGAAGTTGAAATGTACCGTACTATTTTCTTTGGCTACCGCTATTGAACTTGGAGTGCACGGTAATATTACATTTTCTACTGCAAACCGTTAGACTTTTAATTTTGTAATATATTGTTGAACTTTAAAATTAGTTTGTTGTTAAATTTGATCTTTATGTTGAATTTATTGGAAGATTTCAGTTTATTGATATTTCTTTTGTGATATTATGTCAAACCTATAACCGTTTGTACTGAATAGAAACTAACGAAGGAGGGACATGAAAAGTTTTTTAATATAATGTCAATTAGCAACGGCTAAAACCCATTGCTAAATTAAAATAAGCAATGGACTTTAGCCGTTGCAAAATGTACGATTGCAACGGGTTAAATCCGTTGCAAGAAAGAAATTACAACGGCTCCAGGCCGTTGCAAAATTTTACCTGTTGCAAATTCAATTTGCAATGGCCTAAAGCCGTTGCAAATCAGCATTTTTGGTGTAGTTCCTCCCAGGCTTGCATCCCCACTACTAGGATTTTGACAGGTTATGTTGACGGCAAAAAATGTCATAAACACCAAAGATTCCAATTAATAGGAATAGTTAATTTGGTCGCACAGATAAGAGTAGAAAAGCTGTAAATAACACAAGAGATTTATACTGATTCGGCATCAAGAGGGGCCTACGTCCACTTTGAAGCATTGTTGGAATATTATTAATCATAAAAAGTTACAAGGTTGAGACCCTCTCATGACATCTCATTACATTCATCTTTATGCTAGATGATGTCATAATTAAGCTATATAATGTCATCCTTGAGGCTATATGATGTCACCTCTAAGACATGATGTCATCCTTCTCATATATGATGTCATAATTATCATATATATTGCATACATGGGGGAGAAGATATTTTATTCCATCTTCTTCCTCAAATGGGAGATGCCATTAATAGAGCTCTATGGAGGTCCCAAGGTCTCAAATTCCAACCCCTTTCAAGTGTGAAGTCATGGGGTATTTATAGGAAAAGAGTAGGTAGGGGTTAGGTAGGAGTAGGTAGAAGTAGGGGACCACATGCAGATATTCACACCTCGAGGCTGCAGGCTCGGAAATTTCACACCCCGGCCAAGGAGGCTTGAAATTCGCACCTCGGGGGTGCGAAATTCGCACCTCCTAGGGGTGTGAATTTCGTACCTTACAGGGTACGAATTGTTGTATATAACGTAGTTGTATACACAATTATATGATTTTTGTTTAGTGGTAACAACAATATAAATATTATTATAAATGTGTTTGTTACTGTACTGTTCTATATATATATATACACATATCACAGACAGGAATATAATATTTATATTTAAATAGAATACAATTGTACAGACATTCATATATTCATACAGTATTTTATTTAAATATTATATTTCAAACAGTAGAACTATTTATAACTCCACTATTTATTCAATTCACATGAGATTGTAATTGTAAATGAACTGAATACAATAGACAAGTTTGTTTGACAACATTAAAATAATATTTTATTTCAATCAAATTTGTTTATTACATATAACAGTACAATTCTCTCACAGCTTCTCACTACAGTTCATTCATCACTCAGTACATCTTCATATACACTACACTCATTACAGTTCACTCAACAGTCGTTTACATTTCTATATAGTTCACTCATATATACTGACACATATGAACATCATCATCTTCAGTCGTCTGTCTTCGCTGCTCTCCAATCCAGTCCAGTCATCTCCATACCTGTCACAAAAACAAACATGCAGTGAACTGGAACAAAAATAAAATTATAAACAAACAAATAAAAATTTTAAATTTTATTTGCCTCAGAATTACGGTGTGTTTCTCATCATTTTTCTAGACTTGGTCTAATATGCAGTGATAGGAAAAACTGTCTGATGGCTGCATGTACACACGTGTATAAATATACACGTGTGCACTGCCTTGCCAATCAGCAGGCAACTGAGGAGTAGCCACGTGGACCATCTCGACTCTGTGCACACATGAAAGAAAATCATGGTCAAAGTCAAAAGTCAAGATACAAGGCATGAGTGATCAAGAAAAAAGGTCAAAATATGATTTACATACACATGAACACAACAAAAATTGGTCGAGCAAAAGTGCAGCATGTATATGCAAAATAATGTACAAGTGGACAGCTCAAAGCATGTATACATAAGGTGACAATGTTAGTGTGCATGCTCGACAATAAGAATGGTTCAAGTTTATGTTTACAACAGCATGTATGGATGTTTGCATACTTGACTTAGAAGTGGCAGTCTAAATAATTCAGCTAAACAAGAAGTATGGATGGAAATAAAAGCTAAAATAGATGTATGAACTGAAGAAAATGGATCAAGCACCGTAGCGGCAAGCTAAAGGTCGACGCAAATCAAAATCAAAATGGTGCAAGTGTAATGGTGTATACAGGAACATGGACATGGTGCAACATTCAGATGGAATACACATGAATGTAGAATGAGCAAAATTGCAAACACTCAGGGTTAAAGTAGCATTACACATGGATGGTGATCAAATCCATACACATGTGCATGATCAACAGAGAGCGTGACAATATGAAAACAAGTAGCAGGAAAGTCAAAACTGTATGCACAAGTGAAGACATGACTACACAACAAAATGAAGACATGGTTCAAACAGGCCAACAACAAGGTCATGGGTCCATTGTATTAATGCTAAACAATCATAGTAAAACTGTTTAGTACAGCTCAATCACAACATGGAATGCAATGTTCGGAAATTAAGGTGAATCAGTGTAAACCGGTATACATTCAAAAGCATGATACAACATACACATGCATATACTACATTGGCATGAGCATGAATAAGTTTCCAACTCAAATCAGTGAAAGAATGGTGTACACAGGCATATTAGGTTCAATATGAACGTACATGGAGCTGGAAAGACAATTGATTCATTCTCATGCTATGTGTATACGTACATATTTCAGGAAACCAACTCAACAACACAGTGGTGAAATTGAAAGTGTGCAACATAGTATTTTTTTTAAACAGCGAATAAGACACTACAATGGTTTAACTAAAGAGCAACAACATGGACATGAAAGTGCAGACATGAGCTTTATATGCATCATAGATAATCAGCATTTACAAAGGACATAACATCAGTTCGAGTCATTTAAAGACAGCTCCAAATATATAGTGCATAAGTTAATTCTTTCAATCATGCACGTTTCAAGCACAAAAACATGCATATGACTTAAATGATGCACATAGCAAATGTACAACTAATCAAGGTAAAATTCAAGTAAATGGTCATGGACAGGTCAAATACACGTAGCAGCACCTGGCTAACCATGGACAAGCATAAGCACAAAATGGAAATCAACAGTAGTTTAAATGTCGAATAAAACATGCACAAGTTTTTGGAGCATAGTAGCAGTTTTTCTAAGGGATGAACAAGTATAGTAATTGTTCTTATCAGCATCATATTAGTTTTGTTTTAAGGAGAAGTTTTGGTCAAGAAATCACAAACTCTATTATTCACAGCAATATATTCAAAAAATCAGGAGAATACAAGACAATTTCAAAGTCGAAGATTTCAAGCCAAAAATCACGCAAATTCAAAGCGAAAATTCATCTGAAATGAAGCCCAAAAACTTTGTATATATCATTACAAAGTCATTACGAAATCAGAGCAAATATATCAGATTCTAATCCTATATAAACACCACACCATCATCGGCGTTGTGCATCGAAAACCAACCTAACTTTTCAAAGTGAAAATTGAAGAAATCAGTTCGCAAATAATCTTACTTACTTTCGATCGCTTGAGAGAGAGGCAAAATCAAGTCGACAAGCACTAGTTGAATTCGATCATCAACAAAGCTCATCTAAGATTACATTGTTTCAGCAATTCTAGAAGCCATCGAATTAATTTTGGGAAAATTTCTTAAACCCTAGAGCCACCGCAATTTCTACTGGAGAATCAAAAGAGAACATGAAAAACAATCTTGGGCCAAATAAAAGAAATGGATGAAGCATGATGGGCCGACCAAGCTTTCTTTAAGGCTAGGGGATTTAAGGAGTTTATTATAACTAGGGTTTAAATTTCCAATTGTTTTTAATTGTTTTAATTTGTAATCGAGAGATAGTTCTCTAGTTTGTCTCTAAAACTAGGGAGACGAATTACGGGGTTTGTAATTCGGGGAAATCTGGTTTTGGGGATAGAAACCAGTGCTGGGTTTTGAGTGTAGGATTAGTGCAACTAGAGCGAAATTGTGAGGCCTGTTTGTGTAGCTCCTAGTAGAAACTGGGGATAACTTTTGAGCTTAGGGTTAGGACAAATAGGCTAGGAATTGTCGCGAGTTTACGGGTGTTGTAAGCATTGTAATTAATACTTAGTAGAAACCTTGGGGAATGCAGCAGTAGGCAGGGTTTTGCTGAAGCTGGATATTTCTGTATGTTATTTATTTTCCGCATCTACTGTGATTATTATCTGTATTTGATATTATTTAATTACTCAGCAAAAACTGCGATAAAACCTATTCACCCCCTTCCCCTCTTGGGTTAATTTAGATCCTACAAGTGGTATCAAAGCAGGTATTTTTTATTTTATTTTAACTTTAGAGTCATGAATCTGTCTAATAACGCTTTTTCTAAGGGTAAGTCCATAGCTTGGCCACCAATATTTAATGGAACTAATTATGCTTATTAGAAAGCTATGATGAAAATTTATTTGAGTTCAGTCGATTATGATGTGTGGGATATTATTGAAACGGGTTATAGATCACCTACTGTTATTGTTAATAGTGTTGAAATTTCTAAATCAAAAGACAGGTGGGATGCGAATGATATGGCATACGTTGGAGGTCAGACACGAAGGAACATCTCAAGTGAAGGAATCTCCTCTCGCTCTTCTCAGCAACGAATATGAAAATTTCTCTATGCAATGAGATGAAGATATAAAAGAGATGTACGGACGCTTCTCGTCACTAGTCTACATTGCAAAATCTCTTCGCAAAACCTATACCGAAGTGGAATTGATCAGAAAAATATTGAGAGTGCTACCGATGAATTTTGAAGCAAAAGTGACGGTGATTCAAGAATCAAAACATATGAATAAAATAAGCATGGAGGAGTTGATTGGAAATCTCATCACTTACGAGGTGGAGTTAAAAGCAAAAGAAGAATGAAAGAATTCTGAATCAAAGAAAAAGACGATCGCTCTAAATAATACAGTTGAAAGTGATGATAAAGATCCCGCTGAAGAGCTAGCCATGGTTTTGAGAAAGCGGGCCAAAGGAAATTACAAACCACAAAAGAAGAATTCAAAAACTGACAAGTCCGAAAGCTCAGAAAGTTCAGACGATGAAGTGTTTTGCTACAATTGCAAGAAACCCGGACATATCAAACCAGATTGCCCACAACTTAAAAATGAAAAGAAAAAGAAGTTCCGAAGAAAGAAGAAGGCTTTTGCTACTTCATGGGATGACGAGGAAGGAGAAGAAGTTTCTGAAAGTGATGAAGAGGAAGCTAATTTGTGTCTTATGGCTCAATCTGATTCAGAAGGTAGCGAAGAGGATTCAAGTGAGGTATCGAATTTTACCTATAAAGAATTAATTTTAATGTGTCACGACCTCATAAAAACCGTTGATTCTCTTAAACTAAAAGTTAAGAAATTGAAATCTGATAGGTTAAAACTAGTTCAAGAAAATAACAGTTTAGAAGGAAAACTTGAAAAAGTTAAGAATTCACCGTTTTCAAAATGCGAAAAATGTCAATTTTTGAGTAATAATTATTTGAAATTCAAAACTGATTTTGAATTACTTAAAAGTGAAAACGTGAATTTGAAAATCAAAAATTCTGATTTTGAGAAGGAGATTTAAAAGCTTAGAGAATCTAAAAAACTTGATTTTGAAAAGCGAAAACAATTTGAAATTGAAATTTTTAAGTCGAATGCTAAAATCGAAGCACTTGAAAACATAATTTTAGTTTTAAAACAAACTGATGATGAAAAGAGGAAAATCGCTATTAATCGTTGTTCAAATTTATTGAAAGAAAATAGCGATCTTAAATGTAAAATTCAACGATTTGAGTCAACTTTAAACAAATTTTCTAAAGGAGAGAAATCGTTGAATATGTTGTTAAAAAACCAATTTTTTGTTCAAAATAAAAAGGGACTTGGTTTTGGATTTGATCCAGTTGAAAAACAAAATCCTAATGATTTTAAAAATCCTTTAAATGGCTTTGAAAATGATCAAATTGGAATTTTGAAATCTAATAATTTCAAAGGGTTTTTAAATCAGAAACAATATGATAACTCATTTAAAAACAATTCATTTAAACCTGCTTGGATTCCAAAAAATAATAAAATGAATTTGAATAAGTCTAAACGAATTTGGGTTCCAAAGGAAATGCTAATGGATAGTAATAGATTGTTATGTAAACGGGTTTGGGTACCAAAATGTGTAAACGAAGATAAGAGTGGTAAAACAACTTTTGTTAGACCACTCGATCATATAAACATTTAGGTACCGTGGGAGGCTAAGGAACAACTGTGCTTAAGTGAGATAAAATTCAAATTGTTTCATATTATCGAATTATTTGGAGTTCCTTAGCCATAGATTCAGAGTAAGAGATTCATTAGATCACATCGATTATGGTAAGTCAGGTATGATCTCTAAACTTATATTTTTATTTTATTTTCCTTTTTTAGTTTTTATTTCTTTTATTTTTATTTTTTTACTTGGCTGATTTTGAAATCAATCGTTATTGACTATTGAAATTCTTGGATTATAAAATTTTGATTTTTTTAAGTGATTTTTAAATAATTATTTTCATATTTGATCGTTGACTGTTTCTTGTGCTTGTTTTAAAAATTCTCTGAAAAAATTTCAATGTGATTCTTGCTTTGAAAATGATCTTGTGCTGCCCTGATAAGGAAATTGATTTGATTTGTTTGAATATCTTGGTGACTGGACGATGAGTTGAAAAATCAGTGATTAAATATCTTTAAATTCCATTGACAATTTGAATTAAATATTTAAGTTGTTTCAAAATTATCTAGGAACAATCAACATTAGAAATATTAGATAATTTCATATTCTACTGATGATTTTAAACTGATTTTCAAACTTGCATTGATATTTTCAGAAACTCCTCTTGAAATTGATATTTTCAATTTTAAAATTATTTTTGATTATTTATTCAAAAATTGAAATTATTGATTAATTTGAACTGTTTTGTGACTTATCAAAATTATTAATAGATTTATGAAATTGTGATGAGTTGTAACTATGGTTTAATTCATAACTAGAGGAGATGTTATTTTAAATCTCATGATGATTGGACAGATTTTATAATATCTTTGAATTAGAGCTTATTTCACGACTATCTTCTATATCTACCATATTTCTGTCATTCATCATGGTTTTATTTAATTTGGGGAGTTCAAATTATTCTTGAAAATTAAAATAAATAAAAAGAAAAATATTCGTATATAATTTATCCTTGGTATTCACTCCACTTTAAAAGTCCTCACGGTTATGCATGGGTGAATTACCTTAATCTCTATGTGCTTCCATCTCACTTAAAAAACCTTTGGGCTGTGCATGGATGGAACTCATTAGAGAGGATAAAGTTAAGTTACTACTAACCCCATTTAAAAGACCTTTGGGCTATGCGTGGTTAGCAAGTGCTTAACACATTTTTGAGCATATTTAAATTCTTTAAAGTTCATATTCAAATATTCAATTTTAATTGAACTCTCCTCATTCTATGAAATCCATCGTAAATCCATTCATTCTGAAAGTGAAATTTGCTTTTGATTTAAAGATTATTATGATTTTTTTTGTTTGATTAAATGGGATTTGCGATATATATTCTCTCTCTGAATTTGAATTTATATTTATGGTCTAAATTTGTCACTATTTCGATCTCTATTATCCTTTTGATGATAACAAAAAGGGGAGAATGGTCAAGATTTTGTCTGAT
Organism: Allium sativum; assembly: GCA_030737875.1. Lineage (NCBI taxonomy): Eukaryota > Viridiplantae > Streptophyta > Magnoliopsida > Asparagales > Amaryllidaceae > Allium > Allium sativum. The sequence goes on from CM060911.1 coordinate 185,496,894, forward strand.
GAATATTTAATTCAAAAATATTTTAAGATTGGAAATTAAATATCTAGGGGCAGAATGGTCAATTGAATTTCATCATTCATATTTTCCACATATATAAGGGGAGTTCAGTTGTGGGGGGGCTAATAAATAGGGGGAGTTCAATATTTACTATCAAACACATTTATTGTGCTCAAAATCTTTTATTTGTTTTCATCATCAAAAGGGGGAGATTTTTGTATACAACGTAGTTGTATACACAATTATATGATTTTTGTTTGATGATAACAATCAAATAAATATTATTCTAAATGTGTTTGTTATTGTACTGTTCTATATATACATCACAGACAGGAATATAATATTTATATTTAAATAGAATATGAAGTATAGGCATTCATATATTCATACAGTATTTTATTTAAATATTATATTTCAAACAGTACAACTATTTATAACTCCACTATTTATTCAATTCACATGAGATTGTACTTGTAAATAAACTAAATACGATAGACAAGTTTGTTTGACAACATTAAAATAATATTTTATTTCAATCAAATTTGTTTATTACATATAACAGTACAATTCTCTCACAGCTCCTCACTATAATTCATTCATCACTCAGTACATCTTTATATACACTACACTCATTATAGTTCACTCAACACTCGTTTACATTTCTATACAGTTCACCCATATATACTGACACATATGAACATCATCATCTTCAGTCTTCTGTCTTCACTGCTCTCCAATCCAGTCTAGTCATCTCTATACCTGTCACAAAAGCATACACGTAGTAAATTGGAACAAAAATAAAATTATAAACAAATATATAAAAATTTTAAATTTTATTTGCCTTAGAATTACGGTGTGTTTCTCATCATTTTTCTAGACTTGGTCTGATATGCAGTGACAGAAAAAATTGTCTGATGGCTGCATGTGCACACGCGCATAAATATACACGTGTGCACTGCCTCACCAATCAGCGGGCAACTGAGGAGTAGCCACGTGGACCATCTCGACTCAGTGCACACATGAAAGCAAATCATGGTCAAAATCAAAAGTCAAGATAAAAGGCATGAGTGATCGAGCAAAAGGTCAAAATATGATTTACATACACATGAACACAACAAAAATTGGTCGAGCACAAGTGCAACATGTATATGCAAAATAGTGTACAAGTGGACAGCTCAAAGCATGTATATAAGAGGTGACAATGTTAGTGTGCATGCTCGACAACAAGAATGGTTCAAGTTTATGTTTACAACAACACGAGTATGGATGTTTGCAAACTTGACTTTCAAGTGGCAGTCTAAATAATTTAGCCAAACAAAAAGTGCGGATGGAAAGCAAAGCTAAAATAGATGTTTAACTGAAGAAAATGGATCAAGAACCAGAATGGCAAGTTAAAGGTCGACGCAAATAAAAATCAAAATGTTCAAGTGTAATGGTGTATACATGAACATGGACATGGTGCAGCATTCAGATGGAATACACATGAATGTGGCATGAGCAAAATGGCAAACACTCAGGGATGAAGCAGCATTACACATGGATGGTGATCAAATTTATACACATGTGCATGATCAACAGAGAGCATGACAATATGAAAACAAGCAGCAGGAAAGTCAAAACTGTATGCACAAGTGAAGACATGACTACACAACAAAACGAAGACATGGTTCAAACAGGCCAACAACAAGGTCATGGGTCTATTGTATTAATGCTAAACAATCATAGTAAAACTGTTTAGTACATCTCAATCACAACATGGAATGCAATGTTCGGAAATTAAGGTGAATCAGTGTAAACTGGTATACATTCAAAAGCATGATACAGCATATACATACATATACTACATTGGCATGAGCATGAATAAGTTTCCAATTCAAATCAGTGAAAGAATGGTGTGCACAGGCATATCAGGTTCAATATGAACACACATGGAGCTGGCAAGACAAATGATTCATTCTCATGCTATGTGTATACGTATATATTTCAGGAAACCAAACTCAACAACACAGTGGTGAAACTGAAAGTGTGTAACATAGCAGTTTTTTTTAAACAGTGAATAAGACACTACAATGGTTCAACTAAAGAGCAACAACATGGACATGAAAGAGCAGACATGAGCTTAATATGCATCGTAGATAATTAGCATTTACAAAGGACATAACATCAGTTCGAGTCATTTAAAGACAGCTCAAAATATATAGTGCAGAAGTTAATTCTTTCAAGCATGCACGTTTCAAGCACAAAAACATGCATATGACTTAAATGATGCGCATAGCAAATGAACAACTACTCAAGGTCAAATTCTAGTAAATGGTCATGGACAAGTCAAACACTCGCAGCAGCAACTGGCTAAGCATAGACATGCATGAGCACAAAAAGGGAATCAACAGTGGTTCAAATGCCGAATAAAACATGCACAAGTTTTTGGAGCGTAGCAGCAGTTTTTCTAAGGGATGAACAAGTATAGTAACTGTTCTTATCAGCATCATATTAGTTTTTTTTAAGGAGCAGTTTTGGTCAAGAAATCACAAATTCTAGTATTCACCGCAATATATTCAAAAAATCAGGAGAATACAAGACAATTTCAAAGTCGAAGATTTCAAGCCAAAGATCACGCAAATTCAAAGCCAAAATTCATCTGAAATGAAACCCAAAAATTTTGTATATATCACTACCAAGTCGTTACGAAATCAGAGCAAATATATCGAATTTTAATCTTATATAAACACCACATCATCATCGGCGTTGTGCATCGAAAACCAACCCAACTTTTCAAAGTGAAAATTGAAGAAATCAATTCATAAATAATCTTACTTGTTTTCGATCGCCCGAGAGAGAGGCAAAATCAAATCGACAAGCACTAGTTGAATTCGATCATCAGCAAAGCTCATCTAAGATTACATCGTTTCAGAAATTCCAGAAGCCATCGAATTAAATTTTGGAAAATTTCTTAAACCCTATAGCTGCCGCCATTTCAACTAGAGAATCAAAAGAGAACGGGACAAAGAAGCTTGGGGGAAAAAAAAGAAATGGATGAAGCATGAAGGGCCGACCAAGCTTTCTTTATGGCTAGGGGATTTAACGAGTTTATTATAAACTAGGGTTTTTATTTCCAATTGTTTTTAATTGTTTTAATTTGTTTTTAATTTGTTTTTTCTCAATTTGTAATTGAGAGATAGTTCTCTAGTTTGTCTATAAAACTAGGGAGACAAATTACGGGGTTTGTAATTCAGGGAAATCTGGTTTCGGGGATAGAAACCAGTGCAGGGTTTTGAGCGTAGGATTAGTGCAACTAGAGTGAGATTGTGAGGCCTGTTTGTGTAGCTCCTAGTAGAAACTGGGGATAAGTTTTGAGCGTAAGGTTAGGACAAAGAGGCTAGGAATTGTCGCGAGTTTATGGGTGTTGTAAGCGTTGTAATTAATACCTATTAGAAACCTTGGGGAATGCAGTAGTAGGCAGGGTTTTGCCGAAGCTGGGTATATCTGTGTGTTATTTATTTTCCGTGTCTAATCTGATTATTATCTGTGTTTGATATTATTTAATTACTCAGCAAAAATTGCGATAAACCCTATTCACCCCCCTCCTTTAGGGTTAATTTAAATCCTATACGAATTTCGTGCCCTACAGGGTGCGAATCTGGTACCCTTTGGGAGTACGAATTTTGTACCCCAAAGGGTACGGATTTGTACCTTCTGAGGTGCGAAATTCACACCCTGAGGCTCAAATTTCGCACCTTGCCGGGGGCGAAATTCGCACTTTGCCGGGTGCGAAATTTGCACTTGATGGTGTGCGAATTTTGCACCCTGCTAGGTGCGAATTTTGCACCTCTTGGAGGCACGAAATTCGCACCCTTGAGGGTACGAAGTTTCTATTTTGAGAGGTGCGTGGTCTGCCTGGACGAGTGTTCAGAGGCTTGAGATCCAAGGTCTTTGTTTGGCAATGGTTGGAGGAGCGGCGAGGTTTGCTGAAGTTGTTGGCTGAATCTTGACTTTGAGTCGATATGGTGATTCTGAGCAACACACTTGTTGGCGGAAATTGGATGAACCGGGCGGTGCCAACAGTTCGCCGCTGGGACTATGGGGCCCCGGACCCCCACCGGCGCTGCTCCCGGACCCGCTTGACGGCTCGCCTTCGGCTCGTTGCACAGCTCTCCTTCGGCTCGGATGCGGACAGATACTGATGGAGGTCACGCTCGAGGGATGCGACGTCCTGCTAGTGGCCATACCCGAGTCTTCTGGTACTAGACCTCGAATGATATTGGCGACGCATTTGGACTGTAATATCACGCAATATGTTGAGTCGAGCGTGTCTTGCGTACTTTTGGGAACCAGACCAAAAGGCTGGTTAACAGGTTATGCCTAACAATTTAACAAGGTTGCATAACCCCAACATATAAAACATGTTAAGTTTGTTGGGTTATATAAATAACCCCCCCCCCCCCCCACATATTTAAAAAGATTTACTTAAACCCTACTAATTCAAGCAAATTTACTTAACCCCTACTCAAGTTAACAGGTTCGTGTAACCCTCACATATTTAAACAGGTTAAGTATTACAGGTTAACAAGTTATTATCATTCATCCATTTATGGTTGTTAATGCACTAGACCTCTCACATTAAGCCTACCACTTGTGGATGTTGGATATGCCGGGTGGTTCCGGGTGGACTTCTTCCACAAGTCGGATTTAACCTCGTGTCTTAGCACCGTTACATGTACATTTACGCACTCCACCCCTCACATAAGATTAACCACTTATGGACGTTCGATTTGTCGGGAGGTTCCGGGCTGACTTCTTCCACAAGTGTAATCTAACCTCGTGTCTAAGTGCGGTTATAGTTTCTAATTACTGTAAACTTAGGCATGTTCATTATTAAACAATTTTTCATGTTCATCAGAGGTTATGCCACAAATCCCAGTCTGATTCCCAATAAAAGTTATGCCTCAAATTAAAGTTTTAGATTAAGTTATAGATTATGCCCCAAATCCCAGTAATGTTTTACAACATAAGTTATGCCCTAATTTATCATTCCCAACCATCTCCAATTTTGTGAGCTCGCATATTTCAGAGATAGGCATAGGCTTGAAGGTAGCCTAGGCTATAAAAATAAAAAGGAAAAAGGGAGAGAAGAGAATGGAAATAGGCATAATAACAAGACAGCTATATGATGACAGAAATAGGAATACTAACAGAATAGGCATATGGTGACATGATTTGGCAAACTAACAGAATAAGCATAAGGTGACACTATCAGGCATAATGACATAATAGACATATCAAGAATAGGCATATGAGAACTAAGCAGTAAATTAGGTGTACAAGTAGTGCAGATCTGTTTAGTTATAATTCTGGTTACTAACAGGCATAGGGCTAGATCCAAACTTATAAACATATCAAGATTACTTATTAAATTTTTACATCTAAAAGCAACAGAAACTCATAGGGACTGGATCTAAAGAACAGAGAAATGACTTTAGATGTTGTAGCAGAGATTCTTGAATATGTATAAATTGTTGTTGCAGAAGAATAGGCTATTTCAATCTGAGTTCTGGAAGCACCTCGTTGTCTTTATTGTTTTTAGTGAAAAATCAATAGAAATGAGGTCCTATTTATAGCCTATGTTCAATGAATCTTATTCAGAAATGCGTCTCGATTCACAGAATGGATCTGCCCCAGATCTGGGTGGGGCAGACTAGGGGTCGACACCCCCGTGTAGGGGTCGACCCATGGGTCGACACCCATGTGGGCATGGGGTTGACCCCTAACGGGCCGATTTCCCTTCCTCTCCCGCTCTTTGATTTTGATTTTCTGGACTAGTTTTTTTATATATATTTATATGTGTGTGTGTGTATACATACATATATATATATATATATATATATATATATATATATATATCCTACATATATACAAACTTCAAACCTTAATATCTTCTTCATACGATGTCCATTTTACGCAAACTTAGGATCTATCTTAAGCAGAATTCCGAGGCGAACGCAATAGCGCAGTCCGTTTTACTTAATTCCTAATATTTAATTAAGTATTCTTTAGTTTATCATTTTAGTGTTGTTTAAAAATATGGGGTGTTACAGGGTCCGCGGACCCACAGTCCCGGTGGCGATCGACCTTCTTTGAAATAATCAGAAAAATGCATTTTTTCACATAAATAGGTGTTTCGGGTCGGATCGGAATTTTGGTTTGCTACTGTTCTGGGTCGCGATTCGGGCCAGTTTCCAGATCGGGTCGAGTCTTGTCATCTAGGTCGGGTCAGTATATCATATTGAGCCGAACACGTCTACGGGTCGGTCGAGTGGACCCTGTATCTTTGGGTCGGATCGAACCCTTCGAGCCGCTCTTGAATCAGGCGTGTCTTCGGATCACTATTGCTTTTTACAGTCATAGGTTGAATGCACCTCTTTGAGCTGGGTCGAGCGTTTTCGACCCAAATGTCATCAGTTTCAGAAATCTTCAAATCATCTTCTTTATCTGATTCGAGGTAATTTCGGCCCCCAAATCTTATTCGATCCGAGACGTAGTGAAAATTGTTTGTTCGCACCAACTCCATCCGAACTGAGCAGAACTACAAACTTGTTGAAGGTAATGTGAAGTCAATCTGAACCAAATTCCCATCATGTTCAGGATTTGCAAACTTCTTTTCTCTCGTGCCATGAAGATCTATGCACTCGAGCAGTCACTGAATTGTTCAAGTCAGATATGGATCTCCCCTCAACGAAATACAACATCCGTTAGTGGATGAGAAGATCTATGATTGAGAACCAGTCCCTTCTCAGTGAGAGCACCAAAATATTAGACCAAAAAGTGACACAAACTCCCAATATGATATATTTCGTACAGAATAATCGAGAATGATCATCAAGAAGCATTGAAAAGTATCAACACACGAGATTTATAGTGGTTCGACATTAACCAAGCCTACGTCCACTTTATAGTTTCCCATTTCATTTAAAGAATTACAATTACAATGAATATAACCACTCAATCACTCAAATACATGAATAATCCTCTCCGAATTCATTGCTTTTCATTGATGAAGAAGGTGGTTATCTATTGATGGGGTGCGACAATAGCAGACATGAGGAACCAAAGTGCCCAAAGTCCCTGAAAATGGTGCGTGAACACGTATTTATAGGCATAGAGTTAGTTAGGGCTGAATGACTCTGTGGCAGCATCAGAGGGAAACTCGCAAGTACTGGAGAAAGTGGCGAAATGGGCTTCAGTTTGTGGGTATGAGGTAGCTTCTGATCCCCTTCCTTAGGCATCAGACTCGGTCCTTATTTGAATGAGTGTAACTGCTTTAGGGTGGTGGCCATGGAGTCGGATCGACCTTCATGTGACCCGAACCGAAGGCATCTATTGATCAACCTCAAGATACGAGCAGGTCGGATCTGTCATACTCGACCCAGAGCTGATTTTGCCTTTACTCGAACTGGTGCCTTCTCCATTTATCTCGATCCGCTGGTGCTTTACTTTACCCGACCCGAGGGTCTTTTGCTTTACTCGATCCGATCGATAGCCCTATGTTTCAGCTGGTTCCATTGTAAACGAATCGAGCTTGATTCGAGCATCTCGACCCGATGCCATGGACTTCGAAAACTCACGGTCTTTGCTTCTTTGTGTGGGTGATCGTGACGTCTAGACTTTGTGTGGCCTAGTCACAAAGTAAGCCAACAAAATATAAAAAGAGTTATGAACGACGGAAGAAATAAAAGGGGATAGAGGAGGCCATGGAAGGAAGGGAGAGATGACGGAAGGATAAATTATCCTTCATTCTTCCATTGCTTTCTAATATAAATGCAAGAAATAAAAGTTGTTTTTTGTTTTACGTATAAACTTCATTTTTTAAAACGGTCATTTTTCACAAGATAAATGCATCATTCACATATTTATATAAGCGAAAACGGAATACTAAGAAGTGAGTATATATTACATAATACAAGAAACGATGAAAATTTTTGTTATATTTATTAACCATCTCAAGGACTAATGAAAAATACATGGTTTGTTTACATCTGCATAAATTACCATGAGGCGTTTTGCTATAATGCTGCGTACGCTATACATGAAAGAAGATGAGATGAAAAGGTATAAAATAAAAGGTTGTTCACTTTCTTGCTTCTTTCTCTGCTTTCCTCAACGCTCTCCTCTGCCTTGAACTTGCAGACGACCTGAAACCGCCGCCTCCGTTTTCCCTTTCCGATTCGTCGTCTTCCAAATCTTTAAAAGATTTCTGTAGCAATACACACAAAGCATAAACCAAAGTCGCAATAGATAACTAACTAGATGTGTGCTGTGCAGTTGTGTGTAATACAATTACCTCTCTAATCTCTGAAAAGCTGACTGCATAAAATGTAACAGCAGCAGCTGCTATTATTCCCAGAACTGGAAGAGCAATTTGTCCTGCGTCCATTTTCACAACTTTTTTTTCTTTTTTCTTTTTTGGTCTATGTTAACCGCCACACAATAAGACTGTTATCTATTCATCTGTTTGCGTGTGGGCTGGGCTGGGTTGGGTTGTTTTCTACTTTCAACATGGCCTGTACAGCTTTCAGTTATCATTTATAAGATGCCTTGAACCACCTTCGTTCAAGCATTTCTTAAGTCAATTATTACGGTTTTCAGTTATTCTAATACCAACATCCCGTCTACAATGGCGCTTCATTGCTCAATTAATCACATAGGGTTCTTTCAAGATCGACTCAACTTCATACCTGCTAACACTCTTCGTTTGCTTACGTTGAAATGGCTGCTTTCCTTCTACGCTACCCACTCCAACCACTACTTTAGTTTTGCAGTTCTTCTACAGCATGATGTCGTTGCATCGATTATCCGCCGCTGCATCGAGTATTTGTCGCTGTTAGTTCCCTTATGCCTCTGTGTTGTTGGGAGCAACTCATCATATCTTTAGGTACAAAAAGGAATTTTTCCTATTTTGGTAGTTACAAACTTATGTTATAAGCCTGTTGCCTACAAAATATGTTAAGAGGCCAAAGCTAATGCCTATGGATACCATAATCTTCGCACGCACTATTAGTCTATCGAAAAAGCTAGAACAACCGGGAATTGATAGGTCAGAAAACGCGGCACTAATAGGAAACGTTGGATGATTTTCCATCCATGAATTGTGTGGCTTCTCTACCGCATGATTTCAGATTCGGTAATTTTCACCGCTTATTTTTCGGTCGTTCTAGCACTGCTCTTAGTCTATTAGAGCAAGCCAAATTGTGTCGCAAACCGCATTTGCTGGTTGACAATCTCAACAAATTTCGATGAGCAAACAGGTTCTTTAGTTTTGGGAGTAGTCCGGCCTGGGGGAGCCTAGCGCCTTGTACGAAATTAATCCAGCCATCAACTTTTATTGAAGTTTTTCGGGATGATTATAGCGCCTAAGATGTGCGAACCTTATCCCACTATTAAAATAAGGTTGTTTAACAGTAGATTGCTCGTTAACATACCGTTTAACCGTAAATTGCTCAATAACATACCGTTACCAGTTCATTGATAATATAAATTTTTTTTCTTTTACTTAAATCGGTATACCAGTTTAATATGTATGATAGTGATAGATTCACCACTTTTATGGCAAGTTATCAATAAATTTCGCTAAAATCAATTATAATCAAAATTTCACTAAGCAATTTGAAACTCATGTATATTTATGTGATATGATTTATTAAGGCATATAGAACAAAAAGACAATTAAATGTTGTTCAATGATTAGATGCACTACAAGAACATATGCCTATTCCAATGGCAATTAGTCATTGGCGGCCGTTGGAAGCTATTGGAACAGCCGTTGGAATAGTGTTCACGCCTTCCAACGGCTTCCATCGGAGCGGACGGATCATTTCCAACGGCTGCTACAACGGCTTCCAACAGATTATACCGTTGGAAACCATTAGAATACAATGTCCATATTACCGTTGGAAACTATTGATGGCCGTTGGAAATACTGGGTACTTTTTTTATATAACAGCAAGCCAGCCTCCTTCCAGTCTCCCCAACTCATTTCATTTCTATTTCAATTCCATTTTCAATCTATTTCCAACCAATTCCACAACTATGCGACACATATGTACCACTAACGCCACAAACAATCAAAATATAACGCATAAACATATATATATATATATATGTATATATATATATATATGCAACAAAAACTATTTACACATCCAAAAAATCATTCAATCAGTCCAAAAATCCAACCAACATATACAAACATTCAAAACAACCATCCAAACGTATCAACATAGCGTACCAATATATACAACAGATCAAAACACACCCAAACTTGTCTCGTTATACATCCAAACAAAAAACATCCCCAACCGAGCATCAAAACACATACCTCAAGATTCATCGTCGCTACGATCACCAGAAGCAGACGATGAAAGAACATCACCACGATTATGCACGTATTCTGCAACCTTTTGATTCTGCTGCTCAATCTGCATACCCTGCACGCGATTCTGGTCCTGCAGCTGATCAATCAACGCTCACAACTTCTTAATTTCTTCCTTTTCCAAAGCTTTCTTTTCTTGTCGAACCTGCAAATACAAGTAACTTGTTATATAAACAAATTTAATAAGTAACTTTTATTTCAAGTAGTTGTTATATAATACAATTTCAAAGTCATTTTAACAATGCTCAATCTTGGCAAATGTAGCTACATGTGCATTTCGCCTTCACATGTTTTTTTAATAAATACCATAATACATAAAGCAATACTCCTAATTATCTGACGATCAATACATATAAAAATGCATCCCTTATTCCTTGTCAATATTTTGTCTTTTTAATATTTTTTATTATTAAGTGTATTGTATAGTTGTAAACTTTAGGTAATGCATCAATGTTTGCACATCAAAGCCTTCTATATCCAAACTCTGGATTATGACGATAATGTCGCTCAAAGAAAATACTTCTAAGAACTCAACTTTTAATAATAGGATGCTTACAAATTAAAAAACCTAAACTTCTAAATAATTTGTCAAGAAAAAGAAAAACTAATTTTCTATTTGTTTTATGTGATTGTGTGTGTATGCTTCTCTTAGAGTAATAGGTTTCACATATAATTTTCATAACATGCAATATTACCGTTAGGTTGCCGAATCCATAACGCCTGCTCCGTTGTGTTTTTTTCCATAACAGCATCGAATAAGTTATCTTACTCCTCCTGTGTCGGCTCATCACGACCCGAATCCTCAAGAACATGAGCTCGTGCCTCCTGGAACTTTGCCTGCAATGAAAAAAAAAAACAATTTCATTTGACAAATAATTAATAAAACGATGATTTTATTTTATAATAAACTAATCAATTCATGCTTGTAATATTTAAAATACACATACGTATGCCTGTGTCGCCTTGTCTTGATCATCCCACTCATACGTGGCGTTGCCAGCCTCGTCTACCTTCCTGGATGCATGGGTGTGAGTGAAGACATCCATGTATGACACAGGATGTCCAGAAAATCGTTCCTGCAGTTGGTGATTTGAATAATTAATTCCACATTGTCAATCACCGAACTAATCAATTTACAAATATAATAATTAACAAATTTACCAAGTCCTCGCGGTGAGGCTTAGATCCCTCACGATGAGTTATAGGATTCTTGTTCCTGTTTGCGGAGTTCCTTTCTGACTCAGCCTAAAAATGTACATTTACAAATTATTTAAAGTCGACAAAAAAATAAATTAGATTCGTTATAAATTTACCTTGAACTTAGGCATGTCCCATCACGCAACCATCTTCTCAAACACTTCATCGCCTATCCACTTTGGTTGCTTTCCATGTTTCTTAAGCTCATTCATCTTCTCTCTATAATTTTTGGGGACCTTCGAGTTCCAGTGTCGCTGAACTAGCTTCATGTCAGTCTCCAGCACATCTACTGCTCCCTGTATAATAAGAAAATCTTACTAATCTCATTTGATTGTGTTTAAATAATTAGTCTCTTTGACGTACGACCAAGCGGTATAAACGTACCGGGAAATCCTGCCAGATAGTTTCTTTGACGTCTGCTGGGATCTTGCTCCACTTAGGCCAGAAATTGCTCACTCTGGCTATATATGCCTCCTTCAAGATACCTAAAACAGTCTGACATGGCTCTAACTCGAATCCCCACTACAAGAAAAACCGAGATTAGCGACAGATTTTTAGCAGTGGAAAATTCCGTCGCTAATTAGCGGTGGATTTCCGTGGGCTTTGTAAGAGAAAATATTTTGGATTTTATATGTCATCTTATTATAAATTATTACCGTCCATTACTAATTCTATCGCTAAATCAATGGAAATTATAGCTCTCTACTATCATATAATATTTGATGCTAAATTCCGTTGCTAATAGAGTCGGATTACCGTCGACATAATTTTGAAGCTATTTTCCTGCAGTTTTCCAAGAGATTTGAAACGAACTTTTATATTTTTTATTTATTAAATGTTTTAAATTTGTGTTATTACTTAGTAATTAATTAGTAAATTTAAATTTTAATTAATTACTGTTAATAATACATTAGTAATTAATAATAAATAATAACTATAAGAAGTAAATAAAATTCAATAGTTAATGCTGCTTTTTTTTTGAAAATTAATGATGATTAATTATTAATTACTATATAATATAAATAAGAGGTAATAGTAATTAATAAAATACATTGTTGCTCGATGTTTATTGAATTTGTTTTGATAATCAATGATTATTTAATAGTCTTTAATACGATTAATTAAATTAATATCAAGAAATTATTAATACATATTTGCTTTTAAGAAATTGATTGCCTCCATTCCATGAAAATTTTGGCTCCATTCCTCATTTTTTTTGGCATGCGTCCCAATTTCGAATTTATGTTTTCGTCTTCTCGATCAGGTCACTGAAAATTATCGCTGCTGAAAAAGGTTTCATCTCCTCAATAAAAAACCATGGTAGGAATCATGGCGGCATACTATTTCTCCAATGGTGACTAGGGTCGTCTTCCTCCCCTTTTCTTTCCTTATTTCGTCTTCCTTACCTCTTCTTTCTCCTGATCTTCTCCACCTCCCCCTTTCCTTCTAACCCTAGATTTCTCCTTATGGTATAGTTGCATGTCGCTCAGATCCAAATCTCGTCATTCGCTTCATCTGTCAACCTTTTCTTTGCTAATCCTTTGTTTTGGAAATTTTTAAAATATATTTTAAACTATTCTTAAATTTTAAATATAAAATTTTGAAGTTTTCATAAGGTTTGAAAATATTTTTTAAAATTATCTAAAAGTTTATAAAATATTCAAAATTTCAAAGAATTCCAAAACATTAAAGAATTTCAAATTTTGAAAAATAGAAACACTACGTTGAAAATTGTTACTTCTTTGCGTATTTATGGTTTTCAATTGTAACTACCTTCTATGGGACGTTCGCTTGAACCTGAATGGATAAAACTTTATTTGATGTTCATCCGTCGTTGTTTACTGTTCGTCGATGGATATCCACGTAATAGTTAATATTGAATAATTAATAAGTAATTGTTAATAACTATAATAACTAAATAACAATAGTGAATGATTGATTTGAAAATTAGTAATTAAAAAAATAATTTTAAGTAAAAATAATTAAATAGAAGTAATAATAAATTACCGGGTAATATTTAATAGTTAATTTGAAATACGAAATAATTTATACTAACGATTAATAAGTTAATTATAATAAATAAATAAACATTAATTGATTAATAATTTCTACTAACAATCATTATAATAATTTTTGTATGAACTAATTTATGATATGTATCCAAATGAGGTACTTTTATGAACTAATAAATATTTCCAGTTTTTGTAAATTTATATCTAAATTGATATAAACTATAAATTAATATTAAATATTGAATTCAATACTTAATTTAATATTAAATTATAAATTAATGATGTAATTGTTTGATAAAATCTAGAAAAAATATAATAAAAAATAAAACTATTAAAAATTGATACATCTTGTTGAATTTGAAAAAATATTTATGTAGTACTTTAATGAAAGATTAGTTTAACTTTAAAACTGATTACACTTCAACTTTCACTGTACTTTTAGTGTTAAATCATTTTTGGCTCCAAACAGCTAAAATTTTGGCTCCAACATCTCAAAATTTCGGCCCTAAACTTAAAATTTCGGCTCCAAACTGCTATTTTACGTTTTCCTCCCTACTGCACTTATCAAATCGCCACTTTTGAAACCCAAATCCCATCAATCCTCAACGTCGCTTCAGTAAATACGTATTAATGGGGGGCTAGGGTTCCTTCAACGCCGCCATCATGCTAACAATCATCTTCCGCTTGGCTTCACTCAGACATCAAAAGGAGAAAAACGAAACCAATGTCGTCTCGGACAATCGAAGCCCACCCTTTAACCCAAATCGCCCCTAGCCCGACCCATAAGCCCCTGCTAAAGCAATGGATAAATAAATCATCCCTTATCACGCACTGAAACTCAACAAAGGAAACACTACTCACAACACGCGCAACGAAATCACTTCCCTCTACCGCTCGATCTGCTGAAGAGGATGGGCGTGGAGTTCGATCTGCTGAAGGAGGCGGATGCTCTAAGAAGAGAAAAGAGCTTGAGAGTGGGGAGTGGGAAGGAGAAGGTGAAGAGATGGAGAGGGAGACATATTGGAATCAGGAAATTACCTTCCTTTTTGTTCTGGCTTAACGTCAACTTGTAAGTAGTGAATTAGCATGAATTTGTCTTTTGATTATTTAGCTAACAGAGGTCCAAACTAGTTTAATTGACGATCGATGCTTTTGATGATGATGGCATGCAAAAATGGAGGGGGAGATTCTGTTCAAAGCTAGGTGAAAGTTATGCAATTCCTAATCTGGTATGATTATTATGCTTCTTCTTTTTTCCTTTCATTCCTATAACATTATGTCATTATATCATAGATGAATGCATTTCACAAAAATTTCCTCATTTTAATGATATCACAAATTAATATCTTGTGCAACTTGAATTGGTATATGTTGTCAATATGTAAGAAACAAATAATTACCTCATATTTGTTCTTTACACGTAGACGAACCATTTTGGTATTATATTCTCTCTTTTACAGTTTAGTGGCTCTGATCTGGAACAGGGGAAACAAGTTCAGAAAATGGTAATAAAAACTATTACTATTTCCTAGTATCTAAATCTTCACTGGGCATGCATGTACCCTTCTATTTTAGGTGATATACATAAATATATCTCACATTTGTGTAGTTGAACATGAAACTATATGCTTATTTTGATCAACTGTTACCCAAAATTGGAAAAGAAATTTCAGTTTGATGAACTTAAGCATACATTTTAATTGGACAACGAATAGTATTAAAATAAATAAATCTATAGTGTTGATTCGTTACTAATGTATCAGTACTAAACTCAATGCCATCAAATTATGTCTTGCATTAGCTCGTGATCGGACTTATACCGAAGAGCAAAGCAACTATATGTGGCTTTTTTGTTATCATGTGAAAGCAAATTTTCAACAGAATCAGTATTTCTGAGCTATGCTTCTTATGAATCGAATTGTTTTGCTATGATAGTACGCTACGTGTATTTACTTGAATTTTGCGTATTGCATCTCTCCACTATCCATATTTTTGAGTAACAAATTTGACCTTAATTTGTCATATTGACACTTGGCGTGTGTTCTCCACACACTGTATGGAATAACACAAGTCAAAAGCATTTGTAAAGCTTTTGAGTATTACATTTGATACTATGCTTTTGTTTTCGTCGGATTTTTTCTATTTTCAGGCAGAAGTATTATAGAATTAGGAAATAATGGATGTTAGAAAAGTACAGTTAAAAGAGTAATATTTAATTTGTATTTAAATGCTTACTTCACATTGTTGTACTCCTTGTCTGCAAAATGTAATGCTAAAAAAGTTCTATAATTTAAAAGCAGCTTTCATTCTTAGGCTACTAGTTCTGTTCAAAGAAGATGGCAATGCTTAAGGGCCATGATAGAGTTTCGCGTCCGCCTACGATTTCGCGTTTGCTTGCAACTTCATCGTCGTCATCTTTGTAAGTTGGTTGGGTATGTTAGTTTGACTTATTTTGGTGTAAATATGGCGTTGTATGGTTTTAGTATGGTTATGGATGATATGTATTTGTATCTGGAATAATGTTAGCACCAACTGAATGGTTTTGTTGTTCATATTTTAGCTTGGTGTATGAATTGATGAAAGATTGTGGATATTGTGGTTTTATTATATGTGATTATGAATGTTCTTTTTAGTTCTAAAGTAATATTGTTGGCTAATTTATCTTCATTTTTTTTAATATGTCGGTTTGATATATATATATATATATATATATATATATATATATACACGCATGTATGTATATGTGTGTGTATATATATATATGAGTGTGTATATATATATATGTGTGTGTTTATATATATGCATGTATGTATATATATAGGTAAATCAGAAGGGGAATATCGACGGATTACCAACAAAAAAAGCGAGGTTAAGTTTTCCCCATTTTAATTTCCGTCGCTAACCCTTGCAATTAGTGAGGGTTTACCCACTTCTTTCTTAAATAATATTTTATCATAAATTAGTTATCTGTCGGTAAATAGTCGGTATATAATTTAAAATTAAATTATTAAATAAAATTTTATTTTTATTATATAATTAGTAAAATGATGGAAAACTGTCGGAAAACTCATGCTAAAGTCCGTCGTTAAATCTGACACAATTACCGTCATGGTTTTTACCGACCACCGTGTTTTGCAGGAAATCCGTCGCTAATGCCAATATAGCGACGGATTAGCAGCGGATTCTACCGCTGCTATATGCGGTTTTTCTTGTAGTGCCCTTGCGTTAAATATAAATTAGAACTTTATATAGTTAATTATAGTATGTAAAAAAATATTAAATTGTTACTCTGCTAATTTTTATACTTACGCCCTGTCATCATTAGGCTGCAAATAAACAACTGGACGAGCTAGTTGTCCGCCACTACCCTCAACATGAGGGGTAATGCTACGTCGTCTAGAGGCTAATCCCGAGCCAGAGCCAGAAGCAGGGTCAAACGACATAAATAATATACCTGCAACATATATGAATATGTAATTAGCATTGACTTTGAGAATATGTAATTAAAATGCGCAGATAATATGGATATGAATATGAGCAACACAACACGAATGAATAGAGATGCATTTTGAGAATATTTAAGTAGAAAAAGATAGATAATATGCTATATGAAAACTTCAAATTTATTTTACTTCAAAGTTATTTAAAAATAAATTTGTACAGAAATATAATATATCAAAACTTCAAATTTATTTGTTTTAAAAGAACTATGTATGCATAAATCATTGTTCACCATTCAATCACAAACTTCAAATTTTTTATATATTACACAAATATGACATATGTTGACTTGGTACAAACAAACTCTACAAGCTCATTCATAAATTTCACGGCATATTTGACTAAAGTAAATTTATTTGTTTTAAAAGAACTATGTATGCATAAATCATTGTTCACCATTCAGTCACAAACTTCAATATGTTTTGTATATTATACACATATTACATATGTTGATTTGGTACAAACATACTATACAAGCTCATTGACAAACATATTATACACATATGACATATGTTTTCACAAGTATATGACATATGACATATATATAAACCATTCAATCTAACGAATTTGACAAGCGTGATAATAATAGCAATTCGAGAATAATATGATGTAATATACATATGCAAACAACTAGGAATCAAATCAAAGACATATTAAGCACAAATTAGTGGTAACCCTAAAAATTAGATTTAGGAATTTCACCTAAATTCAAGAGCAATAACGGAGTAGGAGGGCTGGAGGACCTCGCGGTGGACGGCGGAGGTGATGGCGGCGGTTGTTTGGGTGGAGGAGTTGAAATTGGACGTGGTGAAGGGGTGATAAGGGTTGGAAAATCGGATTTGGGGAAGGGAAGAGGGAAATGAAGAAGCAGATCGGGGTCTCTAGAACATATGCAGGAAAATTTCCAACGGTTTCCAACGGTCTTTATTTCATCAACGGCTACCACGGATTCTAATTCGCCGTCGGAGGCCATTGGAAACATGGCATCGGAATACACTGTTTCTCTAGTAGTGACGAAATAATGTCAAATACTCGTATTTATTTCTTTCTTATTTATATCTTCTACTAAGTAATGCTATAACAATCCACACTCTTTGCATACCCCAAGCATGGTCATATCATAGTATGTGGATCATCGAGTGTAAATAAGTCATACAGAGACTATGAAGTCAAATATGACAAAATTAATAACATCGAAGGGGAATAAATAATTTATAGGAAAACTTAATAAACTGTCATTTCAGAAAATACTAACTAATCTATTGTAACAACCCAAAAATTTACGAATGACTAGTTTACAATTTTGAATATTAAAAGTTAATATTTTCAAACTTTCAATGTTACAACTTAATAAATGGAATTAATGGAAACGTTCACAATAATACAGGACATGTCTTACTAGCACACCTTTTCTCCCCAAACTCCCCAAAAACTAACCCCTCTAGCCAACTACCCTCAGTGTTTGATGCTCCTGTTTGTGATGCAGCAGCGAGGACTTTAAACCCACTTGTCCCTAAGAAATGGACGACTTTATTTGATTCTTTTTCTCACATTGTGGGGGAATACATGCCGGTGGATTTTTAGATATTACATGCGGAGTCTGGTCCACAAGAAATTCATGTAGAAGCGACTAATTTATAAAATGAACACGTTGTAGGATTTTTCTTGGATTCTAAACCTCCTTCTGTCGATATGCGCATCGCATGCCGAAACTCTTGGAAAATTTGTGCCTCCATGAAAAATGGCATTCGTTGATGGACTCTACTACTTTAAGTTATCCTCTGCTGCCGAGAGGATTCATGTACTGGAAGCAGTGCTTTCTATCATTGAAGGAAGACCATTTATTGTGACATCTTGGAGAGCTTCAATCGACAAAGTTCGTGAACAGGTCCTTTCTATTCCTGTTTGGGCGCCGTTCACCCACATTACCTCAGTGCTTCAACCTCTTCTTGGCCTTAATTGGCTAGCTTGCCATATAGGTAAACTTAAAAGCTTTGATGCTAATGCTGTTGCTATAAGAAAATTGGTATATACTCGGGCCCTGATTGAGATTACCCCTGATAAACCATTGCCAACTCAGATAAAGGTTAACTTAGACAATCGTGTTCATTATGTGGATGTCAAGTATAGATGGAAACTAGATAGCTGTGTTACTTTCAAATCTTTTGGTCATTGTTTAGATTCATGTCTGCATAAGGATAATTTTCCACCCCCATACATGACTCCCCTACCTAAGCCTCCTTAAAGTGTATGGGTACCTACTGGTAGGATGATAACTCCTGATGAGGTAGAAGAACTTCTTGTCGAGGTAGAGCCACCTATATCTTTATTTCCTGTTGTACAAACTGATCAGATATCTCTTGGAATGAGCCTGAGAATGCCTGGGTACATGCCCCCTTCGGAATGCATTGTGATACTAATGATGTTTTCTTTATATTTATTAATGATGATGTGATAGAGCGCAGCCGCCTCTTCTACAAACCACAAGGTAAGAAAATGATAATATGGAATGAAGGTGCAATTGGTGAAAATAACTCTGTGATTATGGAAGATAAGAACAGATTACTCGCTCCTTTCTACATAGATGATTTGGCCTTCCGCTTCTGGTCCTATAAGCGTAATATGACACCCTATACAGGTACCTTTTATGAGGTTGGCTCGGTAGTTGGTAGTATTGCTCGCCTAGTGTTTAAATTTGTACTATGTCTATGTCGTTTATCTTGCTAATTTTCTATATGATAATGACTGGCCACTTCAAACCAGACTTGTTACTTTGTGCATGTGTAGAGTACCAGTGCTTTTCTCGTTAATAAAAGTGGTATATCCACTATAAAAGTGGCTGCTTTGCAAAAAATAAATAAATAAAGGAATTAAAGATTGATGTTATAAACATAACATTAAAAGCTAATAAAGAGAATCAAGTCACAAATGTTAGCATGCATGTATGCATTTGAAAAATTAACACGCATAATAAAACAAAAATTAACTCAGATATTAGTGGAATTTATTAGATATTAAGCAATATTAATAAAAATGAAAAAGTTAAAGGTCTAATAAGAAGAGATTAATCGAAAATATAAAAAGAGGTTAAAAAGATAATGTTTACAAATGACTGAATTTGGCAATGGAGCTTTTTTCATTGCGTCCGTAGAGATTTTATGATCAATTTTCATATATAACATGTCAGAATCCAAGCTAGTATGAAAAGTTATTAAAAAAAGAAGCTAGTAAAAAAATCTTAGAAAGTAGAGAAAGATATATATATATATGTATGTATGTATGTATGGTCAGGTCAACCGTTAGGTCGACCCGGGCCTGGGTCGTGTCGATCCACCACAACGCCTAAGAGATATTTCACCCAAAGGTACGAAACAATGACGAGTTCTAATTATTTTTGCTGAAATGGATGATTTCTATTGGTTGTTTTGATAATTTGAGATGACATGGCACGTTCTGATCGGTTGGGTGACATGCCTGGCCTGGATTTAGTCTAGAAATACAACGATCTGAGATCCTAAGGCTACACTATAAATAGACCCCTAGACCTAGCTAATTTCTCTCTAGGTTCTCTCCTTTGAGATGGACATGACCTAAATTTTTCTAAAAAATGGTTTATAAGATTAAATATTTGAATAATCCTATTAAAGGTGGGATCGGCAGTAATCACTGAAAAAGAGTTAAGAACCAACGATGAGTGTAATAATTATCTAGAATATATATAGCAAGTTTTTGGGTTTTAATAGTTTTACTTACAGTTTTTTCCGGTAGTTTTTAGTAGTGGTCTTTGTCTTTAAGTAGCCTGTTATTTTTCTTGCAGTTTCTTTTATTTATTTAAGTTCTTTTTTCTTTTTTTTCTTTTGCAAGTCTCTTTTTTTAGTCCTTTTCCTTAATAATTATTTTAATCATTTATTTTAGTCTTTCTACAATCTTCTACATTTTTTTAAAGAAATATAAAAGTTAGTTTACAAACTTAGTTTTTAATCTTCTTCTTGCGCTAGGATTAGAGTAATCACATAGGACGCACGAATTTGGATTGAATTAAAAAGTAACTAAATTTATAGTGTTACATGTAAAGATAGCACATATATATATATATAATGAAAACAATTTGGCTAAATTATGCAGATTTACAGAAACTTGAATGAATTATAACTGATATTGTAACTCATAAGACATAGAAAAGGTAGGTGGATTGTTATTATATTAAAAGAGCTGAAAAATTTATTTTAACGGAAGAATTAAAGAGAAAATTTTAAGCTAAATTTTTGAAAAAGATGTGTAAGTTTTTTGAATTTTGAATATTCCAAAAGTTTTAAATTTACTTAAAATTTTATTCATTGATTTTTGAATTTATGATTCAAAATTTTATAAATATTTAAAATGTAATTTAGAAAACTTACAAGTTTTAAACATTTTGAAATATTAATGGTTAAATAAAATTATGAGCTATAACTATTATATACTAATATTACTTTTTAATTATCAAATGTTGCTTATTAATCATTAACTATTAAAAATTAATTATCAAATAGTAAATGTTAAATATTGGTCTTAATTGCTTATTAGTAAATGTTAAATATTGGTCTTAATTGCTTATTATTACTTCTTAATTACTAATAGAAATTATTAATTACTGATAGTCAATAGTAAATATTAAATACTGTAATATCAAATTGCTTTAAGCACTCATAATGTTTTTAGGAATTTTACGAGTATTTCAAAATTAACAATAACTAATTTCTAATTTTCAAAATTTCCAAGATATAAGCTATAATTTTCAATTGTGATGAATAATAAATAATAAATCGAACAAACGAACAATAATTAGTCATCAATTGTTACTTATTTACAGTTAATTCTTGCTTCTTAATTTTTAATTTTTAATTTTTAATTATTATTTATTACATCTTAATTATAATTCGATATTTGTTATTGAAAGTTAATTATTATGTATACTACCAAGTATCAATTATTAAATATTTAACAATAATAATTAGAAGTCAATTAATATTTATT
This sequence comes from Allium sativum, assembly GCA_030737875.1. NCBI lineage: Eukaryota > Viridiplantae > Streptophyta > Magnoliopsida > Asparagales > Amaryllidaceae > Allium > Allium sativum. The sequence continues at coordinate 185,519,040 of CM060911.1, forward strand.
AATTAGTAATTAATAGTGATTATTAATTTGTAAGTTTACTATTAAATATTAATTATTCATAAACGTTAATATTATTAATAATTGATTATTAAATATTAAGCATATATTATTAATTATTATTAATATTTCTTTAAAAATGTAATTATTAATTAATAATAATGGATTGTTAAAAGTTAAATATAAAATATCACTTCTTACTTTTTGGTAATAATTATTAAAAGTAAATTCATGTTTATTAATTACTATTTAGCAATAACTTTGTATTTATTAATAATTATATTAACTATTGATATTAATCGTTTTTTTATTGACTATTCAATTACTAATTACTAAGTATCATTATTTAATTATAATTATCAGGTAGAAAAAAGAAAAAGTTTGATACTCATACATTATAACCGACTAAAAAGAAGGGTGATCAAAAATAAACATCTTCTACAGCTGCCAACAAGACTTGTAATAGACATATCTGACATCATTTACAAGTGACGTAAAGAGTTGTAATAGGTATCTACTACAACTAAAAAAACAAAAGTTGTGGAAAACATACATCTTTTACAATTGTCAAAAAGAGTTGTAATAGACATTTAATACAACTGACATGAAAGAAAAGTTGTCAAAAACAAGTATCTATCACAAATGATAGAAATAAAAATTGCAATAGACATCAATTACAACTTGTAGAATAGAAGAGATGTTGAAAACTAATCTATTACAACTTTCTGAATAAATTAGTTGTTAAAAAACTCTATTACAGTTGTCGTTTTGTGACAATTGTAAATTTACAATTGTAGCATGGATTTTTCTTTGTAGTGATCATAATAAAGAGAAATTGAACAAAACCTACTATTTTATTACTCAGTTAGGAACTAAATTAATAGGTTGGGCTTAGATCTAGGATTGAGCTAAGATTAAAAAGGAATGCAGGTTAATAAGATAGGACTCATTCCGACCACCTCCCATTTTAGATAGGATCTGAAGGCCTTAAGAAGACTAGGCACGCTTAGGTGGAACATCAATTGTAAAAGGTTTACATAATGAGATTAAGTCAGGGTGCAAATTAAAATATTTTCTTGTTAAGAACGAGACCGACATCATTCCCTTTAAGACAGGATCTAATGGTCTCAAGAAGACCGGACACTCTTATGCAGAAGTTGGTAGGTCACAAAGTTAGCATGACAAGTAGTGGAAATCAACGATTAACTAGCATGCGAAATCGAAGTAAGGATCAATACTGCGTCCATGCGCTATTTATATGTCTTTTTACTAGTAGGCAGGACCTGCGTATGGCATGTTAGAGGCTATGAGGATGACAATAGAAAAAGTTAAGAGTCGATCAATGTGTAAATCAAGAAAGAAAATTCAAACCTAAAGTATTCAAAATGGTAAAAGTGCAAGCAGTTGAAGAAGAAAACTCAGTAGTATGATTTTTTGTTAGTAATCATCTCTTTCATGCACAGACATAGAATTGTTATCAATTCTAACCTTTTACTTACTTATCATGCCAGTAATTACTTTATTCACCAAAATTTATATTTGATCTACTCCTCTTTCTTTCCTTTTTCCTCCTTCAGCATCTCAGGGTTGATTCTTATTCTTATTCAGATTTCTTTGAGGAGCAGCTTGTAGTAGTTCCTATTCAGATGTATCTCCTTTTCTTTTATCGTTATCAGCTGATTAGTTTGTACTACTGTAACAATTCGCCTAGAATGGCCTAAATCCCAACGTAGAAACGACCCATTAGAACTTAGAGCCAATAAGCAAGTCATTGGTTTCTATAGGAAACAAATAACAGAGTCAAACTAATACAAAATCAGAATCTCATAGTGGGTGGGACAAAATATAATAACTAAAATAGATGTATCATTTCATAAAACCCAAAATAGCGTTGGTTACATCATAGATTTCAAATTTCTTAAATACCGTACACTAAAAATATCCCATAAATACGATTAACTACCAGACATAGTAATAATAATAGACTAAAATAAAATTTGTGTCAACAAGAACCCAACGTCATGATATCCTCAATCAAGCATCTCCACTTACAAAACTGTGTTGTTAAGAGGAGGGGGTCTATATAACATGTTCTGGTGAATGAAAATCATTTAAGCTTAAAGGAAATAAATTTCCTACACTTGGTAGTATAAATCATTGAGTTATGTCTATGCGAATTAAATACACAATATGGTATACACATGCATTAAATAAGCAGACTATCCTTTGATCACTTAAGGACATCATGTATATGTAAGGTTCGATTCTCACTATCACTTAATACCCTATGGGCGGATTCCTATGATCACCTAATACCCTACGAGGCAGACTACTATTCAGTTACTCAAGGTCGTTTTATTTATTTATGGACGGATTCCTATGATCACTTAAAACCTTAGGGTGGATTCCTTCGATCACTTAATACCTTGTGATGGACCCAAGTCACTTAAGACTTCATTTAACATTTCTCTCCACCATAATGCAAGAAATAGTATTCTGCCACCTAATATCGCTGAGGGTAGACACTCATTACCATTTATGACCCTTCCGGCAGACCCATATGTTACTATTTAACTGACACTACTGGTAAACTCCTAGTCAATTAATACTTTCCTTAGACAAGCGGTCCCTCTTACATGCTCTTTGGAACTCTTATTAACCCATCCTTAGGTTTTCCCTCACATAGCTCTTAGATAAGAAGCAGATAATTTCAGAGAAATAAGTATATCTTTTTATTTAACACCATTTTCTACCTCACAAGTCTATTAGAAAAAGGTGGACCCAAATAACTACTTAATACCCAATTAGGGTGGGTCTCATGACTTTGGTCCAAAAGCAAGGAGTGAACCTTAGGAACAGACCTAGTCCTAACCACTTAATACCAAAATAAGATATGTCTGCCATTTGATACCTTTTCGAGATAGGTCTACGTCACACAAGTATTTATTATACTACACGTCTCACATTAAGTTGACTTCTTATAGATGATGGATTATCCAGGGTGTTCTGGAAGACATCTAATACAACTTGGGCTTAGTCCTTTGTATTTATTGTAGTGACCCGAAAATCCGGGGGAATTTGAGCTGACTAAATAACACGAGTCCAACCCAAATCGCACTGGAAATTCAAGAAACTAATAGAAAGAAGACAGAGGGTGAGAATAGATAAGGTAGAAACTTAGAATAGAAGAAGAAGAAGAACACAACATCAGAGTAACACGAACCTCACAGCGGAACGAATAACATATAATAAATAACATAACTTTGAAATATAACAGTTATGTATACAATAGCACTTATCAGAGTACAGCACTTACAACACAGCAGAAATAACTATAGCTATATGATCCAGAAGCCTCCTGCTCCAGCTCTTCAAGTATACCTGTAAATCCTGACTACTTGACTGCCCGTACAAATTTAGGCACCCAAGAGTTTAGGGAAAACAAAATAAACTCCGGGTCAGTCATGTGACTGGTGTGAATAAACTCAAATCATTTAAACAGGTATATGATATCTCATAAGACCACGCCGTGAATACGGAACGGGTTTTTCCCTTATGAGAATCCAAATAACTTTTCAAAGCAATATCATTCTGATATTATAATAATGTCTAAGTACAAATAAATATCAATCTAGCAGAAACGCTTGCATCTCACGTTACTACATATATAGTATACAATCAAAATCGCAAGCACGTATTGGATGATTGGATTTCCAACTATGACAAGGTATGGAACCACCTTCCGATCAGTGTACTCTAGGAACGATACACTGGAGTTCAACAAGAACATCTTGCAACTCAGCCACACATGACCGACCACTCATTTCGCTTGAGTGTATCGAATGTACATCACCAACGGTTGGGATCAGCAACCGTTCCCGTATATATATGGGACATCATTGATAGATTAAAGAAGCAAATGAATATTCTCTAGATAGGTGATTATACACCTTACTTCGGTGCGACCGACTTAGCCATGCTGCATGCCCGATTTCTGTCATTTACCGGATGTGAGGCTAGAAGCTACGCATATCTTTCCACATCATATCTTCATTCACTTAGAATGTCACATCGTCATACCCATTAAATCACAAATTGATTTCCCCAAAAATACCACGGGTATAAGCTAAGAGAAACGAATTCCTCCGCCACCAAACGTGAATACGTTTGAACAGATCAACTTACGCGATCTATTGGATATACTCTGTCAGACCTTCGTCCATACAAGTTGTCCTGGGACTGGACAAACCGAAGGCACTATTCTGTAAACAGGATAGCCCTTGCATTTTACTCCGTCTTCAATTATCTTTGGCATATATGATTCGCAACGCTTATGCCAATACAGAGTGGTTCTATGGATAATAATCCAACCGGTCTCTCCATATTAACAACGTTAAAATGGTCAAAACTTCGATAGTCTGTGATTTAACTATCAAATGAAAACATGTCCGTGTACAAACAACGATCTAAATTTCAAATGGAATGTCAATCGATCAATCATCATGTATATCTATACATATTTCCTTATTTTCTATATTTAGAAAATATTTGTTATCAACGTTGGAAAACGTTTCCATTGTTTATTTACGTATCACTATCCTTCCACAACTATCAGACTCTAACTATAAACTAACAAGAGAACAACTTCCTAAGTATAAACCCCGGAGGCCGAAACCAACATCAGATCGATACCCAGGAAACCATTCAACTTATTAATCTCTATTCAGATTCTAACTTTGCTTAACTCTATATCCTTTAACTCCATTCGCTCAACTCTAGATCGCAGCGATCACAATGGTTACGCCTGATTCCCTCAGGAAACATCCGAACGCCGTAGGCTATTTACAGCCCTGCGAATTACGCTAGCAGTCGTGCTAAATGGCGACTCATCCTGAATAACTATGTTTGTTTTAACTCTAACTGTTTAACTCTAACTATTTAACTCTAACTGTTTAACTCTAACTGTTTAACTCTAACTGGTTAACTCTAACTGGTTAACTCTAACTGTTTAACTCTATCTGTTTAACTCTAACTGGTTAACTCTAACTGGTTAACTCTAACTGTTTAACTCTAACTGGTTAACTCTAACTGTTTAACTCTAACTGGTTAACTCTAACTGTTTAACTCTAACTGGTTAACTCTAACTGGTTAACTCTAACTGGTTAACTCTAACTGTTTAACTCTATCTGTTTAACTCTAACTGGTTAACTCTAACTGGTTAACTCTAACTGTTTAACTCTATCTGTTAAACTCTAACTGTTTAACTCTAACTGGTTAACTCTAACTGGTTAACTCTAACTGTTTTTACTCTATCTGTTTAACTCTAACTGGTTAACTCTAACTGTTTAACTCTAACTGGTTAACTCTAACTGGTTAACTCTAACTGTTTTTACTCTATCTGTTTAACTCTAACTGGTTAACTCTAACTGGTTAACTCTAACTGTTTAACTCTATCTGTTTAACTCTAACTGGTTAACTCTAACTGGTTAACTCTAACTGGTTAACTCTAACTGTTTAACTCTAACTGGTTAACTCTAACTGGTTAACTCTAACTGTTTTTACTTGGTTTGACTAACTCAATTTATTTACTCGACTGACTAATTCAACTCGATTACCCTAACTTGATTTACTTATCTCGATTAACTGAACTAATCACTTTGATTAACTCGACTAATTCACTTTGGTTAACTTAACCAATTCACTTAACTAATTCACTTAGTTTAACCTAACTATTCACTTAACTCCTGTCGAATAAACTATATTCGATAACTCCTCTAACTCTATTCGAATAAACTATATTCGATTAACTCCTTTGATTTAACTCTAATCGATTAACTCCCCTCGATTGAAACTAACATCGATACTCCTTTCGATGAAACTAACATCGATTAACTCCTTTCGATGAAACTAACATCGATTAACTCCTTTCGATGAAACTAACATCGATTAACTCCTTTCGATTACCATATTCGATTTACTTTATTCACTTTATAAAGATTTCCATTTTAACAACGTTTTATTCATTTGAAAAGATTTACTTTTAAATAACGGTTCTACACTTTAAAAATGATTTCCCTTTTATAACGTTTCCTTTTCAATTCTATTTGTAAATGGTTTACAAATATTCCCTTTTCAAATTTATTCTTGAAATATTCTAACTCCTTAAATTCCCGGGAAAATTCGCCATAACCTCCTTTGTAACGGGAGCATCGGGAAAATCCCCAAACTCGCCACACAGGCCTTTCCATTCAAAAAGAAATGTTTTGAATTTATTTCCTTTTCGAATATCTCCTATTTATAAATATTTAAATTTATAAACATTTCTTATTTATAAATATTCCACTTTATAAATATCTCTTTTTCAATATCAGTTTGAAAAATCTCCTTTATCTACATTCTGGTATGTTATGGTATTCAATCATATCAAATCACGATGTTCAATATCGTCCATACACACACAATCAACAACAGGTTATAATTCACATCATATATCAAAATATATAAAAAAACAATAAAATAACTGTTGAGGAATCCAGTCGGATTCCTCCAACCTGTTTCCCTGCATCACAGATGTTAGACACTATAGATAACATCACTTTCAGTTCCATATGATATATTCTGTTAAACAGAATCAATATAGAAATTTAACTAACTGACTAGCAGTTCAATCAAACAATCAACATACAGTCAATCAGATAATTTCTAACAGTTCTAAAAATACAACATGAAAATATAAACTGTTCAGAGTTGGTGAGTTTTACTCACATTGTCCGTAATCGTTAAATAACGATTTACGGTTTGTTGATTCAGATCAGGCAATTTATTTTGCTACAAATTGTAATGAGCTCCTGATGGTTTCATCCCAGCTCCATAGTGTAGCGTTTGCTAATATAAATCCAACGTACTTCGTTTCATCTGCTTCTGATACCGCATGATCATGTTAAGATATTTACGAGTTTAAACGAATATTTACATTAATACATTTCATTATTCTATAAATTTGGCTCAACCTTATCCATGAGGCCCACGCACTATTTGATTCGCCATCCACTCTCAGTGTTTCTTCCCGAATTAGCTCATCCCACCATGCTCATCTATTGTTCCAGGACCCAAACATTTAAAACGTGACCAGACTTTCAAGTTCCCTTCTGAATTCACGTTCTCAACACATAAAATCCTTCTTCTGTTCACAGCCAAGAACAGCTACTGCTACACGAGTATTTGCTCCCCCCCCCCACCAATCATTCGCACTTCCCCCTACACAGCAACCCGAGTCCCCTCTACCTGAACTCCACCATTCCCCGAACTCCGCAGCCAAACTTCCCGTCTGCAAATGATCACCGCACCATCATTCTTCTCCCCTCCGTCAGTAACTCGTAGCCCCCACCATCTCAACTTCCACTTACTGACCTCGCACTCTCCAACTTTGAAATCATTGCGGCCTCCCTTATCAACGTCGGTCCTGCCCTGAACGACCCCCAAACACCACACTCCAGATTGCGGGTACCCAACGCCGGAGCACCCCGCTACTGTTGTACACAAGACGAACCCCAAGCTCACCGTTCAACCCCTAAATCGCGCACACTGTTGAATTTCCAGCGAAAAAAAGACGGTGTCGCACCTTCTCAAACTGGTATATATTTGGACAGATACTCAGTACCAACTCGAGTATATATAGATTAGGATTTGTCGCTTTTTGTTTGATTTTTCTTTGAATTTTGAAGGTTGCGATTAAGGTTTGTGAAGAGAACCGGAGGCGCTGAAGCCTTTGACTTCAGAAATGAATTAGGTCTTAAGGATATCAGTTGAGTCCCTATTTATAAGGCAGGATGGGATAAATATTATAATATTATATAAAAAGTTACAAATGAGTTTTTCGTAAAATTAACATCTCAAATGACACCTGTTTTTGACAAACAAAGTCAATCCTATCATAGAAAAATATTCCGGATCTAATGGGACAGGTTTCGTCGAATTCCGACACCGTTTGCGAAAATCCCTTAGAAAATATCGATGAAAAACACCGAGCATTAATTCATTAAAATTACAGAAAAAATCCTAAAAATATGAGGCCTTGACGTTTCACTAGACCTCTTCCTAAGGTTTCGTATGAAACTTGTTTCATTGAATTTCGAGTTCGTTTGACCAGTTAATCATTCAGTTTATTTTGTTTCAAGTTAAAAACATAGTGTACCATACTATGAAATATCCTGTTCACGTAGGGACTGCTATGGACAGAAACAAATATACCATTTAAAAGAGTGATGTGCTCTGGTCCTAAAAATGTAATAATACCGGTAGATGGACTCATATTGTGAAACCCCGAAATGTCGATACAGGGTGCCAAATACTCCAAATAAAAAGTTGCTTATTTAATTAATTAAAAATTACCATAAAATTCTAAAAATTAAATTATCAATACTTCCCAAAAGAACCATGTCTAAATTCAAACCCGATCTCTAGTTATATCGAACAAACTGATACGGTCGATAAACGATTCTATAGCGACTATTTCAAAATTTGATTTGGACGTGAATCAAAATCTACATGACGAAATCCTGATTTTTCTCTTCCACTAGAAAGATATACTCCACCAGCTCCACACGTTTCTTGTTTCACAGAAATCCGATTTAAAATGAATCATGTACATTCAGTTGAAGTTCAAATCGCCAAATAGCGAACTGCCGCGTCGTTACGCATTCTTTTTTTATTATATTATAATTATTAATTACATATTCAATATTATTTAATTCACGTTCTCGATATCGATAAATCGATATTTAATAATAAAATAAATTAATTATTCAACAACTAAAAATGCGGGTTACTACAATCTTCCCCCCTTAATAAAATTTCGTCCTCGAAATTGCTAAGCTAAGGGATGACCCTATCTTCTGGGTAAAAATTTATCTGTTTACCTCTTGTCTCCGGTTTCAACTGAACCAATTAATATTGACTAAAATATTAATTTATTCTGACTAACTAAATTTTCAAAAATTCTGAAAATTTTCTAACACCTTAACTTTTCGAAAATTTTTGTCAGCACCTCCTTTGTACTGGTCAATATCTCAAACTCCAACTCGCCTCTCTGGGCCTTTTTTAACCCAAAGAAAATCAAACAGCCAAGCGGCTTGCCAATTCGGCTCATAAATCTCATATCCATATATAATATAACTGGTACCTTTTTGTCGGGAATATCAACTCTATCACTTCCATATGCTATCAACTCAGCATATACCAGTGTTATTTCCATCAAATTCCAATCAGTTCATATCCTCAAAACCAAATCGAATTTCATTCGAACCTGAATATCAAATTTCAAATTCTTAACTCATCAACCCAATTCCATAACAGATTATTCTCTAATCCAATTTAATTCTATTTAACTCAGTTCAAGTTAATATTTCAATTTATTTCTACTATCTTATTCTATTTAACTTCATAAGTTAAATTTAAATTCTGAAACTTAATTTCCTGGGTCTATTTCAAATCAATTTGAAATTACAATGCCAATTCAAAACCTTTGAATTTCTAAACAACTTGTTTTCTCAAAACAATTCAAAAACAAAACCTTTGGTAGTAGTCCGTCACTTAGAACTCAAAAATGAACACTGATGATGTCATGATCAACATCGGAATCTATTTTCCAGCTATCGAAGTGAGTTCAATACTATATCACTTTCAAATCCATTTCTAAATACTTTCATTTTTGAAATCACTTTCAAAATATCCTTCACAAGGCTTGTAAACAATTTAAAATCTCCCAGGATTTTAAAATTTTCTTATATTCAATCCTGATTCATTTACAAACACCTTTCCCATTTCTGGGATCTTAAATTCCAATTCCGATCAAAATTCAGATTTAATTCATCTTATTTCATATACTTTACTTATATGAATTCTGATTGGTTATATATAACCATTTTACATTTTATAATCTTATCTGATTATAATTACTACCAACACATCCTATATATGATAATATATCACATATCCATACTGTGTCGGTCCATCGTATTCAAGTGTTTATTTACTCCTACCGATACAGTGGATCAAACTGATCGACCAGAACTCATAAACAACTCAGCCAATGAATCTCCACAATATAAATCCATTTTTATATCAAATTCAAATACGCACTCGTATATACACTCAAACTCAATCTAGGGTATTACTAACCCTATCTCTACCGAGTCACGCCACAGAGCCAAGGTAAACTTAACTTAAGCTCTGATACCAACTGTAGTGACTCGAAAATCCGGGGGAATTTGAGCTGACTAAATAACACGAGTCCAACCCAAATCGCACTGGAAATTCAAGAAACTAATAGAAAGAAGACAGAGGGTGAGAATAGATAAGGTAGAAACTTGGAATAGAAGAAGAAGAAGAACACAACATCAGAGTAACACGAACCTCACAGCGGAACGAATAACATATAATAAATAACATAACTTTGAAATATAACAGTTATGTATACAATAGCACTTATCAGAGTACAGCACTTACAACACAGCGGAAATAACTATAGCTATATGATCCAGAAGCCTCCTGCTCCAGCTCTTCAAGTATACCTGTAAATCCTGACTACTTGACTGCCCGTACAAATTTAGGCACCCAAGAGTTTAGGGAAAACAAAATAAACTCCGGGTCAGTCATGTGACTGGTGTGAATAAACTCAAATCATTTAAACAGGTATATGATATCTCATAAGACCACGCCGTGAATACGGAACGGGTTTTTCCCTTATGAGAATCCAAATAACTTTTCAAAGCAATATCATTCTGATATTATAATAATGTCTAAGTACAAATAAATATCAATCTAGCAGAAACGCTTGCATCTCACGTTACTACATATATAGTATACAATCAAAATCGCAAGCACGTATTGGATGATTGGATTTCCAACTAAGACAAGGTATGGAACCACCTTCCGATCAGTGTACTCTAGGAACGATACACTGGAGTTCAACAAGAACATCTTGCAACTCAGCCACACATGACCGACCACTCATTTCGCTTGAGTGTATCGAATGTACATCACCAACGGTTGGGATCAGCAACCGTTCCCGTATATATATGGGACAACATTGATAGATTAAAGAAGCAAATGAATATTCTCTAGATAGGTGATTATACACCCTACTTCGGTGCGACCGACTTAGCCAAGCTGCCTGCCCGATTTCTGTCATTTACCGGATGTGAGGCTAGAAGCTACGCATATCTTTCCACATCATATCTTCATTCACTTAGAATGTCACATCGTCATACCCGTTAAATCACAAATTGATTTCCCCAAAAATACCACGGGTATAAGCTAAGAGAAACGAATTCCTCCGCTACCAAACGTGAATACGTTTGAACAGATCAACTTACGCGATCTATTGGATATACTCTGTCAGACCTTCGTCCATACAAGTTGTCCTGGGACTGGACAAACCGAAGGCACTATTCTGTAAACAGGATAGCCCTTGCATTTTACTCCATCTTCTATTATCTTTGGCATATATGATTCGCAACGCTTATGCCAATACAGAGTGGTTCTATGGATAATAATCCAACCGGTCTCTCCATATTAACAACGTTAAAATGGTCAAAACTTCGATAGTCTGTGATTTAACTATCAAATGAAAACATGTCCGTGTACAAACAACGATCTAAATTCCAAATGGAATGTCAATCGATCAATCATCATGTATATCTATACATATTTCCTTATTTTCTATATTTAGAAAATATTTGTTATCAACGTTGGAAAACATTTCCATTGTTTATTTACGTATCACTATCCTTCCACAACTATCAGACTCTAACTATAAACTAACAAGAGAACAACTTCCTAAGTATAAACCCCGAAGGCCGAAACCAACATCAGATCGATACCCAGGAAACCATTCAACTTATTAATCTCTAGTCAGATTCTAACTTTGCTTAACTCTATATCCTTTAACTCCATTCGCTCAACTCTAGATCGCAGCGATCACAATGGTTACGCCTGATTCCCTCAGGAAACATCCGAACGCCGTAGGCTATTTACAGCCCTGCGAATTACGCTAGCAGTCGTGCTAAATGGCGACTCATCCTGAGTAACTATGTTTGTTTTAACTCTAACTGTTTAACTCTAACTGTTTAACTCTAACTGTTTAACTCTAACTGTTTAACTCTAACTGGTTAACTCTAACTGGTTAACTCTAACTGTTTAACTCTATCTGTTTAACTCTAACTGGTTAACTCTAACTGGTTAACTCTAACTGTTTAACTCTAACTGGTTAACTCTAACTGTTTAACTCTAACTGGTTAACTCTAACTGTTTAACTCTAACTGGTTAACTCTAACTGGTTAACTCTAACTGGTTAACTCTAACGGTTTAACTCTATCTGTTTAACTCTAACTGGTTAACTCTAACTGGTTAACTCTAACTGTTTAACTCTATCTGTTTAACTCTAACTGTTTAACTCTAACTGGTTAACTCTAACTGGTTAACTCTAACTGTTTTTACTTTATCTATTTAACTCTAACTGGTTAACTCTAACTGGTTAACTCTAACTGTTTAACTCTAACTGGTTAACTCTAATTGGTTAACTCTAACTGTTTTTACTCTATCTGTTTAACTCTAATAACTCTAACTGTTTAATTCTATCTGTTTAACTCTAACTTGTTAACTCTAACTGGTTAACTCTAACTGGTTAACTCTAACTGTTTAACTCTAACTGGTTAACTCTAACTGTTTTTACTTGGTTTGACTAACTCAATTTATTTACTCGACTGGCTAATTCAACTCGATTACCCTAACTTGATTTACTTATCTCGATTAACTGAACTAATCACTTTGATTAACTCCACTAATTCACTTTGGTTAACTTAACCAATTCACTTAACTAATTCACTTAGTTTAACCTAACTATTCACTTAACTCCTGTCGAATAAACTATATTCGATAACTCCTCTAACTCTATTCGAATAAACTATATTCGATTAACTCCTTTGATTTAACTCTAATCGATTAACTCCCCTCGATTGAAACTAACATCGATACTCCTTTCGATGAAACTAACATCGATTAACTACTAACATCGATTAACTCCTTTCGATGAAACTAACATCGATTAACTCCTTTCGATTACCATATTCGATTTACTTTATTCACTTTATAAAGATTTCCTTTTTAACAACGTTTTATTCATTTGAAAAGATTTACTTTTAAATAACGGTTCTACACTTTAAAAATGATTTCCCTTTTATAACGTTTCCTTTTCAATTCTATTTGTGAATGGTTTACAAATATTCCCTTTTCAAATTTATTCTTGAAATATTCTAACTCCTTAAATTCCCGGGAAAATTCGCCATAACCTCCTTTGTAACGGGAGCATCGGGAAAATCCCCAAACTCGCCACACAGGCCTTTCCATTCAAAAAGAAATGTTTTGAATTTATTTCCTTTTCGAATATCTCCTATTTATAAATATTTAAATTTATAAACATTTCTTATTTATAAGTATTCCACTTTATAAATATCTCTTTTTCAATATCACTTTGAAAAATCTCCTTTATCTACATTCCGGTATGTCATGGTATTCAATCATATCAAATCACGATGTTCAATATCGTCCATACACACACAATCAACAACAGGTTATAATTCACATCATATATCAAAATATATAAAAAAACAATAAAATAACTGTTGAGGAATCCAGTCGGATTCCTCCAACCTGTTTCCATGCATCACAGATGTTAGACACTATAGATAACATCACTTTCAGTTCCATATGATATATTCTGTTAAACAGAATCAATATAGAAATTTAACTAACTGACTAGCAGTTCAATCAAACAATCAACATACAGTCAATCAGATAATTTCTAACAGTTCTAAAAATACAACATGAAAATATAAACTGTTCAGAGTTGGTGAGTTTTACTCACATTGTCCGTAATCGTTAAATAACGATTTACGGTTTGTTGATTCAGATCAGGCAATTTATTTTGCTACAAATTATAATGAGCTCCTGATGGTTTCATCCCAGCTCCATAGTGTAGCGTTTGCTAATATAAATCCAACGTACTTCGTTTCATCTGCTTCTGATACCGCATGATCATGTTAAGATATTTACGAGTTTAAACGAATATTTACATTAATACATTTCATTATTCTATAAATTTGGCTCAACCTTATCCATGAGGCCCACCCACTATTTGGTTCGCCATCCACTCTGAGTGTTTCTTCCCGAACCAGCTCATCCCACCGTGCTCATCTATTGTTCCAGGACCCAAACATTTAAAACGTGACCAGACTTTCAAGTTCCCTTCTGAATTCACGTTCTCAACACATAAAATCCTTCTTCTGTTCACAGCCAAGAACAGCTACTGCTACACGAGTATTTGCTCCCCCCCACCAATCATTCGCACTTCCCCCTACACAGCAACCCGAGTCCCCTCTACCTGAACTCCACCATTCCCCGAACTCCGCAGCCAAACTTCCCATCTGCAAATGATCACCGCACCATCATTCTTCTCCCCTCCGTCAGTAACTCGTAGCCCCCACCATCTCAACTTCCACTTACTGACCTCGCACTCTCCAACTTTGAAATCATTGCGGCCTCCCTTATCAACGTCGGTCCTGCCCTGAACGACCCCCAAACACCACACTCCAGATTGCGGCTACCCAACGCCGGAGCACCCCGCTACTGCTGTACACAAGACGAACCCCAAGCTCACCGTTCAACCCCTAAATCGCGCACACTGTTGAATTTCCAGCAAACAAAAGACGGTGTCGCACCTTCTCAAACTGGTATATATTTGGAGAGATACTCAGTACCAACTCGAGTATATATAGATTAGGATTTGTCGCTTTTTGTTTGATTTTTCTTTGAATTTTGAAGGTTGCGATTAAGGTTTGTGAAGAGAACCGGAGGCGCTGAAGCCTTTGACTTCAGAAATGAATTAGGTCTTAAGGATATCAGTTGAGTCCCTATTTACAAGGCAGGATGGGATAAATATTATAATATTATATAAAAAGTTACAAATGAGTTTTTCATAAAATTAACATCTCAAATGACACCTATTTTTGACAAACAAAGTCAATCCTATCATAGAAAAATATTCTGGATCTAATGGGACAGGTTTCGTCGAATTCCGACACCGTTTGCAAAAATCCCTTAGAAAATATCGATGAAAAACACCGAGCATTAATTCATTAAAATTACAGAAAAAATCCTAAAAATATGAGGCCTTGACGTTTCACTAGACCTCTTCCTAAGGTTTCGTATGAAACTTGTTTCGTTGAATTTCGAGTTCGTTTGACCAGTTAATCATTCAGTTTATTTTGTTTCAAGTTAAAAACATAGTGTACCATACTATGAAATATCATGTTCACGTAGGGACTGCTATGGACAGAAACAAAGATACCATTTAAAAGAGAGATGTGCTCTGGTCCCAAAAATGTAATAATACCGGTAGATGGACTCATATTGTGAAACCTCGAAATGTCGATACAGGGTGCCAAATACTCCAAATAAAAAGTTGCTTATTTAATTAATTAAAAATTACCATAAAATTCTAAAAATTAAATTATCACTACTTCCCAAAAGAACCATGTCTAAATTCAAACCCGATCTCTAGTTATATCGAACAAACCGATACGGTCGATAAACGATTCTATAGCGACTATTTCAAAATTTGATTTGGACGTGAATCAAAATCTACATGACGAAATCCTGATTTTTCTCTTCCACTAGAAAGATATACTCCACCAGCTCCACACATTTCTTGTTTCACAGAAATCCGATTTAAAATGAATCATGTACATTCAGTTGAAGTTCAAATCGCCAAATAGCGAACTGCCGCGTCATTACGCATTCTTTTTTTATTATATTATAATTATTAATTACATATTCAATATTATTTAATTCACGTTCTCGATATCGATAAATCGATATTTAATAATTAAATAAATTAATTATTCAACAGCTAAAAATGCGGGTTACTACATTTATAATAATGGCCCGTAACACTAGACATCCCGCATTAATCTAACCTATTGTAGATGTTGGATATGCCGGTCGATTCCGATCAGGCTTTTACTATAAGTGGGGTTAACCTCTATCACATATCATTACTATTGTTGAAAAACCATTCAGACTCACACATATACAAATTTCCTATACGGACATTTCAAATTCGAATTCCTAATTAAAAGCATTTAGTATGCATTTATATTACGTTAATTACTAATTTAGTATGCATAAATAACAGCATAATTTGTAGCGTACACAAGGGAAACATTCTAAACACAGAAAGGTCAATACTAACCAAAAATCAAGGTTTATAAGTTTATTTTCCAAGCTTTCTCAACATAACATATAATGTTTATTCACATTTAAATAAATAATAGGGAAATAATAAAACATAGACATATAACTTGCAACCTAGGTTCTAATGATTATTTCAATAATAAAAGAAAGGACAAGATGTAATATGACAATAATATGTATAACTTCTTTTAGGTACTGCTTTACTTTTCATACAAGATTTGAACGAAAATTAAGATTTTGGTAACACGTGTTTTAATACTTTATTATTTTATAAAAATAGGGTTATAGACATATGTAAGTTATGGTACCCAAACTTTTTTTTTGCATAAACCAAATTTACAATAAAAATAAAGTAACTTAGACCAAATATTAAAGTTGCATAACACCCAAAAATCCAGTCTTTCTTACATCTATAACCAAAAACCCAATAATATCACATGATTGACTATTTTGAAATTATTAACAGATTTGGGGGATTTGTATGTATTTTTTTTTGTGTAAGAATCTCAATCTTCTTTTAGGCACAATAATTCAAATTCTACACTAACAATTATAGAAAATAATAAACTTAAGATATCTCACACTCATAGAATTATAAGGAGAAGAAGAAAGCTATGTAGAACAAGATTCTAGATTTTATCCTTGAAATAGCGCACTCCAAATATTCCTCCTAAGTATTATATATATATATATATATGTATATATATATATAAGAATCAAGTTAGAATCTTATACACGTATAAATCTAATTCCAAATTCCAATAAGAAATTAGATTAGAGAAGATAGAAAACATGTTAGAGAAGAAGAATCTAACCTGACCTAATTTTAGAATTCAGATAGAAAGGAGGAGAAATAGAATAGAAGTGGAGTTTAAAAGAGAATACAAGGATTTATTTATACTTGTTGGAGTGAGTGTGGACCGTCAGATTCGTTTTATAAAATCTCAACAGTCTGTTCCAACAAAATTATATAAAAACCCATACTAAAATGGACCTCCACTCACCCTTATTTCTGAAGGGAGATCGACCCCCCTTAAGGCTTGTGTGGAAAAATTAGTTCCCTAGGTCATTTCTTTTTATATTAATACATTATTAAATTTGACTGATTATTCCTGTTTTCTTACTATTCTTGTCCCCCTCATATATATATATATATATATATATATATATATATATACACACACACACACAAGTTTGAAATCCAAAAGAGATATTCCATTATACCATAAGTATTTAATTTTATTCTAGTTTTACATTTACGGTTTGAGTTTCAAATGATGTGTATATATTACTTCTACAACTTGTTTTATTGATAACTTTTTCAACTACATTTTTTATAAATAAAATATGAAAATGGACTAGAGTATCATCATAATACAATGGTAATATTTTCGTGGCCTAATTCTAAATTATCCAATGTTTATGTTTTCGGCCCATTAATATTTTATTGACTATCATTTTTATTTTTAATTTAATTATCTATGTCTATTTAGGGAATATTTTATGGGATGTTACACTCTTCCCATCTTAGAACTAATTTCGTCCGGAAATCTTTGCAAAAGGGTTAAAAAAACATAACTTGCTCTAACAAATATGCTACACATACAAGTTATTTATTATAGATCCATTAAACAGTCATACTCAATGTGGTTATGTACTGCAGACCTGCTAAAGTGACCTTAGTCCCAGCATGAAAGTGTAATATGTGATGTTGTATGTATGCAGAACACCCTAATATGCATATACTTTCTATACGAGTGCTTGGTGCGCTTGTATTTCAAGAAATTACTACCATTCAATCTAAGAACCACAATGAAACCCTAAAGGAAATTTAAAGGAAATAATTACCCATAAAAGTATTTAGATGAGTTTGCCTCATCTTCTCTTTCGTTTCCCATGTGATTTCGCAGAATTTTCTCCCCATTGTGATTGAATGAGATTGTGGATTTATTGCAAAGCCTTTTGATTCGTGCTTCATAATCCTCGTGGTGGCACAAGGCATCCTAGGCTCCAACACAAAGCTACCTGAGTCCCCAATCTGATCTAGATCGAGCCCAATGGCAGAGTAATGAAGGCACTTCCTAAGGTGAGAAATTTGGAAAACATTATGGACTCCCGATAGTTTCGTGGGAAGTTCCACATGATAAGCCATTTTTCCAATTTTATTAACAATCTGGAATGGCCCAATAAATCTAAGAGAAAATTTCCCAATCTTTCCAAACTGGATGGTTTTTATGAAAGGCAAAACTTTTACGAAGACCAAATCGCCAATACTAAATTCAAGCTCCTTCCTTCTCCTATTGGTGTAAGATTTCTACTGGTCTTGGGAGGCTTCATCTTTTGTCATATCAAAGGAATCTTCTCCGTGGAATCACGGATAAGGTCAGATCCAAGTAGAATCTTGTTGGAAGTTTCTCACTATTAAGCTGACGGTTTGTATAGCCATCCATACAATGCCTTATAAAGGGCCACAAACATCGTTGCTTGAAAACTATTATTACATGAGAACTCTGCTAATGTCAAATGTTGCTCCCACGCTTCTCCAAAATCAATGATGCTAGCCCTAAGTAGATCTTCAAGAATTTGGTTGGCTCTCTCAGTTTGTTCGTTGGTCTGCGAATTAAGCATCATCCCCAAAGCTGTTCGTAGGCTCCTCCAAAACTCACTCATGAACAAAGGGTCTCTATCGCTCACTATACTTTTAGGAATTCCATGTAGTCGCACTATCTCCTTTATATAAAGTTAGGAAAACGAAGCTGCGGTCCTACTCCTCTTCACTAAAATGAAGTGGGAACTCTTCATTAGTCGATCCACTATAACCAAATATATTCATTCCCTTTCCGACTTTGTGGTAACCCATCCACGAAATCCATCGAAATATGTTCCCATTTCCAAGTGGTAACCTCCAAATGTAATAATAATCCCCTAAACCTACCTTGTTCTACTTTGACTTTCTAATATGTTAAGGACCTCACAATGAACTCAGTTGCATCTTCGTTCATGTCTTCCCAATATAAAGTCCTCCATATGTCCTTAAATATCTTTACCCCTCCAGGATGTATAGTCATCCTAGAACGATGACATTCCCTTAGGACTTCTTCTCTTAAACTACCAGTCTTAGGGACATAGAGTGGTCCATCCACTACACCAAAAAAGCTATTTAATAACACTAATTTTTTCGCATTTCCAACACTTATATGCGTTGTAGATCAATCATCTATTGGTCAACCGATGGCTTCAATTTGGGTTTCTCCACCGATTTAACCAGTCAGGTTGATTCGCTTGTTGAGATAGACTTGACTCATTAGAAGTCCAATGATAGTTGTTTTCAAAACTAAATTTTAGAGCTTCTTTTAAAATATTAGATTATAAGATTCCGGATCATCTAGAACCTCTTGTACCTATAATTTACTATACTCATAAATAATCATAGTTAGCGCGATTAATCTATACCCTTATTTTAGTATAAACTAGTGCATGACGTGTTGTGCCATGCATGTACACCCAATTAACTAAACACTACGAGTATTGAGGATATTTAGATCATAACTGGAGCCATCATCGTTGACCGTCTTTTCAATGTTTTGATCGAGAATCATGGAGTTTCGTTATAGACTAGGATTTGCAAATGAAGTTCAGGTTCAGTTGCTTAATCATGTGTCCACAATCTTATTTTAGGCTATATCCTATGTGCATGACTGAATTTTTGTTCCATTTCGATGTTCAAGGCTTTTCTTATATGTTAAATGATTGAGTTGTTGATGTGACATCAAAAAAGTCGAGACATAATTGAGTTAGAACTCGTGAACGAATTCTAACTCGAGTGAGTTAGCAACGATCCAAACTTGAAGCTGATTCGATTCCCTGACCATTTCGTCACCAACTACTAATTTGATCCCTTGTCTCTGTCCATGAACCAATACC
This sequence comes from Allium sativum, assembly GCA_030737875.1. Lineage (NCBI taxonomy): Eukaryota > Viridiplantae > Streptophyta > Magnoliopsida > Asparagales > Amaryllidaceae > Allium > Allium sativum. The sequence continues at coordinate 185,539,272 of CM060911.1, forward strand.
TTTCTGACTCCCTTCCATGTCCATAGACCGATTTGATCCCACATGAGCGACTTTCTCTTCTCTCCCTTTGATCAGAATTGGGTCGGCCTCGGAACAACCGTTACTTATTCTCCCTTTTTCCTCTCACTTCCCAGAAGGATTAACCCTTTACTCCTCCTCTTCCTCATGAATTCTCCACAACCCATCTCAAACTCCAACTCTAGGTGCTTCCGCCCAAATCCAATTATCATTCATCATCGCCACCAAAAATCCAATTCATTTTAGTTAAAAGTACGAAAAATCCACCTATAGTGAAGGGTGGACGGTTGATATGGTGATAAAGCACGATGTGATGGGATTGGGGCCATGATGTTCAACGATGATTTAAGGGGGAAGCGTGTTCATAAAGTCCAAGAGGCACAACTTGGTTCGAACATGAAATGAAAAAGAAGGGAAAGGGATGAAGTATGTATGTGTGTATGTATGTGTCAACCCTGTTATGTAAAAACACTGGGTCGGTCTCAATCATCTGGTTCGGTCGGTACCAAAGAACTGGGTCGGTCAGTGAAAAAGTATCGAGTCGGTCAGATTCAGGTACCGGGTCGGTCGGTATCAAAGCACCAGGTGGGTCGCAAATATGAATCAGTGTCAACAACGTGGATCGGTCCCATTGGTTGGTTGGCCCTAAAATTGATATATGGATCAACTATAAGACAATTCACGAGGATCGATACAAGGTGCAACGTATGGGCACAAATCCATGAAGCGATGAACGTTCCTTCTTACAAACGAAGCAAGCACATAGGCATAATTAGTCAGTAATAAGTTGCTCACTTTGTGTCCAATATATATACAAGCCAGTCACATTTATGATGTCAAGAGCACGCCATCATGCATGTGTTATTGATTTACTTGATACCACGTTAGCAAGCACATTGTTGTTGCTTCGTGAACGATGGCAAGCAAGTTGGACCGGCACTTTGATTGTTAATAGTGCGGCCGTCATATTGGCGTACAATTTAAAATCCTTTACATGAATGTTAAACTATATATATATATGTGTCAGCACGTTCAACATATATGAGTTGGCACCGTTTACTCAATGTGATAAGTGTTTGCATGGAATGGTTTCAGCGAATAAATGAATTAAAATGGACACGTGGCATTGAGTGGGTGGTAAAACATTTGGGTCGGTCCTGATATATGTACACGGGTCGGCCGGGATAAATGCATGACTATGGGGCAGCTTCAAAAAAGGAACACATTCTGTAATTACAGTAGGCCGATATAGTAAATAATTCTTGGTCGGTCCAGTAAAGAAACAAATGGGTCGGTATATAGGAGTGAAGCTGGTCGGCACAAACAGCATAAAATGGATCGGTACATTGGATAAAAGTTGGTCGGTGCAAAGTAAATTCATTTGGGTCGGTCTATCAAGCATATCCTGGTAGGCCTTAAAGTTAAATTCTGGTCAGTCATGAAGGGAAAAAGTGATGGCAGGACTGTAATTATTGGTCATGACAAATGTGCACAGCTGTAAAGTGGGTCGATCGGGTTTTTACCCAGTGGCATTTTTCGTAAATAAGTTTAGGTCGACCTAAACTCTGCACTCCATAATTACAAGACTGCCACTACCCCTGAAACTACACCTATAAATAGCCCCTTTCTCTACCATTCAAGGGAGGGATTTCTCTACCCCGAAGGGCTGCCGGAATAATTCCTCGACCATTCTAAAGCTTCTTAAAATTCCATTAATGGCCTCCTAAGCATGCTCCTTCTTCTTCGAACAACATGAAGACCAAATCACATCTTTTCTCCATTCGAATGGGCTCAAACTCAATCCTAGTGCTCTCGAACCACCATTATTCTCCTCTAAAAGCTCGGATCTAGCATAAACTTCATTACGGGATTAAGGAAAAACATCTACGTGCCAAAGTGATTGTAGATCTACAAGATAACCTTAACAACCTGCAAGATCTAATCCATTTCTCTACGAATTCAAGTGTGATCTAAAGCTAAAAGGGGGAAAAGAGAGGAAAATCACTATGTAAAGAGAAAATGAGCAAAAGTGAAATGTATGTGATAATAAACTTTGTAAATATCCCCATGATAGTGGAAGACACTTCAAAGTGGACGTAGATCTTTGCTAAGATCGAACCACTATAAAAATCCCTTGTCTTTTACTTACTTTTTCCCGTTTTTTTTGCGATTGTGGCTTTTTTAATTTCTAACCATAATTGGTGAAGTGTGATTTCACACCTTTGGAGTTTGAATCATTTTTGATTCAAACATTTGGCGCCCACCATGGGCCGCATTCTCATCTCCTTCCTTCTCTCACACTTCTCACAAGGTTAAGAGACTCACATTGAAATTCTAAACCACCTCCTTTTCCAAAGTAATGGTGAAATCTAAGAAGACCACTTGCTAACCCTTTCGATGCTGCTAATGGAGAAGCACCACTTGCTAACCCTTTCGATGTTGGCGAGAACTCGGTAAGTGGAGCCGGTGTGACTAGAAATGAATTAAACGCAGCTATTGCCAACATAAATCAAAGGGTGGATGCTTCTACTAAAGATATGATGGAGAAGCTTGATGTTATCCTTAGTGCGCAATCAAATCCAGCCCCTTTAAGAGTCCATGTTGATCTCGAGGGGAATAACAAATCACCTGCTTCCGATCATAATTGCAACGACAACGTGGAAGACGATTATGACTAGTTGAGTGACAAGGATGAAGCTAACATCGAAGAATTGAAACTAAAGGCTAGGAATCATTCTGAGATGAACGTTCAAAAGGCTACCAATCTTTCCACGGGGGCATCTCCTCATCGAGAAAGCAAAGGACCTAAGCTCCCTAATCAAGACCGCTTGCCTAGACGAACATTTGGTAAAGAGCTCAGCTTCGCAGAACACCATAACACTGAAGAATACATCTTGGATATGATAGAAAAAATCATAAAGAGGAATCAAGATAGCAAAGACGATGAAAGAGAATGGGACTTCTCTCCCGATAGGACTCTATTCACCGAAAGGATCCTTGAAGCAGAATGTCTAAAGAAATTCAATCCTCTGACTTTACCACCGTACAACGGCCTTATTGATCCAAACTACTTCTTATTCAGATACGAATGGAATGTGAGGGCGGCTAAGGTGACTGATGAGATGAGATGCACATACTTTCCTCTCTACTTAGAAGGTGCTACATCATTATGGTTCATAAAGCTACCACCTAAGTCAATAGACCGGTTCTCTGACCTGACCAAAAAGTTCAAGGAGTAGTTCCGCTTGTTTGCTACTAAAGCCAAGGATGCTATAACTCTCTCGGCAATGAAACAGAAGCCAGGAGAAACTGTCAAAGCCTTCCTCAGTTGATTCAATATCGTCTTGTCTAAAGCAAGGAATCCGGAACCACGCATAGTCCTCATGGCTTTACTCGACGCTATAGACAAAACAAGCGAATTCGAAAGGTGGATAAAAATGAAGGAACCGACTACGCTTGACAAGTTCTACAAGAAAGCAGAAGAGTACATAAGGGTTGATGATAATCCTATACCTCTTTAGATCATTGGTGGTAACCAACTCCTTGAAGCTCTTAAAAGTGTAGCTATTCAATCCAATCAGAAGAATACTCAGGGCCAGAAGCGAGCCAATGACGGAAACGACAACAAAACTAATAAAAAGTTTTGCCTTCTCGACTCGTCTGAGTTAACATCTCTGAATGACACTCCAGAGAACCTCTACCTTGCCACAAAGGATGCAGAAGATTACCCGGAGCCTCGACCAATAAAGATGAATGACCATCTGACCAGATCCAGAAATTTTTGCCGATTCCATAATCAGCCAGGCCACAACACCAAAGAGTGCAGACACCTGAAATCATTGATCGAAGAGCTGATTAGGAAGAATCGTTTGCGATAATATGTGAAGAGTTCCCAAGATGAAAAATCCTTCTGCAACCTCCTAGGGGAAAGATGCATCAAATGACCAATCAGGTCCAAGCAACATAGCTTCTGTTCACACTAATCCAAGGCTGATAATCAACTGACGGCCGTTGATGATGATCGATTATCCGTGGCTCAGAATAAGCGGTCACTATCGCCTTTACTTTACTTCTTGCATTACTTTACTCACCTTCTTGTGAAAAGTCTATACAGATTTACATGCATTGTATCGAACGTTAGCTCTACGAACGAAATATTACCTGCTTGTATAAATCTATGAATTACAAAAAAAAATTTAATAACAAAATTTGCTAATAGACGATTTCTCATTGCAGGCTATCCAACAAGTGTTTGCTAAAATCCGACCAAATAAGATAACCTCGATAATACCAACTCAACGGTAGATCGAGAGAGTCCCAATGAATCAAACAGTGGAAAGAGCAACAAGCGGGCCACAGATCTAAAACGTCATCACCTAAGGGTTCACGGGAACCCGTAGGCGCGAAACGAAGCGCAGGAGCTTGCTAATGCGAGACGAAACGTAGGAGTTCGTAAGCGCGGGGAGATGAAGCCTTCACCCAAAAGGTTAGCGGGAATCCGTAAGCACTAAACGAAGCACGGGAGCTTGCTAATGCGAGACGAAGCGTGGGAGTTCGTAAGCGTGGACCGACGTAGCCTTCATCCAAATGGTTCGCGGGAATCCGTAAGGCGAAACAAAGCGCGGGAGCTCACTAATGCGAGACGAAGCGTGGGAGTTCGTAAGCGCAGGGCGATGCAGCCTTCACCCAAAAGGTTCATGGGAATTTGTAAGCGTGAAACAAAGTGCGGGAGCTCGCTAATGCAAGACGAGGCGTGGGAGTTCGTAAGCGCTGGGCGATGCATCCTTCACCCAAAAGGCTTGCGGGAATCCGTAAGCGCGAAACAAAGTGTGAGAGCTCGCTAATGCGAGACGAAGCATGGGAGTTCGTAAGCATAGGGCGATGCGGCCTTCAACCAAAAGGTTCGCGGGAATCCGTAAGCGCGGGAGCTCACTAATGCGAGAAGAAGCATGGGAGTTCGTAAGCGCGGGGCGATGCAGCCTTCACCCAAAAGGTTCGCTGGAATCTGTAAGTGTGAAACAAAGCGTGGGAGCTCGCTGATACGAGGTGAAACGTGGGAGCTCATAAGCGCGGGGTGATGCAGCCTTCACCCAAAAGGTTCGCGGGAATCCGTAAGCGCGAAACAAAGCGCGAGAGCTCGCTAATGTGAGACGAAGTGTGGGAGTTCGTAAGCGCGGGGCGATGCGGCCTTCACCCAAAAGGTTCGCCGGAATCCGTAAGCACGAAACAAAGAGCTGGAGTTCACTATACGTGGCACAAAGTGTAGGAGTTCGTGGAACGAAGCGATGCAACCCTCCATGGTCGCGGGAATTCGTAAGCGCAAAATGAAGCGCTGGAGTTCACCATACGTGAAACGAAGTGTAGGAGGTCGTGGCAGAAGGGATGCATCCCTCATCACAATGATCGTTGGAGTTCCCATTGCGAAACGATATGACAGTCAAGAATCCTTTCCATCGAGAAAGCGACTTCTCCACAGGAAAAATCAACAACACTCAATGAAATCTATCATGTTAATTCAGTTGACAAGAGAAGACAAGTATTGGATTATAATAGCCTCTCCAAAACACGGGGAATCCGATGGAGTCTCCAATGTCAAAACTAATCGACTATGCATACAAACATTAAGCTATGAAATTATTCACATAATAAAGACTAACAATGACCTTCTGAGCCGGGGCACCAATGATAAAAAACTTCTCCAAAGAGAAGCGGAAAAGAAATTATAAATGCGTATTTCCCAAGTGTGAAATATCGTACACCATCATACGTGTCATTAAAACGTCAGCGTTTAAAATCCACAGTCGAATTATCTCGACTAGTTAATCTTAAACGTTGATGCGAATTCGAATTAGAATGTCATGTTCATGCAGATAACATTCGATGAGTTATAAACCGTCCAATAAAGCAGTTCTGTATAAAAACTTTATTTAATTCAAAGTAAAATTCACTATAAGTCATTTATAACGATTAAATAATCCACTATCGATATGGACAGTCAATGATGAGTATAAGACAAAAATTGAGAAATCGCTTGTTTTAATTACAAAACAGGTGACGTAAAGCATATGAATTCAAAGCATGGTTCGCCACAACAAGAAAAAAAGCTATAACTAGATCTCAATGCAAAATATATCAACAGCAATGTTCATTTCGAAGCCCGCATTTCTCGCAAGCAAAAAATAAAAGCATCGAGGGGCAAATGTTAACCCTGTTAAAAACACCGGGTTGGTCTCAATCATATGGTTCGATCGGTACCAAAGAACTGGGTGGGTCAGTGCAAAAGTATCGGGTCAGTCAGATTCAGGTACCGGGTCGGTCGATATCAAAGCACCGGGTCGGTTGCAAATATGAATCAGTGTCAACAATCGGATCGGTCCCATTGGTTGGTCGGCCCTAAAATTGATATATGGATCGACTATAAGACAATTCATGAGGACAGATACAAGGCACGACATATGGGCACAAATCCATGAAGTGATGAACGCTCCTTATTATAAACGAAGCAAGCACATGGGCATATTTAGTCAGTAATAGGTTGCTCACTTTGTGCCCAATATATATACAAGCCAGTCACATTTACGATGTCAAGACCACACCATCATGCATGTTGTTATTGATTTACTTGGTACCACATTAGCAAGCACATTGTTGTTGCTTCATGAATGATGGCAAGCAAGTTGGACCGATAATTTGATTGTGAATAGTTCAGCCTTCATACTAGCGTACAATTTAAAAGCTTTTACATGAATGTTAAACAATATATATATATATATATATATATATATGTTAGCACGTTCAACATACATGAGTTGGCACCATTTACTCAACGTGATAAGTGTTTGCATGGAATGGTTTCAGCAAATAAATGAAGTAAAATGGACATATGGCACTGAGTGGGTGGTAAAACATTTGGGTCGGTCATAATATATGTACACGGGTCGGCCCGGATGAATGCGTTACTATGGGACAACTTCGAAAAAGGAAACGGTGGCACATTCTGTAATTACAATGGGTTAGTACAATAAATAATTCCTAGTCGGTCCAGTAAAGAAACAAATGGGTCGGTATATTGAAGTGAAGTTGGTCGGCATCAACAGCAGGAAATGGATCAGTACATTGGATAAAAGTTGGTCGATGCAAAGTAAATTAGTTTGGGTCGGTTTATCAAGCATATCCTGGTTGACCTTAAAGTTAAATTCTGGTCAGTCATGAAGGGAAAAAGCGATGGCAAGATTGTAATTATTGGTCATGACAACTGTGCACAGCTATAAAGTGGGTCGGTTGGGTTTTCACCCAGTGGCATTTTCGTAGATAAGTTTAAATCGACCCAAACTCTGCACTCCATAATTACAAGACTGCCACTATCCCCAAACTACACCTATAAATAGCCCCTTTCTCCACCATTCAAGGGAGGGATTCCTCTACCCCGAAGTGCTTCCCGAATCGTCCCTCGACCATTCGAAAGCTTCTTAAAGTTCCATTAATGGCCTCCTAAGCATGCTCCTTCTTCTTCGAACAACATGAAGATCAAATCACATCTTTTCTCCATCCGAATGGGGTCAAACTCAATCCTAATGCTCTCCAACTGCCATTAATCTTCTATAAAAGCTCGGATCTAACATAAACTTTGTCACAGGATCAAGGAAAAGCATCTACGTGCCAAAGTGATTGAATATCTACAAGATAACCTTCACAATCCTCGAGAAATCCTCGAGATCTAATCCATTTCTCTACGAATTCAAGTGTGATCTAAAGCTAAAAGAGAGCAAAGAGAGCAAAATCACTATGTAAAGAGAGAATCAACAAAAGTGAAATGTATGAAATAATAAACTTTGTAAATCTCCTTATGATAGTGGAAAACACTTCAAAAGTGGACGTAGTTCTTTGCTAAGATCGAACCACTATAAAACCCCCTTTTCTTTTACTTACTTTTTCCTGTTTATTTTGTGATTGTAGCTCTTTTAATTTCTAACCATAATTGGTGAAGTGTGATTTCACACCTTTGGTGTTTGAACCATTTTTGATTTAAACAGTATGTGTGTGTGTATATGGAAAGGAGACTATGACCCAATGACTTGCGAACAAATTTCATAAATTAAAATTGTTTATGAACAAGATCGGTACCAATCCCTAAAATTAGATCAGTACTAATCTAATTGACAATAATTTAAAAAAATACACGAAAGAAAAGTGTTCAAGCTACATATACCAATACAAATTTGCATGATTGAGTATTTGTGTGTGTGTGTGTATATATATATTAGTGTCTAAATGCACATAATCACCACCATTATCATTAATCAAATTTGAAAGTACACTTACCAATATAAATTTTATATGCACACGATCCATATATACATATACGCGCCAACTTCTAATCAATGTATGTATTTTGTTCATACAACCATAACTTAAGTGTGTGCTTGTGTGTGTGAGCCTAACTGGATACTTGAATCCTAAGGATATGTTCGATAGTAGAACACAATCAAAATTTAAACATTAATATGTTAAAAAAAACATGTATGACCATATGCAAATATATTTTCATGCAGTTTTAAAGATAATTCCCAATGTAGCGTGCAAAATCACGTACGTACGCGTGAGAGGATATGTGACTCTAAATCAGCAATGACTCACTTACACTCGTGTGTAATGACAAATAGCTAATTTCTTGACTCAATAGAGGTCAGGTGTCTATATAGGGATTTCGACGAAATCCAGTTCATATGTTTGAATACCAACAAGAAAATTAAACCATTGATGAAGCCAGAATCAGCTACCTATACCATCAGAGTATGATCAAGTTTCACAACTACTCAGATACGACATACTCCTTTGCATACACTACTCGAAGGAAGGATCACAACCATTTGCTAAGAGCAGCATGAAGTCCATTCCTATCATCAAGATTTGTTTTGATTCAAATTATGTCATGTTCATATAAGACGTACTATCATGTTGGATGCTAAAATTGAATGCAAATTCGGTTGCTTCATACTTCAATTCATAGTCATATGAAAGTTTTGGTTGAAAACTATTTTTTAAAATCTGCATATATATAGAACTTCTATTATATTATAGCTTGCTCACATCATATTTTAAGAAATGTCTTCAAAATACAAGGCAATTTGGTTAAAATTTTGGTTATATACAAATTGGTTACATAGTTTAGAATAATTATATGCAAGCACCATGATTTAGCCAATGGTGATTTGGAGGTAAAATTTCTTTTAAGGTGAGAAGAAAGTAACACCACAAAATTTGACGTTAGTTAAATAGTTATTTAATTAAGCTTTAAAAATGAAATTTGAACAAAAGATGGAATTTTTCCTTTATGACAAACTCTAATCATCTTTCATGTTTGGAGTTATGCTAACTGAGTCCGTATTAAAAAAAATACGAATGAAAAATGAATTTAGATGAAATATAAATATTACAAATAAATAAATTAACTTCACCATAGGATCGACCTGTTCTTTTGTCCTTCTCGGTGGTGGTTACGTTTTGGTGAAGTTATCTTATATGTTAACAGATAGATATTAGTGAACATATATCCAACAGTTCAGGGTCTTTTCTACGCCTATAAATAAAGATCTAGACCCCTATGTTTTCTCATATTTTTTGGAAGCAGTAACAAAGCTCTTTCATTTGCTTTTCTTTAATCTCCTCTAAAATTTCTTAAAATAAATAGATTTCAATTTTATTTACTTGGAATAGAGAATAACAATTCCGATCTTTAAGAAAAGATGGGTTTTTCACATAAGGTAAATTACTTAGGATTCGTATTTTATTTTGTTTTCGCTATTCTAATTCTTTATCTTGATTTACAATTTTTAATATGCATAACTCCCCTTTTAAAAATATCATATGGATATGGAAGAATTTGGAATGAAACATAAAGCTATAGTTCAGATATGAGATTTGTGAAAGCTTTGCAAGGTGAGTGAGAAATTTATATATTTTTTGCAATATCAAATCTTTTTCGTTGGTGTAGTTTCAATTTTTAGGCTTAAAATTTGATAACTGAAATTGTAGATTTTTCGCTAAAAACATCTAACTCTTTCCTACATATTCTTTTATAGGATTTAATAGTTTTTTAAGGAAGACGGATGAGTAGCGTGGAGCTACCCAACCGATTAGTGTGTATATATATATATATAGTAGTTAAGCCAGTTGACAAGTCCAACTGGTAGCAGTTCAAGTAATATGAGCAATATCCAAAGCATTACAAACCAGCAAAAACCTACACACAGCTTACATGCAAAGCATAATTTACGTAGATAAACTGCGCTACATAAAACATCATAATTTCCTCCAAGCTGCACTGATTCATCTAGTCAGTGCAAGTCAGACTAGAGATTCCACATGATTCGATCCTACAGATTCAACAGGGCTATTTGGTTGTGGCACAACAAGTCTGAAGTGAGCCTGAAATGTCGAACCTGTCCAGGTATAAAAGAGATGAATAATGAGTCTGCAAATTCCATCAAAATGCTTATGAGGCCTATCAAATGCTGAAGCATTTCTTTCTTTCCACACGCACCAACAATAAATGGATAGAAAAGCATCCAGAGAAGGATCAACCAAATTATATTGCCAGTAATTAAAAAACTAATGAAATAACAAGGATGTGGCCAAGTAAATGAGTACTAGTTGTAGCAAAAATAGGGTAGGATACATCACAGTCAAAGAATAAGTGATACAAAGTTTCCTCATTGTTGCAATATAGGGCACAATTCGGGTTCGATATTAGGTTATGCCGATAGAGTCTAGCTCTAGTGTTTATCCTTTCATGAATGAGGCACCATTAGAAGAAGATAACTCTTAGAGGCAGTTTACTTTTCCAAATTCTTGCAAAATGAAAGATCGCCCAACAAAATTAAGGAATTGATATAAGGATGCAACAGAAAAACCTTTAGAGGGGGATAAGGCCCAAGCATAATAGTTAGGAGAATCAGAGAGGTGAATATGGCGAAGCAAAATATAAACAGCAAGAAGGTCAAGGAAAAAAGGAATATCAAAGATAGAAGAGGAGTAAAGACTAGAGGGGCCAGAGGACAAGATAAGAGCAACAGAGTTGAACAAATGAGGGGTTAAAGAGAAAAGAGCAGGGAAGGATAGAGATAAAGGAAGCTCATTATGCCAAATATCAAGCCGAAAGAGGCACGAGGAACCATTGCACAGTTTGACATGAAACAAGTTTTTGATTCGAGTTAAACCTGAAATAACACCTGACCAAAAGGGGGAGGGCTTGGTAGAAGGAGGGAAATGCAAGGCAAAGTGGGGATTAGAGGAATAATGAAGAGAAAGGATCCACTTTAAGAACCAAGGGAAATTAGACACCATATCCATTTTGAAAGCAATGTTGTATTGAAATTTGGAAGATCAACAATGCCTAGACCTCCTTGTTTGTTATGTAAGCATACTGTTTGCCAGTTAACTAGTCTCTTGATATTACTACCATTCCACAAGAAAGAACTTCTGATTGAATCAATCTTATTAATCACCCATTTTGGTAACTTATGGAATGATAACCAATAAGTAGGGATGGCAGAAAGCACTGATTTTACAAGTACAAGACATCCAGCATAAGATAAAGAGTTGACCTTCCATGCAGATAATCTATATTCAACCTTGTGAATGAGCGGATACCAATCATTTTTCAATAATTTTGTGGATCTAAGGGGAATGCCAGGGTAAACGATGGGGAAGTGCTCAATGGGGCAGTTAAGGAGAGAAGAAATTGTAGGACCCAGATGATCAGAATTGCCCAACATGATGATAGAACTTTTAGAAAAGTTGATGGAAAGGCCAGAGACCAACTCAAAAACATATAACAGGACCTTAAGGCAATAAATGTGATTAGGTTAAGGTGAGGAAAAGAAGATGGTATCATCAACAAACTACAAGTTGGAAATTGAATGAATTTGGGAGATGAATACCATCAAGAAGGTTATTAGCTGTAGCTTTCTTCATCATTTGATTAAAGACATCAGCTATAAGAACAAATATGAGTGGAGGTAGTGGATCTCCGTGTCTAAGTCCTCTGAATGATTTGATTGAACCACCCATCTAACATTGATTGTGATGGATGAGAAGCTTGTTTTCGGAATATTTTCTATACAATTGCAACATCTAAGTGGAAAACCTCTATGTTTCAACATCTACATAATAAAATCCCAATTGATAGAATCAAAAGCTTTGGAAAATCCAGTTTCAGAAGAACTCCAGGGGTTGAAGTGTTGTGGCAGAAGGAAATAACCTCTTGTGTGGCTGCAATGTAATATAGAATGTTTTGGCCATGGATGAAAGCAGATTGTTCAGGACCAATAAGGGGAGAGATGACAGATTGAAGATGATTAGCAAGCACTTTGGTGATGATTTTGAAGGTGGTATTGAGCAAGCTGATAGGACGGAAAGATGAAAGAGAGTTAGCACCAACAGATTTAGGAATGAGGATAATGTTGACATAGTTTAATCTAGAGATATTTTCATGGTTTTCATAGAATTCCATGCACATTGCAATGATATTGTGTTTAACGATGGCCTAAAAATGTTTAGAAAAAGATGGCCCAAAACCATCAGGCCCAGAAGCCTTATCATCGTCAATTTCCTTAACTGCGGCCCAAATCTCATTTTCAGATAATGGCTGATCAATAGAAAGCGAGGAGGGATTAGGGTATAAATATTGCCAGTCAATAATTGGAAATAGAGGAGGAGAACTGCCAAGGATAGAGCGATAGTAACTTGTGAAAAGCTGGAGAATGTCAGGTTGATCAGTGATCGATTAGCCATTATGTATGATTTCAAAGATGATGGATGATCTCCTCCTACCATTAGCTACATAATGAAAGTAAGTTGTATTCCTATCCCCTCCATCAATCCATTTGTCTTTTGATCTTTGCTTCCATCCAATTTATTCTTGATTAAAGAGTCAGTCTAATTCATTTTCTAAATTTTTTAATGAATTTCTTTCAACGTTGTTCAAGGGGCAAGATTTTTCAGTGGTATTGAGGTCAAGGATCGCATCCTGAATATTAGAAATGTGTGATCGAATAGATCCCCATATGTTCTTAGCCCAAGGTTTTATTAATTTCTTCAATGATCTCGATTTCAAAACAATACGATGGGATGTAGATTGGTCTTGAACAGGTTGAGCCCAAACTGTTTTGACAAAATCTAAGAAGGATGGTTCAAGGAGCCAAAAACGCTCAAATTTGAAGGGACGATCGGATATATTAAGCAAGCCAGATTCTAGCAAGATGGGACAATGATCAAAGATAATGGCGGCTAGGCCATGAACCGTTGATAGAGGGAATTAATCTTCCCATGCTACATTGAAAAGGAAGCGATTAAGCATAATAAGACTAGGTTCAGATCTATGGCTAGACCAAGTGAATGAACAGTTAATAATTGGGGGGTATATTAGACAACAATCAAAGATGAATGCATTGAAAGCTTCAAAGTCCCCTGAAATATTGCCAGTATTTCTTTCAAACATTGTTCTTGTGGTATTAAAATCACCACCAATGACCCATGGTCATGTAAATTGGTTTGCAAGATGTTTACAATGTTCCCAAAGATTTATTCTCTCCTATGCATTTTTAGGACCATAAATATTTGAAAAGAAATAGATCGTGTTCAAAGTAATATGTTTAAGGGCAACATGCAAGGCAGATTGATTTGGGAATGATTGATGAAGGGACCAAACAGATTCATTCCATGATGTCATAAGACCCCCTCTTGATTTAGTGGCATTAATATAGTTCCACCAAGATAAAAAGGATCCACCAATAAGTCTGAAGTGGTAATTAGTGGGATCAACTAATTTGGTTTCTTGAAGCATTGAAATATCTAAATTAAGCGGGGATAAAACAAGATTAATTGCATGGCATTTTGAGTGGTCACCCAAATCACGTACGTTCCATGTGACTAATTTCATTAATGATTATTAATATGCTCCTTGTTCTAATACATGCATGGCATCATAATGTGAGTCACACAAACTCACACCCATGCAACCAGAAATTCTCTTATTTAAATGCTTATTGGATGCTGAGAAAACAGCAAGGGTGAAAAAGCTACTAGTGGCGTTGGGATTCTTGTGTCTGGCACTTCGACAAACGAATATAGGTGAAAGATATTGTGGCCAATCCTGATCATCCATCTATTGCTGTTGCAGAGGAGATTGAGGTGGATAAATATCAGTTAGTGGAAGGGTTTAGATAGGGAACACAACTAAATTGAATGACAGAGGATAAATGTCAGATGGAACGAGGATAAGTTGGTTCAGAGGCACATTCAGGTTGTCATCCATTTCTTGGTCGACCACAATAGGTTCTGGTTGGTTGACTTTATGGCTTACAAAATCAAGAGGGTTAGGGTTAGGATAAGCATTGAACACGTTTTTGTGGAAAATTGGTGGAAGAGGGGAAGCATGGCCGCTTCGTTGATCATAGCATCGAATCTATCTTCTGTGTTCATTAGCGAGTGGTTCTCTTGCATATATGGGACAATCTGTTCATCTTCATTGCCCAAGAACAGTGTTTCAGGCCTTATGCCAGGGTGTGAATGGTTACTTCGTTTCACTTTGATAATGCGGGTCTTATTATTGAAACGTGCAGCAAAAGAGCTTATTGCACCAATGCCTTCAAAAAACTGAATTTTAACGAGGAATTGACGATGATCCAGGTGACACCAGTCGCAATCATCAAAAGCCAAGACTCGTCCCATGGGCTTTAGGATCTCTGCCACCACATCTTCGTTGTGTTTTAAGAATTCTGGAATACCTTCCATTTTGGCCCAGGATTCAACTTCCAAAGCTGTTTCTGGATCACTTATACTATCATCCCAAGCATCCAAGTAGATTGCAGCTCCAGGTTTAGTTAAAATCTTTAGGTAAAGGCCGTGGTCACGTGTTAGGTATGTTGGGGCAATAAACAAGGAAGGAGTTGTTGTTAGTCATCATCATTGGCCAGCAATTATGATTCAGAGTCGTTTGCAGTACGTAATGGAGAGATTCGATGCTCCATTTGCCATTGAGGATAGTAGCTTTGATGCATTTGGATGAATCTGCCATTTTATAATGATTAGAAATTTCAGTTTTTGCAGAGAAAGGGGGTGGAGAATGACGATTAATGATTGTTTTAGGGTTATTATTTGAATTTTTTTGGTAATTATGACGACGGGTGTCTTTTCGAGGCAATGTGTGGTGTGACGGCTCTGCGTTTTGAAAAGATTTATTGGAGACCCAGTGTACTTTCATGTCATTATTCCTGCTGCTGGTATGCTGCGCAGAAGTCGAAGCATGCGAGCATATGTTTTTCTTTAGGCAACGTGGAGTTGCATGATCGAAAAACCCACAATTATAACATATCGTTGGTTCCCTACAATTTTTTGCCACGTGTCCCTTACATGTACATCGCAAGCAGCGTTTTTCATTTTTCAAAAACTGACTGTTTGAAAAATGGATTTGAAAATTAGTAACGGGTTTCTGTGTTTCCTTGGTGGCGGTTTGGGTGGCGCAGCAGGTGGAGGGGTTCTGGCCACGTAGGCATAAAACCTGACCGGATTAGACAGAGGAGATAGAGGAGGTTCAGTTGGAAAATCATAAAGAGCACATAATCGATTAAAAGATGCTGGAGGAAGAGGATGATTATGATCAGGGCGGACAGATGGTCGGGGACGACCATCGTCAGCAGCTGTTGACTGACTATGATGCTTCGTGACTAGAAGAGATGAGGGAGGAACGGAACGAGGAGAAAGGTGCAAAGGAGATGGACAATAAGAATATGAACGAGACCGATAAGACAAAGAAGAAATTGCAACGAGCAATGAGGAAGGAGGAAAGGTTTGTATCTGGCTGGAATGTGAAAGAGAAGCGAAGGAGACGAGGGTATGGAAGAGGGAGATGATGAGGACGCCATAGTTATTTACACATAAATCTAGGAAATTAGTCCCTCGAGATATTGATTTTGTTGTTGTAGTTGTGTTCCAAATCTGTAAAATAGGTGTAAAAGTAAGATTTGCGTAATTACCCCATTTTAATTTCAGTTTATCTATATTTTGATTATGTAAGGATATTTATTTAATTTCTGTAAATTGGCCTATTTGCCTGTTTATATTTGAAATTATAAGGAATATGCACTAAAAATTAGCCTATTTTCCCGTTTATGTTTGAAATTATAAGGAATAGCACTAATAAAAAGAAAAGAGATGCGTAAGTTACGTATTTTTATACATAGTTTACCCTATCTATTCCTAATAAAAGATTAACCATTCATTGTAATTTTACATATGCCAAAATTATTTTCATTTTGGTATTTGGGAAATTTATGCAAAATATTGCAAAAGATTTTTATGAGATTCGGATTCCAGCAAATCAGAACACAAGAAGATTGTTCTAGTTAAAATTGTAGATTAAAACAAAAATTGTTAGATTTAGAAAAAATAGTATTTACATAATTATCATGTTAATTAATGTTTTATCCATCCATTATGTGTAATTAACATTGTTATTTTTATTACACTTAGGTTTACACTTAGATTAGGTTTGAATTTCAAATGCTCTCCATTTATTATGAGTATTAATTGGTTTTTTACATGCAATAAATAAAGAATTAACCGTTGTAACCATGGAACCTATGGGTATTAAAGCAAAAATTAATTATAAAATTACAAAAGGTTATGATTATGATAAAAAGAATTAAATGTCGTAACTCATATTCATGGGCAATTAATATTGTAATGAATCTGGAGAAAATTAATGAGTTACAATTATAGAAACTAATGGAAGTTAATGGGATTGATATTAATGGTATTTATTGCAATGTATATTGCCTTAGGAAATGATTATTATGGTTATTAATGACATATGATAGTTATGGTGATAAATCTTAATGGGGATTTTGGGTAAGTTTACCATAATTATACTAAGTTTAATAAATTATCTTAGAACTACAAATATCATCTTATAGTTAATTTAAATCTAGGAACAATATTCAAATTAAATAGGGGATTGGACTTGCTATGTTGATAATGCAAGGTCGGTTGGATTGACATAAGTCTGCAATTTCCAATAGTCAGATGTACGTACAACTAATGTGAAATATCACTGAACATAGAAACCCAAGACTTCAGGAATGTTCTCAGTGGCTTGCTTCGAGCGTTAAGATATTGAGTGCGTGTCGGGTATGCCACCCTACCAAAAGAAGAAATCTAAGGGTTACTAAGTTCGGATAGCCTTCTTTAAGACTAAGTTATTTACTAGTTAGATCCTCCTTTTAGGGGTATTAAGTGATTAGGACTTTCCTCTTTCCTGAGGATTTATCTTAAGAAGTATGGGTAGTAGTCAGGCTTTCCCATTTCCTTAGGATTTATCCTAGGGAGTACGGGTAATAGTCATAGGGTCTACTTGTACAATGTATTAAATGATTATAAGACTCGACTTTTTTCAATTGAAGTATTAAATAACTTATGAGTGCGAAGTAGGGAATTATTGGGAGGGTCTATTTCCCTATGGGTATAAAGTGACTAAGTTGGAGTCTGCTTGAGGATATGTTAGTTAAGTGCGCCTCATATCATAATTGGATCCGCCAACCTAAGGAAGCACTAAATGGCTAGAAAATTAGCCAATAGTGCCAACTAGATAGCTATGAGGGATCCGCTTATGGTAAGGTAGTAAATGAATAGTTGTTGTTGCCTTCGTATGGTGCAAGGGTAGGCTAGAGTCGCTAATCTTGTTAGGTATATATATATATATATATATTGGGTGAGACTAAAAGGGATGAGTCTGTGTATGGTGGATAGTTTTATACATTTTCTACTAA
This sequence comes from Allium sativum, assembly GCA_030737875.1. Taxonomy (NCBI): domain Eukaryota; kingdom Viridiplantae; phylum Streptophyta; class Magnoliopsida; order Asparagales; family Amaryllidaceae; genus Allium; species Allium sativum. The sequence continues at coordinate 185,557,118 of CM060911.1, forward strand.
TCAGGACTTGTTGTTCTCACCTCGTCCTCTAACTCTCGTGATAACACTAGGGAAACTAGTCATTAAGAGTGGACATGTTTGATTTTCCTTTTTATTCTCTCATGCCTAGTATTAGTGTGGTGACTTGATTTTAAGGTTTTAACCATAATCGATATTTATTATCCTATTTAATTTCGCTGTTAGTTTGTCTCTATTATCTTCTGATTATTCCCATGCTAAATTATGCGGGTATCAAATAAATACGATCTGTGCTTGGATGAGTATGGATCATGATTTTTGTCAAAATGCGGACATAGAAAATAGCAGGTTGTTACATATCAAATAATTACACTTTACTATAAAGAAAACTGTTTCTTTGTATATATAGTCCACGAACACAAATGCACGCTCTTGGTCATGTAGATAATAAATAAAAGCTAACTGCTTGTAAATACCGTGCACTAGTGATACAGTTTACTTACAATGTTTTGACTGATCTCTTCTTTTTATTTCCCTTTACAGTCATCATTGAGAACATAGCAGTAAGTGAGTTGATTTTGGGATGGTACGTGGAGGTGGCAATATGACGCTTGGAAAGTCATCTATTTATAATCTTTCTCTCATGTGTCATAGGATATATATATATAATATAGATTGTTATCCTGGTAATAGTCGGGATTTTATATATGTTAGATATAATATGCACCACAATTATTTTGAAATGATATTACTCAGTTTATTTTCAGTATCCATATTTTATTTTCTTCCGATGTGAAATCTGACAATGTAGAATGTTTTAAAAATATATGTTTCTATATCATGTAAGACATACCTTCAATCCGTACTTTTTGACACAATGTGAATTCATATGTTATTTTTGGGCTTGGATCGATGTATTCGGACGTGCAGGTTATTACATTCTTCGTTTTGGTTAAACATTCAATCAAATTGTGAATTTAAAATTCTATTAGAGTTAAAAAAATTGATCACTAAACATCGGGATGTACCATTCAATGTCTACAATCGATATTATAGAGTGATGATTGTCTGGTTGATCGTTAAAGCCTTGATTTATTTGCTACCACTAGCAATGAGAACATACTTAACGTGTATTTTGAGAATTTTGTTTGAGAATTGCCGTAAATATTTGAACTTTGATTAATTTTTCAAAATCCAAAATATGTGGAGTTGGTTGGGATTGTTCCTCTATCGCTGTTAGACATTTTTTTAGAACTTTTTCGTAATATTTGAAACTTAAGAGATTAATTTTTGAAATAAAGAAGGACGTTGCAAAATTGTAGAAAATGGAGGGTAATAGTTAATATTATCGTTGTCTTATACCAATGGTAATAATTTTTCTCGTTGTCTGTTGATTTAGTAGACATTAATAATGTTGTCGGCACTGTACCTGGGAGTCAATTTTTGGTACAGCCTTGTTGAGATTAGGGGTGGGAATAAGTCGCACCGCCATATGGAAACCGTCTGTACCAAACCATAAAAACGGCATGGAAAACTGGACTGGATCTTCACTTTAAAGCAATTACTCTAAACCAGACCGACTCAAAACTATACGGTCCAGTTGCGGTTTGAGCTGTTGACCCAACTGTATTAAAACATACCAAACGAATAGTAGCACTAGCAATCTTATGATAAAAATATAGCTAATTCCAATAGTAGCACTAGCAATTTTATGATAAGAATATAGCTAATTCCTATCTAATTATTTATATTCACGATGTATATTCTATTTCATGATATGTTGTTGTTATATTAATAATAATCATTATCACAAAGGAGAATTTTTTTGTTTTAGTGTAATAGTTTCTATATTTTTTTTGGGTAAATGCGAATTATAATTTTATTTGAGTTACCTTACTTGATGTTTATGCATTAATTAAAGTTGATGTTGTTCAATGTACTAAAAAAATCTCACTTGTAATTAACTGTAAAATTGAAGTATGCATATTACATATAATTAGAACCAACCTTTCAATTTAGGATAACATTGTGTGCTTTTTCTTTAAGTACATTGCATGACACAGTTGCAAACTGATTATTGATGGAAGCAATTCTCTTATTTCATATTTAATGCAAGTTCATAACGGATCCAACCAAAACCGAACAATAATATATCAAAATTGAACTGAGGCCAAACCGTTTAAACGAGTAGTATAATAACCTGTATTATTAATCAATCTTTTGATGCGGTGCGGAAGTGGTTTCAACTATGAATCGCATCGAAGCAACCCACGTCTACCCTAGTTGAGATCTCCCTTTGGAACTCTGAAGTGTTGGGTTTTTCTAATCAAATCAGCAACATAAATCACAAAATCAAAACCCAAATGATAGGATCTAAGCAAAAACTAATAAATCGAATAAAACGTACCAATTCGACTTTGCAAAATCACGGAATCGAATAACACAGTATTGAACTGAATGACGAACGTCGTCCTATTGAACAAAGTTTCCAAGGTATGCACGAACAAATCTCGTCTTCGTCTCACGAATTCGAGATAGAGAAGATCTGATACTAGCCAGGAACCATTTGATCTCTTTTGATTTTGGTTTTTGTTTCTGTGTCTTGCGCTTGAAAAGAGGGAGTAACCTCCTTTTTAAATTATCAACATTTGATATTATAACCGTTCAAAAATTTGATCTTTTCTTTTAAACGTTCTTAGTGTGTGACCCTATGAGTTATTATAACATTGAAAATAATTTTAAATTCTATTTAAAATTATAAATAGTGAGCGACATTTAGTAATACATCGTTATTACCCATGTTATAATAAAATCAACGATTTGATACATGTTTTTCTGTGATCAATGTTCCAACGTAATTTAATCCATTTAACCACTATATCCAAGATTAAACTCAAGGCATAGAACGCATCATCTTCTTTATAATTTAATCCTTTTATCTTAATCTATGATTAGATTATATAAAACAAATCAGTATTTGAGCACGGCCATGCATTTCATAATTTTACTCAATCAAGAGGTACATAGATATCACTACTTACATTGTAGGGTTAAATTTCATCTAGATCGTTCATATTATTTAATCGATTCAGGCTGTACCCAATAATCATATTTATCGTCTACCCTGTTAAAAGTAATTTTTGATGATATCAAAGTACAAGTTCCTCGAATATAAATATAATAATTTCAAGTCTAAGGACTATTACATCATTGTCACTATGGGAATTATTTATAACACTATTATTCATGCTCCATGAAGTTTTCTCACGTTTGGATCTGTCCAATATACTATTTTCTAACACGTTTTATGTATTAACATTAATATCTCATATATTAATGATCAATGAAATCTGATTATCACTCAATAAATATACTAGTCTCAATGTTACAACGAAACTTAATTAGGGACCTTTAAGAATCACTATGCCTATCATATTTTATAATCTCATGTTCAAGTCACTTACTTGAAATTATATAATTATGTATTATTATTTAAGAACTTCTATTATGTTAATATATTTATGTTACACAGTAAATATAACATAACGAAATCTATATTTTATTTTAAGGGCGTTGTTATTAACACTTCAGATATTGTTAAGGGGGGACCAATTTTTTATTTTTTCAAAAATTGTTAAGGGGAGTACCAATAATGAAAGTAGTCCCTTAACAAATAAAGGTAATTTTACCTTATTACCCATTTAGTCCCTTAATAAATAAATGTAATTTTACTTTGACAAATATTAAAAGGGCCATAGTAAATTTTTTTCCAATTCGCATATCGATTTTTTTAAACCATAAAGGATAAGCGTTTTCGGAGAAATAAAAACAAACTATTTTTTTATCGACATAAATATGCCAAATTATATAATTACGAAGACAATGCACCGAAATGATTATTAATTTTTGACATATCACTGTCGAATGCATACATAATTGATTACGTGTTGCATTTGATGTAGTGGTGATGAACTGTTTATTTTAATTCGGTTTCCTTTATCAAATAACTTTTTTTAATCTAATTTGAAGGGGCAATTTCGGAATGTTAAGTAATGTGAAATAATATTCTTATGTAACCCCTCAAATATTTTTTAAAAAATGGAGTATTTTTAGAAAATGACCCTCCCTTGACAATAGTTGGAGTGAACAACCTAAAATATAACATCAAATCAATTGCTTCTAAACCACAAATTGTTGGGTAACCGTAGCGCCTAGCCAACTGTTTGTACGGTAATGTCTATCTCAATGCAAATGTCTATCTGAAAACCCTAAAAATCTCATGCAACCTGGTTCCGGCCGTGAGCTGTTGTGGATACCTTCTCTTTCTTGATATTTCATTTTACTACTTGAGAGCTCGATTTGGAACCTTAGTGAATCTGTTGCCAATTCAAGCTCTGGTGCTTTTTTTTCCATATTCATGGTTTGCTTCAGCTGATTACAGAAGGTATTCGTTTTGGATTTGTTTGATTATTCTGATTTAAACTTTATTATTCCTGGTTCTTAATTTGACGTAATAGCAGAATAGAGATATTTTGGTTGGTTATCTTGGGCCTAACCTACAGTATGAACGAAAGTAAATAAAAAGCAAACTTGCTGATTGTTAAAATAAAAAAATGGCACTAACACCCAGAAATGGGTTTGAGAAGAGATTAATGAAGAAAAAAACCAGATGAAAATGAACAGGAAAACACTAAAATCATATGTAGTCATATATAGTGGTTCGAGTTAACGGGCCTACATCCACTTTCTAGATTTTCCCCTCTTTTTGTAGACTTTTCGGTATTAAGTGATTTGGATCGGCAAGAGATCCGAAGTACAAGAAAATAGTTGAAATTTTCAAGAGTAAAAAAATCCCAAATTCTTCCGAGGCAACTGATATTTATAGATGAAGATGAGCTCGGATCGGTCGGAAGATCAACATAAAAGTCGGAGTTAGTGAAGTTGGTGGAGTTAGTGGGGCGACCATGTTATAGAAGTATGGATAAGATCACTCCAATTTGGACTTGAGATCGGTACCGAACTAGGTCATCCTGGATCGATGCTGATTTAGATTCTTCCATGGTTGGATGAATTGAACCGCGCGCTTCTCTTATTGGTCTTGCTTCACTCATGTGGTTCGGGTGGTACCCCGATCCAAAGTCTTGAAATAGTTAAACTTTTATGTCGATCCGGAATGACTTGCATGAACTTGAACAAGTGTGGAAATAGGCCGACCTGGATTCATGGATATAAGGCTAAGATGGACCGATCCGGGTTATTGAGTAAGTGCTGAAGCAAGCCAATCCAAAGTTTAGTGTGTGTGTGTGTGTGTACACACACACACACATAAACCTCTGGACATTTATCGATCCAGATTGATGAGCCTGAGTTTGAACAAGTGTGGAAGTGCATTCATCCAAACGTAGGATATTTAAGCCTTGAGTATACCGATCCAAACGTACCGATCCAGATCTCTAAGTCTTGTGTACACCGATCCAAACGTACTAACCTAGAATCAAGGGCTTTCGAACTTGCTTTGAGCATTCGATCATGCCGTTCTTCTGACAGTTGTCCCTTGGTTTTGTCCGAGCCTAATATTTGAGTTTTTGGATCATCACTTTGGGTCACCTGTTTGATAATCGTCAACTCATACTTATCGGAATAGTCTGGTGTAGCCGGGTCTAAAGGCCGAGTAACACCGATTTTCGGTCTCTATGACAATTTTCTGTATTGGTAAACGGTTTTCATTTTTTAATAGGTTTTTAGGTTTTTGTCCTTTTAATTCTGTTATCTGTAAACAATAAATTGATTGTAGTTTATAGTACAAATGATTTTTTGATTGCCTTAGTATAAACGAGAATCAGTTTCCATTTTATTTATTTTCCATGCTCGAAAGCTAAAACAAATCGTTTAATTCTCATTCTTATAGGTCGAAATAAATAAAAATAAGCTAAAATATATTTAAAGTAATTTTATAGAGAAAATAGAATTTTTAAACAATTGGAGAAACTTTTATAAATGTTTTTTAAATTGTTTAAAAATCCTATTTTCTGTATAAAATTACTTTAAATGTTTTTTTAACTTATTTTTATGTATTTCGACGTATAAGAATGAGAACTAAACGATTTAGCAAAAACGTTATGCCAAAATTCTGGTTTTTAGCCAACTTTGAATATTCGTATCTTCTTCGTTTTACAACGAAATGCTGTCAAATATTATAATGTTGTTTTACATATGCTAAAATTTATTGTTGCAAAATTTCGTTAATTTCTAGGTAGTTTGGACAAGCTGTTAACATATCATCAAAGTTAGCGAGGAACAAGATTTTTGTTTTGTCATTTCAATTTGCAGCAATCTTTATTAGTTTTCGCTACCGATTTTGAGTTAATTGATGATAGTATTGAAAAGTTTGATGATGGATTTTGAAGCTATAATATGCGATAATGGATTCACTCAGTTTTGAAGAAATTTGGAATTTATTTTTTATTTAAATTTAAATATAGGTAAATATCAATATTTGGAGAATTTGATGGTTTTAATTGTTTTTCATTTCAAATAAATTTTGGAAAATTTTCTTAGAAATCATGGGTTGGAAAATAAATGTTTTAAAGGCATTTAAAGGATTTTTAATAAATTACTTATTATTTTTAAAGTATTCAAAAAATTATATTCTATTTAAATAATGGGTTTTCCCTTAAAAAGCTTTTATAAAAGTTTCTCAAATTGTTTAAAATCTTATTTTCTCTATAAAATTACTTTAAATACATTTTAGCTTATTTTTATGTATTTCGACGTATAACAATGAGAATTAAACAATTTAGCAATACCATGTTGCAACGCCCCACCCTGAGACCCACATTAACAAAGTGAATTACAAAGTAATTCAATCTGCTAATTCGGAGAATAGGGCTGGTTAGCGGCGACGAACTATAATTTTGTCTTAACTATCTACTGGACATGTCGATAATTGCTATCTATTTTTTTAAACTTAAGTGGATCGATATATTCAGTAAATAACTAAAACAAGCTATAGATGACTATGGATCTATCAGAACAAAACACAGCATCTAAATGGTATCACCACAGAACAATTACAAATACACTTATGTTTACATATACAATGATACATCACAATATAATACAAATACTACAATGAAGTGGTATGAAGATCACTCATTATACAAGAGGCACAGAAAAAAAAAAAAAAAAAAAAAAAAAAAAAAAAAAAAAAAAAAAACAAGTTGATAACATTGCCCCATTTCTTCATGCTGCTTTGAACGCAAACAAAATAAAGGAAAGGAGTAAGTTGTCAGTTTCTTCGGTTTTCTGCTTTATTTTTTTCTTTCTTTTTGATTTATTTTTAAGTATTTGTCGACCTGAGATGAATGGGATATCCATAAAGACTTGAATTCTCTTTAACTTGACAAGAAAGAGCCGTAGGTTCCTATTTTTGATGTTGTTATAAGAAAAACACCTACAGAAACAAATATGTAAACTTGGTCCTTATATCTGAAAAACAGAAAACACAATTTATCTTCCACTTCTCTGACAGAAAATTCAAGGTTACTTGTAGTTTTCTAATTTAGAATTTTTCAAAATTTTGAAGCTTGCACTTCTATTACGAAACTGCAAGCTGGTTTGCACTTTTTGATTTAGAAAAACAGATACCTAATTTATATACTCATTGCTATAGAGACTTTTCTTATAACAACATCAGAAGTAAATGCTTGCTTCCTAAAAATATAGGCTTATTTTGAATTGTTGGTAACATTCTCTGTGCTATTTTACTTGTGGAATAATGTTACACATAACAAATCTTTTTAAACATAAGAAAATCGTTCATCAATCCTGAAAATACTAGGACTGATATGCAAGAAATGTTTGGGTTTTACCAACGTATTTGACAAAAGGTGTAGAGTTAACTGTTGGGAGTACCATTAGGAGAAAAAATAAAAAATAAAAATACTTGAATAATTAAGGAATAAGGGGCTGCCCTTAGGATACATTTGTGTACATCCAGAATGTGTTGTGATGCCATCATAGTCTGAACTTGTCCTATACCTCTATTCAAACTTGATGCTCAACCATCCATGCATCTCTTATGCATAGTTTGCATGAAAATTAAGTGCTTGATTATTTCCAATTTGATTTTGCTCATGTTCAATTATTCTTTTATACATGCCATTTGCATGAAGGCAAAAAGCTATATATTTGTAAATCCAATTCTTTTTTTCTCATTTTTGGACTCGTATATATATGAATCATACTCTCTCTCAGAAATGGGAAAGAAGGGCAAGCAACTAGCCAAAGAGCGCCGCCAACATCGATTGGAAGAAATTTCCGCACTCCAGAAACAAGGGATTCCACCTAATCTCAGATGGTGGTCATCCGAAACAATAGCCATAGTAACTGGCTCGAGCAGAGGAATCGGTTTCCAAATCGCTCGGCAACTCTCCCTTCATGGACTCTTCGTCGTCATTGCTTCTAGAAACCCCGACAAATGTCAAGAAGCATTCGACAAAATCATACAAGAAAAAAGCACAAGTAATTTAGCATGGCATCAGCTCGATATCTCGGACTTAAACTCCATCGACTCTTTTGCCAAGTGGGTCGAATGTACTTTTGGAGGAGTTGATATTTTGATCAACAACGCAGCTGTAAATTACAACACTGGATCATCCAATACAGTCGAGTTTGCTGAGTCAGTTATGGCTACAAATTACTTTGGCACAAAGAAGATGATCGAAACTATGTTGCCACTGATGAGGGCTTCCAAGCATGGTGCTCGTATACTGAATGTGACATCAAGACTTGGCAGGATCAATGGAAGGCGCAACAGATTAGGAGACGCTGCCCTAAGAGACCAGCTTTTGAAAGACGAGTGCCTTTCTGAAGAATTAATAGATGGTATGGTCATGAAATTTATCGAACAAACTAAAGAAAAGCAGTCGGTTTTGAAAGAATGGCCGCAAGTTTTCACTGATTACTCGGTTTCAAAACTGGCAGTGAACGCTTACACGCGGCTGATGGCACAGCGGCTGTTGAGTAAGGAAGAAGGGAAGAAAATATATGTGAACTGTTATTGCCCTGGTTGGGTGAAGACTGCTATGACGAATTATGAGGGAAATATGCTGCCTGAGGATGCGGCAGACACAGGAGTTTGGGTTGTGTTGATGATGCCGGAGAGCCTTGTTTCCGGCAAGTTCTTTGCGGAGAGGCGTGAAATAAGTTTTTGAGGGAGGTTTGATTACAAGTTTTGTGTATGCTTGTAGGCTATGAAACTGCTATAGTTAGGGGGACTGAAATGTAGGAATTTATTCGTAGTTAAAGCAGACTCAACGTGCACATTGATATAAAATAAAATGTAACTTTATGTTTGTCCCTTCATTGTGGGTTTAGAATGATGTTAACTTCAATTTGTTGCTATGTTCCATGAATACAATCCTTTCAGTGTTTTAAACTCAATTTCGCAAATGGTGCAACCCATTGGTGATTTTGTAACACTAATGTAGTTGGGGTACCGCAGATGCGGTTTCAATGAAGTGTAACTATACCATATTTTGTATGATGGTTGCTCAATTCTTTCCTGCGTTTGAAAACTTTAATACACAGATCCAAAGTAATATGTCCAAGCTTATGTTAAAATAAATATGCTAGTAGGCACATGTCAATTATGCTCAAGTGAAAATGTTACACTGCGTAAAATAAATCATGGTCATGAACTGTAAAAGTTTACTACTGAAACTAGAGAGATTTATTTATCATCTTTTCAGATGAGAAGCTCTTTCTTACTTGCCTGTATTTTCATGTCATCTTCAGTAGGCCACAAGCAAGGAGTACCTTGAAGTAGAAACCCAAATGACCATGACATTAAATTTTCGATCGAATTACAAAACTTGCAAACAACCTTTAATTGAGAATACAAATTTATTCGTCACGTATTGTCATTTTAGCATCAGTGTATAGTTTCACGCATTAAGTATTTAAGTAGGTACATGTACCTTTTAGCACCAAAACAGATGTAAAAAGGGCACTGTTATTGGCACTTCAAAATTGATTAAGGAGTGACTCAATTTTTATTTTGTTTTTAAATTTACTAAGGGGGGGACGTTACAAAGCAACCCTTCCTTAAAATTATATTATAATATAACCAAACTAATCTTATCTTGATAATTGTGTCATGTGTTTATTAGTTGATACTCCACTTTTGGTTAAGGGGGATCCAGTTGAAATTTGGTGAGATATTGTTGAATTTAACAGTGGAATTCGTCAGAGGTATATTGAGTTTAGGTCTGAAAGTTGGAGAAGAACAATCGAAAATGATTAAAATGGAATATGGTGGAGGTATGTCGAATTTTTGTTTTTGGACGTGGCATCCCTTAAGCAAAACAGTGTCAATAATAACACCCAAAAGGTAAAGTATGAGTATTTTTGTATAAAAATTTGTGTTTAGTACGCCCCATAGTAATTCTAAATATGACTGGAGTACACTTAAAATTGACTATCCCTTTATTAAATTTGGAGTGCGAATAACAATGCCCAAAAATAATTCTTATATTCATGTGGGCACACCACAGCTGTTTGCAATGCTTTTTTCCTCTGATCCGATAATTGTCGTTACTTCGGAACTGGCTAAGAAATTGTGTACTTGAATTCTCAAAATATATCTTGTGCTGAATGTTGATGGAATTTAGAAAAAGGTAAGCACCGAGGATAACATTTTCTAAGATTTGTTTTAATATAAATCGTTGGACTGTGCATTAAATCCAAATTTGGAAAGAAATATCTACACATTGTACAAACTTAGCATACTCAGTTTTGCAAAAACAGAGTAGTGTTTGGTTTATTTTTGTTTTTAATTTCGAGTTTAAATGTTAAGTACAAAAACAAAAAGAGCGAAGAGTGTAAGGGTTGATCAGTCCCTTGCAGCGGAAAAAACCTCAATAGGATCAGCAATGATGTGATAGAACAAACAGCTTGAAATGAATCTCAATCACAGATAAAAAAATAGAGAACACACAAATTTATAGTGGTTCCACTATCGCAAGATAGTGTACGTCCACTTCAATGAGGAAGAGATTTTATTAATATATTCAAGAGATTACAGAGTCTTTTTTAATGTAGAGCAAAAGAAATGAAGAATACAATGATCTCACATCACATAGCATTCTCTATGTCTTTTTTAAATAGAGAAAAAAAGGTTACTTGGGGAAGAAACAATTGATTTATGTAAAATAAATCAATTTATGAAAAACTAATATTTCATTAATTGTCATATGATTGATTGATAATTTTCCTTTTCTCCATCAATCAATCCCATTAATTAATTGTCACATGATTGATTGACAATTTTCTTTTTCTCCATCAATCAATCCCTTTTGCAATTTTAGTCTCTTTCCGTTTTTTCTTCATGAAACATGGCAACTAATTAAATGACAAACATTTCCAATATCCCCTATTCATTAATATTTCTTCCATTTCTTTCCATTCATTCCTTGCACAAACAGGTAACGAAATTACCATGCATATCTCCATAATTAATTAGATATGGAAATATTGTATCATTAAATTTCAATAATCTCCACCTTGATACAATATCTCATGCAACCTAGAGACTCCAATGTGAATGATTCCCAATGAGTTCCTGCTAAAGCCACCCCTCATTGCACTTTGTCAGTGAACTCCGGCAAGGCCACCGCCCACCAACAAAGTGTTGGAAGCATTCAAAAACAAGGTAGACATTGTGCAACCAACTTCTATCTCTTCATACAAGAAGAATACCACATCTTCTCTTGACTTCAACCAAGTCACTCTCTTCCCCATTGTGCCACCATGTGGCACCTAGCACTTCATCAAGTGAATCAAGTTCGAGCAATGCTCGAACTTAGTAGCAGGTAATGCCTTCGTAAACATGTCTGCTGCATTTTCATTTGTGTGAATCTTCTGAAGACGAACTAACTTCTCCTCATTCATAGAGATAAGGAAAGATTCTCTTACCTCTATATGCTTTGTTCTAGAACTGAAAGCCGGATTTTCAGCTAAATGAATTGCGCTTTGACTGTCACAATTCACCAAACAAGCATCTTGCATGAAGTCCAAATCACGCAATAACTTCTTCAAATAAAGTGTCTCCTTAGCTGCCTCAACTGCAGCTATCAACTCTGCCTCTGTAGTAGGCAAAGCAACTATAGTCTGCAACCTCGCTCTCCAACTAATAGTTGTTCCTCCAAGTGTGAACACATAGCCTGATGTTGACTTCCTTCTATCTCTATCTCCGGCATAGTCTGAATCACAGAATCCAACCAAGTTGAAATCCTTATTTCTGCCGCAAAAAACAAGCCCATAATCTGATGTTCCTCTAAAATATCTAAAAATGTACTTCACTGCCTCCCAATGCGATTTTCCTGGATTTGCCGTGTATCTACTAACTAATCCAACAGCTTGAGCAATGTCAGGTCTAGTGCACACCATAGCATACATCAAGCTACCTACTGCACTGGCATAAGGCACCTTCTTCATATAAGCCTTGTCCTTTTCTGAGATCGGAGAGCCCTGATTAGAAAGCTGTATATGCAAAGGCATGAGTGTACTGATAGCCTTTGCACCATCCATGCTAAACCGAGCAAGCACCTTTTGAATATATTCCTTTTGAGTAAGTCTCAAAAGTCCAAGCTTTCTATCTTTTTGGATTTCCATCCCCAAAATTTTCTTTGCTTCTCCAAGGTCTTTCATATCGAATTCCGCTTTTAATTTCAATTTCAATGCATCAATTTCAGCTTTATCCTTGGAAGCAATCAACATATCATCCACATACAAAAGTAAATACACCCAATTATTATTCTTTAAATGCTTAAAATAAACACATGCATCTTTAGTACTACGATTAAAACCATGTGAAAGCATAAAAGAATCAAACCTTTTGTACCATTGTCTAGGCGACTGTTTTAGACCATAAAGAGATTTCTTCAACTTGCATACCCAATCTGACTTTCCATCTACAATAAATCCATCTGGCTGCTTCATGTAAATGGTTTCCTCCAAGTCACCATACAAGAAAGCGGTCTTCACATCAAGTTGTTCTAACTCCAAATCGTAAGCGGCAACTATTGCAAGTAGGATTCGAATTGAAGTTTGTCTAACAACTGGAGCAAATATTTCATCATACTCTAGCCCCTTTCTTTGTGAAAACCCTTTGGCTACTAATCTTGCCTTGTATCTACCATCATCTTTTACCTTGGACACCCACTTGCAACCTATGGCTCGGCTTCCTTGAGGTAGTGGTACCAAATCCCAAGTCTTGTTCTTTTGTAAAGACTGTATCTCCTCTTCTATAGCGCAATTCCACTTCGAGTTGTCACTCGACTTCATGGCTTCTTCAAGGCTCAATGGTTCATCATGAATTACATGTAAAGCATACTCAAATTGATCATCAAGGCTCAAATTTGCATACTACCAATCTCCATATCTAATTGGAGCTCACTTTTGTCTTTGACTAGCCCGAATGACTATATCGCCCGACTCTCCTTCAGCTCCACCTTGAACTCCACCTTGAGCTCCACCTTGAGCTGAATCATCTCTAGCTTCATGACCATCACCATCATTACTAGAGGAAATATGTGGACTATCATGTGATGTATCTTCAACTGCTCCGTCACTATTATCAATAGTGATAGCTCTACTTTGGGTTTGAAAACTGGGAATCTCGGTCTTTTCAGGCTTCTCATCAACTGAGTCTGAGCCCTCTGATAAACCTTCCAAAGGTTTGAACATTGCTGACTCATCAAAAGTCACATGTCTGGAATGTATAACTTTCTTCGTAATTGGATTCCAAATTCTATATCCTTTTATGCCATCCGTATAACCAAGAAAAACACATTTGGAGGCCCTAGGCTCCAACTTGTCATGTCCTGTATTGTGAACATAAACTGGACATCCAAATATATGAAAATAACTTAATAAAGTGTTTTTACCTCTCCATACTTCCTATGGAATCTTCCTATCAATGGCTGAGCACGGAATCCGATTAGTAATATGTGCTGCAGTCGAAATAGCTTCAGCCCAAAAACCCTTAGACATGCCCACAGTCAATATCAAGCAACGGGCCTTTTCAAGTAGAGTCCTATTCATTCTCTCAGCAACCCCATTGGATTGCGGATCACCAGGTGTAGTAAAATGTCTTCTAATACCATGCTGTCTGCAGTAGTCGAGGAACTCTTTAAAGACATATTCGCCACCATTGTCGGATCTAAGAATCTTCAATTTCCTTCCTGTTTGGTTTTCAACAAGAGCTAACCAAACCTTAAACTTCTCAAATACTTCCGACTTAGCTTTCATTACATACACCCAAACCTTGCGCAAGTAGTCACCAATGAAGGAAACAAAATAATATGCTCCACCAATAGAAGCTGTAGAGTATGGCCCCAAACATCTGAATGCACATAATCAAGTACCCTCTTAGAAGTATGCATGCCATCGCCAAAAGAAACTCTGGTTTGCTTTGCCAATACACACTCCTTGCAAAAGTCCAATTTTTTGAAGATTTCTCCTTTGATCGTTTTCTTCTTACGAAGCAACTCTAAGTTCTTCTCCGAAGTATGACCTAATCTCATATGCCAAAGCTTGGTAGCATCCAAACTTTTAGAACTATCGACTCCAACACATGATTCTCCATGGACAGTGGTACCCATTAGCAAATACAGATTTTGCATCATAACACCCTTCATCAATACAAGTGCCTCTCTAGAAACTCTCAAACCATCTTTGACAATGGTTATTTTGCATCCCAATGATGCCAATTGGCCTAATGATATCAATGACTTCCGAAGACCTGGGACATAGCGAACATTTGAAAGTGTGCGAACAATCCCATCATACATGCGAATGCGAACTGGACCAACTCCAATAGACTTGCATGTAGCATCGTTCCCCATAAGGATAGAACTTCCTTCTTTGGCATCGAAGGAAGAAAAATAATCCTTATTAGGAGTCATGTGAAATGATGCTCCAGAATCTAGAATCCAGTGGTCTGCAACATCTGATACAACCGCTATCAATAAGTCGCTACCGCCTTTCTCCATCGCAATAGATGAAGAACCACAGTCTTCTTCTCCAACTCTGGACAGTCTCTTCTCCAATGGCCTGGTTTCTTACAATTATAGCACTTTCCATCTTTAGACTTACTCCGCGAATTAGGCTTCCTAGAATTGGAACACCCTCTATTATTCTTCCCTTTCTTCTCTGCTCTTCCTCTCTCTGCAAATAAGCCTGAACTACTACTTCCTCCACTACTATCACCAACACCAAAGTCTTTCATCTGATCTCTCAGCTCTTCACTGAGCAAACCTGTCTTCACATCATCTAATTTCAATGTGTCTCTACCATAGATAAGGTTGTTAGCGAAACCAGTGTATCGCTCTGGAAGCGAACATAACAGAACCATTGCTTTTTGTTCTTCATCAATCTTCAACTCAACAGACTTCATCTTCATCAACAGGTCATCAAACACACTTAGGTGTGTCTTAATTGAAGAACCTTCCTTTATTTTATAAGTGAAGAAAGTTTTCAATAGGATCAGGCGATTGGTTAGGGATTTCTTCATGTAGAGGTCCTCCAACTTCTTCCAAATGCCTCTAGCTGTTGTCTCCTGACTGATTTCAGAAATTACATATTTTTTCCATAGCAAGCTGAAGAGTAGTAAATGCCCATTCTTCCATCTCTTCTAATTCCACTGATGAAATATCAGCAGGCAATGTCTCTGTATCAAATACTACTCGATGAACGCGATTTCTTCTCAAAACCACTTTCATCATCCACTGTCATTTTTCAAAATCTCCTTCACCATTCCACTTGTCTATCGTCAACTGTGATCCGGACGCCACATAGGAGCCTCTGACGTATGGAGCAACTACTGGCAGTGACGTATTATTTGTCTTGTTTTCATCTCCTCCTGTCATTCTACCAAACACCTTTGCGAATGTAGCTCTGATACCAGTTGTAAGGGTTGATCAGTCCCTTGCAGCGAAAAAAACCTCAATAGGATCAGCAATGATGTGATAGAACAAACAGCTTGAAATGAATCTCAATCACAGATAAAAAAATAGAGAACACACAAATTTATAGTGGTTCCACTATCGCAAGATAGTGTACGTCCACTTCAATGGGGAAGAGATTTTATTAATATATTCAAGAGATTAAAGAGTCTTTTTTAATGTAGAGCAAAAGAAATGAAGAATACAATGATCTCACATCACATATCATTCTCTATGTCTCTCTTTAAATAAAGAAAAAAAAGGCTTGGGGAAGAAACAATTGATTTATGTAAAATAAATCAATTTATGGAAAACTAATATCTCATTAATTGTCATATGATTGATTGATAATTTCCATTTTCTCCATCAATCAATCCCATTAATTAATTGTCATATGATTGATTGACAATTTTCTTTTTCTCCATCAATCAATCCCTTTTGCAATTTTAGTCTCTTTCCGTTTTTTTTCTTCATGAAACATGACAACTAATTAAATGACAAACATTTCCAATATCCCCTATTCATTAATATTCCTTCCATTTCTTTTCATTCATTCCTTGCACAAAACAGGTAACGAAATTACCATGCATATCTCCATAATTAATTAGATATGGAAATATTGTATCATTAAATTCCAATAAAGAGACACTGGAAAGTGATGGAAGTAAGGAGAGGTTAGAACGACGATGAAAGAACAAATTGTCTCTCGTTCTTTCGTTATTTCCATTTGGTATATTAGTAGCATTTCGAAAAACGATCGTTTTTCATGATATATATGCGTCGTCTACATATTGTATGTGCAAAAATACAAAACTAAAAAGAGTAAATTAAACTTATCCTAGGTTTACTTGTTTATCAAAACTTATGTAGTTAGTTGTCGCTATATGTTTACACTAACTAAACAATCACTCACTAATCTTTGTTTCCTTATTTGATTTTAACAGTTGTGTCTGTAAGACTAACACAAAAATGAAGCTAAAAGCGAAGTTCAGAAAATGTCTAATCAATTCAATAAAAAATAAAAGTTATAGAGTCCCTCTGCAAATTGCAAAATTTTATACAACATAATCTACATTGAACCTTGACTGTGCATCATAATCTGCATCTAAAATATGAACCATTGTAAACCTAAAAAAAAAAAAAAAAAAAGAATACAACATACATTTGAAAAATCATTTAGGTTTCCATGATCACAAGATGTATGATATCGATCAATAACATATGCAGAAAATGAGTGAGTCATTGAAAATCTTTATACGATTATATTCTATTATATAAGAAATCCAATATGATGTTGATTTTTTTTTTTCGTACCATATTTGTTTTCAGCTCAAAATTTTCACTCTCATTCATTTGAATAAAAATTTACAATTAACCTATTGAAAATAAAAATATATTTAACCAACATTCTTTGGGTAATAAATATTAACTAACGACACCATTTAAATTCTCCATTTCATACATTCATTTTGCACCTGTTTGACTAAAAAATGGGATAAACACCAAAAGTAGAGAGTTTGTGTAGAAATAAATGAAGAAATAAAAATGAAAATGAGGAAAGCAACAATCACATACAATTTGTAGTGATTCGGCGTTAACGAGCCTACGTCCACTTAGTGATTTCTTGATTCACTAAGAAATTATAAATACAATGCTTTTGATTCTCTAACACTCGAATTACATGCTTAATCTCTCCAATTACAATGATTAAATCAAAGGATAATTCGAATCTTTGCTATTGAGGGATTGCATGAATATTCAGAGTGCCAAAAAGTCCTTGAATTGGCTTCGAAATGCTGCATTTATAGACCTGGTGGGTGTCCGGATTGAACGAGCCACGTGGCCTTCGATCCGGGAATGTAGGGAAGTAATGAGCACGTTCTTTAAGCCATTGGAGTGGGCCTTCAGGAAGATGTTGGGCCGGTTCGAGACTGCTGGGATCGATGAAGAATGTGTCGTGTGATCTGGTGCATCAGGAGGTCGTGGAGAAGGTATGCTCAAGGTTGAAGCTTGTCTTCTGCATGACTGCCGTGTCCAGATTGAACTATCTCGGATCGAAATTCTCGATTTGGGCACTGTACGACACGAGACTTCCCCAGTTTTGGGGCATGATCCCATTCGATTCGGAGTTGGGCTTGAGTATAACTTCTTCGAGTCATGATGCATTGCATGCTTTATCTTTTATTCGAGCCGGAGATTCATTCGAGTTGAGGTGAGCGACAAGGGTCCTCTTCGACCCGAAACTTCGCTTGCCATCTTCTTCGACCCGGCTACTTCGAACTGGGAGTCAACATTCAACTTGGCACAACTTTGGGGTTTCAAGCCTCTTGGTTGTGAATATATGAATCTAAGACGACCTTGCCAAAAGACAGGTCAACACTTTGCTCCCCTAAAGTACATCGCATTGCAGATGGGATGTGCTTTGATGTCGTTGAGTTGCTTTGTATTAGGATGTCTCCCATTCCTGGGAATGTGATGATGAACAAGTGTGTCTTTTTGTGAAGTTGTGACTCTTGATTTCTTCTACTATTTATAAATAGCAGATCATATCCGGAGTTACACTTGTCGTTACTCAGCAAGCCAAAGTCTTTGATCGGAGTAGCTGCAACAAACAAGTAAATCA
The DNA here is from genome assembly GCA_030737875.1 of Allium sativum. Classification (NCBI taxonomy): domain Eukaryota; kingdom Viridiplantae; phylum Streptophyta; class Magnoliopsida; order Asparagales; family Amaryllidaceae; genus Allium; species Allium sativum. The sequence continues at coordinate 185,575,706 of CM060911.1, forward strand.
TTTAAACCTTGTCGAGTCAAAAGGTTGAATTTACCCATTTCAAGCTGAGTTGAGTCGTTGGTTCCTGTATGTGAAGATACACATACATGTTGCTACCAAATGATGTTTTCTTATAAATGTCATGGTTAAATCAAACCATTCACATCAGATGAGTCAGTTAGGTCGACAAGTTGTCAAGAACTTGAAGTGGTAGGAGAAAGCATATTCATTTTCTTCATTTTCTATTTGGATCGATATTCATACTTGATCTAGGTTCAAAATACCCGACCCGAACTCAGATCAAATAGTTCGACCCGATCTGGCTTCTACATATTTGACTTGGCTCTGGTTGTGTTTGCTACAGCCAATGCGTCAATATGAGAAAATATGAATAACTGTTTTTCCTCTTCTATATAAGTTGGCCAACCCCTCTTCTCCTATTCTTTACTTTCACTGCCCTTTGCTATTATTTTGGATCCAAGAAACTTTAAACCCTTGTTTGATTCAATTATTTCCAAATCCACATCTGAATTAAAGGTGGATTCTTGATTTGTTTAATTCATGTTTTTTATCCATAAATCTATACAAATTTGGCCTTGAATCCACAATGGTTGTCTTGATTCATGACGGGATTGGTGTTCCACGCTTCTGGGCCCACCGCCGTCGTTCGTGACGCCCAAGCGGTCACCGGTGGCGATCGTAGCTTCATCTCGGCAGTGCGGCACCATCCTTGGTGATTTGGAGGTGGTTCCCATGGAGATGGAGGATTTGGGCTGTCATGGAATGATGGATACATGAGAGAAACCAGTGGGGGGAAGAAGAAGAGAGAGGCCCGATTTGAGGCTTCGAATTAAATCGTTCGTTCGCTAGAAGAACCTTGGAAATGAAGATGCTTAGTAGCTTAGTTGGAGAGTTTGAGGAATCCGGCTCGAACGAACATTTTTCGAACAGAAAAGAGTGGGGTCAAATGACCGGAAGGAGGAGTTACATGTGTCTGGAGAAGTCATACGGGCTAGGATCAAAAAAAGCTATCTGATCTGGGCAATTAGAGCCGGGGAACTCAATACGAGGGCCATTTATCAGGAGTCTTTCGATCCGGGATCGTTCGATCCGGAGTCTTTCGATCTAGGAAAGTTCGATCCGGAGTCTCTCGACCTAGGACTTAAACACTTGAGACAATTCCTTCTAACATTTCCATCCAAGCGAATGATAATAACAACCCTGGTAATGTAATGCCGATGTACAACCCAATCATTGAACAAACACTCTCAAACAGCTAGGATATGGCCTTTCGAGACCCAAGTCAATGTCGCATAGCATATGACCTTAATTACTCTGGACATCAAGACATAATTTCCCACAACATTACGATGTGTATCGAGTGACCAGTGGGACTCAGCTAGACGGTTGGGAACAACGGTCTTCTGAGTCGAATCATCACACACTTTCGATACTACTTTATGTTATTGCTCTAACACACTTGCATTGCACGCACTAGTATATAAATAGAAGAGGGGGTGCTAGGTTACTTTACTCTAACCATTGCTATTTCTTGGATAGTACAACAAGCATTCCAAAAGATATTCTAATAGGTTCTCAGAAGCTGAAAAAGGCAAGGCTCATGAAACAGGTACTCACCTAAAGTTTGCACATCGGATCCCAACTCTGATAGCGATGATCCGCAGTTTGAAGTCAATGTTCATGTGGATATAGAGTCTTCCGAAGAGGAGACCTCTTTGGACGAGCAGATAGAAGGAGTGGAGATAACATGGCTCCCGACACACTTCATGACGCTTTCTGGAAAGTCCTTGCGACTCTTGGGTGTCAACTATGGCTGAATCAAGGTTAAGGCGACTATGCTTGAAACATTAGATTCTCTAACATTGGATTCTCTAGGATGATGTTTAGATTCCTACTATTCTAGAAAGGCCTCGCAACCCTCCGGAAGGCTACATGGCGATTAGCCAACAAATGTGTTCGGTTGGGAGCATTCCTTCCTTTCATCCTTCTATCATTGACTTCCTTCGACGGATGAATATAACGCCAATGCAGCTTTACCCAACAGCGTACTCTTACCTCTACACCTTTTACATAGTTTATATGGAGATCCAGGGTGAGGAGCCCACCTTTGAAGACGTTTTATATTATAACTTCAAGCACCGCCAAGAAGTAACCCGATCATTTCTTTATTTTGAGTCTGCGCCTAACACGAAGATTATCACTGAGGGATTCAACAACGTAGGCGACATATGACCAAACAGTTTTATGCTCGTCATCAAGAGGGTTGTGCTCGGAGATGGCTCCAATCTAGTAAGCTTCGAGTTCCAGTCCATCCTTTTAAGCTTTATTTGGAGTACTTCTAACATTTCTCCTTATCTCCAGGTCTGACCCCGTAGAAACCACAGGGTTCGATGTATAATGATCATTTAACCGTGTTGCAAAAATGCTCCAAAAGCTTCGCTAAGTGTCAAGCGTTGCCTTGCTGATGAGTTCCTTCATCGATATCACTTGCTCAGCCCTCGGCAGAGTATGGTAGTAAGCGAAGGTCGGGCTCTTGCGGGCGTGCCCCCAGCTACTATACTCCTGGCGTTAGTGGAGTCAGAACGTGTGCCTCTAATCGGGGATAAAGCGGCGGCTACGACCAAAATCAAGGTCAAAGTAAAGGGGGGCCCAAAAGAGTAAAGACATTGCTAGTTCCAGTCAGGAGCCTCATCCAGAGGAGAAGGATAAATCCCAAGAAAGGATAAGTCGTGAGGGAGCCAGGTGCCCTTCTCCCATAGATAAGGTCACCGAGAAGCCTATAGAAAAGACAGTGAAGAAGGACCCAAGGATTCTCCTCTTAAAGACACTACGGCGATGAAGGAGCATATCTCCCCAAAGATTCCACCTCCAGCCAAATCTTTAAATCACGCTTCTCGACAAGAAGATTCTATGTCGCTGTTCCGTGGTTTAGGCGATCAGCCTTTACCGGAAACTGTCTCTCTTCTTCAGTTATTAGTTCTGACACCTATTTCTAGACTCCCGAAGAGAAAATCACGCCCACAAAAGCCAGGCTGACCACACCAACTATCCAAACTCCGGGCTCTGATCTGTTGGGGGGTCACTAGCACACACACAACAAGAGCACTGCACGTCACAACATCCTTTTCATCGTATGCCTTCCTAGTTCTGACTTGAACTGTTTTTTATGAGTTACAGGTGTAATGACTAAGCAAAAGAAATATGCCCAACCATTCGGTTCATGGCTTTCTGACAGCAGGCCTGGCCATAGAAGATCCTCAGACCGGGATACACGCGATCGTTCAGACCGACAGAATCACAAAGAATTGGAGCGATAGAGGACCAAGGAGAAGGAGAAGGAAGGGGAAATTTAGAAAGAGAAGGAAATAGTGCTTCAAAAACTTGACAAGGAGCAGGAGCATAAAAAGGAACTTGACAGGGAGACGCCGTCGCGACCCCAGCCATCGCTCTCACGATAAATTCGGTCGTGGCTCCGAAGAAAAACCCTTTAGCGAGCACTCTGACCAAGGTTTCGTCTCAGTCCAACCTTCCTCCAGCTCCCCGGTCTCAATCTAAAAAGACTCCTCCACAGCTTGCAAGCTCTGCTTCATCAGGTGGGAAAAAAGAGAAAGAAATCCAGGTCGCACCTCCTTAGGGTCAAGACCTGCCTGTCGAAGAAAGAATGAAGCTATTGGTGGAAACATTTCTAGATCTATGCTTTGACCATATCAGTTCTTGCCCTCCTTAAAACCTATGACAAAGGCTTTTGGGGGAAGATTCAAATCCAATGCCAACTTTGATCATCCTACTATATCGAGAAATGTAAGCTTAAATAAGGAGATTGTCTGAGACTATCTGGAAACTCGAGCTCGAGATTGCTAACATGAACCAAATTCGGGACTTCGAAAAAAGCATCCTAGGACATACTCAAAATGAGTTGGATGACTGTGAAGTTCAGCTTGCAGTGGTGAGGAAGTGGTACAATGTCACTAAGATGGACCTTGATAATCTACGTGTTAGGATGAACACCGAGCTCAGTGAATGGTCGCTCCTGACCAAATCAGTTAAAGATGAGCTAAAGCTGGTGGCGGAGTCAAATAAAATCCTGATTGCAAAGCTGGTATTTGTCAATAGCGAGGAAGAGAAGTTGGCATAGGAAAATGCCAAGCTCAAGGCTTTGATATATGAAAATGCCAGGCTTAAGGCTTTGCTGGCGGCTTCCGAGAAAGCTAGAGGTTAGGCTGAGGCCAATGTCAATGCTGCTCTTGAATCAGTATCCACAACTCAAGCCGAACATGACGAAGAGGTTTAAGAATTGAAAGCCAAAGTGGCTGAGGCTGAGGAAATGCAAGAAAATCTTGGCTCCTAGATGTTAACCTTCTATGCACAAGTCCTTTGGCATTGGTATTTGTCATGGACTAAAGGTTATCCACAGACTCTAGCAGATATTTGGGAAATCTTCTTATTGGAAGAGAGATGCTTTGGAAGGGGGCATTATCGATGAGGCCAAGTTACATTCTACATACTTGAAAGGTGACGAGCTGTAAGTTCTTTCTGAAGGCCAGAAACTACTTAAAGAGGAGGAGGATGCGGACCGTCTCAAGCTTAAAGGCAAATTCGTCACAGAAGGGAGTCCAATACGACCAAGGAATCAAATAGCAAGCCTACTCTAGGCACCGGCTCCTCTGGTGCCGTTATTGTTGTTGCGCGCCTCCTCTTGCTCAGGGATCCGCTTCCGTGGAGGGTTACAATCCCAATGATTTAGGATGTTTTGAACGCAAGCATCTTTCTCCAATCGTTAGGGTCAAAACTCCTGCAACTCTCGGAGATCGTTCTACTAAAGGTATTCATACATTCTTCCCTTAATTTGCGAAAGTTGTGATGGGGTCTCCAATCGAAAGGCCCGTTGTTTCGACGAAGTTAACAATCATTGCTCTCCCTGCTTTAGGTATGAAACCGACCGAAGTCGCCATGGGGCCAAAAACCAAGGCAGTTGATGAGCCTACAATGCCTCTTAGTGGTGACACACCAAAGGAAGAGGATATGATAGCGGCACTGAAAGATCTCGAGCAAGGACGGTGATGACGATATTATTTACACCGAAGAGACTGGTAAAAGTGGAGAGTTGACCCTTGCGGGGATGAAGGCAAGGAATGAGGGGAAACTTCTACAAGTCAAATTTAAGGTCTTATCGTCGCCTTTTCTTGCCGATCTTATCAATCCGATTCTCATTTCCAGCACAGAGGTCTCCATTGAGCCACCAAATTTCCCCAACTATATATACGCTCCAAACCCATATCCAAAGCAGAAGAAACTCGATTGGGAAGACTAAGAGAAAGAAGAATATACTTATTGAGACTGAAAAGAAGGGGCTGGAAAAGTTAAGGGGGCAGAAAAAGTCAACAACTCTCAAGACCTAATGATTGTTTGCCTAGTTTTTAGCTTTTGTAGGCCTGCTATGGTTGTTGCGAGTACAACCCTCATGTTCTGCTATGTATCTTCTTAAAAACATGTGATTAATAAACTTTTTGTTTGTTTATTTCGCTTTCCATTTAATGTACTTGCGATTTAACTTGTAAGTTGTCTCGTTCAAACAAGCCAAGTGCATTAGTGTAATTCAGAGGTATAATTCCCCCAATTAACCTTGAACCATGTGCCAAGTCAAGACATGTTTGAGGTTAATTTATATACTCATGTTCGTTCCCCCAGCGTCGGTGGGGACCCAAATCAGGTCTGTATTCATGCCCTTAGCATCTCGCGGGGCTAGAGTCAAGTCCATTGAACTTTTGGTCCTTGTGTCTTTATATTCTTCCGTTGTGATTTCAGGTTATAATCATGGGTTATAGCGGTCTTGATTCATGGTGTACCATTCACACTTACCCAAGTATTTCATACTCCATTCCAAACTATGAGAAATGGGGTTTGTCGGGCAAGTAATCAGATCATACTTTCCTTGGCATCGCTCCTTTTGCTCCTACGTCAAGGGAAAAGGTCGCTATATTGAGCGCCGATATCGAGCTTGAACTCAGCTAACCCTTGTATGATGAGTCGCGGAGTCGAGTTCGCTTGTCAAAACGTGAGCATGTGAATGTCGTTAGGGAATCAATCATTCCCTTCGTTCTAGTTTGGCATATGTCAATCGGATTACAACACTTAGCCAAATTAACACAAACAGTCATGGAGCATGGAACTTTTATTTATTAAGAACATTTTTTGGAAAATCACGCCTTGTTACATAGTCTGAAAATAAAGTAACCAACAGGTGTAAAAGCTTAAGTCAAATAGTGTCGTAGATGCACGACGTTCCATGCTCTTTAAAGATGATCGCCATCAACGGTCGTTAGCCTAAAAGCTCTGCTATCAAGCTTCCATTGAATGACATATGGTCTTCCCCATATTGGGCCCACGTAGATAAGGGTCGGGAAGATACGCTTCAGTATAAGATCGCTGGGCTCAAAGGTTCAGGGTCGAGCCTTCCGATTGTAGTATCGGGCAACCGGTTGTCCATGCGTTGAAGCGTGCAAGTCCGCTTCCTCTCTCTTCTTGTCTATCATGTCCAGTGACTTGAGGAGAAGAACCTTGTTAATCAAATGGCCATGATACATCATTTTGTGAGAAGGGACTTCAACCTCTACCGGAATGACTGCCTCCGAGTCATAGGAGAGCATGAAAGTAGTATGGCTAGTCATTGACTTGTGGGCAGTCCAGTATACCCAACAGGTTAATGGTAATTCATCGATCCACTTGGCCTTTACCTGCACCAATCACTTTTTCAGAGCAGACTTGTTGATCTTGTTCACAACTTCGACTTGTCCATTCAATTACAGGTGTACACTTGATGTATATCTCTTCCTGACGTGACATCATTGGCAGAAATCTTTAAGCTTCATGTTATCAAATTGATTCTCATTATCATTGATGATAGTTCTGGGGAGCCCAAATCGACATATGATATTTTTGTTGGTAAAGTTGACCATCCACATCATTGTGATTGTAGTTAGTGGCTCAGCTTCAGCCCGCTTTGTAAAGTAATCAACAACCATGATTGCATACTTCACCCCGCCTTTAGAGATTGGAAGATTTTGATGTCTACTCCCCCATACTGCAAATGGCAAAGGACTAACCATCTGGGTGAGTTGGTTGGGCCAAGCTCTAGGAATCTTTGCAAACTTCTTGTATTTGTCACAACGTCATGAATAATCTGCTGCATCTCAGTTCATAGTAGGCCAAAAGTAGCCATGCCATAGTATCTCTTTTACTAAAGTTTGCCTTCTGGTGTGGTCGCCATAGTCGGCTTCGTGCACTTCTCGCAACAAGAGCATGGCGTTGTCATTAGAGATGCACTGGAGCAAAGGAACTAAGAATCCTCTTCTGTAAAGCGTATCGCCTTGCATGATATATCTTGAGGCTTTGCGGACAATGGCGCACTTTTCATTCTTCCTTTCTAGTAGAGTTCTATGTTGTAAGAAGTTATTTATGATGGTCGTCCATGACTCCTTTTTAGGTCCGACTTCCAATGCTTGATCAACCTCCATCTGATTTATGCTTGGAGCGTTCAATGCTTCAGTTAGGACCATTTCAGTTTCTTCTAGGCTATCAGAGCTGGCTATTTTAGCTAACCTGTCGGCCTTCTGATTCTCCTCTCGTAAAATGTCGGAGATGCTATGATAGTCAAAGACATTTAACAAATCTTCTACCCGTCCTACATAGGTAGTGAGTCGTGGTCCCTTTATTTGATACTCTTTCTGAACCTGTAATACAACAATTTGGGAGTCACCGAAAATATGCAACACAACCACTCCCAACTCTTTCACGAGTTCCAACCTGGAAATCAGGGCTTCATACTCAGAATCATTATTAGTAGCGGGAAAATTTAGCCTCTAGGCATAATGGATCGATCGTCCCTTAGGAGTTAATAAGACAGCTCCGACACCATAACGTTGATCATTATGGGCACTGTATGTATACAGCTTCCAAGTGCCTGGTCCCGATTTGACTTCTGGAGGGCCTGCTTCATTGTTTGGGATATCATCTTCAAGAGTTGTAAATTCGGCTATGAAATCGGCCAATGCTTTCCCTTGGATTGATTTCCATGGATGGAAAGCGAGATCGAACTGACTTAGCTCGATGTTCCACTTGAGTAACCTCCCAGACGTCTCAGGTCGTTGAAGGACTTGTCGTAGCGGTTGTTCAGAGTATACTTTGATCGGGTAAGCCTAATAATAGTGGCATAGCTTTCTTGAGGCGATCAACAAACTATAAGCGAGCTTCTTGATTTTTGGGTAGTTGTGTTCTGCCTTTGTCAATTTCTTGATCACATAATACGCCGGCCTCTGAACCCTGTCTTCCTCGCGGACGAGTGTTGAGCTAATAGCATGTAGGGGTACCCGTCAAGTACAAGAATAAGTCCTCATGATCTATTGGCTTGGATGATATGCGACGCCTCTCCAGGTCACTTAGCAGGTTCTGAGAAGTTTCGACACAATCTGGAGTCCATGAAAAGTTGATTTCCCTCACTTTATTAAGTCAAGGAAGGGAATGCGCTTGTCGGTGGCTCTCGAAGTGAATCTTCCCAAAGTTGCCACCTTTCCTGCCAAGCTCTACACATCCATTATTTTTCGAGGCTCTTGGATGCCCTTGATTGCTGCAATCTAATATGAACTATTTCTATTCTTCGAGAACTGGCGATGAAACCCAAAAACTTCCCTAACGCAACGAAAAACAAATATTTCAAAAGGTTGAGCTTTATCCCATAGTCCGGAGAATACCAGACATCTCTGCTAAGACTTTGACATGGCTGGCCAACTGCTTCGACTTCACAAATATGTCATCCACATATATACCTCCATCGACTTTCCAATCATGGCGGTCAACAGCGACCGATGAACGTTATGTTCAGGTAAGATTATAACCAACCGGGTTCAGTGCTGGCTGGCTATGCTATCCTAAGGGTCACATGCGTATGATGCTTGGATATCTTGCTAGAGATGCTCCGAATAGGATAAGGAAGATCCTTTTCTTTGGTCATTGATGGAGATCCATCTTCCAATACGAACATTGCGTTCAGTTGTAAACCTATATGGTGACATAATAGAATGGGGTATTATGCTGTCTAAGATTGATACATTTATTTTCGAAATTGATTTCCACACTATGCACTAGTAATAATAAAAGAGAATTTTCATGTATGGGAAATACGGTTGACCAAACGTTGATACGTCACTCGGCCGTTCTTCAGTCCAAAGGGCATAACCATGTAGCAGTACAGTCCGAGATCCATAATGAAGCTAGTGTGTTCCTGGTATGAAACATGAATTGGGATTTGGTTATATCCAAAGTAAGCGTCTATAAATGAAATAAGTTCATGTCTAGCTGTTAAGTCAACTGGATGATCAATCCGAGGAAGTGGAAAACTGTCTGTTTGGTATGCCTTGTTTAAGTCTGAGAAATCAATGTATGTCCGCCACTTCCCATTAGCCTTCTTTACAAGGACCATATTTGATATCCACTTAGGATATGTTGCATCTTGAATGAATCCATTTCCCTTTAGTTTTTCAACTTCCTCTTTCAGAGCTTCCAACCTCACTGGGATGAGCATACGCGACTTCTGCTAAACTAGAACGTACTTTGTGTTGATGTTGAGGGAATGACTCATGATTGATGGAGATATCCCGCACATGTTAGCATGGGTCCATGCAACCACATCAAGGTTTGCTCGAAGAATGCCAGTCAATTCCCTCGTCCGGACGGGGTTCAAATGAGATCCGAATCTTCAAGACCCTAGTTGGGCCGTCGTTATCGATCAGAATCTCCACTATAGTCTCGTTGGAAGTCACCGTCCTACATCCGGTTCTTTATCCTCTCTGGGATCAATGTCATCGAACTAGCGAATGGGAAATTCTGACCGAGATGTCTCCTTTATTTGTCATGTTGTCACCTCCATGGCAGGAGAGGGCACCTTTAGGCTCTTTGCCTTCTCTATTGCGGATTTCCTTTCACTGCTAGTATGCTCTTCCCATTACTTGGTCTCCCCGGACCATTCCCACTCCAGCCTCAGTTGTGAATTTCAAGAGTAGGCACCAGGGAGCTATGCTTGCTCGGAATTCTACCAGGGTCGGTCGGCCCAAAAGTGCGTTGTACGGAGAGTTGATATCCATCACAAGAAATAAGAGGATTCGCACTCTCCTAAGATCTCCCTTACATAACTCCAACGGTAATTCAGCTACCCTTACTGGTTCAGTGGTTGAGCCATTGAAGCACATATCCTTCACTTAAATATTTTCTTAAGTATTTTCATGGTTGGTTTTGATGAATTACGAGATGACTCCGTGAGATGTATTCTTTGGCTTATTCCTAAAATGGAAAAACCAACACTGACGTTAATTCGGTGGCGTTTTCTTGTGATTTTCCATGTTGGTTTCATGAACTATGCCTTGAGATTCCGACAGTGCACGTTTTATAAAACGATTTCAATAAGGATATATATATATATATATATATATCGTTCCAAAACTATATTATATACACTATTTCCCAAAATACATAGATTTTCAAAGAGATAATTCAAATGTTTTCAGAATCATCTTATAAGCTCGTCTTTTTAAATCAAGTATCTTCAATATATAAATTCTACGTGTTTGCATCTTCGAGAAGACGAGGAATAGACTTGAATGATATAATAAACTACATGGTATGTTATATGTAACGAACATGGATTTTCGACTCCGAAAATCAACACAAAACTACCATGTTGACTATTCAGACATCGGAAATACCTGATCGTTAATAGAAAGAAGTTAGAGGGTGAGAATAGATAAGATAGAAAATTAGAATAGAAGAAGAACACAATCAGAGTAAACACGAATCTCACAGCGGAATGAATAACATATAATATATAACATAACTTTGCAATAAAACAGTATAATAACATTATCAGAGTACAACACTTACATACAGCAGAAATAACAATAGCTATATAATCCTGAAGCCTCCTGCTTCAAGCTCCTCCAAGTATATCTGTAAAGACCTGAACTACTTGACTGCCTGTACAAATTTGGGCACCCAAGAGTTTAGGGAAAACAAAATAAAATAAACTCTGGGTCAGTCATGGGACTGGTGTGAGTAAACTCAAATCATTTGGTTTAACTTTTGAAAACCCCTTTCAAAAAGAAAAGATAATCGTAAGACCGATCCACACATAAACACAGATGGTTTTTACCTAACGATAACCCAAACAGTTTTGGAAATCTATACTTTTCTGATATTATAATAATGTCTAATCACAAGTAATTAGCAATCTAGTAGAACGCTTGCATCTCACGTTCCACATATATAGTATACAAACAAAATCGCGGTCACTTATTGGAAATTGGATTTCGACTAAGACAAGGTATGGGACCACCTGCCGATAGTGTATCTCTAGAGGAGAATACACAGGGTTCAACAAGAACATCTTGCAACCCGACCCTCACATGACCGACCACTCATTTCGCTTGAGTGTATCGAATGTATATCACCAACGGTTGGGAGCTACCCACCGTCTCCCGAAAAGGGACAGCATCGAGCATGGATAAAAGAATGAAATGGATTTTCTCTAGATAGGTGATATACACCCTAATGGGAGCGACCTACTTAGCCATGCTGCCTGCCCGATTTTTGTCATTTCCCCGTTGATGAGGCTTGAGGTCATAACGTATCTTTGACAGATCACACATTCATTTACTTTGAATGCCACATCGTCATACCCACCAAATCACAAATTGATTTCCTCAAAAATACCACGGGTATAAAGCTAAGAGAAACGAATTCCTCCGCCACCAAACGTAAGTACGTTTGAAGTGATCAACTTACGCAATCCGTCAGATATACTCTGTCAGACATTCGTCCATTCACGTTGTCCTGGGACTGGACAAACCGAAGGCACTATTCTGTAAACAGGATAGCCCTTGTGTAACTCCGTCTTCATTATCTCCATAATATTTGATCGCAACGCTAACGTCTATACATAGTGGGTTTCAGATAAAAATCCGATTCGGTCTCTCCGTATTGACGACGGAAAAATGGTCAAAAACTTCGATAGTCGGTGATTTAACTATCAAAGAAAAACAGGTGTGCAAACAACGATATTATTTCCGGATGGAAATTCTATCGATCAGTCAACATTCAACATTTATCTTTCTTAATTTATCCATTTTCCCTTCCTATTTATTCGTAAATTCTTATTTTCTAAATTTAGAAAATATACTTTATTAACATTGGAAACATTTCCAGATCTATTTCACGCATCACTGTCATTCCAGTATTCTTTCTCATCAACATTTCATGTTCTATGATTAGAAAATATCTCTGATTTTATTTAGAAAATGTTTCCAAAATTTATTCATTTGATTTAAACAGATGTTTAAATAAAACATCACTAAGCCAATTTAAACCATTACACTCATTAACTAAATTCACTAAATCCATCTTCACTATCGAACCTTACCCATCCCTTAGTTAAAAATGAAATCAATCAAGTTGGGGTATAATTACCTCTCAGACCTTAACTGAACAACATTTCTAACCTCGCAATAGACAAGGTTCACCTTTTAAACCTTTAACAACTTCCTTATGTAACTCGGATTCTATTTATGAATCATCTTCTTTATTTTAAAACATTGATTTTAACTATAGCGTTATAATTCCTTTCTTATTAAATATCCCACTTCAAAATGTAACTTTTATTCCTTAATTTTACTAAATAACTAAACCACTAATTTATTAATAAATAAGTAAATCTTGATTAAACGAAAAGTAAATATTACTTTCCCGAATTTGATATAATCGAATTCAGTGTATAATTTTCTTTTTCGAATAATCTCTATTCGATAGCTCCTTTTCGAATAAACTATATTCGATAATTCTTTCTTCGAATAACTATATTCGATAATCTCTCTTCGAATGATTTGCATTCGATTAATGTCCTTTAATTCTATTCGAATAAACTATCTCGAATAACTCCTTTGGATTAACTCATTTGGATTAACTCGGTTTGATTAACTCAACTTGACTAACTCAACTCGATTAACTCAACTTGGTTAACTTACTTGATTAACTCAACTTATTTTATTCCTATCGAATAACTAACATTTGATTAATTTATATTCGAATAACTTTGTCTGCTTTAACTTTATTTCGAATGGCGAATATTTGATTTAACTCCATTCGCTTGACTCTAGATCGCAGCGATCACAATGGTTACGCCTGATTCCCTCGGGAAACTTCCGACCGCCATAGGCTATCTGCAGCCCTGCGAATTACGCTAGCAGTCGTACGAAATGGCGACACATCCTAAATAACTATGTTTGACTAACTCTATCTCAAATAACTATATTCGATCAACTCTAATTGAATAACTAATATTTAATAAATTCTAATTCAATTAATTCTAACTCTAATCGATTTACTCTAACTGGTTAACTCTAACTGATTAACTCCTTTGATTAACTCTACGTCCCTATTCAGTTTCAATTGTCGATGTTGAAACCGATTCTTACTTCTCTATATAAGTCCCGACTTATATGTTCTATTTATCCAATGATAAACATTTTATTTAATTTATAAAATATTATTTATAAATTTATCTTCTCAATCTATCGGTCAGAATAGATTCTATTTAATATCTTTGCTTTAAATCCGTATCAGGTTGTACCCGTGTGCGAAGCACGGGTCTAAACCTTTCAAATATAAAATCCTCCTTTTATACAATTCTAGTCACTTTTCAAGTATTTTCTTTTATAATCTATTTGTTTACAAAATAAACCCCTTTTTGATAATTCTATTTATTTTATAAAATATTTTCTATATATAAAATCAATTGATTTTATAAGTAATTCCTTTGATAATCTAACTATTCCCTTTCTATTTATTTTACACATATTTCCTCTTTCTATTCTATTCATTTTCAAATAAATATCCCTTTCAATTCTATTTGTAAGTGGTTTACAAATATTTCTTTTTCAACTCTATCTGTAAATGTTTTGCAAATATTTCCCTTCAATTTTACCTATTTGATTAACAAATAAATATTCCTTTTTAATCTATTTATTTTCTAAATAAATATTTTCTTTTTATAAAATCTTTTAATTTTATAAATATTTCTTTTTCAATATAACATTGAAAATTTCCCTTTTTACCATTCCAGTATTCCTTATGGTATTTAACATACCATATAACAATGATCGGTATCATTCAACAATACAAAATCAATAACAAATTTCATATCACATCATATAACATAATATATGAAAACAGTAAAATAAATGTTGAGGAACCCAGTTGGGTCCCTCCGACCTGTTCCCCTGCATCCACAGACGTTAATTAACATAAACAACATGAGTATGAAATATTCTGGTAAACAGAATCAATATTCGATTCACGATTTATACATATCGTTATCGATATTTTCAACCAATTAACTAGCAGTTCAACCAAACAACCAATACACAGCAAACAACCATCATTTATCAATTCTAAAGATACTTTATAAAAATATAAATTGAGTAGAGTTAGTGAGATTTACTCACCTTGTTCGGTTTATCGTTAAATAAAGATAATTGGTCATTGATTTGATTCAGGCGTTTAATCTCACCACAAATCTAAACGAGCTCTAATTCACTTTCGGTCAGTTCCATTGGGTAGTGTCCGTCCGTATGATCCCAACGGATCTTGTTTTGCTGAATTTCGTTTACGTATGAATTTGTTATGAATTTTACAAGTTGTGTACATATCTAAAATAATAAAACTTAAGTATTTATCTTCTTGGGCTTTACCTTTGTTTATCCGGCCCAACATCCTTACACTACCAGACCGCACCCTCAAACTCATCTTCCCCAAAAACACAGAACCCGTCGCTCTTGTACTCCTCCTTACCACGGTCGATTTCTTCAAGCTCCATCATCTCCCTCTTCTCTTCATATTAAATCACACAAAAATCTCCACAATTCTCGTTGTGATCTCCTCTTCCATATCATCCCCTCCATGCTCCACTCGACGCCTCCTCCCTGCTCGCGACGTCACGCCAGCAAGCACAGACACCGAACACTTCTGTCACGGAATTACCCAATTTGTTGCGTATAGTGCGAAATCACTTCATGAATCCAATGATGATAACCAATTTAACCACAAATCACCATACCCAAAGAAAAGTCGAACCCTAGGTTCGCTGTTACAGCCGCATCGAACTCCAGCATGTTTGATCTCCACAAAAAGCATATTCAGATGAAGCTAAGCCCTTCCCGAATCCAAATATATATAGATTAGGATTTTTAGAAGTTTGTATGAATTTTCCTTGATTTTTGAAAGAGGATTTTTCATGTTTGGGTGCTGGCGGCGCATTTTCTCAGAGGGATGGTAAATGTTTAGGGTTAAGGAGTGTAAAGGATATTATATAGGATAGGTTTTATATATTTTTTATTCGATTATTTTATTTATTTTTAAGCAATCGCTGTTTACATCCTCTAAAATTCCTGTGATCACATACGATACCCAAAAGTCACGAAATTGGACATGCAGCTACAGTTCGACATTACGGACCCAACGAAACTGGTTTCGTCGAATTCCGACTTCGTTTGCTCACACAACGTATTTTTAACCGTCGAAATACTGACTGTTTTTCACATTAAAATCCTGTACGACCACATACTGACTTCAAAAATCACGAAAATTGAAATCTAACAATAATTTAAAATTGCGGATCCAACAAAAATTAGTTTCACCGAAAACAGAGGTCGTTTGCAAAACTGGCTATTTTAAAAGCTCAAAATAAACCATTTAAATATATAAATATTTTTAAAAACATTTAAATTTAATATTAATAAATTAATATTATCGTATATATTCACATACACTATCATACGGCTTCAAAATATACCTATCTGGATTTATAACTCGATATATCAAAATTCCCAGTTATATCGATATTCGATCTATATTTAAAAAATCCATTTTAAAATATAAATAAATCGATATAAATTATAAAGGAATTCCATAGCGACTTTTCTAAAATTTGATTTGGACATAAATAAAAATCTACACAATGAAATCCCTATTTTTCTCTTTCACTAGAAAAATATACTTCATCAGCTCCGAATGTTTCTTGTTCCACAGAAATCCGATTTAAAATGGACCCTGTACATTCAGTTGAAGTTCAAATCGCCAAATAGCGAACTACCGCGTCATTTCGAGCTCGATTTTAATTATAATAGAATTATACGTTCAAACTGTCGTTCAAATAATATATTCGTTATTCTAATTCAAATTCTAAACTGAATTAAATATCACCGATGATCCAATTCACACCATTTTGTGTTTTCCACTATTTTCAGAAATTAAATATATTATATTATTTATTTTAATTAAATATTCAATATTATTTAATTCTGGTCATTTTAAATAACCAAACCATTATTTAATAATTAAATAAATTATTTATATACTATAAAAATACGGGTCGTTACATTCTTCCCCCCTTAAAATAATTTCGTCCTCGAAATTGCTAAGGTAGAGAACAAACCCTATTGACTAGTACAATTTATTTGTTTACTTACCAACTTCAGTTTCAACTGAACCAATTTATTTTCAATTAAAATATTAATTATTCCTACTAACGAAAATTTTTAAAAATCCTGAAAATTTTCTAACACCCGAAATTTTCGAAAAATTTCGCCTGAACCTCCCTTGTACCGGTCAATAGTTCAAACCCCATCTCGCCTCTCTAGGCCTTCTCCAATCCAAAAAAAATAAAACAACCAAGCGGCTTGCCAAATCGGCCCATAAATCACCAAATCCATAAAAATAAACGTGTACCTTTTTGTCGGACATATCATTAAATTCTTTCCATCTGCTACCCTGTTAGCATATACAATTGCATCCCCAAACAAAATTCCAATCATATCCTCAAAACCAAATCATTCAAGTCCCCAAGCCAAATTCCATTTCAAACGAAAGCTCCACCCTTGATTCCCACTCCTAACTCACCAATCAATACCATTTCAGATTCCTATCTCACAACTCAAAAATCTGATTCGAATTAAATTTCCAGTTAATTGGTTTCAATTCAATTCATATTTGCTTTCACAAATTCCTTTAATTTGTTTTTAATTCATACTATCTTCCTGGGGATTTTAAACAGTTTAGTTTTTCTAAAATAAATTATTCCCTTTCGGGATTCAAAACCACTTGTTTTCTCAAAACAATTCAACACAAAATCTTTGGTAGTACTATATCACTTTCAAAACCATATCTAAACACTTCCATTTTGAAATTCATTTCAAAATATCATTTTCAATGCTTGAAAACAATTTAAAATCTCCTAGGATTTTAAAATTCTCATATACTTATTCCAAATCCATTTACAAACACCCGTCCACATTTTGGGAATTTCAATTCCAATTCTGATTTAAATTTCAGATTTACTTCATCTTATTCCATATATTACACGTATATGAATTTTATTTGGTTATATATAAATAACCAACTCACTTTAAGCTTCATTCGATCTAGATAACAACCAACACATCCAATGTACTATAATACTTCAAATATTAATATTTTGTTTACATCAAAATATAATTTGGGTAAAATTATTTCATTTACCCTTTTTCAAAACATACTTTGTCGGTTCATCGTATTCGAGTGTTTAGAAACTCCTATCGATACAGTGGATCAAATTGATCGACCAGAACTCATAAAAAACTCAACAAATAAATCTCAATAATATAAAACAATTTTTATAAAAGCTACAAATACGTTCACTCGTATATATACTCTCAAAACAATTTAGGGCATTACTAACCCCATCTCTACTGAGTTACGCCACAGAGCCAAGGTAATCACTTAACCTTCAGCTCTGATACCACTGTAACGAACAGGGATTTTCGACTCCGAAAATCAACACAAAACTACCATGTTGACTATTCAGACATCGGAAATACCTGATCATTAATAGAAAGAAGTTAGAGGGTGAGAATAGATAAGATAGAAAATTAGAGTAGAAGAAGAAGAACACAATCATAGTAAACACGAATCTCACAACGAAATGAATAAAATATAATATATAACATAACTTTGCAATAAAATAGTATAATAACATTATCAGAGTACAACACTTACACACAGCGGAAATAATAATAGCTATATAATCTTGAAGCCTCCTGCTTCAAGCTCCTCTAAGTATATCTGTAAAGACCTGAACTACTTAACTGCCCATACAAATTTGGGCACCTAAAAGTTTAGGGAAAACAAAACAAAATAAACTCTGGGTCAGTCATGGTACTGGTGTGAGTAAACTCAAATCATTTGGTTTAACTTTTCAAAACCCCTTTCAAAAAGAAAAGATAATCGTAAGACCGATTTGCACATAAACACGGATGGTTTTTACCTTACGATAACCCAAAACAGTTTTGGAAATCGATACTTTTCTGATATTATAATAACATCTAATCACAAGTAATTAGCAATCTAGTAGAACGCTTGCATCTCACGTTCCACATATATAGTATATAAACAAAACCGCGGGCACTTATTGGAAATTGGATTTCGACTATGACAAGGTATGGGACCACCTGCCGATAGTGTATCTCTAGAGGCGAATACACAGGGTTCAACAAGAACATCTTGCAACCCGGCCCTCACATGGTCGACCACTCATTTCGCTTGAGTGTATCGAATGTATATCACCAACGGTTGGGAGCTACCTACCGTCTCCCGAAAAGGGACAGCATCGAGCACAGATAAAAGAAAGAAATGGATTTTCTCTATATAGGTGATATACATCCTAATGGGAGCGACCCACTTAGCCATGCTGTCTGCCCGATTTTTATCATTTCCCAGTTGATGAGGCTTGAGGTCATAACGTATCTTTGACAGATCACACATTCATTTACTTTGAATGCCACATCGTCATACCCGCCAAATCACAAATTGATTTCCTCAAAAATACCACGGGTATAAACCTAAGAGAAACGAATTCTTCCGCCACCAAACGTAAGTACGTTTGAAGAGATCAACTTACGCAATCCGTCAGATATACTCTGTCAGACATTCGTCCATTCACGTTGTCCTGGGACTGGACAAACCGAAGGCACTATTCTGTAAACAGGATAGCCCTTGTATAACTCTGTCTTCATTATCTCCATCATATTTGATCGCAACGCTAACGTCTATACATAGTGGGTTTCAGATAAAAATCTGATCCCGGTCTCTCCGTATTGACGACGGAAAAATGGTCAAAAACTTCGATAATCGGTGATTTAGCTATTAAAGAAAAACAGGTGTGCAAACAACGATATTATTTCCAGATGGAAATTCTATCGATCAATCAACATTCAACATTTATCTTTCTTAATTTATCCATTTTCCCTTCCTATATATTCGTAAATTCTTATTTTCTAAATTTAGGAAATATACTTTATTAACATTGGAAACATTTCCAGATCTATTTCACGTATCACCGTCATTCAAGTATTCTTTCTCATCAACATTTCATTTAGCAGCTATGAATTTTCTTTTGCAAATATGGATAATGTTTGGCAAATTCTAAAGCCGAGCATGGATAATGCTTGCTCCTTTTTTTTAATGTGGTCAGCGCAAAGCCTACCACCATTTCTAATACCTACTCCCCTAGCCGAGTGTGATATATTTCTTTAAGACGAGTATGGATGATACTCACCCCTTCTTTTTCTACACCACGAGCGTTTACTGCTCGCTGGACACATTAAGCTAACATGAGTCGAGCATGAAAAACACTTGCCCTAAGCCGAGTATCGATAATGCTCGCCCTTTCTAAGCCAAGTACGGTTAATACTTGCCATTAAGCCGAGTATGGATAATGCTCCGAGTATGGTTGATACTCGTCACCCCTCAAAGCCAAGTGCCATCTCCAAGCCGAGAACGGTTTATTTTTGTCTTTGTGGGAATTAACTCTCATAAAGACAGTGATCATCTCGACCTTAATACGGTTCCCGATGGTTGTCGGTTTTCCGGCCTTAAAACAACCTAATTCGGTTGTCGGTTTTCTGGCCTTAATACAATCATCGGAATCGTCGGGTTTCTGGCCTTAATATGGTCCGGCGCAACCATAGCTACTCGAACGATTGTGCTTCGATTCATATTTTAGAAAACACCTTCCTCTGTCGAAGAAGATGCATTCTGAGGGGCAAACTGTTAGCCCTCTTTTTGGCAAAAGCAGCAACGGGTCAAATCGAAGCCCAAACGCGCAACCAGCCAAATTAGACAGATCGCACTCCAGGAAACCCAGCAGAAGCTCAGTCCGAGGTAATCACGAATTGGGCCGAGCCACTTCTCAAACAAGCCAATAACTCACTCCGGAAGATTCGCTCTCCTAGTCGACCGAGAGAACCGCTCTCATATAGGGCATATCGGCCGAATATTTCGGATCTGCATGGAAATATCCAGCGGAGCTGTTCAAATACTTAGCCAGACTTTCAAGGAAGAAAAGGCGGTCAACCACATCCGGACAAAGCTCTACTTTTGATACACCACACCATGGATGCCACGTAAGCTGCAACTTCCGAGGATACTATTTATGAATAGTGGAATCAGTCTTCCAGCCGCTATTCAATCTAAGGAATGGACTCCACGCGTCCAAGTCTTTCCAGAAAGGCCGGACCACGTCACAACAGCCCAAGTCGCCATCTCCACCTATAAATAGCTCAAAGCTTAAAGAGGAAAAGGGCTTCGTTTCCTACTTCTTTCCAGAGAGAGAGAGACCTGTTCTGGAAGAGAAAAATAGCCATCTTTTTTCTTTTCTTCAAACAGAAAAAGCATTGTAATTGTAATCCAATAATATAAAAAGTGGACGTAGGCACAGTCTTTGTTGAACCACTATAAAAAGTTTGTGCGTTTTCCCCGTTTTCTTTACTTTTTCTGCATTTTATAATCAGTATTCGTGTGCTCTTCACATGATTGGGAGTTGACCGTCAGTAGTGACCAACTTTTGACGTCAACATGAACTACTACATATAATTTTCCTACTTTACTTTAAACTTAGCATACAGTTTCTTAACATTATAAATCATTATTTTCAATGCCGTAACAATAAATGTTTTCTTATTTAAAACATGTATCCAGGTGTCATCTTTCCATTAAATTATTGCATTTTTATTTTGCACTGCCAAACATATAATTGTTCTTTTTTCCCCACTTTAGAATTTTTCCATATAGTTTAATCATCTTCAACAATAACACCGTATATCATCACAAAAATGCAAAAATAATCCATCAGGATACATAAATATGAAGTTCCACATATATTTTCAATTGCAAAGTAGTTTGCAATTTGTATCAGTTGTAGTCATATAGAATGCAAACTGATTCGGGTTACTATATATGTACTTTATTTTTTATTTTATTTTTTTGACTGAAGATTGTTTTCTTTTTTGATGCTGAAAACAAAAACCTTTCCATTTTGATATTCTATGCAAATATTTGCATAAAGCAAATACTATGCATATTATTAATTTTTTAACAAGGAAATATCGCTTTACGCTTTCCAGTAACGAAGATTTGAGGTTTAGATCTCAGTCTCGAGAAATTGGAATAATCTGAAAGTTTCAACACTAGCTTCAGTTTGCTATTTTTTGATGAAAAAGCATAACTAAACCAGAATTTATCAAACTACCCATGTTAACATATTTTGCAATGTTTTGGTACTCAAATATTATAGCATCTCCAATCATTTATTATACTAGTGTGTGGCCCGTGCTACGCATACGAGCAATAGAGTGATAAAGAAAATTGAAGTTATGAGGTTACGTATCCACTTATTCTATGACTTTTGCTAGGATGGTTGAATTTATGCCTTAGTGAATGTATTTTATGTTTGAATTATGTAATGACATCTAGTAGTGTACAACATAAGTTATATATATATATATACACACATATGTATAAATAAATATATGTGTGTGTGTGTGTTTTATTTTTTATTTTTTGAAGATGGGTAATATTTTTATTAAAGGCTTTGCAGCCTAAAAACCTGATAATAGCCACTTCGGCCTTTACACTACTAGCTTAATCCAACTAAATAGGCCCAAGCCCACTTGTC
Organism: Allium sativum; assembly: GCA_030737875.1. Lineage (NCBI taxonomy): Eukaryota > Viridiplantae > Streptophyta > Magnoliopsida > Asparagales > Amaryllidaceae > Allium > Allium sativum. The sequence goes on from CM060911.1 coordinate 185,597,790, forward strand.
AAGGGAAAATCTATCACACAACAATACGAATCCACCTTTCTCTGAACATTTCAAAAGTTATTCTCTCGAAAGTTCTGCTTCTTTCTTCAAATCTAAGAATTAGGTCTTGACGGCCGATAGTTACTACCCACGAATCGGGTTCCTTCCGCTTCGTCCCTCAGGCTATCAACGCCCCTGTTGCTGATTCCTTGCTATCAGTAAGTCCTCTTATCCGAATTCTTTTCGCCGTAATTCTCACATCTACCCAATTCATGTAACTTTTGTTTGGGTTTTGCGCTGCTTGCCTGAATATTCTGGCGTTTCTTTCCCTCCAAATCGTCCACATAGAGTTGGTGACAGCAACCTTATAGAGTTTGGCTTCGTAGTTTACCAGCTGCCTGCTGACTTTCAGGTGATTGATGCATGTAGTAAGGTTGTAACTGCCGTTTTTTATGTTCAATTTCCTCATACAATTTCCCAAATCTTCTTCGAAAATTCGCATTCAAAGAATAAGTGTTGATGTGTTTCCACTTCTTTACTACATAGAACACATAAATTTTCCTAAATGATTCCCCATATCAAAGCCTGTCTTTCGTTGGGAGTCTCCGTTGAATAGCTTTGCAAGTGGTAGCAGCCATCTTTGGACAATTAACCCTATCCCAAATGAAATCATGTCACTCCTTAATTTGATGCTTCACCCTTACAGCATCCAATGTTGATCTAGTAGTAAACTCCTTGTGTTTCCATGCCCATATGTCCTCATTCCTGTTGTAAAACAGCGACATGTACTCAATTTTTGCTTTTATGTCTGCATTGCACGACAGACTGTTGCAAATCCAATTGTTGTCAATTATTAACTCTTCCACTGTTTTATTTGGGTATCCATAGGCTGAATATGTGTCCCAACCCAGTGGTTCAACCAGAGACTTACCATCAATCCAGGGATCCTTCCATAAGTCTGTCTCTCTCCCTTTAGCTATCTCTTTCACAGAATTATTGGCCAACTTATCTCTAATTCTAAGAATTGCCTTCCATGTAGGTGAAGCTTTGTTGTCAGAGTGTAATTGATAGAAGTTGCCCTTCAAATATCTACTTCTCATCCACTTAGCCCACAACCCACTTGAGTTAATGATTTTCCACCCCTGCTTCAATGTAAAAGCATCTCTCATTTCTCTAAGGTTGTGTAATCCTACTCCTCCTTCCTCTTTGGTTCTGCACAGATATGAGTACTTGATGTTGTGCATACTCCCCTTCCATATGAACTATGCACACACTTTTTCCAAAAAAATTCAACGGATGCATGAGGTAGTTGGAAAGTTTGTAACCAGAAGTTCACTTTAGGTTGAATGACAGTGTGTACAAGCTCTACTCTACCTGCAAAAGATAACAGGTTTGAACTCCATCCCTGCAGTTTGTCCCTTATCTTCGTAATGAGTTCTGCACATTCAGCATCAATGATTTTGTTAGATGATAAGGGCACCCCTCCTTAACTGGTAGATTTCCTTCTTGCACTTTTAGTACTTCAAGTACTTTAGCTTTCTTCCTATTGAACTTGTTGAAATAACATTTGGTTTTGAGCTCATTAACCTTTAAACCAACATTCCTTTCCAATTCCCCAAATATTCTATTGATAGTGGTGGCTGCCGCTTTAGATGATCGAATACAAATTATTAAATCATCAGCATAAAGAAGGTGACTGAGGTGGGGTTGAAAGTCATAAATAGTTGTAATTTCTTTGTTGAAGCATGCAATCTCCATTTGAAGAGTAAAAAATTCCATAGCAATAGCAAATAAATAAGGGGATAGAGGATCCCCTTGCCTTATACCACGGTTACTGCTTATGTGCCCTTTTGGAATGCCATTAATTAAGATAGAAAATGTGTGAGTATTGATGCATTCCTCAATAAGAGTTGTAATTGTGTTGGGAAATCCCATGCATTAAAGCATGTGAATAATGAATTTGCGATTAATTTCTTCATATGCTTTGTGAAGATCCACTTTTAAGCACATTTTATCTGCTTCCTGCTTATTAAAATTTCTGACTAACTCATGTGTCGATAAAGAGTTTTCTGATATATTTCTGCCTTTAATAAAAGCACTTTGACACTCAGCTATGAAATCAGGCAAAATGAGATTAATTCTGTTGCAAATTACTTTAGAAAGAATCTTATATACATATATCGTAATTATTCAATCCAACATCAAACATTTAGATTGAAAAATGGACCCTTATATCTTATGTTTATAGTATAATTCACAATGAATATACCAAAACACAGCTGATTAAAGCACCAATACATGGACATACATGAGATTATATGGTGTAATAGTTTGAAAGTACTTATCACTTCTAATTGCATCTCATATCACTTGACCATGTGTAAATGTCGAAGAATACAAATTCACTAAAAGTAGTCGAATGACACCAAAACGCATATTTTCAATATGGAATCAATACTTTTTCAATGTTTGGAAACCGGTTAATCGTTGATATTCTTAAAGATGCTATCATGCCTGACAATTAGATTATAAGAACACGTTGTTTTAAATGAGAATATGTGCCAACATAATTGAACATTAATAAAATTTGCCCAATAACAATACTTTATGTAACTACAATTTGGAAAAATTAATGAAGTACACAATACATATGCGATATTAAAATAGGTGGTCAAAATTGAAGAACATTTGAATATTGAACTTTAAGGTCCAGGCAACACATTTATCCATTGGTTTTGGTCTTTCTTTACTGTGTTAGTTGTGCTTAATAGTTAATTTGGACTAAAGTTGGTGTGGAAAAGCACTACCATATTGATTTCTCTTGCATGTGACTCATTATTTTGAACAATATAGGTAATCTCTCTTTCATGTTTTCACTGCTTCAGGACTGTTTTACATACTTTAAATAGTAAGAATAACTAAAAGTGATATTAAGGCACACATCCCTAAAAGCAAACTTAATTAGGCTCACATCCGGTCATAAACTTATTATAAATTAGATCCCTAATTTTCAAAAGTAGCGAAAAAAATGAATAAAAAAATACGAAAATTATTATTTAAATAAATTATGCAATCGACAAAAAACTCGCTCAAAAAAAATTAAAAAACACGCAAAAAAAAAAGAAGAAGCAAAAAACAGCGAAAAATGCATAATCTTACGCAAGAATTCCAATTTCTTGCATATATATGTGCAAGTACTCCAGTGTTGCATCCGCGTTTGATTTTTTTTGGCGTAGTTCTGTGCAAGTATTGCATCATTCTTGCATAAAAATATGCAATGTTTCATAACAGTGCAACTCAGTTCATTTTTATTTGCATTCAAGTGTGCAAGTAAATCTGAAACATGCACACATGTGTGCAACATACCTGCAGGTAAACAGTTAGCATAATTTCCTTTATGCAATAATTGCATATATGTATGCAAGTATTGGAAATACTTGCATGCATATATGTAACTTTTCTTTTTCTTGGCATGGACTTCTGTGATTATTTTCAGATTTTAGATTAAAAAAAAAAATAAACCAGCACCGCACTTTTTTTCGGGTCCAACATGAAGGAGGCGAAAGGAAATGAGCAGAAGGCGGACCATAAAAGTAGGAAGTGGATCCGAAAAAAAAGGAAGCGGCAATTCAAAAACAGGGGGCGAAAATGTATTATAAACTATAACCGAATGTGAGCCTAATTTTAAACCTTAATAGGGACCTGTAAAAAACGCACCCTAACTAAAACATATCTGTTATGCTTTATAGATAATTCTACCAATGTGTGTAAAAATTCATTGTTATCCACTTCTAAATAACATACACCTGATTTTTCGGTTTTCTTACGTATAAAAATTTCTCATAATAAATAATATATCTAATATCTATGAATTTGTATATATATTTTTTTTCCTAAAATCATCCTACATAAGCTCAAAAATAAAGAGGCAACCCATTTTAAAAACATGATTTTGAAAAAAATGTCACATTATTAATTTTTACGATTGTGAAAATATTAGCAGAGATTTGTATAAAACTCTACAAATATTTATAGAGGATATGCAAATATTTAAAATTTCTCAAACGTGTAACTATTTACAAAGAACGCAGATTTCTCCAAAAAAAATTTACATCGATCCAAGAAAAATTCAAACAAATTGTTGTTTTAGAGAAATGGTACTAACATTTAGATTAAATCCAAAAAAAAAAGTAATTTTGTTTTTACTTGATATCAAAATTAGTGTCATTTAAATTTGAGGTAATTAATCGAGGTCCAACCAAGAGTATATCTAAATTATAAACTACTTGCAGATAGTTAACAGTCTATAAAAATATTTTGTAAATGCTAGTTTTAAGAACCATTGTTAAATAAATTACGTAAAGTACCGATAGTTGATGTTCTCTTCACAAAAGCTAGAAAGTAGGTTTATTAAGAGCGCACTAACTAAAATATCTTTACTAATAGTTGTAATATCTTTATTGTTTTTGTAAGTGTGAATTACCAAAAATATGTTATGGATATTATTAAATCTTGATATTACTCAAATATATGGTCTAACATATAAATTTTAATTATTAATTCAGAATGTCCCTCTGCAAATATTATTAATGCGCGTATGAAACGGATCCAAACACTTTTAAATATTAAGAATAAATCAAGAATGCTGTATAAGAATTAGACTGTTAACAGTCACAATATTGCCCACCGAGACCCATGCAAGATACCATTGTGGTATAGTTGAATCGTTATCGGTCTTCTCCTACTGATGAATGTAACCGTATACCATTAACTAAAAGCAGTAACCCTTGCTAGATTTTCATATTACTACTATTATTATATGGAAGTTACACAAAATTACGGCACCACTTTCTCACGTAACTTACATGGTACTGATAGAAATAAACACACCAAGATTATGTTAAATCATTGATCTGTCATTAGTTATAGAAATCCACCCAAAAAAAAAAACTTCTAGAGCACACTCCAAGATAGGCAGACCCTTATAGCGACTTGTATATGTAGGATGAGCACTGAAGCTCATCAGATCTAAATAGTTGCAAATCCCATCACCTTTTTTGAATCAAAAATGTGTGATCTTCTAAAAAGAAGAGAGCAATGCAAATCCCACCACCTATCCGTCTCATCCCTTTGTTTTATTCTTCAGAAACCTCCTAGAGCATTTACGCTCCACCATTTCTACAACTGCAAATAAAAATAAAAACTAGTTTGCACCGATGGACACTGCATAAGTTCTAATTCATGTAGATCTGATGACCAGGACAATATTAACATACAGTTTTGCCTAAAATTCCTAACAACTTGTATTACTCTTAGACAACAATATCATGTTGATATCCTTAATTTTTTTAGAACTGAAAAAAAAAAAAAAAAAAAAAAAAAAAAAAAAACTTTAGGTATAAGCAGTTTAGACACCTCTTTTACACATTTAATAAAAGAGTTCATTGACAAACTGGGTGAATTAAGTAAAGCAGGAGCTAGCGTAAACCACAGAAACAATTGTGTTATTGATAGTGAATTTGAGTCCTTAATTTGAATCTAACGACCGAAATAACAAAAAAGAAAACAGTTTAAGGAAAAAGAATAATGCATAAAAACGTTGGAAAGGATGATTACTGAAAAGGGTTGGCGAGCCGAGCATTATTGAATTGATCAAGTTTTAGTTCATGCAAGAAACTGATCAATGAATAATTATAATCATCAACTTTCAGCCATTGAGGACTGAATTAATATGGGCAGTTTATGAAGGATCAAAGCATGAAATAGCAGCAGTAGAACTAACCAAATTTCTATTTCGTACCCGGTATCCAGCGCATCCCAAATAGCAAATGTCGATTTTGAGTGGGTGCTCCAAATTCATGACTGTGTATGCAATAGCAACGCTTCTAAATCAGTTGTCTAATCAGTGGAAGATGAAAGTGATATCCAATAGATAAATGAGAGCGGTAAATAGTCCAAAGAATAACCATTCGTTGCATCAATTCAAGTGACCAGTGAAACCAAGCAGCAGTCTTCAGAATAGGAAATAGAGGTCGAAATGTTTTTCCCAATTTGCATTAAGCTACATGGCAATTAATGAGTTGTTGGAATCCATTTGTTTTAGTTGTGAATAAAATCATATAACATGATGCATGTTACATTACTCAAGTAATAAACAAACCAATAAAGCATTAAAACACCGAAGTAAATAAGTAAAATTATGATGATTAACATTGAGAGTTATATTATTGCTGTCACCAAACATGTTATATTCTTTTGACACCTAATGAATTAGTACATGTAAAGACTTAAGAAGCATGGTTAATAAATGAGTTATGAAACAAAAGATAGCATGGACAACATAAGCTGTTTCAGAAGTTCATCAAATTAGTCTAGCACATGATCCAACATCAGTCTAAACTACTTATGTTTCCTGCGCGATTAGGTAAACTGTCAATTAATATACCTTGTGCTATTTTTAAGTTAAATAAGAAATGGTAAGTATTCTCTTAAACATATATATCCACATATCAAAAATGATAAGTAAAATAAGTAGATGCTACATAAATTAAAGCTAAATGAATAATTAAGCTAATGTAGTGGATCCATGGGAAGTGTTGTAAGGTATATTAGAAAATGATGATAACTAATGATTCATGAATTAATTAAATGTGTGAATCATGTAGTAATAAAAGAGAGCAATATTAGCAGGCGCCAATACAAATTTGCATTGTTTTTATTAGCTTTCAAATGCGCGGGAAAATTACAAATTGTATGAAAACAAACGATGAATAATAGAAATAATAATAAAAGCAATAAACTCACCTCTGTCTGTGGGTTGGAGACATGGCGACAGGTTTAGAGTCATGTATACATTGCCATCAATTAAAATTATCAAATCTACAAACATCAATTTCTCCAGACCAAGCTGACACACATGTTCCGTAAAACAGTACAACTATAAATAAGTATTTTTATTTCGCTAAGTTCTATACTTCACAATCAAAATACTAAAGAGTTTCCAATTCCCAAATAGACTACTCAAAACAAAACTAAAAGAAATTAGCTCCTTAAGTGTAGATTATTGTCCACATCTTCTTCGAGAAAAGTTTGAGTAATACTTGCCTAACCCTCTATAGCCCTACTATAACCTAGCCATGTTAGAAGGTAAATCAAAGATCTCTACATACTAAAATCAGAGGAATATAATATATGACAAAGCAATAGCATCATGACCCTCTAACTAAATAATAACGGTAAAGCAAGTCTACATATTTCAGATACCATTGAAAAAAATAAAAATCGTACCTGAAATTAGACAAAAAGAAAGAAAATCGTACTCAAAACCTTTACTGCCATATTGCAATTTAGTCTATTTTGAATTCCATACGCAAAGTAGGTGATGCCGGCCTTTGATTTCAGGCCTAGTTTTTTTTCTTCTGCAGCGTGAGATTGGTGGTGAAGTATAACGAATGCAAACCACCTATCATTTTCAGATTATAATTTTGAAGATTTTTTTCAGAATATTGTGGGAAACTGACGTACTGATAGATGCTGACCACACAAACTTTGCAAAACTACTAAGTTTGATACATCCTGACAACTAAAAGGTAATATTTTCTAATAAATAGTATAACAAGAACTTTTATTCTATAATTTACTAAATTACCACCGATAAAAGAAAAAAATACATAGCAATAATAAACTTCATCTCTATGATGGTATTGATGATAGGTCATAAATTTGCAAAAAATATCGATTTCAAATGGAAGAAATCACTTCAGGATATAAAATTTCAAGATGTTGGTCACTCTTACTCCCTGTACCTACACACATATATGTACAAACATACACATGGGACCTTTACTTGCTAACGCCAGTGTCATACAAACAGCATAAGATAAAGAAAGTTATGCAAAAATAGGAAAGAGAGCAGATACAGCAAACCATCACAAATAAAGTCTCCTTGAAATTTCCACACTTGAAATATAGTAAACCAACAGACCAACTCAAAAGTAGTAAATCCAGAATAAAGTCTCCTTAAAATGTGTAAGGAACGATTATCCTTCTTTTGCAGTTAGTAATACCGGTTGTAGCAAATTCATAATTGATTTTTGTGGTTGCGTAAAAGGCAACTACGGGAACATACTGGAATGAGAAATGCTTATAAAATAACGCAATTTCAAATAGGAATTGGAACTAACAACTTACTGGTTAGGTACATGTGTATAATCAAATTAACAAATGATTATGGAGTACTGTTCATTTAAGTAACAGCTTGAGCTACATATCCTTTTGTTGACATCATATTAGTTTTTATACATCGGCTTCATAAGATATAATTTGCATTGCTTATGTATATATTTTTAGTTAATCCATAATCATTAATTTAAGTGAAAACTGTTACAATTATCTGTGGACATGGGTTAGTTTATTATAATGTATAGACGACTTAAACTTTGTTGTATACACAAAGACTTAGATATGTAAGACTATGTTAAAAGATATCCTATAGCAGTTACAACAAAAGAACTAAAACATGAAACTACTGTATCATTCACTTAAAGTTTCGAGATATCAAGACCCCTAATTTTCATTAAATGTACATTCCAATTCAATGCCCTTCTTCTCAAATGCAAAAATAATACGATTTTAATAAGCAAAAAATATTTGACTTGATATTATCATAGTTTAATGGCAGAAGATCATAAGTTTTCTTACTTGTGAGTTAAAAATCAATAAAAATGAGTCTGATTTTTCGTAATTTATAATCACTTCTGTCTTCATTTAAATAGGAAACCATTTAAAACATCAGCTTAATTCAAAGCAGTAATAAACCACAAAGGAATATAAATAAAATTAGCTTAAACATGCATTTATTGTTTGCCGTCAGCATTATAACAGTATATCTATAAAGCTTTAGCATAGAGAATACAATGGCATCATACATATTCTGAGGATCTGTGAAACAAAAAATGCATATAAACATCACTAAAACTGGATATATTTGACAGTTTTATTAATATTATTTCAATAAGCATAAGGAAGAATTCCTAAAGCAAAGGTGTATTCATCAGTAAAGTTAATGAGATTGTAGATAAATTTAAGAAAGAACTGTTAGTAATGAAGGTTATCTGCTCAATTTTTTGAATACACAGACAATGTAATAGTAAATTTTGACATAGTAAAAACAAAGGTTGACACTAAATTTTGTAACGAAATCAAATTAGCATAGCAAAGAAACTTTTGTAAATGGTAAAAGAGAGATAGTGGCAGTATCAATATTGCGTTTAATAGGTATTTCTCAATCAAAAATGACATGAGGAAAAAATTAATCCTAACAAAACAAAATTATATGTGAAGTAAATCAAAAAAAAGTATGGAATTCATACATATTAAATTTAAATTCATTGGAATCTACAAAGTATGAATTAGTGAGGTTATTGGGTCATTGTCGATGGCATAGATGCAGTATAAAATGTAAAAAGGAGGATGTAACTAGGAACCGAAAAGATTACTAATAGCTTTGCAATTAAATTGAAGTAATCCACAGGCAGCTTCAAAAACTGGAATCTGTTTCACAAAGCAAGAGCAGTTTCAAAAAGGATAGTTCGTCGAAATCTACAAAGTATGAATTAGCAAGGTTATTGGGTCACTGTCAATAGCATACGTGCAGTATAAAAAAGTAAAAAAGGGTGTAATTAGGAATTGAAAAGGTTACCATTAGCTTTACAACTAAATTGAAGTAATCCGCAGGCAGCTTCAAAAATTGGATTCTGTTTGACAAAGCAGGAGCAGTTTAGAAAAGGAGAGTTGAAAGAACAGAGAGAATCCCAATAATCATTGCCCCATAATTTACAGAACGCGAAGTAAGAAGAAAGGGCATAGAATGGAAAAGGGAATTCAGAAGAAAAGGAATTAAGAGTAGAAATTTTGAATCAGAACCGAATACAGTTAGGGAATTGGGAACGAGATAAACAAACGATTTCGGATGCATCACCATTTGTGGCAGTTATTGAACAGGGGTCATTCAAACAAACCACCGGTTTCTATTTTCCTGTATAAGTAATAGATTACTATTTTTGTCTCGTAGCCTATTTTCTTTCTATAGAAGGTACTTAGACGTGTTGGATATAGGACAAATCTTATTTCCAGCCACTGGAAAAAATTACTTCAAATTTAGATTTGTTTTCAAACTTATAGTGAAAATATGCTTCTTTACACTGTTTCACCGTTTTATTAATAAATAAATGATTTGTACTTGTACATTTTCAAAATGCATAATTATATTTATTGGAAAAATATTAGTTCATGTGTATTTTCGGAATGCGCAAGTATAAAAGCTCATATGTGTGTAAAAAGAGGACTATTTTCATTGTAAGTTTCTAACATGGTGTAAACTTGAAATTGTTTTTTTAGTAGGCCTTTCAATATTTTGGACATAACTTGAGTGCAATTAATAGTATGAATTTTGGAAGTTTATTCTAAATTCACATGTGAAATAAAAACATTTCATAAAATATATACTACGTGTCATGCTATAAATTCTTCTTATAATCATGAATTTAAACAAAAACCAACTCCTTAGTATTTTAATGGATACTACTGAATAAGAATATACCCTTAAATCGCAGTAACAATCCAACCAAGGAAAAAAAAGACCGTTATACCAAATTAGCTACAAATATCAGTCTCGTCTGTTCCTATTGAATAAAAGTCCCCAAAGTGACTGTAAATATTACATGGGGAACCAGTCTTCTATTCCAGTACGTGGTTAGGTAAGAACTCTTTCCAAAGCCTGTAGCGATAATTTTTTCGCACACTCACAAAGCGAGTATATGTATCTTGTTACGTCCACGACCAAGTCCAACTGAAATCACCGTGAATAATAAACTTTCAATGTGAACGAAAAACTACCAGAATAATTTACTTTAAAATAACCAACAGTGTATTGACCATAAAATTTGTTTACTTATAGTATAATCAGTTCTATGCTATCCACAGATAATACACCAATATATAGAAATAAAATATTAAGATTAGAGGCAACTGTTAGAAACTTAAGTGCCAAAGCAAAATCATAATACCCATGGTAACTATTTGGTGCAAAAACGTGCAAGTAAATGGTGCAAGTGTATCAGGTCAAGATTTAAAAAACATGTAAAGTAATAAGCGTCATACACTACATTTAAAATAATCGAGTTTGTAACAATGATATGTTGTATTGAGTAAGAATCACGTATGATTAAGCTATTTGGTCGATTAAGAAATATATTTTGCAGTGTCTAAATCATTGGTTATTATGAAGTGGAGTCCAGTCAACAAATACTTAGATGTGGATAATGAAATATATTCATCAGGAAGCATTTTCGAATATTACTCATATGGGATATCAGATAATTATCCTATACACTAAAGGTCATAATATAAAGAAACAAAAAGAAAGGATTTTGGTTTAATATAACTTTTCTTTAACCCAACGATTATAAAAGTATAAAAAGTAGTCAAATATAACAATTATACATAGTTTTAAGCAGTTCATAAATGCATACGATATAAACTATTTATTTAATAAAACGTTAAAAACATTAACTTATGTTGTAATTAGATACGCATAATATAATTTATAACCTTCGAAAATTGTTGTAAAAATCGAAACTGAAATAATCTCGAGCACCGTGTCAGCCTTTCCAGCTACCTCGAGTCTCTCATCTTCTCTGTCTTCTCTGCCGAAGCGACCCCTTCCCGCGGCTAATCTTCCCCCAGACCCAATCCCCCTGAACCCAGATCCACCTCCCCACGTACGTCCTCTACCAGAACCACCCCTCCCCTCGTTTCCCCAAGTGAAATGGTCTTCTCTTTTTGCCACGAAGCCTCGCAACGCTGGAACCTTCAATCCACCAGTGAGTTACTCACGTATTAAAGGGAAAAAGCGTCGTCCCTACCGCCGACATTATCCATGGCAAGACTACTTGATGGGGTTCTTTCTCGATGCTCCTCTATCATACTATACTGTAGTTAACCACCTCAAAAATCACTGGAAACCGCAAGGTCCAATCAAAGTAAAGTTTAACGGTAATGTTTTTTTTCTTTCTGTTACAAAATAGTGAAGATAGGAGGAGAATACTTTAAGCTGATCCCTTAATCATTAGAAACTAGGTGTTCATTATTAAGAAATGGGATGCGTCATTAGGTAGCATAAGCAAAGGGATAATACAGGTTCCAGTGTGGATAAAAATATATGATTTACCAATGATTGCGTGATCTAGACTAGGTATTTGTTGGCTAGCATCTCTAGTGGGAAAATTCTTGTGTATGGATCAATCTACAGAGTGTTTAGAACGGCTTGGTTATGCAAAATGCATGGTGGAGGTCACATCTAGCTGTGAGCTGCCTGAAACGCTTCCAGTGTTATTAGAAGATGGTACTGAGCATGAAGTCAAGGTGGAGTATATATGGAAACCAGACTTATGTACTGGTTGTAAGATTTTCGGCCATACTCTGGTAAAGTGCCCTAGAACAGTGAGGCCAATCAAACCTGTTTGCAAAGAGAAAGATAGATAAGATAAAGCTAGTGTTACTGAAGCCAAGGGAGGGTCCTCTAATCAGAACACAGTGGGTAACGATGCCGGCTTCAGTGAGCAAAACAAGAAACAAGCCAAGAAAATGGCTGCGAAGAGTAACAAAATGGCTAAAGTGCAGGTTTTTGAGAAATGGAAGAAGAAAGAGGTTGCTAAAATAGGAAAACAGCAAGAAGATGCAAGGGAGAAGAAACGAGATACAAGTGGAGTTAAAAGTCATAACAAATTTGATGTGCTTAGCAATGCTTAACGGTGACAGTCTAAAACAGAACGAGGATCAGGAAATAGAAGATGGTGAAATTCGTGAGATTCCCCTAGTTAAATCTGGTAGCACTAACATTGACGCAACTGAAGAACAAAGCAAGGTGCAAATGGATGGTAACTCAACGGGGAAGATGGTGCAAGAGCCAGACAGTCAAATACAGCGTGAAAACAGTCCAAAAGGAAAAGAAAAAGGTAAGCAGGTTGAATCTTACATACGAACTGATGATGAAATTAGCAAGGATGACGCTATACAAACGATATTGAAGGATATTAGGGACTTCGAAAACTCCATAAGACATGGTGAAGACAATGTGGATGATATTCCGCAAGATATTCTTGATGATGCCCACAGCTTTGAAGAGAAACTGCTTAATGGGGGGTTCAACGTTCACTTGCCATGCAATGATGTGCAGCGAAACAAGGTCGAACAAAATAGCACTTTTAGCTTTAAGCCAGGGTTCCTTAACACAACAAGTCCAAAAACCAAAGTGGAGCTAGCTATGCAAGCTAAAGAGATTGGTAAAACAAACGTAAATGAAGCTACTACTTCTACTGTCACATCATCTGAAAAGAAACGAGGGAAGCCAAAGCAAGACCATCCGTATGCTCATATCCTTCCGCCAGCAGCATACAAGCCACCTCCTCCAGCAGTAGTCAATGACCATCCTCAATCCCCACTGGCCAAGGAAGTTTCCGCTCCTCTTACGCGAAGTAGACTTCGAAGCCTTCAGCTCAATACGGTGTAGCCATGAGTATTCTGGGTGGTCAGAAATGGACCATTTGTAATGTACTTTTGTATGCCACTTTAGTCATTGTCATGTAATTTTTTAAGTCATTTGTTGTATGAAATGTATTAATATCAGTGTTGTCAATAGCAAATAGCGCAAGGCTATGCGCTATAATGTTTTTTTTTTTTTTGGCTTAAAGAAAAAAGATCTTAAAAAAATTAACACAGGAAAAAGGCACAAAACGAAAAAACCTATATGTATAAAATCTCCTAAAAAAATTAAAAAAAAAAAGAAGAAGAAGAAGAAGAAGAAACTGTATGTTCAAAAAAGAAGCCAGTATATCATCAAGAAAGTAGATAAAAAGGGATAAAAATATCTTAGAAAAAAGATATGGACGGTTTTAAAACTCAGATTTGGAGGGAAAAAAAAAACAATCACGAAATCAAATGAGAAAAGCAATGAACCAACCTGTATGTTTGATTGAAGTCAGCTTTAGCTTTTCCTGTATGTTTGATTGAAATCGGCTCTGACAGCACAAAAATTAAGTAATTTGCCCTAATTAGAAGTTCAGCTGTTACGTTGTCTAAATAGGAAACAAATGGATCTGTTACGTTTTTAGTCAAATTAAATGGGTCTGGGCTTATTTATAACACTCTCCAAACTTTAAAATAATAAAAAAAAAGCAAAATAGCGCGCTATTCATCTATGCGTTATTTTGCGCTATGATAAAATACAACAACAAAGTCATATATCCCAAACAAGTTGGGGTTGGCTAGATATGGAACCCAAAATTAAAATAAAATAAAATTAATGATGATGATAATATATATATATATATATATAAAGGGTTTAAAATAACCAAACAAATAAAAAATCGTCCGATAAAGAGTTTTTTAAATAATAATAATAAGCAAGGTTATCACGACGCCAAGTCGAGCCACTACCGTCTAGAAGACTAGTCGACAAGTCGTCAGGCTAGTCGTGACTAGTCGACAAGTCTTTTATATACATATATTTATTAGACTTAAATATATAATATAATTAGATATAATTATAAATTTATAATAGGTTCAAATTCAACAAAGATAACATAATAATAGGTTCAAATTCAACAAAGATAACATAATAGATCCTAGGCACAACAAAATAAAACAAAGATAACATAAAAAGATAACAAATCAGTTAATTATTTAATTAGGTTATAAACTTATCAGTTAATTAAAAACAATTCAGTCAAAAAAAAGTGATCAGCCGTTAATTATCAGTTAATTAAAAACTGATCAGCCTTAATCAAAAACATTTCAGTCAAAAAAAAAAAAAAAACTGATTAGCCTTATTTAAAAACATTTCAGTCAAAAAAACATTTCAGCCTTAAATAAAAACAATTCCTCAGTAAAAAAAAAAAAAAAAAAAACTTATCAGTTAACTAAAAACGATTCGGGGCTAATTCTTATGAACAAATCAGCTAATTAAAAACTGCTCAGTTAGTTAAAAACAAAAGCTGGTACTAAAATAATTTTTTCGATGGAAAAAAAAACAAATCGATTAACATACCTGGGCTGGCGGCGGACGAGCAAGAAGGAGGAGCAGCGGCGAGGCAGCAGGGAGGCAGCGGCGAGGCACCGAGATGCAATTAGTTTTTTTTTTTTTTTTTATCGATGCTCGATTTACTGAGTTCTGAATCATACGAAGAGGAAAATCGATGTCGACTCAGCTCAACTAGGGTTTCTGGGCTCGAATTAGGCCCACCATCGTGGAAATTGAAAAGTCGAGAGTCGTGGAATCTCCCCGGGCGACTTCTCGACTAGTCGACGACTAGTCGTCGACGTGATAACACTGATAATAAGTAAAAAGGTTCAATAAAAGTGAAATAAAATCTAAAATAGTAATAAAAAATAAAAAGGTTCAGTAAACGTGAAATAAAGTTCTAAAAAAAAACTAAGGTTCTGGTACATGAATTGCCAATTTCCATGCACTCCTATCAACTACCAGTTCTTCCGATAAACTCCAGTTACTTAAATCTCTCTTTATTATCTTCTCCCATGTCATTTTAGGTCGACCTCTACCTCTCTTTGGGCCTTCGGCGCGGCCTAGAATTCCAACGCGTACAGGTGCATCGTATGATCTACGTTGGATATGTCCAAACCATCTCAAGCAGTATTGGACTAACTTCTCTTCAATAGGTGCAACTCTAAGTTTTTCCCGAATATCCTCATTTCTAATCCGATCTCTAGTATGCCCACAGCTCCAACGCAGCATCTGCATCTCTGCTACGCTTATCTTCTGGACGTGTTGCCTCTTAGTAGGCCAACATTCTGCACCATATAACATTGCAGGCCTGATTGCTGTCCAATATAACTTTTCTTTAAGCTTCTGAGGAATCTTCCGATCACAGAGAATACCATATGCTAGTCGCCATTTCACCCATCCTGCTTGAATTATAAAACTAACATCCTTACCAATCTCTCCATCAAACTGCAACATAGATCCTAAGTATCGAAACGATTTCTTCTTGGGTACTACTCTACCGGCGAGGGTAACATCTCTGTCATCTGACCTGACACTGCTAAACTCACACTTCATATACTCTATTTTAGTTCTGCTAAGCCTGAAACCCTTTGATTCCAAGGTCTCCCTCCACAACTCTTGTCGATTAACCCCTATTCTACTTTCATCAATCAGCACAACATCATCGGCAAATAGCATACACCAGGGAATCTCCCTTTGTATATTTTTTGTGATTTCATCCATCACTAATGCAAAAATATAGGGGCTCAAAGCCGAACCTTGATGTAACCCTATGTTAATTGGAAAGTCTCTGGTCTCACCATCGCATGCCCTAACACTAGTCACAACCCCCTCGTACATATCCTTAATATGGTAATATATTTTGATGGTACTCTCTTCCTTTCTAGCGCCCACCACATAACCCTCCTTGGAACTCTGTCATAAGCTTTCTCCAGATCAATAAAAACCATGTGGAGATCTTTCTTCTGCTCCTTGTATCTCTCCATAAGTTGCCTAACCAAGAAAATCTCCTCAGTGATTGACCTTCCAGGCATAAAACCAAATTGATTCCTAGAGACACTTGTCAACCTCCTCAAACGATGCTCGCAAACTCTCTCCCAAAGCTTCATTGTATGACTCATAAGCTTAATTACTCTATAGTTCGTGCAACTTTGAATATCTCCTTTATTCTTGAAGATTGGAACTAAAATGCTTCTCGTTCACTCATCTGGCATTTTGTTTGATTTGAAAATATTATTGAACAACTTAGTTAGCCATCTTATCCCTGCATCTCCAAAGCATCTCCACACCTCAATAGGAATGTTATCAGGCCCTACCGACTTGCCTGATTTCATACGTTTCAACGCCCCTTTTACCTCAACTTCTTGAAATCTCCGCACAAAATGTCTATTGGTGCTGTCGGCTAAGTCTTCCAACTCGATCGAAGGGCTATCACTTTCTTCATTGAAAAGCTTATCAAAGTATTCTCTCCACTTATTCTTTATCTCATCGTCATTCACCAAAAATCTATCATTCTCATCCTTAATGCATTTAACCTGATTGAAGTCCCTTGTCATCATCTCGCGTAGCCTAGCTATTCTGTAAACGTCTTTTTCACCCTCCTTTATACTTAGCCTTTGATACAAATCTTCGTACGCTCGTCCCCTTGCTTCACTCACTGCTCTCTTTGCAGTCTTCTTTGCCACTTTGTACCTGTGCATGTTCTCTTCGCTTCTATGACGGTACATGCATTTGTAGCATTCCTTCTTCTCTTTGATAGCCTTTTGCACCTCGTTATTCCACCACCACGAATCCTTGGGTTCTCGCTTGCTTCCTCTTGTTATCTCAAATACCTCAGTGGCGACTCTCCGAATGCAAGTTGTCATCGCATTCCACATGACATTTGTTTCTCCTTCCACATTCCAAGTCCCTTCTCCCATCACTCTATCTTTAAACACCCGTGAATCATCTCCTTTGAGTTTCCACCATTTCGTCCTGCTAATCTTCGCTCTCTTATCCTTCACCATCCGAAGACGAAACACGCGTACCTGCGCTATGATAAAATAGTGCGCTATTTTTGCGTTGCACGGGACCCGTGCGCTATAAGAACCAAAATAGCGCAACTTGTGCGCTATGAGCTATTTTGCGGTATAGCGCTCGCTATGACAACTATGTGCATTATGCCAGTATGTTGGCACATTTAGGCTTCCTGCGTAGAGCTGTGCCTTTATTAGCTGATGCATGCTTAGTGCATCACCTGAAACTATCGTACTGGTTATTATTTTTAATAATAAGTGTTATGGAACACTATAAAAACCGATCGACCTTGCCAAAAAAACTGGATGAATAGTTTTTTACATGCAGATGTTTTCATTTTTGCATCCATATCCATATTTTGAATATCCACTTTCAAAATATGGATTTGGACGAATTTCGAATTTTACAGGCACCCATAAGTGCATTATGTTAATAAATAATACGGATGTTTGAAGTATTACACTCAGAATAGACTGTTTGAGGTATATTTTCTATCTCAGGCTTTACATCATTAAAAATGCAAAGCAAAATATTTAATATCTATTGATGAATGTATTTAAAATAAATAAACACAATTATGAATGCTGGATAATTTTATTAACCCTACAGATGTTACAGAGGTGGATACCCAGTGCCAAAGGCTCTCGTACTCAAGCGCGAGATGACTTCCTAGGCAGTCTCCCGTCCTAGTACATTTTCTGGATAATTTTATTAACCCTACAGATGTTACAGAGGTGGTGGATACCCAGTGCCAAAGGCTCCCGTACTCAAGCGAGAGGGCTTCCCAGGCAGTCTCCCACCTAGTACTATTCTCACGACTTTCGGAACTCTCGGGGTGGTCGATTAGTGCGCACAGTCTTTCCCTCACATATGTGAAGAGACCGAGAAGTAAAATGCAAATCGTTTTGCATTAACCATTCCTATATGTATTTTCAAACAGTCACATTTCACAACAAGAATTTAAACACAACATAATCTACATGTTAAAAAATATTGGTGAAATTAAATGTTTAAGTTGGGTTTTTAGGATTCATGGCATGTTAGATGGTATATATAATAACAAAAATATATCAGACTATTGATTTATAACCATAAAGTGGATTATGCAAGGATAATTTTGTGAAATTATGCAATGTCCTAATTAAAACCATACAAAACAACAAGAGACAGGAAATTATGAAATTATGAATATCTATAAAATGATAATAGAGCTTAAGCCTTAAATATGCATAGTTCGAGATCTGTTTTGAAGGATAGGATAACACCAGACCTACCACCAATGGTATAGCATTTCAAAAGGGAAAAATAAAGAAGAGTAGAATTCCAGAAAATGAGTATGAATCATTTTAAAATATTTGACAACCTAAAGAACTCTTGTAAACCCTAATGGAACCTTACCATTGACATCAAGTCTAGCCGAAGTTACCTGATATCTAACTACCCTTGAAGAGCGAAGTTTCTGGGCTTTAAGCTCTACATTCTCCCTCAAGGGTTCCACTCTTCCCTACCAGAGAGCGCCACGAGCCCTAGACTCCAAAATCAATACTATAATTAAACAATTGTTTCTTTTTAATCTCTCTTTTAAACCTCCAATCAACAACGGGTAGATCTATGAAGTATTTGATAAATTCCAAATGTACATATAGCAAAATAAGCATTATTATTAATCTTTCAAATGTTTTCTTCTTGACAAAATTAAACTATGAAAATTCAGTAATTGTTGTCGCATACATAAGATAGTTTCAAGGCTCGTAAGTATAATGCAAATTTAGCATGTTTGCGTTTATTGATTAAATGTATTGTATGGTGAAACTTAATTTTATAGGTTATCCACAACAACATCCCAGATTCAAACGAACCCAGCTTATACTTGGATTTTACGGAATGGAAACATTGATATCAAATAGAACAGCACTTATAAAGCATGCTGGTAACCATCTGTACCTCCCACTTTCAGAAGAACATTTTAGTTGAAAATTTTCATAATGATTTAGATAGCCAATACAAATGAAGAATAATTTGTTAGAAGATATAACGTGCAAAAGCAAGTAAGAGTGGAAGTGGTGTAGTATAAAGAAAATAAAGAGTCAAATATAAAAGCAGTTAGATGTTATGCCTTATACATCACCAATCAAGGCGTCACTGATTACCATAATGAGAAGATTGTGATTCGCAGCACCGTTGTCTGTCGCTAATAGGTGAAGCGAAGCGACGACGAATAAGTACTTCCTCTAAGTCGCCCGTCAATTTTTTTTCTGGGTCGATTTGTTGATTTGTGATTTTTTGGGGAATTGACTGAGAGGATGGGAACATGGTTAAAGGGGAAGGAACGGCAAATGCAGACTATGCAGTCAGATGCGTAAAAGAATTCAAGGAAACAAAAATTTGGTTAGATGCGTAAAAGAATTGACAGAAACAAATTTGAATAGTGGAACGTGTTGATCAAAGAAGAGCTTGGATTCTCCTTTCTAATATAAGTAATAGATTTCCATACCTGGATCTCTGTTTTTCCAAATTGGAGAGACGCTTACAAATATGTCTCAAACCACACGCTTTTTAATTCCTGCTAAAAAAAAGGGTAAACTAATGACAAATTTGTAGATACCCTCATGACAATAGCTCAAACAAAAAGTACATAAGCTTCTTTTTCAAACATAAAGATTTTGAGCATCACCATTTCATTCTTTACTTTTAAAACTGCTCCACTCTCCAAAAATGGATAGTAGTGAATTGTGTTTGTCAAAATAGAAAATTGCTTATTATTGAACTCCCCATTTGAAAAACGAAAGAAAAAGGAATGATTGGAGTTTTACAATCTCTATATCCAGAAATTGGAGGTATGACTGAAGATGCACTATGGGTGTGTATATTGTGTGAATAGGATGCATATTTTGCCACCTTACAGTCAGCACGGAGTTAAGGATATCAATAGTAGTCGCTACATAGGAGATGTATGTAAAGAAAAAATAGAAAACAAGCACCAATTAGGAAGAAAATACTCTGAAGATCGATTCAACTTTATAGTGTTATAAAATAATCAATGTCATAGCTGATTGAAATACAAATATCACCTACATTGCGACCATTGGACTTTGTTTCCAGATTTACAAAGACCTTGGAATTTTCACAACAACTGGAAGGCTGCACCATCACAATCCATCTTTTTAGAAGAGAACAATGGGACGGTAGAATCAGGTTTGTTTCTAAGTAGGAAATCATACGTTAAATGCATAAGAAATTCTAAAAGTATAGCACTGTCACATTCTATTGTGGAGACAACACTTTTCTCTTGTTTATTTCGAGCCCACCTCAATATATCTAAAGTAACATCATCTAGCATAAACGATGCATCCCTTAGCCTTCTCTCCCACCTCAATGCTCTGTAAGGCATATTTTGCCTACAAAAGTGGGTCAGTATGAGATTAATTGTGAAAGCATCGGGAACAAAGGCAACCTTGAGTAGCTTCCCTGTAATCATGATAGCTCTATCAAAGACATCATTGCATATTCCATTTACTATGGTAGCGCACGTTACCGAATTGGGAACTAAACCTATCGAGGTAAGTTCATCTATTAGTCTCATAGCCTGTCCCATTGAGCATTTACGGCAAAAAGCATGTATTAATATGTTGTATGTCCATATGTTAGGTTCGATACCTTCCAAACGCATTATATTCAATACTTTCATGGCATTTCCCATATCAAAATTAATACAATAAGCATGTATAAAAGTAGTATAGGTAACAACATCTGGCTGCATGCCTTTATTGTACGCTTCCGCCAACTTTTCATAAGCTCTGTCTAACATATGTATCTTACAATACCCATAAATCATTATCGTAATCGTGTAAATATCAGGAACTAATCCATCTCTCATCATTTGATTCTCAATTTCCAATGCTTCCTCCATCAATCCAGTCCTACAAAACCCGTATATCAAAGAATTATAGACATGATTGTTTGGAATCAACCCCTTTGCACACAATTCATCAAAAGCAATCAAAGCATCATTCACGAGGTTACTTTTACTGTATCCATAAACAAGTGCATTAAAAGTATAACGAGTTGGTGTCAAACCCTTGGAATCCATCTCTTTGTAAGCTTCCCGGGCACTCTCGGGTTTCCCAAATTTAGCATACCAATAGATAAGCACACTGTAAGCAACTGAACAACGCTTTTTCTCAGTCTCCATTCTATCAAGCAGCTCTCTGGCTTCCTCAAACCTCCCCTCTTTACACAGGGCACAAACCAGAAGAATACAGGAGCCAGTGTCTGGTAAACCAAAACCATTTTGAAGCATATAGGCAAACACCTCAAACGCATCATTCTTCCTACCCATAGTAAAACACGCTTTGAAGACATTTCTAAAGCTGTACGAGTCAGGAAAAAGACCGTACCTTTGCGTTACTCCAAGCATTGCCAGTGCACACCGAATAAACCCTTTCTGGCAGAAGCCAAGAATCAGCTCGTTGAAAGTTCTCAGGCTAGGACTCGGCCCTATGGTCACTATGTCCCTGAACATCGGCCACGCTTCGGCGAACATTTCTGATTTGAGAATTAGACTGAGAAGCTGATCTAAGGTTCCAATAGCGGGAACGATGCCGGAACGACGCATCTGGCCAACGACGTTGAGAGATTCCTCGACTTCGTTCGCGGATAGGAAGTAGCGTAAAGAGAGGTCGAGAGTGGCGAATCGAGGTTTTGTGAAGAAATCGAAACGAGGGGAGGAATGGAGAGATCGTTTTATTTTCAGGCCAACGGAGGATCGACATAGAGAACGAGGATAGAGAAATTGAAAGAGGTGGAAAGGGAAATTGGTCGAGGAGGATCTTTTGAACAGCATGGCGGCAGCTAGGAGGAAGGAGACGTCCGACTCTGCTGTGTCCTCCGGTGTTTGAGTTTCCAGAGAAAGTACTTTTAATTTCGATTTTTTGGTTATGTAATTGTGTTTATTTCGGCTGGATGGAAGCACCAACGATTGAATGCAAATATGCAGCTCGACACCTTTATTTTCTTGTGTAAATTTATAATATTTTGGATTTTAGAGAACGGTAATTTACCATTACCGATTTATCGTTGTACCGACGAAACGGTTACCGACAATATTGGTAGCGGTATCGAAAAGCATTTTTTCTGTACCGACGGAAGCGGTACTGTAAAGGCATTTGTATATTGTAACACCCCGTATTTTCTATGAACGTATAAGTAACAAATCAGAGAATAATTAAATTATAAAATAAGAATCAAGGGAAACGAGTCCGAGTTTTCGAGAAACGGAGTCCGTATGAGGGAGATATGGCCCTCCGAAGTTTCAGAGAATTTCATAATCGAAAACAGCTCGAAAATTCGAATTCAAAATCCCAGTACAGGCTGGACAGGAAAATTCTCGCCCATGCACCAGGTCGACCTGGGGGTCGACCATAGTGTCGACCTCCCAGGGGGCGGGTCGACCATAGTGTCGACTTGGGGGTCGACCTGGGGGTCGACCTGCTCCCGAAACCCCTTTTTTTAACCTGGTTCATTCTGATGTATCCGGTCTCGTTTCTGTCTAGATTCGTCCGCCTAATCCTATATAAACTCACCTCTAGCATCATTCTCTCCACACCATTTCATTCTGTCTATATTCTGCCTCTGTTCTAATTAAAAAAAAATGGCGTCGCTACCCTGCTGGAATCAAAACTTGGACTGATGAATCTTCTTCCAACCTGAATAGAATTAAAAGCTAAATCAAATCTCAAATCCAAGTTTAGGGCTACGACAACAATTAAAGAGGAATAATTCAGCATTTCTGCATCAACAACAGTTTATTGTCCTTTTTTAAAACCACGAAAGGCAAGTATAGTTATTTTCCGCTATAAACTGTAATTATAATTGTGACATGATTATAAATCTGAATCTGAAGTTATGTATATTCTTATCTGTCAGATCTGTTTTTCTGTGACTAATTCTGTACCTCTTTCTTCTTTCTGTTCTATAGCCAGGCTACTACGAGCCTACGTCGAATCTCATAAGAGATTAACGCACGAACGCTAAATTTTGGAACAAATAATAATGCATAATTGGACATGAAACTGTTGCCTATGAGATTATTGCCTATGACTATGATTCATTGACTATGAGACTATTGCCTTTGACTATGATTCATGACAATGAGACTATTGCCTATAGCATTGAATAAGAAACAATTGTAATTAGTCGCCCATGACTATTGTGGTTAGTTGCCTATAACTATTGTAGTTAGTTTCTTATGCTTGTTCCCTTAATGATGTTAGATCTCATATTTAGTATGTAACTTTGCTAGTTTATTCCCATTCACTGTTATGTACATCGAGCCTAGAGGGGCCATTATCATTGTATTTGGTTCATTATAGCATGCCTATTCTTTCTTGTGTTTATCCACTATTCCTTCCGCTAGGACCATTTCATGAGTATTTAGAGAACTTGTGGAAACATGTTATACAGGGATTGGACGTAGCTAAATTAAACTTAATTTGGCATAGCAAATATGTTGGCATAATCTGAATTGGCTATAATAGAGAATGATTTACATGTGTATTAGTCCTGGACATAAATGGTAAACTAGAATATTAAATCTTGTTTTGACATGAACTTTAAATGGGAATATTAAGGCTAAAATTTGGGGCATATGTTGTATTATGAATTATGACCTCGATTTGGGCATGTAAGTTTAAGCTAAATTTATAATTATGCAAGATATGTCAATGGAACTTTAAGGAATGATTAAATATGTTATATGGCCTAATCCGCTAGTTCTGTTATATTGCCTAAACTGCTAATTAGATTGAATTGTCTAATCTGCTAATTATGTTAAAATTGCCTTATCTGTTAGACCTGCTAAATCGCCTAATCTGCAATATCTGTTATCTGTTTAGTCTGTTGAATGGCGTAATCTGTTGGAACTGAAATGCTGAAATTTGAAGTATGTGAATCTGTAGGCTCGACTTAAAATTGAGCAAAACTTGTTAATAGAACCTCGAATAATCTGTTGTAACTTGTACAGAAGTTTAATCTGTTAAATAAACAGAATTAGTCTGATATCTGAAAAATCTGTATTAGAATGAATTGGCTATGACACGAGGTTAGACTCTGTTTGCGGTAGAAGCCTGCCCGGAACCAACCGGCTTAATCAGCGACCGCAAACTGTCAGTCTAATGTGAGAGGTCGTAGGCATAACCAAAATATGCTTAGACACGAGGTTAGGTCTGGCTTGTGGCAGAAGTCTGCCCGGAACCGCCCGGCATATCCAGCGGCCACAAGTTACCGACCTAATGTGAGAGGTCTGTGCATTAATATTTAATTCATGCAAAACTGGGATAAATATGATGTCTAAAACGTGTTGGGTAGATAGGGTTAAACCAATTGGACTAATGAATTAAACAAACCCATTTCATAAATCTGTAGGCCTAATTACAAAGTTAGACAAATCTGTAAATCTGTTAAATCCGTATATCTGATCCGTTAGTCTGAAAACTTGTCTGATCTGTGAACTAGTTGATCTGAACTTTGTATGTCTGCACTTGTAAACAAGTTAATCTGAAATCTGTTAGTCTGGGGACACAAAGTTAGGAGGGAAATTACTTGTGTCATCTGTTGTTTAGGACCCATATTAGTCAGTAACCCTTTCTAGTATCAAACTTTGACCCAACATTAGGTAGGGTCCGGGCACGCTTACTGGACTAATTATAAGTGGTTCATTCTGATAATGGCGAGGGGTGTTGATGGTGCGTTCTAACTGGGTCATGTGCGTGCATGGATCCCGGTCCGCCTCTGAGGATGTAAGACGCCGTGACATCTGTAAATAGGTCTGTGCCAATTGGTTGTCACTTTAGGGAGTGATACACCCAATTGTGGAGCCGACACAGGGTATTTATGTATTAGGGAGCCGATCGCTTGGGGTAGGGTTTTAGAGTACACTTAGTTCTGTCTGTTTCTGTTGGTACCGTCTGTTTCTGTTGGGTGGCAACACCTGTCTGTTTCTGCATGGTACCGTCTGCTCGGGTGGTAAAGGCTCATTTACTAGTGTACACCTAATTCTACATTCTGTTTCCGTAGGGATTAATCTATTTCTGTTCGGGTGGTAAAGGCCCATTATCAGCATTCTGTTTCTGTGGAAATTATTATGTTCCTGTTTCTGCTTCAGTTTATACATTAGGGTGACACATAATCCTGTTATACTAGTATTAGTGCAGAGAAATGAAAAGTAATATTATTCTGTTTCTTCTGTTTAACCTAAGCACATCTGTTACTCCTGTTACTGTTATCTCTCATCCAGTTTTATTTGCATGCCATGATCATTATTATCTGTTCATATGCTGAAAGTCACTGGACTTGCCAGACTTTATGTCTGACCTTGCTTGTTTTCGCCCCTTTTCTTCCGTTCCCCCCACCCCCCAGGTTTTCCAAGGAGGGAATACTTTAGCTTGATCCGGATTTCTTCTGCTTGAAGTACTTAGAGTGCTTAAAGTATGGCTTGACTCCTTATGGCAGCTTCTGTGGGGATTATGATTTTAAAGTTTTGTACTACGATGATTTTCTGAACAAGACTGATATTTATGTACTTGAGTTTTTGGTAAAGATGTAACCATACTGGTTTCTGTTTTCTGCTGTAATAAAGTTATAATTTCTCAAGTATTATTTATCTGTCTTGTAAATTTCTATTCTGTTTACTAAAACGCTCCACCAAAGTTAAGGCATTCCCTTTGTGAGTGACCTTAACGGAGGTGGGATGTTACACTTGGTATCAGAGCTGAAGGTTACCAGATTAGATAAAAAAATTTGAAAACTATTTTCAAAAAGGTTTTAAAAAGGAAGCATTTTCTAAAGTAAAGCTTATTTTTGAAAAACATAATCCCCAAAAAGCCATATATCTATCTTTTCAGTTCTCCGTTTTAAATCTTTTTCTTTCATTCCAGCATGTCTGGGAATCTTAACTTTCCAGAGGGCATGCCAATAACTGGCTGGTTCAGGAGGTACCTAGAGGCTAGGGCCAACGATGCAGGCCCAGCAGATATTCCTCCTCCAGCTGCAGCGATTCCTCCTCCGCCCCCTCCTCGTGCAATAGCTTTTCAAAGATCTGTAAAGATTTTAGGGCCATGGGTGGAAAGGATTTCAAGGGAACTGAATCATTCGTAGAAGCAAGGAACTGGCTCAAAGAAACTGAGGATTTGTTCGTTATCTTCGAGGTGGACGCTAGGCAGAAGGTACAATTGGCGGTATGGTTGCTCAAGGACGAAGCTTCCTATTGGTGGGAAGTCACTAACGCCGAGAGGCCGGTTGAAACATGGATGGATTTCAGAACAAGGTTTGAGACGAAATTCCTCTCGCAAGCTGAACGAAGTCTACAACTGGAAAAGTTCTTATCTCTTAAGCAAGGAAGTATGACGGTCAAGGAATACGTCAACCAGTTCAACCAACTGGCTAGGTTCAGACTAGATTTAGTCAACACCCAGCATAAAAAGGCTCTTCGCTTTGTTAAAGGACTGAACGAGCCACTGCACAGCCTAGCCATGACCCATGTACCCATGGGAGCGACTTACGAGAGATTGGTGGATATGGCACTACTGCACGAGGAAGACAACGACAAGAAAGAGGCAAAGAAGGAAGAACCACAGAACAAGAAAGCATGGCCCAAAAAGGAAACACAAAAGAAGGGTGAAAAGTCTGAAGATAAGAAGGAGAAAAAGTGCTTTACTTGTGGAAGCTCGACTCATCTGAACAAGAATAGCAGAAAAAGAAAGGGCACTTGCTTCAACTGTGGTGAGATGGGACACTTCACTAGGGACTGCCCGAGGAAACGAGGGTAAGGGAAGAGGGCAGGACCGACTTCTGGAAGGCAGGCGAACACTCTTGAGGCTAGTGGATAGGATAGAAGTAGGAAAACTTTCTGTAGGAGGTTTAATTTCTTCATTTTGAGTTGAAACTCTTTTTTGATTCTGGCATTTCGATTCTGTAATCGATACTCTGCACTTGAATACAAGTATTGTTTCTGGTTCCGATGTAGACTCAGACCCATAAGGGTTATGACTCCTCCAATTATGATAAGCTGGGTATCTGTGTTGGGCGTTAAGTTGACTATGATACATACATTCTGGGTTTTTATCATGCTTAGTTTCCTTAAGAATCATTTAGTAATCTGATCTGTACCGGTAATCTGTAAATATCTGAATATTTCTGATAAGGTTGAGATTTCCAGTTTTGACATTGTCTTAAGAGGGTAATCCTCTGGGTGTCAATCTGATGTTGATTTCGGTCTTCGGGGTTGATACTTAGGGGAATTTTTCTCTCAACCAAAGTCTAATGGAAACCAAGTTTTTGTTTTATCTGTACTCGCTTCCATCATATCCTATCGATCGAATCTTCGAACTTTAGGTAGAAACTAATGGATGTAAACATGTGTTTGAGACATGTTATGTTTGATGGTTGCAAGTGGATGCAAGTGGTTGCTAGTGGTTGCTCGTGGATGCATATACACACACTAGGCACTAGATCGGCTCGAAAACACTCTCATACTGCATATGGATGTGTGAGCATTTTCAATTTCTGTGGATACAAAATGATTGACTCATCACATGGATGTTGCATATGAATGAATGGTTGTCACTCATATAAGAATAATATCAAATAGGAAAATTGCATACATGTTGGACTCATGGCACTAACATAATTCGCATTAAGGAGGTCAACTGAATCAGTGGACCGCCTGATCTTTGCATTAGATAAGGAACATACACACACACTTTTGCATATGTTCATACAACATTAGAAGTTTTCTAAGGACAATGGATGCTTGTGGATGATGGTTGAGTAGATGGATGACGGGATGGTAGGACACATTCTTCTCAACTTGAAGATTTCGGGGACGAAATCCTTTAAGGAGGGGAGAATTTAACACCCCGTATTTTCTGTGAACGTATAAGTAACAAATCAGAGAATAATTAAATTATAAAATAATAATCAAGGGAAACGGGTTGTGCCATTGCGTTCGTCTCGAAATTCTGCTTGGAAACGAGTCCGAGTTTTCGAGAAACGGAGTCCGTATGAGGGAGATATGGCCCTCCGAAGTTTCAGAGAATTTCAGAATCGAAAACAGCTCGAAAATTCGAATTCAAATTCGAATTCAAAATCTCAGAACAGGCTGGTCGGGAAAATTCCCGCCCATGGACCCGGTCTACCTCCCAGGGGCCAGGTCGACCATAGTGTCGACCTGGGGGTCGACCTGGCCAGACCAGGTCGACCATAGTGTTGACCTGGGGGTCGACCTGCTCCCGAAACCCAGTTTTTTTAACCTGGTTCATTCTGATGTATCCGGTCTCGTTGCTGTCTAGATTCGTCTGCCTAATCCTATATAAACTCACCCCTAGCCTCATTCTCTCCACACCATTTCATTCTGTCTATATTCTGCCTCTGTTCTAATTAAAAATAAAAATGGCGTCGCTACCCTGCTGGAATCAAAACTTGGACTGATGAATCTTCTTCCAAACCGAATAGAATTAAAAGCTAAATCAAATCTCAAATCCAAGTTTAGGGCTACAACAACAATTAAAGTGGAATATTTCAACATTTCGCATCAACAATAATTTATTATCCTTTCTTAAAACCACGAAAGGCAAGTACAGTTATTTTCCGCTATAAACTATAATTATAATTGTGACATGATTATAAATCTGAATATGAGGTTATGTATATTCTTATCTGTCAGATCTGTTTTTCTGTGACTAATTCTATACCTCTTTCTTCTTTCTGTTCTATAGCCAGGCTACTAAGAGCTTGCGCCGAACTCATAAGAGATTAACGCACGAACGCTAAATTTTGGGACAAATAATAATGCATAATTGGACATGAAACTGTTGCCTATGAGACTATTGCCTATGACTATGATTCATTGACTCTGAGACTATTGCCTATGACTATGATTCATGACCATGAGACTATTGCCTATAACATTGTATAAGAAACAATTGTAATTAGTCGCCCATGGCTATTGTGGTTAGTTGCTTATAACTATTGTAGTTAGTTTCTTATGCATGTTCCCTTAATGATGTTAGATCTCATATTTAGTGTGTAACTTTGCTAGTTTATTCCCATTCCCTGTTATGTACATCGAGCCTAGAGGGGCCATTATCATTGTATTTGGTTCATTATAGCATGCCTATTCTTTCTTGTGTTTATCCCCTATTCCTTTCGCTAGGGCCATTTCATGAGTATTTAGAGAACTTGTGGAAACATGTTATACAGGGATTGGACGTAGCTTAATTAAAGTTAATTTGGCATAGCAAGTATGTTGGCATAATCTGAATTGGCTATAATAGAGAATGATTTACATGTGTATTAGTCCTGGACATAAATGGTAAAATAGAATATTAAATCTAGTTTTGACATGAACTGTAAATGGGAATATTAAGGCTAAAATTTGGGGCATATATTGTATTATGAATTATGACCTTGATTTGGGCATGTAAGTTTAGGCTAAATTTATAATTAGGCAAGATATGTCAATGGAACTTTAAGGATTGATTAAATCTGTTATATGGCCCAATCTGCTAGTTCTGTTATATAGACTAAACTGCTAATTAGATTGAATTGCCTAATCTGTTAATTATGTTAAAATTGCCTTATCTGCTAGACCCGCTAAATCGCCTAATCTGCAAGATCTGTTTAGTCTGTTGAATGGCGTAATCTGTTGGAACTGAAATGCTGAAATTTGAAGTATGTGAATCTGTAGGCTCGACTTAAAATTGAGCAAAACTTGTTAATAGAACCTCGAATAATCTACTGTAACTTGTACAGAAGTTTAATCTGTTAAATAAACAGAATTAGTCTGATATCTGAAAAATCTGTATTAGAATGAATTGGTTATGACACGAGGTTAGACTCTGTTTGCGGTAAAAGCCTGCCCGGAACCAACCGACTTAACCAGCGACCGCAAACTATCAGTCTAATGTGAGAGGTCGTAGGCATAACCAAAATATTCTTAGACACGAGGTTAGGTCTGGCTTGCGGCAGAAGTCTGCCCGGAACCGCCCGGCATATCCAGCGGCCACAAGCTACCGACCTAATGTGAGAGGTCTGTGCATTAATATTTAATTAATGCAAATCTGGGATAAATATGATGTCTAAAACGTGTTGGGTAGATAGGGTTAAACCAATTGGACTAATGAATTAAACAAACCCATTTCGTAAATCTGTAGGCCCAATTACAAAGTTAGACAAATCTGTAAATCTGTTAAATCCGTATATCTGATCCGTTAGTCTGAAAACTTGTCTGATCTGTGAACTAGTTGATCTGAACTCTGTATGTCTGAACTTGTAAACAAGTTAATATGAAATCTATTAGTCTGGGGACATAAAGTTAGTAGGGAAATTACTTGTGTCATCTGTTGTTTAGGACCCATATTAGTCAGTAACCCTTTCTGGTATCAAACTTTGACCCAACAGTAGGTAGGGTCCGGGCACGCTTACTGAACTAATTATAAGTGGTTCATTCTGATAATGGCGAGGGGTGTTGATGGTGCGTTCCAACCGGGTCATGTGCGTGCATGGATCCCGGTCCGCCTCTGAGGATGTAAGACGCCGTGACATCTGTAAATAGGTCTGTGCCAATTGGTTGTCACTTTAGGGAGTGATACACCCTATTGTGGAGCTGACACAGGGTATTTATGTATTAGGGAGCCGATCGCTTGGGGTAGGGTTTTTGGGTACACTTAGTTCTGTCTGTTTCTGTTGGGTGGCAACACCTGTCTGTTTCTGCATGGTACCGTCTGTTCGGGTGGTAAAGGCTCATTTACTAGTGTACACTTAATTCTACATTCTGTTTCCGTAGGGATTAATCTGTTTCTGCTCGGGTGGTAAAGGCCCATTATCAGCATTATGTTTCTGTGGAAATTATTTTGTTCCTGTTTCTGCTTTAGTTTAGACATTAGGGTGACACCTAATCCTGTTATACTAGTATTAGTGTAGAGAAATGAAAAGTAATATTATTCTATTTCTTCTGTTTAACCTAAGTACATATGTTGCTCCTGTTACTGTTATCTCTCATCCAGTTTTATTTGCATGCCATGATTATTATTATCTGTTCATATGCTGAAAGTCACTGGACTTGCCAGACTTTATGTCTGACCTTGCTTGTTTTCGTCCCTTTTCTTCCGTCCCCCCCCCCCCAAGGTTTTCCAAGGAGGGAATACTTTAGCTTGATCTGGATTTCTTCTGCTTGAAGTACTTAGAGTGCTTAAAGTATGGCTTGACTCCTTATGGCAGCTTCTGTGGGGATTATGATTTTAAAGTTTTGTACTACGATGATTTTATGAAAAAGACTGATATTTATGTACTTGAGTTTTTGGTAAAGATGTAACCATACTGGTTTCTGTTTTCTGCTGTAATAAAGTTATAATTTCTGAAGTATTATTTATATGTCTTGTAAATTTCTGTTCTGTTTACTAAAACGCTCCACCAAAGTTAAGGCATTCCATTTGTGAGTGACCTTAACGGAGGTGGGGTGTTACATATATCGGTAACAGTAACTGTGTAAATACCAAATTAGGTAATGATGCCTCTGTTGTAAGGCCCCATACAAAACGTGCGACACATTTATACACTGGTGCTTAAGTTGGTGAGACGTGCATAGAAGGATCACTGTTTTGTTTTATTTTTGCACGCCGGTGTTGCCAATACGACTCCAGCCCACCTTCCAATTATCGTGTCCACTTGAATTGGGAGTTCACATTTGATATTTTCAATATGGAAAAATAGATGGATGGCACAGTTTTGGATTGAAGGATTTAAGTTTTAACTTTTAATTAAAAGGATGTAGTTTTTCTTTTCCTTTTTTTTGTTTTGGGGGGGGGGGGGTTGGATTGAAAGAAAAACATTACCAAAATTTAAAACTTGATTTTTTATACCTTAACGACATCTGTTCTTTTCTTTCAAATATATTTTATTTTGTTATGTGATTTTAACGTTCTATTTTCTATAATTTCTCAACGTCAAATCTTCTGCATTCAGATTAATGACTCCAATTATCTTGATTCACCACATTATCATTGCTTCAACGATTTTGATTTATTTTCAGGTTAACCGTGGTGTAGGTAATGATGCCACTGTTGCTAGACTCTGTCGAATTTCTAAAAAAACATTCCATCTATATTGTTGTACTTCTTGAACCATTAGTAGGGATGGAATTGCTCAACTCCTTGATTGTTTGTCTGCATTTATGAGTGTCTATTTTAATGTTTCAAACAAGATATGGATTATGTGGGATTAGGATATCTCTACCCAGATTCTGTTTGACCTATCCCAACTAGTTGTCCTCTCTTATTCCTCTTCCTCGTTTGTCGTACCTTTCCTTTTCTATGTTGTATATGAGATATATTGGAGAGGAAAGTCTTATAGTGCGACATCCTCTCTGTCATTTCATCATCATCTAGCAATTTGATCATCAAAACGACTTTAATGTCATACCAGTTATGCTAAGAAACATGAAGGATGTTAGCTTAACCATCTTATTGTTGATATCCTTCATTGTGGTCTATTAGAAGTTTCATATTTCAGGTCTGCTTGTACTTGGTGTAATAACCAAGAAGGACCCAACATGATCCGCTCCTACCTGGACAGAGCATTTCGTAATGACGGCTCTTTGCCCAACCTTGTGATTTCTTCCGCGAGCATCTTCACCGTACCATCTCGGATCATGCCCCTATGATACTCAAATGTAATCCCTTCTCCTCTTCGGATCCTAAACCTTTTCGCTTCCAAAACATGTGGTTTTCCCATCACCTTTTCCTTTACCTTGTTGGTGAGCCCTGAGAAACGGAGGTTTTGGGCAACCTTATCACTTGATTTACTCTAAAATTAAATGTTGTTAAAGCATGCCTTAAGACTTGGAATATTCATGCTTCCAAGAACGTTTTCGATCGTGCATGAGCAGCAGAAGAAGCAGTTGTGTTTGCTAAAGTCACTTTTGATGCTGATCCCTCCCCTAATAATCATTTCTCTTGGGTATTTTCCTAGCTCCAATTCACCAACGAACTTTCCTTAGAAACCACCTTTATTGTTAAAAAGCTAGGGTTAAATGGATTATTGACGGGGATTCTAACTCTAAATTCTTCCATTCTCTCATTAAAAAAAATTATTTACATCCGTCAACTTCGTCGTCCAAACAAATCCTTTACTTCTTCTCGGTCCAAGGTGGAGAAGGTCCTTCTTGGTCATTTTAAGTCTCTCTTGCAGAGTCCCTTGGTCGATGTCATCGAGTCGGGGTTGTCTAACATACTGTAACAACCCGCCCGGAATCGGCCTAAATTCCGACCTAGAAAAGGCCCATCAGAACTTAGAGCCATTTTAAACAGATGGTTGGTTCATATAAGAAAATATTTAAACAGATATGATATATAAGTCTAGAACGAAATCAGAATCTCACACAACGAAAGGGATAAAGTATAATATCTCAAAATAGATGTACCATAAATAAAACCATCATAAATGTCGGTTACAACGGGTCTCAAGCAAAAAATAAAAGGTACATCAATAATAACTATCCCAGTAACGCAACAATGATACTGTCATAAATAACTAAAAGCCTCCATCGTCATGCTCCATCGCCAAAGCATCACTGATCCCAAGAGTTCCCACCTACTAACATGTTTATATGTTAAGAGGAGAGAGGTCAGAATAATAAGTTCTGGTGAATGAAAATCACGTAAGTAAGGAATAACTATTTCTTATACTTGGTCGTATGGGTTTGTCAAATTATGTCTACACAGGCAAACACAAACAACTAAACATATGAGGCGTACATCCTTACATTCACTAAAGACCTACATGTTAATAATAGGCGAACATCCTTACAGTCACTTAATACACTATACGGTAATATGAGGACGGACATTCTTACAATCGCTTAATGCCCCACGTGGTGGGACTACTTGATCATTTAAGGTCATTACTTAGATTTATATTAAGGGTGGATTCCTATTACCACTTATTACCCTATGGAGGACCCCTAGCCACTTAAGACCCCATCTTTAATTGTCAACATTACAAAATATATACCTTATTGCAGGTCGAGAGATAGTAAGCAGTCACTTAATACCAGATTTAGGTAGGAGCACGACACCATTTAAGACCCTCGTGGCGGACTTGTACGTTAATATTTAGTTGTCCCTACGGGTGAACTCCTAGCCACTTAATATTTCCATTAGATGGACATTTCTTAGGCCTTCCATATTAATCGTCCCTGGGTCATCCCTCACATAGCCCTAGAGGAAGCGAACACCCTAAGAACTACCCAAAACTCCATGTAATTACTAAGACCCTTTAATACCATATAAATATTAGAGAAAGGCAGACCTTGTGACTATTTAAAACCTAATAAGGGCGGATCCTATGACTTGGATCCTAAACCAAGGGATAAATCTTAGAAATGGGCCTAGTCCTAACCACTTAATACCCAAACCAAGTGGGTCAGCCACTTAATACCTTCCTATAAGCAGACCTACCTCACATACCAATATACACACAAACACACACGCACACACACACACACACAAAATACATTTCACGTTAAAACAGCCACTTGTAGTTGCTGGATATGTAAGGCGATTCCGGGCAGGTTTCTAGTACAAGTTGGGCTTAACCTCGTGTCTTAATGTAATAAGTATAATAGCCCATAACACCTAGACCTCTTACATTGACCAACCTTACTTGTAGATGTTGGATATGTCGATCGGTTCTGAGCAGACTTCTACTACAAGCAATGGTTAACCTCTTGATTGTGTGTCATTAATTATAATAAAAGCCATTAACTCACACACATATAAATTTCCTATGGGGACATTTAAATTCCTATTTTCCTAACTTAAAGCGTTTAGTACACAATTAATATGTGTTTATATTACATTTGTTATCAATACATATATAAATAGATAGGCGTAAATTTAGCACACGTGAATAATAATGGCCTAATACGTTTGAAATGACAATCCTAATAACAACAATTAAGGTATACAAGTTAATTTCCCTATCAATTAACATGGTCAAAACATGTATATTCACATTCAATAATAAAAATGGAAATAACAACACTTACAAATAGGACTTGCAATCTAGGTTTGAATAATTATCTAAATAATAAAAGTACAAACAAAGTGCAATAATCCAGTTTCTAGCGCTTCTTTGCTTTTTATTTTATATCTCATACAAAAAACTAAAGATTCTAGTATATTGTATATGATACATTCAAACAAATCTATTTGAAATAGATGCTTAAACTTATTAATTTACAACACTCAAATCTTATGTTTTAGTACACAAACGTATATGAATATTTAAAGCGAAATCAAGTGAATCAAACCGAAAAACTAGGAATTTCACAACATCCAAAGTCTAACTTTCATCATTTCAATAACACAAACTCAAACATATAACTTTTGATTGAAAATTTCCGCAGTAAACAAAATATAGGATTTGGAGGATTTATAGTGTTTTATTTTCGTTTAAAATACAAATCTCATACATGCATAAAAATCCAAATCTACACTACAAAGGACAGAAAATAACAACTTATACGATTTCCACTCAGAGGGATTTGAGAAGGAATAATAATAGAATTTGTGTAGAGTTAGATCTGGATTCAGTCTTTAAAATATTGTACTCCAATCCTTCTAATATATAAAAGAATCAAATCTTAGAATCTTGTATATAAAACTAAATTATAGAATCTAAATCTATATGAATCTAGATCAGAAAAGATAGAATGGAGGTTAGACGAATATAGGAGAATCCTAATCTTTTTATGGAATTCAGCAATTGCAGAGGGACACTATGGAGGCGTAGAATGAAATGAGAGTAGGGTTTAGAGTGAGGCTAGAGGCTTTATTTATACTTGCAAGTGTGTGTGTAGACCGTTGGATTTGTTTGTTTTAATCTGGACAGTCATTTGATGCAAAACTATAAATAACCCCTATTTAAAAACACCTTCTCCACCTTCCCTCGGAAGGGCGGTCGATATTCGACGCTATGGAAATTCCTATTGAACTAGAAATCCATCGAGTGAATTGAAATAAAATAAGCGCATGACATCGTAGTATGTGGCAAATACAGGTCGATCCGCTGGGAAATAATTAACTCTAGTTCTACTCAATCAAATTAAACCAAAGTCGAGTGAGAGTTTTAACTAACTAAAAATTATTGATTTGCACGTAAAAATGCACATTTATATTCACATATTTATTCTTGTTAATTAAATAAATGAACATTTTTGGGTGTTTTATACGATCAAACCATATTTTAAATATTTTCAAAATCATCACTCATTTTGGGAAAAATT
Organism: Allium sativum; assembly: GCA_030737875.1. Classification (NCBI taxonomy): domain Eukaryota; kingdom Viridiplantae; phylum Streptophyta; class Magnoliopsida; order Asparagales; family Amaryllidaceae; genus Allium; species Allium sativum. The sequence continues at coordinate 185,634,704 of CM060911.1, forward strand.
GATCACTTATGCATGTTTTATTTTGTGATTGCATTTACTTGTTCTTTGTTATTGTCTCTAATAGGAATTTTGGAGCACAAATAATGCATACACATATAGATTTGAAGCACAAATGCATGCATACAAAGGAATGAAGAGGAAATAATTCTCATACATGATCATGGAGGACCCCACCTCTCAAATTAACCTCTTTCTCTTAAAGCTTCTTATTAAAGACTAATTGAATGAGACAAAAGGCCTCATGCATCCTACATGACTCATTAGTGGCTAAGAGAGGATTAGAAGCTTCATGAAGGGCCATTTTGGGGATTTCCCATTATGAGTGATTAAGGTTTTAGGGTTTGTGATCTTGTATATATACCCCCTTCATGTTCATTTATCCATCCCTTTTCTTGGATCCTCTCTTTTATCCTTTAGTAGTTTAGTTTAGATCATAGCTCTCTTTTATTTTAATGGCTACTTAGCCATTTTCTTTATGTAACTTCTTCGCTTTAATGCAATTTAATTTCTATGCTCTTTACTTTCATGTTCATAGCTTGGATTTACATTCATGTTCATAGCTTAGATTTACTTTCATGTTCATAGCTTAGATTTACTTTATGTTCTTAGTTTAGTTCTCTTCTTGTTCTACTTAGTTTTTTCTTTCATTTTGCTTAATTTTCTAATGTTGAAACTTACATGTGTTGATATGATAACACATATGAGTGGCTAATCCCTTGATTTAGGGGTAATGATGCTCTCTAACTTTGTGTAAGTTTGTAACACCCCACCTCCATTAAGGTCACTCACAAAGGGAATGCCTTAACTTTGGTGGAGCATTTTAGTAAACAGAACAGAAACTTACAAGACAGATAAAATAGTACTTGAAAATTTTTAACTTTATTACAGCGGAAACAGAAATTAATATGGTTACATCCTTTCAATTTCAGAATTCAAGTACAAAATATCAGTCTTGTACAAAAGCCTTCAAAATGCATAGTTTAAAATCATAATCCCCACGGAACGGAAGCAATACAGAGCCAAGCCATACTTTAAGCACTTCAAGCAAAGAGAAATCCGGATCAAGCTAAAGTATTTCCCTCCTTGGATAACCGGGGGGGGAACGGAAGAAAGGAGGCGAAACAACAAGGGTCAGACAAAAAGTCTGGCAAGTCCAGTGACTTTCAGCATATGAACAGATAATAATAATATGATATGAACATAAAACTGGATGTGAGATAACTATAACAGGTGTAGCAGATATAACAGAAAAACAGAATGATATAAACTATTGTTTTACACTTCTCTGCACTAAGACTAGTATAGCAGAATTAGGTGTCACCCTAATGTCTAAATTGAAGCAGGAACGGGTACAGAATACTTTAACAGAAACAAAATGCTAATAATGGGCCTTTACTACCCGATCAGAAACAGACAGAAGAAGAAACAGATTTATCCCTATGGGGACAGAATGTGGAATTAGGTGTACACTAGTAATGGGCCTTTACCACCCGAACAGACGGTACCACACAGAAACAGACAGGTGTTACCACCCAACAGAAACAGACGGTACCAACAGAAACAGACAGAACTAAGCGTACCCTAAAACCCTACCCCAAGCGATCGGCTCCCTAATACATAAATATCCTGTGTCGGCCCCACAGTAGGGTGTATCACTCCCTAAAGTGACAACCAATTGGCACAGACCTATTTACAGATGTCACGGCGTCTTACATCCTCAGAGGCAGACCAGGATCCATGCACGCACATAACCCGGTTGGAACGCACCATCAACACCCCTCGCCATTATCAGAATGAACCACTTATAATTAGTTCAGTAAGCGTGCCCGGACCCTACTTACTGTTGGGTCAAAGTTTTGATACCAGAAAGGGTTACTGACTAATATGGGTCCCATACAACAGATGACACAAGTAATTCCCCTCCTAACCTTGTGTCCCCAGACTAACAGATTTCAGATTAACTTGTTTACAAGTTCAGACATGCAGAATTCAGATTTACTAATTCATAGATTAAGTTAACAAGTTTTCGGACTAACGGGTCAGATGTACAGATTTTTCAGATTTGTCTAACTTTGTATTGGGCCTACAGTTTCGTGGGCGGGTTTTACTACATCTATTAATCCCGTTGGTTTAACCCTATTTTCCCCAATACGTTTTAGACGTCATTCTTATCTTAGATTTGCATTAATTAATTATTAATGCACAGACCTCTCACATTAGGTCGGTAGCTTGTGGCCGCTGGATATGCCGGGCGGTTCCGGGCAGACTTCTGCCACAAGCCAGACCTAACCTCGTGTCTTACGCATGTTATGACTAACTTCTCACATTAGAACCTATTGTTTGCGGCCACTGGATGTGCTGGGCGGTTCCGGGCAGATTTACGCCGCAAACTCATTCTAACCTCGAGTTAGCCATGTTTATCTTTGCGGCCAATTAATTAATAATTTACCGTTTATGCGCACGCCCAATATATATGCCAATTCAGATTATATCAATAACAGGATGATTATATCAACATAGCAGATAACAGATTTTATATGACTTAACGGATTTAACAGATTTAGCAACTTAGCAGATTTTGTGTGACGGCAAGGAATTTCGCTCGGTCCGAACCAGTCGCTAAACCGACTCAGACCGTTCGAAACACCCTATCGTTTGAGAACACGACAAAACAGAACGCATACAGAAGAACATTTCATTGTTATTACAACAATGCATCAGATTACCAGAATATACAGAGTATAAATGAATGAATATTACACAGAAATATCAGAGATTAAATTACATTTAAATACATAGCAGCGGAAAAATAATACAATACACAACTAGAAGAGATATACGGATACAAAGCTTTCCGGATATCGTTCCAGCTGTAAACCAGGATCCTGTGAATATAAATCTGCAAAACCAAAACTACTAGCTGCCCGTGTCAAAATAAGGGCACCCAGAGTTTAGGTTAAAACAATAAACTCCAGGTCAGTCATGTGACTGGTGTGAGAACTAAAACAGTTAATCTTTATTTTAAAGTTAGGTAAATCAAGGGACCACGCCGTATAACACGGAACGGGTTTCCTCCCAAGAATACCAGTGCATAAAACAGACAGCGCAATGCTAAATAAAGAAAAATGAAGCTGTTATAAGACCCAGGTCCCATCACACAATGCAACGCAGCCGAGGATAGGGTTTTCCCTTATAACAGCCAAAGAATGCTTGATACGGTTAAAACAAATCGTTTGATACTATTATAAGTGCATAGTGTATAAAACAACTTCAAATCATAAGTATCAATCATAGGCGGCATGAATGACCCATACCACTATGTCGCCATATATAGGTTTACAAATAAAAACCGCAATTGTCACGTATTTGGAAATTGGATTTCCATCTATGAACCGAGGCAAAAGATAGTCCTCAACCGATTCGAGACGCTCTAGCCCGCCCCTCAGGCAAGCGCGCAGGCAAGCCTTGGATCGTCAGGGCCGGTCCACACGGAGTGGATTATTATACCTGAACAATACGTCTCCCCACCCTATGGGGTGTAAGTCTGGTCCGTCAGCCGACCAGAATGCATTCGGCCGAAACCGATATAACCGAGGCGCCTCGCAACAGCAACAACCACATAAGTCAAACTCGTCAGGGCGTGTAAAACCACTGACGCCACTTCTAGCTAGAAAGAAACGCATGCCCTCCCTGACGTCCGTCTCCCGTTTTTGGTTCATACCTGGTGTGAAACACGCGAGGTAAACGTTACACAAAGCTACGCCACAAAGGCCGTGCTTTGATCATCACCACAAGACTTTGCTTTTCAACAGAAGCCTTGATCATTTGCATCTTAGCATGCCACACAGGCAAACCATCCTATGCAACCGATATCAGTCACACAGAATGAAATCCGATGTCAGACACACAGTCCATTTACAAGTTCGTTCTGGGTCTGAACGAAACCGGAGGCACCTAGTACCCCGCATATCCATCGATCTCCAAGTACGTCTGGACAATCACTAACTGTTTCCATCTTCTTGGGTGTACAGCCCAATCAAGATCATCAGTAATTACCCAAACGACGTGAAGACCTCCGGTCTTCGACCATCGTCTTCATCTTCGACTTATCGTCGTATCAGTTATTCAGAATGGGATAAACCCGGTCTTTCCGAATAACTCGCGTATATATTATAAAAGTGTTACACAAACACAACATACGCCTCATTCCAATTCATTAGTCACTAACCGTAAATTAATCAAGAGAATAATTCCCCAAATATTAACCCCGAAGGCCGAAACCAACATCAGATCAATATCCAGAAAACCATTCTGCTTGGCTAACCGACAGTTAGTTTCTAAATTTCACATTCATAGGGAAAGGTTCCCATTAACTTTATCCAAGATAAATTCCTTGAATTTACTCTTTAATCTTCCTTTGAATTTCGATTCAACTAGTCGAGATTAACGAACCTTACCGAAGTAATCATTGGTTTTAGTTTCCCAATCCCAACCTATTCATCCCATGAAGTAAAAACTGGTAATACTTCATATCTAACACCACGGTGTTATCGGTAAATTCAATTACCATTTCACGTTCAAATCTAATTAAAGATTTAACTATCGCCTGGAGCAAAACTGGTGATACTCCATTTCGATTATTTCAATCTAATTAAAGATTCATTAAAACTCCACTTAGTTTTAATCTTTGACTGGGTTAAAGAATCAGTGTCATTTAAAACACAGTTCACGATAAACCCAAAATCTCATTCCATTAATTATCGAGTTAAAGAACGAGTGTTATTTAAAACACTGTTCACGATAAACCCAAAAATCAATATCAATTCAATTCCAATTAAATATTATTTAATTGGTACACTTCATTAAATCTAAATAAAAAGATTTAATCATTTCTCAACTGGGTTCAAGAACAGTGTTAATGAAGACACCATTCACGACAAACCCAAATCACATTCATTAATTATCGGGTTAAAGAACAAGTGTTATTTAAAACACTGTTCACGATAAACCCAAAAATCAATATCAATTCAATTCCAATTAAATATTATTTAATTGGTACACTTCATTAAATCTAAATAAAAAGATTTAATCTTTCTCAACTGGGTTCAAGAACAGTGTTAATGAAGACACCATTCACGACAAACCCAAATCACATTTGATATTCAATATAAGGCTCTGAATAGAAAAATATCCCGGCTTATATTCAATATCAAATTCTACGACCAACAAATATCGTATTGGAAATAACGATATATAAATATCTTTCAAATTTCCATAACAACACCTGTATAATCTCGAATTCCAACATCGAAATATTCCGAAGACAATTTCGATTCAAATCCACTCCAATGCAATCATTGGAAATTCTGGTTATTTTTCAAAACCCTTTTCAAATTCAATTTATTTATTTAAAAATAAATAGAATTATAATTCTAGTTCAAAACTAGTTCATTTCGATAAAAATCTATTTTTATCTTTTCAAATATGGAGTTTTTCATCCCAAACCTTCACAAATCATTTCTTATGATTTTACACAAATTATTATTATTTTTAATAATTTTATCAAGGCCCGTACAGTCGATTTCCATCAATGGCCATCGAACTGCAGTTACAACGACCTTTTTCGAATTTGATTTGGACATAATTCCAAATCCAACCGTTAGATTTCTAATTTCTAATATTCGTTAGAAAGCTCTTTTCGATACGAACCCAACGGTTCCGGTTTTAGGAGAATCCGACGGTCGGATCTCCCGTAATGTCCGTTTGAAATAAATGGTCGAAATTCGCGAACTGCCGCGGCGCGGCGCGTTCTATTCAGGCCATTATATTATATATATAATATATATAATATATATATCGTCGATTTCTATTTAAAACGAATTATATAAATAGTTTTGAATTCGTTTCAAAAATCTATTTCAACTTCCATTTCAATTCAAAGCAAAATTGAATTCTTCTCTATAAATTCGTTTTAAAATTCATTTCTATTCAATTCAAATTTCCATTCAATTTGAATTCATTTCAATTTGCTTTCAATTCAATTTGAATTCGTTTTCAACTCAATTAATTTCGAAATCGTTTTCAATTCATTTCGAATTCGTTTTCAATTCAATTCATTTCGAAATCGTTTTCAATTCAATTCATTTCGAAATCGTTTTCAATTCAATTCATTTCGAAATCGTTTTCAATTCAATTCATTTCGAAATCGTTTTCAATTCATTTCATTTCGAAATCGTTTTCAATTCAATTCATTTCGAAATCGTTTTCAATTCATTTCATTTCGAAATATTCGATTTCGAGATTACTTTTCAATATTCATTTCAAAATGAATAAAATCGATAAATATCGTTTACGTCTAAATGGCGTCAATCTAATCAACACGGCTTCATAAATTTCTATTTTCAAATATTCTATTTCAAATATTTCCTATTATCAAAATATTTGTTATTATCAAAATATTCTTTATTTTCACGATTGGAATGAGGCCCAATCAATTACCATATAAAATTAATTATATGGATTTTCATACACCACATGTATATAATAACATTGAAAATAATCAACCATCAACCAAAGTGCACTACACTGTATAAGCATCAACTATAGATATTCAACGCTTATAACAGCCTGTCAATCAATCGATCGACATATTTAATCAATCAGGATGAGTGAAATTCATATTTCATCCCAACACCCGTGTGGGGTTTCAAACAATCAAACACAGATTTTAGTTGTGCAGTTGGGCGATGTGTAAAATTTATCGTCCCAATCAATGTCATTCAAATAAGTGTACATAAACAAACCGTCTGGTTTGTAAATGAATATTTATTTATTCACATTCACGTTAAAAATTATATTTTTAACGATAAAACATTTTATTTCAACCTATGAATTTCTATTCAATTCATTCTTTAAATAAAATGATATTTTTATCTTTCTAACTTATTTTAGAAAATTTCGGCGGCATAACGGCACGATACTAGAAACGGGACAAGGCCTAGCCTTATCCCCGGTCTAGTGAAGGCCCACGCCATTCACACATCAATCAAATCAATTTCATTATGCAAACCACAAAGTTTGGAGTAAGCGTCTAACCTAGCCTTACTCCTTCGCCTTATAACGGCGCACGTCTAATCCTAACCAATTTATCGATTCGATTTTTCACACCACAAACCACATTCAAACCAATATCGCAATCAATCACCAAACAGTCAAACAAACAAGTCCATGGTCTATGGACGATTGTGTCGGGTGCTACTAAGCACCGTCTGCATCCTAGTATATATATATAATTAGAAAAGAAAACGAAAGGTGAGAAATTCTCACTTATAGCTATCCTAGCTCCACGGCACTTCTTTTGCAGAAACCTTCGTCGCTACCGCATCTTCGTCATCTTCGTTGTCCGCTTTCACTACCTATGTAAAAATCGAATTTTTACTTCGCTATTCCATAAATAAAAATCATATTTTTATTTCGAAGTTCAATAGATAAAAATCACATTTTTATTTCGAAGTTCAACATATAAAAATCCTATTTTTAATTCGAAGTTCAACATATAAAAATCATATTTTTAATTCGAAGTTCAACATATAAAAATCATATTTTTAATTCGAAGTTCAACATATAAAAATCATATTTTTAGTTCGAAGTTCAACATATAAAAATCATATTTTTAATTCGAAGTTCAACATATAAAAATCATATTTTTAATTCGAAGTTCAACATATAAAAATCATATTTTTAATTCGAAGTTCAACATATAAAAATCATATTTTTAATTCGAAGTTCAACATATAAAAATCATATTTTTAATTCGAAGTTCAACATTTTTCTTTCTATTCAAAGTTCAAATTTTTTTTTTTTTTTTAAAAGTTCAAATCTTTTAAAACCTTTTCTAAAATCTGTTTTAAAACTTTTCTTAAAATCAGTTTTTCTTTTTAAAGTTTAAAAAAAAAAAAAAAAAACAGTTTCTAAATCTCTTTTAAAAAAAAACAGTTTTTCAATCCTCCTTTACAAATCAGTTTTAAAAGTAAAATAAAAAAAACAGTTTTAAAGTAAAATAAGAAAACAGTTTTAAAGTAAAATAAGAAAACAGTTTTAAAGTAAAATAAGAAAAAAATAAAAAAGGAAATCGGTTTTACTTACAGAGGGGGGGCGGCTCGACGTTTGACGGCGGTGGCTAGGGCTGGAGGTGGGGGTTCACACCATCGCGAGGTTGGGGGGGGGGGGTTCCGTCATCGCGAGGTTGGGGGGGGGGGTTTCCGTCATCGCGAGGTTGGGGGGGGGGGTTTCCGTCATCGGTGGGGGATCGATCGGAGGAGCGACGAGCTCCTCCGCCCCCTTTTCTCTCGTCTCTCCCTTTTCTTTTCTTTTTTTTTCTTTTTTTTCTGTATAAATCGAAATGAAAAGGGGGGGGGGGGCAGAACGAAGATAAAGGGGGGAGGGAAATGATTTTTTTTTTATTATTTAATTATTTAATTTAGCAAAGAGTTGACTTTTTCGTACGACCTCTAAACGAGGCCCACCGCCTGCCGTCCACAGCGTTATACCCCCATTCCGAACACAATGGGATATGTATCGCATGCTGATTTGATCGTTTCGATCAGTTTCCTTTGAATTTACATTTAAATCACTAAATTGAATTTTTAAACGTACATTTCAAATTACCGGGGTCACATACTAACTCTAAAAATTCCATAAAAATATTTTCTAGCTTCGTATTGACGATACGGTCCTAACAAAACTAGTTTCGTCGAATTCTGAGACCGTTAGAAAAATGGCCAATTTCCAGTCGATTAAAATCAACTGAAATAGTCAAAACACGTTTTCCTTTGCCACGCTCACATATTGATTCGAAAAATTATGAAATTTGGAATCTAGCAATAACTTTACATCCCGGACCCAACAAAACAGGTTTCGTCGAAATCCGAGGTGGTTTGCAAAATGTCCATTTTTAAGGGCCTGAATTCCATAGCGACTATTCAGAATTTTCAACTGGACATATCTTTTGCTTCCTGCTATGAAATCTTGATTTTTCGGATTCGATAGAAAGATATTATCAATTAGATCCTATCATTTTTGGTTTCACTAAAATCCGGATTGTTTTGCACTCGGTACATTCAATTGAAGTTTGAAATCGAATTATCGAACTACCGCGCCATTTTCAATTCTATTTATAATTATATATAAATATTTATATTCTAACGACGACGTATATAATATATACGTTCGAATTATATTCAAAATAAATTTCTCGTCGATATTATTTAAAATAATCTATTTTAAATATTCAAAATTCGCTGAAATGGCCAAAATAAAAATTTCAAACTGGCCCGCAATTTACGGGTTGTTACAATCTCCCCCACTTAAAACTTTTCGTCCCCGAAAAGGAACAAAGTCGAAAGTGGTTTGATTAATCAACTCTACTTTCGATCTGGCTTCCATTCTCCAACTTTTCAGTTTCTGAGAATTTTCAAAATTTCAAAAATTTGGCTAACACCCTAAATTTTCGAAAAATTTCGCCATAACCTCCCCTGCAATGGGAGCATCGGGAAATTGCAAATAGCGTTCCCGGTCCTTCAGATCTCAAAAAGAAAAAGAAAAAGCCAAGCGGCTAGCCAATAGGCTCGTAAAATCATCATCACCCAAACAAAACAGTAAATTATGTAATAAACATGTACCTATTTGTCGGGCAAACAAATTTTATTCTCTGCTCTAGCCTCCTTGCTATGACCTGTTCAATGATATACATGCATATGCAAGAAAAGACAACCAATTTTCAATATAATTCAATATTTGGTTCAATTAGGCATAATGGTTCAAAATTATCAAACAAATAAACAAACAACACAAACATCAATCAATTAGTGAATTAGAGTTTCAAATTGATAATTTTGATACATATACAAAAATCATGTTTTTGATGCCAATTCACAACAATAAGTTCTAACTATATATAGAAGTTTTGGTTCTCACACCAGTCTAATGGAAATATATATAAATCTCACTTTCGTCACTCGAATATAAACACTGATGATGAGGCCTCATCATCTGAATCATCTCCGGGCGACTAGAGTGTGATGCTATATCTATCCAATATATTAAGACTTTGAATACACGCGGATCAGACGTATACGCAAAATCTATATATATTGGATTGTCCATATTCAAAGTAAATAAATAATCAAATACGTTTAAAACGATTTAAATTTTCAAAACAAAATTGTTTTCATTTGAAAAATATACTCTTCACACTCGTTCTAGGATACTACTGATCCTATCTCTAACGAGTCATTCTCATTGGACATTACTAATCCAATATCTGATGAATTCTTTCGTATGGTTCTAGTGTGCCTTGTTCTCTGAGCTTTGTAAACCAAAGCTCTGATACCAACTGTGACGGCAAGGAATTTCGCTCGGTCCGAACCAGTCGCTAAACCGACTCAGACCGTTCGAAACACCCTATCGTTGGAGAACACGACAAAACAGAACGCATACAGAAGAACATTTCATTGTTATTACAACAATGCATCAGATTACCAGAATATACAGAGTATAAATGAATGAATATTACACAGAAATATCAGAGATTAAATTACATTTAAATACATAGCAGCGGAAAAATAATACAATACACAACTAGAAGAGATATACGGATACAAAGCTTTCCGGATATCGTTCCAGCTGTAAACCAGGATCCTGTGAATATAAATCTGCAAAACCAAAACTACTAGCTGCCCGTGTCAAAATAAGGGCACCCAGAGTTTAGGTTAAAACAATAAACTCCAGGTCAGTCATGTGACCGGTGTGAGAACTAAAACAGTTAATCTTTATTTTAAAGTTAGGTAAATCAAGGGACCACGCCGTATAACACGGAACGGGTTTCCTCCCAAGAATACCAGTGCATAAAACAGACAGCGCAATGCTAAATAAAGAAAAATGAAGCTGTTATAAGACCCAGGTCCCATCACACAATGCAACGCAGCCGAGGATAGGGTTTTCCCTTATAACAGCCAAAGAATGCTTGATACGGTTAAAACAAATCGTTTGATACTATTATAAGTGCATAGTGTATAAAACAACTTCAAATCATAAGTATCAATCATAGGCGGCATGAATGACCCATACCACTATGTCGCCATATATAGGTTTACAAATAAAAACCGCAATTGTCACGTATTTGGAAATTGGATTTCCATCTATGAACCGAGGCAAAAGATAGTCCTCAACCGATTCGAGACGCTCTAGCCCGCCCCTCAGGCAAGCGCGCAGGCAAGCCTTGGATCGTCAGGGCCGGTCCACACGGAGTGGATTATTATACCTGAACAATACGTCTCCCCACCCTATGGGGTGTAAGTCTGGTCCGTCAGCCGACCAGAATGCATTCGGCCGAAACCGATATAACCGAGGCGCCTCGCAACAGCAACAACCACATAAGTCAAACTCGTCAGGGCGTGTAAAACCACTGACGCCACTTCTAGCTAGAAAGAAACGCATGCCCTCCCTGACGTCCGTCTCCCGTTTTTGGTTCATACCTGGTGTGAAACACGCGAGGTAAACGTTACACAAAGCTACGCCACAAAGGCCGTGCTTTGATCATCACCACAAGACTTTGCTTTTCAACAGAAGCCTTGATCATTTGCATCTTAGCATGCCACACAGGCAAACCATCCTATGCAACCGATATCAGTCACACAGAATGAAATCCGATGTCAGACACACAGTCCATTTACAAGTCCGTTCTGGGTCTGAACGAAACCGGAGGCACCTAGTACCCCGCATATCCATCGATCTCCAAGTACGTCTGGACGATCACTAACTGTTTCCATCTTCTTGGGTGTACAGCCCAATCAAGATCATCAGTAATTACCCAAACGACGTGAAGACCTCCGGTCTTCGACCATCGTCTTCATCTTCGACTTATCGTCGTATCAGTTATTCAGAATGGGATAAACCCGGTCTTTCCGAATAACTCGCGTATATATTATAAAAGTGTTACACAAACACAACATACGCCTCATTCCAATTCATTAGTCACTAACCGTAAATTAATCAAGAGAATAATTCCCCAAATATTAACCCCGAAGGCCGAAACCAACATCAGATCAATATCCAGAAAACCATTCTGCTTGGCTAACCGACAGTTAGTTTCTAAATTTCACATTCATAGGGAAAGGTTCCCATTAACTTTATCCAAGATAAATTCCTTGAATTTACTCTTTAATCTTCCTTTGAATTTCGATTCAACTAGTCGAGATTAACGAACCTTACCGAAGTAATCATTGGTTTTAGTTTCCCAATCCCAACCTATTCATCCCATGAAGTAAAAACTGGTAATACTTCATATCTAACACCACGGTGTTATCGGTAAATTCAATTACCATTTCACGTTCAAATCTAATTAAAGATTTAACTATCGCCTGGAGCAAAACTGGTGATACTCCATTTCGATTATTTCAATCTAATTAAAGATTCATTAAAACTCCACTTAGTTTTAATCTTTGACTGGGTTAAAGAATCAGTGTCATTTAAAACACAGTTCACGATAAACCCAAAATCTCATTCCATTAATTATCGAGTTAAAGAACGAGTGTTATTTAAAACACTGTTCACGATAAACCCAAAAATCAATATCAATTCAATTCCAATTAAATATTATTTAATTGGTACACTTCATTAAATCTAAATAAAAAGATTTAATCATTTCTCAACTGGGTTCAAGAACAGTGTTAATGAAGACACCATTCACGACAAACCCAAATCACATTCATTAATTATCGGGTTAAAGAACAAGTGTTATTTAAAACACTGTTCACGATAAACCCAAAAATCAATATCAATTCAATTCCAATTAAATATTATTTAATTGGTACACTTCATTAAATCTAAATAAAAAGATTTAATCTTTCTCAACTGGGTTCAAGAACAGTGTTAATGAAGACACCATTCACGACAAACCCAAATCACATTTGATATTCAATATAAGGCTCTGAATAGAAAAATATCCCGGCTTATATTCAATATCAAATTCTACGACCAACAAATATCGTATTGGAAATAACGATATATAAATATCTTTCAAATTTCCATAACAACACCTGTATAATCCCGAATTCCAACATCGAAATATTCCGAAGACAATTTCGATTCAAATCCACTCCAATGCAATCATTGGAAATTCTGGTTATTTTTCAAAACCCTTTTCAAATTCAATTTATTTATTTAAAAATAAATAGAATTATAATTCTAGTTCAAAACTAGTTCATTTCGATAAAAATCTATTTTTATCTTTTCAAATATGGAGTTTTTCATCCCAAACCTTCACAAATCATTTCTTATGATTTTACACAAATTATTATTATTTTTAATAATTTTATCAAGGCCCGTACAGTCGATTTCCATCAATGGCCATCGAACTGCACTTACAACGACCTTTTTCGAATTTGATTTGGACATAATTCCAAATCCAACCGTTAGATTTCTAATTTCTAATATTCGTTAGAAAGCTCTTTTCGATACGAACCCAACGGTTCCGGTTTTAGGAGAATCCGACGGTCGGATCTCCCGTAATGTCCGTTTGAAATAAATGGTCGAAATTCGCGAACTGCCGCGGCGCGGCGCGTTCTATTCAGGCCATTATATTATATATATAATATATATAATATATATATCGTCGATTTCTATTTAAAACGAATTATATAAATAGTTTTGAATTCGTTTCAAAAATCTATTTCAACTTCCATTTCAATTCAAAGCAAAATTGAATTCTTCTCTATAAATTCGTTTTAAAATTCATTTCTATTCAATTCAAATTTCCATTCAATTTGAATTCATTTCAATTTGCTTTCAATTCAATTTGAATTCGTTTTCAATTCAATTCATTTCGAAATCGTTTTCAATTCATTTCGAATTCGTTTTCAATTCAATTCATTTCGAAATCGTTTTCAATTCAATTCATTTCGAAATCGTTTTCAATTCAATTCATTTCGAAATCGTTTTCAATTCAATTCATTTCGAAATCGTTTTCAATTCATTTCATTTCGAAATCGTTTTCAATTCAATTCATTTCGAAATCGTTTTCAATTCATTTCATTTCGAAATATCCGATTTCGAGATTACATTTCAATATTCATTTCAAAATGAATAAAATCGATAAATATCGTTTACGTCTAAATGGCGTCAATCTAATCAACACGGCTTCATAAATTTCTATTTTCAAATATTCTATTTCAAATATTTCCTATTATCAAAATATTTGTTATTATCAAAATATTCTTTATTTTCACGATTGGAATGAGGCCCAATCAATTACCATATAAAATTAATTATATGGATTTTCATACACCACATGTATATAATAACATTGAAAATAATCAACCATCAACCAAAGTGCACTACACTGTATAAGCATCAACTATAGATATTCAACGCTTATAACAGCCTGTCAATCAATCGATCGACATATTTAATCAATCAGGATGAGTGAAATTCATATTTCATCCCAACACCCGTGTGGGGTTTCAAACAATCAAACACAGATTTTAGTTGTGCAGTTGGGCGATGTGTAAAATTTATCGTCCCAATCAATGTCATTCAAATAAGTGTACATAAACAAACCGTCTGGTTTGTAAATGAATATTTATTTATTCACATTCACGTTAAAAATTATATTTTTAACGATAAAACATTTTATTTCAACCTATGAATTTCTATTCAATTCATTCTTTAAATAAAATGATATTTTTATCTTTCTAACTTATTTTAGAAAATTTCGGCGGCATAACGGCACGATACTAGAAACGGGACAAGGCCTAGCCTTATCCCCGGTCTAGTGAAGGCCCACGCCATTCACACATCAATCAAATCAATTTCATTATGCAAACCACAAAGTTTGGAGTAAGCGTCTAACCTAGCCTTACTCCTTCGCCTTATAACGGCGCACGTCTAATCCTAACCAATTTATCGATTCGATTTTTCACACCACAAACCACATTCAAACCAATATCGCAATCAATCACCAAACAGTCAAACAAACAAGTCCATGGTCTGTGGACGATTGTGTCGGGTGCTACTAAGCACCGTCTGCATCCTAGTATATATATATAATTAGAAAAGAAAACGAAAGGTGAGAAATTCTCACTTATAGCTATCCTAGCTCCACGGCACTTCTTTTGCAGAAACCTTCGTCGCTACCGCATCTTCGTCATCTTCGTTGTCCGCTTTCACTACCTATGTAAAAATCGAATTTTTACTTCGCTATTCCATAAATAAAAATCATATTTTTATTTCGAAGTTCAATAGATAAAAATCACATTTTTATTTCGAAGTTCAACATATAAAAATCCTATTTTTAATTCGAAGTTCAACATATAAAAATCATATTTTTAATTCGAAGTTCAACATATAAAAATCATATTTTTAATTCGAAGTTCAACATATAAAAATCATATTTTTAGTTCGAAGTTCAACATATAAAAATCATATTTTTAATTCGAAGTTCAACATATAAAAATCATATTTTTAATTCGAAGTTCAACATATAAAAATCATATTTTTAATTCGAAGTTCAACATATAAAAATCATATTTTTAATTCGAAGTTCAACATTTTTCTTTCTATTCAAAGTTCAAATCTTTTTTTTTTTTTTAAAGTTCAAATCTTTTAAAACCTTTTCTAAAATCTGTTTTAAAACTTTTCTTAAAATCAGTTTTTCTTTTTAAAGTTTAAAATAAAAAAAAAAAAACAGTTTCTAAATCTCTTTTTAAAAAAAACAGTTTTTCAATCCTCCTTTACAAATCAGTTTTAAAAGTAAAATAAAAAAAACAGTTTTAAAGTAAAATAAGAAAACAGTTTTAAAGTAAAATAAGAAAACAGTTTTAAAGTAAAATAAGAAAAAAATAAAAAAGGAAATCGGTTTTACTTACAGAGGGGGGGGCGGCTCGACGTTTGACGGCGGTGGCTAGGGCTGGAGGTGGGGGTTCACGCCATCGCGAGGTTGGGGGGGGGGGGTTTCCGTCATCGCGAGGTTGGGGGGGGGGGTTTCCGTCATCGCGAGGTTGGGGGGGGGGGGTTTCCGTCATCGGTGGGGGATCGATCGGAGGAGCGACGAGCTCCTCCGCCCCCTTTTCTCTCGTCTCTCCCTTTTCTTTTTTTTTTCTTTTTTTTTTTCTGTATAAATCGAAATGAAAAGGGGGGGGGGGCAGAACGAAGATAAAGGGGGGAGGGAAATGTTTTTTTTTTTTTATTATTTAATTATTTAATTTAGCAAAGAGTTGACTTTTTCGTACGACCTCTAAACGAGGCCCACCGCCTGCCGTCCACAGCGTTATACCCCCATTCCGAACACAATGGGATATGTATCGCATGCTGATTTGATCGTTTCGATCAGTTTCCTTTGAATTTACATTTAAATCACTAAATTGAATTTTTAAACGTACATTTCAAATTACCGGGGTCACATACTAACTCTAAAAATTCCATAAAAATATTTTCTAGCTTCGTATTGACGATACGGTCCTAACAAAACTAGTTTCGTCGAATTCTGAGACCGTTAGAAAAATGGCCAATTTCCAGTCGATTAAAATCAACTGAAATAGTCAAAACATGTTTTCCTTTGCCACGCTCACATATTGATTCGAAAAATTATGAAATTTGGAATCTAGCAATAACTTTACATCCCGGACCCAACAAAACAGGTTTCGTCGAAATCCGAGGTCGTTTGCAAAATGTCCATTTTTAAGGGCCTGAATTCCATAGCGACTATTCAGAATTTTCAACTGGACATATCTTTTGCTTCCTGCTATGAAATCTTGATTTTTCGGATTCGATAGAAAGATATTATCAATTAGATCCTATCATTTTTGGTTTCACTAAAATCCGGATTGTTTTGCACTCGGTACATTCAATTGAAGTTTGAAATCGAATTATCGAACTACCGCGCCATTTTCAATTCTATTTATAATTATATATAAATATTTATATTCTAACGACGACGTATATAATATATACGTTCGAATTATATTCAAAATAAATTTCTCGTCGATATTATTTAAAATAATCTATTTTAAATATTCAAAATTCGCTGAAATGGCCAAAATAAAAATTTCAAACTGGCCCGCAATTTACGGGTTGTTACATTTTGGCATATAACAGGTTAGGCATTTCAACCGACAAATTTAACAGATTAGGCATTTCAACCTAATTAGCAGTCTAGGCAATATAACAAAACTAGTAGTTTAGGCAACTTGACAAATTAGCAGATTTAGCAAATTTAATATTTCTAAAAGTTCTATTTACATGCCTTGCCCAATCATAAATTGGCCTAAATTCATATGCTTACATAATTGTCATGATTCACAACATATACTCCATGTTTGCATAAGCGCAGAATATGGACATAATTTGCCATATAACATATGTTCCAATTTTTGTTAAACTAGCATCTTACAGCAGATTCACATATAAATTATACCAAATATAACCATTAATTTCAATGCATGCCATATATCCAAAAATCCCTATTTAGGCGTAATCACAATAATAGATATCCTAATTAATGTAAATCTTTACACCTAAGTTTCCATATCTTCTTCTTTTTGAGTCATGAATCCTTATGCAAACTATACCCAACAATATAAATCTTTAAATCATATCTTCTAAAAATCATATCTTGACTTTTATGTGCATTTTGTCCAAAATCTCAAATCATATGTAATCTTACAATAGTTCCTCTTTTCTTCTATCATAGAATATGCATAGATCCAAATCTAGTTTACAACATATGCTCATTAATTACAGTTCTAAATTACAACATAACTATGCATACAACATGCATAAATTATATGTTCATAGTCAAATTTATGCATATGTCCAATATATTTTATGCCTCAGACCTAAAGTCATACATTCAATGCATCATTCATTATTTATCCCAAAATTTGCGTTCATACGTTCATCTCTTATGAGATTAGGCACAGGCTCGTGGTAGCCTGGCTATAGAAACAGAAAAGAAGAAAAGGGATACAGAACAGTCACAGAAAACAAATCTTATACCATCTCAGATTCAGAATTAAAAACATATCAAAATTATAATTATCGTTTATAGCGGAAAATAACTGTACTTGCCTTGATTGGATTAAAGAAAGAACTTTAACTTGTTGTAGAATCTTTGCAGAAACTCTAATCTCTAGTTTGAATTGAGTTGCTTAGGCTGATGTTGATTATCTTCTAGTTTTAATTCCAGCAGAGCAGCGACGCCATTTTTATTTTTTTATTAGAAGAAGAGAGCAATGGAGGCTAGAGAATTGTGTAAGAAACCTAGGTAGAGTCTAGGGTCATTTTTATAGAGTTTATGAACTGATTAGGACCACCGATGTTGCTTGGATTGATCGTAGCCATTCATTCGAAAGAGAGACCAATTAGAGCCTGCCACCTAGCCCTAATGACAAAGCAGACTACAGAAAATCGACCAACATAAAATAGGCCAGCCAGGTTGGGCTGGGTTCGACCTGGCTCTGGACCAGGTCGACAGCCCTGTCGACAGCCCTGTCGACAGCCCTGTCGACCTGGTTAGACCAGGTCGACAGCCCAGTCGACCTGGGTGCATCAGGCGGGATTTTTCCCGCCCTGGCCAATTGGGCCCGGTTTTTAATTTTAAACTGTTTTATTCTGTTCGAATTTTAAACTTAATTCAGAAACTTCCGGAGGCTATATCTTCTTCATACGGACTCCGTTTTTCGAAAACTCGGACTCTATTTCGCGTATTTTTCCGAGACGAACGCAATGGCGTATCCCGTTTCCCTTAGTTCTTTGATTTCAAATTAATTATACTTTAATTTGTTAATTCCACAGTTATAGAATACACGGGGTGTTACATTCTCCCCCACTTAAAAGGATTTCGTCCCCGAAATCTTCAAGTTAAGAAGAATGTGTCCTACCATCCAATCACCCATCTACTCAACCATCATCCACAAGCATCCATTGTCCTTAGAAAACTTCTAATGTTGTATGAACATATGCAAAAGTGTGTGTATATGTTCCTTATCTAATGCAAAGATCAGGCGGTCTACTGATTCAGTTGACCTCCTTAATGCGAATTATGTCAGTGTCATGAGTCCAACATGTATGCAATAGTATTCTGATGATATATATTATTTCTATATGAGTGCACAACCATTCACTCAAATGCAACATCCATGTGCTGAATCAACCAATTTGCATCCACAAGAATTGAAAAGTGCTCACCCATCCATATGCAGTATGAGAGTGTTTTCGAGCCGATCTAGTGCCTAGTGTGTGTATATGCATCCACGGGCAACCACTAGCAACCACTTGCATCCACTTGCAACCATCAAACATAACATGTCTCAAACACATGTTTACACCCATTAGTTTCTACCTAAAGTTCAAATATTCGATCGATAGGATACAGTCGAATGATGGAAGCGAGTACAGATAGAACGAAATTTTGGTTCCCATTAGACATGGGTCCTAAGTATCGGCCCCAAAGACCGAAACCAACATTAAATTGATACCCCACGAAAACTCAGAATGTATGCGTCATACTTGACGCCTAACACAAATATCCCTCAAACCCCAGTCTCAAACAGATGATCCATAACCCTTATGGGTCTGAGTCTATAGCGGAATTCAGAAATAATACTAGCATTAAAGTGCAGAGTATCGATTACAAAATCAAAATACCAAAATCAGAAAAAGTCACAATCAGATAAAGAAATTAAACCTACTATAGAAATTTTCCTATTTCTATCCTAGCCACTAGCCTCAAGAGTGTTCGCCTGCCCTCCTTGTCCTCGTCTCTTCGGGCAGTCCCTAGTGAAGTGTCCCATCTCCCCACAGTTGAAGCAAGCGCCCTTCCTTTTTCTGCAATCCTTGTTCAGATGAGTCGAGCTCCCACAAGTAAAGCACTTTTTCCCCTTCTTATCTTCAGACTTCTCATCCTTCTTTTGTGTTTCCTTTTTGGGCCCCGCTTTCTTATTCTGTGGTTCTTCCTTCTTTGTCTCTTTCGGGCCCTTGTCTTCCTCGTGCAGTAGTGCCATATCCACCAATTTCTCGTAAGTTGCTCCCATGGGTACATGGGTCATGGCTAGGCTGTGCAGTGGCTCATTCAATCATTTAACAAAGCGGAGAGCCTTTTTATGCTGAGTGTTGACTAAATCCAATCCGAATCTTGCTAGTTGGTTGAACTGGTTGACGTATTCCTTGACCGTCATACTTCCTTGCTTAAGAGACAAGAACTTTTACAATTGTAAACTTCGTTCAGCTTGCGAGAGAAATTTTGTCTCAAACCTTGTTCTGAAATCTATCCATGTCTCAACCGGCCTCTCGGCGTTAGTGACTTCCCACCAGTAGGAAGCTTCGTCTTTGAGCAGCCATACTGCCAACTGTACCTTCTGCCTATCGTCCACCTCGAAGATAACGAATAGATCCTCAGTTTCTTTGAGCCAATTCCTTGCTTCTACGAATGATTCAGTTCCTTTGAAATCCTTCCCACCCATGGCCCTAAAATCTCTACAGATCTTTGAGAAAGCAATTGCACGAGGAGGGGGTGGAGGAGGGGGATCATTTGCTGGACCTGCAGCGGCGGTCCTAGCCTCAAGATATTGACGAAACCAACCGGGTACATGAACACCCTCTGGTATCTCAGATGCTTCAGACATGCTGGAACGAAAAAGGAAAGGTTCAATACAAAAAGGACTGAAAGAAAGATATATGGCTCTTGGGGATCATGTTTTTCAAAATAAGCTTTATTTTTGAAAATACTTCCTTTCAAAACCTTTTTGAAAACAGTTTTCAAAAACTTTACCCAATCTGGTAACCTTCAGCTCTGATACCAAGTGTAACACTCCATCAAAGTTAAGGCATTCCCTTTGTGAGTGACCTTAACGGAGGTGGGGTGTTACAAAGTTCAACAAGTGTATGATTTGTGATCTTTGATATGTGCTTAATGTTAGTGAATATTGATGTAAGTTTATACATATGGGTTTGATAGGTTATGTTGCATTTGCAAATGATCTATTCTTATTCAATATAAACACAAGTTACATCAATATTTGCTAAGTGATTATTGATTTTGAAATGAAAGTATGAACAAAATTTGATGGTCTATAGTTATAGCCAATAGTTCATAGACCATACTTAGAATAGTTTTGCTTTAGTTTCATTTTCATGAGAATCATAAGTGGTTTAAATGTTGCATTTATATCACTTATTGAGATCATACATTGTATGTTTGACAACTTACATAAATGTGAGAGTGGATTTACCTCTAAATTACTCTCTAATTTCATATTTAGCTCTCAACTTAGTTTCTAGTTTTCATTAGTTTTTATTAGTTAGAACAATTCAAAGTTTAGTTTAATTTGAGTGAATAAAATTGAAATTACTTCTTTCCCTGTGGATCGACTCGCACTCACTACGTATTACAATAGTACGCCGTGCACTTGCGGTTATTTCAATATTCGTGACGATTTTCTAATTCAATAGAAATATCGTTTAGCGAACAATTATCAAATCTAACAAACTAATACTACAAAAGTTGAATGATAACTATGAGATTAAATGAGTATATAGAAAAAATCCAATTTCTATATCATGTGAATCAACATAAAATGAAACCATGATGTCTCTTTTGCTCATTTTTGAACTTAGTTGATATGATTTCATAAGCATGGCTTATTTATGCTATTAATTAGCACAAAATAAACTATCAAAATAGAACATATCTTATGAAAAATGACAACAAGTTGAAAGTGAAATGTACTTTAAGAAATTGCCTACTAACTAGTAATTAGAAATATTGACCATAATATTTTTATTTCAATCTTCGCTTAATTATCATCATCATATATAGATGAAGAAGTAATTAGTGAGCATATGACTAAGCATAACCTATTTGGTGTAAACATAGGCTATTAAATTCAACAGTGAACACATAAAAACCATAAACATCAATATGAGATGAAGCACAAAAAAAAAAATCTTGAATAAGCAAATTTTGTTGAAGTTACATGAGTAAAGAGAACTTCATTACCCCTAAATTGAAAGGGGTTTAGCTACTTACATTTGTTATCAAATCAACAAATGTATTATTCAACATGACACGAAAACAAAAGGAAAATGCAAGCTAAGGAAATAAAAAGAAAGCTAAACTACTTGCAAAATTAATCTAAGCTACAAATATAAAGAAAAGAATATGAAATAAAAGAGCACTAATTAACACTGAATAAAAAAAAGTAACATGGAAATAAAAATTGCTAAGTAGCCATGAACTTAGAGCTTTGATCCTACAACTCAAATAACTAAAAAAAGGATCTTGTTTACATGAACATATGGGTATTTAAACATGAAAAAAACTCTAATCTCATTCTTTGGGAACTACCCAAAATGCCCACTTCATGTGTAAAAGCTTCTTGTCGTTATCTCTTAATCCTTCATTCAAAATACATGAAGTTCTTTTGTCTCTTTAACCAGTGAATTAGCCCTTAATTTGTAGCTTTAAGGAAAGTAGGTTAGGTAGGTATGTAGGGTTCTCCATTACCCATGAGATGAATTACTTCCCTCTTCTTCTTGTAGATGTGCATGCATATCTTCATGTGTGCATTTCATGAAAGACTATTACTCCTTAATTCCTATATAAAAAATGCACAGGTAAATTTTGTAAAAAAATAACACATTTCCATTTTACCTTCCAATGAGTGATGATTTGAAAACAATTAAATCTTTGTTTAATTATGTAAAATACCCAATAATTTCATTTATTTAATTAAAACTAGATTAATTATGGTAGTAAAAATCTGTACATTTATGTGCACATCAAATACTGCATACTTACCTTTTAATCCGTCCTCGAATAAAGAAAAATAAAGATAAATCCACTTTCGTAGAAACCACAATTGTATTGAGCGTATGCAACAAGTCATTAATCCTCTGGGTGTCCCCAATAGGACAAGTGTTGTCTCGTGAGGGTTTTCAGCGGATACCACTCACAAAATCCAAATGCAATTATAAAAAGTTCTTAAATGCAGGTTTATTTACAAATTGAATGCAAGTTTTTGGAATAATATTTAAAATTTACTTTTAATTTTGACACGAGTTCGTTAGATATAATTTTGTGTCATCACCAAGGTTTTAAATCTCGGATATCGGTCGTGTTTCGTCTCGGCGATTTTAGAGACTTGATATTATATCGGGAGAGATCTCGGATGAAATGAATCTATCTCGGGGGTTTGTCTCACATTTCCATCTTGGGTCTAAAAGCTCATATTGGAACAATCTCGGGATATATGATATGTAAAAGGCTGGCATTCTTACAAAAATTTTCACGAGTAACATTATAAAAATAGTAACTTAAACTTGAATAGCAAAATCACCTCATCATTCTTAATTTATGAAAGAACATTCATATTGATAAATCATAATATGCTTAAAATAATAAAAATAACTCTATGTTAATAGATTAGTGCTTACAACTTATGATCCATGAACATGAATTGTTGTTAGGCAAAGAACATAAAAAGGATCCAAAATATAAAACAATTCAACCTAAGTTGAACATAAGATACATAATTTCATAGGTAGCATGCTAGTAAAAAAATAACGAATATGAAAATCATAAGCGTTGTAGAAGATATATAAATATATGATATGCTCATTTAACATGAATAATATAAAATAGTAGCTGATTATCATGGTTGGATTTGAGTTTTCTTAATTATTTCTTTGGTTTAGGCATAAGTTTAAATTTAAACTAGAAAAACCAAGATCTAGGGTGATATCTCAGTATCTCGTCTCAGTCGATATATCGTTCGATATTGCAGTATCTCGGACGATATATTTGAAACAAGATTTACAGTGAGATTTGTTGTTTCATTCGGGAGGAGCCCAAAACGAGATCTCTGAGGAGATCTCGGGCGATATTTTTGAGATCTGAAACAGTGGTCATCACCATGAAATTTTGGTCATTTACTGGTCAAAACTACAAACAAAGCCAAGTTATTGTTACAATTTCTTCTAGCTTGGTTAGTTGTTTCGGTTGAAAACATAATGCAATTATGAAATAAATTCTACAATCGATTATCAAAGTTTGTGAAGTGGCATTTTTATTTCTTTTTGAATAAAAAGTTCGATAAAATAAGTGATAATGGTGCTTGGATTTCAATTTTCACTCTCTCTTATTGTTATTTACAGAAATTGTTGATATTAACATTATATATACACGCCTAGCTCAGATGAACTGAGGAAACCGTCCAGTATTTCTAACCATGCATAACCGTAAGGACTTTTAAATGAGAATGAAATCACATATAAGAGAGGTTAATGTTATTCACCCATGCATAATTGTGAGGATTTTTAAATGAGAGCGAAAACATAATCATCAGGAATCTAGGCTTTAATATTTTCAAAAATGTATATACATATATACAATCTTTTCTGGCAAAAAGAGAGTTAAGAAGAATATCTTAGCACCACTTTAACTTAAAACAAATCTAAAATGTTACCGCAAGTACTTTAAATCAACCCACTCATTTAAATGGAGATATCAGTATAGAATAAACTTTATGATCATTACCTACGAATCTTCCTATATACTAGTTTCACTAAAGTCGATTATAATTCAAACTTTTCCATTTGTTATTCATTAAGATAAGCAATTTCTTTAAATTTCAATTAATGACCAAAAAATGTATAAGTACTTCACTTTTCCCATTCAAAGGTAAATTAAAATACAGTTTTTTTAATCTTTTTTTTTTGGAATGAAAAAGAAAAAAAATCATGCAAAACCAAAATAAATAAGAAAAATTCATAACCAACTTTACGACACTAATTTGTCACTTAGAAACTCGAAAATGAACACCGATGATGTCCGGATCATCATCGGAATTATTTTCCAGCGACTGAAGTGAGTTCAGTGCTTAATCATTTTCAAAATCTAATTAAAAATGATTTCTATTCAAAAAAATTCCAGGTAATGTTATATTACTTATAATACTTTAGAAAATATTTTCTAAATCATCTTAATGTTAAATTCTCAAATTCTGGGTTGAACTCAATCTTAATTCCTCTCATTTGCACACATTGTCCATATATAATTAGATTTTGTTATATATAACCATTTCAATATTTTATAATTCCATTTGATTGTAATAACAATCAACCCATCCATATACTATAATATTTCAGAAATTATTCCTTTTATATCAAAATAATCTTTGGGAAAAATATATTTTATTCACCCATTTTAAAACAATAATGTATCAAATTGCTTTGTTCGAGAGTTTAGAAACATGTATCGATACAGCTGTACATTCTGTATCGGCCAGAATTCGTAAACCATTCAACAAACCAGTCAACACAATACAAAACAATTTTTATAACATAACAAGTATGCTTCCTCATATATATACTCAAACTCAATCTAGTTTATTACTAACCCCATCTCTATTGAGTTATGCCATAGAACCAAGGATATTACTCAACCTTAAGCTCTGATACCATTGTAACGAACCAACTAATTCCCAATCTTGATCATCGACACAAGTACCATATTGACTGAACAAGCACCGAAAATTTACAGGATCACTAATAGAAAGAAGTCAGAGGATGAGAAATAGAAAGAAAGAAAAGTTAGAATAGAAGAAAACGAAGAACAAAAATCTCACAGTGGAATGAATAATATATATTAGATAACATAATTTTTGAAATACAAATCTTTTTGTATATACATACCATCATCAGAGTATAACACAACACATCATCACTACAAGAAAAGGAGTTATCTATAATTGCAACTCACAGCGTTTTGGTCTCCATGTTGTAGAAATCAAGCAGGAGTACGTTGGTTTTATCTTAAAACGTTAAGATAAATTTAAGCGGGAATGAATTTTCACTTCCCTCCACTATTAATAAAATCAGCCGCGAATCCTTAATATTTCCCCAAAATTTTAAATTCTCAATTACAAATTTTCCATCCAATTTTCGTTGTCCACCAGGTCTTCGTCTCACTGTCGAATCTCCAGTCACTTCGCATTGTTGCTCTTGGTCTCTCGGTTGTCATAACAGAAGGCAATCGGTTCCAGTGGAGGTCGGACCTATAGATCCCGTTCAGTCTTCGTCGTCCTTAAGTCTCTATAAGCATTGCCTTGATTATTTTATCTTTTTCATTGATTAACCAATGTTCAGTTTTTTCTAACATCTGGTATGCCTGCTGATAATGTTGACTGTGTTATTAGCAGTTTACAAGTTGTTGTGTCTCAATTAGTATCACTGTTTTATTTTAGTAGTTTTGTTAATTTGATTGTACTCAACAATAGACTATTACTTCAAATTTTAGAAATTTGCTTGCTTATGTAGTAGACGATTATGGATAAAAATTGGGTGAATCTACATAGGTAACTACATAATTATCAACATAAATGTAGTTTGAAAATCATATCCTATATTTTGACGAAAGCTAAAAGATAATTTTTTTTCAAAGAACTAGTAGTGAGTATCAGCAAGGAGCTCGGAAGTTTGTGGATATCGTTATGAAAAATTCTGGAAATATAGAAAATATTCTATGTCCTTGCGTAGATTGTCGAAATCTTAATAATCAATATGAGAAGGTGGTAGTTGAGCATATTATTATAAGAGGAATGGATCGTGCATATAAAACAAGTAGGTGGTATTGTCACGGTGAACACATAAATATAAGCACAAATGTTAAGTTCGATGACTCATATGATTTATTTGAAGCTATCAATTATGAAAATGAAGATTTCATCAATTATATTTTTTTTCGATGATGATAAAGATGAAGATAGCGCACAAATATGAGAGGACGATTTGTTAAGGAACTTCGAAGAAGCAAAAGCCCCATTGTATCCTGATTGTATCGATCAAACAAAATTATTTGTCATCCTCGCCTTGTATAATCTTAAATGTGAAACTGGTTTGTTTGATACTGGCTTCGATAAACTTCTAAATGTGCAACAATTATTGTTGCCAAAAAATAATGTACTTCCGAAAACATTATATGAGGTAAAAAAGTTTCTCGAAATATTCGATATGGGTTTTGAAAAAATTCATGCTTGTCAAAATGATTGCTGCCTTTTTAGAAGAGAGTACAAAGATTTGGAAAGTTGTCCTAAATGTGGTGTGTCAAGATGGAAGAAGAATGAATGTACCAATGAAATTATGCATGGCATTTCGGTTAAAGTTTTGAGATATTTTCCAATCATTCCTAGATTTAGAAGAATGTTTAGATCTCAAAATACGGCAGAGGATTTAAGATGCCATTTTAGTAATAAAAGCAATAATGGGAAAATGTGTCATCCTATGGATTCAATAACATGGAATGTAGTAGATGAGAAATGGGAATCGTTTGCAGCTGATCCACGCAATATAAGACTTAGTCTTGCTACCGATAGTGTTAATCCTTTTATGACAATGAGTTCCAAGTATAGTTGTTGGCATGTGATGCTTGTGACATACAACCTCTTGCCAATGTTATGCATGAAAAAAGAAAATATCATCTTAACATTGTTGATTCCTGGTCCAAAGCAACCAGGAAATGAAATTGACGTATATTTGGAGCCATTAATTGAAGACTTGCAACATTTGTTGAGTAATGGAGTTGAAACTTATGATGCCTTTAGTAGATCGCTTTTTAACATGAGAGCGATTTTACAATGGACGATAAATGACTTTCCAGCGTATGGAAATCTTGCTGGATGTTGTGTGACAGGTAAAAATGGTTGTCCATTATGCGGTATCAATACTCACCATCGATGGTTGAAACATAGTCGGAAGTGCAGTTATATGGGGTCATAGGAGATTTTTACCCCCTACAGATTCATTGAGAAATAAAAAAGCCCTCGTTTGATAATACTGTAGAAACTGGTCGTAGACCTAGAGTTTTGACTGGAAGAAACATCTCTGCTATTTTGAAAAACTTTCCGAATAATTTTGGGAAAGAAATAAAAAATGTAAATAATAATAATAGCAAGAAAGAGAAGGGTAAGAAGAAAAAAATTAAGCAGGAGAGCAGGAAGAGAGAAAAATACTAATAAAAAAATAAATAGAGGTGAAGATGGTGATCTTGTGAATATAGAGCTATCAAGGTGGAAAAAACGATCATTCTTCTTTGATTTACCATATTGGGAGATTAGTTTTTTATTTTTCATTGATCACTAATACAGTTCTTTAGTAATGAAATTTAACATCGTTGCTTTTTGTAGGAACTGCCAATGCGTCATAATTTAGACGTAGCATGTAGAAAAAAATGTTAATGAATGCGTAATAAGCACGATGCTGCATGATAACAAATCGAAAGATTGAATTAATTGTAGAAAAGATTTAGAAAAGTGGGGAATTCAATGTGGCATTTATGCACAATCTCGTGGAACAAAAACATATCTTCCACCTGCTCCATATACATTGTCCAAATCTTAAAAAAATTGTAAAAGACTGTATGATTTTAAGGTACCTGATGGGTATTGCTCGAATTTCAAGAGCTCTATATCGTTGGGGGATTGTAAAATTAGTGGTTTGAAGTCACATGACTATCATGTCCTAATGAAACGGTTGTTTCCGGTTGTAATAAGAGGATTGTTACCGAAGAAGCCAAGGAAAGCAATAATTCATTTATGTTTATTCTTCCATAAATTATGCCAACGTGTTCTTGATAGAGAAAAACTACAACATCTTGATGATGAGATTATTCTAATTTTATGTGAACTTGAAAAATATTTTCCACCTTCGTTCTTTGACATAATGATGCACTTGATGGTTCATCTTGGAAAAGAAGCTAGATTATGTGGATCGGTCCATTTTCGTTGGATGTACCCATTTGAAAGATACATAAAGACACTAAAACATTATGTAAGAAACACTGCACGGCCTGAGGGGTGTATTACAGAATCCTATCTTGCAGAGGAGTGCATGAAATATTTTAGTGAACTCTTAAAGAAATCAGGAAAAATAGAAGAGAAGGAATTCCGAAATGTAGATTAAGAAAATGATGTCATACTTGAAAGACGACCAACTTTAGCTTGCAAAATAATTACACTGTCCGAGAATGAGAAACAAGCTGCTCATTTGGCTGTGCTAATGAATATGGCTATAGCGGAACCATTTGTAGAGTAAGTGACTAGTGCATTTTGTTCTATCATTCAATTATTTTTATAGTGCAACTTATCTGTTTTTTCCTTTTACAATAGTTTGCATCTTCAGGAGTTACAACACTCAAACAAGCGCATAGAAAAAATGCGACCTTACTTCGGAAAACCCACATAAATAACTTTGCCGATTGGATTAAGAAGAAGGCGAGTTGAATTTTAAAATATATTCTCATTAATTTTGAATATATTATTATCAAGATCTAACATAAATAATAATTTCATTTACACGTACCTTATGATGCAAACGATCACGACACAATGTTAAAATGGATCGCCTATAGTCCAAGGAGTAGTGCATTGTCTTGTACATGTTATATCATGAATGGAGAACGTTTTCACACAAAAGATATTGAGAAAAAACTCAAAATAGTGGAGTCACTTATGATGCAACCACCATTTGTAGGGCTAGCGCAAAAGATATTTCCCAAGTGGTTGACATGATTACTTATTATGGGATGTTGACCGATATATTTTTGTTAGACTATCATGCCTTTTATGTTCCCGTCTTTAAGTATCATTGGACAAATTTAGGAAATGGTGCGAAGGTAGAAGATGGATTTACCCTTGTCAATTTACAACAAAATCAAGCTTCATTATCAAAAGATCTGTATATCCTTGCATCTCAAGCAAAACAAATTTTCTATTCAAGGGAAGATGATGATTCTAATTGGTATGTTGTGATGAGGGCACCGTCAAGAACTTTTCATGAAATAGATACATATGACTCATTTGAGGAATTTAGCATGGACTCGGAAATTTTGAAGAAACCGATATGGAGATTGATGATGCTGCCGAGGATCTTGGCTATGTTAGGGAAGATTGCAAAGGAATACTTGAATAAATATATCATTAGCTATGTCTGGATACCTATTCAGGTATAATATTATAGGCCCAGAAAAATATAAAACGTCTGTATAAAATACCCAGACGTTGAGTACTTCTACAGGATTAATATTTTAGGCTCACAAAAAAATCCAGATGTCTGGTTAAAATATCAGACGTCTGTATTCTTCTGCAGATATAATTCTCTAGCCCGAGAAATCTATCAGACGTCTGGCTAAACTAACCAGATGACTGAATGTTTATTCAGGCATATTACTTTAAACCCAAAAAAAATCCAGACGTCTGGATAAAATATCAGACACCTGAATTCTTCTGCAGATAGTTTTTTCTAGACAGAGAACACTTTCAGACGTATGGATAAAATATCCAGACGTCTGAAATCATCTTTAGGCATTTTACTTTAGGGTGTAGAGAAATCCAGACGTCTGGTTAAAATTTCAGACGTCTGATTGATATTCAGATTGCTTTCTTTTTCTACTCTCAGACATTTGAAAAAATAGCCAAACATCTGACACACCTGTTTCACCTGTGCATGTCTTCCTTGTTGTCGAGCTATAGCCATATATAATTAAAGTTCCATATCCACAATATTTTCCATCCACAATAACATACATGATTTACATAACAATAACATATCCGAATTACATAACAATAACATACCCAAATATCATAACGAGTAACATGCCTGAATTGCATATCGAACATAACATATTCAAGCTAAAGGTTTTTACTTAATTTCTGGTTAAGAATTTACTTGGTGATCCATTAGGTGGATGCATTTTAGCTCACGAACCTATTCGGGTTTTCATGCTTATTAACTTTATTCAAGTGACAAATGCTGCTTCACTTAACGTTATGAAAATTGCAACTCCTTGCAATTCAGCAATTTATTTTGAAGCAACCTTTACTATATTTGAAGCAAACTATGTAGTGCAAGCAATATATATTTGTGTTTCTGTACATGGGAAATGTTTTCATGGGGTTATTTGTTTTTCCATTGCAGCAAACGAAAAAGAGATAACCTTAGGAAAACACTTCCCTACAGCAGCACAAATGTATATTACCTACACTACACAGTTTGCTTCAAAGATAGTAAAAGTTGCTTCAAAATAAATTGTTGAACTGCAAGTAGTTGCAAATTTCATTACGTTAAGTGAAGCAACATTTGTCTTTTGAATAAAGCTATTAAAGCATGAAAGCCCGAATAGGTCCGTGAGCTAAAATGCACCGCCTAGTGGATCACCGATTAAATTCTTTAGCTTGATCACACTTCGTCTGCTTCATAGTCTGTTAACAGTTAAGACACACAACTAAATATGGATAACTTGAACTTTAATCACAAGTTTAATTTTAAACATACGCATACAAACTTTATACAACAGAGATAGCCAAACTTACTAGTACGAGGCGGTTGACAATGAGAGGACGCCAATAAAGTTAATTTCAGAGGAAAATTTTGATTTTTGGCCATTAAAGTTAATTTTAGGAGGCAACTGAAGTTTATACCCAAATGAGGCCTAAACTATAAATTTATAACCGTTATAAGTTCTCAAAAGATGAATCCATAGATAGAATAAATTCAAGTTGGACACTGTTGCATGTACAGGCTTGACACTGCTACATGGATAGGCTTGATACAAGGTTTCTATGTTGTGGTATGCTCAAAATGTGAATCAATGAACCATGGCTTTATGTCAAAACATAAAAAGTTGGGCCCTGTTCATAAAAGATGACTCAATATGTGTATATACATGTACCTCCTCATCTAGAACTTATCAAAATGAGTTGTTCATAACAGGTGAATCAATGAAAAACAGACTTTGACTTATGGGTTTTTTAACCCGAGGAAGTTTTCAGACGTCTGGGAATAGTTTCAAATGTCTGTGTTGAATGATTTTTAAGCCAGTGTATATTTTCAGACGTCTGCTAATTTTTTTAGACGTCTGATTTTAGTTTTCCTGTTTTTTGTTTTAACCATGTCAATTTTCAAACTTCTCGTTTATTGATTCTGATGTCTGGTTTTTAATTTTTTGGGAGACGTCCCCTTAATTTGCATAATTGTTTACATAATTGCATCATGATCACCACCAATTAATAATTACTTGCATAATTGTATACTTAATTCTTTATGCACTCATTAGCTCTATGATTTAATTTATAAAAACATGCATATACCTTGATACTGTTTTATTATTATAATCACTTCTGTTTTGTAGAAAACATAGTTAAACTGTTTCAAATATTGCATGACAGACCACTAGTTTCAAGTCAAACATTAAATGCAAGTTGATTAGTGTTCATGGAGAGAAAGAAGTTGTTGCTGAAGAACGCGTGTCTTCGACTGACCCAAATGCGATGGTCCATTTTGTTCGTTTGGGAGAAGGTGCCGTTAAAGTTTGGGTTGATATTGTTAAAGTTCCAAATGCACCTTTATGGAGACCTACATCTGAGTTTGAGTTTATTGAAGATGCAATTGGTTCTACTATAGCTTGGCCTTCTGCAAATGTCGCCTCAGAATCATTTTCAAGTAAGAATGACTTGTACTTCTCTTTACTTGTCGTCAGTATGAATGATGGAAATATTCCTTATTATGATTGTTTTGGTAGAATTTTACTTCAAGCATGATTTTCCTTTTCACCTCTTAAAACTGAATTAATATTTAAATTTCGTTTAGGTAGATAAAACTAGAAAAAATAGAAGATACGGTGACCTAGATGTGCTCAAACTTTTTGATCTTATACAATTTTTCTTTCTTGCAATCAGGTGTTGATGTTTGATGCATGACGAAAATTCAACTTTGGAGCACACAAGCTTGGACTTTGAACGGTTTTTTTCTCTTTTGTCAGTAAGCATCTTTTATAAAAACAAGTTAGATAGGAACATCGATTACAAAATGTTATGTCCAACTATTGTATATTTGGCATATGGAATTATTATAACCTATAAGATATAGTTTTATAATTCTAATTCTTTTGCGTTGTTTGAATTTCGTGATGATTTTGAACTGCATTGTGTAAAAATGATAAATGCTGATAGATATAGCTCAACAACTCTACAGAAACGCTGTGATATATTTTGAAAACGCTATGATATGTAGAGAGTAACAACTTTTCTAACCAGAAATAAGCGTTGTAATATATGATGGTAAACGCTGTGCTATATGGATGGTCATAACATTTCTTGACGTTATAAAACGCTGTTATATATGTTGAAAACGCCATAATATGTGGACGCTGACAATGGTTATATCTGTTTTAAAAAGCTGTTATATATTCATACCAATGCTGTGGTATGAAGCCGATAACAACGTTTCTAACCCATATAAAACGTTGTTATATATGTGATGAAGGAGGAATAATTTGTGTTAGCTATGCAAACACTACTACACAAAAACGCTGTATAAACATAATGACAATGCCAATTAAAACGATGTACAAGACATAACAACAACACCAACACAAACGCTATAGTATCTCCTTTTTCTATAGCGTTTTCAAAGTATTGTGGTAGTCCCCATGACCTATAACAGCATGTCGTTAGACAACGTTCTGCAAAACGCTGTAAAATTATGTAACAGCGTTTTTTCAACGTTGTCAATGAACATATTTCTTGTAGTGCATAATAGAAATAAACAGTATTTATCTAATGCTGAAGCCTCCTGCTCTAAGCTCCTCCAAGTGTATCTGAAAAAATCCCGACTACTTGACTGCCCGTACAAATTTTGGGCACCCAAGAGTATAGGGTAAAATCAAAACAAGATAAACTTTGGGTCAGTCATGGGACTGGTGTGAGTAAACTCGAACCAACTTGTTTAACTTTTAAAAAAAAATCCTTTTATAAATAAAGGATAATCATAAGACCGATCCATACATAAACACGAATGGTTTTTACCTTATGTTAACCCAAAATATTCTTTGTATCAAAACTATCCTGATATTATAGTAGTGTCTAAATCTAATGAATAGCAATTTAGTGGCACACTTGCATCTCACGCTTCACATACATAATATATAATCCCACGCTCCACATACATAATATATAATCAAAACCCGCACGGCGCTTATATGAGAATGGATTTCCAAATATAACAAGGTATGGGACCACCTTCAAGTCTGTTTTTGCTCCATTGAGTTGTCATAACTACATTCACATTGTACTTAATTCAGGTTTTATATCAAACCTCAAATTCTAATTCACACATCTAATTTACTTGTCCAGGTTAACTTCATTCATATATTCAAACGACTAATTATCTTCTAATTAGTTCACCTTCGTCCTTTCCAATCTAAGCCTAGATTTTATTGCAAAAATCGTCTCATTTTCACTTTCTTTTTCACTTGTGTTCAAGTTCTTTTTATCACTCAATGTTGAATTAATTTATTCAACCCAAAAAATCAAATCATTTCCATTTTGGTTTTCAATTCCACTTACCAATTTATAAGTTATACAACTTATTTTCACACTTCATCTATTCAATACTCGAGCAAATTTCATTCAAATTTTATAATTCACCGTTATAAAATTATCTACAACTCAAATTTTCGCTATTCCATTTCATTCTATATTTAATCCAATTCCAAATTTTTACTCCATAATATCCATACAGGCATTGAGCCTTTTAATCAAGATTAAACAATATTTCTTGGTTTTATTTTCCATTCCCTTTCTTTTTGAAGTACGCAATCTTAATAATCTTACAATCACTTAAGGGAAAGTTTTTTTTCTTATGAAACTATCCATCTTCTCTTACATTCTTTTAATGAATTCTTACTTGAATTCATTCGATCATCATAACCTATGGCCATAAAACATTTCACATTCAGCCTTTTATATTCATCACCGTTTAGGATCACCCAATTCTCATTCAATTCAATTATTTAACTTATCCAAGTTAAATTTTAATTTATACAATCTTTCTCCTTATTTAACTTATTTAATTTAAATTTAAACTTTGCCCTACCTAGGAATTCACATTCCCCATTTTATAAGTTCAAAACTTATTTCCTCTAATTTTCGTACCCATGAGAACTCCAGAATTTAAATACCCAGTTTAGTTTGCAATCAATTTGAAATCATACATACATACATACATGTTTATTTCAATATAAAATCCCGTTCCTTTTTGGGATTTTAAATCAAATCCTGGTTTCCTTTTTCATAACAATCCATACCCAACTTTATGGAAATAATTCGTCACTTAGAAACTCATAAATAAACACTGATGATGTTCGGATCATCATCGAAATTATTTTCTAGCGACTGAAGTGAGCCCAGTGCTTAATCATTTTCAAAATCTAATTAGAAATGATTTCTATCCAAAAAATCCTAAGTAATGCTATATTACTTATAATACTTTAGAAAATATTTTCTAAATCATCCGGGATTTAAATTCTCAAAATGTGGGTTGAACTCAATCTTAGTTCATCTCATTTGCATGCATTATCCATATATAATTAGATTTGGTTATATATAACCATTTCAATATTTTATAATTCCATTTGATTGTAATAACTATTAACTCATCCATATACAATAACATTTAAGAAAATTATTCCTTTTGCATCAAATAAACTTTGGGCAAAATTATTTCATTTACCCATTTAAAAACAATACTATATCAAACTGCTTTATTCAACAGTTTAGAAACACGTATCGATACAGTTGTACATTCCGTATCGACCAGAATTCATAAACCGTTCAACACAATATAAAACAATTTTTATAACACTAACAAGTACGCTCTCTCATATAAATACTCAAACTCAATCTGGGTTATTACTAACCCCATCTCTATTGAGTTATGCCACAGAGCCAAGGTTATTACTTAACCTTAAACTATGATACCACTATAACGAACCAACCAATTCTCGATCTTGATAATCGACACAAATACCATATTGACTAACCAAACACCAAAAATTTACCAGATCATTAATAGAAAGAAGTTAGAGGGCGAGAAATAGGAAGAAAAGATAAAAACCAAGAAAAAGAAGAACACAAATCTCACAGCGGAAATGAATAAAATATATTAGGTAACATAATTTTTGAAATACAAATATGTTATGTATATACATACTATCATCAGAGTACAACACAACACATCACAACAGAAATAAACAGTGTCTATCTAATGTTGAAGCCTCCTACTCCAAGCTCCTCCATGTGTATTTGAAAAAATCCCGACTACTTGAATGGCCATACAAATTTTAGGCACCGAAGAGTTTAGGTTAAAATCAAAACAAAATAAACTCTAGGTCAGTCATGGACTGGTGTGAGTAAACTCCAACCATTTTGTTTATTTTTTTTTAAAAATCCTTTTATAAAAGAAAGGATAATCGTAAGACTGACCCACACATAAACACGGATGGTTTTTACTTTACAATAAACCCGAAATGTTCTTTGTATCAAAACTATTCTGATATTATAATAGTGTCTCAATCAAATAAATAGTTATCTAGCGGAACACTTGCATCTCACGCTCCACATACATAGTATATAATCAAGACACCTAGAGAGATTATTGGAGAATGGATTTCCAACTATGAAAAGGTATGGACCATGTTACTATAGTTGATCTCTAGAGAGGAATACACTGGGTTCAACAAGAACATCTTGTAACCCAACCACACATGACCGACTGCTCATTTTAGTTGAGTGTACAAAATGTATATCACTAACGGTTATGATCAACAACCGTTACCGAAAGCATACACATGTGATAGAATAAGAAGCAACTGAATTTTCTCGGGATCAGGTGATAATACATCCTAATGGGAATGACCCACATTGCCATGCTGCCTGCCCAATTTTTGTTATTTCCCGGTTGATGAGGCCTGAGGCTACGTCTTACCTCTATAATATCACAACATCATTCACTTTGAATGCCGCATCGTCAAAACAATCAAATCACTAATTGATGTCCCCAAAAATACACTACGTGTCAAGCTAAGATAAATTTTCTTCTCCGCCACCAACTATGGTATGTTTGAAAAAATCAATGTACATGACCATCTAGAAATACTTTGTTTGTTAGACATCTGTCCATATACGTTGTCCTGGGACTGAACAAATCAAAGGCATCATCCCATCAATTCATCTTAGGCAATTTCTACCTAGGATTAACAGAACAACTCTTGCACTTTACTCCATCTTCAATTACCTTTAGCATAATTTGATTTGCAACGCTTATTCCCATACAGGGTGGTCTTCAGATAATAAACCTGATTCCAGTGTCTCTGTATTGACAACGAAAATATAAAATGGGCCAAACTTTTGATAGCCGATTATTTATCTATCAAAGGAAATATCCGTACAACCAACGATCCTATTTCTAAATGGAAATTCTACTAATCAAGTATTAACCAACACCGGGCCCTTTTAAATCAATTTCTTCTTAAATTATCATTTCCTAATTTTTTGTATCTCGTTTTCCATATCATTTCCCTAGATATTTCTCAAAAATTGTTTATCTCTCATGATCGTTGGAAAACATTTCCAATATCAAAGACTATTTATTCTCTATATTCCAGAATATCTCTTATCGCAGTTGGAAAACATTTCCAAATATTCATAAATTCTTATTTTCTATATTTAGAAAATATGTGTTATTACATCAGAAAACATTTCCAATTTCTGTTCCTTATTTTCTATATTTACATTAACATTCCATTTCCTATGCTTAGAAAACATCTCCGATTATTTGGAAAACGTTTCCAAAACTCATTTACTTGGATTTAAACGAACGTTGTATAAAACATCGTTATGACAACTCAACCCATTAATCATTCACTAACTAACTGTACCTCTAACCAATCTCCGTCATCGAACCTTACTCATTCTTCAGTCCATCAAGTTAGTGTATAATTAGCTGTTAGACCTTAACTAAGCAACATTCTTACCTTCAAGATAGACAAATCTCACAACTTTAAATTCCAACAAAAACATCGCTTACACAACGTTCAGATTCAATTTAAGAATCCACTTCTTTTATGGAAAACATTGATTATAACGATAGTGTTATAATCCTTGTTTACAATATGTTTAATTTTAAAATATAACTTTTATTCACTAATTTGAATTAATTAAATAATTAAATCTTGATAAAAATGGAAAGTAAAAAGGTACTTTCTTGAATTCGATATAGTCAAATTTCAATAAATAACTCTCTTTTGAATAATCTATATTCGATTAATATTCCGAACTTCGGAATAAATCTACCATTTCAGGTTAATCCAAATTCCACTTTCATTCTAAATTCACTTTTGAATTTATCATTTCCAAATCCTTACCAATTTCCCTTATAATTATTCCAATCCGCAAAACGTTTGCTTTAAACCCATTATTCACTTTAAAATGTGAATATTACTTCTTTTATAGAGATTTGGACTCGTTATATCAAACCAAATTTAATTTTTATTTGTAAAAAACCATTACAGGTTTAAATCCCACTTATCGGGTCATCTTATAAATTCATATCATATTATAATTTATTCATAAACTTTGTTTATAAAACCGCCACACAATTTATTTATTTTTTCATTTAAAATAAGTCAGTTTTTCATTTTGAATGTATTTGCGACCTACACATTCCATAACTTTCGGAATCAACTTTATTTGATTTTTACATATCCCTTCTCGTTTAATAATTCTAACTTAAAAATAATATTAAATTATTTCAAAACATAGAATTTTATTTTCATATCTATAAATATTGAAATATTAGCTTCTTGATATATTTCATTTATATTATAGTTTTATACTAAATAGAATTTAAATATCCTTTCCGAAATAAACCATTTTAATAAAATTCGACAATGTCGAATTCCAATTATATATCCCTTGGATTTTTCTCAACTCAATTTACATTTTGAGCCTCAAAATAGAGTTCATCGTTTCTTTTTGAATCGATTTCCATTTCCCTTTTTAAATTCATATTTGAATTTAAATTTCTCAATTATCAATTGATAATTATTCTATTTCATTTATTAACATCGTTTATAATCAACTTCTTGTTTTATCCATTAAAAACAAGTTTCTATTTTCATGTCCATTCGAAACTAAATTTCTATTCTGGTAATAAATTTCCTTTTTAAATCTCAAATTCCTTTTTTATATTTGAAAATATTTTATGGTATCTAAATACCAAAATTCTAGGGTCAGTGTTATTCGAACATAACATAATCAATCATAGATTATATATCACATCATATATCATAATAAATGAAAGCGACAATAAAATGTTGAGGAATCCAGTTGGATCTCTCTAACCAGTTTTCTACATTCACAGATGTTAATCAATGCAAATATCATTAATTTCATTTCAATATGAAATATCATGGTAACATAATCAATATTCAATCAACAATTTATGTATATAACTATATCAATCATTTCAACCAATTTTATCAATTATTCATCCAAACCACCATCACGCAACATAAAATTACTATATATTAATTCAAAAATCGTTTATATAAAATATAGACGAGCTAGAGATACCGAGCTTACTCACATTGGTTCACAGTTGACGATTCTGGTTTTGTTTCGTTTAAAATGAAGTAGGCGTTTAACTTATCCACGAAATTCTAGTAGCACTGTTCTTGGCCATATGAGTTCCACAATGAAGATCTCGTGTTACGAATCCAACGTAGTACATTTTGTCAAATTCTAATCACAAACGAATTAGTTACAGTTATTATAACATTTACTTTGAATTAAATTAATTTATGATTAACTAACATATCATTAATTTATTAATTACCATGATTAATGGAAATAAAATATGGCTTAATTATCCTTCTCCTATTCTTTACCCAAGGAAGTCATGCCTCCCTCTTTGAAACAACAAAACCAAAGTGCATCCTTCATGAAGCATACCACCAGTGTGTCGATCAAACTCCACCCACGTGCACTCCTTCATCTTTTTCTTCCCCGTATACTTCGAACTGTTTCTTGCTACAAAGCCTCATACCATTTATACGACCCGGTCATCAACTCGCCACCTACCACATCAGACAACCCAGCTCCTCATCGCCCATCCCTGTGTCATCACTGTGGTCCTTGCGAACCCACTGAAACGACCCAAACTTCCCCTTACGAGAAAGCCTGGATTGAGTTGAGAACACAACACATCAGAACACAAATAATAGAATATTTCATTGCTATTACAACAATTTTCATCAGAGTACAAGAATATTCTAGAGTATGAATAAATATTACATATTGGAAATACAATATCAGAGATTTAATAAATTACAAAGCAGCGGAAAATATAATACAATGCGTAGTGGAAAATACATCACTAGCACAACTGAAAGAAATACACGGATACAAAGCTTTCCGAATATAGCTCCAGCTGTAATCCAGAATCCCATGAAATGCAAATACCAAAACTACAGCTGTCCGTGTGGAAATTATGGGCATTCAGAGTTTAGGTAGAAACAATAAACTCCGAGTCAATCACGGGACTAGTGTGAGAACTAAAACAGTTATTAATCTTAAATTTTAAAGTTGGGAAATCATGGGACCATGCCGTACAACATGGAACATGTTTATTCCACATGAATTTTAGTTTAGAATAAAACAATGCAATGCTTTTTAGAAAAATGAAGCTATTATAAGACTCAGGTCCCATCACACAATGAACGCAGTCGAGGATAGAGTTTTCCCTTATAATAGCCAAATATGCTTGATACGCGAAATTTCATCTTTTATTATTACTATAAGTGAAGAAATCAACTTCAAATATAAATGTATCTATCATAGGCGGCGTAGGTACCATTATATTACGTCGCCATATAGGTTCACAGCTAAAACCGTAAAATCACGTATTGGAAATTGGGTTTCCATCTATGAACCGAGGCAAGGGATTATCCTTACCAATTTCGAGACACACTAGCAAGTGCCTCAGGATCCCCCGTAGTGAACCCCTTGGATCTTCATGGTCGGTCATCCGTCGATGATTAGTTATACCATGAACTATATGTTAGCCGGTTCTATCGAACCTCTAAAATGGGTCAGTAATGTCGACCACTCTAGAGCCACTAGGGACTCAAATCATATATGAGGTACCTCGCTTTCCATCAAATAATATGGGATTTCCACATAAGTAAACAACCTAGGCTCCATACCATGACGTTACTCGTAGCTAGAACTAACATATGTCCATTTCCATGTAGTCACTATCCTGTTTTTGGTTCATACCAGGGTGTGAGGCTCGCGAAGTAACATTACACAAAGCTATGCTAATTAAAGCTTTGCTTTTCAACAAAACCTTGATCCATGCAACTCAGCATGCCACACTGTCAATCCATACCGAACCACTGATTTCCCCCAATATACAACCTCTAAGATCGTACGTCTTAGAGAAGGTTGTTAAGCAAGAGAATAAATTCTCCGCCACCAAACAAATATATATTTAGCAGAGATCAACGAATACAATATAAAGGAATACAATGTCAGACACGTTATCCATTTACAAGTCCATTTTGGGTCTAAACGAAACCGGAGGCACCTTATTCCTCGTCCCATATATCCAATATAGGAGAGAGGTCCTCGCATATCCGGTCGATCTCCAAGTACATTTGGACGATCACCACTTATTACCTTGTCTTGGGTGTACAACCCAATCAAGACATCAGTAATCATCCAAACAATGTGAAGATCTTCGATCTTTAATCATCGTCTTCATCGTCGACTTTAGTCATTCTAGTAATTATTCGGAATGGGTTAAACCCGGTCTTTCCGAATAACTTGCGTATTTTATAATCAATAATCAAGTGCTATAAAAACACATCATACGCCTCATTCCAATTCAGAATATTCTTTTAATAAATTATTCACGTTATTAGGGAAAGGTCCCCATTAATTTTATCAAAGATGAATTCTTTTAAATTAATTCTTTAATCTTCCTTTGGATATCAGTTTCAAAAGATTTTATTAACTAGTCGGGATTATCGAACCTTACCGAAGTAATCATTTAGTAATTAATCCCTATCCCAATCTATTCACCTTATGGGGAAAAATAAGGAGCACCCCATATCTAACACCCACGGTGTTATCAGTAAATTTAATTACCATTTCACGTTCAAATCTAATTAAAGATTTAACTATCGTCTGGAGTAAAACCGGTGATACTCCATTCTTGATCATTTCATGAATTCAATAAATTTAATTTTCTTATTCCCATTTCAATCTAATTAAAGATTTATTAAAACTCCAATTTGGTTTAAAATATCAAAAACAATTACCTTATGATTATTCATCTTTAAGAAATTAATCTTGTCTTTAACCGGGTTAAAGAAGCAATGTCATTTAAAACACGGTTCACGATAAACCCAAAATCATCTTCCATCAAAATGGAATTTACACGGAAATCATAACAGCGTATAATCGATATAAATTCTCGTATCAGACTAATAATATAAATGAAATAGCGGCAAAGCCCTTTAAATTCCATATATAGTAGCGATCTTCATCCATAGAAGCTCATCTTGATTATTACCAAATCGAATTAAATTCAATTCCAATTTAGTATATTAAATTAGAAAACTTTACTTTGGGAAAATTTCCATTTAAATCTTAATAAAAGATTTATAAATTTTATATTTTCACTGTTAATTGGGTTAAAGAACAAATGTCGTTTAAAATACAGTTCACGATAAACCTACAATCAACTT
Organism: Allium sativum; assembly: GCA_030737875.1. Taxonomy (NCBI): domain Eukaryota; kingdom Viridiplantae; phylum Streptophyta; class Magnoliopsida; order Asparagales; family Amaryllidaceae; genus Allium; species Allium sativum. The sequence continues at coordinate 185,677,401 of CM060911.1, forward strand.
TCATTTCAATTCCAATTAAATATTAATTAATTGGTAAGTTTCTCTAAATCTTAATTAAAATATTTATTCTTTCCTCAACTGGGTTTAAGAACAGTGTTATTTAAGACACCACTCACGACAAACCCAAAAATCCAATTTCGCTTCAAATCATACGTTGGAAAGTTTGATTATATTAAATTTTGAAATCATTTCTTTTCGAAATTCATTATAAAATGAATAAAATCAATCGATAAACCCATTTGGGTTAAAAGGGCGTCTAACTATATAACTATTTTTATTGTTCAAACATTTTATTCAATACATGAATATTTTATATAGTTTATACATTCAATAAAAATGATATTCTTATTGTTCAAACATTTTATGCGACACATGAATATTATATATGGTTTGTACATTCAATAAAAATTATATTTTTATTGTTCAAACATTTTATGCGACACATGAATATTTTATAGGGTTTTTACATTCAACAAAAATGATATTTTTTATTGTTCAAACATTTTATGCGGCACATGAATATTATATGTGGTTTGTACATTCAATAAAAATGATATTTTTATTGTTCAAACATTTTATGCGACACATGAATATTTTATATGGTTTATACATTCAATAAAAATTATGTTTTTATTGTTCAAACATTTTATGCGACACATGAATATTATATATGGTTTATACATTCAATAAAAATGATATTTTTATTGTTCAAACATTTTATGCGACACATGAATATTATATATAGTTTATACATTCAATAAAAATGATATTTTTATTTTTCAAACATTTTATGCGACACATGAATATTTTATAGGGTTTGTACATTCAATAAAAATGATATTTTTATTGTTCAAACATTTTATGCGACACATGAATATTATATATGGTTTGTACATTCAATAAAAATGATATTTTTATTGTTCAAACATTTTATGCGACACATGAATATTATATATGGTTTGTACATTCAATAAAAATGATATTTTTATTGTTCAAACATTTTATGCGACACATGAATTTTATATATGGTTTGTACATTCAATAAAATTGATATTTTTACTGTTCAAACATTTTATGTGACACATGAATATTTTATATGGTTTGTACATTCAATAAAAATGATATTTTTATTGTTCAAACATTTTATGCGATACATGAATATTTTATATGGTTTGTACATTGAATAAAAATGATATTTTTACTGTTCAAACATTTATGCGACACATGAATATTTTATATGGTTTGTACATACATTATTTAAATACATATATATAGTTAAATATTCTTTATTTTTAAATACTCTTTATTTTAAAATATTCTTTTTTTCTGAATCGGAATTCGACTCAATCAGTTACCATATAATTTCAGTTATGTTGATTTCATATATCGCATGTATTCAACAATAATGATAAATAATCATTAAACAGTCCACTCACATCCAGAGTGAAATTTACAACTGTGTGAGCATTAAAATAAATAAATAACGCTTATCACAGTCTTTCAACCCATCGATTGACATATACTTAAATATCGGGATTAGTGTATGTCAAATATCATCTCAATACCCGTGTGGGGTTTTCAAACAGTCTGTTTAAATAAATCATTTGTTAATAAATTTAAACAATTCTAATTTGGTTTGAATTATTTTTCTACTTAGCCCATTTTGCTATTTAAATTATAAATGGATATTTATAATTTAATTTCCACTAGCACATTAATATTAACATTATTTTTAATATGTTAAACATTTTAATAGTCAAATCAGCATACAATACAGCCAATTAAATCGTCCATGATTTGTGGATGAGAGAGGTGAACTAAAAGGCACCATATACAATTTATAGTGATTAAAACCGATAGAAGTCTATACTAGAAATTTTATATATTTTTCATACATGAATATAATGACATGATAAAATAATTTTGAGTGAGAAGGAGTTCTCACCTTGAGTTTCCACTCCATCATTTTTTTATGCAAAGGAATGTGACCTTTTCGGCTCCATAGACCCCATACGACACCCAAATCACTCCAAATCAATTTTATTGTGAAGCTCTCGTAGATACGGTTCCAACGCTTTGTTTCGCTGGATTCCGAGTTCGTATGAAAAAGTTATGCTTTTTTCAATTTTCATGTACATATATGTAATTAACATAATTAATTAATTACCTTAATCCTTACTAATTACATCCTTCAATCTCTTTCTTCCTCCCCAAAACTAATGTATACACAGCAGCCCCATGTCCCGCTTCATGCAATCTTCCTTCACCGCTTTCTCCTTCATTTCTCCATGAAATCACAAACCGTAAATACCGTTCTCCTTCTCTTCTTCTCCTCTACAATCTCAACACCATGAATCTCAAACACAAGCTTGCTTCCAAAAATGCGTTTACTGTCTTCCCACGAACGCATGCTCCAGGTCTCAACACTTTTTGTCATCGAATCGCCTCAAAGTTGTCCACAACGTGCTACTCTACCTTCTAAATACCAAAACAAACTCGAATTCATTCATCGTCGATTCTATGTGAAGAACCATCCAACCCTAGCTCGCATACATCCAAAAAATGCACGCTGTAAATTTTTGAGCATACAAAATCTTCACCAAACTCAACCAAATTGATATATGTGGAAGCTTACACTCATACGAGTTCAAAGATATAAGCTTTGCAATTTGTAGAATTTTCTTTGATTTGTTATGGATTTTAGAAGTTGCATTTAGGTTTAGGAAATGTGGAGAAAAGGGACTACGGTGAATGAATAATTAGGATTAGGTTTTAGAAGTGTTTAGGATGTTATATAGTGAAACGACCCAAACTTCCCCGTAAAGGAAAGTGAAACACCCCACCTCCGTTAAAGTCACTCACAAAGGGAATGCCTTAATTTCGGTGGAGCATTATAGGTAAAAGATGCAAATAAATCACAAGACAGACAATTAAAGCAGCGGCAAATAAATGAAACTTTATTTTATTGATAAACAGCTTGTACAAAGATTGTTTTAACAATACCAAAGTATCTTGTCTTGTTTACAAAAATAAAGAAGCATAAAATGATTTCCCCAAATAAAGCATGAGCCAGCCATAGCAGTAGAAGAGAGAGTCCAAGGCAACTCGTCAAAGAGTCTTCAAGCTTGGAAAGAGTAACGGTCCAAACAAATCTGAGCTATTCCCTCCCTGAATACCTGGTTGGGGGGGGGGGGGAACGGAAGAAAAGAGGCGAAAGCAAACTAGGTCAGACATAAAGTCTGGTAAGTCCAGTGAATCTTAGTATTTAAACGAGGAAAAGGGTCATGACATGAATAAACTAAATATAAGACTAAACCATAGTAACAAGATAATATGGGATAAGCATGGGATATGGCAAGTAGACTGAATGTACCGATAAACTGAATGTACTGATAAACTGAATGTACTGATAAACTGAATGCGCTTCTACTCCTTCTCTGCTTCGCAACTACCCTGTTTATACTGATTTCTGTATCTCTGCACTACCTACCTAACTGGTGTCCAAACTAGTAATCTATGATCATATGATAACGTGATCCCATTCCCCGTATTTGCGGTTGCCTTCAGGTGTGCTTCTATTATGGGGATTTCGTTTACTACCTAGATCTAATCTAGGGTTTAATATCAAGTGCTTACTAGATTCAACCAGGGTTTACGCGCCACTGGGGTTTATGTTACCTATTGAACGCTTCTCGGATTCAGGGTTTACGCAACCTAGGTCCAACTAGGGATTATGCTACCTACTTTGTATTAATTTTCCATGTGTCAGTGTCAGTCGGCCCTCTCTTGCATGTAGATACTCTGTGCTGGCCCAACCATAAGGTGTATCAAGCCTTATGATAGCGACCCGACACGATTCAAAATGCACAGTGTATAACTACTGGTACCCAGTGCCTGCTTTTTCCACTCCGGAGTACGTGCACGCTCGTAAACTGTCGAAACCTACATTGACGTACCCCCCACCGCTATTTTTGACCGCTTATAATCAGCTCAGTAATCGTGCCCCACCCTGCCTAGTTTCAGGGTACCATGATACATCTATGTGGGTTACTTCTGAAATGGGTCCCCGTTACTACAATTTTCTGCTGTTTAAGTTTGTGGGCCTATATATACAAATATTACCCACCTATACGAGATGTACTTAACCCTCCTACCGATTCTAGCATGTTTTCTTAACGGTTAAGTTTGTGGGCCTATATATACTAGTATTACCCACCTACACGAGATGTACTTAACCTTCCCACGGATTCAAGCATGTTTATTTAATGGTTAAGTTTTGTGGGCTTATATTTACTAATATTACCCACCTACCCGACGTGTACTTAACCTCCTACTCTCCAAGTCATGTTGGTTAAGTGGTTCTTATTAACTTAACCTTTCTTGCTTATCATGTTGGATTAGTTAAGTGTGATTTATTAACTTAACCATGTTCATTCATCAGGTTATATTGGTTAAGTATTTCCCATTTAACTTAACCCCATTCGCTCATCAAGTTATATTGGTCAAGTGTTGTTCTCGGGTTAACTTAACCCTTCCCATACATCATGTTATATAATTGGTTAAGTGTTTTCCTCTTGTATTACTTAACCCCACCACATGTCACTCTATATTGTGGTTAAGTGTTACCTTAGTTAACTTAACCCTATCATCTTCTTAATTAACATGTTACAACGGTTAAGTGTTCTAAATTTACTTAACCTCACCCACTTGTCTAATTAACATGTTGTAACAGTTAACTGTTCTAATTTTACTTAACCTCACCCACTTGCCAAGTTAACATGTTATTACGGTTAAGTGTTTCCCTAATTACTTAACCTCACCATTTCTAGCTTGATTTATTCATGAGCCTTAATTAATTAATTAATTAATTAAAGCACCAACCACTCACATTAGACAAATATTGTTGTGGTTACTGGATGTGTCGGTCGGTTCCGGGCAGGTTTACACCACAACTCAGTCTAACCTCGGGTCTTTCTGGGCTTGATGCACTAACCACCCACATTAGACAGGTATTGTTGTGGTCACTGGATGTGTCGGTCGGCTCCGGGCAGTTTTACACCATAACTCAGTCTAACCTCGGGTTAGGCATATTAGTCTTTTACTAAATTTACATATTTACTATTTATGTAAATTTTCCGTAAATCAATTTAGCCTAGATCATATTCATTTGTCATGCAAATTAGCATATTTATATTCTATGCCCAAAACTTGATTTACCTATCAATCAGCCCAACTTGTAGTTTATACCAATTTAGATTTAATATTCCCCTTTTACAATTCATGCCCAATCTAGATTAATATTCCAATTTACGGTTCATGTCAAAAACTAGATTTTATATTCCAGTTTACCGTTTATGTCCAAAACTTGGATTACATGCCAATTACACACTTTGCGGCCAATTAAATTTATCAACTTATGCCCAAGTCTAATATGCATGTAAATCATTCACTATTATAGCAAATTTAGACTATGCCAACATATTTATTATGCCAAACTAACTTAATTAAGCTACGCCCAAATTTCCACGCCGTAATCGTACGTATAACATGACTTCACAAGTTTCTAAGTACTCATGAAATGATACTAATAGTATCAAAGTAAGGAATAGGGGATAAGCACGAGAATTGACATAAAAGAATAGCCATGCAAGAATGAACCAAATACAAAAATAATGGTTCCAATGGGTTTGATGTACATAACAGTGAATAGGAATAAACTAGACAAGTGACACCCCGAAAAATGAGATCCAACATAATTAAGGGAATAGGCATTGGTGATTTGGTCCAACATAATGCCAGTTCGAAGTACAACCTAATAGGTTAATGGGAATAAGCATAAGTCACTGACTACAATAGTTATAGGCAATTAACTACAATAGTCATGGGCGACTAATCACAGTAGTTTCTTAATCAATTTCATAGGCAATAGTCTCATATTCATGAACCATATGCAATAGTCTCAAAATTATGAATCATAGTCATAGTCATAGTCATAGGCAACAGTCTTATAGTCACACTCATATGTAATAGTCTCTTTGTCATGAATCATAGTCATAGGCGATAGTTTCATGGGCAACAGTTTCATAGTCATAGTATTAGGCAAAACTCCCATAATCATAATCAGTGGCAATTAGCCACAATAAGTTCTAAGCCACAATCGAGAATCAGATCCAAAGGCATAGATAACGTTAGATTTGACAGAAGCATGAATCAAAGATAATTAAATTGCAAATATGCACGGTTCTATATTTTGATTCATTACATTCACAATTCCAATTACACATTTAAATCTAAGGAATAACCTAACATACAGTGATCAGTTTAGAAAAGGCAATTTTCTATGATTCGAGTGACGTTTCTTGAAGCGGAATGCCTATGGTCCAACTTGAAGCTTTATCTTGATTTGAATCTCCAATTTGAAGAAGAACTATAACTTGTTTTAATGGAGAATAAGATTTATTTTAATTAGAATTGAGGCAGAGTATAGGCGTAATGAAGTTGTGTGGAGAAAGTGAAGTTTGGGGGCGTTTATATGGCGTAGAACTCATGAATTTGGTCCAGAAATCAGCCCGGATACATAAAAATGGATTCTGCCTCGGATCTGGAAAAACAGGGCAGGTCGATCCCTAGGTCGACCTATAGGGGGGAGGTCGACCCCCTGGTCGACCTGGGTCCTGAGCGGGAAATTTCCCGCCTAGCCCGCTTCTGGGTTCTGTTTTGAATATTGAATTCAGTTTCGAGCTGTTTTCTTTATTTTGAATCTGAAACTTCTGAAGGCCATAACTTCTTCATACGAAGTCCGATTTACGCAAACTCGGGCTCTATCTTAAGTAGAATTCCGAGACGAATGCAATGGCATAACCCTTTTCCCTTAATTCTTCTCTTAAAAATTAAGTATAACTTGATTTTTTACATTAACGTTTACAAAAAATACGGGGTGTTACATTCTCTCCTCCTTAAAGGATTTCGTCCCCGAAATCTTCAAGTCAAGAAAAATGTATCCTAACATCCAGCATCCATCTACTCAACCATTCAACCACAGGCATCCGTTGTCCCTAAAATGGATTTATAATGCTTTCATGATTCTATGCATAGTGTGTGTACATGTCCTTATCTAATGTAAAATCAGGTGGTTTATTGATTCAGTTGACCTCCTTAATGCGAATTATGTCAGTGCCATGAGTCCATCGTGTATGCAATTATCCCTAGTCATGTAAGTACTATATGCGTGCATATTCATTCATCCATATTATGCAACATCCATATGATAACACATCAATTTTTAATCCATATACAAATACATATATGCATATGCAAACATGAAAGTGACTGAGCCGATCTAGTGCCTAATGTGTGTATATGCATCCACGAGCAACCACTAGCAAACACTTGTAACCACTCGCATCCACCAAACATAACATGTCTCAAACACATGTTTACATCCATTGGCTTCTACCTAAGGATTGAGGATAAGATCGAGAGGATATACTTAAAAGCTAAAGACTAGCATACAAAGAGTTTTTTCAGAAAAAGAGGAATCAAGGATGTACCCTCAAAAAGGGTAAGATGCGCGTATCTATTCTTCAGTCTTCTAAGTCGCATCTTCTTGAGCTTCACTCCACTGTACCTTATCTAACTTAACTTCATGGTTGTGAAGCTTCTTGACCTCCCTTTCCAAAATCCACTAGTAAAGATAAGCCTTTGATCACTTACTATGCTAGAGGGTATCCAACGTAGTCGAACTATCTTTTCAAGATAAAACATATGTTAATCATGATACCAAGTGTATATCCTAAGATGATTAGAGGTCTCTCCTCTACTTAGCTTATCCATCATGCTGCAAGTCTGAGGGTCTAATGCTAATGGTTACTATGCGCTTATTACCTCTCTTAAGGTCAGTCTAACTTAGGGTGCCACCCCAACCATTTATTTCTCACGCAAACCATCCTAGTCGAACTCGACATCCCTCAATTACAAGCCCCAAAGGCCTAAACCAATATCAAACAAGCACCCAAGGGATACCTCCTTCGAATTTGGACGATCTATGTGAGATGATACTAACAAAACAACCAAACAATTGAGCACTTTACCGACTCTGGCTATCCTTGCCAATCTTGCTCCAGAATTATCGTTGATCGCATAACTAGCTTTGCAGTGTCATCTAGATACATGCGGAAGTCTGTCTCGAATTTTAGGGGGAAAACTCCTACCCTAATCAAAATATCTTGCGTACTCATGGACTACCCCAACGGATCGAAAATCGTCGATATATAAGTAAAGTGATTCTAGGTAGCTAAGACAAACTGATCCCTTAGGATCGTACGAAATCTCAAGGGTATTCTCGAGGAAAGTCGAAAGTCTAACTACCCTTGTTTCATAATTACTAGCTAACCAATCAATACCTAGAATCAACCCATAGCCCAAAAAACATAAGCATAAACATAGCTATTCTCAAATCCTCACAAGTCAAAGATAGATGGGCCGAACCAGCAATTGGATTTGAGACTATAATGGGATCCTCTACTACACAATATCTAGGGTACAGAGACTCAACTATGGAAGCAGATATATATACGGGTGTGAAGCGCTAAAATCGAAAGGAGTACTAACAGGATAATTAAAAAGGAAGAACTCTTTCAACCAAAATCTTACTTCCTCTTTCTCTTAGGTATGCTGGTGGTGAGAACATGCACTCGCCTTCCGGAAAATCCTGTCCCTTGTTCTTGCCCCTGCCCTTAATTATACGACCCGTTATACCAAAATAAAGGTACTTCCTCTGTTTTAGATTTTACTATACTTTCCCCTTTCCTTTGTGAACCAAGTCCATATCCATGGGTTCTTTATCCTTGTGTTGTGCTCCTTAGCCAAACCCCCTCATTCTCAACTTTGCCATCCTTGTGTAACTTGTTCACATGTCTCTCAAAAGCTGCCTCCATCGCACGGAGAATCCTACAAAGCTCGAAAGAAAATTACGGCTACAGATGGAAGTTAGGCGCTTTTTTACCCTTTGACAAGTGCCGTAGTCTCATCAAGCCTACGGAACCATGTCGCGATGAGGTTACCTCCCAGAAAGCCAGGAGCCCCAGAGACACAAGAAAGAAGGAAACAAGGATTCAAACGAAGGTTCAAAAGATTGTGCATATGGCTTTGGGGAATATGCCTTTAAAACAAAACTTTTCTTTTGAAAATGATTCTTTTTAAAACCGTTTTGAAAATAATTTTTCAAATCTTTTATCTGATCCGGTAACCTTCGGCTCTGATACCAAGTGAAATACCCCACCTCCATTAAGGTCACTCACAAAGGGAATGCCATAATTTCGGTGGAGCATTACAGGTAAAAGATGCAGATAAATTACAAGACAGACAATTAAAGCAGCGACAAATAAATGAAACTTTATTTTATTGATAAACAACTTGTACAAAGGTTGTTTTAACAATACCAAAGTATCCTATCTTGTTTATATAAATAAAGAAGCATAAAATGATTTCCCCAAATAAAGCATGAGCCAGCCATAGCAGTAGAAGAGAGAGTCCAAGTCAACTTGTCAAAGAGTCTTCAAGCTTGGAAAGAGTAACGGTACAAACAAACTTGAGCTATTCCCTCCCTGACTACCTAGGGAGGGGGGGAAATGGAAGAAAAGAGGCGAAAGCAAACTAGGTCAGACATAAAGTCTGATAAGTCCAGTGAATCTTAGTATTTAAACGAGGAAAAGGGTCATGACATGAATAAACTAAATATAAGACTAAACCATAGTAACAAGATAATATGGGATAAGCATGGGATATGGCAAGATAGACCGAATGTACCGATAAACTGAATGTACTGATAAATTGAATGCGCTTCTACTCCTTCTCTGCTTCGCAACTACCCTGTTTATACTGATTTCTACATCTCTGCACTACCTAATTGGTATCCAAACTAGCAATCTAAGATCATATGATAACGTGATCCCATTCCCCGTATTTGCGGTGGCCTTCAGGTGTGATTCTATTATGGGGATTCCGTTTATTACCTAGATCTAATCTAGGTTTTACTATCGAGTGCTTACTAGATTCAACCAGGGTTTACGCTACCCAGGGCCACTGAGGTTTATGCTACCTATTGAACGCTTCTCGGATTCAGGGTTTACGCGACCTAGGTCCAACTAGGGTTTATGCTATCTACTTTGTATTAATTTTCCATGTATCTGTGTCAGTCGGCCCACTCTTGCATGTAGATACTCTGTGCTGGCCCCACCATAAGGTGTATCAAGCCTTATGATAGCGACCCGACATAATTCAAGATGCACAGTGTATAACTACTGGTAACTGATCGACGCTAGTCTATGAATTAGAAAAGCGCGACATTTGTAATAAATTCTGCAAGCATACAGGTGTGTAGCATACAGGTCGAACACAGGGAGGTGAATTAAATCAAATTATTTATCTAACCTCTTGGGCGAGTTAGACGAAGCTGGAGGTTGATTTTGCAAAACAAAACAAAATTAAAACTGTGATTTGATTCAGAACAGATCTAACTGAACCGACGATCAGATCACAATTTCAATGGAAAAGAAATAAAACTATGAATTAGATTTGAATCTAATCAAATCCAACTTGACCTAAGAAAATAATAAAAGCAGAAATTGAAATTGCAGAAATTGAAATAACAAACAAGAATTAAAATTAGGATTTCCGCTGAATCTAATCAGACGGTAAATCACTAATGCAAATAAGTGCAAAATACAAATAGTGTTCTACCGAATCTAATCGTATAGACAACACTAGTTGCTAAGAAAGCAAAAAAAAAATGCAGAAAATAAAAGAGAAAGAAGAACTTTTATTAGAACAATGGAATAAGAGATGAGATATGGTGGCTACAAGGTTATTACAGGGGTATATATAGGGTAGATAGCCAAACCCTAACCCTAACCCTAATGATAAATGGGCCTGGTCATTACATCACTAATTAGTTTACAATGAAAAATATAAATGGGCCTTTGATAATTAAAGCAATTTTGGGCCTTTTCTCTTTTTCCTCTTGCTTCCTTGACATTTCTTCATTGATTTGTGATGTTCAAAGCCTTTTTATCAATCCTTTTCTTGTCCAACAGCAACTAGATGTGAGATCTTCATTTACAATTCTTCAAACTGCAAATACACAGCAATTTCATCTCTATTTCTCTACATTTCTGGTTGCATGCGGGCTGGGTTGGAATATCTGTAAAAGTAACAAAACAATACCCAAGTAATATTCATTTATATACAAAAGATAAGAAATAAGAGCATAAAATAAACACATTTCTATGTCAATCAAATACCCCCACACTTATCTTTTACTCGTCCTCGAGTAAAACAAAAGTTAAAAACTAACTAGATAGGTCACACTTTCGTAGGAAACACGATTGCATTGAGCGTATGCAACAAGCCGTTAAACCTCTAGGTGTCCCTAGTAGGACGAGTGGTGTCTCGTGAGGGTTTTCAGCGGATACTGCCCACAAAATCCAAATGCAGTATGCTATGATTCTAATGAAACTACATGAATGCAATGGACATATGCTGGTAAAAATGAAAAATGAAAACACGACTTATTTCAGGAAGGTGGTACAACAATTTAAGATAACAATTTCTAATCAGTTGATTTTATTTTAGATACCTCAACTTGTCACAAATTTTCAATATAAATCAAGTTTTCAAATGTTAAATTCCAGTTTGTCCAGTTAGTTCGGTCGATAACATAGTGCAGCCGTGAAATAAATTCTTAGTTTGCTTGGCACAGTTTGCAAAGTGGTATTCTAATTTTCTCATGTATGGCTAGCCAAATCAATAAGGTCAAGAAGTGTTTGGGCATTATCGCTTATTCTTTATTCTATAAATTTTTAAAATTTATGATTAAGTACATACACCTAACTAAAAAGACCAAGGTTTACCACCCATGCACTGCCTCGCGGACTAACGGAGAGTGGGTAAAGAGCTTGGCGGATTGTGCAGGCCGACTTTGACTTTGTCAACAACGTGTCGATAATCCTTAGGTGTCCAATCCCATAAAATGAGACCAAGATATTCCAACTTTGACTTTGTCAACAACGTGTCGGATAGAGCTTGGCGGGTTTGCACACCAACGCTCGATATACAAGCAATGTTGGATACCCTTGGAATACTATTATTATTGTTATCGAAAATATAAGCGCAAAAGAGAGTTACGCGAATTCAACTTAACACAACTTAGTTTTAAAGATTTGAAAAGCCAATATAAGTATTTTAAGTCCTCCACTTATTTAAACAAAGTCTACAATATAGAATAGATTTCATGGCCATCACCTAAGAATCTCCCTATGTACCGGTTACACTATTATCCCTCAAAATTAAACTTTTCATTATATTTCCTATTCGATCTAAGTTGAGAGAGAAAAATACTATCAACTGGCTAAAAATTGTAAACTTATTTTGCTGTATCAATTGAAAATGAGTCGTATTTCAAAAAAAAATTATGGTATGTCACTACGATATAAAATGTATGATGGTCCTACTTAAATGGCTAAAAATGAAAAGAAAGAAAAATAAAGAAAAATGAAGATGAATGAAATGCAGACTCCCCCCCACACTTGAACTAAACAGTGTCCACACTGTAACGTTTCCTAAATTTGAAAGATCGTACCCAAAGATGGATTAAATGTAAAATTATTTGAAGAATGAAATGGAGTTTGGCCACTATATGCGAATGAAAATCATATGTACAATGATATATGTGTTTGCGGTGCACGCGACGCAAGGATTGCCACCAACTTTTTCCCCCACACTTGTTTCTGGCCCTATGAGTCCCATTCCCACTGTGTCTAGGCATGTTTTCTAATAAGCGCAGGTTTTTGAAAACCATTTCATCTTTGAACCTAGATTTATAGTCCAGGAGATAAATATCTAGGGTCGTCCTAACATGAAGTTTTTCAGCCAAACCAGCATTCCAAAGATAATTCATGTGTTCAACAAATTTGTCAGTGTAATTTTTCAAAAATTTGTGATCGTATGTAAATTCAGTGAAATTTGACATCTGAGTGTTGTTCAAGAGTATGTGATCGCCTTTCTTGATTGGCAACGTATTATCGACACCGACAATTTCAAGTTCATTTGAATATTCAAAATCAAAATTTTCAAACTTGGATTGGCGGCTTGATTCTATTTCATCCTTGTCAATTAAAAGTTTTAGTTTATCTTCGAAAAGTTCTTTGAAAGCTAATGTGGACACGTAAATTGAAGTATGAGAAACTTCCTGAAATGGTAAATGTGGCGTGTCATCAACAATGGTTTCTACCTTGTCGATCTGTCCTATTCCGGGTTCTTGGTCCTTCAGAGGAGAAGGTGTCGACACAGGAAGTGGAAGAAGTAAAGTTATAGAAGAAGGTTTGTTGGGATTGCCAGCAGTCAAAGAAGAGATAGTGTCGGGGTTGCCGACATCAGAAAAAGAGATGTTGGGATTGCCAACATTAAAAAAAGGTGGGGATTTGGAAGGTTCAGACGAATTGGCCTCGGTTGCCATTGGAAGAGCGTCAAGATTTTCGATTGGGGTCAGAATCAAATGATTGTCGGGATTGGAGTCAGAATTAAGGCTTTCATCCTCACATAAACCAAAGAATTCATGTTCATTAAAGTTCTTTTCCAAATTTGAGTTGAAAAATTCCACATTTTCGTTTTGTTCATTTTCAAAAATTTCAACTTTCTCATAGCCTGAAAGGGGAAGATCAAAATCTGAGCTTAAATCTTTTTCCTGAAAAGAGTTGAAGTCCAAATCATTTGTTGAATTTTGAAAGGCTTCATCAAGATGATTATTCTCAATTTTCAAAGTCGTTATTTGAAAATTTTCAATGTCAGTAGAAATTGGATTATTTTCTGATTCAACGCTCATTTGATTTTGTTGCTCTTGTTGTTCTTTAAAAGATTTCATTAAGCAAAGAAGTTCATCAAACTTTTTATTTAGCCTTTCTTCAGCCCTCTCACTAGGAATGTCAAGATTATATTCTTCAAAATCGTTGATTCGAGATATCTCGTTTTGGAATCCTTGATTCTCATGGTTGTTTGAATTTTCAGAAAATTGAAATTTAGGTTGGAAATCATTTTGATTTTGAAAATTAGGTTCGTAACCAAAATTGTTAAAATTAGTGGGAAAATTGCAATTTTGGTCATATTCAAGATGTGGATATGGGTTGTAATTTTGAAAATTTTGATTGATTTGAAAATCATTTTCAAAACTATTTTCGAACTGGTTTCCAACCCCATATTGTTGTGGATCAAAGCTATATTGGGATTCAAAGTCGTTTTGATACGGATGTGGCCCATAATCGAAATTATTGAAATTTGAATTGAAATCGCCATTTCGATTATATTCACGATGTTGAAAATGTTGGTCATTTTGAAAATTTTGAAAATTGTTGGCATTGGACTCACAAAAATTCGGAAAATTTTGCTTTATGAGTTGTAATTCATACTCATACTCTTCAAGAGGACGTCTACTCAGGTTATGATCCCACATTTCCCTCAACGATTTTTTTGAATCAGACATTGGAATGAAGTTAGGGTAAGACATGAATTATTCTCACTTCAAAATAATATAAAATGTCGAGTAGTGCTCTATTAATTAACTGACTCAATTAGAAGGGGGAAGAGGGTCTTATGGTCGTTCACGTATAGTATAAACTAAGGGAAACGACCAATGTTTTACGGGTAGTGTGCAACCTCTTTTGCTAATAGTTCAATAAATTGAACTATTATATATCCGCGATCCAATTATACGAGACAGTCAACTTCACAAAACACCACTGTTCAATTATATTATTTTGCAACGTCTGTTTTTATTGATGAAAACAATGAGAATGAAGATTTCAGTTATGGAAATATCAGTTCGCACCAAATTAATTCAGAAATTTCAGTCGCAGAACGGTCACAGAATAAATTGCAGAATTAAATTTTTTTTTACATTCAGGCCGCTGCCCCTGCAAAAGATTTTTACAACAATTTCTATATTTTCAAAGCAGCATCAGCACCTGTAGTGTTTTAAAAATTTCTCACCTTGATCGGCAGTCCTCCAGTGAATTTGGGAAGCGCTAGCGCGTTCACACCCCACTTGGTGTGCAACCGCTCCAACCCATCTGAATCGTCCGCTGCTTTTTGTTGTTGTCTCTTCTATTAATTGCTTGACTGCGCTGCGGCACGGGTTCGGGCTAGGAGCCCGAAATTTTTTTTTTACGACCCTTTTTTTTAAAATTTCAGTTGTACCTGTTTTTGAAAAATTCTCTCTTTTTTTTTTTTTTTTGAGTTAGAAGAAAAGCAATAAACAACTAAGAATTCAGAAAACACAAAAAAAAGGAAATTAATAAGGAGTTAGAAGAAAAGCAATAAACAATGCTTGCCACAAGAACTCACGCACTGAAAAATTAAAGGAATCGCACCAAACTAGTCAACTAGGCCTACAAAACCGCACTTTTCCCATATTTCCTTCTATTTAGACCTTATTTATAAAGCTCCACAAGTAAAGTCTCGGCAACCTAATCAATTGAGTCAAAAGGGGAAAAAATAATTTATGTTCTTAATCAAATCAATTATGCCCCCTTTTTGTGCTCAGCAAGGGCAAATCGAACTCAACAGAAAACTATAAACTCGAATTCCGAGAGAAAGAAAAACTCGAGTTAGAAGAAGCGTCCAGATCTGGCTAAAGAGGTGGAACGAAGTTTCATTTTGGTGCTAATTCTGAGTGGGATTTGCAGGAGTATTGTGAGGGAAGGAGTTTACTACGCGAATCAGTGTTGATGTTGGTGAATCGGTAAGGGTTGAGGGCGTTAGGAGTTTCTGCGAAGTGATTACAGCGATGAGGAGGATTACGGATGAGATGCAGATTTGGGTCTGGTGCGTGAGAAGAAAATGGGTTGAGGGGTTTGTGTTGAGGCAAGTTTTTTATTTTATTTTGGATGATCAGGTGGGGTGAAGGTGACGAACTGAGTTTTTGGTTGGATGCGTGGGTGCTTGTTTGAAGGAGAACGTTTGATTTGAGGAGGAACGGCAAGGGGATGGTCTCGGTGTTGAGAAGGTTTTTTTGTGTTAATGAAGATGTGGTTCTTGTTTGTGATGGCAGTGGGGAGTTGGACTGTGCGATTGGAGTTTGGAGTTTTTGTGGGTGGATTGAGGTTTTTGGTCCTGAGGAATTGGTGGACGGGGACTGAAGGGTGCGGTGGTGGATCTGAACGTTGTGGAGTTGAGGGCAGAAAATTGAAGAAAGGCAGAACTATCGGGGTATAACGTGATATGTATGGTAGAGGCGCAGGTGATTTGGTTCGTTGATCAACGGTTTACTGTGGCAATGGGTTTTGAGTCGGATGGTTTGACTTCGAGATCTGGAAGTAGGGTTAATGAGGTAGATGAACTGTGGTGAAGATTTGAATTTGGTGGTTAACGAAGGACTGTGCTAATGAAGCAGTGGAGAATTGTTTGAAAAGCTTGAGATCCTGGTGATCGCTTGAAGCTTGTCGGTTAGAAAGGCTCAGATGGTATTGATGTTTGAAAGGGCTTGTGGCAGTGAAGAAGATGTCGATTACTGTATATTGTGAAGTTGTGACTTATTGTAGGAAGGAAGAGAAGATTGTAGATGGTTAATTGAAGTAGAAAAGGGAAATAATAAAAAAAAAAAAATACAAAAGGATTTTTTTTTTTTTTTTTTTGGGAAAGAAATTGTAGACGGAGGAAAGAAATTGTACTGAACAGTGAAGGAATAAAAGGAAGCAAATGAAAACAAAAAGCAAGTTTTTTTTTTATTATTAGAAGATTATAACATCAATTTTTTTTAATACCCAATCAACCAATCTAATTTTTTTTCTATCTATACAAGAAAACAAAAGGAAAAATTGAATCAAAAACTAACACGAATCAGAAATTAAATAAATAATAAAATTTAATCGTTACCTCCCCGGCAACGGCGCCAAAAACTTGATCGACGCTAGTCAATGAATTAGAAAAGCGCGACATTTGTAATAAATTCTGCAAGCATACAGGTGTGTAGCATACAGGTCGAACACAGGGAGGTGAATTAAATCAAATTATTTATCTAACCTCTTGGGCGAGTTAGACGAAGCTGGAGGTTGATTTTGCAAAACAAAACAAAATTAAAACTGTGATTTGATTCAGAACAGATCTAACTGAACCGACGATCAGATCACAATTTCAATGGAAAAGAAATAAAACTATGAATTAGATTTGAATCTAATCAAATCCAACTTGACCTAAGAAAATAATAAAAGCAGAAATTGAAATTGCAGAAATTGAAATAACAAACAAGAATTAAAATTAGGATTTCCGCTGAATCTAATCAGACGGTAAATCACTAATGCAAATAAGTGCAAAATACAAATAGTGTTCTACCGAATCTAATCGTATAGACAACACTAGTTGCTAAGAAAGCAAAAAAAAATGCAGAAAATAAAAGAGAAAGAAGAACTTTTATTAGAACAATGGAATAAGAGATGAGATATGGTGGCTACAAGGTTATTACAGGGGTATATATAGGGTAGATAGCCAAACCCTAACCCTAACCCTAATGATAAATGGGCCTGGTCATTACATCACTAATTAGTTTACAATGAAAAATATAAATGGGCCTTTGATAATTAAAGCAATTTTGGGCCTTTTCTCTTTTTCCTCTTGCTTCCTTGACATTTCTTCATTGATTTGTGATGTTCAAAGCCTTTTTATCAATCCTTTTCTTGTCCAACAGCAACTAGATGTGAGATCTTCATTTACAATTCTTCAAACTGCAAATACACAGCAATTTCAGCTCTATTTCTCTACATTTCTGGTTGCATGCGGGCTGGGTTGGAATATCTGTAAAAGTAACAAAACAATACCCAAGTAATATTCATTTATATACAAAAGATAAGAAATAAGAGCATAAAATAAACACATTTCTATGTCAATCAGTAACCAGTGCCTGCTTTTTCCACTTTGGAGTATGTGCACGCCCGTAAACCGTCGGAACCTACACAGACGTACCCCCTGCCGCTATTTTTGACCACTTATAATCAGCCCAGTAATCGTGCCCCACCCTGCCTAGTTTTAGGGTACCATGATACATCTATGTGGGTTATTGCAGAAATGGGTCCCCATTACTAGGGTTTTCTGCTGTTTAAGTTTGTGGGCCTATATATACAAATATTATCCACCTATACGAGATGTACTTAACCCTCCCACCGATTCTAGCATGTTTTCTTAACGGTTAAGTTTGTATGCCTAAATGTACTAATATTACCCACCTACACGAGATGTACTTAACCTTCCCACAGATTCAAGCATGTTTATTTAGTGGTTAAGTTTTGTGGGCCTATATTTACTAATATTACCCACCTACCCGACGTGTACTTAACCTCCTACTCGCCAAGTCGTGTTGGTTCAGTGGTTCTTATTAACTTAACATTTCTTGCTTATCATGTTGGATCGGTTAAATGTGATTTATTAACTCAACCCTGTTCATTCATCAGGTTATATTGGTTAAGTATTTCCCATTTAACTTAACCCCATTCGCTCATCAAGTTATATTGGTCAAGTGTTGTTCTCGTGTTAACTTAACCCTTCCCATACATCATGTTATATAATTGGTTAAGTGTTTTCCTCTTGTATTACTTAACCCCACCACATGTCATTATATGTTATGGTTAAGTGTTACCTTAGTTAACTTAACCCTCTCATCTGCTTAATTAACATGTTACAACGGTTAAGTGTTCTAAATTTACTTAACCTCGCCCACTTGTCTAATTAACATGTTATAACGGTTGAGTGTTCTGATTTTACTTAACCTTACCCACTTGCCTAGTTAACATGTTATTACGGTTAAGTGTTCCCCTAATTACTTAACCTCACCATTTCTGGCTTGATTTATTCATGAGCCTTAATTAATTATTTAAAGCACCAACCACTCACATTAAACAGATATTGTTGTGGTTACTGGATGTGCCGGTCGGTTCCGGGAAGGTTTACACCACAACTCAGTCTAACCTCAGGTCTTTCTGGGCTTGATGCACAAGCATCCACATTACACAAGTATTGTTGTGGTCATTGGATGTGCCGGTCGGTTCCGGGCAGTTTTACACCACAACTCAGTCTAACCTCGGGTTAGGCATATTAGTCTTTTACTAAATTTACATATTTACTATTTATGTAAATTTTCTGTAAATCAATTTAGCCTAGATCATATTCATTTGTCATGCAAATTAGCATATTTATATTCTATACCCAAAACTTGATTTACCTATCAATTAGCCCAACTTGTAGTTTATACCAATTTAGATTTAATATTCCCCTTTTACAATTCATGCCCAATCTAGATTAAAATTCCAATTTACAGTTCATGTCAAAATTAGATTTTATACTCTAATTTACCAATTATGTCCAAAACTTGGTTTACACGCCAATTACACACTTTGCGGCCAATTAAATTTATCAACTTATGCCCAAGTCTAATATACATGTAAATCATTCACTATTATAGCCAATTTAGATTATGCCAACACATTTATTATGTCGAACTAACTTAATTAAGCTACGCCCAAATTCCTACGCCATAATCGTACGTGTAACATGACTTCACAAGTTTCTAAGTACTCATGAAATGATACTGATAGTATCAAAGCAAGGAATAAGGGATAAGCACAAGAATTGACATAAAAGAATAGCCATGCAAGAATGAACCAAATACAAAAATAATGGTTCCAATGGGTTTGATGTACATAATAATGAATAGGAATAAACTAGACAAGTTACACCCCAAAAAATGAGATCCAACATAATTAAGGGAATATGCATAGGTGATTTGGTCCAACATAATGCCAGTTCGAAGTACAACCTAATAGGTTAATGGGAATAGGCATAAGTCACTGACTACAATAGTTATAGGCAATTAACTACAATAGTCATGGGCGACTTATCACAATAGTTTCTTAATCAATGTCATAGGCAATAGTCTCATAGTCATGAATCATATGCAATAGTCTCAAAATTATGAATCATAGTCATAGTCATAGGCAACAGTCTTATAGTCATAGTCATATGTAATAGTCTCTTTGTCATGAATCATAGTCATAGGCGATAGTTTCATGGGCAACAGTTTCATAGTCATAGTCTTAGGCAAAACTCCCATAATCATAGTCATTGGCAATTAGCCACAATAAGTTCTAGGCCACAATCAAGAATCAGATCCAAAGGCATAAATAACGTTATATTCGACATAAGCATGAATCAAAGATAATTAACTTGCAAATAGGCACAGTTCTATATTTTGATTCATTACATTCACAATTCCAATTACACGTTTAAATGTAAGGAATAACTGAACTTACAGTGATCGGTTTAGAAAAGGCGATTTGCTATGATTCGAGTGACGTTGCTTGAAGCGGAATGCCTATGGTCCAACTTGAAGATTTATCTTGATTTGAATCTCCAATTTGAAGAAGAACTATAACTTGTTTTAATGGAGAATAAGATTTATTTTAATTAGGATTGAGGCAGAATATAGGCGTAATGAAGTTATGTGGAGAAAGTGAAGTTTAGGGGCGTTTATTTAGCGTAGAACTCATGAATTTGGTCGAGAAATCAGCCCGGATACATAAAAATGAATTCTGCCTCGGATCTGAAAAAACAGGGCAGGTCGACCCCTAGGTCGACCTATAGAGGGGAGGTCGACCCCCTGGTCGACCTGGGTCCTGGGCGGGAAATTTCCTGCCCACCCCGCTTCTGGGTTCTGTTTTGAATTTTGAATTTAGTTTCAAGCCGTTTTCTTCATTTTGAATTTCTGGAACTTCTGAAGGCCATAACTTCTTCATATGAAGTCCGATTTACGCAAACTCGGACTCTATCTTAAGAAAAATTCCGAGACGAACGCAATAGCATAACCCTTTTCTCTTAATTCTTCTCTTAAAAATTAAGTATACCTTGATTTGTTACATTAACGTTTACAGAAAATACGGGGTGTTACAGAAAGCCCGGATTGTGTTGAGAACATGACAAATTAGAACACAAACAGAAGAACATTTCATTGTTTATTACAAAAAATTACATCAGAGTATAAGAATATACAGAGTACGAACAAATAATATACATTTGATGAATATCAGAGATTTAATTTACTTTTAAATACATAGCAGCAGAAAATAATTCAAAACACAACTGAAAGAAATACACGGATACAGAGCTTTCTGAATATCGCTTCAGATGTAAACCAGGATCCTGTAAATATAATATCTACAAAACCAAAACTACTAGTTGCCTGTGTGGAAATAGGGTGAGACGACCCCAAACCCCGTATGGACGGTGACAAGGGTAATCCTTGGAATATAACACAGAAACAGATAATAGCAGAACAGAATTAAATAAATACACCAGATAATGAACAATAGAATATACTGGATAAAAGTAATCATCAGGGTTACACAGTATACAGGATCTTACTTAGTACAAATACAGTTCAGCTATACATAAATGTCTACAGCGGAAAACAAACATAATGTACAATAGGAGCTGAACAACATAAAAAGAGATAAATGATAGAATCCATCTTCAGCTCCAGCTATCCAGAAAGAACCAGCTAAACCTAAATACAAGGCTGCCCATGTAGAAAAAGGGGCACCCGAGTTTGAAAGTGAAACAAACTACGAGTCAGTCATGGGACTGGTATGAGAAATCTACTCAACACATTTAATATATGGCTAATCACAGGACCATGCCACTTTCGTGGAAGGGGTTTACTCCATTGGATTGCCAGTGCTTTAAAACAAATCTTTCTTTTAAACATCGCAATGCTTTTTATAAAAATGAAGCCATTATAAGACTCAGTTCTCATCACACAATGCAACGCAAACCGGAGGATAAAGTTTTACCTTATAATGGCCAAAATATGATTGATACGAATAAAACAAAAGCAATTGATATTATTACTAGTGTTTACATGTTTCAAAACAACTTCGAATCATAACTATCAATCATGTGCTAATGACAGTAGGGTCCTCTTGACTTCCTTTAATATTTGGGTTTTTTCTTTGTGAATGGCCAATAGTTGAGTTCGTGTTTAGTTAAGAAGTAAATATTTTCCATCGAAGTGGTAAAGTAGTATCCCATGGGTAATCTTGGTGTAAGCCTCTTTTCTTGCCACTGAGACTTAAACCTTTTGCAGTCGAGT
The DNA here is from genome assembly GCA_030737875.1 of Allium sativum. Taxonomy (NCBI): domain Eukaryota; kingdom Viridiplantae; phylum Streptophyta; class Magnoliopsida; order Asparagales; family Amaryllidaceae; genus Allium; species Allium sativum. The sequence goes on from CM060911.1 coordinate 185,699,581, forward strand.
TTTGTTGTTTTACCTACATTTTTATTTCTACTTCCCAAGATATACTGATATTGAGGTGCTATCCTTTCAAACCATTTGTTGGTGAAGTGGACAAAATCATCCATTATTTCTTGTTCAAACACCATTCCTCTAATTTGCTTATGGAGAGTTCTCCTTATGTGAGAGAAAATGTTAATATCCTTTGATGTAGAGCCACTTGGAGGAGGTGTTATGGTTTGTCCTATGCGGTAAAGGCTATTATCACAAGCGTTGGAAGCATATTGTTCTATTTACCTTTTCCTCTCCATTATCCGCAAGGCTTCCACTTTCAGCCTTTGTTCTTCTGTCACTCTTGGGTCAGTGAATTCTGACTTATCCCTTCGAGATTCAGAAGACTCTTGTTGGGACCTTTTACCCATAACTTTGCTTCTTCAAAGCTTTAGTCCGACCCAGGACGGAATAACACAGGTAGATATTTGGTAAGGTTAACCAAAGGATCAGAGGTTCAGGCCATCCTTTTAGCGCCAAAATGTTAACGATATTTTTCATCAACAAAGGAGATAGGTCTATGGAAGTGGACCTAATGGAAAAATCGGTTGTCTAGCCTTCGCAAGTTTTAGTTAGTTCACCATCTCCTAGATATCAAGGTTTAGAATCTGAAACAATGGTTACTCTTCCCTCAATGGGGTGAGTGTCACTCTTATGTGATTTGAGGACCAACAATTATCTTGAGATGAAGGATTCCTAAGCGCAACCCTCAGCGAAACGACTTAACGACTTGTAGAGAAGGGCTCTGCACTAAACTTGCGGAAGGGTTTAAATTTGTAGGAAGAAGGGTGTTTCACTTGACTTACATAAAGGTTTGGATAGAGACTTATATACATTTAGGAAGCAAACAGTACATTACAGCAACAATAACTGAGAAATCATATAGCAAACCCATAAAGAATTACTCTAAGTATCGATCCACCTTTTATTGATCTTTGATTTAGAATACATGAGTAGGATAGAAGAAATCCCCAAATCGATTTAAGAATTAGGGTTTACTCTAAAGGAAAAAAATATATGAATAAGAATGAGAAAATCGTCCCTAAAATGTGACCGCTGGGATCTTATTCATCAAGAATTCGGGGCCCCTTCTGCTGTTGGGCCATTGGGCCTGCCAAAGCCTCTGTTGGTCTCTTTTCTCCTTGGTCTCGGATGTTTTAGCTTCTGGCCGCTTTGTGGTGTTGATTATAGCTTCCGGAGTGAGGGTCCCGGTCAGTTGAGGCTTCTTCAAGATTGATATGAGCTTGTCGATGTAAATGGCTTTCAAAAGGCATTTGTGTTCTCGATAGTGGCTTCCGGGTGTAGGCTTCCAACTTCCTTATGAATACTTTGAGGAGCTTGCCCTCGTGGTGTATGTAGATAGCTGTTGGTTCAGAACCCTTGTCGGTGTCGATACCCAGTAGATTAGTATGGATAGCCGGTAACCCATTAAGAGTCCCGGTTTGCGTCCCGGGGGAGCCTCCGGGTAGCATGATATTCCAGAAGGTGGCTTCCAGTGACTTGTCTGTTGTCTATCAACGTGACCCTTTGGTGTTTATGTAGTGGATGTTTCAGAAGCTGGTTCCGAATAAGCCATACTACTTTCAGCTTGATATCTTTGATGCCTTTACCTTCTGATGTATTAATGTGAAGTAGGTTACTACTGACAACCCTTCCGCCTTTTTGGGTTTCGATTAGCGAAGCACTTGCCTCTCTCTTTCTTAGTTTCTAACTTGGATGACCTTTTGCTATAGAACCCCTCTATTGGATAGACCCTGCCAGATGGACCCTGTCGATAATATGTAGTTTTTGAGCTTTCTCTAACGTCTTGCTTTCGCTTTTGGAGAATTCTTATCTGTTTGTGTTCAGCCAATTACCCCTTCACCGTCAGCCTGCTTTAGAATTATTTTTGGTGGTAACATGAACTTTTACAAACGATCTCAGAATTTGATGAAACCAGTTCCATCGTGTCTAAAATATTAAGTTATTGCATGATTACAATCTTCGTTATGATCGGAGATCGTATGTAGTTGTTTAAATGTGTTACTTCAGGTGTAAGTTTCATAAATTTAAAAATAAATACATGAATATAAACTACCTCTATAAATACGTCACATCCATCCCTTAACCCTAACCCATTTCATTCTTTGGTCAAATATAAATCTGCCGCCAATTATTCTTCGCAAAATAAAATCGTGGATTTTAAAAATCCATAACAATTCGAATAAAAATCCTAAAATCATGAAACAAATTGATTTGAGTTCCTAGGTGGTTTCCCTTCAATCTTGCATAAGTATTGTTGGGTTCGGTGATTCTTTGGCTCGTTGGTTTATGAACGAAGCAAGCTAGGGCATCCGTTTTTAGGCGATTAAGGCGTCAGTTGATGATTCGAAGTATGTATTCATGCTTTTAGAGGAGAAATGAGATTGTTTTGAATTTTTGGTGAAATTCCGGAGCAAGAAAAATCGCACTAATCACTGTAGTGCGTGACTGGTGCTAGAGAACACAAATCAATAGGTATGATCTAGATTAAAGTCTTTGATATGGAGGGGAAGAGATTTTGGAGAGGAGAATTTTGGTGATTTTTATTTGAATTTAAATAGAGTAACGTGGAGATATGGATGGAGAAAAGGTTTGGAAATGGCCTTTTTTACTGTGCAGTTATAAAATGTTATGAAGGGAGAAGAAGATTAGAGTTTAAACTGGATTAAGAAAGAAAAAATAATTAAGTTCAAATTCATTATTTCATTAATGACCATTATGTATATAATAACTTGTAAAAATTATAACTTCTCTATACATATATAGATTTATGCGAAACAGGAGTCGTTTGAATCGTATCGAAAAATACTACGCTATGAAATTGGTTTGGAATGATTTGAAGCTCGTGAGAATTTCAAAGGAAACAAAATGCCTCATTCTTTTAATCAGCAATTTATTGTTATTCAATGATAATGAACAAAGTGATTAAACTCACTAACTTTGCTCGGTTTATAATTTTATAAACATATTTTAGAGTTGATAAATGTTGATTTGAATGTTATGTGGTGATTGTTTGGACTAACTGATATATTATTATTAATTATCGCTATTATATATAAATATATTATATATATTTATGGTTGGTAGTTGGATATTCCTGCACATTTTAGCGGATGAGACCCTATGTACCCCCACATAATAGCGGATGACCTTCTATACCATGATATCTTGCCTTGAAGTTGAAAATGTATAATTTATGTTGTCTATCATTTGCGGATGTCAGAAAAACAGTTTGGAGGGATCCAACTGGATTACTCAAAAAAATTATTGTTTGTTTTCATACATACTGTGATATATGTTATGTGATAGTTTTTGTGGAATGTTTGAATAAAACCATCCCTATATAATGATATTTAAAAATATCATAAGCATGGATTTTGGGATTTTATAGGAAATTTACATTTCCCAAATAGAAATTGAATTTCAAATGGGCTAGAAAATAATAACTTGTTTTTAAAAAATAAAAACAAGTGGTTTGATATATAAACGATGTTTATAAATGAAGCGGGGAATGTAAATTCAAGAGTGAATTTAAAAGGAAATTGGAAATCGTTTCAAAAGGAAACGATGAAATTTATTCCCATGTTCAGAATGTGAGTGTAATTGAAATAAATCCATAGAGATTTATAATTGGAATTGGACTATGTCGAATTTTATAAAATTAATTCATTTATTTTCAGAAATTATATATTATATAATTCAGAACTTAACAAGTTAATTAATATTTGGTTTGAAATCGATATTTTATAATCGAATATGAATTCTATATTAAGTTATAAGCTTGATAGATAATTAACAAGAAGTAGACTTGTGAACGAGATTTATGAATGAAGTGGAATATGAATGTGAATTTATAAAGTGACTCGATAGACATGATTTGAACCTGTGGAGTGTTTACAATTGAAATCAAACTGATTTGATATGACAAGTCCAGATTTCTATAAAGAAATAAAACTCACATTTTAAAGTGAGCAATGGTTTAAAGAAAACGTTTTGCAAAATGCGAATGGTTATAAGGGGAATTAAGTTTATCAGTAATGATGAAATTATTCTGAAGTTCCGAACGTAAATCAAGTAGAAATTGTTCGAAAGAGAGTTATATATTGAAATTCAACTATATCGAATTCAGGAAAGTACTGTTAACTTTCCATTTTAAATAAGGATTTATTTATTTATTTACTTACTTATTGTTAAAATAAATGATTAAAAGTTACAATTTAAGGTTTTATAACTCGGAGCATGGATTATAACAATATTGTTATAATCAGTGGTTTCCGAAAAAAAGTGGATTCTAAAACTAAATCCGAGAGTAACGTAAGCAGCGTTTGTTAAAGATTGAAATTGTGAGCTTTGCACATTTTGAAGTTAAGAATTTTTTTCAATTAAGGTCTGAGAGGTAATTATACCCCAACTTGATTGACTTTATTGTTGATGAAGAATTAGTTAAGGTTCGGTAGCGAGGATTGGTTAGAGATATGCGAAGTTGATGAGCATTATGGTTTTGAGTTGTCATAACTAGGGTTGTCAGTGGGTCGTGTTGGGTTGGGTTCAGGTCTAGTCAAGTTGGGTTCGGGTTAATATATAAACGGGTCAGGTCAACCTGTTTATTAAACGGGTCGTTTTTTCCCAATCAAAACCTGACCCGTTTAAAAATGTAAGTTATGTCAAAATCAAATTTTCAGAAAGTCACTATTGAATGTTTACAAACCATAACGATTTACTCAATATAATAAAAGGATTTTAAAAAAATTGAATACCGATGTAACTTGAAAATGGAAATACCGAATTTAAAATTCAAGTTAGATTATTATGAAGCTGTATAAGCTCTATTTGAGTATATAAGATAACAATATTTTATTATTAATAGATTAGTTATTTTTTGGAATCGATTTAATATGGAATTTAATAATAACTAATTTTCAAATGACCCCGAATTTCAACGAAACTAATTTTATAAAATCCATAGTGATTAATTATTGTAAGATTTTCAGTTTCGTATCAATTGGATTTATCTTTTGATCGCGCACGATATAAACGATCGATTCACGTTATGAAATAAAAAGGAACATTTATAAATGATCTCGGAATTTGACCAAACCAGTTCCATCGTGTCCGTAATATTAAGTTATTGCAGGATTACAATTTTCATCACGATCGAAGATCGTATGTGGTACTTTAAACGTGTTACTTCAGACATAAGTTTCATGAATTAATAAAATAATCAAATAAAAAAATATAAACTACCTCTATAAATATACCATATCCATCCCTTAACCCTAACACATAGGGATTTATAATTGGAATTAGACTATGTCGAATTTTATAAAAATGATTTATTTTCAGAAATTTTATGCTATATAATTCGGAAACTGACAAGATGATTAATATTTGGTTTAAAATCGATATTCTATAATCAAATATGTAGTCGATATTAAGTTATAAACATGATAGATAATTAACAAGAAGTTGACTTGTAAATGAGATTTATGAATGAAGTGGAATATGAATGTGAATTTATAAAGTGACTCGATAGACAGGATTTGAATTTAGACCAATATAGTCACTCGAGACGGCATCGACAGAGTCGTTAAATATTTGACTAAAGATCTTACTTCTTGCTTAGACCAACAGGAAGAACATTTCCTTTGCCAAGAGACCACCATAGCCACTCTTCTCGCCCGACTCGAAGGATTCACAAGGCAGTCGGGCCAAGGAAATCTTGTCGGAACAAGTGCTAGTGTTCCGCAAGGCTTAGTTCGGGACTTGGGGGAAATTCCCGAAGAACAATAACGTGTTGACGCGAATCCACAGACAATTGTTGGGTCGGCTAGGCTCGGGGGCAATACCGCTGACCTATTCAAGGCTCAGCTCAAGTTGTAGCCAATCAAGCTTCAGGATCGAGCATAAGAAATGCCACTCAAGCGCTTGTGTGCTAGCTTTGTACATAGGGACTCCCGCATTTCCTAATCTTGGATTTTTGTCTGTCGAGCACCTCAGGCTAGGATCGAGCTAGATATTCCGCTTGACATTTCGCTAATGTTGGACCGATGTTGTGGGAATCAACATCAATTTACATTATTTGAACCCACTATCTTGTCTTGGGCAGTGAAAGCCAGGTCGATGATGTCATCTGACGTTACACCCGCGACAGGGTACCCCATGCTAGCTTGGACCACGTCACTCGCAACCCCTTCACTGTAGACATCAGGAACTCTCAGAATCCATCAGACTTCAAGCTGCCGGTGTTAGAAAATTTTGATGGTAGGAAGGACCTTACTGTTCTTCTCATGCGCTACATGCGCAACATGGAAGTACATTCAGCCTCAGATGGCGTCATGACCAAGTGCTTCCTTCTTTATCTTACCAACATTGCTGCTCTATGGTTAGACAGTTGGAACAATAATCTATTAATAGCTGTAGCATCTTGGTCGGATGATTCATTGAGCAATTCAGAGTTCACGTCGCTCAACCAAGAAATGTCATGACTCTGACATCCGTCTAGCAGAGAAAAGACGAGACTCTGCGCAAATTTCTCGAACGATTCAATGCGGTGGTGGCCTCTGTTGATAGGCCAGATCCATCCATGGTCTTAATGGTCGTCATCTTCGGCATTCTCGAAAAGAAAGACTCCCAGACTTCATTACGACGGGACACACCAAGGGATCTTGCCGAATTTTACTTTGTGGCCAAAAGATTTCTGAGGGAGGAGGATTCCATGCCCGTGCAACAAACCAACTCCACGGCAAACTCAGGGCCATCTTCGCTTAACAAAGGCAAGGGTAAATCTTGGGACAACCAGAAGTCACGGCCTCGAGTCGAGCCAAAGTTCCCAGCCTACACTGAGCTCAACCAAAGCCTGGAAAGGATTTACCTCGACATTTATGAAACAACGCCTTTACAGAAGCCTCCTAGGAGAGACCTAACTCTAAGGCAAGTAAGCTCTAACAGATAATGCCTCCTGTATGAACTGCTAGGTCATGACATTGACCACTACAACCAGTTCCGTGATCTCATTGATGCCCACATCAGGCACGACGAACTACCACAGTAAGTCAGGAATCCAACACCAGCGCCATCTGCTTCTCCGCCTACAACATCTCTGGATAGGGGTAGAACTGGTCATCCCTAGGGCATCATCATCAAATGATCCCGCTCATCGGATCTTCTTGGCTCCCAGAACCAGTCCGTTACTTATGTTATTTTTGTTGTCGGCGGCTCCTCACCCCTCTTTTGTTTTTTCCTTGTTCATGTAATTAAAGTGGCAACGTCGGCCCATACGCACGGAACCTGCTAGTAGTCTCCAGCCGTGTTCAGGGCTGGACTGGCGACCGTTGTACTCATGAAGAATTAATAAAATACTACTTTCAAGCTCCGGCTTACACTAGACCAGTCCAATATAAATATGATTCGAGCTCTATCTCACACTGGACCAATCCAGTACAAATATGATTCGAGCTTCGGCTCACACTGGACCAGTCCAGTATAAATATGATTCGAGCTCCAACTCACACTAGACCAGTACAATATAAATTTGATTCGAGCCCTGACTCACACTGGACCAGTCTAGTATAAAATTCAGACTCTGGTCTCCCCCGCACTGGATCCGTCCAGTATAAACATAAGACTCTAGTCTCCCTCCCTTATCGGTCAGGCATGAACTTTGAACTTTGGTTCACACTGGACCAGTCCAGTGTATAAATATTTTACACTGGATCAATCCAATATAAAATTCAAACTCCGGTCACCTCTTCCTTGACCAGTCCAGTTTAAATATTTACGGAAGTATTCTACTGAAATATCAACAATTTTAGTGAATAATTGCTAGTATTTCAGCATTTATTCACTTGGAATTTAGTTGAAAGGCGGATGAATAATTGCTGATATATAAGCAATTATTCATATATAGTTGCTGATATATCAGCAATTTTTTTGCAGTAGATGCAAATAAAAGAGAAAGTTACTGAAATATCAGCAATTTTAGCGAATTGTTGCTGATATTTCTGCATTTATTCACGTAATATATAGTTGAAAGGAAGATGAATAATTGCTGAAATATCAACAAATAGTTGCAACATTTGCACCAATAATCTGGAGTTGAATTATTTTTGTTAAGATAAAGTTGCATGAATTCAGCAACTTTCTGAATTAATTCTTGCAATGTCAGCAATTATACGAAAATTTCCATAAAAAACTGTGACGTGCATTTTTTTGGGTTTAAATCATTTTTTTATAGTTTTAATGCATGAATATGATGATGATTATGCATTGAACTAAATTTTGAAGTTTGGTAAATTTTTACGTTATTTTTTTATTGATTTTCAAAAAACAGGGACTTAGTTATTAAGTTTGTATTTTTAAACTTAATAGGGACCTGATCAAAATGTTCCTTTTGTTTATTCGGTCTGTAAGAGCATCTCCAGAAGAATTACTATTCGTAATATTACGAGATGTAATATACGCTTAATATTGGCTGTAAGAGCCAATAGTACAACGCTGAATTCACTAATTTACGCTTAATTCCCTAATTTAACTTTAATTCACTAATTAAACATGCGGTCCCTATAATTAATAATATGGAGCAAAGCATATTGTGGTCCCAGGAATGCATGTGGTGCAAAAGTATTCGTATATTGCTTATTCTTCTTGGCTGGAAAGGAGCTTTTGAGTTGCATATTTCCTGCGAGCTGATTAAATCAGCTCGTGGTCTCCATTACGAATTCTAAACTGATCCCTGAATACTACCCTGAATATTTAGGGAACCAATATCCATTGGAAGCTTTTTTCCCCTTGAATTTAGAATTACCGGTATGAATCAAGAGCTATTGGAGATGCTCTAATATTTTAACAACTTCCTTTTAATTTTGTAGATTGGTTACAACAGTGATATTGTTAGGTGGATTGGATGATGGAGTTGCATTATAGGTTTGCTGAAGTAGCGGAGAAATTAGGATTTGAGAAAAATGTGCCATCAAGAATATTACTCTCACTAGGCATAATATATAATATCATGTAATATATTTTAGCTTACTCAAGTAAACCTGATCGTCTTTTTATCATGGCAGTCGCTGCCTATTCTTCTCTCCCCTTTTCCATTACCTTACTCAAGTCTCATCGCCGCCCAAACCTCCTCTCCATCCTCGATTCCACCACCAACGCCAATCCCCCTTTGGCGGATCCTCCTCCTCCTCCTAATTCCACCTCTGCTATTTGTAAAGCTATTCCCCATTTTACCAACAAGAAGTGGTCCTCACGGTTCATTGCCAAGCCTAAGAATGCGGGTACCGTCTCCCCTCCGTCGATGAAATTATCATACTCAAGGCACATGTCGGCTCTAATTGAAGACATTATCACTACCGGTGAAGAAATTGCAGTTCGCTACAATGTAAGTACGAACCCGATAGCGAATCAACGAATTGTCACTATCCAATTGTCACGTCAAAATGGCGATACTAATTTGAGATTTAATCAAAATTAGCAACGACAAAAAGCGTAACCAAATATGCAACAGCACAGAACCGTTGCAAAAAGAGGAGAAGAAGAATACCTATCAGTTTTTGTCTGAGTCCAGAGTAAGTCTGTTTCCTTAAAACAATATTGCTCCCCCTACGACGCTGAAGGTATGCGAGCAACTGTTTCCCAAGATGAAATGGATCAATCCCTGCAATGTAGCGCTTACAATTGCAGAGCAAGAACGAACTCAAGTGAGTTTTCAAGAACAGATTACAAGCGAAGAAGAAGACAATGAATTATTTTTCTGAATGATTAGTGGCTCTGTGAAATCGCCTATATATAGCAGCGGAGGGGTGCCTTTCTGGGTAGTTGCGACTGTCCGTACGGGTGCAGGCACGTCGGCTGAGCCCTAAAGGAAACGGGCGCGCCTCTTTGCTGTGCAAGCAAATGGATACATCCGTTCCGTTCAAAACAGACCCGTCCCAGTGCAATGAGGCCGAGCGGGTTAGCGTCCCACAGAAATCAGGAGACCCCAAGAGCCCCAAGGCCTTATCTTTGACATTTTAATATTTTATTATGAAGGCCCAATGCCAACATAGCCCATTCATTCAAGTCCATATGTGCTCATTTCTTTTGTTTTAAAATAGCTTATTGGGCTTTGGTATATATGGAGATATATTCACAAATCACACACAATGTGAGACTTTGTTTCTTTGTATTTCTCCACTACCACATAGCCTGTTCTTCCCTAACCTTCTCATTCATTTCCAACAATCCCCCACACGAATGAGAGGTTACTTTATTTTGTTCTTATATTTTGTAAAACATTTAACGTATCGGTAAAAGTAGCACAATGGCCTTGAACTTTTCCTAGTGTTTATCTTTATAACCTACTGGCGAATCAGTGGACTAGATTGTCTTTGAACTATAAGCCTTTTGCGTAAGTCTATAAAGATTACACACGTTAACTGTTTCTTAACTCCTTAGTTCTCTGTTTGTGTTCGTTTTTGCCATTAACACCTGCTTGGTCTCATGAGCGTTTGAAGAATTCGACCTTACAATTCTTCTTGAATCGGTGCCATCACACTCACTTAGGTGATTCTACAAAGAGTATCCCATAATACTCCACATGGGTCTTTTATAGCACCACAGTATAGACATCATTAAAAGTTATGCTTATCCTATTCTCCGACGGGTAGTGCATTGACTTATAATAGGAATGATTTGTATTTTAACAGTGCCATTAAGTTTATCTTTAAACTTAGTTGTCCCTTTGAACCTAGATCTTGGGATCTCCAATCAACTAGGTAGGGTTTCCAATTAGAAAATCATTTAGATCACAGGTCCTAAACCTATTCCCATCGATAAGGTTTGAACTTTCTCTCTAGGCAAGCCTTTAGTTAGTGGATCCGCAATGTTATCCTTTGACCTTACATAGTCTATAGTAATAACTCCATTAGAGAGAAGTTGTCTTATGGTTTTATGCCTACGACGAATATGTCTAGATTTACCATTATACAATGTACTATTCGCCCTTCCTATAGCAGATTGACTATCACAATGTATACATATTGGAGGTACTGGTTTTTCCCAATTTGGAATGTCCTCTAAAAATCTCCTAAGCCAATTTGCTTCTTCCGCGGCTTTATCTAGTGCAATGAACTCAGATTCCATTGTTGACCTTGTTATGCAAGTGTGTTTGGATGATTTCCACGAAATTGCTCTATTTCCTAATGTAAACACATCTCTACTTGTGGATTTTGTGTCATTTGAGCCCGTTATCCAATTGGCATCACTATATCTGTAGCAACCCGGATTCCTACGGACCGATTTTTTTCTTCAGAAATCCAATCTATCGAAACTCGTGTTGGGTGCTCTGGTATGCTGCAGAAAAAGGCAGAGATAAAGAAATATGTCAGAACTCGTAAAGCATCTCATAGCGGAAGGAAATAAAGTATAATATTCAAATATTGCTTTGCCTTATTAACAATACTGCTAAACCAGTATCCAAAGCTATACCATCTCCGTCATGAACCTAACCTGGAAGTATGTAATGAGGAAGGGGTCAGGACATAAGTTCTGTGTGACCGGACTTAGAATAAATTTCCGTATAATCCTACTTATACCGTTCAGTTATATTTTCTTGCTTATTATGTTATTCGCGATATTAGCTCTCTAGGCTATACTCATGTTCCACTAGTAGGTTAACCTAATACAACGTATATATAGGTACCCCCAACTCGTCTAATCTTTTCCATGTATATATACAGTCCCTTGTCATATGTCGTACGGGCTTCATCATGTAAATCTATACTACTTTAGTGTAGTGCCACCATTCTCGAAATCGTTTGGACTGCCATTCTCGATCTTGCTAGATTCCGTGTATCATCTAGATCTAATCTAAGGTTTACTATCGAGCGCTTCCTAGATTCAACCAGGGTTTACGCTACCCAGGGCCACTGGGGTTTATGCTACCTATTGAACGCTTCTCGGATTCAGGGTTTACGCGACCTAGGTCCAACTAGGGATTATGCTACCCATCGAACGATACCCCCAAGTCTAGGACACACTACCCCGAGCGATATATGTTCCTAGACTTTCCCCACGTACGTGTCGTAAATCGTTATCGATGTCTAGTTGCACATGCCCTCTACATGTGAGGACGAGCCCCGTGGCAAGGCTAATCAAGAAACACGGAACTCGGTCCGGAGCTTTAAGTTATCTACCGACGCAGATGCTAAGGTCTGTTTTTACCTGTGTGTGGCTATGGTCCCACTTGACACCTCCCTCAACTAATGAAAGGTAACCAAGAAAATCAAGAATTAGAACTATACGCAGGCCCCCTATGCCCCCACAAACCTATTCGCCAAACTCATCTATAACTAGATAGCAAGTATATGGTCTGTTGGAGTTCTCTGCCTTTTCGCTTCACGTACTCAACTGACTCAAGATGGTAGATAGATGAGACGACCCGAAATCCCGTTCAGACGGAAACAAGGGTTATCTTTGGAATATAACACAGAAACAGATAATTGCAGAACAGAATTAAATAAATACACCAGATAATGAACAATAGAATATACTAGATAAAAGTAATCTTCTGAGTTACACAGTATACAGGATCTTACTTAGTACAAATACAGTTCAGCTATACATAAATGTCTACAGCGGAAATAAACAAAATATGTACAATAGGAGCTGAACAACATAAAAGGAAATAAATGATAGAATCCATCTTCAGCTCCAGCTATCCAGAAAGAACCAGCTAAACCTGAATACAAGGCTGCCCGTGTAGAAAAAGGGGCACCCGAGTTTGAGAGTGAACAAACTACGAGTCAGTCATGGGACTGGTATGAGAAATCTACTCAACACATATATATAATTTGGCTAATCACAGGACCACGCCACTTTCGTGGAACGGGTTTACTCCATTGGATTGCCAGTGCTTTAAAACAAATCTTCCTTTTAAACATCGCTATGCTTTTTATAAAAATGAAACCATTATAAGACTCAGTTCCCATCACACAATGCAACGCAAACAGGAGGATAGAGTTTTACCTTATAATGGCCAAAATATGATTGATACGAATAAAACAAAGACATTTGATATTATTGCTAGTGTTAATATGTTTTGAAAACAACTTCAAATCATAACTATCAATCATAAACGGCATGGGTACCATATATCATGTCGCCATATATATATACAATCAAAATCGCACGATGTCGTATTTGGAAATTGGATTTCCGTCATGAACCAAGGCAAAAGATAGTCCTTACCGAATTCGAGACTGCCTAGCCCGAGTCTCAGGATCAGAACGCATCGACCCTTGGAGCGACAGGGCCGGTCCACACGGAGTGGATTAAAAATGCCTGAGCACTACGTTTCGCCGCCCTTTGGGGCGTAAGCGAGCCAACAAGTGACTCCATCGGACCCGGATCGTCCGATCTAACCGAGGCGCCTCGCAACAGCAACAACCACATAAGTCAAACTCGTCAGGGCGTGTAAAACCACTGACGCCACTTTTAGCTAGGAGGAAACGTAGGCCCTCCCTGAGGTCCTTCTCCCGTTTTAGGTTCATACCGGGGTGTGAGGCTCGCGAATTCACGTTATACACAAAGCTACGCCACACAGGCGGTGCTTTGATCATCACCACAAGACTTTGCTTTTCAACAGAAGCCCTGATCACTGCATCTTAGCATGCCACACAGAATAAATCCTATGTCAGACACACAGTCCATTTACAAGTCCGTTCTGGGTCTGAACGAAACCGGAGGCACTAAATACCTCGCAAACCCATCGATCACCACGTACGTCTGGACGATCACCACTCATTATCCATATTTCGGGATGCCTCCCAATCAGGACCACGGTTACCATCCAAACGAGGTGAAGATCTCCGGTCTTCGACCATCGTCTTCATCTTCAAATTTCAATCGTCGGTCAATAATTCGAAATGAGAATTATCTCGGCCTTTTCAAATAATTCACGTATATTTAGAATTTCAAATCAATCTATTTCAATGGTTAAATTATTCGACAACACCAATTGTGTTCTTTAATGTAATTTTCACACCAAACACATTCAACCATCAAAAGCCACATAAATCAAGCAAATTCAGTTTATTTCCATTCCATATCGCTTATGATATTTTATAACTATTTATCGCTATTTTTATTTATTTTAAAATAGCTATTTTATTCAAAACGACGCTTCCGGCCATAAGGCGGCCGTGGCGCTGTTTTTCTTCAGATTTGATTTACACATATCTGAAAATCTAACCGTTGGATCTTCGCAAAATTTACATCATTAGAAAGGTCTTTTCAAAACGAATCCAACGGTTCCAGTTTCGGGAAATTCCGACGGTCGGATCTCCCGGTACAATCGTTTGAAGTTTCGATTTCAAAATACGAACTGCAGCGTCGTTATTCGATTAAATATAATTATATTTATATATATAAATAAATATAATCGTTTCTGGCGCTGTTTTTCTTCAGATTTGAATTAAACATTCCAGAAAATCCAACCGTTGGATTTTTACAAGGTTGGTGCCGTTGGAAAGATTATTCCAAGGCGAACCCGACGGTTGAGGTTTCGGGAAAATCCAATGGTCGGATTTCCCGTACTAGTTGTTTGAAATCATGGTTTCAAAATACGAACTGCACGGCTTCGTTTCGTTTTAATTTTATTTATATTTATATATTTATATAAATATAGTTCATTCTATGATTTCCATATCGTTTATCTTCAAATATTTTTCTAACACCTTAAAATTTTGGAAAATTTCGCCATAACCTCCCCTGCACCGGGAGCATCGGGAAATCGCAAATAGCTTTCCCGGTCCTTCTAATATCAAAAAGAAAAAGAAAAAGCCAAGCGGCTAGCCAATAGGTTCATAAAATCATCACCCAAACAAAACAGTAAATGTGTACCTATTTGTCGGGCACAAAATTTTATTCCTCTTCTCTAGCCCCTTTGCTATAACCTGTTCAATGAATATGCATGTACATATATATACGGTTCTTATCATTTATCCTTTTCTATTCAACTTCATATTTGATTTCTATTTGGTTTAAAAACACCATTCATTCTAATGTAACATAAATAGGTGCAAATCATTTCATTAGCTAATTAATGAATATTTCAACTCATATATGTTTATTTTGAACAAGTGGCTATTTTTAACACTTCACATTTCAACGATTTATGCATACAATAAAAATGTGATTTTTATTGTAAAACAATTCATTTCAAAACACTATTTTTCTATATAGTTCATGTTGGTGATAAAAAATGAGATCTTTATCATAAAACAATTTCTTTTAAAATGAGATTACTTTACACAGTTCATATAGTCGATAAAAGGTGATTTTTATTATCAAACAATTTATTTCAAAATATGAATACCATTCAACACATGAATTTCTAATCAACGAATGAATATCAATCCAACACATGAATGTTTTCTATAGTTTCTATATATAGATAAAAATGTGATTTTTATTATCGAACAATTTATTTCAAATTATGAATACCATTCAACACATGAATTTCTAATCAACGAATGAATATCAATTCAACACATGAATGTTTTCTATAGTTTCTATATATAGATAAAATGTGATTTTTATTATCGAACAATTTATTTCAAAATATGAATACCATTCAACACATGAATTTCTAATCAACGAATGAATATCAATTCAACACATGAATGTTTTCTATAGTTTCTATATATAGATAAAAATGTGATTTTTATTATCGAACAATTTATTTCAAAATATGAATACCATTCAACACATGAATTTCTAATCAACGAATGAATATCAATTCAACACATGAATGTTTTCTATTCAATGAATAAATATAGTTTAAGCATATGAAAATAATTCAAACACACGAATATTATTCAAAATTTCGGCAGCATAACGGCAGGGTAGTTAAACCGGGACCGTCCCTAGTACGGCTCCTCGCTCTACCTTAAAACCTCGCGGTTTTTGACAATGGGGATCATGCATCTAGTTCGCACGCAGGCGACATGTATATATTTATTTCATTTCCACAAACTAATCCTATGTGGTTTCAACCAAATATTTCACAATCACAAACGGGTATTTTTCAACCACAATCAACCAATATCAATCACAAACAATCCCAAACAACCATTCGCTATCAATCAATTTTCACACCAATTTCAATCAATAAATATCGTCCATGGTTTGTGGACGAGGGGGCGCATATATATATATATTATATAGCAATTCACTTTTATTTCACACATATATATATATTTTTAAATCAGAAATCTCACCGAATAGCTAATTCAATCCCAGGCCTCTTCTTTGCATAAAATCTTCGCCAATCCCTCTTTCTTGTCGCTTTCGTTGCCCGTATTCTCTACATATGTAAAAATCGAATTTTTACTATGTTATTCAATATATAAAAATCGAATTTTGACTTCGCTATTCAATATATAAAGATCATATTTTAAAAATAAAGATTATATTTTTAATATTCCTATGATGTAAAAATTATATTTTTATTACTTTAAAAATACAAAAATCATATCTTACTCCTTCTACTTAATAAAATTTCCGTCTTTTCTCTTTTAAAAATATGATCTTTATTTTTTTCCAAGTTCAAATCTTTTTCTATTCAAAGTTCAAATTTTTTCTATTCAAAGTTCAAATCTTTTTCTTTTAAAAGTTCAAATCTTTTTCTTTTAAAAGTTCAAATCTTTTTCTTTAGAAAGTCCAAATCTTTTTCTTTAGAAAGTCCAAATCTTTTTCTATAAAAAGATTAAACCTTTTTCTATTTAAAGTTTAAATCTTTTTCTTTTAAAAGTTCAAATTTTTTTCTATTCAAAGTTCAAATCTTTTTCTTTTAAAAGTTCAAATCTTTTTCTTTTAAAAGTTCAAATCTTTTTCTTTAGAAAGTCCAAATCTTTTTCTTTAAAAAGATTAAACCTTTTTCTATTTAAAGTTTAAATCTTTTTCTTTTAAAAGTTTTAAAATCAAATCAATTTTAAACTCTTAAAAAAAAATCAGTTTTAAAGCCTTTCAAAAATCTGCTTTAATCCTTTATAAAAATCAGTTTTTAAATCCTAAAAAAACAGTATTCTTTCTTTTTAAAGTATAAAATCAATTCAGTTTTAAAACCTTTTTTAAAATTCAGTTTTAACCTTTAAAAAAAACAGTTTTAACCTTTTTTAAAAAAAAAACAGTTTTAACCTTTTAAAAAAAAACAGTTTTACTATAATTGAAAAATCAGTTTTTATCCTTTATAAAAAATCTGTTTTTCCTTTATAAAAAATCAGATTTAAACCTATTCTAATATCAGTTTCAAAATCCTTTAAAAATCAATTTTAAAATCCTGAAAAAAAATCAGTTTTAATACTTTTTAAAAATCAGTAATTTCAGAATTAAAAAAAAATAATAATAAATAAAATACTTACATTGATTTGCGAAGAGGGGGGGTGGTTTTTTTGTCAGGTGGCGGTGGGTCTCGAACTGGGCGGAGCGGTGGTGCGGTCGGCGGTGGGAGGTCGTCGGCTGGGGGGCTCTCGAATCGCGTCGCGATGGGAGGGTTCGAACAGGGAGGAGCAGGCGAAGCGGACGGAGGGAGAGGGGTGTGGAAGCGGTGGGCTTGGAGGAAGAACAGGCGGTCGCGGGCGGAGCTTGGTGGAGGCGGTCGTCGGCGATCGATTAGGGTTTTATCTTTTCCTTTTTTTTTCGAACTGAAGAGAGAGAAGAGGGAATAGGGGGGGTTTATATAAAATATATATATTTAATTATTTAATTTTTTCAAAAAGTTGACTTTTACATACGACCTCTAAACGAGGCCCACCGCCTGTCGCCCATAGCGTTTTACCCCCATTCCGAACACAATGGGATATGTATCGCAAGCTGATTTGATCGTTACAATCAGTTTCCGTTGAATTTACATTTAAATCAACATATTGAATTTTAAACGTACATTTCAAATTACCGGGGCCACATACTAACTAGAAAAATTCCAGAAAAATATTTTCTAGCTTCGTATTGACGATACGGTCCTAACAAAACTAGTTTCGTCGAATTCTGAGACCGTTTGAAAAATGGCCAATTTCCAGTCGATTAAAATCAACGGAAACTGGTTAAACGCGTTTTCCTTTGCCACGCTCACATATTGATTCGAAAAATTATGAAATTTGAAACCTAACAATAACTTGACACTGCGGATCTAACAAAAGTGGTTTCATCGAAATCCGAAGTCATTTGCAAAATGTCCATTTTTAAGGGCCTGAATTCCATAGCGACTATTCAGAATTTTCAACTGGACATATCTTTTGATTCCCGCTATCAAATTTCGATTGGTCGGATTCGTTAGAAAGATATTCACTAACAGATTTAAATATTTTTGGTTTCACTAAAATCTGGATTGCTTTGCACCCGGTACAGTCCGACAAAGTTTGAATTCAATTTTTGAAACTGCCACGCCATTTCAGGCCTTGTTTATAATTATAATTAATTATATTCGTTTTCAATTGTCGATTCAAACTCAGTTTTCATCGCCATTATTTAAAATATTTATTTTAAATATTTAAAATCCATTATTTTAGCCAATTTAAAAATTTTAAATTGGTTCAGATTTTCTGGGTCGTTACAATCTCCCCCACTTAAAACTTTTCGTCCCCGAAAAGGAATAAAGTCGAAAGTGGTTTGATAAATCTACAATCACACAGCACAACAACCAATCCAATTGTTTTTAACCTTTAAAAATATACTAATCAAATTTTATACCCCTTAAAAATCATTCAGACTATATAATTAAAAGTGCACATCTATGAAAAGAAAATAACAATAGAGTAGAGAATTGAATGGTAGTGCAAAGTAGGTTAAATGTACCTTGCACCGGAGTTAATCAGAGATATCTACTCGGCATCTAGGATAAGCTTTCTGAATGCTCTCCTCAGTTTCCCAAGTACAATCTCGCGGATCTCTACTCCATTGCACTTTGACTAAGCGAACCTTCTTGTTCCTCAGCTCTTTGGTTTCTTTGCCGATGATCTTTAGCGGCTCTCGCCTCAAGCTAATTCTGGAGTAATTTCAATATCCTGCTGAGCTGCTTCTTCCACGATCAAGTCTGGATCATGAACGTGCTTTCGAAGTTGAGATATATGAAATACATCATGAACTCCAGGCAACCAGTCTGGCAATTTAACTTTATATGCGAGAGTCCCAATCCGTTCCAGAATAGGAAACGGACCAATGAATTTGGGTGCCAACTTTCCAGTTTTACCGAACCGGATAACTCCTCTCATCGGCGATACTTTCAAATATACATAGTCGCCAACTTCAAAGGATATATCTCTTCTTCTTCTATCGGCATAGCTCTTTTGTCGGCTTTGAGCGGCGAGTAATCGCTTCTTAATAAAATCGACTTTGTCGGCCGCTTCTCGAATCATATCAGGACCCAACACAAGTCTATTTCCAGGCTCGACCCAACAAGCAGGAGATCGACACGGTCTACCGTACAATGCTTCGAAGGGCGACATTGTCAGACTCGCCTGGTAGCTGTTGTTATAAGAGAATTCAGCCAAATGCAGATGGTCTTCCCGTGATCCACCGAAATCTAGATCACAAGCCCGCAATAGATCTTCTAAAATTCGATTCACCCTCTCAGTCTGACCGTCTGTCTGAGGATGATAAGCGGTGCTCAAGTTTAACTTCGTTCCCAGCTCGACTTGAAATGCTTCCCAGAACTTGCTAGTGAATATTGTATCTCTATCACTTACTATACTGAGCGGCACTCCATGTAGTCTAACTATTTCCCTGACGTAAATCTGCGCCAGACTCTGAGCAGTTCTATTTGATTTGACAGGTATGAAATGGGCGGTCTTCGTGAAACGATCTACGATCACCCAAATACTGTCATTTCCTTTTCTTGTTCTGGGAAAACCATCAATGAAATCCATAGAAATATGCTTCCACTTCCAACCAGGAACTTCCAGCGGTTGTAATAATCCAGCCAATTTCTGTTGGTCACTTTTGACTAGTTGGCAAGTAGGGCACCGACTAACATATAAGGAAATGTCTCTCTTCATCGACTTCCACCAGAAAGTGCGTTTGATGTCATTATACATTTTGCTTACTCCCGGATGGATACTGAGTTTTGACTTGTGGCATTCATCCAGTACTTCTTTTCGAAGCTCAGGAATGTTAGGGACACAGATTCGACCTTTGAGCCTTAAAATCCCGTCATTGTCTACTTGAAAACTCGAGGGTTCGCCTTGTTGAATTATCCCTCTGATCTTCTGAATGAAGTGATCATTTTCCTTAAGAGCAGATATCTTATCTAGTAAAGAAGTCATGATAATAAAACTGGCGATCATTACATTCTTTCTGCTTAACGCATCAGCCACGACATTGGCTTTTCCTGGAGTATATATAATTTCAAAGTCATATGCTGCAAGAAACTCCAGCCAACGCTGCTGCCTCAAATTTAAGTCCTTCTGAGTGAACAGATACTTTAACGACTGGTGATCTGTAAACAGTTCAAATCTCTCGCCCAGAAGATAGTGTCTCCAGATCTTCAAAGAGAATATGATAGCCAATAACTCAAGATCATGAGTTACATAGTTTTTCTCGTGCGGTTTCAGTTGACGGCTAGCATAAGCAATCACTTGGCCCCTTTGCATCAACACTGCACCAAGGTCTTCTCTAGAAGCATCAGTCCAGACTTTTAAATCTTGGTTGCCCTCGATGATGGTTAACACTGGAGCTGTCGTTAATCTCAACTTCAGCTCTTCGAAAGCCTCCTCACTCTCTTGAGTCCATTTAAATTTAGAATGCTTCTTTGTAAGCTTCGTTAAGTGACCAGATATCTTCGAAAAGTCTTTAACGAACTTCCGATAATAGCTAGCCAATCCGAGAAAACTGCGGACTTCAGTGGGAGTACTGGGCTGTTTCCAATTTTGAATAGCCGTGATTTTACTTGGGTCCACAGCGATTCCTTCTTTCGATACGACGTGGCCCAGAAATTTTACTTCATCCTGCCAGAAGATACATTTGGAAAACTTTGCTTTTAATACATTCCGTCTCAGAATTTCTAGAACCTGTTCCAGATGCTTTTCATGTTCGGCCTTTGATTTAGAGAAGATTAGAATATCGTCAATGAAAACCAGAACAAATTTATTCAATACTCCTCTGAATACTCTGTTCATCAGATCGACGAAATAAGCTGGAGCGTTACATAAGCCGAACGGCATTACTAACCACTCGTAGAATAAGTCGGGGCCTCTGAACGCTGTCATTGGAACACACTCTTCGGCAATTCGAAGTTGATGGAATTCTGTAGCTAGGTCCATTCGTGAGAATACTTGTGCTCCATTTAATCGATCTAACAAATCATCAATCCGCGGCAATGGATACTTGTTCTTTATCGTCTGTTTGTTCAAATCACGATAATCCACACATAGACGTAGAGTACCGTCAGATTTTGGGACAAACACCACTGCTGCACCCCAATCAGAGAAACTAGGCCTGATCAGACCCTTCCATACTAGCTGTCGTGTTTGATTGTCTAATTCTTCCTTCTCTTTCAAGGACATTCTTCGAATAGCGTGAACTACCGGCCTTGCATTGGGAATTAAGGCAATCTTGAAATCTATTTCTCTCTGCGGAGGTAAACGAACAACTTCTTCGAACACATCCGCATAGTTTTTGACGACAGGAATGCCTTTGATGAGGTCAGGAATATTTTCTATGACTTCAGGGACATTTTCAATTTGGGCTGGAGAAACATTTAGAGCTGCCCAGAAGTCTTTTCTATTAGCATTCTGACCTTCACACGGTATAGTTATATAACTCTCTGGTGTAATCTTAGCTCTAACAACTCTCTCGGCGCATCTAACCTCTGCTTCATATTTGGTTAACCAATCCAATCCCAAAATAAGATCGAATTCATCAAAATTAATGACGACAGAGATAATAGGGAATTTATAGCAAGAAAAAGAGACGGGTACTGCACAAACCCAACTGAGATTGATGGATCCTCCAACTGGATTTCGGACAGTCATTGGCTCTTTGAGCTTCTTCAAATTCAAATCCAACTTCTTGACTGCACTCTTTGCAATAAAGCTTCGTGATGCGCCAGTATCAAACAATACTTTAACTGGAATGTTCTTGACATTGAGCGTGCCTTCTAAAACATCAGACCTTTCCTGAGCAGACGAAGATGCAGGTACTTCTACCACTTTATTTACTTGCGCTGCTCTGGACTTCTTAAATTGCTTGCAGTCCTTTTCAAGATGGCCAGTCCGTCTGCATTGAACGCACTTTCTATTCTCTCGAAACTGGTTATCGGTTTTAGACCTCTTCTTTCGTTTCTTCGAGGTTTTACACTTCCTGGTCAGATGCCCCTGTTTATTGCAGTTAGAACATGTGGCCGTCGTTGCCAGTTCCTTTTTAGATTTAGCCCTTTTTCTCTTGGCACTGGGCATCTTACTGACATCGGACTTTATACTTGCCTTAGGATGATCAGTTTCAGACTCAATTTTATTACTAGAGCTGACTTCTTCCTCGTCGCGCAACATGCCTTTCTTATGGAGATCTTCATACTGATAAGCCATATAAATCATTTCTGAGAAAGGAAGCTTCACATGCCCCAATACTTTATTCTGGTATTTCCTTTGAAGCCCATTGATAAATCTCAAATTCTTCCTCTTTGGATCTTGAATCAGATGAGGAGCAAAGTGAGCAAGTTCGTTGAATTTCTTATGATATTCGGGAATGGTCATATCTCCTTGTATTAGATAAGAAAATTCACCACATAATCTCTCGGTTGCTTCGGGAGGAGTAAATCTTTCTAGGAAAATCACTTTGAATCTGTCCCAGGTGATATCACCTTCTGGATTATCTTTGATGATTGTTTCCCACCAGATTAAAGCTTCTTCTTTGAGCGCCCAAGATGCTACTAACCGTTTCTGGTCATCTCTCAGCTGGATATGCTCAAGGATTCTTTCGACAGAACTCATCCAAGCTTGAGTTTGAATAATAGATTCATTGCCCGAGAATTGTGCTCCACCCAGATTTCGATATCTCTTAAATAGAGCCTCTAGATCGGGTTCTGTATTCCTTCTGTTTCTGGCACTCATTTTTCTAGTACTTCTGCAATTAGCAGATCAAGTGTCAGGTCACAGAAAAGGTATTTTAAAATATAGAAACACATACTTCAATGTAAATGTGTCTATCGAGGTGTAATTTCATCCTGCTTTACTCATACTAGGATTTCTGATCCTATCTGTATCGAGTTACCCGTCCTAGAACACTACTGGTTCTATTTCTGACGAGTTCGTTCAAATGTTATATTCCAGAACTAAGCTTAACCAAAGCTCTGATACCACGTTGAGACGACCCGAAATCCCGTTCAGACGGAAACAAGGGTTATCTTTGGAATATAACACAGAAACAGAATTAAATAAATACACCAGATAATGAACAATAGAATAGGCTGGATAAAAGTAATCATCAGAGTTACACAGTATACAGGATCTTACTTAGTACAAATACAGTTCAGCTATACATAAATGTCTACAGCGGAAATAAACAAAATATGTACAATAGGAGCTGAACAACATAAAAGGAAATAAATGATAGAATCCATCTTCAGCTCCAGCTATCCAGAAAGAACCAGCTAAACCTGAATACAAGGCTGCCCGTGTAGAAAAAGGGGCACCCGAGTTTGAGAGTGAACAAACTACGAGTCAGTCATGGGACTGGTATGAGAAATCTACTCAACACATATATATAATTTGGCTAATCACAGGACCACGCCACTTTCGTGGAACGGGTTTACTCCATTGGATTGCCAGTGCTTTAAAACAAATCTTCCTTTTAAACATCGCTATGCTTTTTATAAAAATGAAACCATTATAAGACTCAGTTCCCATCACACAATGCAACGCAAACCGGAGGATAGAGTTTTACCTTATAATGGCCAAAATATGATTGATACGAATAAAACAAAGGCATTTGATATTATTGCTAGTGTTAATATGTTTTGAAAACAACTTCAAATCATAACTATCAATCATAAACGGCATGGTACCATATATCATGTCGCCATATATATATACAATCAAAATCGCACGATGTCGTATTTGGAAATTGGATTTCCGTCATGAACCAAGGCAAAAGATAGTCCTTACCGAATTCGAGACTGCCTAGCCCGAGTCTCAGGATCAGAACGCATTGACCCTTGGAGCGACAGGGCCGGTCCACACGGAGTGGATTAAAAATGCCTGAGCACTACGTTTCGCCGCCCTTTGGGGCGTAAGCGAGCCAACAAGTGACTCCATCGGACCCGGATCGTCCGATCTAACCGAGGCGCCTCGCAACAGCAACAACCACATAAGTCAAACTCGTCAGGGCATGTAAAACCACTGACGCCACTTTTAGCTAGGAGGAAACGTAGGCCCTCCCTGAGGTCCTTCTCCCGTTTTAGGTTCATACCGGGGTGTGAGGCTCGCGAATTCACGTTATACACAAAGCTACGCCACACAGGCGGTGCTTTGATCATCACCACAAGACTTTGCTTTTCAACAGAAGCCCTGATCACTGCATCTTAGCATGCCACACAGAATAAATCCTATGTCAGACACACAGTCCATTTACAAGTCCGTTCTGGGTCTGAACGAAACCGGAGGCACTAAATACCTCGCAAACCCATCGATCACCACGTACGTCTGGACGATCACCACTCATTATCCATATTTCGGGATGCCTCCCAATCAGGACCTCAGTTACCATCCAAACGAGGTGAAGATCTCCGGTCTTCGACCATCGTCTTCATCTTCGAATTTCAATCGTCGGTCAATTATTCGAAATGAGAATTATCTCGGCCTTTTCAAATAATTCACGTATATTTAGAATTTCAAATCAATCTATTTCAATGGTTAAATTATTCGACAACACCAATTGTGTTCTTTAATGTAATTTTCACACCAAACACATTCAACCATCAAAAGCCACATAAATCAAGCAAATTCAGTTTATTTCCATTCCATATCGCTTATGATATTTTATAACTATTTATCGCTATTTTTATTTATTTTAAAATAGCTATTTTATTCAAAACGACGCTTCCGGCCATAAGGCGGCCGTGGCGCTGTTTTTCTTCAGATTTGATTTACACATATCTGAAAATCTAACCGTTGGATCTTCGCAAAATTTACATCATTAGAAAGGTCTTTTCAAAACGAATCCAACGGTTCCAGTTTCGGGAAATTCCGACGGTCGGATCTCCCGGTACAATCGTTTGAAGTTTCGATTTCAAAATACGAACTGCAGCGTCGTTATTCGATTAAATATAATTATATTTATATATATAAATAAATATAATCGTTTCTGGCGCTGTTTTTCTTCAGATTTGAATTAAACATTCCAGAAAATCCAACCGTTGGATTTTTACAAGGTTGGTGCCGTTGGAAAGATTATTCCAAGGCGAACCCGACGGTTGAGGTTTCGGGAAAATCCAATGGTCGGATTTCCCGTACTAGTTGTTTGAAATCATGGTTTCAAAATACGAACTGCACGGCTTCGTTTCGTTTTAATTTTATTTATATTTATATATTTATATAAATATAGTTCATTCTATGATTTCCATATCGTTTATCTTCAAATATTTTTCTAACACCTTAAAATTTTGGAAAATTTCGCCATAACCTCCCCTGCACCGGGAGCATCGGGAAATCGCAAATAGCTTTCCCGGTCCTTCTAATCTCAAAAAGAAAAAGAAAAAGCCAAGCGGCTAGCCAATAGGCTCATAAAATCATCACCCAAACAAAACAGTAAATGTGTACCTATTTGTCAGGCACAAAATTTTATTCCTCTTCTCTAGCCCCTTTGCTATAACCTGTTCAATGAATATGCATGTACATATATATACGGTTCTTATCATTTATCCTTTTCTATTCAACCTCATATTTGATTTCTATTTGGTTTAAAAACACCATTCATTCTAATGTTACATAAATAGGTGCAAATCATTTCATTAGCTAATTAATGAATATTTCAACTCATATATGTTTATTTTGAACAAGTGGCTATTTTTAACACTTCACATTTCAACGATTTATGCATACAATAAAAATGTGATTTTTATTGTAAAACAATTCATTTCAAAACACTATTTTTCTATATAGTTCATGTTGGTGATAAAAAAATGAGATCTTTATCATAAAACAATTTCTTTTAAAACGAGATTACTTTACACAGTTCATATAGTCGATAAAAGGTGATTTTTATTATCAAACAATTTATTTCAAAATATGAATACCATTCAACACATGAATTTCTAATCAACGAATGAATATCAATCCAACACATGAATGTTTTCTATAGTTTCTATATATAGATAAAAATGTGATTTTTATTATCGAACAATTTATTTCAAATTATGAATACCATTCAACACATGAATTTCTAATCAACGAATGAATATCAATTCAACACATGAATGTTTTCTATAGTTTCTATATATAGATAAAATGTGATTTTTATTATCGAACAATTTATTTCAAAATATGAATACCATTCAACACATGAATTTCTAATCAACGAATGAATATCAATTCAACACATGAATGTTTTCTATAGTTTCTATATATAGATAAAAATGTGATTTTTATTATCGAACAATTTATTTCAAAATATGAATACCATTCAACACATGAATTTCTAATCAACGAATGAATATCAATTCAACACATGAATGTTTTCTATTCAATGAATAAATATAGTTTAAGCATATGAAAATAATTCAAACACACGAATATTATTCAAAATTTCGGCAGCATAACGGCAGGGTAGTTAAACCGGGACCGTCCCTAGTACGGCTCCTTGCTCTACCTTAAAACCTCGCGGTTTTTGACAATGGGGAACATGCATCTAGTTCGCACGCAGGCGGCATGTATATATTTATTTCATTTCCACAAACTAATCCTATGTGGTTTCAACCAAATATTTCACAATCACAAACGGGTATTTTTCAACCACAATCAACCAATATCAATCACAAACAATCCCAAACAACCATTCGCTATCAATCAGTTTTCACACCAATTTCAATCAATAAATATCGTCCATGGTTTGTGGACGAGGGGGCGTGTATATATATATATATATTATATAGCAATTCACTTTTATTTCACACATATATATATATATATATTTAAATCAGAAATCTCACCGAATAGCTAATTCAATCCCACGCCTCTTCTTTGCATAAAATCTTCGCCAATCCCTCTTTCTTGTCGCTTTCGTTGCCCGTATTCTCTACATATGTAAAAATCGAATTTTTACTATGTTATTCAATATATAAAAATCGAATTTTGACTTCGCTATTCAATATATAAAGATCATATTTTAAAAATAAAGATTATATTTTTAATATTCCTATGATGTAAAAATTATATTTTTATTACTTTAAAAATACAAAAATCATATCTTACTCCTTCTACTTAATAAAATTTCCGTCTTTTCTCTTTTAAAAATATGATCTTTATTTTTTTCCAAGTTCAAATCTTTTTCTATTCAAAGTTCAAATTTTTTCTATTCAAAGTTCAAATCTTTTTCTTTTAAAAGTTCAAATCATTTTCTTTTAAAAGTTCAAATCTTTTTCTTTAGAAAGTCCAAATCTTTTTCTTTAGAAAGTCCAAATCTTTTTCTTTAAAAAGATTAAACCTTTTTCTATTTAAAGTTTAAATCTTTTTCTTTTAAAAGTTCAAATTTTTTTCTATCCAAAGTTCAAATCTTTTTCTTTTAAAAGTTCAAATCTTTTTCTTTTAAAAGTTCAAATCTTTTTCTTTAGAAAGTCCAAATCTTTTTCTTTAAAAAGATTAAACCTTTATCTATTTAAAGTTTAAATCTTTTTCTTTTAAAAGTTTTAAAATCAAATCAATTTTAAACTCTTAAAAAAAAATCAGTTTTAAAGCCTTTCAAAAATCTGCTTTAATCCTTTATAAAAATCAGTTTTTAAATCCTAATAAAACAGTATTCTTTCTTTTTAAAGTATAAAATCAATTCAGTTTTAAAACCTTTTTTAAAATTCAGTTTTAACCTTTTAAAAAAAACAGTTTTAACCTTTTTTTTAAAAAAAAGTTTTAACCTTTTAAAAAAAAACAGTTTTACTATAATTGAAAAATCAATTTTTATCCTTTATAAAAAATCTGTTTTTCCTTTATAAAAAATCAGATTTAAACCTATTCTAATATCAGTTTCAAAATCCTTTAAAAATCAATTTTAAAATCCTGAAAAAAAACCAGTTTTAATACTTTTTAAAAATCAGTAATTTCAGAATTAAAAATAAAAAAAAATAAAAAAAAAATACTTACATAGATTTGCGAAGAGGGGGGGTGGTTTTTTTGTCAGGTGGCGGTGGGTCTCGAACTGGGCGGAGCGGTGGTGCGGTCGGCGGTGGGAGGTCGTCGGCTGGGGGGCTCTCGAATCGCGTCGCGATGGGAGGGTTCGAACAGGGAGGAGCAGGCGAAGCGGACGGAGGGAGAGGGGTGTGGAAGCGGCGGGCTTGGAAGAAGAACAGGCGGTCGCGGGCGGAGCTTGGTGGAGGCGGTCGTCGGCGATCGATTAGGGTTTTATCTTTTCCTTTTTTTTTTTCGAACTGAAGAGAGAGAAGAGGGAATAGGGGGGGGGGTTTATATAAAATATATATATTTAATTATTTAATTTTTTCAAAAAGTTGACTTTTACATACGACCTCTAAACGAGGCCCACCGTCTGTCGCCCATAGCGTTTTACCCCCATTTCGAACACAATGGGATATGTATCGCAAGCTGATTTGATCGTTACAATCAGTTTCCGTTGAATTTACATTTAAATCAACATATTGAATTTTAAACGTACATTTCAAATTACCGGGGTCACATACTAACTAGAAAAATTTCAGAAAAATATTTTCTAGCTTCGTATTGACGATACGGTCCTAACAAAACTAGTTTCGTCGAATTCTGAGACCGTTTGAAAAATGGCCAATTTCCAGTCGATTAAAATCAACGGAAACTGGTTAAACGCGTTTTCCTTTGCCACGCTCACATATTGATTCGAAAAATTATGAAATTTGAAACCTAACAATAACTTGACACTGCGGATCTAACAAAAGTGGTTTCATCGAAATCCGAGGTCATTTGCAAAATGTCCATTTTTAAGGGCCTGAATTCCATAGCGACTATTCAGAATTTTCAACTGGACATATCTTTTGATTCCCGCTATCAAATTTCGATTGGTCGGATTCGTTAGAAAGATATTCACTAACAGATTTAAATATTTTTGGTTTCACTAAAATCCGCATTGCTTTGCACCCGGTACAGTCCGACAAAGTTTGAATTCAATTTTTGAAACTGCCACGCCATTTCAGGCCTTGTTTATAATTATAATTAATTATATTCGTTTTCAATTGTCGATTCAAACTCAGTTTTCATCGCCATTATTTAAAATATTTATTTTAAATATTTAAAATCCATTATTTTAGCCAATTTAAAAATTTTAAATTGGTTCAGATTTTCTGGGTCGTTACAATAGACGACGACGTGCTATCACAGAGCTAAACAAGATATCACCGCCTCACGCTGGTCCATCCTAGTCTTTAGGTTGCTTATATTGCAACCAAGGCATACTCTTGGTTCTTCTAACGCAGACCTTAACCTCTGTGAGCCTAGGAGGATCATCTGCGACCTCACAGAGGGATACCAAGAGTACCCTCACGTCCCCTCGAAGTTGCATGCTTCGTAACCCAGACCGTTGGAGCCTTCTTAACCCCCAATCACATATTCAAGTTTGCCCATGTGTCCAAGTTGACTTAACCCCCAATCACAATTCCTTGCTTTGATACTGTTATATTGGTTAAGTTTGCCCATGTGTCCAAGTTGATTAACCCCCAATCACGTATTCAATTCAATCCATGCGTCATGTCAAATTGGTTAAGTGTAATCCAACAGTTCACGTTGACTTAACCCACCAATATATCGAGTCAAATTGGTTAAGTGTTATCTAGCGGTTCACGTTGACTTAACCCACCCATATATCGAGTCAAATTGGTTAAGTGTTGTCTAGTATTTCATGTTGACTTAACCTTACCAAACTAGCATGCGTCATTAGCATTAATTAATTATTAATGCCCAACCTCTCACATTCGACCTATTGTTGCAGTCACTGGATGTGACAGTTGGTTCCGGGCAGGATTACACCATAACTCAATTTAACCTCGGCTTTCAAACACGTTATGACTGACTTCTTACATTAGAACCTATTGTTTGCGGTCACTGGATGTGCCGGGCGGTTCCGGGCAAGATTACACCGCAAACTCATTCTAACCTCAAGTTAGCCATGTTTCATCTTTAGCCTATCAAATAATTCACAAATATGTTCATGTTCTTGTTATGCCACTAGTGTCAATTTTCATGTTATATTTCTAAACTTCCCATTTCTTTAACCAATCAAACCCAAATTTAATTAAAACACTCATGCCTCAAATTTCAGGTTTTTGAATTAGATTTCACAACTATATGAGACAGATTAAACCCAAACTTATCCAATCCGATTAGGCTTCTAGTTTACCTATTTCTTCACCAAATTAGGATTTTTATCTTTAAATCATTTTTCCCCAAATCCCTATTCAAACTTTATTTACCTTTCGCGTAAGTTACTCCAAATTACCAATTTCACGATCCTTTCCCCTTATTTTCTTGCATTATATCAATATATACTTTGCCAATTACCCCAATATGTGTAATAATAATCATTATGCCACAAACCCCAAATTACATATTATATTCCTCGACTGCATAAAATAGATTATGCCCAATATTCCCATATTCCAACCATACATATGTATAATAAGATTTCGTCTAGGTTCGAGATAACCTAGATCCAAAAATAAAAAGAGGAAAGAGAATAAAAGAACAATTATTATAACATGAATCTTGAATTGAATTTATAACTGGGGAATGATGAACAATAATAATACCATTATACAACAAGTTTATTATAATTCCACTCAACTTGACTGGATTGGGGAAAATAAACGATTTCTTGATGTAGAATGCTGATTTAATCTTCTTATTTGATTGTTGGAGAAGAGCATGAATTGTTGATGAAGAACTTTGCTACTTGATTTGATTAAACTCCAAAGTTGATGAAGAACTTGCAATATAATTTAAAAATTTTGGGCGGCGGCCATGTTTAGCTGAAGTTTGGCGGCATGGAGGCGTCTTAAGGAATTGTTATGAATTAGGGTTAGGTCTTGTATGTATTTATAGGTGTAGATAGTGTTTTAGAGCCCTTAGATTGACCTGGAAGCCATCAGATTCGTACAACACATTAAAACACGTCATATGAACGAAACTGCCCAGATCGGGGGGGGGGGGGGGGGGGTAGTTCGACCCCCAGGTCGACCTGTCTGGTTGATGGCGGGAAATTTCACGCCCAACTGCCTGCGTTGAATTTCGAATTGTTTTGAATTTTAGCTGAATCTTCTAAAGGACATAACTCTTTCATACAGAGTCCGATTTACGCAAACTTGGACTCTATTCCAAGCAGAATTCCGAGACGAACGCAATGGTGATGTCTTTTTTACTTAGTTCCTGATATTTAAATTAAGTACCCTTATTTTATTTTATTTTCCGTTACACATACTGGTATTGAATTAATCTTTCCTTTTTCTTTCATGTATTAATCAATTTCCATTGTACATCACCATATTTACCTATCTATGCATATATATATATACACATGTTTAATTATATTAAAAATGCGGGGTGTTACATTCTCCCACCCCTAAAGAATTTTGTCCCCGAAATTCGATAAGAGTAAAATAGATAATCCCTCGCAACATCCAATTAGTGTTCATCCAATTGTTGCAAAATTGTGCACATGTGCAAAGTGAATTACATCATAGCAAATCATGTATGCCTAATTTGGATCCACCTATATGCATGCAAACTTTAAAAAACTTTTTTTTTTTCAAAATATGATGCTCACATCCTAAATATACTTGCAGTTTTATATGAATGCAATATTCTTGAAAAATCAAAATATTTTTCATCCAAGTTTTCCCATACTCCTATAGAATAAGAGCATAATTCACCCAATTGTCGCATCCAAAACCCTACCATCCATCATTAAATTCGAAATTTAGAAAATCTAATTTTCCAAATTCGATTTCCTTATGTTACAAAAAGATATAAAATGGAAAAATTCACATCCTCCGTTTTTCTTTTCTGATCGTACTTGGATTTTTATATGACTATTCAATGAAGATTTCCTATTTTCCTATCCAAGCACAACCACATAAGAAAATTTTGTTCTCTTTTTCAACTTATCTAGGAAAAATTTCATATTTATTCATCTTTTTCTTAAGATTTTCATTTTCTTTTCCTGTCACATTTGTTGCCTTACTGAATTTATTGTTTCTTGTTAGTTAGGCTTTTCTCTTTCTTAGCTTATTTGACTTAATCCAATTACTTAAGTTTATTATTTCAAATAAGCTTTTTCTGTTTTCAACTCAAACAACATCCTACGTAGCTACTACTATGGGCCAAGAATCTTAGGACTTTATCATCTCAAACAATTGCGAGTTCACACAACAGGATCTACCCGCTAACTTGCCCTTTACTACTTAGTAGTCACTACTAGTCCTTGCTATGTATTACTAGCCTATCCTTTTTCTTTTTCTCCAGCAACAAACCTAGGTGTCTCAATGCTTATGCATTCTATGGGAAATTTTCCATTAGCTTAATATTAGCTAATCCCTGACTGTAAATTGGTAAGGGAGTAACTCTCTAAGTATCAACCCGGAAGACCGAAATCAACATCAGATTGACACTCAGAGAATTACTCAACTCAACCAATCCCCAGTTGGTTCTAATAGCTTTAACTTTATCTCATACTTTCTAGGCCTTAATCCTTAACTACTCCATTTTTAAAATATGGTTTGGCCTTCTTTCTTTTTATTACATTCTTCTTCCAAAAACTAAAAATGGTAAAACTTTTATTCTATTCTCAAAAACTTGCTTTTTCCAAACCATAAAAAAAGATGTCACAAAATAAAATGCAAAACATTTTCTTCAAATCACGAAACTGGAGAAGACAAGGACAACTATCGAGGTTACATTGTTCCTATTTAAAATGTTAACTTTAGCTGCTAAGGTGCAAGCATCTATTCTATTCTTACACTCTACCGCTTATTTTGGTCACCCAACAAAAACTTATTTTTAAAACAAGAATCAAAATTTATTGTTAACAGAATAGAGATTTCAAAACTTTTTTCAATCCTTTCATATATGAAAACTATCGGGCTGTACATGCTCTATAATATGCACCTTTTCATGAAAGAACTCTTTTAAAACAAGAAATCATTGTTTTACCAAAATATACACCACTTTACTTTAAAAACCCAACATGCATTTATCAAAATAAATTTTAAAATTAAATCTTGGAAAAATACCACAAACTCTTTTACATATTCAAGTTCTTAAAAGCTTATCATTGGGTTAGACTCAAAGCGGGTCTTCAACTCACTAGGCTTTCCTAGGCACTTTCGCGAATTCAATTCTCTCGGCTATATATATTCCTAATCCATTTTTCATTTTTCACCTTTTCTAGTTTCTAAGATTTCACTTCTAAACCCACTACTCTGAAATACTAACATTTCAGTTTCCATCCTATGGGATATTTTCTTTCTCTAACATCAAGTCATGTTGTACACTTTCCAACCAAACCACCTAAGGGTCTTAAAATTCTAGGTTCATTCCTTTAGTGCACAAGATAGCTATCCCAACTCTTTCCATACCTAGTGGGCTACTCTATGGATTTAGGTTTATATGTATAATATTTATATTTTAGAAAATACAAATATGTTCACTCATTATCTCCCTAAGATCACTAAATCGAAGCTCTGATACCAGATGTAGCAACCCGGATTCTAACAAACCGATTTTTTTCTCGAAAATCCAATCTATCGAAACCCGAGTTGGGTGCTCTGGTATCTTGCAGAAAAAGATAGAGATAAAGAAACATGTCAAAACTCATAAAGCATCTCACAACGGAAGGAAATAAAGTATAATATTCAAATATTGCTTTACCTTATTTACAATACTGCTAAACCAGTATCCAAAGCTATACCATCTCCGTCATGAACCTAACCTGGAAGTATGTAATGAGGAGGGGGTCAAAACATAAGTTCTGTGTGACTGGACTTAGAATAAATTTCTGTATAATCCTACATATACCGTTCAGTTATATTTTCTTGCTTATTAGGTTATTCGCGATATTAGCTCTCTAGGCTATACTCATGTCCCACTAGTAGGTTAACCTAATACAACGTATATGTAGATACCCCCAACTCGTCTAATCCTTTCCATGTATATATATAGTCCCTTGCCGTATGTCGTATGGGCTTCATCATGTAAATCTATACTACTTTAGTGTAGTGCCACCATTCTCAAAATCGTTTGGACTGCCACTATCGATCTTGCTAGATTCCGTGTATCATCTAGATCTAATCTAAGGTTTACTATCGAGCGCTTCCTAGATTCAACCAGGGTTTACGCTACCCAGAGCCACTGGGGTTTATGCTACCTATTAAACGCTTCTCGGATTCAGGGTTTACGCGACCTAGGTTCAACTAGGGATTATGCTACCTATCGAACGATGCCCCTTAGTCTAGGACACACCACCCAGAGCGATATATGTTCCTAGACTTTCCCCACGTACGTGTCGTGAATCGTTATCGATGTCTAGTTGCACATGTCCTCTATATGTGCGGCCCGAGTCCCGTGGCAGGGCTAATCAAGAAACACGGAACTCGGTCTGGAGCTTTAAGTTATCTGTTGACGTAGATGCTAAGTCTGTTTTTACCTGTGTGTGGCTATGGTCCCACTTGAGCACTCCCTCAACTAATGAAAGGCACCCAAGAATATCAAGAATGAGAACTATACGCAGGCCCCCTATGCCCCCACAAACCTATTGGCCAAACCTCATCCATAACTAAATAGCAAGTATATGGTATGTTGGAGTTCTCCGCCTTTCCGCTTCACATACTCGATTGACTCAAGATGGTAGGTAGACGACGACGTGCTATCATAGGGCTAAACAAGATATCGCTGCCTCACGCTGGTCCATCCTAATCTTTAGGTTGCTTATATTGCAACTAAGGCATACTCTTGGTTCTTCTAACACAGACCTTAACCTCCGTGAGCCCAGGAGGATCATCTGCAGCCTCACAGAGGGGTACCAAGAGTACCCTCACGTCCGCATGCTTCGTAACCCAGACCGTTGGAGCCTTCTTCATGATCAGATGGATGTTCGCTCCTCCTCGTGTTCTACTTGGTTTTCTTGACTAAGGTTTACTACTTAGTTCTCTTAACTAAGGTTTACTACTTTGTTTCCTGAATCGTTCATTTCCTTAACTAAGGTTAACTACTTAGTCCTCTTAACTAAGGTTTACTACTTAGTTTCCCTTAATCGTCCGTTTTCTTAACTAAGGTTTACAATTTGGTCCTGTTAACTAAGGTTTACTACTTAGTTCTCTTTCTCGTTATTTACTTAGTTTTCTTAACTAAGGTTTATTACTTGGTTCTCTTAACCAAGGTTTGATAGTTAGTTTCTGTTACTTAGTTCTCTTAACTAAGGTTTATTACTTGGTTCTCTTAACCAAGGTTTAATACTTAGTTTCTGTTACTTAGTTCTCTTTAACTAAGGTTTGTTTCTTAGTTCCTTTTAACTAATGTTTACCTATGAATTCAAGCATGACTTAAGTTCTCTTTATCAAATGATAGCGTGCGGGTGTTCTCCCACATTTCCATCTTAGATTAACTTATTTCATGGTATAAGTCATCCCACCCTTCGAGTCTTGTATTACATCTTAAGTCATATTCATTTCTTATCCTTAGGATAAGTTTATCTAATATTTAATCTTATCATTCCCCACTTTTTATTACTTTGATACTATTATATTGGTTAAGTTTTCCCATGTGTCCAAGTTGACTTAACCCCCAATCACGTATTCAATTCAATCCACGTGTCATGTCAAATTGGTTAAGTGTTATCCAACAGTTCACGTTGACTTCACCTACCCATATATCGAGTCAAATTGGTTAATTGAAATCTAGCGGTTCACGTTGACGTAACCCACCCATATATCGAGTCAAACTGGTTAAGTGTTGTCTAGTATTTCATGTTGACTTAACCTTACCATACTAGCATGTGTCATTAGCATTAATTAATTATTAATGCCCAACCTCTCACATTAGACCTATTGTTGCGGTCACTGGATGTGCCGGTTGGTTCCGGGCAGGATTACACCACAACTCAATCTAACCTCGGATTTCAAGCACGTTATGACTAACTTCTCACATTTGAACCTATTGTTTGCGGTCACTGGATGTGCCTGGCGGTTTCGGGCAGGATTACACCGTAAACTCATTCTAACCTCGAGTTAGCCATGTTTCATCTTTAGCCTATTAACGAATTCACAAATATGTTCATGTTCTTGTTATGCCACTATTGTCAATTTTCATGTTATATTTCTAAACTTCCCATTTCTTTAACCAATCAAACCCAAATTTAATTAAAACACTCATGCCTCAAATTTCAGGTTTTTGAATTAGATTTCACAATTACATGAGACAGATTAAACCCAAAACTTATCCAATTCCGAATAGGTTTCTAGTTTACCTATTTCTTCACTAAATTAGGATTTTTATCTTTAAATCATTTTTCCCCAAATCCCCTATTCAAACTTTATTTACGTTTCACGTAAGTTACTCCAAATTACCAAAATCACGATCCTTTCCCCTTATTTCCTTGAATTATATCAATATATACTTTGCTAATTACCCCAATATTTGCAATAATAATCATTATGCCACAAAACCCAAATTAGAGATTATATTCCTCGACTGCATAAAATAGATTATGCCCAATATTCCCATATTCCAACCATACGTATGTATAATAAGATTTCTTCTAGGCTCGAGATAACCTAGATCCAAAAATAAAAAGAGAAAGGAGAATAAAAGAACAATTATTATAACATGAATCTTGAAT
This sequence comes from Allium sativum, assembly GCA_030737875.1. Lineage (NCBI taxonomy): Eukaryota > Viridiplantae > Streptophyta > Magnoliopsida > Asparagales > Amaryllidaceae > Allium > Allium sativum. Next base: position 185,736,679 of record CM060911.1, read on the forward strand.
TGAATTTATAACCGGGGAATGATGAACGGTAATAATACCATTATACAACAAGTTTATTATAATTCCACTCACCTTGATTGGATTGGGGAAAATAAACGATTTGTTGATGTAGAATGCTGATTTAATCTTCTTATTTGATTATTGGAGAAGAGCATGAACTGTTGATGAAGAACTTTGCTACTTGATTTGATTAAACTCCAAAGTTGATGAAGAACTTGCAATTTAATTTAGAGTTTTGGGGCGGCAGCCGTGTTTGGTTGAAGTTTGGCGGCATGGAGGAGTCTTAAGGAATTGTTATGAATTAGGGTTAGGTCTTGTAGTTTGGGGGCATGGAGGCGTCACAGGAACGAAACTTCCCAGATCGGGGGGGGGGGGGGGGGGTAGGTCGACCCCTTGGTCGACCTGACCCCCAATTCAACCCCCAGGTCGACCTGCCTGGTTGATGGAGGGAAATTTCCCGGCCAGCTGCTTGGGTCGAATTTCGAACTATTTTGAATTTTAGCTAAATCTTCTAAAGTTCATAACTCTTTCATACGGAGTCCGATTTATGCAAACTTGGATGCTATTCCAAGTAGAGTTCCGAGACGAACACAATGGTGATGTCCGTTTTACATAATTCCTAATATTTAAATTAAGTACCCTTATTTTATTGTCTTTTCCGTTACACATACTGGTATTGAATCAATCTTTCCTTATTCTTTCATGTATTAATTAATTTGCATTATACATCACCATATTTACCTATCTATGCATATATATACATACATTTTAAATTATATTAAAAATGCGGGGTGTTACAATATCCTTCTACTACTGAAGGATATTTATAATATTGCAACACATAGTTTTGTGTGTACTTTAGATATCCCAGGACTCTGATTATTGCTTTCCAATGATTTTTACCAGGATTGCTAGTATATCTACTTAACTTGCTTACATCATACGCCATATCAGGCCTGGTGCAATTAATGACATACATAATACTTTCCAGTATACAAGAGTATTCAAGCTGATATATACTATCACAAGTGTTTTTTTACCTAATTTTGGTTCATATCTATTGGTGATTTTGTAGTAGTAATATTATACTGCTTGAATTTTTCAAGAATTTTAGCAATGTAATGTGATTGAGATAACGCATATCCCTGTGGTGTCTTTATAATTTTTACACCCAAAATTACATCGGCCACTCCTAGGTCCTTCATATGAAATCTAGAGGATATCATGTCCTTCATAGAATTTATTATGACCTTATTAATTCCTAGGATCAGTAAATCATCAACATAGAGACAAACAATGACATATCCAGCATCTATACATTTTATATAGATGCGTTTGTCTAATTCATTTATTTTGAATCAATTTGATAACATTATTTCATCAAATTTCTCATGCCATTGTTTTGGTGCTTGTTTAAGGCCATAAAGAGATTTTACTAATTTGCACACCTTATTTTCACTCCCTAGGCTTAGAAACCCTTCTGGTTGCTGCATATATATTTATTCTTCCAGTTCACCATTCAAAAACGCAGTTTTCACATCCATTTGGTGTATTTCCAGATTCAATATAGATGCGATTGCAATAAGCATCCTAATTGATGTTATTCTGGTAACTGGAGAGTATGTATCAAAGTAATCAAGATCTTCCTTCTGTCTGAATCCTTTTATTACAAGTCTTGGTTTATACTTGTCTACTGAGCTGTCAGCCTTTAGTTTCTTAAATATCCATTTATATCCTAATGGTTTTGATCCTTTAGGGAGATCCACTAGTTCCCGTGTATGGTTTTGTAGAATGGATTCTATTTCACTATTGACGGCTTCTTTCCAATAAGGAGCATCGGGAGATGACGTTGCTTATTGGTAAGTTAGAGGTTCATTTTCTATCGTATATGCATAGAAATCTAGTCCAAAGTATTTAAAGGTCCTTTGTCTCTTGCTCCTTCTCGATTCCTCTATCTCGGTTTCATCATTCATTTTTCTTTGATCAGCATTATCCTCGGGAGTATCTTGATCTCTTGGCCTCTTTTGAACACTTGTTTCAATAGAGGTTTTTAGAGGATAAATGTGTTCAAAGAATCCTGCATTTCGAGACTCGATAATGGTGTTTTCATGAATGTCATCAATTTCATATTTGTACACCAAAAATCGATATGCACTACTATTATAAGCATATCCAATGAATATGAAATCTATAGTCTTCGGTCCTATTTTGACCTTTTTCGATTTTGGTATTTCCACTTTGGCAAGACACCCCGACACTTTTAAGTATTTGTAGGATGGTGGTCTGTTTTTTCAAAGTTCATGGGGAGTCTTAGACGTTTTCTTTCATGGTATTTTATTTAAAATACGATTTGCCGAAAGAATAGCTTCTCCCCAAAATTATATGGCAAGCCAGAGCTTGTTAGTAAGTAATTCATCATTTCTTTAAGATTTCTATTTTTCGTTCGGCTATACCGTTGGATTGAGGAGAATAAGGAGCTGTAGTTTGGTGTATTATACCATGCTCAACACAGAGTTCCTCAAATGGAAATTCATATTCTCCTCCTCTAGTTCGACACATTTTCAAGTCGCATACATCAGTATTTAATAAGTCTAGAGGTTCGGTTTCTATTTCAACATGATGAAATAAGGTTCTTGTCAATTTGGCTTCAGCATTAATTTGACATTTTAATTTGAATCAATTTTACACTTAGGTATGAATTTCAGATTGATCAGTTTTTGTAAAGTATCAAAATTCACATGATCTAGTCTAGAATGCCATAGATTAGGAGAGTCAACCATATAAGCAGAAGATTCAATTATATTCATATCATTGTTTGGTACAACAGTGGTTATATTTGCCTTAAATAAGCCATCACATACACAACCCTTTCCTAAGTACACTCCATTCTTAGACAACACAAATTTATCAGCTACAAATGTCAGTTTGAAGCCATGCTTGTTGAGCAATGATCCTGAAATTAAATTCTTGCAAATTTCTTGAGCAAGTAGAACATCATTTAGAGTGAGTTCTTTTCCAGAAGTCAATTTCAACACAATCTTTCCCTTGCCTTCGACCTTTGATGAGGACGAGTTACCCATAAATAGTTGTTCTTCATTTGTAGCACTTTGTAGTTTGTGAACATCCAATTATTTGCGCATATATGCCTAGTGTCTTCAGTGACCAGAAACCACTTCTTGTTGTTGCCAACAAGGTTGCATTCTGAAACAACTGCACACAGGTCCATTTCAAAAACACCATCTGAAACATCCGCCACATTTGCTTCTAATTTCATCTTTTTGGGTGGGTCGCGACATCTGCAGCTTTATGACCCTTCTTTCCACAATTATGACATGACCCCTTGAATTTCTTTGACTTCTTAGATTGGTTGTCACGTTTTCTTTTATTGGACTTATCCGTTTCGATACCGTTTTCTTTGGCAACCACATTTTGAGAAATCTTCTTTTCAGAATTTCTATTATCTTCCTCAATTATCAATCGAACTACAAGTTCCTCCATTGTCATTTCTTTGCGCTTTTGCTTTAGGTAGTTTCTGAAGTCTTTCCACGAGGGAGGAAGCTTCTCAATAGCAGCGGCAACTTGAAAAGATTCGCTAAGCGTCATCTTTTCATTTTCTAGTTGACGAATGATAAGTTGTAGTTCATGAACTTGGTTGATCACAGTCTTTGTATCGACCATCTTGAAGTCAAGAAATTTTCCAGCTGTAATTACGCGGGGAAAATTCGACGCTCGAATTTTTGACAATAATATATAACTCGTATTACTTGCCCAGAACCCAAGTATCGAATCCTAGATTGTTATCTGAAAGAAGTTAGAGGGCGAGAAAAGAAAGAAAGAAATATTATAATAGAAGAAAGAAGAAGAACACCACATCAAAATCTCACAGCAGAACAGATAAAATATTATATCACAAATCTTTTTATACGAAGAACTGTATATACATACCAACTATCAGAGTACAACATATATCAGTCACAGCGGAAGAATAACTTTTTATAACTAGCGGTGAAGCCGCCTGCTTTCAGCTCTTGAAACTTTAAGTGAAACCTAACCTGGAACATACTCGGTCTGACCCGAGCACATTTGAAGCAAAGCAAAATTCACCGGGTCAGTCTGGAATATTTTCAGTGATAAATTCACAGAAAAACACACAACTTGTTTAACTTTGGAAAATCCTTTACGAAATCAAAGGATAATAGTAAGATCAACCCACACATAAACACAGACGGTTTTTACCTTACTATAGTCCAAAACATTTGAAATCATAACTTGTTCTGAGATTATCATAATGTCTAAATACAAATAATTAACAATCTAGCGGAATGCTTGCAACTCACGCTCCACATATATAGTATACAAATCAAAACGGCGGCCGCTATTGGATATTGGATTCCGATTATGATAAGGTATGGGACCACCTCCCGATAATGTATCTCTAGAGGCAAATACACTGGTTTCAACAAGAACGTCTTGCAACCCGACCCTCACATGACCGACCACTCATTTTGCTTGAGTGTATCGAATGTATATCACCAACGGTTGGGATCAACAACCGTATCCCGAAAGGGACAACATCTATAGATTAAAGAAGAAAAAGGAATTTCTCTAGATAGGTGATTATACACCCTAATGGGAGCGACCCACATAGCCATGCTGCCTACCCGATTTTTGTCATTTCCCGGTTTATGAGGCTTGAGGCTAGAATTTAACTTTTAAAACATCTGATCATCATTCACTTTGAATGCCACATTTTCAGATCCGTCAAATCACTAATTGACGTCCACAAATATACTCTGGGTATAAAAGAAGTGCCCCTCTTTGCCACCAACTCGGTATATTTGTCAAAATCAACGTACGTGATTTTAAGGAAATACTCTGTCAGACATTCGTCCATACAAGCCATCCAGGAACAGGATGAACCGAAGGTACTCTCCTACTGCATCCAATATAGGAATCACCCCATGGATGAGTAGCGAGAAGTCCTTGTAATCCGTAGATCTCAACCACGACAGAATCACAAAACCAAATAACTCTGGTTGCAAGCCAGAGAAATTCGACAAGTCCTTCTGCTTATGAAGACCCACGGTCTTCAATTCTCCATCTTGATCAACATCTTCGCGTATTTGCTGGTCGGAATGGTTTCCGAATATAAGTTCGATCCCGGTCTTCCCGTACCAACAATCGTATTGGTCAGGTTTGATAGTCGGTGATTTAACTATCAAATAACAATAGTGTGAATACAACTTTTAATACTTTCAATATGATTAATCCTTTATATTTATTCTCAATTATAATAAAACTATTTTAAATACTTTAAAACATGTATATATGTATATACCCAACTTTCCATTCCTTTTGGAAATATCGATATATTTCTGTAGAACTTTTTTCCCTTTTTTTATTTATTCTCGGGTATCTAAAGATGTATATATATATATATATATATTATGCTTAATGGTATGAAACAAGTTATCGATTTTGATATGGCAAAGAAAATGTCAAACTATAATTTAAAACCAACTATTTTTATTTACGTTGTAACTAACATTTTATTATTATTCATTATTCCAAAATCTAGCACTTATATTCGATACTTCTCGTATGAAATATCACATCAATCACAACACCTTTCACTCATTTCAAACTAGTACCATTCCTCGATAATAATGAAGCCGTTCAAGTTGGGGTATTTTATTTACCTCTCAGACCTTGATCGACAACGTTCTTATCTCAGAATAATATCAGTTCGTCACATAACCACTGATATTAAAATCTCATTTACCACCTTGATTTCAAAATCTGGTTTTATAACCCGTTTCTTTTATTTGAAATCCTCGTTCAAAAATCCCTTTACTTAATTCCTTTATTTAAGTAAACATCCACTAAAACACAACGTTAACTTCAAGTATTATTAACATTTTGATTGATAATGTAAATCCCTCATCAAATAATTTGATTCCATCTATTTGGGCATTTCTAAAATAAAGCTTCTCTTGGATACATATCCACTTTCCAACTTCTTTACAATAAGAACTCCTTGCTTGGATTCTGTTTCCAAAATCCCTTTCCCAATATTAACACAATCCAATTGTATGCATTTTTCTCTTTGTTTGAAAACCTTACCACAATTACAGTGCTCGCTTGATTCAATTCTCTAATATTTGAAGTTATCACTTTGTTTTTATTTTTAAAACCTCATTTCAAACCTTGCTCGGATTTTTCCCAAAACACCTATACAAATCTGTTTACCATCACTATATTTTAGTTTATTCTTAATCTATTAACCCTTTTCCTTTAAAGTTTCATTTCAGTTGAACTCACTTTACTTGACTTAACAATTAAGTAAAAATCTTGTTTAAATCCTTGAATTCTATTTATAAATCCCATTGACCAATCACGTTTGAACCCTGGATTATAAATCCCTTTATAACTCTTATCGCTCCTTTCGGTCAAACCATATCGCCACTAAATTACTTCTCGAATGAATCCCAATTAAAAGCCATCATTCTAATTATTATTAATTAAAATAATAATTAACTATGTTAAAAATAATTAACTTTGCTATTAACTAAAAAGTAGTATAATTATCATTTTGCAAAGCTTATTAAATAATAATTAATGTCATTGAAACTAACAAATTCTTTTAATTTATAGTTAATCAAAGATTAACTAATAATTTAACACTAAACAACTCAATAATTCCTTTAAATTATAGTTAATCGAAGATTAACTAATATCTTTCACTATTTGTTAAACTTAACGAATATTCAGTAAATTTAAACCAAATCATTACAATTATGAATTTCAACTAAAGACGGTCGATTTTGTCAACCGTACATATCAGTTAGCAGTTAACTGATTTTCATTTGTCATTACCCTTTTTAAATTAATAAAATAAATTAATTAATTTAAAAACTCCATTTGATTGTTTTAAAATACAATTATTCCACTTTACCAACACATAGGTAATTTCTTTGGCTTTCTGCTTTATATCCTGTTTACATCATACGATTTTGCTACATAAACCATTTAAATAATTCTTTTATGAACATGATTAAAATATTTATTTATATATTTCTAATTTAATTAATAATATAAAATGACTGAAAGGCTACAGTTTAGTTATAAAATAATTTATAACTTTAAAACTGCGTCGATTCACCGAACGGTAAACCAACATCTGAAACAACACATTTTAGGCCATTCACTGCCAATTACCCAATCAACATTATTGATTGATTTTAAACACAACACAAGAGAATATTTATTCAACCATTATATTCAAACAGGTTTCACTATCATCTGGGGTTAAATCAGTTCATATATCAACAATATAAAACAAACAAACAAACAACATATATAATATTTGAGGAATCCGGGCGGATCCCTCCAACCTGTTCTTCCCTGCATCACAGCTTGTTATACATTCCATAAAAATATATGAAATAAATTTCATATGATCTACTAATTTGAATGATGAAATATAAATGACAACAACCAATCAAATAGTAACAGCCAATAGCAACCAATCAACCAATTTATATTTTTAAATGGCAAATTATATTTTTAATATGAATTTACGACATCACAGGATTCCAGAAGGTGTGAGAATTAACTCACCAGATTAAATTCTGGTTGACGGTTGACGCGTTTGTTGCATTTAATTTGAAACGAACGCTCAAAATTATCTGAAATTCCAACTGCGTCTAATCGAATCCCAGTCACCACCATTGTCTAGGTCTCGTCCCTGCGATCCCAACGAATCCTGTTTCATGGAATTCCGTTAACGAACGAATAAGATACGATAATTTAAAGTTTTATATATTAATACGATTATTAAAATTTTATTAACTACAAATCAATTAATTAAATTATACCTTAATTAAGGTTAACACTGCCACGTCAGAAGCTATATGGTTCCTCACGCGTTTTTCTTCTTCGTCCCTGCTCAAACCCGATCCTTCAAACTTCGTGACCCCCTCTCCACCTTCCAGCGTCGATTGCACCGCCTCTGGTCAACTTGGAAACATCGCCACATCGCCAACGACACCGCCCATCAGTGCAGCGCCGCATCCCCAAACGCCGTGACCCCACTCTTCTCCAACCGCCAACAATTTGCAGATGAACTGCTTCTGGCCCCGATTCTTTGACCGTCGACGCCCATAAACGATCGCACCACCCAGGGTCGAACCCTCTCGCTACCCCCGTCCTTTTCCCTGTTGTCGCCCTGATCCAACTCCGCCTCTTCCGTCCAAAAATCAACGAAATCCGGTTGCCACTTTCACCGTATGCCCCAAAACCATGTTCCCCGTTCATCTACCTCCCATGGCCACCACATCTAATTTCAGACCTCCAGACCGGTGCCAAATCAAAGCCTTGACTTCCTTCTTCCATTCGCCCCAGACCCCCCTACCTGAAACTCCTCCAGCATCGAGAATTTAGCCAAAAACTGAAAGTCAGTTCTGGATTTTGTTCGACGATTCCGCCCACCACAGTGCTTCGTACCATCCCAATTTTTGTCAGCTACTAGCCCTCGACCAGATTTACCATTTTCGTTCAGATTGCTATGGCGAATTCCTTACGGATCGAGAGGAATAAATTAATTTGTGTTTGAGGGTTTTTCTGCAAATATATTTCCTGTTGAACGGAAATGGCTTGGAGGATATGGTTTTATGCTGAACATAGGTTGTATTTATAAAGAGAAAATAATATTAATTTATGTTGATGTGACAAACGATATTTTTCTTCTGCCTATCGCAATTTTAAACACTGTTTATTGGCTCTTGTGCTCACGTACAGACTCCGTTCGTGGTGTGAATGGACGGCGTAGTATAATTTGATGTTACGGTCCTAATGAAACTTGTTTCGTCGAATTCCGAGTCTGTTTGCTCAAATGGTGCTCGTTCACTTCCAAATGATCGTTTTATTTGCATTTTATTTTGCCACGCTCACAAAATAACTTCGATTGACGCGCAACTTGAAATCTAGCAATAATTTACTATTGCGGTCCCAATAAAATTTGTTTCGTCGAAAACGAAAGTCGTTTGAATAAAGTCCCTTTTATAACTGCTCAATTCAAATAAAATAAACCAATTTTAAAGTACCTCAATATAATATAAATAAAATATTGCAATTGGACATACACGACCAGAATTCCATACGTTACCAATATAAAATATCCCGAGTTGAATTTCAAGCCAAATCGATATTTAAAATATTTAAAAACCATTTATTTCATATAAATAATCGCAATAATATATAAAGGAATTCCATAGCGATCTTTTCAAAATTTGATTTGGACATAAAATAAAATCTACGCTATGAAAACTGGAATTTTCTCTTTCATTAGAAAAATATCGTCAAACAGATTCTAGCGTTTCTTGTTTCGAGAAAATCCGACCAATATTGGATCCTATATAGCTGTTTAAAGTTCAAAACGCCAAATTACGAACTACCGCGCCGCTGCAGCTCGTTTTATAGTTAAATTATAAAATAAATGTTCTAACGTCGTTTTAATAACGAAATCGCTACTATAATTTCAATACGAACGATATTAAACCATTTAAAATTGCCCGTTCACTTTATATAGTAAATTCAATATTTTCCCCAAATATTCCAAAAATAAAATATTATTATATTATTATTATAAATAAAGTAAAAATAGTTAAATTCAATTATGTAAACTCAAATCAATATTTTAAATAAATAAAATATTTCAAATAAATGGTCAGAAAATACGGGACATTACATTCCTTCCCCCTTAAAATAATTTCGCCCTCGAAATTGCTAAGGTAGAAAGAACGTTACAACCCATTATCTTTACAAAAATAACATTTAATTAAAACTCGATTTTATTTTTAAACTACCCCAATTGGCTTTAAAACCAATTCTTTTCAAATAAAAGAATTTTCCAAAACCTTTAAAAAAATTCTAACACCTTAAATTTTGGAATTTTTTTGGCAGAGTCTCCCCTGTACGGAGGAACCTCTGCAATATCGCAGGTTCAACAAATATATACATCGACCAACACGGTCGGAAAAATTCAAAATCCAAACTCAAAACCCAAATAAAAACAAAAATATTATATTCTGCGTAGGCGTACCATTTTGCGAGCATTATTATGCGATAAGCGATATATTATATGCGAGCTTGCTTAATTATAATGCAGCTTTATTCAAACTGGATCCGATTAACTCCGGAATTTCTCTCTTGGATAAATTTTAAAGCTGAATTGGCACTTCTGCACCTGTTCTCAACTCAAATGAATTTCATCAGTCATCACAACAATGCCAGTTATGTTCAAAACATCCATACCATTCATATCAACCCATTTTACACACAATTCATTCCGTATGAGGTTATAATTATTTATAATTACTTCATTTATTTCTTTAATTATCCATTCAAATTTATTTATCTGGATTGATTTATTCAAATTATTAATTTCGGATTGGTTTTAACCAAGTCGATTCAGGTTCAGGTTTATATCCATGAGATCGAGCACACCATCCAAACATATCATACAATCAGTATTAACAAATCAATCGATTGCCCATACTATAATAACCTTTACTTTTATTATAAAATAAATTGGGCAAAGATAATTTCAAAAATTATTTTATATCAAATTACAAATACGCGCTCTCATAAATATAATCAAACTCAATCTAGGGTATTACTAACCCTATCTCTATCGAGTCATGCCACAGAGCCAAGTTATCACTAAACCAATAGGTTTGATACCACTGTAACGACCCGGGGAAAATTCGACGCTTGAATTTTTGACAATAATACATAGCTCGTATTACTTGCCCAAAACCTAAGTATCGAATCCCAGATTGTTATTAGAAAGAAGTTAGAGAGTGAGAAAAGAAAGAAATATTAGAATAAAAGAAAGAGGAAGAACACCACATCAAAATCTCACAACGGAAGAGATAAAATATAATATCACAAATATTTTTATACAAAGAACTGTATATACATACCAACCATCAAAGTACAACATATATCAGTCACAGCGAAAGAATAACTTTATATAACTAGCATTGAAGCCGCCTGCTTCCAGCACTTGAAACTCCAAGCGAAACCTAACCTGGAACATACTCGGCCTGACCCGAGCACATTTGAAGCAAAGCAAAATTCACCGGGTCAGTCTGGAATACTTTCAGTGATAAGTTTACAGAAAAACACACAACTTGTTTAACTTTGGAAAATCCTTTATGAAATCAAAGGATAATAGTAAGACCAGCCCACACATAAACACGGACGGTTTTTACCTTACTATAATCCAAAACATTTGAAATTATAACTTGTTCTGATATTATCATAATGTCTAAATACAAATAATTAACAATCTAGCGGAACGGTTGCATCTCACACTCCACATATATAGTATACAAATCAAAAACGTGAGCGCCGATTGGATATTGGATTCCGACCATGACAAGGTATGGGACCACCTCCCGATAGTGTATCTCTAGAGGCGAATACACTAGGTTCAACAAGAACGTCTTGCAACCTGGCCCTCACATGACCGACCACTCATTTCGCTTGAGTGTATCGAATGTATATCACCAACGGTTGGGATCAGCAACCGTTTCCCGAAAGGGACAGCATCGATAGATTAAAGAAGCAAAAGGAATTTCTCTAGATAGGTAATTATACACCCTAATGGGAGCGACCCACATAGCCATGCTGCCTGCCTGATTTTTGTCATTTCCCAGTTGATGAGGCTTGTGGCTAGAATTTAACTTTTAAAACATCTGGTCATCATTCACTTTGAATGCCACATTGTCAGATCCGTCAAATCACTAATTGACGTCCAAAAATATACTCTGGGTATAAAAGAACTGCCCCTCTTTGCCACCAACTCGGTATATTTGTAAAAATCAATGTACATGGTTTTAAGGAAATACTCTGTCAGACATTTGTCCATACAAGTTATCCAGGAACAGGATGAACCGAAGATACTCTCCTACTGCATCCAATATAGGAATCACCCCATGGATCAGTAGCGAGAAGTCCTTGCAATCCGTAGATCTCAACCACGACAGAATCACAAATCAAAATAACTCTGGTTGCAAGCCAGAGAAATTGGACAAGTAGTCCTCCCGCTTATGAAGATCCACGATCTTCAATTTCTCCATCTTGATCAGCATCTTCGCGTATTTGCTGGTCGGAATGGTTTCCGGATATAAATTCGATCCCGATCTTCCCGTACCAACAATTGTATTGGTCAGGTTTGATAGTCGGTGATTTAACTATCAAATAACAATAGTGTGAATACAATGAGTTTGCTGATTCAGCACTTGGCACTACTTGGCCTATTTACAAATAAATAAATATATGGTAAATCAACCTTTAATACTTTCAATATGATTAATCCTTTATATTTATTCTCAATTATAACAAAACTATTTTAAATACTTTAAAACATGTATATATGTATATACCCAGTTTTCCATTCCTTTTGAAAATATCGATATATTTCTGTAAAACCTTTTTCCCTTTTTTTTATTTATTCTCGGGTATCTCACGATATATATATATATATATATTATGCTTAATGTTATAAAACAAGTTATCGATTTTGATATGGCAAAGCAAATGTCAAACTATAATTTAAAACCAACTATTTTTATTTACGTTGTAACTAACATTTTAGTATTATTCATTATTCCAAAATCTAGAACTTATATTCGATACTTGCCGTATGGAATATCACATAAATCACAACACCTTTCACTCGTTTCAAACTAATACCATTCCTCGATAATAATGAAGCCGTTCAAGTTGGGGTATTTTATTTACCTCTCAGACCTTGATCGACAACGTTCTTATCTCAAAATAATATCAGTTCGTCACTTAACCACTGATATTAAAATCTCATTTACCACCTTGATTTCAAAATCTAGTTTTATAACCCGTTTTTTATATTTGAAATCCTCATTCAAAAATCCCTTTACTTAATTCCTTTATTTAAGTAAACATCACTAAAACACAATGTTAACTTCAAGTATTATTTCACTTATAACATTTTGATTGATAATGTAAATCCCTCGTCAAATAATTTGATTCCATCTATTTGGGCATTTCTAAAATAAAGCTTCTCTTGGATACAAATCCACTTTCCAACTTCTTTACAACAAGAACTCCTTACTTGGATTCTGTTTCCAAAATCCCCGTCCCAATATTTAACACAATCCAATTGTATGCATTTTTCTCTTCGTTTGAAAACCTTACCACAATTACAGTGCTCGCTTGATTCAATTCTCTAATATTTGAAGTTATCACTTTGTTTTTATTTTTAAAACCTCATTTCAAACCTTGCTCGGATTTTTCCCAAAACACCTATACAAATTTGTTTACCATCACTATATTTTAGTCTATTCTTAATCTATTAACCCTTTTCCTTTGAAGTTTCATTTCAATTGAACTCACTTTACTTGACTTAACAATTAAGTTAAAATCTTATTTAAATCCTTGAATTCTATTTACAAATCCCATTAACCAATCATGTTTGAACCCTGGATTATAAATCCCTTTATAACTCTTGTCGCTCCTTTCGGTCAAACCATATCGTCACTAAATTACTTCTCGAATGAATCCCAATTAAAAGCCATCATTCTAATTATTATTAATTAAAAGAATAATTAACTATATTAAAAATAATTAACTTTTTTATTAACTAAAAAGTAGTATAATTATCATTTCGCAAAGCTTATTAAATAATAATTAATGTCGTTGACACTAACAAATTCAATAATTCTTTTAATATATAGTTAATCGTAGATTAACTAATAATTTAACGCTAAACAACTCGATAATTCCTTTAAATTATAGTTAATCGAAGATTAACTAATATCTTTCACTATTCATTAAACTTAACGAATATTCAGTAAATTTAAACCAAATCACTGCAATTATCAATTTCAACTAAAGACGGTCGATTTTGTCAACCGTACATATCAGTTAGCAGTTAACTGATTTTCATTTGTCATTTCCCTTTTTAAATTAATTAAATAACTTAATTAATTTAAAAATGCCATTTTATTGTTTTAAAATACAATTATTCCACTTTACCAACACATAGGTAATTTCTTTGGCTTTCTGCTTTATAACTTGTTTACATCATACGATTTTGCTACATAAATCATTTAAATAATTCTTTTACAAACTTGATTAAAATATTTATTTATAAATTTCTAATTTAATTAATAATATAAAATGACTGAAAGGCTTCAGTTTAGCTATAAAATAATTTATAACTTTAAAACTGTGTTGATTCACCGAATGGTAAACTGACGTCTGAAACAACACATTTTAGGCCATTCACTGCCAATTTCCCAATCAACACGGTCGATTGATTTTAAACACAACAAAAATGAATATTTATTCAACCATTATGTTCAAACAGGTTTCACTACCATCTGGTTAAATTAGTTCATATATCAACAATATAAAACAAACAAACAACATATATAATATTTGAGGAATCCGGTCGGATCGCTCCAACCTGTTCTTCCCTGCATAACAACTTGTTATACATTCCATAACAATATATGAAATAAATTTCATATGATCTACTAATTTAAATGATGATATATAAATGACAGCAACCAATCAAATAGTAACATCCAATAGCAACCAATCAACCAATTTATATTTTTAAACGGTAAATTATATTTTTAATATGAATTTACGACATCACAGGATTCCAGAAGGTCTGAGAATTAACTCACCATATTAAATTATGGTTGACGGTTGATGCTTTTGTTGCATTTAATTTGAAATGAACACTCAAAATTATCTGAAATTCCAGCCGCGTCCAATCGAATCCCAGTCAGCACCATTGTCTAGGTCTCGTCCCTTCGACCCCAACGGATCCTGTTTCGTGGAATTCCATTAACGAATGGATAAGATACGATAATTTAAAATTTATATATTAATACAATTATTAAAATTTTATTAACTATAAATTAATTAATTAAATTATACCTTATTTAAGGTTTACACTGCCATGTCAGCAGCTATATGGTTCCTCACGCGTTTTCTTCTTTGTCCCTGCTCAAACCCCATCCTTCAAACTTCGTGACCCACCTCTCCACGTTCCAGCGTCGATCGCACCGCCTCTGGTCAACCTGGGACCACCGCCTCATCGCCAATGATACCGCCCATCAGTGCAGTGCCGCCTCCCCAAACGCCGTGACCCCACCCTTCTCCAACCGCCAGCAATTTGCAGATGAACGGAAAATGCTTTTGGCCCCGATTCTCTGACCATCGGCACCCATAGCCGATCGCACCACCTAGGTTCGAACCCTCTCGCTACCCCCGTACTTTTCCCCGTTGTCACCCCGATCCAACTCCGCCTCCGCCGTCTAGAAATCAACGGAATCCGGTCGCCACTTTCACCGTATGCCCCAAAACCATGTTCCCCGTTCATCTACCTCCCATGGCCACCACAGCTAATTTCAGACCTCCAGACCCGTGCCAAATCAAAGCCCTGTCTTCCTTCTTCCATTCGCCCCAGACCCCCCACTTGAAACTCCTCCAGCATCGAGAATTTAGCCAAAAACCGAAAGTCAGATCTGAGTTTTGTTCGTCGATTCCAGCCACCACAGTGCTTCCAGCCACCACAGTGCTCCGTTCCACCCCAGTTTTTGTCAGCTACTAGCCCTCGACCAGATTTGCCATCTTCGTTCAGATTTCTATAGCGAATTCCTTACGGATCGAGAGGAATAAATTAATTTGCGTTTGAGGGTTTTCTACAAATAAATTTGTTGCTGAACGGAACTGGCTTGGAGGATATGGTTTTAGGCTGAACGTAGGTTGTATTTATAAAGAGAATATAATATTAATTTATGTTGATGTGACAAACGATATTTTTCTTCGTGTCTATTGCAATTTTAAACACTGTTTATTGGCTGCTGTGCTCACATACAAACTCCATTCGTGGTGCGAATGGATGGCGTAGTATAATTTGACATTACAGTCCTAATGAAACTTGATTCGTCGAATTCCGAGTCCGTTTGCTCAAATGGCGCTCATTCACGTCCAAATGATCGTTTTATTTTCATTTTATTTTGCCATGCTCACAAAATAACTTCGATTGACGCACAACTTGAAATCTAGCAATAATTTACTTTTGCGGTCCCAATAAAATTTGTTTTGTCGAAAACAAAGGTCGTTTGAATAAAGTCCCTTTTATAACTGCCCAATTCAAATAAAATAAACCAATTTTAAAATACCCCAACATAATATAAATAAAATATTGCAATTGGACATACACGGCCAGAATTCTATAGATTACCAATATAAAATATCCCGGATTGAATTTCAAGCCAAATCGATATTTAAAATATTTAAAAACCATTTATTTCATATAAATAATCGTTATAATATATAAAGGAATTCCATAGCGACCTTTTCAAAATTCAATTTGGATATAAAATAAAATCTACGCTATGAAAACTGGATTTTTCTCTTTCATTAGAAAAATATCGTCAAACAGATTCTAGCGTTTCTTGTTTCGAGAAAATCCGAACAATATTGGATCCTATATAGGTGTTTAAAGTTCAAAACGCCAAATTACAAACTACTCCGCCATTACAGCTCGTTTTATAATTAAATTATAAAATAAACGTTCTAACGTCGTTTTAATAATGAAATCGCTACTATAATTTCAATACGATTGATATTAAACCGTTTAAAATTACCCGTTCACTTTATACTGTAAATTCAATATTTTCCCCAAATATTCCAAAAGTAAATATTATTATATAATTAATATAAATAAAGTAAAATAGTTAAATTCAATTCTATAAACTCAAATCAATATTTTAAATAAATAAAATATTTCAAATAAATGGTCAGTAAATACGGGACATTACACCAGCGATGAATTTCTTCATGTCAGCATCTTCAGTTTTATACTTCTTTTCCAAAGCCGACCAGAGTTGTTTGGATGTTGCAACAATGCAGTATACGTTATATAGACTGTTGTCGAGGCCATTCAAGATGTAATTTTTACACAGGAAATCAGAATTTTTCTAGGCATTAAGGGCTTCAACTGTAATAGTATCTGGTTCCAATTTTGCAATGACCGGAGCATCTTCTGTAAGATATTTTGCTAGGCCCAATGTCGTCAAGTAAAATAGTATCTTTTGTTGCCAATGTTTGAAGTCCACTCCGTTAAACTTTTCTGGCTTTTCTCCATGAGACAGCGCCATTGGCGTAACCATGGGCGGAAAAGCAGGTGGTGTTGGCTCAGCAGTAGTACTATTTCTCGTAGCCATTATCGTTTTCTGCAAAACAAAAATATTGTTCCAAGATTGTAGTTCATTACAATGTAAGTACGAACCCGATAGCGAATCAACAAATTGTCACTATCCAATTGTCACGTCAAAATGGCGATACTAATTTGAGGTTTAATCAAAATTAGCAACGACAAAAAGCATAACCAAATATGCAACAGCACAGAACTGTTGCA
The DNA here is from genome assembly GCA_030737875.1 of Allium sativum. Classification (NCBI taxonomy): domain Eukaryota; kingdom Viridiplantae; phylum Streptophyta; class Magnoliopsida; order Asparagales; family Amaryllidaceae; genus Allium; species Allium sativum. Next base: position 185,754,167 of record CM060911.1, read on the forward strand.
AAAAGCGGAGAAGAAGAATACCTGTCAATTTTTGTCCGAGTCCAAAGTAAATCTGTTTCCTTGAAACAATATTGCTCCCTCGACGGCGCTGAAGGTATGCGAGCAATTGTTTCCCAAGATACAATGGACCGACCCCTGCAATGTAGCGCTTACAATTGCAAAGCAAGAACGAACTCAAGTGAGTTTTCAAGAACAGATTACAAGTAAAGAAGAAGATGACAGAATGAACTTTTTTTCTGAATGATTAGTGGCTCTGTCAAGTCGCCTATATATAACAGCGGAGAGGTGCCTTTCTGGGTAGTCGCGACTGTCTGTACGGGTGCGGGCGCATCAGTTGAGCCCAAAAGGAAACGGGTGCACCTCTTTGCTGTGCAAGTGAACGGATATATCCGTTCCGTTCAAAATATACCTGTCCTAGTGCAATGAGGCCGAGCGGGTTAGCGGCCCACAGAAATCAGGAGACCCCAAGAGCCCCAAGGACCAATGCCCTATCTTTGACATTTTAATATTTTATTATGAAAGCCCAATGCCTACATAGCCCATTCATTCAAGTCCATATGTGCTCATTTTCTTTTGTTTTGAAATAGCTTATTGGGCTTTGGTATATATGGAGATATATTCACAAATCACACATAATGTGGGACTTTGTTTCTTTGTATTTCTCCACTACAACATAGCCTCTTCTTACCTAACCTTCTCATCCATTTCCAAAAATCCCCCACATGAATGAGAGGTTACTTTATTTTGTTCTTAAATTTTGTGAAACATTTAATGTATCGGTAAAAGTAGCACAATGGCCTTGAACTTTTCCTAGTGTTTATCGTTATAACCTACTGGCGAATCAGTGGACTAGATTGTCTTTGAACTGTAAGCCGTTTGTGTAAGTCTATAAAGATTACAGACGTTAACTATTTCTTAGCTCCTTGGTTCTCTGTTTATGTTCGTTTTTGCATGAACACCTGCTTAATCTCATGAGTGTTTGAAGAATTCGACATTACTATTCTTCTTGAAGCGGCGCCTTCGCACTTACTTAGATGATTCTATAAAGAGTATCCCGTAATACTACACTTGGGTCTTTTATAGCACCACAGTATAGACATCATTAAAAGCTAAGCTTATCCTATTCTCAGACGGGTAGTGCACTGACTTATCATAGGAATGGTTTGTATTTTAACAGTGCCATTAAGTTTATATTTAAACTTAATTGTCCCTTTGAACCTAGATCTTGGGATCTCCAGTCAACTAGGTGGGGTTTCCGTTTAGAAATATTTTTTGATCATAGGTCTTAAACCCATTCCCATCGATAAGGTTTGAACTTTTTCTCTAGGCAAGCCTTTAGTTAGTGGATCCGCATTGTTATCCTTTGACCTTACATAGTCTATAGTGATAACTCCATTAAAGAGAAGTTGTCTTATGGTTTTATGCCTACGACAAATATGTCTAGATTTACCATTATACAATGTACTATTCGCCCTTCCTATAGAAGATTGACTATCACAATGTATACATATTGGAGGTACTGGTTTTTCCAATTTGGAATGTCCTCTAAAAAACCCCTAAGCGAATCTGTTTCTTCCACGTTTTATCAAGAGCAATGAACTCAGATTCCATTGTTGACCTTGCTATGCAAGTGTGTTTGGATGATTTCCACAAAACTGCTCCATTTCCTAATGTAAACACATATCCACTTGTGGATTTTTTGTCATTTGAGCCCGTTATCCATTTGGCATCACTATATCCTTCTACTACTGAAGGATACTTATAATATTGCAACACATAGTTTTGTGTGTACTTAGATATCCTAGGACTCTGATTATTGCTTTCCAATGATTTTTACCAGGATTGCTGGTATATCTACGTAACTTGCTTACAGCGTATGCACTATCAGGCCTAGTGCAATTCATGACATACATAATACTTCCCAATATACGAGAGTATTCAAGCTGATATATACTATCACCAGTGTTCTTTACCCAATTTTGGTTCATATCTACTAGTGATTTTGCAGTAGTTATATTATACTGCTTGAATTTTTCAAGAATTTCAGCAGTGTAATGTGATTGAGATAACGCATATCCCTGTGGTGTCTTTATAATTTTTACACCCAAAATTACATTGGACACTCCTAGGTCCTTCATATCAAATCTAGAGGATAGCATATCCTTCGTAGATTTTACTATGACCTTATTATTTCCTAGGATCAGTAAATCATTAACGTAGAGACAAACAATGACATATCTAACATCTATACATTTTATGTAGACGCATTTATCTGATTCATTTATTTTGAATCCATTTGATAACATTGTTCAATCAAATTTCTCATGCCATTGTTTTGGTGCTTGTTTAAGGCCATAAAGATATTTTACTAATTTGCACTTCTTATTTTCATTTCCTGGGCTTAGACACCCTTCTGGTTGCTGCATATATATTTCTTCTTCCAGTTCACTATTCAAAAACGCAGTTTTCACATCTATTTGGTGTATTTCCATATTCAATATAGATGTGATTGTAATAAGCATCGTAATTGATGTTATTCTGCTAACTTGAGAGTATGTATCAAAGTATTCCAGATCTTCTTTCTGTCTGAATCCTTTTGTTACAAGTCTTGCTTTATACTTGTCTATTGAGCTGTCAGCCTTTAGTTTCTTCTTTAGTATCCATTTATATCCTAGTGGTTTTGATCCTTTTGGGAGATCCACTAGTTCCTACATATGGTTTTGTAGAATGGATTCTATTTCACTATTGACAGCTTCTTTCCAATAAGGAGCATCGGGAGATGACTTTGCTTGTTGGTAAGTTGGAGGTTCATTTTCTATCATATATGCATAGAAATCTGGTCCAAAGGATTTAGAGGTCCTTTGTCGCTTGCTCCTTCCCGGTTCCTCTATCTCAGTTTCATCATTCATTTTTCTTTGATCAGCATTATCCTTGGAAGTATCTTGATCTCTTGGCCTCTTTTGAACACTTGTTTCAATAGAGATTTTTAGAGGATAAATGTGTTCAAAGAATCCTGCATTTTGAGACTCGATAATGGTGTTTTCATGAATGTCATCAATTTTAGATCTATGCACCAAAAATCAATATGCACTACTATTATGAGCATATCCAATGAATATGCAATCTATAGTCTTCGGTCCTATTTTGACCTTTTTTTAGTTTTAGAATTTCAACTTTGGCATGACACCCCCACACTTTTAAGTATTTGTAGGATGGTGGTCTGTTTTTCCAAAGTTCATGTGGAGTCTTAGACGTTTTCTTTCGTGATATTTTATTTAAAATATGATTTGCCGAAAGAATAACTTCTCCCTAAAAATTGTCTGGCAAGCCAGAACTTATTAGTAAGGCATTCATTATTTCTTTAAGAGTTCTATTTTTTCGTTCGGCTATACCGTTGGATGGAGGAGAATAAGGAGTTGTAGTTTGGTGTATTATACCATGCTCAACACAGAATTCCTCAAATGGAAATTCATATTCTCCTCCTCTAGTTTGACACATTTTCAAGTCGCATACATCATTATGTATTAAGTCTAGAGGTTCAGTTTCTCTTTCAATATGATGAAATGATGTTCTTGTAAATTTGGCTTCAACACAAATTTGACATTTGTAATTTAAATCAATTCTACACTTAGGTATGAATTCTAGATTGATCAGTTTTTGTAAAGTATCAAAATTCACATGACCTAGTCTAGAATGCCATAGATTAGGAGAGTCAACCATATAAGCAGAAGATTCAATTTTATTCATATCATTGTTTGACACAACGGTCGTTACATTAGCCTTAAATAAGCCATCATATACATAACCCTTCCTTATGTACACTTCATTCTTAGACAACACAAATTTATCAGCCATAAATGTCAGTTTGAAGCCATGCTTGCTGAGCAACGATCCTGTAATTAGATTCTTGCGAATTTCTGGAGCATGTAGAACATCATTTAAAGTGAGTTCTTTTCCAGAAGTCAATTTCAGCACGATCTTTCTCTTGCCTTCGACCATTGATGAGGACGAGTTACTCATGAACAGTTGTTCTTCATTTGTAGCACTTTTGTAGTTTGTGAACATCCACTTATTTGCGCATATGTGCCTAGTGGCTCCAGTGTCTACAAACCATTCCTTGTTGTTGCAAACAAGGTTGCATTCTGAAATAACTGCACACAGGTCCATTTTAGAAACACCGTCTGAAACATGCGCCACATTTTCTTCTGATTTCTTCTTTTTTGATGGGCCGCAACATCTGCAGCTTTATGACCCTTATTTCCACAATTATGGCATGACCCCTTGAATTTTTTGACTTCTTAGATTGGTTGTCACGTTTTCTTTTATTGGACTTATCCGTTTCGATAAAGTTTGCTTTGGCAACCACATTTTGAGAAATCTTCTTTTCAGAGTTTCTATTATCTTCCTCAATTCTCAATCGAACTACAAGTTCCTCCATTGTCATTTCTTTGCGCTTGTGCTTTAGGTAGTTTTTGAAGTCTTTCCACGATGGAGGAAGCTTCTCAATAGCAGCGGCAACTTGAAAAGATTCGCTAAGCGTTTTCTTTTCATCTTCTAGTTGACGAATGATAAGTTGTAATTCTTGAACTTGGTTGATCACAGTCTTTGTATCAACCATCTTGAAGTCAAGAAATTTTCCAGCGATGAATTTCTTTATGCCAGCATCTTCAGTTTTATACTTCTTTTCCAAAGCCAACCAGAGTTGTTTGGATGTTGCAACAGTCAGTATACGTTGTATAGACTGTTGTCGAGGTTATTCATGATGCAATTTTTACACATGAAATCAGAATTTTTCTAGGCATTAAGGTCTTCAACTTTAACAGGATTTGGTTCCAATTCTGCAACGACCGGAGCGTCTTCTGTAAGATATTTTGCTAGGCCTAATGTCGTCAAGTAAAATAGCATCTTTTGCTGCCAATGTTTGAAGTCCGCTCCGTTAAACTTTTATGGCTTTTCTCCATAAGACAGTGCCATTGGCGTAACCATGGGCGGAAAACAGGTGGTGGTGGTGCAGCAGTAGTACTATTGCTCTTAGCCATTATCGTTTTCTGCAAAACGAAAATATTGTTTCAAGATTGTAGTTCGTTACAATGTAAGTACGAACCCGATAGCGAATCAACGAATTGTCATTATCCAATTGTCACGTCAAAATGGCGATACTGATTTGAGGTTTAATCAAAATTAGCGATGACAAAAGGTGTAACCAAATATGCAACAGCATAGAACCGTTGCAAAAAGCGGAGTAGAAGAATACCTGTCAGTTTTTGTCCGAGTCCAGAGTAAATCTGTTTCCTTGAAACAATATTTCTCCCTCTACGGTGCTGAAGGTATGCGAGCAATTGTTTCCCAAGATGAAATGGACCGATCCCTGCAATGTAGCGCTTACAATTGCAGAGCAAGAACGAACTCAAGTGAGTTTTCAAGAACAGATTACAAGCAAAGAAGAAGAAGACAGAATGAATTATTTTTCTGAATGATTAGTGGCTCTGTCAAATCGTTTATATATAGCTGCGGAGGGGTGCCTTTCTGGGTAGTCGCGACAGTCCGTACGGGTGCGGGCGCATCGGCTGAGCCCGAAAGGAAACAGACGTGCCTCTTTGCTACGCAAGCGGATAGATACATCCGTTCCGTTCAAAATAGACCCATCCCAGTACAACGAGGCCGAGCGGGTTAGCGGCCCACGGAAATCAGGAGACCCCAAGAGCCCCAAGGCCCTATCTTTAACATTTTAATATTTTATTATGAAGGACCAATGCCTACATAGCCCATTCATTCAAGTTCATATGTGATCATTTCTTTTGTTTTGAAATAGCTTATTGGGTTTTGGTATATATGGAGATATATTCACAAATCACACACAATGTGGGACTTTGTTTCTTTGTATTTCTCCACTACTACATTACCTCTTCTTCCCTAACCTTCTCATTCATTTCCAACATAAATCTGGAGCAATTACTTAATGGGATTCTTCCTCGGCCAGCCTCTTTCGTACACGACTGTTTTAATGTTGAATAAACTTTAAATGAACTATTGGAAAATGAAAAAAAGTGAAAAGACGTGTCCGTTCGTGAAGAGTCATGTCCGTTCGTTAAGTGTCATGTCCATTTGTTAAGAGTCGTGTCTGTTCGTGAATATTCGTGTCCATTGGTGAACATGTCTGTCTATTTAATAAGTCGTGTTTATTTGTGAAAAGTTGTGTCTATTGGTTTAAGGTCATATCTATTGATAAAAAGATGTCTATTGGAATTGTAAGGTCATGTAGACCACTATATAAATATGGGTGGTCAATTTGGTTGTATTTTGGAGAGAGAATAAGAAAAAAGAAAATGTTGTAAGTGTTGTAATGGAAAGTTGAGTTAAAAAAAGTAAAGTTATTTGTGTATCCAATTCCTCCTCAAAAGAAAATTCCTCTTCTAAAATTTTAGATTGGTATTAGAGCTTCCATTTTTACAGTTAAATCATCTAAATGAGGTCTAGAGTCCCAAAGGAGCTGTCAAAGTGAAATCGAACGATACATTGTTTTTCTTTCTCTTTGCTGCAGAGGATAGGTTAAAAATAGTGCACTCAGAACTTATTGTTATAGGAAACAATCTATTTATTGTCAAACAATGGGATGCAAGTACTGGAAGACTGTAGCAAGATTAAAATAGTACTTGTGTGGATCAAACTACCGGATATACATATGTACGCTTGGTCGTTGTTAGGTATTTCATGGTTAGCATCTAGGGTTGGGTGTTTTCTATGTATGGAAGTGTCCATTGAAAGGTTAGACAAATTAAAGTATGCGAAATACATGATTGAAGTAACCCCAGAAAACGAATTTCCTGACCAGTTTAGTGTTCAGCTTCTTGATGGAAATGAGCACTTGTTAAAGTTCAATACCTCTGAAAACCATTAATCTGTACTCACTGTAAAGTATTTGGTCACTCCGTAGACACTTATAACAAATCAGGTAGCACTATAGAGAAAGGTGTAGTTAACAGTGATACAAGAGATAAGGCCGTATCAGTGAAAGCAGACAGTGCTCCAACTCCCTTGAAACCTAGTGTTAACTTGGATTATTTATAAAGGATGAGTACCCTTAAATAAAAAGAAAAAAATTTGGAAGAAAGTGATTAATAGAAACATAAAATTTTGGCCAAATAAATCCTTTGGTAGTGTGATTAATAAGAAGGCAGTCTCTAGTGATCCTAAAAATCAAACAGTAGTGACTAACCATGTTAATGTTTTGGCAACTGATGTGGTTATAAAGGATACACAAGACAAGGATAAGGTTGAAGTAGATAGGAGTTCGGTGGATGTGAATTCTGAATTGTAAGTTTCTAACAAGTATGAGGTGCTTGGTGATATTGCCTGTGATGATATAGTCCTTCAACGAAACTGTGATATGCTTGAAGAGGGGGAGCTATATGACAGTCTTTTTACGTCAGATAAAGGCAAAAGGGTGGATGATGGTTTACTGACAAATAACAATGTTAATAAGACCAGGAATAATTGCTCATGCATATTTCCTGTTTTCACTGCATGAGATAATAAAGCCAGGAATAATTGCTCATGCATATTTCCTGTTTTCACTGCATGAGATAATAAGGCCAGGAATAATTGCTCATGCATATTTCCTGTTTTCACTGCATGAGACAATAAAGCCAGGAATAATTGCTCATGCATATTTCCTGTTTTTACTGCATGAGATAATAAGGCTAGGAATAATTTCTCAAAGATATTTTTGTTCTTTTGCCTATTTATTGCTTTGTATTTGTCAGTACTGTATGAATGAAATCTTTCACAATATCTCTTCTTCTCTACATGGTATCAGAGCACTTCTAAACACTCACAAATAAGTGCTGCCATGTCTCTCAATAATTCTACAAATCAAAATCTCCTTGCAGCTGCTACCATAACCCCTTCTCAACTCAATTTTAAGATTCCTTCTATTAGCATCAAACTAGACCGAGAAAATTATTCACTGTGGCGTACAACAATCATTTCAGCCCTTGAGACCTTCGATCTTGAATCTTTCGTCTTATCTTCTAATTCCCCACCCGAGTTTCTTCCCACTCCAGATGGTGTTGTGTCCACCAATCCAAATCCGGCATTTCTCGATTGGAAAAAACGGGATCGTTTTGTCTTGCTTTGGATCAAATCAACCCTTTCTGAGCGAGCTCTGTCAATTGTTGCTCGCTGCTCCACCTCTTACACGGCATGGCTTGCTCTTGATCGCTCTTTCCAAGCGCAAACTAGGGCCCGTCGCATGGCCATGAAGACTCAGATTCAGTCGCTTTCCAAAGGAGCATTACCCATGATCGAATATATCGAAAAGAAGCGCGCCATTGCTGATTCTCTTGCTGAGAATCTTCATCCAGTTTCAGATGAAGATCTCATCAGTCATATCCTTGCAGGCCTGGACTCTTCCTATGCTCCATTTGTCACTACCTTCATGATTAATTCTGAAAATTCCTCTGTAGATGATCTGGTTGGACTCCTGCTTCAGGAGGAAGCTCGCTTAGATCATGAAACTACCAGCCAGGCTGCTGCTATTCTTCCTACTCCCACGGTGCCTTCATTAGCCAACACTGCATCCCGTCAATCAAATCGTTCTACCCCACATAACACATATCAAAGCTCTTTCCCCTCCAATTTCCGTGGTGGTGATCAGCAAAGACGTCATCTTCAATGCCAGATATGTGGTCGTAAAGGACATGAAGCCATTGATTGTTGGCATCGAGCTAATCAAGAAGATTATCCATCTCGTCGTGCCAATCCTAGAGCTCGGAATCGGCAGGCCAACATTGCAAATTTCAACAGTCCATCTGCCTTGGACCCTTCATGGTACTTCGATTCGGGTGCAACTGATCATGCCTCTCCTGATGTGGGCAAATTGACGATCTCTGATGACTACAATGGCGACGACAAGCTTCAAGTTGGTAACGGTAACCAATTATCTATCTCTCATATTGCATCTCATTCTTTACCTAATTTGCGTTTGCCAACCGTCTTAGTTGTCCCTGCCTTAACCAAAAATTTACTATCTGTATCCAAATTAACTAAAGATAATAATGTTTACATGGAGTTTTGGCCTCATTTTTGTTGTGTTAAGGATTTTCAGGGCAGAATCATCCTCCAAGGGCGAGTAGATAATGGTCTTTATAAGTTGTCAGTACCTCATAATAACCGGAAGATGGCGTTGACTGGTGTTCGAACCTCCTTGGCTGGTTGGCACAATAGGCTTGCACACCCTCATCAACATCTCCTGCGGCGTCTTGTTTCTGATTTCCAGCTTCCTGTCACATCAAATAAACCTCCCACAATGTGTGAGCCATGTCCGTTAGGCAAAAGCCATAGATTTCCTCTTTTAAATTCTCATGTTTCATCTGTTAAACCTTTTGATTTGGTGTATTCTGATGTTTGGGGTCCGTCTCCCTTATTTTCAATTAATGGAAATCGTTATTTTGTTCTTTTTATTGATGATTATTCTAAATACGTTTGGATATATTTTCTTTCTCACAAATCACAAGTTCTATCTACATTTATCCAATTTCGTTCGATGATCAAAACACAATTTCAGTGTGACATTAAACGACTTCAAACAGATTGGGGGTGGTGAGTATCGTAATGTATCCGCTTTTCTAAAAATATGTGGAATTGAACATCGTATCTCATGTCCATATACACCCGAACAAAACGGTGCCGTTGAGCGACGGAATCGCATCATCGTTGAAAAGGGTCTAGCACTCTTAGCTCACTCCTCCCTTCCAAAACAATTTTGGGAACATGCTTTCAAAACTGCTACATACTTACATAACAGAACCATCACACCACTACTTGCCTACAAATCACCATACACCATTCTCTATCATAAAAATCCCGATTACACCTTCCTCAAAAATTCGGATGTCTATGCTATCCTTTCCTTCGCCCATATAACTCTACCAAAATGGATTTTAGATCATTGCCATGTACCTTTCTTGGTTATAGTACATCTCACAAGGGATACCTCTGCTATCACAAGCCAACGTCTCGATTGTATGTGTCTCGATATGTGGTTTTCAATGAATCAATCTTCCCATATGCCTGTGATTCTCAATGTGTAGTTCCTCCATCATCTAGGCCAGCCCAGGAGTGTGTCAACACCAGCCTTCTTGATCATCTCACCTCAATCGACACTACACCATCACCGCCTCCTAATTCTCTACAACCTCCAATACAAACTGCTCACACTCCCATTCCTCAACATACACCGTCACCACCTCCTAATTCTCCACAACCTCCCATACAAACTGCTCATACTAACACTCCTCAACATACTTCATCACCGATATCCACATCTCCAAATCCACCTTATCAATGTCCCACTCTCAGCTCACAAGACAAACAATCATATCCTCGTCATTACCGTCCAGCAGAAAATAACCAGCACTCCGTGGTTACTCGAGCCGCCACAAACTCCCTCAAACCGAAAGCTTTTTTATCCTCCATCTCCATTGACCAACAAACAGAACCCCGCACCGTTTCTCAAGCCCTTCGTATCCCATGTTGGCAAACCGCAATGAAAGCGGAATTTGATGCACTTATGAGAAATAGAACTTGGTCACTTGTTATTCCTCCTTGTAATGCTAATGTTGTGGGTTCTAAATGGATTTTCAGGAATAAAAGATGGTCTGATGGATCGATAGAGCGTTACAAAGCTCGCTTGGTGGCGCAAGGATTTAGTCAAGAGGCCGGTCTTGATTTTTTTGAGACCTTCAGTCCTGTAATTAAGCCTACAACAATCCGTTTGGTGTGGTCCATTGCACTCTCTCATGGTTGGTTGGTTCGTCAATTAGACATTGACAACGCTTTCTTAAACGGTGATCTGTCAGAAGTAGTTTACATGGTCCAGCCACGTGGTTTCGAAAACCCTTCTCTGCCCAACCATGTATGCAAGCTACACAAAGCCTTATATGGGCTTAAGCAAGCGCCTAGAGCATGGTTCACTAAGCTGAAAACTTATCTTGTCTCACATGGGTTTAGAGCTTGTCAGTCTGATACTTCTTTATTTGTGAGTGTCACTCCTTCAGCTACTATCTATGTGCTAGTGTATGTTGACGATTTAATCGTCACGGGTAGCAGCCCTTTTTTGGTTCAGCAGTTCATCCAAAACCTCCATCAGTGTTTTGCTCTCAAAGATCTTGGTGCTCTAAATTTCTTTCTTGGCATCAAAATTCAGCAAGACAAAGCAGGTATCACACTTTCTCAAGAGGCCTACATCAATGATATTCTAGCTCGTTGCAAAATGCAGGATGCTAAACCCATTTCTACCCCGGCAGATCCATCCTCCAAGCTTGAACTAGCAGGTGAAGCATTCTCTGATTCTAAGCTTTACCGACAGGTTGTAGGTTCTCTTCAATATGCAACCATAACCCGCCCCGACATAGCTTATTCCGTCAATCGGGTATGTCAATATATGCATGCTCCGACAACATCGCATTGGCAAGCCGTGAAACGGATATTACGCTATCTCAAAGGAACTATTACTCACCATCTGCACTTTCAGCCTACCAAAGCAACATCACTTCTAGCATATTCTGATGCAGGATGGATGTCAGACTCTGATGATAGTCGTTCTCAGTATGGATTTGCTGTTTTCCATGGTACTAATCTAATCAGTTGGACATCTCGGAAACAACGGGTTGTAGCCCGATCAAGCACGGAGGCGGAATATCGGTCACTTGCGTATACTTCAGCTGAGCTTATCTGGATTCAACAACTTCTTAGAGACCTTAATGTTTATCTTCCAGACCCGCCTACTCTGCTATGCGATAATGTAGGTGCTTTGTTCATGTCCAAAAATCCGGTCATTGGTACACGCTCAAAACACATCCGACTGGATTTTCACTTCGTTAGAGAGCAAGTTGAAGCTGGTGATCTTCGTATCAGTCATGTTTCATCTGTTGATCAGCTGGCGGATGTCTTCACCAAGCCTTTAAGCAAAGATCGAATATCTCAGTTACGCTCCAAGCTTCAAGTTCGTCCCTCACTTGAGCTTGCCGGGGGGTAATAAGACCAGGAATAATTGCTCATGCATATTTCCTGTTTTCACTGCATGAGATAATAAAGCCAGGAATAATTGCTCATGCATATTTCCTGTTTTCACTGCATGAGATAATAAGGCCAGGAATAATTGCTCATGCATATTTCCTGTTTTCACTGCATGAGACAATAAAGCCAGGAATAATTGCTCATGCATATTTCCTGTTTTTACTGCATGAGATAATAAGGCTAGGAATAATTGCTCAAAGATATTTTTGTTCTTTTGCCTATTTATTGCTTTGTATTTGTCAGTACTGTATGAATGAAATCTTTCACAATATCTCTTCTTCTCTACATTCTGATTGTTTATAAGATGATTTGAGTTTGTCCAATTCTTGGATTGAGAAGTTTGACTTTGGCAAAAAGGTTTCTAAAGAATCCTTCGGCTCTGTCTTGATGCAGCAGGTAAGCTCAGCTGGAAACTCTTCACTAAATATTGACGCCAGTGGTATTCACCACATCAAAAATAGTGCTTCAACTTCAACAAATTTCCAGTTCAAGCCTGGGTTTTTGAACAAATTGTTATCACCTTCAAAATCTGTGAAGGTTGCTAGTTCTCCTTCAGTGTGACTCCAAAAAGAAAGGACCCTCCTCCTCAAGCTAAGCCCACTTGTACTTCCTTTGCCAAGCAAAAGGGTCAAGCCAAGTTCGACCACCCGTATGCCCACTTGGTGACACCCATAGCATATAGATCTCTTCCACCTATCACTATTGAGGATATTGAAAAGTTTAACAACTCCCCTCTATCTGCGCTATCTGGGATCGTTACAAGAGGCAATAATCAAATTGCCGAAGGGTCCGCCCTAAAGCGTCGAGTAGATGGGGTTGGACTGTCCTAGCCCTGTCACTGTGCGACTTTATGTGAGTTTACTCAGGTTACGTAGGTTTTGCATATCTGTTTCTTTTCATATTTTATTGCAGAATGTTTGGGTGTTTTAAAACTTTTTTGTAGCTAACCTCCCAGCGTGGAGAGTTTTATTGTTGTAGCTGGTATACAAACTGTATATAACCTGTTATTTCATGTACTTATAATTTTATTAATAATAAAAGTGTTACGGAACACTATAAAAATCAGTCGGTTCGGCCAAAAAAAAATAATAATAAATATTTTTGCTTGTTGCCTATATATTTTAGTTATGAATTGGATTCAGATGTGTCTGCCTATATATATTTCAGCTTGTATCATAATATATAGTAAGGTTTGAATTATGTTTATATATTCTAGTTATAAACTCAGATATGTTGAACTTTGAAGTAAGGCTATGTAATTTGAATTGAAGTTGAACTTTGTAGTTTTTAGTTTGGAGATGTTGTATGTTAAGTGTGAGTTGGTCATTTAAACTTTGTAAATTTATAGCTTTGAAGTTACAATTTGTATTGGTAGGTATGACCTTCTCATATTTTGTTCAAACCAGAGCTTTATGCTTAAGGTGCAGATTTCTGATTGGTATGTAGCTTTTCCGATTGAATTTAGTCACAACACAAAAGCATGCCTAAATCATATAAAAAAATTATGATCTAAAATTACCACGGCCCAAGACCATAGTAGAAAGATATTTTTCCACGGCTCAAAGCCGTGGCAGAATATAAATCTGTCATAGCTACGGGCCATGGCAAAATGCCACGATTCTAGACCTTTGTTGAGTCGTGGCAAAATTTTGCCACACCCCACATTTTGCCACGACTTTAGGCCGTGGCAAAACCTATTAGCCACGGCCCAAAGTCATGGCAAAATTGCTTTTCTGGTGTAGTGAAACATTGACCTAAGCATATGCAAAAACATTATACTCCCAATATATACACTACAAGAAAAACTATATATAGCAGCGGCAGTATCCGCTTCTAATCCGTCGCTAAATTGACCTTAGCAACGGATTTCCTGCATAATACTGGTCGGTAAAAATCATGACGGTAATTGTGTCAGATTTTGCGATGGAATTTAGTATGAGTTTTCCGTCATTTTGCTAATTATATAATAAAAATATAATTTTATTTATTAATATAATTTTAATTTATTTACCGACGGATAAGTAATTTATAATAAATTATTATTTATAGAAGGCGTTGGTAAACCCTTACTAATTTCCAATGTATTATTGACGAAAAATAAATTGGGGGAAACTTAAACATCACTTTTTTTTGGGTAATCCGCCGCTATCCCCCTTCTGATCTGCATATATATATATATATATATATATATGTGTGTGTATATTCCAGTACTTAGGCACATCCGTTGGATGTGTGCGTAGACATTTGAAACAAATGATGGTTTTGTCCAAAAGCAAGTGGAAAACTAAAGCTCTATTTTGTGCAGAAGCAAGCAGGAGGAAAAGGTAGAATAGTAGCAATAAAATATCATGTAAGCAAATCAGTTCCAGTACATAAACAATTTTTTATCATTTTAATACAGCAACACAAAATATTAACATGAAATCAATTTGTAGTCCAATTGTTGTATGTCAGTAACAAAGAATAATACCCAACTAAGTAACTAAAAGGGGAGCACTATTTTTTAGATCCAAGCCATTGTCGGGCATGATGATCACTACTGCCTCCAAAAACTTGTCTGATACTGATCTTACATGCAAACATTTTCTTCAAGCCATTCAGGTCCCGTTGAACCGAATTTGCCGATGACTGATCTGCAGAAAGATACGATGAGAAGTGTTCACATCGAGGGAGCATGGTAATTAGTCCCATATTGGAAAATGCCAATGTATGTTGTTCTGGGCCTGATACAATTTGTGTGGAGCATGGGAATTAGAGCAGAAGGAGAACGCTAAGTAAACTACCATAATTAGCTTCTCTATTGCTGCGGGATATATAATAAATACCAGAATACCCTGGAAATTTCAAATTCCTCCCAAAGAAAAAAAAATCGTATGGTGCTGGTTGTTAACTTGTTCATAAGAACATGAACATAATTGAGATGCCACAGAGGATGAAATCCATCAAGAATAGTTGGAGAATGGAACGCCTATCATTAATTATTGAAAAGGAATATAGGAACTGGATGATGTAGTAAATTGTGCTTTTAAAGCCTTGTAACATAGCGTTGAATTCTATTATCAATCATGCTATTATTTTCACAATTAAGAAGAAAGTTTATATTCAAACTGATGATCCAACGCTATTGAAGATGGCACCATTTGAGAAAGTGGCTCTGAGGAGAAAAGCTACTAAAGAGAAGGCTGCTGATACCTGACTTATACAGTTTATTGTTGATATATCACTGGTTCTTCATCCATGCTTTTCATCTTCTTCTCCTATTTTAATTTTTTTGTGTGTGTAGATGAGTGTGAGTTACAAGTGTCAGCAAGGTCTGAAGCAGCATGTTGCACTTATTAATATGGTTACAATTAATTATGCTTTGTCCTATGAATCTTATGTACATGCATGTAAGCAAGATATCTACCTTCACACTCAAATCAAAAACCACTGATCAAAGTAATAGCACGATCAAAATTGTTTCATGGAGAGAAATAAGGGAAGAATTTAGGAGGTCAAAGTCGCAATTTAATTTTAACCTGCAGACTGAATTTGAGTAAAAAGTCTGAGTGCAGAAAACATTTTTTTATCAACTCATGTATCAAAAATAGGTTTTATGCACTTAAATCCTACATCAAGATGTATAGCTGATGAAATGGAAGGGTAGTTAAAGAGTTATAAACAGGAGTATATTTTTAAATTAAAAATTATTTACTGGACTTCGGTTAAACCAGCTTTATTGCATACCAATTTGCCGATGACTGATCTGCAGAAAGATACGATGACAAATTCCGAAGGATGAACCACTTTTTAATCTCTCTAAATAGTGAATTACTGTTTGAGATATTCCCCTCAAATTTTAATTTACAACTAAAATAACCAGTGGACTAATTGATACTATGATCAGCATAATTCATTACTTTGATGCTAGAAACATGAAGATATTACATGAAATCGTCGTTTACCTAAAATGAGAGGCAGAGTATCCCCGAAAGAAGACCAAAGATTTGGTTGGATCAATGTTGGCATCAACCCATTTGGCCCATGTATTTAGAGCCTTGTGAAATTCTACCACGACATTAAGTTCATTATAAACCTTATTGCCTTCTTAATAGTAATCTTTCCTGTGTATATTTCAGAGAGGCTAAAAGAATAGTATTATGGTATATAATAAAACCAAGAAAGTAGTAGAAATTAGCGACACTGTTTCAATAAAAAATTGAATCCTGTCATGACACTTGTAGTAAGACGAGATAAGAAAAGAAACTTATAAGGTTTGAAGCTTAAGATGTTATAAGTATTACCCTTTTGAATTCTTCTCATGAGTCCACCATTGTCCTATATTGAAAACTATGATTTGTGCATCCTTGTAATGAGGCAATGACTTCTCAATTATATCTAGTCGTAAGGTTTCCTTTGTACCATTTCCGTTATACATCTCCCACTCTTGGACAAGAAAAGGGGACCAAAATAACTCTACTGTCGCGTTGTAATTCTGCATACCACAATCACAACACCAACTAAGCATACCTAAAGTTTAAGACATATACATAGATGCAGCATATACTGATACAAACATCTGTGATTTGTATGTATCTACATGATCAAAACTGCAATAAAGCAGTGATGTAAGCAAATTGCAGCTAGATAAAAAGTTAAACATTAACAGGGTAATACAGGAAAAATTGTATCTTAAACAGAAAAGAATAAGAGCCTGGAGTTCTGAAATTTTGGCTACCAGAAACTTCAAATACCTTACTTTTATTATCTTTCACTGAACTCTTCAACACACAAACAAGAGATTCCCACATGTTTCTGTTCAAAGAATCTCCAACAGAAACAAGGCGCTGTCCTCTTATTCTCTCTAACATATCAGTTCCATTCATTCTATAATCAAATTTAAATAACATATAAAATCATTCCTTATGCACATGATACATTATCAATATATTTAAAATTTGAAATAGCTACATATAAACTTTAGTACTAATACTGCATAAATAAAACTCACCTTGGAATATTGCAACCACTAGGCTGCCACCTAAGTTTTTGATAAGATTGATCTGGCCTTCCATTCAAAAAGCAGTTGAAGGATTCATCGATGTGGGGACAAGATCCTTGGGGATATAGAGGATAAGAATCATCTCTAATCCAATGTCCATCAAATAGATCACAGCCAATCATGTCTTCAATCCATTTTAATGAACTTGAGAAATTTGGAGCTTTGGTTCCATTTTGCTTAACTTGTGCAGCAGTCATTGGCTTCGATTTGCTTTCAGTGCTTACTATTTGATTCTTGATGGAATTCTCAAAAGCATGCGGACTACTCTGATTATTGCTATCAAAAACAAATAGAAATGCAAATCTGGAATGGGATGAAGCTCCAACTCAAAATAAATAAACTGAAGCCCCATGCCCAAAGTAGGATATATTAAAAGTGTTAACATAAATAAATCCTATCATAAATTCTAACCACATATTACTCCAACTTGAGGACAACATATTTAAATTTTGTAGGTAACGGTATTTTAGTGATATATTTATCATAAATTCTAACCACATATTAGAAGTTAAATTACAAATTAAATGTCGTTTAACACAAAATTGAAGGCCAGAGTTCGTATAAATATTCTACTTGCACTGAAAAACCAGTTCACCGTTCACAGTCTACTATTAACACTGAAAAACATAGAAAGGAGATTCAACTTCCCCCAAATTAGTTGATTCAGTTCACTGCTCATCGTTCGAGTTTGAACCCAATCAAAGAAAAAAAACAAACAAATTCCCCCAAAATTCAAGTATAGCAGTCGAGCTTTCTATGGACCTATCACACAAAGAATGAAGATCATAAGAATAGGTTTCGGTACTTTCAATTTCGAGATTCAGTGTGAATCGCTGTCGCTGATTAAAATCAAAACTCACATATAAGGTGAATCACTGATTGAATCGATTTCCAAATTCATGTTCAACAACCGAGCGCCATCTTCTTCTTGCCTCCTGGTTTCGCAAATCGCAAGTAACCAAAACCTAATCGAATTCTTGCACGTCAGTTTCTTCCTGACTTTGGGGCTCGTCGTTTCTGTTTGCGGTACCTGATTTCGAAATTAGAATTTTTTTTAATTGAGCGGGGGGTTATCGTGGGTGAGCAAGAGGGTGGTGGAGGCGATCATGGTGCGTAAGAACTAGAAAGAAGATAGCGCGAAAGCAAATGAGAAATGAAATTGATACAGATAAGTATGTGGCGGCTGAAGAAAGGAAAAGTAAAACCCTAGAGCCCATTAACTTTAGTTTACATTCTCCAATTAAAAAAAGAGGCGGGCTACAAATTTTGGGAAACATTGGCGGTTCTCCAACCTACTGGTAATTAATATTCCTATAATTTATATATGTATTAAGTAAAATTTGTTGATTACTAATAATTAATTATGAATAATTTTAAATTTATTTTAGAAAGTACTAGATTTTATGGATAACCACATACTTATTAATTGTTGATTATTAAAGATTAAATATTAATCTATATTATTAGTTAATAATTATTACCTCTTAATTGTTTAGTAATCATTAATTAATCAATACTAGCAATTGAACTTTATTTATTATTAATAGTAATTATTTATTTTCATGATTATTAATTATATATTAATCTATTTTATTAATTACTATTACCTCTTATTTATATTTTATAGTAATTAATAATTAATCAACACTAACTATTGAATTTTATTTACTCTTGATAGTAATTATTTATTATTAACATATTGTTAACATTAATTATTTAACATTTATATTTACTTATTAATTACTTAATGAATACACAAATGTAAAACATTTTATAAATAATAAATATTAAAATCCTTTTCAAATCTCTTGAAAATCTGCTGCAAAAATAGCATCAAAATTTTGATAATGGTAAACAACCTCTATTTGCAACGGAATTTAGCGTTAAATTTTTTATGATGGTAAAGTGATGCAATTTCCAACGATTTAGCGACGGAAATTAGATTCGATGGTAGTAATTTAAAATAAGTTGACATATAAAATCCAAAATATTATCCCTTACAAAGCCCACGAAAATCCGTCACTAATTTGCGATGGAATTTTCCGCTGCTAAAAATCTGCCGCTATATACAGCTTTTCTTGTAGTGATATATATATATATATACACACACACACATATATATATATATGTATGTATATATATATATATGTATGTATATATGTATGTATAACACCGACCTAGGTATATTAACAAATCATGAAGTGTTTATGCTTGGAAATTTTAATATACCTACCCTAATGGTATAAGTATATTCACAAATCAATTTAGAAAGCTATATTGCTATTAAAACATGTTAAATGGTATTAACCCATTAATATTCAAAATAGGGTTTCACTAAACTCTAATATAAAATACTTATGTAAAATAATTTATAATATTCCTTTATGAAATTCCTTTACAAAACTTTACTTAAATAATTTCTTTACGAAATATCATTAATAAAGTAAAACCCTTTGAAACATTGATAAAATACATGCTTATCAAATCTTATAAATCAATAAAATAATAAAAATTTAACAATTTAAAATACTACAAGAAGCAAAAATTATTTTTTTAATAATATTAATTAATAATATGAAAACAATTTAAATTATAAAGCAAATGAATAAATAAATAAATATTTATATAAAACAATTTGTAAATATAAAACGGTATATTATTGCAAAATTAAATCCTTTTAAACTTAATAAATATATAATAATAAATAAATTTCAAACATTTATAAATTTGATCATAATTAATATACTTTAAAACAATACTATAAAAAAACTCAGCTTTATTTTTGAACATTATTGAATAATGATTTTTCTTTCGAAAACATCATATGATTTAAATATAATTTCTTTAAATAAACTTATTGGCTGTAATTACGTGATGATTACATCTCCTTTTTAGGAAATCCATAAGCAACCGCAGCCAAACTTATAATTTTTGAACATTAAACGTTCAGTAGGGTTTGATGCATGCCATGGTACTTATATAAATTACCAGCAATTTAATTCATTTTCCAATCAATACTGGCATTTAGATAACAAGCACATATATAGGTAAATAATTAGCTTTTAATAGCTAATATGACTGTAGATAATTTCCAAATTAATATGTTAGCAAACTAGGATTTTTTCTACGCAACATATGTAGTTATGAATAAATTTGTCCAACTCATAAAATGGTGTTTATATGGTTAAAACATAAACAGAGCATATATTTCATTTAACTACATTATAACAAACATAAGTAAAATATCATTATCAACTCATACATGATCAAATTCAAAATAAATTTTGAATACAAAGAAACACAAACATTTCTAATGGATATTCGAGATGCCATATCGTGATCCTAGATCAGGTTCAGACAAACTAATATCATTTCAAGATGCTATATCGTGATCCAAGATTAATTCGATCATGAACTAATTTATTAATCTAAACATGCAATTAACAATATGATTATTTTAATCAAACTGGTCGACTAACAATTTACACAGTTTACTTGTATAATACTGGTAGATCAGAAATGTGAGTTTTACTTATCGTTGCCCCAGTTGTCGTTCACGTTTCCATTTAGAATTGATTGACATTCAATTTTTGTTATAATCCTCGCTAGCACAAATCCTACCAATCTTATTATACAGTGTAGTGGACATATATACGAGTCTAACGCAACCGACAACATCTCGGTCGGATCTAATATGATAAAATCATAACATTTCTATGTTAAACGATTTCCAAAATATAATTGAATTAACTAATTAGGTTATTAAATTAATTACCTAAATACACAGGCCAATCCAATATAGACCCCATCCACTCGAAAAAATTACTTCTTCCCTAAATAGAAAAAACACTTCCCTCCAAACAAAAGCGGAAATATCATTCCCTCTAGCTCAAATTAATTCTAACGTCCTAGATAGTCCGGATTATCATTTAGAAATTAATATAGAATGGGTTATATAGAAGAAGAGCCTACTACAAGTTCAAATTAATTCTAACATTCCTAGATAGAACTCAAAGAATCATGTTATCATCTGATAACAGAAATGGCATGCATGCTAGAAATGAAGAAGGATATTACCCATATTCATTGTGAGGCTTTGCTCCTCGATGTCTTGAAATTTTCCTTTGTAGAGATATAAGTACTGCAACGATATAATAATGCTATATAGCATAGGGGAAAATATATATTGAGAACACATACCTTCACTACAACTATAGGTGAACAAGCAGCATATCCCTCACCACCTGCATGAAAATCAGCCTCAACTGCTCATCAAAACTATGCTAGCAGTTGCATCAACACTAGCTCCAGCAAGTGCAACTTATATATAATTGAAACTATAGACTTGTAATATAAATAAAACTTAAATAACAAACATCTTACTATGACCAAATACAAAACTAGTATGACACCGCATACAAAAAATACGGACCTAAATTAGTTATACAAATAAAAACACATAATCATAATCTTACAAAAAAATAGTTTAACTTTACATAACCAGATCACACATTAGCTTATGTTTATTAGTTTAACTATACATGGTTACACTCCTAAACACATAGCCATACGCTATCATAATCTGCTCACACATTAACTTATTTACATTAAAGTTGGTTTTGTTGGGAGCTCGCACGTTAGCTTATTTTTGTTAATGTACTAAAGTTGCTAACCACAAATTCCTCTTTGATTTACAAAAAATAACACCTAATTTTAAAGTCGTGTTCACCATCTAGATGCAAAATTTCAATATAAAATTAAAAATAGCCAGCAAATACATTTATTACGAGGGGAATTAACAAAATAAACTTGGGATGTAGTAACACTGTTGGAAACCAGACCAATATTTAGATTATTAACTTAAGTATTAACAGTGACTAGAGCAAGCGCTGGACCTCCGTTACATTCATTTGCAATATTGATAGACACATCATGTGGAGAATCCAAAATCGCAAAAGTCATAGCAATTGAACCATTCGCAACAGATAAAAGTGAAGTTAAGTTGAATACCTGAGTTCGAATAATTCCCGAGAGAGGGACAGCAGTAGATGCGACATGCAAATCAGATAGCAAATAATGATTTGACATGGGAAACGACAATAAAGGACTAGGGCATCCGCTAGCGACTTGAGATTCATCGTATGAACGTCCAAACCAGGTCGTTGACAAGACAACATTAGGGGAATCAGAGTGTTCAAAGAAAGCAACATGGGAGGCAGAAGGGGGAGTATAGCAAGATGAGCGATGAGAGCGAGGGTGGAAGAAAGGGGAATCAGAGGAAGCGTTTTAGGGTCAGCTACCCTTTTTTAGCAAAAGAGTATTGTTGTCTTACTGATTTAAGGGTAGCAATCTGAAGCTCATGTTCATGTTAACTTGAAATTCAATCTTTATCGCCAATGTTTTCCGCCTAAATTTTAAGTTCTCACCACCTACTATTCGTAATTTTAGACCAAATTTCCATGTGTTGTAGCTAAATATCATCCACAGTTTTCAATGACAACTATAAGATACTATAATTAACAAGTGAAAATTTTGCATTAACTAATCTAGATTTCTTGATTTATCTAAATATTAAGTATTACTTCTGATTTGGGCCAGATTACCATGTTATTGTTTACCATTTCAAAAAAAGTATTACTTCGTAATTATTAAAAAGAATTATTACTATTATTTATGTAAAATTAACTATTACTTCTTGATTATTACTTATTATTTATTACTTCTTAACTATAATTAAAAGTTAATTATTATGCATATACGAGTGGAAACCCGTGCGATGCACGGGAGCATAGACTTTAAGTGTTTTAGTTTGCATGTATCAATAAGCGGTGAGAGCGTATTATATAGTGGCAAAATACATAATGTAAGTGATATATGTATGTGTTAGGATTCTGCTGTGTAAACTAAATTTTGCAGCAAAAAGTAAATAATGCATGTATAGGGAGTAGGGACAGGTTGCACGTAAGGTAAACAGTATAAAATTTTGTGTGTCTCTATTGAGTTGACAAAAAGATATATGCATTAATTGATGAATTAAGCAACATTATGTGATTGCTGGCAAGTAATGAAACTAAACTCAGGGTACAAAATATGTATCTCAACATATTGGTACAAAGTTTATAGCAATGTTATCCATAATAACATACTGGTACAAAATATAAGATTTGATTTTTGTTGGCTTGCTGGCAAGTAATTAAACTAACAGAGTTATCAGTACCATTAGTGAAATGGTACAGCTTTGCAATTCTTGGCATTTCTGTATTTAACATCCATATGAACATCAGATTGCTTCAACTACAGCATTTCTGTCTAGCATTTCATCGAAGGAATTTATAATCTTTTGGCTAGCATGTCTGAAGCGTTCACATCATATGATACTTCATTTTAGCCTTCAACCTCTATCTTACCACCATCTTCTTCATATCTTGCACACGTACTCATTTTATTTGATATCATTTGATGATAGTTCTTTCTTTTCTTTGCTTTAGATTTATTATCCCATCTTATTCGCTGTTTCCCGTGCTTGCAATCTCTTTTCCTCCAATTATTTTATATCCCTTTACATAAGAGGGGGAAAAATCACATAATTATTACTGATTCTTTGAGGCATGCACCATTCAGGCACTAAAGATCTTGTTTTTAATTATGTAAATCATTATTAGAATGTAAATAGTACTTCGTCAAACTAACACCACTGGCAATTACCACCTAATGACAAACGTGTAGATTGTTTCTCATATTTAGCAAATGTAATAAATTGGCTAACAAATAAAACATGACAACACAAACTCATCAACTGCAATATCAGAACTACAATTATTAATTTTTTTGAAAATGCAATCTTTTCTTCAATTTAACGGTTCAAGAGGAGGCTTGAATTTAAAAATGTGGACAAATATGCCAGTTATATAAGCTATAACAGTTATATAGCTATAACAGTTCCACTGGATGCAATGATGCACAAAAAGGTTAGTTTGCTACTCTTGAGATGTGGTTGTCATAAATTCGGTATGAATGAATGAATCGCCATATAATTATATTGAAAGAGACAAATCTATATGCCAAATAATTAGTGGATATGGTTTTACGTGGTTGAAGTAGCAAAAAATACCCCTTTCAATTATCTTGGTTAAATCAAAGCAATCCGCCCAGTAGTGTTTTTTTTTACCTTATATAGGGAATTACTCACTTGAAAATTTGATGCTTCTTTAGATAATTATGTATGTAAATATCTAAAATAAATCAGTAAATAAATATTAGGACTGTTGGAAATGAACCAATAAATTGATGAATTGACGATGCTTTGACAGAAACTAAAAAAACGATAAATGACTGTTGTGATATTAGGAAAAGAATTATAAAAGAGAAAAAATATGGATGAAATCGAAGAGGGAATTCTAGGCAGGATCAAAATTATAATGGAAAGAAATCATTGGAAAATTAAAGGAAATGAAGATAATAAGAAAAGAATGAAAAACAGTAGATGTAATAAGGAAAGTTGTGAGGTTCCGTATGAGCATTAAAGATTTAGGAATGATCCTGTTTTTTCTTAAATTACAATTTTGAATAAGCCATACTTAAACCACTAATATAAATATAAATTTATATAAATGAGCTATATATTAGGCAAGTGGCACGGATATGTACAATTCACTATAAAAAGAGAATACAGCAGTCCAACTATGGAAATTTATTTAATAAGATTGAAATCATGACAATTATAGCTAGTTTTGAAACCATGTGCTTAAAATTGCATCAATCAAGCCAATTTCCAAATGAACTCTAGGGTACTATTTAATATTTCTAGAAGTTTATTTGGCGTTCTCTTAGCTTCATCAATATCAATAGACTAAGAGAAAGATCATACCATTAATATATCAATTTATTTTATATGTGGTACATAAAATAGATCATACCATTAAACTATCACCCTTTGTTGGATACTCCTTTTCTGGTCAACATCAGAATTTTCATTGAGTAGCAGCCTAAGTGCAAACATATTGAAAAGATCACTGAGCTGGCAATTAATTCGTACTACTAAATATCACTAATTTAAGTTATAATATTGTAGGAATTGGCTTTAACTCTCAATAAATACATAGTTATGGGTAAGCATGTATAGAAAGGATAAATTTACAAAACATCTTGTACAGAGACCATTGCTTGCTTTCTCACTACCATTAATATATCAATTTATTGAAAAAACTGGCAAGTAATAACATTGCTATAAACATTGGTTAGTTTCATTACCTACCAATTAAGCAACATTATGTATCTCAATATTTAAATTTATGGTACCATTATGCAGCTCAACATATCAAATAATAGTAGTTACCATATATTGCGACTGCTAGAGCACAAATCTATGTGTACAAATGCGAAAACATATTCCAATATAACTGATTTCTAACACATCAGATATGAACACCCCATTTGGGTACATTATTGAAGAAATTGGGTAAGGAACTAAACTGATAGAGTACGGATCTAGGCTTTATGAGTTTCATGCATTCAGCTTAAATCAAAAGCATAGGGTATAATAAAATATTATTTGCATAATTTACATAAAATAGTAGTAGCCTCAGAACGACCAAGCCATACACACATATTTTAAAAAATAAATAGATTACTAAAAGGAAAGTATCTCAAGAATCTTACCTGGTTGACAGTCTCAGTACGAAATGAAGTTTGACTTCGTTGTGAAACTCATATGTGATATCAAAGTAAAAAAAAAATTCATCAGTATTAATAACTTGGTAGAAAGACAAATACATGGCCATATTTAAATTTCATAATTGTGCCAAAAATATATTACATATTCATGATTTTACCTCAAATTCTTCAACTTTAATCTCCATGATTTTGTAGTCAAACTCTTGATCCTCCAAAACTACACCCGACCTGAAGGAATGAAAAAATGGATGTTTAATTAGTCACATGTTGAAAATAATAAGAAAATGAGCTTTTAATGTGTTAAAACATGTTTGATATTTTTACAACCTTTTTCAGTAGCATTTTCTTCCCTACAAAATAAATAGTTACTAAAAGGAGAGTATCTCAAGAATCTTACCTGGTTGACAGTCTCAGTACGAAATGAAGTTTGACTTCGTCGTGAACCTCATATGTGAAATCAAACTAAAAAAAAAATCATCAATATTAATAACCTGGTAGAAAGACAAATACATGGCCATATTTAAATTTCATAATTGTGCCAAAAATATATTACATGTTCATGATTTTACCTCGTATTCTTCGACTTTAATCTCCATGATTTTGTAGTCAAACTCTTGATCCTCCAAAACTACACCCGACCTGAAGGAATGAAAGAAATGGATGTTTAATTAGTCACTCAATTACTGTCATGGCTATTCAAATTATGAAATTCTTAATTCTTAATTCGAACGTTAATGGATTTAAAAGAATTAAAAACGTACATACTTTGTAATTAATTATTTTTTTCCAAATTTTATTCCTTTTTAAATAAAATTAATTGTGTGAAATTAATTGTGTTTATAGATAAGGGTTGAAATATTCAATTCGAAATGAAGGTATATGTAGTAACAGTCATGTCTATTCAAATTTTATTCCTTTTTTAACGTTAATAAGTTACCTTAATTGCCAAATTAATGCGATGATGTGTCATAAGCTTTTCAAATAAGATATTTTTTAAAAGGAATGAGAGCATTAACTTTTAAACGTTATTAATGTTTCCCATTTACTGTCAATAAATTCTTAATTCGAACGTTAACAGATTTAAAAGAATTAAAAACGTACATACTTTGTAATTAATTAATTTTTTCCAATTTCACCTCCAATTACATAAAATAAATTGTGTGAATTAATTGTGTTTATAGATAAGGGTTGAAATATTCAATTCGAAACGAAGGTATGTGTAGTAACAGTCATGGCTATTCAAATTTTATTCCTTTTTTAACGTTAATAAATTACCTTAATTACCAAATTAATGCGCTGATGTGTCATAAGCTTTTCAAATAAGATATAATTACCAAATTAAGGCGGGTGGAATTAAATCAACCTATTCAATGCTCATGCAAGAATAATGACATGTTTATGGGATGTGTTTAAATTAGGACGGTGGATTTGTTTTTGCGGGATTAAATCTGAACCGTTCTTTGTCTTGTTGTTTGTCTCCTGATTTGTCTAGGGGGGATTGAAATTAATTGTGTCTATAGATAAGGGTTGAAATATTCAATTCGAAACGAAGGTATGTGTAGTAACAGTCATGGCTATTCAAATTTTATTCCTTTTTTAACGGTAATAAATTACCTTAATTACCAAATTAATGCGCTGATGTGTCATAAGCTTTTCAAATAAGATCTAATTACCAAATTAAGGCGGGTGGAATTAAATCAACCTATTCAATGCTCATGCAAGAATAATGACATGTTTATGGGATGTGTTTTAATTAGATGGTGGATTTGTTTTTGCGGGATTAAATCTCAGCCGCTCTTTGTCTCCATGTTTGTCTCCTGGTTTGTCTTAGGGGGCAATTTTATTATATAGATTTCCAATTACAAATTACTAAATATTTAGTAATTAATTATTTAGTCAAAATTATTTAACATTAATTCTTAATTATTTAATATAAATTATTTAATTGCAATAATGAATCATTAAAAACTAAATACTATCTATTAATTTGTAAGGTGATTATTAATTTTAATTATTATCCAAAATTAAATGCTAAATATTGTAATATTACCTCTTACTTATTAATACCAATTATTACCTATTAAATACTATATAACAATAATACTTACTAAAAGTATTAAAATTTTATTTATGCATTAATATTATTTATTAAAAGTTAATTATTATTCATTGATTATTTAACATTAATTATTTGATAATTGATTATATTTATTTGTTATTATAATATAATATTAACTATAATTCCTGGTTATAAATAATTAATTTTAAAAATTTATTAAATATAAATATAATTATTACCTATAAATTATAATTAGTTATTATAAATTATTACTAATAATTAGTAGTTAAAAATTTGTTAAAAGATTATTAATAATTATACATACAGATTATAATTATTGATTATAAGTTATTTATTACTATTTATAATTTATTTATAATTTATAAATAGTGACTGTATAATTTTGTTAAATTTTTATTTATTAATAATTACTTAATATAAATTATAAATTATTTGTTAAACTATGTTAAATTATTACTAATTACTAATATATTAAATTAATCAAATATTAATTGTATGGAATGCTAGTTGTAAAATTTACATATGTCACAACTGGCAAAAAATGAAGTTGCTAAAGATATATTTTTTGCAAGTGGTAAGGAAGCGCAGTTGCTAAATATATGTTTTTCGCAATTGGCTAAAAATTCCAGTTGTTAAATCTGATTTATTTATTGCAACTTTTACGAAATGCATGTTGTTAAATATCATTTGCTAAAAATTCCTATAGTTATTAATTATTGATCATTTGTACATTAATATTTACAAATTTTATTATTTAGTAGTTATGAAATATTAAATAATTAACACTATCTATTTTTGAAACTTTAAAAATTTTAACAAAATATTTGATATAAAATATTTAAAAATTTATGAACTTTAATTTTAAATTATTTGATATTAATTATAAAAATATGAATATAATCTTTTCATCTTCTGACGCTCTGCTCCCAAAAAAAATGGCGGACTTCCAATTTTTTCCAAGCGCCTCCACTTCCTAAACCCAACCTGCCTCTCTGCCTTTCTTCCTCTCATCTCATGGCCAGGGAAGGTAAATCCAAGCCACATCCCCCTTTCTCGAATACCACCAGATTTGGAAGTCGCGCAGACTCCGTGCTCTGGCACTCTGACAACAATGTTGACCAAGAAGATGTTGCTACTCCTCCACCGAGACCAGTTTATACCCTGCCGGATAATCATCCCTTGAATAAGCTTAAAGCAGACATCAATGTTGAATGCCCATCGAGCTTGAAATTGACAAAGCAAGGAGCTGCGAAAAGAGTCCTCGTGCTTGTTTGGACGAGGTGTGTATGTTAACTTGTGTGATAATTTGGGTAAGACAACAAACGCAGAAACAAATGATTTGTCTGGGCAAACTACGGACTTCGGGACTACTGATTTGGGTCCAAATGTGGATCATGTTGTTCATGTGAAGTATGTTTGTGATGGACTGAATGGTATACGTACTGAATATACTGATATAAACCAAGTCCAAACAAGCACACCACATGTTCGACAGAATACCCCAAACAACCAGAACAATGTTACAACAACCCAATTACCATCCAACCTCTTCTCCCTGCACTCCCCAACCAAACATAACTCATCCTTTGCAACATCTGTTAACCCTGAAGCAGCTAGGGATGAGCAGGAAAACCGATTATGAACCGAAACCGCATAAAACCGATAAAAACCGCATCTTAAAAAACCGCACCGAAGTAAAAACGCAAAACCGATGAAACTGCACCATTAGTATGGTCCGGGTTTGGTTTTCATCCTACTTCAAACCGCAAAACCGAAACCGCACTGAATGTTACTTATATGTAAATTTTAACGCTAACTTCTCAAATTTAGCTTCAAGCAAATTTGTACGTTCACTACTTGGCAATCATGGAAGCAAAAGAGCAGCAATACATGCTGCAGTACTCTAACTACATGGCTATATTGACTCAAGTTGCCAAAATTAATCATGACGTGTTGATGAAAATGACATATCATAGAAAGGATCTACAAAAGAAAACATAACTAATATTTAACACCTTGAGAAGCTATCAAGACCTACCACCAGACAAACCTCTTACTGTATTAGCTATAGAGGTTAAAAAGAGGCGGTACACTACTGCTGAGAAGTATCTAGAACAAGTTCTACATACTGCTTTCGGTCCATCAGAATTATGATTTGGATTACATCCTTTGCCTTGATGTCATTTATAGTAAGATGGTATTAGGATTGAACAGATTGGTCATTACAGTAAAAGAGTTTTCATTTGCGTGTGAAGATCAATATCACACACTGGACAAATAAAAAAGCCTCCGCCTCAGCTTTAAACATTTCATGTGCATCATCATCTAAGGGAACGATGCTTTTTTTTGTTAATTGGTTTTAAAACCGAAATCGCACTTTTAAAAACCGAAACCGCACTTTTAAAACCGAACCGCACCAACGGTTTTTGGTCCGGTTCCGGTTCTTATTTTTGAAAACTGCACGCTAGCGGTTCCGGGTGCGGTTTTAAGTCAAAACCGCACCAAACCGCACCATGCTCATCCCTAGAAACAGCGACGACTTTCCCAAACGCTCCAAAGAGTTGGTCGACTCTATTTGAGTCTCTTCCAAAAGTAGTAGGGGAGTACAAACTGGTGGCTTTTGATATACTTCATTATGAATCCGGGTCTGTCCCTCCTTAGGAAATACATCTAGAAGCTGCTAACTTTTGGGACGATCACCTTGTCGGTTTTTCTTGGATACTAAGCCACCTACCATTGATATGCGTACAACCTGCCGATCTTCATGGCAAATCCGCGCCTCAATGAAAATGATGTATGTCGATGGTCTTTACTATTTTAAGTTCTCATCTGCTGAAGAGAGAATACGTGTTCTGGAAGCAGCTCCTGCTATTATTGAAGGAAGACCGTTTATAGTGACATCATGGAATGCCGCGATAGACAGGGTACGTGAACAGGTCCTATCTATTCCCATATGGGCTCAGTTCCCCCACATTCCTTCTGTACTACAACCACTTCTAGGTCTAAACTGGCTTGCTTGTCATATTGGTAAACTCAAATGTTTTGACGCTAACACCATTTCAAGAAGAAAATTTGTTTTTGCCTGGGCCCTAATTGAAATTACCCCAGATAAACCATTGCCTACTCAGATCAAAGTTAAATTAGACAATCGAGTGCACTATATGTGGATATTAAGTACAGACGGAAACCAGATATCTGCACAATATGTAAATCTTTTGGTCATTGCCCTAAAGCTTGTACACTTGAAGATAATGTCCCACCCCCGATCAAGATTCCACTACTTAAGCCTCCTACACGTGTTTGGGTTCCTACAGTGTAATAAACCGGAAAATGTGAACCAATTTAAAATTTTTAAAATTGGTTATTACCAAAGAATTTGAATAATTACAATAGAATATTTCAATAAAATATAGAATTGGGGCTAGTATGGCAGTTTGAAATCTTGAATACAAACTTTGTCTGACTGTACCGGGTGGAAAATATAACCGATTTTAGCGAAACCAAAAATATTTAAATCTGTTTATGAATACCTTTCTAACGAATCTGAAAAATCGAAGTTTCATAACGGGAATCAAAAGTTATGGCCAAATGAATTTTCAGAAAGGTCGCTATATAGCATATGTAGCCCTAAAAAATAGATATTTTGCAAACGACCTCGGAATTCGACGAAACCACTTTTGTTGGGTCCGGGATGTCAAACTATTGCTAGGTTTCAAATTTCATAATTTTTGAAGCTAGTATGTGAGCGGGGCAAAAGAAAATGTGATTTGTCAATTTCTGTTAAAAAGGGTCGACCTAAAAATGGACATTTGGCATATGAGCTCAGAATTCGACGAAACTAGTTTTGTTGGGACCGTATCGTCAAAACAAAGCTAGATTTATTTTTCTGGAATTTTTCGATTCAGTTTGTGACCCTGGCAAATTGAAATGTACGTTCAAATTAAATATTGAATGTTTTATTTTTTAATTTGAAAAATAACTGACTGTAACAGTCGAAATGGCTAACGAAACATATCCCATTGTGTCCGGAATGGGGGTATTTAGCTAGGGGCGACAGTCGTTGGGTTCGGATTGGTGTTCGTTTGTAAAAACACTATTTAAAATTTGCTATAAGTCCTCGGCCAATCATATATTTTCTTTTATTATTTTATTTTCTGAAAATATCTCAAAACCCTAGCCGCCTAAGCGATATCGACGGTCCGACGAGCTCCATCCTTCCCCCTTGTTTTCCCGCCGCCACAGGCGAAGCCAGGCCGCGCCACCACCACCATTCGAAAGCCCCTTCGCCCCTCTTCACATCCGACCCAGTTTCGCCACCATCAGAAGCGCCGCCATCGAGCTCTGACGCTCCGAAGTGGGCGCGTTTAAGCCGCCGCCCAGGGTCAATCTCGACGTCGAACTGGAAGAGACTGGTGGCACCGGAAAGCCCTTCCCTCCCTCGTCGACGTCCAACAATCTGATCGACCTATCGGGCAACGAATCAAGTGAAAAATCAAAACCTAAATTTGAGCAGGTTTGAAAACTAACGGGTTATTTAATTTGAATTGTTTTTACACTATAAAGCGTTGCAAAACTTTGAAAAATAATATCTTTTTCGTTCGTTAACGAAATTTGATGAAACAGGAGACACCGTGACCGCAAGGAGGCTCTCTACCATCTAGCAGAAGCCGCGGATTTTTCTGATCTCCCTACGATTTTTAGCACTGCAAAAACCAATGTGAGGAATCTAAACTAAATTGTGTGAATGGAATCGCGTTGTATAAATTATATTAGCGAAGTGTAAATTATATACGCATTGTATACCTCATGTACATGTGTTGTATAAGTTATATTAGCGATGTATAAATTATACAAGCGTTGTATGAAACATATATGCTTTGAATTGTGATGAAATGCAAGTGAATTATAGAAATAATATATATATATACTCCCCTCGTCCACAGACCATGGACGATGTTTATTGCTTGTGATTGACGTGATATTATATGGTATGACGAATGGTTGGAGATAATTGTTTGTGGTCGATATTGTGGTTGAAAAATACCTTTGTGGTTGAAAAATACCCTCTTGTGGTTGAAACAAATTAGAATAAGATTGTGGAATTGAAAATAAAACATGCCGCCTGCGTGCGAACTAGATGCATGATCCCCATTGTCAAAAACCGCGAGGTTTTAAGATAGAGCGAGGAGCCGTACTAGGGACGGTCCCGGTTTTAACTACCCTGCCGTTATGCTGCCGAAATTTTCTGAAATATACATGTGTGAGAATAATTTTCATTTGTTGAAATAAATTACATATGTTGAAACCAATATTCATGGGTTGAGTTGAAATTCATTCGTTGAGTTGAAATTCATGTGTTGAATATTATTTGAATTTAAACAAATAGCTTTAGCGATAAAAATCACATTTTTATATATATATACAAACTGTAGAGAATATTCATGTGTTGAGTTGAAATTCATTCGTTGAGTTGAAATTTGAATTTAAACAAATAGCTTTAGCGATAAAAATCACATTTATATATATATATATA
Organism: Allium sativum; assembly: GCA_030737875.1. Lineage (NCBI taxonomy): Eukaryota > Viridiplantae > Streptophyta > Magnoliopsida > Asparagales > Amaryllidaceae > Allium > Allium sativum. The sequence continues at coordinate 185,787,572 of CM060911.1, forward strand.
TATACAAACTATAGAGAATATTCATGTGTTGAGTTGAAATTCATTCGTTGAATCGAAATTCATGTGTTGAATATTATTTGAATTTAAACAAATAGCTTTAGCGATAAAAAATCACATTTTTATATATATACAAACTATAGAGAATATTCATGTGTTGAGTTGAAATTCATTCGTTAAGTTGAAATTCATGTGTTGAATATTATTTGAATTTAAACAAATAGCTTTAGCGATAAAAATCACATTTTTATATATATATATATACAAACTATAGGAAATATTCATGTGTTGAATTGAGATTCGTTCGTCGAATTGAAATTCATGTGTTGAATGTTATCATATTTTAAAATGAAATGAATAGACAATAAAATCTACATCTTTATTGTGAATATGAAGTGTTAAAAACAGCCACGTGTTGAATAAATATTTTTGAAGATAAAAATATTTCTTTTATCATATATACGCTTTGATAAAAATACACACGTGTCGAAATAAATAATAGGTTGCTAGAAATATCATTATTAGCTTTGTTCTACATATATATACATGTGTTGGACAGGAAAAATGGATTAGCTGTAGAGTAAAGAAATTATTTGCGTGCCCGACAAATAGGTAAGCCTTGATGAGTTGGCTGCGCAATTTTATTTTTATATCAACTCCTGTGAATGCCATTGGATGCGGAGTGCTGGTTATTCTGTGTGAAATAATAAACATCGCCATAGGATAGTAACAATTAATTTTGAACTACACTACATGGCATACTTCCTGACGATAGGCATACTTCATCATATTCCACATAAGCAATTGGAGCTTGTGTGACGAGGTGGAAGATTTACCATACGAGCGAGAGGCTTGTATGGCGATGATTATATACTACAGGTTGAACTGATGACTGATATGGACTATATAAAATATAACGATAAATTGCCAGATTAATAAAAACCCCACACGGGTCTGGAGTTGACAATAATCACGTCTCTCTAGTTATTAGATACGGCACATGGACTATTTATTTCCACACGGAGCGGGGTGACGAGAATTTATTCTCTGGAGTTATTATCTATACAGGCTCCCCCGTAAACACCCGAATATATCACTATAAATATGTGGATGCTTTATAGGATTTATTGGGTACCTAACACGGCCCAATAAATTTCCAAACCCCTCCCCATACAAAGGAGGTTATGGCGAAATTTTTCGAAATATTAAGGCGTTAGTGAAATATTTGAAGTGAAAACGAAGTTGAAATTAATGAATAAACTTATTTGAAATTATAGAATTAACTATATTTATATATATAAATATAAATATAATTAGAAGGAATCGAAGCCATGCAGTTCGTGTTTCGGAATCGTAATTTGAAACGATTAGTACGAGAAATCCGACCATCGGATTTTCCCGAAACCGCAACCGCCGGGTTCACCTTGGAAATATCTTTCCAACGGCACCAACCTTGTAAAAATCCAACGGTTGGATTGTCCGGAATGTTAAATTCAAATCTGAAGAAAAACAGCTCCAGAATCGTTTATATTTATATATAAATATAAATATAATTAAATTAAATCGAATAACGACGCTGCAGTTCGAATTTTGAAACTGTAACTTCAAACGACTAGTGTGGAAGATCCGACCGTCGGATTTTCACGAAACTGGAACCGTTGGGTTCGCTTTGAGAATACCTTCCCACTGATATAGACTTCGTAGAAATCCAACGGTTAGATTTTCCGATATGTGTAAAACAAATTAGAGGAAAAGCAACGCCAGTGCCACGACACGACCTGAGACGTCGTTTAATTAAATATGGCCATTTTTAAATAAATAAAAATGGCGAAAAATCATTATAAAATATTATAAGCAACATAGATTGGAAATAAACCAATTTGGCTTGATCTATTTGATATTTGATGGTTGTATGTGTTGACGAAAATAACACTAAAGAACTGAAATATGGATGTCGAATAATATAACCATAGAAAGAATTGATTTGAATTCTAATTACATGAATTATTTGAAAAGGCCGAACTAACCCTCATTTCAAATAATTGATCGAGCGATTTGAATTGGGAAATGCAAAGACGATTCAAGACCGACGATCTTCGTATCGGTTGGATGGGCGCTGCTGAGGTTCCTGACTGGAGTAGCTACCATGAAGGAACGGAAGTAGTAGCCGTCTGAACGTATGTGTTGATTGGACGGATATACGAGGAATTTGACGCCTCCGGTTTCGTTCAGACCCAGAACGGACTTGTAAATGGACTGTGTGTCTGACATTGGATTTTGTTCTATACTGATTGATCTCTGTTAAATATATATCTGTTTAGCGGCGGAGAATTTATTCTTTTGCTTAACGCCCTTCTCTGAGACGTACGAGCTCATAGGTTATATATCGATGGAAATCAATCGTATGGAGTGGATTGCCTATGTGGCATGCCAAGATGCTGTGATCAAGGCTTTTGTTGCAAAGCAAAGTCTTGTGGTTGATGATCAAAGCATGGTCTACGTGGCCTGGCTTTGTGTATAGCATGGATTCGCGAGCCTCACATCTCGGTATGAGCTAAAAACGGGATACGGACCGCTGGGAGAGTACGACGTTTCTTTCTAGCTTTGGTGGTGTCAGTGACTTACCAGCCCTGACATTTATATCTACTTTTCACCTTTGTGGTTGTTGGATGCGAGGCGCCTCGATTATAGGTCTGTAAGGACCGGGAAACGTGTGTTCCAGCATAATTAATCCTCAAACGTAAGAGAGGACCGGCCCAGCCGATCCATGGTTACCCAGAGTGTGTAGTCCTGAGGCATTTGCTAGAATGTCTCGAAGCGGAGAGGAGCTTGCCCCTTGCCTCGACTCATGACGGAAATCCAATTTCCAATACGAGATAACAGATTCGATTGTAACTTATATATGGCGACATAGTGGCATGGGATGCTCATGTCGCCTATGATTGATATTTATGATGCTATTCATTTTTGAAACATATATGCACTAGTAATAATATCAAATTATTTTGCTTTACACGGATCAAGCATATTTGGCCATTATAAGGTAAAACTCTATCCTCCGGCTTGCGTTGCATTGTATGATGGGACTTGAGACTTATAGTGGCTTCATTCTTTTTTAAAAGCATTGCGTTGTTTTAAAGAATTTACTTTGTTTTAAATGCACTAGCAATCACTGGAGTAAACCCGTTCCGCGAAAGTGGCGTGGTCCTATGATTTGCTTATTACTGTTGTTTAAACTGTTAAATAGATTCCTCATACCAGTCCCCATGATTGACTCGTTGTTTGTTTCACTTTGCAAACGCGGGTGCCCTTATTTTCGCACAGGCAGCCTAGTTCACAGGTGACAGGTTGTTTTTGGCTCTGCACTGTTGCATAGAGTGCATTTTAGCTCATGGCGAGGCTGACTTCACACAGATGACTTTGACATTTTCCGCCATTATTGTACTTATATTATGATTCCGCCACAGGCGATGCAGACTGCTTTACTTTCAGTATTTATTCTCGTATGTATATGTACCACCTTCAGCGATGTAGACTGATACCCTTATTATGTCTCACTGCATGTATGTATTCCGCCTCTGGCGATGATGACTGATCACTCCCCTTTTATTTACTAAGTCATATCCTACGCTGTGCTATTCTGATGTTGTTACATGTTGTGATTCCGCTGTCATATCCATGTAAAATTATTTTATTTATTGTTTTTGCTATTATCTATACTCTGCTATGATGATTGATGTGTTATATTCCAATGATTATCCTTAATACCGCCCCTCGGATTTTGGGATCGTCACATACCGGTAGGAAGTTTCCTCTGGTTTTGGAACCTCCTGTACTCCCAGATGCCCCTCCAGATCCAGACATCTCTTGGAACGCAACGGAGTTTGCTTGGGTGCATGCTCCTTCTGGGATGCACTGTGATTGTGATGATACATTTTTCATATTTATAAATGAAGCAGTAGAGGATGGAAGTCGTCTTTTCTATGATCCAACGGATGGCAAATTGAATATCCGAACTGATGAGAAGTTGGTGAGAACAATGAAATTCTGTTGCAAGATTCTACATGGGACAGAGATCGTCTTTTAGCTACTTTTAACGTTGATGATTTATCTCTCCGCTTTTGGACTCATAGGCGCGTAACATGACTCCCTTCACAGGAACCTTCTACGACAATGATCCTGACGGTATTGTTCTTTAGTTTTCATGTAGCAACACTTATGTACTCTATTATGATGTCTATGTCTGTTAAATTTAGTAATGATAGTGTCTGGACACTTCAAACTAGGATGTTACTCCATGCATGTGTGGAGTACCAGAACCCTTATCTATAATAAAGGTTTTTGCGGTCACCTAAAAAACCGGTTAGCCTTGCAAAAAAATACCAATATAATTTATTATTTATTAATTTTTAATTTTTAAATATTAAATATATAAATATCAACTTTGATTATTAAATATTAAATATTGCTTCTTATTGCTAATTAAACAAATTAATTATCTATTAATTTTATAGAATACTATTCTGAATTATTAATTATTATTAATATCAAACAATCATTATTATTTAGCAATTATAATAATTATTTTTTACATATTAGTATTAAATATAATTACCAATTATGACTATTGAATAATAAATTCGTATGAAACTATACTTTTATATATAGTATTTTTAAATTATTATAAAACTAGGGAAAAAACTTTGTTAAAAATATTAAATATTTATTAATTATTGTTATGTAATGCTTATTGCTAAATATTAATTTTTACTTATTTCTTAAAAGTAGTATTACTTAATATTTCGTATATTATAACTAAATATTAATTATTACTTCATACACCTGTATTTAATAGTAATTATGCTTATAAAAGTTAAAGGATGAATAACTTTAAGTGTGTTTTTTGCAACTGGGTCTACCAGTTTTAAAAAATGCAGTTATCGCAAGTGGCGAAAACAGTTGCTAAGATATTTTTTTGCAATGAGTTCGGAAGTGTTATTGCAAATAATACGTTTGTTGGCCACTGTTATGGAAGCGTAGTTACTAAAAATATGCTTTTGCAACTGGTAGGGATGCACAGTTGGTGAAAATCTGATTTTTGTATCCAAAAGAAAAGACTACCTGTTAAATCCCATCTATTGCAACTGCTACTAAAGTTTCACAGATAGATATTACTTACTGCAGTTGTCATGTGATGCCAGTTGCAAGTAGCTAGTGCAATAGGGTATTTTTTTTGTAGTGACACCTTTTTTTGGAAAATTCACACACAGTCATATGTATTAAAGCCTTTTAGTGCTAATTACTTCACATCGACAGTGCTTCACTACGCTTCTCTTCTATGCATTAGTTACATCCACTGCGTATATTTATGTTGTATTTTATGGGACTAACGACTTTGCACACTACACTGTCGTACCTAAATAGTACTTCACTTTTCTTCCACACACCACCTTCTGGCTAATCGATTTAATAAGATTATTTGTTTATCTGTATTCATTTCTTGATTTTTTTACACTGTTTGATTAGAATAATTTTTTTTAATACTAATTTCTTAACTTTTTCGAAAATCGTTTTTGTAGAATATTTGTTGTTACGATAAACATTACTTAATTTTTTGGAAAACCAATTTTAGAATAATATTAGATCTTCGATATTTATTTTTTAACTTCTTACAAAATCGATTTTATTAGAATATTTATTGTTACTATATTTACTTCTGAACTGTTTACAAAACCGATTTCATTATAGTATTTTCTATTGTTCTTATTATTTCAATTTAAAAAAAAGAATTTAGTAGCATATTTGCTTTTATCAAATTCACTTCTAAACATTAAAAAAAATTGATTCTAGTACAATATTTGTTGTTGTTAAATTAATTATTAACTTTTTAGCAAAATGGATTTTCATATATATAAGATACATGAATTATTCGGAAAGGCCGGGTTTATACCCGTTCTGAATAATTGATTCGACAATAAGTCGATGATGAAGACAGTGGTTGAAGACTGGAGGTCTTCACATCGTTTGGATGATTACTGATGTCTTGATTGGGCTGTACACCCAAGACAAGGTAATAAGCGGTGATCGTCCAGACGTACTTGGAGATCGACCGGATATGCGAGGACCGCTCTCGTGTATTGGACATTTGGGACGAGGAATAAGGTGCCTCCGGTTTCATTCAGACCCAGAACGGACTTGTAAATGGATGTGTGTCTGACATTGGATTTTATTCTGTGTTGATTGATTTCTATTAAATATATATCTGTTTGGTGGCGGAGAATTTATTCTCTTGCTTAACACCCTTTTTCTGAGACGTACGAGCTTAGAGGTTATATTTCGATAGACATCAGTTGCATGGCGTGAATTGTCAGTGTGGCGTGCTAAGATGCAAATGATCAAGGCTTCTGTTGAAAAGCAGAGTCTTGTGGTTGATAATCAAAGCATGGATTTAAATAGCATAGCTTTGTGTATATCGTTAATTCGTGAGCCTCACACCTCGGTATGAGTCAAAAACGGAATAAGGGACTCAAGGAGTGCACGACGTTTCCTTCTAGCTATGGGTGGTGTCATGGTATGCAGCCCAGACATTTTTTATACTTTTTATCTATGCGGATGATGGATTGCGAGGCGCCTCAGATATATCGGTTACTACGGAGCCGATGGATAGGTCCTATAGGACCGGGAAACATGTGTTTAGGGATACTAATCCACTAACGTAAGTATGGACCGGCCTTGGAGGATCCAAGGGTTCACTACGGGGAACCCTGAGGCATTTACTAGAGTGTCTAGAAGCCGACGAGGAGTACATCCCTTGCCTCGACTCATGATAGAAATCCAATTTCCAATACGTGACATTTCGGTTTTGATTGTAGAATTAGTATGGCGACATAGTAGGATGGGGTACTATGCCGTCTATGATTGATACATTTATATATGAAGTTTGTTTGACACTATACACTTATAGTAATATTAAAATGATTTGTTTTAATAGTACCAAGGATGTTTGGCTACTATATGGTAAAACTCTATCCTCCGGCTTGCATTGCATTGTGTGATGGGATCTGAATCTGATAATAGCTTCATTTTTCCAAAAAGCATTGCGTTGTTTATTTTATGCATTGATATTCTTGGGAGGAACCCGGTTTCGTGTTATATGGCGTGGTCCCTTGATTTACCCTATTTTAAAGTAAAATTTTAAATAACTGTTTTAGTTCTCACACCAGTCACATGACTAACCTGGTGTTTATTGTTTTAACCTAAACTCTAGGTGCCCCTATTTACCACACGGGCAGCTAGTAGTTGGGTTCACAAATATTTCTTTTCTTGGATCCTGGATTTACAGCTGAAACTATATTCGGAAAGCTCTGTATCCGTGTATTTCTTTGAGCTGTGTTATGTATTATTTTTCCACTGCTATGTATTGTATTTTAATCCCTGATATTTATCAAACGTATATTATTTATTCATATTCTGTTATATTCTTATACTCTGATGTAATTGTTGTAACAGGTAATGAAATGTTCTTCTGTTTGTGTTCTGATTAGCTTTGTTCTCAAAGCAGTCCGCCTTCTTGTTCGGTTTAGGCCAACCGGGAAGTTCGGTTCGCTACACGAAATCAGTTGCTAAGATATTTTTTGCAATGAGTTCAGAAGTGTTATTGCAAATAATATGTTTGTTGGACATTGTTATGGAAGCGCAGTTACTAAAAGTATGCTTTTGCAACTGATAGGGATGCACAGTTCGTAAAAATATGATTTTCGTATCTGAAAGAAAAGATTACTTGTTAAATCTCATATATTGCAACTGTTACGAAAGGTTTACAGCTAGATATTATTTACTGCAACTGTCATGTGATGCCAGTTGCAAATAGCTAGTGCAACAGGGTATTTTTTTTTGCAGTGACACTTTTTTTTTGGAAAATTCACACACACATACACATATGTTACTAAAGCCTTTTAGTGCTAATGACTTCACATCAGCAGTGCTTCACTACGCTTCTCTTCTACACATTAGTTACACCTAATTCGTATATTTATGTTGTATTTTGTGGGACTAACGACTTTACCCACTACACTATCATATCTCTCTAGTATTTCTCTTTTCTTCCACACACCACTTTCTGGCTAATCAATTTTATAAGGATATTTGTTTATCTGTATTCATTTCTTGATTTTTTAAACTGTTTAACTAGAATATTTGTTTTTTAATATTAATTTCTTAACTTTTTCTAAAAAGTTTTTTGTAGATTATTTGTTGTTATGATAATCATTACTTAATTTTTTGGAAAATCAATTTTAGAATAATATTAGATCTTCGACATTTATTTTTTAATTTCTTACAAAATTGATTTTAATAGAATATTTATTGTTGCTTTATTTACTTCTGAACTATTTACAAAACCGATTTCATTATAGTATTTTCTATTGTTATTATTATTTCAATTTAAAAAAAATTAGTAGCATATTTTGCTGTTATCAATTAATTCACTTCTAAATATTAAAGAAAAACGATTTTAGTACAATGTTTGTTTTTGTTAAATTAATTATTAACTTTTTAACAAAATCGATTTTCATATATATAATATTTCATAACTTTTTTTAAACTAAACTACAAACATTAGAACATTTTCTATTTCAAGACAAAAAGTGTTGGCCCTAAGACTTTTAACGGCTCAGCAACTTCACCATTCCCGTGCTCTGATCCTTAACCCTACGGAAAAGATTTCCCCCACAGGGCCGTAGACACCAACATCACCTTCCTCATCTATCGTAATTTCTACCACACCATTTTCTTTTATCTTCTCTCCTCTACACATGACGATACAAGGGCAGGCCCTTCCCTCTTCCAACGTGCTAAGTTACAATTTCCCCCATCTCTCTTCGTCACCTCCCGCTGAATTGTCTTAATGACCTAAGTTTTCAACCTCCTATCCGCTTGTAATCATAATCGACGGTAGGTTGAGGATATTATTTTCTATGAGGTCCGACGACCTTAGAAAATGAATCAATTCACTGCAGGGGATTAAGTAGAGGCATACAGCTCAAACCCTTCACATCATACTCTTCTATTGTCGCAATAAACTGGTATGCCTAAAAAAGCTTCTCCTCGCACGAAGTATTTACATATTTGGGTTGTAGGGTTCCAAAAGTAGGTTCTTTAATGGACCATTAATCTTTAAATATCTAAACATGTGCATATTATGTTGGCAAATTCTATTTGAACCCAGCAATGTACAGAATAGCCCCCAGAAGTTGAAAAAATCGATATACCTCCAATTTTGCAGAGTGACCCCCGCTAATTAAAAAAAAGCCAAACATTCCCTTTCAGATAAGGTGAATATGTTGTTTTATAGTGTATCTAGCCTACGTGGTTCCGTAGAGTACCACGTAGCTTCTCTACAGGGTACACTACTATGAAAGGGCTATTAAGATGTATACTAAGAAACCACACAGAGCAACTATGTGATGTGCAGAAAATTGGAAAAAATTATAATAGAGAAAGGATATTTTCGTTTTTGTATTTTTTTGATAAAATGGGGGGTCACTTAGCATTTTTTTTGGATTGAAATAGAATTAGCCTATTATGTTTCGTATGTTGTTTGCTGATAGGTACGACTGAATTTACAATGTTTGTTGAGTTACGTTGTCTGTAGTCTGTATCACGTTCACACTGCAACATAAACTGGGGGTGCGTTCTTGGCGAACGAAAATTAGGTATTTGAGCGGGGCATTGGAGCGGGGTATTTGAGCGTGATACTGTAGCGAACGGGGAATGTGTTTTTAGCTACGAACATGGTATTTTGAGATGGTTATTTAATTGTTAAATTAATTGTTATGAATTAATTAAGTACTGATTTTCAATTGGACCGTTAAATATAATTAGCGAATGTGTTTTTACCATTTAAAATAAAAATAAAAAATGACGTTAAGCTTTAATAAATAGTCTATAGTAGACATTAAGCATCAATAAACAATGTACAACAAAACATTAAAAAATTGGATGAAGGTGGGAGTTAATCCCTAGTCACTCTCCAACTAGCCATGTACATTTACCAACCATGATATGTTTACTTTTAGTTCTAAGGGGGATCAGACTAATTAATTACCTTGCGTCGGACGCGTCCAACGCCAACTGGATAAATTCCAGCAACGAGCAAACGTTCCTTTTGAAAGGAGAAAAAAGTGTTGGCGTCCGATGCGTCGGAGTGTCGGACGCGAACTAAAATCCCAACGGGGTTTTTTATGACTGCGAACGGCCCCTGATTTAAACCAGCAAACTCTCGGCAAAACTCTGTGATAACTTTATCTTTTATTTGCAGGTTAGTATAGTTCTGTCTAGTTCTTTTCCTTTTCTTTCTTTGAGCTTTGCTTTAGTAGTAGTAGTACTATAGGTCTACCTGGATGCACCAGTGACAGGATAGTTCTATTGATGATTTTTTGATGGGTTACACGTTAATACTAAATTTATATCTGAACATTTTTATGTCTTCTATTGTACATTGCACTGTAAATTTTTTCATTTCTTTTTGTAATGATTTAACAAGTACTATTATCTAAAAAATAATTATGCTAGGTTGTTCAATCGTACATTATTTAGCAATCTTATCTTTTAATTGTTACTTTGGGTTCTACGTGTAAAAGGCAATTCAACTTTAATAATACTCGCACGCACGCTCGCTTGCTTAGCCTATACAATAGGCTTGAAAGTTTATTTCGCTATGAATTTCCACTAACTTTTTAGACGTTTCTATGTTATGTAGATCATTTGTTGATTATTTTATATTAGTTTTTTTGGTTTCTAAGTGTAGTTATAACCAAGGATGTTGGTTAAAATATGCCTTCATTTGTCTTCGCTTCAACAATAGTTTAGTTATCGTTCTCTTCTATTTGATTCTAGATTGATGACTTTATTTCTGAATTATACAAATCATACAATTTTGTACTATGCATTGGATTTATCCAGTTTATTTTTTACGATAATCTATGAGACTGAAAACCTATACTGTGAGATAATAGCAACGTAATATAATATGTTGTGAGAAAAATTGTCTCGTATGGAGTTTGTGGTAAATGGATGATCCAAAAATATTTTATCCTTTGATAGAGTTGCTGATTATATTTCTGGAAGAACAACATTTTACGCATAAACATAGATTCTAAATTTTCAGAAAATGCTTACTTTCATGCTTTAGCAAAAGTTGCTATTACTCAAATTATTCTCTTTTTGATATTACTCACTTTATATCCATTATTATAAGGACTTTTTACCCATTTAGGCCTATTTAGAAATAGTATTACACGTATAGCCAAGTTTTAGAATTAATTACATATATAGGCTTGTTTTGGTTTCTAAGGCGAGTTTTCAAAACTCGCCTTCGACAGAACCCACCACACACACACCAACTAACAACAAAACCTATAGCATTCAGTAATTTTCCTCTTATTCACTGAAGTTGAATAACATTTCACTATAGAAACAGAAGAGTCACAAGAGACCATTCTGTGTAATTGCACTGAAGTTGAACAACAAAATTACTGAATGTTATATGTAGTGAAATATTCACATGTAGCGAATTTCATAAACCAAATAACAACAAATATTTACTATAGAGCTGATTACAAGAGACCATAACATAGAAATAAGTACTAAAACTCAGGAGGAAACAGATGCTAACACGAGACTAGATACAATAGCTTAGGATACAACAAATGCTAATTAGGAAAATAGTACGATAACCAAACTACATCTGACGTTCATGCTCTTGGGATGTGAAGCTGCTTAATCATCACGTTTAAGCCGCAACTGTTCAATAATGTTACGGAGATGTCTAATCTCTTGTTCAAGTTTGTTTGCATATGCTATTCCCCTTGGCCCTATCGGTTCGTCTATCCATTCTGTCTAATTGCACCCATTCGGATATGATGGACATTGCTGAATGCGATGACCAATATCGTTGCCATCTGCTCGAACCACAACTTCAACTGGATAACCGCAATAGCAACAAACTTGATTAGAGTAACCTTCCTATTCATATGGAATTGGAACATGTGGTACTTGATAAGAACCAACTTCTTGTCGTGGTACAACGACGGACTGTTCATGCGTGTGTTAAACGTTTGGTACTTGGGCTTGATGTGAAGGTTGGACGGGCCGTTGTTCGGACGGTGATCCAAGCCGAGAGTTCAGTTCGTTTAGAAACTCGAGTTCATCTGCAAGCGCCTGAAGTTCCATCTGTTCGCACGCCTCTTCCTCAGAGTCTGGAGATGATGGCCAAGAAGGCATAGTTGTGGTAAAGCACAGGGTAGTTGGAAACAAAGTTGTGGGAGTGAGGTAAGTTTTGAGAAGTTCGACAGAGATATATAGCTGCGTAGTGTACAAGTGAATAGAGGGTAAAACAAAGAATGATATGAAGGGTCACTGGTAGGGAATCTACTTTATGTATGGTACTGTAGGGAATCTGGTTTACTTGCTGCACGACACTTTAACCCTACTCTGACTAGTCGTATCAGAAGAGAATCTGCTTTACGGTTTTTATCAGCAATATTCATACTTCTAGGAATTTTAATATATTGCATTACAGAACTGAGAATTTTACGACGACAACGATTACAACATTAAGAAACGCAAACTACAATCATACGAACTACAACAAAGGAACACACGAACATCAAATTCGAAGTACAATAAAACACATTAATATGGTTTCCACATACACCTACCACAGTCATGGGTAAAATCTAGCTCTAGGTGACTGAACTCCACGTTCGCAGATCGAAGGGTCAATCCACTGCTTAAATAACAACAATCAATTTTAGCAGGAAAAACCATGTGGTCCTCATAGGCTTCACAGCCGAAAAATCTATGACCAGCATTTTTTTTGATTTTGGAAACAACCACAACCGATACTTCTCCACAACGGCAAATAGGGTTGGATCCACCAGGAATTAGTGGCTCTACAACGCGCCCTGCAACTACCTTTTATTTTCTAGGTCGTTGATTTACTACCGATTCATCGTCGTTTTCCCATTTGTCCATGGTGGAGCCTACACTTTCTTTTCCTTGTTTCGACATGGTGAAATTGTGAATGAGGGTTTAGCTGGATTCAGAGAAGCCGCTATATATACAAGAAAACAGGGTCGTTCCCAACCATATATAATTTAAATATTTCTCTACATAAAGGAGTTAAAAAAAGGGTCTTCCCAATTCACATGAGCAACATGACAGGCCAACAGTGTACCAGGAGAGAATCTGCTTCACGTACTCCTTTAACCCTCCACTGACTAGTCGTATCAGGAGAGAATTTGCTTTATGTACTCCTTTAACCCAGCACGACACTGTTTCGTCTGACGTATTATTGTGGGGAATCTGCGTTGCAGAGATGTAATGTTGTTATTTCGTAGATGTTTCAAACCAGCCTTTCTTCCTCTCTCCCTTATTAAAGACCAACCAACCTCTCTCTTCCTCTCTTCACCACTCCTTGGTTTTTTATAGAGTAGTTCACTGTCAAAATGGCTAACGGGGTATACTGTGACGATACCATGGTTCAAATGTACGATGAGTACGAGCGGGGTAAACAACCTGCAGATGATGTCGAATTTGTGCTCGAAATGCAAATGGGAGTCCAAGTAAATGCAGCAGAGGTCGAGTCTGAACTTTTTAGTGCAACACAACCAAACGTTGCAGTCCAGCGCATCGGACCGGTTCAAAAATCTCTCAATGCTCAGTTGAGGGAAGTTCTTGCCCGGCAGAACCCCGATAGGTCAAGCTCCAGCATGACGGGTCGTTCAGTCCTTTGCTATTGCGGAGTCGAATGTAATGTGCTTGTTTCTAAAAGTCAAACGAATGCAGGTCGTCGCTTTTATGGTTGCAAAGCGTACATTCATGCACAAAATCGCCAAGGGTTGCAGAGTTGCAATTTTTTTCATGGTATGATCCACCTTTAACTGAGAGGGGTGTCCAGTATGCACTTGAGATGCAAGCTGAGGTTAATCGCTTGGAAAGAATGAATGTGGCAATTAAGAATGAAATGCTTCATGGGTGCTACGGTTCATTCCGAAGTTATGGCTTGTAGGTACATTGTACCGGGTCGTGGTTCTGTTGTATAGTTGGGTCTAAGTTATGTTGTATCGTTGGGTCTAAGTTATGTTGTTTTGTTGGGTCTACATTATTTTGGGTCTTATTTATGTTGTATTGGGTCGTACTAATATAATTTATAATATAATATAATATAATTATATGTCAAACCCTGTACCTTATGCCGTAGCAGTTGTTACCATTCGAGTTATTAAAGATATATGCTTATAAGTTGTTATTCATGTGTGGTAATACATTACAGATGTGATGTATTAAAACTTCTAATGGTTTTTTTTGTATTCTGGTAACTATTTGGAAGTGTTAGAAGCTAAAAATATGTACTTGGCAAGATTCAAACCTGGATCTCTCACCAAGAAGGCACACACATCTACCAATCAAGCCAAGCATGCTTTTATGCAACTTTTATACAGGTGAGTTTTGAAAACTCGCACAAAGGCGCGTTTTCAAAACTCGCCTATATGCTCACCTGGACAAAACAGGTCTACTTTTGTAATAACTTTTGAAAGATGGCTAAACATGTTATAAGTTTTAAAAAGAGGTCTACACATTTGAACTGTCCTTATTATAATGGCTGTACTTGGATTGCATGTGCTCAAATATCATGGCAGCGTTTTGAATATAAAGTTCCTTATTGCTCAAGTTTTTGTTGTTTACTTTATGAACGATGATAGCAAACTAGAAATTTATTATATGCATCTATGTTACGGTAATATCTCAAATATGAGCAAGATTTTACATCGTTTAATAGTGCCCAAAATAGTTAAGAAAACACTATAGTGAAAGCATCAACATTCACCACTAAGGTAGCCTAAGTGCCTAACATGCTCGAACTCTACGACTGAAAGTACTTGTAAATATAATTTTTTTAAGCAATTTATAATAATCTTACAAACTTCGTAGAATGACTTTTATGATACATAATATAGTTTAAATAGCGCTTAAATATGCTAGATTAAATGCATTTTGTCCGTATAAATTTTTGGACCTACTGAAACTGTATAAATGGTTTAGGAAATAAATTCATAATGTATTACAAATCAGACCTTCATTTGATTACTTTTATATTTTCCTTTGCTAACTATATTTTATTTTTTTCTAAATTCATACTTTCTTTATTTTCTGCTTTTCCTTTTGATGAATAGTATATTAGTATTTGTATGAAGTGATTTTCGCACATCCATTAGGCATCGTCTTGCTTAGGCAATTTCCACTTTTCAGCCGATTGTTCATATCCACTTTCTAAGTGACCATCCGAGTTGTAAATAGCGAAATGTAGAAAACTATTCTTTAACTAACATGTAATAAAAAAAAATTAACAAAGAAGTTGAGCTTTAGAAACTATCTAGGATACTGTCACTTCTATAATTCTTACAAGTATGCAAAATGAAGATAATAAATAAAATGTTAGGGGGAAAGCATAATTTCGGCTATATCAATAAATGAACATTGTAAAGAATATGTAACCACATTAATGTGGTTAATGAAAGTTTTGTCTAGATATAGAATAGAAATAAGTGCTTAATTTCCTTAACTTTTACAAAAAGATTGCAAATTTTATAAAGCCCACGATAACATGAGCTTGATCAGTAAGTTTAAAATCTTGAAAATATTTGCGTGTAACAAACACTAATTTCTTATGTATGTAACTTTTATTCTATAAGCTTTATTAAGCGTTTCCAAAATTTGGCCCGGCTATGTATTACCATCGTACTTGCATTGTTGGTAGATACAAATATAACATGGCAATTATGCTTGCTTGATGGCATTAACTGTCATGTATCATGCACAAGAACTAACTTAGAAAACTTCCTTGAACAAAAGGAAAGACGAAAGGCTAACTGATTTCAAGAACATTATGTCAATCATCCATTGTTATGCTCATACAAAGCGGTTATTAGATACCAAGTTTCCATGGTACATGTTCGTTAAAAGATACGTTCGTTGATTGTTAAGAAAACGACAATATATAAGTGATTGGAAAATCAAATGTACAAACGGAACCTAACACAATATTATCGTTAGTGATTTTTTATTTTTGGTGTACATCTAATAAAATTATTGATCAAATTATGTGTGCTTGAAAATTAGTTATTGCATTAACATAAACCACAAATAACCATGTAGCGTAAACATCAAACTACCGTCCAACATACGTAACAAGTATAATTCTCCAATTATGAATTACGAAAGAGTTACACAGAAGTAATATGTTAGACCTTTTTTCTGAATTCTTGGTTCGCTCAAATTTGAAGTTTAGTTGGTTTTTTCTTATACATCCATAAAAAGAGAAGTTCAAAGAATTTGTTTGCTATAATTGCTAATTTTGGGAAAATGAAAAACAAGTATGTTTTTACTATTCTGATGATTGATATAAAAAATGGAATATTATTGAACTTTCATGTATGTTCAAAGTGATTATATTAGTTTTTTTCTTTTTTTCTTACTGGTGATAAATATAGTTGGGGGTATTTTTGGATAAAAATTAAACTTTTCATGGTATATACCAGTAATTAGTTTCAAATTTCCACATTATAAAATCATTTTTTTTGCAAAGTGTAACCATCATATGACGCTTACAAATTGCTAAATACAGTTAATCGAATAATCTAGGTATGTTGCATTTTCTATGTACAAAGGATTCAATGGTTATGATATTACATGGTGAAGTTAGAGAAGATATCACTATATCAGCTCAAAATTATCCTATTACTTATATCATATACATAACATGCTATACATTCATGTTTCGTGCTTTAAATTTTAAGATGCATCATTATTGTTTGCTCACTTCCTTGATGCAACAGACCAAATATCTATAATATGTCCCAGACTCCCATGGAAAGAGATGTTCAAGTGCCTACAAACTAACTTTGGCATGGTATGAAAATAGATTCATATCTCACTTGATTTTCCAATAAGACTTTTATGTCCAGTGAATGTTTGAGTTTAGTCATGATTAGTTTATTTGCTTTATTTGCAAGACCTTGATATGCTTTCTAATATCCTATATTGGTCCATCAAAGTCCTTTATATATATATATATATATATATATATATCTCGTGCTTACGATGAATTTTAGATGAATGGAAAATACGGAAATGTCCTATGAATTTAGTTATACGAGGAATTAAATAAATTGCATTTAGCATACAATTTTGCATAAAAAGAAAACCAAGTGTTTTTTTACTATAATTTATACGATTGATATCAAAATGGAATGTTAGTTTAGTCTGTGCATGTTTAATGAGATTATATTATTATATTTTCTATTGATAATAAATATAATTAGGGATATTTTTTAGATTAAAATGTAACTGTATATTTCATTTGCTGGTAGTTATTTTCTATAATACGCCTCTATCATTTGATGCGTCTCAGGTTGCTAAATTCACTTGCTGGACCAATCTAAGACACCTTATATTCCATGTTTATGAATTTATGATATATAGTGCAAAGTTGGAAAAATATAAAATCGGATCAAAATTATCTCTGTTCTTTTTTTACATGTCATAAACTATATACAAATTTAGTACTTGCCACTTTAGGGTGTATCATTATTGCTTAAATAGCAGAACTTTTGAAAAATATACTGCTCTATATAATATAGTAGAACATTCATTCATTTAATCGTCAAATTGGCTGTTAGTTCTTCATTTTAAGTTCTAGGAAAAAATAGTCCCTTCTTGATTTTTTGCGCAATGTCAATAGATGCTGAAAATATATATTCATTTTTTAAGACAATCGGATTTATGGAAAATTTTATCAATCTTGAAGCAACGTAATATAAATATTTAAAGTAAAGAGGAACACAAATTTATGAAAGCCAAATGTAAGAAACTTACCCTAGAAGATATATCGAACTTCATATCTAATGTAATGCTTATAAAGGAACATGGATCCCACACAACAAGTATGGGTATTGTTGAGTCGTTGACTTCTCCCTAAAGAATTTTCCAGAAACTTCCATCTACCAACACATTGTCTTAATACAACGTAAATAAATAACCTGTTAATGTTTTATTAATAGAACTTTTTTATTTCTTCATGCCCAAGGCTATCTAGGATACATCATGAATATGTAAGTTTACAAACTCTAAGCAAATAAAATAATCAAATCACACCTATTTTTTTATTCCCATTAGAGGTATTGCATTTAAGAATACTGAAAAATAGTACCAATTCAAAAATTCATTTTAGGTAGTTCATATTCAGATATCCTACAAATTCAGATATTTCCTATACTAGATAAACTAGTATAACCGCATAACGGTGGGAAAACCGACTTTGTAATAGGGATCATAAGTCAACAGTAATTGTAAATTAATGCAATATTTAATTTTGTAAACAACTTTTATACCAGCTTGTATCTATTTTGAAAGCGGCTTGCTTGATTTGTGCAGAAATTTCATTCATTTCCAAAAAAGGATTATCCAATACATTTAACATAATATTTATTTTTTATTTTTATCAACAACGATAATATATAATTCTTATGATGTAATAAAATAAGAAACAAATCTCTATAAAATCCAAATATAAGGTAGTTTTTATCCAATGTCAAATCAATACGTAGAAATATTAAATATCTGCATTAAATGAAGAATTCATTATAATAGGTACATTATACACTAATGCATAATAAATGTAATGTCCCGTAATTTTAGCCGTATAATAATTAATTTATTTAATTATTTAACATATGATTTAGAGATTTAAATGGTTGTTTAATTAAATAATAATGAATATTCAATTAATATTTATAATATAATAAAATATTATAACGCCGAAATAGTCAAAAATAGCCGAATTCGCAATATTGTGTGAATTGGATAATTTAAAGTGTTTAATTCAGTTTAGAATTGATTTATAATGACGATTCTAGAGTTAGAACGTATAAATTATATTATAATTATAATCGAGCTCGAAATGGCGCGGTAGTTCGCTATTTGGCGATTTGAACTTTAAATGAATATACAGAATCCGTTTTAAATCGGATTTCTGTGAAACAAGAAACATTCGGAGCTAGTGAAGTATATTTTTCTAATGGAAGAGAAAAATCAGGATTTCGTCATGTAGATTTTGATTTATGTACAAATCAAATTTTCAAATAGTCGCTATGGAATTCCTTTATAATTTATAACGATTTGTAAAAGAATTTCTATTTTTAATTGAATATCGGTTAACTCTGATTATGAAATATCGAGTTGTAAAGCCATATATATTTATTTTGGAGCCGTATGGTATTCTATTGTGAATATATACGATAATATTTATTTATAAATATTTAATTTAATTATTTTTAAATATATTTAATATTTAAATGTATTTATTTAGAGCGTTAAAAATAGCCAGTTTTGCAAACGAACTCCGTTTTCGACGAGACTAATTTTGTTGGATCTGGAATATTAAATTATTGTTATATTTCAATTTTCATGATTTTTGCAGTCAGTGTGTGGCCGTACGGATTTTTAATGTGAAAAACAGTTAGTATTTTAACGGTTAAAAATACGTTGTGTGAGCAAACGGAGTCGGAATTCGACGAAACCAGTTTCGTTGGGTCCGTAATGTTAACTGAAGGTATATGTCCATTTTCATGATTTTTGGATATCGTATGTAATTATACGGATTTCAAACATCAAATACATATAACGGTTGCTTAAAATTTAATATAATATTTGAATATAAAATTATTAAAATCTATCTATAAATACTCTACCATCCTTAAGCTAACCCTAGATTATTTCTCTGGTCAATGAATTTCTAAGCCGCCACCAAAATAATTCTTCCAGGAATAAACAAAAGAAAATTCTCGGTTCAAAAATCAATTTAAAAATCAATTGTTCAATGAAAAAATCCGATTCCGGATTTGTTGAGTCTGAAATTGCGAGAGCTTCAAATTGACTCTTTTTTAAATGGTGCGGTTCTACCTACGAGGGCTCAAAGTCACAGCGACAAGCCTAGGGCATTCGATTTCCGCCTAACCAGTGATGCAGGGGTTGTGTTGGAAGTCGCGTTGTGTTCGATGAGGCGAGGCGCACTGATGGAAAGAGTTTGGGGGATTTCAACGGTAAATGGTGACGTGCAAGTCCTGAAGCGGGGGTTTTTGAGCTGAGAACGAGATTCTAGAATGGAGTGCGAGTTGTGTATTTTATTGATGAAATGGAAGAGATCAAGAAGGGATGATCGTTGGTTGTGGTGGTTCGTGGAACGGTGGTCCGGAGAGGGAGAATGAGGAGGATGAACGGACGATAATGGCTAAAGTTGTATAGGAAAACGCATTTGTATTCAGGGAAGAAGGGTCCGCTATAGTCTGGTATTAAGAAATGAAGATGAGCCGAAGAAAATGGTTGAGGCCCAATAGAAAATAAATATCCAACTTTTATTTAAATTAAAAGGTATATTAACTTCTAAATTGTATAACTTCATCATACTTTATTAGAATCCAACAAAACTAGATCCATTAGGATCGTATGGACGGACACTACACAATGGAACTGTTTTGGGGTGGATTGGAGCTCGTTACAATTTACAGCAAAATAAATTGTCCATCTGAATCAACTGACAATTATCATTATTTACCGATGATCGTCCTATGTGAGTAAATCTCACTAACTCTGCTCAGTTTATATTTTCATAACGTATTTTTTAAAAATGATAAATATTGTTTGATAGTTGTGTGTTGATTGTTTGGTTGAATTGCTAATTTATTGTTTGGAATTACAGATAACAATATATACACATATCGTTAAACAAACATCGATTCTATC
This sequence comes from Allium sativum, assembly GCA_030737875.1. Taxonomy (NCBI): domain Eukaryota; kingdom Viridiplantae; phylum Streptophyta; class Magnoliopsida; order Asparagales; family Amaryllidaceae; genus Allium; species Allium sativum. Next base: position 185,808,431 of record CM060911.1, read on the forward strand.
TATCAGAATAGTACATACTGAAATGAAATTGATGTGAATTATATTGTGTAACATATGTGGATGCAGGGAAACAGATTGGAGGGATCCAACCAACATTTATTTACTGTTTTCATATATTGTGATATATGATGTGATATATAATCTGTGGTTGATTATGTGTATTTGGACGATATTAATTATAGTTATATGGTATGTTAAATACCATAAGGAATACTGGAATGTAGAAACAGAATTTTCAAAGTGTATATTGAAAATGAAATATATTTATATAAAATCAAATGATTTTATAAAAAGGAATTTCAAAGTGGATATCGAATTTAAGGATTTTATAAAACCAATGGATTTTATAAAGGGAACATTTATTTAGAAAATAAATAGAATTATATAAATGGGATATTTATATAAAATAAATAGAATTGTATAAATGAAATATTTGTAAAACAAATAGAAAATGAAATATTTGTAAAACAAATAGAAATAGAAATAATTGTAAACCAAATAGAAAAGGAAATATATACAAAAGGAATAGGATAATTATAAAAGGAAGTATTTATATGAAATAAATAAGAATTATAAAAGGAAGTATTTGTAAAATGAATAAAATTTTATAAAAAGAAAATAAGTGGAAAGTAAATATAAAATAGAAATCTGTTTTAATAGATAAAATTGAGAAGAATAATTTATAAACGATGTTTGTACATTAAGAAAAATATTTATTATTGGATAAATAAAAATAAAAGTCTGAATTTATATAGAGAAGTAGAAAGCGGTTTTAACACCGATATTTTTAATAGAATGTGAACTCAGCATTTATAAAGAGAATTATAGATGAGATTTAAGTGTTAGAAATTAAAAGGAGATTCCGTATGAATAATCCTATAAATAGAAACATAAATAGAATTTGGAAATGGGATATTATTTTAAAATACGAAATCAAACTTAATGGGTCATATAAAAAGGAATATTTTCACATTCGATGTGAATAATGGATTAAGATAAATATTTTATAAATTAAAACATTTATAAAAGAAAATTGGGTTTTGAAATAGGAATTCAAATGGGAATTTGAATAAGATAGGAAATAGGATTAAAACAAAATAGGGTTAATTGAATGTTAGTTATTTGAATTAGAGTTAATCGAATATTAGTTATTTGAATTAGAGTTAATCGAATATTAGTTATTTGAATATAATTATTCGAAGGAGAGTTATCAAACAAAGTTATTCGAAGGAGAGATTATTGAATATAGTTTATTCGAAGGATAAGTAAATCGAATATAGTTATTCGAAAGGAATTATCAAATATAGTTATTCGAAAGAGAGTTATCGAATATAGATTATTTGAGAGAGAATTATACATTTAAATTCGACTATATCGAATGTAGGGAAGTACTAGTAACTTTCCGCTCTTAAATCAAGATTTATTTATTAATAAATTAGTTGTTTGTGTATTTATCCAAATTAAATAAAATCTATATTTAAGTTATTATATATTTATATATATCGGAAGTATGGGATTATAACCCTATTGTTATAATCAAATGAATTCTGTAAAGGAAGTGGATTCGTAAATAGAATCCGAGAGTTATGTAAGGAAGTTTTGTTGAAGATTTAAAATGTGAACTTGTCTATTTCGAGGTTAATAATGTTGTTCAGTTAAGGTCTGTGAGGTAGATATACCTCAACTTGATTGACTTCGCTTTTAACTAAGGAATGGTTAAGGTTCGATAGTGAAGGTTGGTTAAGTGAATTTAGTTAATGGTGTAATGGTTTAAGTTGGCATAGCAACGTTTTATTTAAACATCTGTTTAAATCCAATGAAGGAGTTTGGGAATATTTTTCAAATAAGAATCAGAAATGTTTCCTAATATAGAAAATAAGAAATGAGAGAGTAAATATGGAAATGTTTTCCAATAATTAATAATGTATATTTTTTAATTTTAGAAAATAAGAATTTACGAATATACGGAAATAGAGATAGGGAAATGAATAATTGAATGGCAAATTAAAGTAAAGGGATAAGTGTTGATTGATGATTTATCGATAAGATTTCCATTTGAAAATACATCCGTTGTTTGAACACTTGTTTTCCTTTGATAGTTAAATCACCGACTATCAAAGATTTTTGACCATTTCCGTTGTAAATATGGAGAGACCGGGATTAGATTCATTTTCTGAAAACCACTCCGTATGGGCATTAGCGTTGCGAATCAAATATGATGAAGATAATTGAAGACGGAGTTGTGCAAGGGCTGTTCTGGCGATCCTAGGTAGAAATTTCCTAAGATGGATTTATAGAATAGTGCCTTCGGCTTGTCCAGACCCAGGGCAACGTGTATGGATGAATGTCTGATAGAGTATATCTAATGGATCACGTAAGTTGTTCGCTTCAAACGTATGCACGTTTGGTGGTAGAGGAATTCGTTTCTCTTAGCTTTATACACGTGGTATTTTTGTGGAAATCAATTTGTGATTTGGCGGGTATGACGATGTGGCATTCAAATTAAATTGGAGGTGTGATCTGTCAAAAGATACATTATGACCTCAAGCCTCGTCAACCGGGAAATGAAAAAAATCGGGCAGGCAACATGGCTAAGTAGGTCGCCCACATTAGGATGTATTGTCACCATCTAGAAAATATTCATATTTGTTACTTCTTTTCGCTTCTGTATCTCCCAGGAACGGTTATGTTGCTAGCAACCGTAGGTGACAATATATTCGATACACTTAAGAGAAATGAGTGGTCGGTCATGTGTGGGCCGGGTTGTAAGATGTTCTTGTTGAACCCAGTGTATTCCTCTCTAGAGATACGCTATCGGCAGGTGGTTCCATACCTTGTCATAGTCGGAATCCAATCTCCAATAAGTGCCTGCGATTATGATTGTATACTATATATATATGTGGAGCATGAGATGCAAGGGTTCTGCTAGATTGTTAATTATTTGTGATTAGACATTATTATAATATAAGAAAAGTATTGATTTTGAAAATGTTTTGGGTTATCGTATGGTAAAAACCATCCGTGTTTATGTGTGGATCAGTCTTACGATTATTCTTTCTTTTAAAAGAAATTTTAGAAGTTAAACCGAAATGATTGGAGTTTACTCACACCAGTCACATGACTGACCTGGAGTTTATTTGTTTTGTTTTCCCTAAACTCTTGGGTGCCCAATTTTGTACGGGCAGTCAAGTAGTCAGGGCTTTGCAGATACTTAAAGAGCTGGAGCAGGAGGCTTCAGGATTATATAGTTATTGTTATTTCCGCTGTGTTCTAAGTATTATACTCTAATAATGGTATTGTATACAGATACTGTTTTATTTCAAAGTATGTTATGAAATATATTTATTCGTTCTACTGTATGATTCGTGTTTACTCTGATGTCGTGATATTCTTCTTCTTCTATTCTAATTTTCTATCTAATCTATTCTCACACTCTATTTTCTTTCATTAACTATCTGGTATTTCGGATGTTTGAATAGTCGACATTGAGTTTATGTTAGTTACTCAGGATCGCGAAAACCCCGGGTCATTACAGTGGTATCAGAGCTTAAGGTTAAGTGAATTACCTTGGCTCTGTGGCATGACTCATTAGAGATGGGGTTAGTAATACTCCAGATTGAATTTGAGTGTATATATACGAGTGAATGTACTTGTAGATTTTATAAAAATTGTTTTATATTGTGGAGATTTATTGGTTGAGTTGTTTATGAGTTCTGGTCGATCAGTTTGATCCACTGTATCGATAGGAGTTTTTAAACGCCCGAATATGATAAACCGACACATTATGTTTTGAAAAGAGGGTAAATGAAATAATTTTACCCAAAATTATATTTTGATATAAAAGAAAGTTTAGATATTTGAAATATTATAGTATATTGAATGTGTTGGTTTTTATTATAATCAGATAAGGTTATAATTGAAATGGTTATGTAAATAACCAATCAGAATTCATATAAGTGAAGTATATGGAATCAGATGAATTAAATCTGAAGTTAAGATCAGAATTGAAATTAAAACCCTAGAAAGATGGAAATGTGTTTGTAAATGAATTTGAATTAAATATATGAGAATTTTAAAATCCTAGGATATTTTAAATTGCTTTACAAGCATTGAGAAGGATATTTTGAAATAATTTCAAAATAGAAATGATTAAGAAATGGTTTTGAAAGGTGATATAGTATTGAACTCACTTCGATCGTTGAGAAATAACTCTGATGATGCTGGCAACATCATCAGTGTTCATTTTCGAGTTCTAAGTGATGGATTACTACCAAAGCTTTTGTTTTCAAATTATTTTAGGGAAAATAAGTTGTTTTGAATCCTGAAAAGGAAAGTTTGATTTTTGAAAAGGGTAAACAGTTTAAAAATCCCAGAAATAGAGTGTTTGAATTAATAACCAATTGAATTGAAATTTGTGAAAACAAATTGAAATTGGGTTAAAGCTAGTTAAGTGGAAGTTGTATTGAAATGGAGTAATATCAAATCGAATTGGAATTTGGTATATAATTGGACTCGGCTGAGTAAATGGTTTGATTTTTGAAATAAAAATCAGAATTGTGACTGTGGGATGAAGATAACTAATTAGAGGAATAAATAAGTTAATGAAATAGGTGAATGGAACTTAACGAAGTTAAGTATAGTGGATTGATGAGTTAGGAGTTTGGAATCAAGAATGGAACTTTGGTTTGAAATGGAATTTGGCCTGGATACGTGAATGATTTGGTTTTGAGGATAAAATTGGAAATTGATTGGAATGATATTGGTATATGCAGAATTGGTGACAGATGGAAACGATATAATGATATACCCGACAAAAAGGTACATGTTTACTTTTATTTGAGTTTGGTGAATTATGAGCCTGTTTGGCAAGCCGCTTGGCTATTTGATTTTCTTTTGGGTTGGAGAAGGCCTAGAAAGGCGAGTTGTAGTTGTATCGATTGAGCCGTACAAAGAAGGTGCTGGCGAAATTTTTCGAAAATTTCGGGTGTTAGAATTTTTTAGAATTTTTGAAAATTTTCGGTTATAGAAATGAAATAATAATTTAATTGAAATAAATTAATTCAGTTGAAACTGAAATAATAAAAAAGTAAACGAATAATTTTTAACCTAGTTAATAGGGTTTGTTCTCTACCTTAGCAATTTCGAGGACGAAATTATTTTAAGGGGGGAAGAATGTAATATCCCGTAATTTTAGCGGTATAATAATTAATTTATTTAATTATTTAGTATATGATTTAGAGATTTAAATGGTTGTTTAATTAAATAATAATGAATATTTAATTAATATTTATAATATAATAAAATATTATAACGCCAAAATAGTCAAAAATAGCTGAATTTGCAATATTGTGTGAGATGGATAATTTAAAGTGTTTAATTCGGTTTGGAATTGATTTATAATGAAGATTCTAGAGTTAGAACATATAAATTATATTATAATTATAATCGAGCTTGAAATGGCACGGCAGTTCGCTATTTGGCGATTCAAACTTTAAATGAATATACAGAATCCGTATTAAATCGGATTTCTGTGAAACAAGAAACGTTCGGAGCTAGTGAAGTATATTTTTCTAATGGAAGAGAAAAATCAGGATCTCGTCTTGTAGATTTTGATTTATGTCCAAATCAAATTTTCAAATAGTCGCAATGGAATTCCTTTATAAATTATAACGATTTATAAAAGAATTTCCATTTTTAATTGAATATTGGTTAACTCTGATTATGAAATATCGAGTTGTAAATCCATATATACTTATCCTAGAGCTATATGGTAATCTATTGTGAATATATACGATAATATTTATTTATAAATATTTAATTTAGTTATTTTAAATATATTTAATATTTAAATGGATTTGTTTAGAGCGTTAAAAATAGCCAATTTTGCAAATGAACTCCATTTTCGATGAAACTAATTTTGTTTGATCCGGAATATTAAATTATTATTAGATTTCAATTTCCATGATTTTTGGAGTTAATGTGTGGCCGTACGGTTTTTTAATGTGAAAAATAGTCAGTATTTTGATGGTTAAAAATACGTTGTGTGAGCAAACGGAGTCAGAATTCGACAAAACCAGTTTCGTTGGGTCCGTAATGTCGAACTGAAGGTGTATGTCCATTTTCATGATTTTTGGATATCGTATGTAATTATATGGATTTTAAACATCAAATACATAGAGCGGTTGCTTAAAATTTTATATAATATTCGAATATAAAATTATTAAAATTTTTATATATATACTTTACCATCCTTAAGCTAATCCTAGATTATTTCTTTGGTCAATGAATTTTTATGCCGCCACTAAAATAATTCTTTCAGGAATAAACAAAAGAAAATTCACGGATTCAAAAATTAACTTAAAAATCAATTGTTCAATGGAAAAATCCGATTCCGGATTTGTTGAGTCTGAAATTGTGAGAGCTTCAATTTGACTCTCGTTTTAAATGGTGCGGTTCTATCTACTGGGGCTCGAAGTCAACGCGACAAGCCTAGGGCATTTGATTTCCGCCTAACCAGTGATGCAGGGGTTGTGTTGGAAGTCTGTTGTATTCGGTGAGGCGAGGCACACTGATTGAAGGAGTTTGGGGGATTTCGATGGTAAATGGTGACGCGCGAGTCCTAAAGCAGGGGGTTTTGAGCTGAGAACGAGATTCTAGAATGGAGTGTGAGTTGTGCATTTTTGTGATGAAATGGAAGAGATCAAGAAGGGATGATCGTTGGTCGTGGTGGTTCGTGGAACGGTGGTCCGGAGAGGGAGAATGGGGAGGATGGACGGATGGTAATGGCTAAAGTTGTACAGGAAAACGCATCTGTATTCGGGGAAGAAGGGTCCGCTCTAGTCTAGTATTAAGAAATGAAGATTGGCCGGAGAAAAAGGTTGAGGCCCAATAGAAAATAAAAATCCAACTTTTATTTAAATTAAAAGGTATATTAACTTCTAAATTGTATAACTTCGTCATACATTATCAGAATCCGACGAAACAGGATCCGTTAGGATCGTATGGACGAACACTACACAATGGAACTGGTTTGGAGTGGATTGGAGCTCGTTACAATTTATAGCGAAATAAATTGTCCGTCTGAATCAACTGACAATTATCGTTATTTAAAGATGATCGTCCAATGTGAGTAAATCTCACTAACTCTACTCAGTTTATATTTTCATAACGTATTTTTTTAAACTGATAAATATTGGTCCATTGTTTTGTGTTGATTGTTTGGTTGAATTGCTAATTTATTGTTTGGAATTACAGATAACAATATATACACATATTGTTAAACAAACATTGATTCTGTCTATCAGAATAGTACATATTGAAATGAAATTGATGTGAATTATATTGTGTAACATCTGTGGATGCTGGGAAACAGGTTGAAGGGATCCAACTAACATTTATTTTACTATTTTCATATATTGTGATATATAATCCGTGGTTGATTATGTGTGTTTGGATGATATTGATCATTGTTATATGGTATGTTAAATACCATAACGAATACTAGAATGTAGAAACACAATTTTCAAAGTGTATATTGAAAATGAAATATATTTATATAAAATCAAATGATTTTATAAAAAGGAATTTCAAAGTGGATATTGAATATAAGGATTTCATAAAACCAATGGAATATATAAAAGGGAATATTTATTTAGAAAATAAATAGGATTATATAAATGGGATATTTATATAAAATAAATAGAATTGTATAAATGAAATATTTGTAAAACAAATAGAAAATGAAATATTTGTAAAACAAATAGAAATAGAAATAGAAATAATTGTAAACCAAATAGAAAAGGAAATATATATAAAATGAATAGGATAATTATAAAAGGAAATATTTATATGAAATAAATAGGAATTATAAAAGGAAGTATTTGTAAAATGAATAAAATTTTATAAAAAAAAATAAGTGGAATGTAAATATAAAATAGAAATCTGTTTTAACAGATAAAATTGAGAAGAATAATTTATAAACGATGTTTGTAAATTAAGAAAAATATTTATCATTGGATAAATAAAAATAAAAGTCTGAATTTATATAGAGAAGTAGAAAGCGGTTTTAACACCGATATTTCTAATAGAATGTAAACTCAGTGTTTATAAAGAGAATTGTAAATGAGATTTAAGTGTTAGAAATTAAAAGGAGATTCCATATGAATAATCCTATAAAAAGAAGTATAAAGAGAATTTGGAAATGGGATATTATTTTAAAATACGAAATCAAACTTAATGGGTCATATAAAAAGGAATATTTTCTCATTAGATGTGAATAATGGATTAAAATAAATATTTTATAAATTAAAACATTTATAAAAGAAAATTGGGTTTTGAAATAGGAATTCAAGTGGGAATTTGAATAATATAGGAAATAAGGTTAAAACAAAATAGAGTTAGTTGAATATTAGTTATTTGAATTAGAATTAATCGAATATTAGTTATTTGAATTAGAGCTAATCGAATATTAGTTATTCGAATATAGTTATTCAAAGGAGAGTTATCGAAAAAAGTTATTCGAAGGAGAGATTATTGAATATAGTTTATTCTAAGGACAAGTAAATCGAATATAGTTATTCGAAAGGAATTATCAAATATAGTTACTCGAAAGAGAGTTATCGAATATAGAATATTTGAGAGAGAATTATACATTTAAATTCGACTATATTGAATGTAGGGAAGTACTATTTACTTTCTGGTTTTAAATCAAGATTTATTTATTAATAAATTAGTTGTTTGTGTATTTATCCAAATTAAATAAATAAAAGTTATATTTAAGTTATTAATTATATATATATATATGTATATATCGGAAGTATGGGGTTATAACCCTTTTATTATAATCAAATGAATTCTATAAAGGAAGTGGATTCGTAAATAGAATCTGAGAGTTATGTAAGGAAGTTTTGTTGAAGATTTAAAATGTGAACTTTGTCTATTTCGAGGTTAATAATGTTGTTCAGTTAAGGTCTGAAAGGTAGATATACCCCAACTTGATTGACTTCATTTTTAACTAAGGAATGGTTAAGGTTCAATAGTGAAGGTTGGTTAAGTGAATTTAGTTAATGAGTGTAATGGGTTGAGTTGGTATAGCGATGTTTTATTTAAACATCTGTTTAAATCCAATGAAGGAGTTTTAGGAATGTTTTTCAAATAAGAATCAAAAATGTTTCCTAATATAGAAAATAAGAAATGAGAGTAAATATGGAAATGTTTTCCAATGATTAATAATGTATATTTTCTAATTTTAGAAAATAAGAATTTACGAATATATGGAAACGGAGATAGGGAAATGAATAATTGAATGGCGAACTAAAGTAAAGGGATAAGTGTTGATTGATGATTTATCAATAAGATTTCCATTTGGAAATACAACCGTTGTTTGCACACTTGTTATCCTTTGATAGATAAATCACCGACTATCAAAGATTTTGGACCATTTCCATTGTTAGTACGGAAAGATCGGGATCAGATTCATTTTCTGAAAACCACTCCATATGGGCATTAGCATTGCGAATCAAATATGATGAAGATAATTGAAGACGGAGTTATGCAAGGGCTGTTCTGGCGATCCTAGGTAGAAATTTCCTAAGATGGATTTATAGAATAGTGCCTTCGGCTTGTCCAGACCCAGGGCAACGTGTATGGACGAATGTCTGACAGAGTATATCTAATGGATCGCGTAAGTTGATCACTTCAAACGTATCCACATTTGGTGGCGAAGGAATTCGTTTCTATTAGATTTATACCCGTGGTATTTTTGTGGAAATCAATTTGTGATTTGGCGGGTATGACGATGTGGCATTCAAAGTAAATTGGAGGTGTGATCTATCAAAAGATACGTTATGACCTCAAGCCTCATCAACCGGGAAATGACAAAAATCGGGCAGGCAACATGACTAAGTGGGTCGCCCCCATTTGGGTGTATTGTCACCATCTAGAGAATATTCATATTTGTCACTTCTTTTCAGTTCTATATCTCTTGGGAACAGTTATGTTGCTTGCAACCGTAGGTGACAATATATTCGATACACTCAAGAGAAATGAGTGGTCGGTTATGTACGGGTCGGGTTGCAAGACGTTCTTGTTGAACCCAGGGTATTCCTCTCTAGAGATACACTATCAGTAGGTGGTTCCATACCGTGTCATAGTCGGAATCCAATCTCCAATAAGCGCCTATGATTTTGATTGTATACTATATATATGTGGATCGTGAGATGCAAGCGTTCTGCTAGATTGTTAATTATTTGTGATTAGACATTATTATAATATCAAAAAAGTATTGATTTTGAAAATGTTTTGGGTTATCGTAAGGTAAAAACCATCTGTGTTTATGTGTGGATCAGTCTTACGATTATTCTTTCTTTTAAAAAAAATTTAGAAGTTAAACTGAAATGATTGGAGTTTACTCACACCAGTCACATGACTGACTCAAAGTTTATTTATTTTGTTTTCCCTAAACTCTTGGGTGCCCAATTTTGTACGGGCAGTCAAGTAGTTGGGACTTTACAAATACTTGAAGAGCTGGGGCAGGAGGCTTCAGGATTATATAGCTATTGTTATTTCAGCTGTGTTTTAGTATTATACTCTAATAATGGTATTGTATACAGATACTGTTTTATTTCAAAGTATGTTATGAAATATATTTATTCGTTCCGCTGTAAGATTCATGTTTACTCTGATATTGTGATATTCTTCTTCTTCCATTCTAATTTTCTATCTTATATATTCTCACCCTCTATTTTCTTTCATTAACTATCTGGTATTTCCAATGTTTGAATAGTCGACATTTAGTTTATGTCGGTTACTCAGGATCGCGAAAACCCCTGGTCGTTATAATAAATCACAGTAATTAATTCTCTTCTATTGCAAAAGGAAAGAAAAATATGAAATAGGCAATGAATATTTACTATAAATTGTCAACCTAGTAATTAATATCATCTTCTTATAATGATCTGTAAAGCAAAATAAATAGATTTCTATAAAATATATCATATACGTACCTTTTTAGTTGATCGTGTAAAGTGCATTTAATTTTCTTAATATGTACACATGACACATACCTTTTTAGTTGATTTCCTAATAAATGATTTCACAAAAATTAAATCGGGGAGCTCAAATAAATGATCTCACAAATTTACCTTTTTAGGCAAGGCTTAAGACGGACCCAAGTTTTTGTTTATGCAGTAGAATTAAGAAAAACCAACAAAGTCAGTTTGATCAATGAGCTATACATATATTGAGTGGATATTTCATTTGAGTTCGATTTTGAAAAAAATAAAAAATCTGCAAATATTTCTTAGAGATAAAGAGAGATAAATATTTCATTTGAGTTCGATTTTGAAAAAAATAAAAAATAAATCATAGAAGAAAACTACAAGTATTGCCTAAGTTAAATGGAATCAGTATTCCATTTAAGATTAACTGCGATAAAAGAAATAAAAAGTCAAGAATATTAAGCTATACATATATAGTCATATATATATTAAAAGAAATAATAAATGGTAATAAATTAAAGTTAGTATTTACTTGTACGTTAATTAGATTAGAAAAAAATGTTACGAAATAAAGGAAAATGAAACTGATGAAAATTATTTACATTAATTAACATTAACGTTAAAACTGGTCTTAAATGCACATAGAGAAAGAAAATACAAGGAACTGATATATAAGGCTTGTCATGATTATTCAATAGACATTGTAATTAATGCATCATTCAAAGGAGGGCAAAAAAGAAAGAAGAGGACAAAAAAGAAAGAAAATACAAGGAACTGATATATAAGGCTTGTCATGATTATTCAATAGACATTGTAATTAATGCATCATTCAAAGGAGGACAAAATGGGTATAGTAAAAAAGCTTCAGACGGACCCAAGTTTTCGAAGGCTCAGTAGAATTAAGAAAAACTGACAAAGTCGGTTTGATAATATATCTAATTTATCACTGAATAAAATATTCTTATATAGGAAAATTGACATACTCCAAAATTATAAACCCTTATATGATGGATTTAATTGGTCAATATAACAGAGCCAAATTAAGCAATTAATTTAATGGACCAATTTATGTACAAACCATATTATGAGATAGTAAACATTACCAATATCATATGGTCAAACACAATAGATCTGAACATATGATTTCACTGTAAAGTGTACAAACAAATGCTTTTGTAATAAGGTTTAAAAGCACTTTCCCAAAACTAGAAAAATGAAATTATATGAAAGTCCTATCACATAATTATTATTTCTATGAATTTATGTACTAACCATATCCATGAATTTAAGTTCTTATTTCTGGAAATTTTTGTCACAATTGAGTATTATATGAAAGTCCTATCACATAATTATTAGATTTATATCCATATTTAAGTTCTTAATCATTTTCGGACATTATTATCTTTTCATTTTTTGTCTTTTCAATTCAATATTTTTTCATTAACTCCAATCAGTATGTATCGATTTATCTTTTTTGTGTGTTTGTATATATCCATGAACAAAGTAACAAATATTGTATTATACTAAAGGAAAATAAACTATTTGACATTCATGTTCGAAGAAATTAAAGTAATTTGTTTAATTGATGTTCAAACACATTGGATTTTCTTTTATATTAACTTACAAAATCAATTGTGGTTCACTTACAATCTTTTGTGGCTATTGCAACGAAATTTTTATAACTTAGACTCACACTTTCAGCTAAATACAAATACATTATTGTTAATATTTTTTGTACAGCATACATGGGTATATGTGTTCTAACTTGATTTAATCTATCTTCTGCTTTTTTTTAAAGTAAATGGAAAACGCAATTTTGTTTTTCTTTGATAGGTTAATGTTTTTTTTAAGTTACCAGTTATATATATTTTATCAAGAAAAGATGAAAATTACTTGACATCATCAAGCTTTCGTCTTTAGACTAACGACCATACATGCTTGCATTTTAACATTTGGTTGGACCTATGGACTTTGCCGATGATGGAGTACCCATGTAGCAGTAGAGGACTTGCAACACCTTGAAGATTATATGAAAAGAAGAGTTGCTTCAGTAAGAAGTTGCTTAGTTGTCTTAGCTTTAATGGTGGTATATGTATTTAAAAGCACTGTGAAATTCAGATTTAAAATTAATTTGACTATAAAAGTTAATAAGGAAAGTCTAGTGAGAAGCTTATGGGAAAGAGTCAATTAAGCCTGATCTTTCTTGTATTGAATTTTTTTGGCTATATCACTTGTGCATCCTAATATTTTTAGCTAGTCTTCACGTGGGCACTACAATCATTTGAATATATATATATATATATATATATGTGTGTGTGTGTGTGTGTGTGTGTGTATGTGTGTGTATGTGTGTATGTGTGTATGTATATAAATATATGTACGCTTGTATGTAATCATATCCTACTTATGATTTGCTGCATAAAATTAATTTAGAGTTCCATTCTAATGTAATCATATCCTACTTATGATCATTGTGATCACTATGATCCAGTACGTATGTCATGGCAGTAGTGATCATACAAGCGCTATAACTCATCAATCCTCTTACAAAATGTATTACAAACCTTGCGCAATTTATGCAACAGTTTATGTTTATAATTACAAATCATTCACATTTTGTTTACAATCAATGGCGAAAACCGTGTGTGATGCACGGGTTCAAACTAACATTAATCAATAAACCTACTTTAATTTTTGGAATTTACATCAATTATAATTTTTTTTGGCATATCAAAAAAACTACCTATAAATTATTCTTCAAATCAACTAACACACAATATTAACCTCAACTAATTTACATTATTCGTCGATTTCTAATCGATAATCAATTAATTTTGTAACTTAGATTGAATTATAGTCCCAAATCAACTACTAATCTACTATTATCATCTAATTAAAGTCCATTAACATATTTAAGCACAAAAACATAAAAATCTACCAAAACAGGGTTAAAAAACCGTACCTAAATTACTTAAAATTGGAATTAAACAACCGAAGGAAGAAGAAGGAAGTTGGTCAGCGAAGGAGAACGACAATATTGGTGGGTGGCTGTAGGCACCAGTAGCGGGTGGCCCTAGGCGATGACGAAGGAAATATGAAGGTTTCGGGGTTCATGGTAAAAAAAATTTGATGGGAAGAGAAATATGCTTCTGTGTTTGGGAGTTGTGGATTTATTTATTTGGGTTGCAGTTAGCAACGGCTAGCGCCGACCGCTTTTTGTAGCCGACGCTAGCCGTCGCAAGCATGAGCCACTATTCCAACATTTCTTAGTAATGTATGATGCCGAAATAGAATTATAAGGAAAGTCTATTGAACTTGAATGATGTAGAATGCGGAACTGGAAAGTTAAACAAGTTTTTATTGCAAAATTTCAGAATGGTTTCATTACAATACTTTTTGATACAAGACACTGTATATACATACATACATACATATACATATATATATATATATATGTGTGTGTGTGTGTGTGTATATATATATATATATATATATATATATATATATATATATATATATATATATATATATGAGCGTTCGAGGGCCACCCCTGTTTTGCAGCACCCCTATCCTGCTGTGAGGTACACTAATTCAAATCCAACAAAAATTTGTAGATGTTCAATCCACATATATATTATCATATATCCAAAATTTGTGTTTGTTCCGACATTCATAACATTTTCAGATTCTTAGCTCAATTATTCACTATTTAGACATTTTTTCGAACCGTTAAATTTGAACATCAAATATATTATTCTACGAATGTCAGAATGAGCTCAAATTTTTGATAGATGATAATACTTTTGTGGATTGAATATCTACAAAATCTTGTTGAATTTGGATTAGTATAACTTACGGTAGGGTATGGGTGCTGCAAAACCGGAATGCCTCGGAACGCTCATTATATATATATATACATACATATATATATATATATATATATATATATATATATATATATATATATATATATATATTCAGCTGCACAAAGTAATGGCATTATATATTAAGTTTGGATTTATATTTCTCGGCATGCTGTATAAATGCGATGAATTGGTATCGAGTACGATCTTCAGTTTTGTGATCCAGTTGACCCTCTTCACATAGCTTAGTATAAAACATCTTGACTCTTGTTGCTGAAGAGATGCTTATGCATATTATTCATTTCTAACAGCCCACAAATTTGATTCTTATATAACACCCTCTCTCCCTCACTGAATAATCTCTCACCAACATATAAAAACTAATAATGGAAGCCACAGAAGAACCAATATTACAACCATCATCAACTGATCATCTGATTGAAAGCTGCGTCTCTTCAACCAACATCTACCAACTTTTCCAGGCAATGCTCATCCTACTTGCTCGGGCATTCAATTCTCATCAAACCTTCATCACTATCTTTACTGACATTGCCCCTGCATGGCACTACACTGACCTAAAACTTACCGTCTGCACTTCTACCACAAACCTATGTACCCTTCTTGAGGGAACATGAGTCTGGACACGACCCAAACACATATCCATTGTTTCAGAATGGAACCTTCAGTGTTCACCGAGCCTAATCTCTGGTCTGCCTACATCATCTTATTTCGTCGGTTGCTTAATCAGTGGGCTTTTCCTGTCGACCCTCTCAGACACTCATGGCTGGGTAGAAAGAACATGTTTTTCCTATCATGTCCATTCACATCTTGTTTTTCAGCCCTTACTTCGCTTTCAGACAACTTATGGACGTATTCATTTTTAAAATTCATTACTGGTATAGTGTTGAAAAATAAACTTGGTTTTAAAAGGAAACAAACAAATTTGGTTTTAAAAGTAAATGCCAAATATGTAATAAATTATATCCTTGTTTTAGGAAAGGCCAAAATCAAATAAATGATAATAAATTTTGGTCTATCAAAATATGCAATAGAATTATCTAGAGAGAGAACAGTGTAGAACACTGTCATGTTATATATAGATACTCTCTCATATGTTTTACCAATTAATGATCAAGCAAGAAAAAAGAATCAAGCAATAATAGTATTTTTTCTCCTCCCTTAAAAAATATTCTACTTTCTTCTAATTTGTTCCTCTTCCTCCACATAAATTTTTAACAAAGTGGTATCAGAGCAACACAAATTTCCAACAAAGTGGTATCAGAGCAACACAAATTTTCCAACAAAGTGGTATCAGAGCCTAGTTGAAATTATGACATTTCTATTTTTTTTGACGTTTGTTCTCACAAAAGAGAATTTTGAGGAACGGAGCAGTAGGTAAAAAGAGGAGCTAATCTCCAAAGGTCTGTGGGAAATTGTTGAAAATGGCTATGAATGGCGTAAAGACGTTGAAAGCATGCCGCGAATGGACAAGAAAGCCTTTGCGAAAGTAAAACGGAATGATTACCGTGCTTTTTCTGTGATTGCTGATAACGTCGATGAAAAAGCTTTGGATCTCATTTTTAGAGGAAGGTGCACAAAAGATTCATGGAATCTCTTGAAAAAGGTGTACGGAAAAGATGATGCAAAGATAATGAATGAAGATAAGTTGATTGATGAGAAAGATGAAAAGAAGCATCTTTAAATTCTTTATTTTTTTTAAAAACAAGAAAATTTGGATAATTTCTTCATTTCTGCCAAAACACGTGAGATACAAAGAAATCTGCTTGGAGTAATAAAACCAAGTTTAAGGGGGGATGTTGAAAAATAAACTTGGTTTTAAAAGGAAACAAAAAAATTTGGTTTTATAAGTAAATGCCAATTATGTAATAAATTCTATCCTTGTTTTAGGAAAGGCCAAAATAAAATAAATGATAATAAATTTTGGTCTATCAAAATATGCAATAGAATTATCTAGAGAGAGAAGAGTGTAGAACACTGTCATGTTATATATAGATACTCTCTCGTATGTTGTACCAATTAATGATCAAGCAAGAAAAAAGAATCAAGCAATAAAAGTATTTTTTTTCTCCTCCCTTAAAAAATATTCTACTTTCTTCTAATTTGTTCCTCTTCCTCCACATAAATTTTTAAAAAAGTGGTATCAGAGCAACACAAATTTCCAGCATATAGGTCGAGCTAATGTTCCCTCTACTGCCCTCATTCTAGCCACGGAGATAGTTGGCGGAAAATGGCGTGAATAGAGCAGCATATTCGCGCTCTTCTTCTTTCCATTAGGGTTCGTGTGTTCTTACCGGGTATAGCTTACTTAAATAGAGGGTCTTCGTGGAGGTATTTGCATATTTGGATTTCTCTTCCTTACATTTTCCACAGCGTCCTTCTTTACTTCTTCGCACAAGAATCTCCAAGATGGCTTTTGGTACATGGACGCAGAGATGAAGCTGCAGCAACCCTAAAATTGTAAAAACGATATGCTCTGATACCAATTTGAAGAAACTAATTTTGAAGAGGAATTATTTTGATGATGAGGAGGAGTTGGATACACAAATAACTTTTCTTTTTTTAAATCAACTTTCAACACTTACAACAATTTCTTTTTCTTATCCTCACTCACTTTTTTTTTTCTCTTTTCTCTTTTTATCTTTTTTTTCACTAACAATATTTTTCCTCTTAACCACACAAATGACCACACCCATATTTATATAGTGGTCTACATGACCTTACAGCTCCAATAGACACCTCTTCATCAAATGACATGACACTTAACGAACTAACACATCATTGATTGACTTGACCCTTTACCAATACTTATTGAATAGACACACCTAATAGACACAACACTTTACGAACTAACATGACAATTGACTCTAAAGACACATGACTCATCATTTTTTTATCATTTCCAATGTTTTATTTAAAGTTTATCCAACAAAAATAACTGTCCCAAAATAGCGCTGTCGTAGATTTCAACTTTGCAAACAATAAAGATTTGACAGACGAGAACGGGAATGCACAAAATGCTTACTCGGCTATGAAGATCTTATGGGAAAAGAAATGGGCTTTTAGGCGGATGTTATCTGCCATGGTCTCATGATTTGGAATAGGGATGGGACATTTTGGTCTACCTTAAACATGGTTAACATAACGTCAAATCTATACATAAGTGTGATATACAATGCGCTATCTGAATTCCCTCGGTATTGCTGACTTATGTAATGATAGGGAAAGTGAAGAGGAGAACCTCAATGCTGCTGCTGACCACGGTGAGCAGTGTAGGCTGCGTTCTATGCGCTGTATTGAGTAATGAAGCATTGTAGTTGAGTGTTGAAATAGTGTCATATGTTTGCGTATACGTTTCATTTCCTGTTCTTACGATTTACAGCATTGATTTGTTTCCAACTTGCATTAATATCTCGCTGGTGTCCATGGTGAGGCAAGTGTTATGGTTGGCTCACATGTTGTTAAGGAGGAATGATGATTTGGATGCAATAGTCTCACATCACGGAGTAAATTGAAGGAATTGTGTACAAATACAAGCTGGTAGGCACGTAACATCAGAGATTCCTTTTGTTATATGGGAGTTGTGTGTCAACTCATATGCGTGCAAGGAAGGGGGGCTTTGTTCCGACCGTCGTCACACAACAGTTGTAATGACCTGAAAATCCCTACCATTTGAATCGACCATAAACCAAACAGGTCTGATCCAAAAGTTGGAAATCCTAGAATGCACTAACTTTGGGCATACAACACATCAGAACAAATAATCGAAGAATTTTATTACATCATAATAATGTTACATCAAGTACAGAATATATAAGAGTACATCGAAAAATAATACAACAACGTAAGATTAATTTATAATAATTTTAATACAACGCAGCGGAAGGCTATCAATGCTCTGGACACAGCTTTAAACTTCGATCCAGAATCCTGCTCAATATATCTGTAGAATAAGCTACTCGACTGTCCGTGTGAAAAAGAGACACCCGAGTTTGCAAAGTGAAACAAAGTACGAGTCAGCCATGGGACGGATGAGAAATCTTTCCTAACTTATCAAACAATATGGATAATCACAGGACCACGCCGCTAACTCGGAACGAGTTTACTCCATGGGATTGCAAGTGCATAAATTAAATAAATTTTTATTCAAAACAACGCAATGCTTTTTAGAAAAATGAAATCATTACAAGACTCAAGTCCCATCACACAATGCAACGCAAACCGGAGAATAGAGTTTTACCTTATAATGATCAAACATGCTTGATACGTAGAAAATAATATTTTAATATTATTATTAGTGTCTAATTAGTTATAAAATACTTGAAAGTAAATGTATCAATCCTAGATGGCATAGTACCCCATCCTACTATGTCGCCATATATAGGTTTACAATCAAAACCGTATTGTCGTATTGGAAATTGGGTTTCCATCATGAGTCAAGGTTAGGGACGATCTCCTTACCGATTCGAGACACTCTAGCAAATGTCTCAGGATCCCCCCGCAGTGAACCCTTGGATCCTGCAGGGCCGGTCAACAAATATACCTTAGTGGATTGACAATTCCTGAACACACGTTTCCCGATCTTATTGAACCTATAATTTGTTCACTATCGACCAATAAATCCGAGGTACCTCATAATCCATCAGCCACATAAGTAAAATGTCAGGGCTTGCAAAACCATGATACCACTTCTGGCTAGAAAGAAACGTGTGCACTCCCTGCGTTCCCTTGTCCCGTTTCTTACTCTTACCGGGGTGTGAGGCTCGCGAGGTAGCGCTATACACAAAGCTATGCCGAAATAGGCTATGCTTTGATCACAACCACAAGGCTCTGCTTTTCAACAAAAGCCTTGATCATTTGCATCTTGGTATGCCACATTGACAACCATGCCATGCGATCGTTAATTACCAATATATAACCTCTGAGCTCGTGCGTCTCAGAGAAGGGTGTTAAGAAAGAGAATAAATTCTCCGCCACCAGTCAGATATATATTAAATAGAAATCAATTTACATGGAATGAAATCCAATGTCAGACATACATCCATTTACAAGTCCGTCCTGGGTCTGAACGAAACCAGAGTCACCTTATTCCTCGTCCCGTATGTTCAATACGGAAGAGAGGTGCCCGCTTATCCGGACAATCAATAAGTACGTCCGGATAACTACCACTTTAATCCTTTACTGGGAGCTGACCAATGCCGGGCATCAGTAGTTATCCATTCGATGTGAAGATTGCCGGTCTTCAATATCTTCGACTTAAATCGAGGTATAATTATTTGAAATGAGATTGAGCTCGGTCTTTTCAATTAATTCTCACATGTATATAATTTAAAACCATTTCATATCGTTAATATTATTTAATAACGATTTATCGTTATTTTTATTTATATAAAAATAGCTCAATTAATTTAACAATGCCTTGGGTCAATAGGCGGCCCTGGCGCTATTTTTATCAAAATTTGATTTATACATATTTCGAAATTTAACCGTTGAATTTTAACTAAATTTAAATCGTTGGAAAGATCTTCCCAAAGCGGTCCTAGCAGTTCTGGTTTTGGGAAAATCCGACGGTCGGATCTTTCGGTATAATCGTTTAAAGTTACGATTGCGAAACGCGAACTACCGCACACGATTTGTTTAATTTTAATTTATGTTTATATATATATAAGATTATATATAAATATAAACCATTCGACGATTCCACTAACGTGTTTAACATGCCAAATAAAAGAAGGTTTTATTGGCATATCATATCTACATGTTCATAATGTCAAATAAATATGTATTTTATTTACATGACAATTTGAGCTAATGACAAATAAAAAGATAATTTTTATATTTGTATTTCTATTTTTAACTTTAGCAAACAAAAAGGAATATTTTATTTGTAAATAGTTTCAATGCATGTTTTGACAATTAAAATAATTTCATACAAATTCTAATGTATGTATTGTCAATAAATATGATATTTTAATTTTTCATACAGATTCTAATATATGCATTGTCAATAAAAATGATTCTTTGACTTTGCATACAAATTCTAATATATGCATTATCAATCGAAATGATTCTTTGACTTTGCATATAAATTCTAATATATGCATTGCTAATAAAATGATATTTTAACTTTGCATACAAATTCTAATATACGCATTGTCAATAAAATGATATTTTATCTTTGCATATAAATTCGAATATATGCATTGTCAATAAAATGATATTTTAACTTTGCATAAAATTCTAATATATGCATTGTCAATAAAATGATATTTTAACTTTGCATATAAATTCTAATATATGCATTGTCACTAAAATGATATTTTAACTTTGCATATAAATTCAAATATATGCATTGTCAATAAAAAAGATTTGCATATATATTCTAATATATGCATTGCCAATAAAATAATATTTTAACTTTGCATATAAATTCTAATATATGCATTGCCATAAAATGATATTTTAACTTTGCATATAAATTCTAATATACGCATTGTTAATAAAAAGATATTTTTAACTTTGCATATAAATTCTAATATTTGCATTGTCAATAAAAAGATATTTTAACTTTGCATATAAATTCTAATATATGCATTGTCAATAAAATGATATTTTAACTTTGCTTATAAATTTTAATATATGCATTGTTAATATATGCATTGTCAATAAAATGATATTTTAACATTGCATATAAATTCTAATATATGCATTGTCAATAAAAAATTATTTTACCTTTGCATATAAATTCTAATGTATGCATTGTCAATAAAAAGATATTTTAACTTTGCATATAAATTCTAATATATGCATTGTCAATAAAAAGATATTTTAACTTTGCATATAAATTCTACGATATGCAAAGTTAAAATATCATTTTATTGTCAATGCATATATTAGAATTTATATGCAAAGTTAAAATATCTTTTTTATTGACAATGCATACATTAGAATTTATATGCAAAGTTAAAATATCATTTTATTAGTAATGCATATATTAGAATTTATATGCAAAGTTAAAATATCATTTTATTAGCAATGCATATATTAGAATTTACACGCAAAGTTAAAATATCTTTTTTATTGATAATGTATATATTAGAATTTATATGCAAAGTTAAAATATCATTTTACTGGCAATATATATATTATAATTTATATGCAAAGTTAACATATAATTTTATTGACAGTAAATATATTAGAATTTATATGCAAAGATAAAATATCATTTTATTGACAACACATATATTAGAATTTATATGCAAAGTTAAAATATCATTTTATTGACAATGCATATATTAGAATTCATATGCAAAGTCAAAGAATCATTTTTATTGACAATGCATATATTAGAATTTTTATGCAAAGTCAAAGAATCATTTTTATTGACAATACATACATTAGAATTTGTATGAAATTATTTTTATTGTCAAAACATGCATTGAAACTATATACAAATAAAATATTCCTTTTTATTTGTTAAAATTAGAAATAGAAATACAAATAAAAAAATATCTTTTTATTTGTCATTAGCTCAAATTGTCATGTAAATAAAATACATATTTATTTGACATTATGAACATGTAGATATGATATGCCAATAAAACCTTATTTTATTTGGCATGTTAAACACATTAGTGTAATCGTCGAATGGTTTATATTTATATATATATATATATATATATATATATATAAATTAAACGAATCGATTGCGGTAGTTCGCGTTTCGCAATCGTAACTTTAAATGATTATACCGAAAGATCCGACCATCGGATTTTCCCAAAACCAGAACCGTTAGAACCGCTTTGGGAAGATCTTTCCAACGATATAAATTTTGTTAAAATCCAACGGTTAGATTTCGAAATATGTTTAAATCAAATTTTGATAAAAACAGCGCCAGGGCCGCTTATTGACCCGAAGCGTCGTTAAATTAATTGAGCTATTTTATATAAATAAAAATAACAATAAATCATTATTAAATAATATTAACGATATGAAATGGTTTTAAATTATATATATACGAGAATTAATTGAAAAGACCGAGCTCAATCTCATTTCAAATAATTATACCTTGATTTAAATCGAAGATATTGAAGGTGATTGAAGACCGGCAATCTTCACATTGAATGGATAACTACTGATGCCCGACATTGGTCAGCTCCCACTAAAGGGTTAAAGTGGTCGTTGTCCGGACGTACTTGTTGATTGTCCGGATAAGCGAGCACCTCTCATCTGTATTGGACATACGGGACGAGGAATAAGGTGACTCCGGTTTCGTTCAGGCCCAGGACAGACTTGTAAATGGATGTGTGTCTGACATTGGATTTCATTCCATGTAAATTGATTTCTATTTAATATATATCTGATTAGTGGCGGAGAATTTATTCTCTTGCTTAACACCCTTCTCTGAGACGCACGAGCTCAAAGGTTATACATTGGTAGTTATCAATCGCATGGCATGGATTGTCAATGTGGCATACCAAGATGCAAATGATCAAGGATTTTATTGAAAACTAGAGCCTTGTGGTTGATGATCAAAGCATAGCCTATTTCGGCATAGCTTTGTATATAGCATTACCTCGCGAGCCTCACACCCCCGGTAAGAGTCAGAAATGGGACAAGGGAACGCAGGGAGTGCATACGTTTCTTTCTAGCTAGAAGTGGTATCAGGATTTTGCAAGCCCTGACATTTTACTCATGTGGTTGATGGATTATGAGGTACCTCGGATTTATTGGTCGATATTGACCAAATTATAGGTCCAATAGGACGGGGAAACGTGTGTTCAGTAATTGCCAATCCACTAAGTTATATTTATGGTCCGGCCTTGCAGGATCCAAGGGTTCACTATGGGGGATCCTGAGACATTTGCTAGAGTGTCTCGAATCGGTAAGGAGATCGTCCCTAGCCTTGACTCATGATGGAAACCCAATTTCCAATACGACATTACGGTTTTGATTATAAACCTATATATGGTGACATAGTAGGACGGGGTACTATGCCATCTAGGATTGATACATTTACTTTCAAGTATTTTAAAACTGATTAGACACTAATAATAATATTAAAATATTATTTTCTATGTATCAAGCATGTTTGATCATTATAAGGTAAAACTCTATCCTCTGGTTTGCATTGCATTGTGTGATGGCACTTGAGTCTTATAATGATTTCATTTTTCTAAAAAGCATTGCATTGTTTTGAATAAAAATTTATTTAATTTATGCACTGGCAATCGCATGGAGTAAACCCGTTCCGCATTAGCGGCATGGTCCTATGATTATCCATATTGTTAGATAAGTTAGGAAATATTTCTCATTCCAGTCCCACAATTGACTCGTAGTTTGTTTCACTTTGCAAACTCGAGTGCCCTCTTTTTCACACGGGCAGTCGAGTAGCTTATTTTGCAGATATATTAAGCAGGATTCTGGATCGAAGCTTAAAGCTGTATCCAGAGCACTGATAGCCTTCCGCTGCATTGTATTAAAATTATTGTAAATTAATCTTTCGTTGTTGTATTATTTTTCAATGTACTCTGATATATCCTATACTGTGATATAGCATTACTATGATGTAATAAAAGTCTTTTGTTATTCGTTCTGATGTGTTGTATGCCCATAGTTAGTGCATTCGAGCATTTCCAACTTTTGGATCAGACCTGTGTGAGAGCCGAAGGTTATGTACTGTGCCATGCGGGCAAGGCAGTGCTCTCAAAAGATACTCATAGGATGTGAGTCAAGGGGGAGACTGTTAGGGTTGCCTCGCATGTTGTTAAGAAGGAAAGATGGTTTGGATGCAATAGTCCCACATCGTAGAATAAATTAAAGGAATTGTGTACAAATATGAGCTGGTACGCACGTAACATCAGAGATTCCTTTTGTAATATAGGAGTTGTTTGTGTGCCAGCTCATGTGTATGCAAGTAATTGTATTTGTTCTATTCTTTAGGAAAGAACGTGTTTTACCTAGTTTTTAGGAATGTACCAAGTGTTTAGGAAGTAGTTTCTTTTTATTTAAAAGCTTATTCGATGTAATCAGATTTAATAAGCAATAACAATGTAGTCTGTTTGTTTCTATCGTTTAGTATCTCTCTTCTCTCTGTGTATTAAATTCTAATATGGTATCGGAGCAGGGTTAGAGAAGGAGAGATAGACGTGCAGAGAGATATGCTACAAAAAAAAGGTGAAACAAATAGAGCCATGTCCTCTTAAAATAGCACTGGAACATCACTACTTAGAGCTCTGCCGCATGGATCTTCAATTGCTAAAGATCTGTTAAATGCCGAAGGGATTGCTACCGCTTGTGTTTTAAGATTTGAGATCTATTTTTTTTAGTATGAAAAAAGTGAAGGATAGATCAGAGCGAGATAAGCAAAACAACGACAGCTACTAGATGAGGTTAATGGGGGTGAATTTGGGATTGCGATTTACTGGTGATTTCTCAACAATTAGCGCAAAATTAGTTGGCATGTTTTCTGATTGTGGTAAGAGAAAAATCTCCATTTCTGAGAAATCCTATGAGAAGGAAATCTCCAGGAGGTGAACTTGCAAATTTGGCCAGTAAGAAAGCATTAATTTCTAGAGATATGCAGAAGCTCTTTGCAGTCTTATAAGCATATACAAGGGGATTCCAGTGGACTCCCTGAAAGAATTTCATGCCACAAATTCAACTGTTACTTTGGAAGAGCTGTTGAAATGTCCGCTACCACTGGAGAAAATTTTCAGAGTTTGTGCATGAAATAGCGATGGTCGAAGTCAGCTGTGGCTGATCAAGAGTTATTGCATTTCTTTGGTGAGCTAGTGGTGTTGGGTTGAGAGGAAATTGATTTGTCATTTGTAGATAGTTAGTTGCATGTTATTGATGTTGTTGCTGGTTTGAGGTGTTGGCGGTTAGAAATGTCGTTGAATTGTTGGGTTTGGAGCTGATGGTATTTTTGGAAGAGGTTGTTTAAGTGATGTAGAACTTGGGAATGAAATTGCTTGTTGTACATGGTTCAAGACGGTTCGGGTCTATGGCGGGCAAGAACTACGATATGTATGTGTTAGCTAAGTTTGTTATGGATGATTGGAGAGGGTGGACGAAGATTGATGGTGATAGAGGAAGTGAATGGAATATAAGTCTATAAAAAAGGGATGCAATAGTTGCATGATGATGATGATGATGGAGTCGTATGTGAAGGCGGTGGGTTTGTGATAGCGAAGTGTTTGCATATTGGTTGGTTATGGTATAGTGAAGATTGTCTAGAGGGTGGTTGTTTGAGAGTGCCAGAAATGTAGACTTTAAGCGGTTTTATCATGGTGGAGAATTTTGAATGAGAAGAATATTGTGGTAGTAGCTAGAAGGGATGTAAAGTTGTGTTTGAGTTTCAGGAGTGTTTGGCTGAGTATAGAGAAAAGGAAACGTAGATGTTGAGGGAAGTTTTAGTGGTGTAATGTTGTAGGATGAAGTGGAAATGAATTATTGTCAATGAAGTTTATAGGTGAACTTGCAGGTGAAGGCAGCAATCTATTTGTTGGTGAATGATGATGGAGTAGTTCTATGTCAAGGCGGAGGAGTTACTGGCCGTACTTATAGTAAGATGAAGCAAAGTGAGACTGAAGTGAACGTGCAAATGGAGTAGGTGTACGCTGAGTGTTTGAGCAGTGCACCAAGATGCGATGGTGGTACTAGAAGACGAGATGTGTGATTGACATAGAAATGTGTTTATTTTATGCTCTTATATCTTATCTTTTGTATATAAATAAATATTACTTGGGTATTGTTTTGTTATTTTTACAGATAGTCCAACCCAGCCCGCATGCAACCAGAAATGTAGAGAAATAGAGTTCAATTTGCTGTGTATTTGCATTTTGAAGAATTGTAGATGAAGATATCACATCTAGTTGCTGTTGGACAAGAAAAGGAGTGAGAAAAAGGCTTTGCACATCACAAATCGATGAAGAAATATCAAGGAAGCAAGAGGAAAAAGAGAAAAGGCCCAAATTTGCTTTATTTATCTAAGGCCCATTTATGTTTTCCATTGTAAACAAATTAGTGGTGTAATGACCAGGCCCATTTACCATTAGGGTTAGGGTTAGGGTTTGGCTATCTACCCTATATATACCCTTGTAATAACCTTGTAGCCACCATCCTATCTCATCTCTTATTCCATTGTTCTAATAAAAGTTCTTCTTTCTCTTTTATTTTCTGCATTTTTTTGTTTTCTTAGCAACTAGTGTTGTCTATACGATTAGATTCGGTAGAACACTATTTGTATTTTGCACTTGTTTGCATTAGTGATTTACCGTCTGATTAGATTCAGCGGAAATCCTAATTTTAATTCTTGTTTGTTATTTCAATTTCTGCAATTTCAATTTCTGCTTTTTATTATTTTCTTAGGTCAAATTGGGTTTGATTAGATTCAAATCTAATTCATAGTTTCATTTTCTTTCCATTGAAATTGTGATTTGATCGTCGGTTCAGTTAGATCTGTTCTGAATCAAATTACAGTTTTAATTTTGTTTCGTTTTGCAAAATCAACCTCCAAAGTTCGTCTAACACGCCCACGAAACATATAAATAATAACATTTAACTTTCCTCCCTGTGTTCGACCTGTATGCTACACACCTGTATGCTTGCAGAATTTAATTTAAATGTCGCGCTTTTCTAATTCATAGACTAGCGACGATCAAGTTTTTGGCGCCGTTGCCGGGGAGATAGAAGAGTGGGGAAAGCAAGTTTTTCTGAACGTAGAAGAGTGGGAGATAGAAATATATTGGAATTTGGAAGGGAGATAGAGAGAGGAATTGGAAATAAAAAGCAAGTTTTTTTTAAGCTATTCTGAACGTAGAAGAGTGGGGAAAATATAAAAGGAAAAGAATGAAAAAAAAGGGAAAGCAACAAATGAAAAGAAGAAAAGAAATTGAAACAAAAATCAGCAAGATTTTTCTGTTTAGAAAGATTACAATATCATTGAATGATACCACAACTAACCATTATTTTTCTTTGGTTTTATTCTATATATACAAGAACACAAAAAGATAATAAAATAAAATAAAATAAAAATCTTGATTAACTGATTGGGTATACACTGATACCATGATCTTCTAAATAAGAAAAAAAAATCACTTGCCTATTTTTGTATTTTCTTTCTTTCTTATTTTTTTTTTCTCTTTCCTTTCTTTCTCTACTAGTTTCCAATCAAAAAAAAAATAGAAATATTTTGCCTATTTGTTTTCTTCTCTGCCTTGTTTTCCTATTTCTAGTCTTTTGTCTTTCCAATTTCTTTTTACATTTGTTTCCCTTTCAAAAAAAGAAAAAGAAAAAAAAAGCACTTAGAAATTTCCTTTTCTCTGTTCTTCATCAATTCACGCACAGCAAATTACCAGATTATAAGTTCGCAAAGACCAATTTTCACAAGACCCCACCAACACTTCATCACCCATACGGCAGTCCTCCTCACCACTTTTCTGATCAACCGTGGACCACCAACACACAACATACATCCGATCATAGACTCCATAACACCGAATCCCCAAAACCACCTTAGTTCATTTCTCCTTCATCACTTCCTGATCAACACCCCAACTGCAAGTGACTTCATACCCCAAAACAACTTCTTCCACAAAAAAAAAAAAAAAAAAAAATCCATACCGACACCCTTCTTGACCACTTCTACAAACATCTTCGACATCCAGGCACCCCAATACCATCTCCTTGACTCCACTCTGTTCAAACCTTTTGCCGACCACCGTTCAACTTCATACCCCTCCTTTATCTCACGGGTCATCCAATTTAATAATCAACCACCCGAATTCTCCTCCCGATCACATCATATACCATCACAACACAATAGCCAAAGCCATCCCTTCCTAAGTAGTAACGCATCACGTACTGCTTAAACCAACTCAGTCGTTCACCAATTCTACCCACAGAGCCAAAACCATCACAGCTTCACCTACCCAACACAACAAGTCCTTCCCACCAGATCCGCACTTACGTGCTGTTTCTCAGTAAACCAAGTCACAAATCTCACCTGCAACTTCGAGTCCTGCACCGATCATCACAAACTTTTCACACAACAACCCACCGTCGTCATTGAATCCAGCATCCGAACCCTAACGCTCCGAATTCACACACAATTCGCACAACAACAATCACTCCATCGCAGCCTCATCTTCCCGAAACTGAATTTTACACCGCCCCCGTCAAGTCATCAATCATCATCACCACCATGCCGTGTCCAAACTTCAAGTCGAACAACCGATACATCCATCACCAATAACCCCCAAAATCGCAGCAATACCGATCAAACTCCAAAGCTCGAAAATCCAACTCCAGAATTTCGACTCCGATTCGAAGCTTTCGCTGCGATTTTTGATTCCGATTTTGAATAAAAGGAAACGAAGTTTTTTTTTCTCAAGTTCGATTTTTTTTTACTGAGAAACGAAAATTTTGGTGATTTATTGCCCTGTTGAATGCTTGTTATTTAGTGGTGCTTTTGTATTAGGCTAATCTGGTGCTTATTTTGTAGGGGTGCGTGATATTACCGTGAATTGTTTCAGGACGAGAAAAAGGGAATTTTGTTTAGTTTCTTCTTTTGATTTTGACTGGATTTATATCGTGGGTCTTCCATTTTTTGGGCAATATAATTGGACGACCTGTTGCCTTCTATATGTGATATTTTTTTTTTGGAAATTGGGTTGCCATTTTTTGTTGGAGTGCGTTCATTGTGTCTAACTTTAGTTGAATTGTTGAGCCAGTCCTTCTTTTGTTTTTAGTATTAGTTTTTTTTCTCTTGTATTGTTTCTTTAGGCTTAGTTTTTCTGGTTCTATTTTGTTTATTTCATTTTTTTTAAAAAGCCAATTTTTATAGTTGAGTTTTTTTCCCCTTTCCTTCTCAATCGAGTATTTTTTTTCTCCTATTTCGTTTGCTTCATATTTTTTCTTTTCCAAAAAAAAAAAAAACAAGGGCCAAGGCAAAAACAATCAAGCAATAAACAGGAAAATTCAAGGTCAAACAATTCGCAAACATTGGGATTTGAATCACTAGCAAAATTCAATTGCTTTGGACGAACGGATGGACATGAACCACTGTAAAAAAAAATCTGAACTCTACAGCTGTTTAAAAATATAGACAATTGTTGTAAAAATTCTCTGCAGGGGCAGCGGCTTGAATGTAAATTTTAATTCTGCAATTTATATTTCTGTGTCTGTTCTGTGACTGATATTTCTGAATTTGTGGTGAGGAACGGTTTTCCATAACTAATCACTCTCATCGATTTTCAATTTTAACACGTGATTTTGATTTTCAAAATAATATAACTGAAAAGTGGTGCTTTGTGAAGTTGACTGTCTCGTACAATTGGATCGCGGATATATATTAGTTCAATTTATTGAACTTTTAGCAAAAGAGGTTGCATACTACCCGTAAAACATTGGTCATATCCCTTAGTTTATACTATACGTGAACGGCCATAAGACCCTCTTCCCCCTTCCAATTGAATCAGTTAATTAATAGAGCACAACTCATTAATTTATATTATTTTGAATTGAGAATAATTTCTATCTTGCCGTGATTTCATTTCAAATGTCTAACTCAAAAAAATCAATGAGAGAAATATGGGATAATAATCGAAGTAGACGTCCTCTTGAAGAGTATGAGTATGAATTGCAACTCATGAAACAAGATTTTCCAAAATTTCGTGAGCCCAATGTCAACAATTTTCAAAATTTTCCAACTGACCAACATTTTCAAAATCATAGATATAATCGAAATGATGATTTCAATTTAAATTACAATAATTTCGATTACGGGTCACATCCATATCAAAACGGTTTTGAATCGCAAAATAGCTTTGATCCACATCAATATGGGGTTGTAAACCAAAATTTTCAAAATTATAGCCCATATCAACACTTTGAAAATGACCAAAATTGCAATTTTCCTTCGAATTTCAACAATTTTGGTTATGAACATAATTTTTATAATCAAAACGATTTCCAATATCATTGTCATTTTTCTGAAAATTCAAACAACCATCACTTTGAAAATAATATTGATTGTGAAATTGATGTGGACTATAATTTTGAGAATCAAGAAATCCAAAATGAGAGCTCTCAAATCAACGATTCTGAAGAATATCACCTTAACATTCTTAGTGAGAGGGCTGATGAACTTCTTTGTTTATTGACAACTTTGAAAGAACAACAAGAGCAACAAAATCAAATTCAAACAAGCGATGAATCAGAAAATACTCCATTCTTTACGGATAGTGATAATTTTCAGATAACAACTTTCGAAATTGAGAATAACAATCTAAATGAAGTTGTTCAAAATTCAACGAATGATCTGGACTTCGATTCTTTTCAAGAAAAAAATTTAAGCTTAGATTTTGATCTTCCTCTTTCAGACTGTGAGAAACTTGAATTCTAGAAATTGAACAAAACGAAAATGTGGAATTTTTCAACTCAAATTTGGAAAAGAACTTTAATGAACATGAATTCTTTGGTTTATGTGAGGATGAAAGCCTTAATTCTGACTCCAATCCCGACAATCATTTGATTCTGACCCCAATCGAAAATCTTGACGCTCTTCCAATGGCAACCGAGGCCAATTCGTCTGAACCTTCCAAATCCCCACCTTCTTTTAATGTTGGCAATCCCAACATCTCTTTTTCTGATGTCGGCAACCCCGACACTATCTCTTCTTTGACTGTTGGCAATCCCAACAAACCTTCTTCTATAACTTTACTTCTTCCACTTCCTGTGTCGACACCTTCTCCTCCGAAGGACCAAGAACCCGGAATAGGACAGATCGACAAGGTAGAAACCATTGTTGATGACACGCCACATTTACCATTTCAGGAAGTTTCTCATACTTCAATTGACGTGTCCACGTTAGCTTCCGAAGAACTTTTCGTAGATGAACTAAAACTTTTAATTGACAAGGATGAAACAGAATCAAGCCACCAATCCAAGTTTGAAAATTTTGATTTTGAATATTCAAATGAACGTGAAATTGTCGGCGTCGATAATACGTTGCCAATCAAGAAAGGCGATCACATAGTCTTGAACAACAGTCAGATTTCAACTTTCACTGAATTTATATACGATCACAAATTTTTGAGAAATTACACTGACAAATTTGTTGAATACATGAATTACTTTTGGAATGCTGGCTTGGTTGAAAAATTTCAGGTTAGGACGACCCTAGATATTTATCTCCTGGACTACAAATCGAGGTATAAAGATGAGATGATTTTCAAAAACCTGCACTTATTAGAAAATATGCCTAAACATAGTGGGAATGGTATTCATCGGGCTAGAACCAAGTGTGGGGGGAAAAGTTGGTGGAACTCTTTGCATCGCATACATCGCAAACACATATATCATTGTACATATGATCCATTTCTCCATATAGTTAAACTGCATTTCATTTTACAAATAATTTTGCATTTAATCCATCTCTGGGTACGATCTTTCAAATTTAGAAAAAAATTACAGTGTGGACACTGTTTAGTTCTAGTGTGGAGGGGAGTCTGCATTTCATTCAGTTTTCAAAATTTTTTTTTCTTTTCATTTTCAGTATTTAAATAGGACCATCATGCATTTTATATCGTAGTAACATACCATAAAATTTTTTATTAAAAAAAAAAATATATACGACTCATGTTTAATTGATACAACAAAATAAGTTTAGAATTTTTAGCCAGTTGATAGTATTTTTTTCTCTCAACTTAGATCGAATAAGAAATATAATGAAAAGTTTAATTTTGAGGGATAATAGTGTAACCGGTACATAGGGAGATTCTTAGGTGATGGCCATGAAATCTTTTCTATATTGTAGACTTTGTTTAAATAAGTGGAGGACTTAAAATACTTATATTGGCTTTTCAAATCTTTAAAAATAAGTTGTGTTAAGTTGAATTCGCGTAACTCTCTTTTGTGCTTATATTTTTCGATAATAATAATAATAGTATTCCAAGGGTATCCAACATTGCTTGTATATCGAGCGTTGGTGTGCAAACCCGCCAAGCTCTATCCGACACGTTGTTGACAAAGTCAAAGTTGGAATATCTTGGTCTCATTTTATGAGATTGGACACCTAAGGATTACCGACACGTTGTTGACAAAGTCAAAGTCGGCCTGCACAATCCGCCAAGCTCTTTACCCACTCTCCGTTAGTCCGCGAGGCAGTGCATGGGTGGTAAACCTTGGTCTTCTAAGTTAGGTGTATGTACTTAATCATAAATCTTAAAATTTTATAGAATAAAGAATAAGCGATGATACCCAAACACTTCTTGACCTTATTGATTTGACTAGCCATACATGAGAAAATTAGAATACCACTTTGCAAACTGTGCCAAGCAAACTAAGAATTTATTTCATGGCTGCACTATGTTATCGACCGAACTAACTGGCCAAACTGGAATTTAACATTTGAAAACTTGATTTATATTGAAAATTTGTGACAAGTTGAGGTATCTAAAATAAAATCAACTGGTTAGAAATTATTAACTTAATTTGTTGTACCACTTTCCTGAAATAAGCCGTGTTGTCATTTTTCGTTTTTATTTGCATATGTCCATTGCATTCATGTAGTTTCATTAGAACCATATCATACTGCATTTGGATTTTGTGGGTAGTATCCGCTGAAAACCCTCACGAGACACCACTCGTCCTACTAGGGACACCTAGAGGTTTAACGGCTTGTTGCATGCGCTCAATGCAATCGTGTTTCCTACGAAAGTGTGACCTATCTAGTTAGTTTTCCATTTTCTTTTTACTCGAGGACGAGTAAAAGATAAGTGTGGGGGTATTTGATTGACATAGAAATGTGTTTATTTTATGCTCTTATATCTTATCTTTTGTATATAAATAAATATTACTTGGGTATTGTTTTGTTATTTTTACAGATAGTCCAACCCAGCCCGCATGCAACCAGAAATGTAGAGAAATAGAGTTCAATTTGCTGTGTATTTGCATTTTGAAGAATTGTAGATGAAGATATCACATCTAGTTGCTGTTGGACAAGAAAAGGAGTGAGAAAAAGGCTTTGCACATCACAAATCAATGAAGAAATATCAAGGAAGCAA
The DNA here is from genome assembly GCA_030737875.1 of Allium sativum. Classification (NCBI taxonomy): domain Eukaryota; kingdom Viridiplantae; phylum Streptophyta; class Magnoliopsida; order Asparagales; family Amaryllidaceae; genus Allium; species Allium sativum. Next base: position 185,842,379 of record CM060911.1, read on the forward strand.
GAGGAAAAAGAGAAAAGGCCCAAATTTGCTTTATTTATCTAAGGCCCATTTATGTTTTCCATTGTAAACAAATTAGTGGTGTAATGACCAGGCCCATTTACCATTAGGGTTAGGGTTAGGGTTTGGCTATCTACCCTATATATACCCTTGTAATAACCTTGTAGCCACCATCCTATCTCATCTCTTATTCCATTGTTCTAATAAAAGTTCTTCTTTCTCTTTTATTTTCTGCATTTTTTTGTTTTCTTAGCAACTAGTGTTGTCTATACGATTAGATTCGGTAGAACACTATTTGTATTTTGCACTTGTTTGCATTAGTGATTTACCGTCTGATTAGATTCAGCGGAAATCCTAATTTTAATTCTTGTTTGTTATTTCAATTTCTGCAATTTCAATTTCTGCTTTTTATTATTTTCTTAGGTCAAATTGGGTTTGATTAGATTCAAATCTAATTCATAGTTTCATTTTCTTTCCATTGAAATTGTGATTTGATCGTCGGTTCAGTTAGATCTGTTCTGAATCAAATTACAGTTTTAATTTTGTTTCGTTTTGCAAAATCAACCTCCAAAGTTCGTCTAACACGCCCACGAAACATATAAATAATAACATTTAACTTTCCTCCCTGTGTTCGACCTGTATGCTACACACCTGTATGCTTGCAGAATTTAATTTAAATGTCGCGCTTTTCTAATTCATAGACTAGCGACGATCAATGTGTGATCTACGACAAAGAGGATTTGGGTGATATGAAGAGTGTGAAAACTATTCAGTACCTATGAGGAAAATAGGTATGTCCTGCTAGTGCAGTAGGTAGTCTGCGGTGAAGCAGATGTGGTTTCATGTTGTCCAACAAGTATAGAAGAAGAGCTGCGGTTCTCACTTGTTGAAGGAGATGACAGACATAGGATGGCACGATTGGAAAGGCCCAGTAAGTCCTGGAGTAAAACCATGGGAGAGAGTTGAACAGTTGAGCATGCCCAATCAGATTAAAATCTGCAGTTCATGAAAGTTAATGTTGATATTTTATAAACTGAATGTTTGGGATACATTCAGTTTAAGGGAGGGAATGTTAGGAAAAAGTAATTATATTCATTCTATTCTTTAGGAAAGAATGTGTTTTACCTAGTTTTTAGGAATGTGCCAAGTGTTTAGGAAGTAGTTTCTTTTTATTTGAAAGCTTATTCGATGTAATCAGATTTAATAAACAATAACAATGTAGTCTGTTTGTTCTATCATTTAATATCTCTCTTCTCTCTGTGTATCAAATTCTAACAGCTAGCACTTATGTTAGGAGCTGTTATTGCACCATTAGTGGTGGCATAAGGAAGAAAAGTAACCAGCCTGTCCTTTGGCGTATTTGGGCTTGTGATTGGAGTCTGTGGATTGTCGGTTATTTGGTTACCAAACCAAAAGGAAGCAGAGCAACTGACACCATTGAAGAGGAAGAGAAGATTAATGTTGTCTCTTGAATAAAGTATTAAGTATTAACTATACGAGAAGAATGATAAACATATATTATATTGAATGCCGCAAGGGTAGTTGGTTCATGTCTCTGTTTTCTTATTATCCATCATGAAAGCATCGTACTAGGGTAGGATGTCAGCTTATTGGCCGAAGTGGGATAACATCCCTCCCTACATCGTCGAGTTTGTTTGGCAGAATCTCCTTATAAGTACATTCTTCCGTTTTCCAATAATGGTTTTATCGTTCTTTTTATTTTTCACATTTTATTGTTTAATGTTTGATTGCTTGTTTATCGTGAAACACAGGCTGAGTTGGACATACAACGACTTGCAGCTAGCATCACATTACTGAATGCAAAAATGAGGAAGAACTATAGGGATTCTATGTCGTCGGCAAAGCAGAAAGGGCAAAAGCCAAACTGAATGCAGGTGAGTATATGGGAAGGTTTGTTGAACTACTGGGATAGTGACGAGGCATAAGTAAATGTACTAGTTTTAGTTAAATATTCGATCGACACATAAATATCAAAAATTATCTGATTGGTAAATAATGTATTAAATTTAAATGTATATGCAGAGTCGCGAAGAAACTCAGCAAATAGGAACAAAAATCCCGTCACTCATTGAGGAGGGTCGAAGTCTTTTCAGCAGTATTGATAGAAGTTGGTAAATTTAACAAATGAAATTGTAAATAGTTATTATGTTATATAATTTTGAATATACAATTGTATGCTACATTGCGGTTATGTCTACTTTGGTTGATTTGACTCCTGCTGTAGCTATGCTGCGCAAGGACAGTCTGTGCTATGATTTGAGAGCTCAAGGATCTATGCTATTATGTAGCTGCAATAGTGTGGCTCTATGTTATTGTACTTGCTTCTATTTGTATATTAGCTATTTTTTAACAAGTAAACGTTTGTAAGTCACCCTGTGTGATGCGCATGAAATGTAATCCTCTCTTTATGGAGATAGTGATTATAGTCTAGATCCAGGGCTGCAAACTAGAATAATTGTAGTGGACGGACCACTTTAAAAACTCTGGTGGATGGCCCCTCTTAAAAATCGAACTAGTAGGTTGGTAATCGACCAACCTTCTGTATTAATTGTAATTATTATTTGTTATAATAACAAGTGTTAAGGATCACTATAAAAACCAGTCGGCTTTGCAAAAAAATAAGTAACAATATATAATAATTATTTTCAAGAAGCTGAGACGCAGGGTCCTGTGTCGTACATAGGTGTGTTTATTTGTATGCATGTCATCGAGCATGTAAATGTGGAAATGTTAGTTTCAGACACATGGCACGACGAAAAATCTAGCAAGAGCCATATAAGCATATTTCAGTTCATGTAGTGCTAATAATTGTTTTAATTTTATATTATAATAAAAGAAGATATCGTGATATTAATTTTAGTTGCATTCTTATTTGTTCTTGCAGGCAAAATTTATGGAACATCGCCAAAAATTCCTAGACGATATCAGTCGAGAGCGGCTCACAACGGATGAAGAGAATGTTATTTTTGAGCAATTATGGATCCACCGTCGCAGAACAGGAGACATTACTTTGGCAATCAAGCGGTAACCAATAATATGTCAAGACATAATAATTTAATAGTCTTTTAATTTTTGGTGCATCGCTTAAGTTTGTAGATATAGTTCGGTAATGGGCTAATAATTCAATATGTACAATTTACCCATGTCGTATGTTAAGTAGCTATTCACAAATACAAATTGAATTTTGTAATATGGATTTGAAAATTCATTGAGAAATGATGGTTTGCAATTATATGCACTATGCTAAATGTGCAACTTGATAGAATCACAAGACTAATATAAAAATTTGACTTGGTTGAAACTTTATTAGTTGTAGTATATTAAAAACTGTATTAAACTTTATTACTTGTAGTATATAACAAAAAAATTTAAACCTCACTAGATGTAGCAAATAAATATTTTAAAACATAATTATAAATGCATTACACTTGAGTTAGCAATTTAGTAGTAAATTCAAGAATAATATTTAAAGCAACACAAATAACACATTATGTTGTAACTTTGATAGTAGATTTTAAACTAAATTAAATAAGCGTTACAGACTAGTAAATGGAGATGAGCCAGCCAAACTAGAGTTGATATCGACCTAGCGAAGATCTAAGAGTTGAGGGCTAGGGTGGCACAATTGGAAGTTTAGAACCACTGCCTGACCATCAAGATGACACAACCACTGGATCAGCGTATTGCTGAGTACATGCAGTAATATGGTGGCCGCTTTCCTTCTTCTGCTAGTTCTGGAGGTGATTGATTGGTTTGATAGGTTTGTTTTTCCAATTGAGTATGATGTGGTGGATGATTGACTTGATGATTTGGTGTTATGTACACTATTCGATGGTAGACTTAGTGGATGATAAACTTGATGACTTAGTGTTATGTATGGTGTTATGTATATTGTTTGATGGTAGACTTAGGGGTATATATTATGTATATTTTATAATTAGTTGTTTGGTTTGGTGGTGAAGTTTGGGTTGATATTATATATTGTTTGGTTTGGTTTGGTTTTGATATTTGTTTGAAATAAAATATATTGAGTTTGATATACTATTGATGGAATGGTGGTATATATGTAAAATGTAGCTGGAAGGCAAAAAAGCAGCTGAAATATATAAAAAATTGCAGGTTTTCCGACGGATTTAAGGTATTTGTTTGTCAATGGCTATCAACGGCTTCCAACAGATACCGAAAACCGTTGATATCTGTCAGAAACCGTCAGAATAAATGTCAATGAATTCTGTTGGAAGCCATTAGAAATTCTGTTCACCAACGCCTGTATTTGCAATGACTTTTCCGATGGCTTCCAACGGTCATCGAAGGTTAGTTGACATTGGAAAATGCCATAAGTAGAGTGTGTGTGTGTGTGTATATATATATATATGTATGTATATGTAGGTCTGTATTTCAATATAGTGGATTCTGGTATAAATTAACATTTTCAACTTATTCATTAAAAACCTTATTTAATGTATTGTAAAATCAGATAGAATATCATAGAAAGAAAATGAAGAAACATTAAATTCTTATCTGTATTTATCATTCCAAAAAAAAAAGTCAAATTCGCATATATCTTGCTATCTTGAAATTAAAAATAATAATCAAATTATGTCAAAGTAAGGTTTCGCCATCGTGAAATTAAGAAATAAATCAAAAATGTCAAAGTAAGGTTATACCTAATTCCAACTTTAATATTTTTATTGGCAAACACTGCACTTAGAATCGAAGTAAAATAAATAAATCAATTATATGTATATTTCTAGATGCATTTTCTATTTTTCATATATTCATTGATACCAAGTGCCATAGGCCCGTGAAGATCTAGCACTCTTATGAGTTTTTGCAAGGTCTTGTCTCTCTCTTCCTCTCTTAATCTCTGTATGAGACTCATAACCTGGTTGAGAATAGAACTAGTAGGCAAAGAGATTACAAAAACTTCATGTTGAGATACATAGAAGCTTTTGAGTTTACTCGTTGTAGTTGAAGGGGAAAGGACAATTGTTGAAAAATTATGATACAATATATTCTTGAGATTTTGTCCTACATCGTGGGATGATTTGAACTCTAATCTCTAAATTCAATATAAAAAAGAGATTATGTAATTCAAATTAGTACAATAATCTCTAAAATCTTCTCTCTCAACTCATTAATAAAAAGAAATACGTTATTGGAAATATAATGGAAAATTTTGAAAATTTTGTGTATTTCCCTTAAAAAAAATTTGGTAGACGGATGTGTAGCATGGTGCTACACAGCCGGTTAATATAATATTATAGTAATATAGGTAATATCCAGTTGACAAGCCCAACTGGTGGCCAAAATGCAAGTGATTCAAGCAGCCCTACGACTGGTACCGTCCTACAAACAACTAGTCAAGCAAAGAAAGAGAAAAAGCCATAGCATAATATAATTTACATAGACTGCAGCATAAGAAGTAAGCTACCAAGAGAATCAATCATCAGACGAGCTAGCGGCTTGAGCTAACCGAGTTACTACCCATGGATTCAGCTGGAGAAGATTTAGGCAAGGCAAGGTCAAGAGGAACTGCCTGAATTCTTTTCGAAAGACGATAAAGGTAATCAATTTGCCTGAAAACTTTGAGTACATTGCCCTTCCTTTTATTGAAAACAAAATCATTTTGTTGCTTCCAAATACACCAACAATATATCACAATGAAAATATCCCTCTACTTATCAGTAGATTCATATTGACAGTAATCATAAAGTGAGGATATAACTGGAGTGAGTCCCAACAAATGAATACTTGCTGGTACCCAAATTGGATAAGAGAAATCACATTCAAAAAACAAGTACTGGAAGTTTCATCATGTTCATTACAAAAGACACATCTGGGATTGGGGACAATACTGCAACGAAACAATTTACTACGAGTATTGATTTTGTTCTGAATCAAGCACCACTAAAAAAACAACATTTTAGGAGATGTTTTACATTTCCAAAGTCTAGCAAAAGCAAAGCTCCTCCCTGAGTGGCTTAAAAACCGATAGCATGAAGCAACATAAAATCCTTTAGAAGGAGAGAGCGCCCATATAAAATGGTCAGGTGAATCAACAACATGGATACCAGAAAGCATATCATTGATAGAAAGCAGATTCATGAGAACTGAAGTATCAAATGAACCTTGTGCACAAATACTATTAATACCAGCATTGAGAATACTAGCCACAGAGAGATGAGAGTGGTTAATATGAGAATAAAGAGCTGAGAACACAGAGGATAAGGGAAGTTGGCCATGCCAAATATACTGCCAAAACAAACAGTTAGCACCATTGCCTAGGGAAACATGGAAGAGTTTACGAGTACGAGGAAGAGATGAAAGTACACCAGACCAAAAAGGGGACACTTTAAAATCAGGATTAAAATGAAGGACAAAAAATGGATTAGCCGCATAATAATACGTTAAAATCCATTCTTTCCAAATCAGATATCCTGGAGTAATTAATCTCCATACCCATTTTATTAACAATGAGAGGTTAAATAAAGAAAGGTTATTAACTCCCAATCCCCCCTGATTCTGGTGAAGGCAAACAGTTTGCCAATTTATTAATTTCTTGCATTTTCTACCATTCTGTAAAAAAGAGCTTCTAACTGAGTCAATTTTGTTAGTTACCCAAACTGGTAATTTATGAAATTACATCCAATAAGTGGGAAGAGCAGAAAGAACAGATTTAACCAACACCAAACGATCCATGGATGAAAGAGAGTTAGCTTTCCATGAAGCAAGGACGCAATTTTGTTAATAAGAGGATACCAATCAGCTTTGCAAAGCTTTGTGGGTTTAAGGGGAACACCAAGGTATGTTAAAGGGAATCCATACACTTGACAGTTACGAATGGAGGAGATAAGATTACTGAGATGATTAGATTTGTCGAGCATTATAATGGAAAAGGGAATCCATACACTTGACAGTTAAGAATGGTGGAGATAAGATTACTGAGATGATTAGATTTGTCGAGCATTATAATGGAACTCTTTCCAAAATTAATTGAAAGACCAGAAACTAGTTCAAAAGCATATAGAAGCACTTGGAGACAGTGAACATGATTGAATTTAGTTGACGAAAAAATTATGGTGTCATCGGAAAACTACAAATTTGAAATGGACAAGCTTGAATTTGGAAGTGAAATACCTGCTAAAAAACCTTCATGTGTAGCTTTCTCAGCCATTTGATTAAACACATCAGCTACTAACACGAAAATGAGCGGGGAAAGGGGATCACCTTGTCTAAGACCCCGCTTTGATTTGAATAAACTACCGGATTTACCATTTACCGATACATATGAAAAACTTGTAGTGAGAATATTTTCAATCCACTTACACCATTTATTAGAAAATCCCCAATGTTTCATCAAGTTGAGAACAAAAGACCAATTAACCGAGTCAAATGCCTTGAAAAAGTCAAGTTTAAGAAGAAAACCAGGAGTGGAAGTGTTATGACAGAACGATATAACCTCTTGTGTAGCAGCAACACAATCCATAATGTTTCGTCCCAAAATAAAAGCCGACTGCTCTGGGCCAACTAATTTTTCTATAACCGATTGAAGACGGTTAACTAAGACCTTAGTGATTATTTTGAAAGTTTTATTTAAAAGATGATAGGTTTGAAAGAAGATAGATTGTTTGCCCCAGCATGTTTTGGAAGGAGGATGATAATAGCGTAGTTAGTTCTAGTAATGAGGAAGGATCATGCTGAAATTCATCACACATTTGTAAAACATCATTTTTGACTAAAGCCCAGAAATGCTTGAAAAAAAATTAGGCCAAATCCATCTGGACCGGGAGCCTTATCATCAGCCATATCATTCAGCACGGCCCAAACTTCCTGTTCAGTAAATGGATGATCAATAACGATTGATTGAGAATCAGGGTAAAGATAATTCCAATCAATATCCGGAATTTGAAAAAAAGATACACCAAGAATAGATCGATGATAATAAGAGAAAAGACGAAGGGTATCATCATAATCGGAATATACCTGATTATTATGAATGATTTCAGATATGTGAGTTGATCTTCGATGACCATTGGCTAAACGATGGAAATATAAAGTATTTTTTCCCCCTCCTCTAACCATTTTGCTTTCGATCTTTGTTTACAACCTATCTCTTCTTGTTTGATAAGCCTTTCTAACTCTCTTTCAAGTTCAGACAAGCTGTTTTTTTTCAATTGGGGATAAGGACGAGATTCTTCAAGAATGGTTAGATCAAGCATATCGTTTTAAATTGAGGAAATGCGAGATCGAAGAGAACCACATATTGATTTAGCCCAAGGCTTTATAATTTTTCTCAATGATCTCAATTTCAATACAATACGATGGGTAGTAGAAGAGGAATTGAACTGCTGATTCCAGATAGAGTGAATAAAATCATCAAATGAAGGTTCAAGAAGCCAAAGCCTTTCAAATCTGAAAGGCCTTTTGATGACAGAAAGAATATCAGAGTTTAGTAAGATTGGACAATGATCAGAAACTGTGGTAGCAAGACCATGGACAGTGGTTAAAGGATGGGAGTCATCCCACTCACAATTATGAAGAAAGCGGTCAAGTTTAGCTAGGGATGGAAAAGATCTTGCATTAGAGCATGTATAAAGCCTATCTCTAATAGGTGGATCAATCAACGAGCAGTCGAAAATAAAAGAATTAAAAGCATCTGAATCTGGGGAAATATTATCATAATTTCTATCAGAAGAGACTCTTGTTGTATTAAAATCCCCACCCATTACCCAGCGACTAAGAAACTGGGATGCTACAACTCGACAATCAGACCATAATTGAATTCTTTCATGAACATTTTGTGAACCGTACACATTAGAGAAATAATATGTTTTCTTGGAGGGAAGGTGACAAAGTGCAACACGCAAAACAGAAGTGCTAGAACAAGACCAAAGGAGAGACTAAACAGACTCATCCCAAGCAGTAATCAAACCAGCTTTAGTATCAATAGCATCAACATGAAGCCAACCAGTTAAAGAAGATCTACCAATGAGCTTAAAAAGGTAATGAGAAGGGTTATGAAGTTTAGTTTCTTGAAGGAAAAGGACATCGACTTTCAAAGGGGCAAGAATCAAATTTATTGCATGACATTTAGAAAGATCCCCTAATCCTCTAACATTCCATGATACAAATTTCATTGGGGATCATTAATACGCTCCTTTTCTAATTCTTGAATGGCTAAATAATGCACGTTGCACACTCACCCCCATGCAACGTGAGATTTTTTTTATTCATACTTTTATTATGAGATGAAAAAATAATAGGAGTATATAAGCTACCCGAACCTTCAGGACGTGCTTCCATTCTATTGTTCCTAGCACTTTAGTGGACCATCACTGGAGAAAGAAATTGAGGCCAGTCAACCTCCATGTTTGTTTGAGGTGCATCAGAGGAGGCAAAATTTGTTGAATGGGCATGTTGAGATGAGGGGAAGAAGGATTAACGGGATAAACATCAGGCTGCGGAGCTTCAAGATTGAAAGGAACAGATTGAGGGATCATAGCTAATTGCATAGAAGCAGGTGACATCAAATTATCGACTTGCATGCCATGCAGGTTATGGTAAGCAACATCCGAGACAACCTCTTTATTAATTTGATTGACTTCGTTTTGTTGTTCTACTTCATTTTGATGATGTTCACCGTCCATGAAATTAGCTTGATTTGCTACATGCAAAGCTGCTTCATCCATCATAACATCATGGTACTCTTCAGGACTTGGTTGGAGAAAATCATAGTGAATACATGGAATTATCTGCTCTTCAAAGTTTCCAATAAACAGGGTTTCAGGTGTAGTACCAGGATGCTCATGAACATATCGCTCCACCTTGAGGAGATGAGTTTTCTCATTGATGTTAGCTGCAAACTTAGTGCAAGAATTAATTCCTTCATAAAACGCAACCTTAACCAGAAGGGAACGGTGATCATAGTGAGCCCAATCACAATCATCTAACGCAAGAACTTTACCAATTGGGTTTAAGAATCTCCTTAATAGCTCTTGCATTATATCTCAAGAATTTAGGAAACCCCTCCACTTTAGCCCAAGATTCAATTTCTAAGCTGGAGAGGGTCCACGTTCACTTGCATTCCAGGGTTCAAAGTACATGGCACCTCCAGGTTTAGCCAAAAAATTTAAAAGTAAGGCCAATTCCCTCTTTTCACTATTTGGACAGGATATCAAAAAGGAGTTGTTGGCGAAGATCCACATAGGCCATGTTTGGTGATCCAGAGTTACAGAGAGACAGTACGAAAGTGAATCTGCATTCCAATTGCCGGTAAGAACAGTACCGACAATGTAGAGAGAAGGATCTTCCATTAAAAGGAGGTTCATTTTTTCTTCTTGTGGAGAAAAGGGAGGGGATGGAGAGTTTATATGAGTGTGAGGTGGTTGCTATGATTGATGACGGGTGGAATTTTTGAAGCAACATATGATTTGAAGGAATTTCAGTTGAAGTGTTGCCACGAGGGACCAATTTGGCAGATGAAGCCCAATTCCAAGAGACACCTTTTCGCTTGTATTTCGAAGCCTTCTGATCCTTTCGTTTTGTATGGCAATGTGGACACGAATGTCCATAAAAACCGCAGTAATAACAAATTTTGGGGTCCCTACAAGCTTTTTCCACGTGACCTTTACATGCACACTGAAGGCAATGACATTCCCTCTTCAGAAATTTGACTGTATCTAAAATGCTTTTGAATTTTGGGAGAGGGGTTTTTCTCTTTTTTAGGATTGATTTTGGTGGAACCAAAGGTGTAGATGATGCCACTTGAGCGTAAGTTTTGAATTGTGGTTCAGATTGACTGACAGTAAGAGGATCATAATGGTTGAGACATTGCAGATTAGGGGTTGAAAGATGATGATTAAGAGGTTGAACAAGTGGAGGAGAAGGAAGGATAGGATCATTGATAGGTGGAGGATTAGCTGGATGATTAGCAGATGGATCAATGGAAACCCGACGACGAGGAGATGAACCATGAGAGGCACGAGAACGGTGAGGATGATTAGATTGATGAAGAGGTTGAGAATGACGAGGAGGAAGAGAGGAACAAGGAGGCTGAGAGAGAAGAGCTGAAGGGAGATTAGAGACACGAGGAGGCTGATAGAGATGAACGGAAGAGAATGAAGAAGAACGATAATGAAAAGAAGAATTATATTCAGATGGAACAGAAAAGGAAAGATCCGCCATTACTGAACAGGAAAATTCTCAATTTTTGATCTGAATCCAGTTTTTTGCAGGAAAATAGCGTGAAGGACATAATTAAAGAAAAATTTAGGCATAAGGACAAAAGGCCAAAAATTTAGCCACAAGGACACTTTTTAGTGTAAAATAGAAAATGATGGTGGGCCACTGAATTCCATGATTTACGCTAAAAATTGTCCTTATGGTTAAATTTTTGGCCTCTTGTCCTTATGCCTAAAATTTTCTCTAATTTTGTCCTTAGGCCTAAAAACCCTTATAAATAATTACTTGAATAAAATATCAGTTCAAAGATAGAAATTTTGAGTTACATATTTAATTTTTGCAAATATATATTTATTACCTATGTAAATGAAACTGTATGAGTGTAAACACAGTTACTAAATAATATACATGTTTATTATCATCGAACAAAAATCGTGAATATATTCACCAAAATACTATATTGCAATTGTAAATAAGTAGGGTGAAATTGGATTACCTTGACATATTCCTATAGTAGACTTGACAACCCCTTTAGAAGCACCCTGAAATAGAATGGAGAAAGTTGCAATAGACATGCACTCATAGATTATATTGCTAAAATGAGTAGGGAAGCCCATTTTTGACATGGCGAAGCATATAAATTCTCGATTAATCATGTCAGATGTTTTTTGTAAACCAGCTTCACACGGAGTATTGCAATTTTAGTTTTATTAAAAGCTCTGATAAGTTCATGTGCCAAAATAATATTTTCATCTGTATATTTGCTGCTAACAAATGTGCATTTATTTTCCGATATAAGATGAGGAAATAAATGTTTAAGTCTATTGCAAAGAATTTTTGAAAATATTCTATAATACATGTTACGACGTGAAATATGCCCATATTGACTTATATGTGTAGGCTTATCAGTTTTAGGGATAAGTGTAACAAAAGTATGGTTGCAGCCTTTTGGTAACCTAGCAGACTTTAAAGTATCCTGCATAGCTAACAATTTATCCAACTTATTCCTAGTGCACACAATCAAGCACTCTCTTCGATTTGTGAAGTCCAGCTTTAAAAGATACATTTGTCTGCTTTCCCAGTATATGCTATTGGCAAAATTCTAACTTGCCAAAGCTTCCTCCTTTTGATCATCTTTCCAATACGAAGCAACTCTAGGCCTATCTTTATAATATGACCCAATGCAAAATTCTGGTAGCATTCAAAGCATAGGGTCATACTCCAACAAAAGACTCTATAAGAACCGTGATTCCCTTCAGTAGATACAGATTTCAGAACACATATTCCTTCATTAAGACAAGTGCATCCCTCGAAACTTTTAAACCATCCCTCACCATGGTAACCTTGAATCCCATGGATGCCAACTGCCCGAAAGAAATCATTAAGTTAGAAAAAGGCCAGAACATAGCAGATATCAATTAAAACGCGCATCACTCCATCAAATATCCTTATTCAAACACCTAGCACTATTTCCCATAAGCATTGTACTTCCCTATTTTTAAACAAAAGAGATGAAATAATCATTTCGTAGAACGATGCTCTAGAATCGAACATCCAACAATCCAAGGCATGAGATATAGTCTTCTCCACCACAATCGATGAAGATCCATCCTCAGATGATGAATATCATTCCTCAACCTTCTTCATCAAATTTAGATAATCTCTATTCCAATGGGTTGGTTTCCTATAATAGTAGCACTTTCCATCACTATACTTTTCTCTCCAACTATTTCCGGGCTTCCTAGAATTTGAATGCCTCCACGACTCCAACTGTTATTCTTCTCTCTTCCTCTCTTAACAAATAGACCAGGCTACTACTCTATCCTCTTCTTCTACTCATCTCCTCCATCTGATCCCTTAAGTCTTCAGATATAAGACCCAACTTCAAATCATCTATAGTCAAAATGTCTCTTCCATAAATCAGACTATTACCAAAACCTATGTAACATTCTAGAAGGGGATAAAAATAAGTCATCATCTTATGCTCTTCATCCACCTTCAAATCCACAGTGCCCATCTTCACTACAAAATCATCGAAAAAACTAAGATGCACCTACGCTAAAGCACCATTTCTCATCATGATGGTGCAAGATTTCTTCAGTAGAATCAAAATGAATAGTGCTTGGCTTCTTCAGATAATTTTTTTTCAGCCTAGTCCGAACTCCTTGTGTACCGTGCTAACTTTAGAGATAAAATTTTCTCATAGGGTCAACTTTAGTATATTAAATGCTCGCATTTACATTTACTTCCTTTCCATGAAGGAAACATCAGCTGGTGGCTAAGTGTTAAAAACTATTTGATGAACCATATTCCTTTTTAAGAATAGCCTTCATCCTTCATTACCACTTCCCAAAGTCTTTACCTTCATTCCACATTTCTATTGCCAACTATGATCCGAAATAAAAGAACCTCTGACATGATGTCTTGTTACAACTGGGACAACCACATCTTCTACTATACTTCCTTACACCTTTTATAAATGAACCTAAATACCGTAATACTAGATTGTTAGGATTTATTCTTTCAAAATAATTTAACCTAACAACACAAACACTGAAAGAAATATAAATAAAATGGCGAAACAACAAAATAAAAGGGGATTTTAGGCATAAGGACAAAATTAGGGAAAATTTTAGCCATAAGGACAAGAGGCAAAAAAATTAACCACAACGACAGTTTTTAGTGTAAATTATGGAATTCAAGGGCTCACCATCATTTTCTATCTTACACTAGAAAAGTGTCCTTATGGCTAAATTTTTGGCCTTTTGTCCTTATGCCTAAATTTTTCTTTAACTAAGTCCTTCACACTATTTTCCTGGGGTTTTTAGGCATAAGGACAAGAGGCCAAAAATTTAACCATAAGGACAATTTTTAGTGTAAATCATGGAATTCAAGGGTCCACCATCATTTTCAATTTAACACTAAATAATACACATTTCACACTCTATTTTACAATCACTACACGATGCACATTCCATACATACAGCCTCACTGCATATACTCAATTACTTGTTTGACATTCATTCATTCATGCTTACTGCATTATCATCTTCTGTTGATTGCTCCATAATTTGTCCAATCGTCTATTGTACCTCTCAAAATAGAATAAAGTAGTAACCTGAAAGAAAAAACATTTAAATTTGCAAATATAGTTTTTGATTAATTTTTATTTACCTTAGTTATTTGGGTTGTTTCTCATCATTTTTCACACATGGTCAGATATATGTATATACATATTCAATAAAGTATAATATTTACAGTGATACATTGTAAGTACTATAGTGTTAAAACACGTAGTGTTTTCCTCATGGACAACTATAAAGGTCAAATCCTTTCTGATTCAACCCAGTGTTGTTTTTTCAATGGACTAAAATTAATTTTTAGACCTTGACAAATTTATTTTCAAATGCACAATGCAAGCAAGTGCACAAACAAATCAATAACCAAACAGTGTTGGCTAGTATGGTGATAGCAACAGCACAAGTTGTTGAGAACAAGATTTTGATCGATGCCAACATATAAAGTTGCAATGAAGATCATTTCATAGAGATAAGGTTATATATATATATACACACACATTGAGTCGTGTTAGAAATATATTAAAATCTATCCTCAAAGTATAACACGAATGCTCATATCTTCGTTGTTGAAATCTATATATTTGAGGATTTGAAAAGTCACAGAAAAAGCCCAAACGGTCCGGGCTTCGACCGGGAAAGAGTGCAGAGTGATCTAGATTGTGGACCGAGGTTCTCTGGTCCACAGCAATAAAACGGTCGACCGCCCAAAAAGAACCAGTCGACTAGTAAAATACCACCAATCGACCGTTCATGTTTCTGTTTCGAAATAAACATTTCTCAATTCAAGCTGTCAACCGGTCGAAACTCACCATCGACCGGTCAATGTGTTTTTGCACATAACGGCTATTTTTCTAGAAATTTTAATTTTAATTAAATTCAACAAATCGACCGGTGATTTTTGACCTGTCAACCATTTTCAAACAGCAAGCTTTTTCTGAAAGGTTGCTTCTATTTGTGAAAAGATTTCTATTCAATAATCAAAGGAAATGGACATAACTTTTTATAGAAACTCTTCATGAAGAATTACTACCTTTCTACTATTATATAAACTACTTCAAACTTGTTTTACAATCACGAAATCATTCTATATTCTCTCTAATTTCCAAATTGCATTTTCATACTCTTTGCGAAACAAAATCTCTCCAAATTTAAATACTTGTTGAACCCTTGAATCAATTTAATATCATTTGATTCAACAAGCATTCTACTTCCTTGAATCTACGCATTCAAAGTATACACACGAGGATCAGATTATAGGAAGATTGTACTCAAACTGTTGACTATCCGTGTTGAATCAAGAACACAAAGTAGAAGTCAAAACCATTGTATTAGTTGAAGTCCTGTGTGTGATCAGGCATATGTTGAAGTCCTCATGTGATTAGAGGCGTGAAATCCCGTTCGGCTTCTCGGGTGTTGTATACCTGTTCCTCCGGGTGAAGTGAGGAGATTGTTAGTGAAATTCCAGAAGGAAGTCTGGGACTGGACGTAGGACGGTGCTCCGAACCAGTATAAAAATCCTTGGTGTATTTTTTCTATTTTTACTGCATTTACTATCTTATATCTGTGATTAGCTATCATTTCATACTTGAGTGTTATACACCATATTACACGATCCTTGTGTGTATTATACTTAGCACATATACACGCACACTCACTTTCATTTGGTATCGGAGCCTGGCGTTCTAGAGATCGTAACAACATCCTAGAACAAATGGCAATAAAGAAATCTAGCTAGAGAATTAGAAAATGGAAGAGCGATAAAATCGAATCAGGAGAGCAAGGAAACAAATGTCTCATGGCTAAAGTTAGATCACAATCGGTATGTACAGATTCTTTATATAAAGATCTTTTGTTAAACCATGAAAAATTATTGAAAGATTTTAAAACTTTGAGTAAACTCAATACAATCATTATAGCTAAGTCAAAAAATTGTGAGCAAGAAAATTCCAAATTAAAAGAAAAAAATAATTTTTTGGTAAAACAAGCCAAATGTTTTGAAAGTAACTTAGAAGAGCTTGTTTATCAAAAAGATTTCCTTCAAAAAGAAAATGAGCAACTAGAAGATAAAAACAATGTTCTTTTAAAGGAAATCAATCTTTTGCAAAATAGAAATAAATCATTAGAAGATTCTTTAAATAATTCTAATTCTTTAATTTCGTCTCTTGAAAAAGAGAATGGAGCTTTAACTAAAAAGAATCTAGAATTATTTAAAGAATGTGAGTTTTTAAAGGTGAATAATAATATTTTGCAAAATAAAATTTCTGACACAAAAGATAATTTTGAAAAATTACAATCTTCTTTAATTAATTCAGGATCTCAAATTTGTGGTCTCAAAACTGAGAATGTTTTAAAAAGGAAGAAATCTGAATTAAATAAGGAAATTGATAATTTTCAAAAGAACAAAATTTTTTTTGTCACTCGCGATTTCGAAATTAGATTCGATAAATGTACAAATAAGTTCGCGATTTAATAAAGGTCAAAATGATTTAAACATGATTTTATCTAGATCTCGACCTTCACTTGAAAAAAGTGGTTTAGGATATAATAGAACCAATCGTAGAAATAGTACTAGATATGCTTTTATGTTCAATAAGAATATCACTGCTAGTACTAATACACATTCAAGACCCAATTATTATAGAAATTCGGATAATTCTATGACTAGCGATATTTATAATAAATCTAGAAGTATGAAAAGGAATATCAATAGAGATTACTTAAGTTTTTGGGTTTCTATAAGTTGGAAAAACAGCGAAAAATATATCGATGATTATTTTGATTCTGTAGTTAATAATGAAAATTTTATCTTTAAGGGTTCCATTAAACCCTCTTGGGTATGGTTACCTTCCATCTAACCCATGGACCCAAACAAAGCAAGTGAGTACCAAAAGTATATATGTCATATTTTTCGCAGGTACATCACAACAAAAAGAAGGCTATTCGGTATCTCTAAATATCTTTGAAAACTTAGCTTATCAAAAAGCACAATATCTCCTATAGGTGCTATAATTATTTGTATTCTCTACTACTCTCGATTACTGTGTTTATTATGGTATTTATTCTTTTTAATCGATGACAAAGGGGGAGAAATATTTTCTCTCATGTGATACATATCATTCATGTTACAAATACTATTATCATTTAAAATTATGTGCTTAACATAGTAATAGTATATGTACGCTAACATTTGTTAATGCATGAATCAAAAGGTAAGATTATTTATATTATGTGCTAACAAATGTTGCAGAAATTCAGGGGGAGCTTTATATTCAGAGGGAGAAAATCCAAGGTATTGTCATCAATCAAAAAGGGGGAGAATGTTGAGAACAAGGTTTTGATCGATGCCAACATATAAAGTTGCAATGAACATCATTTCATAGAGATAATGTTTTATATATATATATATACACATTGAGTCATGTTAGAAATATGTTAAAATCTATCCTCAAAATATAACACGAACGCTCATATCTTCGTTGCTGAAATCTGTATATTTGAGGATTTGAAAAGTCACAGAAAAATCCCAAATGGTCCAGGCTCCAACCGGGAAAGAGTGCAGAGTGATCTAGACTATGGACCGAGGGCCTCAGGTCCACAGCAATAAAACGGTCGACCGCCCAAAAAGAACCAGTCGACCGGTAAAATACCACCAGTCGACTGTTCATGTTTCTGTTTCGAAATAAACATTTCTCATTTCAACTAGTCGACCGGTCGGAACTCATCAGTCGACCGGTCAATGTGTTTTTGCACATAACGGCTATTTTTCTAGAAATTTTAATTAAATTCAACCAGTCTACCGGTGATTTTTGACCTGTCGACTATTTTCAAACGGCAAGCTTTTTCTGAAAGGTTGCTTCTATTTGTAAAGAGATTTCTATTCAACAATCAAAGGAGATGGACATAACTTTTTATAGAAACTCTTCATGAAGAATTACTACCTTTCTACTATTATATAACCAACTTCAAACTTGATTTACAATCACAAAATCATTCTATATTCTCTCTAATTTCTGAATTGCATTTTCATACTCTTTGCGAAACAAAAGCTCTCCAAATTTAATTACTTGTTGAATCCTTGAATCAATTTAATATCATTTGATTCAACAAGCATTCTACTTCCTTAAATCTACGCATTCAAAGTGTATACTCGAGGATCAGATTATAGGAAGATTGTACTCAAACTGTTGACTATCCGTGTTGAATCAAGAACACAAAGTAGAAGTCAAAACCATTGTATTAGTTGAAGTCCTATGTGTGATCAGGCACATGTTGAAGTCCTCGTGTGATTGGAGGCGTGAAATCCCATTCGGCTGCTCGGGTGTTGTATACCTGTTCCTCCGGGTGAAGTGAGGAGATTGTTAGTGAAATTCCAGAAGGAAGTCTGGGAGTGGACATAGTACGGTGCTCCGAACCAATATAAAAATCCCTGGTGTGATTTTTCTATTTTTACTGCATTTACTACCTTATATCTGTGATTAGCTATCATTTCATACTTGAGTGTTATACACCATATTACACGATCCTTGTGTGTATTATACTTAGCACATATACACACGCACTTTCTTTCACAAGTCAAGTTAAAGCCCCCAAATCAAACATTTCAGCCAATAGCACAAAAATGCTAACCAGTAAAGTCAAGTTAGGCTTGACAAAGCGCATCTCAAGTGCACAATAACCAAAAGTGTACGACAACATACATGACCCAACACACATATACAAACTCAAAGGAGAATCAGTTTTAAATTTTCAATGTGGATGCTAAAACCAGAACAAGGTGCAAAAAATATGTGCACAAGCAAATCCAATGTTGTATATAATGGTGTTGTATACACAATTATATGATTTTTGTTTGACGATAACAACCAAATATATATTATTTTAAATGTGTTTATAAATGTACTGTTTATATATACATCACAGACAGGAATATAATATTTATATTTAAACGGAATAATACTGCACTAGAATTGAACATTCAAACTGTATTCTATTTGAATATAATATTCTTTTTCAACAGTCAAACAGTACAGATTTATAACTCCACTATTTATATATTCTTCACCTGACACTGTACTTGTATATAAACTGAATACGATAAACAAATTTGCTTGAACACAAATTTAAGCACAATAAAATAATATTTTATTTCAAACAAATTTGTTTAATATAAACATCAGTACAATTCTGTTGTTATACAGCTCCTCACTATAATACTCTGTCTATACATGTTAGATCCAAAAGTGGTTCTAACACCCAAATTATCTGAATTGGCAGAGATTTATATCTAGGAATGCAAGAAAACACAGAAAACACACAAGATTTATAGTGGTTCGGCGTTAACGAGCCTACGTCCACTTTATATCTATGATTATACGTGAGATTCAGGCACAATCAGTGATTTCTCTCTTAATCTCACTGTTACAATGTTGGTTCAATCAATGATTTCGAATTAATACTGATAAGAAATAATTTAGAGATAGTAATGGTGGAAACAACACTCAGAACTACCAAAAAGATCCCCAAAATGCCAAGTCTGGGGCTATTTGTAGCTGATATTTGCAAGCGGTTCGTGGTCACACGTGGCACAAATCCCAAGAATCTCGGACTGGTTCATGAGTGGATGTAAAAATGGTCAAAATGGCAGTTATGGATAGATGTCACGAGATCCGGGGACTTCGGATCGTGGTAGACCAAGTCGTGGTCAATGTCCTTTGGTTCCTGAGATCGGGTCGTGGAGAACTAGCGTGGAGGGATCGAATCGTGATAGGGAGTCGCGATCGCTGATGGGCGCCACGAGTCGGGGAGGACAATGTGAGCACGATCGAGTGTTTAAGGGTTTTGACATGCGATGCTTCATATTTCCTTTGTGTGTGAACCTTGGTGGCTTAGTCCAAAAGCTAGCCAATATTTTCCCCCTCGAAGTATGTTTTATCAAGGATGGAACATGCTTCGAAATCACTGAGCTATCTTTTCACGAAGCGATGTGAATAAGTGGCCGTGTCTGTTTGAAATGTCGTACTGCTTTAGGAGGTTGTGCCCCTGGACTGGTATAAGTATCAAGTTAATTCTCCGATCATTTCTTTATTCATTGGTTGATTTTCATCTTCTGAATTCCAAAGTATATTGCGATCGACTCATTAGGTAATCTTTCAAATCTCACGAGTATTTATGTACCTTTGATTTTGGTGGCCATTCCTGAACCCAGATCATTGCAATCCCGTACGGTTTGTGACCACGATACACATCACGGATCAATCATTGGAGGAAACCGCCTTCCAGTCTTTAATGGGCCTTCACAAACACTCATGGCCCTTGGTCTTTCACGAATTGAGTCGCAACAAAAAAGGGAATGCGAAGGGACTTTTGGCTTGACTATATATCCCTCTCTCTTCTCCTTCCTTTATTCTTTCTCGTTATTTCACTACCGCTGCCTTCCTCCTCTTCTTCTCTAAAACCCTAATCACAATTTCCAGAAAACACTTTCATCTCATAATTAAAAAATGGTAATTGTGCTAAAAGTACTCCCATGTGATTTTATTCTCGTTTCTCCGTGTTCCTCTTGAATTGTTACCAGTACGACGACGGTGGTTGTGAGAGTTTGGGCATGGCGATAGTGTTAATGGGTTTATGGAGGAAGAAGGGAGATGGCGAGGAGGAAGACGAACTTCACCGGGCTGGTTCGTGAATGGAGTAGAGGCTCGGGTCGTGGTTGTAGAGAGATGGAGGGATTAGAGATGAAGGCAAAGTACTGGCAATGAAAATGGTCAGTGGATCGGGTCATGAGAATGGGAGAGCAGTGGTTCATGGAGATAGATAACGGAGTGGATCGTGGAAATGGATAATGGAGTGGATCGTGGGGGTCCTTCACGATCCGTCTTGGTCTTACGAGCTGGGCCGTTCCACGATCCGAAGACCTCACCACGAGCCGAGGCCATTCTCTCGAGTCGAAGTTCTTCCACTGTCCTGACCTATATCACGAACCAGCCTCACATCTCGAGTCGGACCAAGCCTCACGAGCCAATACACATATTGACCAAAAATACACTATAATTCCGGTATACTAATGGACAGTTAGGTTAGAGCCTTTAAGATGAACTTTCTGGACTAATCAACAGCATGACTTTACAGCATACAATGACCAATATCCCGCTTATTTAACTAACTTCATGTTTTTTCTCACGTTTTCACACAAACACAATTATGTCAGATAAGCAGTCAACCGAAATGTCAGAGAGAGATACAGAATCAAAGTCATCAAAGCATTATGATCCCGATGTGCTTCCCACAGATTCAGATTGGGAAGATTCCGACCCAGATTATGAGACCGACACCAATATTGAATCGACGATTTCTGAAAGTACATCTCTTGAAGACGAGGAAGAAGAAGATGATCGGGCTCCCGACGAGATCCCAGGTGTTGAGGAAGTTGAGGAAAAGAAACTCACTGATTCTCTGGCTTCCAAGTTAGATGACACAAAGCTTAAGAAAATACGCATAAGACACGGGATCCCCTAGGACGATGTTAAGACTCCAGGAAGTGAGGATAGACCTCATTCTTCCCCGCCAGGGTACATGATCGTTAGTAGGATAATGTGCAGGGTAGGCGCTATTCCTCCATTTCCACCAATCGTTGTTGAGACCTTAAGATGATTGCGCATTGCCCCTATGCAGCTTCATCCTAATGCTTACACAGCCTTGTACACTTTATGCATTGCATATGCGGAGATTCTACAGACTGAGCTCACTTTCAAAGATTTGAAATTTTATTATCTCTTCAAACACCGTTCAACAAAGACTCCAAACTTCTCTTTTTTTGAATCGGTAGCCAATACAACGGTTTTATCGGAGGGTCATAGCAGCATAGGGGATCCTAAAGCTGATTGGTTCTATATAAAACACCAAGCCGGGTGTGCAAGGAAGTAGCTAAAATCAAGTAAGCTTTAAGCCTCTAGATGTGTGACCTGCTTACATAACCAAAGCATTGGCATGTTTCTTTTCTATATACAGATCATAGCTACCCAAAAATGGAGGCCCCGGTATATGATGATCGACTGTCCTGCCTTCTCAAAAGAGAATCAGACTTCTTAAAAACAAGAAATGTATCACCGACGAGAATCTTCACAAGCACTGTCTTCTGGATATAAGGTTCGGACTTAGTGCGGGTGGTATTCCTTATGAATATGTGCCCCCGACTGAAGGAGAAGGGACCTCGGGGGTTACGAAAACTACTGAACTTCGCAAGAGCCCCTCACCAATGATCGATCAGGATGATGAGGATTTGAATGTATATAAAGGAGGCGAGGTCCGAGCCGATTAGCCAAAGGAAGTCCCAGACTCTAAGGGACAATCTCCCTTAAGAACTTCACCACCACCTGAGCCTCCTGCTCATGATGAATTAAAGAGGAACAGATATACGGAGAACTGAGCAAGATACCTCTACCAAATGACATTTACACACAAGAAGACTTCGACGGGGAACAATTCTTTCCCATCTCTGAGGAAGTGAATGTTCTAGTTGGGGAAAAAGAAAACACACAGACGAGCTAGCCTCTGACCCTTGGTCTGTTAGGGGGGATTACACGGGATGCACAAATCACTTGCACCACTCGTCACAACACTTCTACACCACCAGTATTCATGATTCTGATACACATTTGTTTTCTTTACAGGGAAAATGCCTCGTAAACAATCCTATTCTTATCGCTCTCTCCGAGCAAGCACACCGAGGCTCCTTTCTGATCCTAAGCATGCTCGCAGCGACAATCGAGGGAGAGATAGTTATCGACCTCGTAACCCTTATCAATCTCATTTTACACTATCTCATTCTCCATTAAAGCAAGATTCTGGGAGACCCTATGGTCGTCCAGTGCCACCGTCGGGAGGTAAGCAACTTCACAAAGATTTGACTCCTCCGAAAAATACACCCTCTCATAGCAGGTCTTCCAAGAAACACCATGAGCCAAAAGATAAAAACAAAGATCCGAGCAAGGATTTAGAAAAGGAGAAAATAACTATTGTCCCCTGTAGCCAGCGCGATTTGGATACTACCGCTGCACAAGATGTTGTCTACACCTCTGAGAATTAGGTCAAGCTGGAGCATTTGCGGAAGCAATTACCTGACATTTTCTTCGAAAGGATGGTGTTTGTTCCAGATCTTGAACCGGTTCCCAAGGACTGGTATATATAGGTCATAGGGCGAGTGAGTCATGTAGCCAAACAATATAGGGCGATGAAGAAGCATGCCACCATTCTTTCTGCTGTCATCCGTCACCTAGAGATGGAAGCAGCCAGAACCAGGGTGAAGATTGACAACGATGGTAGGGACAGGAGTAAAATGGAAAGGGAGCTAGAGGATACACAAGCTCAGCTCGCTATAGCTCGGCCGGATGTGGAAAATTACAAATCAGAGCTAGAGAGTGCTAGGAAGCGTTTTCACACTGAGCTCGACTCAAATAGCCAAGAACGTTTGGCTTTGAAAAAAGAAGCGGAGGATCTCAGGACAATCAACATTGAATTGAAGATAGCACATGAACATTTTGCCGTTTAGAAGGCTTCTTGGGAGGAATATAAAGCGAGATTAAAGGACAATCTCGCCCTTGTTGAAAATGAGAAAGCAGCTTCGGATGATCGACTTGTCCAAGCCGAAGAGTGCGCAGCTCTCACTGAAAGTAATGCTAATAATGCTCTTGAATCGGCCTCCGCCATTGCTGATGAGCTTGCTACAACCAAAAAAGAGGTAGAAGTTTTCGAAGAACTGCTATTCGACTTCTTTGGCCAAGTCATTAAGACCCGAGACATCTCGTGGATTCAGGATTATCACATTACTTTGGCCAATGTGTGGGATATGATCGTTGAGGGAGAAAAGCGTCAATTGAAAGCCGAGGAAGTTGATGAAAAATAGCTCATACAGACTTACCTCAAAGGTGAAGACCCTGAGGCTTTGGAGATAGGCAGACGTCACAAGAGGAAATCGAGAAAGAGAGAACAAAACTCAAGGGCAAGGATAAAATTGACGAAGGCTCTAGCTCGGTTGTGGATCCCATGGCCTCCGAAATCGAGGAATACAATCCTGCTGATCCGTTGATTCCCTTGGCTCCCACCCCCTCAGTTGTCGGAGCTGTTATCACAAATCTGGGCGAGGGGTCGGCTGAAGGTATCTCCGTATTCTCTCCACAGTTCATCAAAGCAGTTATAACTTGTCATCGTATCGTGGGACAGACAACTGAGATGACCACATTATCTCCCAAATCACTAACATTTGCTTCTCATGACATAGGTGGCAAGCCGATCGAGAAGGATGCGGAAGAGAATGCAGAGGCAGATAAAGTTAGTGTCCCCTCAAGTGCTGGTGCTGAAGTCTCTGAGGTTCCAAAGCAAACCGAGGATAAAACAAGTGAGAAGGCTATTGTGGCACCTAGCACTAATGCTCCTGCGGATGCCAAAGTCATTGGGGCTTTGCAAGACACCGATGATGGTCATGGAGATGAAGAGGATGATGTAGTCATCACAGAAGAAATCAAGGATGATGATAACGAGACCTTGGCTGGTATGCAGGTTAGGAAAGAGAAACAATTGGCTTTGAAGAAGGAGGAGCAAGACCCTCTATATGTGCCTCCAATTTCGGAGGTTGACCCCAGAACTGGACTGGTCATAAAATTCTCCTCCAGATCAATAACTTCACAGCTTGCCTCCCAGCCTTTTGATTCTCCCCAGGAGTCTCTTGTTGAAAAGAGGAAGAGGAAGAAGGGTGACAGCTCTGATGCTGACAAGGAGGAGTTGGAGAAACAGAAGAAGGAGAAGAAATCAAAATTGTCTCCCAAGCGTAAATAGAATGCACTTATTAGCTCATATTTTTGCTTTTAGGCTTTCCATTAGCCAAGAAATGTGGTTGTGAGAATGGCCCTCAATTTTTTTTTAGCTTCTTGGTCTTATGAACCTGCTTTTAGTGAATGAAAATTTGTTTCTTTTGCACCATTGCGTACCTGCAAGTTTAACTTATTGTACTTAGTCATAAACATTTAGATCCTAACTAAGTTAAAATGGAACCATGAAGCATTACAACAAAAATTTCAAGCAACATAAAATTTCTGTAACTGCATAAATATGTGTGTATATGCTCCCCCAATCAATCATTAATATGATGCCTGGCCAAGCTCATTGAGGATTGATTAGATTCATGTGTGCGCCGTCCCTCATTTCTAAAAATGAGGGGTTCGAGTCATTTGGTGGCATATATTGCTGCGCCTTTATACTTTCCCGATCCTTTGGCTGGGATAGGAATTCTCGTGGTGCTAAGTCTCTAGCACCTTTATACTCTCCTGATCCTTCAGCGGGTTAGAGTTCGAGCTCAGTTCTTAGTCTGCTCACCGATCCTTTAGCGGGGCAGAAATTCTGGGGGCGCTAAGTCTCTAGTGCCTTTATACTCCCCCGATCCTTCAGCGGGGTAGAGTGTTATCAAGGCGATTTTATCATGGTCCACCTTCACGCCTTGGGGACATTATC
Organism: Allium sativum; assembly: GCA_030737875.1. NCBI lineage: Eukaryota > Viridiplantae > Streptophyta > Magnoliopsida > Asparagales > Amaryllidaceae > Allium > Allium sativum. The sequence goes on from CM060911.1 coordinate 185,868,163, forward strand.
TCTGCGTCCTTTATACTCTTTCTTCAATCTCGAGAGTTAGAGTGCAAGTAGTAGTGTGATTTACTTCGCTGCACCTTTTAGAACTTTGGTTATCGCTAGCCTTCCAATTTGATAGGTGGAACTTTGAATTAGGTGTTTCGAAATCGCTGCATAGTTTATAACAAATCTCGAAATGATAATGATTGATGTTAGTTAAAAATAAAGGAGCAGATAAGAAATGGTGCAGTAAATGACACGCGATATTTTTATAGTGGTTCGGTCGAATCATGACCTACGTCCACTTTATAATCTTTTGCTCAAGTAACTAGACTGTTCTAGGCAAGTCGTTCCTTTTTACATGGTCCTAAAGAAAAAAAGAGTAAAACTGACAATTTCACGTTAGATAAGGCCATAGATGTTGGGCATTCCACACTTTGGGGATTTATCTCCATCCACGGTTGCTAGCTTGAAGGTTCCATTATCAAGCCTTCGTAAAATGGAGTACGGTCCTTCCCATTTCGGGCCCATATGTACTAGGGGTGGAAAGACGCGTTTTAGGACTAAATCTTCGGGTTCAAAGGTTCGAGCTCGGACTTTTTTTTTGTAATACCGAGCAACCTATTGCTTGTGTCTCAAGGCGCGTAGATCGGCTTCGTCCCTCTTTTCTTCAACCATATCCAGAGACTCAAGGAGCAACTCATTGTTGGTCATCGGGTCATAATAAGTGATTCGATGAGATGGTACTCTAACTCAACTGGGATGACCGCTTCGGCTCCAAAAGCAAGGGAAAAGGGTGTGTGACCCGTTGCCGACTTGTATGTTTTCCTATAGGCCCATAGTGCCAAGGGTAATTCATCAATCCACATGGCTTTGGCCCGCTTCCATCTTTTCTTCGGAATAGACTTAATCACTTTGTTCGCCGCCTCGACCTGCCCGTTTGATTGTGGATGTGCCACGGAGGTGTATCTTTTCTCGATATGATACTTCTTGCAGAAATCTCAAAACTCGGTGTTATCAAACTGAGTTCCATTATCAGTTATGATGACTTCGGAATCCCGAATCGGCATATAATGTTCCTAACGACAAAGTTGATCACTCGCTTGGTTGTGATCGTGGTCAATGGCTCAGCCTCGACCCATTTGGTGAAGTAATCCACGGCCACAATGGCGAATTTTGCTCCGCCCTTAGCTATGGGGAGGCTTCCAATAATATCGATTCCCCAAACAGCAAAGGGCCACGGGCTCATCATTGTCTTCAACTGGCCAGGAGGTGCCCTAGGGATCTTGGAAAACTTCTGACACGCATCACAACGTCGTGCATACTTGGCTACATCCTTGTTTATGGTGGGCCAAAAATAGCCATATCGCAATATCTTCTTTGCCAATGTTTGCCCTCCAGTATGGTCACCACATTCACCTTCATGGACCTCTTTTAGTACACGCTTGACGTCGTCATGGGCGATGCACCGAAGGAGGGGCATCGAGAAACCCTGTCTGTACAGGACTTCGCCTTGCAACACATATCGGGAAGCCTTCCGGATAACTGCACGCCTCTCACTTTTCTCTGTTGGAAGTGTTCCATTCATCAAAATATTCTTTAGAGGGCTCATCCATGACTCCCTCTCGGATTCAATCTCTAGCACCAGATCAATTTCCATCTGATCTACACTAAGGGACTGTAGCACTTCAATCGGGACTAGCTCCATATCTTAAGGATTATCAGAGCTAGCCATCTTTGCTAACTTGTCTGCATTTTGATTCTCCGTTTGTGGAATATGAGATATGCTATGGTGATCAAAATCGTCTAGCAACTTCTTCACTTTTTCCAAATATGATATTAACCTTGGACTCTTCGCCTGAAACTCTCCAGTGACCTGGTTCACGACTATCTTGGAATCGCAAAAGATGTCCAGCCTTGTGATCTCCAACTCCTTTGCGAGCTTCAGCCCGACAATTAGAGCTTCGTATTCGAAGTCGTTATTAGTGGCGTGGAACTCCAATCTAAGAGTGTAGTATATTAGCCGTTTCTCTGAAGTTTCAAGCACCACTCCAGCACCAGATCGTCTGTCGTTCTAAGCTCCATCAGTATACAATTTCCAGGCACTGGGGTCAAGGAGTAGTTTTTGTGGATCGGCTTTTTCACTTACTACACCATCTTCTGGGATGGTAAACTCTGCTATGAAGTCTGCAAGTACCTGCCCACTTATCGATCGTTGTGGTTGGAAGTTCAAATCAAATTGACTTAACTTAATATTCCACTTGAGTAGTCTTCATGATGCTTCTGGCCTTTGCAGAACTTGTTTGAGCGGGTGATCGGTGTACATAGTAATGGGATAAGCCTGGAAGTAGTGGAAAAGCTTTCTAGAAGCAATCAGTAAGTTATACGCAAGCTTTTCTATTCTTGGGTAGTTTCGTTCGGCTGCCGCCAATTTCTTACTCACATAGTACACCGGTCTTTGCACCTTGTCTTCCTCTCTTACCAAAGGCGAACTGATCGCGTGGGATGACACTGCTAAGTACACAAATAAATCCTTGTGATCCACGGGCTTAGACAGTATCGGGGGTCTTTCCAGATGATTCAATAGGTTCTGGAACGTTTTCTATACAATCAGGAGTTCATTTAAAGTTGCCCTTGCCTCGCTTTATCAGCTCGAAAAACGGGATGCATTTATCTATGGCTTTGGAGATGAATCTACATAGAGCTGTCACATTTCGAGCGAGGCTTTGCACATCTTTGATCTTCCTCGATTCTTGAATATTTCGGATTGCTGTAATTTGATCTGGATTGATTTCAATTCCACGCGAGCTGATGATGAATCCTAGGAATTTTCCAGATGCTACCCCAAATGAGCATTTCGAAGGATTTAGTTTCATCCCGTATTTTCGGAGAATCTCAAACATCTCTGCTAAATCGGCAGTATGGTCGGATGATTGTCTGGACTTACCAACATGTCATCGACGTATACCTCCATCTTTTTCCCGATTTGGTTGTAGAACATCCTATTCACCAATCGCTGATACGTAGCACCGGCATTCTTCAGACCGAAAGGCATCACTACGTAATAGTATAATCCCAGATCTGTAATGAAGATGGTATGCTCTTGGTTCGGGATGTGCATGGGGATTTGGTTTTACCCTGAGTAGGCATCCATGAAAGAAAGAAGCTCGTGACCCGCATGTGAATCCACCAGCTGATCAATTCTAGGTAACGGAAAGTTATCCTTTGGGCAGACTTTGTTTAGGTCTGAGAAGTCAATACATGTGCGCCACTTTCCATTGGCCTTCTTTACCAGAACCGGGTTTGAAATCCAGTCAGGGTATGTTGAATCTTTAATGAACCCATTACTTCTCGGGTTTTCGACTTCTTCCTTCAAGGCAGCAGACCTCTCTGGGCCAAGCACTCGCCTTTTCTGTTTGACGGGAGGATGTTTTGGGTTGATGCTTAGTGAATGACTCATAATTGAGGGAGATATTCCACACATGTCCGCATGGGTCCAGGCGAATACATCCAAGTTAGCTTTCAAGAAGTTTGTTAATTCTTTGGCTCGAACATGGTCCAACTGGGATCCAATCTTCAGGACCTTCTCTGGGTCACTATCATCGATTGGTACGTCCATAGTCGCTTCATTGGGAGTCGCCATTCTGCCCCCAGGCTCTTCATCCTCTCTGGGATCTATATCCTCGGGCAACTCTCTGGGCGACCCTCCCAGAGTTACTTTCTTTAGTTGTTATGACGTTTCCTCCCTTGGAGGGGAAGAAGCTCCCTTTGTTTCTACATCTCTTCCTTTGTGGAGCAACTTCAGCTCCGCTATGTAGCATGCTCGTGCAACAACTTGATCTCCTCTGACTATATCTATACCGGCATCCATCGAGAACTTCAGCAATAAGCACCAGGGTGCGATGCAGGCCCTGAATTTGGCTAGGGTCGGTCGGCCCAAGAAGGCATTGTATGACGACTCAATATCCAGAACCACAAAGGGGAGGATCTTCACTTTCTGGTGTACTCCTTCCCCAAGGGTTACTGACAGTTTCACGTATCCCATCGGAGCGATTGAGGCTCCATTAAATCCACATATCCAACCCTCGCATGGTTTCAAATCCTTTGGCTCGAGTTTCATTTGGTCGAATGTTTTCTTAAACAGAATGTTAGCCAAACTCCCGTTATCCACTAGAACTTTATGGACTATAGCTAGACTGATGGTGACGGTGATCACTAATGGGTCTTCAGTTGGGGAATGGACTCCAATACTCTCTCGGTCACGAAATATGACGTCATCAGACATCGTCTTCTGTTGCTTAATCGGGGCAATATCCTCAGGATTGCTATATTCTCCCACTTTAAAATGCTGTTTAGTCGCGTTCATGTACTGATCCATAGCCCTGAAATTGTGCCCTGCCAGATGAAGCCCACCGACTATGGTATTGATAACAATATTTTTTCCTTTTTGCTGAGCCGTTGGTCTGGCAGCAGGTTAGCTTTGGTTCAGGGCTTGTGCGGCTTGCCCTCTGTCCCTGGGAGTGACCTTATATTCATCAAGCTTTCCTTCTCGGAGTAGCTTTTCGACCACATCTCTCAGATGACAACATTCATTTGTGGTGTGACCATGAGTTTGGTGGAAAAAAATTCCAGTCTCACGTTCCTTCTCCGTCAAATATCTCAGAGGAGGCCTCTTATACTAGAGAACGTTGTACGTATCTAGGAAGATATTCTCCAATGTATCATTTAACGGTGTAAAACTCTCAAATTCCCTAAGCCGAAATCTTCTCTGAGAGTCATTCCCTCGATTTCTCTTCCGATTATTGTTATTATTATTCCCCGATTGGCGACCATTGCCTTAATTCTTGTTCCCGACATTAACTTCAACCTTTCCTGAGCTATCTCCCGTCTACTTGATGGCCATACTACTTTGGATACCCTCCTTATCAGCAGCCTTCCTCTTTCGGTTGTCGTAAATTTCCTCTCGACGCAGGTAGATGTTGGCCTTTTTGTAAAATATTTCTCTGGTCAACGGTGGTTTACCGGCCAGGTATCTTCCAAACTAAGTATCCTTATCCACTCCGTCAATCAAGGCCATCAAAACAATTTGTTCATGGGGATCTCTAACCTCCGTCACTACTAGATTGAAGCGATCTAGATAGGACCTCAAAGATTCGTCCTGACGTTGCTTAATGAGGGATAATTCGATGACATTCTTAGATCTCTGAGTACGCTGCCGGAACTGATTCACGAATTGTTCACTTAATTCCCTGAAACTGGAGAACGATCACGCTGGCAAACGAGTGAACCACATTAACATCATATCCTCCAGGAATATTAGGAATGCCTTACACTTCACGGCGTCGGAAGCGGCAGATGCATTCATGTACCATGAATATCTCATCAGGTGCTGGACTGGATCAGCCCTTCCCGCATAACGGTTCATAGATGGCGTGTTGAATTTCCCTGGGAATCGAAGCTCTAAAATGTCATCGGTAAAGGGCGAATGACTGCGGCCTATACCCCAATCTTCAGTTCTTTGTCCGCGACTTTCTACCATCATTTGCCTAATCATGGCTTCGACATCTGCATGGGTCAGGGTGGATTCGGAATCAGCACTTCTTGCCCTGCGAGCCTCTCCAGCATTTCTTTGACATGCTGCTGCAAGGTCTGGGGCCTAAGCATAACTCCCTTGCCCCCTATTGTCGCGGTCCGTCACGCGACGAGCAGGAGGAATAGGTTGATTTTGAGCAGGGTCAACAACATCTTCATTACTAGGTGGTAGGACGGGCTCATTTAAGTTACGGTTATTAGTTCCCTGATTAAGCGCCTCTTCTTCTCGAGAAGGAAGTGTCCCAAATTGAAGCTGTTGTATATTCTCAGCCCTTTCTAACGGAGGCCATCGCTGGTTTCTTTGAGGTTCTTCAGATGAGGATGTGTATTCCACGGAAAAAGGGTGAGATGGCGATGGCGAAACATGCCTTTAAATATCATCAATTCATCTGCCTAGGGCAGTAATATTCTGATGCAGCAATGAAATCTCCCGCCTTTGAGCGGCCAATTCATCATTTTGTCTGTCCAATGCTTCAATTATGCGAGAGAGAACTCCTTCCGTAGCTGGGGCAGAAGGGTTAAACTGGTCATCATCATCTTCTCTTATACGCAAGGAACTCGATCCAGGTCGAGCAGAAGTACCAGCACGAGTGGAACGAGCCATAATCTCCTTCTTAGGTCGAGTAGTGGTCTGATTTTCATTTCAGATCGTGGTCCCCCTAGGCTGATGGATCGTGGTACCCTCTTGGTGTTGGTTCGTGGTGGTCCCCTGAGTTCGGATCGTGGGAGCATTGGAAGGAAGGAGGGTGGTGTTATCTTGAGAACGGGTCGTTGCGCCCTTAGTCACACGGTTCTTAGTAGCTCCAGCGGGTTGGATCGCCCCCGCCACGTCACGATCCGTAGAATCAACCTCGACCCCCTCCTGAACGCTGTCGTCACGAGCTTCGTTTTGTAAGTTCATCGGCCTGCAAAGCTTGTACTTCCTTGGATTTCTTTCCAGCCATAATACTTAGGATTTGCTGAAATCTTCAAAGAACAAAACAGTGGGGTTTTGGACTGTTTTCTTCGGAACTGACTATCCAAATAATAGAACAACAATCCAATATGATGAGACTTCATTCTCAGTGAAAGCACCAAAATGTTAGATCCAAAAGTGGCTCTAACACCCAAATTATCTGAATTGGCAGAGATTTATATCTAGAAATGCAAGAAAACACAGATAACACACAAGATTTATAGTGGTTCTGCGTTAACAAGCCTAGTCCACTTTATATCTATGATTATACGTGAGATTCAGGTACAATCAGTGACTTCTCTCGTAATCTCATTGTTACAATGTTGGTTTACTCAATGATTTAGAATTAATATTGATAAGAAATAATGCAGAGATAGTAATAGTTGAAACAACACCCAGAACTGCCAAAAAGATCCCCAAAAATGCCAAGTATGGGGCTATTTATAGCTGATTTTTGCAGGCAGTTCGGGGTCACACATGGCACAAATCCCAAGAATCTCGGACTGGTTCATGAGTGGATGTAGAAATGGTCAAAATGGCAGTTACGGACAGATGTCACGAGATCCGGGGACTTCGGATCGTGGTAGACCAAGTCGTGGTCAATGTCCTTTGGTTCCTGAGATCGGGTCGTGTAAAACTGGCGTGGAGGGATCGGATCATGATAGGGAGTCGTGATCGCTGATGGGCGCCACGATTCGGGGAAGACAATGTGACCACGATCGAGTGTTTAAGGGTTTTGACATGCAAGGCTTCATATTCCCTTTGTGTGTGAACCTTGGTGGCTTGGTCCAAAAGCTAGCCAACAATACATGTCATATATATATATATACACAATCACTCATTTTACATTTTTCATATCCATTTACATTCACTGACACTGTCTCTTAGTCTTCTGTCTTCACAAATCATTCAATAGTAGCATGGACTACATGAGTGAAACCAGCCAAGTGTTTGAGCATTCCAGGTGTATTCAAGAAAGAATTAAATCATGGCATGTTTCATATTTATAGGTTCGAGAATGGAAAGATACAGTGGCAAATTATACAAGACAGTAGCCAAGTTAAGACTTAAGTACATTCTGAAGCAATTCAGGTTTTACAATGCAAATCACTGTGAATAATTCTTTGGCAAGCTATGGCAATATTTTCCCGTTTTGAAGTGTATTAAAATGGGAAAACAATTTTTTAAATTCTTTCAAATCAGAAAATTATTCCTTGGTTTCAATTTTACATATATGGAAATTATTCTTCCAATCTTTCCAGAAATATCAAAACAATTGTGAACAGAACTTCAATCAAATTAGTCGTAGATATCAAGTGTGGACTCGTGACTACAAATCAGGAAAGGTTTGATCAGCTAATCGAGGTGCAAGAAATCATGTTTCCAGAAGTGATCAAAAAAATTTCAAAAGCGACCAGAGGAGATCTTTCTCTTATTGTCATGATTTGTTCAAAGTTTATATGGCATGTTAATTGATAAATAATCAATCAGAAAATTCGAATTCAAGTCAGTATGCATGAATATACAGAAATAAATTCAAGACTTGGCATCATTCACGTAAGAAGAATTCCAGATTTTATCAAGGCACACAGATTTGTTCAAAGGGACAGAAACAAGTCTGGATTCTTTTCGTTATGGCAATATATTCAAATTCAATTCAAAGCCGAGGAAACCAAAACATGAAACATCACGCAATAAGGCCGAGTCATATAATTGAAATCAGAGCAATCAAAAGATTCTGAAATCCTATTTGAACACCAAATCATCATAGGCATAAGTCATCGAAAATCCAACAAAATTCAATTCAAAGAATTTAAGAAAAAAATCAAATAACTCATAAATGTTTTAGGGTTTTGATTGCGAGATATTCCCAAGTCAGAGAGCAAACAACAACGACCAACATCCATCAATCATCAGAGATCGAAGATCCAGAAAACATGATTTGGGGCAGATCAAGAAAAACCCTAGTTTTGTGTCTAGCCGCCATTTAAGTTTCCAGAGGCAAAGTGATCGGGTCAAAATAAGGGTGCAACCAATTTGTGTAGTGGTCGGCCAATTTTTGAAAAGGGGATAACCCTTTATTCTTTACCTCCTAAGGTTTTATTTTATAATTTGAATTTTTATTGTTTTTAATTTATTTATAAATCGAATCGAACAGTTTCTAGGTCTGTAAAAAATAAGGGGATCTAGTCAGGGTGCTGACTGACTGTTGCTAGAGTCTGTAAAGTCTAGGTTACTGGTTATGGGGTCGTAATCAGGGGAAACCTGATCTAGGGGATTAGATCAGTCTAGGGTTTTGAGCGTAGGGTTAGAATAGGAGCAGGGTTTGCTAGTGCATATGGTCTTGTATGCGGGATTTGTTCTATCACCTTGTAGAAACCTTAGGAATGCAACAGTAGGCAGGATTTTGCCGAAGCTGGGTATCTCTGTGTGTTATTTACTTTCTGTATTTTTATTTCTGTTGCATTCTGTGATCTGTTTATTATTTATTATCTCGTCAATTTTTTTTAATTCTGTGAAAACTGTGATGAACCCTATTCACCCCCCTCTAGTGTTGATCTAGATCCAATAAGTGGTATCAGAGTAGGTTATTTCATTAACTCTAGAGTCATGGGTCATCCTAGTTGTCAACCGATAGAGTGTCAGTCCAGTTCATCTCCAACTATTTTCGGTGGAACAAATTTTTTAAACTGGAAATCCAAAATGGATTTTTATTTAAAATCTATTAATATTAAATGTTGGGATATTGTTATCAATGGGTTTGATAGTGTAGGTATTACTTTCAATGCTCATGCTGTGAAAATTATATTTGATTATCTTAGAACTGAACAGTTTAATCTTATCTGTCATTGTTTATCTGCGCAGGAAATCTTGAGAACTCTTAATGTAAAGTTTGGGCAAAATGACAACAAGTGCTCAAAACCTGGAAAGATCAACTCAGATTCAGAAGTATGTATAACAGGATTTACTAAATAAGAATCAGATGATGATAGTGTTGGTGATTCAACAAATGATGAAATAAGAAATTTTTCATATGAAGATCTGGTTTATTTTTGTGTTGATTAAACCAAATCTATTGATAAAATCCAACTGAAAAATAAATCTTTGAAATCTAAGAATTCTGAGTTGACTGACAAAACTGTTGATTTGGAATCACAACTTGAATATTTTAAAAATTCTTCAAATTCAGATTGCAATAATTGTTTGAAATTGGAAACCAATCTTGTTCATCGCAATAAAAATATTCAAATGCTTGAAAAGGAAATTCTGATCTTAAAAGAAAACAAGATTGAGGTGTCAAGTTTGAATTTTTTTCTACAAAAGGAATTTGAAAATTTTAAGACTGATATATATTCCAAAATTGAAATTGCTGAAAAGGAGAATGTGTTGAAATATGATTTGATTTTGAAAGAACTTTAAAACGAGATTGAAAAATCCAAGAAATTTGAGTTTGAAAAACAAAAATGATTTAAATCTGAAATTTCTGAGTCCTAAGTCCGAATTGAATTACTTGAATCTAAAAATTTGGTTTTGAAACAATATGATGCTGAAAGGAAGATCACTATAAACCACTGTTCAGATTTAGTGAAAGAAAACACTGAACTTAAATCTATAATTCAACAACTTGAAACAACATTGGCTAATTTTTCAAATGGTGGAAAATCTTTAAATATGTTGTTAAAAAATCAATTTTCATCGAGAAATAAAAGTGGACTTGGCTTTGGGAAAATCAATTGTTTTGAAAGGATTAATTCAAATGGTTTTCAAAACTCTTCAAATTGTTTTGGAAAATATTGTTTTGAATTTTTAAACTCGGGCAATTCAAAAGATTTTTTGAATCGTAAACGAAATAAGAACTTGTTTTATAATAATCCAATTGAACAATTCTGGATCCCAAAAATAAATAAAACAAACTTCGTTAAATTCAAACAGATTTGGATTCCAAGGGGTACGAAGATAGATTCGAATGGATTATTATACAAACAGGTTTAGGTACCAAAACGTACGAATATAACTGTGAGTGGTTTTACTACTTTTGTTAGACTACTCAATCCTCTTAACAGTTAGGTATCGAAGGAGGCTGAGGAACTGCATAGCTAAAGAAAAATTGGATTCAAACTGCTACGTATCACATAATCATTCATAGTTCCTTATCCACATCTGATGAGTTAGAGATTCCGATTTACATTGGATTCTAGTATGATCTCTAACCTCACCTTCGTAAATATTCTCTGTTTTTATTTTCTTTGTTTATTTCTCCTTTTGTCCCTTCTGTTTATTTTTTACTTTTTGTTTTAATTTGCCACTGTCATATCTTTGTAACTTCTGGGGCTTCCTTTACTTCCAATTGTAGATTTCATATTTTTTCTAGAAATTCGCTTCATTTGTATGAAACTCTGATGTTTTTTAATCATTTCCAGATCTTGAATTTAATCTTGTAAATATCTGCAATTGTTTTGAAGTTTGTTTTCTGATTCTCTGAATTCATAACAGTGTTGATGTATTCGTGTCGTATCTTGAACATTGTTGATTCGAATTCTAAGTTTTTGAAGATCTGAAAGTTTAATGGAATTTCACACACCTCTGCTGTTTTGAGTTTCTTCTAATTCATTTTAGAAAAGCTTGAAATATTATACTCACTACAACACACTGTTATTTATCAGTTGTGATAATTTCATTGATTTTCATATTTGCTTGGATATTTTAAATTGTCTTGAATCATTGCTTACATCTTGAAATTCACCGTTATTCATGATCATCTGGTTTAGATTTTTGTTTGAGATCATTTGAAATTTCTGATATTTTGAATCTCACACACCTCTTAGATCTGAAGTTATTAATTATGTGTGATTGATTCATTGTATCTCATGATTTACATTTGTTCAAGTGATTTTGAATAAACCATTATTTTTAAATCATGAATTATTACTCAATCTTGATGTAAATGGTATGAAATTTCACTTATACTTGTCAGAGATAATTTTGAAAATTCTTTGAAAAGATGGTCTTAAATCTCTCTGTTATTTCATGGTTATTTGATATAAATATTTGTTTGTTTAAAATCATTTGAAATTATTGGTTTATTGAATCTCACACATTTCTTGAATCTGAAGTTAATACTCTAGTGTGATTGATTCACTGAATCTTGAGAGTTTCATATTCCTCAAATGATTTCAAATAAACGGTATTTTTAACCATTGGATCATGAATCATCTTATGTGACTGTCATCTTGACAAGTCTGATTTGAACTGATATCTTGTGCTGCTCTGATATTGTTTTGTAAATATGCTGGAAATTGCTTGTTTATGATCTGTTTGCTGCTCCGATACTGTTCTTTAAATAACTACTTATTCTTGTCTGCTTGGACCTTATGATTGAATTTATGTTTGTCTGTGATATCCTTGTTTGTCTCCAGTGTCTCCTTAAAATCCTCATTAATAGGGACACCAAGTGGTATCAGAAGTGCATTATATTTGTCTCACCCATCTGTACTTAGATTCTAATCTTCACCTTGGATAAATCCACACACTCTTTTTGCCATGTACAATTTTTTCCCCTTGTTTTGTATAGATATCCATATCCCTCTTGTAATTGATTTTCAATTTTAAAATTATTTATTGATTATTCATTCAGAAATTGAAATCTATATCCAAATTGAACTGTATTTATAATTCATCAAAATTATTAACAGATGTTGAAATTATGATGAATTGTGACTGCAGTATATTTCATAACAAGAGGAGATTTTATTTAGATTTTCATGATGGTTGAACATATATTATAATATCTTTGAATTGGCAATTATTTCACGACCATCTCCTTTATCTATCATCTTTCTGCCATCCATGATAATTTTATATTAATGTGGAGAGTTAATATGTTTTAAAATTCTTTTGAATAAATAGTGGAAATATCTGTGATAGAATTGGGACTATGTTATTATTCAGAATTAGTGATAATTGAAAATTTCCAATGATCCCAGTACAGTCGAGCATATTTCATAATATAATTAATTTAGAAATTTATTTCACAGTCCATCTCTGTACCTACCCCATTTTCTATCATTCATATATTGGTTTTATATATTGAGGAGTTTTTCCTGTAAATGCTAAAAGTAATAAATATAATTAATATATAAGTGTGGCTCTAACCTCATTTAAAAATCCAAGCTCTGGTCATGCACGGTTAAAAGACAACTTATAATTTAAGCTGCGACTGACCTCATTTAAAAATCCAAGTTCTGGTTATGCATGGTCAGTGTGCTCTTAAATATAAAAAATAAAAGATAAAGAAATAAGCTTATAAATTGAAATTAATTTGAAATTCTCCTTGATGTATAAAAACCAGCCTACCAATCCATCTTTCTAATCTATGAAGTGTGTTAATATTTTATGACGTATTATGATTTGTTGATTGATAGTTATTGGGATTTGAGAGTGTTTGATTTTGTCACTTAAATTGAATTATTAATTATAGTCCAAATTTGTCACTGTTCTGAACCTCATTTTTATAAAATTCTTTTGAAAATAATTGAAATTATTCATACTTTTTAACTCTCTCCATTTTTATAAATTCATCATAAATCCGTCATCGTCTAAAATGTGAAATATGACACTAATTCTTGAATATTATGATTTTTGCTTGACTGATTGAGATTTATGATGATTGTTCTTCCTTTTAAGCTGAAATTATATTTTTAGTCATTTTTCATCTATATTTTAATTTCTAAATCCTTTTGATGATAGCAAAAGGGGGAGAATGGGTTGAGATTTTGATTTATGAGTGAATATTTTATAAATATTTTAATTTTGAAAATTCTAGTTCAGTTTCACATTATTTTCACTCATGCATAGTTATAAGGGGAGTTTCTGTTGTAGGGGGAGCATTCAAATAGAGGGGGTTCTGTTCTTCACAGTCAAACACATTTACTATTTTCAAAATCTTCATATTTGTTTGTCATCTTCAAAAGGGGGAGACTGTTGTATATAACGGTGTTGTATACACAATTATATGATTTTTGTTTGATGATAACAACCAAATATATATTATTTTAAATGTGTTTATAAATGTACTGTTCTATATATACATCACAGACAGGAATATAATATTTATATTTAAACGGAATAATACTGCACTAGAATTGAACATTCAAACTGTATTCTATTTGAATATAATATTCTATTTCAATAGTCAAACAGTACAGATATATAACTCCACTATTTATATATTCTTCACATGACATTGTACTTGCATATAAATTAAATACGATAAACAAATTTGCTTGAATACAAATTTGAGCATAATAAAATAATATTTTATTTCAAACAAATTTGTTTAATACAAACATCAGTACAATTCTGTTGTCACACAGCTTCTCACAACAACACTCTGTCTATACATCTCATATATATATACAATCACTCATTTTACATTTTCATATCCATTTACATTCACTAACACTGTCTCTTAGTCCTCTGTCTTCACAGCGTCTTTCAGTCAGTCCTGTCTTCATACCCGCGATATACAGAAACACACACATGGTATATGGAACCGAAATAATATTCTAAATTCTAGCGAATATAAATTTTAATTTAAAAATTTTATTTGCCTCAGTTTTCTGGTGTGTTTTCTCATCATTTTTCATGACTCGATCTGATTTTGCTTAATCCATCCGACTATGTCTAGACAGCTTGTGATATTCACAGTGATACACTGTAAATATCACAAGGCAGACAATATATATATATATATATGTCAATGCAAGGATAGGAAATTTTTTCTAATGGCTGCATATACACACATGTATAGATATACACTGTGCACTACCTCACCAATCAGTGTGCAACTAAGAAGTAACCACGTGGACCATCTCGATTCAATGCACAAGCAACAGAGGAACAATGCAAGCCAAAGTGGCCAAGCATAATACAAAGTGCAGCACAGTTCAAAGCAGTCGAGCAATAACATGTGAGTCTCAAAAAGAAAATCAAAGTGCAACTCAAAATCAAGTGATTCAAGGCAAAGCAGAAATTCATGTTTTTTTTCACAAGCAACAACAATGGAGCAGCTGCAAGTATGACACAGTACATCTCGACTCAACATGCACAAAGATAGGAAAATTCAGGTGAACATGCTAAATGAAGAACATGGCACAATTGAAACTACTCGGGGACGAACAACTCAAATGCATAAATGCAATTCAGCTTATAACATGCAGCGATTGCATCAAGTCAACAAAAGAATGTTCACAAACTACAGGCAGCATATACAGGCCAAAGGTGATAAAGCATGAAACAGTGGTGCAGCATGATTCATATATATATATATATATATATATATATATATATATATATAAGCATGTCATTCAACAAAAACATGCATGGATTCAGCACAGCAGTGAACAACTACACAATATTAAAGTAATGGTTCTGCATTGAAGAATGGTCGAGCTGGGTCTTATACATATCATGTAACAAGGTTTAAGTTCAAAGCAACAAATGCAATGAAGTCTGATTCATGTTTCAAGCCAATGTGTAAATGAAGACAGCTCATGGTCGAGCACAATGGTCACACAGCATGGTGGAATGGTGGAGCTACAACATGTGAAGTACATGGTGGCAATTTAAAATGGTCCAGGTTCACAAATTAACTCATGAAATTCAGTTCAATCAAGGAACATTTTTTTTCTGGCAAGTTGAAATGTGTTTCCAGAAATACACAAAACATTCAAAAGTAGCATGGACTACATGAGTGAAACCAGCCAAGTGTTTGAGCATTCCAGGTGTATTCAAGAAAGAATGAAATCATGGCATGTTTCATATTTATAGGTTCAAGAATGGAAAGATACAGCGGCAAATTATACAAGACAGTAGCCAAGTTAAGACTTAAGTATGTTATGGAGCAATTTAGGTTTTACAATACAATCATTGTGAATAATTCTTTGGCAAGCTATGGCAATATTTTCCCGTTTTGAAGTGTATTAAAATGGGAAAATAATTTTTTATATTCTTTCAAATCATAAAATTATTCCCTGGTTTCAATTTTACATACATGGAAATTATTCATCTAATCTTTCCAGAAATATCAAACAAATTGTGAACAGAACCTCAACCAAATTAGTTGCAGATATCAAGTGTGGACTCGTGATTACAAATCAGGAAAGGTTTGATCAACTAGTCGAGGTACAAGAAATCATGTTTCCAGAAATGATCAAATAAATTTCAAAAGGGACCGGAGGAGATCTTTCTCTTATTGCCATGATTTGTTCGAAGTTTATATGGCATGTTAATTGACAAAGAATCAATCAGAAAATTTGAATTCAAGTCAGTATGCGTGAATATACAGAAATAAATTCAATACTTGGCATCATTCACGCAAGAAGAATTCCATATTTTATCAAGGCACACAGATTTGTTCAAAGGGACAGAAACAAGTCTAGATTCTTTTTGTTATGGCAATATTCAAATTCAATTCAAAGCCGAGGAAACCAAAACAGGAAACATTACGCATCCAGGCCGAGTCATATAGTTGAAATCAGAGCAATCAAAGGATTTTGAAATCCTATTTGAACACCAAATCATCATAGGCACAAGTCATCGAAAATCTAACAAAATTCAATTCAAAGAATTCAAGAGAAAATCAAATAACTCACAAATGTTTTAGGGTTTCGATCGCCAGGTATTCCCAAATCAGAGAGCAAACAACAACGAGCAACATCCATCAATCATCAGAGATCGAAGATCCATAAATCAAGATTTGGCAGAGATCAAGAAAAACCTAGTTTTGTGTCTAGCCGCCATTTAAGTTTCCAAACACAAAGTGATCGGGTCAAAATAAGGGTGCAAGCAATTTGTGAAGTGGCCGGCCAAGTTTTGAAAAGGGGATAACCCTTTATTCTTTATCTCCTAGGGTTTTATTTTTAAATTTGAATTTGTATTGTTTTTAATTTATTTATAAAACGAATCGAACAGTTTTTAGGTCTTTAAAATCTAGGGGATCCAATCATGGTGTTGACTGACAGTTGCTAGAGTCTGTAAAATCTAGGTTACCGGTTACGGGGTCGTAATAAGGGGAAATCTGATCTAGGGGATTAGATCAGTCTTGGGTTTTGAGCATAGGGTTAGAATAGGAGAAGGGTTTGCTAGTGTACATGGTCTTGTATGCGGGATTTGTTCTATCACCTTGTAGAAACCTTAGGAATGCAGCAGTAGGCAGGATTTTGCCGAAGCAAGGTATCTCTGTGTGTTATCTACTTTCTGTATTTTTATTTCTGTTGCATTCTATGATCTGTTTAACATTTAATATCTCATTAGTTTTTTTAATTCTGTGAAAAATTGTGATAAACCCTATTCACCCCCCCTCTAGGGTTAATCTAGATCCAACATCCAAGTCGTAGTTGCAACAACAATTTAAGGCCAAGTAAAGTACAATCCAAGGGAAGTTTCAATGCATTGTCAAAACAACACAAGAATGAACAGGCTTTCAATAAGCGGCCTTAACCCCAAAACTATACAAAAGCAGTCCAAATCTATAGGGCAAATAGCCAAGACCAAACATAGGTGCATAGAGGTGCAAAGCGCAAGAATAATGGGCAAGTGAAGCAACAAGCAACACCAACACATAGTAGCACAAAACAAGTTGTGTGCACAAGCACAAATTCAAAATAACAAGTTCAACCGAACATACAAGAAAAGCAAAATTTACAAAATTGTGGCATTTGTTCAAGCTGGCGAAAATCGAGAAACATGGCAGTAAAAAATTGAGCTGAAAAACAACCAAAAACATCAATTTGAAATTCAAGTGGAACAAGTCAAAATTCTCCATCAAGGAGCTAATTAATCAATAAAAATATATGAATGTGCTGAACGAAGTTTTCACGCAAAATTAAAATATGTACGGACATATATTTCTTATATATTCTTCATCATGACCAAATCAAAAGGGGAATCTACGATATATTAGGGTATTGAACCTTATAAATAACCCAATCATCATCATAAGCTAATCATCGAATCATGGCAACATCAATCAAAGTCGAGCAAGCAAAAAAAAAATCACTTACATGTTTCTAAAGCACAAATCGATCTTGAGCAACAAACCACAAAGAAATACAAAGTGAATTGATCCACGAGCAACATAAAGCAAGCAATTAATCAGTAGATTGAAGAAAGAAGGAGCAAAATATTCGATCAAAGAAAAACCTAGATTTTCTTTTCAAAAGCAAATGAGATAGGATAAAATATAAAGGACATGCCGCACTTAAAAGAGATTGCGCAAAATTATGAAGGGGACCAGCCTATTAACATTTGTCTTATTTAGGGCTTTGTTATTGCCACATCGTTTTTGGTTAAGGGGTATCACGAAATTTAGTTTTTAAAATTGTGTTAAGCGGAGTACAATACGAACTAAACCCTACTTAACAATATGTTACCTTAAGACAAAATTACCCTTACCCTGTATAAACTTACCCCTTAACTTAAATAAAATTCGCGTACTGATTACATCATTTTGTGAAAGTAAGAAAATAGCCATGGCTTCACTAAACCCTGATTATAGGAAAGATGACGAAGATGAGGTAAATTGCACCCCAAAAAGTGAATTATATGAAGATGATGAAGACTGATCTGCTAATGACAAGGTTCGATATATAATTTTGCATTAACACATACGGAATTGAAGAAGAAACACGGGTTGAAAAATTCGGATGTGATGGACCATGTTTATACTGAATAATCAATATGAAGATACACAAATAATATTCGCTTTACGTATGAAAACACGGTATGATATGACCGATTTAATCAAGTACAAACTACAGTTTGGAATAGAAATAGAGATGATGTAAAAGAGCCACCGTGTTTATTAATTTTGGAAGGTATTATATCACCGTTTATATGGTTTTGTGGTACTAATGTTACCATGCATGTTTTATACTAAACAATGGTTATTTAATCGACAGGGCGATAACGTTTTAAGTTTATTTGTATGAGTATTCATTATCGTACTTTTTGTGTGGTGTAAATATTATTCAGTTGTTTTACAGATTGATGCAATTGCTCTTCAAAACGAAGTATACGGGAATGAGGATTCTTATGATACGGACGATGTCAATGTTAATGAGAAGGGTCATTGGTTGATAAATGTTGACAGCAACGATCTTTCACATGAGGAAGCGGGAATATTGTGTTGCGTGTACCCCAATTTAACTTCCCATTTTACCACCGATAAGGTTTGAAAATTATTTTTATGTTTTACATTAATATGTAACTCTAATCATGGTATCTTGTTTATTGATGCAGTTGTTCGATTCCAAAGAGGACATACGAAAATGGTGCATGGATCATGGACTTGATATGAAATGTGTCATAGTTATCAAAAAAGTAAAACAATATATCTCTTAGATAATGGGAAAGGCTCGTGGATGCTGCATGCCTGGGAATGAAGTGGAAGGTACATTGACCATAAGGCCAAGGAGCATGTACCAAAAAACCAAAAGAAAATGCATAGATCAAGAAGTAGAAAATGTGGTTGTCCATTTGAATTAAGAGCACATTGTCTAGATGATGGAAAGTGAACTTTGAAAGTTAAAAAGGGATGCCACAATCACAATCTTCTTGTTGTTTTAACTAGGCATCCGTTTGTTGCGCGATTAAATGACAATAAAGTAAAGATTGTACAAACAATGGTGAATAGTGGCGTTAGGCCACAGAATATTCTAACTGCTCTTAAACTTGACAACCCAGAAAATAAGTCAACAATCAGAAATGTGTACAATGCAAAAGCGAAGCTTAAACTTAAAAATATGGAAGGTAGATCGATTATCAATAGTTTATGAAGTTGGCTTGTAGTCACCACTATTCTGTTCATCGTGGAGTCAATGATATAAGAAATGAAGTTACTGACGTGTTCTTCGGTCATCCAAAATGTGTTCTACTTGCGCAATGTTTTTATCAAAATTTATTTTTGGATTGCACTTTCAAGACAAATAAGTACAAGTTTCTGTGTTTTCATATGGTGTCACAAACTTCAACGGGTGCATCCTTCACTGCTGCCCTAGCTTTTATTGGTCGAGACCACTGAATCGTATATATGGGCATTGGAGGGTGCTAGAAAATGTTATCGAGAAAAAGAACTTCCAAGTGTTATCGTAACGGATGCGGAAATTGCTCTTGGCAATGCAGTGGCCACTGTTTTTCTAGCAGCTAGTCATATTCTTTGTGCATGGCATATTTCAAAAAACGTTCAAGCAAATTGCAAACCAAATTTCATAAAAAAGAAATGGTTAATGATTGGGGATAAAGAGACCATAGTAGAAGATGAGGAAGGAAAAAAGAGCACGATTTATTTTGGGAGGGTTGGAGCAATGTAATTAATTCGCTGTCTGAAGAAGAGTATCATTGAATCCTAAATTGCTTTCGTCAAGCATGGCGGGAGAAGAAAAACAGTTGTTGAACTATGTGCTGAAGAACTGGCTGAACAAGTATAAGGAGATGTTTGTGTTAGCTTGGACAAATGAAGTAAAGACCTTCGATAATATATCAACTAGTAGTTGAAAGTGTGCACCATCGTCTCAAACTGTATTTTGATTCAGCTGCAAGTAGTTTTGTTCAGTGTTGGACTAGCGCGCATCTCTGCTATTAGAATGACTTTGTTGCAATCGAACATACATTTGAAACGAGTTCATCAAAGTCACTTCACAGATTTTGAGATGAGCCAATGTTTAAAGAGTTGTTGAGATTTGTTTCTCATAAGGCACTTGATTTATTGCAAATCGAACTATGTAGTATTCCACAAGGTGGCACGAGTATTCAAACTTGTGGTTGTTTCTATGGAAAGTTAATGGTCTAACTTGTGCACATATGCTAGTAGACTTTAGACATTCATACGGCTTCATACCCCTCAGTTCTATAGAGTGTTATTGGAAGTAGTTGTCATGTATTCTGCCTACACCGAATCGGTCCACTCTTGATTTTATGGACTTGCCTGAATTTCATGCGTTGAAACGTAGGTATGACGTGGCTACTGATAATGTGAGGATTGATATTCAACAAGGTATGAAATTGTTAGCCTTCCCTCCTACTACGAACATTAAAGAACCTTCCTTGGCGACTATAAAAAAAGGAAGACCATCTAAAAAGGAGAAATCGAATAAACGAGATCCTTCATACTTTGAGCATGTTGACGCTGCATTGTCTTGCAGCCCAAAACTTACTCCAGTTAGTCGTTGTTTGAAGAAACTTGGAGTAAAACTTAATGCACCTACAACTAGCCAAGTTGATGAACATTTCTTATAGAAAATGCCCAAATGTATGCGACCGTATATAACTCGTATAGACGACATGCCTGCTGATGGTAATTGTCGACATTGGGATGTGGTTAAACAACTAAATCTTCATAATCGAAGACCAAAAAATCCTTGTAAGCTTGTACGTGAGGCCATGGTTGATAATTTAGTACGTCATTCGGAGATGTACAAAAGCATGTGGGATGAAGATGGCTTCGAAGAAATGAAAAGGAGGATAGAAGGTGATAACTCATTGGGGGTAAAGGATTGGATGCAAATGCCAGAATCCGATTTTGTAACTGCAGTAACATTTGGTACTGTTGTTGTCTTGCTTAGTAAGAATATGAGTTTATTTTCTGTTCCGACAACAATACAATTAACCTTGTTAAACCGGGACAGGATGGTCATAATGGGATACGTAGACAGCTCACATTTTATTGCCGTTACTTTGAAGTATGAATCCCCTTTACCTAGTACTCCTCTGTTCTCATTCTTTCACCGAATTTACAACATCAATGCGCAGGATTGGGTCAACATATATGCGGAGAGAATTTCTTGCTTCGTGTCTAGTGAAGAAGATGGACATGTTGACAAAGACAAAACCGTTATTGACTTAAGTTAATGTTGAATACTTGCATATGTGCGTACTTCAGTGCTAATGTAAAAGAATCTTGAAATGTTAGTGCAACTGTTAACTTTTGTGGAAATGTGGGTTACACTTGTGAGGCAATGCAGTCCTATATTATGTTTACTTTAATCTCACATCTGGAGTGCATGTTTGAGCTATTGTATTTAAAGTCTTGCGACACTTCTGCATTTCACTACTGAGATATTGCATTTTGATTTTAAGCCAACTACAAAATGATAAAATATTATAATTGTATAGTTATATCAATTAAAAATGTCTAAATTACAAAAACAGTGGTGAATAACCATCTTAAATATACGGTTATGTGTTGCCGCCTGAACGAAAATTTTGAAAATAAGTCTTTCCCGAAAGTTTCCAGAATGAAATTACCATATTATGAAAGTAAAAAAGGGTATGTATTCGCTGTTTACTACTATACACGAGACCTCAAAAGTTAAATGCGGTATGGTTCTGGCGTTTTTGTTTAAATTAATCGATAGATGATCACCATCTACACATGTTTTTTGACAATATCATAACCAGAGATATTTCGGATCGAGCATACCGATTTTCTATATATAAAATGGTGAAAATTGAACGAGTAGCAGATTATAGGATCTTTAACTTCCAGATTTTTCGTAAATGAACCACCATATAAATTAGCAGTAAACGGTGATTTACCACCATTTGTATATTTTGTTTGTAACCTGAGATATTTGGAATGCGCTGACCGAAATTTGGTATGTAGAAGGGTAATTTGTAACCATTTAGCCAATTATAGCCCCTTAACTAATTGACCAGTGATCAAGTACCTTTTTGAATCTTAAAAAGGGAAGACCATATCCAAATTTCAACTACAAGGTTGATTATTTCAAACGAACAATCCAAATTTTCGTGCATCTTATGTCATACAAAAAATTGAAACTAGTACATACATCTTTGATCATACAAATACTTGAAACTTTTACATGCATCTTCGATCGTACAAATAATTGAAACTTGTACATGCATCTTTGACCATAGAAATAAACACAAACATAGTCATAACACATTTCATATATTAACCTTCCATCCAAAGTACCTTTAATACAGTAATCCTAAAAGCAAGTCACCAACCAAAATACATAAATAAGTCGCTAACATAAAGTACTGAACAAAACATGCACCAAGTCATATAATATTGACATACTGGTAACCAAAATAATACGTAATGCTACCAAGTTAAACTATTTTTTCCTTGCTCCATCTTTCTTCTTGGTTGCAACCTTCTTCCCTTTCCTTCCTTTACCTCAACTTGTCATAGCCTCAACAATCTCATCACCTTCATTAGCTACCATGTTCTTTCCATACAGAGCAAATGTTTATGGGTCCTCTATGCGCTCTTTCATTTGCAAATCTTTAACAACGGCCTTACCACGTCCAAATGAACGGATTGTATTAGCAACTAGTCCTAGTTGATGTTTCTGAAATTCAAGTGTAATTTAGTATAAAAACAATCAACGACAAATTTTTTACAATTAACAAATATAACAAACTTACAACATGGATGGGTAGAGACTTCTCCTCGGCTTCATTCGCAGGCTCAGTTATTCTTCTTGATGGATTTGCAACAATCGGATGAGAAGCTTGCCGATACCACTGTATATAGCTGTCCTCACAGTCCCAGGGGTTAACCACTTCTTTTAACGTTATATTTTCATTCAGCAGGTGATTTGCCCATTCAGCCCAGTCAAAATCCCCGACATTAAAATAAGTGGCTTTGAAATTTTTACTAGGCGACTTGTACTTCTTCTTGTTAAGCGTGAAAGGATTAGTTGGGATGGGTTGAACAGTTCCAAACTAGCGCAGAAATCTCCGGGGTAGGTACAATTCTATAGTTTCAAAACAAATAACAGGGTCGTTATACAACGAACATTCATGAAATGGATACACATCACGTTTATATCTAAAGCAATCCCATATAATTTCATTGCACTTCAAATCATCAATTCCTTCTCTTATCGTGACTAAATCAGATGCTAACTGCGAACTCTTGTTCTTTGCAAAGTAGAACGCGGCTCTAATTTCTCTTTCGCATATACCTATAACATGATTATGTCGTTGAAGAACTGGGAAATGATTAAATATCCATACCTGCATTAAGGTACATCATGTACACGCATATAATAAGACTACATTATTTACATGTAGTTACAATACAAAGGTAGCAAAAAATTCTTCGAACTACCTGTAGTAAGGTCATGCAACCAGTCATTTGATGAACATCACTTCGAGTTGTTATAGCAAGATTACATAATAACCAACTCAAACATGCATTGGACCATGAATATGAACCCACCTCGTTTAAATTCTTCAAACACTGCAGAAAATGAACTGACACTTTATTCCCGGACTTGCCACAACAAATTAAGCTACCAATTGTGTACAAAAGATATGCTATCGCACAATGCATCTTTCATTCTTTAGTATCATCCTCCTTGGAATCCTCAAACTTACTTCGTAACCATTCAAATCTAATTTTTTAATCACCTCCTAATACTTCAATAGCAGTTGTTCTGTCAACACCAAGGCAGTCTTCAAGTAATTTGTACACATCTTCATAACCTATACCCCTCGAGCTACCAAGAGAACCAGCAACTGCTCTTCCTTCCACTGGAAGGCCAGTTATGTGCACTACTTCGTCAATGGTTATCCCCAACTCACCAAATGGAAGGTGAAATGTGTTTGTCTCCGGATAAAATCTTTCGACGAATGCATTGATTAGGACTTCGTCTAATGTCTCATGAGCATGTAGCGCTAGCTTATGGAATCCCGACTGAACTACCACTTCCTTAACAAAAGAACATTCTTTTATACAATCCCACAATCGTTGCATGCCAACAAGAGTATGGAATCTCACCAGTCTGATTTCTCCTCGAGGTTTATATATGGTATGCACATAAATATATTATATATTTATAAACAGATAACAATACACATGTAGTCATAAGTATAAATAAAATCTAAGAAATAACATAAGAAAAACTTACAGTAAATTTCCATATTTTATGAGCAATGTGATCTTTGAATGCAAATAACATTGTCCGTTCATCTTCGGTGGTAGATGATTCTGGTTCTTTCCGCTTTAGCTTGGCTTTAATTGTATGTTTTCTCTTTTCCACATGTTCCGCCTCTTTCTCTCCAACCCTTCCTTCCTCATTATCATGTTCCTCACTACCACTTTCATTCCCACTATATTCGGACTCGGACTCTTTACCTGAAACTTGTTCCATACGTCTCTTACCATCTCGTACATGTGCCACTGTGGTGTCACCTTCTTTACATGCTTCCCCCTCAACTACATCACCTCCTTCTTCATGCTCACACTCATCTCCGTTGCTATCTTCTCCATCATCGTCTTCTTCATGATCATTACATCCTTCGTTGCCCTCTTCTCTGTCGTCTTCTTCTTCACGTTCAATACGAGCTTTGTTGCCCTCTATCATCGTCTTGTTCCTGATCAATACCATCTTTCTTACCCTTTTCTCTGTCATCGTCTCATTCCTGATCACTACTACTTGTGTTGCACTCCTCTTCTCTGTCATCATCTTCTTCTTGTACGCGTACATCTGCTTCTTCATGGCTACTATGATCACTACTATTTTCACCCCCATCGGAACTACTACCTTCGTTGGACTCTACTATTTCACTTGAACTATGCTCGAAGTTATTCGCTTTAGATTCAACTGCTTTCTTTTTCTTTTGATCTTCTAGTAGCTTTGCTTTTCCGTAGCAAGTTTCTTCCTATTAGAAGCAGTAGGCAGTACACGACCAGACGTAGACGAAGTCGGTTTCCTGCAATCAATCACGTAATATATGCTGTCAATAGACAACGGCAACATATAACCTACTTTAATAGTAAAAGACGGTACAACCATGTAAACATCATGAAAAACTGAATGTGTAATCTAAATTTCGACAATAAGTAACCTAATTTATAATACACAAAGACACTGCACTATCGTATGCATACGCACTTAAATCCCAAACCATATAACCTTATTTCAACCGTAAGTTGACATCAATCAACTTTTTTGATACCTATATTTGGATAACACAAACTGAAACCAAAATACACAAAACTTTTAAGAAATGAAAATTATATATGGAAAACAGAAGCCGATTTTGAATGATAATAATGGTGACAACATGCCAAATACTAGAAAGGACAAGCTTTCATATGTAATTAAATATACACAATCCATAGAACCCTTTTGCAACCATAAGTCGACATCAACCAACAATTTTTAATACCTATATTCGGACAACACAAACCGAAACCAAAATACAAAACAATTCAAAGAAATGAAAATTATATATGGAAACAGTAGCCAATTTTGAATTATAGAAATGGTGACAACATGTCAAATACTAAAATGGACAAGCTTTCATATTCCAGAAGATTTACCCATCCAAAAACGTACCCTACCAACCGTATTCTCTGCAAATCGAACAAAATTTCCCACCGTTTTGCCCTTCTTCCCTACCAAACCCCACCACCCGCAAACCCATTGCTCATGATTGATAATCCCAAGCCCTACCATACCATACATCTGCTAATACCAACTGAAATTGCCATTAATCTACTAAAAACATACCTCTTTTCCATGACTTGCTTCTTGCCAATGGACTCCTTCATCTTCCTTGTAGTATGCTTGAATCGCACCATATTTAATGCCAAACCCTAGCTCTGAATAACCCTAGCGTGAGCACCGAAGAACCCTAGCTCTGAAGAACGGAAGTTTGAATTTTTGGAAAACGCGAGTGGAATATAGAGCATGAGCTTTGAAAAGCATGAATTGATTTGATGCAGGGTTATTTTTGTCCCACAAAAGTATAACTGTGTTCCCGTTAACAATGAAATATTGGACGGGTGTGTACTTAAAATGTGACCCCCCCTTACCCAAAAACGAGGTGTCATTAACAAAGCCCCTTATTTAATCTAGGGTTCTATTTTAGTTCAATTTTGTGTTTTGATCTTGTTTTACAAACTCTAGACTTTATATAGGCTGCAAGCTATGGGGCATAGTTTGAGAATTTACAACTCGGTGACTGAGCTATGGTAGGGTTTTGAGCACAAGGTCAGAATAATCAAGAAAGCGATAGATGCAATTTTATTGGTGTGTTTAAGCGTTGTATTGTTTAACTCATAGTAGATACTTTGGTGTAAAGTTTTGAAGGTAGGGCTAAAACAATTA
Source organism: Allium sativum (assembly GCA_030737875.1). Lineage (NCBI taxonomy): Eukaryota > Viridiplantae > Streptophyta > Magnoliopsida > Asparagales > Amaryllidaceae > Allium > Allium sativum. Next base: position 185,894,836 of record CM060911.1, read on the forward strand.
AGTGAGAAAGCATCATAAGTTTACATGTGTTGTAAGCGTCAGATCGTTTAATTCCGAATGAAAACCTCGTAGGCAACATTTTTCCAAAGCTGAGTATTTTCTTTATGTGATTAACTTTTCGCATTTACTCTTATTATTATCTATGCTGATTTATTATTAATCATTATTCTATGACAAATTATTATAAATTCTATTCACCCCCTCTACGGTTAATTTATGTCCTGTAAGTAGTATCAAAGCAGGTTTTTTTAGGATAACTCTAAAGCCATGAATTTTTCAAATAGTGTTTTTCCTAGTTGTTAATCTAGCGAGAGCCAGTCCAGTATTACTCCACCTATTTTTGATGGAACATATTTTTAAGTTGGAAATTAAAAATGAAATTTTATATAAAATATGTTAATTTTAAATGTTGGATATTATTAAAAATGGGTGCGACATGGTAGATAAGAAAAATATTACGACTAGTACTCGTGTTATGCATATTATATATTCTTATTATACTGACCAATTTAGCCATATCTTTCATTGTTTAACAGCATAAGAAATTTGAAATACTCTCGATGCTATGTATGATAGAAAAACCAACAACGGTGCAAAACCTTCGAAAATCAATTTGGAATTATACCTGATAGGATTTACGGAAGACGACTTCGATGGCAACGATGATGGAGACTCAACAAATGATAAGCTAAGAGATTTTATATTTAAAGATTTACTTCTCCTTAGCAATGAATTAACTGGAACTATTGATATTCTCAAATTAAGGGAAAAAATTGAAATTTGTAAATTTTGAATTTTGCCACAAAAACAATGATATGGAAGCGAAGCTTAAAAATATTTATAAATCTGAAAAATCCGACTGCAAAAAATGTTTTTATTTAAAAAGTGATTTAACTCGTCTAAATCAAAAAAAAATTAAAATCTTGAAATAGAATTTTTGATTTTAAAGAAAAAAGAGAATGAGCTAATATGTAAAAATCACATTTTGCAAAAGGAGTTAGAAAATTTTAAAATATTTGAAAATTCTAAGAAATTTTTCAAAAATAAAATTTGCTGAAAACTAAATTGATTTTGAATGGGCTTGAAAATGATACGAAGAAGATCAAAAATCTCAAATGCGTTAAATGAACGACATTTAAAAAAGAATGAATTGAAAATAAAGAGAATTTCAAACCCTTTAAAATGAACGTAATTTCGGAAAATAATGAATCTGAAGTTATTCAAATAAATCACGATTTGGATAAAGAGATAGAAAAAATCAAGGATTTTAAAATATTTGAATTTGAAAAGCATTAACGTTTTGAAATTGAATGTTTGAGATTATGACCAATGTAAAAGTGCTTGAAAACGAAATTTGTTTTTAAAGCGAATTAAAATTGAAAAGAGAGGAACTGCGATTAGTCATCATTCTAAGTTAATAAATTCAAATAATGCTCTTAGATCTAAAGTTCAATGACTTAAGTGAACATTGACTAAACTTTCAAATGGAGAGATATCATTGAATATGTTGTTCAAAATACTACCTTTTGTTGAAATAAAAGATAGACTTGGTTTTTGTAAAATTGATCAAATTGAAAAGCTGAATTCTAATAACTCCAAAGGATTTTCAAATTGTGTGTTCTATGGTAAATTTTGACATGAACAAGGTAAGTTCTTGTTCAGAAATAAAAACAATCCAATCAAACAAGTTTGGATATCAAAAGTTAAAAAGAAATTTTTGATTAAATTTAAATGCATTTGGGTTCTTAAAGGTACTTAGTGAATGCGAGTGGATTTCTGTATAACTAGTTTGAATCCCAAAACGAATGTATACACTTAAGGGTGGTACAATGTCTTTTGTTAGGCCACTCAATTTTGTAAATATTTAGATACCAAAGGCGGCCAAGGAACAACTTCATGATGACAGAATTCAAGTTGTTTCATATCATTATTGAAACAAATTTCCAATATTCCATAGCCATAGGATTTCAAGTTAAGGATTCATAGGTTCAGAATGTTAATGGTAAGTCAGGTATGATCCCTAAACTCATGTTTATATTTTCTTATTGATGTTGTTTATATTGACACTACTGTAGTATTTTTAACATATTTTGAGTTTTCTAACTTCAAATTTCAAAATTCAATATGTTATGGAAAATAGATTGAGATTTTTATAAATTTTATATCTTGTGATTTTACATATCTGAACTAAAGCTAATTAAAAACTACAATATATATGAAGTACATGTTATAAACAGTTTTCTGAATTTCTAACATTGCTGCAGTGCTTAGGTCATATCTAGAACAATGTTATTCCGAATTCCGAAATTCCTAAAGTTCTGAAAAGCAAACGAATTATTCCATAACTTTACTGTTTTGAGTTTTTGCTAAATCATTTCAGAAAGTATTTAAAATTTGCACTTAATTTGGCACATTGCTCAAAAACCATTTTTTTACGAACCGGTTGTGATAATCTCATATAGCTTCTGCTTTGACTTCGCTAGTTGAATTTGAAATCTTTTTTTTATATGTTGAATCTCGAAGAGTATGCTAATTTTGACTCAATTTCAATTCGGAAAATAATTTTTTCATCAAGTGACTTTAAATGAATTGTTTTAAACCTGAATTATTGATCAACATTCTTGTGCTTAGTAGATTTGTTTAAGAAATTTACGTATGCGCTTGATTTTATTTAAAACTTGAAAAGGTTGCTTTGTTTGATAGAGTTGGATTAGCTTGTAATTTTAGAGTTAGTACAGTGTTTGCATAGAAAGTTGAATGAAAAATCAATGTCTAGGGTATCATTGAACACGAGAAGCAATCAGTACATATAGTAGTAAATGTCACCTCATTGCATTCAACTGATTAGTTTTTAAAAATTGATTTTCAACTTGACACTTTTCACGAAATTCCCTTTACAAAAAATCAATCATCGTATTTTTTTAAAAAAGTATTCTAGTTGTTTACTCAAAAAAATAAGTTATTGACCAGTTGAACCATTTTGGGCTTATCAAATTTATTTATAGATTTTGAAACTGTGATGCATAGTGATTACATTGTTTTCATAACAAGAGAAAATATTATTTAAAATCTCACGAATATAGAACAAATTTTATAATACTTCTAAATTACTACTTATTTCATGATCATTTGTTGCAATACTATCTATCTGTCATAAACCACATTTTTATATAATGTAAAGAATTTGAATGTTGTTTTGGAAATAGGGATTTAGTTTTTGAAAATATGTTTATTTTCCTAAGGTATTCACTCTCATTTAATAGTCCTCGCGATTATGCATGAGTGAATAACGTTAATCTTTGTATATACACTTCTATTCCCATTTAAAAGTCCTCACGATTATACTTGGATGGAACTCGTTTAAGAGATAGATAAAAGTTATGTATTTTTTCTAATCTCATTTAAAAATTCTTATGGTCATGCATGGTTAGAAAATACGTAATAAAAATTAAGTTACAACTAACCCCATTTAAAATTTTAACATTTATGCATGGTTAGAGGTACTAAAATTATTTAAAAATGTGCTTAAATTTATAAAATTTATTTGGAAGATTTGGAATTCACATTCTATTATTTGAAATTATAAAACTCTATTCATTTCTTCATTATATAAAATATATCGTAAATCCATCGTTCTAGAATATGGAATTTGTTATGTTTCTAATTAATGATATATTATGATTTTTGATTGATTAATTGAGATTTGCGATATACATTTTCCCTCTTGATTTGAATTTATAATTTTAATCAAAATTTATCACTATTTTGGTTCCAATTATTGTTTAGATGATAACAAAAAGAGGAGAAGGTTAAGATTTTAGTAGATATGTGAACAGTTAAGAATGTTTTAATATTCAAAATCTAGATTCCATTTTTCTTGTTCTCGAATATATGCATTTGTGCAAGGGGAGTTTAGTTGTATGGGAAGTATTTAAATAAGGGGATCATGGTTGCATCGCGATAAACCGACTATATCACGAACTAAACACATTTACATGTACTTCAAAATCTTTATACTTGTTTGCCATCATCAAAAGTAGGAGATTGCTGAATATTTTGGTATGATTTTTGTTTGATGATAATAAACATATATACTATTCGGTAAATGTGTTTATACACATACTATTTCGTTCACACAAAAAATAAATAAATATTTGCAAAAATTGGATATTTAACTTAGGATTTCTAGTTTTGAACAGATATTTTATTAAAACAAATATTTTATTTCACAGCTAAATAGTATGTATTTCACTATTACTCAGTCAAATTTATAATCAGTACACGATACACATTAAGCACATACAATCTCACTACATACACTTAGTTTCAAGTCTGACATTCATTCACTCACACTGACTATATTACCATCTGTTGACTGCTCCAAAATTTGTCTAGTCGACCATCATACTTGTCAAAATAGAATAACGTGTTAAATTGGAAAAGAAATAATTTAAATTTGCAAATATAATTTTGAAATAAATTTATATTTGCCTCGGTCATTTAGGTTGGTTCTTTTAACAATCTGAAATCCCCCGATCTCCGAAGAGACGGAAAACAGCGGATTACTTTGGGAACGACGCATCAGAACACAAACAGAAGAACATTTCATTGCTATTACAACAATTTACATCAGAATACAAGAATATCAGAGTACGAATAAATACTACATAGTGGAAATACAATATCAGAGATTAAAATTACATTTAAATATATAAATGTAATGTGTAGTGGAAAAATATCAACAACCACAACTGAATGAAATACATGGATACAAAGCTTTCCGAATATAGCTCCAGCTGTAATCCAGGATCCTGGAAAAAGAAATATCTGCGAATCAAAACTACTAGCTGCCCGTGTGGAAAATATAGGCACCCAGAGTTTAGGTAGAAACAATAAACTCTGAGTCAATCATGGGATTGGTGTGAGAACTAAAAACAGTTATTAAATCTTTACTTTAAAAGTTGGGAAATCATGGTACCACGCCATATAACATGGAACAAGTTCACTCCACATGAATCTCTGTTTAAAATAAAACAGCGCAATGATTTTTGGAAAATGAAGCTAACATAAGACACATATCCCATCACACAATGCAACGCAAGCCGAAGGATAGAGTTTTCCCTTATAATGGCCAAACATGCTTGGTACGTTTAAAACAAATCATTTTGATATTACTATAAGTGCATAGTGTAAAAACCAACTTCAATATAAATATATCAAACCTAGACGACATAGGTACCATATATTATGTCGCCATACTAGGTTTACAACTAAAATCGAAAAGTCATGTATTAGAAATTGGATTCCATCTATGAGTTGATGCAAGGGATCGTCCTCACTGATTCGAGACACTCTAGCCCGAGCCTCAGGATTCAGCCGCAACTGCACCTGGATCTTCAGGGCCGATCCATACTTACTTTAATGGATTGGTAATTCCTGAACAATACGTTTTCCTGTCCTATGGGGCATAAAATCTGGTTAGTACGTCGACCATATCAAGAGAAACTAGGGACTCAAATCCGAGGCGCCTCGCAATCCATCATCCGCATAAGTAAAATGTCTGGGCTCCATACCAAGACACCACTCCTACCTAGAAAGAAACGCATGCACTCCCTGCAGTCACTATCCCTTTTTGACTCATACCAGGTGTGAGGCTCGCGAATTAACATTACACACCAAGCTATGTTATTTAAAGTCGTTCTTTGATCATCATCCACAAGACTCTGCTTTTCAAAAAAAGCCTTGATCATTTGCATCTCAGCATGCCACACTGACAATTCACGCCATACAACTGATGTCTATCAATATATAACCTCTAAGCTCGTACGTCTCGGAGAAGGGTGTTAAGCAAGATAATAAATTTTCCTCCACCAAACAGATATATATATTTAATCGAAATCAATCAACACAGAATGAAATCCAATGTCAGACACACATCCATTTACAAGTCCGTTCTGGGTCTGAATGAAACCGGAGGCACCTTATTCCTCATCCCATATGTCCAATACAGGAGAGAGGCCCTCGCATATTTAATCGATCTCCAAGTACGTCTGGACGGTCACCAGTTATTACGTTGTCTTGTGTGTACAGCTCAATCAAGACATCAGTAATCATCCAAACGATGTGAAGATCTCCAGTCTTCAACCATTGTCTTCATCGTCGACTTTTAACCGCCGTATCAGTTATTCAAAATGGGATAAACCCGGTCTTTCCAAATAACTCGCGTATTTTATAATCAGTAATCAAGTGCTATAAAAACACATCATACACCTCATTCCAATTCTTAATATTCTCTTATTCAAATATTCACATTTTTAGTGAAAGGTTCCCATTAATTTTATCAAAGATAATTTCAGAAATTTATTCTTTAATGTTCCTCCGGATATCATTTTCAAAGACTTTATTTTATCCACAATTCTAAACCAAATTAAGGTTTATACAACTAGTTGGGATTATCGAGCCATACCAAAGTAATCATTTATTTTATTTTCCAATCCTATCCTATTCATACCATAGAGAAAAACTGGTAGAACCCCATATCTAACACCCACAGTGTTATCGGTAAATTTAATTACCATTTCACGTTCAAATATAGTTAAAAGATTTAACTATCGCATGGAGTAAAATTGGTGTTACTCCACTCTCGATCATTTCATGAATTCAGTAAATTCAATTAACTCATTCACTTTCCAATCTAATTAAAGATTCAATAAAACTACATTTAGTTTTAATCTCAAAATTCATTACTTCAATGATAATTCAACTTTGAAAAATTAATCTTGTCTTTTACTAGGTTAATAACTAATGTCATTTAAAACACAGCTCACGATAAACCCAAATTGCCTTCCATTAACTATGGAATCTTCATGGAAAACTGATCGATATATAATCGATATAAATTTCCATATCAGACTAATAATATAAATGGAATAACGGCAAAGCCTTCTGAATTCCATATATAGTAACAGTCTTCCATTACAGAAACCAATCTCGATTATTACCAAATCGAATTCCATTCAATCTTAATTTAATATATTAAATTGGAAAACTTTACTCTGGAAAATTTCCATTAAATATTTATAAAAAGATTTATAAATTCCAAATCATATCTTCACTGTTAATTGGGTTAAAGAAAAAAATGTTATTTAATACACCATTCACGATAAACCCAAAAATCCAATTTCAATTCACTTCTAATTAAATATTAATTAATTGGTAAACGTCTCTAAAGATTAATTAAAAGATTTATTCTTTTGTCAACTAGATTTAAAGTGTTATTTAAGTCACCATTCACGACAAATCCAAAATCCAATTTGATATTAAATACAAGGCTTTGAATAGAAATTTTATCGGCTTATATTCAATATTAAATTCTGAAACCAACGGATATCGTATTAGGAATAACGATATTTGTATCTTCCAAATTCCTTAACAATATCCGTATAATCATGGAATCCAGTATCGAAATATTCCGAAGATTATTTCTATTTAAATCCATTCCAATTCATTTGTTGGAAAATTCTGGTAATTTTAAAACCCCTTTTCAATCCAATTTATTTATTTAAAAACATTGGATTTTTATTTCAATTAATAACTAGTTCATTTCGATAAAAATATATTTTTATCTTTTCAAACTTGGAATTTTTCATCCAAAATCTTTCCAAATCATTTATTATGAATTTACACAATTTTTCCATATTTTTAATAATTTTAATAAGGCACTTACAGTCGGTTTCCAATAATGGCCGCCGAACTGCATCCATAGCGACCTTTTCTGAAATTGATTTGGGCATATTTTGAAATCCAAATGTTCAAATTTAAATCTCTTATATTCATTGGAAATATTTTTCGATACGAACCCAACGATTCTAGTTTTAGGAGAATCTGATGGTCGGAACCCCCGTTACATCAATTTAAAGTTAATGGTCGAAATTCGTGAACGGTCACTGCGCGGAACATTCTATTCAAGCCATTAAATATATATAATATATATATCGTCAATTTCCGTTTAAAACGTATTTTATAAATCGTTTATAAATTCATTTTAAAACGATTTCAACTTCATTTTTAATTTCTAATCAAAACTGAATATTCTATATCATTATAATATTAAAATGGTAATATTTTTAAAATATTAGATTTTGAAATTAAATATTTTCCATATTCATTATAAAATGAATAAAATCGATACAAAAATCCGTTCGAGTCAAAATAGCGTATATTAACTTAACTCGTCTTCATATACTTCAATATTTTTGTGTCCATCCAAAATCCGACATCAAAACCATATTTTCAATCATCACTGAATATTATTCTAAAATATTCATTTATTTTCTGAATATTATTTTAAAATATTCCTTATTTCTAAATCGGAATCAGACTCAATCAATTACCATATAATTTTATTTATATGGATTTCATACATCACATGCATGCAAAAATAGTGATAAACAACTATTAAACAGCCAATTCACATCCATAATGAAATTTACTACTGTATAAGAATTAAATAAGTAAATAATGCTTATCATAGTCTGTCGATCCATCGATTGACATATAATTAAATTCAGGGGAGATGTGAGTAAATTATCATCCCCAGACCCATGTGGGGTTTTCAAACAACAACAGTTTATTTAAAGAAATTATTGGTTAACAAATTTAACCAGTTCTAATTCGATTTGAATTATTTTTCTAATTAGCAAATTTTTACTGTTTAAATTATAAATAGATATTTATAATTTAATTTCAAATACCATAAAATAATATTAAATTATTTTTAGTATTTTAAAAACTTCAGCATCACAATCAAAACACAATACAGTCAATCAAATCGTCCATGGTCTGTGGACGAGGGAGGTGAGCTAATAGGCACCGTATACAATTTATAACGATTAATACTGATAAAATAATTACACTGGCAATTCTATATATTTTTATACATGAATACAATAACATGATAAAATATAATTTAGTGAGAAGTAGTTCTCACATTGGTTTCGACTCCATCATTCTTTATTTGCAGATTTTGGTATGGTTCGGTCGTTCATCATGAGATGGTGGGGGCTGGTTTTGTGAGAGAAAATAAGGTTCAAGGATATTACATAATATGTATATTTTTATTATTTTATTCAATTTTTACTTATCATTGAATTTTAACACGTCGTACTCCAAACGAAACTCAACGACTATCGCCCCTAGTCAAATACACCCATTCGGATACAATTGGATATGTTTTGTAAACCAATTCTATAGTTTTGACCAGTTTTCATCAAAATTAAAATATGAATCAATATATTTTGAATTCAAACGTACATTTTAATTTACCGGGAGCACATACTGACTCCAAAAATTACGGAAAATAAATCTAGCTATGTTTTGACGGTACGGTCCTAACAAAACTAATTTCGTCCAATTTGGAGACAGTTTGAAAAATGGCCTTTTTTCCAGTCAATTAAATTCAAACTGAAATGACAAAACACGTTTAAATTCACCACGCTCACATATTAATTCCAAAAATTATGAAATTTGAAACCTGACAATAATTTGACATTCAGGATCCAACAAAAGTGGTTTCTTCGAAAATGGAGGTTATTTGCAAAATGACTATTTTTAAGGGCTATATATAATATTAATATATATATAAATTCCATAGCGACTATTTCAAATTTTAAACTGGACATAACTTTCAATTTATATTATGAAATCTCAGTTTTTCACATTCGTTAGAAAGATATAATTAAACAGATTCAAATGTTTTTGATTTTATTGAAATCCAATTTATTTTGAATTCTATACATTCATTCAAAATTTAAAATCGAATTTTCAAACTACCACGCCGTTTTAAACTCTATTTATAATTAAAATAAATTTATACATTCTAACTTCGATTTAAATAAATTCTAAATCGTTATTATTTAAAATAAATCATTTTAAAATTTTAAAATCCATTAAAATAGCTAAAATAAAATTTTTGAATTGGTCTAGAAATTCCAGATTGTTACAGTTCTCATTATATACATAGTCGAACGACATATAATACGTGATTAACATAGAATTGTGTTTATTTTATGCCCTTATATCTTATCTTTTGTATATAAATAAATATTACTTGGGTATTGTTTTGTTACTTTTACAGAGATTCCATCCCAGCCCACATGCAACCAGAAAAGTAGAGAAATGGAGATCAGATTGCTATATATTTACATTTTGAAGAATTGTAGATGAAGATCCCACATCTAGTTGCTATTGGCCAAGATTGATAAAAAAAGCCATGCACATCTCAATCAAGGGAGGCTTGTCAAAGAACCAAGAGGAAAAGAAGAAAGGCCAAAATTTAATAGATTTAACTAAGGCCCATTTGAGATTCTCATTGTAAACTAATTAGTGATGTAATGGCTAGGCCCATTTGTAATTAGGGTTAGGGTTTGGTTATCTCCTATAAATACCCTTGTAATATCATTGTAGCCACCATCCTATTCTATATTCTCTTCCCCATTAATAAAACTCCTTTTTCTTTTTATTTTCTGCATTTTTCTATTTCTTAGCAACTAGTGCCATCTACACAATTAAATTTGGTAGAGTACTAGTTGTATTTTACATTTATTTGCATTAGTGATTAATCGTTTGATTAGTTTCAACGATAATCCTAATTTTATTTCTGTTGTTATCTATATTCTGCACTTTTATTTTCTGTTCGTGCTATCGCTTTCCTAGGTTAAATTGGATTTGAGTAGATTCAGATCTGATTCATAGTTTTATTTGCTTTCCAATTGATAATTGTGATTTGATCGTCGGTTCAATTAGATTTGTTCTGGATCAGATCGCAGTTTCAATTTTTATTGTTTTCAAAACCAACCTCCTGGATTCGTCTAACTCGCCCAAGAAATTATTTAAATAATTTGATTTAATTCACCTCCCTGTGTTCGACCTGTATGCTACACACCTGTACGCTTGCAGATTTTTTTTTAAAATTCGCGCTTTTCTAGTTCATAGATAAGCGTCGATCAAGTTTTTGGCGCCGTTGCCGGGGAGGTAACGATTAAATTTTGTTATTTATTTAATTTCTGATTCGTGTTAGTTTTTTATTTATTTTTTATTTTTTGTTGTTTTCTTGTATATATAGAAGAAAAAATCTTGATTGGTGAGATTTGGTATTAATCAGTGATACTATAATCTTCTATACAAGAGGAAAAAAACATTCTTACTAGTTTTTCTTTGATTTTTTTCCCTTTTATTTCTCAATCTATTCCTTTTCTTTTACAAATTCTTTCCTATTTTCAACATAATTAAAAAAAATCTCTTTGCAATTTTCTCTCTCCTGATTTCTTTCTGTTTTTCTTCTCGATCATCTTCATAGTCACCTGCTTAACAATCCACCACACCATCCACTTTGCCAAACAGTCACCATCTCCCTAACTCCACCTCATCTCAACCCCCACAACCACATCACAGATCCACGTACCCAGATCACCCAAAATTTTGCCTACCGCAACACATCCAGACAGCGTCCTCATCTACCATTAACCACTCTCTTCCTTCGCCAACTCCTCCTTCACTGCCATCAAAATCACACAATACTCAGTTTGCCTTCACTTTTTTCATTATCAAATTCTAAACCAGTTCGGCAAAATGCACCCTCCATACAACCATTAATCTCGCACAAGCTTCATCCTTCCACAGCACTATACATCCCTCCATACCACAGTCCCGTTCTGATCGGTTTTAACCCATAGTTCACGGCCTTACAACAAATATACAACGTCACTGCCTTATCTCCTACCGAAACTGCATCATCAAACTCCTCCGCGCACGAACATCGACACTCCACAAAACCATCCACAATTACCCCAAATCGCAAAAAAATTTTTAACACCACAAATCTTCACCCCCACAAAACAACCTCCTGCAAGTCATACCAATAACCCTCGTTCATCCCTTTCGCCTCGCCAACCCCTACTGCTTAACGCATCAATCCACTTCAGTTCTCTGAAAGATCTGAATACCCCGTCAATCCTAACACCCCCATCTGGTCAAACCACACCTACAGACCATCTTTCCGGCAACTTCAACAGCTCTCAGACCATTCTCCACCAACAAATTTCTATCCCTAAAAAAAACAGATCACAAACAACTACTACGCTCAAAACCAAATCCCAGAACCGTCACCAAAAACTGCAGCACACCCGAAATCCAGCTACTGCTCACATCCCGAGCGCTTGTTCTTCCACCCTATTCTCCAATTCACCAACTCATACACCACCTTCAATACCCAATTTCGCAGCCAATCTCTTCACCTCACCCCTCTCATATACTTCGCACAAACCCAAATTCGGAAGCCAAATCCAATTTTAAACCCGCGAGGTCCGATTAATTAAAAAAAGACTCGATTTGTTTGTCTGAAAAGGGGATTTGAAGTTCTTGATCTATTTCGTGATTTCTTTTGATAGCTGCTCTCGTTTTGGGGATATGCTTTATAGGGGGAATTTTGTACTTTTTTAAGCCTGGTGGAAAAACGAAGGGCGTGTTGGTTATCTTTTTGTTTTTTGGCCTGTTGACTATTTTGTTTGGGTTCAACAAATTCTTTTGAGCTTTGGGTGTGTGCTAGTTTTACCTTAAAAACAAAGGATTGTTTTATGCGTAAAAATTTGGGAATATTTATCAAGAAAGGGGTTGATTGCCATGTATTGTAAGCAGGTGTAAAAAAGCTTCTTGACTTAGTCTTTGATTTGGTTTGGCTGAGAGTATATTGGTTTCCTTGTTCGAGTTGAAAGGTTCGTTAAAAAAAATCGACTCAAATCAAGACCAGTGAAGAGTCAGATAAGCGAAACAAAGAAATTCATAGGTCAACTGAATTGCTAACATTGAGGAGTTTAATTGTTCAAGCTACTCAATTGCTCTGATCGACTGCCATACACCACTGTAAAATTTTCTAAACTCTACAGGTGCTTTGTTGCTTTGAAAATAATAGATATTGTTTGAAAAATCTTCTACAGGGGCAGCAGCTTGCTTGTACAATATTTTAAGTTTCTGCAGTTGTTATTGTCTAATTTTTGTGGTTAACTGATATTTGCATAACTGAAATCTTCACTCTCATTGTTTTCAACAATAAAAAAATAGACGTTGCAAAATAATATAATTGAAAAGTGATGCTTTGTGAAGTTGACTGTCTCGTATAATTGGATCGTGGATATATAGTAGTTCAATTCATTGAACTATTAGCAAAAGAGGTTGCATACTACCCGTAAAACATTGGTCGTATCCCTTAGTATTTATACTATACGTGAACGGCCATAATACCCTCTTCCCCCTTCTAATTGAGTCAGTTAATTAATAGAGCACAACTTAGTATTTTATACTATTTTGAAGTGGGAATAATTTCTGTCTTGTCTTGATTTCATTTCAAATGTCTGATTCAAAAAAATCCTTGAGAGAAATGTGGCATAATAATCGGAGTAGACGTCCTCTTGAAGAGTACGACTATGAATTACAGCTCATGAAGCAAAATTTTCCAAAATTTCGTGAGTTCAATGTCAACAATTTTCAAAATTTTCCAAATGACCAACATTTTCAAAATCATAGATATGATCAAAATTGCGATTTCAACTCAAATTTTAATAATTTCAATTATGGGCCACAATCATATCAAAATAGCTTTGAATCGCAATATACTTTTGATCAAAATCAATATTGGGTTGTAAACCAATTTGAAATTAATTTTGAAAATGATTTTCAAATTGATCAAAATTTTCAAGATCACAATCCATATCCACATCTTGAGAATAACCAAAATTTCAATTTTCCCACAAATTCCAACAGTTTTGGTTACGAACATAATTTTTATAATCAAAATGATTTCCAATATCATTGTCATTTTTCTGAAAATTCAAACAACCATCACATTGGAAATAATATTGATTGTGAAATTGATGTGGACTATAATTTTGAGAATCAAGAAATCCAAAACGAGAGCGCTCAAATCAACGATTCTGAAGAATATCACGTTAACGTTCTTAGAGAGGGTAGAAAGGCAAGATAGACAACTTGATGAACTTCTTTCTTTAATGTCATCTTTTAAAGAACAACTCGAGCATCAAAATCAAATTCAAACAAGCGATGAATCAGAAAATAATCCACTCCTTATTGATAGTGAAAATTTTCAGATAACAACTTTGGAAATTAAGAATAACGATCTAAATGAAGTTGTTCAAAATTCAACAAATGATTTGGACTTGAATTCTTTTCAGGAAAAAGATTTAAGCTCAGATTTTGATCTTCCTCTTTCAGGCTGTGAGAAACTTGAAATTCTAGGAATTGAACAGAATAAAAATGTTGAATTTTTCAATTCAAATTTGGAAAAGGATTTTAACGAACATGAATTCTTTGGATTGTACGAGGATGAGTTGCCAAATGAGGATGAAATAGAATCAAGCCACGAATCCAAGTTTGAAAATTTTGATTTTGAAATTTCAAACGAACTTGAAATTATCAGTGTCAAAAATACGTTGTCAATTAATGATGAGAAATGTGATCACATACTATTGAAAAACACTCAGAATTCAAATTTCACTGAATTTATATACGATCACAAATTTTTGGACAATTACACTGATAAATTTGTTGAGCACATGAATTATTTTTGGAATGTTAGCTTGATTGAAAAACTTCATGTTAGGACGACCCTGGATATTTATCTCCTGGACTATAAATTTAGGTTTAAAGTTGAGATGGTTTTCAAAAACCTTTGCTTATTAGAAAACATCCTAGACATAGTGGGAATGGGACTCATAGGGCAAGAACCAAGTGTGGGGGAAAAAGATGGTGGTATTCTTTATATCGCATGCATTGTAAACACATATATCATTGTACATATGATCCATTCTTACATATAGTTAAACTGCATTTCATTCTACAAATAATCCTGCATCTAATTCACCTTTGGGTACGATCTTTCAAATTTAGGAAATGTTCGCAGTGTGGACACTGTTTAGTTCTAGTGTGGGGGGGGGGAGTCTGCATTACATCCTTTTATTTTTCTTTAATTTTTTTTCTTTCTTTTCATGTAGGACCATCATGCATTTAGATCATACTAACATGCCATTTTTTTTAAAACGACTCATTTTGGATTGATACAGCAAAATAAGTTAAGGATTATTAATCAGTTGATAGTATTTTTTTCTCTCAGCTTAGATCGAATAAGAAATATAATGAAAAGTTTAATTTTGAGGGATAATAGTGTAACCGGTACATAGGGAGATTCTTAGGTGATGGCCATGAAATCTATTCTATATTGTAGACTTTGTTTAAATAAGTGGAGGACTTAAAATACTTATATTGGCTTTTCAAAATCTTTAAAACTAAGTTGTGTTAAGTTGAATTCGCGTAACTCTCTTTTGTGCTTATAAATTCAATAATAATAATAATAGTAATCCAAGGGTATCCAACATTGCTTGTATATCTAGCGTTGGTGTGCAAACCCGCCAAGCTCTATCCGACATGTTGTTGACAAAGTCAGCGTTGGAATATCTTGCTCTCATTTTATGAGATTGGACACCTAAGGATTACCGACACGTTGTTGACAAAGTCAAAGTCGGCCTGCACAATCCGCCAAGCTCTTTACCCACTCTCTGTTAGTCCACGAGGCAGTGCATGGGTGGTAAACCTTGGTCTTCTAAGTTAGGTGTATGTACTTAATCATAAATTTTAAATTTTTATAGAATAAAGAATAAGCGATGATGCCCAAACACTTCTTGACCTTATTGATTTGACTAGCCATACATGAGAAAATAATAATACCACTTTGCAAACTGTGCCAAGCAAACTAAGAATCTATTTCATGGCTGCACTATGCTACCGACCGAACTAACTGGCCAAACTGGAATTTAACATTTGAAAACTTGATTTATATTGAAAATTTGTGACAAGTTGAGATATCTAAAATAAAATCAATTGACTAGAAATTGTTAATTTAATTTGTTGTACCACTTCAGAAACAAGTCTTGTTTTCATTTTTGTTTTTATTTTGCATATGTCCATTGCATTCATGTAGTTTCGTTAGAATCATAGCATACTGCATTTGGATTTTGTGGGTAGTATCCGCTGAAAACCCTCACGAGACACCACTTGTCCTACTAGGGACACCTAGAGGTTTAGCGGTTTGTTGCATACGCTCAATGCAATCGTGTTTCCTACGAAAGTGTGACCTATCTAGTTAGTTTTTAATTTTTGTTTTACTCGAGGATGAGTAAAAGATAAGTGTGGGGGTATTTGATTAACATAGAAATGTGTTTATTTTATGGCCTTATATCTTATCTTTTGTATATAAATAAATATTACTTGGGTATTGTTTTGTTACTTTTACAGATATTCCAACCCAGCCCGCATGCAACCAGAAAAGTAGAGAAATGGAGATCAGATTGCTATATATTTACATTTTGAAGAATTGTAGATGAAGATCCCACATCTAGTTGCTATTGGACAAGATTGATAAAAAAAGCCATGCACATCTCAATCAAGGGAGGCTTGTCAAAGAACCAAGAGGAAAAGAAGAAATGCCAAAATTTAATAGATTTAACTAAGGCCCATTTGAGATTCTCATTGTAAACTAATTAGTGATGTAATGGCTAGGCCCATTTGTAATTAGGGTTAGGGTTTGGTTATCTCCTATAAATACCCTTGTAATATCATTGTAGCCACCATCCTATTCTATATTCTCTTCTCCATTAATAAAACTCCTTTTTCTTTTTATTTTCTGCATTTTTCTATTTCTTAGCAACTAGTGCCATCTACATAATTAGATTTGGTAGAGTACTAGTTGTATTTTACATTTATTTGCATTAGTGATTAATCGTTTGATTAGCTTCAACGATAATCCTAATTTTATTTCTGTTGTTATCTCTATTCTGCACTTTTATTTTCTGTTCGTGTTATTGCTTTCCTAGGTTAAATTGGATTTGATTAGATTCAGATCTGATTCATAGTTTTATTTGCTTTCCAATTGATAATTGTGATTTGATCGTTGGTTCAATTAGATTTGTTCTGGATCAGATCGCAGTTTCAATTTTTATTGTTTTCAAAACCAACCTCCTGGATTCGTCTAACTCGCCCAAGAAATTATTTAAATAATTTGATTTAATTCACCTCCCTGTGTTCGACCTGTATGCTACACACCTGTACGCTTGCAGAATTTATTTTAAAAATCGCGCTTTTCTAGTTCATAGATAAGCGTCGATCAGTATGTACAATGATACACTGTAAATACTATAATGTTCAAACACATATTATTTTCCTTACGAACAACTACAAAAGTCAAATCCTTTTTGACTCAACTCAGTGCAGTTTTTTTAATAGACTAAAATTAAATTTTCGACTTCGACAAATTCATTTTTCAACTGCACAATGCTAGCAAGTGTGCAAACAAATTAATAACCAAACAGTGGAGGAAAGTATGATGATAGCAACAACACAAGTCAAGTTAAAGGCAGCTAACCAAACAATTCAATCAGTAGCATAAAAAAGCCAACGAGAAAAGTCAAGCCCAACTGGAGAAAGTGCAGTTCAAGTGCATATTATTCGAAAGTATACAACAACGTAATGACCAAGCACATATGTGCAAACCCGAGGAGGAATAGTTTTAATTTTTCAATGTAGGTACAAACATGGGCCAATTCATTTCAAAACAAGGTGCACAAAATATGTGCATAAGCAAATGCAAGTTCATAGCTGTAACAACAGTTTAAGGCCAAGTCGAGCACAATCAAAGTGCAGTTTCAATGCACCGTCAAAACAACACAAGCATGAACAGGAATTCAATTAGCAGCCTTAACACCAAAGCTCCACAAAGGCAGTTCAAATCAGCAGGGAAAATAGCCAAGGCCAAGCTTAGGTGCACAAAGATGAAAATGCAAACAGAATAGACAAGTGAAGCAACAAGCAATGCCAACAAGCCTTAAAACCACAACATCATGGAACAAGACAGTGTGCATAAGCATAAATTCAAGGATTAATGAGTTCAAATGAATATACAAGCAAAGCAAAATTTACAGAACTTTAGCATCGGTTCAAGCAAGCAAAATTCAAGAAACATGACAGTAAAAATCTCAATTGATAAACAGGCCGAAACATTAATTTTAAATTCAAGTGGAAGAAGTCAAAATCCATCAAGGGCCTAATCAGTCAAGAGAAATATAAGAACATACTGAATGAAGTTTTCATGCAAAATTAAAATATATATATATGAATGTATATTTCTTATAAACACTTCACGACTAAATCAAAAGGGAACCAAAGATATCTTAGGGTATTGAACCTTATAAATAATCCAACCATCATGACAGGATAATCATCGAATTATAGCAACAACAATCATAGTCGAGCAAGGAAAAAAGGAAAAAATAACTTACAAGTTTCCGAAGCACAAATCAATCTCGACTAATAAACCGTAAAGAAATACAAAGTGAACTGATTGACAAGCAACATATAGCAAGCAATCAATCAATCGATTGAATGAATGAGGAGCAGTGCATTCGATTAAAGGAAACCCAATATTTTCTTTTCAAGAGAAAACGAGGTAGGAGAAAATAAGAAGATAACCCACACTTGAAAGGGATTGCACGTAATTTTAAAAGAGGCCGACCTACTAAATATTTATCTTGTTTAATATATATAAGGGTTCTAATTTTTTGTTTTAATTTTGTTTTAAAAACTCTATGTTTTATCTAGGCTGCAAGCTACGGGGAGTCCTTTGAGAGTTCGCAACTCAATGACTGAGTTGTAGCAAAGTTTTGAGCATAGAATTAGAACACTTAGGTAACCGATGCTTGCGAGTTTACCGGTGTGTGTAAGAATTGTATTGCTTAACTTTTAGTATAAACTTTGGTGTGAAATTTTTATTGTAGGGTTAGAATAATTAGGTGATCAAGTGTCACAATTTGAAAGTTATTGTAAGCGTCGAATTATTTAATTCCAAATATAAACCTTGGGAAAGGAGTAGGAAAGGTTTTTCGAAAGCTCGGTAATTTTAATGCATGATTTACTTTCTACATTTAAGGTTTGAGGCCTTGAGTCATGTCCACAAAGCTATACTTTTCAAGAACAACTTTGATCTATCTGCCCATAGCAATTAGCACGCTACATTGTCAATTCACAACATATAATCGATGTCTATTAATATATAACGCTCTGAATACCGAAGTCTTAAAGGAGGATTTTAAGCAAAATAATAAATTCTCTACCACCAACAGATATAACATCAATAGAAACCAATCGGTTATGTTGTTAAGTACAATGTTAAAAACACGTCCATTTACAACTTCGTTCTGCGTTTGAACGAAACCGAAGGCGCCTTGTTCCTTATCTAATTAAGGAGAGATGTCCTTTCACATTCGGACAAACAACTAGTACGTCCAGACAACTGGCACTTAAAACCTCGTCTTGGGTATACATCCCAAACGAGACATCAGCAATAATCCAAACAACGTGAAGATCTCCGATCTTCAACCACTATCTTCAAGTATTTTTAATACTAGTCGTATAGCTATTCATAATGGGCCAAAACCCGATCTTTCCAAAATAATTAGCGCATCTTTCCAATCAATTAAGATATACAAGATTACCTAAATCTTTCAAACCAATTTTGATATATAACCATATCACGAGTCTCGTTCCATTTCAAAATATTCATTCACTCAAATCATTCCATACATTGGGAATTACGCTTATTTAAATCTTATCAAGATTTATATCATTTAAACCATTATTTAAATCTTTCCTCCAAAACCGTTCCAATAGATTATAAAAATCTTATTTCATAGCTTTAACTCAAAATGAGTTTTCTAAGACTTATCGGATTATCGAATCTTATAAAGGTTATTTCTAGAATCGTTATCCCATTCTCATTATATTCATCCAATGGAGTAAAACTGGTGGTACTCTATATCTAACATCCCACGTTTTCGGTAATTTACTTACCCTATTTCATTTAAAATATAATTAAAGATTTCATTTCAACTCATCTTGGAAAATAATCTTTTCCCTTAATTACATGGGTTAAAATGCAAACGTTATTTAAAACGTCGTTCATGACAAACCCACAATCATACATCCATTAGAAATGGAATCTCCATGGAAATCATACCAGTTTATAATCGATGTAAGTTCTCGTATCGGACTAATACTATTAGCGAATAATGACAAAGCTTTTTAAATTACTCGAATAGTACCCGTCTTCAACCATAGAGACTCATCTCGATTATTATTAAATCGATTTCCATTCAATTCCAGTTAAGTTTGTCAATTGGAAAACTCAACTTTTGGTAAATTTCATTAATCTTAATTAAAAGATTTATTCCATAATTCCATTTCAAGTGGGTTATAGAACAGTGTCGTTGAAGACATTATTCACGACAAACCCCAAACTCAGTTGACATCAAATATAAGAATTCAAATAGAATTTTGATCAACTTATATTCAACACTAATTCTCGTAATCAACGAATACCATAAGGGGAATAATGAATGTAAAACGTCTTCCAAATTCCTCAGAATAGTAAACGTATATACAACTGTAATCAATACCAAATATACAAAGATTATTTCTATCCAAATCCATAGTACAATTAATCTTAATTAAAAGATTTCTCAAAAATCATCTTTCAAATTCAATAATTCAATATTTGGAAATATTAATTTCATTTAACTTAATTTCACAAAACGTCGTTTTACTCTTCTCAAACGGTTAGCTGAAAACACGAATATCTAAAATATGGATCAAAAATTCATATTTCTTTTCCAAATCACTTAACCATTAATTATGATTTATCATAATTTTACCTTATTTTTAATAATTTAAAATATCATATTTCATTAAAATCCATTTTTGAGTCATTAACGACACTGGCGCTATTTTTATTCAAAATTGATTTGAACTTATCTCAAAATCTAATAGTTGGATTTTAAATTTTTTCATATCATTGGAAAACTCTTTTCATTACGAACCTAACATTTTTCGTTTTGGGAAAATCAGACGATCAGATCTCCTAGTACGTCAATTTGAAGTTAATGGTTGAATTCGAGAAAGGTCGTTGTGCGACACGTCCTATTCAAACCATATTATTATTTAAAATAAAAATTCCTCGTTTCAGTTCAAATATAATTTATAAATCATTTATAAACTTGTTTAAAAAACAATTTAAATTCCCAGCTCAATTTTCAATCAAAACTGAATATTTTATATTGTTATAATAATACTTTCAAAATATAATATTTTGAAATCCAAACTTTTCTGACATCCATTATAAAAATAAATAAGATTAATGGAACAATTATTTCCAGTTAAAAATGTCGTTTATACACCTAACTCGAATTCATTTTTTTGAATTTACTATTTAAATTCTAATTTGAATTGAAATTTCTATTTTTAATTCAAAAAAAATTCAAATCCATTTCAACCTTTTCAAGCGTTGTTTGACATATTAACTAAATTTCTAAATCTTTTGGATATAAAAATCCAGTTTCTATTTTTATGTCAAATTTCATTTAAATGAATATAATATGCATTTAAAACCTCAGTGGAACTCAACTTAATCAATTCCCAAATAATTTCATATTTGTGGTTTCAATGTGTGTAAACATTTATAATAACACCTATAGCAGTTATCAACCATCAATCAACAGTCATAAGATAAGCTTTTATAATTTCAATGCTTAAATGTACAGTAAACAGTATATAAATAAAACTATAATTAAACGTCCATCATCCACGAAACATCCATTGCAATCACAGGCCATCAATATATAATCAGACAAGATTATAATAACATTTAAAATCAGTTCAAGAAGTTCTCACCTCGATATTTGACCGTTATTATAACAATCGCTTTTGGATTAAACTAAATGTGGGTTTAATTTAACCCAAATTTCGAACTTGCCCCAAATTTAAGAAAATCATTTTGTTGTGAAGCTCTTGACTCTACGATTTCAATGGATCTAGTTTTGCACGATTCTATGTTCATATGAGTAGGTTATTAATACTCGAACATTGAAGTACATTAAATAAATAAATTAAATAATGAAATATACTTTCCTTCTTCTTTCCCACCCATTCAACCATTGTTCAACCTCCCCCTGAGCTTACTGCCGCCGCCTGAAACCTCGTGTCGCCGACCTGGGCCTACTGCCGGAATACCCTCAACTCCGCGCGCCATAGCCAGGCGACGTCGCCATCCTATCGCCTTAGACGATCAAAAAAAGCCCATGAACCGAGCTTGGTTCTGTCCCAATATATCTGACCACACTCAACCGATCATCACTAAATTTGACAACAATTAGGTCCCGCCATCCCGGGCATTATTTTCAGTTGGAGTCATCGCCTGAAACTTCCTCGACTGGCCGGAATTTGTAAAAATCGAATTGTTGCTCACCAATACGCGTTTTATCCGATCAATTCCCACTAGCCACCACCATAACCATTTTTTGCCAAAACTCCCAACTACAAAGTTGTAGCCTAGTCTCCAAACTCCAACTTCCTAGTTGGGCACTTCGTCTAACTCTCGACTGTTTGGCCACAATTCACCAAAAACCGAAACTGATACATCACTGGTTGGGCGCAATTTCCGATGACCCTAATTTCCGTTCGCCACCAAATTTTTACAGCAAGTAGCCCTCACCGAATACTCCAACTTTCATGTTGGGACCTTCCTCCAATTCTCTGTGGTTTGTGTGATAAAAATTAAAACAAAGAGGATGATTTAATTGCAAAACTCACAAGGCTAAAATGCTTTTGGTTTGGTGGTGGAGATGGGGTATACTTATAAGGTAGAGATCATCTTGTAGAAGAAGCTTCGGGTAATTAGTTCATAAATTTTTATTGTAACAATACTTGTATTTGGCACTCAAAAATTCGCGTGGGCACACATGAACTTCGTTCTAGGTGAAAATTAATACACATCTATGGTTTGTCATTACGGTCCTAATAAAACTTGTTTCGTCAAATTCCTAGTCTTTTTGCTTAAATAGCACTAGTTCGAGCTCAAATTATTGATCAATTATTTACACCGATCATTTATTTTTTTCACGGCCACAAAATAACTCCGATGGGCGCGAAATTTGGAATCTTATAATAATTTATTATTTTGGATCCAACAAAATTGGTTTCATTGAAAACGGAGGTGGTTTGTAAAATGGTTATTTTTAAGCCCTATGTAATATTATTATAATATTTTACTTCTAGAATTATCCAATTTAATAATAAACTAATTATTATCCTATATATATATCCTAATGAGATTTTTATAACCTTTAATTCAATATTTACTAATATCGAGTTAAACGACATCCATATTACATATAAAAACCCTATTTATATATTTAATAAATCGATAAAATATTAATTAATTCCATAGCGACTATTTGGAAATTTGATTTGGACATAACTTCAAATCTATACGACGAAATTTCAATTTTTCGCATTCGTTAGAAAGATATAGTTAAATAGATCCTAACGATTCTTGTTTGAAAAAAAATTATGACTTATATTGAGTTCGGTACAATCATTTAAAGATTAAAACGTAATATTACGTACTATCGCGATTTACGAGCCCGTTTGAATTAAATTTTAAATTTATATGTTTAAACCTTCAATTAAATAAATTTCTCATCGTTAATTCTTAAAATAATTCATTTTAAATATTTTCAAATTTTCAATATTCATTAAATATTTCTTCCTAAAATCTGGTTCGTTACATTCTCCTCTACTTGAAAATTTTCGTCCCCGAAATTGAATGTCGTTTACTTAACCAACTCAACCTTCATTCTAACCAACTCTAGTTATTTAACTTTTCAGTTTCTATGAACTTTCGTAATTCCTCAAAATTTAGCTAACGCTTTAAATTTTTGAAAAATTTCGCCATAACCTCCTTTTTACATCCCTATCAGTAAAACCACAACTCGCCTCTCTAGGTCGTCAACAATTCAAAATCCAATCGGCTCATAAAATCTTCAACCCCAATCAAATATATATCTTTGTGTCGGGCACACAATTTTATTCCACTTCTTATCTTCCGTTTAATAACCTGTCCAGTATTTATATGTCCAATTCCAAACAATTTCAGATCAATTCAACATTAATCATTAAATTTGACTTATCTCAACTCATTTTCCATTCATATATTGGTTTTATCATTCCAATTCTATTTAAGTTCTCTTAACTTAAATTTTAATTCGTTTGATTTCCTATTATCTTTTCAATCTTTTTGACTTGTATTAGTTAAATTTAAAACTCAAATAATTTTAACTGGTTTAAGTGTATCTTGACATTTCAATTCGGATTTTGTAGTCATCCCACTTTCGAAACTCGAAAATAAACACTGATTATGCTGCAGCAATCAACATAATCATCCACAGGCGATTAGAATGTGATTCTATATCTATCCAGTATATTTGAGACTTCAAATATACGTCTATATTCAAAATCTTCTTATACCTGATAGTCCAACCTCAATGTCGAATAAGATAATCAAACTCTTATTATATGATATAATCTTTCAAAATCAAATTCATTTTTATATATCTACTCAAATTTGGTTTCTTCTACTATAATACTCTTCAAACTCATTCTAGGGCATTACTAACCCTATCACTAATGAATCATTCTTATAGGATGTTACTAATCTGATCTACGATGAGTTCTTACCTTTTTTTTAAAACGAGTCGTACCCCAAAGCTTTGAATAAACCAAAGCTCTAATACCACGTGTGACGACCCGAAAGTTCCTACCTTTCGAATCGACTATAAACCACGCAAGTCTAATCTAAATGACAAAAATCCTCGAGTCGCTTGGGGTTCTGACTAATAAAAACTGAAAAAAAACAACCACTTGATTATCATTATAATAACCTTGCATTAGAGTACAATAATTAATACATTGATTGGCGGAAATAATAATACCAGATTATAACAAATATAAATATACAACGGAAGTACATAAAACTACAGCAGAAGAAATATAATGCTTTGGACACAGCTTTAAGCTTCAATCCAGCATCTGCTATAAAATATCTACAAAACCAAAACTACTAGCTGCCCATGTGGAAAATATGGGTATCTAAAGTTTAGGTGGAAATAATAAACTCCGAGTTGGTCATATTACTGGTGTGAGAACTGAACTAGTTACTAAAATTTATTTTGAAGTTAGGTAAATCACAAGACCATATCGTATAACATGGAACGAGTTTTCTCCACGTGAATATCAATCATAAATCAATCGCAATGCTTTTTGAGAAATAAAGCTATTATAAGACTTAAGACCCATCGCATAATACAACACAAATCAGAGGAAAAACATTTACCTTATAATAGCCAAACATGCTTGATATGCTTTAAAACAAAATATTTTTGATATTATTACTAGTGCACAGTGTCGAAATCACTTTCACAAATAAATGTATCAATCTTAGAAGACATAACTCCCCATCCAATTATGTCTCCATATAGGTGTACAACTGAAAAACACAAAGGCACTTATTGGAAATTGGATTCTGTCAATGAACCAAGGCAAAGGATCTTCCTTAACCATATTTGGAACACCTCTAGCAAGATGTCCGAGGAATCAACCCGTGAGTCCTTCGGAGCGGCAGAGCCGGTTAGCACTAAACAGCCGATTAGAATCTTACCTAAACATAATGTTCCCCTGATCGTATTTGACCATCATTCGAGGTGCCTCTCCATCATCCACATAAGTAAGCCTTCCTAGGATTCATACCATGGCAACACTATTCAGGTTGAAGGGAATGTTAGCCCGTATCTCTGCGGTCTACTATCATGTTTTTGGCTTATTCCGGGGTGTGAGGCCCTAGAGTCATGTCCACAAAGCTCTACTTTTCAACAACTTTGATTTATCTGCCTACAGCACTTAACACACCACATTTGTAACGTCCCGTATTTTGGGCGGTCAATTATCTTATTTATTTTATTTATTTTAAATATTTTATTTGAGATATTATTTGTTTTAATTGTTAATTCGAAGTTTGAACGTTATAAATATATAGGAACCTGTTATTTTTTAGAATCGTATAAAATGAACTTAAGGAATATATAGATATTTATTTAAAATAAGATTTTTGATTTTTATTTTGACTTAGGCGAAATTTAGATAACTCAAATAAATTGTGGTTTCTTTATATCGAAGCAAAAATATAAAGAGGGCATTATTAGGACAAGATCAAAACAGATTTGAATGAATTGTTTACTTGGATGCTTAAATTATAAAACCCATTTATACCGTTATAAGACTGGCCTATTTTGACCATAGTAGAAATGGGATTCTTATTGTTAATTACATTTCTTATATATCGATTAAGTTGGTTTTCGGATAAACAAATCAAGTTTTAACTAAAACACCAAGTCCATTTTATTTAAATGACCACGAGAGCTAGAATTAGTCGGAATATAACACATACCAACAAAACAAAGGCGCATGTGTCATTAGGCAAAATCAAATGGTAAGATAATTCAATTTGAATTATTCACAGACAAACATGTATTGTTTGTAAGAAAGACTACTACTCAAATTTCATAAGAATAGTAACATATAGCAAATTATACAGACTTTTATAATGGACAGTCAACAAAAGACAGTTGAATATGACCGTAATTACAAATTCAGAACAGAATAAATTCAACAGCTAGGAAAGCTAAAGAAACAATAAAAATATACATCATTAAATGCACAAGATCGAACAGCAGAAAATCTCATGTATGGTCACTGTTCCATACATGAAAATAAAAGAAAATCTGTAACAAAATCTCCCCACAGCATCAGTCTTCATCACCACCTAATCAACCTGAAAGGGACAGAGAAAAAGCAAAAGCTATTAATAGCTAGAAATGTAAAGGTATATATTTTTAAAGTTGAAAGATTTGAAAAGAGAAATGAATTCAACAGCAAATCTGAAAACAGTAAAATGTGCATCAAATCTAGCAAGAGCGTACACAGAATAATTCAAAGGAAAATTAAATTTTTGAATATATTCTACATCGAATCTGCAGTAAGAAATGGTGCATTATCAATGCACAGGCAAGTGAACAGGAGAAAGTGTACCACCAAATCTTTAGAAAATCGAAAATAGATATGTTTATATATATCATCAGAGAATCACATAGATAATTATCCCAATGCAGGTCTAAAATTTAATAGCAGACAAGACCATACGATTAAACAATACATAGTCCATCTAATCCTAAAAGGAACAGTTCGGATTTTGCAGGATTGCACATGGGAAGATCCATCCGCAAATCTACATACTCACTAGTAAACATCACTCATAAATCAAGTCATCACAAAGATCAAAACAGAACCGTAAACATGGCCTAAGAACTAGGACTGAACAAAACCCCAAATCTACGATTCGAAATCAAATTGGACATTGTCCTTATCAAGAGCAAACCGCAAGTAAAAATAGAGGCTACACACCACATTTCAGACACAACCAATTCGAAACCAAAGATATTGAAACGGAAAAGAAAAAAAACAGAGTTTATAATTTGGGGAAAAGAATACTTAGCTTCTTCATACTAGGGTTCGGGCTCGTCTGAAGTGGGTGCAGAACAACCGAAGAGGGGGACGGAAGTATGGGGGGCGTGCGGCTTTAACTAGAGGAGCTACGATGAGAAGGGGGAATGGATTTTCGATCGACGGGGTAGGGTTTCCGTTCTTTTTCTTTTGAGGGAGGTGGCGGATCTATTGAGAAATGGAAGAGAGACGAGGGTTTTGAGGGATTAAAAGAGTGCGGGCTTGGATTAATGGGCTGAACGTAGTGGGTGAGGCCCAATTTTATTTTTAATTTAAAAGTTACTTAGTTTAATGTTTATAAATCTTCAAATACTGATTTCGAACGCTCACGAAATCAAATTCAGACGAAACGAAAAACACCGTGACCCTGAAGACGAGTACGACACGATGAATAAGGACTGAGCAAGGCAGGCAGCAGCTGGATTTTTCAAATGAATTAAACGTAGTTTAATTCGACTGAAATGGGCTGATCTATCGACGAACCAATCCAGGTGAGTTAATTCTCACACCTTCTGGAATCCTGTGATGTGGTACATTCACAGTAAAATATATTTTACAGTTAACAGTTTAAATTGGTTGATTGGATGTGATGGATTCAAATTGGTTAATATTGTCTGATTGGTTGCAGTTGTTTATTTATTTATCCGTCTATTTTTTCAACTGACATCTATGATGTAGAGAAGGACAGGTTGGAGGGATCCAATCGGATTCCTCAAATTAACTGTATTTTGATTTGTTGTGTGCATACATATGAATTGTTCACCCCGACTGACACCAAACTCTGTTTAAATGTTGATGGTTGAATATATATTCACCGGTGTTGTGTTTAAAATCAACCGACAATGTTGATTTGGAAATTGGCAGTAAATGGCCCTAATGTGTGGTTTTAACGTCGTTCGACTGTTAAGTGAATTGACGTGTTTTTTAAAGTTATAAATTTATTTATAACTGGATTAAAGTTATTCGATTATTTTATCTGAGTATTTAAATTGGAAAATTATAAATAAATATTTTGAATCGAGTAATAGGGAATTATTTAAGTGGTATAGACCAGTTTTAAAATAGAAACACAAAGAATTTACTGACAGATTGGTAGCATAGAATTATTGTTTTAAACCAATTAATTAGTGATTTTTAATTAATTAAGTTATTTAAAAAGGGAAATGAAAAATGAAATCAGTTAAGGGTTAACTGAGTTACGGTCAACAAAGTCCAACTGTTGTAATTGAAAGTGATAACTGAATCTGTTTGGTTTAAATTGTTTGGATATTCGTTGAACTTAACGGATAGTGTAAATATGAGTTGATTCTCGATCCACTGTAAATTAAGGGAAGAATTATTGAATTGGTCGATGTTAAATATTAATTGATTTTTGAATAACTAGAATTCAAGGTAAAAGGTTTATTTTTGAAAGGTCAAATAAATGAAACTAAAATTTGTTGACGAGAGATTTATATTACAAATCAAAGGTTATAAATGTAATAATGCGTGAAGTTAAATTGTGTTTACTTAATTAAGGGAATTGAGTAAAGAGATTATCGAGCAAAGATTTCAAATATAAGAAAAGGTTTTAAAACCAGATTTGAAACAAAAAGGGAGAAATGAGGTTTTGATGTTAGTGGTTAAACTAGTATTATTCTAAGGTAAGAACGGGTTGATCAAGGTCTGAGAGGTAACTAAAATACCCCAACTTGATTGGCTTCACTATTATCGAGGATTTGTATTAGTTTGGGATGAGTGAAGATGTTGGAATCGGGTTATCCCCTACGAGGGATAGTGAACTCTGATGCGAGGTTTAGCAGATAAATAATATTTCAATATTAGTTTTTAAAAGAAATAAGAATAGTGATTTCAAATTATATTAAACATATCATTATTCAATTAGAGTTGATCGAATATAGTTAGAGTTAGTCAAACATAGTTATTCAGGAAAAGATGCCATTACGTACGACTGCTAGCGTAATTCGCAGGGCTGCAGATAGCCTACGGCGGTCGGATGTTTCCTGAGGGAATCAGGCGTAACCATTGTGATCGCTGCGACCTAGAGTCAAGCGAATGGAGTTAAGCCGAGTATTAGTTAATCGATAAGAGTAATCAGGTCAAGTTAGTCCAGTTGAGTTAAATAAGCCAAGTTAGTCAAGTTAGAGCTAACCGATCAAAGTAAATCATTCAGAGTTAATTAGAAGTAGATATATATGTATACGTAATCAAAAAGGATAAATAAAATGTTTTGAATATATTGAGGATTTAAAAGTTGATTAATTATTTTGTTAAATATATTAAATAGGCCGAGTAGTGCCAAGAGCTGAATCAGCAAACTGATGTTATTCACACCTTTGTTATTCGATAGTTAAATCACCGACTATCGAAGTTGACCAATACGCTTGTTGGTATGGAAAGCCCAGGATCGAATTTATATTCAAAAACCATTCCGACCAACAAATACGTGGAGATATCGAAGATGATCGTGATGGAGCATTGAAGACTATGGATTTTCATAAACGGAAGGACTACTTATAATCTCTGGTTTAGCGGCCAGAGATAAATTGTGGTTCTGTCGTGGTTGTAATCCACGGGGTTGCAAGGACTTCTCGCTACTGATCCTTGGGGTGATTCCTATATGAGATGCAGTAGGAGAGTACCTTTAGTTCATCCTGTTCCTGGATGACTTGTATGGACGGATGTCTGACAGAGTATTTCCAAAGGAATTACATGAGTTGATTTCTCCAAACGTACGATAGTTGATGGCGGAGAAATGGTTATTCTCTAGCCAAATAAGCTAGAGTACTTTTGTGGACGTCAATCAAGTGTGATCTGGCGGATCTGACGATGTGGCATTCAAAGGGAATGATGACCAGATGTTCTAGAGATAAAGTTCTAGCCTCAAGCCTCATCAACCGGGAAATGACAAAAATCGGGCAGGCAGCATGGCTATGTGGGTCGCTCCCATTAGGATGTATGATCACCTATCTAGAGAAATTCCTATTGCTTCTTTATCTATTCGATGCTGACCCTATTTGGGTGGCGGTTTCTGATCCCAACCGTCGGTGATATACATTCGATACACTCAAGCGAAATGAGTGGTCAGTCATGTGAGGGCCGGGTTGCAAGACGTTCTTGTTGAACCCTGTGTATTCGCCTCTAGAGATACACGTTCGAAAGGTGGACCCATACCTTGTCAAGGTTGGAATCCAATATCCAATAAGCGCCCGTGGTTTTGTTTTGTATACTATATGGGGAGCGTGAGATGCAAGCATTCCTCTAGATTGATATTTATTTGTATTTAGACATTATGATAATATCAGAGCAAACTATGATTTCAAAACTATTTTGGGTTATAGTAAAGAAAAACCCGTCCGTGTTTATGTGTGGACTGGTCTTACTATTATCCTTTGATTTCATAAAGGATTTTCCAAAGTTAAAACAAGTGTGTGTGCTGTGAATTTATCACTGGTAGTATTCCAGACTAACCCGGTGTATTTTGTTTTAAATCAAATGTGCTTGGGTCAGACCAAGCATATTTACATTTTAGGTTTCACTTGGATTCTTAGGAGCTGGAAGCAGGAGGCTTCACCGCTAGTTATATAAAGTTATTATTCCGCGGTGTTTGACATATGTGTACTCTGATGATTGGTATGTATATACAATTCTTTTGTATATTTGATATTATATTTTATCTGTTCCGCTGTGAGTTTCTGATGTGGCGTTCTTCTTCTTTCTTCTATTCTAAAATTTCTTTCTTTCTTATCTCACCCTCTAAATTCTTTCTCATGACAATCTAGTGTTTTCGATGCTTGAATAGTCGACATGGTGATTTGATGTCGATTTTCGGTGTCGAAAATTGCCGGGTCGTTACAACATTGTCATTTCACAACATATAATCGGTGTCTATTAATATATATATATATATAACCCTATGAATACCGAAGTCTCAGAGGAGTGTGTTAATAAAAAGAATAAATTATCCACCACTAACTGATATACATCAATAGAAACCAATCGGTTATGTTGTAAAGTACAACGTCAGACACACATCCATTTACAAGTCCGTTCTGGGTTTGAACGAAATCGAAGGCGCCTTATTCCTAGTCCAATTAAGGAGAGGGGCCCTTGCACATTTGGACAATCAGCAAGTACGTCCAGATAACTGCCACTTAAAATCTCGTTTTGGGTGTACATCCCAATTGAAACATAAGTAATAATTCAAAAGATGTGAAGATCTCCGATCTTCAACCACCATCTTCAAATATTTTTTATACTCGTCGTATAGGTATTCAGAATGGGCCAAAACTCGGCCTTTTCGAAATAACTAGCGCATCTTTCTAGTCAATTAAGATGTGCAAGATGACCTAAATCTTTCAAACCAATTTCAAATCATTCCTTACATCTGGAATTAATCATATTTAAATCTTATCAAGATTTACATCATTTAAACCATTGTTTGAATCTTTCCTCGGAAACCTTTCCAATAGATTATAAAAATCTTACTTCATAGCTTTAACTCAAATCGAGTTTTCTAAAACTTATCGGGATTATCGAACCTTATAAAGGTAATTTCTCAAATCGTTATCACATTCTCATCCTGTTCATCCCATGGAGTAAAAATGGTGGTACTCCATATCTAACATCCCACGTTTTCGGGAATTTACTTACCTTCTTTCATTTCAAATATAATTAAAGATTTCACTTCGAAAAATCTCAGAAAATAATCTTTTCCCTTACATGGATTAATGAGAAAACATCATTTACGGCAAACCCAAAATCATACTTCCATTAGAAATGGAATCTCCACGGAAATCGTGTCAGTTTAAAATCGACATAAATTCTCGTATCGGACTAATACTATTAGAGGAATAACTACAAAACCTTTTTAAATTCCTCAATTAGTACCTATCTTCATCTATAAAGAGTCATCTCGATTATCACTAAATTGATTTCAATTCAATTCCAATTAAGTTTATCAATTGGAAAACTCAACTTTTGGAAAATTTCATAAATCTGAAAGATTTATTCCATAATTTCATTTCAACTGGGTTAAAGAACAGTTTTATTGAAGACACTATTCATGACAAACCCCAATCTCAATTTATATCAAACATAAGAATTCAAATAGAATTCAGATCGACTTATATTCAATACTAATTCTCATAATCAACAAATACCATAAGGGGAATAACGATGCAAATCTTCCAAATTCCTCAGAATAGTAAACGTCTACATAACGGTAATCAATACCAAATATCCAAAGATTATTTCTATTGAAATCCATATTCCAATTAATCTAAATTAAAAGATTTCTCAAATCTCATATTTCCAATTCAATATTTGGAAATACTAAGTTTATTTAACTTAATTTCACAAAACTTCATTTTACTGTTTTCAAACTATTAGGCTGAAAACACGAATATCCAAAATATGGATCAAAACTTCATATTTCTTTTCCAAATCACTTTAAAACTATTAATTACGATTTATCATATTTTTTCCATATTTTTAGTAATTAAAAAATAGCTTGTTTCATTAAAATCTATTTTCGGGTCACTAACGGCACTAGCGTTGTTTCTATTTAAATTTGATTTGAACTTATCTCAAAATATAACTGTTGGATTTTAAAACTTTACATATCATTATAAATCTCTTTACATTATGAATATAACATTTTTTGTTTTGGGAAAATCCGACAGTCGAATCTCCTAGTACGTCAATTTGGAGTTAATGGTCGAAATTCACGAACGGTCGTTGCGCGACACATTTTATTCAAACCATATTATTATTTAAAATAAAAAAATTCCGTTTCAGTTCAAATATAATTTATAATTTTTTTATAAACTTGTTTAAAAACTATTTCAATTCCTAACTCAATTTTTAATCAAAATTGAATATTCTATATTATTGTAGTATTAAAATAATAATATTTTTCTAAATATAATATTTTGAAATCCAAACTTTTCATACATCCATTATAAAAATAAATATGATTAATAGAACAATCCTTTCGGGTTAAAAATGTCGTTTATATACCTAAATCGAATTCACTTTTTGAATTTATTATTCAAATTCTAATTTGAATTAGAACAAGTTATTTTAATTCAAAATTCTTTCAAAACCATTTTAACCTTTTCAAACGTTGTTTGAAACCATATTAACTAAATTTCAAAATTGTTTTGGATATGAAAATCCAATTTCCATTTTTATGTCAAATTTCATTTAGATGAATATTGTTGACGTCAAAAGTTTGTCTAATGCCAATCAACCCCCAAAATGTGTTAACTACACACGATAATATTCATAAAGTGCAATAAAATGTAAATAAACACGGGAGGCATAATATTTTTATAATGGTTCGGCTTAAGCCAAGCCTACGTCCACTTTATAATCTTTGTTTATACTGTCGATAACAAGTTACAGTTGTTTTTTATTGGAAGAAAGAAGAGAAAGAAGTGTTTTATACACAAAATCCTTATGTTGTGCTTAAGTATACGACATGTTATTTTTGGGATGCAGAATAGGAGCTTTTTTGTGGTGGATTCAAGATGCCCAACAATTTCTGGAAAATGATGTATTTATAGGCGAGAACGTGGGTAGAGTTTGGATGTAGCATGGCATACATCTTTTTCGGGCTTAGCCTCGTGTAACTCGATCCTATAAAGTAGTTGTAGGCGGAAGGACTTGGTATTCTGATTATGAATAGTTATCCACGAGAAGTGTGGCATATGTG
Organism: Allium sativum; assembly: GCA_030737875.1. NCBI lineage: Eukaryota > Viridiplantae > Streptophyta > Magnoliopsida > Asparagales > Amaryllidaceae > Allium > Allium sativum. Next base: position 185,929,115 of record CM060911.1, read on the forward strand.
GAACTTGAATTCTACTGTATAAAAAGCTATGCGAGTCAAGGCTGACCGGTTTTGAAGTCTTAGGAGTAGGACTTCGTCTTGTAGTAAATAATTTGGCTTGATATTTTTGATCTGATATTCTATGCTTGATCTGATCTCTCATGCTTGATCCGATCTCTCTGGGATGATTTAATCAATCGATTGATTGTGTCTTTGGAACTATTTGTCGACTTGGAAGGATGATATCTTTGTCTACCATTAGGGTGGCTCGGTTCGATCTATAATCTGTCAACATAGCATAAAAGTCGATTCCAAGGTCGGAAAGTTGGATCGGTATGAGTTTTGGTCTTGAGTTGTGACGGCTTTTGCAAAAAAAGTTGGTCAACACTTTACCCCTCAGAACATATCTTTTTTGAAAAAGAAGATCTATTCTGGATCTTTCAGAGAATAACAGAAATCCAGAAAGCCATGGTTACGTCGAACATTATTATATGAAGGCTAGAAAACAGATGATTGACGATCGACGATGACTGTATTAAGGCCTGAAAATCGAGGACCGTTGAGGATCGTATTAAAGCTGAACCGACAATCGCCGAAGACCTTATTAAGGCCGAGAATCCAAATCTGCAAAAAAAAACTACAATTATGACGAATCGATCTTGGAGAGTAGCAGGAGGACTGGGACTTTGCCGAGTTAAAAATGCCTGTAAATGTTTTAAAATAGGCATGCCAAATCCTGACGATGTCGTTCGGTGCATTCAAGCATAAGCCATGCCATGGTGTTTAAAGTGGGGTATAAACCATACCTTGAGGACGAGCATAAACCACACTCGGTTTGGGTAAAGGGTTATAAACCATACCCGGAGGACGAGCATAAACCATACTCGGTTTTATAAATTGAGCATCAACCATACTCGAGAGCTGATTAGGTTAATCTGCCATATTCTGGTCGAATAAATGGTTCTTCCAAGCATAAGCCATACCTGGGAAGTTGGGGTTCGAGCATCAACCATGCCCGGGATGTAGTCTTTCCAAAGAGATCGATTAAAAACCGTACTCATGATTTATTACCGTGAAGACGAGTATAAATCGTACTTTGTTTTCTATAGTTGTCGAGCATTAACCATACTTGGCTTAACATGGTCGGTGAGCATTAACCATACTCGGATTTTGGAGGTTGACGATAAATAACCATACTTGGCTTTTGGTTGAGATTCTTGGCGAATCCCAACAAGCCACTTGAATTTATCAAACATAATCCATGTTCGAGAAAAAAGTTTATTATTGCTAAGGAGCTATTGCAGATACCAAAACAAATCCTATTCGGTTTATAGTCAAATACGGATCATGCTTTGGGATTAAATCCTAACCCTGTACGTGTGTACTTCAACATAACCACATTATTGAAAAATAATGGAAATACATTTCTTACATCCTAAGAAATGGGGTGCATTCACAATGATCTAAACCAGATCAGTTGATGATGATGCCGCAGTTGCTAAGCTCGGGGTCCTTCCCATTTTGAGGAGCTCGGGGACCAACCTGAGTAGCTTAGGAAGGTAGCTATGGCAGCACGGATGGTGCAGATTTTTTTAACATATTGGGTAGCTCTCTATGTCTGACCTGTTCTTCGATGAGATCGCACAAATGCCTGTAATCATTGGTCACGTGACATGCCATATCATGATACATGCAGTGCTTTCTTGAATCATGTTCCCTTTGGGGTGTTTCCCTCCTACAAGCTTAGGAATGGGTAGAAATCCTCGCACATTGAGGTAGATGTCCAGTAGGGAGGAGTTGAGCTCGGTGTATTGATCATACTTGTTTTTTCTTTGGAATCGCACGTTCTGATCGCTCTTTTCTAAGGTATTGTCCTTTCCTTTGTTCTGGCCAACAGTGGATGGTCCTCCATCCTTGGTAGCAAGTACTTCAAGATTTTCCATCTCAATGTTGGCATATTATTGTCAAAGAATTCTATCGGCTTTGGAGTAGAAGTCTCCAATGTCTCTGGAAGGATCCCTCTGTAGGGAGATCTTGAAATCAGTTCGGTCCAGGATACCAGCCATAGTGGCTATAAGCACGATCGATGAATAGGGTCAATCGTCCAATGATATAACTGCATTGAATCTTCCTAGGAAGGAGCGTAGGGTCTCTCCGGTCCGCTGCTTAATGGATGTGAGGAACATGACATTCTTCGGTCGAGAGATATGAACTCTGAAATGTTCGACAAAGCGAGTGGCCAACATATTCCAGCCGTTGATCGACTCAGTTGTCAACTGGCCAAAACCACATGCTGGCTGCCGAAACCACAAGCCAATAATGTCTATGAGAAATAGAGGTATGCACTTAGCCATGACGTTGGTCGATGCCGAAAGTACCTCTATGTGATGCATGTATCGAACGAGATGTATGGTCGAGTCGGTCCTGCCGTTGTAGAGTTCCAAACCCACAGCTTGTAGTTCAGTGGATTTTGGAAGTTTCTGATTTCCCGTGTGAATGGAGTTCGATGAAGGTTATCCACATCCTTTGAGATTAGGTGCCTCTAGTGAAGCATTTGTTGATTCTTGCTATCTGACTTCCATCCCCAAGAAGTTGTTACCACAAATCCAATTCTGCATTGAGGACATTGGTGAGAACCCCGGGACGGGGCGGTAGCATGGTTTGAGTTCTTCGGGTCAGTTGGGTTCTGTCCACGAGTGATGGGTGGAGGTGGTCCCTGCCTCATTTGTATGTTCCAGATTGACCGAATCCGCTTGGGTGGAATGCGTATTGGTCTGAACCATACCCATGCCGGTAGGATTGGACTGATTCAGGTAAGCATTATCAATTCGAGGCTCAGTACTACCCCCACTCGGGGTAATATCATAGTGGTTTTTAGTAGCATTTTCCTCCACCCTACCGGGAACTGGTACGGTAGAGTGATCTTAGTGAGATGGAGGGTTGCTATCCTCAGCTAAACTTGGATTGTCGTGTTGGGAAGGTCAGGCGGGAGGCGGCATAAGAGGAGTTTGTGGTAATATACTGGATTAGACAGGAGGTTGCATTGATCCATGATCTTGTCGACCCAGGAGTTGTAATGATCCGAGAGCTACTTGTCCAGGGAGTTAAGTCGAACCCTGGAATGGAGGCAAAATGGTCGATCAATCTAGGGCTTGGTCTTGGCCGACTTGAGAATCTACAGCTACTCCAGCTTCGTTGGATGCCGAAAGTGATGATTTTAGAGTTGGACTACGGAAAGTGAAGTTAGACTAGGTCGGAGCATAGCTGGAGCGCTATTTGGGACGTGGATTTCATTAGATTGAATATTAGCTGCTTCCCCAGCTTTGTTTCGTGCACGAAATGATGCTTGGTTGCTCGATCTCCCTTCCATATGAGCGAGGAAATTCTTCATCATTTCCTAATGTTTTGCGAGAAGTCCATCCTGATGTGCCATTTGAGCTTGAGTTCGCCCAAAACTTTATCCATCTCGTTCCTTGTTAAGTATTGTGGAGGGTCTTCGTGGGAGGAAGCCTCCTGGCTTACCTCCATTGCTGCTGCGTTTGCTGCACCAGCGAGTTGAGATTGAGCATGATAAGGTGTTGAATCCTTCTTTCATTTTTCCATTGCTTCTTTAAGAGTTACCGAAGGTCGTAGAGTATACCCTTGCCCCCTACTTGGCACGCCAATGTGTTGACGCCAAAAGTTGGTCTAATGACAATCAACCACCAAATGTGTTAACTACACACAATAATATTCACAGAGTGCAATAAAAACTAAACACTATACCATAGATTGCATACTGCAACACCAGATAAGTGACGCAGGAAGTGCCAAAAAATATTGCAATAGGAAAAAAATGATTTGTGGCAACACTTTCTCAGTGTTGCATTTTGTCGCGTTGCCTAGAGTCAAAGGCAACACCTTTGCGATCCAATGGAGACATTTTTATGGTGATGCCGCATGTACTAATTTTACTTAAAAGTGGGCCTTGCATTATCTGTAATAACATTTTTACCATCCAATGGCAACATTTTTACCATCCAATGATAATGCTTTTACCATCCAATGATAACGCTTTTACAGGATTAAATATTTATTTAATAGAATACTAACGCACAGAATTTGAATTCAAGCAATGTTTTATTAAATAATTTTTTTTATTTCTACAACTAAAATAGTACAAATTTCTGACTCCAACTATTTACGGCTCAATGATTTATTACAACACAGATTATTCACATATACAGATATTCCTCACTACATCACTTGGTTCACTCGTTACATATTCAGTTTCAATTTATACAGACACTAACACTGACAAATATATGCCGAGCCGAAGGCGAACCGGATGCCGAGCCGAAGGCAATCTATTAGCGGTCCAAGGGCAGCGCAGATGGGGGTCCAAGACCCCTCAGTCCGGGGACCCATAGCCATTTAGGTCGAAGAAGTGGGCACGCCCGATTCATCCGATTTCGGAAGACCAAGCCTTCTTTGAAACACTGCACACCGAGTCCATCATCACCCAAAGCCTTAAAAAAACATTAAACTTCAAAATTGCATATGTAAACATGCATTTTGTTTCAAAACTACATATGCAAACATGCATATGCAAACTGCATATGTAAACATGCATTTTGACCCAACCACGCATATGCAGATTTATACATTCCTGTAATTATCATGAGTAAGTGATCAGTATTTGATCTGTATTGATATCTGACCCAACCATCATCTCTAAAACATGCATTCAGTTTGATATCAATAGTACAACTATGGTTTATATTAGGTGATGGTGATGCTTTACGCTAATATCTAAGCTGATATGGATATAGATTAAAAGTTGCACGTGTTAAGGAAGACGACAAGTAGTTTTCACTTGTTACAATGGAAAAGAAAATAAATGAAAAACAGAGACAACTATTTGAGGTTGGAGAACATTACCAGGTTGTAATCATTCTCAGTATGACTTCAAACAGTTTTCAACCTCATCTCCACAATACATCAAACACCTGGAGTGCAAAAAACCAATGATGGTCAAATTTTTCACAACCACACTTCACTAGGAACTTAAGTTCTGTGTTATTAAATTGATTTACGAACCAATAGCTGCTCAAAATACCATTTCAGCGAATCGACATATAAAAGCACCATAAAATACCATGAATTCCAAATCCTACTCCTTTTCTTAATTGGATTTCAAGTACGCAATCATATCTTCAGCTAATAAAAAATTCATCCCGAGCTCAAGGAGCTACAGATTAGATAATTCAATATATAAATTAACTAATCTCAATTCAAGATTTTGGGAATTTTCGAAACTCACCTTTAAAAAAACTGAAGGAGATTCATCTCAAATTAAAGAAGCTGAAATCACCAATTTTCATTCCAAGCTAAAGTCGTGATTTTTTCGTCTCGAATTACAGAAACGGTTGCAACTTGTTGAAGAGGGAAACACTCAAATTTTCCATCACCATTGAAAAGGAAGCAGTTATATTTTTTCTCAAGTGAAAATACCGTGAGTTATGTTCAGCGGGAGAATGAAAATTTGGGGCAAAGTAAGTGAGGTGATGATGGAAAATCAAAATGATGCGGATCAGTAATGTGGACCGTTAGATCGTGTTGACACGGATTGATAATTTTATTCACGCGGCCACAGCAACACTTGGTTGATATCTATGCTAATAATTTGAAGCGTGTGTTTCAATTGGCAAAAATCAGCATAGCTGTGGCAACATTTTAGCTAGCAACAACTTGAATTTTCATTGTAGTAGGTCATCTATGGCGTAGTGAAGTAAACACGGAAGGCACAATATTTTTATAGTGTTTTGGCTTAAGCCAAGCCTACGTCCACTTTATAATCTTTATTTATACTTTTGATTACAGGTTACAGTTATTTTTGATAGGATGAAAGAAGAGAAAGAAGTGGTTTATACACAAAATTCTTGTGTTGTGCTTGAGGATACGACATGCTATTTTTGGGATACCGGATAGGAGTTTTTCATTGTGGATTCAAGATGCCCTTCCATTTCTGGAAACTGATTTATTTATAGGCGAGAATGTAGGTCGAGTTTGGATGCACCATGGAACACATCTTTTTCGGGCTTAGTCACGTGTAACTCGGTCCTATAAAGTAGTTGTAGGCGGAGGGAACCTGTCTCCTGTTGATGAATAGTTCTCCTCGAGAAGTGTGGCATACGTGGAACTTGAATTCTGGCATATAAAAAGTTGTGCGAGTCAAGGCTGGCCGGTTCTATAGCCTTGGGAGTAGGACTTCGTCTTGTGTGTAGTAAATAATTTGGCTTGATATTTTTGATCTGACATTCCAAGCTTGATCTCATCTCTCTGGGATTATTCAATCGACCAGTTGGTTGTGTCTTAGGAAGTGTTCGTCAGTTCTGAAGGACGATATCTTTGTCTACTATTAAGGTGGCTTGGTTCTATCTGTAATCGATCGACCGAGTATAAAAGTTGATTCCAAGGTCGGAAAGTTGGATCGGTATGAGTTTCAGTCTTAAGTTGTGACGGTTTTTCCCAAAAAACTGGTAAATAAATATAATATTTATTTAAAACATCAATGGAACCTGACTCGATCAATTCCTAAATAATTTAATATTTGTGGTGTCAATGCGTGTAAACATTTATAATAACACACATAGCAGTCATAAGGTAAGCGTTTATAATTTCAACCCTTAAATCTACAAAGACAACATATAAATAAACTATAAATAAATGTCCATCATTGATGAAGCATCTATTGCGATCACATGCAATCAATATATAATCAGGAAAGATTATAATAACATTTAAAATCAGTTCAAGGAGTTCTCACCTTAATTTTTGATCGTTATTATAACAATCACTTTTGAATGAAATTAAACGTGAGTTTAATTTAACCCAAATTTCAAACTTGCTCTAATTCAACTAAATTAGTTTTGTTGTGAAGCTCTTCACTCCACGATTCCAAAGATCCAGTTTCGCGCAATTCTGAGTTCATATGAGCAAGTTATTAAAGTTTTAACATTGAAATACATTAAATAAGTTAATTAAACAATAAAATACACCTATCTTCTTCTTCCCCAACCATTATTCAACCTCCATTCGAGCTCGTTGCAGCTGCTGCTTCCTGCAGCCTCGTGCCACCGACCTGATCCCAATGTTGGAAAGCCCCCCTCCGCGCGCTATCGCCAGGTGGCACCGCCGCCCTATCGCCTCTGGCGATCAAAAAAACGTCCACGAACTGAGCTTAGTTCAAGCTCGATTTCTCCAACCACATTCAATCAATCATTACAAAATTTGACATGCAACTTTGTCCCGACACCTCAAACATTTTTCCAGTTAGGGCCATTACCTGAAACTTCCTCGTTTGGACGAAACTTGTAAAAATCGAATTGTTGCACACTAATACATGTTTTCTCCGATCATCTGCCCCTAGCCACCACCACAGCCACTATTAGCCAAAACTCCCAATTATAAAGTTGTAGCCTGGTCTTTTAGCTCCAATTCCTAGTTGGAAACTTCGTTTAACTCTCGACGATTTGGCCATGAATCACCAAAAACCGAAACTGATACGTCATTGGTCGAGGGCGATTTTCGGCGATCTCCAATGTTCATTCAACACCAAATTTTTACAGTAAGTAGCCCTCACCGAGTACTCCGACGTTCATATTGGGGCATTCCTCTGTGTCTTTATGATTTGTGAGATAAAAATTAAAACAAAGAGGAAGACTTAATTGTAAAATACACAAGGCTGAAATGGTATTGATTTGGGGGTGGAGATGGGGGTATACTAATAGGGTAAGGATTATCTTGTAGAAGAAGCTTCGGGTAATTAGTTTATAAAATCTTATTGAAATGCTATTTGTATTTGCCGTTTGAAAATTCGCATGGGCACACACGAACCCCGTTGGGGGTGAAAATTGATACACCTATGGTTTGTCATTATGGTCCTAATGAAACTTGTTTCATCGAATTCCGAGTCTGTTTTCTCAAATAGCACTAGTTCGAGCTCAAATTATTGATCGATTATTTACATAGAACGTTTATATTTCACACCCACAAAATAATTCCAATGGGCGCAAAATTTGGAATCTTACAATAATTTACTATTCCGAATCCAACAAAATTGGCAAAATGACTATTTTTAAGGCCTATGTAATATTATTATAATATTATAAAATTCCAAAATTATCTCATTTAATAATAAACTAATAACTATTATCCAATATATATCCTAATGTGATTGTTTATAACCTTTAATTCAAAATTTACTAATTTCAAGTTAAACGACATCTATATTATATATAAAAACCTTATTTATATATTTAGTAAATCGATAAAATATTAGTTAATTCCATTGCGGCAATTTGGAATTTGATTTGGACATAACTTACTATCTATATGACGAAATTTCAATTTTTCACATTCATTAGAAAGATATAGTTAAATAGAACCTAATGATTCTTGTTTGAAAAAATTCTGACTTATATCGAGTTCGATACAATCATTTAATGCTCAAAACGTAATATTACGAACTATCGCGATTTACGAGCTCGTTTGAATTAAGTTTTAAATTTATAAGTTTAAACCTTCAATTAAATAAATTTCTCGTCTTTAATTCTTAAAATAAATTCATTTTAAATAGTTTCAAATATTTAACATTCATTAAATATTTCTTCCTAAAATCCGGGTCGTTACATCTCGGGTTAATTTAGATCCTTTATATTTTACCTACCATATGCAAGAAGCTACATGATTTAAGCATATCCATCCAATATTCAAATTTCAACCAATGCTCACATACTTACTTTAAGCAGATGGCCTAATGATATTTGGAAAATCAAACTTAGATACTGTTCCATCATTGAAAATGATTTTTCAGAAATTAGAACATTGTACTAGTTTAACTTTCAACAAGACCAAGACTAAAGTTATCTTAAGTACATCTACAACCATTGTTCAAGCTTTAAGGTTGCACTTGGGTTCGAAGAGGGATCATTGCCTACTAATTACTTAGGAGTTCCTCTGTCTTCAAATTACTTGCGCTATTCTGAATGTCAAGCCTTTATTCACAAGGTTCAGTCTAAAATTCAAGGATGGGAGACTATTTTACTTAGTTTGGTGCAGAGAAGAACTAATTCGAATAGTTATTACCCCTATTATTCTTTGTTGGTTGTTTGTTTATAAAATACCAAAGTATGCTTCAAACAAAATGTAACACCCCGTATTTTCTGAGAATATTAAAATAACAAATTAAAGAATAATTTATTTGAAAAAGAGGAATGAGAAAAGAATGATGTTTAGCATTGTTCTAAGGTTTGTAATCAAAAGACTTAGTAGCTCATTTGGTTAGAACATGTGACTTGCATACAAGAGGTACAGAGTTCGACCCCCGCCAGCGCCATATTTTTGTTTTAGGGGAATGGCTAAAAAGCGGCTTAGTGTGAACGCAGTTCAAAAAGTGGTTCAGTGTGAAAATGGTTAATTATGAAGAAGTTATTAAGCCATGAAGTTTGTATGCATATGAAAGAAATATATATATATATATATAAATTAATTAAATAAATGTTCAAAATAAGTTCTAAACAGCGAATCGGGAGAGGGAATAGCCAAACCGCACCATTTTTGGAGTCGACCCGAGCCTTGCTCGGTCGACTAGAGGTCAATCCAGGGGGGTTGGCTGCCAACCCATGGCCCGATTCGCCCTAAGGGCTGATATAGCATCTGAGTGGTCCAGATCAGTTCTAGGGTTAATCCTAAGGCCTAAATAACTTCCTACACCTATATATACACTCTAAGACCTAACCCTAATTCATAAATATTATCTATGACACCATTATGCTGTCAAACTCTCTCTTAAACCCCAGCTGCCGCCTCTAAATCAAATCTCAAGTATTCAACTTCAACTCAAATTAAAGATTAGAGCTTCTACAATAATTCAAGAAGATAAATCAGCAACACCGCAATGTTTCTACACCAATTTCAGTGCATAATTTTATTTTTTAACCACGAAAGGTGAGTACGGTGATTTTCACAATATAATGGGATTAAAAGTAACATGATGAAGTTGTAAAGAGGATTCATATGTATGTATGTAATTTAAATCTCATCTAAGTCTTCACCTTTTTGATTCATGTCATCATATGCCTGTGTTTCTATGTAAAGTTCATACCTTTTATCAGTTTATTCATGTTGAATATGTCATTATGCCTTTATGCCAGTTTACATGCCCCTTTATTTCATGATGTTGTGTTCCAATTTTCTGCGATTTGATTCTCTCTTCTTATCCTTATTCCTTTTATTTTTGGATCTAGGCTACCTTCGAGCCTATGTTAATAATATGAGCGAATTCGAATACGTGGGAACGATGGGAATATGTGAAATATGGAAAATTGGTTATTATTGGATGTTTTGGATAATTGGATAATATGTGAAATTGGCATATTTGGGTATGAATAACATGGAATTGATGAAATTGCCTATAATTGTAAATTTGTAATTGAAGCTAATTAATATGTAATTAGTGACAATTTGGAATAGGCAATATTATAAACATGATTATATTTTTTAATTGGATATACATGACATGAAAATTAGGTATGGGTGAAATACGATTATTAATAAACCTTTGACACGAGGTTAGGCGCAATTGTGGCGTAAGACTGCCCGGAACCACCCGGCAAATCCAGCTGCCACAATTGGACGTCTAATGTGAGAGTCAAAGGAATGAATTGTAGGCGTAACGGTTAATGACACGAGGTTAGACCCGGTTTGTGGCGTAAGACTGCTTGGAACCGCCCTGCAAATCCAGTGGCCACAAAGTGTTCGGTCTAATGTGGGAGGTATGCATCGTTCGTCATAAGGAATGAATTAAGGAATACTAACCATAATAAGACATGGGTATGGTTAGAGGGTTAAGTGGGGTGACATGTAAATATGGACTTAACCGGAATAAGATAAGACATGTAAATTATGACATGTAAGTATGGACTTAACCGTAGCATGTGTAAGACATGGACATTTTTAAATGGTTAAGTGGGACGAAAACCTAGTAGGGACCAAGCATAGGTGGGAGGCTTGTGTCGGAAGGGGACCCGTTTCAACCAGTAACCCGTTTGAGTATCTAATTAGGCTCGGTACTACGCCGGGGTTGGGGCACGCTTACTGGACTTGAATGTAAGAGGTCAAAACGTGAATAGCGGTGGCAACGCGAGTCCAACGGGTTCATGTGCGTGCATGGATCCGGGCTGGTAGGTAAGACTTTGCATCATGTAGGTATGGCCGTGCATTTTATGTTGGTATCAGGGTTGCCACTTTGGGGAGTGACACACCCCACTGTGGGGCCAGCACGGGTGCCTACGGGGTTTAGGGAGCCGATCGAATGGGTAGAGTAAGGGTACCTTAGCGGTGGTAGGAGCAAGCCGGCACCTACAATAGCAGCTAGGTACAAGTAACTACCAAGTTTGTCATGTGGGTACAGTTAGTGGGAAGGGATCAACCTTTAGTAAATAGAGACTAGTAGATGTGCGGTGTAATTAAGTAATGTCGTGTAACTTAGCAAAAGTGCGGTGTAACGAAATACATGTTGGTTGAGTTGGATAGTCCTTTGAGTGGTAGTCTGATGCTGACTTCGGTCTTCGGGGTTAGTACTTGGAGGGTTGTTCGCTTAGCCAAGGTGTAGGATTGTCTTAGTACTTAGGAACAGAATCATCTTGTCCATCTTTTTTACCTACCTTATCTATGCTACAGCCATATCATGATACCTATTTATGTCTTGATCATTTACCTTACCTATTATTTGTTAAAATTACTGGACTCGCCAGACTTTATGTCTGACCCGTTTTGTTTCAACCTCTTTTCTTTCCTTCCTCCCCTCCTCAGGTTTGCAAGGAGGGAATACTTCATCTTAATGCCGATTTCTTTCAGTTGCTTGAAGAGAGTAGATGTATCGCTTTGGACTCTCTCATCTTTATGGCTTTGCTTATGCTTAGTGGGGATTTATGCATTTATGTTATTTAAGTATTTGCTTCTTTATGTACTTTGAAGTTTTTGGAAAAGACAATTGATCCTGTTGTAATGGTTTTTGGAGACTACTTATGTAAGCTTGTTTTGAAGTTATGGTGCTATGAAATAAGTTTTATCTACCGCTGTGTTTTATTTATTTATTCTTGTAATTTATCTGTTCTATACTACTATAACGCTTCATGACATTAATGCATTCCCTTTGTGAGTGACATTAATGGCCATGGGGGTGTTACACGTGGTATCAAAGCTATGGTTACAAGAACAGATAAAAAGTTTTGAAAAGTGTTTTCAAAAGTATTATTTTCATAGAAAGTATTTTCAAAAACTTGTTTTAAAGAAGCTATTTTCAAGGAAAGTTTACTTTAAAGAGCATAATCCCCGTAAGCCATACATCTCTCTTTCGCTTCCTTGTTTTGAAACTCTTTCTTTTTCTTTTCAGCATGTCTGGAGCATCTGAGATACCAGAGGGTGTTCATGTACCCGGTTGGTTACATTAATATCTTGAGGCTAGGGCCGCTGCCGTGGGTCCGGTCGACGTTCCTCCTCCTCCTCCCCCAGCTCCAGTCATTCCTCTGCGTGGAGATGCTTTCTCCAAGATATGTAAAGACTTTCGTTCGATGGGTGGAAAACCTTTTAGTGGGTCTGAAACGTTCGTTGAAGCTAGAAATTGGTTGAAAGAACTGGAGGATCTGTTTAGCATTTTCGATTTGGACGATTGTAAGGTCCAGTTGGCTGCTTAGTTGATGAAGGACGAAGCTTTGTTTTGGTGGGAGGTTACTAATGGAGAGCATGTTGTAGAGACATGGGAAGATTTTAGGGGAAGGTTTGAGTTGAAATTCCTTTCTCAAGATGAGGAGAGTATGTATATGGAGAGGTTCTTAACATTGAAGCAGAAAAACTTGACCGAGTATGTGACCGAATTTAATAAGTTGATGAGATTTGGGCTAGAGTTGGTGAATATGCCTCACAAAAAGGCCTTAAGGTTTGCAAAGGGCCTAAATGAACCGCTTCACAGTTTGGCTATGTCCCACATTCCAATGGGGGCTATGTATGCATGAAGAAGAGAAGGGTGTAAGTACTTTTAGGCCGCAAGATAAGAAGGAGGATCCAAAGAAAGCCCGACAATAAAAGAAAGGTGGTAAAGAAAAGAGGAAGTGTCACAACTGTGGGATACCCGGCCATTTGAAGAAAGACTGTAGGAAGAAGAAGTAGTTCGCTTGTTATCATTATGGTGACCCAGGTCATGCTGTCAAGGACTGTCCTAAGAAGCAAGGGTAGAGGGCAGGTTCTACTTCGGGAGGGCAGGTTCACGCTCTCATGGCTCCGGGACAAAAAGGAGGTAGAAAAATTTCTGTCAAAAGTTTGATTTTCTTGTTTGATCATCCTGTCCGTACTTGATTCGATTCTGGCGCATCACATTCGTTTATCTCTACATCATTAGTTGAAACACTGCACTTAAATACTAGCCTCGTTGTGGATCCCATTGTAGTCTCAAATCCTATTGGTGGGTCGGCTCGTTTATCCATGGTTTGTAGGGATTTGAGATTGTCTATCTTAGGCGTTGGTTTTGAATGTAATGCTTTTGTACTTGGTTTCATGGTGATGGGTTGATTCTAGGGATGGATTGGCTAGCCAGACATGGTGCCATTCTAGATTGTGAACAAAGGGTAGTAAAATTGTTGACTCGTAGTGGAAAGACCCTTGATATTTCTTGTGACCCTAGAGGATCGGTGATGCTTAGCTATCTTGAGTCACTTGACGCATCCAATTATGATTTACATTATGTTCGTATAGTCCGTGAATATGTTGATGTCTTCGATGAGGTGAGGGGTCTACCCCCAAAACTTAAGATAGACTTTCGTGTTTATCTTGTAGACAATGCAAAACCCGTATCTCTGCCAGTACGCCACATGGCTCCTCGTGAGAGGAGGGAACTCAATAAGCAAGTAGGGGAGTTTGTTGAGAAGGGCTTCATAAGACGTAGTATATCGGAGTGGGGTGCTCCAGTAGTATTTGCCACGAAGGCGGATGGGTCCCTTAGACTTTGTGTGGACTATAGAGAACTTAATAAGCTTACTAAGAAGAATTGGCACCCACTGCTGAGGATTGACGATCTCTTCGATCAGTTAGTTGGCGCCTTAGTGTTTTCGCAGTTGGACTTAGCCACTGGTTTCCATCAATTGAGAGTGGCTGAGGATAGCATAGACAAGACTGCCTTTAGGACTCCGGACGGTTTCTATGAGTGGCTTGTGATGCCTTTCGGTTTGACAAACGCCCCCGCAAACTTTGTTGACTTGATGAGTAGGGTATTTAGGGAGTACCTTAATAAATCCGTGGTGGTCTTTGTGGATGACATCTTGATCTTTTCTAAGAGCGAGGAAAAGCATGCCCTACATCTTAGGGAAGTGTTGGAGACCCTTCGAGCGCATAACCTTAAAGCTAAATTTTCTAAATGTCACTTTTGGAGAAAGGAAGTGCGATTCTTAGGGCACGTGGTTTCTAAAGAAGGGATAACTATGGATCCCGCGAAGGTGGTGGCCATCCAAGATTGGAAGGTCCCTAAAAATGCTATCGAGGTGAGGAGTTTCTTGGGGTTGGCTTGCTACTATAGGAAGTTTATCAAGGACTTCGCAAAGATATCAGCCCCATTGACACGCTTGACGAAGAAGAACCTAGTTTTCACGTGGGATGTAGATTGTGATGATGCGTTCCAACGTTTAAAGAGAGCTTTGACCACAACCCCAGTCTTAGTGTTGCCAGATGGGAGTAAGCCATTACCGTTTATACCGATGCTTGTGGGACAGGACTAGGCGCAGTCTTAATGCAAGAGGGGAGGGTAATAGCCTATGGAGGAAGGCAGTTGAGAGTGCATGAGAAAAATTACCCTATACATGACCTAGAGTTGGCCGCTATTGTTTTCGCGCTTAAGTCTTGGCGCCATTATCTTCTTGGCGAGAAATTTGAATTGTTAACAGACCAATAATCGCTAAAATACTTGTTCTCTCTGAAGGACTTGAACTTAAGGCAGCAAAGGTGGATGGAATTCTTAGAGTCCTACAATTTCGAGATAGCATATACCCCTGGAAAGGGTAACGTGGTGGCAGACGCCTTAAGTAGGAAAAGGTTGTCCTTGAGTCCGTTGTTTGCTGAGCTGCGAAGCTTAGAGTTTATCTCTACGTTTGACTTTAGACCTTCCGTTGACTTTGTACCCTGTTTGCTAGCATCCTTAAAGGTCAGACCTACGCTTTTGGGACGCATTGGTGAGGCATAGCGAGATGACCCACATTTGGTTGAGTTTGTAGAGAAGCTCATAAGGGGGGAGTCATCGAGCCATCTTAGTTGGTATACCCTAGATGATAAGGGTTCTTTACGTAGGGACAGTAGACTTTGTGTACCACGAGACGAGAACTTGAGGAAGACCATTCTTGATGATGCACCTCGTTCGAAGATGACCATTCATCCCAGCGGGGACAAGATGTACATGGACATGAGACGGGTTTACTTTTAGGCCAGTATGAAGAGGGATGTGGCCGAGTTTGTCACTAGATGCTTGGGTGCCAACAAGTAAAAGCAAAGCAAAAGAAGCCCGGTGGGCTGCTTCACCCATTGGATGTCCCACAATGGAAGTGGGAGAGTGTCTCGATGGACGTTGTTGATGGGTTACCAAGATCAAGGAAGGGTAATATGGGGATTTGGGTCATGGTAGACCGACTTACTAAGAGCGCCCATTTCATTCCCGTGAAGAGTAAGAGGACAGCTCCATGGTTAGCCTCTGTATACATACGAGAGATAGTTCGTTTGCACGGTGTTCCTTCTAGCATAGTGAGCTATCGGGACCCTATCTTTACTAGCGAGTTTTGGAAGAGCTTGCTTAGAGAGGTGTATATAGAGCGTGATGCGACGATTCGACGAGCTCCTACATGCATTCTTGGGTCGGAGATTAAGAAGTTGAGGAATCGAGAGGTCAAGCTAGTCAAAGTGCAATGGGGAGATGATGAGAGCAACGCTACTTGGGAGACGGAAGAGAAGATGCGTTCATTGTACCCTTTTCTTTTCGAGGGTATGTCTTTTAATTTCTCCTTTATTGCTTAGCTTGTACTTGTTCTATCTTTAGTATGTCCTCTCACTAGTATCTTTGACCTTTAGATAGGGTAGTCCTATGGTTAAAACATGTGTTTGAGACATGTTATGTATGGTGGATGCATGTGGATGCAAGTGTTTGCTAGTGGTTGCTCATGGATGCATATACATACACTTTAGGCACTAGATCGGCTTAGTCACTTTCATACTGCATATTGCACATAAATGGATGTATTTAGTAAAATGAATGTATGTTGAATGTGTGTATCGTATGGATGTTGCATTTAAATGAATGGTTGTGCACACATGTAGTAATGATATGTATAGGGTTCTTTGCATACATGATGGATACATGGCACTATCATTATTTGCATTAAGGAGGTCGACTGAATCAGTGGACCACCTGATTTTGCATTAGTATATGGACATATACACACACTATGCATATGTACATGAAAAGCATTAGAAATCTTTTAAGGACCATGGTTTCTAGTGGTTGATGGTTGAGTAGATGGATGATTGGATCGTATGATACGTTCTTCTTGACTTAGAGATTTCGAGGACGAAATCCTTTAAGTAGGGGAGAATGTAACACCCCGTATTTTCTAAGAATATTAAAATAACAAATTAAAGAATAATTTATTCGAAAAAGAGGAATGAGAAAAGAATGATGTTTAACATTGTTCTAAGGTTTGTAAGCAAAAGACTTAGTAGCTCATTTGGTTAGAACATGTGACTTGCATATAAGAGGTACAGAGTTCGATTCCCGCCAGCGCCATATTTTTGTTTTAGGGGAATGGCTAAAAATTGGCTTAGTGTGAACGCAGTTCAAAAAATGGCTTATGTGAAAATGGTTAATTATGAAGAAGTTATTAAGCCATGAAATTTGTATACATATGAGAGAAATATATATATATATATATAAATTAAATAAATAAATATTCAAAAAAGTTCAAAACAGTGAATCGGGAGGGGGAATAGCCGAACCGCACCATTTTTCGAGTCGATCCGAGCCTCGCTGGGTTGACTAGAGGTCAATCCAGGGTGTTTGGCTGCCAACCCGTGGCCCGATTCGCCCTAAGGGCTGATATGGCATCTGAGTGGTCCAGATCAGTTCTAGGGTTAATCCTAAGGCCTAAATAACTTCCTACACCGATATATACACCCTAAGACCTAACCCTAATTCATAAATATTATCTATGACACCATTATGCCATCAAACTCTCTTAAACCCTAGCCGCCGTCTCTAAATCAAATCTCAAGTATTCAACTTCAACTCAAATTAAATATTAGAGCTTCTACAACAATTCAAGAAGATAAATCAGCAACACCGCAATGTTTCTACACCAATTTCAGTGCATAATTCTATTCTTTAACCACGAAAGGTGAGTACAGTGATTTTCACAATATAATGGGATTAAAAGTAACATGATGAAGTTGTAAAGAGGATTCATATGTATGTATGTAATTTAAATCTCATCCAAGTCTTCACCTTTTTGATTCATGTCATCATATGCATATGTTTCTATGTAAAGTTCATACCTTTTATCAGTTTATTCATGTTGAATATGTCATTATGCCTCTATGCAGTTTACATGCCCCTTTATTTCATGATGTTGTGTTAATTCCAATTTTTTGTGATTTGATTCTCTCTTCTTATCCCGTTTCCTTTTATTTTTGGATCTAGGTTACCTTCGAGCCTATGTTAAAAATACGCGCGAATGTGAATACGTGGGAACAATGGGAATATGTGAAATATGGAAAATTGGATATTATTGGATATTTTGGATAATTGGATAATATGTGAAATTGGCATATTTGGGTATGAATTACATGGAATTAATGAAATTGCCTATAATTGTAAATTTGTAATTGAGGCTAATTAATATGTAATTAATGACAATTTAGAATAGGCAATATTATAAACCTGATTATATGTTTAATTGGATATACATGACATGAAAATTAGGTATGGGTGAAATACGATTATTAATAAACCTTTGACACGAGGTTAGGCGCAATTGTGGCGTAAGACTGCCCGGAACCACCCGGCAAATCCAGCTGCCACAATTGGACGTCTAATGTGAGAGGTCAAAGGAATGAATTGTAGGCGTAACGGTTAATGACATGAGGTTAGACCCGGTTTGTGGCGTAAGACTGCTTGGAACCGCCCGGCAAATCCAGCGGCCACAAAGTGTCCGGTCTAATGGGGGCGGTCATGCATCGTTCGTCATAAGGAATGAATTAAGGAATACTAACCATAATAAGACATGGGTATGGTTAGAGGGTTAAGTGGGGTGACATGTAAATTATGACATGTAAATATGGACTTAACCAGAATAAGATAAGACATGTAAATTATGACATGTAAGTATGGACTTAACCGTAGCATGTGTAAGACATGGACATTTAAATTAAAATGGTTAAATGGGAGAAAAAACCTAGTGGGGACCAAGCATAGATGGTAGGCTTGTGTCGGATGGGGACCCGTTTCAACCAGTAACCCGTTTGAGTATCTAATTGGGCCCGGTATTAGGCCGGGGTTGGGGCACGCTTACTCGACTTGAATGTAAGAGTCAAAACATAAATAGCGGTGACAACGCGAGTCCAACGGGTTCATGTGCATACATGGGTCCGGGCTAGTAGGTAAGACGTTGTTGCATCTTGTCGGTATAGCCGTGCATTTTGTGCTGGTATCGGGGTTGCCATTTGGGGAGTGATACACCCCACTGTGGGGCCAGCATGGGTGCCTACGGGGTTTAGGGAGCCGATCGAATGGGTAGAGTAAGGGTACCCTAGCGGTGGTAGGAGCAAGCCGGCACCTACGATAGCAGCTAGGTACAAGTAACTACCAAGTTTTTCATGTGGGTACAGTTAGTGGGAATGGATCAACCTTTAGTAAATAGAGACTAGTAGATGTGCGGTGTAATTAAGTAATGTGGTGTAACTTGGCAAAAGTGCGGTGTAACGAAATACATGTTGGTTGAGTTGGATAGTCCTTTTGGTGCTAGTCTGATGTTGACTTCGGTCTCCGGGGTTACTACTTGGAGGGGTTTTCGCTTAGCCAAGGTGTAGGATTGTCTTAGTACTTAGGAACAGAATCATCTTGTCCATCCTTTTTATCTACCTTATCTATGCTACAGCCATATCATGATACCTATTTATGTCTTAATCATTTACCTTACCTATTATTTGTTAAAATTACTGAACTCGCCAGACTTTATGTCTGACCCGTTTTGTTTCCACCTCTTTTCTTTCCTTCCCCCCCCCCCTCAGGTTTGCAAGGAGGGAATACTACAGCTTAGTGCTGATTTCTTTCAGTTGCTTGAAGAGAGTAGATGTATTACTTTGGACTCTCTCATCTTTATGGCTTTGCTTATGCTCAGTGGGGATTTATACGTTTATGTTATTTAAGTATTTGCTTCTTTATGTACTTTGAAGTTTTTGGAACAGACAATTGATCCTGTTGTAATGGTTTTTGGAGACTACTTATGTAAGCTTGTTTTGAAGTTATGATGCTATGAAATAAGTTTTATCTTCCGCTGTGTTTTACTTATTTATTCTTGTAATTTATTTGTTCTATACTACTATAACGCTTCATGACATTAATGCATTCCCTTTGTGAGTGACATTAATGGCCATGGTGTGTTACACAAAATTCAATCTATATGTGTTGATTTTTTGGGAGGATTCAAACATAAAGTTAATGGAATTCTTTATGTTAGCCTAAGTTGAAGGTGGAACTGGTCTAAAGCTATTTTCAGAATTTAAAAAACTAGCATGTTTAAAGATTCTCTAGAATTTTTTAACTAAAGATTGTTTATAGAACAACTAGGATGAAAAGAAAATATTGCCGTGGGAAACAATTTTGGTTAATTCCTATAGATAATAATTTCTCTAGCGCATGTAACTTACTGCTGGGACTAAGAACAATTGGCAGACAGTTTTTTAACAAGATAATTATGGATGACCATGACACACGACTTTGGTTTAAACCATGGATCAACTATAAATGCTCGATTGATATGCTTGGGATGAACAAATTTCAATTCATTGGCGATGTTAATGAAACTGTGGATATTATTGTGGAAACTCTTTAACTCCATTAATGCATACAGCATCTAGAGAGTTACTAGAGGAAACACAACTAGTGTCTACCTACCCAAACCATGCATCTGACTCGCATGAATGGCATAGGGTAGTTTTACATTTCAAAAACATAGGACAAAATGAGAGATACAGGTAAATCTAAGCCTTGTTATAGTGTAATCTGGCATTTCAAAAATACCAAACGTATGTCTTTTACTCTTACTTAGAAACATTTGATAAGTTGAATATTGTTGGCCTACTTTGTGAACTAGGCTACACAAAGTTAAAAAGGGAATTGATGAAGAGTATTGATCAGAAAAGCGTACACTGCAGGCTCAGATCAGATCAGGGGTCTCAAGCCAAAGTAAAAGGAAACAAAGCAGAAATTAGAAGTAGCTGGGACAAATCCGGATCAGATCGAGGAAGCTCGATCCGCTCCACTTTTTTCTCCGTACCTCTGAACCGAGACAAGGCGAATGAAAGACGGTTGCATCTCACCACTCCTTAACATATGGAGCGGTTAGATACCCATTATCCCACATTCGCCCACAACTGCTATGTGTTGGCATCATCTCCAAAGCCCCCATCACAGAACCAAGTGGGATGGCCGCCACGTGTCCTCGATCCGGAGCCACTCCAGGGAGATTTTTCACCTATAAATACACCTCCAAGGGTCATTTGAAGGGATCTTTTGGCAAATTCAGAACTCAAACCCTCTTGTCAACCGAATTTCATCTCTATATTCCAATTATAATCATCTTTCAAACTATATTTTTGAGAGAATTGAGTGGATCTATGTATTGTATGAGTGGATTTGAGTGAGAATCACTAGTGTATTTATATCCAAATCATCAATTCAAAAAGTAGAAAGTGGACGTAGGCTCTTTAACTCCGAACCACTATAAATTATGTTTTTCCCTTTGCTTTTTGATTTCATTTTATTAGAAATATTGCTAATTTAGGTGTTAGAGCCATTTTTGGATCTAATATTTTGGTGCTTTCACTGAGAATTGTTTGAATTCTCCGTTTTTTGGGATTATCGTTCTATATTTGGACCTTCAAGTTCAAAGAAGTTAATCCTCTATTTCCGACATTTTCAAGTATTTGTTGATTAATCACTGAATAATTGGATATTATGGTTAGAGGAAAAGGAAAAGAAGTGCAAGGCGCTCGGGAGAATGAAGCTAACGAAGATTCACAAGCCATCATGACGAGGTCGTGGGGACAAAGCACCGATGCGGGCCGATCCGAACCAGTCGCTTCGAACAGAATGGGCGGCTCGACCCCGAATCGAAGCGGAAATGATGATACTACTCGTACCCCCCTCGAACCGAACCGGTTCCACTTCCCTACTCCGATCCAACCCAAATGTGGTTGAAGCTGGTACATCTACATGAGCCCCCACCAATGCTGCCATACCGGCCGCGACGACTAGTGAACAACCCATTCCATCAGCACCAGTTACACATAGAGACTTTTTGCGCCTCCTTGATATGCTTGAAAGTGCTATGGATGCTTTGGAAGCTCACAAGCATGACGGCCTTCGTATGCAGGAGAATATGATCACTATGATTAGGGAAATCAATGAGCTTCGTAGGCAGAAGACACCCTCTCCAACCCGTCGCCTTGCAGCAGACCAGTCATCCTCTTAGGATGAAGAGCGCCCTCGTGAAAGAAAGCCACTTGAACGGCCTGAAAATCTTGATCAGTTGACCTTTGGATCTTTAGGATCCCATGAAGATGCTGCTCGTGTGCTAGGACCTGATGACCCAAGCCTGAGAGAACCTATGTTGCTGCCCATGCATGGATCTCACATCCTACCCAGGGATCCTAATATTATTCATCCCACACAAGGACAGCTCCTCCAACCCCTACCTCCCATGATTGACCAGGAATGTAGGCAACAGAGTAGAGCAGCCGCTGCTAGAAACATGAGGACATCCCCTAATCAGGAGCATAGGGGTAATCCGAACATTAGGGCCAGAGAGCCTGAGCCTACATTAACGAATGCTGATGTATGGGCGATGGTGCACCAAATCATGTCTGAAAGCCGACGCTACACCAATTAGGACTGGGGCATTGAACGAAGTCACACCCCCTTTAAAGAAAATATATTAGACTTCCAATACCCTCGGCGATTTAATTTGCCACAAATGGATCGGTATTCATGGAGAACTGACCCAGGACAACATCTGATGAGATATGCATGGGTTCATGAATGCCGCAACAGCTCCAGACACTGTAAAATGCAAGGCCTTCCCGATTTATCTAGAAGACGTGGCGTTGATGTGGTTCACCCAACTCCCTCCACGGTCGATATCAACCTTTAAAGAACTAAGTGAACGCTTTATGAACCAATTTCAACTTCATGCTCGAAAATCTAAAAGCATCATTGAGTTGTTAAGGATTAAATAGGCTCCAGGTGAGTCTTCGAAGTCATACTTAGATCGTTTCAACCATGTTGTTACCGAAGTCAGCGACCCTCATGAACCTACCATTTTGATGGCCTTAATAGAAGGAGTCGTCCCTGACACAAAATTCGGGTATTACTAGTCCGGAAAACCGCCCCCTACTAGGGGATAGTTCTACGAAAATGCCAATATTCGCTTGAGACGAGAGGAAGCCCATGCAAATAGAAAACGAAAGTCGGAAGGGGCTTCTAAGGAATATATTCAAAGCAATGTCGCAGTAAAGCAGTCCGGCGACAGATCAGGAAGGGTTTAGGTGAACATCGGCAACAAGAACGAAGGTAATAACAACAGAAATGGCAACGACAATAGGAGGAATAAGAACCGAGGAAACAACGCCAGCAAAAGACCTCGATTCCAAACTTTTGAGAACTATTTGCCATTGAGTGACACATTGGAAAACATCTATCTGGATACTTACAACGTATTGCAATATAAAGAGCCACCACCCAGTGACTCAACCGAAAAAGAGATCGCTACGGGAAAGTTTTGTTTGTTCCATGGAACTCACAGTCATTCTACCAACGAATGCCGCCATTTGAGAGATGTAGTTGAGAAATTATAACGGGAAGGGAAGCTAGAAGAGTACAAGGTTGCCCCACGGGACAGGGAGCAAGGAGGCCAAGCCCCAAACAAAAACCAGCCTACTTCCAAACCCACAGCCCAAAAGAAAGGTAAAGGGATTATCATCATTACCATTATAGGAAGGCCTCATCTAGCTAGCCATAGTTACAAAGATATGGATCAGTATGTTAATGCCGCCAAGAACTTTGAGGTAGGAGAGTGCAGTAACCTCGAAGACAACACTCCAGTGAAGCAACAGAAGACGATGTCAGATGACGTCATATTCTGTAGCAGAGATGATACTGGGATTCAATCACCCACTGAAGACCCGCTGGTAATTACTACAGCCATTAGCTCCGCATTAGTCCATAAGGCGTTGGTAGATAACGGAAGCTCGGTTAATATCCTCTTTAAGAAAGCCTTTGAACAAATGAGACTCAAAGCGAAAGACTTGAAGCACTGCGAAGGATGGATATGAGGCTTCAATGGGGCGTCGACGGCTCCGATGGGATATGTAGAATTACCGGTGACGTTAGGACAAGGAGATTGACAGAGAGTGAGAATCCTACCAATTGTAGTTTTGGATGTTGAGTCACCCTATGATGCCTTCTTGGGTCGACCAGCCCTCGCAGAGTTTAGGGCGTGTATTGTACCTTGGTTCCTACTGCTTAAATTGCCAACTAACGCAGGAGTAGGAGTGATGAGAGGTGAACAAGCTACGGGACGAGCTTGCTACATGACAGAGTTGAAGATGTTAATGAATGGGTTGAATATAGAACTCAAGGATGCTTCTTCCCCTTCGAAGGAAAATTCAGCATAGCAATTAAGGGTCCGACCTCAAGAGAGTCGCCCGGAGATGCGCTCGAGGATATAGACCCCAAAGAGGATAAGGAACCTGAGGACCGAAAGGCGACTCCTAATGAAACAACAGTGGACATTCCCATTGACGATGCGGATTCGACAAAAGTATTGAAGATTGGATCACAGCTAGATCCAATTCGAGCGAAAGAGTTGGCTGACTTTTTGAAGGCAAATCTGGATGTGTTTGCCTATACTCACGCTAACATGTATGGGATATCGCCTATTATTATGAGCCACTCTTTGAGTATCAACCCAAAACACCCGCCGGTCAAGCAAAAAACGCGGATGTTAGGCCCGGAGCGGTCAGCAGCCTTAAAGGAAGAAGTGGAGAAATTGAAGGATAATGGATTCATTAAGGACTCGAAATATCTCGACTGGATATCGAATCCTGTCCTGGTCAAAAAATCTAACGGGAAGTGGCGAATGTGCATTAACTTCTCTGACTTGAACAAGGCTTGTCCGAAAGATAGCTTTCCTCTTCCCAGGATTGATCAACCGGTGGATTCAACGGCCGAACACGAGCTCCTATCCTTTATGGTTGCCTATTCGGGATACAATCAAATTCTCATGCATATACCAGATCAGGAGCATACAAGTTTCATCACAGACTTAGGGTTATATTGCTACGTGGTAATGCCATTTGGATTAAAGAATGCAGGAGCCACATATCAACGCTTGGTCAACTGCATGTTCTATAATCAAATTGGAAAAACCATGGAAGTCTATGTGGACGACATGCTCGTGAAATCTAGACAGGCTCCCAATCATACAAAGGACTTGGCAGAGATGTTTGGCATTCTGCGAAGGTATGGGATGAAGTTGAACCCTCTAAAATGCTCGTTTGGGGTCACATCAAGGAAGTTCATCGGGTTTATTGTAAGTTCTCGAGGGATTGAGATTAATCCTAGCCAGATAGTAGCAATGAAGAACATTGAAGAACCACGGAAGATTAAAGACATTCAAAGCCTGGCAGGGAAGGTTGTTGCATTAAGCAGGTTTATCTCCAAAGCCACGGATAAGTGTGTCCCTTTCTTTGATTTGATAAAATGAGGTAAACGTAACTTCGAGTGGACTCCCGATTGTGTGGAGGCTTTCCAAAATCTATTGGACTTACTAGAGAAGCCCCCGATATTGTCAAAACCTGTGGACTATGAGGATTTGTTCATCTATCTAGCGGTGCCGTCTCATGCTGTCAGCACAACATTGGTGCGTGAAGAAGACAAGGTCCAGAGGCATGTATACTATGTAAGCAAGAATTAGCCGCTGCAGAATGTAATTATCCAACGATAAAAAAGCTTGCTTATAGACTCCTGATTGCCTCCCGGAAGCTCTGTCATTACTTTCAAGCTCATCTGATAGTTGTATACACTGATCAAACTCTAAGACAAGTGTTGCAAAGACTAGAAGCATTGGGCGATTACTTAAGTGGAATATCGAGTTGAGCCAATTTGATTTGAATTTTCAACCGTGAAGATCAAAAAGGGGGCAGGCCTTAGCCGACTTCATAGCAGAATTCACGATCCCCAAAGAAGAAACAATGGATGAAAAGGTTGTTGCTTCGAAAAATGAGTTAGAGCTTAGTCCGTGGAAGTTATATACGGACGGGGCCAAGAATGATCGAAGATCCAGTGCCGGAGATGTTTTAATCTCTCCTGAAGGATGATCTATTTAATATGCCCTGTGATTGGAATTTCCTGCCACCAATAATGATTCCGAGTATGAGGCCCTGATGGCCATTCTAAAACTCGCTAAGGAAATGGGAGTAAGGACACTGGATATATTCTGTGACTCCAAGACAATTGTCTACCAAGTTCGGAAGGAATTTGTGACCAAGGGACCTCGGCTTGTTACTTATCCTGGAAAAGTGGAAGAGCTGCTAGGCAACTTGTAACATTACAATATAACACACATTCCAAGAGTGGAAAATCAAAAGGTGGATCGACTGGCTAAGCTAGCGAGTTTTGACAACCCAGAGGAAACCGAAATGGTTCCGATAGAGATATTGGAATCACCAAGCTTCGACCTAATGGAAATTGAACTAGTCTTGGAAACTGAGCCAGAGAGGGAGTCATGGATGACACCAACAAAGAACTTCCTCAAGAGCGGAGTTCTTCCATCGAAGAAGAGCTAGAGACGAGCTGTAACACGTAAAGCTGCAAGATACGTTTTACAGGACGACGTCCTTTATCGCCAAGGGTTTTCCATGCCCCTGCTACGGTGTATAGCACACGACGACATCAAGCGTGTACTACAAGAAGTACATGAAGGTGAGTGTAGGGACCACACCGAGGGTCAAACCTTGGCAAAGAAATATTGCGGTACGGATATATTTGGCCTACCGTGATTAAAGATGTGGATGATTACTCACAACGCTGCGAGAATCGTCAAAGATTCGCTAAAATTCCCAGAGCATCTCCGACTTAGCTTAAGTCAATGGTAAGCCCATGGTCATTCGCCATGTGGGGAATTGATATTATTGGAGTTTTGTCTATCGCCAAAGGAGGAGCAAAGTATGCAATTGTTGTCGTGGATTATTTCACGAAATGGGTGGAAGCCGAACCCTTAACCGCGATCACGACAAGGAAAGTGATAAGTTTTGTGGTCAGAAATATTATTTGTCAATTCGGGATACCAAAAACCATTATAACTGATAATGGAACCCAATTTGACAGTGCCGAATTTAAAAACTTCTGTCAGAAATACAAGATTGATAAAAGGTATACCACTGTAGCTCACCCGCAGTCAAATGGACAGGCTGAAGCGATAAATAAAGTCATTAAATCTATTCTTAAGAAGCGGTTGGAGCGGGCCAAAGCCAAGTGGGTAGATGAGTTACCGCTAGCTTTGTGGGCCTACAGAACAACCTTTAAGATGACAACTGGCCATACTCCTTTTTCACTTTCTTTCGGATCGGAGGCAGTGATCCCGGTGGAACTTGAAGTCCCCTCTCATCGGGTGACATACTATGATCCAATGACGAATAGAGCACTCCTCCTAGAGTCCCTCAACATGGTTAAAGAAAAAAGAGACGAAGCAGACTTGCGTGCTTCAAGACATCGATGCCAAGTATCACGTTATTATGATAGAAAGGTTCGCACTAGGACCTTCGAACCAAGGGACTTAGTGTTGAAACGAGTCTTCCCGCCTCCAACCCAATTGGGTCCAAAGAGGGAAGGGTCTTATTCCATCCAACAGAAGCTTGATACGAGAACCTTCAAGCTAACGACCATGGATAGCGAAGAGATTCCCAGAGCTTGGACTGCTCAGCATTTGTGGCGATATCTGAGTTAAATATGTATTGATTTCTTTTATTTTTTATGAATTATGTAAAAAGGCACAACTTGCCTTGAAAAGTCTGTTTATGTGAACGAAGGATTATAAAGTGGATGTAGGCTATGACTTAGCTGAACCACTATAAAAACATCGTGTGTCATTTATTTTTCCTGCACTTTTTATATTCTGTGATTATTCTGTCTTGATTATGAAAATTCTAAACATTAAATTAAGATTAAAAAATTTAGATCAATTCACGTGCAGGAGCAAACGAAACGACCGTTTGCGTAACAGGATGGAAGGAATGAGAAGACAACATTCCTAACTCTAACTCTCATGAAACGAGAGAGAGTATAAAGGACGGGAAGACGATGTCCCTTGAGGCGTGAAGGTGCACCCGGATAAGAGACCGCCTCAATGCTACTCTAACCTGGTTATGAAACAGGAGAGTATAAAGAT
Organism: Allium sativum; assembly: GCA_030737875.1. NCBI lineage: Eukaryota > Viridiplantae > Streptophyta > Magnoliopsida > Asparagales > Amaryllidaceae > Allium > Allium sativum. Next base: position 185,956,888 of record CM060911.1, read on the forward strand.
GCTGAGAGGACAAGCATCAAAGACAAAGGAAAGTTAGCCCTGCCAGAGAGTCGGAGCTAACTAAACGCTAAACTTAATCAATCTTGAACAAGCCTTGCCTAGTCAGCCTGTTCAAGATTGATTGGGGGCATAACACACATGTCCCCAATTTATACTATCTACTGTCTAGTAATGATATCTTTATTGTACAATTATAATTTGACATGTTGTTTATCTGCATTCGTACTTAAATGATGAATTTGCAGATATTTGATGTTGTAGGAAATAAATTACTGTATTCACAAGTACGTGGATTTACACAGGAAAGCTAGACCAAAGATGCGAAAGTCGCGCTCGCTACAACAACAGCGGACCAGGGGATAAAACAAAATAAAGGACAAAGCCACTCTTCATTTGGGCTTCGTAGTAGACTTTGCCTTCTTGGCAGCCTTAAGCTTTTCTTTCTCATCTTTATCAGCTTCATTAATGATACGCTTTTTCTTCTTTTTTCTCCGAAATTGGAGTGCTGGAGTCCACGGATTTCTTCCCAGGAATTGGAACATTGGGATCAATAGAAGATTTTTTTAGCAAGTTCCTCCGTAATTGATCTAGTTGAAAGTATGACAACTAACCTTAATTCAGGAGGCACCACAGCAAGAGGCTTAAGACTTTCGGGGTTGTAACACCCCACCTCCGCCAGGGTGTCTCTTGCAAGCACTCTGACTTTGGAGGGGCGTTTGAATCGGGTAAACATGCATAATGATATATCAAGGCAGAACAAGAACATATGTATATATGTAAACAGAGTAAATAACATAGATAAAACAGCGGAAGATTTCAAACCATTTCAAAACAAGTCTGGTACAACATAATGTCAACTTTCCCAAATAAACAAGTCTAGATAAAAACAACATCAGCTGAAAAACTGAAATACATAAGTACTATCCCCAAAATAAGTGATAACCATAGCTAGCTTCATGTCAAGACCGTACATGAGCTAAAATCCCACAAGCAAGCGATCAGAAATCCAAGCTAAGCTCCAATATTCCCATCCTGAGAACCTGGGGGGGAACGGAAGAAAAGAGGCAAAAGAAAAACAGGTCAATCAAAAAGACTGAGTAAGCCCTACTACAATCAATGTAAACTGATAAAGTTAACTGACATGAGAAGCAGGGATGAACATAAGGATAACAACATACTAGCATGATGATTAACTAACAAGGTAGATAAAGGTGTCATCGCATAATCAGGTTTAAGGTTTTTGCACCACAGGTGTACTAGCAAGCTAACATGACTTGAATAAACAAGTATTGATCCCTTGGCCCAAGCTTTGGCCCAATAACATGAAATGACCCTAATACGAGGTCCAACCAAACGGTCTAATCGATCGGCTCCCTAAGCCTAACTCGTCACGTGTTGGTGTCAATACGGCCCAAAAATAATTGTAGTCGGACTGTGCCGGGTCTCCCGTCGGGTGTATCAAGCCCTATGGTGTCAACCCCTGGACACCATAAACATAAGTGCACAGTGTCGATCTACTGGTACCCATGCTTGACTTCTCCAAATACGGACTACGTGCACGACCATAGTCCGTCCGGAACTACATCGGCGTACCACTCGACCGTCGTTTTGGTCACTTATACCAGTCCAGTAATCGTGCCCCCACCCTAGCCTAGTCCCTAGGGTCTTAATGATACAAACTTGGGATTACTGCTGGAGTGGACCCCCATTGCTAGGATTTTCTAGTGGGTTAAGTACGGTTTAACCCTTTTACTAATCATGGATTAACTTGGTTAAGTGTAACGATGAGTTCACGACTTAACCCTGATTAATCTACCAAGCCCAAATTGGTTAAGTATTAAGTGGACCATGACTTAACCCTAATCATGAGGCATTAACTAATTTAATGTGCCTTAACCTCTCATATTAGACTTTGTTGCGGTTACTAGTTAAGCCGGTCGGTTCCGGGTAGCTTTACACCACAACTTGGTCTAAGCTCGGGTTCAAGGTACAACATGACCAACTTCTCACATTGGGTCCTATTGTTTGTAGCAACTAGTTAAGCCGGTCGGTTCCGGGTAGGTTTACGCTACAAACTCAACCCAACCTCGAGTTGGTCACACTTATATTTTCTAAGTGTCATGTCCATCATGTTTCCAAAACATATTACAAGTTTTCAAGAATTTGGGTAGACCTAACTTAATAGGTAAATTCCCAATGGGTAGACCTAACTTAATAGGTAAATTCCCAATCTTATGTTTTCATGTCTTTTAAGTTTACCCAACCCCAAACGCAATCCCATCGCTTACATAATCGCAATAGCGCATAAAGGATAGAAAGAGGGAACTTGGCATAAAGATGACAAATGGTGTTGAAGCCACAAGTTTAACATGGTGGCATATGAAATGTACATATGTTCATATACTTGCATATTGCATCATTAGGCCTCAAAAGTATGCATAAAACCAAACTTAGCATATAAGTGATACATGGTGATAAATGACATGTAGAAGTTGCCATAAGTTCGCATTTAGCCTCACATGCAAGTTATCATAAGGGATATGATAACTTACATGTTGCCAAAATGCAACCTTTAGCATAAAGCTTGAAGCTTTAAGCTCATAAACCCAAGATAAGCTTGCATAACATGATAACATGAGCAAAATGATCAACCCAAACTTGCATAACATAACTTGCATATCATATGGCAAACTTGCATATCATAACATAGCAAACTTGCATAACATAACATGATAAACTTGCATATCATAACATGGCAAACTTGCATAACATAACATGATAAACTTGCATATCATAACATGGCAAACTTGCATAGCATAACATGGTAAACTTGCATATCATAACATGGCATACTTGCATAACATAACATGATAAACTTGCATATCATAACATGGCAAACTTGCATAGCATAACATGGTAAAACTTGCATATCATAACATGGCATACTTGCATAACATAACATGATAAACTTGCATATCATAACATGGCAAACTTGCATATCATAATGATCAACCAAACTTGCATCATTCATTTAACTTTAGAGTTTAAATATGAAAGTAGAAAAGGGCTTACAATGCTTATGAAGACACAAATATATATATAGATTAAGACAAAGCCCTTATGCAATCAAATAAACCCAAAATGCAAGCTCCAATAGAAAAACCCTTGAGCCAAAATGATCAAAACCCTTGCTTTATGATGCAAATATGGAAACTTGACTTGAATGCAAGCTAATGACACTCATACAAGCTTGAAAACACTTGTATGCATGGAAAATCTCTCATAGAAATAACTTAGAAATTTTATGAAGAGAGTGGAGGCCATGAGAGGAATAATTTTGCCATAGTTTAGTTGTAGGGTTGAATAATGATGATTTAGGGTTAGGTTAGGGGCTTATTTATAGAGATTAGGATTAGTTTCAACCTTAGGATTAAACCCTAATTCCAATCTCAGCCCTTAAAACCGAATCTGGCCCCAAAACCTAACCAAAACCCCAAAATGGAGCACCAGGCAAAACTGCCCGGCTGAGCCAAGTCGACACCCAAGTCGACAGGGCTGTCGACTTGGGCCTAACCATGTCGACTGCCCAGTCGACAGGGCTGTCGACATGGGTGGTCTGGCGGGAAATTTCCCGCCTGCGCCCAACTGCCCTAATTTCCAAATTCAAACTTGAATTTGAAATCTGTTTTTTTTTTTTACTTTGAATTTTTCTGAAAACTTCGTTGGGCCTTAATCGGGTCATACGGACTCCGATTTTCGAAAACTCGGACTCTATTTCGCGTATTTTTCCGAAACGAACGCAATGGCATAGCCCGTTTCCCTCGTTTCAGATTTATAAATTAAATTCTGCCTCGATTTACGTTATAACAGGTTATTGAAAATACGGGTTGTTACATTCTCCCCTCCTTAAAGGATTTCGTCCCCGAAATCTTCAAGTTAGGAAGAACGTATCCTACCATCCAACATCCATCTACTCAAAACATCATCCACGAGCAATCATTGTCCTTACAAGATTCTAAATGTTGTATGAACATATGCAAAGGTGTGTGTATATGTACTTATCTAATGCAAATATCATCAATGCAAATTATGTTAGTGAAATGAATCCATATGTATGCAATTCCTAACATAATGTATAACATCTATATGTGTGCACATAACATACATCCATATGCAACATCCATGTGATACCACAAAAATTTTCATCCATGAATAAGCATAAACACTCATGCATATGCAATATGAGGAGTGTGTGAGCCGATCTAGTGCCTAATGTGTATAATGCATCCACGAGTAATCACTTGCAACCACTTGCAACCACTTGCAACCATCAAGCATAACATGTTTCAAACACATGTTTCATCCAAAGGGTTTCTACCTAAGGTTCTCATGACAAGATTAACATGATAAACTAGATAATCAAGACAAACATGGATAGCAAAAGATATGCTACAAAGAGATCGGGAAGATAAGCAGGATATACCCCTTTCGGATTACAAGAAATCCCTTCCTAACCCAACCCATATTCTATAAAAGCCCAAAAGGTTTAGTCAACCTAACGGACCCCTTCAAACCCTGACATGTATTACTAGCCAATAAGTCATACCTCCCGACAGAAATAGGACCGAGAATGGGACCGAGAGGATATACGTAAAAAGATAACATGCGAGTAAGCTCTACGGAACAATAGGGATCAAGGATATACTCTTATAAAGAGATTAAATGCGTGTATCTAGTCTTCGATCTTCTAAGCCGCATTTTCTTGTGCTTAATCCCATCGTGCCCTGACCGTCTTTTAACTTCGCAATTCCGTAGTTCTTAATTCTTGTTCCCAAAATATGAGTTAGAACTCATTTCACCGTTGCCTCTCGTTCCACTTCCACTTATTCTTTGCCTAAAATACTTGGCTTAAACATAACTGCGTGCTCATGGTTACGTGCAAGCTTTCCAAAATTCACTAGTGAATCCTGGATCTCGTTTACTTACTATAAAGTATTCCACGCAGCAGAACTTTTCTTGAAAATACCAATCCACATTTACCAATTGCTCTTACTAATGTAATTTTCTATAACTCATGCTTGAACGAAATGAACCATCTGCCTGTGAATGATAGGACGTCCTTAGATTCAGCCGTTTGCCCATGACTTCCCGTAGACTATCTCAAAACTGGCTAGTGAAGATTGAGTCACGGTTACTAACTATACTTGAGGGAACCTCGTGCAACCGCTTTATTTCTTGAAAGTAAACTGTCGCTAGCTATGATGCAGTCCTTTCGCTCTTTACCGGAGTGAAATGAGCACTCTTCGTGAGTCTACCTACTATGACCCACATGCTCGTATTCTCTTTCCTTGACCTAGGCAGTCCATCCACGAAATCCTTCGTGACGCTTTACTACTTCCATTGCGGGGACCTCCAATGGATGTAATAGCCCACCGGGCTTTTTATGACTCGGCCTTAATCTGTTGGCACAACATGCACCTTAGGACAAACTCGGCCACCTCCTCGAGTGATGTGCATCTTCAAGAGCCTTCTTTCTCTCATCGCGTCTTAGCCATCCCTTGTCATCTATAGCGAGGTGACTTATCATCTCGCCTCGAATCAACTTGTCCATGATCTCGACTAACTTCGGGTCTTCCTTCTGTGAAGTCCCTACTTGATCCAGAAGGGTAGGTCTAAGCTCAAGGGACGCTAACTAACTAATTAAACTGAGAGAACTTCTTACTTCAATTGTCCTCGTCGGAGCTTTTCGGTTTTGAACCGCGACCACTTTAGCAGGATCCACCACTAAGCCTTGCTTAGAAACTATGTGCCCAAGAAATCTATCTCCTTTTTCTCCAAAATGACATTTGGAGGACTTGGCTTTCAAATGATGCGCTCTAAGCGTATCCATCACCTCCTTGAGATGTCTAGCATGTTCTTCCTCGTTCTTTAAGAAAGTCAGGATATCATCTACAAAGACTACCACAAACTTGTTCAGGAACTCCCTAGGCACCCTACTCATCAAGTCCACGAAGTAGGCGGGTGCATTAGTTAAACCGAATGGCATGACCAGCTATTCTAAGAATCCATCTGGAGTTCTGAACGCAGTTTTGTCTATACTATCCTCAGCTACTCTGAGCTGAAGGGATCCAGTAGCAAGATCAAGAGAAAATAGATGTTCCTACAAGCTGATCAAACAAATCATCGATCCTTGGCAATGGTTGTCTATTCTCCTTGTTCTACTCACGATAATCAACACACGGGCGAAGCGAACTGTCCACATTAGTAGCGAATACTACTAGAGCACCTTCCTCGGAAATGCTTCATCGTATGAAGTTCTTCTCAAGCAACTCCTTGACTTGCTTTCTTAACTCTCATCTCGCGGGACCATGTGCCTAACCGGCCACGTAACTGGCTTGGCATTATCAACCAGATAAATGCGGAAATCAATCTCTCGCTTAGGGGTAACCCCCCCTTCACTTCACCCAAGATATCAGGATATTCTCGGACCACCCTCACCGATTGCAAACTATCGATAGATGAGTTGAGGGATTCAAGATAACACAACATGACGGGACCCATAGGGTTACAAGAAATTTTTAGGGTATTACCGAGGCGAGTCATGAGCCTCACAACCCTATGCTCAAAAATCAAGGATGGCTCCAAAACTGGACAATCGATCCATGCCCAAAAACAACCCATACCCCATGAAATCGAGAATATAAGCATCACACGAGAACTCTACACTAAAGATAGAGATTTTCAAATCCACGTAGATAATAGACAAATGGGCGTAAACCCCAATTGGATTTGAAACACGCACGGGATCATAAACTAGACTAGTACTTAGGTGCAAACTTTCAACTAGATCAGATGAAACAACTATGCGATGCGCCAGAATCAAACAAAGTACAAACAGGAAAATCAGAAATGTAAACAAGACTTTTAACAGAAACACTACCTCGATCATAAGCTGGAAGAACGATGTTGAGGGGATGAACTCGCCCTTCAGACGGTCTTGCACACTGAGTCAGACCTTGCCCTTGCTTCTTCGGGCAATCTTTGATGAAATGTCCAGTCTCACCGCAGAAAAAGCATTCACCATTCTTCCTTTTCCTCTTCTTACAATCCTTAATAAGATGAGTCGAACTTCCACAAGTAAAGCACTTCTTTTCCTTCTTATCTTTAGACTTCTCCTCCTTCTTTTTCATTTCCTTTTTGGGCCCCATTTTCTTGTTTTGAGACTCATTCACCTTGATTTCCTTCTTGTCACTCCTATTCTCTTCATTGAGTAGGGCCGTATTCACCAAACTCTCGAAAGTTGCCCCCAAGGGTATATGAGTCATGGGTAAACCATGTAATGGCTCGTTTAATCCTAGAGCAAAATATAGGGCCTTCTTCTGAGCTGTGTTAACCAAGTCTAAACCGACCCGAGCCAGTTGATTAAACTTATCTATGTATTCCCTAATAGTCATGTCCCCTTGCTTTAGTGATAGGAACCTCTCCATCTGAAGGTTCTCCTCTGCTGACGATAAAAACCTCAGTCCAAACCTTCTTTTGAACTCATCCCAAGTCTCAATTGGTCTAGTAGTGGTGGTGACTACCCACCAATAAGCAGCTTCCCCTTTCAATAACCATACCGCCAACAGAACTTTCCTACGATCTTCCACATCCAAGATATCAAAGAGGTCTTCAGTTTCCTTTAACAAGTTTCTTGCCTCCACAGAAGTCTCCGTTCCGTCAAAATTCTTGCAACCCATCGCCTTAAAGTGTTTGCAGATCTCCGCGAAATCCTCTTGTGGATGCTGAGGGGGAGGAGGAAGAGGAACCTCAGCGACAGGAGGAGGAGGAACATTAACTACCGGAGGAGGAGGAGGAACATCGGCGGGGCCGGCTTCGGTCGCCCTAGCCTCCAAAAGTCTCCTATACCAAACAGGTACGTGTACTCCCTCCGGAATGGCAAAGTTATTGGCCATACTGAAAACGAAGAAAAAGATAGATTCAGAATGGAGAAAAACGAAGGAATTTTGCTAATGGCTTTTTGGGGAATAGCCTTTAAAATAAACTAGACTTTTCTTTGGAAAATACTTTATACTTGGTTTTGAAAATAGTTTTCCAAAAGTTTTAAAAACCTTTTTGTTCCTTCTCGTAAACCATAAGCTCTGATACCAAATGTAACACCCCACCTCCGCCAGGGTGTCTCTTGCAAGCACTCTGACTTTGGAGGGGCGTTTGAATCAGGTAAACATGCATAATGATATATCAAGGCAGAACAAGAACATATGTATATATGTAAACAGAGTAAATAACATAGATAAAACATGGAAGATTTCAAACCATTTCAAAACAAGTCTAGTACAACATAATGTCAACTTTCCAAATAAACAAGTCTAGATAAAAACAACATCAGCTGAAAAACTGAAATACATAAGTACTATCCCCAAAATAAGTGATAACCATAGCTAGCTTCATGTCAAGACCGTACATGAGCTAAAATCCCACAAGCAAGCGATCAGAAATCCAAGCTAAGCTCCACTATTCCCACCCTGAGAACCTGGGGGGGGGAACGGAAGAAAAGAGGCGAAAGAAAAACAGGTCAGTCAAAAAGACTGAGTAAGCCATACTACAATCAATGTAAACTGATAAAGTTAACTGACATGAGAAGCAGGGATGAACATAAGGATAACAACATACTAGCATGATGATTAACTAACAAGGTAGATAAAGGTGTCATCGCATAATCAGGTTTAAGGTTTTTCCACCACAGGTGTACTAGCAAGCTAACATGACTTGAATAAACAAGTATTGATCCCTTGGCCCAAGCTTTGGCCCAATAACATGAAATGACCCTAATACGAGGTCCAACCAAACGGTCTAATCGATCGGCTCCCTAAGCCTAACTCATCACGTGTTGGTGTCAATACGGCCCAAACATAATTGTAGTCGGACTGTGCCGGGTCTCCCGTCGGGTGTATCAAGCCCTAGGGTGTCAACCCCTGGACACCATAAACATAAGTGCACAGTCTCGATCTACTGGTACCCATGCTTGACTTCTCCAAATACGGACTACGTGCACGACCATAGTCCGTCCGGAACTACATCGGCGTACCACTCGACCGTCGTTTTGGTCACTTATACCAGTCCAGTAATCGTGCCCCCACCCTAGCCTAGTCCCTAGGGTCTTAATGATACAAACTTGGGATTACTGCTGGAGTGGACCCCCATTGCTAGGATTTTCTAGTGGGTTAAGTACGGTTTAACCCTTTTACTAATCATGGATTAACTTGGTTAAGTGTAACGATGAGTTCACGACTTAACCCTGATTAATCTACCAAGCCCAAATTGGTTAAGTATTAAGTGGACCATGACTTAACCCTAATCATGAGGCATTAACTAATTTAATGTGCCTTAACCTCTCACATTAGACTTTGTTGCGGTTACTAGTTAAGCCGGTCGGTTCCGGGTAGCTTTACACCACAACTTGGTCTAACCTCGGGTTCAAGGTACAACATGACCAACTTCTCACATTGGGTCCTATTGTTTGTAGCAACTAGTTAAGCCGGTCGGTTCCGGGTAGGTTTACGCTACAAACTCAACCCAACCTCGAGTTGGTCACACTTATATTTTCTAAGTGTCATGTCCATCATGTTTCCAAAACATATTACAAGTTTTCAAGAATTTGGGTAGACCTAACTTAATAGGTAAATTCCCAATGGGTAGACCTAACTTAATAGGTAAATTTCCAATCTTATGTTTTCATGTCTTTTAAGTTTACCCAACCCCAAACGCAATCCCATCGCTTACATAATCGCAATAGCGCATAAAGGATAGAAAGTGGGAACTTGGCATAAAGATGACAAATGGTGTTGAAGCCACAAGTTTAACATGGTGGCATATGAAATGTACATATGTTCATATACTTGCATATTGCATCATTAGGCCTCAAAAGTATGCATAAAACCAAACTTAGCATATAAGTGATACATGGTGATAAATGACATGTAGAAGTTTCCATAAGTTCGCATTTAGCCTCACATGCAAGTTATCATAAGAGATATGATAACTTACATGTTGCCAAAATGCAACCTTTAGCATAAAGCTTGAAGCTTTAAGCTCATAAACCCAAGATAAGCTTGCATAACATGATAACATGAGCAAAATGATCAACCCAAACTTGCATAACATAACTTGCATATCATATGGCAAACTTGCATATCATAACATAGCAAACTTGCATAACATAACATGATAAACTTGCATATCATAACATGGCAAACTTGCATAACATAACATGATAAACTTGCATATCATAACATGGCAAACTTGCATAGCATAACATGGTAAACTTGCATATCATAACATGGCATACTTGCATAACATAACATGATAAACTTGCATATCATAACATGGCAAACTTGCATAGCATAACATGGTAAACTTGCATATCATAACATGGCATACTTGCATAACATAACATGATAAACTTGCATATCATAACATGGCAAACTTGCATATCATAATGATCAACCAAACTTGCATAATTCATTTAACTTTAGAGTTTAAATATGAAAGTAGAAAAGGGCTTACAATGCTTATGAAGACACAAATATATATATATATAGATTGAGACAAAGCCCTTATGCAATCAAATAAACCCAAAATGCAAGCTCCAATAGAAAAACCCTTGAGCCAAAATGATCAAAACCCTTGCTTTATGATGCAAATATGGAAACTTGACTTGAATGCAAGCTAATGACACTCATACAAGCTTGAAAACACTTGTATGCATGGAAAATCTCTCATAGAAATAACTTAGAAATTTTATGAAGAGAGTGGAGGCCATGAGAGGAATAATTTTGCCATAGTTTAGTTGTAGGGTTGAATAATGATGATTTAGGGTTAGGTTAGGGGCTTATTTATAGAGATTAGGATTAGTTTCAACCTTAGGATTAAACCCTAATTCCAATCTCAGCCCTTAAAACCGAATCTGGCCCCAAAACCTAACCAAAACCCCAAAATGGTGCACCAGGCAAAACTGCCCGGCTGAGCCAAGTCGACACCCAAGTCGACAGGGCTGTCGACTTGGGCCTAACCATGTCGACTGCCCAGTCGACAGGGCTGTCGACATGGGTGGTCTGGCGGGAAATTTCCCGCCTGCGCCCAACTGCCCTAATTTCCAAATTCAAACTTGAATTTGAAATCTGTTTTTTTTTTACTTTGAATTTTTCTGAAAACTTCGTTGGGCCTTAATCGGGTCATACGGACTCCAATTTTCGAAAACTCGGACTCTATTTCGTGTATTTTTCCGAGACGAACGAAATGGCATAGCCCGTTTCCCTTGATTTAGAATTATAAATTAAATTCTGCCTCGATTTACGTTATAACAGGTTATTGAAAATACGGGTTGTTACAGGGGTCTGTTTCCTCGACTTTCATCTGCATGCGTTTTTCCTGTTTGGCTTTTATCTCAGCCAAAGTCATATTATCAGCTTTCCCCGAAGCTCTAGTCACAACAACATCATCCTCCTCTTCATGTCCTTCGTCACCATCATCTTATATCTGAGCATCTATCATCTCCCTATGGTCAGAAGTCTCGGTGATGGGGAGCGCGGGATTTTTCTTAGTAACCTCCTCTTTTTTGTCCTCGGCTCCTCTTCCAGATTTTGGGACAGTGACTTTATCCCGTTTCTCCCGAGTTTCTCTAGCAGACCCTTCACCTGGAGTTGTCTTATGTGAGTCATCAATTTTATCAGATGATTTGATACCTACAGGACGAGAAGTAGCATTTATTAACTCAGGAGAAAACGCGGGACTTTCAATTGTTTGTCCAATAATGTAATGAAATGTCGAGATAGCTTTGGAAAATTGAGGTGAAAAAGTAGAAATACCCTCAGTAGATTTCTCAACTTGAGCAGCAGGGACTTCGTGAGCCAATCCGGCAGTAGAAGGTAGGGAAGAGGCCTCGGGGATCTCTGGCCTTTCTGGATCATACCTCTCTACTACGGCGGTTTCGACTATGGTAGAAGAAGAACCAATTTCAATGGTATCCTTTCCGTTGGCTTGACGTCTTTCCTCCTCCATAGCAGCGACAATAATTTTTTGCCTTACAGCTAAGCGGGTTGTTTCTTCACCTCTCAAGTCCTTCTCCATCAGCTTGTCCTCATCAATTGAGTCAACCCCAAGTTATGCTTTTTCCCACTCTACCAATTGGTCCCATGCATACACGAGGGGAAGAGGATAGTCCTTAAGCCAAGCAAGATTTCGATGATGAATCACCTGAGAAAAAAATCCAACCATAGTTTCACAGCTCTCGTCCATCTCCCTTTGAGTGTCTTTAAGTTGTTCGTTGATTTCCTCAACTTGTTGCAAAGCCGCGTTTACATTTCCTTCAGCAAGAGCTGCCCTCATTTCAGCTTCTAGTAACTTAGCCTCAAGCTCTGCGTTCTTTTTGGCTAAGTCTTCTTTCTCTTGGGCGAGACGAGTGCTCTCAGATTTAGGATCCTCAGCATGCTTCTTTAAATCAATTCGCTCTTGACTATGGGACTAAAGCTTGGAATGATAGCGCTTTTGTAATTATTCTAGTTGCCCCATATAATTATCTGCATCACATTGTGCGAGAACAAGTTTAGCTTGGGCATCCTCCAGGTCTCTCTCAGAATTTTCAATAGCCCTTGCGTCATACTCGGCGGCATCAGCCATAGTTTTTACATCTGCCATTAGATCGCTAATAATTTTGGAGAGAGTTTTCGCATACTTCTTCATTTCCTTATATTGTTCGTCCGCGAAATCTATAGTAGCCTTGATATCGTTGGCTCAATCAGGTTCTACCTGTTTGAGTTTAGGGACAAAATGCATGTGCCTGAAATGGTGCTCGGAAAATTTCTGCCTCAGAACTTCCAGTCTAGCCTGGTTCTCGTCATTAAGAATAACCGGTCTTGTGGTAGCTATGTCAACAGTGCAACGAGATAGCTTTGTGGTGGGTCGGCTCTTTCATGCATCATTTCCCGATACTGGTTGTTTCTCCTTTGGATCAGGGACCCTTTTTGAGGTACCGTCTTGGGGAGTCTTGCCCTTAGATGGAGCAGAAGGCTTAGCGTTGTACTTATCATTCTCATGATGTTAAGGATGATTCTTGCGTTTGTCTGAGTCTTTGTGGTGTGGGGATCGAGGATGGGAAGACCAATAAGGCCTTGGAGGTCGATCCCTCCTGTCATCTCTGCTCCTACTCTCATGCCGATCAGGCCTCACATCGAGATCCATTGGGAGCATACTCGAACGAACATCTCGCATATAGTATCGCTGCCACACCATTTGTCCTATAAGAAAAAATGAAGGAATATTAGAGTTAACATTAACATAAAACTCAAGTGTTGTGACGTGCAGTACTAGAGTGCAGTGTGTTTCCTAAAGTGTTGATTCCCCCCAAAACAGACCAGAGCATTTTTGGAATACAACATAAATACAATAAAACAGAACACAGATACAATATAGCAAAGGAGATTCATAGAGTAATAACATTATAGCAGCGGAAAAATATAATGTCATCAATCACAGAAATTCCACAGTCACAGAAAACTAAGATTATTACAACAAGTTTGCAGAAAAGAAATAAGTTTGATGTCTAAAAAGAAAAGAAAAGATGCCAATAGAAACAAAAAGTCTTCAAGCTACAAGTCATCACCTCTTCTCCCAAGCAGAATCCAAGAGAGAGAAAATAAGCAGCTTCAAAGAAAACTCCAAGCAAAGAATGAACCTGTCTACTTGGCTGCCCGTGTAGAAGAGAGGGCACCCAAGTTTGCAAAAAGGTGAAACAAACTATGGGTCAGTCGTGGGACTGGTGTGAGAATTCTTAAATAACTTATACTAATAAAAATAAGGCAAATCCAAAAGACCACGCCGCTAACGCGGAACGGGTTTACTCTAAGGGACTGCCGTGCATAATTTAAAGTGTCATAATAAATGATTAAGTAAGTCGTCAACAACGCAATGTCTTTTGAAAAATGGAACCACCATAAGACGCAGGTCCCATCACACAATGCAACGCACACCAAGAGGATAGAGTTTTACCTTATGGTGGTTAAACATGCTAAATACGCCAAATACGAAACTAATACTATTATTAGTGTATATGAAAACATTTCAAAATAAATGTATTAATCCTAGGAAGCATAGGTACCATATATTATGCCTCCGTACTAGTAATACAATCAAATCCGTCGGGGTCGTATTGGAAATTTGGGTTTCCATCATGAGTCCAGGCTAGGGAGGACTCCTTACCGATTCGAGACACTCTAGTTAATGCCCCAGGATTACCCGCAGTTAACCCTTGGAAAATGGCAGGGCCGGTCCTCACATACAGCTTAGAGGATTAGTTATTCCTAAGCACACGTTCCCCGGTCCTATAGGACCTATCCGAGGCGCCTCATTTCATCATCCTCCAAAAGTAAAATGACTACTAACTAGAAAGAAACGTGCTACTTTCCCTGCGTTCCCTTCCCCCTTTTTAGACTCTACCGGTTTGTGAGGCTCGTGAAGTCATGTTCTTCATACCACAAGGTTCTGCTTTACAACAAGAAACCCTGATCATTGCATCTTAGTATGCCACACCGTCACTCCATACCGTACTATTGATCTTCCGTCACTATATAAACGGGTGTTAAGTAGAGAATAAATTTTCTACCACCAATCGTTTATATATTAACTGAATATCAACAACATAATATTTTGTGGGGTACGATGTCAGACACACCATCCATTTATACCCATGCTCTAGGTCTGAACTAGGGTCAAACCCGTGAAATCAACACGTACGTTTGGGCAATTACCCCGACCCTTGAATTGGGATCAAACCAACTCAGAGTCTTGATCGTTGTCCATTCGAGGGGAGATTTACGGTCTTCATACGCCGTCCTCATACTTGAATTCTTGAAATCGTACGATCATTTGGAATGGGATTAACCCGGTCTTTCCAAATAATCTCGCATTCATATATTTTGAGAAAAACATATTTCATATCGTTATTTTATTTTATAACGATTAATTCTTGCCTTAATTATTTAATATAATTAATTCCTTATTTAACGACGCTTCAGGTCAAGGGCGACCTTGGCGCTGTTTTCAATCAATTTTGTTTTTCACTTTCCTCAAAATCTAACCGCTGGATTTTAGCGTAGCATATATCGTTGGAAAGATTTTTCCAAGACGGTCCTAACGGTTTCAGTTTTGGGAAAATCCGACGGTCGGATCTTCCAGTATATTCGTTTAAAAGTTCGATTTCAAAACACGAACTACTGCGCTCGATTCGTTATATTATAATTATATATATATAATATACATATATAATTCGTTTAGTTTATCGTCCCTACGTGCAGCTTACATTTCTCTTAACTTTCACCTTTCTACTTACCTGACAATGTAGTTTAGGATTAGACGATAATTCTTCCCTTTTTAATTCATTATTATTTATTTTATACTTTATAATTTTCATTTAAGAATGTAAATTATAACGTGCCATCCCATTCATTTCTTTATATATTTCTTTTCCAATTTCATTATGAATAATGAACACTTTCCTATGGTGTAAGTTCCCTTTTACCTACATTATAATGTTAATGTTTCAATACAGTTACTCACCTTTCATTTAACATTATAAATAATGTTATTCTTACATACGTTTCATTTCTTTTATTTAACATTATAAATAATGTTAAACCTTACATACAGTTTCATTTCTTTTATATAGCATTATAAATAATGTTAATTCTTCCTACGGAGTGAATTCTCTTTTTTTATATACATTATAAAATAATGTTAATACCATACGGTATAAATTCTTATGTGTTAACATTAAAATTAAATGTTAACTTGACATACGATGAAATTTTCTCTTATATTAACATTAAAAATAATGTTAACTACATACAGTGTTATTTTCTTTTTAACATTAACCTTAAAATGTTAATATCATACAATGGTGTTATTCTTATAATATAATGCATAAATAAAATGTAATCTCTTTCCTACAGTTAATCCTCTTTAAATTACCATTATAACTAATGTCGATTTCCCATGCATTGTAAATTACTTATTTTTAACATTAAAAATAATGTACTCTTCCTACGATAGAAATACTCTTTTTATTAACATTTGAAATAATGTTACATTTACATACAATAAATGTTAATGAACCATATAGTGAGTTTTTCTCTTTTATTTTCCATTCCATTAACATTAGAAATAAATGTTAATGAATCATACAATGCATTTTCTATATTTTTAATATAGACAAAAATGTAAAATTATCATATGGTGAAATTTTCTATATAACATTAACAAAAATTTTCCATTCAACATACGGTGAAAATTTTCTATAATTCTAATATTAACACAAATGAATGTTAATCTCATACGGTTCATTTTCTTAGTACATAACATTAAAAATAATGTTAATGAATCATACGGTGACATTTTCATATTTAACAAAATAAGTATCAATCAATCATACGGTAAATATTTTCATTTTTTTTTTTACAAAATGCTATTTTATCATACGATGCAAATTTATATTTTTATAACATGCCCAAAAATGTTATTTAACATACAATGCAAACTTATATGACCAAAAATGTTATTTAACATACACTGCAAACTTATATTTTTATAACATTAAATAAAAATGACAAAAATACCATTCACATACAATGCATTCTTATATGTTAAACATTAAATGAAAATGACAAAAATACTATTCACATACAATGCATTCTTATATGTTAAACATTAAATAAAAATGACAAAAATACTATTCACATACAATGCATCCTTATATGTTAAACATTAAATGAAAATGACAAAAATACTATTCACATACAATGCATCCTTATATGTTAAACATTAAATAAAAATGAAAAAAATACTATTCACATACAATGCATCCTTATATGTTAAACATCAAATAAAAATGACAAAAATACTGTTCACATACAATGCATCCTTATATGTTAAACATTAAATAAAAATGACAAAAATACTTTTATCTTGACATTAAAATAATGCTAAATCATCCCTTCTTTTTATATAACAAAAATGAATGTTAATTTAATATGCATTCATTTCATTTTTAATTAAAAATAAATGTTAATTTAACCTACAATACATTTTCCTTTTTATTAACATTAACAATAAATGTTAATTTTACATGCCTTACATTTCATATTTATTAACATTAAAAATAAATGTTAATTTTTCATGAAATGAAAATTCTTTTATTTCTTAACACTTAAACAAAAATGTTATTTTACTAACAATGCATTTTCTATTTTTTTTTTAACATAACCAAAATGCTAGTTTACATAAAATGCAAATTTATATATTTAACATGACAAAACGCTGGTTTAACATACAGTGCATTTTTATATTAATAACATGACAAAAATGCTGATTTAACATACAGTGTATTTTCTATGTAACATTAACAAAAATGTTATTGAATCATACGGTGTATATTTTCATATTTTAACATAATAAAAATGTCATTTATTTCATACGATGTATATTTTCATATTTTAACATAACAAAAATGTCATTCATTTCATACGATGCATATTTTCATATTTTAACATAACAAAAAGTTATATTATCATACGAAGTCATTTTCTATATTAATATGTACAAAATGACTTCTCTAACATACAATGAACAAATTCAACATTTTCTATTTTAGTATATTAAAATGTTAATTATCATACAATGAACATTTTCAACATTTTCCACAAATGTCATTATCATAAGGTGACCGTTCTTTATATTAACATTAAATAAAAAAGTTAATTTCATACGGTGAACATTATATTAACAAAAATTGCTCATTAACATACGGTGAATAATTTCTATTTTAATATTGACAAAATTTATCAATTAACATACTATGGCAATTCCTATTTTATTAATGAACAAAAATAGTGTCCATCAACATACGGTGTATAATCCCATTTTATAATGACACAAATTTTTCCACAAACATATAGTGACATATTCTATTTTATAATGACAAAAATAGTTCATTTCATACGGTGACATATTCAATTTTATACATACCAAATGTCATTGAACATACAATGAATAATCTTCTATTTCTAAACATTGACAAAAATGCCAATGAACATACCATGAATAATTTTCTATTAAATATTGAACAAATTTGTTCATTAACATAGTCAATTCTATTTACCTATGAACATGAAATCAAGGGATCTAATATTAGCCATTCAATCATATAACAAGGCATCACCAAATCATAACCAACAACAGATCAGAATCATATTATAATCGCATCATATACTGAATAGTTTATGTTAATGTAAAATTTTTAAATAAAGGATTCTCACCTTGAATTTTTTGGCCAAAATTTTACTGTCTCCTTTTCAGCTGCGGTCTGCGCCATCGCGAAGCTCTTAATTTTGTGATTCCAACGCAATTTACGGTTCGACAAACGGACCTCGTATGAAAGAGTTATGAATTTTTAAAGATCGGGTAATTAAATAATTAATTAATATTCGTGAAAATACCTAAAAATTTCACTGTCTCAGAATTGGACAAAATTAGTGTCCACGCGTCCATCTCGTCGCCACGATCCCAACGCACCTGAAATCGTCGATTTTCGACTTCGTATGAGTGAGTTATGCAATTTTAAAGTTCTGGAAATTAATTAAATAATTTAAAAATAAAATAGAAAATACCCTCAGCCCGTTGACCGAAAAACACTGTTCACCGCCGAACTTTGACCGCACTTTGCCGCTGCCTCGGACCACCTGACGCCACGGGACCACCGCCAATGTCTTCGTCTTGGCGAGACGCACCCCTAAAGCTTCTCCGATCATCGGGAAATCGCCTAGAAAGGATTTCGCCTCGCGGGTCCCACAGGCCGCCTCACACCTCCAAACTGTCTGAAATTTGGCGAGCACCTCCACCTCACATAGACGAAGAACTTCCGTGTTCGTGACTTCGTCTAATTCTTCCTCGATTCACGGGAATTTCTTGATTTACGTTTTGAGCTTCTGAATTTCGAAAACAGCGAGCTTTAAGACGAGATTCCGGCGAATCCGAGCGCTGTTTGACAAAACCGACTACACCATTAGCTTCGTATCGTCGAGACCTTCGAGAGGACATATAATTTGCTATGGTTTGAAGAGATTTTATTTTCGACAAATTTTAGAGGAAGAGAGAGCCGCCATGGAAATTGAGAAAAATGATGGAAAATAGAAGTGGCTGCTGAGCATTTCGAATTTCAGCCCTAATTCTCAGAAAAAAGATAATATATACCATGGGTTTAATTTTGGTTTGGGCCCAAATATCATTACGTGCCCAATTACTCAATTTTCAACTGTTTTCTTCAATTCAGAAATTCTTATAAATACATGCGAATTTCAAAATTAATAAATTTTTAAACATAATTATTTCAGGTCATTACGAACCCAACGAACCTGATTTCGTAATTTTCCGATTCCGTATGAATTTATTATAAATTTCCGAAGTCTGAAAATAGGCTGTATTTCCACTGTAAAAATTATAAAGGCCACAAAATAATTCCAAAAATTATAAATTTTATAATTTAACCTTAATTTAATATTCCGAATCCATAGAAACTGGTTTCGTCGAATTCGGAGTTCGTTTGCAAAAATTCTATTTTTCAGGTGTATATTTTAATATTTAAAAATACCAAAAATAGTGGAATTTTTCCGAAACTCAAAAATATAAGTTTTTATAGTCATTTTTATATGTAAACAACATTCTAAAACCAATGGAGATGGTTTCGGGTCTTAATTCCTTATTCTGCAAAATGTAGCATTTTGGCCCTTATAAATTTCATAGCGACCTTTCTAAAAATTGAATTAGCCATAACTTTTGATTTCCGCTATGAAATTTCGATTTTTCGGATTCGTTGGAAAGATATTTTTAAATAGATTCTAATATTTTTGGTTTCACTAAAATCCGTTAAATTTTGCATCCTGTACATTCAGTTAAAGTTTCAAATTAAAATTTCAAACTGCAGCGCTTGTTTTCAATTCCTTTTATATATAAATTAAATTTATTCGTTTTAACTTCGATTAGAATAAATCAATCATTTAAAATAAATTTAAATTTAAATTCATTAAAATTAAAATTTATTTTGGCCCTAAAATCCTGGGTCGTTACAATCTCCCCCACTTAAGAACTTTTCGTCCCCGAAAAGAAAAAGTAAAATAGAAGAGGAAGAGAGGAAGAATAAACACAGGGAATGTTTTTAACAGAGATGGTACCGTCTATAACATCAGGCTTTCCTCCTCCTTCAGTAAAAGCTGCTACTGAAGAAGTTGGTCCTTTCGCTCCTTCGTACACATGTGCCAATTGAGCATCGCCACTTCTCTTAGTCTTCTTCGAAAGTATGATCAAGGAAAGAGTCAAAACAACAGAAAAGGTGATTCTAAAAGATCGAAGGATGAATGAAAAGATGACGATAAAATGACTGGCTATTATGTATCTCATGAACTGTTCGCCATAGAATATAGTGATTCTACGTAAACGAATTATTATAGATATGTTGTACTCCGCTTTGTAAACCAAAGCTCTGATACCAACTGTGATGACCCCAAACTTCCACGAGTGAAAGCAGGAGAAATCATTTTTGGAATACAACATAAATACAATAAAACAGAACACAGATACAATATAGCAAAGGAGATTCATAGAGTAATAACATTATAGCAGCGGAAAAATATAATGTCATCAATCACAGAAATTCCACAGTCACAGAAAACTAAGATTATTACAACAAGTTTGCAGAAAAGAAATAAGTTTGATGTCTAAAAAGAAAAGAAAAGATGCCAATAGAAACAAAAAGTCTTCAAGCTACAAGTCATCACCTCTTCTCCCAAGCAGAATCCAAGAGAGAGAAAATAAGCAGCTTCAAAGAAAACTCCAAGCAAAGAATGAACCTGTCTACTTGGCTGCCCGTGTAGAAGAGAGGGCACCCAAGTTTGCAAAAAGGTGAAACAAACTATGGGTCAGTCGTGGGACTGGTGTGAGAATTCTTAAATAACTTATACTAATAAAAATAAGGCAAATCCAAAAGACCACGCCGCTAACGCGGAACGGGTTTACTCTAAGGGACTGCCGTGCATAATTTAAAGTGTCATAATAAATGATTAAGTAAGTCGTCAACAACGCAATGTCTTTTGAAAAATGGAACCACCATAAGACTCAGGTCCCATCACACAATGCAACGCACACCAAGAGGATAGAGTTTTACCTTATGGTGGTTAAACATGCTAAATACGCCAAATACGAAACTAATACTATTATTAGTGTATATGAAAACATTTCAAAATAAATGTATTAATCCTAGGAAGCATAGGTACCATATATTATGCCTCCGTACTAGTAATACAATCAAATCCGTCGGGGTCGTATTGGAAATTTGGGTTTCCATCATGAGTCCAGGCTAGGGAGGACTCCTTACCGATTCGAGACACTCTAGTTAATGCCCCAGGATTACCCGCAGTTAACCCTTGGAAAATGGCAGGGCCGGTCCTCACATACAGCTTAGAGGATTAGTTATTCCTAAGCACACGTTCCCCGGTCCTATAGGACCTATCCGAGGCGCCTCATTTCATCATCCTCCAAAAGTAAAATGACTACTAACTAGAAAGAAACGTGCTACTTTCCCTGCGTTTCCTTCCCCCTTTTTAGACTCTACCGGTTTGTGAGGCTCGTGAAGTCATGTTCTTCATACCACAAGGTTCTGCTTTTCAACAAGAAACCCTGATCATTGCATCTTAGTATGCCACACCGTCACTCCATACCGTACTATTGATCTTCCGTCACTATATAAACGGGTGTTAAGTAGAGAATAAATTCTCTACCACCAATCGTTTATATATTAACTGAATATCAACAACATAATATTTTGTGGGGTACGATGTCAGACACACCATCCATTTATACCCATGCTCTAGGTCTGAACTAGGGTCAAACCCGTGAAATCAACACGTACGTTTGGGCAATTACCCCGACCCTTGAATTGGGATCAAACCAACTCAGAGTCTTGATCGTTGTCCATTCGAGGGGAGATTTACGGTCTTCATACGCCGTCCTCATACTTGAATTCTTGAAATCGTACGATCATTTGGAATGGGATTAACCCGGTCTTTCCAAATAATCTCGCATTCATATATTTTGAGAAAAACATATTTCATATCGTTATTTTATTTTATAACGATTAATTCTTGCCTTAATTATTTAATATAATTAATTCCTTATTTAACGACGCTTCAGGTCAAGGGCGACCTTGGCGCTGTTTTCAATCAATTTTGTTTTTCACTTTCCTCAAAATCTAACCGCTGGATTTTAGCGTAGCATATATCGTTGGAAAGATTTTTCCAAGACGGTCCTAACGGTTTCAGTTTTGGGAAAATCCGACGGTCGGATCTTCCGGTATATTCGTTTAAAAGTTCGATTTCAAAACACGAACTACTGCGCTCGATTCGTTATATTATAATTATATATATAATATACATATATAATTCGTTTAGTTTATCGTCCCTACGTGCAGCTTACATTTCTCTTAACTTTCACCTTTCTACTTACCTGACAATGTAGTTTAGGATTAGACGATAATTCTTCCCTTTTTAATTCATTATTATTTATTTTATACTTTATAATTTTCATTTAAGAATGTAAATTATAACGTGCCATCCCATTCATTTCTTTATATATTTCTTTTCCAATTTCATTATGAATAATGAACACTTTCCTATGGTGTAAGTTCCCTTTTACCTACATTATAATGTTAATGTTTCAATACAGTTACTCACCTTTCATTTAACATTATAAATAATGTTATTCTTACATACGTTTCATTTCTTTTATTTAACATTATAAATAATGTTAAACCTTACATACAGTTTCATTTCTTTTATATAGCATTATAAATAATGTTAATTCTTCCTACGGAGTGAATTCTCTTTTTTTATATACATTATAAAATAATGTTAATACCATACGGTATAAATTCTTATGTGTTAACATTAAAATTAAATGTTAACTTGACATACGATGAAATTTTCTCTTATATTAACATTAAAAATAATGTTAACTACATACAGTGTTATTTTCTTTTTAACATTAACCTTAAAATGTTAATATCATACAATGGTGTTATTCTTATAATATAATGCATAAATAAAATGTAATCTCTTTCCTACAGTTAATCCTCTTTAAATTACCATTATAACTAATGTCGATTTCCCATGCATTGTAAATTACTTATTTTTAACATTAAAAATAATGTACTCTTCCTACGATAGAAATACTCTTTTTATTAACATTTGAAATAATGTTACATTTACATACAATAAATGTTAATGAACCATATAGTGAGTTTTTCTCTTTTATTTTCCATTCCATTAACATTAGAAATAAATGTTAATGAATCATACAATGCATTTTCTATATTTTTAATATAGACAAAAATGTAAAATTATCATATGGTGAAATTTTCTATATAACATTAACAAAAATTTTCCATTCAACATACGGTGAAAATTTTCTATAATTCTAATATTAACACAAATGAATGTTAATCTCATACGGTTCATTTTCTTAGTACATAACATTAAAAATAATGTTAATGAATCATACGGTGACATTTTCATATTTAACAAAATAAGTATCAATCAATCATACGGTAAATATTTTCATTTTTTTTTTTACAAAATGCTATTTTATCATACGATGCAAATTTATATTTTTATAACATGCCCAAAAATGTTATTTAACATACAATGCAAACTTATATGACCAAAAATGTTATTTAACATACACTGCAAACTTATATTTTTATAACATTAAATAAAAATGACAAAAATACCATTCACATACAATGCATTCTTATATGTTAAACATTAAATGAAAATGACAAAAATACTATTCACATACAATGCATTCTTATATGTTAAACATTAAATAAAAATGACAAAAATACTATTCACATACAATGCATCCTTATATGTTAAACATTAAATGAAAATGACAAAAATACTATTCACATACAATGCATCCTTATATGTTAAACATTAAATAAAAATGAAAAAAATACTATTCACATACAATGCATCCTTATATGTTAAACATCAAATAAAAATGACAAAAATACTGTTCACATACAATGCATCCTTATATGTTAAACATTAAATAAAAATGACAAAAATACTTTTATCTTGACATTAAAATAATGCTAAATCATCCCTTCTTTTTATATAACAAAAATGAATGTTAATTTAATATGCATTCATTTCATTTTTAATTAAAAATAAATGTTAATTTAACCTACAATACATTTTCCTTTTTATTAACATTAACAATAAATGTTAATTTTACATGCCTTACATTTCATATTTATTAACATTAAAAATAAATGTTAATTTTTCATGAAATGAAAATTCTTTTATTTCTTAACACTTAAACAAAAATGTTATTTTACTAACAATGCATTTTCTATTTTTTTTTTAACATAACCAAAATGCTAGTTTACATAAAATGCAAATTTATATATTTAACATGACAAAACGCTGGTTTAACATACAGTGCATTTTTATATTAATAACATGACAAAAATGCTGATTTAACATACAGTGTATTTTCTATGTAACATTAACAAAAATGTTATTGAATCATACGGTGTATATTTTCATATTTTAACATAATAAAAATGTCATTTATTTCATACGATGTATATTTTCATATTTTAACATAACAAAAATGTCATTCATTTCATACGATGCATATTTTCATATTTTAACATAACAAAAAGTTATATTATCATACGAAGTCATTTTCTATATTAATATGTACAAAATGACTTCTCTAACATACAATGAACAAATTCAACATTTTCTATTTTAGTATATTAAAATGTTAATTATCATACAATGAACATTTTCAACATTTTCCACAAATGTCATTATCATAAGGTGACCGTTCTTTATATTAACATTAAATAAAAAAGTTAATTTCATACGGTGAACATTATATTAACAAAAATTGCTCATTAACATACGGTGAATAATTTCTATTTTAATATTGACAAAATTTATCAATTAACATACTATGGCAATTCCTATTTTATTAATGAACAAAAATAGTGTCCATCAACATACGGTGTATAATCCCATTTTATAATGACACAAATTTTTCCACAAACATATAGTGACATATTCTATTTTATAATGACAAAAATAGTTCATTTCATACGGTGACATATTCAATTTTATACATACCAAATGTCATTGAACATACAATGAATAATCTTCTATTTCTAAACATTGACAAAAATGCCAATGAACATACCATGAATAATTTTCTATTAAATATTGAACAAATTTGTTCATTAACATAGTCAATTCTATTTACCTATGAACATGAAATCAAGGGATCTAATATTAGCCATTCAATCATATAACAAGGCATCACCAAATCATAACCAACAACAGATCAGAATCATATTATAATCGCATCATATACTGAATAGTTTATGTTAATGTAAAATTTTTAAATAAAGGATTCTCACCTTGAATTTTTTGGCCAAAATTTTACTGTCTCCTTTTCAGCTGCGGTCTGCGCCATCGCGAAGCTCTTAATTTTGTGATTCCAACGCAATTTACGGTTCGACAAACGGACCTCGTATGAAAGAGTTATGAATTTTTAAAGATCGGGTAATTAAATAATTAATTAATATTCGTGAAAATACCTAAAAATTTCACTGTCTCAGAATTGGACAAAATTAGTGTCCACGCGTCCATCTCGTCGCCACGATCCCAACGCACCTGAAATCGTCGATTTTCGACTTCGTATGAGTGAGTTATGCAATTTTAAAGTTCTGGAAATTAATTAAATAATTTAAAAATAAAATAGAAAATACCCTCAGCCCGTTGACCGAAAAACACTGTTCACCGCCGAACTTTGACCGCACTTTGCCGCTGCCTCGGACCACCTGACGCCACGGGACCACCGCCAATGTCTTCGTCTTGGCGAGACGCACCCCTAAAGCTTCTCCGATCATCGGGAAATCGCCTAGAAAGGATTTCGCCTCGCGGGTCCCACAGGCCGCCTCACACCTCCAAACTGTCTGAAATTTGGCGAGCACCTCCACCTCACATAGACGAAGAACTTCCGTGTTCGTGACTTCGTCTAATTCTTCCTCGATTCACGGGAATTTCTTGATTTACGTTTTGAGCTTCTGAATTTCGAAAACAGCGAGCTTTAAGACGAGATTCCGGCGAATCCGAGCGCTGTTTGACAAAACCGACTACACCATTAGCTTCGTATCGTCGAGACCTTCGAGAGGACATATAATTTGCTATGGTTTGAAGAGATTTTATTTTCGACAAATTTTAGAGGAAGAGAGAGCAGCCGCCATGGAAATTGAGAAAAATGATGGAAAATAGAAGTGGCTGCTGAGCATTTCGAATTTCAGCCCTAATTCTCAGAAAAAAGATAATATATACCATGGGTTTAATTTTGGTTTGGGCCCAAATATCATTACGTGCCCAATTACTCAATTTTCAACTGTTTTCTTCAATTCAGAAATTCTTATAAATACATGCGAATTTCAAAATTAATAAATTTTTAAACATAATTATTTCAGGTCATTACGAACCCAACGAACCTGATTTCGTAATTTTCCGATTCCGTATGAATTTATTATAAATTTCCGAAGTCTGAAAATAGGCTGTATTTCCACTGTAAAAATTATAAAGGCCACAAAATAATTCCAAAAATTATAAATTTTATAATTTAACCTTAATTTAATATTCCGAATCCATAGAAACTGGTTTCGTCGAATTCGGAGTTCGTTTGCAAAAATTCTATTTTTCAGGTGTATATTTTAATATTTAAAAATATCAAAAATAGTGGAATTTTTCCGAAACTCAAAAATATAAGTTTTTATAGTCATTTTTATATGTAAACAACATTCTAAAACCAATGGAGATGGTTTCGGGTCCTAATTCCTTATTCTGCAAAATGTAGCATTTTGGCCCTTATAAATTTCATAGCGACCTTTCTAAAAATTGAATTAGCCATAACTTTTGATTTCCGCTATGAAATTTCGATTTTTCGGATTCGTTGGAAAGATATTTTTAAATAGATTCTAATATTTTTGGTTTCACTAAAATCCGTTAAATTTTGCATCCTGTACATTCAGTTAAAGTTTCAAATTAAAATTTCAAACTGCAGCGCTTGTTTTCAATTCCTTTTATATATAAATTAAATTTATTCGTTTTAACTTCGATTAGAATAAATCAATCATTTAAAATAAATTTAAATTCATTAAAATTAAAATTTATTTTGGCCCTAAAATCCTGGGTCGTTACAGCCCGGACTGAGGCCGGTATGTGTAGTCTCCCTGGACTTCATGGGAGTATCTTCTTCCTCAGAAGTGAGAGTAAGAGTATTAGTTGCAAAATCATCTGCAGTATAAAAGGTCTCGGGCAAGGAAGATCTCCTAAATCCCGATATATAGGGTCATCAACTGTAGTCTTATCTCCTAAAGAAATGACTGATGGCAACTCCTTTGGAGAAATTGGCCTCTCAGGGGTAGCTACGTCTTCAAGAGTGATATTTTTATCTCTGTCCTTCTCAGTTATGTTCGCTAGTTCATCATCCTGATTCGAAGATGGAGAAGGAGGGTCCCTAAGGGGTACTGTTGGACTTTTCGAGCTATCTCCTATCTCAGGAATAATATCAACTGGGGGTATGTACACCTAAGGGCCTTCTCCATGTCCTATGCTACGAGTTATGGCAAGTAGACGGTACCGATGTAGATATTCATCCACCAAGCAATCCTTAATGATTAAGAACTTTTGGTCACCATTAAGTAATCGATTCAAACGATCAAATTGTATGGGAAGCTTCTCTTGTGGAGGATTAGGAACTGTAAAGAGAAAAAGGCAATGCTTAATAAATGTAAGATAAAGGATGGAACTGAAACTCAAAAAAATCTAAGTCCCTACTTGATTTTATCCATCTTCTGGCACACCCGAGCTGTTGCTTGATATAAAACCATTCGGGTTTTGGATCCCCAGCATTACTACTAAACGGAACGGTGATAATTTTTCTTTTCGGCACCGATTCAAAATATACGAAGGACGGGGTGTCATTGTTTCGATGCTTGAAGTTGTAAAAGAAATGTACATCTTCGAAAGTCAACTCTTCGCCAAGAATTTCTTTATAGGCTATATACAGAGTATACAAATAGGCGTAAGAGTTGGGAAGAAGATGCATGGGGGCAATCCTTAATTGTCTTAGAAAATCGACGATAAATGGTGGGAATGGAGGTATTGCCCCAACAAGACACATTAATCTAGAAATGGCCATATATCCTTCTGGTGGATTATGGGGATGATTTGTTTTTGAGGGCAACAGAGTATCTCTTTGAAGAATCTCATGCTTTAGACGTATCTGTATAAGTCTGTCATTATCGATCGTCGATTCGACCAAGTCCTTAGGCGATTCCAAGATAACTGCATCCCTAAATTCGTCGGGGGCACGGTTATCTCCTACCCCTTCTTCTTCTTCCTCACCGAGAGAGACATCACCTCCAGAAGATACTTCACTATTGTGGGCTTCCATCTCGTAATCTGGGCCCCCACTATTCCAACCTGAATTGGAGGCAGAAGATACATCTTCAATGACAGGATTTCCAGATGTTCCTATAGCTTCTCTTCTTTCTGCTAGTCTAGATGAGCGTCTCTCAGTCATGTCTGATATACTATTGAAGAAACAATAGCAAGGGTTAGAGTAAAGTAGCCTGTGTCTCCCGTGCAAGTTTGTGAGCTAAAGTGTGCAAGTGTGTACAATAACATAAAATAAGCGTACAAGAGCACGAAGCAGAAAGTTAACAAAACATTCAAGTGTTCACAATAGTCTCGAAAGCTTGATCATGATTAAAAGGCTCTATCCTAACTGTCCACAAAGTCATAAACCAAAGTCAGTGTTATTTGAATTAGTTGGACAATCCTTGCGCGCTAAGTTGAATGTCTTCGGATCAGTTCGGGTGTGCATGTTACAATTGGTTTGATGTTCACGTAGTAATCAAGCCAGTTTGGGTGCTTCACATAAGCAAACCGGTTCGGAACGAAGATAAGGGATGGGGTCGGATGGGAGGAGTCAAGAGGAAGATAAATCCATCTGGATCGTTGACCCCGACCCGAACAGCATCAGTGTCACGAGATCTGTCTGCTCATCTCAACCTCCTACCACAACATTAATTCCTCCCTCCGACCCGAACCAGTCCAACCCACTGTCCTTAATAGCCACTCCTTATCTTCGTGGAGCATTCGACCTGAACCGACCCTTCCTCTCCGTCCTATCCCTCTGGAGCATCCATCCCCAACCTACCCCATTTCTCCCTTCTTCTTCCTCTCCGCTCCTTCGTCTCCTACCTGGCCTCTTGCCAAAAAGCCAAATCAAAGATAAGTGCTTATGAGTTGGCGTGGCCAACGCTAACTTCAAGCCTCCTCCGCAAACGCTTCGAGGTGGCGACGAGGCCATCAACGATGGTAGCGAGGAGGAGGAGGGCACGGCGTCGAGAACAACTAAATACCATGCTGAAATCGCTCAAATTATTCATAAATTCGAATCGAAATCAAGTAAAATGGATTTAATCGGAGTTGTTAACCCACCTATATGTTCGATTCGAAGATTAAAGGAAAATTCTGGAGTTTTGGGAATTAGGGTTTTGTTCTTCACTTTTGTGCAAACTCTGGAAAAAGATAGAAACGAAACGAAGAAGAGAAGAATGGAGAAAATGGTAAACTTATATATGAGTGTGGAGTGGCCCTTTGTATTCCTGCCAACGTGACCCCGCTCGGACCGGAAGGCTGGCCCATGGACATTTGGCCCATTCTCTTAATGGTGTTGAGATGCAGGAAAGGCCATACGGATCGGACCCGAACCCAAGCAGAACCTCAGACGTTAATTCAGCACATGAAGTGGACTTAAAGAGAAGCATATAAAATCTTACCTGGAGGAGCTGTTGGACATCAAACAAAGTTCTCGAAATAATTTGAAACAACGGAAGCATTTGTGCATTATATGGTGTATATATAGATGACAAACGTTGTGACTTTACGAAGCGACATAACCCTACGAACGAATGGGAGTGACTATTCAACGATCCAAGTTCAGAAACCAATACACAGACAATTTCGAAGCATACTCTATCTTCAATAGAAGTGCACTTCGAGGGGGCAAAATGTTGGCCTACTTTGTGAACTAGGCAACACAAAGTTAAAAGGGGAATTAATGAAGAGTATTGATCAGAAAAGCGTACACTACGGGCTCGGATCGGATCGGGGGTCTCAAGCCAAAGTAAAAGGAAACGAAGCAGAAATCAGAAGAAGCTAGGACAAATTCGGATCGGATCGAGGTAGCCCGATCTGCTCCTCTTTTTTCTCCGTAACTCCGAACCGAGACAAGGCGAATGAAAGACAGTTACATCCCACCACTCCTTAACATAGGAGCGGTTAGATACCCATTATCCCACATTCGCCCATAACTGCTATGTGTTGGCATCATCTCCAAAGCCCCCATCACCGAACCGAGTGGGATGGCCACCACGTGTCCTCGATCCGAAGCCACTCCAGGGAGATTTTTCACCTATAAATACACCTCCAAGGGTCATTTGAAGGGATCTTTTGGCAAATTGAGAACTCAAACCCTCTTGTCAACCGAATTTCATCACTATGTTCCAATCATAAACATCTTTCAAACTACATCTTGAGAGAACTGAGTGGATCTACGTATCGTATGAGTGGATTTGAGTGAGAATCATTAGTGTACTTATATCCAAATCATCAATTCAAAAAGTAGAAAGTGGACGTAGGCTCTTTAACGCCGAACCACTATAAATCGTGTGTTTCCCTTTGCTTTTTGATTTCATTTTATTAGAACTATTGCTAATTTGGGTGTTAGAACCATTTTTGGATCAAACAAATACCGAAGTAAGATTACAACGCTTTGGCATTCTTTCGAGCAGTCTACGCTCTTTATGTGAAAAAGAGGATTAAACTTCTCAACATTTTTTTTTATTGTGACTATTCGATATATATATGGTGTTTGATAAAACTGAAGTTAAACATTTCCACAAACACTTTGAGAATTATTTAGGTGGAAGCTAGTATCTTACAGACCAGGTTTCCTAAGAATGACCGCTTAAAGATGTGTCATTTAAAGCTTTTACAATTGTCATCTAATTCATTTAGCCAGAACTTAATGCCAGAGTTTTTCATCATCTCAAAATTCATTATACTACTAAGGTTCAACAGCTAGAGAGAGCGAGAGAGAAATAAAGTACCAAATTTCTAATAATGGCAGTAGATCGAAGAGAACATTGAAAAATTTAGAATTGCTACAGAGATAGGGTATTGAGCTGAAAGATCCTGATTAATTTGATTTGCAGATAGCATGCATTGGAGAAGAAGTTTGAAATTAGATGTTCATGAATCTTTGGGTTTTTATATTTTATATCTTGTATGTGTGTGTGTGTGTGTGTGTGTGTGTGTGTGTGTATATATATATATATATATATATATATATATATATATGTATATATATATGAATTTGTTCTGAAGGGAAACTGACCGGAGTCGTAAAACCCTTTCTAATGCGCCTAGTCCGGCCCACGAGCACCACATAAGTGACTGATTTTAGCGTATGCACATGGTAATCTCTTAACATGTCATTTCGGGTTTCGAATCCATACCACTGTTATCATGGCGCAATGTTTTGTATTTAATTTCCTTTTGTTATTGATTTGTTATGTATTCTTCTATTTTATCAAAATTTATAATGTTAATAAATATGCAAATTTATTTGTACTTTTTTTCTCAGTAAGACATCCGCTTAAATCGGAAGGTGCAATGTTTTAGGGAGACATATAAAAGGTGCAAATGAATGATAGGGGGTTGGAATGTTTTAGCGACACATATGAAAGATTTATATGATTGGTATTTTAATAAAGGGACAAAAAAGTATACACTCCCCAAAACTGATAGAACCCACATATTTGATTTTTATAAAACACCCTCTGTCGCTTAAGTGAATAATCCAACCAACATACGAAAATAATAATGGAAGCCACCGAAGAGCCAATATTACCACCATCATCAGTCGATCAGCTGATTGAAAGCTGCATCTCTTCAGCCAACTTCTACCAACTCTTCCAGGCAACCCTCATCCTCCTTGCCCGGGCGTTCGATGCTCCACTAGTCTTTGTCACAATCTTCACTGACACTTCCCCCACATGGCACTGCACCGACCCAACACTTTCCGCCTGCACCTCCACTACAAGCCCATGTACCCTTCCCAAGGGTACATGGGCCTGGACCCAACCCAAACACGCATCCATTGTTTCAGAATGGAACCTTCAATGTTCACCGAACTTAATCTCCGGTCTGCCTACATCATCTTATTTCATGGGCAGCTTAATCGGTTTGCTATTCCTCTCGACCCTCTCAGACTCATGGCTGGGTAGAAAGAACATGCTCTGCCTATCCTGTCTATGCACATCTTGTTTTTCAGCCCTTACTTCGCTTTCAAGCAACTTATGGACGTACTCATTTTTAAAATTCATTACTGGTGTAGCTCGAGCTAATGTTTTCTCTACTTCCCTGGTTCTTGCCACGGAGATAGTTGGCGGAAAATGGCGTGAACGGATCAGCATATTCGCGTTCTTCTTCTTTCCATTAGGTTTTCTACTCTTACCGGCTATAGCCTACCTAAACAGAGGGTCTTCATGGAGGAATTTGTATATTTGGATTTCTCTTCCTTACATTTTCTACAGCGTCCTTCTTTACTTCTTTGCACAAGAATCTCCAAGATGGCTTTTGGTGCATGGACGCAGAGATGAAGCTGCAGCAACTCTAAAATCACTATCTCAAAATAGCGCTGTTGTAGATTTCAACTTTGCGAGGAATAAAGATTTCAAAGATGAGAAAGGGAACATACAAAATTCTTACTCGGCAATGAAGATCTTATGGGAAAAGAAGTGGGCTTTTAGGCGGATATCAATGGCAATGGTCTCAGGAATTGGAATAGGGATGGTATATTTTGGTCTACCCTTAAACGTGGGAAACCTAGGGTCAAATGTATACATAAGTGTGATATACAATGCGCTATCTGAATTACCCTCGGTATTGCTGACTTATATAATGATAGGGAAAGTGAAGAGGAGAACCTCAATGCTGCTGCTGACCACGGTGAGCAGTGTAGGCTGCGTCCTATGCACTGCATTGAGTAATGAAGCATTGCAGTTGAGTGTTGAAATAATGTCATATGTTACTGTAAACGTTGCATTTTCTGTGCTTACGATTTACAGCATTGAGCTGTTTCCAACTTGCATTAAGATCTCAGCGGTGTCCATGGTGAGGCAAACGCTTATGTTAGGAGCTGTTATTGCGCCGTTAGTGGTGGCGCAAGGAAGAAAAGTAACCGGCCTGTCATTTGGTGTATTTGGGCTTGTGATTGGAGTGTGTGGATTGTCGGCAATTTGGTTACCGGAAACAAAAGGAGGCAGAGCAACTGACACCATTGAAGAGGAAGAGCAGAAGCATATTGTTGTCTCTGAACCAAATTATTAACCACACGAGAATAAGGATAAAAACATACATGCCATATTCAATGCATCTGTTCAATATCATGCATCGCAAAAATGTTCTGTAGTAAAAAAGTAAAAAATTTGAAATTGAAATATAAGAGGGTATATTGCATGATCAAGGTAGTAGTTTAGACATTCTGCGTGGCATTTGCCTATGAAGATTGATAAAATATTGGCTTGGGTGAACTGAAAATCCATATTCTCTGTATTCAATTAATAGAAACATCTGATTTTCAATTTTTTTGCAATTAAGTTGAAAAAATAAAGAATGCTTAATCGTAGAAAAATGGAAATCAGACGGTTTAGATTGGTCAGATACAAAGAAATAACGGATTTTGGTACAGGAATTTGATTTGTGACCTGGGAGGATAAATGCTTGTTGAATATGGGAGCAAAATAATCATGTAAGTTATACAATTACAATGATTGGAGATTGATATTTTGTTTGTATGTTATGTCGACAGGATACACGCATCGGTTGGGTATAAAGTCGGTGCATTAAATTGCCAACAAAATGAACGTGGACGTAGAATCTACCATAAATAAAATAAAATAATGTAACACGTGACGCTTTGGATACTAAAATGCATGGGCTGAAAAGTAGGAAGCACAAACATTAAAACTTGGAAACGACGGATACTGATGCTTTCAATTTTCATCAGTGCGATTGTCCCGTTTAAGCACTCTTTGTTGTCCCATTTATGGCGTTAAATGTTCTTTTGTTTGTCCTAGTCTTTAGCTTGCTCCAATAAACGTTTTGTTAATTTTCCATTATAAATAAATACAAGTGCGCACCCGTGCTTCGCACACGGGCATTTCAAAATAAATATAGTTCCTTTGATATATGCTTGCCCAATGGTAAGAAAGTGCTACAGCAACGTTAACCATTCCAAAGGATAAAGAGTGCATAATATAATTGGTTTTAGACAGCAATATAAATATTAAATATTAAAGAAAGATAAATTTGCTGTAGGGAAAAAAAAGTTGAGATTTTGCATCATAGTCAAACCTGTGAGTCACGTACAGAATTTGTTGTCGTATTAATTTTTTATATGTGTATCAATATTATGTACGTGAACTATATTTTCCCATGTTGGTGGCTCATGCATAATGTTTTTGCACAAAAGTAGGTTTGTTTTTGCACAAAAGCAGCTGCAGTTAGTACGTAAAAAATCCGTACAACTTAGTAGGGGCCCCATTGCCGAAGAGATTTAAGTTTCCTCCGAACTTCGCGTAGTAGTAAACTTTCAGGCATACTGGACAAAGGCAAAATGCAGTAGTATATTAATTTTATGTGAATGATGCAGAACTAACCAAATCACGAACGAAGGAGAAGAAATGGTTTAATTTGCATTACAACCAAAAGAACTGGCTTGGTAAAAATATAGACAACAGAACGCTTTCTTTTGAAAGAGATTATAAAGAC
Source organism: Allium sativum (assembly GCA_030737875.1). Classification (NCBI taxonomy): domain Eukaryota; kingdom Viridiplantae; phylum Streptophyta; class Magnoliopsida; order Asparagales; family Amaryllidaceae; genus Allium; species Allium sativum. Next base: position 185,991,984 of record CM060911.1, read on the forward strand.
ATAGTATATAAAGTGAAAGTAAAACCTTACAACCCTACACAGTAGGCACAACAACAAATGTGAACTAAAATAAAGCAGCCTAATAAAGGGAAAAAAAACCACGTTATGGCCGAAATTGCAAAAAACCATAGCCACACGTGGCACAGCATATCATAGCAAGTCCAGTATTAGATCAGTAAGAGCCTATAAGGTACAATACGTCAAACAATCATAATTTGGGTAAAAACTTCAAAAAATAATAGCATCCAAAAAGTAAACTGGTAATAGCTACAGATGTGAAAACTAAGCTCCCAAGGAAATATATGCTTTATCAATCACACGAAATTGGTAAATACGTGCACGGGTCGACGCGAAAATATAATAAATTCTTGTTCAATATTTGAACAGTGATATGATAAGGACAATATTAAACAGATGTCAGTTAAAATATCAAATATCAACGATGTAGGAAGCACAGAATAGTTTCAAAATGACAGTCAGCCATACGTACAGACCAAGGTTTAAAATGGAGAAGTGTAAGTGTTCGCAGTAGGGAAGGTTATAATAATAAATAATAGAAGTTAAAGTGTTCAATAAAATGTTGTAAAAGAGCTTAATGTATTAAGTAAAGAAACATTTACATTATTAAAATGTAAAGAAAAAAAAAATGAATGAACACAGTGCTTTTTATTAATTTAAACAAAGACAGTAGAAATGTGAATGTGGATGAAGAGTGCAAGGACAGTGTAAATTCATTTGTAATGAGTATCAGGGAAAGAAATAATGCATATTTGTGTAAAAAAATCACAGGTCAACTTGGATGTGTGGGAGGGTCAGGTTGTATGTTGACACGCATGGACAATGCGGTCTTTTAAAGGGAACTCTGATGTGAACTGACCACAAATATAATGAAAAGGCACCTGTAATCTTTACTAATAATTGGAATAGGTTTGGTGTCACACTTTTTTGGTGTACACCTGAACTGACGAAAATGCCCTTTACCAAAAACAAACACATATGATAAAAGGAATTAAATCAAGAAAGAAACGGAAAGTAATTAAAGTTAAATAGTAATGTTTCTTTAATTAGCAATGTGCGTCATTAATGACATTAATAGGAACATAAATGGGAATAACGTTAAAATTTGAAAGCAGACAATTAAATCTAGAAGGGTAACATGCATGCTAATACACATGTATATATTTACTTCATATAAATATATAGAGCATAAATTTTAGAAGTAACGCATGTTTCAATTTGAAAATAAATGCGCTTCGTAAATGGAATTAAATCACACAATAAAAGGGAGTTTATTTATGTTAGTCAAGTATCATTCTAAATCAAAACAATTGAAACAAATACGTGTAAATATGTGTGAACATATTTATTTCAATAGTATGTGCACGCGTATTAATTCCAGAAATAATCGCATTTGAATTTGAAATTTAATGTGTGCTAAGAATGGATTTTTTTTCAATAAAAATAGAAACAAAAATAAATGTTTTGAATAAGGTCACATGAATTAACATGCATAAATTAGAAATAGAAGAAAATTAATGCGCAGTAATGAAAATAGGAAAATAAAAAGAAACCATCGAGCAAATAAATATGCAGAAAAATAAAATGGGCAAGAAATATATCATGCCATATACTAACAAAATATTTTTATTTTGTTGAATGACTCGGATTTTATTATCTTATATCGGATGGACACAACAAATTTGGACATCTATAAATAAACTTATAGGTCATAGCTCTCAAATTCATATTTTTTGATCGGGTGCTGAAGCCCTGCCACTCCCTTTCTCCTCCAAATTCTTTAGAACTAGAAAAATATAAGATATGCACTATCCATTCTGCATTTGAATGCAAATGCAGTATATTCAAGATTTAGATGTCCAAACTTCCTATCGAAACCAAGATAAACGGATTTAAATTGTTATTTTTAATAAAGGTATATATCATCGATTGACTCATGTTAAATTAACAAGATATTCTCTCAGTCCTTTTTACGAGTTAGATCTTATGTTGAACTTTGGATATGTGCAAAGTATGCATAAATCTGCAATATTGACATATGTATACAATATTTGTAGGAACAATATTCCACACGTGAGGCACGTGCCGTGACCACGCGCGTAGCGCGTGCCGTGACGCTCGTATAATATAAAGATAGAAAAGTAAAAGGACAACTGCTGAATTTAATGTATTATAATTACATATAAGTTAACATCATTTAAAGTATAAATATATGGCTAGATGCTATCAAGTATTCCCAGTAGATGCATTTGATTAAATGTTTCTTCTGATGTGTTACTGAAGGTTGATAGGGCAAAATCCCTGCTATTACCTTTTCGTTGGATGCAAGCTTTATATTCCTATTTCTTTGTTCTACCTGAAAGTGTTTACAGTATCAAGAAAGTGAAAAGTTGTATGAATTAGCTATAAACATAGACAGACAGTGAAAAAAGTGTATTATAACAGTACTGCAGTGTGCGACTCTGTGCGCAGTATAAAGCAAAAAAGGTACACTGTGTTTCATTAATGTTAATATAAAATGTGAGTAATATTTACATACAAAATCATAGCAAAATGCCAAGTGAATATATTGGTTTATCTGATGTAGCCCGCTATCATACCTGTTAGGACGTAACAGTGTTGCCATAATTTTGTACAGAGTGGTTAACAAACTACAGCCTTGTGTCTATGTATTATATTTGAATTAAGTTTGCAGGGAAAAAGGGTTATTAAAAAAGAGTGTAAACGTGGAAGAGAAGACTGTAATATCAGTAGTGGAATGGAAACAATAATGTAGCATAATCAGGTTTGTAATATATGCGTACCGAAATCAAAATTAGTCAACAGTTTAAGAAAGTGTAATAAATGTAATAACATGAGTGTACAATCGTCGTACCAAATTGAATAACATGAAACTTTCAGTTCAAATATAATAAAGTGTAGAAAAATATAAATGTTATTGATCATATTGATTAATAAAAACATGGAACTTGTATTTTGTCATTGTCGTAGAAGATTTGCAACTTATTCTCGGTAAATTTTCAGGAAATTAAGGAAAGGTAGTAACTGAAGACCGTATTCAATCAGAATAAACAATTTGCTTGCATTTAAAATCACAATATTAGTAATTTGAAATTATAAATATATCGTAGAATCTAAAATCATATTTTCATAATTTAATTTTATGTCGTCTATTTATAAATAATCAAATTTTGAACCAATAATATGTATATTGATTGTTTTGTGATGCTAAGTATTTGACTGAAGCGATTTAAAATCATATTACCGTCACATTTATTAATCAATGTTGAGTCATTAAATGACATTGTGAAATCCTGGCACAAAAAAACATTTACTGACAATTATGGAATCATTTTTTAATATTTTCTCCTTATAGGTTAATATTTGCCATTGATTCATTGCACACAACGGTTGATTAATTTATAAATTTATATACATTGATTGGGGGAGAGAAGCATTAAGAAAGCCATAAAATCTCACAAACGTTGTTTTTTGTGTAACTTCATGACCGATTGTGTTTGTATTAGTAATTTATACATGTCTATCCTGCTCGAATTTGTGTCTTTGGATCTCCGTGAATTGCTTATTATTAGTCTTTGCTTATTAGGTATGCTTGAATCCCCTATTTTCTCTACCCTGTTTGAAAAAAAAAACATTATATTTTATCTAATTTGCATTTATTTTTTCTCCAAAAGAAGATTTTCATGTATGAGTTCCATGGTTATTCGGATATTGTTAAAACATTTTTATTGTTGAATTTTAATAGTCGCATATAGCTAATCAATATCAAACGATATCCGATACATTGATAACTAATAATTTTGAAGGCATAAAAAGAATTCTTTACTTTAAAATGAATTTTTCTCAAACCAATTGTTATGAAAGTACAAAAATAAATGATGAATAATGAGTTTTTATGTGTGCGCATGCACTTTGAATGTCTTTATATTTTCATTCATGTTTTCAAATGTTGTATGTTATTCCGTTTTGAGGATTCATACAGACTGTTTCAAATATTCATTGATATTTCTACTATATAAATGTCATCATTCATGCAGGGTAATCTCCGAAGGTACAACCATTTTTGCACTCCACGTAAATTTACACATCATAACAATTTACAATTTCATTCATACCATTTCCTATTGATTGCACATGTTTTCAAAACGTCATCTCATTGGTAAACACTCTCTAACGATGTTACATTCTTAACATAATTAAACCGCAAGGAAACTACTTGTATTTTTTATCGGTTAGAATTATAGTGTGCACACATACCCGTTTTAAGGCTTACATTACATACATATTTTAGGAATGTTATATGAAAACAAACTAAAATGGGATGCATGTATTCATGGTTTTTACATAATGCGTTAAACTGAAATGGTCTACGTGGTCAATAACACAAAAGAGTTTAAAAAAGTGCAGCAATAACCACGATGAATAATCGATCCTTGAGAAAGATTCAGAACAGGGATTAAATAACGCTTTTCTGTCTTTTGTTGAATTGTTGCTCTCTTTAGCTACTAATTCAGAAGTAATTTCTATTTGCTAGGAAACATGGAGTTGAAAATATAACTATTGCAGAACATGACAAATTATAAGTCAATTTATTTGTTTTTTCTAACAATTACAATCACAATCGCACTGGCTTGCATGCACATGTCGCCTTTATTTTTAGCATGAATCCCTACCCGTCAACCTTTGCATACTTGAACATATTATTCCATCCTCCCAATTTCCCTCTTCACAAAGAATAGCACTTCTCCTAATCCCCCAAATCATGTTGCCAACAGTGGTATGACTCCACTTTACATCAGATCATGGAAAACTTTGTTATACACGGTCCTGAAAAGAAGGGAGTGAGTATGTCAAAACCAACCAAAATTCCCCCCATTTAAAATTAGCAACAATGCTTAAAAAACTTATATTTGGTACTCCTATCAGACCGACGACAAAGCTAATTAAATACATATGCCCAATGATAAAAATCATGCACAAAATAATTGGTAAATTCTTTTTAAAAAGCAGAGCCATTGTGCGTGCTAGAAAACAAAATAGGATGCAACTGTAAAAGCTTCAGCAAAATCACCTCTTTTACCATATTATAATTAATATTATGCACCATACATTATATGATATTTCCAGTATTTCATATTTGCACAGGAGTTGGTTAATCTGTCAACCAAGATTGCTAAATATTATAAAAATATTTACTTCAAACAAACCAAAAAATGTTTCATCCAAGATTTAAGCATAATTTTTCTACTGCGGTTGCCAAAAATGTTTGCAGTCCTCCTGTTACACGTATAAAAAGGTGCTACCTTTATTGGTGTGATATTATGTTCATGTTTCTGCATCTTTCATATTAATATAGAATTTACTATAATTTAGATGATTTATACTCACTGGCGTATATACATAACTCCTACATTGAAGTCAATAAATTATGTTTTACGGTTTTATTGATTTTTATGAATAAAAATTAATATTTAAGTTATAAAAATAATGACTGCAAAGATCTTAAAAGCGATAAACTACTAAATAACAGATGATAAAAGGAAGACCAAAGCGTAGCTGAATTTGCATTAAATTTTCTTTTAAGTGCACCTAATCCTTCGAATGATAAGTTAGGACGAAGTGTACTTCACTATTTTATTGTCTACAAATTCAAACTTTGCAATTAAGGTAAGACTTGATTTTAGACACATGGTTTTCAAGTTTTCTCTGTATTGCAATTAAGGCAAGCGCTAAATTAGATTAAACATTAAAAAAAATCAGCGTTTTAGGAAATATGTTTGTCGAATAAACATAAAAAATTCACAACTATGGCCAATATGTTAAGTAAACATGAAAAACTCCAGTCTGCGCGTATTGTTAAATAAATGCTAAATCACAGCAAAGTATCTTTTTTTTTTTTTTTTTTTTTTTTTTTTTTTGCAAATTTAACTGACAATTGATCATGAATGCCATTTAACTCTCACAAACAAAAATGAATGATTGAATATTATAAATGGATTTTTTTTTTTTGCAAATTTAACTGACAATTGATCATGAATGCCATTTAACTCTCACAAACAAAAATGAATGATTGAATATTATAAATTCCATTTACTTGGAAAGAATTTAAAAAATAGGAACCCTTCAGCTCCTCCGTTGGCCATTTATAAACAGAAGTAAAAATCAAATGATTGTTTTACAGCCATCAAACGCTTTTAATTATTTAAATTCACAATACACCATAATGTTTAGGATACAAATGAGATTTTTTGTATGCAGTGTTTCAAAAATTTCAGTTGTAATTAATCATGGCAAAAGCAATTTATTAATTTAGTTTGTTCAATGTACCAAATCATAAATATGAATCAGTAAAAAAAAAAATTAAAAGCTTTACAAATTCCAACCACGTAAGCGAAAATAATATACTATTCTTTTTAGGACTAAAGGAAATATATTTGTGTGTGTATAAGTATTCCCAGTAGATGCATTTGATTAAATGTTTGTTCTGATGTGTTACTGAAGGTTGATAGGACAAAATCCCTGCTATTAGCTTTTCGTTGGATGCAAGCTTTATATTCCTATTTCTTTGTTCTACCTGAAATTGTTTACAGTCTTAAGAAAGTGAAAAGTTGTATGAATTAGCTATAAACATAGACAGACAGTGAAAAAAGTGTATTATAACAGTACTGAAGTGTGCGACTCTGTGCGCAGTATAAAGCAAAAAAGGTACACTGTGTTTCATTAATGTTAATATAAAATGTGAGTAATATTTACATACAAAATCATAGCAAAATGCCAAGTGAATATATTGGTTTATCTGATGTAGCCCGCTATCATACCTGTTAGGACGTAACAGTGTTGCCATAATTTTGTACAGAGTGGGTAACAAACTACAGCCTTGTGTCTATGTATTATATTTGAATTAAGTTTGCAGGGAAAAAGGGTTATTAAAAAAGAGTGTAAACGTGGAAGAGAAGACTGTAATATCAGTAGTGGAATGGAAACAATAATTTAGCATAATCAGGTTTGTAATATATGCGTACCGAAATCAAAATTAGTCAACAGTTAAAGAAAGTGTAATAAATGTAATAACATCAGTGTACAATCGTCGTACCAAATTGAATAACATGAAACTTTCAGTTCAAATATAATAAAGTGTAGAAAAATATAAATGTTATTGATCAAATTGATTAATAAAAACATGGAACTTGTATTTTGTCATTGTCGTAGAAGATTTGCAACTTTTTCTCGTTAAATTTTCAGGAAATTAAGGAAAGGCAGTAACTGAAGACCGTATTCAATCAGAATAAACAATTTCCTTGCATTTAAAATCACAATATTAGTAATTTGAAATTATAGATATATCGTAGAATCTAAAATCATATTTTCATAATTTAATTTTATGTTGTCTATTTTTAAATAATCAAATTTTGAACCAATAATATGTATATTGATTGTTTTGTGATGCTAAGTATTTGACTGAAGCGATTAAAAATCATATTACCGTCACATTTATTAATCAATGTTGAGTCATTAAACGACATTGTGAAATCCTGGCACAAAAAAACATTTACTGACAATTATGGAATCATTTTTTAATATTTTCTCCTTATAGGTTAATATTTGCCATTGATTCATTGCACACAACGGTTGATTAATTTATAAATTTATATGCATTGATTGGGGGAGAGAAGCATTAAGAAAGCCATAAAATCTCACAAACGTTGTTTTTGGTGTAACTTTAATTTGTCACACATAATTCAACTTATGTGAATGAAATTGTAGAAAAAGTTGACAAATGGAAGGTTGTCGACATGTGTCATTTTGAGGTTATACAGAGTTTTTTATGAAATTAGAACTCTAGTATTTTAAATCTATAACCACTGATGTAATAATTTGGTAGTATGACTGTAAATTACTCTTTTTATGAAAGATTTAGGAAGATATTTTGCCATTCTTAAATTAAAAAATAACATCAGTGTGCATGAAACAATGAAAAATAAACATTCCAGTAATGTATTGACAATATTTGGTGAATCTTTTATACAAAGCTTACAAAAGCAGTATAAAAATCAAATTTTTACTTTGATATGGAGACCTTTGTAAAAAAAAACGATAATTTAATTTACTTCTGAACATAATTCAGACATTGTAAATGAAAATGATAAATACCTTAAGTTTGTAGATAAAAAGCAGCAGATTCATGGCCTTCATTCTTTGTCCATTGTTATTATTTAAAAAACAATGGTACAAAAGAAGATAAAACAAATTATTTGTTTTTGATGGAATTATTTTATAAGAACAATTGATATGGGCTGGGAATTAAATTTGCAAATAGTGTAGTGGAAAACCATGTAATTTGATATTATTGACTAACATAATAATAACAGTGAAGGACTGCCGTCAATCGCTAATGGTTGCAGATACATGGAATCAACATAGTATAGACCAAATGAAATTGAAGGTACAATCATGTTATGTATATAACTTGCTACAATGATTCCTCAAAACCCGCGCATTGTACAATATTAAATAAGGCATCATAAATGTACAAATCGCTTGGTGATAAAATGCCTTTTTGAGATTATGTAACATAGATACATGTTCCAAAATCATTTGAATAGAGATTAGTATAATGAGAAAGTAAATTTCGAAGACTATATGTTACTTATAATTTAAACTGAGAATACCGAGGACGGTAAAATTAAAGACTGTACCATCATATGTTCCATGTTTCTTGTATAATGAAAATGAACCAAGAATTAAAGAAGTTGAGCACTATTTGAAGTTGAACTCAAATATGTTATAAATGTTAGGTGTACAATTTGAAGAACACTGAACTTTGAAAATGCATCTTTCAAGTTTTGTTATTTTTGAGAATAGCATGTCTTACTGTCTTATGTATGAGATCAGTGGAAATGCAGTCAGGTGTATCCAGCAATATAAATTAACCATCATTAATATTTAAATAATAATGCTAAAATAATTTATAGGAAAAGAGGCTACGTAGTATAGTTGCACTTGTTCAACTACCAGATATTTTATTTTGTGACAGAATGACTGAAAAGATATTATGGACAAATTAATATAGGCATAGGCATAACTACATAAGTTGAATACGTAAAATAGGTTAGTAGTAATAAATGAAAGCACAGTAAATGACAATTTTCGAAAGGAAATTAAATAACATTGTTGATTGGGATTTATTAAGCGAAATTAAAATAGAATGCAAAAGAAACAAAAGCAAAAATAATTGAAAGGCAGGCGTAGAAAAATCTGAATACATCAAAACATAGTGCACGAATGCATTGTTACCATTTTAGGATAAGTAAACTGTGATAGTGATAGTAGAAGAAGGGTCATCATTGTAGAGAATTTTTTTTCTAACAGTGTGAATTTAAAAATTCAGGTATGAGATAGGGTGTACAATATGGTTTAATAGGTGACATATTTATGTGCTACGGTGAAGAGTTTAGTTCAATGTACCGTTCAGATTAGCTTGATGGCTGCAGACGTCGCTCGCTTGAAAAAGGTCCAATGTTAAACTTATGTTTACGTAGAACGTGAAGCAAATCTTTGGTAGATATGCTTATGCCCCCAACAGAATTGTTAATGCGGACAATCACCTGTTTAAATAGGATAGTTATATATATATATATATATATGTATGTATGTATGTATGTATGTATATGTATATATATGCAGTAGTCAATATGTTTACCTTGTTGACGTTGCAGCAAGTACTCGTAGTGTGGTATGGGACATGACTCTCCAATTCTTTTATTTTCTGCTGTATATTGAATCTTGTTGGATAGTAATTCCAGTTCTATGAAGTAATGTTGAAAGATGAGTATGTAAAGGTAATAAACGTCAGTATGTATATATATATGTAATGCGATGAAATGCAGTATGTAGTGTACCTTTGTAGATGTCGATCTGTGTAGAATGCGTTCGAGAAATTTTTTCTGTTTCCTTGAATGTTCCAAAGCAGCATTTAGTTCTCGTGGTGCCTGATATATAGTTGATGGTAGAAAGTATTAATGAAATAATATTTAGTATTTGTCGAATATTTTGTCGGATGTTTTGTTGTGCAGCAAAGCGAAGGTAGACATAAGCTGGTTAAAATTTAAATTTTGATACAGTGAAGAGCGACATAACTGGAAGTGGAGAGATATCAACTTGAATCCCTTGTGAATGCAAAAGGGAGCGAGCCAAAGTAATATTATCGTCGATCTGCACAGATAATATGGTAGGTTTGAAGAAGGTAAGTTCATGGTTAGGTGGAGGTAAGTACTGTTATAATTTATTTTGGAGATAAAAGTTAACTCAGTAGAATACCTTCCCGTGGATTTGGATGCTAGTTGTAATACTCTGGAGGTAGGATTTTTTTGACATGTAAGGAGGAACATGAGGTTAATTAGTTGTTATATGAAATGGTGTCTTATTGGGTTGTGCAAGTAGTTTACTGTCTATAACCAGTTGGATGTATGTGTATGTTTCAATATGTATGTACACATGGTTTTAGGTACACATACGTAATGTTATTTATATGTACATAGCAATTGGTTATTTATGTAATGTTCAGTGTATTGTACCTTGTTATATTCCCTTGTCAGTGTGGGATTTGTTGTAAATTGTAGGTGGCCAGGTAAGTGGGTTATCGTTCGGTTTTTGACAATTAGTTCGTGTCCCCAATTGTAGTAGAGTAACGTGTAGTCTAAACCTGTAACAATACGAATGGTTGTGAAATTGGGAAGCAGAGGGAACAATAGTATATGTTAAGCGAGATGATAATACTTTTCTTCAATTTGTTTGCCAATTTCTGCGTAGTAAAGTATACGGATTTCGAACGTATTTTGAGCAGAGGTAATTGTAATTGGTTTGTATATTGAATGTAGTATGTACTATAAATGCAACTGATTTGAATACATGAAAGGTAGGTTATTGTTTGATTAATATTCAGAAATTAATTAGATGTTGTATTGTTTACTTCATATTTCAAGTTACAAACAGAAGTTCTGTACATGTTAAATTGTGATGATTTGTATTAATCCAATGTTGCATAATGGAAAGAAATGTCTATGGTGTTAAAACAAACAAAAGAACACTGAAACTCAGAGATCAGGGTACGTAATAAATTATGGAACGAAGGCATAAATATTTATTTGACACGCGGAAGAAAGCAAACAAAGTACATGAAGTTCATTATTCGTTAACATAGATAGATAGTAGATAGTAAAGCAGGATGTTTAGTCAGCTGCCGTACGAAATTTCTTTGAAGATCGCTTGTTTTGTGGAGCCTTGTTTGCAGCAGTGGGTGCAACCTGGAAGTTGATATATTTTTAGTAGTGTATGTATTGAAAAAAAATTCTTTGATTTAATTAAACGGAGTAAAGGTTAAAATTAGAATGGTAGAAAAAATTTTGTTCAGTTCATAGAAGATTGATGATATTTGAAACCAGACCTTTCCAGATGTGGAGGCAGTTTTAGGTTCTTCCTTATCATTTCCATGTGTGGCAATCTTAGATGCAATAAGCTTTCTTTGCCTGTTAGAAGCTGTCACTTTGTCAAATTTTGCATGAAAAATTTCAGTGCACCCTATTAGTTGTTTGACGATGGTTTCAACCTTTTTTGAACCTCCCACCTTCAAAAGTTACATAAAGTGGAATTGTGTTAAAATGGGACGCTGATGAAAATGGGGAAGTTATTAAAAAAATATGGTTAAATTTTATGAGCGCACCTCAGATTGTTGTATAGCGTACAAAGTTTCTGCCTTTTGTTTGAGGAGGTACTCGGCTACTTTGTCAAAAAGGACAATTGATGCAGGAAAAGTACCGTCGTCAACAATTAATTCTACACGGAACCTAATAGATATGTACATAGTATATTGGTTTAGAGGGAAATAAACCATATTAGGAGTTGTTGGGCTATGATGGAATTACCTATGCAGAGGGTAAGGTGCGTCTTCTTCACATTTTTCGCAGTATGTACTGGATATAGAATTTCCAACTTTTCTCTTGCAGACGTTGCAGGATAGGTACTCCCACCCGTTGCTAAGATTGACGTCAGTGATTTTTGCTTGAAATGCAAATGTTTTATCCTGTGGGAATCAAAGTAATGTTGATTGGCCTGTACAATTTGTAATAATAATTTTGCAGCTCAAAATTTGAGGATGTATGGAAAAATGGTGGAGGGTTAACAAATATAGACCTCATATCCGTTGGCAATTGTTAGGTTTAAAAATATATAGAATGTATTTTCCGGTCCAATAAATATTGTGAGAAGTGGATACATTTTATCCTTTGTCATGATGTTTTAAATTGAAGAAAAACATAATACATAAGTGATTTTGAATATCATGAGTAAATTAAGGTGGAGAACCACTGATTAAAATTGATGGTGTACAAAGCTTGAAATTTAATTTGGGAAAAACACCGTTAATGGACAACATGTTAAATATTTGGTACCATATTTAGTATTAGTGGTTGAAAAAGTTAAAGTTTTGTTAGAAATAAGACATTATATGTGTAGTGTTAGAAAATGTTTGTAGATTGAAGTCATTCCAAGATGTGTTCCTTAACCGGACTATCATAAGATGGTATAGATTCACAATATTGACGGCTGAAGATAAATTTGTTAGCATTGTAAAAGTAGTTGTGAATATTCATATATTATAATTTTTGTACTGGCGTAAGATATTTAGTTAGCAGTAAGGGTATGTGAGAAATAAAACTTGTGTAGGTAACTAATAAATGTAACAATTCATATCATGGCAGTTTGAAATATATAAAGCGGAAAACCAGATATGGATTCAAAAGAATAAATAGTGGACTTTCATGTTGAGCACAAATGATGTCAAATTGGAGGAACAGGTTTAGGAACGGAAATACTCTCACAATTAGGGTGAAATTGCAGATATGGAGAAAAAACAATTTTAAGGAAGATTCTTGTAGGAAAAAAACAGTGGTTGCAATACGGGCATAAAGTAACAAAAGAAGTCTGTTGTTGCAATTAATAATTTGAAATTGGGAAAAATGAAAATAGCGTGCGGTTATATAGAAGGTAAAAAGCAATCGGAAAAAACAGCATATTTGATGCCAGAATTTAATGAAAAAAAATAGAAATATAAGGTGGGTTAAAAGTGGAATAGTGGGTTAAGAAGATTAATATTAAAAAACCTTTATGCATATTAAGTCGATTGCTTGTAAGAAATGTGCACGGATGGTAGTAAATGATATAAATTATGTTAGCAAGGCAGGTAAAGTTGTGTAAACTTGGCTGGAACACAGATGGTGTGCAAGTTTGCAAAAAAAGGTAAAATATTTGTTCAAACTGGTTTAGAAAGGGTGATTAAAATGGGTAAACATACATTTAATGTATCCAGCCATGTAAGGGAAAACAAAAGGTTTGGAAGAGGATATACATGGCAGGATACAAAGTATACATATTTGAGGAGAACCAAGGTTATTAGAAATCCTTTTTTGGTTAGAGTTGTTTATCTAAATCAATTTGAAATGTTTTTGGTAAGTAAGAGGATCAAATATGTTGTTTATATGCTATTAATATATATATATATATGTATGTATATATATATGTATATGTATATGTATATATATATATATATATGTATATGTATATATATATAATGTGGGAACTTAGAGGTAGGAAAGGTGGATGATGTTTGTCCAAAACTACTATCATGTTGCTTTATAGAAGTAAATTGATATCAATTGCATGACAGTAAATATTTTCGTAACAGGTTACATAAACTGGGGAGCATTATTTTGTGTTAAAAAAAAAATTTATAAACTGACTGGAGAATACAGTTAGCTTTTCAGTTTAGAATTTGAATATATATATTGTTACCTCATACTCCATTGGCAGATCTAAACTTAGTATTTCTGATAGTGTTTTTCCAACAATTATGGCTGCTTGTTTTTCAACCTGGCTTTGGTCGTCTGTAATTGCAGGCAGTTTCCTCTTCCGAAAGCTAGGGGAAAAAAACTTAAGTTAAAAGTGGTTTTACATTTTGCGCATAAAAAGTGGAAAAGATCTGATTAAATGTTACCTCCTAATTAGCTCGTTACCCTCAGCAATATCAAGATTAGTGTAGACATAGGTTGCGGTAGTAGATCCGAGGGTTGGCTTACCTGATATGTAGAGTATGTAGAGTCGAAGTGAGATAATTGTGACGTGTAGTACGTTGAGTAGGTTATTTTTTTGGCAGCAGAATAAACCTAGATAATTTTTGACTGTCATTGAAGTAAGGATCACTGTCTTGTTATTTTCGTCAAGGACAGTTGGATCAACCAAGGATGTTTTACTTCCCCATAGCGTTGCTGAAATTCGGTTGCCACTTCACATGGGTGAAAACCGTGTTTAGTAGTCAGTTGTTTTTTATGTTGGTGATATAGGTACAGTGTACGTATAATATTGAAACGGAAAGATTACCAGTGCAGGTATAAGACCAGTTCGCGCTTTGGTGCAGATGCGTTGCTGCCAGTTGATTGGCTAACAACCTCACCAACATGGTGCAAAATTCCAATCACATCTGTCATTAAATTGATAATCAAAAGAATATTTATTGAGTGCCTAACACGCATATTATTGATTAAATTTAAAGAGGGAATAGGGGAAACCTGTTAGGTACTTTATCGTGTGAGTTCTCTTTATTATTGTTGAGTAGTCTGTGAAGGAGAATTTATGCATCGGTATGTCAGGAATGTCATCCTGTACTTCTGTGACGGTCGTCAACGCATTGAACTGAATCTTGATCGGTCTGTGTACTGTTAGGTAGGTAATACCTGCAGCTGCCACATTGAATTCGGTGATGTCATACACCAATCCTTCTTTTACTCTCCCAGAGAAGAGTGACATGAAACGTGCTCCCACTTCTGCATGCATTTCTTCTCCCTATGGAAAGGTTAAAAAAATTCCAATGGAAGTTATCATGTTAAGCATATGAAAGCATGAAAAACTGTTAAGTACTCATCTGAAATCCAATGGCCTGTTAGGAAGGCAAATAAGGATATTGACATGTTGACAAAAAAAATAGAAGATAGAAAAAAAATAAAAGATGCAAAACTGAATAGAATGACTAAGCTGTAGATCGATGGTACAAAGCAGTACCTAACGATAATCATTCTTGGACAGGTTGAAGCAAAATATGCAAATTAATATGTTAAAAGTGAAAAAATGAAATTAATTTTTTTTTGGTAATGTAGTTATGTAAATCAGTAGTTTAAAGTAAATTTACCAAACAATGTTGCCAATGATACAGAAGATGAATATAAGTAGTAAAATTATACAGTAGATGATGTGGTGGTAAAGAATATTAGTTATAAATAAACTGTTAAAAACCATTTTTTTTTAAAAAACCACATAAGTTGTCAAACACATAATGCAACGTTTGTGAGGATAGACATGTTGAATAAGCTTGGAAAATTAAACAAATCCATACGTTAAGTGGGAAATTTGAAAGACGACGACAGTAACCATATAAAAACCAAAGAATTATTGTCCATTAAAGATACCAAAAACAAACGTATAAAAGCTGAAGTTTGTAAATTAAACCACACTATTTTAACAATAAATAATTCTGTATATGGTTATAAATAACAATGTAAAATGCATAATGTGAAAAAATCGTGTAGCTCTGAAAGATAAGCTTGCAAGTGTGCATGATAAAAAATATAATTAATCTATAATTTGTTATAATTTTATTCACGCATGTAAATTTTGTAACTATAAAAGCGTATAAATGTATTCGCCCCACTATAGGTTCAAGTTGTTTTACTCATGTATGTTATCTTTCAGTTAATAGGTGTAATTGCAGAATGGAAATCATTGGGAAAAGAATTTTTTTTAAGAACAACTGTGCATACATGGCATATAAAAGTAGCAACGTCAAGTATAAAAAAGATATGTCAGTTAGCATGTGTGCAGCAGTGAGTTCATGTTGTGTTCAACAGATAACTTGCATGCACAGTCTTGTGTGTAGGAGCATACATACATTTGTAGGTGAAAACTACATTAATAGCGACATCTTAATTTGCACTACAGTTTTCGTTTTCAGTGTACCAATTAGTGTAATGAAGTAAACATATTCAGTGGAAAAATATATTCTTATATATATCCATTTAGGAAGAACTGCGTGTATGAAATGCAATAAAATGAGTACAAATTATTCAATTAAAATATTCGGTTCTTAAATTGAAAGGAGAAGAATCAACAATGTAATCTGAATGAATCATACTGTAAAATGGAAAGGTAGAAGTGGAAGTATTAATAGTAAACCAATGTTTTTTTAAATACGAATGTAAGAATGCTGTGTATAAGCATTGTAAATTTCAGAGACTGATTGGACATAACTAATATAGTTTATGTATAAAGGAAAAAACTGAAAACAAAAATAAGTATATGTTATACAACCCAGTATTCTAAAGTTATATGGAAATGACAGTTATGGTATTGATATCATAATTCGAAAAGTGAAGAAATAACAACTTTTAGTTGCAGAAAAATTCAATGTAAGTTCACACAGCTAGTAGTAAGGGAAAGAAGTTTGTACAATTATTGTTTTACAGAACGTGAAAAGTGGGACAACTTAATACAGGCACTATTTATGGAAGAAGGAAATAATTAAATGCAAAAAATTGGGGTCAGGTATGTTTACAAAATTGTATTTTCTCTGTGGAATAAGCACAGGCATGATCTGTGGTAGAAAACAGAAAGTCTGCAAATACATATGCGAGTAGATAGATGGGAACATATTCTTTGCAGAATGGAAAAAAATTCAGTCAAAACACACATACACATACATACACACACACACACACACACACACGCATATATATATATATATATATATATATATATATATATATATATAGAGAGAGAGAGAGAGATGATATATATACACGAATAGACATGCGAACGATTGTAAAACAAAGGAGAAGATACCTCGATATCTAATAGCTGCATGTTAAAGCCGAAAACTTCATTTGTTTTCAGATTGATGGAATCCCAAACTCTGCTAATTCGAACGCGAATTGCAGCCCTTGCATTGCCAATTGTAAGTGAGTTAAGAGGAGTATACTGAACATCCATTGATTGTAGTAGTGTAGGAAGGAAAATGATTTTTACAGTAATCAATTATGAGGTATGTAATGTATGACCTTTGGTAGTCTAGTTAATTTATTGAAAGCAGCATTAAATAAAGAATAACTTTTCAACTTTTATCTTTGGCTGGTATAAAGAATATGAACATAATCTCAGCAATTAATAATGTAACTGAGGGAAGAGCAATGGGCATATATGATCTTGACCCTTAGAGTACAAATTTCAGGTGGTGAAATGTAATTCTATTTAATTAAATGTGCAACCAAGCAGGGTATGAAGGTGAATTAAATTCTAGAACATGTCAAGAACAAAAAATATTAAGCTTCTGCTATTAACATATAAATATGAATATAGAACTGACATCTTATTATGCTACTGCAAATAAAAGTGCTAACATGATCATTAACTCACATTATGGCGGTCAAGTTTAATTTGTTGTCATGGCCGCCGGCTTGTCTTGAAAATATGGAGTTTTTCCTGATACAATTTAAAAGAAAAAAGGAAAAAGGTTTTTTTATGTTAAAAAAAAATCCATCAGTTGATGGCAGCTAGTAAATTAAAGAAAATAAAAAATTGGGTGTACCTGTCATATAGGAAGGCAAGTTTTCAGGCATATTCTTGTAGATCCAGCTCTATTGTATCCTTTTTTTGATATTTTTCCAATGGAAAAAAGATCACTGCATATACCATGTTATAGTACGTTGCCATGGATTTTGTGTTTAATAGAACCGTCA
The DNA here is from genome assembly GCA_030737875.1 of Allium sativum. Lineage (NCBI taxonomy): Eukaryota > Viridiplantae > Streptophyta > Magnoliopsida > Asparagales > Amaryllidaceae > Allium > Allium sativum. Next base: position 186,009,857 of record CM060911.1, read on the forward strand.
ACCTCTGGTCTTTAAGACAGCTGTATTGCAAGCGTTTTGTTTCTGTCAGTAAGTGTGAAGAATAGACCATCCCATTATTCAACCTAACCTGCATGCACGAACCTTTTCGAAGTTCAATTGTTAAATATTTTAATGAATGAATAGCCTGGCGTATCAAATGTAAAGCGTTGAGTAAAAAAACAAAGAATTTAGGAGCATCCCATTAAAATTTGTACTGCAATCAACTGAAAGAAAGGTAAATGAAACAACAGAACAATAATGAGGCAAAATGAGATTAGAGTAATTCATCAATGTGGAAACAAATAAAGCAGAAAACGATACCATTAAGAATTACGCGGAGAGGGATTCGGTATTACTGGATGGCGAGTTAATAATAAAGCGCAAGACCCAAAACAAAACAGGCAGTACGTTAGTTCAGCAAATTGTAATGGTATTTCATACAGTAATTTTGTCTTGTCAACTGATATAATGAATAAACAGAAATCAAGAAAGCTTAATTTAAAGGTCACAATGTAAGTGGCAGATGATGAAAAATTAAAGGTAGCAATTTAGGCTTTCTCCTTTTATATTTGACCATACCATTAATTTACGTTTCCATTAATATAATGTCTTAGTTCAGTTAAGCACCAAATTTTTATCTATTTTTAATTGATAGTTTATGTTTTTATAGTTTCATCTCATCAAATTATCTCATGCTTTCAATTTCTATTTGGTGGTTTAATTTTCTTAAATCCTTACTGGCAATAAAATTATTTAATTTCTTATTAGTATAACAAAAATAAAAATTACCCATTTGGGTAATAAAAGTCTTAGTGTATACACAACGACCATTTATATTTGATTTGATGTACGTGTCCCTTCCTTGTTGATTGTAAGTCCACGTATTTTTTTCCTTGTCTTGCGTACATACAGTTTCGTTGATATTTCCCCAATAAATTTATGAACTTTAGCTTACTGCTTCTGATTTGTTTTTATATGATGCGCAGGTTTTTTTAAAAGTTCACAAAGCCTATTTTGTTGTATTGAAATTGGAAACATATCGAATAAATTGGTGGATCTGCTTAGAAGTGGATTGAAGTTTTATTTTATTATGGCTTTAGGTGATTAAATTAGTAACAATATGCAGTTTATGCTAAATTTGTGTAACATAATTAGCAACATAACAAATCACATTTGTATCATCTGCTTTTAAAGAAACGTAATAAAGCAAGAAAGTGATTCATATGAAAGAACTTAAAACATGTAAATACGGAAACGTAAATCAATAACAATGAAATTATTCAGTGTGCAGAATGTAAAGATTTATTTTTCACTCTATTTATAACCAAAAATTATACATGTAGTTCATTGAGTAAACCCCATATGCTTGTTTCAAAGCCATATTTTTATAAGAAAAATTAACAACATAAAAGTAAAACAAAATAGAAAATGGAAAATAGTGCATAAATAAACCATGGAGAAAATAGAACAAATGCGGCGTAAATTGGAAGATGTTTCACCGAAAACTTGAAAGTGTAAGGTAAACAATAAGACAAAGATCGTCTTTAATTCAAGATAAATATGAATACATGTCAATCCAAAAAAAAGTAGAATAGTTCACAAAATCTATAATCTTCATGGGTAAAGCCTTCAAATCATATTGCAGGTGAATAGTATACAGGGCATGTAAGATCTAGGAAAGAAAAAAGTCAATAAATATGCTTATTTTTATTATGTGCATAGAGTTAAAAATTGTGGGCTAGAGATTATGAAGATAGCATTTTGTCTGGATACGTTATGGACATAGAGCACATGGACATTTCAAAAATTGAGAATATGAAATGTATTAATATCAACATTTTAGTAGATAGGTTTAATTTTCTTTCATACATATACATTTTAAACATAGTAATATGGACTTAAATATGTTGACCGTAGAGTGAACAGAAGCATACACGACATTTAATTCTTACATGCAAAGATAAAGTGAGTCTTGTTAAGCCTTCTGCTTTTGCACTTGTACGGGTTTTTGATATCTTTTGAAAAGTACTTTAAAAATAAATTTGACAATGAGATGTGTAATAAATCGACCTTCAAAAAAGAAAATTACAATTATTTAACAGTTCTTAAATTTCATTTATATTCTTGTAGTTTCATCACTCAATATATGGTTATTTCCTAAATGTAACCAATGACGAAACTTGTTACACTATTATGTAAACTTGGCAGTGGATGATGGCGTTACTGAGGATGTCTGCAAAGGTATTTCAAACATAATGTAAATATGCTAAAAAATGACAATGATCAATATAATTATTGAAATATAAATCATAAGAAAAGCCGGAAATACATACGTTGGACATAATGGGAAGTAAATGCTCGTCGATCGCAGGTATAGTTCTAAATTTCAAATTTACTACTAAACATATAAAATTAACTGTAATTATAGGCAAAACGGAGTAGTTAAAGTAAGGGAAGGTAAAGCAAAAAGATATCTAACTTAACGTTGTTCATCACCATTTTACATATACGTCGAACTGATTATAAGTTATGGGCCCAGTATCATATGACATTTACTTGCCATTTTTATTCTCCATGATGACATGTAACAAAACAAACAGTCAACTTGTAAACACAGACGTCTACAAATTGTCAAATATTTCACGAAATACAATATTTTCGGTGGATCCAGTTTTCTCTGAACCCTGTTGTTTGATAAGCAATTTAAGACCATGGTGCGATGTTGTTCTTGAAACAGCTACATATAGTTGGCCATGTGAAAACACAGGCCTTGGCAAATATACACCAACATTATCCAAAGTTTGTCCTTGACTTTTGTTAATGGTCATTGCAAAACAAACCTTTACTGGAAACTGCAACCGACGGAGAACAAAGGGCCATTTTGTATTTGATGATGTATGCACAATTCGAGGAATTAAAACGGTATTCCCTACATTTGCACCCGTGATTATTTCGGCTTCAATTACCTTTGATGCCATTTGAGTGACAATCAAACGTGTACCATTACAAAGACCCATACTTTGATTTAGATTTCTAAGAAGCATTATTGGAATGCCTACTTTAAGGTTTAATACATGATTTGGCATGCCGGAAACTTGAAGAGTATTCAAAAATTCAGTCGGAAACAATATGTGTTGATCCTCGATTCCTTCTGAAGCAGGGCTAATTGTATCAACACTAAGATAAGTGGTTAAAGATCCAGATAAAGATGTTGTTACGTAAGTATTAATTTCTTCGACACAATCATTTGTTGGTGCTAGAATACATCGAGCACGCAAGTAGTCTCGTTCATGCAGTCGTCTTTGTAAATCGGGATAGGTACTATTTACTATATCTAAGATTGGATTGGAGGTTTGTTCAATTAACAATTCTGTCGGTATTTGTATCCACGTAGGCTCAGCACCCTCTTGCAATGCAATAGCAGGGACTTTCCCATCCCCTACATCCAACACCCATTTGGTGAAGTTTTCTAGTTTTTTAATTTCAGTGGGTGTACCATCAGTGGATGCCAAACGCATGTTTATGTTTAACTTGAAAGTACGGCACTCGGTCCATAAGTGAGATCTGTTAATAGAGGATTGAATGATAGTAGTACGTGATCCCTTGGGTATGACTGGGAGGACCTGCCTAAAATCACCTCCTAGCAATATGGTTTTTCCACCAAAAATGCGTTCAGCTAAACAGTTAACGCCATCATCCATTAAATCTCGAAGTGTCCGATCAAATGCTTCCAAAGAATTACGATGTACCATAGGAGCCTCGTCCCAAATGATTAAGTCTGTTCTTATAATTAACTTTGCAAGGTTTGACTGTTTTGGAATACCACATGTTGCATCATCCCCAGCATCAATTGGTATTTTAAATCTGGAATGGGCTGTCCTGCCACCAGGTAGGAGTAGAGATGCTATACCTGATGATGCAACAGCTAGAACTATTTTACCCTTTGAACGCATATCTGTTATTAAGGTTTTCCACAGGAAAGTTTTCCCAGTACCTCCACTACCATATACAAAATAAAAACCTCCTAGATTATGATCAACAGCCGTAGACACAACATCAAATATAGTACGTTGTTCCATGTTTAGCTGCGATAACATTGTGAGAGCTTCATGCTCCAAACCAACACAGTCATAGTTTAATTCCTCCTCAATTAATCTATTCTGGTAAGGACGTTGCATAGATAAATTCGGAGTTGGCATGGCGGGGAAGTCGGACAAAGAACGATTGTTTAAAGCAAGCATATTTTCAAGTTCTAATAAGCAACAATTTTTCAATTCTTCTTCAGTCAAAACCAATGTTGCATTGTTGCGGATACGTCGTTGATGCCATTGTATATCGTCTGCTAGCAATTTCCAATTTGTATGCCAAACTTCGGATGGATTTGAAATTTCACAGAAAAGGAGCATTGTTACAAACATTTGACGTAAACATTTGCCAGAAGACCAATTAGCTGCTTCTGAAAGAGCATTGTTCCATTCGTTATCATTTTCCAGCAGGCCTAAAGCAACACATGCAGATTGAAAATCAGCATATAGCGTACCATTAACTGTTCTGATGTCCTCATAACACGTTGGTCCCTTTACAACATTAAGTAGCATTCGTAGGTAGAATCTTTCACCAGATGTTGGGTGCGCATAATATATTCTACCAATTTTTTGACCTTGTTGTCTTCTTTTCCACTGCTTCTCGTCTTTGTACCACACCCATTTTGTTGGGAAATCAACGTAGGGCAAAAGTCTGGCATCTAAATGAAGCGTATTTGTTTTCATCCATTCTGTGAACATGGTTTTTTGTATGTTAGGTCGACGTATAATCTCCGATATTGTATCGTTGTCGTTGAAAGTAACATTATGTTCTCCAGGCAAATGAAAACTTAGTCTTTGAACAGCTGGTTTACGATATTGCACCTCGAACTCAAATATACGCCAACATGCTTCGGAAGCCGAGACATACCGACAGTCAACATATTGTTTTACCTCATCAACTTGTTCGTGATTTCTTTGCGTACCATTTACATTTTCTTCAATTACAACAGTAGCTCTATCATGCCCCTTATTGATATATTTAAACAAATATTTAACAGATTTTGTTTTATTGCATACCTCCACATTTATATGTGCACTGTACTTAACCAATAAATCTACATTATGAGGTACTATCCATCCACTTGTAACGTTAATGTCAGATGATGTGAGAATCGAATGGCCATTTTTCCGACGTTTATAAATTGGAAAGCCATCTTTGTCAAAGGTTGTATCGTTTGAAAAAGGCTTTGGATAATGCTTAGCACACGCATTACCTTCCATACATTGTGCACTTTTATACGCCGGGCCGTAGGGGCCATGAACCATAAATTGTCCAACGACGTCATAACCAATTGGATCTATGGTAGGATCTGGCACTTCTGCACTAATTATTTTGTCAACTTGCAACGGAGTTTTTGGTTTGTCATCAGAATGAAGAAATAGTAAGATATGAGCATGTGGCAAGCCTCGCTTTTGAAATTCTACCGTGTATATAACTGTGAAAAAACATTTAAACTGGAGTTACGAAAATTAACTCAAATATATTGATGTATGTTTGTACTTTTATAAGTATGTTTGTATGTGGGTAGGGGAAAAGATAATACCTGCTTTAGCTCGACCGAAATGCCCATGTTCGTAAATATCCTTTATAAACTTCTTTAACTTAATGTGGAAAACACGGGAAATTATATCAGGTCGATGTTCTGGTTTTTGACCTGGAATAACATCAAGCATATATGTAATTTCAGGCCACTTTGCATTACACGTAAAAGTGATAAATAAATCCGGACATCCACCCCAACGACAAATAGCTATTGCATCTTGATAATTTTGAACCATGTATCTTGGACCTCCGGTGAAACTGGAAGGCAAGATCGTACGTTTACCAATCGACCTAGCAGATATATCCCCAGCGAGGACAGCATCTTGCAACCCTTTATAGAGTTCTGATCGAATGTTTGTTTGGTTGTTTCTAACCCATCGAAGCCTTTCTTCCTCAATACATGTGTATGCATCAACAATATATTGTTGTAACAAACGACCTCCCCTTATTAAAGTTTGTCCTTCATTATCTCTATTTTGTAAACGGAAGGCATAGTACTCACGAATTGTTAAATAAATTCGCTCACCATTATCAGCAAATTGAGGATTGCGATACTCAATATAGGGTCTATAACCATCTTCAGCAAAAGGGAAAAGGATTGGATACTGCATTGCCATGAAGCTTGGGTGTTTTTCATTTATACGACGTAGGACACCTGTCTTTTCTTGTAAGATAATATCTCGATGCACATAAGCTTGGTTGTCATTGCCAACTATTAAAGCAGCTATTTCTGAATTTGTTGGTAAGTTATACTGTCTGCCATCAATGTTTCTTCTTCCAAGAATTCTAATAGTAACATTATGTAAATTAGCAACCTTAAATCTGTCCCTAGCCATTCTAAAAACCTTTGCAAGTTCATTTATCTCATCAAACATACCAATAAGTCTATCTATCAATGTACGGTCGACCTCCTTCCTGCTGCCATTTCCACATGCACGAAATCTATTCTCCCTTTCATTTTCCGTGTCGTAAATGTATAGCTGTGCAAATTTGGGAACACCATCAACAGGGAGGAGAGAACCAATTTTATGATGATTTTGACCGTTTAATCGGAAAACGTAAACTCCTTTACCATTATTGATACTATTGTCAACACGTCCGCCCATTGATGTGAATGCGAACATGGAGTTATAAACCCGTATTTGTTCGCGGAAACGTGCAAATCTTCCACCTTTATTATAATCTAATAGCCCTTTAAGAAGAGGAGGGGTTTGCTGCAACAGTGGCAAACAAACCTTTCCGCCTTGACAACATATGGAGAATCTAGCAGAGGATGGACCATCATTTTTCCTATTTCTCTCGGCATACCAAACAACTGCACCACAATCTGGGCACGTGGCATTTGGAGGCCCGAAATTCCATGGTTTGAAGATGGTACCTATTACGGAATGGAAAAAAGGGTTTCAATTGTGAACCTGTGCGGTGAACAAATCAATGGAATATGAAAGCTTACGTTGATGCACGTTACATGTGGCTAGCTCAGGCATGGCTTGGAAGAAAATAGTAAGTGGACTACAGTAGCGGAGGTCATTGGTAGATATCCCAGGATCAATTCTATTTCCCTCAATTCCATCGGATGCAGTATATCTTGCACATGCTGCAGGAGAAATGTAAGAAAGATTCCAAACTGGAAGGAAGAGAAGGCCATTGTTTAGATGTACAAAAAAATGTTAATAAAGAAAGTGGAATTTAGTAATTGAAAAACCGCAATACCATGGCGCATATTCTTGGATGTGTATATATTTTTGGATTGCAACAGACGAACTCGATGACGTCGTTTCTTCCATTTAACTACATGCATAAGACGAAGCCATAAGATAACTAAGCATGAAGGGATAAATCATGATTACGGGTAGGATGCAAATGCAATACCTATATCTTTAAGAACATCTACGGGACGCAAGGAAGAGGTGGATGCACTTTCAAAAGATTCTGGCATAGAGTGACTTGTGCACGATGCAGGTAAATGCGGAACGGAGCATGAACGTTGAATGTTAGGTTTTGCTCTCTTTCTTTTTCCTTTAACGGTAGAGGCGGAGGATGTCAAAGAGGGTTTGCTTTTTGCACACATTGAGTTTGGTTCTGGATTGGACAATACTGAGTTGATTACCTAGATGAAGGAGCAGGGTAAGTACAAAAATGGGTAAGGCATTATCAAATGACACGTAATGTGGATAATGGTTGAATTTGTTTGAAAAAGAGATAGTACAAAAAGTATTCGTACATAGGTGTAATGACAAAGGTTGTCAATCACACCAATAACTAATATAATACATGCCTTATTAGTCTGGTTGGTGTCATGAACAGGTGAATCCAGATTAGAATTCAAGATAGAAGGGCAGCAAGACTGAGACACTGAGCTCGAGTTGACAGACCGAGGAATTTCCATTTTATCTGATCCACGAAGACCTTTTTTTTGACGATGTGATGTGGAGGAAAGCTCATGCCTACCTGAACCGAATTCCCGCACACTGTCTGAAAATGACTTTGAAACGTACGATCTAGATCGTTTAGGTGCAGGCGGAGGACACAGGTTTGAATCTAATCCAATCACCGGCTACAAATGGAAGGAAAAGATAAATATGGACGTTGCGATGGGGCAACTAAGAAAATGGAGACAATTAAAAACCGGCTTACAGTAGGTGTACACGAAGTCAATTGTTTGTTTTTTAGAGGGGAGAACATTGTAGGTTGAACATCGCTATTGATGTTTACACGTTCTGCACATGTTGAACTACCAGACTCTACCGTGGGAGCATGGTCGTTAGCTGAAGACATGAAGTCTATGGTTGATTTATGTTTTCTACTCATACTATATCATTTCATTTTGAAAGAGGAAGCAACTAAAAAGAGAGAACAACATTAGATCATTTATTATATACGTTGTGATATGCAGGTATAGTCAAGAAGTAGAATATCCATATGTTGCAGATTGTTCAAAATTAAAACTCACTGGGTGTGAATACAGTAGGCTTGTACATCAATTACACCTGCATAGTTGCACAATGAAATGAATGAAAAATGAAATGTATTTTGCGGAATCTTCAATCCGGAAATTAGAATGTAAACCCAATGGTGCATATTACCAGAGCGAATAGTGTAACTATAAACAGTTAATACATCTTTTAACTGTATTTATGGTAAATCTGTGGAAATTGTATAAGTAGCTTGGAAGCCTAACAAACAACATATGATGAAGAAACGGTAGGAGAATAGAGTTAGAATTACTACGGTTATAAAATTAACTTTGTTGCGCTTTTAGGAAAAGTGTGCACTCAAACTGAAGAAACTTAAAATTATCCCAGAGCGGTGAAAGAATGGAAGACATAGCACGTTTAAATATAAACAATGAATCCATACCTTGATTGGAATAAATTTTGAATTAAGCTTACTTCGTCGATGCCGCGAAGAACGACCTTGGCAACATGATCCAAGTTTAAAGCAAAGAAGAACTGAAAGATGACTTGATCAACAGGAACGACGATGGAGGCCAAAAAAACCAGTTTAACTCTATCTACAAAATAAATATGCATTTGTAAGATGAAAACATCAAGTGCGGCATGTAGATTGTAACTCAAACAGGCTATAAAATTAAAAAGATCCATCAGTACATTAACAAAGGAATACCACTTTTAATATTTTCTAAACTATAATTTGATTATGCCAATCTATTGAACTTCATAAACTTTACAGTTAAGACATAAGTACATAAGCAAAGAGACAATATTGCATGTCCTATAAGCTTGTAATCAATAAATACAAATGTATCACATATGATAACAAATATAACAATACATCAAAATGCATCTTAACATTGCAAGAGTGTTACTGGTGATATAAAAAAAATTACATACTAAATTTGCATGGAAAAGGATGAAAACATGCATATAGTTTACATTATGACACAAAATATGAGGTAAAAATATGTAGATATACTTGAGCAATAATTATAATTTCTTACATGTACATGTGTGTACATGTGCCGACATGCAAATAAACTACATCATTAACTTTGGTTCAGTACGACTATTGTTTTGGGTAAAATGCTAATTTTAAGGCAGTAAGGTATTTGAAAACAAATGTGCAAGTCAAATAAATGTGCAGATCAGGTGAATAGCCAGTTTAACGCTATCTACAAATTAAATATGCATTTCTAAGGTGAAAACATCAAGTGCAGCATGTATATTGTAACTCAAACAGACTATAAAATTACAAAGAGCCGTCAGTACATTAACAAAGGAATACCACTTTTAATATTTCCTAAACTATAATTTTATTATACCAATCTATTGAAGTTCATAAACTTTACAGTTAAGACATCAGTACAGTAGCAAAGAAACAATATTGCATGACGTATAAGCTTGTAATCAATAAATACAAATGTATTCACATATGCTACCAAATATAACAATACATTCAAGTGTATCTTAACATTGAAAGAGTGCTGCTGGCGATATTAAAAAAAAAATGACACACTAAATTTGCACGGTAAACCATGAAAACGTGTATATAGTTTACATAATAACACAAAATATGAGGTAAAAATATGTAGATATACTTGAGTAATAATTACAATTTATTACATGTAACATGGTGTTATCATCTCGTGCTATGATCGCAATAGCAGCCACATAGAACATAGAGTCAGAACAAAAAAATTATCCTAAAAGATTATATAATGACCAAAGAAATGTATAGGAATGAAAATATCCACTTAAACAATTGAAGGTAAAAATCCTAGATGATTCTTTTGTAGTAAAAGTGTAGAAAAGTCTAAAGGGGAAATAATAGAAATGTGACATTAATAGAAGAGAAAAATCGACTATGGACCAAAATGTAAAAATGAGAAGAATTAGGACATTTCCATATGGCTTTATAGTAACTACCATCTACAACAATTGATCTGTAGCAACTACAACTTCTTTAAAATTTGCACACCCGGTACATATTAAAAGTAAATTCAGTCTTCAACAATGGGAATAAATCAAAAATTTTGATAAATTTACAATGCTTAGATATATAAACTCCAGTGAACCATCAAGCTATATTTATCAATATAATCTGACCGGGGATGATTTAAAACGGAATTTAAACTTTGATTTTGAGGTGGAAGTAGACTGACGGTCAATTATAAATTTAATGTACATCATCAAGTTAAAATGGCATTATTAAATGGTAAATATATAATACTGGAATATTATATACTATCCATTGTTAGAGAAATGGGAAAAGTTATAACATGGTCTTATTACCCATATAGATGCATTGAAATCGATCTATATTATGATCAGGGATACGGTTCTGTTTAAATCTTCAAATATCTATTTACATTAGTAGTAGATAAATAGGTACATGAAATCATGATAAAAGGGTCTATTAACTAAGATAATAAAGAAAAAACCAATATTCTCATCTTAATGTGATAAATATATAATCAGAAGTAGATTTCAAAATGTAGCTTACTATTTGGAATCAATGACAATACTTTTAAAGTGTTTACTCACATAAATTAAGTTTGATAGTTATTTAGTAAATCAAAAACCATACAAAAATATATTGCCTAACTTATTAATAATTGTGTAATAAGCCATTGCCGACATTTTAATGTTGTGTTACCATGCATCCCCTAACTAAAGCCTGCAATCCTACTCCTTTCCTGCAAAAAAATGCTCTACTTGCCATGTAGTAAGCCTGTTGAAAATTACAATTTTACCAACAAAGCGTGTATTATGGAACAACAGTCAGAAGTTAAACAAAAGTGATAATGTATGAACAACTACGAACATAGTCTTTACAAACTCAGATATTCTTACTAGATTAATCATATAAAAAATTGATGTCGTTGCATAAGGTGGAACTGGAATGAAGCAATCAAAAAATTGTTCATAGAGTAGAAAGTAAATGGACTTTTCCAACATATAATGAGTGAGAAGGATATGAACATTACTGACATACTGAGTTAAGGAATTCACGCCTTCTTAAATATGTTTGGTCATTACATTCTACAGTTACAACCTTTATGATCCCCTAGTAAACAATTCTAAAAATAAAATTTAAGCATGGAATTCTCCCACTATATCAAATTTATTTCCCAAAAGAGGTAAAAAAAAATTTAGATGCAATTAAAATATTTGAAATAAATAAAAAGTTATACTATCTAAAATGCTCGCTTTTTTTCCAAAAAAAAAAGGAAAGAAAAAAAAACATATTCTCTAGGGAATTCATTTTGAAAGCGAACCAATGCTAGGTGGAGATAAAAGTATAATCACTAACTTTGGTTAAAGAAGTATCAATTCAGAAAGTAATGTGATTAGAAACAAACAATTCTGAGAAGGATTGGACCAAACTTATATAGGACTGACACAATAAATGTAATTTAAGGCACACTACAATCAAAATTGCAAACTTAATCCAAGAAAATTCCAAAGCACAAATTCATAAATTTGAAATCAATATCCTAGTAATCAACACAAAACGAAGTGCATATCTAAACCAAAACATAGAGAGTACTTATTACCTGATTTGGGAAAGGTTGAATCAAAATAAAGCTTCCTAAGAAAGTCCGATCCACAATAGAAATAGCAGAAATCCCGTTAGGTACATTGAAATTTTAAATATTGGTAAAAGGCGCATTTATTAGCTAGAAATCGCTGGGGAAAGCAGAGAGCATGAAAGAATTATGCGAAAAAATTAGGTATATTGGGTGGATAGACAAAATGCTCATTAAATTTAAATTTCAGTGTTAGAATCTGAAGATACGAAGAAAAAAGAAGATTAGGGACATATGTTTCAATTTTATTAATACGATAGATACTTCAAATGAAAATAGAAGGCCAAGACTAACCGCTGCTTCCTCATAAAAAAATAAAGATTGAGTTGATGAATCCAATCAACATGAGTGATGAATAACTATTTGTTTTGAATTCCCAACCTTGCCTTAAAAAGCAATACTGATTTCTTTACTATCGATTTCCTAAACCAGACAAAAATGAAACAATGTATAACAAAAGGAAAAAAATTGGGATCTAGAAGTAGAAACCAAAGAGTTGATGAAATTAACCCCATAACATCAAATAATCATAAATTGGAAGAAACATGGCTAAAACCAAGACCACAATCAAATAAATTGTTGGATATGGTTAGGTGTAGGATAAACAAACCTGCATTATTATTAAACAGACTGAATTGGGATTCCTCGAAGAAAGACATAGAGGAGAATATGTGACAAATGACAGCAAATAATTAAAAGATTTTTTTTTTTCAAATTGTGCTTTGATCAGATATGAGGAAATGAAAAAAAAGAGGAAATAACATCTTCGAAATTGAAGGAGGACTTTATTATTTTGATTAGTGGTAAGAGGATTAGACAACAGGGGGTAGAGCGAAAAATCAGTAAATTAGAAGGTGAGATTTTTTTTTATTATTCTAGTTAGAAGAGTGGAGGAGAAGGGAGGCACAATAGAAGAAACAGTTAAGATTGCAGAGGGTAAAAAAAAAGGAATGGAAGAGCTTCGATGGAAGACTAAGAAAATAATTAGCATGACGTTTGAATACACGAAATATCAAGGAGGCCTCTGAGCCTTTGGAATATAACTCACTAATTATAATATAGTATAGATGTCTCTAATGTTTTAAGGAATAGGTGAATCTAACAGTTTAAAATTATTTAGATTCAAAAGTTTACTTTAGAACAAAAAAACTTTGAGAAGCTATATTTGAATCTTAAAGTACTAAAGTTCATTGATGCAACTGAGATAATTTTAGTAAAGAATATAATGTGATAGATTTACTTATGCTACTTTCGAGCATAAAGAAATATAAAAGTGAGACAACATTATGCATGCCGATCATGGATATAAATGTTATGCGTACATAAAATGTTCAAGCGCCTTCAATATTAGTGGATCAGGATGAACAAATATATACTCGCTGGGATGCAGACATAATTAGTATATTGCAAAACTTGAACTCTAGTAGTCATTAAATATCAGGTTTAATGCTAGTCAGAATATGCCTTTGCATAATCTCCAATAAACCCATGTGTGTTATAGGTAATGCAACAAACAATATAAAGCCATGAATTTTTTTTCGCCCATCCTATAGTTTGTGATGCATTTTTTTGACATCATCTTTAACAGACAACCTCACTTGATTCGGGAATACCAAACCAAACTTTGAAAGTTCATCATAAAAGAGATACTTTAAGATTAGTGGCAAAGAAAGATTTATATCACATATCAAAACTCTAAAAACATGAGAAACTAAATATTATAACTAAAAGTTTTCATGACACATTTTCTAAAAGCAAAGCAAAATCAATTGAAGTCATAAGCCTGTGGACATGGTGCATGTACTGTTGTACAAAAGGCAACTCAGTAAATAAACAATATAAATAAATAGGGAGCGGCTATATGGACACAAAATTAGACACAAAAGTGTATATATAAAATCTGGACCACAAGAATTGTTTGTCTTTATATGTGAGGTATAATTCTAGGGGAGATCTAATGGCTCAGATTTTGTGTGTTTAATTTTATGTCAAAATTTTGTGTTCCTTTAGACTTTCCCAAATAAATATACCCCAAAGTAGTTTCTTTTTTACTCAACTATGTAGAAGAAAAATTGTAATAATATGAAACGAACAACGAAACACCCTAATGTTTAAAGCACTAAGAACATATCTTAACAGTTGCAGAATTGTCTAAAAAATGGAAGTTGGACCGTGATGGGAAGCTACATCCATACAAAAAGAACAAAAATACTACTGTTGTATATAAGAATCACTTTGCAGTTTGGACTCCGTAACTCAATAAAAAAATATAGCTCAACAAAATTCAGTGAAATAAGTAATTATAAAATTACATCTCTTCCACCATATAAATTTTATTCATTAAATTAACAAAAGGTTAGGAAATGAAAGAAGTTTTTGTTATAAGTTTATTTTTAATCTTGACGATCTAGCCTAAACATAATAAAATTTAATTTAGAAATAGCAGTATTGTTCGTAAACAATTTAGCAAATTATGGCAGCATAATCGTGTGATACTGGAAAATATAATTTTTTTTTATCATTACAAATGTAAAAACACATAACCTATACCATTTACTTTTTTGCTGTAATTAAAAAAATTGAAATTCCTTGTAGCTAATTTACTTGAAAAGGCTTACATATACCTCAGAACACCACAAAATGATGCATGGCATACCTACAGTAACTGCATGATAATTTCTCACGACTATGAGCTACTTATCTTGCATGAAAAATTATTGAGAAAAGAGTTAGAATGCAATGGGAGTGTCAGCACGAAATTTTCCCATTTATGAACATGGAAATCCGTAATGACTTAAATATCCTTAGTATATATAATAGAAAGTTAAATGAGTGGTTTAGACATTTCAAAAGCTTCATTTTGAGGTACCCTTATTATATGTAAATATGTTACTGTTTCATTTTAAAATAAAACATAGAAAGCCAACTCATCTACAAATGTGTTTAGTTATCATTAATTTGCGAATAATATTATTCTTATGATCACCAAAAGTCATTCTGTTCCTTTAAGATTATTTCTATATCACAAAGTCTGACCCAAAAGCACTTATTTTATTTATTGTAGTGTTTTGAAACAAACATGCAGTGATCCAAATGCATCATATTCATAAACATTGTGCATGATTTCTCCTAGATTAGATCCTTCTTGCTTTCTCAGAATATAAATTTCTCCTCATTACGCAAAAATTCGACGCTATGATGAAATTAAAATGAGTTAGATTTTCCAAATCTTTGAAACGGCACTGGTACAAAGTTAACAGAGAAAAAATTTAGGAAGCTATTATGAAATATTGCCCATCTAGTAAAATGAAGATGACTGCTAAAAAGAGTTTATTGAAGCAATGGTGGATGTGCATAATTTGATATCAAGGATGCTTACAAAAAATGTAACATGGAAAACTCAAATAGGAAATAGGAAAAAAACAATCCTGAAATCAACTATTATAAGGTCTGAAAGGAAAAAAAGAGTAGATGCCTTACTGATAACTCAAATTTCTGACCTTATAAGAGTTGATGCCTTACTGATAACTTGTAACAGCAAATAGAAAAATAAGATATGCTAATTTAGCATTAGGAAAACCATGAATAAGTATTATATAACAGCGTTATCTAATTAAATAGCTTAGAATCTACAAAGACAAAGAACAACGAAAAATAAAATAAAAGCATTCGACTAACAAATTAGGCTTAGACAGGAAGTTGAAACCTTAATTACCTGGTGAATCAGAAAGACAGTGGTTCCGAGCGGTTGCAGTCTACAGCAAATTTACTTGAATGCAGCTTAAGCATCAGCATGTCCAAACAACCGTATGGGAAGAGGCAAACCGCTGTTGAAGAGTGGAAGATAAATCCAAAATAGGCGATGGTTGCTATTTACCCTAAAACATGTCGCCGAACAACATAGGGCGAACTGCAAGCCTTCGAATCAGGATATAATTTCCGTCAATCACGCCGTCGATGCGGTAAGAAGAGAAGAATTAGCTATCGGAAGATTCCAGCTGGCTTTAAGTGCGCCTGTTGGTGGAGGAGGCCGACAGACCAAACGCCGTGGGTTGGCGGTACATAATTTAAACACGGAGGGTTGGATGGGGGAAGATGGGTAAAGGCCAAGATCTGGAATGCGTTGAATTGAGGTAAGTGGTAGGGTTGGAGAAGAAACTTTAAACACGGAGGGTTGGAAGGGGGAAGATGGATAAAGGCCAAGATCTGGAACGCGTTGAATTGAGGGAAGTGGTAGGGTTCGAGAAGAAACAACCGGGAAAGAGCAAGTGAGACGGTTCAGCTTTACATAGGAGCCGAAATTCCAGGGGGGCTTGTGAGAGCTCGGTTGCTAACTCAGTAATTATAATATAGTATAGATTGTACAAGAAAGAAATATGGTTTTTAGTATATTTTGATGTATGCTTGTACATTTGTACATACGCACACAAATATATAGACACACAGAACATATTCATTGAAACTTTTGTTTAATGCATAGTGAAATACAAATGGAATATCTGTAATGAGAAAACAATAACCATTGGATTATGAACAATATTTGTCATGTTAAAAAAAAAAGTTAAATTTGCATATACTACACCATGCATCTTGTAAGAAAAAGATGTGTACAACCTTCCAACATCGATCTTTTATGGGCAACCACCGCTCTTAGAATCAAAGTGAAATGTATGAATTAATCGTATGTATATGTCTAGACGGATTTTCTATTTTTTTTCGTGTATTCATTGATAGACCTAAGAGCAACTTTAGTATTGACTAAGTGACATAGTCCCTTAGAGATTTAGGGCACTCTGAAGATTTTTTGCAAGGTTTCCTCTATCACTACAAAAGAATTCTGAATTTCATACGTCAATTTGGCGTAGGGATGGCGTAGGGAATCGAATTTCCCTACGTCATCCCTACGCCAAAAAGGAAGTCGGAAAACAGCTCGTCGCAAATATTTTCCTACGCCATCCCTACGTCAATTTGCCTACGCCATACCTACGCCAAATTCCCTACGCCATACCTACGCCAAGTTCCCTACGCCAAGTTCCATACGCCATCCCTACGCCAAGTTCCATATGCTATCCCTACGCCAAAGTCCCTACGCCATACCTACGCGAAGTTTCATATGCCTCCTTACTCCTTCTCTACGCATCCGTAAACCAAAAATCAATATGGTAGTTTTATATTTATCTTCGTCTACCACAAATCATAACAAAACCGAACATATACAATATATATCAATAAAAACATTGATGTAAAATGAATTTCATGGTCGAATTACCATAAACTTGCTACAAATCATGTTCAACAAACAATAAAATAAAGTTGCTACATAACTCAAACATGATCATTTCATCTAATTCAAACATCGTGTAATGTACCTTACACAAATAGAACATCAAACTCACTATCAAAAAAGGATTAATTCATAAAATACGTCATATTTGTTGTTCTTTCTCTCGCCGTAACCCTTGTAAAAAATCTTGTACAGAACTCATTTTTCTTCTAGTTTGCTAACAGTGACACTCAATTCTTGATTTTTATCTTTTAACTCTTCTACTTCCTTCTCAAGCTTTTCTGTATGATCTGTACCTCCAAATCTAACGGTGTATGTGTTGTCTTTGTATATCTACACATAAAAATTATAACCCAATTAGTACAATAAATACATTTCATATTACAATCAAGTAAAACGTTCATAAAATTTATAACCCAATTAGTACAATAAATTCGTAAAGAGAGAATTCATGTGAAACAGCAACTCGAGTTGCTGTTTCACAGCAACTGAAGTTGCTGTGTGCAACAGCAACTGAGGTTGCTGTTGCACAGCAACCACAGTTGCTGTTGCACAGCAACCAGAGTTGTTGTGCACAGCAACTGTGGTTGCTGTGCAACAGCAACTTCAGTTGTTGTGCAACAGCAACCGTGGTTGCTGTGCACAACAACCGTGGTTGCTGTGCCACAGCAACTGAATGAGTTGCTGTGCGCACAACAACCTAAGTTGATGCGCGCGCAGCAACGTTCAGTTGCTGCGCGCAGCACTTATGGTTGCTGCGCGCAGCAACAATTGTTGCTGCGCGTGCAGCAACCGAAGTTGCTGTGCGCGCAGCAACTTCGGTTGCTGTGCACATCAAAGTTGCTGTGCTAGCAACTTGAGTTGTTGTGCATAGCAACCGTGGTTGCTGTGCACAGCAACTGAATGCTGCGCACAGCAACTATGGTTGCTGTGCGCACATCAACCTCGGTTGATGCGCGCGCAGCAACCGAAGTTGCTGCGCGCGCAACAACTTCGGTCGCTGTGCACAGCAAAGTTGATGTGCACAGCAACTGAATGCTGCGCACAGCAACTATGGTTGCTGTGCGCACAGCAACCTCAGTTGATGCACGCGCAGCAACGTTCAGTTGCTGCGCGCAGCAACAGTGGTTGCTGCGCGCAGCAACCGAAGTAGCTAGCGTGCAGCAACCGAAGTTGCTGTGCGCGCAGCGACTTCGGTTGCTGTGCACAGCAAAGTTGCTGTGCTAGCAACTCGAGTTCATGATAATTGCTAGACTTCATGATAATGGGTGTCTAATTCATAAGAGAGCGCCCATCTATTTTGACATGGAGTTCACTAACATACATTGAGAATAACTATGTGATATTGATTCAACACAATTTATACTACGTAGAAGCATTATCAACTAAAAGTCTACGGTATAGAGCATGAGCATAACTAGAAAATAAATAAATTAAGTTTTCAGTCAATACCCCAGGAATATTGTGACGGCCCGCCCCGCACCAACCGACATTTACTCCAAAAGTGCGCTGTACACATATCCAGTTAGCACGGGACGGTCGCCAGAAGAAAAAGAAAGAAGAGAATGTGCTAATCAAGGAACCTGTAATATGTCTCACAGCGCATAGAACAAAATATAATAATAACATACTTGACATAAAACAGAAGAGACAGTGCATAAGCTAAAAACCAGAACTGAGCATCATAGCAGCGGAAATCCAAAATATAGCTTATTACAACTTTTCAAACTGTCTCAAAGCAAAAGCAAGATAAATGAGGTACACTACTAATGCCCAAGTAGCGACCACCAACGACACAGGGACAATATCTATATATCATACGTGGAAGCCTCCTGCTCGCCTCCGAATCAGCTACTCGCGCATCACCAGCTAACCATAACCTGTCTCTAGTCTGCTCGTGTGAGCACCCAGAGTAATAAGAAAAGGCATAAAACTCTGGATCAGACATAAAGCCTGGTATGAGCGATAAGCATCTAAACAGAATAATAACAGGTATAATCCAATCTTACCTGAACCTGGACCTGCAACCAAAGAGTTAGCACTACATACTGTACAACACTCTAAGGTGCCCTTTCAAATGGTGTAAAGATAACGGGGGTGGGGGTGTGCATGTCATAGTGATGTCAAACAATCAAGCATAGCAATCATCCTCACATCCCTCACTCAGTGCGTAAAACATACGATATCCACTACTTTGGTCACCCAATACTTTGGGCCATGACGGAATCCAATCCCGTGTAACTATCACTACAAGCCCACCATCCATCTCTCAGTGGTGAACCAAAGTTATGAATACCGACAACCCCTTTGCACTCGTCCCGCAGCAAAGCCCAACCCTGAAGTGAACTCATTGGTTCCCAACTGGGTCCGGGATCCTGAGCTCTAACTTCCATTCGGACTACCTTTGCATCTCGGGTTTTGGTCGTCATCTCCATCCGGATCGGTCTTCCTTTCTTCACTTCACTTTGCTTCAGGTCGTGGTCTTCCTTCAGGTTCGGATCGTGCTCCGCCCTCCAACGGTTCGGGTCGCACCACTCTGGTTCGGTTCGCAGTCACTAGCTCGTGGTCACTCTCTGTTTCAGATCGTGCGCTCCCCTCCAGATCGATTCGTGACAAGCTCCTTCAGCTCGGATCGTGGTCATCTGCATACGGTTCGGATCGTGGTTCGTGATTCCTTGGCCATCGGTCCCTTAGCTTCTGAAGCAGTTCATGGCTTGCTCTCCCAAGCGGATCGTGGTGATGACTCGCGAATGGTGATGACTCGCGATCGGGTCGTGCTTCCTTCTGGCGATCGGAGCTGCTAGCGGATCGTGAAGGCGGATCGTGGTAGAGGGCTCGGATCAGATCACATCGTCGGATCGTGGTCTTCAAGCATCGGCGGATCGGGTCGCGCCATCGATTCGGATCGCCTTTGCTTCCACCGATCTGGTCCGGTTCGGGCTGATTTCCTGCAGTTCTTCCAACGAGCAGTTTACGCCATTCGACGGCGTTTTCGACCATTCTAACTATTCTAAACAATCACAAAGCATAACATACAGTCATAGCAACATGCATAATCAACCACAAACACCAAAACAACAATATGATATGTTAAAATGGATCAAACATAGCCAAAACCCCATATTTTCCCTTAAGCATGTTTGGGTGAAACTTATGATATGATTAGAAAAACTTAACCAAATTATCCCAAATTCACATCAGAGGTCTAAAACAATATTTCAGAATTTATGAATATTTTCCCAGATTTTTAACATGCACAAATTCGCTAATTATCACTAATTACCCCTTAATCCCCCAAATTCCGGGATTTGGAAAATTAGTCGAAATCAACCCAAATTCATATCAGAGGCATAAAATGATGTTTTAGAATTTTAGGAATTTTTCTAGATTTTTCTGAGGCATAATTTCGCTAATCTTCGCTAATTACCATAATTAGCCATAATTAGTGAGGAACTATGCAAATCACTCACCTTAGCCACAAACAAACTTTAGATCTGAAATAATCTCTGATTTGGATCCAATCCCTATGTGTTCCAGCAGCTCTCTCTCTGATTTGGTGCTACCCTTCCTTGATTTGATGTAGTTTTGCTTAATCTTCGATTAGAAAGTGATTAGAGATGATTTGGGATGAAATTAGAAGGTGGAGGCCATTGCTAGAGCTTGAAGGAGGTAAGTGGCGGCTGGAAAAATGGATCTAAAACCGAAATCCTAACCCTAGCAGCCCTTAAATACCCCAAATTCCGAAATCCCCCAATGGGCCTAATTACTAACTACCCGGTTAAGCCCAATTAGCTGAAAATAACCCTTTAAACCTTAATTCAACCATATCACCCAAACGGTAAGTCCGTTTGACTATTATGACCACTCTACGGAAAGAGAAACCATCATCCGGAGCTAATGGAAGTGGTTTCAGGTCAAAATTCCTAACCAATCAAAAGTTATGGACGAAACAAGATCAACTAGGGGCAAAACGGTCATTTAAAAATCGGCAAAAATCATGAATACGGGAAATGACCCTACTAGTCGTTTCCCAAAGTTACATGACCATACGACTTCGTATCAAAGAGAAATAAATATTCTACGATCTTCCGATGCGTAGAATGCGGGTCGTTACAAATATTGCCGGTACCAGGTCTTCATTTGCTTCTTGAAGAAGCACACGTCTCACCTTCTCCAATAAGCTGCATGTAAAGACAGTTTAGCTCGTCGTGAGAGAGCTCACCACCCTGACTCTCGGTCATTTGAGCAACCCGCTCATTGTATTTGGCCTGTAATGTACATAAAAATTAGATATTGTATTGTTTAACAGAATTAGAAAATTGTAAACTATAATTTAAAACTTTTGCTAATTACATACAACAAACTGTTCTGAGTACTCATCAACCCATCCCCCATCTATAGAACCGTCCGGTTTCTCAATGTGTTCGAATATAAACCTGCATGAATGTTGGTGTTCGGCCTTGTTCTTTCTCCTAAAAAATAAAAACAATTTATCATATCTTTATTTGGATTGTATACTATTATTAGTTAATAATTTAAACAATTACCAGATCGTTCATCCATTGTGCCATTGACTTAGAACCACATCTATGTGGCCTTGGATTTTTTTTGCGAGCAGTTGATTTTTTTTTAGAAAGCTCCTTCACATCCTCTCTCTCCCAATAGGCTAAAAATTGTTGCCATACCTCATCTGTTATACAAGCATTTTTCTTTTTATTTCTTTTCATGTCTCCAACAATCCACCTATACTTCAAAGAACACTTTTGATTCCATAACAGTCTAACATCAGCAAAAGAAGTATTGGTATCCCAAGTGTACAATGCCTACACAAGATTTTAGGATCAAATAAACTGGAAAACTTAATCATGAATGAACTAAATATTGCAAGAACCTGAATTTCAAAATTATTCTACCTTAAACTCGTCAAACCAATGATCCTTAATATTAGCAGGAATCGTACTGAAACAAGGCCAAAATGATGTCGAACGGGCCTTAAGCATATTAGATAAAGTACGAGATGTCGAGCACTATTCGCGAATTCCCACCTGTTAATGCAGAAATTAGAGTAAATTATGTAATGCATTATTGAAATACACAATAATTCGAAAATTTGAAATTTTTACTTACTCGCCACTATTCCTACAATAGATGTACATGGTACCGACTGAAGAAGTCGAGCCAGTCTGTGACACTTGTCCAGATAGCCCAGGGGTGTCTTCATCATGATCACATTCATCCGAAGGGGTGGATTGTTGATCGATAGAGGGTGGTGCTGGTTCGATCAAACCCAAACCACGTCCACCATTGTTATCACGGCGACCGACTAGTCGTGACTAGTCGTCGACTAGTCGGTCAGTCGGTCCTAAGTCATCGACTAGGACTGTCGACATGAAATTTGTCAATATGTCGGTCGACTTGATCGACAAGGAGCGACTAGTCGCGACTAGTCAGTCGACTAGCGGTCGACTTAACCGACTAGTTCCAAATTTAGGCCCAAAAAAAAAAAAAAAAACAGGTCAGAAAACCTGTAATTCTGAACCAGAAATCAAGCCAAAAATTGGTTATTTTATAATAAATACTTAAATTTTGTGGGACACAGCAGCACATGCAATGCATTGAAGCCAGCTGCTTTAGTTTTGAACCAAGATGGGACATACTTATACACGAAAATGGAAGAGTACCCACATTATTTTGAAATGTGGGACTGATACAACTCAACTTTGCTCAAAACTGTTCATTTTAGCTGCATATTGGTATGTGTATGTCTACGGTTCTTACGGTTCGACCGGTCCGACCATCAAAACCTCCGACCTTGAGCTTCCACGGTTTAACTAGCGGCACGGTTTATAAAACTATGGTTACTACATGTTTAAATTTTTATGCACATGTTTGAATTTTTATGCATATGTATATATTTATTTATTTATCGACTAGTCTCGACTAGTCTACGACTAGTCCACTAGTCGACTAATTGGACCTCCGTCGACTCGACTCGACTTGCCGCCGTGATAACCATGACGTCCACTACCACTACGACCACTACCACTACGACCACCACATCCACTACCATTACGACCACCACTACCACTATGACCACCACATCCACTACCATTACGACCACCACTACCACTATGACCACCACGACCACCACCGCCACTACGACCAGCGCGACCACGAGAACTCATATCTATTACATGAATACGACATTTGCAACTATATACATAAGATAATCTAACATTTAATGAAAGTAGTGAACTTTATTTAAGACAAGGTTTGAAAAGATTCATCAAAGAGCATAGAATGTAAATCAACAATTGAAAATTTTACTGCTAACTAAACATAAACAACTTCATAAACATAAAAGCAACCAAGCAACTAAAAACCCATGCAAACAATCATAATTAAATATACATGCTACCAATCTTCATTATCATCGTCACTCTCAATGTTAACACTCTCGTCTTCAAGCCCACACTCATCTTCCTCTACTTCAATTTGCTCATCGTCATCTCCATCTACTTCGGCCCCATCATTGACGTCATTAATAAGAGATCCTATATCTTCTACTTGTTGTACAATCTCTAGTAGCTCATTATGTTCTGGATCATTTTGATATGCCATATTATCGGTTATGATCGTGTTTGAGTGAAATGACCATCTCGGTTTTGTTTTAATAACAACCCACCAATCTGAACGACTGTTGTCGATAGCAGGACACAGTGTGAAATAAACTTGTGTAGCTTGTGCCGCCAACACAAATGGATCATACCATAAATATTTTTTTTTGTGGTTTACTTCAATAAGAGGGTAGTCCTTATGTATGCGTTTTACTCCAATATTCGGTCTACTATCAAACCATCGACATTTGAATAGAAACGTTTTTAACTCCGGCACCACGGAGTAAGTTAACTCGATTATTTCCTCCAGTACACCATAATAATCTGTTATGTCATCATCATTGTTCCCACCTTTGATACAAACTCCACTATTAACAGTTGTCTTTTTCTTTCCATATTCTTCTGTGTGGAACTTAAATCCATTTATAAACATTATTGGACATATTCTGTAACTAGTATGCGGACCAAACGCAAGTTTCCTATAGCAAATGTCGGTGATGTTGTTCGTATCAACCTATCAATTTGAATTAAATACACAAGTTAATATATAATGGTCGTGCAAGGTTAAAAAAACATGA
Organism: Allium sativum; assembly: GCA_030737875.1. Classification (NCBI taxonomy): domain Eukaryota; kingdom Viridiplantae; phylum Streptophyta; class Magnoliopsida; order Asparagales; family Amaryllidaceae; genus Allium; species Allium sativum. The sequence goes on from CM060911.1 coordinate 186,034,514, forward strand.
CTTATCATACTTACATATTGTTTAAACCATCCCTCGAATTCTTTACAGAGTTCAGCATTGGGATATTCACTTTCGAACTTGCTGTTTAAACGAAATACACATGTTAATATCTAAGTAGTATAGTGTGTAGCTTGAAGAGATTGACATTAATTTAGTTAATGAATAATCAAATTATTATAGTACCTTATAAGATCAGCCAATTCATTGCAATTAAGAAGCACAGTTGCATTGGCTAGATTGTAATCCTTTGTTGTAGTGAAGCCTTTAACATTCTTCCATTTACCAGATGGACGTCCTTGTTTTTCGAATACCGAGAGAATGTTATCGACTGAATCATCCACAATATCATTTTCATTGCGATGACCACGATTAAAATTTAAATTCACATGATCATCGAAATAATGACTAAAAAATATGGATGCTTCTTCAATAATGTACGCTTGACAAATAGAACCTTCAACACGTTCTTTCTGCTTCACCTTTTTCTTTAGGTGGCCCAGATACCTATATAGGAAAACGTGTGAAATTAACTATGACATGTTCTATATTTAAACATTACGTAAATAAATATAATTATTACATACCTTTCAAAAGGATACATCCATCCATACTGCACTGGTCCCCGTAGTAATGCTTCAGTTGGTAAATGTACTGGCAAATGTTCCATGCAGTTAAAAACTCCAGGAAGAAATATTTTCTCCAATTTACAAATTAATTTGGGTATATCTCTTTCAAGCTTCTGCAAATGGCTTTTAGATAGAGTTGTCGAGCATATATCTTTAAAGAATAAACTAAGTTCTGTTATAGACATCCAAACCTTTTGTGGTAAAAGCTCTTTAAATACTATCGGAAATAGAGTCTCTAAAAATACATGGCAATCGTGACTCTTCATACCTGACAGAATAAGATCCTTCGTATCAACGCATCGTTTCATATTAGAAGCAATCCCATCGGGAAATCTCAAAGAATCAACCCACTCTAGTAATTTTATACAACGAGTCCTACCCAGCTCATAACAAGCAAGAACTTTGAAGTTTGGACGAATAGGATTAATCTTAAGCTCTGGACGATTGCAATAGTATTCGACATCTTTTCTTGATCTCAAATCATCTTTGGTTTTTCCTTTCGCATTCATGATTGTATGAAAGAAATTCTCAAATACATTTTTTTCAATATGCATCACATCTAAATTGTGTCGAATTTTTAGATCCTTCCAATATGGCAATTCCCAAAATATACTTTGTTTGCACCAATTGTGATAATCACCTTTACCAGGAATTTTGGGCTCTTTGTTTCCTGTCTCATGTAATTTTGCATAATCTTGTACAATATCAAATATATCTTCTCCATTCAAAAAAGTGGGTGGCTGCAAATTTACAGTTTTATTTCTTTCAAAGTTTTTCTTATCACGTCTAAATGTGTCATTTGTATGTAAAAATCGACGGTGGCAATCCCACCAACACTGCTTACCACCATGTTTCAGTGTAAATGCTTTTGTTGAATCCATGCACACAGGACAAGATAATTTACCTCCCGTACTCCAACCCGAAAGCATCCCGTACGCGGGAAAATCACTTATCGTCCATAACAAACAAGCAAATAGTTTTAAATTTTTCCTTTTTGATACGTCGTATGTGTCAACACCCTCTACCCACATTTTCTTTAAGTCCTCGATTAAAGGTTGCAAATAAACATCTATTTCGTTTTTTGGATTTTTGGGTCCAGGGACAATTAGGGTTAAAAACATGTATGGATTTTGCATACACATCCAAGGAGGTAAATTGTAAGGTGTCAAAATAACTGGCCAAATGGAGTATTTTTTACCATACTGGCTGAAAGGTTGGAAACCGTCAGTGCATAAACCGAGCCTAATATTTCGTGATTCATTGGAAAAATCAGGATATTTGTCATCGAAATGTTTCCATGCTTCTCCATCTGCAGGATGACATAAAACTTCTTCCTCCCGAACCCGCTCACTATGCCATCTCATATGCTCCGCAGTGGCATAAGACGAATACAATCTTTGCAATCTAGGAATAATCGGAAGATAATGTAAACGAGTAAAAGGCACACCTTTACCATTGCTTTTTTTCTTTTCGTATCTTCCTAAGCCACAAAATTTACATTGTGAACGGTCTATGTCTTCTTTCCAATATAGCATACAGCCACCTCGACATGTATCTATCTTTTCATACGGCAATCCGAATGCAGACACTTGTTTTTTTAGTTGATACCAATTTTCAGCCAATCTAGTTTGCAAACCGGATGGGACCACATCTCGAATTAAACTAAGAACGTCATTCATTAATTTTTGGGTACCGTTGTTTGTGGATTTTATTGCAACTAGCCTAGCAGTCGCTGCCAACTCTGTTATAGGACATCCATCAAAAAGCGTTTTTTTATGCTTCTAACAAATCAAAAAAAGATTTAGCTTTTGGATTTGGCTCTTCCTCTACATCCAATGAATTAGAAAACATGCTCGGACCAGCGGCATCAATAACCATTTCAGTCATTCTATTTTCTGTAGCACTAGATTCATCAAAATCAACACCAAAATTTACGTTATCACCCTCAACATCAACCGACGTATTAATAACGTTCACCGCATCTTCACCGTGATGTATCCACACATAGTAATCATCCATAAAACCGTCTTTAGTCAAATGTCTTTGAACATTTTCATGACGATGATGTTTCATAGCTTTGCATTTCTTACAAGGACAACGGATTTCCGTCATATTTGTTCCATTGGAAGATGCCACTAGCATGAACTCATTTAAACCTCTTAAAAATTGAAATGGAATTGTTCGTCTATGTCCAACGTTTTTGTACATCCAAGCACGACGAACTTTCAATTGTTCCATCTTATACTGCATAATTAAGACATGTTATATTATAAGATGAGTACTTATATTATTATTATATAGAACTATAGTAATTTCATTATTTTAATACTTACCTAATTATTGTATTATTTTATTTAAAAGGATATAATTTCAAATTCGTACACATACAAATACAATATTAGATGCATGCTATTTTAACTTAAAAATTCTTATTCTTTTAAATGGTTAAATTCTTTCATTTATGCAAATTAGATGTATGCTTACGTTATTATACTTGTAAACTATTACATGTTTTCAGTTTTTTTGTTTATTTCTTTTTACTTTGACGGCCGGTCTACCTACTTCCCATTACAAATATAATAACATAAGAATATTTTATAAATCATTTCAAATTAAACAGTTCAACAAAATTTCGGCAGCACTTCCCTTTGGTCCCTGTATCGTACACAAATGCGTGTACACAGGGAACAAAAAGGAAGTGCCATCGAAATTTTGTTAACCGTTTAAACTGAAATGATTTATAAAATATGCTTATGTTATTATATTTGTAACTTGTCCAATACTAGGACAAATCCAACGAATATTGTATCAGATGAATATAGATTTCCGTTTTGTGTAAAAACGAATATCCATATAACGATCATATACAACACTTGTCGGACGGGGCCAAATTCATCTAAGCGGTTCACATAAGTAGTCAAAAAAACATTCAATCTAAATTAAAAAAAAACATTTCGAATGAAAAAATGTTTTTTTTGCGCTTTGGTAGCTACCACCACGGCTATATTCAGCACGACTCAATACTTCGATGTTTCAACTTTGATTGATAAGTAGTGTCTTCTACAACAGTACATTAATTACTTCCATTTTACTAGCTTATTTATAGCAGTAAATTACTTCCATTTTACCAGCGTGTGTGTATATATATACGTCCAAAAGGAGGACATAATGGTTTCTTTTTTAAAACTAAGAGAAACTTTAAATAAGACCCCAAACATGAGAGCATCCCAATTGTTCATTGATTTCCACCACGACTTCCAATTTAAATAATGAAGTGATAAGAAAAAAAAAGAAACGGTATTTAAACTAGTATAAATCGTACATGCATTCATCTAACAATTAAAAATATTTAATTTTTTATTTAATAAAATTTGAATGGAAGAAAGCGTGTTGTAAGTGCAACAGTTTTGGAAATCACAATAGTTTTATTTCATGTTTTTTGTTGGTGGTGCTGATATTAAATTGATAGTAAATTTCTTTAATGGATAGATGCTTTTTTTTTACTTTGATTGGAGGGAAACATGAAAAGTGTGCACAGTAAGCAATGTGTATCAAATTCAAATATGCTGCTTTAAAACATACTAAAGTTTTATTAATTCCTACTTATGGACATATAAAAGGAAAGCTTTATGTACGTGGAGTCCACAATGTGAATTTAAAGTTTAGGGTCAAACGACCATTACCAACACCAAACATGTTTCAGTTATGAATTATTCTTACTTCTTCACTGAATAATTCATTTCTGATTGTGATTTTGGTTTCCAAAATAGTCAAAATAAGTACTGTAGCATATGCTAAATCTACCAATAGTAATCTCAAATGTGTAATATGCAAAAAAACAAAAATGCATAGGGAGTTCCTTTCGGAAGAAGCTTGCCAGTGCAATTCTGTAGCAGAGAAGTTGGCTTCCTTCTGCCGTAAAACATAGTTTTGAATGTCAACATACTTCATTTTGTATTTTTGGTAAAAGAGAATAGATTCGACTGTTTGTATATGCACGTTATAATATTCATAAAATTGGTGTGGATATGATTAGAAAATTGACTGGTTGGATGATATTTTTTCTTTTAATACACAGACAAAGGAAAGTGAGAGGAGAATGTACAAGGACCCCTGAAGGAAACTGAAGTAGGAAATTAAGTAATTATTGAAAAGTACCTTTGATTTTCTGATGCTCTGGAAGAGCGAGCGACAGGCGGCCTGAAGGAGGAACAACGACCGCGCGAAGGGAGAAAGAGCGCAGCGCGAAGGGAGAAAGAGCGCAGCGCGAAGGAGGAAAGAGAGCGGCGGTCTGAAATTGGGTAGGCGGCGCGAGCTCGAAGACGATCTAGGGTTTTTTTTTTCGTTCGAGGATGAGAATGGACGGATTTTTTTTTTAATTATATTATCCGCGTTGGTTTTAATCCAATGAGAGAAATAAAGGGCCAACGTGTGTGTTTTATACGGGTTGCAGATATTTGAACCATAATTTCAGAACCGATTAAATAAATTCCAACCTATATAAAAGGCGTAGGGAATGGGTAGGGAATTCCCTACACAGTCCCTACGCCATTTACGTATTTTTACATTTTCCCTATGCTGCGTAGGTATGGCGTAGGGAAACCCGAGTTGGAAAATGACCCTTTTTTTGTAGTGTATCTCTTAATTTGCTTAGCAGACTCATAAAATGTTTGAAAGCAGAACTTTTGAGTGAACCGGATTACAGTGTAACATTAGCCATCTTTAGTGTTACGAAAATACAAAATTTTAAGTTGGTTCCATCTGTCCTTTTCATCACGACCATTCACTTCAAACTATTGCATTTGATCTACTCATCAAAATTGGCGGTTCCACTACTTCCATCAGCCTATGGCCCCGTTCGCAGTCTAATTCTGGCACGCTAGGGATTTTATTGGCGTTCGACGCGTCAGATGCCAACGAATTTTACTCCGTTCAAAAGGAACGATTTCCGAACGTTGGAAATTAAGCCGTTGGCGTCCGACGCCAACGGCTTGATGTTCTTCCTCACTATTTGCAGAAAATCAAAATGTCGTTCACGAAGACCACTACGAATTTATTAAGGAACTCCATGAACATCCTACTCATCAAGTCTACGAAATAGACGGGTGCGTTTGTCAAGCGGAAAGGCATGATAAGCCATTCGAAGAAACCATCCAGGGTCCTGAACGCGGTCTTATCTATGTTGTCTTCAGCCACTCTTAGCTGATGAAATCCAGTGGCCAGATCTAGTTGGGAGAAAACTGATGCACCTACGAGCTGGTCGAACAACTCGTCTATTCTTGGAAGTGGGTGCCTATTCTTCTTGGTCAACTTGTTTAGCTCCCTATAATCCACGCATAGGCTAAGTGAACTATACGCTTTCGTTGTGAACACTACTGAAGCACCCCATTCAGAAATACTCCGCCTTATGAACCCCTTTTCGAGCAACTCTTTAACTTGCTTGCCGAGCTCCTTCCTTTCCCTTGGAGCCATTTGTCTAACGGGTAAAGCAACGGGTTTTGCATAATCAACCAGGTATATGCGAATGTCTATCTCTTAAATTTTGGAGGTAAACCCTTCACCTCTTCAAAGACATCCGAGTATTCACGGACTACTCTAACAGATTGCAAGTTTTCAACAGACGCATCAAGAGATTCTAGGTAGCTAAGCATAACAGAATTCATGGGATTACAAGAGATTTCGAGAGTATTATCGAGGCGAGTCATAAGTCTAACCACTCTCTTTTCACAATCGAGGATGACACCATTACTGGATAACCAATCCTTGCCTAGAATCAACCCATAGCCCGTGAAACCCAAAACATAAGCATTACATCTAAACCCAACGCTTAGTATAGAAATTTCCAAATCCAAACAAATCATTGACAAATAAGCTGAACCCCCAATTGAATTTGAAACAACCATGGGATCCTCTACTATACTGGTATCTAGGTGTAGAGATTCAACTAAAGCAGTAAATGTAAAAGAGTGCGATGCGCCAGAATAAAAAAAGAGTACGAACTGGATGATCAGAAAGATAAACTAAACTCTCAACAGAAATATTTCTACCTCTTTCTTGCGGAGGTGCTATGAGAGCATGAATCTGCCCTCCAGAAGTAGATCCAGTACTCTGCCCTTGCCTTCTTGGGAAATCCTTAGCCATATGTCCTGTCTCGCCGCATTGAAAGCAACCACCCATCTTCCTCTTCTTCTTTCTGCAGTCCTTAATCAAATGTCCTGGTATGCCACAAAAATTACACTTCCTCTTGTCATGGGGTTTATTATTCTTCCCGCCCTTCTTGGAATCTGTCTTCTTATTCTACGATCCCTCCACTTTCTTGTCTACAGGTCCTTCCACCTTTGTCTCTTTCTTCCCATCCTTGTCTTCCTCTTGTAAAAGTGTCATATCCACCAATCTCTCATAAGTCGCACCCATAGGTATATGGGACATAGCTAGGCTGTGCAGTGGCTCATTCAACCCTTTAACAAAACGGAGAGCTTTTTTATGTGGAGTGTTTACCAACTCTAGTCCGAATCTAGCCAGTTGGTTGAATTGGTTGATGTATTCCTTAACCGATAGGCTTCCCTATTTGAGTGCTAAGAACTTCTCCATATGTAGTCTTCGTTCAGCTGAAATCTTCTCAAGTCTCAACTGGTCTTTCAGCATTAGTAACTTCCCACCAGAAAGAGGCTTCATCCTTAAGTAACCATATAGCCAATTGTATCTCCTGCCTATCGTCCACTTCGAAGATAACAAACAAATCTTATGTTTCCTTGAGCCATTTTCTTACTTCCACAAATTATTCAGTCTCATTAAAGTTCTTTCCGCCCATAGCTCGAAAGTCTCTACATATCTTCGAGAAAGCATTCACATGCGGAGGAGGAGGAACGATTGCAGCCGGGGGAGGAGGAGCATCTGCTGGGCCTACGGCATCAGCCCTAACCTCCAGATACCTTCTGAACCAGCCGGGTATCTGTACGCCCTCGGGAAGATTAAGATCCCTAGACATGCTGAAACAAAAAGAAAAGGTTCAAAACAAAGGATAAAAAGATAGTGCGTATGACTTTGGGGAATAAGCCTTTAAAATAAAACAACACTTTTCAAATCTTGTAAACAAAGGATAGAAAGTTTCAATCACAACAGTCTCGTAAGCAAAAGGATAAGCATGAATCAGAATTGATTATCTCACAATTAGGCATAGTTCTAGATCTGATTATTACAGTCATGATTTCTATTAGGTGTTCAAATCTGAATAATAACTGAACTTACAATGGTAGGATTAGAAAAGTGAATTAGTTGACGTTGTAGCGATTCTAATTTTTCTTTGTTGATTGAAGAAGAAATCCTCTACTTTGATTTGAAGCTCTCTCTAATTTGATTTCTAGTTTGGACACTACAACAAAAACATCATATTACAACTTTAAATTTACAACAATGCATAAAGCACAGTTGTAATAAATGTTTTTTTTACAACTGCGAAAAACACACTGTTGTAACAAATGCTTTTTTACAACTGTGCAAAACGCACTGTTGTAATAAATGAATTTTTACAACTGTGAAAAATCACTGTTGTAATAAACATATATATCACAATTTTTCATTTTATTTGTTGTAATAGAGATGCCTAGTACAAACTTCATGTTTATAATATTTATATTTAATAACTAATTATATTGATATTTAACAATAATAATTAATAATAATAATTAATAATAAACTTGGGAATCAATAATATTGTCAATTATATAATAATAACAAGTAACATCTTATAATTAGTAATTGGGATAATAATAATAATAATTTCTATTAAATAATCAATAATTAGTAAATAATTTTTAATAATTAATATTAATAATTAGGATATTAAATAATAAATTTTCAGTATTGTTAAATAATTAGTAATCAATTTTTAGTAATAAATAATTAAGAAATAATCATTAATATTAATAATTAAGTAGTAATATTTAATGTTAGTAATTAATTTTGGTAATTAATAATTAAAACAGTTTTATTAGAAAATTCTACAAAATTATTTTCAGCATTTCTTTTTTCTACCAATTGTAATAGAGGCCTACTAAATATTAGTAATATCTAATATTTAATAATTAATAATATTAATATTTTAATAATAATTAATACTGATTATAAACTTACAAACAAATAATAAATACTATTAAATAATAAATACTTAATATTTTATAAATAGTAATTATTTTTTAATAATGATTGTTAAGTATTTAATAATGAGTAGTAATTAATAAATAGTAATTAGCTTATAATAAATATTTAGTAATTCATAATATATACATGATAGCTAAATTATAACTTATAAAATCCATTTTTTTTATAAACATTTCTACCAAGCCAAAAACATAGGCGGGCTCTCGCAGGAAAGTAAGGCGGGACAGGAAAAAATTGGCTCCAAACTTGCTCACGTGATATCATTTCCTCACATATGCCTCCTCGTATTCCCTTCCTTTAGTAAAGTTTCGCCCAAAATGTTCCCCAAATAATCCCTACCCCAAAACGAAATCAGAGCCTCCCTCTTTTTCTTTTTATTGGGAGCCAACATCTTTCAGCTTCCCCAAAATCATTTTCCCCCTGAATCGCTCCTCAAACCATTGCTTCCTCCCCAAAATCGCTTCGCCCGCATCATTTAATGGCCACCGATGCCTTCCAAATGCCATTGCCAGTCCAGCCCTCACCATCGAACCGTCAGCTCGAGCCACCGTGTTTCCTTCACATCGGTCTCCGCCTTCTCCTCGCTCCACCGCCTCTGAAACTGTATCTCGCGATTCAAGAATCATCGCGTTTGAGCTCCGCCTGACACTGAATCCTACGGCCTGTTTACGCAACTGAACCGCGCCCTGTTGAGACTTCACCGCATCCATCATTAAAATGAGGTAACTATTATCTCTTTTTATTTCTTTGATGTACGGGATAATTTGGTTAATTTGATTTTATGTTTATAATATTTAATTGTATATAGTTTAAAAATTACTGCAACATCTATGTTTTTATTTTGTTATTATAAACATCGTCTATGTCATGCTGTCCTTCATCGTGTATGGATAGGGGTATTGTTATCTTGCTGGGACCGAGTTTTATATCATATACACTTTAAAAATGTTCCTGATCTTGAATACACAAGATAGAACAAAAGAAGCAATGTCAAAATACGTACTGTAAGCCTTAGATACACTCTTTTAACTTTATCAACTTCCACGTACTGTTTACTGACATTGTCATTTATTTGCACTTTAACATCCCTGATAGCCTTTTATAATAAATTACTCCAAAATCATTAGTCTTCTACCTCAGCACAGATTAAATCTTCCATGATCTCTAGCTTTACCAGCTCAAATATTGCATACAAATATTTGAACTTAGAAAACAGATTGCTCAATTGTGTAGTTATATAGTTATAATGCCAAGAGCGGAGGAATTATAGATTGTGAAATTAACGTGTATTTTGTAAATAATTATCTAAAGAGCATATTGTGTGTTAATGCCTCTGTCTTTTGTTACTTTATTGCTCTAACTGGGAATAATTTTTAATTAGCATTTGCATTTTTGGGATATCTATTTGATTCAAGAGCCAAGAGATAGCAAGCCAAGAGAGAAGATATGGTTGAAGAGCCGAATGGAGGAGAGCCAGGTATTGATGCTACCATATTACATTTCTGGGATATCTATTTGATTCAATGAAATGAGATAATTAGGCCATGATGTATGTGGTACATAATTAGCATACATGCTTGCATTATCAATGCTTCAGTCCATCAAGCTTATGCACAAATTATAAAACTAATATATATTTTGTGCAATCACCAATTCTTAGTTTCACTGTGGTACTCATGAACTTGATTATTAACACATAGATGCTTTTCTTTAATATGTTGTTATAGATCATTCTGTAAATAACTATATGAAATGACACGGCAATAATATGGCACATTGTCTATGAACATCGCAGTAAAGACAACAATTAATTGACATCAAGTGTATTGTCTCATCATTATTACCACCATCTAGCAATATTCATTTTATAATTTTTAACTTGGTTCATGGGTAAAAATAATGAAAATAAAGTGGCAATGGTAATCCATTGTTTGATTATATACAGGAGCAACATCATTTGGAAATGCATTACAAATAGAGCAGTAAAACTCTCCCTTTGTGTGACCAGCTTTGTTAACAAAGACTCGCGATGTTTTAGGTAAGCTTGAACCAATATTTGAGCTTGTCAAGTATGTACTTTGTTTTCTTTTATGTATTATTCAGAGGATAATCACATGCTACATAGCTTCTGTTATGCATGGTGAAGTTTTTGTGTTGGTATTGAGGTAAGAAAATTATGTTTGCTTTTAAATTTACCAGTGTGCTCAATTAAACTTATGCTTGGAAATTATGATCTTTTGCAATTATAAGTAACTCAGATGTATTGAAAAATATCTCTAAAACTTGTTTTGTTTGTTTTGTGTGAACGCACCAGATTATAGCGAGCCTCGAAATATCAACGGGAGGAGTTATTGCATTCTGTAGAGGACAACCAGATGAAAGGTGTGACTTTACCAATAAATAGCGCTGCAGTATTGCCATCTCCAGTACTCTTGTGGAGACTAAAGGTATTTCTCACTGACATGAAGAAAAAAGAGGTTAAACCTTCTTGTACTAAGTTGCTTTGTAACAGTCAAGTATGTAATAGTCCGCGAAATCTTTTGTAAAACTTATTGTTTGTAATATTGAAAATTTGAGTATTTCAATAAATTAGTTTGCAAATAACTGTAATATTTGTTTTTCTTATGGAGTATTGCTATATTTAGTGTATTTTTCATTTCAGTTGCAATGGATGTCTATTTTTTTTAAAATGCAACTGTCAATTACAACGGTGCATAACAGTTGTAGTAGATATTATTATAACGGTGCATAACTGTTGTAATAAAGTTTATTACAATGGTGGGAAAAAGTTGTAAAATATACATATTACAACGGTGCAAAAAAGTTGTAAAAGATTTTAGTCTATTACAACTTCTTAATACACGACGGTTAGCCCACCGTTGTAAAATGTATATTACAACGGTGTTCTACCGTTGTAATAGGGTCATTTTGTTGTTGTGGGAGAAGATGGAGGCTAGGCTAGCTTAGAGATGGACAACATGATGGCTTCATAGAATAGGGTTATGAGGTTTAGGGTTAAGGTTTGATGTGATTATATAGGAGTATAGGACTAGTTTGAGCCTTTAGATCAACATAGGATCCATCCAGACTATCCAGTCTAAGAAAATGCGTCATCAACCTAATCAGAAGTCGCCACGTAGCCCTACGACACAGAAAACCGTCACTTTCCAGAACAGTCAGTAGGGGTCGACCCCTACAGGGGGGTCGACACCCTCTGGCGGGAATTTTCCCACCCCCCTCTTCTTGTTGGTTTGAATTCCGAATTTTGATTTATTGATTATTTATTTAATTCTGATTTAAACTTACATCTTCTAACCTCCACAACTTCTTCATACAGAGTCCGGTTCACGCAAACCCAGACTCTATTTCAAGTAGAATTCCGGGATGAACGCAATGGCATAACCCGTTTCACCTAAATCTTCTTCTACAAATTAAGTGTTCTTAAATATGTTAATTGTTATATTCATAGAAAATACGGGGTGTTACAATATATGTTGCTATTACTGGTTGGAATGCTTTGTGATTGAATAGTTAGGTTAGAATGGTCGAAAACGCCATTGTATGGCGTAAATAGCTCGCTGGAAAAGTTGCAGAAAATTGGCCCGAACCGGATCGGATCGGAGGAAGGAGGCACGAACCGACCTGATCGTGACACCCTACTCGTGGCCAGTGACCACGAACCGACCCGATGATTTTGAGGAAGTAGAGCACTACGGATCAGAAGCTCACGACCGATCCGAAGCACCCCGACCCGGTGGTCACCACGGTTCAGAAGCTCACGATCGATTCGAAGCACCCCGACCCGGTGGAAGAAGCACGAACCGATCCGATGCCTGGAAGAAGTATCACGAGCCGAATCGCCAGGGGAGAACATCACGAACCAATCCGAACTGAAGGGGACATCACGACCCGAACCAAAGGAGTGAGAAACATGACCCGACCCAGTGACGAATCCTAACCGAACCAAAGATGAGAAGGAGGACCAAACCGACCCGAAGAAGACCAACCCCGAGATGCAAAATGTAGTCTAAATGAGAAGTTGTAACTCAAGATCCAGACGGGAACCAATGAGTTAACTTCATGAATTGTGCTTTACTATAGGACGTGCGCAAAGGGGTTATCGATGTCTATAGCTTTGACTCACCACTGAGAGACGGGTATTGGCTATGGATCAGTGCAGTGGAGTTGTTATGACTCCATGGGGGCAAAGTGATCATAACAGGGCTATGAGCCAGTGCAGTGGAGTTGTCATGACTCCATGGGGGCAGAGTGGACATAGCAAAGTATTAGTGGTTACGGATCTGTGCAGTGGAGCCGTGACCGTAACAAAGGATTAGGTGATCAAAGTGGTGGATATCGTATACATTACGCACTAAGTGAGAGATGTGAGGATGATTGCTATGTTTGATGTTTGCTATCACCATGACATGCATACCCCCTCCCCATTATTTTCGCACCATGTGTAGTGTCACCTTAGAGTATTGTACACCCTGTTATGCTAACTCTTTGGTTGCAGGTTTAGGTTCAGGTATGGTAATGTATACCTATTATTGTTCTGTTTTTGCTGCTTATCGCTCATACCAAACTTTTGCCTGACCCAAAGTTTTTTGTCTCTTCTTATTATTCTGGATGCTTCTAAACGAGCAGACTAGAGACAGGTTAGCTGGTTATGCACGAGTAGCTGTTCGGAGACGAGCAGGAGGCTTACATGTATCATTTCCATATATTCTACCTCTGTTGTTGCTGGTCACTACTTTGGGCATTAGTAGTGTACCTTCCTATTTTTATTTAGAGACAGTTTTTTTAAAAGTTGTAATAAAGATGGTTTGGACCATAAGCTGTATTTTAAATGTTCCGCTGCTATGATGATTTAGTTTTCAGCATATGCACTGTCTCACCTGTTTTATATCAAGTTATGTTATTATTATTTTTTATTCCATGTGCTGTGAGACATACTACAGGTTCTTTGATGATTCATAGTTTCAAATCCTTCCTTTTTCTTTTCACTTAGCGACCGTCGTGTGCTGGTTGGACATCGGTACAACACGTTTCATTGGGAATGTCGGCTGGTGCAGGGCAGACCATCACATTTGGTATTAGAGCTATAGGTTGCATAGTTAACTTAGGGAAAGACACCAGGGAGAGATAGTACGTATATAAGAGCGTGTATTTGTGATATTTTGGTTTTCAAAAGCTATTTATATACTATTAGTATATCTAAGGATAGAGTCGCACTGCACTAGCACCACTGAAGAGATGGTTAATCATTTTTCTTTTTACAGATTGAACGATAAGCCGATATACGAGGAATACTGGTTCAGGAGCCAATAATAGGAATGCTCCTGATATGAGGAAAATGTTCACTGACTTCATGAGAGAGATGCTTAGGGATGTTCAGAGGGCGGCTCCTAATGCTACAAATGGTGGTGGTGCAGCGGTGCAGGCGCATAGGGCCGATTTCGCCAAGCTCTGTAAGGACTACACTAGTCTTGGTGGGAAGCCGTTCCATGGAACGGAATCGGCTACAGAAGTTCAGAATTGGCTTGATAGCTGTGAACGCATCTTCGAGGACTTAGGGATCGATGATGCGATGAAGAGGAAGCTAGTATCCCGTCAGCTGCAAGGACGGGCTATGAATTGGTGGAATGCAATTAAGGCAGCTACCTATGAGGATCAAGTTAGTTGGGATCAGTTCAAGTCCCGATTGAGTGATAAGTTTATCCCAGCTGCTCATAAATCAGAATTTGATTAGGAAGTTGTCGGAGCTTAAGCAGAATGGTAGGAAAATCTCGGAGTATATTGCTGAGTTCGATACTTTATCGAAGTATGGATTATCCCTTATCGACACTCCCAAGAAGAAGAATGAGAAGTTCATAACAGGCTTAGATCAGTACTTGAGGGAAAGGCTTATAAACCATATTGATGAGACTTTTGAATTGATTGTTGGAAAAGCATTGAGATCATAGAGCCTTTATCATATGCCCAAGGTTGAAGTCGCTGTTGCATCTGCAGAGGGGCCAAAGCCGCAGGCAAGCGGTGGAGGAAAGAATAATTCTCAGAATAAAAGGAAGCAGGGTCAGACCAAGGATGGTCAGAAAACGAAAGATAAGAAAGATGTAGAGTGCTTTAGCTGTGGCAAGAAGGGCCACTGTGCCAACGAATGTTGAGCAAAGCCAACGGACAGGAAGTGCTTCAACTACGACCAAGTGGGACATCACTAGGATAAATGTCCACAACCTCCTAAAGAGAAGCAGATTGTGAAAGCATATGCTATTAATGCTGTTCTTTCTTCGTCGAATGCCCCAACTGCGGCGGAGAAGGGAAAGAATGTCGTCATTTAAGGTATGCTTTCTATTCATGATGTTCCTGTTCGAGTATTGTTTGATACTGGGGCTTCCCGTTCCTTCATATCTAGTGATCTGGTAACAGAAATGGTTCAGATTTGCAGAGAATTATATCAAAAAATGAAGAAAATCCAGAGAACACATGAGATTTATAGTGGTTCGGCGTTAACGAGCCTACGACCACTTTATACCTTTTTGATTACACGTAGAATGCAAGTACAATCAATGATTTCTCTCAATCTCACAATTACAATGATAATTCACTCAATAATTTTGTAATAACACGGATCAGAAATAATGGAGAAGCAACAATGGTGATAACAACACTCAGAGTTACCCAAAAAGATCCTGAAAAATGCCAAGCGTAGGTCTATTTATAGGTGATATCTGCAGGCGGTTCATGGTCACACGTGGCACAAATCCCGAGGATCTCGGACTGGTTCGTGGCTTGAGGGAAAAGTAGTCAAAATGGCGGTTATGGACAGGTGTTGCAAGGCCCTTCAATCTCGGATTGTGGAAGACTAGGTCGCGCCCTTCATTCTTTGGTAACGAGGTCGGGTCGTGGAGACGGATCAGATCGTGATAGGGTATCACGAGCGGGGGGCGTGGTAATAGCACCACGAGTCCAAGGCAACATGGTGACCACGAACGGGTTTAAATGGTTCTAGGAGTAAGACTTCGTACTGGACTTGTGTATGAGTCTTGGTGGCCTGGTCCAAAAGCTAGCCAACATTTTGCCCCCTCGAAGTATGTTTTATCAAGGATGGAACATGTTTTGAAGTTGTTGAACCGTCCTTTCATGAAATGATACAAATCAATGGTCGCGTCTGTTTGTAACGTCGTACTGCTTCAAAGGGTCACATTCTTCGATGGGTATAAATACCAGATTAAATCATCGATCATTCCTTTATTCATTGGCCAACTTTCAACTCTTGAATTCCGAAAGACATTGTGATCAACCTATCAAGTAAATTTTCCCTTTTTATTCATCATTCGTCAATTTTTTTTGAGTTTGGGCATGGAACACATTGTGATTCGTGAGCATAGTGTTCATCACGGTCCGCCAGTCGAGTGAGCTCTTTTTGAACTACAACGGGCTTTGGTCCTGGTCACGAAACATAGGCGGAATAGGCTGTTCTATGAGCCGCTGTGGGCTTTCACTCACGACCCATAGACCTCCACGGACCCGAGTAGAACAAAAATGGGAAGATGAACAGTCTTCAAATTAACTATATAAGCTGACCCCCTCCCTCTCCTTTCCTTTCCTTCTTTCTTTTTCTTGCCTTTGCAGCCGCCACCCAGTTTTTCAGATGAAACCCTAATTTAGCTTTTACTAAAAATCAACATTACTCCACAATAAAGGTAATGGCGTTAGGATTACTTCCAACTTTACATTGTTTCTTTTTCATTTCTCTTTATTCCCCCTGAATTTTCACCAATGTGGCAATGATGATGATGAGGGTTTGGATATGGCGACGGTGTTGATGGGTTTGTAGAGGAAGAAAGGTGATGGAGAGGAGGAAGACGAGCTTCACGGGGCTAGTTCGTGGATCAAGTTATGGCCTGGATTGTGGTTGTAGTCAGATGAAGGGGTTAGAGATGAAATCTAAGCACTGGCGATGAAAATGGTCAGTGGATCGGGTGGCGAGAAGGGGAGAGCGCCGATTCGTGAAGTGGTCATGGGAATGGACAGTGGTGCAGATTGTAGGGAACCTTCACGATCCGTTTGGGCAAAACAATATGAGTTGTGAGCTAGGCTATCCCACGATCTGAAGACCTCATCACCAGACGAAATCAGTTTCACGAGTCGACGTTCTTCCACCATCCTGGCCTGTTCACGAACCATTATCCACGGGCCGGCCTCTGTTCCACGATCCAACAACTATACCACGAGCTGAATCCCCGGGTTCTAACGAACCATCTTCATTAACAATCTGATATATACATTGACTAAAAAATGTTATGGACTTCTGATATATCAATGGATAGTTAGGTTAGAACCTTCGATAAGAACTTTTTGGACTGGACGACAACGTAATTCAGCAGCATACAATGGCCATTATTACACTTGTCCAACTTTACTTCGCATTTCAATTTTTCCGTTATTATGAACACTTGCACACACCAGCACTTGCACATGTATAGGGTTCACGGGTAATTACATCCTAATCCTTCATGTTTACTCGCCAAAACAACCATGTTAGATAGACGCTCCTCAAGAGTATCCGAAATGAGAGCAGATCCAGAGTCCTCCAAATATCACAATCCCGACATACTCCCATCAGGTTCAGACTAGAGTAATTATGGTTTCGAGTATGAGACAGATACATAATCGATTTCTTCTGAGAGCACATCGCTTGATGAAGATGAAGAAGAGGATGATCGGGCTCCTAACGAGATCCTCAGTGTTAAGGAAGTAGAGAAAGGGAAGCTCACTGATTCCTAGCTTCCAAATTGGATGATATAAAACTTAAGAAGAAATGCTTAAGACATGGGATTCCTTGGGACGATGTGAAAATTCCAAAAGATGGAGATAGGCCTCATTCTTCCCCAGAAGGGTATATGACTGTCAATAGGCTCATGTGCTGGGTAGGCGTTATTCCTCCATTTCCCAAAATCGTCGTTGAGACCTTAAGACAGCTGCACATTGCCCCCATGTAGCTCCATCCTAATGCTTACGCGGCGTACACTCTATGTGTTGCGTATGCAGAGATTCTACAAACTGAGCTTACTTTCAAGGACTTGAAATTCTATTACCATTTCAAATACCGTTCCACAGGGACTCCAAACTTCACTTTCTTTGAATCAGTGGCCAATATGAAGGTTTTATCGGATGGTCACAACAACATAGGGGATGCCAAATCTGATTGGTTTTACATAAAGCATCAAGCCGGATGCGCGAGGAAGTGGCTACAATCAAGTAGGCTTTAAGTCTGTCGATGCTTTTCCTAATTGCATAATCAAAGTGCTAACATGTTCCTTTTTCTGTGAAGATCACAATTTTGCAAAAACAGAAGGTTCGATATATGAAGACCGACTGTCCTGCCTCCTTAAACATAAATCAGATTTCTTAAGAATCAAGAAGTGTATTACCGACGAGAATCTCCATAAACACCGTCTTCTGGACATGAGATTCGGGCTTGGTACGGGTGGAAGGCCTTACAAATATGTGCCCCCTACGCTTGAGGAGTCCAGTAGCGTGCCCCCGGCCGGGGGAGAAGGGACCACAGAAGCCATGAAGGCTGTTGAGATTCCTAAAAGTCCTTCACCAATGATCAATCAGGATAATGAGGATCTAAATGTGTATAGAGAAGACGAAACTTGGGTTAGCGAGCCAAAAGACATCCCTTCCTCTAAAGGACAGTCTCCCACAAAGACTCCACCACCAGTTGAACCTTCGTTAACAGATGAGCAGATACGAGTGAGTTTAGAAAAGATCCCCTTGCCAAATGACCTCTATACCTCCGAGGATTTTAGAGGGGAACCATTCTTCCCAACATCCGAGGGAGAAACCTCCCCTGCTACAGAGAAAGAAACTGTGCAGATGAGCCAAGCTTCGGGCCCTGGTCTGTGAGGGGGGATTACATGAGCACACATACACTACATGCACCACTTGTCATGATACTGATACACTAATCATATTCATAATCCTTATTCCGACTTGTTATTTTCTACAGGAAACATGTCCGTCGTTACTCTTACTCTTTCCGCGCTGTTCGCGAGAATACTCCCAAGCTTTCTTCCGTGCCCGAGCACGATCGCAGCGACAGGCGTGGGAGGGATAGTCAAAGACTCCATGATTCCTATTAGCCTCACTCCTCGCGCTCTCGCTCTCCTTCTAAGCAGGATGCCAGGAAGTCCCATAGTCGCCAAATGCCACATACTAGGGGTAAAGAGATTCCCAAGGCTCCAACTCCTCCGAAAGGCTTACCTCCCCACAGCAAATCTTCTAAAAAGCATCACGAACCCAAGGATAAACAGAAGGAACCAAGCAAAGGCAAAGAGCAAGAGAAAGCGACACTTGTTTCTTCGGGTCAGCGACGTTTAGAATCCTCTACTACACAAGAGGTGGCCTTGGATCCTGACAATAAGGCAAAACTGGAGCGCTTGCGGAAACAATTTCCCAAGATTTATTTTGAGAGAATGGCTTTCGTCCCAGATTTAGAACCGGTTCCTGAGGACTGGGATGCCGAAGTTGTGGGGGCACATCACCCATGTAGGCAAGCAATATAAGGTAATGAAAAAACATGCCAAGAATCTTTCCGATGTCATCCATACTCTAGAGACAGAGGCAGCCAGGGCCAGAGTAAAAACATATAATGATGCTAGGGCCAGGGGTAAAATAGAAAAGGAGCTCGAGGATGCGCAAGATCAACTTGCTTTAGCACAGCGAGATGCAAGAAACTACAAGATTGAGCTGGAGGATGCCAAGAAACGATTCCATCTTGAGCTCGACTCTCATAGCCAAGAGCATGTGGCTTTAAAAAAAGAAATCGAAGATCTCAAGATGACCAACATTGAGTTGAAAGCGGCAAAGGATCGTTTTTCTACTGAGAAAGCTGCTTGGGAAAAAGAGAAGGCTAGTTCAAAAAACAATCTTGCTCTTGCCGAGAAAGAAAATGCAAGCTTAAACGATAGGCTCGCTTATGCTGAGGAACGGGCGGCTCTTGCCGAAGGTAACGCCAACACAGCCCTTGAGTCGGCCTCCACCGCCACTGCTAATCTTGCCGTAGCCCAGAAGGGGATAGAAGGATTTGAGGAGCTGCTTATGGACTTTTTCGCTCAGGTTATTCAAACCTGAGACATCTCTTGGATCCAGGATTATAACATCACTTTAGTTAATGTCTATGATATGATGGTCGAGGGTGAAAAACAGTGATTGAAGGTTGAGGAGATTGACGAAGACCAACTTATGGGTACTTTCCTCAAGGGCGGAGAGGTTGAGGCTTTAGCATAGGGTAGACGTATGATCCAGGAGGCCATGGAGAAAGAGAAATCCGATCTCAAGGGCAAATCAAAAATTGATGAGGGTTCCAGCTCAGCACCGGAACTCAAAATTTCTGAAGTTGAGGAATACAATCCAGATGATCCCTTGATCTCCGAAGCACCAGTTACCCCAGCTGTTGGGGCTTCCACTACAGCGTCGGTCGTAGAATTAGTGGAAGGTATTTACACATTTTCTTCACAATTTGTCAAAGCTATTATAACTTGTCGTCGCATTGTGGAGCAATCAATGGAAGAGGCCACACTTTCTCCCAAACTAATAACTGTTGCTTCTCAAAATATAGGTGTTAAGTCCATCGAAGAGATTACAGAAATGCGGGCTGAGGTCGAGAAGGTTAGTGTGCCCCCAGTTACTGAGATTATCCCCGAAGATCCTAAGGAAACCGAGGTAAGACAACTATGGAGGCTACTGGGGTATCAAGCACACATGCTCCAAAAGATGCTGAAATTATTGGAGCTCTTGACGATACCGACAACGGTCACGAGGACGAAGAGGAGGATGTGGACATCATAGGAGAGACCAAACGTGATGACAGCGAGACTCTGGCTGAAATCAAGGCAAAGAGGGATAAGCATTTGGCCCTGAAAATAGAGGAACAACAACCTCTAGATGTTCCACTATCTCTGTAGCTGCTCCCGGCTCCTGGATGATCATAAAGTTGTCCGGTAAATCGATAACCATGCAGCTTGCAGCCCAATCTGGCAATCTTCCAGTGGATCCTCCTTATGGCAAGAAGAGGAAACATGATAAAACTGATGCCGGTAAGGTGGAGATAGAGAAGAAAAATAAGGAGAGGAAGCTGAGGTTGTCCCCAAAGCCCAAATAGTGTTAGTTTAGTTATGTCTTTCTTTTTTTTGAAGGAAAAGGTAGTGAATCAACATGATTCACGCCTAATATATATTAGCATCCATAAAGTAGCATAAAGTAGCAGTACGTGTATGTACAACATATATACGACCAAAAAAACAGGCCATCGCTACAACCCAGCGACTACATACAGCCTGACAAAAAGGAACCAAGCATCATAATTTACATTACACAGCAAAATACATAACAGCAAAAGTCAAGGCCAGTGAAAATCCCCATCAAGTGAGTGGACCAGTGATGCTCCGCACCCGCTTGCGCACACGGTCGGCAATGCTTTCAACCTGTCTCTTGCGCTCCATGTGTAACGGCCGGGAATTTCGCTCGATCCGAATCAGTCGTTAAACCGATCTAAACCGTTCGAAACCCCTGATCGTTGAGACCACGACAAATAAGAACACAAACAGAAGAACATTTCATTGCTATTACAACAATTCCATCAGATACAAGAATATACAGAGTATAATTGAATAAATTACATTCGACAAATATCAGAGATTACAATAAATTACATAGCAGCGGAGAATAATACAAAGCACAACTGAAGGTGATATACGGATACAGAGCTTTCCGGATATCATTCCAGCTGTAAACCAGGATCCTGTGAATATAAATCTGCAAAACCAAAACTACTAGCTGCCCGTGCGGAAAATAGGGGCACCCAGAGTTTAGGTTAAAACAATAAACTCCAGGTCAGTCATGTGACTGGTGTGAGAACTAAAACAGTTATTTAAAGCTTTACTTTAAAAATTAGGTAAATCAAGGGACCACGCTGTATAACACGGAACGGGTTTCCTCCCAAGAACACCAGTGCATAAAACAACAGCGCAATGCTAAATAAAGAAAAATGAAGCTGTTATAAGACCCAGGTCCTATCACACAATGCAACGCAAGCCGGGGGATAGGGTTTTCCCTTATAACAGCCAAAGCATGCTTGATACGTTTAAAACAAATCATTTGATACTATAATAAGTGTATAGTGTCAAAACATTTCAATCATAAATATTAATCATAGGCGGCATGGGTACCATCTATCATGTCGCCATACTAGTTCTACAATTAAAACCGCAATACACGTATTGGAAATTGGATTTCCGTCATGAGTCGAGGCAAGGGGCAAGCTCCTCTCTGCGTTCGAGACACTCTAGCAAATGCCTCAGGACTACGCACTCTGGGTAATCCTGGATCTTCAGGGCCGGTTCTCACTTACGTTAGAGGATTAATTATGCCTGAACACACGTTTCCCGGTCCTTACAGACCTATAATCGAGGCGCCTCGCATTCCAACAACCACATAGTTGAAAAGTATATAAATGTCAGGGCTGGTAAGTCACTGACACCACCAAAGCTAGAAAGAAACGTCTTGCTCTCCCTGCAGTCTGTATCCCGTTTTTGACTCATACCGAGGTGTGAGGCTCGCGAATTCACGTTATACACAAAGCTGCCACGTAGGCGTGCTTTGATCATCAACCACAAGACTCTGCTTTTCAACAAAAGCCTTGACATTGCATCTTAGCGTGCCACACAGGCAATTCATGCCATGCGACTGATGTCCATCGATATACAACCTCTGAGCTCGTACATCTCAGAGAAGGGCGTTAAGCAAAAGAATAAATTCTCCGCCGCCAAACAGATGTATATTTAATAGAAATCAATCAACACAGAATAAAATCCAGTGTCAGACACACAATCCATTTACAAGTCCGTTCTGGGTCTGAACGAAACCGGAGGCACTTTCCTCGCATATCCATCCATCTCCAAGTACGTCTGGACGACCACCAACTATTTCCATCCTCTTGGGTGTACAGCCCAATCAGGATCGTCAGTAATTATCCAAACGATGTGAAGACTTCCGGTCTTCGACCACCGTCTTCATCTTCGACATATCGTCGAATCGGTTATTCAGAATGGGTATAAACCCGGCCTTTCCGAACAACCCGCGTATATTAAAAACAAATGTTACACAAACACAACATACGCCTCATTCCAATTCATTAGTCACTAACCGCAAATTAGCAAGAGAACAATTTCCCAAACATTAACCCCGAAGGCCGAAACCAACATCAGATCAATACCCAGGAAACCATTCTTCTTAGCCAACCTACAGCTAGTTTCTAAATTCCCCATTCTTAGGGAAAGGTTCCCATTAATTTTATCCAAGATAAATTCTTTAAAATTTATCCTGTAATCTTCCTTTGGATGTCGTTTCAAACCAAATTATGGTTTTTCTAAACTAGTCGAGATTAGCGAACCGTACCGAAGTAATTATTTATTTTATTTCCCAATCCCAACCGGTTCATCCCATGAAGCAAAACTGGTAATACTCCATATCTAACACTATGGTGTTATCGGTAAAATAAATTACCATTTCACGTTCAAATCTAATTAAAGATTTAACTATCGCTTTGGAGCAAAACTGGTGATACTCCATTCTCGCTCGTTTTCTAGATTTGATAATTTAGATCGTAAATTCACATTTCAATCTAATTGCAGATTCGTTAAAACTCCTTTTATTGGGTTAAAGAACTAGGTGTTATTTAAAACACAGTTCACGACAAACCCAAATCACATTCTATTTATTGTCGGGTTAAAGAACTAGTGTTGTTTAAAACACAGTTCACAACAAACCCACAAATCAATTCTAGTTCAATTCAAATCAAATATATTAGGAATTCCGATTATTTAAAACCCCTTTTTAAATCTAATTTATTTATTTAAAAATAAAAACCCGGGTTTTAAATTGAGTTCAAACTAGTTCATTTCGATAAAAAAACTATTTTTATCTCTTCAAATATGGAGTTTTTCACCCCAATTTTTCCCAAGTCATTCCTTATGATTTTACACAAATTATTACTATTTTTAATAATTTTATCAAGGCCTGTACAGTCGATTTCCAACAATGGCCATCGAACTGCACTTACAGCGACCTTTTTCAAATTTGATTTGGACGTATCTCCAAATCCAACCGTTAGATTTCAAATTTCTAATATTCGTTAGAAAGCTCTTTTCGATACGAACCCAACGGTTCCGGTTTTAGGAGAATCCGACGGTCGGATCTCCCGTAATGTTCGTTTGAAATAAATGGTCGAAATTCACGAACTGCCGCGGCGCGTTCTATTCAGGCCATTATATTATATATATAATATATATAATATATTTTTCGTCGATTTCTATTTAAAACGAATTTTATAAATGGTTTTGAATTTGTTTCAAAAACATTTCAACTTCCATTTCAATTCAAATCAAAATTGAATTCTTCCTTATAAATTCGTTTTAAAATTCATTTCCATTCACTTCAAATTTCAATTCAATTTGAATTCGTTTTCTATTCAATCCATTCCGAAATCGTTATATATTCAATTCATTTCGAAATCGTTATATATTCAATTCATTTCGAAATCGTTATATATTCAATTCATTTCGGAATCGTTATATATTCAATTCATTTCGAAATCGTTATATATTCAATTCATTTCGAAATCGTTATATATTCAATTCATTTCGAAATCGTTTTATATTCAATTCATTTCGAAATCGTTATATATTCAATTCATTTCGAAATCGTTATATATTCAATTCATTTCGAAATCGTTATATATTCAATTCATTTCGAAATCGTTATATATTCAATTCATTTCGAAATCGTTATATATTCAATTCATTTCGAAATCGTTATATATTCAATTCATTTCGAAATCGTTATATATTCAATTCATTTCGAAATCGTTATATATTCAATTCATTTCGAAATCGTTTTCTATTTTCAAATATTCTATTTCAAATATTTCTATTTCAAATATTTCTATTTGTCAACACACGACTAATCTCAATGAATGAGTACCGTCCACGTGTGACTATTTTTGTTAAATTATTTCGTTCAACACATGACTAATCTTAACGGATGAGTACAGTCAACACATGAACCTTTGTTTTACATTGATGAAGATATAAATTTTATTATAAAAATATTTTGTTCAACACATGACTAATCTCAACGGATGAGTACAGTCAACACATGAACCTTTGTTTTACATTGATGAAGATATAAATTTTATTATAAAAATATTTCGTTCAACACATGACTAATCTCAACGGATGAGTACAGTCAACACATGAACCTTTGTTTTACATTGATGAAGATATAAATTTTATTATAAAAATATTTCGTTCAACACATGACTAATCTCAACGGATGAGTACAGTCAACACATGAACCTTTGTTTTACATTGATGAAGATATAAATTTTATTATAAAAATATTTCGTTCAACACATGACTAATCTCAACGGATGAGTACAGTCAACACATGAACCTTTGTTTTATAATATTCTTTAATTTCTAAATTGGAATGAGGCCCAATCAATCACCATATAAAATTAATTATATGGATTTTCATACAACATATGTATATAACAGCATTGAAAAATAATCAACCATCAACCAAAGTGCACTACACTGTATAAGCATCAAATATAGGTATCTAACGCTTATAACAGCTTGTCAACCAATCGATCGACATAATTAATCAATCAGGATGAGTGAACTTCATATTTCATCCCAAAACCCGTGTGGGGTTTCAAACAATCAAACACAGATTTTATTTGTGCAGTTGGGCGATGTGTAAAATTTATCGATCCAATCAATGTCCTTCAAATAGGTGTACATAAACAAACCGTCCGGTTTGTAAATGAATATTTATTTATTCACATTCACTATATTCATATTCACGTTAAAAATTATATTTTTAACGACAAAACATTTTATTTTAACATATGAATTGCTATTCAGTTCATTCTTTAAATAAAATGATATTTTTATTTTTCTAACTTATTTTAGAAAATTTCGGCGGCATAACGGCACGATACTAGAAACGGGACGAGGCCTAGCCTTATCCCCGGTCTAGTGAAGGCCCACGCCATTCACACATCAATCAAATTCACCAAACAACCAAATTCAAATCAAATCATCTAACTAATTTATGCAACCAAACAAACAAGTCCATGGTCTGTGGACGATTGTGTCGGGTGCTACTAAACACCGTCTGCATCCTAATATATATATATATATATATAAATAGAAATGAAATTGAAAGGTGAGAAATTCTCACAAATAGCTATCCTAGCTCCACGGCATTTCATTGATAGAAATCTTCATCGCTATCGCATCTTCGTCATCTTCGTTGCCCGTAGCCACTACATATATAAAAATCACACATTTTTATATTTGCTGATGTCTTTAAAATAAAAATCACATTTTTATTTATTCACTTTCAATTTAAAAATCATATTTTTATTACTTCATATATTTTAAAATCGATTTTTTTTCTTTGTCATTCAATATATAAAGAATCGAATTTTTACTTCGCTACTATATAAAAAGATTTCGCCTTTATAAAAATATAGATTTCGCCTTTTTAAAGCAAAGAATTCATTTTTCTTTAACAAACAAAAATCAAATTTTTAAACAAATAAAAATCTAATTTTTCCTATGAACAAAATCTATTCTTTTTCTATGAAAACATTATAAAAATCACGTCTTTCTTTATATAAAAGTATTGTCTTTTCACCTTTTTTTAAAAGTATCGCCTTATAAAAAAAAATCAACCTTTATTTTGCTACCCATATAATGATGCTATTTTTAATATTCCTATCATGTAAAGATTATATTTTTACTTCTCTACATAAACAAAAATCATATTTTTATAGTCGCTATACACTAAAGACTATATTTTTAATACTTTAAAAATATAAAAATCATATTTTTAATACTTTAAAAATATAAAAATTATATTTTTAACTTTCTAAAAACATAAAAATCAAATCTTTTCTATTTAAAAATCTAATCTTTCATATGATAAAATTCCTAACTTATACAGTTTAAAAATCCTATATTTTATATAATGTTATTTCTAATAAAACTCATATATAAAATCAAAGCTTTTATCTATAAATTTTATAGTATTAATTTCATAAAATCATAGCATAAACAAAATAATAATACTAATAATAAGTGAATTAAAAACTCACGTCATTTTCTTTTTGGATCCAAGAGCTAGGGGGGAAGCAGCGCTGTTCTGAATCGGAGAAGGGGGGGGGGGTTAGCGGCGCCGGTGTGCGGTTTTGGGGGAGGAAGCAGCGGAGGGGAAAGGAGGGGAGGCGAGCTTTGTCGGAGGGGCTTGCGGTGGTGGCTGCTCCTCGTCGTGGGGGGGGGGGGTTACGTCGAGGCGGAGGGCGATGGGGTCTTGGGGATGTGGTGGCGCGATAGTGGGGTGCGGCTGTCGATTGAAGAGGAGAGGGGAGCGAGGAGGCTGGAGGGGTGACGGGGTGGCCCGCCTGAGGCGCGGCGGCGCTCATCGGGGCGGGGGGGGGGGTGACGAGTCTCCCCCCGTCCGCCTATTTCTCTTATTTTTTTTAATTTTGATTTCTGATTTTAAAGAAACGAGGGGGGGTGTATATATAAATATAATTATTTATATTTTATTTTAATTTCTCTTAAAAAAAAAGTAACTTTTTATTTCGAAGTCGAAATCAAACCCACCGCCTGTCGTCCATAGCGTTTTACCCCCATTCCGAACACAATGGGATATGTATCGCAAGCTGATTTGATCGTTTCGATTAGTTTCCGTTGAATTTACATTTAAATCATTATATTGAATTTTAAACGTACATTTCAAATTACCGGGGTCACATACTAACTCGAAAAATTCCCGAAAAATATTTTCTAGCTTCGTATTGGCGATACGGTCCTAACAAAACTAGTTTCGTCGAATTCTGAGACCGTTTGAAAAATGGCCAATTTCCAGCCGATTTAAAATCAACTGAAACTGGTCAAACGCGTTTTCCTTTGCCACGCTCACATATCGATTCGAAAAATTATGAAATTTGGAACCTAGCAATAACTTTACGTCATGGACCCAACAAAAGTGGTTTCGTCGAAATTCGAGGTCGTTTGCAAAATTCCCATTTTTAAGGGCCTGAATTCCATAGCGACTATTCAGAATTTTCAACTGGACATAACTTTTGATTCCCGCTATGAAATTTCGATTTTTCGGATTCGTTGGAAAGATATCATCAATTAGATCCTAATGTTTTTGGTTTCACAAAAATCCGGATTGTTTTGCACCCGGTACATTCAATTGAAGTTTGAAATCGAATTATCGAACTACCGCGTCATTTTCAATTCTATTTATAATTATATATAAATATTATATTCTAACGACGGCGTATATAATATATACGTCGCATTCTATTCAAAATAAATTTATTGTCGATATTATCCAAAATAATCTATTTTAAATATTCAAAATTCGCTAAAATTGCCAAAATAAAATTTTTAAACTGGTTCGGATTTCCGGGTTATTACAATCTCCCCCACTTAAAACTTTTCGTCCTCGAAAAGGAACAAAGTCGAAAGTGGTTTGATCAATCAGCCCTACGTTCGATCTGGCTTCCATTCCCCAACTTTTCAGTTTCTGAGAATTTTCAAATTTTCAAAAATTTGGCTAACACCCTAGATTTTCGAAAAATTTCGCCATAACCTCCCCTGCACCGGGAGCATCGGGGAATTTCAAATAGCTTCCCCGGTCCTTCTAATCTCAAAAAGAAAAAGAAAAAGCCAAGCGGCTAGCCAATAGGCTCATAAAATCATCATCACCCAAACAAAACAGTAAATTACATAGTAAACATGTACCTATTTGTCGGGCAAACAAATTTTATTCTTCGGCTCTAGCCTCCTTGCTATGACCTGTTCAATGTAAGTATATGTATGCAAGCAAATGCAACCAATTTTCAATACAGTTCAATATTTGGTTATATTAGGCATAATGGTTCAAAATTATCAAACAAATAAACAAACAACACAAACATCAATCAATTAGTGGATTAACGTTTGAAATTCATAATTTTGATATATATACTGAAAATCTTGTTTTTGATGCCAATTCACAACAATGTGTTCTAACTATATTAGTTTTGGTTCTCACACCAGTCTAATGGAAATATATAGAAAATCACACCTTCGTCACTCGAAAATAAATGTTGGTGATGGTATACTTCATCATCAGGACCATGTCCGGGCGACTAGAGTGTGACTCTATATCTATCTAATATATTAAAACTTCGAATATACGTTCATGACGCGTATATGCAAAACCTTTATATATTGGATTGTCCATATTCAAAATAAATAAATAATCAAATACGTTTTAAAATGGTTTAAATTTCAAAACAAAAATGGTTTTCATTTGAAAAATATACTCTTCACACTCGTTCTAGGATACTACTGATCCTATCTCTAACGAGTCATTCTAATTGGATATTACTAATCCAATATCTGATGAATTCTTTCGTATGTTTCTAATGTGTCTTGTTCTCGAGCTCTGTAAACCAAAGCTCTGATACCAAATGTAACGGCCGGGAATTTCGCTCGATCCGAATCAGTCGTTAAACCGATCTAGACCGTTCGAAACCCCTGATCGTTGAGAACACGACAAATCAGAACACAAACAGAAGAACATTTCATTGCTATTACAACAATTCCATCAGATACAAGAATATACAGAGTATAATTGAATAAATTACATTCGACAAATATCAGAGATTACAATAAATTACATAGCAGCGGAGAATAATACAAAGCACAACTGAAGGTGATATACGGATACAGAGCTTTCCGGATATCATTCCAGCTGTAAACCAGGATCCTGTGAATATAAATCTGCAAAACCAAAACTACTAGCTGCCCGTGCGGAAAATAGGGGCACCCAGAGTTTAGGTTAAAACAATAAACTCCAGGTCAGTCATGTGACTGGTGTGAGAACTAAAACAGTTATTTAAAGCTTTACTTTAAAAATTAGGTAAATCAAGGGACCACGCCGTATAACACGGAACGGGTTTCCTCCCAAGAATACCAGTGCATAAAACAACAGCGCAATGCTAAATAATGAAAAATGAAGTTGTTATAAGACCCAGGTCCTATCACACAATGCAACGCAAGCCGGGGGATAGGGTTTTCCCTTATAACAGCCAAAGCATGCTTGATACGTTTAAAACAAATCATTTGATACTATAATAAGTGTATAGTGTCAAAACATTTCAATCATAAATATTAATCATAGGCGGCATGGGTACCATCTATCATGTCGCCATACTAGTTCTACAATTAAAACCGCAATACACGTATTGGAAATTGGATTTCCGTCATGAGTCGAGGCAAGGGGCAAGCTCCTCTCCGCGTTTGAGACACTCTAGCAAATGCCTCAGGACTACGCACTCTGGGTAATCCTGGATCTTCAGGGCCGGTCCTCACTTACGTTAGAGGATTAATTATGCCTGAACACACGTTTCCCGGTCCTTACAGACCTATAATCGAGGCGCCTCGCATTCCAACAACCACATAGGTGAAAAGTATATAAATGTCAGGGCTGGTAAGTCACTGACACCACCAAAGCTAGAAAGAAACGTCGTGCTCTCCCTGCAGTCCGTATCCCGTTTTTGACTCATACCGAGGTGTGAGGCTCGCGAATTCACGTTATACACAAAGCTGCCACGTAGGCGTGCTTTGATCATCAACCACAAGACTCTGCTTTTCAACAAAAGCCTTGATCATTGCATCTTAGCGTGCCACACAGGCAATTCATGCCATGCGACTGATGTCCATCGATATACAACCTCTGAGCTCGTACGTCTCAGAGAAGGGCGTTAAGCAAAAGAATAAATTCTCCGCCGCCAAACAGATGTATATTTAATAGAAATCAATCAACACAGAATAAAATCCAGTGTCAGACACACAATCCATTTACAAGTCCGTTCTGGGTCTGAACGAAACCGGAGGCACTTTCCTCGCATATCCATCCATCTCCAAGTACGTCTGGACGACCACCAACTATTTCCATCCTCTTGGGTGTACAGCCCAATCAGGATCGTCAGTAATTATCCAAACGATGTGAAGACTTCCGGTCTTCGACCACCGTCTTCATCTTCGACATATCGTCGAATCGGTTATTCAGAATGGGTATAAACCCGGCCTTTCCGAACAACCCGCGTATATTAAAAACAAATGTTACACAAACACAACATACGCCTCATTCCAATTCATTAGTCACTAACCGCAAATTAGCAAGAGAACAATTTCCCAAACATTAACCCCGAAGGCCGAAACCAACATCAGATCAATACCCAGGAAACCATTCTTCTTAGCCAACCTACAGCTAGTTTCTAAATTCCCCATTCTTAGGGAAAGGTTCCCATTAATTTTATCCAAGATAAATTCTTTAAAATTTATCCTGTAATCTTCCTTTGGATGTCGTTTCAAACCAAATTATGGTTTTTCTAAACTAGTCGAGATTAGCGAACCGTACCGAAGTAATTATTTATTTTATTTCCCAATCCCAACCGGTTCATCCCATGAAGCAAAACTGGTAATACTCCATATCTAACACTATGGTGTTATCGGTAAAATAAATTACCATTTCACGTTCAAATCTAATTAAAGATTTAACTATCGCTTTGGAGCAAAACTGGTGATACTCCATTCTCGCTCGTTTTCTAGATTTGATAATTTAGATCGTAAATTCACATTTCAATCTAATTGCAGATTCGTTAAAACTCCTTTTATTGGGTTAAAGAACTAGGTGTTATTTAAAACACAGTTCACGACAAACCCAAATCACATTCTATTTATTGTCGAGTTAAAGAACTAGTGTTGTTTAAAACACAGTTCACAACAAACCCACAAATCAATTCTAGTTCAATTCAAATCAAATATATTAGGAATTCCGATTATTTAAAACCCCTTTTTAAATCTAATTTATTTATTTAAAAATAAAAACCCGGGTTTTAAATTGTGTTCAAACTAGTTCATTTCGATAAAAAAACTATTTTTATCTCTTCAAATATGGAGTTTTTCACCCTAATTTTTCCCAAGTCATTCCTTATGATTTTACACAAATTATTACTATTTTTAATAATTTTATCAAGGCCCGTACAGTCGATTTCCAACAATGGCCATCGAACTGCACTTACAGCGACCTTTTTCAAATTTGATTTGGACGTATCTCCAAATCCAACCGTTAGATTTCAAATTTCTAATATTCGTTAGAAAGCTCTTTTCGATACGAACCCAACGGTTCCGGTTTTAGGAGAATCCGACGGTCGGATCTCCCGTAATGTTCGTTTGAAATAAATGGTCGAAATTCACGAACTGCCGCGGCGCGGCGCGTTCTATTCAGGCCATTATATTATATATATAATATATATAATATATTTTTCGTCGATTTCTATTTAAAACGAATTTTATAAATGGTTTTGAATTCGTTTCAAAAACATTTCAACTTCCATTTCAATTCAAATCAAAATTGAATTCTTCCTTATAAATTCGTTTTAAAATTCATTTCCATTCACTTCAAATTTCAATTCAATTTGAATTCGTTTTCTATTCAATCCATTCCGAAATCGTTATATATTCAATTCATTTCGAAATCATTATATATTCAATTCATTTCGAAATCGTTATATATTCAATTCATTTCGGAATCGTTATATATTCAATTCATTTCGAAATCGTTATATATTCAATTCATTTCGAAATCGTTATATATTCAATTCATTTCGAAATCGTTATATATTCAATTCATTTCGAAATCGTTATATATTCAATTCATTTCGAAATCGTTATATATTCAATTCATTTCGAAATCGTTTTATATTCAATTCATTTCGAAATCGTTATATATTCAATTCATTTCGAAATCGTTATATATTCAATTCATTTCGAAATCGTTATATATTCAATTCATTTCGAAATCGTTATATATTCAATTCATTTCGAAATCGTTATATATTCAATTCATTTCGAAATCGTTATATATTCAATTCATTTCGAAATCGTTATATATTCAATTCATTTCGAAATCGTTATATATTCAATTCATTTCGAAATCGTTATATATTCAATTCATTTCGAAATCGTTATATATTCAATTCATTTCGAAATCGTTATATATTCAATTCATTTCGAAATCGTTATATATTCAATTCATTTCGAAATCGTTTTCTATTTTCAAATATTCTATTTCAAATATTTCTATTTGTCAACACACGACTAATCTCAATGAATGAGTACCGTCCACGTGTGACTATTTTTGTTAAATTATTTCGTTCAACACATGACTAATCTTAACGGATGAGTACAGTCAACACATGAACCTTTGTTTTACATTGATGAAGATATAAATTTTATTATAAAAATATTTTGTTCAACACATGACTAATCTCAACGGATGAGTACAGTCCACACATGAACCTTTGTTTTACATTGATGAAGATATAAATTTTATTATAAAAATATTTCGTTCAACACATGACTAATCTCAACGGATGAGTACAGTCAACACATGAACCTTTGTTTTACATTGATGAAGATATAAATTTTATTATAAAAATATTTCGTTCAACACATGACTAATCTCAACGGATGAGTACAGTCAACACATGAACCTTTGTTTTACATTGATGAAGATATAAATTTTATTATAAAAATATTTCGTTCAACACATGACTAATCTCAACGGATGAGTACAGTCAACACATGAACCTTTGTTTTATAATATTCTTTAATTTCTAAATTGGAATGAGGCCCAATCAATCACCATATCAAATTAATTATATGGATTTTCATACAACATATGTATATAACAGCATTGAAAAATAATCAACCATCAACCAAAGTGCACTACACTGTATAAGCATCAAATATAGGTATCTAACGCTTATAACAGCCTGTCAATCAATCGATCGACATAATTAATCAATCAGGATGAGTGAACTTCATATTTCATCCCAACACCCGTGTGGGGTTTCAAACAATCAAACACAGATTTTATTTGTGCAGTTGGGCGATGTGTAAAATTTATCGACCCAATCAATGTCCTTCAAATAGGTGTACATAAACAAACCGTCCGGTTTGTAAATGAATATTTATTTATTCACATTCGCTATACTCATATTCACGTTAAAAATTATATTTTTAACGACAAAACATTTTATTTTAACATATGAATTGCTATTCAGTTCATTCTTTAAATAAAATGATATTTTTATTTTTCTAACTTATTTTAGAAAATTTCGGCGGCATAACGGCACGATACTAGAAACGGGACGAGGCCTAGCCTTATCCCCGGTCTAGTGAAGGCCCACGCCATTCACACATCAATCAAATTCACCAAACAACCAAATTCAAATCAAATCATCTAACTAATTTATGCAACCAAACAAACAAGTCCATGGTCTGTGGACGATTGTGTCGGGTGCTACTAAACATCGTCTGCATCCTAATATATATATATATATATATATATATATATAAATAGAAATGAAATTGAAAGGTGAGAAATTCTCACAAATAGCTATCCTAGCTCCACGGCACTTCATTGATAGAAATCTTCATCGCTATCGCATCTTCGTTGCCCGTAGCCACTACATATATAAAAATCACACATTTTTATATTTGCTGATGTCTTTAAAATAAAAATCACATTTTTATTTATTCACTTTCAATTTAAAAATCATATTTTTATTACTTCATATATTTTAAAATCGATTTTTTTTCTTTGTTATTCAATATATAAAGAATCGAATTTTTACTTCGCTACTATATAAAAAGATTTCGCCTTTATAAAAATATAGATTTCGCCTTTTTAAAGCAAAGAATTCATTTTTCTTTAACAAACAAAAATCAAATTTTTAAACAAATAAAAATCTAATTTTTCCTATGAACAAAATATATTCTTTTTCTATGAAAACATTATAAACTTCTCTACATAAACAAAAATCATATTTTTATAGTCGCTATACACTAAAGACTATATTTTTAATACTTTAAAAATATAAAAATCATATTTTTAATACTTTAAAAATATAAAAATCATATTTTTAACTTTCTAAAAACATAAAAATCAAATCTTTTCTATTTAAAAATCTAATCTTTCATATGATAAAATTCCTAACTTATACAGTTTAAAAATCCTATATTTTATATAATGTTATTTCTAATAAAAATCATATATAAAATCAAAGCTTTTATCTATAAATTTTATAGTATTAATTTCATAAAATCATAGCATAAACAAAATAATAATACTAATAATAAGTGAATCAAAAACTCACGTCATTTTCTTTTTGGATCCAAGAGCTAGGGGGAAGCAGCGCTGTTCTGAATTGGAGAAGGGGGGAGGGGGTTAGCGGCGTCGGTGTGCGGTTTTGGGGGAGGAAGCAGCGGAGGGGAAAGGAGGGGAGGCGAGCTTTGTCGGAGGGGCTTGCGGTGGTGGCTGCTCCTCGTCGTGGGGGGGGGGGGGGAGGGTTACGTCGAGGCGGAGGGCGATGGGGTCTTGGGGATGTGGTGGCGCGATAGTGGGGTGCGGCTGTCGATTGAAGAGGAGAGGGGAGCGAGGAGGCTGGAGGGGTGACGGGGTGGCCCGCCTGAGGCGCGACGGCGCTCATCGAGGGCGGGGGGGGGGGGGGGGGGGGGGGGCGGTGACGAGTCTCCCCCCGTCCGCCTATTTCTCTTAAATTTTTTTTATTTTGATTTCTGATTTTAAAGAAACGAGGGGGGGGGGTGTATATATAAATATAATTATTTATATTTTATTTTAATTTCTCTTAAAAAAAAGTAACTTTTTATTTCGAAGTCGAAATCAAACCCACCGCCTGTCGTCCATAGCGTTTTACCCCCATTCCGAACACAATGGGATATGTATCGCAAGCTGATTTGATCGTTTCGATTAGTTTCCGTTGAATTTACATTTAAATCATTATATTGAATTTTAAACGTACATTTCAAATTACCGGGGTCACATACTAACTCGAAAAATTCCCGAAAAATATTTTCTAGCTTCGTATTGGCGATACGGTCCTAACAAAACTAGTTTCGTCGAATTCTGAGACCGTTTGAAAAATGGCCAATTTCCAGCCGATTTAAAATCAACTGAAACTGGTCAAACGCGTTTTCCTTTGCCACGCTCACATATCGATTCGAAAAATTATGAAATTTGGAACCTAGCAATAACTTTACGTCACGGACCCAACAAAAGTGGTTTCGTCGAAATCCGAGGTCGTTTGCAAAATTCCCATTTTTAAGGGCCTGAATTCCATAGCGACTATTCAGAATTTTCAACTGGACATAACTTTTGATTCCCGCTATGAAATTTCGATTTTTCGGATTCGTTGGAAAGATATCATCAATTAGATCCTAATGTTTTTGGTTTCACAAAAATCCGGATTGTTTTGCACCCGGTACATTCAATTGAAGTTTGAAATCGAATTATCGAACTACCGCGTCATTTTCAATTCTATTTATAATTATATATAAATATTATATTCTAACGACGGCGTATATAATATATACGTCGCATTCTATTCAAAATAAATTTATTGTCGATATTATCCAAAATAATCTATTTTAAATATTCAAAATTCGCTAAAATTGCCAAAATAAAAATTTTAAACTGGTTCGGATTTCCGGGTTATTACACCATGCCTGCCCAGTCATAGAAAAAATTGAGAATAGAGTAAATGATACTGTTAGGGGCTTTCAATTTGTGGTTAAATTTTCTGGAATTGTGTTCATGCCAAAGCAACCAAATGTAAGCAAAGTTCAACAAAGCAAAAAGAAAACTATCATGAGAAGCATGCAAGGTCGGGTAAATGTTGTGCCAAAAATCAAATTGGTCAGCAATGAAGTCGCTCCAGCGCAAATCAAGGCAAAGCGCAACCAAACATTTCGTCCAAATGTAAAAAGCAAAGTCACAAGCCAAAAAAAGATGATGATAGTCCTCGTCGTCGCAACCACAAAATACACAGCCACCCGTAACGTACACGCCTCTGTGACGAATTCTGCTAACCGTGTTCAATCTACCATATATCGCAATCCACATGTGAATTTTAACTTTATCAGGGACTTTGAACCGCCACATATGTTCGAACCCCAACCTCCTAATCCTAGCAAAGTTGAACAACTTGTAAATGCTTCGAACGTTAAACAACTTTCTTTCTCCCTCCAAGTTTAGTTATGTCTTTCTTTTTAGCATTTCTACTGGCCTTATGATGTAGCTGCGAGTATGGCCCTCACCTTTTGCTTAGCTTTATTTTGTAAGTTCAAACTTAGTGAATGAAAACCTGTTTCTTTTACGTCGCCGTGTACCTGCGAGTTTATTATTTATAAGCTTATCATATCTGAAAATTTATCATCCTAATTCACTATTATTAGATATAATCACAACTAAATTAAAGTCACATGTGATTAACATTAAAAATTCCTTGCACTACACTTAAACACTTAAATGTGTACTGATATGCCCCCAATCAATCGGCAACATGATACCTGGCCAGGGCCTATTGAGGATTGATTAGAGTCATATGTACGTTCCTCCCCCCTCCGATTTCAGAGACAAGGGGTTTGGATTCAGATTTCAATCTGCTCCCCGATCCTTCCACGGGGTAAGAATTCTTCGGTGGTGTTAAGTCTCTAGCGCCTTTATACTCTCCTGTCGAATGTCAAGGGTAGAGTGTTATCGAGATGGTCTTTTAATCAAGGTGCACCCTCACATCTCGCAGACAATTCTTTGTCCTTCATACTCCTTCTCAAATCATGAGAACAAGAGCATTGACGGTAGTGTCATTTATTTCACTGTACACTTGGACTCAGATCATTTGAGCCTTGAATTCCTTGAATCACCTATTTCAAGATTGTCGCAAGATTTCATAGTATTTCATAATGGTGATATCTCACACGAATAAAAAGTGGTAAAATACATATGCAATATGGTAAAAGTAAATGACACATGATATTTTTATAGCGGTACGGTTGAATCATGACCTACGTCCACTCTATAATCTCTTGTCTAAACAACCAGACTGTTCTAGGAAAGTCATGCCTTTTTACATGGTCCTAGAAATAAAAGAAAAAATTGACAATTTTATGTCAAGTAACGCCGCAAATACAGGGCATTCCACACTCTGGGGATTTCGTCTCCATCCAAGGTTGCTAACCTGAAGGTTCCATTATCAAGCCTCCGTAAGATGGCATATGGTCCTTCCCACTTTAGGCCCAAATGTGTTAGGGGTGGAAAGATGTGTTTCAGAACCAAGTCTCTGGGCTCAAAGGCTCGAGCTCGGACCTTTTTGTTATAGTATCGGGCGACCTGTTGGTTATGCCTCAATGCGCGTAGGTCGGCTTCATCCCTCTTCTCTTCAACCATATCCAGGGATTCAAGGAGAAATTCGTTGTTGGTCATTAGGTCATAATAAGTGGTTCTATGAGAAGGTACTTCTAATTCAACTGGGATAACTGCTTCTGCTCTGAAAGCGAGAGAGAAAGGCGTGTGACCCGTCGCCGACTTGTAGGTTGTCCTGTAGGCCCATAGAGCCAAGGGTAGCTCATCGACCCATATGGATTTGGCCCGCTTCAATCTTTTATTCAGAATGGATTTAATCACTTTATTTGCCGCTTCGACCTGTTCGTTCGATTGCGGATATGCCATAGAGGTATACCTCTTCTCGATGTGGTACTTCTGGCAAAGGTCTCTGAATTCAACGCTATCAAATTGGGTTCCATTATCTGTTATAACGACCTTCGGAATCCTAAATCGGCATATGATGTTTCTGACGACGAAGTTAATTACTCGCTTGGTCGTGATCGTAGTCAATGGTTCCTCTTCAACCCACTTCGTAAAGTAATCCACGACTACAATGGCGAACTTTGCTCCACCCTTTCTATAGGGAGACTTCCGATAATGTCAATCCCCCACACAGCGAAAGGCCACGGGCTCATCATCGTTTTCAACTAGCTAGGGTGTGCCCTAGGGATCTTGGAAAATCTTTGACATGCATCACATCGTCGTGCATATTTAGCGACGTCTTTATTTATGGTAGGTCAGAAATAGCCATACCACAATATTTTCTTTGCCAGCGTTTGTCCCCCAGTATGGTCACCACATTCACTTTCGTGCACTTCTTTCAGTACACGCTTGATGTCGTCATGGGCTATGCACCGGAGGAGGGGCATCGAGAATCCTTGCCTATATAGGGTTTCGTCTTGTATGATATATCCGGAGGCTTTTTGGATAATAGCACGCCTCTCGCTCTTCTTGGTCGGAAGCATTCCATTCATTAGAAAGTTCTTCAAGGGTGTCATCCACAACTCCGTTTCTGGTTCGATTTCCAATACGGGATCAATTTCCATCTGATCAACACTTGGAGAGTGCAATACCTCAATTGGAACTAGTTCAGTGTCTTTGGGATTGTCAGAACTAGCCATCTTTGCCAACTTATCTACTTTTTGATTCTCCTCTCGAGGGATATGGGATATGCTGTAATGATCAAGGTTATCCATCAATTTCCTCACTTCTTTCAAATATGATATCAGTCTTGGACTCTTGGCCTGAAATTTTTCATTAACCTGGTTCATAACTAACTTGGAGTCACAAAAGATATCTAGCTTCGTTACCTCCAACTCCTTTGCAAGCTTCAGCCCAGCAATCAGGGCTTCATACTCAGAATCATTATTCGTGGCATGAAACTCTATTCTGAGGACGTAGTATATTGATTGGTCTTCGGGAGTTACAAGCACAATTCCAGCACCAGATCGTCTGTCAATCTTGGCGCCGTCAGCATAAATTTTCCAAGCATTAGGGTCAAGGAGTTGTTTCGAAGGATCAGCTTCTCCGTTCACTACAACATCCTCTGGGACAGTGAATTCTGCTATAGAATCTGCCAATGCTTGCCCTCTTATTGATCATCGAGGCTGAAAATTCAAATCAAACTGACTCAACTCAATGTTCCGCTTTAGTAATCTTCCTGATGCCTCTGGGCTTTGCAAAACTTGTCTAAGCGAGTAGTCAGTGTACACGGTAATGGGATGAGCCTGAAAATAGTGGTGAATCTTCCTAGAAGCAATCAGTAAACTATACGCGAGCTTTTCTATTCTTGGGTAGTTTCGCTCGGCTGCCGCCAACTTCTTACTCACATAGTACATTGGCCTCTGAACCTTATCTTGTTCCCTCACCAAAGCTGAACTTATCACATGGGACGATACTGCCAAGTACACAAACACGTCCTCATGGTCGATCAGTTTGGACAGTATCGGGGGTCTCTCAAGGTGGTTCAGAAGGTTTTGGAATGCTTCTACGCAATCAGGAGTCCATTCGAAATTGTGTTTTCTGCGCTTCATCAATTCAAAGAACGGAATACACTTGTCCGTAGACTTGGAGATGAATCTACTCAATGCAGCTACTTTTCCTGCGAGGCTTTGCACATCTTTGATTTGTCCTGGTTTCTAAATGTTTCTGATTGCTGTAATTTGGTCGGTGTTGATTTCAATTCCACGCGAACTGACAATAAATCCTAAGAACTTTCCAAAGGCAACCCCAAATGAACACTTCATAGGGTTGAGTTTCATCCCGTATCTTCAGAGGATATAAAACATTTCTGCTAAGTCGGCAGTGTGGTTTAACGATTTTCTGGATTTTACTAACATGTCGTCAACATATACCTCTATTGTCTTCCCAATTTGGTTGTAGAACATCCTATTCATTAGCCGCTAGTAGGTAGCGTCGGCGTTCTTCAAACCAAATGGCATCACTACATAGCAATATAACCCTAGATCAGTGATGAAGCTCATATGCTCTTGGTCCGGAACATGCATAGGGATTTGGTTACATCATGAGTAGGCATCCATGGAGGAGAGGAGCTCATGACCTGCCATTGAATCCACCAGTTGATCAATTCTTGATAGTGGAAAACTGTCTTTCAGGCAGGCTTTTTTTAAATCTGAGAAGTCAATACAGATGTTCCACT
This sequence comes from Allium sativum, assembly GCA_030737875.1. NCBI lineage: Eukaryota > Viridiplantae > Streptophyta > Magnoliopsida > Asparagales > Amaryllidaceae > Allium > Allium sativum. The sequence continues at coordinate 186,075,359 of CM060911.1, forward strand.
TCCCGTTAGCTTTCTTCACCAGGACTGGGTTTGAGAACCATTCTGGGTATGTTGAGTCTCTGATAAACCCATTGCTTCTCATCTTCTCTACTTCTTCCTTTAAGGCAGTGGACCTTTCCGGGCTAAGCATTCGCCTTTTCTATTTGACGGGTGGATGCTTCGAATTGATGCTTAATATATGGCTCACAATCGAGGGGGATATTCCGCACATGTCAGCATGGGTCCATGCAAACACATCCAAATTAGCCTTCAAGAAATTCGTCAGATCTCTTGCTCGAAGGGGATCCTGTAGTAACCCGTAACTTCCCCGGTAAGGAAAGCACGAATTGCTTTGAGGACAACACACATCGAAACACAAACAGAAGAACATTTCATTGTTATTTACAATAATTCCATCATATTACAAGAATATACAGAGTATGAATAAATATTATATAATAGAAAAATATCAGAGATTACAATAAATTACATAGCAGCGGAAAAACAATATAAAACACAACTAAAAGTAATACACGGATACAGAGCTTTCCGAGCATCGCTCCAGCTGTAAATCAGGATCCTATGAATATAAATCTGCAAAACCAAAACAACTAGCTGCCCGTGTCGAAAATAGGGGAACCCAGAGTTTAGGTTAAAACAATAAACTCCAGGTCTGTCATGTGACTGGTGTGAGAACTAAAACAGTTATTAAAACTTTACTTTAAAAGAGAAATTCAAGGGACCACGCCGTATAACACGGAACGAGTTTCCTCCCAAGAATACCAGTGCATATAAATGAACTGCGCAATGCTTTTTCAAAAAATGAAGCTATTATAAGACCCAGGTCCCATCACACAATGCAACGCAAGCCGGAGGATAGGGTTTTCCCTTATAATAGATAAACATGCTTGGTACGTTAAAACAAATCATTTGATACTATTATAAGTGTATAGTGTCAAAACAATTTCAATCATAAATATCAATCATAGACGGCATGGGTACCATATATCATGTCATCATACTAGGCTCTACAAATAAAAACGAAATATCTCGTATTGGAAATTGGATTTCCTTCATGAGTCGAGGCAAGGGGAAAGCTCCTCTCCGCTTCAAGACACTCTAGCAAATGTCTCAGGACTACTCTCTCTGGGTAGCCTCTGGATCTTCAGGGCCGGTCCTCTCTTACGTTTGAGGATTGGCAATTCCTGAACACACGTTTCCCGGTCCTAACAGACCTAAAATCGAGGCGCCTCGCATTCCAGCAATCACATAGGTAAAAATAATATAAATGTTAGCCAGTTTAAGCACTGACACTACCTCTAGCTAGAAAGAAACGTCGTGTTCTCCCTGCAGTCACTATCCCGTTTTTGACTCATACCGAGGTATGAGGCTTGCGAATTTACGTTATACACAAAGCTGCGCCACACAGGTCGTGCTTTGATCATCAACCACAAGACTTTGCTTCTCAACAGAAGCCTTGATCATCTGCCACTTAGGCGTGCCACACAGGCAATTCACTCCATGCGACTGATGTCCTTCGATATACAACCCTGAGCTCGTACGTCTCAGAGAAGGGCGTTAAGCAAGAGAATAAATTCTCCGCCGCCAAACAGATGTATATTTAATAGAGATCAATCAACACAGAATAAAATCCAATGTCAGACACACAGTCCATTTACAAGTTCGTTCTGGGTCTGAACGAAACCGGAGGCACTTTCCTCGCATATCCATCGATCTCCAAGTACGTCTGGACGATCACCAACTGATTCCCTCCTCTTGGGTGTACAGCCCAATCAAGATCATCAATAATCGTCCAAATGATGTGAAGATTTCCAGTCTTCAACCACCGTCTTCATCTTCGACTTATCGTCGAATCAGTTATTCAGAATCTGTATAAACCCGACCTTTCCGAATAACCCGCGTATATAATAAACAAATGTTACACAAACACAACATAAGCCTCATTCCAATTCATTAGTCACTAACCGTAAATTAGCAAGAGAACAACTCCCTAAATATTAACCCCGAAGGACGAAACCAACATCAGATCAATGCCCAGGAAACCATTCATCTCAACTAATATTCAGTTAGTTGCTAAATTTCACATTCTTAGGGAAAGGTTCCCATTAAGTTTATCAAAGATAAATTCTTCTAAATTTATTCTTTATTCTTCCTTTGGATATCATTTCAAATGATTTTAAGGTTTTCCAAACTAGTAGGGATTAACGAACCACACCGAAGTAATTATTTATTTTATTTCCCAATACCAACCTATTCATCCCACGAAGCGAAACTGGTAATACTCCATATCTAACACCACGGTGTTGTCGGTAAAATTAATTACCATTTCACGTTCAAATCTAATTAAAGATTTAACTATCACTGTGGAGCAAAACTGGTGATACTCCATTCTCGATCACTTTCCAAATTTGATAATTTATACTATCAATTCACATTTCAATCTAATTACAGATTCATTAAAACTCCACTTAGTTTTAATCTTCTCAAAAATCAATATCCTGCCTTTAACTGGGTTAAAGAACCAATGTCACCTTATACACGATTCACGATAAACCCAAAATCACTTTCAAATTCAATTCCAATTAAATATTTTTTAATTGGTACACTTCATTAAATCTAAATAGAAAGATTTAATCTTTTCTCAACTGGGTTCTAGAACAGTGTTAATGAAGACACCATTCAATAACTTCGTTATATTATTCAACAAATGAATATTTATTCTATTCAACACATGAATCTATATTTCTTACAACACATGACTAATCTCAACACATGAGTACTGTCAACACATGACTATTTTTGTTATATAATACATTTTATAAAATTATGATTTCTATAATCAACACGGCTTTATATATTTCAATAACTTCGTTATTCTATTCAACACATGAATCTATATTTCTTACAACACATGACTAATGTCAACACATGACTATTTTTGTTATATAATACATTTTATAAAATTATGATTTCTATCATTTAATTTTATATCAAACTCTAACCGTAAATTAGCAAGAGAGCAATTCCATAAGTATTAAACCCGAAGGCTGAAACCAACATCAGATCAATACCCAGGAGACCACTCATCTTGTCTACTTTCTAGTTAGTTTCTAATTTTATATATGATAAAGATGTAAATTTTAGTGTTAAAATATTTTACTCAACACATGAATATTTTCAAAACATGAATATTTTCAACACATGAATATATATTTTCTTCTATTCAACACATGAACATATATTTCTTTCAACACATGACTAATCTCAACACATGAGTACAGTCAACACATGACTATTTTTGTTATTCTTTGTTTTTCCAGTTGGAATGAGGCCCAATCAATTACCATATAATGTTAATTATATGGATTCCATACAACACATGTATATAATAACAACGATAAATAATCAACCATCATCCAATGTGCACCACACAATTGCATGAGCACTAAATATAAATAATTAACGCTTACACAGTCCGTCGACCAATCGATCGACATACAACTAAATAATTGGGATTAGTGTAAGCAAAATATCATCCCAACACCCGTGTGGGGTTTCAATCCACAAACACTGAATATTATTTGTGCAGTTGGGCGACGTGTAAAATTTATCGTCCCAATCAATATCCTTCAAATAGGTGTACATAAACAAACCGTCCGGTTTGTAAATGAATATTTATTTATTCACATTCACATTAAAAATTATATTTTAAACGATAATTAATTTATTTCAACACATGAATATTTTTATTATCAATTTCACACCAACATCACAAACAAACTTCACAACACATCAAATAAGCATACAAGTCGTCCATGGTCTGTGGACGACGGGTGTCGGGTGCTGCTAAGCACCGTCTGCATCCTAGTATATATTTTTAACTAGAAAACAAGATTTAAAGTGAGAAGTTCTCACCGACTAGCTAAACCAATCACCATGACTCTTCTTATGTAGAAATCTTCGTCGTGCTCGCCTTTTGTCAATTTCGTCGTCCATAGCCACTACATATATAAAAACCACATTTTTATGTTGTTGCTATGTATGAAAAAAATCACATTTTTATAATCACTCTATATGGATAAAAATTCTATTTTTACACTGCTACTATATAGATAAAAATTCTATTTTTACACTGCTACTATATAGATAAAAATTCTATTTTTACACCATTACTATATAGATAAAAATTCTATTTTTACACCGTTACTATATAGATAAATATTGTATTTTTACACCGTTACTATATAGATAAAAATTCTATTTTTACACCGTTACTATATAGATAAAAATTCTATTTTTATCTTGCTTCTATAAAATAAAAATTATATTTTTATCACGCTGTTCTCTTTAAAAAATATATTTTTATATCGCTCTTCTTCCAATAAAGATTATATTTTTTATTCTCTATGTCTTCATGTATAAAAATCTCATTTTTTTTACTTCACTATTTCAGCTATATAAAGATTCAAACTTTTCTTGTTTAAAAATCAAACTTTTCAAATTAAAAATCCAACCTTTCATCGCTAATATCATATTTAAAGATCCGACCTTTCTTTGCTATTATCACATTTAAAGATCTGACCTTTCTTTGCTATAAAACAAGGGATATTTTTATTCATGAAAATCAGATTTTTAATCACGGTTATACATAAAAAAACTGAAAATAAAATAGAAGTAAGAAAAAACTCACGGTTCCTAGAAGGAGAAGGGTTGCTAGGGTTCGTCGGGGGTTGGGAGGTGCTGTGCGTTGGCCAGGGGGTTGTGGCGGCTTCGATTTCAGGCTGAAGAGGGGTGCGGTGGCCGTCTTGGTCAGAGGAGCGGCTAGGGTTGAGCTGACGCGAGAGGAAGGAGGGTGGAGAGGGAATCGAGCGGCGGCGCTGGATCGAGGGGGCCTTGCCCTGGCCGCGGCGGCGCGCTGTTCGGACGAGCGGCGGCTCCTCCCTCCTCTTCTTTTTTTTCCACTCGATTTTGAAAATAGACCGGGGGGGCCTGAGAGGATATAGGGGAGGGTGAGGTGTTTATTTTATATATTATTTAATTATTTCAAAAAGGTACCCATTTATTTTGACCTCGAAACAAGATCCACCGCCTGTCGTCCATAGCTAATTACCCTCATTTCGAACACAATGGGATATGTATCGTAAGCTTATTCGCTCGTTTCGATCAGTTTTCGTCAAAATCAACATATAACTCTATATATTGAATTTGAACGCGCATTTCAATTTACCGGGGCCACATACAGACTCTAAAAATTCCCGAAAAATTATCTCTAGCTTCGTGTTGATGATACGGTCCTAACAAAACTAATTTCGTTAAATTCCGAGACCGTTTGAAAAATGGCCATTTTCTGGTCGATCGAAATTGACTGAAACTGTTAAAACTCGTTTTACTTCGCCACGCTCACATATTGATTCGAAAAATTATGAATTTTGGAATATAGCGATAATTTGACATCCCGGATCCAACAAAAGTGGTTTCGTCGAAAACCGAGGTCGTTTGCAAAATTTTCATTTTTACGGGCCAGAATTCCATAGCGACTATTCTGAATTTTCAACTGGGCATAACTTTTTATTCCAGCTATGAAATTTCGATTTTTCGGATTCGTTGGAAAGATATTCTCAATTAGATTCTAATATTTTTGGTTTCGCTAAAATCCGGTTTATTTTGAATCCTGCACATTCATTTGAAATTTGAAATTGAAGTTTCGAACTACCGCGCCATTTTCAATTCCTTTTATAATTAAAATAAAATATTTATATTCTAACGACGATCTATATAAATATATATGTTCTAATTCTATTCAAAATAAATTTCTCGTCGTTATTATTTAAAATAACTCATTTTAAATATTCAAACTTCAATAAATTGCCAAAATAAAATTTTTAAACTGGCTCAGATTTTTTGGGTTATTACAAATCCAATCTTCAGAACCATCTCTAGGTCCCTATCATCGATTGGTACATCCACAGTCGTTTCATTAGGAGTCTCCATTCTGCCCTTGGGCTCTTCATCCTCTCTGGGATCTATGTCCTCAGGCGGTTCTCTGGGCGACTCTCCCAGAGTTATCTTCTTTAGTTGCTATGACGTTTCCTTCCTTGGAGGGGGCGCCTTTTGTTTCTACATCTCTTCCTTTACGCAACAACTTTAGCTCCGCTATGTAGCAGGCTCGTGCAACGACTTGATCTCCTATGATTATTCCTACACCAGCGTCCGTCGGGAACTTCAACAACAAACACCAGGGTCCAACGCAAGCCCTGAACTTTGCTTGGGCCGGTCGGCCCAAAAAGTCATTGTATGGCGACTCAATATCCAAAATCGCAAAAGGGAGGATTCTCACCCTCCGGCGTTCTCCTTCCTCAAGGGTGACTGACAGTTCTACGTATCCCATCGGAGAAGTTGAGGCTCCGTTGAAGCCGTGTACCCATCCCTCGCAAGGCTTTAAATCCTTTGGCTCAAGTTTCATCTGATCAAATGTCTTCTTGAACAGAATGTTAACCGTACTTCCGTTATCTACTAAAACTTTGTGAACTATGGATGGACCAATGGTGACAGTAATCACTAATAGGTCTTTTGTTGGGGAATGGACTCCAATACTCTCTCTGCTGCGGAATATAACATCGTCGGACATTGTCTTTTGTTGTTTGATTGGAGCAGAATCGTCAGGGTTACTGCATTCTCCAACTTCAAGATGTTATTTGGCTGCATCGACATATTTCTCCATTGCCTTGAAGCTGTGTCCTGCCAAATGAAGTCCTCCTACTATGATGTTGATTACAATGTTTTTCCCTTTCTGCTGTGGGGTAGGTCTAGCAACGGGTTGGTTTTGGTTCGGGGCCTGTCCAGCTTGCCCCCTTTCCCTTGGAGCCACCTTATACTCGTCTAGTTTTCCTTCTCGGAGTAGTTTTTCAACCACATCTCTCAAATGGCGATATTCGTTGGTGGAGTGACCATGAACCTGGTGGAAGAAGAAAAACTTTCCAGTTTCACGTTCTTTCTCCGTCGAATCCCTCTAGGGAGGCCTCTTATACTGGAGAACATTATAAGTATCCATACAGATGTTCTCTAGCGCATCACTTAATGGCGTGAAGTTCTCAAATGGCCTGGATCGAGGCCTTCTCTGGGAATCATTCCCTCGGTTCCTTTTCCAGCTATTATTTCCCGACTGGCGGCCATTTTTATTTCCGACATTCACCTCGACTTTCCCTGAGCTATCACATGTCTGCTTAATGGCCACGTTACTCTATATATCTTCTTTGTCGGTGGCCTTCCTTTTTCGGTTGGCATATGTTTCTTCCTGATGCAGGCGAATGTTAGCTTTCTCATAAAATATCTCTCTAGTTAATGGCGGCTTGCCGGCTAGGTTCCTTCCAAACTCGGTATCCTTATCCACCCCGTCGATTAAGGCCATCAAGACAGTCTGTACATGAGGGTCTTTGACTTCTGTGACGGCTAGGTTGAAACGATCCACGTACGATCTTAGAGTCTCGTCGGGGCGTTGTTTGATGAGGTATAACTACATAACATATTTAGACCTCTGAGCGTGAATCCGAAATTGGTTCACGATTTTTTCACTCAATTCCCTGAAACTAGATATCGATCGTGCGGGCAAGCACGTGAACCACGGTAATGCCACATCTTCTAGAAATATCGGGAAAGCTTTACATTTTATGGTGTCGGAGGTTGCTGCGGCATTCATGGACCATGAGTATCTCATCAGGTGTTGGACTGGATCTGTCCTGCCAGTATAATGGTTCATAGTTGGCATATTGAAACGCCTCGGGAATGTAACCTCCAATATGTCATTGATAAAGGGCGTATGAGTATGCTCTATACCCCAATTTTCGTTTCTCTATCCATGGCTGTCCACCATGATTTGCCTAATCATTGCTTCAACCTTAGCATGAGTCACTGTAGATTCAGGATCAGCACTCCTTGCCCTGCGGGGCCCTACATTGTTCCTTTGACGGGCTGCCGCGAAGTTTGGAGCCTGAGCGGAACTTCCATGCCCCCTATTACCACGGTCAATCACGCGGCGAAGGGGTTGCGGTGGTCGATTCTCAGCAGGATCATAGACAACTTGTGCTCTAGGATGTGCTGCAGGATTATTTAAACTACGATCGATAGGCCCTAGGTTGAGTGTCACTTCCTCCCAAGAAGGAAATGTTCCGAACCGAAGCTGCTCTATATTTTCAGATCTTTCCAATGGTCGACGAGGAGGTCTCGGGGAGTCGCCGGATGAAGACAAGTACTCTGGAGTGAAAGGATAGGCTGGTGGCGGTGTCCTCTGCCTCTGGAGTTCATCAGTACGTTTGTCCAATGTAGTGAGGTTCTATCGTAACAGAGAAATCTCTTGTCTTTGGGCTGCTAACTCATCATTTTACCTATCCAACATTTCAATGATGCGAGAGAGATCTCCTTCAGTAGCTGGGGCAGCAGGGTTGAACTGATCATCAACATTCTCTCTTATATGTAAAGAACCTGAGCCAGGTCTAGTAGATGCACCAGCGCGAGCAGAACGAGCCATGATTTCCTTTCCGGGTCGGGTTGTGGTCCCTTCTGGCACCCGGTTCGTGACTCCCTCAAAGAGTTCCCGATTCATGACATTCCTCCGGATTTGGCTCGTGGAAGCTCTTGCATTGCGGCTTGTGGAAGCTTTCTGGAGGCAGTTCGTGGTGTCATCTTGGGATCGGGTCGTGACACCCCCTCGGGTCGGATCACCCCTTGGCCATCACGAGCCGAAAGCTCCTCCTCGGCCTGCTCGTGAACACTTTCTTCAATAGCTTCGTTTGCAGCTTCATTTGCTTGCGAAACTTGTACTTCTTTAGACTTCTTTCCAGCCATGATATCTTGACTTTACAAAAATCTTTAGAAACTGAAACAGTGGAAACTCGGACTATTCCCTTCGGAATTAAATATCCAAGCAGTAAAGTAATAATCCAATATGCTGAGACTTCAATTCTCAGTGAAAGCACCAAAATGTTAGATCCAAATTTGACTCTAACACCCAAATATTTCAGATTTGCAGAGAATCATATCAAATAATGAAGAAAAAGCAGAGAACACACGAGATTTATAGTGGTTCGGCGTTAACGAGCCTATGTCCAATTTATACCTTTTTGATTATATGTAGAATGCAAGTACTATCATTTATTTCTCTCAATCTCACAATTACAATGATAATTCACTCAATAATTTTGTAATAACACTGATCAGAAATAATGGAGAAGCAACAATGTTGATAACAACACTCGGAATTGCCAAAAAAGATCCTTAAAAATGCCAAGCGTAGGTCTATTTATAGGTGATATCTGCAGGTAGTTCATGGTCACACGTGGCACAAATCCCGAAGATCTCGGACTGTCGTGGCTTGAGGGAGAAATAGTCAAAATGGTGGTTATGGACAGGTGTTGCAAGACCCTTCCGTCTCGGATCGTGGAAGACTCGGTCGCGCCCTTCATTCTTTGGCAACGAGGTTGGGTCGTGATGACGGATCAGATCGTGATAGGGCATCACGAGCGGGGGTCGTGGTAGTAGCACCACGAGTCGAAGGCAACATGGTGACCATGAATAAGTTTAGATGGTTCTAGGAGTGAGACTTCGTATTGGACTTGTGTATGAGTCTTGATGGCCTGGTGCAAAAGCTAACCAACAGACTGCATTGGACAATTTTGGATTTCTTGAACATTGAAGCTAATTTTTGGACATAGTTTACCGAGTCAACGCATTCTCTACTCAACGAAGAAGACAAAGGGGCATTTTAGTCAGAGTTTAGAATTAACAAGGATATTGTTGTTCTACTGTAACGCTTTGTACTCAACTATTGTCCGAACTTGTATAACATTGTAATCGAATATTATACGATGAATGATTACTATAAAGTGGACGTACGCGTTTGTTCCAAACAACTATAATGGGCTTTGTCTTCCCCATATTACTTTATTACATCTTTGGATTACTGTGTTCAAACTGCACTTACACTTTGTGTGTTTGCATGCGACAATTTTTCACATCAATATATATATATATATATATATACACACACACACACACCATGGTAAAATTAGTTTATTTACCAACTTTGTGAAACAATATTATGTTGATTTGTCTTGTCCAAATGTTTATAAATCCTTATTGACCACGTTAGCTAAACGTGTCAATGTGTAACTCACCCAACAGATAAACGAACACAATACAAAATATTTTATAACAATTAGAAATACGTTCTCTCATATATACACTCAAACTCAATCTAGGGTATTTCTAACCCTATCTCTATCTAGGATATACGTTCTCTCATATAACACAAGCATATAATTAAGAAGAAGGAACATACTACAAAGAAAGATTTGCTCTAGTCGCCAGATTAGAAGCAATATGTATCTTACTAGCCTATGCTTGTTTTTATAATTTTAAGCTATACCAAATGGATGTAAAAAGTGCCTTTTTAAATGTATATATATATAATGTATATGCTGAATAACCCCTTTATTTATACACGAAAATTTTCCTAATCATGTATATAAATTAAAAAAGGCTTCATATGGATTAAAACAAGTGCCCCGTGCTTGGAATGAATGTCTTAACAACTATCTTATAAGTTCAAGATTTCAAATCAGGAAGGTTGATCAAACACTTTTTATAAAAGATTCTGAAAGGGATATATTAATTATCCAAATATACGTAGACGATATTATTTTTGGTTCCACTAACAAAAAGCTTTGTTAAGAATTCTCAAAAACAATGACCAATGAAATTGAAATGTCCCATATGGGAGAATTATCTTGTTTTCTTAGTTTACAATTTAAACAATAACCTAATAGAATTTCTATAAATCAAGAAAATACGGTAATAATTAATTAAACGATTTGGAATGGAAAACACTTCTGCTAAACCCACTCCTATGAGTAAGCAACTCATCTCGATAGAGATGAAAATGTCAGAAGTGTTGACTAAAAATCATATCATAGTATGATAGGATTTTTTTATATTCAATCGCAAGTCGACCTAATATAATTATGAGTATTTGTATATATGCATGATTTCAAGCCAATCCAAGGGAATCATATTTAAGATCAATAAAATGTATATTGCGCTATCTAAGACATAACACATATTTTGGATTTTTATGTTCGAAAGATTGTTCTTTCGAATTAGTACCCTTCATTAATGCTAATTTTGGAGGACAACGAATGGATCAAAAAAGTACTGGTGCTACATCTCATTTTATCGGCAAATCATTAGTCTCTTGGTTCAGTAAGAAAAAAATTGCGTTTCACTATCTACGTGTAAAGCTGGATATATATCAGCAGCTTTGGCTTGTTCTCAAGTCAGATACATAGAAAAAACACTTAAAGATTTCAAAATAAATTTATCAAAATCAACTATTTATTATGATAATTGTAACACCTCATATTTTAATACACAGTAATTATGTAATGAATATAATAAAATGGATATTAATTAATAAAATATCGAGAATTAGGTAAAACAGACTTCACCGTTGCGCTCTTTACGAAATTTAGGTTCAGATAGACTCTTAATTTGCATAAATTGGATTAAACATGAAGAAGTTATGCATATAATAAGATTGAATTAAAAACAATGTAATATATCTATATTATAAAATAAATAATACACCGTAGAAGAAGCAACGTTAAGTGGGAGACCAGCCCATAATTGGGACACCTCATGGGTCGATCATGTCTAAAGAGGGTCTACCCTAGGGTCGATATAGTGTATAGATAGGTCGACCCACCAGCATGCAGAGGTAGGTTCCTGAGATTGAATTTGGGTTGTTTTCTTCATTACGTACATATGCTAACTCAACTTGAGGTGTATGGTCTGATTTATAAACATAAAATCTAACGGTTTAGGATTATTCCAGTAATCTATAAATAAGCAAGCAACCTCATTATTTTCATACACACAAACATTCTTTATTCTTCTTTCTCCAAACTATTTCTAAATAAAAATAAGAAGATGCTGAAGTGCTACCTATACGTAGATTAAAGAGGACAATTCAAATCTTTCTACAACAGTAATATAAAAGAGATCTTTTCTAGATTATAATAAAATCTCTGTGAGTTCTAGTCATTTCTAGATTTGATAATTAAAAAGTATTGTCATCGTAAATAAATCTAAATCTAAGATTATACAATTGTTATATGTTTATATGTTATTGTTTTACTATCAATTATCTATTATGTTTTTTAATTATTATTTGTCACAGTATATCCTTATTATCCCATTTTCCGTCTTAACTTTATTTATAGTCTTATGCCTATTTATTTAGTTTATATATATTTCCGAATTGGATCTGTGCTTTCTCCTTTTCCTTTTTATTTTGTGCTATACCTAGGCCATCAATTGCCTAGGCTATTCACGTCAGAATTGCCTAAATTGAGTTAAATTGGAATAATATGAAATGATAATGAAAAGGAGAATTAGGCATATTGAAATTTGAATCCTATGACTATATAATTGGGATAATATGCAAAACAAGTTAACCTGAATTGGTTAAACTTAACTTAATAATTAAGTAGAACATGTTGTGGGTATCAGAGGTAATTAAGTAAAATTGGTAACTTAATACATATATATACACACACACGCACACGCACACATCTAAGCTGGTGCTTGTTTGGGGAAGGGTTGTACACAGAATAACATTTATAGGAAATGTCATTTACAACCATGCTTATTAATAATCTTAAACCTGCTAAGTTATTACTTGTTAATTAATAAGCTAAGAGGTCCCACATCTTGTTGTTTGTATTCGGTTTTGGGACTCTTAAAATCCTAGTTTGGAGGCACAAGCCTAGGGGGTGGCTTATGTCAATCTTATTATGTGGAACCCTATCAGTCAGTGTCCCTGTTAGTATCTTAGAGAGGGGCCTTGCACTAGGTAGGGACATGGCACGCTTACTGATATGGATTGTAAGAGGTTCAAAGGTGGAAGATGCATATGAGCACATTTCGACAGAGTTAAGAGCGTGCATGGGTCTGATGGAGGAAACTAAGACGTTGTAACACTAGCGAATAGGTCTGTGTCTTTTAAGTTGATGGTTTAGGGACTGATACCCCCTACTACCGTAGACGACACATGATATTTGCGTAGTAAGGTGCCAATCACATGGGTAGTAATTAGGGTAACACCTAATCATTATATTCTAGTAAGTGGTGTAGAAACTTGTTCTTGGGATATGAATTAGAAGCATACATGATCTTTACCTTATCTTGTTATCTCGTTATCATGTTATCTCGTTTATTGCATACTTGTTTTACTATAGTGTCATGTTCATCTTTATTTATCTGTCTTGATACTTTCTATCTTATCATGTTGCTGAAAATCACTGGAACTCGCAGATTTTATGTCTGACCTATTTAGTTTTCCTTCTCTCTCTTTCTTTTCCTGAAACACCCCACCTCCATTAGGGTCACTCTCAAAGGGAATGCCCTAATTTTGGTGGAGGTTTATAAGTATAAGTCACAGATATTCAAGACAGATATAAGAACACATATTTTTGAACAGCGGAAAACAACAACTTTTATTTCATTAACATATGTGTTACACAATCCATGCCATAATTTGTTTTACAATACTTCCAAAAACATAACATCTTCATAACTGTCTTGATTACATTATTTAAAGAAGCATAAATAAAACATAAATAAACTGCAAAAGTCCCATAGTTGCTGTCCAAAGCCATAGTCCAAAACGAAAAGATCCAAGCAATATATTCTTTCTCTTCAAGCTGGATATGAAGGCTGGTCAAGCTGCGGTATTCCCTCCCCGTGGACCTGGGGGGGGGGGAAACGGAAGAAAAGAAGACGAAAGAAAAGTAGAGTCAGACATAAAGCCTGAGTAAGTCTAGGACTATTCAGTCTATGAATAAAGAACTGGGTATGATAAGTATAAACTAGAAATGGGAAAGCACCATATACTTAGTTAAGTTGTCTAGGGTCGAATATACTATCGTACCCCATATTAATCTCTGTACCCATATAAACTAGTTCCCAACAGGCACCCCATAATCAGGGTGAAGTGATCCATTTTATGATGATCGGCTCCTACTCGCATAGTTACATGTGTCTTACGGCCCCCGATGTTGTAGTTACCTATGCTGGTCCCACCATGGGGTGTATCAAGTCCCATGGTGGCGGCCCGACACAATCCTAGAATGCACAGGTATGCTACTGGTGCCCAGTGCCTTATTTTTCTGCGCTGAAGTGTGTGCACGCCCGCACCCCGTTAGAACCTACACTGCTGCACCACCGCCGTCGATTTGACCTCTTACAATCAGCCCAGTAATCGTGCCCCACCCTGCCTAGTTTCAGGGTATCATGATACCTTATAGGGTTACTGCGAAAAGGGTCTTCCGCTACTAGGTTTTCTATTTCTAGCCAACATGCTAAGTTGGTTAAGTGTTTTATAAACCTAACCCCCCCAATCAGTCTGTTTAGTTTAGCATGTTCCATTTTGATTAAGTATTAATATAATTTACTTAATCCTATCAATCCTGACTCAGCCTTAATTGTCTTATTAAAGCCTTGACCTCTCACATTAGACAGGTATTGTTGTGGCTGCCTGTTGCCGGTTGGGTCCGGGCAGTCTTACGCCACAACTCAGTCTAACCTCGGGTCCTTATTGGGCTCCATGTTTAACCACCCACATTGGATAGGTGTTGTTGTTACTACTGGACAGCCTGGCGGTTCCGGGCAGGTTTACATCACAACTCAATCCAACCTCGGGTTAAACACATCGTATTTTCTACATTTACATATTTTGTCTCTTTTCTTTTTATATGTAAATATTTGCGGCCCATTATTCAAATTCATCTTTATTGATTAAGATTTATTTATGCCACTTAATTGTTTTTCAAAGTTATTGGCGTGCGTCAAACAAGCCAACACATATGTTCTGTATTTTAGCCCAAACGTCATTACCCCCGTATTATACGTTCGCTCCAACGTAAGGTGTGTTGGGTTTAATACTTAAATCCAATTTAGCCAAATGAAAAGGGGAGGCTTATAACACGGTGTTTATAAGGTAACATGAAAAAGGGGAGTGTGATCGCATGAACTTGCAACGAACGATTCAATTAACATAAAATAGGCACATGTGAACTTGCAATTGTAACATCATATAATCATGGCATAACATGAATCATTTTATCCATATAATCATAGCATAAACAACACTTAAACATAAATCATTCTATTCATATGGTTAATGCATAGACAATACTTAATCATGGATTATTTTACTCATATGATTATGGCATAAGCAGTACTTAAACATGAATTATTCTAGTCATATGATAATGGCATAAACTTAAACATGAATCATAGGTTCAACTAACCATGTAAACTTGAAATTAAGAATCTAACTAAATTAGATATCATTATTATTGTTGGCACATGGTCTTGACTAGAAATAAAAGTCTATATTTTTATTTAGGCATAATATAAACTAATCATGTTCATAAAACCACTACATGTTAACAAAAAGGTACTTACTTTTGTCACTAATACAAAAGTATGGTTCAACTAGAATTATCCCAACCTAATTCTTATATGAATCATGGTTTTCATTCTATTCATAGAATTATAGCATAAACATATCTAAACTTACAACATGGTTTTTATTTTATCTATGTAAACTTGCAAGAGGAATGTGATTCTAATGTAATTCTAATGTAACTTATGATAACAACATGAGCCTAAAAACATGTTTTTCAATTGGGCATAATAACGAACATAGTTTAGTCATGTTCATAAAATTAATACAAATTTACAAAGATGCGTGCTTTTGTCACTATCACAAAAATATGATTTTTATACTTGAACTAGGATGCCAATTCCAACATAACTTCATATGAATCATAATACTTAGGTGAATCAAATTACACTAAAGATGACCATAGAATTTTACATCATGTTGTCATAACAATAGATCATGGACTTGCATGAATTCCAATTAAAATATCATAACATATAGTTGTTAACATGAATCATATACTTGCATGAATATTAAATAAATTATTACAACATTTAGTTGTTAACATGAATCATATACTTGCATGAATCTTAAATAAATTATTACAACATATAGTTGTTACTTTCAACATGAATCATATGCTTGCAATTATCAAATGGGTGTTATAAATAACTACCACAAACATGTAGTTTTCAATATGAATCATATGTTTGCATAAGTCCTAATCAAAATTCCACAACATGTGGTTGTCAACATAAGCCACATACTTGTATGAATCAAACCATAGCATTGCCAAATCGTTAGAATCAAAATAACATACAAATATAAGCCATTATCGCCACAATTCCATTTCGTTTCCAACGCAAATCGCGTACTTGCAAATACCCAATCGTATACCATAATATTCCCAAATCGTTTTGCATCAAAGCAACATACAAATATAGATTATTATCGCCACAATTCCATTTCTTACATTACACAAATCAACACAATTATTTATTTCATATCGGAATAGCACTCTACTTACAGCGTATGGCGAATCTTCAATTCAGAAATCTGAATTCTGAATTTGGAGTTGCTATCCTTTGTTGTAGGCGTTGCTTTGATTGATTTGACGTTGCTTTAAGCTTTTTTGATTTATTCCTAATTGTCTCTCTATTTCTGACGGCTATCTTTAGTCTCTCCTCAGCAACATGACGGTCTCATCTCCATTTTAGTTTATGTGAATTAGGGTTAGACTTAGGTCCTTTTTATAGAGTTTGTGAGTTAATTTAGACCGTCGATGAAGCTTAGTTCAATAATAGCCGTTCGTTTGAAGGAGAGGCCAACCAGGAGCTGACACCTAGCCCTAGTGACAAGGCAAGGCTCAGAAAATCGACCAAACATAGACCAGGCCAGCCAGGGTGGGCTGGGTTCGACCTGGCTCTGGGGCCAGGTCGACAGCCCTGTCGACACCGTGTCGACTTGGCAGTCGACACGGGTTACCCAGGTCGACAGCCATGTCGACCTGGCTAGCCCAGGTCGACTGCCAAGTCGACCTGGGTGCCTTAGGCGGGAATTTTCCCGCCCTGGCCAATTGGGCCCGATTTTGAATTTTAAATTTGTTTTTCTGAGCTGTTTTCGTCTGTTTGAATTTTAACCTGAATTCTGAAACTTCCGGAGGCCATATCTTCTTCATACGGACTCCGTTTTTCGAAAACTCGGACTCTATTTCGCGTATTTTTCCGAGACGAACACAATGGCGTATCCCGTTTCCCTTAATTCTTTGATTTGAAATTAATTATACTTTAATTTGTGAATTTCACTGTTATAGAATACACGGGGTGTTACATTCTCCCCCACTTAAAAGGATTTCGTCCCCGAAATCTTCAAGTTCAGGAAGAATGTATATCCTAACATCCAAACATCCATCTACTCATCCATCAAACACGAGCATCCATTGTCCTTAAAAGACTTCTAATGCTTCATGATCATATGCGAAGTGTGTGTGTACATGTACTTATCTAATGCAAAATCAGGCGGTATACTGATTCAGTTGACCTCCTTAATGCGAATTATGTAAGTGCTATGAATCCATTATGTATGCAAATTCTCCTATTCATGATTCTACATGAGTGCACAATCATTCATATAAATGCAATATCCATATGACAACACATTAAACTTCAACCATATACGAATGCAAACATATATGCATATGCAATATGAAGTGACTGAGCCGATCTAAAACCTAGATTGTGTGTGTATATGCAACCACGAGCAACCACTAGCAATCACTTGCAACCACTTGCAACCATCATCCATAACATGTTTCAACTACATGTTTACCTCCAAAAAGATTCTACCTATGGTTCTCAAGATAGGATCGAGGAGAGAAATAGGATAAAACAAAGCATCTAGAATAAGTTAACGATGTACCGCCAGAAGGTCCGGTCTGCTTCTCAGGGCAGTCTTTGCTGATGTGTCCAGTCTTCCCACAATGAAAACATTCACCTTGCTTTCTCTTCCTCTTTCTACAATTCTTGGCTATGTGCCCTTCCGTACCATAGTAATTGCATTTCCTTTTATCACGTGAGTTGTTGTTCTTGCCTCCTTTCTCGGGGTCTACCTTCTTATTCTTAGAATCGTTGGGCTTGACCTCTTTCTTCCCTTGAGAGTTTTCTGCCTCTGTCTCCTTCTTGTCCTTATCTTCCTCGTTCAGCAATGCCATCTGCACCAACCTTTCGTACGTAGCTCCCATGGGTATATGGGTCATGGCCAAACTGTGTAATGGCTCATTCAACCCTTTGACAAAGCGGAGAGCCTTCTTGTGCGGGGTGTTGACTAGGTCCAGCCCAAACCTAGCCAGCTCATCGAATTGATTAACATACTCTTTGACTGTCATATTCCCTTGCTTAAGAAATAAGAATTTTTCCAACTGAAGACTCCTTTCAGCTTCTGAGAGAAATTTAGCCTCAAACCTTGCCCTAAAGTCCTCCTATGTTTCCACCGGTCTTTCTGCATTAGTGACTTCCCACCAGTAGGAAGCCTCACCTTTTAGTAGCCACACTGCCAGTTGTACCTTCTGCCTATCTTCTACCTCAAAGATGACGAATAAGTCCTCGGTTTCCTTTAACCAATTCCTAGCTGCCACGAAGGACTCAGTTCCATGAAAGTCCTTTCCTCCCATAGCCTTAAAATCTTTACATATCTTAGCAAAAGTGTTTCCCCGCGGAGGAGGTGGAGGAAGAGGTGCTGCTGCTGCTGGATGATTTCCTGCAGCTGGGGGAGGAGGAACGGTAGGACCCGGCTGAGTGGCCCTTGCTTCTAAGAACCGTCTAAACCAACCAGGTATTGGTACACCCTCTAGCAAGTTAAGTTCTTCGGACATGCTGAAACAAAAAGGATAGATTCAAAACGAAGGATAAGAGATAGTACCTATGGCTTTGGGGGGACTTTGCCTTTTAAAATAAAATAATATTTTATCTCTTTAAAAAAAATGCTTCTTTAAATTTCTTTTTTTGAAAATAATTTTTCAAAACTTTTTATCTTATCTGGTAAACCTATGCTCTGATACCAAGTGAAACACCCCACCTCCGTTAGGGTCACTCTCAAAGGGAATGCCCTAATTTTGGTGGAGGTTTATAAGTATAAGTCACAGATATTCAAGACAGATATAAGAACACATATTTTTGAACAGCGGAAAACAACAACTTTTATTTCATTAACATATGTGTTACACAATCCATGCCATAATTTGTTTTACAATACTTCCAAAAACATAACATCTTCATAACTGTCTTGATTACATTATTTAAAGAAGCATAAAGAAAACATAAATAAACTGCAAAAGTCCCATAGTTGCTGTCCAAAGCCATAGTCCAAAACGAAAAGATCCAAGCAATACATTCTTTCTCTTCAAGCTGGATATGAAGGCTGGTCAAGCTGCGGTATTCCCTCCCTGTGGACCTGGGGGGGGGGGGGGGAAACGGAAGAAAAGAAGACGAAAGAAAAGTAGAGTTAGACATAAAGCCTGAGTAAGTCTAGGACTATTCAGTCTATGAATAAAGAACTGGGTATGATAAGTATAAACTAGAAATGGGAAAGCACCATATACTTAGTTAAGTTGTTTAGGGTCGAATATACTATCGTACCCCATATTAATCTCTGTACCCATATAAACTAGTTCCCAACAGGCACCCCATAATCAGGGTGAAGTGATCCATTTTATGACGATCGGCTCCTACTCGCATAGTTACATGTGTCTTACGGCCCCCGATGTTGTAGTTACCTATGCTGGTCCCACCATGGGGTGTATCAAGTCCCATGGTGGCGGCCCGACACAATCCTAGAATGCACAGGTATGCTACTGGTGCCCAGTGCCTTATTTTTCTGCGCCGGAGTGTGTGCACTCCCGCACCCCGTTAGAACCTACACTGCTGCACCACCGCCGTCGATTTGACCTCTTACAATCAGCCCAGTAATCGTGCCCCACCCTGCCTAGTTTCAGGGTATCATGATACCTTATAGGGTTACTACGAAAAGGGTCCTCCGCTACTAGGTTTTCTATTTCTAGCCAACATGCTAAGTTGGTTAAGTGTTTTATAAACCTAACCCCCCCAATAAGTCTGTTTAGTTTAGCATGTTCCATTTTGATTAAGTATTAATATAATTTACTTAATCCTATCAATCCTGACTCAGCCTTAATTGTCTTATTAAAGCCTTGACCTCTCACATTAGACAGGTATTGTTGTGGTTGCCTGTTGCCGGTTGGGTCCGGGCAGTCTTACGCCACAACTCAGTCTAACCTCGGGTCCTTATTGGGCTCCATGTTTAACCACCCACATTGGATAGATGTTGTTGTGACTACTGGACAGCCGGGCGGTCCCGGGCAGGTTTACATCACAACTCAATCCAACCTCGGGTTAAACACATCGTATTTTCTACATTTACATATTTTGTCTCTTTTCTTTTTATATGTAAATATTTGCGGCCCATTATTCAAATTCATCTTTATTGATTAAGATTTATTTATGCCACTTAATTGTTTTTCAAAGTTATTGGCGTGCGTCAAACAAGCCAACACATATGTTCTGTATTTTAGCCCAAACGTCATTACCCCCGTATTATACGTTCGCTCCAACGTAAGGTGTGTTGGGTTTAATACTTAAACCCAATTTAGCCAAATGAAAAGGGGAGGCTTATAACACGGTGTTTATAAGGTAACATGAAAAAGGGGAGTGTGAACGCATGAACTTGCAACGAACGATTCAATTAACATAAAATAGGCACATGTGAACTTGCAATTGTAACATCATATAATCATGGCATAACATGAACATTTTATCCATATAATCATAGCATAAACAACACTTAAACATAAATCATTCTATTCTTATGGTTAATGCATAGACAATACTTAATCATGGATTATTTTACTCATATGATTATGGCATAAGCAGTACTTAAACATGAATTATTCTAGTCATATGATAATGGCATAAACTTAAACATGAATCATAGGTTCAACTAACCATGTAAACTTGAAATTAAGAATCTAACTAAATTAGATATCATTATTATTGTTGGCACATGGTCTTGAATAGAAATAAAAGTCTATATTTTTATTTAGGCATAATATAAACTAATCATGTTCATAAAACCACTACATGTTAACAAAAAGGTACTTACTTTTGTCACTAATACAAAAGTATGGTTCAACTAGAATTATCCCAACCTAATTCTTATATGAATCATGGTTTTCATTCTATTCATAGAATTATAGCATAAACATATCTAAACTTACAACATGGTTTTTATTTTATCTATGTAAACTTGCAAGAGGAATGTGATTCTAATGTAATTCTAATGTAACTTATGATAACAACATGAGCCTAAAAACATGTTTTTCAATTGGGCATAATAACGAACATAGTTTAGTCATGTTCATAAAATTAACACAAATTTACAAAGATGCGTGCTTTTGTCACTATCACAAAAATATGATTTTTATACTTGAACTAGGATGCCAATTCCAACATAACTTCATATGAATCATAATACTTAGGTGAATCAAATTACACTAAAGATGACCATAGAATTTTACATCATGTTGTCATAACAATAGATCATGGACTTGCATGAATTCCAATTAAAATATCATAACATATAGTTGTTAACATGAATCATATACTTGCATGAATCTTAAATAAATTATTACAACATTTAGTTGTTAACATGAATCATATACTTGCATGAATCTTAAATAAATTATTACAACATATAGTTGTTACTTTCAACATGAATCATATGCTTGCAATTATCAAATGGGTGTTATAAATAACTACCACAAACATGTAGTTTTCAATATGAATCATATGTTTGCATAAGTCCTAATCAAAATTCCACAACATGTGGTTGTCAACATAAGCCACATACTTGTATGAATCAAACCATAGCATTGCCAAATCGTTAGAATCAAAATAACATACAAATATAAGCCATTATCGCCACAATTCCATTTCGTTTCCAACGCAAATCGCGTACTTGCAAATACCCAATCGTATACCATAATATTCCCAAATCGTTTTGCATCAAAGCAACATACAAATATAGATTATTATCGCCACAATTCCATTTCTTACATTACACAAATCAACACAATTATTTAATTCATATCGGAATAGCACTCTACTTACAGCGTATGGCGAATCTTCAATTCAGAAATCTGAATTCTGAATTTGGAGTTGCTATCCTTTGTTGTAGGCGTTGCTTTGATTGATTTGACGTTGCTTTAAGCTTTTTTGATTTATTCCTAATTGTCTCTCTATTTCTGACGGCTATCTTTAGTCTCTCCTCAGCAACATGACGGTCTCATCTCCATTTTAGTTTATGTGAATTAGGGTTAGACTTAGGTCCTTTTTATAGAGTTTGTGAGTTAATTTAGACCGTCGATGAAGCTTGGTTCAATAATAGCCGTTCGTTTGAAGGAGAGGCCAACCAGGAGCTGACACCTAGCCCTAGTGACAAGGCAAGGCTCAGAAAATCGACCAAACACAGACCAGGCCAGCCAGGGTGGGCTGGGTTCGACTGGCTCTGGGGCCAGGTCGACAGCCCTGTCGACACCGTGTCGACTTGGCAGTCGACACGGGTTACCCAGGTCGACAGCTCTGTCGACCTGGCTAGCCCAGGTCGACTGCCAAGTCGACCTGGGTGCCTTAGGCGGGAATTTTCCCGCCCTGGCCAATTGGGCCCGATTTTGAATTTTAAATTTGTTTTTCTGAGCTGTTTTCGTCTGTTTTAATTTTAACCTGAATTCTGAAACTTCCGGAGGCCATATCTTCTTCATACGGACTCCGTTTTTCAAAAACTCGGACTCTATTTCGCGTATTTTTCCGAGACGAACACAATGGCGTATCCCGTTTCCCTAAAATTCTTTGATTTGAAATTAATTATACTTTAATTTGTGAATTTCACTGTTATAGAATACACGGGGTGTTACATTTCCCCTCTCAGTTTCTCAGAGTGGTGGTGGACAATAGATGCGACTGTGATTCTATCTTGCTTGGACTTTGATTGCTTTCCTTCTCATGTATTTCATCAGTTATTTGTCTATGTTTATTATTATGAAATATGAGGGATATTATTTATGGTTTTTGTACTATGATATTATTGAGTAAATTTTTTTATGGTTTTGACATTGATGATTTATTTGAAAATGTGATGACACGTTCTAATTTGAAATAAAAAGTTGAAATTTTCCATTGCATTTTACATTCTGTCTTGTTTAATTAGTCTCTGTATTATTATTTCGCTTCCAAAAACTTAATGCATTATTATATGGGTGACATTAAAGGACGTGGGGTATTACGTTTGGTATTAGAGCCTAACGTTACAATATCAGAGGAAAAGTTTTTGAAAAGCATTTTCAAAATAAAGTATTTTCAAATAAAACCAATTTTTGGAATATCTTATCGACTCAAGTTAATTACAATATTCCTTCGACCTCCTTCTGACCTCTTGTTTCGTCCTTCTTCAACATGTCGGGGGCTCCTGATTTCCTCGAGGGCATTCCCATTCCGACATGGTTTCGTTGATACATAGAAGCTACGACACCTTTTGGAGTGTAAGAAAATGTCCCTTTCACTGCTGCAGCTGCAATAGCTCTACCTCCTTCAGTAGTCAACTTCTCCAAGCTTTGTAAGGACTTCTGCACGATGGGTCGCAAGCCATTTCGAGGTACTGAGAGTTTTTGGTGTTGCACAATTGACTTAGGGAAATAGGGAATATATTTAAGTTATTGGAGCTCGACGATAGGAGGAAAATTCAGTTGGCCACTTGGCAACAGAAGGATGGAGCATTGTATTAGTTGGAGGTGATTCAGGCCGGACAAATGGTAGCTACTTGCAATGAATTTAAGACTAGATTCGAGATGAGATTCTTATTGCAAGTGGAGGAGGGAATGCAAATAGAGAGGTTCTTGAATTTGAAACAGGAAGCATGACATTAAAGGAGTATGTTAACAACTTAAATCAACTAGTAAGATTTGGGTTGGAATTGGTAAACACTCCTCATAAAAAGGCCTTGAGGTTCGCAATGGGATTGAACCAACCACTCCAAAATTTAGCAATGACGCATGTACCGATGGGAGCGACTTTCGAGAGGTTTGTTGACATGGCTTTAATGCACGAGGATGGTAAAGAGGAGACGAAAGAGGGTAAGACCGAGGACGATAAACCCAAGGCTGAGGAAAAAAAGTGGTGGCCCAAGAAGGGGATAACTAAGAATGGAGGAAAGCTTGACAAGGCACAGATCAAATTTGAGGTTAAGTGCCACGGCTGTGAAAATTTGGGGCACTTTGTGAGAGATTATAAGAAGACAAAGAAAGCGTTTTTCAATTATAGTTAAGTTAAACATTTTACAAGGCAGTTCGCTAACAAGAAAGGATAAATGGTTGGATCATATAGAGTGAAAGTACATGTGCTCAAGGCTTGTCGACCGGATCATGGTTGGAAAGTGTAACGAACTGGGATTTTCGTCCCAGAAATCAACATAAAACCCATGTTAATTATTCAGGTATCGAAAATTCCAGATCATTAATAGAAAGAAGTTAGAGGGTGAGAATAGATAAGATAGAAAATTAGAACAGAAGAAGAAGAAGATCACAATCAGAGTAAACAAGAATCTCAAAGAGGAACAAATAAGATATAATATATAACATAACTTTGCAATAAAACAGTATATATATATATACAATATAACTTCATCAGAATACAACACTTACATACAGCGGAAATAACAATAGCTATATAATCCTGAAGCCTTCTGCTTCGAGCTCCTCCCAGTATATTTGTAAAGACCTGAACTACTTGACTGCCCGTACAAATTTGGGCACCCAATAGTTTAGGGAAAACAAAACAAAATAAACTCTGGGTCAGTCATGGGACTGGTGTGAGTAAACTCAAATCGTTTGGTTTAACTTTTCAAAATCCTTTTCAAAAGAGAAGATAATCGTAAGACCAATCCACACATAAACACGGATGGTTTTTACCTTACGATAACCAAAACAGTTTTGGAAATCAATACTTCTCTGATATTATAATAATGTATAATCACAAGTAATTAACAATCTAGCAGAACGCTTGCATCTCACGTTCCACATATATAGTATACAAACAAAACCGTAGGCGCTTATTGGAGATTGGATTCCAACTATGACAAGGTATGGGACCACCTGCCGATAGTGTATCTCTAGAGGCAAATACACTCGGTTCAACAAGAACGTCTTGCAACCCGTCCTACACATGACCGACCACTCATTTCGCTTGAGTGTATCGAATGTATACCACCAACGGTTGGAAGCTACCCACCGTCTTCCCGAAAAGGGACAGCATCGAACATAGATAAAGAATGAAATGGATTTTCTCTAGATATGTGATATACACCCTAATGGGAGCGACCCACTTAGTTATGCTGCCTTCCCGATTTTTGTCATTTCCCGGTTGATGAGGCTTGAGGTCATTACGTATCTTTTAAAACACTTGACCACCATTCACTTTGAATGCCACATTGTCATACCCGTCAAATCACAAATTTGATTTCTTCAAAAATACCACGGGTATAAAGCTAAGAGAAATGAATTTCTTCGCCACCAAACGTAAGTATGTTTGAAGAGATCAACTTACGCGATCCTTTAGATATACTCTATCAGACATTCGTCCATTCACGTTCGTCCTGGGACTGAACAAACCGAGGGCACTATTTTGTAAACAGGATAGCCCTTGCATAACTCCGTATTCAATATTTGATCGCAACGCTAATGTCCATACAGAGTGGTTTTCAGATAATATATCTGATCTCAGTCTCTCTATATTGACGACGATAAAATGGTCAAAAACTTCGATAGTCGGTGATTTAACTATCAAAGAAAAACAGGTGTGCAACCAACGATATTATTTCCAGATGGAAATCTATCGATCAATCAACATTCAACATTTATCTCTTTTAATTAAGTTATCTTTAATTTATACATTTCCCCATTTATATATATTTGTAAATTCTTATTTTCTAAATTTAGAAAATATACATCATCAATCTTTGGAAAACATTTCCATCTCTATTTCACGTATCACTGTCATTCCAGTATTCTTTCTCATTAACATTTCATTTTCTATAATTAGAAAATATCTCTTGTTATATTTGGAAAATGTTTCCAAAATATATTTAATAGATGTTTAAATAAAACATCACTAAGCCAATTTAAACCATTACACTCATTAACTAAATTCACTTAATCAATCTTCACTATCGAACTTTAACCATTTCTTAGTTAAAAACGAAGTCAATCAAGTTGGGGTATAATTACCTCTCAGACATTAACTGAACAACATTTCTAACCTCAAAATAGACAAAGTTCAAACTTTAAATCTTTAAGAAACTTCCTTGCGAAACTCTCGGATTCTATTTACGAATCCACTTCCTTTACAGATCATTTGATTATAACTAAAATGTTATAATTCCATGCTTTCAAAATATATTCTTAAATATACCTCTTATATCTTAATTTGGATAAATAAACAAACCATTAATTTATTAACAAATAAGTAAAACTTGATTTGAAACAGAAAGTAAACATTACTTTCCTTAATTCGATATAATAGAATTCCAATGTATAATTCACTCTCGAATAATCACTATTCGATAACTCTCTTTCGAATAAACTATATTCGATTCCTCTGTTCGAATAACTAATATTCGATAATCCTTTTCTTTGAATAATTTATTCGATAATCCCTCTTCTAATAAACCATATTCGATAATTCTCTCCTTCGAATAACTATATTCAATTTAACTCACTCCGAACGAACTATATTCGATTACTCTTCTTGAGTAAACTATATTCGATAACTCTACTTCGAATATGTAATGACCCGCATTTTCTGCGATATATAATTAATTAATTTAATTATATAAATGGTGGTTTAGAGAATTCAAATGGTCGTTAATTTAATAATAGGGAATATTTAATTAAACTAAATAATTAAATAATATATTTAATTCAGAAATAATCAACAATATTGGAAATCACAATATTCTGTGAATGGGGTTGTCCCTTAGATTTAATTCAGCCTAGAGTTGAATTATATTTACGAATATATTCAATCGACGACAGTTTGAACGTATAATTATATTATAATTAAAATCGAGCTTGAAATGGCGTTGTAGTTCGTGATTTGGCGATTTGAACTTCAACTAAATGCACAGGATTCGTTTTAAATCGGATTTCTGTGAAACAAGAAATGTGTGGAGCTGGTGGAGTATATCTTTCTAGTGGAAGAGATAAATCGGGATTTCGTCGTGTAGATGTCGATTTACGTCCAAATCAAATTTCAGAATAGTCGTTATAGAATCGTTTATCGACCGTAACAGTTTATTCGATATAACTAGAGATCGGGTTTGAATTTAGACGAGGTTCTTTTGGGAAATAGTGATAATTTAATTTTTAGAATTTTACTGTAATTTTTATTTAATTAAATAAATAACTTTTTTTTTGGAGTGTTCTACACCCTATAATCAACATTTTGAGGTTTCAAAATATGAGTTAATCTACCGGTATTATTATATTTTTGGGATCGTGGCATCAAGCTGATTACAACGGTATGTTTACTTCTGTCGACAACAGTTTGTAAAGGAAGGAAATTCTTGATCAAGTGATGGTAAACTTTTTAACATAAAAACAATTACAAATAGAAAATATCTAGATATTTTCTCCCTCTTATAAATAACCCCCCCCAAACATCTTAAGACCTAAAAAAGATTTGCTCTTCAGCAAACACAAAAGGGCGCCGCCACTATTTCTTCTGAAAGAAAAGCCAACGTGAGAAATAAGGGTTAGAAAATCAAACAAATCCATATAAAAATTTGTAAATCATGAATTTTATATGAATGGGATCTGGGTGAGCAACTCTTCATTTCTATACCCATTTTAAACCATGCGATTGAGTTGTTGGGTTGCGTTGTTCATACGAGAGTCATGATTGAGGAAAGAGGGCTCGAGTCAAGTGTGGTGATGGAGTCGAAGGGATCTGGTCAGAGGGTTGAGGCGCCGTGGACAGAGGATCGGAGCGGCGGTCGATAGTGGGGTCCGATGCTCTGGGTTGTCGACGACGAGAGGTTGAACGGAAATCGTTCTGGGTTGTTTATTTCGGAGATGGGTGTGGACTCGGTTTTCGAGCTCGTTTGGGCATTGTTAGGGATCGGAGGAGGTCAGACAGGTCGAAGAAGGATGGGGATTCGGTGGTGGTGGTTGTGATGGCTGATTTGTAGGGTGCGGCTGTTGGGATTAACGACAATGGTAGTTAATAGATGGTGGGATTCAGTTTGATTTACTGGAGAATAGCCATTGGGTAGAAAACATGATTAAGAATGTAAATTGAGTTGTTTGGGTTTGTTTTAAGGGGTTAATATGCGAAGAAGGGAGTTAGATTGTTTGGACTTTGGATTGAAGAATTGATGGCCAGTTTCCCTATACGGTAGTGGGTTGGGGGTGTTTCCACAATAGCTTGTGAGTTTCAAATTACAAGGATGAATAAATTGGTGAGGAGGATACTGAGGCGATGTGAATTAAAGTAACACTGGTTTGAAGATCGGTGGTGAAATAAGGGGAATAAGAGGACGTTGGAGCATGGAAATGGCTGTAGATTTTCTTTGGAAATATCGTTCATTTGGAGAAGGTGATCCACTGTTCACGAGATGCGGATGTAGGCCGGAAAAAGGTTAAAGCCCAAAATGAATTTAAATTAAATTAGTTAGATTTAATTTAAATATAGTATTAACTTATAATTTACATATCTATTCCATACGATATCAGAATTTCAAACCATCAGATCCGTTAGGATCGTATGGACGGACACTACCCAATGGGACTGACTGAGAGTGGATTGGAGCTCGTCTGAATTTATGGCGAAATAAATTGTTTGATTCAAATCAAACAACAGTTTATCGTTCTTTAACGATGAACTGCCAATGTGAGTAAAACTCACCAACTCTGAACAGTTATATTTTTATAATGTATTTTTAGAACTGTTAATCATCTGTTGATTGTTGTGTGTTGGTTGATTGATTGAACTGCTAGTCAGTTAGTGAAAATTATATATATATATGTATATATATATATATATAAACCGTTAAATATTTATATATTGATTCTGCTATCAGAATAATTTATATTGAACTGAAAGTGATGATAATCATATTGTGTAACATCTGTGGATGCAGGGAAACAGGTTGGAGGAATCCAACTGGATTCCTCAACAGTTATTTTATTGTTTTTCATATATTGTTATATGATGTGATATAAAATCTATGGGCAATTATATGTGCTTGGACGATATTGAACATCGTGATTTGATATGATTGAATACCATATCATACCGAAATGTTGATAAGGGGATTTTCAAAGTGATATTGAAAATAGAATATTTATAAAATGGGATATTTATAAATAAGAGATATTTATAAAGTGGAATATTTATAAATAAGAAATGTTTATAAATTGGAATATTTATAAATAGGAGATATTTTAAAAAAGAAAATAAATTCAAAACATTTCTTTTTGAATGGAAAGCCCTGTGTGGCGGGTTTGGGGATTTTCCCGATGCTCCCGATACAAAGGAGGTTATGGCGAATTTTCCCGGGAATTTAAGGAGTTAGAATATTTTTAAGAATAAATTTGAAAAGGAAATATTTGCAAACCATTTGCAAATAGGATAAAATAGAGAAAAGAAATATTTGTAAACCATTTACAAATAGAATTGAAAGGGGAATATTTAGAAAATAAATAGAGTTAATAAAGAGGAAATTGGTTTATAAAGGAAACCGTTATAAAAAGGAAAACGTTATTAAAAGGACATTTATAAAGTGAAGAACCGTTACTAATAGTAAATCTTTATAAATGAATAAACATGTTAAAAAGGGGATCTTTTTAAAATGGATAAACGTTATAAAAAGGAGTTAATCGAATATGGTATTCGAAGTTAGTTAATCGAATATGGTATTCGAAGTTAGTTAATCGAATATGGTATTCGAAAGGAGAAATCGAATATGGTATTCGAAGTTAGTTAATCGAATATGGTATTCGAAAGGAGAAATCGAATATGGTATTCGAAGTTAGTTAATCGAATATGGTATTCGAAAGTTAGTTAATCGAATATGTTATTCGAAAGGGGTTAGTCAAGTCGAGTTAGTCAAATAGAGTTAACCGGTTAGAGTTAATCAGTTAGAGTTAACCAGTTGGAGTTAATTAGTTAGAGTTAATCGATTAGAGTTAAAACGAACTAGAGTAAATCAAGTGTAGTTATTTGAGATAGAGTTAATCAAACATAGTTATTCAGGATAAGTTGCCATCTTGTACGACTGCTAGCGTAATTCGCAGGGCTGTAATAGCCTACGGCGGTCGGATGTTTCCTGAGGGAGTCAGGCGTAACCATTGTGATCGCTGCGATCTAGAGTCAAGCGAATGGAGTTTAATCGAATATTAGTTATTCGATAGGAGTTAATCGAGTTGATCGAGTTGAGAAATAAGTTAAGTTAAATAAGTTGAGTTGATCGGGTGGTTCGACCAAGTTAGTCGAGCCTAGTTAATCGAATCGAATTGGTCGAACCAAGTAAGTCGAGTTAAGTTAGTCAAGTTAATCGAGCCTAGTTAATCGAATCGAATTGGTCGAACCAAGTAAGTCGAGTTAAGTTAGTCAAGTTAGTCGAGCCTAGTTAATCGAATCGAATTGGTCGAACCAAGTAAGTCGAGTTAGTCGAATCAAGTTAAGTTAGTCGAGTTAAGTTCGTCGAGTTAAATAAATCGATGTTAGTTTCATCGAAAGGAGTTATCGATGTTAGTTTCATCGAAAGGAGTTATCGATGTTAGTTTCATCGAAAGGAGTTATCGATGTTAGTTTCATCGAAGGGAGTTATCAATTTTAGTTTAATCGAAGTGAGGTTTTCAAATATGAGATATTTGAAAAGGAAGAGTTATCGAATATTAGTTATTCGAAGAGAGATTATCGAATATCGTTTCTTCGAGAAGGAGTAATCAAATATAGTATATTCGAAAGGAAGGGGTTAATCGAATATAGGTTATTCGAAGAAGAGTTAATCAAATAGAGATTTCTCGAAGAG
The DNA here is from genome assembly GCA_030737875.1 of Allium sativum. Lineage (NCBI taxonomy): Eukaryota > Viridiplantae > Streptophyta > Magnoliopsida > Asparagales > Amaryllidaceae > Allium > Allium sativum. The sequence goes on from CM060911.1 coordinate 186,106,509, forward strand.
AGTTAATCGGCAAATTCGATTATATCGAATTCGGGAAAGTACTTATACTTTCCAGTGTTTAAATAGAGATTTATTTATTTATAAATAAATAAGTGTTAGGTTAATTATTCACTAATAAGAATAGAAGTTATAATTAAAGTTAGATAATTCGAAAGTAGGGATTATAACGTTATCGTTATAACCAATGTTTTAAATATAGAAGTGGATTAGCAAAATTGAATCCGAGAAAGGCGTAAAGAAGTTGTTAAAGATTAAAAGATAAACTTTGACCATTTCGAAGTTATAACGTTGTTCAGTTAAGGTCTGGGAGGTAATTATACCCCAACTTGAGTGACTTCCTTCTTGACTAAGAAATGGTAAGGTTTGATCGTAAAGGAGTTTTGGAAATGTTTTCCAAACGAGAATCAGAAATGTTTTCTGATAAAAGAAAATAAGAATTTAGAACATAGGGAAACAGGAGATAAATAAATAAATGAACTAAAGAGATTTATGTTAAATGATGTTTGTTCGATATAATTTCCATTTGGAAATAATATCGTTGTTTGCACACTTGTTTTTCTTTGATAGTTAACTCATCGACTATCGAAGTTTTGACCATTTTAACGTTGTTAATATGGAGAGACCGGTTGGATTATTATCCATAGAACCACTCTGTATTGGCATAAGCGTCGCGAATCATATATGCCAAGATAATTGAAGACGGAGTAAAATGCAAGGGCTGTTGTATAAGTCTTAGATAACAGTGACTAAGATGGATATACGGAATAGTGCCTTCGGTTTGTCCAGTCCCAGGACAACTTGTATGGACGAAGGTCTGACAGAGTATATCCAATGGATCGCGTAAGTTGATCTGTTCAAACGTATTCACGTTTGGTGGCGGAGGAATTCGTTTCTCTTAGCTGTATACCCGTGTTATTTTTGGATAAGTCAATTTGTAATTTGGCGGGTATGACGATGTGACATTTCTAAGTGAATTAAGATGGATGTCTGACATAGTATTTCCAAACGGTCACGTACATTGATTTCTTCAACTATACCAAGAGTGGAAGCGGAGAAGGAAACTTCTTTTAGCTGACACGTAATGTATGGTTGTAGACGTCAATTAGTGATTCTGATGGATCTGACAATGTGGCATTCGAAGTGAATCTGATGTGATGATAAAGCGTAGCTTCTAGCCTCATCAACCAGTAAATGACAGAAATCGGGCAGGCAACATGGCTAAGTCGGTCGCACCGAAGTAGGGTGTATAATCACCTATCTAGAGAATATTCATTTGTTTCTTAAATCTATCAATGCTATCCTATATATATACGGGAACGGTTGCTGATCCCAACCGTTGGTGATGTACATTCGATACACTCAAGCGAAATGAGTGGTCGGTCATGTGTGGCTGAGTTACAAGATGTTCTTGTTGAACTCCAGTGTATCGTTCCTAGAGTACACTGATCGGAAGGTGGTTCCATACCTTGTCATAGTTGGAAATCCATTACCCAATACGTGCTTGCGGTTTTGATTGTATACTATATATGTAGAACGTGAGATGAAAGCGTTTCTGCTAGATGATTATTATATTGTGTTGATAGACATTATTATAATATCAAAAGGATTTGATATAAAGATATTTTGGATTATCATAAGGAAAAAACCCGTTCCGTTATACGGCGTGGTCTTATGAGATATCGTTTACTTGTTCGCACTGTTTTAAACTGTTTTACTCACACCAGTCCCATGACTGACCCGGAGTTTATTTTGTTTTGTTCTACCTAAACTCTTGGGTGCCTAAATTTGTACGGGCAGTCAAGTAGTCGGGTTTTACAGATATACTTGAAGTGCTGGAGCAGGAGGCTTCTGGATCATATAGCTATAGTTTATTTCCGCTGTATTGTAAGTGTTGTACTCTGATAAGTGCTATTGTATACATAATTGTTATATTTCAAAGTTATGATATCTATTATATGTTATTCGTTCCGCTGTGAGGTTCGTGTTACTCTGATGTTGTGTTCTTCTTCTTCTTCTATTCTAAGTTTCTATCTTATCTATTCTCACCCTCTAATTTCTTTAAATAATTACCAGGATTTTTCGATGTTTTGGTTATCGACATCGAGCTTATGTCGATAACCAAAGTCGCCTAAAATCCGGGTCGTTACAGTTGGTATCAGAGCTTAAGTTAAGAATTACTTGGCTCTGTGGCGTGACTCGGTAGAGATAGGGTTAGTAATACCCTAGATTGAGTTTGAGTGTATATATACGAGTGCGTATTTGTATTTGATATAAAAATGGTTTTATATTGTGGAGATTCAGTGGCTGAGTTGTTTATGAGTTCTGGTCGATCAGTTTGATCCACTGTATCGGTAGGAGTAAATAAACACTTGAATACGATGGACCGACACAGTATGGATATGTGATATATTATCATATATAGGATATATTTGTTGTTATTATAATAGAGTAAGATTATAAATTAAATGGTTAAGTATATAACCAATCAGAATCATATAAGTAAGGTATATGAAATAAGATGAATTAAATTTGAATTTAAATCAGATTTGGAATTAAAATAAGGAAATTTTAAGTTCCTGGGAGATTTTGAAATGTTTTCAAAATGGAAGTATTTGGTAATGATTTTGAAAATGATATTGTATTGAAATCACTTGTGTCGCTGGAAAATAATTCCGATGATGACTGCGCAGTATCATCGGTGTGATTTTCGAGTTCTAAGTGGTGGATTACTACCAAAGATTTTAATTTGAATTGTTTTGAGGAAACAAGTTGTTTAGAAATTCAAAGGTTTTGAATTGGTATTATGATTTCAAATTTGATTTGAAATAAAAACCAGGAATTTAAGTTCTAGAAATTAAAATTTAACATGTGAAGTTAATTCAAATGGGATGGTAAAAGTAAATAATAAACCAGAATTTAACTTTAGATGATAGGTTAAGAAAAACTGAAGTGATTAGAGAATAATCTGGATTTAAAATGATAAGTTGAGAGTTGGAATTTGAGACTCGAATTTGAAATTGAATTCGGCTTGAATAAGCGAATGGTTGTGTTAAGAATAACTTGGTTGGAGTTGATTGGGATGGCATTTGTATATGCCGAGTTGATAACAGATGGTAGGGATATAATGATATGCCCAACAAAAGGTACAAGTTTATATTTTATATGAGTTTGGAATTTATGAGCCGAATTGGCAAGCCGTTTGGCGTTTTGATTTTCTTTTGGGTTGAAGAAGGCCCAGAGAGGCAAGTTGGAGTTTGAGTTATTGACCAGTACAAAGGAGGTGCTGGCGAAATTTTCCGAAAATTTAAAGTGTTAGAAAATTTTCAGAATTTTTGAAAATTTTAGTTAGTCGGAATGAATAAATATTTTTTTCGATATTAATTGGTTCAGTTGAAATCAGAAATAAGGGTTAAACAAATCTTAGGAATTCCAATAGATAGGGTCGTCCTCTAACTTAGCAATTTCGAGGACGAAATTATTTTAAGTGGGGAAGAATGTAATGACCCGCATTTTCTGCGGTATATAATTAATTAATTTAATTATATAAATGGTGGTTTAGAGAATTCAAATGGTCATTAATTTAATAATAGGGAATATTTAATTAAACTAAATAATTAAATAATATATTTAATTCAGAAATAATCAAAAATATTGGAAATCACAATATTCTGTGAACGTGGTCGTCCCTTAGATTTAATTCAGCCTAGAGTTGAATTATATTTACGAATATATTCAATCGACGACAGTTTGAACGTATAATTATATTATAATTAAAATCGAGCTTGAAATGGCGCTGCAGTTCGCGATTTGGCGATTTGAACTTCAATTGAATGCACAGGATTCGTTTTAAATCGGATTTCTGTGAAACAAGAAACGTGTGGAGCTGGCGGAGTGTATCTTTCTAGTGGAAGAGAAAAATCGAGATTTCGTCGTGTAGATGTCGACTTACGTCCAAATCAAATTTCAGAATAGTCGCTATAGAATCGTTTATCGACCGTAACAGTTTATTCGATATAACTAGAGATCGGGTTTGAATTTAGACGAGGTTCTTTTGGGAAATAGTGATAATTTAATTTTTAGAATTTTACTGTAATTTTTATTTAATTAAATAATTAACTTTTTATTTGGAGTGTTCTACACCCTATAATCAACATTTTGAGGTTTCAAAATATGAGTTAATCTACCGGTATTATTATATTTTTGGGATCGTGGCATCGAGCTGATTACAACGGTATGTTTACTTCTGTCGACAACAGTTTGTAAAGGAAGGAAATTCTTGATCAAGTGATGGTAAACTTTTTAACATAAAAACAATTACAAATAGAAAATATCTAGATATTTTCTCCCTCTTATAAATAACCCCCCTCCCCCAACATCTTAAGACCTAAAACAGATTTGCTCTTCAGCAAACACAAAAGGGCGCCGCCACTATTTCTTCTGAAAGAAAAGCCAACGTGAGAAATAAGGGTTAGAAAATCAAACAAATCCATATAAAATTTTGTAAATCATGAATTATATATGAATGGGATCTAGGTGAGCAACTCTTCATTTCTATACCCATTTTAAACCATGCGATTGAGTTGTTGGGTTGCGTTGTTCATACGAGAGTCATGATTGAGGAAAGAGGGCTCGAGTCAAGTGTGGTGATGGAGTCGAAGGGATCTGGTCAGAGGGTTGAGGCGCCGTGGACAGAGGATCGGAGCGGCGGTCGATAGTGGGGTCCGATGCTCTGGGTTGTCGACGACGAGAGGTTGAATGGAAATCGTTCTGGGTTGTTTATTTCGGAGATGGGTGTGGACTCGGTTTTCGAGCTCGTTTGGGCGCTGTTAGGGATCGAAGGAGGTCAGACAGGTCGAAGAAGGATGGGGATTCAGTGGTGGTGGTTGTGATGGCTGATTTGTAGGGTGCGGCTATTGGGATTAACGGCAATGGTAGTTAATAGATGGTGGGATTCAGTTTGATTTACTGGAGAATAGCCATTGGGTAGAAAACGTGATTAAGAATGTAAATTGAGTTGTTTGGGTTTGTTTTAAGGGGTTAATATGCGAAGAAGGGAGTTAGATTGTTTAGACTTTGGATTGAAGAATTGATGGCCAGTTTCCCTATATGGTAGTGTGTTGGGGTGTTTCCACAATAGCTTGTGAGTTTCAAATTACAAGGAAGGATAAATTGGTGAGGAGGATACTGAGGCGATGTGAATTACAGTAACACTAGTTTGAAGATCGGTGGTGAAATAAGGGGAATAAGAGGACGTTGGAGCATGGAAATGGTTGTAGATTTTCTTTGGAAATATCGTTCATTTGGAGAAGGTGAACCACTGTTCACGAGATGCGGATGTGGGCCGGAAAAAGGTTAAAGCCAAAAATGAATTTAAATTAAATTAGTTAGATTTAATTTAAATATAGTATTAACTTATAATTTACATATCTATTCCATACGATATCAGAATTTCAAACCATCAGATCCGTTAGGATCGTATGGACGGACACTACCCAATGGGACTGACTGAGAGTGGATTGGAGCTCGTCTGAATTTATGGCGAAATAAATTGTTTGATTCAAATCAAACAACAGTTTATCGTTCTTTAACGATGAACTGCCAATGTGAGTAAAACTCACCAACTCTGAACAGTTATATTTTTATAATGTATTTTTAGAACTGTTAATCATCTGTTGATTGTTGTGTGTTGGTTGATTGATTGAACTGCTAGTCAGTTAGTGAAAATTATATATATATATATGTAAACCGTTAAATATTTATATATTGATTCTTCTATCAGAATAATTTATATTGAACTGAAAGTGATGATAATCATATTGTGTAACATCTGTGGATGCAGGGAAACAGGTTGGAGGAATCCAACTGGATTCCTCAACAGTTATTTTATTGTTTTTCATATATTGTTATATGATGTGATATAAAATCTGTGGGCAATTATATGTGCTTGGACGATATTGAACATCGTGATTTGATATGATTGAATATCATAACATACCGAAATGTTGATAAGGGGATTTTCAAAGTGATATTGAAAATAGAATATTTATAAAATGGGATATTTATAAATAAGAGATATTTATAAAGTGGAATATTTATAAAAAAGAAATGTTTATAAATTGGAATATTTATAAATAGGAGATATTTTAAAAAGGAAAATAAATTCAAAACATTTCTTTTTGAATGGAAAGGCCTGTGTGGCGGGTTTGGGGATTTTCCCGATGCTCCCGATACAAAGGAGGTTATGGCGAATTTTCCCGGGAATTTAAGGAGTTAGAATATTTTTAAGAATAAATTTGAAAAGGAAATATTTGCAAACCATTTGCAAATAGGATAAAATAGAGAAAAGAAATATTTGTAAACCATTTACAAATAGAATTGAAAGGGGAATATTTAGAAAATAAATAGAGTTAATAAAGAGGAAATTGGTTTATAAAGAAAACCGTTATAAAAAGTAAAATGTTATTAAAAGGACATTTATAAAGTGAAGAACCGTTACTAATAGTAAATCTTTATAAATGAATAAACATGTTAAAAAGGGGATCTTTTTAAAATGGATAAACGTTATAAAAAGGAGTTAATCGAATATGGTATTCGAAGTTAGTTAATCGAATATGGTATTCGAAGTTAGTTAATCGAATATGGTATTCGAAAGGAGAAATCGAATATGGTATTCGAAAGGAGAAATCGAATATGGTATTCGAAGTTAGTTAATCGAATATGGTATTCGAAAGGAGAAATCGAATATGGTATTCGAAGTTAGTTAATCAAATATGGTATTTGAAAGTTAGTTAATCGAATATGTTATTCGAAAGGGGTTAGTCAAGTCGAGTTAGTCAAATAGAGTTAACCGGTTAGAGTTAATCAGTTAGAGTTAACCAGTTGGAGTTAATTAGTTAGAGTTAATCGATTAGAGTTAAAACGAACTAGAGTAAATCAAGTGTAGTTATTTGAGATAGAGTTAATCAAACATAGTTATTCAGGATAAGTTGCCATCTTGTACGACTGCTAGCGTAATTCGCAGGGCTGTAAATAGCCTACGGCGGTCGGATGTTTCCTGAGGGAGTCAGGCGTAACCATTGTGATCGCTGCGATCTAGAGTCAAGCGAATGGAGTTTAATCGAATATTAGTTATTCGATAGGAGTTAATCGAGTTGATCGAGTTGAGAAATAAGTTAAGTTAAATAAGTTGAGTTGATCGGGTGGTTCGACCAAGTTAGTCGAGCCTAGTTAATCGAATCGAATTGGTCGAACCAAGTAAGTCGAGTTAAGTTAGTCGAGCCTAGTTAATCGAATCGAATTGGTCGAACCAAGTAAGTCGAGTTAGTCGAGTCAAGTTAAGTTCGTCGAGTTAAATAAATCGATGTTAGTTTCATCGAAAGGAGTTATCGACGTTAGTTTCATCGAAAGGAGTTATCGATGTTAGTTTCATCGAAAGGAGTTATCGATGTTAGTTTCATCGAAAGGAGTTATCGATGTTAGTTTCATCGAAAGGAGTTATCAATGTTAGTTTCATCGAAGGGAGTTATCGATTTTAGTTTAATCGAAGTGAGATTTTCAAATATGAGATGTTTGAAAAGGAAGAGTTATCGAATATTAGTTATTCGAAGAGAGATTATTGAATATCGTTTCTTCGAGAAGGAGTAATCAAATATAGTATATTCGAAAGGAAGGGGTTAATCGAATATAGGTTATTCGAAGAAGAGTTAATCAAATAGAGATTTCTCGAAGAGAGTTAATCGACAAATTCGATTATATCGAATTCGGGAAAGTACATATACTTTCCAGTGTTTAAATAGAGATTTATTTATTTATAAATAAATAAGTGTTAGGTTAATTATTCACTAATAAGAATAGAAGTTATAATTAAAGTTAGATAATTCGAAAGTAGGGATTATAACGTTATCGTTATAACCAATGTTTTAAATATAGAAGTGGATTAGCAAAATTGAATCCGAGAAAGGCGTAAAGAAGTTGTTAAAGATTAAAAGATAAACTTTGTCCATTTCGAAGTTATAACGTTGTTCAGTTAAGGTCTGAGAGGTAATTATACCCCAACTTGAGTGACTTCCTTCTTGACTAAGAAATGGTAAGGTTTGATCGTAAAGGAGTTGGAAATGTTTTCCAAACGAGAATCATAAATGTTTTCTGATAAAAGAAAATAAGAATTTAGAACATAGGGAAACAGGAGATAAATAAATAAATGAACTAAAGAGATTTATGTTAAATGATGTTTGTTCGATATAATTTCCATTTGGAAATAATATCGTTGTTTGCACACTTGTTTTTCTTTGATAGTTAACTCACCGACTATCGAAGTTTTGACCATTTTAACGTTGTTAATATGGAGAGACCGGTTGGATTATTATCCATAGAACCACTCTGTATTGGCATAAGCGTCGCGAATCATATATGCCAAGATAATTGAAGATGGAGTAAAATGCAAGGACTGTTGTATAAGTCTTAGATAACAGTGACTAAGATGGATATACGGAATAGTGCCTTCGGTTTGTCCAGTCCCAGGACAACTTGTATGGACGAAGGTCTGACAGAGTATATCCAATGGATCGTGTAAGTTGATCTGTTCAAACGTATTCACGTTTGGTGGCGGAGGAATTCGTTTCTCTTAGCTGTATACCCGTGTTATTTTTGGATAAGTCAATTTGTGATTTGGCGGGTATGACGATGTGACATTTCTAAGTGAATGAAGATGGATGTCTGACATAGTATTTCCAGACGGTCACGTACATTGATTTCTTCAACTATACCAAGAGTGGAAGCGGAGAAGGAAACTTCTTTTAGCTGACACGTAATGTATGGTTGTAGACGTCAATTAGTGATTCTGATGGATCTGATAATGTGGCATTCGAAGTGAATCTGATGTGATGATAATGCGTAGCTTCTAGCCTCATCAACCAGTAAATGACAGAAATCGGGCAGGCAGCATGGCTAAGTCGGTCGCACCGAAGTAAGGTGTATAATCACCTATCTAGAGAATATTCATTTGTTTCTTAAATCTATCAATGCTGTCCCATATATATACGGGAACGGTTGCTAATCCCAACCGTTGGTGATGTACATTCGATACACTCAAGCGAAATGAGTGGTCGGTCATGTGTGGATGAGTTACAAGATGTTCTTGTTGAACTCTAATGTATCGTTCCTAGAGTACACTGATCGGAAGGTGGTTCCATACCTTGTCATAGTTGGAAATCCATTACCCAATACGTGCTTGCGGTTTTGATCGTATACTATATATGTAGAACGTGAGATGAAAGCGTTTCTGCTAGATGATTATTATATTGTGTTGATAGACATTATTATAATATCAAAAGGTTTTGATATAAAGATATTTTGTATTCTCATAAGGGAAAAACCCGTTCCGTTATACGGCGTGGTCTTATGAGATATCGTTTACTTGTTCGCACTGTTTTAAACTGTTTTACTCACACCAGTCCCATGACTGACCCGGAGTTTATTTTGTTTTGTTCTACCTAAACTCTTGGGTGCCTAAATTTGTACGGGCAGTCAAGTAGTCGGGTTTTACAGATTTACTTGAAGAGCTGGAGCAGGAGGCTTCTGGATCATATAGCTATAGTTTATTTCCGCTATATTGTAAGTGCTGTGCTCTGATAAGTGCTATTGTATACATAACTGTTATATTTCAAAGTTATGATATCTATTATATGTTATTCGTTCCGCTGTAAGGTTCGTGTTACTCTGATGTTGTGTTCTTCTTCTTCTTCTATTCTAAGTTTCTATCTTATCTATTCTCACCCTCTAATTTCTTTCAATAATTACCAGGATTTTTCGATGTTTTGGTTATCGACATCGAGCTTATGTCGATAACCAAAGTCGCCTAAAATCCGGGTCGTTACAGAATAAGTGATATTCGATAAATTCCTTTTGACTAACTCTATTTAATCTACTAATACTCGACTATCTTGAAGTTGATTAATTCCATTTGAATAACCCTAATTCGATTTACCATAACTGGTTAACTCTAACTGATTAATTCTAACTGGTTAACTCTAACTGATTAATTCTAACTGGTTAACTCTAACTGATTAACTAGACTTAATTACTTCTATCGATTAACTAATGTTTGATTTGACTCCATTCGCTTGACTCTAGATCGCAACGATCACAATGGTTACGCCTGATTCCCTCAGGAAACATCCGATCGCCATAGGCTATCTACAGCCCTGCGAATTACGCTAGCAGTCGTATGAAATGGCAACACATCCTAACTAACTATGTTTGACTAACTCTATCCCAAATAACTACATTCGATCAACTCGAATTGAAAAACTAATATTCAATTAATTCTAATTCAATTAACTCTATCTAATTAACTCTAACTGGTTAACTTTAACTGATTAACTCTACATTTATTCAGTTTCAAATATCGATGTTGAAATAGACTTTTACTTCTCTATATAAGTCCTGACTTATATATTCTATTTATCCAATGATAAATATTTCATTTAATTTATAAAATAATTTTTATAAATTTATCTTCTCAATCTATCGGTCGGAATAGATTCTATTTTAAAACTTTACTTTAAATTCATAACACGTTATACCCGTGTGCAAAGCACGGGTCTAAATCCTTCAAATGTAAAATTCTCCTTTTCTACAATACTAGTCACTTTTCCAGTATTCCTTTTAAAATCAATTTATTTACAAAATAAACCCCTTTTTTATAATTCTATTTATTTATAAAATATTTTCTATTTATATAAAATCTAGTGATTTTATAAATAATTCTTTTTATAATCTAACTATTCCTTTCTATTTACTTTACAATTATGTCCGCTTTCTATTCTATTTATTTTCAGATAAATATCCCTTTTCAATTCTATTTATTTTCAGATAAATATCCCTTTTCAATTCTATTTATTTTCTAAATAAATAGTTTCTTTTTATAAAATCTTTTGATTTTTTAAATATTTCTTTTTCAATATAACATTGAAATTGTTCGTTTTAACATTCCAGTATTCCCTATGGTATTTAACATACCATACAACAATGATCAGCATCATTCAACCATACAAAATCAACAACCGATTTCATATCGCATCATGTAACACAATATATGAAAAACAGTAAAATAAATGTTGAGGAACCCAGTTGGGTCCCTCCGACCTGTTTCCCTGCAGCCACATATGTTAAACAACAATATTAACATAAATTTCATTTCACTATGAAATATTCTGCTAAATAGAATCAATATTTGATTAACGATTTATATCGTTATCTATATTTTCAATCAACTGACTAGCAGTTCAACCAAATAGCCAACACATAGCAAACAACCATCATTTATAAATTGTAAAATTATTTTATAAAAATATAAATTGAGCAGAGTTAGTGAGATTTACTCACTTTTCGCGTTAACCGTTAAATAACGATTTGCGTCAGTTGATTTAGATGGACAATTTATTTTGCTATAAATTGTAACGAGCTCGGATTCACTCTCAGTCAGTTCCATTGGGTTGCTCCCGTCCATACGATCCTGTCGGATCCTGTTTCGTCCAATTTTGAATGCATACGCAAAAGTTATCGGATTTACAGCAAATGCAAATTTAAATTAGATAAAACTAAATTATAATATATTGGGTGTAACTCTTTTACTTGGCCCATACCCCCTTGAGGACCCGCACCCACTAACACGTTCTTCCCCAAATACACAAATCGAACTCCAGTATCCATTCCTGTAAACAACTCCACCCATATCGAACTTACCCCTCCCGTTCTCCCTTAACTTCCCCCCGAAACCTATGCGACCTCAACCACTCTTCTCCTCATCGCGAGTACTTCCCACTGAACACCAAAACACCAACCTCGACTCAGACCTTCAACTCGTGGACTCTGGTCCTCTCACGCCCAGTACAGAGAACACCGAACTCTTTTCTCAGTGTCGTTCCTCACCAAAACGGGTACACAACCTTGTTTTTTCACCATAATCCTAAATCCATCATCACTTCGAGCTGAAACACTTCGTATTGGGATCGAATCCCAACCCTAAATTGACGCTGAGCAAAACCCCCAAACCCAAGACCAACGTCGAGTTCAACAAAATGTACATCAACGTGAAGCTCTTCAGTTGCTGAATGCCTATACATAGGTTTTATGATTTATATGATCTTCTATGAATTTATTTTGATTTTGGACTTTGTTTTTTCACTGTTGAATTTTTTTTGGGTGGCGGCGTATGTATTGATCGATCAGAGAAGTTTGGCTAGGGTTAGGACAGTGTAGTGATATTTATAGGGTAGTTAAAATATTTTTTATTCGATATTTTATTTTATTTTAATCAATCGCTACTTGTATATGTCCTTTAAAATTTCCTGTTATCATATACAATACCTAAAATCATGAAAATTGGCATGCAGCTTCAGTTCGACATTACGGTCCCAACGAAACTGGTTTCGTCGAATTCCGACTCCGTTTGCTCACACTGCGTATATTTTAACTGTCAAAATATCGACTGTTTTCACTCTAAAAATCCGTATGGCCACACAGTGACTTCAAAAATCACAGAACTTGGAATCTAACAATAATTTGATGTTGCAGATCAAACAAAATTAGTTTCGTCGAATTCTGAGGTCGTTTGCAAAACTAGCTGTTTTCAAAGCTCTAAATAACCCATTTAAATATATAAATATATTTAAAAACATTTAAATTTAATATTTAAAAATAAATATTATCGTATATATTCACAATAGAATATCATACTGCTACACTGGAATTTTACAACTCGATATTCAAATCCCGGTTGAATCGATATTCAATTTATATTGAAAAATCCTTTTATAATATAAATATATATATATATTAATAAATTTCAAAGGAATTCCATAGCGACTTTCCTGAAATTTTATTTGGACATATATCAAAATCTACATGACGAAATCCTGATTTTTCTCTTCCACTGGAAAAATATACTTCACCAGCTCCTAACATTTCTTGTTTCATAGAAATCCGATTTAAAACGAACCATGTATATCCAGTTGAAGTTCAAATCGCCAAACAGCGAACTGCAACGCCATTTCGAGCACGATTATAATTATAATATAAATTATACGTTCAACCGTCGTTCAGATAATATATTTGTTATTCTAATTCAATTCTAAACTGAATTAAATATCACAGTTGATCCAATTCACAACATTTTGTGAATTCCACTATTTCTGACTATTTCAGAAATTAAATATATTATTATATTATTTATTTTAATTAAATATTCAATATCATTTAATTATGGTCTTTTTAAATGACCAAAACCATTATTTAAATAATTAAATAAATTAATTATATCGCTGAAAAATGTGGGTCGTTGCATTCTTCCCCCCTTAAAATAATTTCGTCCTCGAAATTGCTAAGGTATAGAACAAACCATATTGACTAGTACAAATTTATTTGTTTACTCTTTTAACCTCAGCTTTAACTGAATTAATTTATTTCAATTAAAATATTAAATAATTATTAACAACGAAAATTTTCTAAAACCCTGAAAATTTTCTAACACCCGAAATTTTCGAAAAATTTCGCCAGCACCTCCTTTGTACCGGTCAATAGTTCAAGCCCCAACTCGCCTCTCTAGGCCTTTTCCAATCCAAAAAAAATCAAACAGCCAAGCGGCTTGCCAAATTGGCCCATAAATCACCAAATCCATAAAAATAAACGTGTACCTTTTTGTCGGGCATATCATTAAATCCTTTCATTCTGCTGCCAACTCAGCATATACCAAAGTCATCCCAATAAATCTCTGATCAATTTATCCTCAACACAGCTATTCGCTTAAAAAAGCCAATTACCATTTCAAACTCAAGTTTTATTCTCGATTCCAAACTCCTAACTCATCAATCCAATACCATTTCAGATTCTATCTCACAATTCAAAATCTGATTTTACTTCATATATTATATTCCAATTAAATTTCCAGTTAATTGGTTTCAATTCAATGCATATTTGCTTTCACGAATTTCTTTAATTTGCTTTTAATTCTAACAATCTCTCCTGGGAGATTTTAAACTATTCATTTTTTCCAAAAATCAAATATTTCTTTTTGGAAATCAAAGCCACTTGCTTTTCTCAAAACGATTCAAAAACAATATCTTTGGTAGTAATCCCTTACTTAGAACTCGAAAATGAACACTGATGATGTGGCCAGCACCATCAGAGTTATTTCCCAGCTATCGAAGTGAGTTCAATACTATATCGCTTATCAAAACTCATATCTTAAAACACTTTCATTTTGAAATCTTTTTCAAATTATCATTCACAATACTTGTAAACAATTTAAAATCTCCCAGGATCTTAAAATTTTCTTATACTTAACTCAAATCCATTTACGAACACTTTTCCCATTTCCCAGCATTTTGATTCCAATTCTAATTTAATTCAGATTTAATTAATCTGCTTTCATATTTTACGAACTCAAATTGGTTATTTATATAACCATTTTCATTATAATCAACCAACACATCCAACATACTATAATCATTCGAATATAAATATTTCCTTTATATCGAAATATACTTTGGGTAAAATTATCTTATTTACCCTCTTTCAAAACATACTATGTCGGTTTATCGTACTTGAGTGTTTAGAAACTCCTACCGATACAGTGGATCAAACCGATCGACTAGAATTCACAAACTACTCAACCAATAAATCTCCACAATGTAGAACAATTTTTATAAAATCTACAAATATGTTCACTCGTATATATACACTCAACTCAATCTAGGGCATTACTAACCCCATCTCTACTGAGTCACGCCACAGAGCCAAGGTAGTCACTTAATCTTCAACTCTGATACCACTGTAACGAACTGGGATTTTCGTCCCAGAAAATCAACATAAAACCCATGTTAATTATTCAGGTATCGAACATTCCAGATCATTAATAGAAAGAAGTTAGAGGGTGAGAATAGATAAGATAGAAAATTGGAATAGAAGAAGTAGAAGAAGATCACAATCAGAGTAAACACGAATCTCACAACGGAAATAATAAGATATAATATATAACATAATTTTGCAATAAAACAGTATATATATACAATATAACTTCATCAGAATACAACACTTACATACAGCGGAAATAACAATAGCTATATAATCCTGAAGCCTCCTGCTTCAAGCTCCTCCCAGTATATCTGTAAAGACATAAACTACTTGACAGCCCGTACAAATTTGGGCACCCAAGAGTTTAGGGAAAACAAAACAAAATAAACTCTGGGTCAGTCATGGGACCAATGTGAGTAAACTCAAATCGTTTGGTTTAACTTTTCAAAATCCTTTTCAAAAGAAAAGATAATCGTAAGACCAATCCATACATAAACACGGATGGTTTTTACCCTATGATAACCAAAACAATTTTGGAAATCAATATTTCTCTGATATTATATTAATGTCTAATCACAAGTAATTAACAATCTAGCAGAACGCTTGCATCTCACGTTCCACATACATAGTATAGAAACAAAACCGCAGGCGCTTATTGGAGATTGGATTCCAACTGTGACAAGGTATGGGACCACCTGCCGATATTGTATATCTAGAGGCAAATACACTGGGTTCAACAAGAAAGTCTTGCAACCCGGCCCACACATGACCGACCACTCATTTCGCTTGAGTGTATCGAATGTATACCACCAACGGTTGGAAGCTACCCACCGTCTTCCCGAAAAGGGACAGCATCGAACATAGATAAAGAATGATATGGATTTTCTCTAGATAGGTGATATACACCCTAATGGGAGCGACCCACTTAGCCGTGCTGCCTGCCCAATTTCTGTCATTTCCCGGTTGATGAGGCTTGAGGTCATTACGTATCTTTTGAAACACTTGACCACCATTCACTTTGAATGCCACATTGTCATACCTGTCAAATCACAAATTTGATTTCTTCAAAAATACCATGGGTATAAGGCTAAGAGAAACGAATTCCTCCGCCACCAAAACGTAAGTATGTTTGAAGAGATAAACTTACGCGATCCTTTAGATATACTCTGTCAGACATTCGTCCATTCACGTTCGTCCTGGGACTGGACAAACCGAGGACACTATTCTGTAAACAGGATAGCCCTTGCATAACTCCGTCTTCAATATTTGATCGCAACGCTAACGTCCATATAGAGTGGTTTTCAGATAATATATCTGATCCCGGTCTCTCTATATTGACGACGATAAAATGGTCAAAAACTTCGATAGTCGGTGATTTAACTATCAAAGAAAATGTGCAACCAACGATATTATTTCCAGATGGAAATTCTATCGATCAATCAACATTCAATATTTATCTCTTTTAATTAAATTATCTTTAATTTATCCATTTCCCCATTTCTATATATTTGTAAATTCTTATTTTCTAAATTTAGAAAATAAACACCATCAATCTTTGGAAAACATTTCCATCTCTGTTTCACGTATCACTGTCATTCCAGTATTCTTTCTCATTAACATTTCATTTTCTATGATTTGAAAATATCTCTGGTTATATTTGGAAAATGTTTCCAAAATTTATTCAATATATGTTTAAATAAAACATCACTAAGCCAATTTAAACCATTACACTCATTAACTAAATTCACTTAATCAATCTTCACTATCGAACTTTAACCATTTCTTAGTTAAAAACGAAGTCAATCAAGTTGGGGTATAATTACCTCTCAGACCTTAACTGAACAACATTTCTAACCTCGAAATAGACAAAGTTCAAACTTTAAATCTTTAAGAAACTTCCTTGCGAAACTCTCGGATTCTATTTACGTATCCACTTCCTTTACAAATCATTTGATTATAACTAAAATGTTATAATTCCATGCTTTCAAAATATATTCTTAAATATACCTCTTATATCTTAATTTGGATAAATAAACAAACCATTAATTTATTAACAAATAAGTAAAACTTGATTTGAAACAAAAAGTAAACATTTCTTTCCTTAATTCGATATAATCGAATTCCAATGTATAATTCACTCTCGAATAATCACTATTCGATAACTCTCTTTCGAATAAACTATATTCAATTCCTCTGTTCGAATAACTAATATTCGATAATACTTTTCTTTGAATAATTTATTCGATAATCCCTCTTCGAATAAACCATATTCGATAATTCTCTCCTTCGAATAACTATATTCGATTTAACTCACTCCGAATGAACTATATTCGATTACTCTTCTTGAGTAAACTATATTCGATAACTCTACTTCGAATAAGTGATATTCGATAAATTCCTTTTGACTAACTCTATTTAATCTACTAATATTCGACTATCTTGAAGTGGATTAATTCCATTTGAATAACCCTAATTCGATTTACCATAACTGGTTTACTCTAACTGATTAATTCTAACTGGTTAACTCTAACTGATTAACTCGACTTAATTACTTCTATCGATTTACTAATATTTGATTTGACTCCATTCGCTTGACTCTAGATCGCAGCGATCACAATGGTTACGCCTGATTCCCTCAGGAAACATCCGACCGCCATAGGCTATCTGCAGCCCTGCGAATTACGCTAGCAGTCGTACGAAATTGCAACACATCCTAACTAACTATGTTTGACTAACTCTATCTAAAATAACTACATTCTATCTACTCAAATTGAAAAACTAATATTCAATTAATTCTAATTCAATTAACTCTATCTAATTAACTCTAACTTTGGTTAACTTTAACTGATTAACTCTACGTTTATTCAGTTTCAAATATCGGTGTTGAAATTGACTTTTACTTCTCTATATAAGTCCTGACTTATATATTCTATTTATCCAATGATAAATATTTCATTTAATTTATAAAATATTATTTATGAATTTATCTTCTCAATCTATCGGTCGGAATAGATTCTATTTTAAAACTTTACTTTAAATTCATAACACGTTATACTCATGTGCAAAGCACGGGTCTAAATCCTTCAAATGTAAAATTCTCCTTTTCTACAAAACTAGTCACTTTTCCAGTATTCCATTTGAAATCAATTTATTTACAAAATAAACCCCTTTTTGATAATTCTATTTATTTATAAAATATTTTTTATTTATATAAAATCTAGTGATTTTATAAATAATTCTTTTTATAATCTAACTATTCCTTTCTATTTACTTTACAAATATGTCCCCTTTCTATTCTATTTATTTTTAGATAAATATCCCTTTTCAATTCTATTTATTTTCAGATAAATATCCCTTTTCAATTCTATTTATTTTCTAAATAAATAGTTTCTTTTTATAAAATCTTTTGATTTTATAAATATTTCTTTTTCAATATAACATTGAAAATTCTCTTTTTAACATTCGAGTATTCCCTATGGTATTTAACATACCATACAACAATGATCAACATCATTCAACCATACAAAATAAAAAACAGATTTCATATCACATCATGTAACACAATATATGAAAAATAGTAAAATAAATGTTGAGGAACCCAGTTGGGTCCCTCTGACCTGTTTCCCTGTAGCCACAGATGTTAAACAACAATATTAACATAAATTTCATTTCACTATGAAATATTCTGCTAAACAGAATCAATATTTGATTAACGATTTATATCGTTATCTATATTTTCAATCAACTGACTAGCAGTTCAACCAAACAGCCATCTCATAGCAAACAACCATCATTTATAAATTCTAAAATTATTTTATAAAAATATAAATTGAGTAGAGTTAGTGAGATTTACTCACCTTTCGCGTTAACCGTTAAATAACAATTTGCGTCTGTTGATACAGATGGCTATAAGTTGTAACGAGATCGGATTCACTCTCAGTCAGTTCCATTGGGTTGCTCCCGTCCATATGATCCTGTCGGATCCTGTTTCGTCCAATTCTGATTACGTACGCAAAAGTTATCGGATTTACAACAAATACAAATTTAAATTAGATAAAACTAAATTATAATATATTGGGCTTAACTCTTTTATTTGGCCCATACCCCTTTGAGGACCCGCACCCACTAACACGTTCTTCCCTAAATACACAAATCGAACTCCAGTATCCATTCCTGTAAAAAACTCCACCTATATCGAACTTACCCCTCCCGTTCTGCCTTAACTTCCCCCCGAAACCTACGAGACCTCAACCACTCTTCTCCTCATCGCGAGTACTTCCCACTCAACACCAAAACACCAACCTCGACTCAGACCCTCAACTCGGGACCTTCTACTCAGACCTTCAGCATCGTTCCGCACCAAAATGGGTACACAACCTCGGTTTTTCACCATAATCCCAAATCCATCATCACTTCGAGCTGAAACACTTCGTATTGGGATCGAATCCCAACCCTAAATTGACGCTGAGCAAAACTCCCAAACCCAAGACCAACGCCGAGTTCAACAAAATGTACATCAACGTGAAGCTCTTCAGTTGCTGAATGCCTATACATAGGTGTTATGATTTATATGATTTTCTATGAATTTATTTTGATTTTGGACTTTGTTTTTTCACTGTTGAATTTTGTTTTGGGTGTCAGCGTATGTATTGATCAATCAGAGAAGTTTGGCTAGGGTTAGGACAGTGTAGTGATATTTATAGGGTAGTTAAAATATTTTTTATTCGATATTTTATTTTATTTTAATCAATCGCTACTTGTATATGTCCTTTAAAAATTCCTGTGATCACATGCAATACCCAAAAATCATGAAAATTGGCATGCAGCTTTAATTCGACATTACGGTCCCAACGAAACTGGTTTCGTCAAATTCCGACTCCGTTCGCTCACACATCGTCTATTTTAACTGTCAAAATATCGACTGTTTTCACTCTAAAAATCCGTATGGCCACACAGTGAATTCAAAAATCACGGAACTTGGAATCTAACAATAGTTTGATGTTGCAGATCCAACAAAATTAGTTTTGTCGAATTCTGAGGTCGTTTGCAAAACTAGCTATTTTTAAAGCTCTAAATAACCCATTTAAATATATAAATATATTTAAAAACATTTAAATTTAATATTTAAAAATAAATATTATCGTATATATTCACACAATAATATCATACTGCTACACTGGGATTTTACAACTCGATATTCAAATCCCGGTTGAATCGATATTCAATTTATATTGAAAAATCCTTTTATAATATAAATATATATATTAATAAATTCAAAGGAATTCCATAGCGACTTTTCTAAAATTTGATTTGGACATATATCAAAATCTACACGACGAAGTCCCGATTTTTCTCTTCCACTGGAAAAATATACTTCACCAGCTCCTAACGTTTCTTGTTTCACAGAAATCCGATTTAAAACGAACCATGTATATCCAGTTGAATTTCAAATCGCCAAATAGCGAACTACCGCCATTTCGAGCTCGATTATAATTATAATATAAATTATACGTTCAACCATCGTTCAGATAATATATTTGTTATTCTAATTCAATTCTAAACTGAATTAAATATCACAGTTGATCCAATTCACACCATTTTGTGAATTCCACTATTTCTGACTATTTCAGAAATTAAATATATTATTATATTATTTATTTTAATTAAATATTCAATATCATTTAATTCTGGTCATTTTAAATGACCAAACCCATTATTTAAATAATTAAATAAATTAATTATATCGCTGAAAAATGTGGGTCGTTACAGAAAGTCACTGTGGAAGGTTTAATTTCTCTTTTGGACTAACCTATTAGAACTCTTATTGATTCTAGTGCTTCTCGTTCATTCATATCCAACTATGTGGTAGATAATATGCACCTAGATATTAGTATTTTTCTGATCTTATTGTAGTCTCAAACCCCATAAGAGGAATGGCTCATTTATCTATGATATGTAAGGGTTTGATAATTTCTATTATGGGCATCAAATTTGAATGAGACGCATATGTTCTTGGCTTTATGGGTTACAAATTAGTTCTAGGAATGGATTGGCTAACTATGTATGGTGCTATTTTTGATAGTGAAAGGAGAGTTGTTAGACTTCTAACGTGCCAAGGTAGAACTCTCGAGATTCCTTGTGAACCAAGGGGGTCAGTTATCCTTAGTTTCCTAGATTCTCTTGATGCTTCCATTGACGATCTTCGATTAGTACCCATAGTTAGTGTATTTCCAAACGTGTTAGACGAGGTTAGAGGATTACCTCCCAGAAGAGAGATAGATTTTCGGGTTTACTTGGTGGAGAATGCGAAACCATGCGCTTTATCAGTGCACCACATTGCTCCTTAGGGAGAGGAGGGAGCTCAACAAACAAGTAGGTGAGTTATTGGAGAAAGGATTCATTTGACGTAGCAATTATGAGTGGGTTGCTCTAGTTGTCTTTGCAACCAAGGAAGATGGCTCTCTTTGTCTATGCGTGGACTATAGAGAGTTGAATAAACTCACCAAGAAAATAGGTACCTATTTCTGAGGATTGTTGACTTGTTTATCCAACTATTAAGGGCTTTGGTTTACTCACGGTTGGGTCTAACAATTAGATTTCATCAACATATGGTAGCGGATGATAGTGTTAACAAGACAACTTTTAGGACTCCGGACAGCTTCTTTGAGTGGTTGCTCATGGCTTTAAGGCTCACCAATGCACCCGCATACTTCGTGGGTTTAATGAGTCGGGTGTCTAGGGAGTATTTGAACAAGTTCGTGGTGGTTTTCGCGGACGACATTGTGGTTTTCTCGAGGAACAAGGAAGAACATGCCAGATACTTAGAGGAAGTTCTCAACACTCTTAGATCACTTCAGCTTAAGGCTAAATTTTATAAGTATCATTTCTAGAGAAAGGAAGTAAGGTTCATCTCCATGGATGGCCCGCTAAAGTTGCCATGGTTCAAGATTGGAAAAACCCTAAGAATGAGACGGAAGTAAGGAGTTTCCTTGGATTAGTGGGTTATTATAGCAAGTTCATTAAGGATTTTGCACAGATATCCTCACTTCTTTCCCGTATGACGAAGATGAACATCGCTTTTGCTTGGAGCATTGATTGCGAGGATGCATTCATCAGGTTGAGCGGGGGCTTTGACATCAGCTCCTGTCCCGACTCTTCCCGATGGTAGCAAGGTGTTTACGGTCTACACGGATACTTATGGCACGAGATTAAGTGTTGTGTTGATGCAAGAAGATAGGGTAGTTTACTATGTAAGAAGGCAACTGAGGGTTCACGAGAGGAACTACCCCACCTACGACTTAGAGTTGGTTGCTACAGTGTTCGAACCAAAGTCATGGCAGCATTATCTACTTGGAGAGAGATTTGAGCTCTACACGGATCACAAGTCGCTCAAATATTTGTTCTCGCAGAAGAATCTCAACTTAAGGCAACAATGATGGATGGATTTCCTTGCGTCCTGCTATTTTGGGATAGCTTATACCCCAGGGAAGGGTAATGTAGTTACAGATGCATTGAGTAGGCAAAGGATGACCTTGAGTCCTTTGTTCGTAGAAAGGAAGATCTTGGATTCCATCTAGACCTTTGATTTTAGGCTAGCTACGGATTTCGCGCTTGGTTTACTAGCATCATTGGATGTCCAACCTACTCTTATAGAGCGAATTGGATCAATGCAGCAAGGGGATCATCAGTTAGTGGACTTAGACTCAGTAGAGGTAGAGCCTCTAATCACCTAGCAAGATATTCTGTGGATGAGAAAGGGTGGCTATAACGAGAGGAAGGCTGTGTGTTCCCAGAGTCTTTGCTGAGATCAGTTCTTGAGGAGGCTCGTCACTCTCAGATGACTATCCATCGGGATGACGACAAGATGTACCAAGATATGCAAAAATTTCATTGTATTGACATGAATAAAGATGTAGCAAAGTTCGTGGCCCGATGTTTGACTTGTCAACAAGTCAAGGCCGAAAAAAGGAAACCTGCCGGATTGCTTCAGACCTAGGATATCCCACAGTGGAAATGGAAGAGCATCTCTATGGACTTTATTGATGGACTGCCGAGATCAAGGAAGGGCAAAATGAGTATATGGGTGATAGTGGACAGGCTTACTAAGAGCACTCAGTTTATTCCCATCAAGCTCAAGAGGACAGCATCTTGGCTAGCATCAGTATACCTTGAAGAGATCATCCAGCTCACGGGGTACCTTCCGGTATAGTAAGCGATCATGAACCCATATTTATTAGTGAATTTTCAAAGAACTTGCAAGAGGCACTAGGTATATAGTTAAGACTTAGCACAACTTATCAGCCTCAGACCTATGGACAGACTGAGAGGGCTAATAGAGTACTTGATGATTTATTAAGGCTGTGTATCCTAGATTTCGAAGGGACTTGGGAGGAGGATATCCTATTAGCTGAGTTCATCTACAATAATAGTCATCAGTCGAGCATTAGTATGACACCGTTCGAAGAACTTTATGGACAACCTTACAGATCGCCGACATGTGTTAGAGAATGGAATTTTGATGACAATAACCTATAAAATATATATTAACACTTTTATCCAGATATGTAACAACCCGGAAAATCAGAACCAATTTAATTTTTTTATTTTGGCAGTTTCAATGAATTTTGAATATTTAAAATGATTTAATTTAAATAATAATGACTAGAAGTTTATTTTGAATAGAATTAGAACGTATAAATTTATTTAAATCGAAGTTAGAATATAAATGTTTATTTTAATTATAAAATGAATTGGAAATGGCGCGGTAGTTTGAAAATTCGATTTCAAATTTCAAATGAATGTACAGGACTCAATATAAACCAGATTTTAGTGAAACCTGAAATATTTGATTCTATTTGAAAATATCTTTCCAACAAATGTGAAAAATCAAGATTTCATAACGGGAATAAAAAGTTATGTTCAGTTGAAAATTCAGAATAGTCGCTATGGAATTTTATATAAAATATAGCCCTAAAAAGTGGAGATTTTGCATATGACCTCCGTTTTCGACGAGACCACTTTTGTTGGATCCGGAATGTCAAATTATTGCTAGATTCCAATTTACATAATTTTTGGAATCAATATGTGAGCGTGATGAATTTAAACGTGTTTGATCAATTTAGTTTGAATTTAATCGACTGGAAAATGACTGTTTTTCAAATGGTCTCCAAATTCGACGAAATTTGTTTAGTTAGGACTGTATCGTCAAGACACAGCTAGATTTCTTTTTTTCGAATTTTTGGATTCATTATGTAACCTCGGTAATTTAAAATATGTGTTTGAATTTAAAATATAATGATTTATATTTTAAATTTAGCGGAAACTTATCGTAACAGCCGAATTGGGTTACGATACATATCCCATTGTGTTCGGAATAGGGGTATTTAGCTAGGGGCGACAGTGGTTGGGTTTGATTCAGAATCCGAACGAAAATTGCACTTTTTAGAATTAAATATAAATATTTAAATAAATTGGGCCAAGCCCTTTCCCCCTTCATACCGGTCAATATTTAAATAAATTGTACAAGCCCGACATTCAATAGAAGAAAAATAAAATATAAAAAAAGAACAGCGGAAGGCGATGGAGCCCTAGTCCGCCACCATCGCGGCCTTCCCTAGAGACGTCGTCGATCGCGCCCCCCACCCCCATCGAACATCCCTCTCCTCCTCTTATCTCTCCCCTCTCTTTTCCCCAATTCAAAACCCCCCAGTCAAAACCGTCGCTTTCACCTCCCTCTGGGTCCATCGCAGGGCAACCAAACCTCCCTGCCCCCTGACAAGACCACCTCCATCAGTTTGTGGATCCCATTTGCTGAAAACCATGTAAGTTTTATTTTAATTTATTTTAAATAGTTCTTTTAATGTAATTAAAAAGCATTGTATAAAAAGTTATGATTTTTATTTTAGATTATAAAAATGTGATTTTTATGAATAGAAAGACATGATTTTTACGAGTATAAAGATACGATTTTTAACCGTATAAAGATTTTTTAATCATATAAAGTTAGAATTTTTATACATATAAAGTTATGATCTTTAGAAAGGAAAAGGAGAGATTTTTAATTACATAAAGGTGAGATTTTTAATGATATAAAGCTATGATTTTTAATTCATAAAGTTATGATTTTTATGAACATGAAGCTATGATTTTTAGTTATGTAAAAATATAATTTTTAGAAGATAAAAATATGATTTTTATTATATATAGTGATAATAAAAAATGTGATATTTTATTTTTAAAAATATAAAGATGGTATTTAAAAAAAAATATAGATGAGATTTCTAAAAATATGAAGATGAGATTTTTAAAAATATAAAGATGAGATTTTTAAAAATATAAAGATGAGATTTTTGAAAATATCAAGATGAGATTTTAAAAAATATGAAGATAAGATTTTTAAAAAAATATAAAGATGAAATTTTTTAAAACATAAAAATGAGATTTTTATCGTATGAATCTTAATGTTTTTAGTTATATAAAAATTCGATTTTTAGATAGATAAAAATTCGATTTTTAGCTATATAAAATATAATTTTTATTATATATATAGCGATATAAAAATGCGATTTTTAAATATATAAACATCATATTAAAAATGTGATTTTTACTATGAACAACATGAAAAGGATTGCGTTGACATCCCGAGAAAATCCAGACTGTTCAGAAATTCAAAAATAAAACCCGAGAAGTGGATCCCAACGGTGAGAACTTCTCACTTTAGTTTATTTTCTACTTAAATATATATACTAGGATGCAGACGGTGCTTAGAAGCACCCGACACCTTTGTTTGAAACCATGTTTGTTTGGTTGTTGGGTTGATTGGATTATTTGGTTGAGTTTTGTTTGAGAAATGAATTGAATTGATTAGAATTGGTATGTACATGGCGCGAGCCATTATTAGGCGAGGGATAAGGCTAGACCTTATTCTAGTTCTAGTATCGCGCCGTTATGCTACCAAAATTTTATAAAAATATTAGAACAATAAAAATATCATTTTTATTGTATAAATGAACTGTATAAAATATTCATGAGACGAAATAAATATTTTATAGTTAAAAGTATAATTTTTATCATGTATATGAATAAAATAAATATTCATTTACAAATCGGACGATCTGTTTATGTACACACATTTAACTGATATTGATTGGGACGATATATTTTACTCATTGCCCACCTGCACAAATAATAATCGATGTTTGTTGTTTGAAAATGCCACACGGGTATTGGGACGAATATTTTGAAATGACGAGTAATGAATATTTTAACATAACTAATATTTTAAAATAATATTCAGCAATGGATCAAAATATGATTTTGATGTCTGATTTGGGATGGACACGAAAATATTTAAATATATGAAGCCGTGTTGATTAGATTAACGCCAATTAGACGTGAATGATATTTATATCGATTTATTCATTTTTATAATGAATATCGAAATGGAAGTGATTTCAAATCTAATGTTTTGAAAATATTATCATTTATATATTAATGATATGGAATATTCAATTTTGATTTAAAATTGAATATGAAGTTGAAATCGTTTTGAAAACGAATTTAAAACGATTTATCAATTACGTTTTAAATGGAAATTGATGAAATATATATATTAATGGCCTGAATAGAACGCGCTACAGCAGTTCGCGAATTTTACCCATTGACTTCAAATTGACATTGCGGGAGATCCGACCATCGGATTCTCCTAAAACTGGAACCGTTGGGTTCGTATCGAAAAGAGCTTTCCAATGAATGTAAGGAATTTGAAATCTAACGGTTGGATTTGAAATTATGTCCAAATCAAATTTGGAAAAGGTCGCTGTAAGTGCTGTACAATGACTGTTTATGGAAATTGACTGTACGGGACTTGATAAAATTATTAAAAATATCAATAATTTGTGTAAAATCATAATAAATGATTTGGAAAGAATTTGGGTGAAAAACAATTCAATGTTTGTAAAGATAAAAATATATTTTTATCAAAATGAACTAGTTATGAACTAGAATTGTATTCCAATATTTTTGAATAAATAAATTGGATTTGAAATAGTTTTAAAAATAACCAGAATTTCCAATATATGTATTGGAATGGATTTGAATCGAAATTATCTTCGGAATATTTCGATATTCGATTCCATGATTATACAGATATTATGGAGGAATTTGGAAGATATATATCGTTATTCCCAATATAATATTTGTTGATCTTTGGATTTGATATTGAATATAAGCCGATATAATTTCTATTCAGAGCCTTGTATTTAATATTGGATTGGTTGAAGGGTTTGTCGTGAATGGTGACGTAAATAACACAGTTCTTAAACCCCGTGTGAAAAGAATAAACCTTTTTATTAAGATTATTAGTGTTTCCAGTTAATTAACATTTAATTGGAATAAAATGGAATGTGAATTGGGTTTATTACAAACTGTGTTTTAAACGACATTCATTGTTTAACCGGATTTGCGGTGAAATGTGATTTGGAATTTATAAATCTTTTTATTAAGATTTAACGGGAATTTTCCAAAGTAAAGTTTTCCAATTTAATATATTAAATTGGAATGAATGGAATTCGATTTGGTAATAATCGAAGTGAGCTGCTATGGAGGAAGACTATTAATATATATGGAATTTAAAAGGCTTTGTCGTTATTCCATTTATATTATTAGTCGGATACAGAAATTGATATCGATTATATATTGATCTATTTTTCGTGAAGATTCCATGATTAATGGAATATGATTTTGGGTTTATCGTGAACTGTGTTTTAAATGACATTAGTTCATTAACCTAGTTAAAGACAGGATTACATATCTAACATTGTATTTCGAACTGTATGGTTGATCTCTGCTAAATATATATATGTTTGGTGGCGGAGAAATTATTCTCTTGCTTAACACCCTTCTGTAAGATGTACAATGTGACGCCCGCCTCGCACCAGCCTGCATTTCCTCCAAAAGTGCGCTGTATCCATGCCCGACTAGCACAAGATGGTCGTCAGAAGAAAGGAAAGAAGGGAATGAACTAATCAAGAAACCTGTAGAATGTCTCACAGCGCATGGAATAAAATATAATAATAACATACTTGACACAAAACAGGCGAGACAGTGCATAAGCTGATAACTAAAATCAACATCAATCAACAAAGCAGCGGAAATCCAAATACAGCTTATTACAATTTTCCAAATTTACTGTCTCTAAACAAAAGAAAGCTGAAGTAGAAGATACACCAACAATGCCCAAGCAGTGATCTTCAACAACACAGGGAGAATACTATATATATTACGTGGAAGCCTCCTGCTCGTCTCCGGATCATCTACCCGTGCATCACCAGCTAACCTGTCTCTAGTCTGCTCGTGTGAGCACCCAGAGTAATAAGAGGAGACATAAAACTCTGGGTCAGACATAAAGCCTGGTATGAGCGATAAGCATCTAAACAGAATAATAACAGGTATACTAAACCATACCTGAACCTGGACCTGCAACCAAAGAGTTAGTACCACATACCGTACAATGCTCTAAGGTGCCATAATAGATAGTGTAAGAATACGGGGGTGGGGTGTGCATGTCACAATGATAGCAAACAAATCATCCATAGCAACCATCCTCACATCTCTCACTCAGTGCGTAAAGCGTACGGCATCTACCACTTTGGAACACTAGACAAACTGAGGTAACGACGAATCCCGACTTGTAGAAACCCTGCTGTGACCAAGCCAAACACTTGGAGTCATGACCAAACATTTCAATGACCCACTTCATTGGTCATAGCCCTTGGTTCTACCAATGCCATAATGGCCCTGAATCCGCCTTCGTACCTCCTACCATAGTGGTCCAAAGCTATAGGTGTCGATAACTCCTTGGCACGCGTCCCGCAGCAAAGCCCAACCATGAAGCGAGCTCGTTGATTCCCATCTAAATCTTGAGCTCTAACTTCTCATTTGGACTTCCTTTGCATCTCGGGTTTGGTCGAATTGGAGTGGGTCTTCAGAAAAGTTGTCGCGTAGTAGTAATAGCCCACGGACGGTTCGGTTCGGTGCTCCTCATCTAGTTTGGTTCGGTTCGGTCACCCATGCTCGGTTCGGTTCGGAGTGCCACCTTCCTCTGGGTTCGGGTCCTTCTCCTTGCCTTCTTTCATTCGATTCGGGTCGGTTACTTCGCTCCGGGTCGGGTCGGGGTCCTCCTCCAGGTCGGGTCGGGTGTCCTTCCCTCCAGCGCTCCAGTCCCTGGCTTATTTCTTCTTTGCTTCCGATCCGATCCCTGCGTCTTCAAGTCGATCCGATCTGGCCTTCAATCTCTCTTCCGATCCGATCCGCTCCGTTCCCTAGTTTACTCCGATCCGATCCGCTCCACCGCTCCGATCCGATCTCCTGTCCAACTCCAACTCTAAGCAATGGCCTTCCTTCCTGCCAAACTTCTTCCAGTGGCAAGTCCTCATCCAGTTCGGATTCCCTTGGTCAGTTCCCTAGTCCGATCCGACCCCTTTCTCCGATCCGAACCGGTTCGGAGCCTGCACACTTCTGCAACTTTCCAGCAAGCTTTCTACGCCATTCGACGACGTTTTCGAGCAATTTAACTATTCTAATCAATCATGAAACATACCATAGAGTCATAGTAACATGTAATAGCAACCACAAACAACAAACAACAATTTGAATGAATCAAAATGGATCAAAAGTGGCCAAAACCTCACATTTTCTTATAATCCCTCCTAATCATGTTTAAGCATACGATTAGCAAAACACATCGAAATTAACCCAAATTTCTAACAGAGCCTTAAAACATTATTTTAGAATTTTAAGAATTTTCCCAGAATTTATTTACGTATAAATTCGCTAATCTTCACTAATTACCCTTAATTACCGTAATTAGTGCAAAAACTATGCAAATCACTCACCTTGGCCACAAATGAAATTCTCAGAACTGAAACTCCTCTGATTTGGGGCGAATACTGATGTCTAACAGCAGCTCTAACCTTGCTTTGGTGCTTTTTCTCCTTAATTTGGTGTTGCTAAGCCTAATCTTCAATTAGAGAGTGATTTGGGGTGTTTTAGATGTAGGAAGCCATTACTAAGGTCTCAAGAAGGTTTGTGGCGGCTCAAAACTGAAATGAAAATGATAACCTAACCCTAATCAGTCCTCCTATACCTCTAAACCCGAAATTCCCCTTGGGCCTAGCTGCTAATCACCCGGTTAAGCCCAACTAAGCTGTCTTTCACCATCTGAAACTTGTTTCAGCCATATCTCCCAAACGGTGAGTCCGTTTGGCTAATGTGACCACTCTACGGAAAGAGAAACCATCATCCGAAGCCAATGGAAGTGGTTTCAGGTCAAAATTCCTTTCCAGTCAAAAGTTATGGCCAAAACAGTGCTAACTAGGGGTAAAATGGTCATTTAAAAATCGAGAAAAATCATGAACATGGGAAATGACCCCAATAGTCGTCTCCCAAAGTTACATGACCATACGACTTCGTATGTGAAAGAAATAAATATCCTACGATCCTATGATGCGTAGAATGCGGGTCGTTACACTCTCCCCCCCTTAAGAAATTTCGTCCCCGAAATTCCTTAACCCAAAACATACAAAGGATCCCGCATGCCTAACAACCATATACAACAATCAAATATGCAAAACAAGCAAACAAGCCTATCCTAGCATGCGGAAAAACTAAATCGAAGTCAAAATCTTACCAGACAAAGAGTTCTGGATACTTCTTCCTTACGTCCTCCTCTGTTTCCCAAGTACAATCACTCTCGTCCTCGCTCCACTGTACCTTGACTAGCTTCACCGCCTTCCTTCGAAGTTGCTTCATGTCGTACTCGACAATACGGGCTGGCTTGCGGCTCCCAACCGCCTCGGGTTCTACTTCGAAGTCCTCTAACTGATCAGGTGAAATAGTCATATCTGGGTCGTGAACGAACTTCCTTAGTTGGGAAACATGAAATACGTTATGAACTCCCGCCATCTTCTCTGGTAAGTCAATTCTATATGCCAAATTCCCGACTAATTCAAGAACAGGGAATGGGCCAACAAACCTTGGTGCCAACTTGCCTCTCCTGCCAAATCGTATTACGCTCTTCAACGGAGAAATCTTGACAAACACCAAGTCGCCAACGGAGAATTTTAAGTCTCTTCTTCTCTTATCAGCATAACTCTTCTGCCTATCTTGGGCTGCCTTCATTCGTTGCTGAATGATCTTGATTTTATCTGAAGTTTCCCTCACCACATCTGGTCCAAGCATAAACTTCTCGCCAGTTTCTACCCAACATGATGGTGAGTTGCACGGTCTTCCATACAAAGCTTCAAATGGAGCCATACCGATACTGGATTGGTAGCTATTATTATATGCAAACTCTACTAGATGCAAATGGTCATCCCATGATCCACCAAAATCCAATATACATGCTCTCAAGAGATCTTCTAAAATACGATTCACCCTTTCCGTCTGACCGTCGGTCTGAGGATGATATGCGGTACTGAGATGTAACTCTGACCCTAGCGCCTCTTGCAAGCTCCTCCAAAACCCACTAGTGAACAACGGGTCTCGGTCGCTCACAATGCTTTTAGGTACTCCATGAAATCTCACTACCCACTTCATATACAATTCTGCTAACTTAGCTGCCGTTCTAGTCGATTTGACTGGTATAAACCTTGCACTTTTAGTCAGTCGATCTACAATTACCCAAATGCTGTCATATCCCGATCTAGTCCTTGGTAAACCATCGATGAAATCCATCGAGACTTGCTCCCATTTCCATTCGGGAATTTCTAATGGTTGCAACAACCCACTAGGCTTCTTTTGCTCGGCTTTAACTAGCTGGCAATTCATGCACTTGGATATAAACTTCCCAACGTCTCTTTTCATCCCTTCCCAGTAGTAAGTCTGCTTCATATCTCGATACATCTTATTACCACCGGGGTGTATAGTTAGCTTTGAGTGATGACATTCTCTAAGCACTTCATCTCTCAATCCATTGACATTGGGTACAACAAGCTTTCCATTCTTTCTAAGCCATCTTTCTCGATCAAGCCCATACTTGTTCATCTCCTCATCGATACCCATCTCTAACTTGGAGATGATTTCCAATAGGTTAGGATCGTCCCTCTGACTAGAGCCGATCCGCTCAATCAAAGTGGGTCTGATCGTCAAACTTGCTAACATTTCCGGATCCAATTCGCACTTTGGTCTGAAATCAAACCCCGCGATAAACTCCAGTTGCTTCCATTCAAGGAACATAGCCCCTAAGCTGGCATGTCTTCTACTCAATGCATCAGCCACCGCATTGCCCTTTCCCGGTGTATATGCGATGTCAAAATCATAGGAAGCTAAGAACTCTAACCATCTCTGCTGACGGAGATTTAAATCCTTCTGGGAGAAGAGATATTTTAACGACTTATGGTCTGTAAACAGCTCAAATCTTTCTCCCAAGAGATAGTGTCTCCACATCTTTAACGCGAACACGATTGCTGCCAATTCTAAATCATGGGTAGGGTATCTTCTCTCGTGCGGTTTCAATTGCCGACTTGCGTAAGCTACAACCCTACCGCCTTGCATCAATACAACACCCAGTCTGGTACCACAGGCATCCGTGTATACCGTCATCTCTTCATCCCCCTTAGGAATGACTAACACTGGTGCGCTTGTCAACTTGTCCTTTAGACTTTTGAATGCATTCTCACACCTTTCATCCCAGACAAAAGCTTGATTCTTCTTGGTCAACTGGGTCAATGGTGCTGTTATCTTGGAGAAACCTTGGATAAACTTACGATAATATCCAGCTAACCCCAAGAAACTCCTTACATCTGTTGCATTCTTGGGCGTAGGCCAATCCTGTACCGTGGCCACCTTTGTCGGGTCCACGGCAATACCATTCTCTGATACAACATGGCCCAAGAACCTCACTTCCCTCTTCCAGAAGTGACACTTAGAAAACTTTGCTTTCAATTGGTGTTTTCTCAACACCTCCATCACTACTCTTAAATGTTCCTTGTGTTCTTCCTCTGTCCTCGAATAGACCAAAATACCATCAACGAACACAAGGACAGACTTATTCAACTGATCTCTGAATACCCTATTCATAAGATCCACAAAATATGCCGGGGCATTAGTCAGCCCAAATGGCATAACCAACCATTCATAAAATCCAGACGGCGTTCGAAATGCCGTTTTAGCTATACTCTCAGCTTCCACTCTAAGCTGATGAAAGCCTGTCGCGAGATCCAACTGAGAAAATATTCTCGCGCCACTCAACTGATCGAACAAATCATCTATCCGCGGTAGAGGATACTTGTTCTTCATCGTCACTTTATTCAACTCGCGGTAGTCTACACACAAACGAAGGGAACCATCCGCCTTGGTAGCAAACACGACTGGTGCTCCCCATTCAGAAACACTCCTTCTGATAAATCCCTTCTTCAAAAGATCGCTGACTTGCACCTCGAGCTCCCGCTGCTCTCTTGGTGCCATACGACGAAGTGACATCACTATAGGTCTGGCATCTTTTACCAAATCAATACGGAACTCAATCTCTTGGTGTGGTGGAAGTCCGGTCACTTCTTCGAAAACATCCGGATACTGGCCAACCACGGGCAAACCTGACAACTCACTATGCGGAATGTCGAGGGAGTTTAGAAAACTAGCCAATACCCCCTTACTGGGTAGACCACCAAACACTATCCTCCGCCCATCATCCGCTCTAGCTGTCACCAAAAAGCCCTCACAGTCTACCACCACCCCGTATTTTTGGAGCCAATCTACTCCCAAAATAATGCCAAACCCAGTAAAGCCCAAAACAAAGCAATCACAAACAAACATGCATCCATGACTCGATAGAACCACATTACGACAGATCATGCTAAGGCTAGTTGAACCACCAATCGGGTTCGTCACTACTAAAGGTCTATCAACAATCTCGGGCTCCAATCCCAACCTATCTTCCAGGTCACTAGATATGAAAGAACTGGAAGCTCCGGTATCAAACAAAACTCTAACAGGAACATCATAAACAGAAAGCATACCTTGAATGACGACACTCTTTCCCTTCTCCGCCGCAGTTGGGGCATTCGACGAAGAAGGAATAGCATTAAGAGCATATGCTTTCACCATTTGCTTTTCCTTAGGGGGTTGTGGACACTTGTCCTTGTGATGTCCCAATTGGCCACAATTGAAGCACTTCCTATCCGCTGGCTTGGCCCGACAATTACTAGCATAATGGCCCTTCTTACCACAGCTGAAGCACTCCACATCTTGCTTATTCTTTTTCTTCTGGCCATCCTTAGCCTGATTCTGCTTTCTCTTATTCTGAGAACCACCTTTGCCTCCACCACTAACTTGTGGCTTTGGCTCTTCTGCGGATGCAACTTCAGTCTTCGGCTTAGGGTAGAGACTTTCTGACCTTAACGCTTTCCCCACAATCGATTCAAACGTCTCATCGATGTGGTTAATAAGTTTTTCCCCCAAGTACTGATCCAAACCAGTTATAAATTTCTCATTCTTTTTCTCGGCAGTATCAATAAGAGATAACCCATATTTTGACAAAGTGTCAAATTCAGCAATATACTCCGAGACAGCTCTGCCATTCTGCTTGAGCTCCAAGAACTTCTTAAACAACATTGACTTCTGGGCAGCTGGAATGAACTTCTCACTAAAGCGAGCCTTAAACTGCTCCCAAGTAATCTGGTCTTCGGGAGTAGCTGCCTTTATAGCATTCCACCAATTCATTGCCCGCCCTTGCAGTTGACGGGACGCTAGCTTTCTCTTCATCGCATCCTCGATACCCAAATCCTCGAAGATACGTTCGCAACTATCCAACCAATCCTGAACGTCCGTAGCCGACTCCGTTCCGTGGAATGATTTCCCACCAAGACTAGTATAATCCTTATTCAGCTTGGCGAAGTCGACTCTTGGCGCCTGCACCATTGGGCCACCACCATTTCCACCATTGGGAGCTGCCCTCTGCACATCTCTAAGCATCTCTCTCATGAGGTCAGTAAACATCGTCCTCATGTCAGCAGCATTCCCATTATTGGCCCCTCTACCGGTACCTCTAACATCTCGGCTCATCGTCAATCTAAAAAAAAGAAATGATTAACGACTCCATAGTGGTGTTAGTGCAGTACGACTCCATCCTTATACTACCAATAGTATATATATATATATATATATAGCTTCTTAAAAACCAAAGTAATCACAAATACGCTCTCTCGTATACGTATAATATCTCTCCCTGATGACTTCCCTAGGTTAACTACGCAACCTTGAGCTCTGATACCAAGTGTGACGCCCGCCTCGCACCAGCCTGCATTTCCTCCAAAAGTGCGCTGTATCCATGCCCGACTAGCACAAGATGGTCGTCAGAAGAAAGGAAAGAAGGGAATGAACTAATCAAGAAACCTGTAGAATGTCTCACAGCGCATGGAATAAAATATAATAATAACATACTTGACACAAAACAGGCGAGACAGTGCATAAGCTGATAACTAAAATCAACATCAATCAACAAAGCAGCGGAAATCCAAATACAGCTTATTACAATTTTCCAAATTTACTGTCTCTAAACAAAAGAAAGCTGAAGTAGAAGATACACCAACAATGCCCAAGCAGTGATCTTCAACAACACAGGGAGAATACTATATATATTACGTGGAAGCCTCCTGCTCGTCTCCGGATCATCTACCCGTGCATCACCAGCTAACCTGTCTCTAGTCTGCTCGTGTGAGCACCCAGAGTAATAAGAGGAGACATAAAACTCTGGGTCAGACATAAAGCCTGGTATGAGCGATAAGCATCTAAACAGAATAATAACAGGTATACTAAACCATACCTGAACCTGGACCTGCAACCAAAGAGTTAGTACCACATACCGTACAATGCTCTAAGGTGCCATAATAGATAGTGTAAGAATACGGGGGTGGGGTGTGCATGTCACAATGATAGCAAACAAATCATCCATAGCAACCATCCTCACATCTCTCACTCAGTGCGTAAAGCGTACGGCATCTACCACTTTGGAACACTAGACAAACTGAGGTAACGACGAATCCCGACTTGTAGAAACCCTGCTGTGACCAAGCCAAACACTTGGAGTCATGACCAAACATTTCAATGACCCACTTCATTGGTCATAGCCCTTGGTTCTACCAATGCCATAATGGCCCTGAATCCGCCTTCGTACCTCCTACCATAGTGGTCCAAAGCTATAGGTGTCGATAACTCCTTGGCACGCGTCCCGCAGCAAAGCCCAACCATGAAGCGAGCTCGTTGATTCCCATCTAAATCTTGAGCTCTAACTTCTCATTTGGACTTCCTTTGCATCTCGGGTTTGGTCGAATTGGAGTGGGTCTTCAGAAAAGTTGTCGCGTAGTAGTAATAGCCCACGGACGGTTCGGTTCGGTGCTCCTCATCTAGTTTGGTTCGGTTCGGTCACCCATGCTCGGTTCGGTTCGGAGTGCCACCTTCCTCTGGGTTCGGGTCCTTCTCCTTGCCTTCTTTCATTCGATTCGGGTCGGTTACTTCGCTCCGGGTCGGGTCGGGGTCCTCCTCCAGGTCGGGTCGGGTGTCCTTCCCTCCAGCGCTCCAGTCCCTGGCTTATTTCTTCTTTGCTTCCGATCCGATCCCTGCGTCTTCAAGTCGATCCGATCTGGCCTTCAATCTCTCTTCCGATCCGATCCGCTCCGTTCCCTAGTTTACTCCGATCCGATCCGCTCCACCGCTCCGATCCGATCTCCTGTCCAACTCCAACTCTAAGCAATGGCCTTCCTTCCTGCCAAACTTCTTCCAGTGGCAAGTCCTCATCCAGTTCGGATTCCCTTGGTCAGTTCCCTAGTCCGATCCGACCCCTTTCTCCGATCCGAACCGGTTCGGAGCCTGCACACTTCTGCAACTTTCCAGCAAGCTTTCTACGCCATTCGACGACGTTTTCGAGCAATTTAACTATTCTAATCAATCATGAAACATACCATAGAGTCATAGTAACATGTAATAGCAACCACAAACAACAAACAACAATTTGAATGAATCAAAATGGATCAAAAGTGGCCAAAACCTCACATTTTCTTATAATCCCTCCTAATCATGTTTAAGCATACGATTAGCAAAACACATCGAAATTAACCCAAATTTCTAACAGAGCCTTAAAACATTATTTTAGAATTTTAAGAATTTTCCCAGAATTTATTTACGTATAAATTCGCTAATCTTCACTAATTACCCTTAATTACCGTAATTAGTGCAAAAACTATGCAAATCACTCACCTTGGCCACAAATGAAATTCTCAGAACTGAAACTCCTCTGATTTGGGGCGAATACTGATGTCTAACAGCAGCTCTAACCTTGCTTTGGTGCTTTTTCTCCTTAATTTGGTGTTGCTAAGCCTAATCTTCAATTAGAGAGTGATTTGGGGTGTTTTAGATGTAGGAAGCCATTACTAAGGTCTCAAGAAGGTTTGTGGCGGCTCAAAACTGAAATGAAAATGATAACCTAACCCTAATCAGTCCTCCTATACCTCTAAACCCGAAATTCCCCTTGGGCCTAGCTGCTAATCACCCGGTTAAGCCCAACTAAGCTGTCTTTCACCATCTGAAACTTGTTTCAGCCATATCTCCCAAACGGTGAGTCCGTTTGGCTAATGTGACCACTCTACGGAAAGAGAAACCATCATCCGAAGCCAATGGAAGTGGTTTCAGGTCAAAATTCCTTTCCAGTCAAAAGTTATGGCCAAAACAGTGCTAACTAGGGGTAAAATGGTCATTTAAAAATCGAGAAAAATCATGAACATGGGAAATGACCCCAATAGTCGTCTCCCAAAGTTACATGACCATACGACTTCGTATGTGAAAGAAATAAATATCCTACGATCCTATGATGCGTAGAATGCGGGTCGTTACATACAAGCTTAGAGGTTATATATCGGCAGAAATCAATAGTACGGTGTAGATTGTCAATGCGGCATGTTTGTGTTTCCAAAGTTAAATAATAGTTAATATTGATTTTTGGAAGATTAAAACTAAGTGGAGTTTTAATGAATCTTTAATTAAATTGAAAGGGAATTGATAATTTAAATTATCAGATTTTGGAAATGATCGAGAATGGAGTATCACCAGTTTTGCTCCTAGCGATAGTTAAATCTTTAATTAGATTTGAACGAGAAGTGTTTATTAAATTTGCCGATAACACTGTGGTGTTAGATATGGAGTATGACCAGTTTTTCTCCATGGGATGAATAGGTTGGGATTGAGAAATTAAACAAATGATTACTTCGGTAAGGTGCGCTAATCCCGACTAGTTTGGAAAACCTTGATATGGTTTGAATTGATGTCCAAAGGAAGATTAAAGAATGAATTTAAAGAATTTGTCTTTGATAAAATTAATGGGAACCTTTCCCAAAGGATATGAATATTTAAATTAAAGAATATTCAGAATTGGAATGAGGCGTATGTTGTGTTTTTATAGCACTTGGTTATTATATACGCGAGTTATTCAGAAAGGCTGGGTTTATACCCATTCTGAATAACTACTTTGATGATAAGTCGATGATGAAGACGGTGGTTGAAGACCTGAGGTCTTCACATCGTTTGGATGATTACTGATGTCTTGATTGGGCGGTATACCCAAGACAAGGTAGTAAGTGGTGATCGTCCAAACGTATTTCGAGATCAACCGGGTATGCGAGGACCTCTCCCCTGTATTGGACATATGGGACGAGGAATAATGCCTTCGGTTTCATTCAGACCCAGAACGAACTAGTAAATGGATGTGTGTCTGACATTGATTTTATTCTGTGTTGATTGATCCCTATTATATATATATATATATGTTTGGCAGCGGAGAATTTATTCTCTTGCTTAACGCCCTTCTCTGAGACGTACGAGCTCAGAGGTTATACATCGATAGACATCAGTCGCATGGCGTGAATTGCCTGTGTGGCATGCTGAGATGCAAATGATCAAGGCTTCTATTGAAAAGCAGAGTCTTGCAGTTGATGATCAAAACACAGTTTTAATATAGCATAGCTTTGTGTGTAGCGTTAATTCGCTAGCCTCACACCTCGATATGACTCAAAAACGGGATAAGGGACCCAAGGAGGACATGACGTTTCTTTCTAGCTATGGGTGGTGTCATGGTATGGAGCCCAGACATTTATTATTTTTACCTATGTGGTTGTTGGATTGCGAGGCGCCTCGGATATATCGGTTACTACAGAGCCGATGGATATTGAGTCATCTGGCTCAGTTACGCTCTATAGGGCAGGGAAACGTGTGTTCAGGAATTGCCAATACTAAAATGTAAGAGAGGATCGACCATGGAGGATCCAAGGGTCTTCAACGGGAGTTCCTGAGGCTTTTGCTAGAGTGTCTCGAAGCCGGTGAGGAGTACATCCCTTGCCTCGACTCATGACGGAAATCCAATTTCCAATACGTGACATTCAGTTTTATTTTTAGAGCCTAGTATGGCGACATAGTGGGATAAGGCACTATGCCGTCTATGATTGATACATTTATATTTGAAGTTGTTTTCATACACTTTACTCTATAATAGTATCGAAATGATTTGTTTTAAATGTACCAAGCATGTTTGGCTATTATAAGGTAAAACTCCATCCTCCGGCTTGCGTTGCATTGTGTGATGGGACCTGAGTCTTATAATAGCTTCATTTTTTCAAAAAAGCATTGCGCTATTTGTTTTATGCACCGATATTCTTGGAAGGAAACCCGTTCCGTGTTATACGACATGGTACCTTGATTTACTTTATTTTTAAAGTAAAAATTTAGTAATTATTTTATTTCTCACACTAGTCACATGACCGACCTGGAGTTAATTGTTTTAACCTAAACTCTGGGTGCCCCTATTTTCCACATGGGCAGCTAGTAGTTTTGGTTTTGCTGATTTATATTCACAGGATCCTGGCTTACAGCCGGAACGATATTCGAAAGCTCTGTATCCGTTTATCTCTTTTAGTTGTGTTTTGTATTATTTTTAGTTGCATAATAATGTGTAAATCTCTGACATTTATCAATGTATATTATTTGTTCATACTCTATATATTCTTGTATTCTGATGGAAATTGTTGTAATAAGCAATGAAATGTTCTTCTGTTACATTCTGATTTGTTGTGTTCTCAACTCAATTCGGGCTTTCCTTTATGGGGAAGTTCAGATCATTTCAATATATATATATATATATATATATGCAGGAATTATATGCAGGTAATATAGATATTGAAAATTGTATAGTTT
Source organism: Allium sativum (assembly GCA_030737875.1). Classification (NCBI taxonomy): domain Eukaryota; kingdom Viridiplantae; phylum Streptophyta; class Magnoliopsida; order Asparagales; family Amaryllidaceae; genus Allium; species Allium sativum. Next base: position 186,146,595 of record CM060911.1, read on the forward strand.
AAGAAATTCAAGATTTCAAAGGAGAATCAAGACTCATGAGTATCAAGATATCAAGAATTCAAGATTATTAAAGTAATAGAGTCTAGTTAGTATGTAGAACTCTGAATAGCACTCAAATTCTGTTTTCAAATTTACTTTTTTATAAATTGATTTCAAACTTGATTTTAAACTTATGATTTCAAATGTACTTCCTAAGCTTCTTATGTATTAAATATGTTATATAGTTTTTTATTATATAGTTTTATAATTATAAAGTTTTATGTTATATATAATTTTTATGTCATATGTTTAAATAATATTTTATTATGTTTTTTATACTTGAGAAATTATATTTTTAACAACTAGTTTTGTTCCAGGAATTTCTAGAATATATATTGGTTTAAATACTAGAAAAATGAATTAAAATTGGAATATATATATATATATATTGACATACATATTTTGACATGTTGACATATAACCGTCACATTTTATGTAAATTCAAAAGATGTGCTTTTTCATTTTAAAACGTTTCAGAAATGGTTGTGTCTTATGAAACACTATATAAAGGCCTCATTTTCGAAAATTTTCATCTCCTTCTTCCCTACTTGACATACAACCATTATTCTTCTTAATTTTCTATGTTTCTACACTTATACTATGTTGATTTCAACACAAATTATATCATTCTTCTTCTATTTTCAATCTCTATCAAATAATATCTGTTTGGAAGTGCTACTCAAGAGTTCTAAGGCAATTATAATTAGAATTAGGAAGGGTGTTTTCCATGTAGCCCTGAAATCAAGGAAAAGGATAGGGTATGTTCCTTGTAGTCCGTAAATCAAGGAAAAGGAGCGGTGTTAACCTTGTAGCCGTAAAATCAAGGGTTTTGTAATTGGGTACTAATATCAATAAAACTCTGCATAATCCAGCATTGTGCGGGACTAGACGTAGAAGTAATCCGAACTAGTATAAGATCCGGTGTGTTTTTTCCTTTTCTGCAATTTATTTTTGTTTATATTTGCATCTGTGATTATTTCTATTGTGATATTCATTCTGTGCTTCATATAGTAGTTTGTGTATTTGATGATTATTTAGTATTTCTATAAGTTCTTTAAAACAATATTCACCCCCCCAGCTAGTGTTAGTTTTTCCTTAAAATCCTTGATCCTCATCCCTAACAACTTGTATCAGAGTGTAGAATTTCAAAATTTTATCATTTGAATTTTTTGAAATATTAAATGGCAACCAACACAGGAATTGCTAACAATATCTTTTGTAGTGGGTCAGTCCACCATTATTTAATGGCAGTAATTATTCTTATTGGGCATGTAGGATGAAAATATATTACAATCTATAGGATTAGACACTTGGGGTATAATACTGACTGAATATGTTGAACCCACGACTAATTTTGCACAATGGACTGATGAATAGGCTATATGTTATTTTGTTCATTAGATAGAAATGAATTTAATAGAGTATCAATTTGTAAATCTGCTTATGAAATATGGAAAACCATGCAAGTTACTCATGAACGAACAAATAAAGTTAAACAGGCAAAGATATTAATGCTAACTAATCATTTTGAGTTATTTAAAATGAACTAGAATGAATCTGTCTTCGATATACTGCAGGTTTCAGGAAATTGTGCACTCGTTAATGGCATTAGGAAATTCTTATTCTATAGAAGATCAAGTCAGAAAAATTCTTAATTCTCTAACTCTAGTATGGGATCAGAAAATACTAGCAATATAAGAGGTCAATAATACTAGGGAAATGAAGATTGAGGAGTTAATCGGGAATTTGATGTCGTTCGAAGTACTGTTACAAAAAAGAAAAGAGAATAATTCATCAGGAAAGAAATCTATAGCATTCAAAGCAACAAATGATGATTCTGAATATAACAGTTAGGATGATGAAGAAATTTCCTTAATGACAAGGAATTTCAGAAAACTTTTGATACATAAAAGGAGAAATAACTTTTAGAAAAATTATCAAGGAAGTTTGGGAAAAATACTAAGAACAATAGATGTTACAACTGTAACGTACCATGCCATATAAAAAGGATGTATCCATATCCTGATAGATTGAACCAACAAACAAATGACAATTCATCAAAGAAGAGGAAAAGAGCATATGCAGCAACTTTAGACGATTCAGATTCATCATCAAGTGATGAAGAGCCAGTAACTAAAAATACAAATATGTGCTTCACAGTGATTCATGAATAGGAAAATATAAAAGGAATGGATCTAAAAACCAGGTACGCCTTAATTAATAATTTTTGATTGAAATGGTTGAATGGATGTTTGTTTACTTGCCTTGTTTGAAATTTGAATTCTAAAATTCCAATTTGAAATTCAAAATTCAAAATAATATAATATTAAATAACAATATAATAATAATATAATAATAAAAATTAATTTTAAAATACTTTTTTAAAGATTACTATCATCTTAGGAATAATTAAATAGAGAATATAAAATACTAAATAATATAAATAAAGTCAAAAAGTCACTTGAATTTTGAATTATCACATGTATGTCGACATACATGAATATTGTAACGACCCGGAATTTTGGGGTCAATTTAAAATTTATATTTTAGAAATTTTAATGGATTTTTAATATTTAGAATAATTTATTTTAAAACAAATAAATTTAATTTAATTCTAAAAGGAGTTTAAAACAGCGCTGCAGTTTGAAAACTTGAATTTGAACTTTGACTGACTGTACAGGATTCATTTTAAATCAGAATTGAGCGAAACAAGAAATATTTAAATCTGTTTAATCATATCTTTCTAACGAAACTGAAAAACTGAAAATTTCACTTTATAATTTGAAAGTTATGCCCAGTTTAAAATTTAGAAAAGTCGCCGTAGAATTTATATATATTTTAATATAATATATTGGCCTTAAAAATAGCCATTTTACAAATGACCTCAGTTTTCGACGAAACCACTTTTGTTGAAACCGGAATGTCAAATTATTGCTAAGTTTAATTTTCCATAATTTTTCGAATTAATATGTGAGCGTGGCAGAGGAAAACGTGTTTTCTCAGTTTCAGTAAATTTTAATCGACTTGAAAATGGTCATTTTTCAAATAGTCTCAGAATTCGACGAAATTAGTTTTGTTAGGACCGTATCATCAAAACATAGCTGGATATAATTTTTCTGTAATTTTTAGAGTCAGTATGTGGCCCCGGTAATTTAAAATGTACGTTTGAATTTAATAATTAAATAATTTATAATTTAATTTAAAAGAAAACATATCGTAATAGCTGAAATGGGTTACGAAACATATTCCATTGTGTCCGGGACGGGGGATATTAGCTAGGGGCGACACTCGTTGGGTTTGATTTGGAGTACGTGGCATTAAACAAGAATTTTCGAATTAAAAGAATTATTAAATAATAAAATACACCGTATAAATACGGTTGGAATACGCAACCCTAGACCCCAATACACCAGCCGCCGTTCCTTCTTTTAAATGGCTGAAAAGCTCCACAAATGATTCGATAATTTCTCCTATCATAGATCGAATTAATCCATGATTCAAAAACAAAACAGAAGAGATTCTTGAGCCCTTCATATCTATACGGAGATGTTGGAGTATCGCTCCAAGATCGGTGCAAAATCAAGGCGTGAACAAACAGCGTTGGCAACGGATTTTGAGGAAGAAGGGTCCACCGAGTTGGCCCATGTTGGTGGCGCGCAGGGAGAACTTGAAGCCGGTCGGAGTGGTGGTCTTGGATCTGGTTTCGGCGGCCTTGGTGGAAGTGCGTGGGTGGAGGAAGGAGGCGATGGATGGGTTCGGTTCCTGTATCAGGGAGTAACGAAGAGAAAGGGATTAAAACCTTAACAAGTATAATTAATTTATTAATTATTATCTAAATTATTTATTCATGAATTCAAATCTTTAAACGTACATAACTCTAGAAAACAGAGTCGAAATTGAACGATTCAAAATGCGTTGGATTCGTATTCCCAAGCACTACAACATGGAACAAACTAGAACCAATTATGAGCAAATCAAGATTTGAGGAAAATTTCAGAACTGAATTGATTGGTGAGATTTCTCTTTTAAATATTAATTAAATTATTATTTTCTTTCCATTTGAAATCGATATATGTATGTGATAAAATCAGATCTGTGATTTCTGGATTGAAATTTGTTTGTTGTAGTGATTGATTTGCGATGCTCATATTTTGTTAGATCAGTAATGTTGACATAGAAATATAATAATTGGTTAAATCAATAATGTTAACATAGAAATATGATTTTTAGTATTTTGTCAAAAATGAATTATCGACAAAACAAGAGTACCATTTTTAATCAAGTATATTAACATTTTCTGTCAAACTTGATTTGTGAATAAGATTATATTTTTGACAAATTTGATTAGTGGATAAGAAACCACAATTTTTGCCCAAAAGTTGATTAGTGAAAAATAACATTTTAAATAGAAATTTGTTATGTAAATAAAAACGACCTTTTTATTTGAAATATGTTTTGCAAATAAAAATAACATTTTTGTCAAAACATGATTATAGAAATAAAAATCCATTTTTGTCAGTTTAGAGAAATGAATTAGAAAACATTCATGTTTGTCAAATTTAAAGAATGAAACCAAATTCACATTTTGTTTTCATTAGAAGTTTACAAACAAGATTAACATTTTTGTTAATAAGAACAAAATTAACACTTTTATTAATTAGATTAAAAAGAACAAATTACAACATTTGTTGAATAAGATTTGTGTTAGAACAAATTATCACTTTTGTCGAATAAGATTTGTGTTAAAACTTAAAGTACCATTTTTATGTAAAATTATGCTAATGGAATAAAATAATTTTTATGTAAAAATGTGTTAATGAAAGAAATCAACATTTTTGTCAAAAGAAAATTAGCAAAGAAATCAACATTTTTGTCAAAAGAAAATTTGCAAAGAAATCAACATTTTTGTCAAAAGAAAATTAGCAAAGAAATCAACATTTTTGTCACTTTGAAATAAATGAAATAAAAAGGATATTTTTGTACATTTGAGATGAATGAAATAAAATGTATATTTTTATACATTTAAAAGGAAGGAGATAAAATAATCATATTTTGTTACATTGAAAATGTTAGGCAAAATAATCATATTTTGATTACATAAAAAGGATTTGATAGGAATATGCATTTTGTTAACATAAAAAGGATTTGATAGGAATATGCATTTTGTTAATATAAAAAGGATTTGATAGGAATATGCATTTTGTTAACATAAAAAGGATTTGACAGGAATATGAATTTTGTTAACATAAAAAGGATTTGGTAAGAATATGCATTTTGTTAACATTAAAAAGGAATTATACAAAATTGGATATTTTTTTACATTAAAAAGGAATTATACAAAATTGGATATTTTTTACATTAAAATGGAATTATACAAAATTGGATATTTTGTACATTAAAAAGGAATTATACAAAATTGGATATTTTGTACATTAAAAAGGAATTATACAAAATTGGATATTTTGTACATTAAAAAGGAATTATACAAAATGGGATATTTTGTACATTAAAAAGGAATTATACAAAAATGAATATTTTTATACCTTGAAAAGAATTAGATAAAAGCAAACATTGTTATACCTTAAACAAAGATTATACAAAATTATCATATTTTGTAACATTGAAAAGATTTTACAAAATTATCATATTTTGTACATTGAAAGGATTAGACTAAATTATGCATTTTTCTTCAAAGGTAAATGGATGACAAAAATATTCATTTTTGTCAAATGTAAAGAATGAAATAAAAACGTTCTTTTTATCATTTAAAAAGAGTGAAGTAAAAAATACTCCTTTTGTTTACATTGAAATGAATTAGACAAAACTGGCATTTTGTTTTCATTGAAATGAATTAGATTTAAACATAATTTTTGTTAGAAAGTAAAATATACATTTTTGTTAGAAAAAATGAAAGTTAGAAAGTAAAATATATATTTTTGTTAGAAAAAATGAAAGTTAGAAAGTAAAATATACATTTTTGTTAGAAAATGAATATTAGAATAAAAGGTACATTTCTGTTAGTAAATGTAAATTAAAATAAAAAGGACATTTTTGTCATTTAAAAAGAAATGAATTAAAAATAGGCATCTTTGGTCATTTAAAAAGAGTGAATTAAGAACATACATTTTTATGAGATATTATCCTCATTAAAAAGAATAGGATTAAGAGACTTCATTTCTATGTGATATTAAAAATATTCATTTTGTCCATTAAGAGAGATTTCACCAAGATATTCATTTATGTTCACTTAAAAAGATTTCTCCAAAATATCCATTTTGGTCGTTGAAAAAGGATTACACAAAGGATAAGAAAGTTAATATTTTTATTTGTCGATTTGTCACAATAAAAAGATCATATATTAAAAATATGATGTTAGTGATGACTTGGAATATATGTATGTGTTGATGAAGTATTTGATGTATTTAATATATTGTTAGTATATTCAAACTGAATATTATACTTCCATTTACAAGTCATCCGACTTGTTTATGTGATTGGGACGATAATTTTCACACATCGCCCAAGTGCACAAATAATTTATTATTTGATTGTTGGATGAAACCCCACACGGGTGTTGGGACGATATTTGACCTTCGCTAGTCCCAATATATAGTATAGAATTCACTCTGGTTATTATTTGGATGTTTAATAATTATTTATCATTGTTATTGATTATATGCAGTATATGGTTGTTGATTGGGTCACATTCCAATAAAGAATATTCTAGAAAAGAATATTTTAGAAAAAGAATATATTTTGGAAAAATATATTTCATTGAAACGGACTAGTCATTAACTAGAATAATCATTAAATTTAGATTCAATGAGGATTTCCAATTATTTAATATTTAATTCAAGTTAAATTAAATAAATTGGATTTGGGTTTGTCGTGAATGGCGTCTTCAACAACACCTTTCTTTAACCCAGTTGAGAAACGTATAAATCTTTTAATTAAGCTTATTAAAAGCTTTCAATTATATGTAGTAATTGTAATAAGGTGAAATGTGAGTTGGGTTTATTGTGAACTGTGTTTTTAAGTGACATGTGTTCTTTAACCCAACTGACAGTGAAAATATGATTTGGAAATTATAAATCTTTTATTAAGATTTAAATGGGAAATTTCCAAAAGTAAAGTTTTCCCAATTTAATATTAAATTGGAGTTGAATAGAATTCGAATTAATAATAACCGAGATAAGCTTCTGTAAAAGAAGACCGACACTACGTATGGAATTTAAGATGCTTTGTCGTTATTCCATTTATATTATTGTTCGGATACAGAAATTTATAACGAGTATATATTGATTTGAGTTCTGTGAAGATTCCATATTTTATGGAAGATGATTTTGGGTTTACTGTGAACTATGTTTTTAAATGACATTAGTTCTTTAACCCAGTTAAAGATAAGATTAATTTCTTAAATTTAAATAATCATTAAAGAATGATTTTGGTATTTAAAACCAAATGGTGTTGCACATAAATCTTTAAAAGAAAGATTTAAGTATAAATTTAAAGAATTTATCTTTGATAAGATAATGCGACTAATTTATTAGAAGATTTATTCTGAATTGGAATGTGGCTTTGGATGTGTTTTATAGCACTTGATTTTGATTATAAAAATACGCTAGTTATTCAGAAAGACCGGGTTTAACCCATTCCGAATAATCACTACGACGATGAAGAGTCGAAGACGGTGATTGAAGACCGACGATCTTCACATCGAATGGATGTGTTGCTACTGAGACCCATGATGGGAGTAGCTACCTTGAAGGGGCTTCAGTGGTGGCCGTCCGGACTATTATTGATTGTTCGGATTTGGTTTTCACTCAGACCCAGAGCATAAGCTAGTAAATGGATGCGTGTCTGACGTTGGATTTCGTTCCATGTGAATTAAATTGATTTTTATTAATGTATATCTGATTGGCGGTGGAGAATTTATTCTCTGCTTAACACCCTAGTATACATTAATAGGGATTGATCGCATGGCGTGAATTGTCAATGTGGCACGCCAAGATGCAATTGACCAAGGCTTTTTTTTTTGAAAAGCAGGGCCTTGTGGGATGATCAAAGTATAGCCTATTACGACATACCTTTGTGTATAACGTGACTTAACGAGCCTCACACACCGGTATGAGTCAAAAACGGGATACAGACCGTAGGGAGTGCACACGTTTCTTTCTAGCTAGAGTGATGTCAGGGACCTACCAGCACTGACATTTTACTTATGTGGATGATGGATTTTGAGGCGCCTCGGATTTTTATAGGCCGTTATTGGTCATACTATAGGTTCAAAGGAACCGGGAAGCGTGTGCTAAGGCATAATTAATCCACTGCCGATAGGCGGGGACCGACCCTACCGCATCCAAGGGTTAACTGCGGGGGATCCTGAGGCATTTGCTAGAGTGTCTCTAATCGGAGAGGAGCTTGCCCCTAACCTCGACTCATGATGGAAATCCAATTTCCAATACGACCTTGTGGTTTTAATTGTAGAACTAGTATGGCGACATAGTAGGATGGGGGTACTATGCCGTCTATGATTGATACATTATGATTGAAATGTTTTTGAAATATATATACCCATATATATACACTAATAATATCAAATCCGTCTTTATCGTATCAAGCATCTTTTGACCGTTATAAGGTAAAACCCAATCCTCCGGTTTGCGTTGCATTGTGTGATGGGACTTGGGTCTTATAATGGTTTCATTTTTTTAAAAGGCATTGCATTGTTTAACGGTTTACTTTATTTTATGCACTCGTAATCCAATGGAGTAAACCCGTTCCGCGTTAGCGGCGCGGTCCTGTGATTAGCCTTATTATTAGATTAGTTTAGTTAAGATTTCTCATACCAGTCCCATGACTGACCTGTAGTTTGTCTCACTGGCAAACTCGGGTGCCTATATTTTCCACATGGGCAATCGAGTAGCTTTTTGCAGATATATTTACAGGATCCTGGTTTACAGCTGAAGCAGTATTCGGAAAGCTCTGTATCCGTGTATTCCTTTCAGTTGTACATTTGTATTATTTTTCCGCTGCTATTTAAGTGTAATTTAAATATATGATATTATTGTATTTCTATTGTGTAATAAGTATTCATACTCTATTATATTCTCGTACTCTGATGTAATTGTTGTAATCAGCAATAAAATGTTCTTTAGTTTATGTTCTGATGTGTGTTGTTCTCAAATTAATCCAGGCTTTCCTTTACGGGGAAGTTTCGAGTCTCCACAGTTGGTATCAGAGCTTTGGTTTACAGAGCTCGAGAACAAGACACATTAGAACCGAACGAACGAATTCATCGGAGATTGGATTAGTAATATCCAATGAGAATAACTCGTTAGAGATGGGATTAGTTGTATCCTAGAACGAGTGTGAAGAGTATTATTTTCTTTAAAAATAAAAGTAAAAACAAATTTAGTTTTGAAAATTTTATCCTAAAATACGTATTTGAGTATATTATTATATTTTAATGTGGACAATCGAGTATATATAGATTTCGAATATATGAGTAATTAACGTATATTCGAAGTTTTAATATACTGGATAGATATAGAATCACACTCTAGACGCCCGGGGATAATTCTGGTGATGTCCGGACATCATCAGTATTTATGTTCGAGTTTCAAAATTGGGATTTCTATATATTTCCATTGACTGGTATAAGAACCAACACTTAGTCAGAATATATTGCTGTGATTTGCACTAAAAATATGAGTTTTGACTATATATACAAGTTATATATATTTGAAAAGTTAATCACCTAATTGATTGCTGGTTGTGATGTTTGAGTATTAGTTTAACTAATAAAGTATAGAAATGATAATTAATTTAACTAACAAAATTATTGAAACAATAAATAAAATTTTAATTAAGTTGGTTAATTAAACAACTTTTAGCTACGTTCCTTTTCGAGGACGAAAAGATTTTAAGTGGGGCGATTGGAACGACCCGGAATTTTGGGGCCAAATTAAATTTTTTATTTTAGAAATTTTAATGGATTTTTAATATTTAGAATAATTTATTTTAAATAAGAACGACTAAAAATTTATTTTAAAACAGATAAATTTAATTTAATTCTAAAAGGAGTTTAAAACAGCGCTGTAGTTTGAAAACTTGAATTTGAACTTTGACTGACTGTACAGGATTCATTTTAAATCAGAATTGAGCGAAACAAGAAATATTTAAATCTGTTTAGTCATATCTTTCTAACAAATCTGAAAAACTGAAATTTCACTTTATAATTTGAAAGTTATGCCCAGTTTAAAATTTAGAAAAGTCGCCGTAGAATTTATATATATTTTAATATAATATATTGGCCTTAAAAATAGCCATTTTACAAACGACCTCGGTTTTCGACGAAACCACTTTTGTTGGAATTGGAATGTCAAATTATTGCTAAGTTTAATTTTCCATAATTTTTCAAATTAATATGTGAGCGTAGCAGAGGAAAACGTGTTTTCTCAGTTTTAGTCAATTTTAATCGACTTGAAAATGGGCATTTTTCAAACAGTCTCAGAATTCAACGAAATTATTTTTGTTAGGACCGTATCGTCAAAACATAGCTAGATATAATTTTTCTGTAATTTTTAGAGTTAGTATGTGGCCCCGGTAATTTAAAATGTACGTTTGAATTTAATAATTAAATGATTTATAATTTAATTTAAAAGAAAAACATATCGTAACAGCTGAACTGGGTTAGGAAACATATTCCATTGTGTCCGGGACGGGGGTTATTAGCTAGGGGCGACACTCGTTGGTTTTGATTTGGAGTACGTGGCATTAAACAAGAATTTTCGAATTAAAAGAATTATTAAATAATAAAATACACCGTATAAATACGGTTGGAATACGCTACCCTAGACCCTAATACACCAGCCGTCGTTCCTTCTTTTAAATGGCTGAAAATCTCCACAAATGATTCGATAATTTCTCCTATCATAGATCGAATTAATCCATGATTCAAAAACAAAACAGAAGATATTCTTGAGCCCTTCCTATCTATACGGAGATGATGGAGTATCGCTCCAAGATCGGTGCAAAATCAGGGCGTGAACAAACGGCGTTGGCAGCGGATTTTGAGGAAGTAGGGTCCACCGAGTTGGCCCATGTTGGTGGCGCGCAGGGAGAACTTGAAGCCGGTCGGAGTGGTGGTCTTGGATCTGGTTTCGACGGCCTTGGTGGAAGTGCGTGGGTGGAGGATGGAGGCGATGGATGGGTTCGGTTCCTGTATCAGGGAGTAACGAAGAGAAAGGGATTAAAACCTTAACAAGTATAATTAATTTATTAATTATTATGTAAATTATTTATTCATGAATTCAAATCTTTAAACGTACATAACTCTTGCAAACAGAGTTGAAATTGAACGATTCAAAATGCGTTGGATTCGTATTCCCGAGCACTACAACATGGAACAAACTAGAACCAGTTCTGAGCAAATCAAGATTTGAGGAAAATTTCAGAACTGAATTGATTGGTGAGATTTCTCTTTTAAATATTAATTAAATTATTATTTTCTTTCCATTTGAAATCGATATATGTATGTGATAAAATCAGATCTGTGATTTGTGGATTGAAATTTGTTTGTCGTTGTGATTGATTTGCGATGCTCATATTTTGTTAGATCAGTAATGTTGACATAAAAATATCATAATTGGTTAAATCAATAATGTTAACATAGAAATATGATTTTTAGTATTTTGTCGAAAATGAATTATCGACAAAACAAGAATATCATTTTTAATCAAGTATATTAACATTTTCTGTCAAACTTGATTTGTGAATAAGATTATATTTTTGATAAATTTGATTAGTGAATAAGAAACCACAATTTTTGCCCAAAAGTTGATTAGCGAAAAATAACATTTTAAATAGAAATTTGTTATGTAAATAAAAACGACCTTTTTATTTGAAATATGTTTTGCAAATAAAAATAACATTTTTGTCAAAACATGATTATAGAAATAAAAATCCATTTTTGTCAGTTTAGAGAAATGAATTAGAAAACATTCATGTTTGTCAAATTTAAAGAATGAAACAAATTCACATTTTTGTTTGCATTAGAAGTTTACAAACAAGACTAACATTTTTGTTAATAAGAACAAAATTAACACTTTTATTAATTAGATTAAAAAGAACAAATTACCACCTTTGTTGAATAAGATTTGTGTTAGAACAAATTATCACTTTTGTCGAATATGATTTGTGTTAAAACTTAAAGTACCATTTTACGTAAAAATATGCTGATGGAATAAAATAATTTTTTATGTAAAAATGTGTTAATGAAAGAAATCAACATTTTTGTCAAAAGAAAATTAGCAGAGAAATCAACATTTTTGTCAAAAGAAAATTAGCAAAGAAATCAACATTTTTTTCACTTTGAAATAAATGAAATAAAAAGGATATTTTTGTACATTTGAGATGAATGAAATAAAATGTATATTTTTATACATTTAAAAGGAAGGAGACAAAATAACCATATTTTGTTACATTGAAAAGGTTAGGCAAAATAATCATATTTTGATTACATAAAAAGGATTTGATAGGAATATGCATTTTGTTAACATAAAAAGGATGTGATAGGAATATGCATTTTGTTAACATAAAAAGGATTTGATAGGAATATGCATTTTGTTAACATAAAAAGGATTTGCCAGGAATATGCATTTTGTTATAATAAAAATGATTTGGTTAGAATATGCATTTTGTTAACATTAAAAGGGAATTATACAAAATTGGATATTTTTTACATTAAAAAGGAATTATACAAAATTGGATATTTTTTACATTAAAAAGGAATTATACAAAATTGGATATTTTGTACATTAAAAAGGAATTATACAAAATTGGATATTTTGTACATTAAAAAGGAATTATACCGTAACACCCCACCTCCATTAAGGACACTCACAAAGGGAATGCCTTAACTTTGGTGGAGCATTTTAGTAAACAGAACAGAAAATTTCAAGACAGATAAACAATACTTGAGAAATTATAACTTTATTACAGCGGAAAACAGAAATCAGTTTGGTTACATCTTTACCAAAAACTCAAGTACATAAATATCAGTCTTGTTCAGGAAATCATCAGAGTACAAAACTTTAAAATCATAATCCCCACAGTAGCTGGCATAAGGAGTCAAGCCATACTTTAAGCACTCTAAGTGCTTCAAGCAGAAGAAATCCGGATCAAGCTAAAGTGTTCCCTCGTTGGAAAACCTGGGGGGACCGAAGAAAAAGGGGAGAAAACAAGCAAGGTCAGACATAAAGTCTGGCAAGTCCAGTGACTTTCAGCATATGAACAGATAATAATAATTATGACATGAAAATAAACTGGATAAGAGATAACAGTAACAGGAGCAGCAGATGTACGTAGGTTAAACAGAAGAAACAAAATAATATTACTTTTCATTTCTCTGCACTAATACTAGTATAACAGGATTAGGTGTCACCCAATGTCTAAACTGAAACAGAAACGGGAACAGAATAATTTCCACAAAAGAGAATGCTAGTAATGGGCCTTTACCACCCCAAAAGAAACAGACAGAAACAAAATGCAAATAATGGGCCTTTACCACCCGAACAGAAACAGACAGAAACAGAATGCTAATAATGGGCCTTTACCACCCGAACAGAAGGTACAACAATAGAAACGGATTAATCCCTACGGAAACAGAATGTAGAATTAGGTGTACACTAGTAAATGGGCCTTTACCACCTGAACAGACGGTACCACGCAGAAACAGACAGGTGTTGCCACCCAACAGAAACAGACGGTACCAACAGAAACAGACAGAACTAAGTGTACCCTAAAACCCTACCCCAAGCAATCGGCTCCCTAATACATAAATACCCTGTGTCGGCCCCACAGTAGGGTGTATCACTCCCAAAAGTGACAACCAATTGGCACAGACCTATTTACAGATGTCACGGCGTCTTACATCCTCAGAGGCAGACCGGGATCCATGCACGCACATGACCCGGTTGGAACACACCATCAACACCCCTCGCCATTATCAGAATGAACCGCTTATAACTAGTTCAGTAAGCGTGCCCAGACCCTACCTACTATTGGGTCAAAGTTTTGATACCAGAAAGGGTTACTGACTAATATGGGTCCCAAACAACAGATGACACAAGTAATTTCCCTCCTAACCTTATGTCCCCATACTAACAAATTTCAGATTAACTTGTTTACAAGTTCAGACATACAGAGTTCAGATCAACTAGTTCGCAGATCAGACAAGTTTTCAGACTAACGGATCAGATATACGGATTTAACAGATTTACAGATTTGTCTAACTTTGTAATTCGGCCTACAGATTCACAAAATGGGTTTGTTAAATTCATTAGTCCAATTGGTTTAACCCTATCCACCCAACACGTTTTAGACATCATATTTATCCCAGATTTGCATTAATTAAATATTAATGCACAGACCTCTCACATTAGGTCGGTAGCTTGTGGCCGCTGGATATGCCGGGCGGTTCCGGGCAGACTTCTGCCACAAGTCAGACCTAACCTCGTGTCTAAGCATATTTTAGTTATGCCTACGACCTCTCACATTAGACTGACAGTTTGCGGTCGCTGGTTAAGCCGGTTGGTTCCGGGCAGGCTTCTACCGCAAACAGAGTCTAACCTCGTGTCATAGCCAATTCATTCCAATACAGATTTTTCAGATATCAGACTAATTCTGTTTATTTAACAGATTAAACTTCTTCATAGGATATAATAGATTAATCAAAGTTCCATGTTCTACTAAATCTTAGGTCGAGCCTACGGATTTCCATTCCCAGATTACCATTATCTAGTTTCAACAGATCAGACAATTCAACAGGTAGCAGATCTAGCAGTTTAAGCGATTCAACAGATTTAGCAGCTTAGGCAATTCAACAGTTTTAGCAGATAACGGATTAGGCAATTTAACAGATTTAGCAGGTTATATATATATCTAAAACTCTATTTACATATCTTGCCTAATCATAAATTTAGCCTAAACTTACATGCCTAAATCAAGGTCATAATTCATAATACAATATATGCCCCAAATTTTAGCCTTAACATTCCCATTTACAGTTCATGTCAAAACTAGGTTTAATATTCTAGTTCACCATTTATGTCCAAGACTAATACACATGTAAATCATTCTCTATTATAGCCAACTCAGATTATGCCAACATATTTGCTATGCCAGATTTACTTAATTAAGCTACGCCCAATCCCCGTATAACATGTTTCCACAAGTTCTCTAAATACTCGTGAAATGGCCCTATAGGCTCGATTTACATAACAGTGAATGGGAATAAACTAGCAAAGTTACATACTAAATATGAGATCTAACATCATTAAGGGAATAGGCATAAGGAACTAACTACAATAGTTATAGGCAACTAACCACAATAGTCATGGGCGACTAATCACAATAGTTTCTTATTCAATGTCATAGGCAATAGTCTCATAGTCATGAATCATAGTCATAGGCAATAGTCTCATAGTCAATGAATCATAGTCATAGGCAATAGTCTTATAGTCAATGAATCATAGTCATAGGCAATAGTCTCATAGTCAATGAATCATAGTCATAAGCAATAGTGTCATAGGCAACAGTTTCATGTCCAATTATACATTATTATTTGTCCTTGAATCATAGTCATAAGCAATAGTGTCATAGGCAATAGTCTCATAGTCAATGAATCATAGTCATAAGCAATAGTGTCATAGTCAATGAATCATGTTCGTGCATTAATCTCCTATGAGATGTGGCGCAGGCTCGTGGTAGCCTGGCTATAGAACAGAAAGAAGAAAGAGATACAGAATAAAATATATCAGAACAGAACGTACACAACCTTAAATTCAGATTTACAATCATGTCACAATTATAGTTACAGTTTATAGCGGAAAATAACTGTACTTGCCTTTCGTGGTTTTAAGAAAGGATAATAAACTATTGTTGATGCAGAAATGCTGAATTATTCCTCTTTAATTGTTGTTGTAGCTCTAAACTTTGATTTGAGATTTAATTTAGCTTTTAATTTTATTTAGGTTGGAAGAAGATGCATCAGTCCAAGTTTTGAATCCAGCAGAGTAGCGACGCCATTTTTATTTTTAATTAGAACAGAGGCAGAGTATAGACAGAATGAAATTGTGTAGAGAAAATGAGGCTAGGGGGGTGTTTATATAGGATTAGACGGACGAATCTAGGCAGAAAACGAGACCGGATACATCAGAATGAACCATGTTCAAAAAGTGGGTTTCGGGAGCAAGTCGACCCTCAGGTCGACTCCCCAGTTGATCTGGTCATGGGGAGGTCGACACCCCAGTCGACCTGGTTGGGGGGGGGGGTCGACTCCCCAGTCGACCTGGGTATATGGGCGGGAATTTTCCCGCCAGCCTTCTCTGGGTTTGAATTTCAAATTTCTGGCTTTATTTTCGAGCTGTTTTATTTTATTTAAATTCCTGAAACTTCGGAGGGTCATAACTTGGTCATACGGACTCCGTTTTTTGAAAACTCGGACTCGTTTTCAAGTAGAATTTCGAGACGAACGCAATGGCGCAACCCGTTTCCCTTGATTCTTATTTTAAAAATTAATTATTCTCTGATTTGTTACTTATACGTTCACAGAAAATACGGGGTGTTACATTCTCCCCTCCGTAAAGGGTTTCGTCCCCGAAATCTTCAAGTTAAGAAGAATGTGTCCTACCATCCAGTCATCCATCTACTCAACCATCATCCACAAGCATCCATTGTCCTTAGAAAACTTCTAATGTTGTATGAACATATGCAAAAGTGTGTGTATATGTTCCTTATCTAATGCAAAGATCAGGCGGTCCACTGATTTAGTTGACCTCCTTAATGTGAACTATGTCAGTGTCATGAGTCCAACATGTATGCAATTTTCCTATTTGATACATATCATTCTTATATGAGTGACAACCATTCATTCTTATGCAACATCCATGTGATGAGTCAATCATTTTGCATCCACAGAAATTGAAAATGCTCACACATCCATATGCAGTATGAGAGTGTATTCGAGCCGATCTAGTGCCTAGTGTGTGTGTATGCATCCACGAGCAACCACTAGCAACCACTTGCATCCACTTGCAACCATCAAACATAACATGTCTCAAACACATGTTTACATCCATTAGTTTCTACCTAAAGTTCAAAGATTCGATCGATAGGATACATTCGAATGATGGAAGCGAGTACAGATAAAACAAAAACTTGGTTCCCATTAGACATTGGTTGAGAGACTAATTCCCCTAAGTATCAACCCCGAAGACCAAAATCAACATCAGATTGACACCCAGAGGAATACCCTCTTTAGACAATGTCAAAACTGGAAATCTTAACCTTTTCAGAAATATCCAGATGCTTACAGACTACTAGTACAGATCAGATTATCGAATGATTCTTAGAAAACTAAGCATGGGAAAATCCCACCATATCCCTCAAAAACCCAGAATGTATGCATTACAATCGACTTGGCACCTAACACAGATACCCTCAAACCCCAACCAATCACCAACAGATGAGTCGTAACCCCTATGGGGTTTGAGATTATAACCAGATCAGAAACAAGACTAGTATTAAAGTGCAGAGACTCGACTACAGAATCATAATGCCATAATCGGAAAGAGTTCTAACTCAATAATCAGATAAGGAAACTAAACTCTCTACGGAAATTTTCCTACTTCTATCCTATCCACCAACAATGAGAGCATTCGCCTGCCTTCCCGAAGTAGGTCATGTCCTCTGTCCTTGCCCCCGTTTCTTCGAGCAGTCCCTAGTGAAGTGTCCCATCTCACCACAGTTGAAGTGAGTGTCCTTCCTCTTTCGGCAATCCTTGTTCAGATGAGTCAAGCTTCCATAAGTAAAGCACTTTTCTCTTCCTTTATCTTCAGACTTTTCTTCCTTCTTCTGTGTTTCCTTTTAGCCCCCTTTGTGAACCAAGTCCATATCCATGAGTTTCTCATCCTTGGGTTGTGCTCCTTAGCCAAACTCCCTCATTCTCATCTTTACTATATGTGTGTAACACATTGACAAGTCCCTCGAAAGCGGCCTTCATTGCATGGAAAATCCTACAAAGCTCAAAAGAAAATTAACCGTAGGTGAGACTACTGCGGCTATAGATAGAAGTCGGGCGCTTATTTGCCCTTTGACCAGTGCCGTAGTCTTATCAAGCCTACAGAATCATGCCGCGATGAAGTTACCTCCCAGAAAGCTGGGAGCCCCGGAGAAAGAAGGAAACAAAGATTCAAACAGAGAATCAAAAGATAGATATATGGCTTTTGGGGATTATGTTTTTCAAAATTAAGCTTTACTTTTGAAAATACTTCCTTTTTAAAACCTTTTTGAAAATAGTTTTCAAAAACTTTACCCAATCTGGTAACCTTCAGCTCTGATACCAAGTGTAACACCCCACCTCCGTTAAGGACACTCACAAAGGGAATGCCTTAACTTTGATGGAGCATTTTAGTAAACAGAACAGAAAATTTCAAGATAGATAAACAATACTTGAGAAATTATAACTTTATTACAGCGGAAAACAGAAATCGGTTTGGTTACATCTTTACCAAAAACTCAAGTACATAAATATCAGTCTTGTTCAGAAAATCATCAGAGTACAAAACTTTAAAATCATAATCCCCACAGTAGCTGCCATAAGGAGTCAAGCCATAGTTAAGCACTCTAAGTACTTCAAGCAGAAGAAATCCGGATCAAGCTAAAGTGTTCCCTCCTTGGAAAACCAGGGGGAAACGGAAGAAAAAGGGGAGAAAACAAGCAAGGTCAGACATAAAGTCTGGCAAGTCCAGTGACTTTCAGCATATGAACAGATAATAATAATTATGACATGAAAATAAGCTGGATAAGAGATAACAGTAATAGGAGCAGCAGATGTACTTAGATTAAACAGAAGAAACAGAATAATATTACTTTTCATTTCTCTGCACTAATACTAGTATAACAGGATTAGGTGTCACCCCAATGTCTAAACTGAAACAGAAACGGGAACAAAATAATTTCCATAGAAGAGAATGCTAGTAATGGGCCTTTACCACGCCAACAGAAACAGAATGCTAATAATGGGCCTTTACCACCCGAACAGAAACAGACAGAAACAGAATGCTAATAATGGGCCTTTACCACCCGAACAGAAGGTACAGCAACAGAAACGGATTAATCCCTACGGAAACAGGATGTAAAATTAGGTGTACACTAGTAAATGGGCCTTTACCATCCGAACAGACGGTACCACATAGAAACAGACAGATGTTGCCACCCAACAGAAACAGACGGTACCAACAGAAACAGACAGAACTAAGTGTACCCTAAAACCCTACCCCAAGCGATCGGCTCCCTAATACATAAATACCTTGTGTCGGCCCCACAGTAGGGTGTATCACTCACTAAAGTGACAACCAATTGGCATAGACCTATTTACAGATATCACGGCGTCTTACATCCTCAGAGGCAGACCGGGATCCATGCACGCACATGACCCGGTTGGAACGCACCATCAACACCCCTCGCTATTATCAGAATGAACCGCTTTTAATTAGTTCAGTAAGCGTGCCCGGACCCTACCTACTGTTGGGTCAAAGTTTTGATACCAGAAAGGGTTACTGACTAATATGTGCCCCAAACAACAGATGACACAAGTAATTTCCCTCCTAACCTTATGTCCCCAGACTAACAGATTTTAGATTAACTTGTTTACAAGTTCAGACATACAAAGTTCAGATCAACTAGTTCACAGATCAAACAAGTTTTCAGACTAACGGATCAGATATACGGATTTAACAGATTTACATATTTGTCTAACTTTTTAATTGGGCCTACAGATTCACGAAATGGGTTTGTTAAATTCATTAGTCCAATTGGTTTAACCCTATCCACCCAACACTTTCTAGAAATCATATTTATCCCAGATTTGCATTAATTAAATATTAATGCACAGACCTCTCACATTAGGTCGGTAGCTTGTGGCCGCTGGATATGCCGGGCGGTTCCGGGCAGACTTTTGCCACAAGCCAGACCTAACATCGTTTCTAGGCATATTTTAGTTATGCCTACGACCTCTCACATTAAACTGACAGTTTGCGGTCGCTGGTTAAGCCGGTTGGTTCCGGGCAGGCTTCTACCGCAAATAGAGTCTAACCTCGTGTCATAGCCAATTCATTCCAATACAGATTTTTCAGACATCAGACTAATTCGGTTTATTTAACGGATTAAACTTCTTCATAAGATATAACAGATTAATCAAATTTCCATGTTCTACTAAATCTTAGGTCGAGCCTACGGATTTCCATACGAGATTACCATTATCCAGTTTCAACAGATCAGACAATTCAAAAGGCAGCAGATCTAGCAGTTTAAGCGATTCAACAGATTTAGCAGATAACAGATTTAGCAGCTTAGGCAATTCAACAGTTTTAGCAGATAACGGATTAGGCAATTTAACAGATTTAGCAGATAATAGATTTAGCAGGTTATATATATATATATATATATATATATATATATATATAACTCTATTTACATATCTTTCCTAATCATAAATTTAGCCTAAACTTACATGCCTAAATCAAGTTCATAATTCATAATACAATATATGCCCCAAATTTTAGCCTTAATATTCCCATTTACAGTTCATGTCAAAACTAGATTTAATATTCTAGTTCACTATTTATGTCCAAGACTAATACACATGTAAATCATTCTCTATTATAGCCAACTCAGATTATGCCAACATATTTGCTATGCCAGATTTACTTAATTAAGCTACGCCCAATCCCCTTATAACATGTTTCCACAAGTTCTTTAAATACTCATGAAATGGCCCTATAGGCTCGATGTACATAACAGTGAATGAGAATAAACTAGCAAAGTTACATACTAAATATGAGATCTAACATCATTAAGGGAATAGGCATAAGAAACTAACTACAGTAGTTATAGGCAACTAACCACAAAAGTCATGGGCGACTAATCACAATAGTTTCTTATTCAATGTCATAGGCAATAGTCTCATAGTCATGAATCATAGTCATAGGCAATAGTCTCATAGTCAATGAATCATAGTCATAGGCAATAGTCTTGTAGTCAATGAATCATAGTCATAGGCAATAGTCTCATAGTCAATGAGTCATAATCATAGGCAATAGTCTCATAGGCAACAGTTTCATGTCCAATTATACATTATTATTTGTCCCAAAATTTAGCGTTCGTGTGTTAATCTCTTATGAGATGTGGCACAGGCTCGTGGTAGCCTGGCTATAGAACAGAAAGAAGAAAGAGATACAGAATAAAAAATATCAGAACAGAACGTACACAACCTCAAATTCAGATTTACAATCATGTCACAATTATAGTTACAGTTTATAGCGGAAAATAACTGTACTTGCCTTTCGTGGTTTTAAGAAAGGATAATAAACTATTGTTGATGCAGAAATGCTGAATTATTCCTCTTTAATTGTTTTTGTAGCTCTAAACTTTGATTTGAGATTTAATTTAGCTTTTAATTCTATTCAGGTTGGAAGAAGATGCATCAGTCCAAGTTTTGAATCCAGCAGAGTAGCGACGCCATTTTTATTTTTAATTAAAACAGAGGCAGAGTATAGACAGAATGAAATTGTGTAGAGAAAATGAGGCTAGGGGGCTGTTTATATAGGATTAGGTGGACGAATCTAGACAGAAAACGAGACCGGATACATCAGAATGAACCAGGTTCAAAAATTGGGTTTCGGGAACAGGTCGACCCCCAGGTCGACTCCCCAGTCGACCTGGTCATGGGGAGGTCGACACCCCAGTCGACTCCCCGGTCGACCTGGTTGGGGGGGTCGACTCCCCAGTCGACCTGTTTATATGGGCGGGAATTTTCCCGCCAGCCTTCTCTGGGTTTGAATTTCAAATTTCTGGCTTTATTTTCGAGCTATTTTATTTTATTTAAATTCCTGAAACTTCGGAGGGTCATAACTTGGTCATACGGACTCCGTTTTTCGAAAACTCGGACTCGTTTTCAAGCAGAATTTCGAGACGAACGCAATGGCAAAACCCGTTTCCCTTTATTCTTACTTTAAAAATTAATTTTTCTTTGATTTGTTACTTATACGTTCATAGAAAATACGCGGTGTTACATATACAAAATGGGATATTTTATACATTAAAAAGGAATTATAAAAAATGAATATTTTTATACCTTGAAAAGAATTAGATAAAAGCGAACATTATTATACCTTGAAAAAAGATTATACAAAATTATCATATTTTGTAACATTGAAAAGATTTTACAAAATTATCATATTTTGTACATTGAAAGGATTAGACTAAATTATGCATTTTTGGTCAAAGGTAAATGAATGACAAAAATATTCATTTTTGTCAAATGTAAAGAATGAAATAAAAACATTATTTTTATCATTTAAAAAGAGTGAAGTAAAAATACTCCTTTTGTTTACATTGAAATGAATTACACAAAACTGGCATTTTGTTTTCATTGAAATGAATTAGATTTAAACATAATTTTTGTTAGAAAGTAAAATATACATTTTTGTTAGAAAAAATGAAAGTTAGAAAGTAAAATATACATTTTTGTTTGAAAAAATGAAAGTTAGAAAGTAAAATATACATTTTTGTTAGAAAATGAATATTAGAATAAAAGGTACATTTCTGTTAGAAAATGTAAATTAAAATAAAAAGGACATTTTTGTCATTTAAAAAGAAATGAACTAAAAATAGGCATCTTTGGTAATTTAAAAAGAGTGAATTAAGAACATACATTTTTATGAGATATTGTCCTCGTTAAGAAGAATAGGATTAAGAGACTTCATTTCTATGTGATATTAAAAATATTCATTTTGTCCTTTAAGAGAGATTTCACCAAAATATTCATTTTTGTTCACTTAAAAAAATTTCTCCAAAATATCCATTTTGGTCATTGAAAAAGGATTACACAAAGGATAAGAAAGTTAATATTTTTGTTTGTCGATTTGTCACAATAAAAAGATCATATGTTAAAAATGTGATGTTAGTGATGACTTGGAATATATGTATGTGTTGATGAAGTGTTTGATGTATTTAATATATTGTTAGTATATTCAAACTGAATATTACACTTCCATTTACAAGTCATCCGACTTGTTTATGTGATTGGGACGATAATTTTCACACATCGCCCAAGTGCACAAATAATTTATTATTTGATTGTTGGATGAAACCCCACACGGGTGTTGGGATGATATTTGACCTACATAGTCCCAATATTTAGTATAGAATTCACTCTGGTTGTTATTTGGATGTTTAATAATTATTTATCATTGTTATTGATTATATGCAGTATATGGTTGTTGATTGGGTCACATTCCAATAAAGAATATTCTAGAAAAGAATATTTTAGAAATAGAATATATTTTGGAAAAATATATTTTATTGAAACGAACTAGTCATTAACTAGAATAATCATTAAATTTAGATTTAATGAGGATTTCCAATTATTTAATATTTAATTCAAGTTAAATTAAATAAATTGGATTTGGGTTTGTCGTGAATGGTGTCTTCAATAACACCTTTCTTAAACCCAGTTGATAAAAGCATAAATCTTTTAATTAAGATTATTAAAAGCTTTCAATTATATTTAGTAATTGAAATAAGGTGAAATGTGAGTTGGGTTTATTGTGAACTGTGTTTTTAAGTGACATGTGTTCTTTAACCCAACTGACAATGAAAATATGATTTGGAAATTATAAATCTTTTATTAAGATTTAAATGGGAATTTTCCAAAAGTAAAGTTTTCCCAATTTAATATTAAATTGGAGTTGAATAGAATTCGAATTAATAATAACCAACATACGCTTCTGTAAAAGAAGACCGATACTACATATGGAATTTAAGAGGCTTTGCCGTTATTCCATTTATATTGTTGGTCGGATACAGAAATTTATAACTAGTATATATTGATTTGAGTTTTGTGAAGATTCCATATTTTATGGAAGATGATTTTGGGTTTACTGTGAACTATGTTTTTAAATGACATTAGTTCTTTAACCCAGTTAAAGATAAGATTTATTTCTTAAATTTAAATAATCATTAAAGAATGATTTTGGTATTTAAAACCAAATGGTGTTGTACATAAATCTTTAAAAGAAAGATTTATGTATAAATTTAAAGAATTTATCTTTGATAAGATAATGCGAATAATTTATTAGAAGATTTATTCTGAATTGGAATGTGGCGTTGGATGTGTTTTATAGCACTTGATTTTGATTATAAAAATACGCGAGTTATTCGGAAAGACCGGGTTTAACCCATTCCGAATAATCACTACGACGATGAAGAGTTGAAGTTGAAGACGGTGATTGAAGACCGACGATCTTCACATCGAATGGATGTGTTGCTACTGAGACCCATGATGGGAGTAGCTACCTTGAAGGGGCTTCAGTGGTGGTCGTCAGGACTATTGTTGATTGTTCAGATTTGGTTTTCGCTCAGACCCAGAGCGTAAGCTAGTAAATGGATGCGTGTCTGACATTGGATTTCGTTCCATGTGAATTAAATTGATTTTTATTAATGTATATCTGATTGGTGGTGGTGAATTTATTCTCTGCTTAACACCCTAGTATACATTAATAGGGATTGATCGCATGGCGTGAATTGTCAATGTGGCATGCCAAGATGCAATTGATCAAGGCTTTTGTTGAAAAGCAGGGCCTTGTGGGATGATAAAAGTATAGACTATTACGACATACCTTTGTGTATAACGTGACTTCACGAGCCTCACACACCGGTATGAGTCAAAAACGGGATACGGACCGTAGGGAGTGCACACGTTTCTTTCTAGCTAGAGTGATGTCAGGGACCTACCAGCGCTGACATTTTACTTATGTGGATGATGGATTTTGAGGCGCCTCGGATTTTTATAGGCCGTTAGTGGTCATACTATAGGTTCAAAGGAACCGGGAAGTGTGTGTTCAGGCATAATTAATCCACTGCCGATAGGCGGGGACCGGCCCTACCGCATCCAAGGGTTCATTGCGGGGGATCCTGAGACATTTGCTAGAGTGTCTCGAATCGGAGAGGAGCTTGCCCCTAGCCTCGACTCATGATGGAAATTCAATTTCCAATACGACCTTGCGGTTTTGATTGTAGAACTAGTATGGCGACATAGTCGGATAGGGTACTATGCCATCTATGATTGATACATTATGATTGAAATGTTTTTGAAATATATATACCCATATATATACACTAATAATATCAAATTCGTCTTTATCGTATCAAGCATCTTTTAACCATTATAAGGTAAAACCCTATCCTCCGGTTTGCGTTGCATTGTGTCATGGGACTTGGGTCTTATAATGGTTTCATTTTTCTAAAAGGCATTGTGTTGTTTAACGATTTACTTTATTTTATGCACTGGTAATCCAATGGAGTAAACTCGTTCCGCGTTAGCGACGTGGTCCTATGATTAGCCTTATTATTAGATTAATTTAGTTAAAATTTCTCATACCAGTCCCATGACTGACCTGTAGTTTATTTCACTGGCAAACTCGGGTGCCCATATTTTCCACATGGGCAGTCGAGTAGCTTTTTGCAGATATCTTTATAGGATCCTGGTTTACAGCTGAAGCAGTATTCGGAAAGCTCTGTATCCGTGTATTCCTTTCAGTTGTACATTTGTATTATTTTTCCGCTGCTATTTAAGTGTAATTTGAATCTCTGATATTATTGTATTTCTATTGTGTAATAAGTATTCATACTCTGTTATATTCTTGTACTCTGATGTGATTGTTGTAATCAACAATAAAATGTTCTTTAGTTTATGTTCTGATGTGTGTTGTTCTCAAAGCAATCTAGGCTTTCCTTTACGGGGAAGTTTCGGGTCTTTACAAATATACATGTCGACATATACACCAGAATTTGAAATTCAAACTTTAAATTACAAATGTCTAAAATTTCAAACTTCCTGCCACCTTTTCACCAGCTCCTAAGGTCTAAAACGGTGTCCTTCTATTCAGAAATTTGTGTCCATTTGATCTCTATTTTATCATCAATTCAGTACTACTCTTCCTGCCTCTCATTCAAAGTTCAAAACTACTTTGTTCATCCTAACAAAACTATTATGTAGTGGCTTCCTTAAGTAATCCTTAGACTATGGGACTAACTAAGACTCTCAAAGGTTATCTCTACAACAACCCGGAGGCTATCCAAGCGTACATATGTTACGAATGGAAAAGTCAATATGGGAACATTCGCTATCTTTGACGATTCTGAATCTTATAATCTTCCTACTCTTTTTAATCAAAATGAAGTTTTAAATTTGATTGATTCTCGAGATAACAATGAAGTATGTTATCCAAATCTTGTAAAAATTTATGCGAATTTAAATCATGGATTTTTAGAAGGAAATGAAAATCATGTTTGGAGGAATGTGAAAGGCACTCAAATTATTTTGGATAGTGATGTTTTAGGAACCATTTTGAATTATAGGAAAATGGGTTTGGATTTTTCGGATTTTGAAATTGATGAAAATAATTTGGAAACCTTTCACCATATTTTCGAAAACGACGAACATATGGAATTCAAGAATCACTTTTTCTGCCCAAAAGCAAGAATTGTTAACCTCCTTCTCCAACATACTCTTACTCCTTGTTCCGGAAACTTTAATAACCCTAATCTCAAGGTCCAAAAATCTTTTTTTTTTCCATCTTTGGCACTAATGATATTAATTGGGCTGAAGTAATTATGAGAGATTTTAAACCAAAGGAAATGTCTACAAAAGAAATTACTGTTTATCATGGAATTTATCTTACTTGAATCTTTAAATATTTTGGAGTGAATTTCAAAGGAGAGGAATTTGTTCCTAGAAAGGTCTTTAACTTAGGAAATATATCGCCTATGCAAATTCCAATCACTTTCAAACCATATGAAATGTATGGTGAAAAACAAGCTAGAATGGGATAAGAAGAAGTTCAAGTGGAAATCGACGAAGAAGAATCCTCCTTGGAAATCATAGAATTTCCTACTTCATCAAGTGCCATATCCAAAGAAGTAGTTTTTCAAAACCAAGCCAAACTAGCCAAAAATCAAAAGATAATCAAGAAGACTCTCAACCGAATGTCTTCGAAAATGAGAAAGTTTTTCAAAAAAATTGGAATAAAACTTGGAATATCATCTTCTTCATCTTCATTCGCTGAAATCATAGTTTACTAGCTTATGTTATCCTTTCATATTAACATGTATTTCCTTTCCGTATTTCCTATTTCACGTATCGTTCGATTGTAATCTTTCATTAGTTGTAATGTATGTTTTTTCTATCAAAACCACTTGTAAACATCTGTAAAAACACATTAGAATTAAACAAAATAATATAACATAATAAGAAATAACTCAAAATTGTGTTAAAAAAACAAAACACCCAAAATTGTATGGGTATGTCGACATACATGTTCTTATATATTGACATATAAATGTTAGAAATTCAGACTTGGTCAAATTTGAATTTTTTTAATAAATACCTTATGTCTAATCATTTTCAAATGAATTCCAGACTATATATATACCATTTTGTTTCAGAAAAATTCATTTCTACTTATCTATATCTTCTCAAATCACCCTCTTTCTGTATAATCAAAATTATGGCTAATCCTATTCACAGTCTAAGTGAAAATCTTGAAGAAACTCTCAAGTCTTTCAAGAATATCCTATCTATCATTCTCTGCAATAAAAGTCATCAAGAATTAAGTCATATAAAGATGAATGAACAACAAGAAAACACTTTGATGCTATTCATTGGATGATCTCTTCTCTTTCCAGAGATGAAGATAAGACCATCACTGGATCACCTCTCACCAAAGACAACTAAGACTGGGAAGTCATTAAAAAGATCCAATCTTCGGTGGAGATGGATGCACCACAACAAATATGTTTATTTACAGCGTTGAAAAAACGCTGTTATAGCCTTTAACCACTTTTTATGAATGCTTTCTAACAACACGTTATTATAGGTCCTAGATATATCACAATACATTCAAAACCATTGTAGAAAATTGACATACTACAAACTTTCAAATGATGTTGTCCTTATATTTATACAACATTTTATATTGTTTCAGAAATGTTGTTATCTTCACTTTTCTACAACGTTTAGCCATATGTCACAGCATTTCTCGAAGTTTAATATTCTTTATTATCACAGCATTTTGCCACATATCACAGCGTTTCTGGAAGTTTACATGTTCTTTATTATCACAACGTTTTGCCACATATCACAATGTTTTTTTTGCGTCTATCGCAGCATTTACATATTGTAGTATCAAAATATTCATGCATAAACATATCAACATGTAAATATATATCAACCAACAAATTATATAACACAATATTCATAAACATCATCAATAAACAAAGTTTACATAATTTACATAAAAAAATAACACCATAAACTAAATTTACACAATATCCGTCGAGAAAAGTCGTGATATCTATAAATAAAACAAAATTTCCATAAAACAAGTTTGCGCCTAATACTAACAAAATGAACATCTAAAAGTTACCGCTTTCTCCGTAATCAGATACCACAACCGGTCTTATTGTTGAGGGATCTGTAGAAGCGCCTAACGATATTTTGATTATAGCGGAATACACAACGATGCCCATCTCCAATACCTATACACATGTGCTCATGTTAGCATTGGTCATGCTTACACATTAACAAGAAAAACAGTGCTCGACAACAGGAAAAAAGAATACAAGGAGAAAGTCAAAGAAAACGACAAAGCATACATGGTAATATTTTATAATAGTTAGTTAATTTTTATAATGCTTAGATAGTTTTTATTTATTGCTATTATTATTATAGAATACTTGGTAATATTTTATATTTTATATACTTAGTTAACTTTTATAAACTTCTTCTTCGTTTTTATAAAATTAATAAACTTAGTTAAAATTTTAAACTATTTAGTTAATTTTTATAATACTTAGTTAATTTTTAATTATTCCTATAATTATTATAGAATACTTGGTAATATTTTATATTTTTATATACTTAGTTAACGTTTATAAACTAAACTTCTAAATTTTTATAAAATTAGTAAACTTAGTTAATTTTTATAATACTTAGTTAAAACTAAGTTAATTTTTATAATGCTTAGATAATTTTTATAATAGTTAGTTAATTTTTATAATAGTTAGTTAATTTTTTATAAAATTAGTAAACTTAGTTAATTTTTATAATACTTAGTTAATTTTTATAACAGTTAGTTAGTTTTTATAAAATTAATTAATTTAATTAATTTTTTATAATAGTTAGTTAATTTTTATAGTATTTAGTTAATTTTTATAATACTTAGTTAATTTTATAATAATTAGTTAATATGTAATGACCCAAAGATTTTTTATCCTGAAAATCGACACAAATACGCCTCATGTATAACATGTCGACCATTCAAGTATCAGAAATACTGGATTATTTATAGAAAGAAGTTAGAGGGTGAGAAATAGAAAGATAGAAATGTAGAATAGAAGAAAAAGAAGAACAGAATTAGAGTGACGCGAATCTCACAACGGAATGGACAAAATATAATATATAACATCATTTGAAATACAAAATAGTATCAATACTTATGTATGTCATCAGAGTACATTACATATACAATACAACGGAAATGAAACTATATATCTATCGACGAAGCCGTCTGCTTCAAGCACCTTCCAGGATATCTGTAAAATCCTAAACTGCTTGGCTGCCCATTCAAATTTGGGCACCCAAGAGTTTAGGGAAAACATAGAAAAATAAACTCCGGGTCAGTCAAGGGACTGATGTGAGTAAACGATTTTAAACAACTTGTTTAACTTGGAAAAATTCTTTTAAAAGAATCGATAATCGTAAGACCGATCCACACATAAACACGGATGGTTTTTACCTTACGATAACCTAAAACACTTTGAAATTATAATTATTCTGATGTTATAATAATGTCTAGGGTTTCCACAAATAAATTAGAATCTTACTGAACGCTTGCATCTCACGCTCCACATATATTGTATAGAATCAAAACCGCGGGCGCTTATTGGAATTTGGATTCTGAATATGACAAGGTATGGAACCACTTGCCGATAGTGTATCTCTAGAGGGGAATAAACTAGGTTCAACAAGAACATCTTGCAACCCGGCCCACACATGACTGACCTCTCATTTCGCTCGAGTGTATCGAATGTATATCACCAACGGTTGGGATCAGCAACCTTTTCCCGAAAGGGATAACATCGAAACAGATTTAATAAAGAAATGGAATTTCTCTATATAGGTGATTATACACCCTAATGGAGCGACCCACACAGCCATGCTGCCTGCCAACTTTTGTCATTTCCCGGTTGTGAGGCTTGAGGTTAAAATTTACCTTTTAGAATAGTGAATCTTCATTTACTTTGAATGCCACATTGTCAAACCCGTCAAATCACAAATTGATTTCCCCAAAAACACGGTAAAAAGCTAAGAGAAACGAATTCCTCCGCCACCAAACATAGTTTTGAAGAGATCAACTTACGCGATCTGTTAGGTATACTCTATTAGATATTCGTCCGTACAAGTTGTCCTGGGTCTGGACAAACCGAAGGCACCATTCTGTAACAAGAACAGTCCTTGCATAAACACCGTCTTTAGTTGTCTTCAATAATCTATGACTCGTATAAATCCAATCGAAGTGGAATATAGATTCGAATTCTTCGAAATGACAACGTTAATATCTTTTAGGGTCAAGTGATACTTAATAGTAATCAAATCAACATATTTAATGTGGTTTCTATATCCTACTTGATTATCAGGATTTATTTGATAAAATTATTTTACATATAAGATTCAACATACAGATTTAAATGGTGATCTAATACAGAATGATGTGCAAATGTTTACTTTAAACCATTCAAGTTAAAATAATCACAACATAACTATCAAATAAATCAACCATAAATTCCCACAACATAATTTGTCGATTATAGGTCGCTAATTCAAATTCAACCGATCATCATTCAAAATTGGTTAAAAATGATTATTTCCATAATTTATCTATTTAAAGTTGATCCAGTTTACGAGTCTATCCCTTTACAGAAATTGTTGATTATAACAGTAGTGTTGTAATCCATATTATGAGATATAAAACGTTTATTTTAGCTTATACTTTACTTCTGTAAATAAATTAAATAATTAAATCTTTATTAAAACGGGAAGTAAACGATACTTCCCTAATTTCGACATATTCGATTTTTCATCTCAATTCGATTTAATTTGTGAACTACAGAATAATCTTGTTATTAGAAGATTTACCTAATTCCCTTACTATTTTCTTTTACAACTAAACCACATCTACAAACACTTATTTTAAATGTTATTTACTTAGAACTGTGAATAATATTTCTTCTTGACTCTTTTTATTTGATCAACTTGATTTCATTTGAAAATACTATTCCAAGTTATTCATCGAGTCATTTTATTTAATAGATAATAATTTAGGAATATAAATTCCGGACTCTACGAAATGATTAGCGTGATGTCTTTTATGGTTAGCCGATACTTAAGAAAAGAGTTCTACTATTCATTGTTCAATAGAAATAATTATCAACTCAAAATGACTGAATTATATATACTTTTCACTTTATAAACTCTTTAATTTATAAGCTTTGACCAAACAGAATCAGATATTTCTGTATCATTTAAATTCTAGATATTTGACTGTCTTTTACGACAAACAACTAAAATGTGTGCGTCGCACACGATATTTTAATTTAAAATGTCTGCTTGTTTATACGACATTTTATAGCCTTTTTACACTTTGTAAATTATATATTATTTCCAAATAATCATAAATAACTAAATTTATGCTATTTTCTAATTTATATTTTTATTATTTTCTTTTTGTTTCTACTTCTAAAACCTGTTGAACTTCTTAAATTGAGCTACTACGTTTGCTTCCTTTGTTAATGTCTTTCCTTCCACCTGCCTAGAATGTTGACTTCCTTCCTTTCTTAATCCTAAAAATCTCTTTTTATTTATTCTTCTATTTTTCCCTTCTTTTATTTTACTTGATTCCTATTTTTATTTTAAAATTATTTTGATTAAGCCTCGCCCAACAATCCTTTTGCAAACCCATTTCCTTTTGCGGCTTGCTAAGTACCAATTGCTAGTATGAAAAACACCATGCCGTGCATGATGGTTCCAATCCATATCCCATACTCCGCCCAGTACTACATTCCCATTCGCTATTTTACCCAAAGTACCAAGTGCCACTTTCTGCTACCGTACCACCTCTGGTTTTTGCAAGGAAAATGCGTGATCCCCTACTAGTACTTGGCGCAATCATTCCTTCTTCATCACTGGATGTATAGCTGTGCATGTGCACAACCACGTCAGTGACCGCCCTACATCCAACTCCACCCTTTCCGACTGCGTTCCACCACCTGAAGCTAACTCCAACACCTATGGACCCCAATACCCCCTGAATCAAGATCGATGTTGTCAACCCAACTTCACTAGAAAATGACCCCAAGAACTAACCCTGTAACAACCCGCAAATTCTGAACCAATTTAAAAAATTTATTTTAGAAAATTTTAATGAATTTTGAGGTTATAATATAACTTATTATTAATAATAATGGCTAGAATTCATTTTAATCGAAGTTAGAACGAATAAATTTAATTTAAATATAAATGGAATTAGAAATAACGCGGTAGTTTGAAAAGACAAACTTGAACTTTGACTGACCGTACAGGATGCAAAATTTAACGGATTTTAGTGAAACCAAAAATATTAGAATCTATTTAAAAATATCTTTCTAACGAATCTGAAAAATTGAAATTTCATAGCGGAAATCAAAAGTTATGGCCAATTCAATTTTTAGTAAGGTCGCTGTAGAATATATATATTATATATGGCCCAAAAGGCTACTTTTCACATATGAATGAATTTCGACTCGAAACCACTTCCATTGTGTTCGGAATGACGTTTCTACATTGGAAAACAATAAACACTAATATATTTTGAGTTTCAGAAATTATTTGTTTAAAAATGTATTTTTAATATTAAATATATTGGCCTTAAAAATAGTCAATTTTCAAACGACCTCCGTTTTGGATGAAACCACTTTTGTTGGAACCGGAATGTCAAATTATAGCTAGGTTTCAATTTTCAGAATTTTTCGAATTAATATGTGAGCGTGGCGAAATAAAATGTGTTTTGACTATTTTCAGTTAAATTTGAACGCCTTAAAAATAGCCATTTTTCAAACAGTCTCAGAATTCGACGAAAATAATTTTGTTGGATTCGTATCGTCATAAGAAAGCTGAAAATATTTTTTTTAGAATTTTCTGAGGTCGTATGTGGCCCCGGCATATTTAAATGTACGGTCAATATATAATTAATTAATTTTTAATGGAATTTTAAATAAAATATATACAAATTTCGGAATTGGACCCCGGGACCTATCCTATTGCGCTCAGAAGGTGTCAAAACCTTAAGAACGATAGTAAGCAGGCCCAAATCAGAGAAAGTCTGAAAATCCACCTTTTAAGCACATTTTTCGAGATTAAATAATAAAATAATATTAAAAATCCAAAACCCTAATTCATGGCCAGCTGCCGCCTTTCATTCGAAGGCCAGAAATTTCCCAACTTCAAACACTAATTTCTCTCAATCTGTTCAGCGAAAATCAACATATGATATACCAAATCGAAGCTCTTCGAGAGACCTTTCCATCCATACGGTTAAGATCGGGTTTTGATTCACGGATTTCGCGAATTCTCGACCTGAAGTGGCTGCGTTTTGATGGGTCTCGCGGGTGGTAGAGGGAGCTGAGCTCCATGGGATTGGTGGCGCTGGGAGGAGGTGGCGCCGGCTTCGAGGTGGAAGGTTCGGATAGGCCTCTGGCGGTCTCGTTCGGCGTGCGCAGGAGGAGAGAGGACGGCAAGAATGGGTTCGGCTGAACATCATACGACGGGGAAGAAGAGGTTAATTAATATTTTATTAATTTAATTTATTTAATTTAATTTATGCGAACTTTAAAAATCAATATCTCTCTCATACGAGGCCCGATTGACGAACCGTAAGTTGCGTTGGACTCGTCTTCCCGAGAGCTTCGCGATGGCGCAGACTAGAGCTGATTCCGAGACAGTCAAATTTTCAGCGAAAATAAATGTGAGAATTTCTGATTTAATGATTTAATAAATTTAATTAATTATTTTATTGTTGTTAAATAATTATCTGGTTGTTGTTTAATTGGATCTGCGTCGTGATAAGATTGTAGATTTTGTTTTTGATTGATTGTAATTCTGTTTGTGTTGAAAATGTGATGATGTTTGATATGTTATTGAAATGCATAATTAGAGATCCATGTGTGCTAATCCATATTATGATTTATACCTTTTAATTGAATTGATTTAAATAATCAATTCATACAAATTTTATTATGTCATTTCTTTTAATTGAATTGATTTAGCTAATCGATTCATACAAAATATATTATGTCACTTTTTGAATTTATTGGGGAAAACAAAAGGACAAATATATCTTTATTTGCGCTCCTTATCGCAAATAAAACTCACACATTAGAAATGTATCTATATTTGCGCTCCTTATCGCAAATAAAACATAAATGTTAGAAATACATTTTTATTTGGATTCATTATCGCAAATAAAACATGACTAGCAAAACATAGTTATTAAAACCAATATATTCAATTTTGTCAAAACATAGTTATTAAAACCAATATATTCATTTTGTCAAATATGGTTATTAAAACCAAACATCTGCTTTTTTCAAAACATATCTATTAGAAACAAAGCATTTAATTTTGTCAAACATGGTTATGGAAACAAAGTATTCATCTGTGTCAAATTTTGTTGATTTAAAACAAAAGTAGTGCTTTTGTCAAAACCTGTTAGTGTAGACAAAAGTAATGTTTTGTCGAGCATGTTAACTGAAATAAAATATATATTGAAAATAGAATTAGTTCTTTTATTTGCATTCACAAATGCAAATAAACATTTAAATTAAAGTCTATTCTTTTATTTGCATTCACAAATGCAAATATATATTAAAAGTAAAGTTTGTTCTTTTATTTGCACTACTCGGTGCAAATATCCTTTGATAATAAAATTTGTCCTTTTATTTGCATTTACTAATGCAAACATACGTTTAAAATAAAATTTTATCCTTTTATTTGCATTTACCAATGCAAATATACATTGGAAATAGAATTTATCCTTTTATTCACATTCATCAATGCGAATATATTTTGAAATCAAAATTTATTCTTTTATTTGCATTTACAAATGCAAATATATTTTGAAATTGAAGTTTATTCTTTTATTTACATTTACATATGTAAATATACAGTGAAATTAAAGTTTATTCTTTTATTTACATTCACATATGTAAATATGCTATGAAAATAAGATTTGTTCTTTTATTTGCATTTCCAAATGCAAATATATATTGGAAAATAAAATTGTTCTTTTATTTGCATCCTCTAATGAAAATATACATTGGAATTATACCAACGTTCTTTTAATTGTCATTAGAGTATATAAGAAAATGTACGTAGATTAAATTTGCCGTCTAGTTGTGTCAAAGTTAGATTACAATAAAAAAATTCATTTCATTGTTTTACATTAAAACATGATTTTTGGCAAAATATAGTTATTCAAATAATAACATCCATTTTGTCACTCTAAATGAATGAATTGAAAATGTTAATTATTTTGTCATTGTAAAAGAATGAATAACTAGACATTCATATTTTTATCATTAAAGTAAAATAGGCAAAAACACACATTTTTGTCTAAATTAAAGGAATGAAACAAAATATAGCATTTGTATGTTAGATTAGAATTGAAATAAAGGATTTCACCTTTAATTTCAATTAGTTAGAATGAAATAGTGTTAAAATTAAAGAGGTACATTTTTATTGTCATTTTATATACAATAAAAGGTGAAAATAAAAAGGTAGTATTTTTATTGACATTCTATATGCAATGAAAATAGTAGATTTAAAGGTAGTATTTTTATTGACATGTTAATATGCAATACAATAGAAGAGCTTAAAATATGAATCACTACTTTTTATTTTGTTAAACTAGAATTGTTGACAAAATAAAATTACGACTTTATAATCACTTTGTTGAAATAGAATTGTCAACAAAATGCTTATATCGCTTATATACATTTTTGGGTTGAAACCAAATTTTTATGCAAATAGAATAATCATTTTTATTTGCATAATGAACAATGAAATTTATATGCAGTGATACTAATCATTTTAAATTGCATATCATACAATTGAATTTATAGGCAAATATATAAAAATCATATTTTTTTTATTTGCAGTCTATATTAGAATTTATATTCTAAAATAAGAATGATATTATCGGTCAAATACATACATTGGGAATGTAGAGAGAAATTATTTGAGTAAAATACATTTTTATTCGACATTAGGAATAAATGACATGTTTATTATCATCATCAACTTGTTAGCAAAACTGAAATTGGTTAAATCCATTAACCAATTATTTGTTTATTTTTAGAACTGTTGTTGGTTGAAAACCCCACACGGGTGTTGGGATGAAAATTTATATACACTAATCCCAATATTTAATTGTATGTTGATCGTTTGATCGACAGGCTGCGATGAGCGTTATTATTTAATTTTAACGCTTTCATAGTGGAATTTACACTTTGGATGTAATGGATGACTTGATGGTTTTTACTGTTACTATCATATATATGATGTGTGTGAAATCCATATAATCCAAATAATATGGTAAATGTTTGAGTCGCATTTCGATTCAGGTGTTCTTTTAAATAAGAATATATATTTTTTACATTAGAAATCATTTTTATATAAAGTTTATATATTTTCAAAATATAGATTGTTAATTAAGTATATGTTAAAACAAAGAATATTGGTAAAGGATAAAAAATTTGTAATATAAAGAATACCTTTCATTTAGAGTCTTTATATAAAGAATGTTCTTATGATTATTTTAAAATATGTTTTTAAAAGGGTTACTAGCATTTGCAATTATATTTTGTGATATGAAATAAATTGAGATGTGAAGTGGATTTATCGTGGACGATGTTTTAAACGACATTTGTCCTTTAATCCAATTTACATTGAAATTATTATTTGGAATTTATAAATCTATTTTATAGATTTAAAAAGGCATTTTCTAAAAATCAAGTTTTTCCAATTTAATATATTAAATAGGAATTAAGTGGAAATTCGATTGGTAATAATCGAAATGGGCTTCTGTAAAAGAAGACCGATATTATATATGGAATTTAAGAGGCTTTGCCGTTATTCCATTTATATTGTTAGTCCGATACAGAAATTTATATCGATTATGTATTGATTTGAAATCTGTGGAATTCCATATTTTGGAAATTGATTTATAGATTTTATTTTTAAATATTTATCTTTGATAAGATTAATGAGAATCTTTTAATTGAATATCTTATCAAAAGAATATTCTGAGTTGGGATGTGACGAAATGTGTGATTTTCCAATATTTGTTTTTAATCCCAAAATACGTGAGTTATTCAGAAAGACCGGGTTTAACCCATTCTGAATAATCATCACGACGATCAAGAGTTGAAGACGAAGACGGTGATTGAAGACCGAAGGTTTTCACATCGTTGGGATGATGATGACTGGTATCTTGAATTGGGATTGACCTTCCAAGGCAAGGTATTTGGTAATGATCGCCCAAACGCATTTGGAGATCGACGGACACGATGTTTCGCTCAGACCCAGAGCGGACTTGTAAATGAATTGCGTGTCTGACATTGTATTCCTTTCTACTGTATTTGTTGAACGCTACTGATTATATATTTCTGTTTGGTGGTGAAGAATTTATTCTTTACTTATCACCCTTCTCTAAGACGTATGAGCTTAGAGGTTATATATATATTGGTAGATGATCAATAATATGGTAGGGTCTGACAATGTGGCACGCCAAGATGCAAATTGATCAAGGCTTTTGTTGAAAAGCAGGGCCTTGTGGTTGATGATCAAAGCATAGCCTATTACGGCATAGCTTTGTGTATATCGTGACTTCGCGAGCCTCACACCCCGATATGAGTCAAAAACGGGATATGGACCGTAGGGAGTGCACACATTTCTTTCTAGCTAGTGGTAGTGTCAGTGCTTTAACACGGCCTGGCATTTTACTTATGTGGATGATGGATTTTGAGGCGCCTCGGATTTTTGTAGGCCGATAGTGGTCATATTATAGGTTCAAAGGAACCGGGAAGCGTGTGATCAGGCATAACCAATCCACTGTCGATAGGCGGGGACCGGCCCTACCGCATCCAAGGGTTCACTGCGTGGGATCCTGAGGCATTTGCTAGAGTGTCTCGAATCGGAGAGGAGCTTGCCCCTAGCCTCGACTCATGATGGAAATCCAACTTCCAATACGACCTTGCGGTTTTGATTGTAAACTTATATATGGCGACATAGTATATGGTACCTATGCCATCTAAGATTAATACATTTATGTTGAAATGTTTTAAATATATATATACACACTAATAATAATATCGTTTTTACGTATCAAGCATCTTTTGACCATTATAAGGTAAAACCCTATCCTCTGGTGTGCGTTGCATTGTGTGATGGGACCTGGGTCTTATAATGGTTTCATTTTTCTAAAAAGCATTACGTTATTTGACGATTTACTTTAATTATGCACTGGCAATCCAATGGAGTAAACCCGTTCCGCGTTAGCGGCGTGGTCCTGTGATTAGCCTACTTATTAGATAAGTTAAGTTAAGAATTCTCACACCAGTCCCACGACTGACCAGTAGTTTGTTTCACTTTGCAAACTCGGGTGCCCTCTTTCCACACGGGCAGTCGAGTAGCTTTTTGCAGATATAGTTAAGCAGGATCCTGGATTGAAGTCTAAAGCTGGGTCCAGAATATTGATGGCCTTCCGCTGAGATTAGTTCCGCTGCAATGTATTTAATTTATTGTAAATGTATCTTCCGCTGTATTATTTATTGATGTACTCTGATATATTCTATACTCTTATGTAACATTTATTATTGATGTTATAAAAGTTTGTGTTGTTGTTCTGATGTGTTGTATGCCCAAAGTTAACGTACGCGGGTTTTGAACGGTCTTAATCGATCTTGCGATCGATTGGGGTCGGCCGAAATCCGGGTCATTACAGCTGGTATCAGAGCGAGGTTAGCTCAAATCTTTGGGGTACAATTCATTAGAACTAAATGGAAGACTCATCAGAGGTTGGATTAGTAATATCCAATAGGAATACTCATTAGAGATAGGATCAGCAGTATCCTAGAATGAGAATACTCGTTAGAGATGGGGTTAGCAATGCCCTAGAATGAGTCAGAGTGGAGAATTCATAATTAACGTACTTATTATTATATATATTTCGATTTTCTGAAAATATGATTTTGAATATATAAAAGTTAAATATTTTGAAAATTTAATCAACTAATTAATTGATGATTGTGTTGTGTGAATATCAATTCAAATAATAAAATTATTAAACAATTAAAGAATGAAAATTAATTAAATTAGTTAAATAAACAACTTTAGCTTCATTTCCTTTTCGAGGACGAAAAGATTTTAAGTGGGGGAGATTGTAACAACCCGCAAATTCTGAACCAATTTAAAAATTTTATTTTAGAAAATTTTAATGAATTTTGAGGTTATAATATAACTTATTATTAATAATAATGGCTAGAATTTATTTTAATCGAAGTTAGAACGAATAAATTTAATTTAAATATAAATGGAATTAGAAATAACGCGGTAGTTTGAAAAGTCAAACTTGAACTTTGACTGACCGTACATGATGCAAAATTTAACGGATTTTAGTGAAACCAAAAATATTAGAATCTATTTAAAAATATCTTTCTAACGAATCTGAAAAATTGAAATTTCATAGCGGAAATCAAAAGTTATGGCCAATTCAATTTTTAGAAAGGTCGCTGTAGAATATATATATATATATATATATATATATATATATATATATATTATATATGGCCCAAAAGGCTAATTTTCACAAATGAAAGAATTTCGACTCGAAACCACTTCCATTGAGTTCAGAATGACGTTTCTGCATTGAAAAACAGTAAACACTTATATATTTTGAGTTTCAGAAATTATTTGTTTAGAAATGTATTTTTAATATTAAATATATTAGCCTTAAAAATTGTCATTTTTCAAACAACCTCCGTTTTCGACGAAACCACTTTTGTTGGAACCGGAATGTCAAATTTTTGCTAGATTTCAATTTTCAGAATTTTTCGAATTAATATGTGAGCGTGGCGAAATAAAATGTGTTTTGACTATTTTCAGTTAAATTTGAAAGCCTTAAAAATAGCCATTTTTCAAACAGTCTCAGAATTCGACGAAAATAATTTTTTTGGATTCGTATCATCATAAGAAAGCTAAAAATATTTTTTTTAGAATTTTCTGAGGTCGTATGTGTCCCCGGCATATTTAAATGTACGGTCAATATTTAATTAATTAATTTTTAATGGAATTTTAAATAAAATATATACAAATTTCGGAATTGGGCCCCGGGACTTATCCCATTGCGTTCAGAAGGTGCCAAAACCTTAAGAACGACAGTAAGCAGGCCCAAATCAGAGAAAGTCCGAAAATCCACCTTTTAAGCACATTTTTAGAGATAAAATAATATTAAAAATCCGAAACCCTAATTCATGGCCAGCCGCCGCCTTTCATTCGAAGGCCAGAAATTTCCCAACTTCAAACACTAATTTCTCTCAATCTGTTCAACGAAAATCGACATATGATATACCAAATCGAAGCTCTTCGAGAGACCCTTCCATCCATACGGTTAAGATCGGGTTTTGATTCACGGATTTCGCGAATTCTCGACCTGAAGTGGCTGCATTTTGATGGGTCTCGCGGGTGGTAGAGGGGGCCGAGCTCCATGGGATTGGTGGCGCTGGGAGGAGGTGGCGCCGGCTTCGAGGTGGAAGGTTCGGATCGGCCTCTGGCGGTCTCGTTCAGCGCGCGCAGGAGGAGAGAGGACGACAAGAATGGGTTCGACTGAAACATCATACGACGGGGAAGAAGAGGTTAATTAATACTTTATTAATTTAATTAATTTATTTAATTTAATTTATGCGAACTTTAAAAATCAATATCTCTCTCATACGAGGCCCGATTGACGAACTGTAAGTTGCGTTGGACTCGTCTTCCCGAGAGCTTCGCGATGGCGCAGACCAGAGCTGATTCCGAGGCAGTCAAATTTTCAGCGAAAATCAATGTGAGAATTTCTGATTTAATGATTTAATAAATTTAATTAATTATTTTATTGTTGTTAAATAATTATCTGGTTGTTGTTTAATTGGATCTGCGTCGTGATAAGATTGTAGATTTTGTTTTTGATTGATTGTAATTCTGTTTGTGTTGAAAATGTGATGATGTTTGATATGTTATTGAAATGGATAATTAGAGATCCATGTGTGCTAATCCATATTATGATTTATACCTTTTAATTGAATTGATTTAAATAATCAATTCATACAAATTTTATTATGTCATTTCTTTTAATTGAATTGATTTAGCTAATCAATTCATACAAATTATATTATGTCACTTTTTGAATTTATTGGGGAAAACAAAAAGACAAATATATCTTTATTTGCGCTCCTTATCGCAAATAAAACTCACACATTAGAAATGTATCTATATTTGCGCTCCTTATCGCAAATAAAACATAAATGTTAGAAATACATTTTTATTTGGATTCATTATCGCAAATAAAACATGACTAGCAAAACATAGTTATTAAAACCAATATATTCAATTGTCAAAACATAGTTATTAAAACCAATATATTCATTTTGTCAAATATGGTTATTAAAACCAAACATCTGCTTTTGTCAAAACATATCTATTAGAAACAAAGCATTTAATTTTGTCAAACATGGTTATGGAAACAAAGTATTCATCTGTGTCAAATTTTGTTGATTTAAAACAAAAGTAGTGCTTTTGTCAAAACCTGTTAGTGTAGACAAAAGTAATGTTTTGTCGAGCATGTTAACTGAAATAAAATATATATTGAAAATAGAATAAGTTCTTTTATTTGCATTCACAAATGCAAATAAACATTTAAATTAAAGTCTATTCTTTTATTTGCATTCACAAATGCGAATATATATTAAAAGTAAAGTTTGTTCTTTTATTTGCACTACTCGGTGCAAATATCCTTTGATAATAAAATTTGTCCTTTTATTTGCATTTACTAATGCAAACATACGTTTAAAATAAAATTTTATCCATTTTTTTGCATTTACCGAT
This sequence comes from Allium sativum, assembly GCA_030737875.1. Classification (NCBI taxonomy): domain Eukaryota; kingdom Viridiplantae; phylum Streptophyta; class Magnoliopsida; order Asparagales; family Amaryllidaceae; genus Allium; species Allium sativum. The sequence goes on from CM060911.1 coordinate 186,188,995, forward strand.
GCAAATATACATTGGAAATAGAATTTATCCTTTTATTCACATTCACCAATGCGAATATATTTTGAAATCAAAATTTATTCTTTTATTTGCATTTACAAATGCAAATATATTTTGAAATTGAAGTTTATTCTTTTATTTACATTTACATATGTAAATATACATTGAAATTAAAGTTTATTCTTTTATTTACATTCACATATGTAAATATGCTATGAAAATAAGATTTGTTCTTTTATTTGCATTTCCAAATGCAAATATATATTGGAAAACAAAATTGTTCTTTTATTTGCATCCGCTAATGCAAATATACATTGGAATTATACCAACATTCTTTTAATTGTCATTAGAGTATATAAGAAAATGTACGTAGATTAAATTTGCCGTCTAGTTGCGTCAAAGTTAGATTACAATAAAAAAATTCATTTTATTGTTTTACATTAATACATGATTTTTGGCAAAATATAGTTATTCAAAAAATAACATTCATTTTGTCACTCTAAATGAATGAATTGAAAATGTTCATTATTTTGTCATTGTAAAAGAATGAATAACTAGACATTCATATTTTTATCATTAAAGTAAAATAGGCAAAAACACACATTTTTGTCTAAATTAAAGGAATGAAACAAAATATAGCATTTGTACGTTAGATTAGAATTGAAATAAAGGATTTCACCTTTAATTTCAATTAGTTAGAATGAAATAGTGTTAAAATTAAAGAGGTACATTTTTATTGTCATTTTATATACAATAAAAGGTGAAAATAAAAAGGTAGTATTTTTATTGACATTCTATATGCAATGAAAATAGTAGATTTAAAGGTAGTATTTTTATTGACATGTTAATATGCAATACAATAGAAGAGCTTCAAATATGAATCACTGCTTTTTATTTTGTTAAACTAGAATTGTTGACAAAATAAAATTACGACTTTATAATCACTTTATTGAAATAGAATTGTCAACAAAATGCTTATATCGCTTATATACATTTTTGGGTTGAAACCAAATTTTTATGCAAATAGAATAATCATTTTTATTTGCATAATGAACAATGAAATTTATATGCAGTGATACTAATCATTTTAAATTGCATATCATACAATTGAATTTATAGGCAAATATATAAAAATCATTTTTTTTATTTGCAGTCTATATTAGAATTTATATTCTAAAATAAGAATGATATTATCGGTCAAATACATACATTGGGAATGTAGAGAGAAATTATTTGAGTAAAATACATTTTTATTCGACATTAGGAATAAATGACATGTTTGATTATTATCATCAACTTGTTAGCAAAACTGAAATTGGTTAAATCCATTAACCAATTATTTGTTTATTTTTATGAACTGTTGTTGGTTGAAAACCCCACACGGGTGTTGGGATGAAAATTTATATACACTAATCCCAATATTTAATTGTATGTTGATCGTTTGATCGACAAGTTGCGATGAGCGTTATTATTTAATTTTAACGCTTTCACAGTGGAATTTACACTTTGGATGTAATGGATGACTTGATGGTTTTTACTGTTATTATCATATATATGATGTGTGTGAAATCCATATAATCCAAATTATATGGTAAATGTTTGAGTCGCATTTCGATTCAGGTGTTCTTTTAAATAAGAATATATATTTTTTACATTAGAAATCCTTTTTATATAAAGTTTATATATTTTCAAAATATAGATTGTTAACTAAGTATATGTTAAAACAAAGAATATTGGTAAAGGATAAAAAAATTGTAATATAAAGAATACCTTTCATTTAGAATCTTTATATAAAGAATGTTCTTATGATTATTTTAAAATATGTTTTTAAAAGGGTTACTAGCATTTGCAATTATATTTTGTGATATGAAATAAATTGAGATGTGAAGTGGATTTATCGTGGATGATGTTTTAAACGACATTTGTCCTTTAATCCAATTTACATTGAAATTATTATTTGGAATTTATAAATCTATTTTATAGATTTAAAAAGGCATTTTTTAAATATCAAGTTTTTCCAATTTAATATATTAAATAGGAATTAAGTGGAAATTCGATTGGTAATAATTGAAATGGGCTTCTGTAAAAGAAGACCGATATTATATATGGAATTTAAGAGGCTTTGCCGTTATTCCATTTATATTGTTAGTCCGATACAGAAATTTATATCGATTATGTATTGATTTGAAATCTGTGGAATTCCATATTTTGGAAATTGATTTATAGATTTTATTTTTAAATATTTATCTTTGATAAGATTAATGAGAATCTTTTAATTGAATATCTTATCAAAAGAATATTCTGAGTTGGGATGTGACGAAATGTGTGATTTTCCAATATTTGTTTTTAATCCCAAAATACGTGAGTTATTCAGAAAGACCGGGTTTAACCCATTTTGAATAATCATCACGACGATCAAGAGTTGAAGACGAAGACGGTGATTGAAGACCGAAGGTTTTCACATCGTTGGGATGATGATGACTGGTATCTTGAATTGGGATTGGCCTTCCAAGGCAAGGTATTTGGTAATGATCGTCCAAACGCATTTGGAGATCGACGGACACGATGTTTCGCTCAGACCCAGAGCGGACTTGTAAATGGATTGCGTGTCTGACATTGTATTCCTTTCTACTGTATTTGTTGAATGCTACTGATTATATATTTCTATTTGGTGGTGAAGAATTTATTCTTTACTTATCACCCTTCTCTAAGACGTATGAGCTTAGAGGTTATATATATATTGGTAGATGATCAATAATATGGTAGGGTCTGACAATGTGGTACGCCAAGATGCAAATTGATCAAGGATTTTGTTGAAAAGCAGGGTCTTGTGGTTGATGATCAAAGCATAGCCTATTACGTCATAGCTTTGTGTATATCGTGACTTCGCGAGCCTCACACCCCGGTATGAGTCAAAAACGGGATATGGACCGTAGGGAGTGCACACATTTCTTTCTAGCTAGTGGTAGTGTCAGTGCTTTAACACGGCCTGGCATTTTACTTACGTGGATGATGGATTTTGAGGCGCCTCGGATTTTTATAGGCCGATAGTGGTCATATTATAGGTTCAAAGGAACAGGGAAGCGTGTGTTCAGGCATAACCAATCCACTGCCGATAGGCGGGGACCGGCCCTACCGCATCCAAGGGTTCACTGCGGGGGATCCTGAGGCATTTGCTAGAGTGTCTCGAATCGGAGAGGAGCTTGCCCCTAGCCTCGACTCATGATGGAAATCCAACTTCCAATACGACCTTGCGGTTTTGATTGTAAACTTATATATGGCGACATAGTATATGGTACCTATGCCGTCTAAGATTAATACTTTTATGTTGAAATGTTTTAAATATAAATATACACACTAATAATAATATCGTTTTTACGTATCAAGCATCTTTTGACCATTATAAGGTAAAACCCTATCCTCTGGTGTGCGTTGCATTGTGTGATGGGACCTGGGTCTTATAATGGTTTCATTTTTCTAAAAATCATTACGTTATTTGACGATTTACTTTAATTATGCACTGGCAATCCAATGGAGTAAACCCGTTCCGCGTTAGCGGCGTGGTCCTGTGATTAGCCTACTTATTAGATAAGTTAAGTTAAGAATTCTCACACCAGTCCCACGACTGACCTGTAGTTTGTTTCACTTTGCAAACTCGGGTGCCCTCTTTCCACACGGGCAGTCGAGTAGCTTTTTGCAAATATAGTTAAGCAGGATCCTGGATTGAAGTCTGAAGCTGGGTCCAGAATATTGATGGCCTTCCGCTGAGATTAGTTCCGCTGCAATGTATTTAATTTATTGTAAATGTATCTTCCGCTGTATTATTTATTGATGTACTCTGATATATTCTGTACTCTGATGTAACATTTATTATTGATGTTATAAAAGTCTGTGTTGTTGTTCTGATGTGTTGTATGCCCAAAGTTAACGTACGAGGGTTTTGAACGGTCTTAATCGATCTTGCGATCGATTGGGGTCGGGCGAAATCCGGGTCGTTACAAACCCCCCTATGTCACCTCCGTCCTTCCGAAAGTTCTGTGCCACCTCCGTCCTCCTCGCTGACCTCTGGCGCACCACCTCCACAACTCCTGGCCCACTCGATCAAGTGGGGATCCCATACGAGCCTCTTAAAAACCCGAACGAAAACCGTTCTTCAAAACATAAACTACACCGTCCCATCACCTCCTACCATCGGAGCTTGCCAAACCCGGTCCGTACATTCTTCTATACCCAAGGATACTCCCTAAATAGCAGTTTCATGTTTCAATGATTAAATCCCATAAATTAAATACTTTCCCCAAACCCCTAAATAAAATTATATTTCGAGATATAGAGCATATAAATTTTGGAAAAATAGTTTAGAAATCATGATTTGCTATTACCCGATTAATCATATCTCAAAATTTAATTCTATGATAATAAAGTTTCTATGTATGAATCACTACCTACTGATGTTCTTGTATGAACAGAGGAATGACAATTTCTTTCTTCCTTCTTTTATCAGATTCTTCCTTTCGTATAAGAATATCATGATTTGTTTACATTGGTTTTGTTTTTAAAATTATACTATAACCATATATTGACAATTTTTCTGAATGACACCAGTCCTAATACTTGCTAGATTATCAGGTTATGGATTTTAAAGGTTGTTAAAGAAAGATTTTCATCAGTTTGAACATACTGATAGTGTTAACAGTGGTCACCCAACCCAGATTTATTTTAGAAGAGATGACATACATCTTTACACATATATAATCTGTATCATGGTATAGTTTTTAAATGAATACAAGAGAGGTTTTCCCATCATGTTTGCTCTGTCATTCGTTTTGCTCTTTGAACTTTTATGTATGCTTACTGCTTTTCATAACTTTAAATGTCCATATAAACTTATATACATCTTTAATATATATGTTGTTTATAATAACCAACAGTGAAGGTTTCTAAATGGAAAAGAGAAGAGTTTGTTTACAACAAATTTGTTTTACTGTCTCTGGTTAAACAAGATAACAGTGGGAGTTTGATTTGTGATCTACTTCATGTTTTAACCTTTTACTTTTATATTTGTTTACAGGGTTATGTACATCAACACAAATCACTCCCAAACATATACACATCTAAAATAAAAAAACAAAATGGGTAAGTTACTCGTAGTTTTACTATTTTAACACACTGCATATTTAATGGTAACAAAGATTCTAATTCCTTATGTAGCTCAAGAAATTTTATTATGACTGGCATCATATAGGACTAGCAAAGATATATCAAACAATATATTCAACTGATTATTGAAAACTAAGAATTTTATGTGAATTTAACTCACCTATGTATTTACAGGTTTTATGCATACATATTCTGGTATATTTCATTTCCAGATTTCAATTAATCTACACATTTAGGCACTTGTTCATTTAACATACCTAGTAAATAAAATGAGATAATTCATTCATATTGATCACAGTTTTGGTTCTTTACTAGTTTCAGGTTTATTCATATTTCATTCTTGTGTATATATACATATTTGCCTAATTTTATATATGACTTGGTAATAGATTAAATTGGAAAGGAAGGTTTTCTCACTTGTTTTAGTGTTCTCTGTTCTTATGTTCTGTGTTAGTTAGTTTCATGCTTTGCATAGAAATCCACACACGCAGGCACACATATGCATCATAATAGAATAACATTAGACACAACAGCAAATATATTTAAGTATAACAGTAAAGAGTGATGTTTACTCACATTCTACTTACATTTGGTGTTTCACCTCATTATTTCCAGATTTTCTCTTGCCAACCTTTTCTTCCATCTTATTCCAAGTTTTCATTTCAATTTAGTTCGAAAGCCGATGGGTTTGTGTGAATCATATACAACAGTTAAGTGTATTTATAGATGAAGTAGAGAACAAACTATGGTATAACTTATAAGCTAAAACAGAGTAGATATATGGTTGCTATGAGGGGTGTGAAAGCTGCGACAATAGGTGATTGGAAAGAAAAGATAGCAACTCCGTGTGATCTTCTAAAATATGCTATGCGCACCTAGTTCATAGTTTCCTTTTGTACCAGCATATGTAGTTATGTGTTTTCAAACTACAAACTTAGCCCTTAAGTATGTTAAAGTGATGTTATGAGTTGTCTTTGCTTGATTGAAAGGATGTGCAATTCGTTTTGAAAAGGGCAGCAACTCCAGCTTGTTTTGGAGGCTAAATAACTCATGACCAGTCATCATATGACTACGCAATTGCATACTCTTCCATATGTAAATGGTTATCAGGTCATAGCTGCAATTGGAAAAGTGTAGGTTGCATTTATGTAGCTGCTGCTGCATGTTCTTTGAGGTGAAAGTGATGTATTGTTAAGTCTTATCACTATATATTTTACAGCCTATATCCAAGTCATTCTTTAGAGGTATCAATAGGCACATAAGGCCATGTGCTACAAGTAATAAAAATCATCCTTTGTTGCTAAGCAATATCACACACTTTGTAACACCCCGTATATTCTATAACAGTGAAATTCATAAATTAAAGTATAGTTAATTCTAATGAAAGAATTAAGAGAAATGGCTTACGCCATTGCGTTCGTCTCGGAATTCTGGTTTAGATAGAGTCTGAGTTTGCGTGAAACGGACTTCATATGAAGGAGTTATGATCTTCGGAAGTTTCAGAATAAATTTGAAATTCAAAAACAACTCAGAACAGGTTTAAAATTCGAATTTGAGTTCAAACTGGGCTGGGCGGGAAAATTCCTGCCCAGTGACCAGGTCGACACTAGTGTCGACTGGGCAGTCGACCTGCACCCCCCCCCCAAGTCGACTGCGCAGTCGACTTGGGTGTCGACCTGCAGGTCGACTTGCCTGGTCGGCCTGACCAGGTGGGTTTGGCCCTGGTTCGACTTCTGGTGTGCTGTACGGTCTGATTTCCCTCCCTGTTTGCATCTGACGGCTCAAAGTAACTTGAAAACTCTATAAATACACACTAAGACTCAACTAATTCACATAAGAAAATAAGAGAGGAGTCGTCGTGCTTCCAGGAAGGAGTTGATCGTAGCCGCCAAGAATCAAACTAAGAAGAAAATTAAAGTCTAATCAAATCAATCAACAAATTGCTACCCAAAGGAGAGCACCTCCAAATTCAGAAAACAGAAATCAGAAAACAAGATCTCGTCACACGTTGTAAGTATAGTGGTCTTTCAGAATCTGAATAAAATTATGATGTGATACGATGTAATTGAGAATAGAATTATATTATTGTTGTATAATGATGTAGATCTTGTGTATTGTAATGTTTCTATCGTGATTTTGTGTATTGATTAGTGGCATAAATGGGTCGATGCAAGTTTATTATACGATTGTATATGAAAGTAATTGCAATTGCAAGTTTGTGGCAAAATCTATGATTAGATCCCTCACATGTTTATGTTAATATCCCCTTTATGTTTATGTTGATATCATGGGCCATATACTTATGTAAACATATCCTAGATCTGAGATCTTTTATGGCTACATGACTCAAAACTTATGTATACATCTTAGATCCATTACAAGTATGATTAGAACTATGTTAAATGCAGTTTGGGTTACATAAACTACGCAAGTTCATGTGGAAATAGACTATATATATTAGATTTGGACATTTTTGGGTTAATTTACAACATGCTAGTTTTGTGTTCGACATTATGCCAAGTTAATATGTTAAAACCCAAGTTTGTATAAATCTACATATGCCATCCCATGTGACACCCATTTAGTTGTATGCCAATTTTGAATGCAAGTTCACATGATCCAATGTTTATGTCAACGCCAATTTGCAAGTTCATGCGCTACACCTTCTATATATCATAGAAATATTATATGTTCTGGATTTCCCCTTTTCTCACGTTTATCAAGTTGGGCTGAATTGTGTCGAGCCCAACATTAGTACGTACAAACGAGGGTAATAGCGTTGGGTGTAAAAACATGATATAATAAATATGTTGGCATGTTTGGCGCGTGCCAATGACTGTGGCATTTTGAGCGGTATAAATTGTTATACCCAAATTAAAAGACGACATGACATTTACATAAACAATGAACTATGTAAATCTAGAAAAGATGACATGTTTGACCCGAGGTTGGATTGAGTTGTGACATAAACCTGCCCGGACCCGCTCGGCTGTCCAGTAGTCACAACAATACCTATCCAATGTGGGTGGTTAAACATTGAGCCCAATAAAGACCCGAGGTTAGACTGAACTACGGTGTAAACCTGCCCAGAACCAACCGGCACATCCAGTAACCGTAGTGATATCTGTCTAATGTGAGTGGTCGGTGCTCTAAAAGGCTAAGGACATGTGGTAGGGTTAAGTCAACTGAAAACACTTAACCAAAGATTCAACATGTTAACAAATATTGATGGGTGGGGTTAGGTATATACAGACACTTAACCACTTAACATGTTTGACAAGAAAAACCTGGTAACGTAGGGACCCGTTTCAGCAGTAACCCAATTTAGGTATCAACGGTACCCTGAAACTAGGTAGGGTGGGGCACGATTACTGGGCTGATTGTAAGCGGTCAAATAACGGAAATTGTTGGGTGCAAGTGTAGGTCTAACAGTGTGCGGTCGTGCACGCACTCCGAAGCAGACAAGCAGGGCACTGGGGGCACCAGTAGTATAACCTATGTCTTCTAGTAATTGTGTCGGGGCCGCCACCATGGGTCTTGATACACCCCATGGTGGGACCAGCATAGGTATCTACACTTCTTGGGGTAGCCGTAAGACACACGTACGAGTAGGAGCCGTTCTTTAGAAAACAAAAAGGATCACTTCACCCTCAGCATGGGATGCCGGTTAGAGTAATTCTAATAAATGCAGAGATATAGTGTGGGTTTGATAGTATATTCGATCCTAGACTACACTCCCTTAGTTATGATACTATCCTGTTTTCAGTTTATGTCTATCATATCCTTTTCTTATTCACATACTGAAAAGTCACTAGATTTACTCAGGCTTTATGTCTGACTCCATTTTTCTTTTCCTCTTCTTTTCTTTCGTTTCCCCCCGAGGTCCATAGGGAGGAAACAACTCAGCTTAGTCAGACTCTTTTGAAAGCTTGAAGACAGTAGATGTACGGTTTGGATCTCTTTGGCTTGGATCATGGCTTTGGATATCATTATAGGGATTTTGTTGCTTTATTTTATGTTTTATGCTTCTTTGATAATCAAGACAGTTATGGAAATGTAATGTTTTTGGTAGTATTGTAAGACAATTATGGTATGGTTTGTATGACACGTATTTTGATGAAATAAAAGTTGCTGTGTTTTCCGCTGTTTAAAATTATGCGTATTTATATCTGTCTTGTGTATCTGTGACTTATACTTAAAAACCTCCACCAAAATTAGGGCATTCCCTTTGTGAGTGACCCTAACGGTGGTGGGGTGTTTCACTTGGTATCAGAGCATAGGTTTACCAGATAAGATAAAGTTTTTGATATTATTTTCAAAAGAAAGTTTAAAGAAGCATTTTTTTTTAGAAAAAGTGTTATTTTTTTAAAGGCATGATCCCCCAAAACCATGTGTACTATCTCCCTCTATCCTTCGTTTTGAATCTTTCCTTTCTGTTTCAGCATGTCTGGAGACCTTAACATTCCTGAAGGAGTACCGATACCCGGTTGGTTTAGGAGGTTCTTAGAAGCTAGGGCCGTAAATGGCGCGGGCCCGGCAGATATCCTTCCTCCCCCAGTAGCACCAGTTCCTCCTCCTCCTGCTCCTCCCCTTAGAAATGCTTTTGCCAAAACATGTAGAGACTTCAAGTCTATGGGTGGAAAAGACTTCCATGGAACTGAACCCTTTGTAGGAGCAAGAAATTGGCTAAAGGAGACCGAGGATCTGTTTGACATCTGCGGAGTTGATGATAGGCAAAAGATATAGCTAGCAGTGTGGTTGCTCAAAGATGAAGCTTCCTATTGGTGGGAGATCACTAATGCTCAGAGGCCAGTGGAAACTTGGGATGATTTTAGGACAAGGTTCGAACTGAAATTCCTCTCCTAAGCTGAAAGGAGCCTGTAAATAGAGAAGTTCTTGAATCTTAAACAGGGAAGCATGACGATCAGAGAGTACGTTAATCAGTTCAATCAGCTGGCCAGATTTGGGCTGGACTTAGTAAATACCCAACACAAGAAGGCGCTTCACTTCGCCAAAGGTCTGAATGAGCCTATACACAGCCTTGCCATGACCCATGTGTCCATGGGAGCGACTTATGAAAGCTTGGTGGACATGGCGTTGCTACATGAGGAAGACCACGGGAAGAAGGAGACTAAGGCTGAGGAAAAGAAAGAAGGTTTACAGGCTAAGAAGACAGACTTTAAGAAAGGAGGAAAGAACAAGAAGTCCCGTGAGAAGAGAAAGTGCCATTTCTGTGGCATAGTTGGACATACAGAGAAAGACTGTCGGAAGAAGAAGAAGGCAAAGATGGGTGGTTGCTTTCATTGCGGAGAGACTGAGCACCAAGCTAAGGACTGCCCAAAGAAGAAAGGACAGGGACAGAAAGCTGGATCTACTTCAGGGGGTCAAGTTCATGCTTTGACAGCACCTCCACAGGAACGAGGTAGTAATATTTCTGTAGAAAGTGTAGTCTATCTTTATGATCATCCAGTTCACACACTTTTTGACTCTGGTGCATCACACTCCTTTATTTCGTCTGCGTTAGTAGAATCTCTGCATCTAGACACTAGTATGGTTGAGGATCCCTTAGTAGCTTCAAATCCAATTGGGGGCTCCGCTTACTTGTCAATGGTTTGTTTGGGTTTGAAAATCTCTATTCTCAGTGTTGAGTTTAGTTGTAATGCTTTTGCTCTAGGCTTCTCGGGATATGGTTTGATCTTAGGCATGGACTGGTTATCTAGTAACGGTGCCATTCTTGATTGTGAGAAAAGAGTAGTTAGACTCTTGACTCGGCTTGGTAACACTCTAGAAATTTCCTGTAATCCTTTGAATGCTGTTATGCTTAGTTATCTAGAGTCGCTTGATGCTTCTGTTGATAGTTTGCAATCGGTTAGAGTAGTCCGGGAATATCCGGATGTCTTTGAGGAGGTGAAAGGCTTACCTCCGAAGCGGGAAATAGACTTTCGAATCTATCTTGTGGATAACACAAAGCCCGTAGCTTTACCTGTCAGATATGGCTCCAAAAGAGAGAAAGGAGCTCAGTAAGCAGGTTAAAGAACTTCTTGAGAAGGGGTTCATTCGAAGGAGCATTTCAGAATGGGGTGCTCCAGTGGTGTTCGCAACCAAAGCAGACGGTTCGCTTCGCCTCTGTGTTGACTATAGGGAGTTAAACAAGTTGACCAAGAAAAATAGGCACCCTCTTCCCCGAATCGATGATTTGTTTGATCATCTTGTAGGTGCGTCGGTTTTCTCTCAACTTGATCTGGCAACTGGGTTCCATCAGCTAAGAGTCGCTGAGGATAGTATTGATAAAACGACGTTCAGAACCCCAGACGGTTTCTTTGAGTGGCCTGTCATGCCTTTCGGCCTGACAAATGTACCCGCTTATTTCGTGGACCTAATGAGCAGAGTGTTCAGAGAATTCCTCAACAAGTTTGTGGTTGTCTTCGTAGACGATATCTTGATCTTTTCAAAGAGTAAGGAAGAGCATGCTCAACATCTGAAAGAAATCATGGATACTCTCCGATCACACCAGCTAAAGGCAAAGTTTTCAAAATGCCATTTTTGGAGGGAAGAAGTAAGATTTCTTGGGCATGTTGTATCTAAAGAAGGGCTGGCCGTAGACCCCGCGAAGATAGTTGCGGTGCAAGACTGGAAGGCACCAAAGAATGCAACTGAGGTCCGAAGTTTTCTAGGACTAGCAGGTTTCTATCGAAAATTCATAAGGGATTTTGTGAAAATCTCAGCTCCACTCACAAGGCTGACAAAGAAGAATCTAGTGTTCAATTGGGACTTGGATTGCGAGTTGGCTTTCCAACACCTAAAAAGGGCTCTTACAACAGCCCCAGTCTTGACTCTGCCAGACGGAAGCAAGATGTTCAGAGTTTATACAGATGCATGTGGGACAGGGCTAGGCGCTGTCTTGATGCAAGAGGGGAGGGTAGTAGCTTATGGTGGAAGGCAATTGAAAGTTCATGAAAAGAACTACCCGACCCACGATCTTGAGTTAGCCGCCATCGTCTTTGCACTTAAGTCTTGGCGACATTATCTCCTAGGTGAGAAGTTCGAACTTTACACTGACCATAAATCGTTGAAATATCTTTTCTCGCAGAAAGACCTTAATCTGAGGCAACAAAGATGGATGGAGTTTCTTTCCTCGTATGACTTCGAGATTTCCTATACTCCGAGCAAGGGCAATGTGGTGGCAGACGCCTTGAGTAGAAAGAAACTGACCCTAAGCCCACTCTTTGTAGAAAGGCAAAGCCTAGAGTATATAGCCAGTTTTAACTTTAGGCCCTCCTCTGATTTCGTACCGGGTTTGTTAGCATCTCTTGAGGTGCACCCTACTCTTTTGGACACAATAGGGACGACACAACGTGAGGACCCTCAGCTAGTTGAAGTGGCTGATAAGCTAATTAGAGGTGAGACTTCTAGTCACCTCAGTAGATACTCTATCGATGATAAAGGCTGGCTGAGACGCGACGGAAGACTATGCGTTCCATAAGCAAGGGAGTTGATAAAGAAGGTTCTCGAGGAAGCACATCGTTCCAAGATGACAATACACCCAGACGGAGACAAAATGTACAAGGACATGAAAAGAGTTTTCTTTTGGAACGGCATGAAGAAGGACGTGGCAGATTTCGTTTCTAAGTGTATGGTATGCCAACAAGTTAAAGCGGAACAGAAAAAGCCTGGAGGACTGCTTCATCCCCTAGAGGTCCCACAGTGGAAGTGGGATAGCATTTCAATGGACTTCGTTGATGGACTGCCTAGGTAGAGAAGGGGCAATACTAGCATTTGGGTAATAGTGGATAGACTTACAAAGAGCGCCCACTTTTTACCTGTCAAGAGTAGAAGGATCGCCTCATCCCTAGCGTCTCTTTACATCAAGGAGATAGTTCGACTCCATGGGATACCCTCCAGCATTGTTAGTGACCGAGACCCTATCTTCACAAGCGAGTTTTGGCGAAGTTTGCAAGAAGCTGTAGGCACTCAGTTATGTTTAAGCACAACCTATCACCCTCAGACCGATGGCCAGACGGAAAAGGTGAATAGAGTTTTAGAGGATCTTTTGAGACTTTGTGTTCTTGACTTTGGAGGGACATGGGAGGATCACCTTCCCTTAGTGGAGTTTTCTTACAACAATAGCTTCCAAGCTACCATAGGCATGGCACCCTTCGAAGCATTGTATGGAAGACCGTGCAAGTCACCAACTTGTTGGTGGGAGTCTACAGATAAGGTTATTCTTGGTCCAGACATGATTAGAGAAACTTCAGAAAAAGTGGACTTGATACGAGAAAGGATGAATACGGCCCAATATAGACAGAAATCCTACGCCGACAAGAGAAGGACCGACCTTGAGTTTGAGGTTGGGGACAGAGTTTTCTTAAGGTATCTCCTCTAAGGAACGTTGTTCGTTTTGGATCCACTGGAAAGCTAGCACCGAGATTTGTAGGACCATTTCCTATCATCGAGAAGGTTGGGAAGATGGCCTATAGATTAGAGCTACCCGAAAAACTGGCCGGAGTTCACAACGTCTTTCATGTTTCTCACCTCCGGAAGTGTTTACACGAGTCTGCTGAAATAGTAGAGCCTAGCATTCTAGAAGAAGCCGAAGTGGAACGTGAAGCAACTGTGAGAAGAGTTCCAACACGCATCTTAGGAACTGAAGTGAAAAAGCTACGCAACCGCGAAGTCAAGCTCGTCAAAGTTCAGTGGAGCGACACCGAGGAAGACGCGACTTGGGAAACTGAGGCTAGAATATGTGCAGCCTACCCTTTTCTTTTTGAGGGTACATCTTTGATCTCTCTTTTTCCTTAAGTTATGCTTTATCTATCTTTTAGGCATATTTCCTTAGGTAGAAAACAAATGGATGCAAACATGTATTTGAAAACATGTTATGGATTATGGCTGCAAGTGGTTGCAAGTGATTGCTAGTGGTTGCTCGTGGATGCATATACACACACACCCTAGGTTTTAGATCGGCTCAGTCACTTCATACTGCATATGCATATATGTATTCTCGTTCATATGTGGTTGAAATTTTATATGTTATCATATGGTTATCTCATTTGTATGAATTGTTGTGCACTCATGTAGAATTATGAGCAGGAAATTTTTTGCATACATAATGGATTCATGACACTTACATGATTCGCATTTAGGAGGTCAACTGAATCAGTCGACCGCCTGATTTCTGCATTAGATAGGGACATTTACACACACAATGCATATGATCATAAAGCATTAGAAGTCTTTAAGGACAATGGACACCTGTGTTTGTTGGTTGAGTAGATGGACGATTGGATGGTAGGATATACATTCTTCCTAAACTTGAAGATTTCGGGGACGAAATCCTTTTAAGTGGGGGAGAATGTAACACCCCGTATATTCTATAACAGTGAAATTCATAAATTAAAGTATAATTAATTCTAATGAAATAATTAAGGGAAATGGCTTACGCCATTGCGTTCGTCTCGGAATTCTGGTTGAGATAGAGTCCGAGTTTGCGTGAAACTGACTCTGTATGAAGGAGTTACGATCTCCGGAAGTTTCAGAATAAATTTGAAATTCAAAAACAGCTCAGAACAGGTTTAAAATTCGAATTCGAGTTCAAACTGGGCTGGGCGGGAAAATTCCCGCCCAGTGACTAGGTCGACACTAGTGTCGACTGGGCAGTCGACCTGGCCCCCCCAAGTCGACCGCGCAGTCGACTTGGGTGTCGACCTGCAGGTCGACTTGCCTGGTCGGCCTGACCAGGTGGGTCTGACTCTGGTTCGACTTCTGGTGTGCTGTACGGTCTGATTTCCCTCCCTGTTTGCATCTGACGGCTCAAAGTAACTTGAAAACTCTATAAATACACACTAAGACTCAACTAATTCACATAAGAAAATAAGAGAGGAGTCGTCGTGCTTCCAGGAAGGAGTTGATCGTAGCCGCCAAGAATCAAACTAAGAAGCAAATTAAAGTCTAATCAAATCAATCAACAAATTGCTACCCAAAGGAGAGCACCTCCAAATTCAGAAAACAGAAATCAGAAAACAAGATCTCATCACACGTTGTAAGTATAGTGGTCTTTCAGAATCTGAATAAAATTATGATGTGATACGATGTAATTGAGAATAGAATTATATTATTGTTGTATAATGATGTAGATCTTGTGTATTGTAATGTTTCTATCGTGATTTTGTGTATTGATTAGTGGCATAAATGGGTCGATGCAAGTTTATTATACGATTGTATATGAAAGTAATTGCAATTGCAAGTTTGTGGCAAAATCTATGATTAGATCCCTCTCATGTTTATGTGAATATCCCCTTTATGTTTATGTTGATATCATGGGCCATATACTTATGTAAATATATCCTAGATCTGAGATCTTTTATGCCTACATGACTCAAAACTTATGTATACATCTTAGATCCATTACAAGTATGATTAGAACTATGTTAAATGCAGTTTGGGTTACATAAACTACGCAAATTCATGTGGAAATAGACTATATATTAGATTTGGACATTTTTCGGTTAATTTACAACATGCTAGTTTTGTGTTCGACATTATGCCAAGTTAATATGTTAAAACCCAAGTTTGTATAAATCTACATATGCCATCCTATGTGACACCCATTTAGTTGTATGCCAATTTTGAATGCAAGTTCACATGATCCAATGTTTATGTCAACGCCAATTTGCAAGTTCATGCGCTACACCTTCTATATATCATAGAAATATTATATGTTCTGGATTTCCCCTTTTCTCACGTTTATCAAGTTGGGATGAATTGTGTCGAGCCCAACATTAGTACGTACAAACGGGGGTAATAGCGTTGGGTGTAAAAACATGATATAATAAATACGTTGGCATGTTTGGTGCGTGCCAACGACTGTGGCATTTTTACCGGTATAAATTGTTATACCCAAATTAAAAGACGACATGACATTTACATAAACAATGAACTATGTAAATCTAGAAAAAGACGACATGTTTGACCCGAGGTTGGATTGAGTTGTGACATAAACCTGCCCGGACCCGCCCGGCTGTCCAGTAGTCACAACAATACCTATCCAATGTGGGTGGTTAAAGATTGAGCCCAATAAAGTCCCGAGGTTAGACTGAACTACGGTGTAAACCTGCCCGGAACCAACCGGAACATCCAGTAACCGTAGTGATATCTGTCTAATGTGAGTGGTCGGTGCTCTGAAAGGCTAAGGACAGGTGGTAGGGTTAAGTCAACTGAAAACACTTAACCAAAGATTCAACATGTTAACAAATATTGATGGGTGGGGTTAGGTATATACAGACACTTAACCACTTAACATGTTTGACTAGAAAAACCTGGTAACGTAGGGACCCGTTTCAGCAGTAACCCAATTTAGGTATCAACGGTACCCTGAAACTAGGCAGGGTGGGGCACGATTACTGGGCTGATTGTAAGCGGTCAAATAACGGCAATTGTTGGGTGCATAGTGTAGGTCTAACGGTGTGCGGTCGTGCACGCACTCCGGAGCAGACAAGCAGGGCACTGGGGGCACCAGTAGTATAACCTATGTCTTCTAGCAATTGTGTCGGGGCCGCCACCATGGGTCTTGATACACCCCATGGTGGGACCAACATAGGTATCTACACTTCTTGGGGTAGCCGTAAGACACACGTACGAGTAGGAGCCGATCTTTAGAAAACAAAAAGGATCACTTCACCCTCAGCATGGGGTGTCGGTTAGAGTAATTCTAGTAAATGCAGAGATACAGTGTGGGTTCGATAGTATATTCGATCCTAGACTACACTCCCTTAGTTATGATACTATCCTGTATTCAGTTTTTTTCTATCATATCCTTTTCTTATTCACATACTGAAAAGTCACTAGATTTACTCAGGCTTTCTGTCTGACTCCGTTTTTCTTTTTGTCTTCTTTTCTTTCGTTTCCCCCCAGGTCCACAGGGAGGAAACAACTCAGCTTAGTCAGACTCTTTTCAAAGCTTGAAGACAGTAGATGTACGGTTTGGATCTCTTTGGCTTGGATCATGGCTTTGGATATCATTATGTTTGTTGCTTTATTTTATGTTTTATGCTTCTTTGATAATCAAGACAGTTATGGAAATGTAATGTTTTTGGAAGTATTGTAAGACAATTATGGTATGGTTTGTATGACACGTATTTTGATGAAATAAAAGTTGCTGTGTTTTCCGCTGTTTAAAAATATGCGTATTTATATCTGTCTTGTGTATCTGTGACTTATACTTAAAAACCTCCACCAAAATTAGGGCATTCCCTTTGTGAGTGGCCCTAACGGAGGTGGGGTGTTTCACATTTAACCCTGTCTCATGCTGCACCAGTATGCACATGGTTTGTACTAAATGTTTACATATATCAAACCTTATTATCTAACCAAACATATTTGTCTAAATGATTTGATTTATAGGTGTTAAGTCTTTCATAAATGCATATTTCCTTTGACCTCCTTTTTCATGAAGCTAACTTCTGTATTTATTTTCTCACTTATGTTTCAAAGAAGAAAAATAAAATTAAAATATTGTATAAAGTTCTACATACACATATTTATGTTAAGGAACATTATAGTATGTATATCTATACATATACATATATATTTAGGATTTTATAAATGCTTATTTTGATTTTTCACAAATATTTAAATGCAAAAATAAAGATGTTAAACTAACATTTTCTTGTATGTAAACAACTATATCAAAAACTGAGTTAAAATATATACACATTGAATTTAAATAATGGTTTTATCCAGAATTCTCTATAATATTTTAAATCCAATATCATCGGTATATATATATTTTTCTAAATATAAAAAATAAATAAAACCAATAACAAGATCTTACTTGTTTCACTCACATACATACTTTGTTTTTAAATTAATCTCAAACCATTAAAATATATACTTGGAATTTTCTAAATTTATTATTCTAGATTTACTTAAATCAATTTCTTAAAATAACTCATAATAAAATGTATTATAAAATTAGCCAAAAACGGGGTCGTTACATTCTACCCCCCTTAAAAGAATTTCGTCCTCGAAATTGAAAAGTAACGAGGAGATTATAGTTATAGACTTATATTCAAAACAAATACATAGTTCATCCCCTCATAATTACAAAAACAAGGTGTTCAAAATACACAGGTTACCTACCGAACAATTCAAGCAATCAAAATATTCAATATATCAGCAATAAGCTGTCAATTACAGCCATCTTCATAATTAGAAATATTTGTTATTACAATTGGAAAACATTCCCATTTCTTTAACATTCATCAGTTCCTGACCGTAAAGCATAAGAGAATAATTTTCTTAGTATCGACCCCGAAGAACGAAATCAACATCAAACCAATACTTGGAAAATCGTTAACTCAACCAATCTCCAGTTAGGTTCCAATTTCTTAACTCCAGTTAAATTTCCAAATTCTAGAATCCAAATTTTCGACTTTTAATTCCAAAACAATATGAAATCATATAACTTGATTTTATCTAAATTCAAAACCGTTGAATTCTTCCAAACCATTTTGTTTTACTCAATAAATTTCTAGTTCGTCTTATTATATATCTCTTTCTTATATAAATTTAATTTGCTTATATAAAACCATTTAATCTAACAACAATCGACACATCCATATATAATAATAATTTCAGAAAATTATTCTTTTATATCAAATTATAATTTTAGGCTAAATTATTTCATTTACTTAGTTTTTAAAACAATACTGTGCCGAATTGTTATGTTTGAGAGTTTAGAAAATCTTTTCGATCTAGTGCTTGACAACAGTATCGACCAGAAATTTTAAATCACCTACTTGGCTTCTTGTATTTGTATTTAAAGCGAGTTGTGTATCTACTTCAATGATACTATTGTTTCGGACCATTAGGTACGAAGATCCGGGTAAGATATGTACCTCTTCAGGAAAAAAAAAACCGATCCACTTTCATTTTGTATTTTGGACTAACAGTTTTTATAAAATCTACAAATACGCGCTCATATATATACACTCAAACTCAATCTAGGGTATTTCTAACCCCGTCTTTATCGAGTTACGCCACAAAGCCAAGGTTACTACTCAACCTTTAGCTCTGATACCATTGTAATGACCCAAGGATTTTCGATCCTGAAAATTGACACAAATACGCCTCCTGTATAACATGTCGACCATTCAAGCATCGGAAATACCAGATAATTTATAGAAAGAAGTTAGAGGGTGAGAAAAAGACAAATAGAAAAGTAGAATAGAAGAAAAAGAAGAACATAATAGAACAGAATCAGAGTGACGCGAATCTCACAGCGGAATGGATAAAATATAATATATATAACATCATTTGAAATACAAAATAGTATCAGTACTTACATATGTCATCAGAGTACATCACATATACAATACAATGGAAATAAAACTATATATCTATCGACGAAGCCGTCTGCTCTAAGCTCCTTCTAGGACATCTGTAAAATCCTGAACTTCTTGACTGCCCATTCAAATTTGGGCACCCAAGAGTTTAGGGAAAACACAGAAAAATAAACTCCAGGTCAGTCATGAGACTGTTGTGAGTAAATGATTTTAAACAGCTTGTTTATCTTGGAAAAATTCTTTTAAAAGAAACGATAATCGTAAGACCGATCCACATATAAATACGAATGGTTTTTACTTTATGATAACCCAAAACATTTTGAAATTATAATTATTCTGATATTATAATAGTGTCTAGGGTTTCCACAAATAAATTAGAATCTAGCGGAACGCTTGCATCTCACGCTCCACATATATAGTATACAATCAAGACCGCGGGCGCTTACTGGAAATTGGATTCTGAATATGACAAGGTATGGAACCACTTGCCGATAGTGTGTCTCTAGAGGGGAATACACTGGGTTCAACAAGAACGTCTTACAACCCAACCCACACATGACCGACCACTCATTTCGGTTGAGTGTATCGAATGTATATCACCAACGGTTGGGATCAACAACCGTTTCCTGAAAGGAACAATATCGAAACAGATTTGAGAAAGAAATGGAATTTCTCTAGATAGGTGATTATACACCCTAGTGGCAACGACCCACATAGCCATGTTGCATACCCGATTTTTGTCATTTCCCGGTTGTGAGGCTTGAGGTTAAAACTTACCTTTTAGAACAACGAATCTTCATTTACTTTGAATGCCACATTGTCAAACCCATCAAATCACAAATTGGTTTCCCCAAAACAAAGGGTAAAAAGCTAAGATAAACGAATTCCTCCACCACCAAACATAGTTTTGAAGAGATTAACTTACGCAATCTGTTAGGTATACTCTGTCAGACATTCATCCGTACAAGTTGTCCTGGGTCTGGACAAACCGAAGGCACCATTCTGTAACTACAAGTCCTTGCATAAACACCATCTTCAGTTGTGTTCAATAATCTCCGACTCGTATAAACCGAATCGAAGTGGAATATAGATTCCTAATTCTTCGAAACGACAATGTTAATATATTTTAGGGGCAAGTGATACTTAATAGTAATCAAATCTTGATTATCAGGATTTATTTGATAAAATTATTTTACATATAAGATTCAACATACAGATTTAAATGGTGATCTAATACAGAGTGATGTGTAAATGTTTACTTTAAACTATTCAAGTTAAAATAATCACAACATAACTATCAAATCAATCAACCATTAATTCCCACAACATAACTTGTCGATTATAGTTCGATAATTCAAATTCAATCGATCATCGTTCAAAATTGGTTAAAAAATGATTATTTCCATAATTTATCTATTTCAACTTGATCCAGTTTACAAGTCTATCCCTTTATAGAAATTGTTGATTATAACAGCAGTGTTGTAAACCATATTATGAGATATAAAACGTTTGTTTTAGCTTATACTTTACTTCTGTAAATAAATTAAATAATTATATCTTTTATTAAAACGAGAAGTAAACGATACTTCCCTAATTTCTACATATTTGATTTTTCATCTCAATTCGATTTAACTTGTAAACTACAGAATTATCTTGTTATTAGAATATTTACCTAATTCCCTTACTATTTTCTTTTACAACTAAACCACATCTACAAACACTTGTTTTAAATGTTATTTAATTAGAACTATGAATAATATTTCTTCTCGACTCTTTTTATTTGATCAACTTGATTTCATTTGAAAATACTATTCCAAGTTATTCATCAAGTCATTTTATTTAATAGCTAATAATTTGGGAATATAAATTCCGGACTCTTTGAAATGATTAGCATGATGTCTTTTATTGTTAGTCGATAATTAAGAATACAATTCTACTATTCATTGTTCAATGGAAATGATTATCAACTCAAAATGACCGAATTAGATATACTTTTCACTTTATATACTCTTTAATTTATAAGCTTCGACCAAATAGAATCACATATTTCTGTATTGTTTAAATTGCAGATATTTGACTATCTTTTACAACAAACAACAAAAATGTGCGCGTCGCACATGGTATTTTACTTTAAAATGTCTGCTTGTTTATACGACATTTTATAGCCTTGTTATACTTGGTAAATTATTTATTTATTTCCAAACAGTCATAAATAACAAAATTTATGCTATTTTCTAATTTATATTTTTATTATTTCCCTTTTTGTTTTTATTTCTAAAACCTGTTGGACTTCTTAAACTGAGCTACTACTTTTGCTTCCTTTGCTAATGTCTTTCCATCCACCAGCCTAGAATGTTGACTTCCTTCCTTTCTTAATCCTAAAAATCTCTTTTTATTCATTCTTCTATTTTTCCCTTCTTTTATTTTACTTGATTACTATTTTTATTTAAAACTTGTTTCGATTAAGCCTCGCCCAAAAATCCTTTTGCAAATCCATTTCCTTTTGCGCCTTGCCAAGTACCACTTGCAAGTATTAAAAACACCATGCCGCGCATGATGGTTCCACTCCAAATCCCATACTCCTCCCAGTACCACATTCCCATTTGCTATTTTACCCAAAGTACCAGTACCACTTTCTGCTACCGTGCCACCTCTAGTTTTTGCATGGAAAATGCATGATCCCCTGCTCTGGTACTTGGCACAATCATTCCTTCTTCATCACTGGATGTACAGTTGTGCACATGCATAACCACGTCGGTGACCGCCCTACATCCAACTCCACCCATTCCGACGGCATTTCGTCAATTGAAACTAACTCCAACACCTACGTAGCCTAATACCCCCTGAATCAAGATCGACGTTGTCAACCAAACTTCACTAGAAAATGACCCCAAGAACTAACCCCCCCCCCCCATGTCACCTCCGTCCATCCGAAAGTTCCGCGCCACCTCCGTCCTCCTCGCTGACCTCTGACGCATCTCCTCCACAACTCCTGGCCCACTCGATCAAGTGGGGATCCCATACGAGTCTCTTAAAAATCCAAACCAAAACTATTCTTCAAAACCTAAAATACACCGTCCCATCACCTTCGACAGTTGGAGCTTGCCAAACCCAGTCCGTACATTCATCTATACCCAAGGATACTCCCCAAATAGCAGTTTCATGTTTCAATGATTAAATCCCATAGATTAAATATTTCCCCAAACCCCTAAATAAAATTATATTTCGAGATATAGAGCATATAAATTCTGGAAAACTAGTTTAGAAATCATGATTTGCTATTACCCGATCAATCATATCTCGAAATTTAATTCTATGATGATTAAGTTTTTATGTATGAATCACTACCTACTGATGTTCTTGTATGAACAGAGGAATGACAATTTCCTTCTTCCTCCTTTTATCAGATTCTTCCTTTCATATAAGAATATCATGATTTGTTTACATTGGTTTTGTTTTTAAATTATACTACAACCATATGTTGACAATTTTCCAGAATGACACCAGTCCTAATACTTGCTAGATTATCGGGTTATGGATTTTAAAGGTTGTTAAAGAAAGATTTTCATCAGTTTGAACATACTGATATTGTTAACAGTGGTCACCTAACCCAGATTTATTTTAGAAGAGATGCCATAATCTTTACACATATATAGTCTGTATCATGGTATAGTTTTTAAAAGAATACAAAAGAGGTTTTCCCATCATGTTTGCTCTTTCATTTGTTTTGCTCTTTGATCTTTTATGTATGCTTACTGCTTTTCATAACTTTAAATGTCCATATAAACTTATATACATCTTTAATATATACGTTGTTTATAACACACAACAATGAAGGTTTCTAAATGGAAAAGAGAAGAGTTTGTTTACAACAATTTTTTTTTTACTGTCTCTGGTTAAAGCAAGATAACAGTGGGAGTTTGTTTTGTGATCTACTTCATGTTTTAACCTTTTACTTTTAAATTTGTTTACAGGGTTATGCATACATCAACACAAATCACTCCCAAACATATACACATCTAAAATCAAAAAACAAAATGGGTAAGTTACTCGTAGTTTTACTTTTTTAACACACTGGCATATTTAATGGTAACAAAGCTTCTAAATCCTTATGTAACTCAAGAAATTTTATTATGACTAGCATCATATATGACTAGCAAAGATATATTAAACAATATATTCAACTGATTATTGAAAACTGAGAATTTTAGGTGAAGTTTACTCACTTATGTATTTACAGGTTTATGCACACATATTCTGGTATATTTCATTTCTAGATTTCAATTAATCTATACATTCAGGCACTTGTTCATTTAACATACCTAGTAAATAAAAATGAGATAATTCACTCAGATTGATCACAGTTTTGGTTCTTTAATAGTTTCAGGTTTATTCATACTTCATTCTTGTGTATATATACATATTTGCCTTATTCTATATATGACTTGGTAATAGATTAAATTGGAAAGGAAGGTTTTCTCACTTGTTTTAGTGTTCTCTGTTAGTTAATTTCATGCTTTACATAGAAATCCACACACAGGCATACATATGCATCATAATAGAATAGAATTAGACACAATAGCAAATATATTTAAGTATAATAGTAAAGAGTGAGGTTTACTCACATTCTACTTCCAGTTGGTGTTTCACCTCATTATTTCCAGATTTTCTCTTGCCAACCTTTTCTTCCATCTTATTCCAAGTTTTCATTTCAATTTAGTTCGAAAGCCGATGGGTTTGTGTGAATCATATACAATAGTTTATTGTATTTATAGATGAAGTAGAGAACAAACTATGGTATAACTTATAAGCTAAAACAGGGTAGATATATGGTCGCTTTGAGGGGTGTGAAAGCTGCGACACCAGATGATTGGAAAGAAAAGATAGCAACTCCATTTGATCTTCTAAAATATGTTATGCGCACCTAGTTCATAGCAGTTTTCCTTCTGTACCAGCATATGTAGTTATGTGTTTTCAAACTACAAACTTAGCCCTTAAGTATGTTGAAGGGATGTTATGTGTTGTCTTTGCTTGATTGAGAGGATGTGTAATTTGATTTGAAAAGGGTATCAGCTACAGCTTGTTTTGGAGACTAAATAACTCATGGCCAGTCATCATATAACTACACAATTGTGTACTTTTCCATGTGTAAATGGTTATCAGGTCATAGCTGCTGCATTTATGTGCTGCTGTTGCATATTCTTTGTGGTGAAAGTGATGTATTGTTAAGTCTTACCACTATATATTTTACAACCTATATCCAAGTCATTCTTTATAGGTATCAATAGGCACATAAGGCCATGTGCTACAAGTAATAAAAATCATCCTTTGTTGCAAGCAATCTCACACACTTAACCCTGTCTCATGCTGCACCAGTATGCACATGGTTTGTACTAAATGTTTATATATATATATATATCAAACCTTAGTATCTAAGCAAACATATTTGTCTAAATGATTTGATTTATAGTTGTTAAGTCTTTCATAATTGCATATTTCTTTTGACTTCATTTTCATGAAGTTAACTGTTGTATTTATTTTCTCGCTTATGTTTTAAAGCAACAAAATAAAATACAAATATTGTATAAAGTTCTACATACACATATTTATGTTAAGGAACATTATAATATGTATATCTATACATATACATAAATATTTAGGGTTTTATAAATGCTTTTTTGATTTTTCACAAATATTTAAATGTAAAAATAAAGATGTTAAAGTAACATTTCCTTATATGTAAACAACTATATCAAAAAATGAGTTAAAACATATACACAGTGAATTTAAATAATGGTTTTATCCAGAATTCTCTATAATATTTTAAATCCAATATCATCGGTATATTTTTTTTATAAACATAAAAATTATAAAACCAATAACAAGATCTTACTTGTTTCACTCACATACATACTTTGTTTTTAAATAAATGTCAAACCACTAAAATATATACTTGGAATTTTCTAAATTTATTATTCTAGATTTAGTTAAATCGATTTCTTAAAATAACTCATAATAAAATATATTATAAAATTAGCCAAAATCAGGGTCGTTACATAATACTTAGTTAATTTTTACAATACTTAGTTAATTTTTATAAAATTAGTAAACATGGTTATTTTTTATAATAGTTACTTAATTTTATAATACTTAGATAATTTTTAGTTCTTGCTATTACTATTATTATAGTATACTTGGTAATATTATATATTTTTATATACTTAGTTAACTTTTATAAACTACTTCTTTATTTTTATAAAATTAGTAAAATTAGTTAATTTTTATAATACACATAGTTAACACTAACACTTAGTTAATTTTTATAATACTTAGATAATTTTTATAATAGTTAGTTAATTTTTTATAACTTAGTTAATTTTTATAATACCTAGTTAATTTTTATAATAAGTAGATAATTTTATAAAATTAGTAAACTTTATTAATTTTTTATAATAGTTAGTTTATTTTTATAATACTTTGTTAAATTTTATAATACTTAGTTAATTTTATAATAGTTAGTTAATAATTAGTTAAATTTTATAGTACTTAGTTATTTTTTATAAAATTAGTAAACGTAGTTAATTTTTTATAATAGTTAGTTAATTTTATAATACTTAGATAATTTTTAATTCTTGCTATTATTATAATTGAATACTTGGTAATATTTTATATACTTAGTTAACTTTAATAAACTACTTCTTTGTTTTGATAAAATTAGTAAACTTAGATAAAATTCTATACTATTTAGTTAATTTTATTAATACTTAGTTAATTTTTAATTATTGCTATAATTATTATAGAATACTTGATAATATTTTATATTTTTGTATACTTAGTTTACTTTTATAAACTAAACTTCTAAATTTTTAAAACGTTAGTAAACTTAGTTAATTTTTATAATACATTAGTTAATACTTAGTTAATTTTTATAATACTTAGATAATGTTTATAATATTTAGTTAATTTTTATAATATTTTGTTAATTTTTTATAAAACTAGTAAACTTAGTTAATTTTTATAATAGTTTGTTAATTTTTATAAAATTAGTAAACTTAATTAATTTTTTATAATAGTTAGTTAATTTTCATAATACTTAGTTATTTTTTTATAATATTTAGTTAATTTTATAATAATTATTTAATTCTTAGTTAATTTTTATAAAATTAGTAAACATAGTTAATTTTTTATAATAGTTAGTTAATTTTATAATACTTAGATAATTTAAATTCTTGTTGTTATTATTATAGAATACTTAGTGATATTTTATATTTTTATATACTTAGTTAACTTTTATAAACTAAACTTCTTAATTTTTATAAAACTGGTAAACTTAGTTAATTTTTTATGATAGTTAGTTAATTTTTAAAATACTTTGTTCATTTTTCTAAGTTTATTTAATTTTTTATAAATCTTAGTTAATTTACTACTATTATAAACCTTATAGTTATTATTATTACAAAAGTTTAGTTATGTTTATTATTTTTATGTACTTTGTTAATCCTAATGAATGCCATGAACATGTAGTGTGATGACTGTAATTACTTACAGAAAAATATGTAGAAGCATCGTCATCATCGTCGCCATTAGAAAGGCTCAAGGCATGTCTCATTAACAAAAGGGCCATAAGCAGCACAAGAAAATCAAGTAAAAAGTTGACATCGCATACAACCAACTGGTCGATAGAAGAAAAACTAGTAGCAACAGCAAATTTCAGACGTCTGGACATATTTTCAGACGTCTGACCTAGTTCAGATGTCAAAAAATAGATTTCAAATGTCTGAAATTGATTTTTCCAACTCCATGAGCCCATTTCAGACATCTAAAATTTATTTCAGACATCTGAAAAATGTTCTTGAGCAATTCCTAGGCCTGGTTCAAACGTCTGAAATTTATTTCAAATGCCTGACCTTCTCTGATATCAAGGGTTACTGATGTATGCAAGTCACGACTTATACATTATAGCATAGTGACAACATTATATTACAATGTGAAGAAAAGAGTATTTGTAGGTAAGAAAGCTAGTACCTTAGATGTTAGGCATAAATGCGAAATCAAGCTCCCAGTAACCATGCAACACATCACCCACTTGATCGATTAGCTTGATAGTAGGAATTTGATGAGAAAACCTCAGACTTTCATCCAAGGGGAATACCGTGACATGATCACTACCTCCTTCCATATCTGCCTTGAACACAAAATTATATTCATCTATTCTGGTCAACATCCGAACTTTCACTGAAGTGCCGATGCTAAGTACTTTCACTGCAACTCCGTAAATATGAACAATTATTATCAAGAGTTTTGGTAAATTTGAAATTCTTTAGCACAACATATGAAAGAATGATTAATGAAACATAGAAAATATACAACATAATTCACCTCTCCTCTGTCCCATGCTTTCTACCATAAAACTAGCAAAGTCAGAGCAAAAAATTCAACAAACAGAATCATTATACAGATAAATAAATATTTTAGAAAGACTGCTTCTTGGTATGCCACCACCTTCATTTGATAACTACTTAAACATAAAATTTTGACAATAGAACTTATGAAGCATAAATAAAACAATGTACATGTCCAGTATCCATGAGCACCACTGCAGTTGTAAGTGAAAAATAATAATGGTACACATACAAAAACATGTTGCATTAAAAACAAAGTTCTACATATTGCCAGCGACCACTGTTGGCATGATGTTCGATTGCGTAATAGAAGTGGATTCAACACTTAGGCATATTATAAGTAGGTTTAAAAAAAAATAAGTTCTGCAAATTTAAGTCCTCTATAGTTTTTCTATGACTACATAATTTTTAAAAGCAGGAAACTAAATACCAATTTTTTTAAATTTATAACAGATGCAATCAACAAAGTCAACACCACATCAGCATTTATTTAAAAAAGAAAAGGAAAGAGAAAGAAAGATGATGTGTGAACCATATACCTTTATAGTGATATCATCTGCGCCATCAGCCACTATTATTCTAATAGATGGGGCTTCTATATCAAAATCCATGTAACATTCTTGGACCGCTCGAAGAGAATTCTTGACCCACTCAAATACCATAAGATGCAAGTGTGAAGGAACAAACCTGTTTTCAAAAATTATAAATCGACCTTAATAGTTTTTGAAGTCATTTACCTTAATTTTATAATGTCGATATAGCAGCCAAAGTTTATAATTGATAGTAAAATAAAAGAATACTAATGGAAAGGTAAAAGTTGGATCTTTGTATATGGTAACTTCAAAAGTACACCCATATTCTCTTAAGCATATACCTTGAGCATCATCACTGGAATGTTAAATAAAGAACAGATTAATTCCATTAGTATACATAAAAGGAATAATATGGACCTTGGACATATTGATCTTTTAAAAGTAAGGGGTCAAACATGGGTTCATATCATTGAGATACATTTCATCTGCACTTCCATTACAGGTAGTTATAGGGCATGAAA
This sequence comes from Allium sativum, assembly GCA_030737875.1. NCBI lineage: Eukaryota > Viridiplantae > Streptophyta > Magnoliopsida > Asparagales > Amaryllidaceae > Allium > Allium sativum. The sequence goes on from CM060911.1 coordinate 186,217,950, forward strand.
GAAATGTTTTATCGTATTAGTAGAAAAGAATAAATACCATAGAATTATGCATAAGGCGATCGCGATCATATTTTGGGGTAAGAAGTGAGGGTGAATTGGTGATGTATTATCAAAACATGTCCTTTTAGCAGCATATTTATCGCCTCTTTCATAATTAGCTAATCTTTAGAGCAAGTATAATATGTGTTACATGTGGATGTTAACAACTGTCAGTTCAGTTTATGTTTAATTAATAGATAATTAGTAAAGGATAAGATAAATACCTTGGCCAGATCATCAGCTATGGACCGAAGCTGACCAGTGAGAGAAGGAACCTGCTTTTGTAGAGAAGGTATAATCTCCCTCGCTTGATTCAGTTCACTTCCTTGTTTTTATAGCAGCTTATTCAATGGTGTATTCATGACATCAGGAAACAGCATTGCATCTTTCAATGATTAATTTCTTCCCTTTGTTTCAAACATAAATCTTTCATTTTCTCTACATGTATGGATAACCAAACATGATTATGCCTTAAGGAAAAGAATAAACAAAAACTCATCAGCAACAAAAAGCACGAAGAGTTACAAGATGCATTCAATTAGTCAATATTAGGCATAGTTTGTTTATTTTTATTTTGAACTCCCAAATGAAACACGAAGGAATATGTTTTGTAGTTGACATAATAATCACTAACGGATAGTAATCTGGTAGACAATGATATTTTGTTTTAAGGAACAATAATCAGATAACAAGTACACATCAGCTTGGCTTATGATCTAAAAGGCTACATGAATGTTCACCGTTCACCATTGATAACTTCTCCGGTTTTTCCAAGACGTAGAGCACAGTACGTTTTAGATGGACCATAGAAATGCGAGAAGAAGTTGACTTCGTCGCCTTTTCATAGATTAATCCCTCTCCAAACTGCATGAATAGCAAATGAAATTGATGTATTAAAAAAAGTAAACATGAAATAATGCTGAATAAATAAAATAAGGTACAACAATTAGTATTTGCTTAATTCGATTTTGGAAATTTTGCACAAAGATTCAAGTATACGAGTGTACTCGGATTTTAACATGTATCGTCAGATAAGATCACGAAAAAGATGTATAAAGCTCATTAAACAATTCACGCACATATATCCAAAGAAACTTGAGACAAAACTGAGCAAACAAGCTTAGTTCGAAACTGAGGGAATGCTCAGCTTCTGACTATGCTTGTAGAAACTGAGCTTGCATTACTTTCTTGACTGGGCAAAAATGATCAGTTTGAAACCAAGGGAATGCTCACTTTATAATTGAGCTTTCCCTAGTTTATCAACCGAGCTTTTTCACTCAATTTAAAAATGAGCGCATCACAATATTCTTGACTTGATATCATATGCTCCAAAAGTAAATTCACAAGGAAGGCCAATAGTAATGCTTTCAAATGATCTAAATCAAAAATCACTTTCAAATGTCCCTTTTTTGGGTTATGAATGCAAACAAATTCTGAATTTTTCAGTTATTCTCATGTATTCATGCGATACCAAATTACTTGATCAAAAATAAACAAAGCAAAATGAACGAAACGCACTGATTAAGATACACCTCCTTTTAAGACCAAGGAATTCATCGTTGCATGTCAACATTATGGCAAAACCTTCATTTCTAGTAATCATATTTGTTTTCATCAGTAGCCAAAAAATTGCAGAATTACATTAAATAACAGGAAGCATAAGGAAAATGAAAAACTCATAAGGATATGTCCATGTTTATTTGCTTTTTCATTAGCATAAGAAATCAGAGGCACTCATAAGGAATCAGAGGCTACCCTGTTCTATTTCATGTCGGTTTCATCAACGGGAATTCCTACAAAACTACTGTCAATTAAAAATGCTTAGTCTACAGCTATATGTAAATCAAGTAGGATTGTTTTTTGAGATTTGATCAACATTTGAAACCTAATACATCAAATATTAATTTACAACAACTCAAGTCTAAAAATTGAAACGATTGCCACATTTATAATGATATGCACTGACCTCTGTAGATTTTCCATGACTAGGAATGTCTTCTCCTGTTTAACCTATGCATTGTCCGGATCATCGAAGCGCTGCAACCTATACGAACACAAATATATGTAAGTAAACATGAATCAAAACCTAAACATGATAATGATGAAACATGATCAGTTGACATCAGTTAATATAATAAAATCTTTATCGAACTCCAACACAATCGATAGTCTGCTTGGTTTAAACTGCAAAAGGGCAAAACCAAGATTTAGTTAGCTAATACAGTAACTCCAAATGTTAACTATAATGTTGCAGCTTCTCAATAATTTATGCCAACATAAATAGGTACGATCGAAAGGATAAAAATACAACCATAATATAAATAGGTACGATAGAAAAATACTTACACTAGTAGAAGGATATTTGTATCGGTTTATTATATTTTATATTTTGCACATGCTACACTTTAACAACACCTTGAACTGTTAGTTTCATGCTCTTACAAACAGTAACTTTACCACTGTAAAACTCTAGCAATAGTGACCACATTTAATGCAAGCAATGCAGTAAACAATCACTAAAATTTTTGACGCTAACACCTTCCATAATTCATATTGAGTGACTAAATGACTACCATGTTAAATTTCAGGAAACGTACATATGTATTATAAATTAAAAAAAAAGATGAAGCCTCATGCATGTTCAACATTTTACATCTTTCAATATATTAATCAGCAATTGCCAGATATATTTTTTAATCAATCCCAAATCTTGTCCTCAAAATTTACATGCCAAAAACTAAATATACACACCTCGAATTATTTATGTTGAAACCTCTTTGTGCTCCCACAGCTACCAAAATGCACAGTCATATTGATATATCACATACCATGTACAAGATATGCATTTTATCTTAAAAAAGAAGAAGAAAAATAAGATTGTATTACCTCTTCAACTAGCGGAGTTCTTATGAGCCCTGGAGTGATACGGTTGTTTCTAATGTAATCTTTGTCCCATTTGCAAGCCTAACTCCTCGTCAGTTGATCTATCCCACCTTTGGTCGTGGAATAAGCCTTAGTCTTGGAAGAGAAACCTGCCCACAAATCGATGAACTATGAATTTGATCGGACAAGATATTTCCGTAATTTTGAATTCAACTAAAAACTAGGGTTAAGAAAAAAAATCACCAGTTTGGACGAGTTTTGGGGGTTCCGACGCTCGTAAAAAGGTGGAAATGCGTAATTGAAATCAAAAGCGAACGATGAAGGAAGATGTGGGTTTTAGAGAAGGTGAATTGAAATTAAAATTGACAGGAGAAAATTAATGAAGAAGAAAATGGATCGATGATTAAAAGTTATGGAGGAAAATTGGAGAAAATTAATGAAGAGGAAAATTAACACAACCGAAATTAGTAAGAGTGGAGGGAAGTGAAAAAATTTCCCGCTTTAATATATCTTAGCATTTCAAAATTAAAACCATGTATTAATGGTTGATTTTTACAACAAGTAGAAGAAAACGTTGTCTTTTGGTATTGTTGATAAGCACTTTTCTTGTAGTGATGGGTAGAAGTTCCAAGAGATGTATGAATAATTTGTTTGATTTGTGTGGTATGGTTTGATTGGTAACTTGATTTATCTTGTAAACATTTGGATTGCTTGTAAATTTGTTTGGATTACTTAGTTTATACAATGTTTGATTATATTCCTATTTTAGTTTACCTTGTAGAATTATAATAATTTTGTCATAGAGTTAGGAGGAGTTTAAGGAAAATTATAGATTTAGGGAGTATTATAAATTCAAGGGGAGACATGTTAAAAGCTTACCATGTGCATACGCTAAGATCAACTACTTATGTGGTGCTCGCGGACCAGGCTAGGTGCACTAGGGAGGGTTTTACGACTCCGGTCGGTTCCCCTCCTGATCAAATTCAAAATAAAAATTCAGCGGGAGCTATATATAGAATTAGTTACTAGGATTATTCTAAGTATAGATTTATATATTTTTTGTTGAGGACAAAGGGTGAGAAATTATAAAATAAGTATATAATAGGTATAGTTTAAGGGGGAGTTAGAAGGAATTCATTGTGAAAGGGGGAGTAATTAAAGAATCAGAAAATAACGGGTAATATCAGGTATGAATATTTTATAACTAAGGTTGTGATCATCAAAAAAGGGATATTGTTAGAGAATTGAATTTTGATGACAAAACCTTGCTTCAGTCATTATCATTTACTGATTATAAAATAAATATACAAACACTTTTATCCAATATATATGTATATATATATATGAAGGTAATATGAATATTGAAGACTATACAATTTAAGAGATTCAAGATTTCAAAGGAGAATCAATAGTCATGGGTATCAAGATATCTAGAGTTCTAGCTTATCAGAGTCTAGTTATTATGTTGTAATGACCCAGAAAATCTGAACCAATTAAAAAATTTAAATTGGCTAAAATAATGGATTTTAAATATTTAAATTAAACATTTTAAATAATAGCGATGAAAACTGAGTTTGAATCGACAATTGATAACGAACATAATTAATTCAAATTATAAACAAGGCTTGAAATGGCGTTGCAGTTTCAAAATTTGAATTCAAAATTTGTCGGACTATACCGGGTGCAAAACAAAGCGGATTTGAGCGAAACCAAAAATATTTAAATCTGTTAGTGAATACCTTTCTAACGAATCTGAAATATCGAATTTTCATAGCGGAAAACAAAAGTTATGGCCAAATGAATTTTCAGAAAGGTCGCTATGGAATTTATATAGCCCGTGAAATTGGCCATTTTGCAAACGACCTCGGAATTCGACGAAACCACTTCTGTTGGATCCGGGATGTGAAGTTATTGCTAGGTTTCAAATTTCATAATTTTTGAAGCTAGTATGTGAGCGTGGCAAAGGAAAACGTGCTTTGATCAATTACAGTTAAATTGGATCGACCGGAAATGGGCCTTTTTGCAAACGGTCTCAGAATTCGACGAAACTAGTTTTGTTGGGACCGTATCATCAAAACATAGCCAGATTTATTTTTTTGGAATTTTTCGAATCAGTTTGTGGCCCTGGCAAATTGAAATGTACGTTCAAATCGAATATTGAATGTTATGTATTTTAATTTGAAGGAAAACTGACTGAAACAGTCGAATGGGCCTATGAAACATATCCCATTGTGTTCGAAGTGGGGGTAAAACGCTAGGGTAGACAGTCGTTGGGTTTAGGTTGGTGGTCGTGGCAGAAAACCCCCTTTTAAAACCATCGGCCAATAGAATTATTTCTTCATAATTTAAAAATAAAAATAAAAATAAAAAAACCCCTGAAGCCTTGCGATCGACGACGGCCGACATTCCTCCCTTCCCTTCCATTTTCTGGCGAATCCGTTCACCTTTAGCCCCTACTCCAGTTAAGGTTTTTGTAGTACTCCTCAAGGCCTTCAAATCCATACCACCCTCGACCTCCACCGTGCGCTGTGCCTCGAGAATCGAGCCCTGGAAGATCCGAACTTCCCGCCGCCGATACCCCCACCTCGCCTGATCGAGTTCAATGAAACCCCCGGCGCCGCGAAGCCCTTTCCACCCTCTTCGACGTCATACAACCTGATCGGGACGAAGTGCTACAGATTTCACGAATTTTCAAAACCTAGTTTTGAACAGAAATAGAAAGGTACGGGTTTTATTTTCTGAAATGATTTTTAACACCTTTAAACCGTTGCAAACCTTGTAAAAATCATATCTTTTTCGTTTGTAGACGAAATTCAGTGAAACAAGAGACATTGGACTCGTGTGGACGTCTTCTACATTCTAGAAGAGACCGCATATTTTTCTGAGCCTTCTGCTATTTTTGGTGGAGTGGAACCCAATGTGAGATTTCTAATTTATAAACGATATGGAAAACGACGATGTGTAAATTATATAGTCGATGTATGAGTTATATAAGCGTTGTACACCTCATGTATAAGCGTTGTATAAGTTGTATGTTCGATGTATAAGTTATATATGCGTTGTAAAAATTATATATGTGTTGAAATAGAAGTGAATTGCTATATATAAATATATATATACGCCCCTTGTCCACAAACCATGGACGATATTTATTGGTTGTGATTGGTGTGAAAATTGATTGATAGCGAATGGTTGATTGGGATTGTTTGTGGTTGATATTGATTGATTGTGGTTGAAAAATACCCGTTTGTGGTTGAGAAATATTTGGTTGAAACCACATAGGATTAGTTTGTGGAAATGAAATTAATATACATGCCGCCTGCGTGCGAACTAGATGCATGATTCCCCATTGTCAAAAACCGCGAGGTTAAGGTAGAGTGAGGGGCTGTACTAGGGACGGTCCCGGTTTTAACTACCCTGCCGTTATGCTGCCGAAATTTTGAATAATATTCATGTGTTTGAATTATTTTCATTTGTTGAAACTATATTTATTCGTTCTATAGAAAACCTTCATGTGTTGAATCGATATTCATTCGTTGATTAGAAATTCATGTGTTGAATGGTATTCGTGTTTTAAATATAAAAATCACATTTTTATCTATATATATAAACTATAGAAAACCTTCATGTGTTGAATCGATATTCATTCGTTGAATAGAAATTCATGTGTTGAATGGTATTCATATTTTGAATTAAATTGTTTTATAATAAAAATCACCTTTTTATCATCTATATGAACTATGTAAAATAATCTTGTTTTGAAATAAATTGTTTTATAATAAAAATCCTATTTTTATCACCTATACGAAATACATAAAATAATCGTGTTTTGAAATAAATTGTTTTACATTAAAAATCACATTTTATTATATACATGAATTGGTAAAAATAGCGAAGTGTCTATATAGAAGCCAGTTAGATGAAAATATCATTTTTATCAAATGTATGAAAAGAATGTAGCTTTGAAATCGAAGAATCGATATATATATAAATGGAATTAAAATATATCGAATAACGACGCTGCAGTTCGTATTTTGAAACCGTGATTTCAAACGATTATATCGGGAGATCCGACCATCGGATTTTCCTGAAATCGCAACCATTGGGTTCGCTTTGGAAATATCTTTCCAACGGCACCAACTTTGTAAAAATCCAACGGTTGGATTGTCTGGAATGTTTAATTCAAATATGAGAATCGATTATATTTATATATCTATATTATAATGAGAATACCTTGAAATGAAGCTTTTGAAATGTCTAAAATGACCCTTTGAGGTTCTGCTATAGGATGGGGTTATTTTGGTCATTTGCCCCCACATCCCACTTTCTCATCCACTTCATTTCGTGTCTCCCTCACGTTCTTATTATCTTTCCCCAAAAAATACGTTCCCAACCTTCTTCCCCATTCTTTCACGATACATTATCAAGCCACAAAAATGGAGAAAATCGTATCAAACCTTAATTTGTTATAAAAATAGCTCAAAACATTTCATGGATCCTAAATTTTACATCTCATTCGGCGGTCGTGACAGTCAGAGCTTTCAAAAACCTAGATAAACAAAGCATCGTCAGAAGGTGCATAGCAATCAATTAAAAAATTCCCATTTCGACTACAGTCTATTCAGCTGACGAACTAGATGCCAAAAATCACAATGATGAGTTGGAAGATAAGAGGGCTTCATTCCGACAAGTAAAGAGTAGGATGAAGACAAATTGGTACCATTTTAGTAACTATTTCACGATTTTCTGATTTTCTCTATATCTTTATTTCAACAATATATCGGCTGAACTAATTTGGCTGTTGATTTGAAACATTAGGGATTTTGCTTTGAGTTCAGTGGAAATTGGAAGGTGGAGAAGATGATTCAGGTGATTTCTTTATTCCCATTAAGCTCCTTCGTTCTTTTACTATTCTGTCAAGATAATTTCACAATTTACTCAGTTTTCCATATATAATTGCATACAAATCTGTTAATTAACTCCGCAAAGAGTCAGTGGCTCATTTGAACCATTGAAGCCTCTGACTTTTGATGATGGCATGAATAATTTATATATGAAACTGGAAAAGAAATCCTAAATAAATTTAATAATTGAAATAAATTATGAAAATGAAATACTCAATTACTAATCATGATTTACTTGGGTGTCAATAGATTGTCATTTTTACCATATATTGTGACACAAATTAATAATACATGAAAAATATATTAAGTTGGGACTATGGCTATCATTCCAATCATAAAGAGGACCACTAAAGTCTTGAAATCATATAGATCCATGACTGATTTAAATCTTCAGGTGCAAGACCAGCCTTGGTCCCAAGAAAGAATACGTGAAACGAAATGTCAACAATTAGAGAAGCTACAGTAATAAATGTGTTTGGTAGTGTTTGAGTAATCCTTAAGAAAAGCATATAATTCAACCGGTTATCTTCGCGTTTAGCTACCTTTGACTGAAAAAATCTCAATTTGTCAGGCCACAACCAATTAATCAATGGTCTCCCAATCAATTTGGTCGGAAAATAGCATGATGCTCCTGATGTGGCAGTGAAAACAACCAACATGGCACCTTTTACTACCCCAAAAAGAGCACCAGCAAGCAATGATAAAAAAAATTGACCCAGCAATCATAAATGTCTGCATGAAGATGTATATTGCACGGTATTCCAGAATAAATTGTGCTTGCTGATCCAATTGTTTGTAGAACCTGCTATGAAGCATTTAATATGGGAGTACATGTTTAGCATTGCAGTACAATCTCGATTTTGGTGTCAGTCTTTTAAGTCGTCTTTGATAAACAATCCCACCCTCTCCTAACTCCGATCGCCCAAGTACAAGCTTCCCAATTGAAAGGCTGATGACGGCTCAACAAATTTCTTTATGTATATTGCTTTCCGAAATGGTTCCTCTACCAGGTTGATCTCAAATAGCAGATTGTTTGACATTTAAAGGTATCTTCGTTTTTCATCCAACTGTTACATCTTTTTCCCTTTTAGTAAAAACCTCGATCCTAAACTTCATGATTTTACTTCGTTACAGTCTTTTATTTATATATTAATGCAAATTAATGGAGTTATAGCTAGCCACAGTTTCATATTTGATGGTTTGACAAGTGTACTTTGTAAGTAATTATTAACTATATTTCTAATTGGCCATCTATAAGTAATGGACTTCTCACTTTATAATGTCGTTTTTGTTCTTAATAAATCCTTCCATTACTCTCTACACACATTGATTAAATAGATGAAAAAAATACTGACAACAAATAATGATAGCAGTAAAGTAGGTTTTAGCCAACTATAAGTAATGAAGTTTCACTGTTTACTGCCGATTCTATTCTTAATAAGTCCTTAAATTACTCTCTACATGCGTTCATTGAGCAGAAGAAAAAAACTGACAACATTATAGCAATAAAGTAGGTTTTAAGGATTGAATGTTCAAAAGTTGGATTAGCACATAGAGGAAGGGAAAATATAAAATTAAATAATTTTTCATCAAACTTCAATTAAATTTCTAATTCATTTATGATAAACTGATAATTTTATCTGTTAGAAACTTAGAAATGATTAATTTTTGTTTAGGATTTGGTTAGGTATTGATTGAAGCTTCAATACTCATCGAAGAACAAGAAGCGACCAATTGGTGATAATCATTTGTGGTCAAGTGCTTTGTTTATTGAAGAAGCAAAAGAATACATGTATGTTTTTCTTATATTTTTAACTGAAGTTCCATTACTTTCAGTTTTTAGCACATTTCATTTCAATTTTTTATGATATCTGTTAAAAATGATTAATTTTTGTTCAGGCTTTGATTAGGTGTTGATTGAAGCTTCAGTACTCATGGAAGAACAAGAAGCGACCAATTGGTGATAATGATTTGTGGTGCAGTGCTTCGTTTAGTGAAGAAGCAAAAGAATACATGTATGTTTTTCTTATATTTTTAGCCGAAGTTCCATTACTTTCAGTTTTTATCAAATTTCATTTCAATTTTTCATGACAAATTATTGTGGTTGCTCCCGTTTGTTAGTTATTTGATTCCCTGTTTACCAAGTGTTTTCCAGTTTCCCAGTTTCTCCTATCATATACAAAAGGATTCAGTTGTCAAAAGAATACCCAGCACAAGGATTTAGTTGTCAAATTGATCCAGTAAAAGAAATATCTGCAATGTGTTTTCTTATTCAATATATTTTTGTATTTAACACGTAATACTAATTTATTCGAGATTTATGAAATAGAACTGTATTCAAGAAACATCATAGTTTCTTACTCTATTTAAAGAGTATACTTGAATTTAGTGATATAAGGTTTTGTCGAGTGATATATTTTATTTTTACTTTGTATAGTTACTTTGAATCTTTGATATTGAATCAAAAAGAATAGGAAGAAGGCAAAATTAATAAACGTGATGCAAGGTCATGTAGGTTTTGCAATTGCAATATCTGCTAATATGTTTAAAAAAAATTGTTGGAGGGAATCTCACTCTTTAGACTATTTTTGTTTCTGCCAGGGTAAAGTATTTTTGTTTCGGAAAGAGCACATGCATATCTGTTTTTTTAGCTATTTCAGCAACTATGTGCCGACACTATTAAAATACGCATTAAGAGCAGGACAAGTGCTTGCATGTGTTGCTGTATTAGATGATAGCTCGGTTCTTGCATGTAAGTCATATGTTGTTGATTTTGTATCTGCCCTTAATGGGACAGGCATGTACTAGAAAGGGTATATTAAGTAAATATGAGAAGACCAAAAATAATAACAAGAATGAATAATACAATTATAATAATAACAATAACAATAACAAGATCAAGTCTTTTGATGTCACACTTTACGTCATAACTCAACAATGATGGTTATTTTTTTAGATTTGCACAATTAGAAAACAATCTACTGTTGAGTCATTGATTAAATATTTATGTAGTATTTGAGTTCTGCATCTTACATTATTTCTTTTGCAGTAATTGCAGACTATGTATTTTATGTTCAAGTATCATTCTGATGTCGACAAGGAGCTTGGAACAACAAACAAGTTCAAGGAGATAAGCAATGCGTATGTATGAGGTATTTTTTATATTTTCCAGCCTTTTGTCCTGCTTTGTTAGCCTAAATTTGCCACATTTTGTTTAATAAAGAGCAGTGTTGTCATAACTGAATAAACATCTATATTATATATCACTTAAACGAATGAATAAAATTAATTTAATGGAATATTTTCTATCAATATTGTTACTTTGAGGACAGTGTCTGTTGTGTTACCCACCAATTTGATGATTGAGTAATTTGTTTCAAATCAGTTTGTAAATTATAAATACAAACATTACCATTGTCCTTTTGCTCCTTCCCTCTACTCATTTGCTAAATAGTCACCGAATTTCGAGGCTACTAATGCATTACCATGGCATTGGAATGATTGCCAATAAATGTTTATTTTTCCAACTTCTTTTGACAAATTTAATATGTTCTATGATTTTTGTTTGGATTTACTCATTAAATGTACATGTGTTGTCTAATGCTTTAATTATGCACAGCACTATCGTTTTAAGCCAACGATACCAAGTACCGATGCATTCACCCCCCCCCCCCCCATCAGAGCTGCCACCGCCGTCGATGTGAGAAGATATGTACTGCAGATAGCCTTTGGAGACTCCTCAGAAAGCGATGATAATGAAGATGGACATTTAGTGTTCGATACCGCCTCTCCCCAGCCAGATGATAAAATCCTCATTTGGGAATCAGTTGAGAAAGTCAAGGGTCTTTGGTTGTGTCAAGAGTTTCTTTCGGAAGAACAATCCGAGCTTCTTTTTGCTATTGAACAAGAGGTATGGTTCATGAAAGGTTTCACAACCAGGCTATGAGATTTGGTGTTCTCCCTGCATGGGCAATTGAGCTATCTAAATTAGTGTATAAGGCTTTGACCTTCGGAAACTTCCACTAAAGGGAAAACAGTTGCTGGCTGTTTGTTGTGTGCCATTTGATATTGTGTAGAGAAAATCCCTTTTTGATCAGCTTATCGTTAACAGATACAAAGTAAGGGTATATGTGCACATGTGGACCTGATTTGGTTTGAAGATGGAATAGCAATCATCTCCATGGAATCTCCATGCATAATGCATTTCGCTCAAAATAACGAACAAGAATTCAAATCTTTTGAGAATAACGTGAAGGTTCCTGTACTATTAAAGCCAGGCTCTTCAGTTTTTCATGCATGGCGAAGCTCGATATGGCTGGAAGCATGAAATAAATCGGCAGCCTTCGTTTCAAATTTGGGAAGGGGAGGAGATTCAGCAATAGAGGACTTCTATGTCGCTTAGGAAGCTATATCCTTATCCTGAATAGAACTTAGGTACGTTATCTATCTTTAGAGAATTACACTGTTTTGGAAGGATATTATATCCAAGTGATCATGTTTATATCTTTATATTTACAAGGCATTGGTTAAGTTACTGATATTTTTTAATTTAATTCGTGAATCTGATTATTTGGGGAAAAAAGCATTAATTATAAACAAGTAATTACAATGAAGTCTGCTGCTGATACATTGACTACAAATAACCTTATTCGGACATTCATAAACACATTATGCATCTGCAGCATTATAGCATCTACATCATTTGGCCTAGGAAATTGAAATGAAATACATCTTAAAAATGCAGTTTCTGTGTTATATACAATGGATTTTATGAGAACATGGTACAATTTATATTTTAAGTGTTCAATATACATTTATTTATTTATGCTACTTTTCACGAACATTTAACTAAAAGTGCAATTCACATGCATTTCTTTATACACATTATTAGTCATCTTTCAATGCTAGGAATCCTCTTTTTTAGTTGCTTTAATAACATCTTGCAAATTATAAATTTTGTTGGTCCTATTATTTTAGTTGTTATAGAATAATATGTGTCGTGAATTCAACTTTCGTTTGTTATTACAGAACATTTTGTACTTGCAGTTGTAAACTTTAGCATGGTTGAATTTGCAAATTTTATGTTGATACTGTTTGACTGTTGAAGATTTCGAGCAAGTGCAAATGTTTTGTAATAACGGTAGTCAATTAGTGCAGAACTGACATAATAAACTTCCGGACCACATATGAACAAAGATTGTATCCGCATCCAAAACGATCATAGTAGCATTGAAAAGAGAAGGCAAGCATGAACAATTTTTAAAATGTCTGATGTCATTATTTTAGTTGAATTAAAGAATTGCGTGAAGAAAAATTGGTACCATTTTAGTTAAAGGTTCATAATTTTCTTCTATTTAGTAGATTTTTATTTCAACAGTATTTACACAATTTATTATTGTTGTATTTCAGCAGTATGTCGACTGTTTATTGCAGTTGTGTCTATTACAGTTTTTTTTTTCCGACAATGTGAGATTGGCCGGTGAGTAGTTGAATAATTGGGGTTGAGCAATGAAGTCGAAGAAGTCGATGTGGGTAGGGAACATATTTGGTACATACCCTTTCTCCTTTATTTGAAATAGCAATTTATGTCATACTTTTAAACGAAGTACTGCATGTTTCAATGCAAGCAAGCAGTTTGAACAAGGGAGTGTAAGAGATTATGCAGATGTAATCCAGGCCACCTGAGAATGGGGGATTAAGGAAATGGTTCAAACCATGACTGAAGACTGTTGCAGTATGGATGATCCACTTGAAATAGGATAGGGAGAAAACTGTATATTTGAATGCATGTAGGGACATAATGAGTAAGCTTGATTTTTGGGGTGCTCATTGTAATTATATATACAATCATTTTTGGGGTGCTCATTGTAATTATATATACAATCTACATGACATGTTTAAATTTTAATTCCCTGCAAATGTGACAGGCAATTTTTTTTATTATATTCTTACGGCGACCATAATAATGTTAAGAACAAAATCATAACATCCTTATAAATCATGCCCATTTATATGATAATGGATTATTATTCATATACAAATATCAATTTAACCTTTAGTGTAGGATGCTTAAAATGCGTGTTCACAATATATTACCTTAACGATTATATTACAGCCGGATGTAGGAAGAAACTCAAATTTATAGTTTTGTCATGCTATAAAATTTGTGCCAGTTCCACGAGTTTGCTAGATGATAACATGAATTTGTACTTCAAAAGTTTGACTCCTTTCATTTATTAACGTATCTTTCAATATCACTTTCTATTAGCAATCCGTTGTATGGAATCAGACAAAATACAATAGCATTAATTAGGCATATTTGCTCTGACATAAGTACATCTGCTTCATCACCGTTTTTTAACTAGCCAAGTCAATCATCCCCTTCCACCTTCTCATACTTCTCTAGGTCTATTATAAATATCTACATCCACACTGGAGAGTGGAGACGTTATCAGAATAAGGAACGCTGATGCTAAACGGAGGCAACCAAATCACAAGGTGTTCCCATGCATAGATGTGCTAGCACTACTCCAAATACTTATACAATTCCTGTAGTGGTTGCAATAAATATATTCACAAATAGTTAAAGTACACATATCAGACTTATACAACTAATATATATGCGTGCGTACCAATACGGGTGGCACTGAGACCAAAACTGTCACGGATCATAGGTAAAACCGTAAAACAGAAGGTGAGCAAAAGTAGAAATAAAGCAGGTGGTAAGGAAGAACACATATATTCTACGCTGCATGTATCACCAATCCTGGAGCAAACTTCATCACTTATGTTCTAATTTTATTCAAGTGGGTATTTGTTTACAAGATAAAATTGATTATGTGTTTTTTTAACCTTCAACATAATATTTTCACGTACAATTGTTCACAGGATGTCATGTATCTGTTGTCATTGGAGTATAACTGATTACTGATATGTACGGTTTTCTTGATCATCCTATTATCGTTGGGTATGAAAACTATGATATGAAGGACATCATCAGTTTCATCATCATGTGTACCTTAAAATTTTATTTGCTTCCTTGAAACATAAAAAGCAAAAATAAGTTACGTGCGCATCTGTTTATAGGCATAACATGAATAAGTTAGCTTTGACTTGATGGCCATCATTTCAAGAAAGAAATAAGTTTCAAAAAGAAATATTTAATCGAATAACGACGCTGCAGTTCGTATTTGAAATCGGAACTTCAAACGATTATACCGGGAGATCCGACCGTCGGAATTTCCCGAAACTGGAACCGTTGGATTTGTTTTGAAAAGATCTTTCTAATGATGTAAATTTTGTGAAGATCCAACAGTTAGATTTTCAGATATGTGTAAATCAAATCTGAAGAAAAACAGCGCCATGGTCGCGTTATGGCCCGAAGCGTCGTTTTGAATAAATTGGCTATTTTAAAATATAAAAAAATAGCGATAAATCGTTATAAAATATTATAAACGATATGGATGTGATTTAGAAATTAACTGAAGGTTGGCTAAGTCGAATGGTTTCCTGGGTGTTGATCTGATGTTGGTTTCGGCCTTCGGGGTTAATATTTGTGAAATCGTTCTCTTACTGATTGACAGTTAGTGACTAATGAATTGAAATGATGCGTGTGTATGTTAGTGTTGCACTTGTTTATTATATACGCGAGTTGCTCAGAAAGACCGGGTTTTATCCCATTCTGAATAACTGAATCGACGATAAGAAATCGAAGATGAAGACGATGGTCGAAGACCGGAGATCTTCACCTCATTTGGATGGTAACCGAGGTCCTGATTGGGAGGCATCCCGAAATATGGATAATGAGTGGTGATCGTCCAGACGTACGTGGTGATCGATGGGTTTGCGAGGTATATAGTGCCTCTGGTTTCGTTCAGACCCAGAACGGACTTGTAAATGGACTGTGTGTCTGACATTGGATTTTGTTCTGTGTTGATTGATCTCTGTTAAATATACATCTGTTTGGCGGTGGAGAATTTATTCTTTTGCTTAACGCCCTTCTCTGAAATGCATGAGCTCAGAGGTTGTATATCGATGAACATCAGTCGCATAACGTGAATTGCTGGTGTGGCATGCCTAAGTGGCAAATGATCAGGGCTTCTGTTGAAAAGCAAAGTCTTGTGGTGATGATCAAAGCTCCACCTGTGTGGCGTAGCTTTGTGTATAACGTGAATTAGCGAACCTCACACCCAGGATGAACCAGAAACGGAAGAGGACATCAGGGAGGACCTGCGTTTCTTTCTAGCTAGAAGTGGCATCAGTGGTTTTACACGCCCTGACGAGTTTGACTTATGTGGTTGTTACTGTTGCGAGGCGCCTCGATTAGATCGGACGATCCGGGTCCGATGGAGCCATTCGTTGGCTCACCTACGCCCTATAGGGCGGGGAAACGCAGTGTTTAGGAATTTTAATCCACATCGGTGGACCGGCCCTGACGATCCAAGGGTCACTCGAGCTCTGATCCTGAGGGGAGGGCTAGAGCATCTCAAAGTCGGTAAGGACTATCTTTTGCCTTGGTTCATGACGGAAATCCAATTCCCAAATACGACATCGTGCGGTTTTGATTGTCTATATATATGGCGACATGATATATGGTACCCATGCCGTCTATGATTGATAGTTATGATTCGAAATTGTAAACATGTAAACACTAGTAATAATATCAATTGCTTTTGTTTTATTCGTATCAACCATATTTTGGCCATTATAAGGTAAAACTCTATCCTCCGGTTTGCGTTGCATTGTGTGATGGGAACTGAGTCTTATAATGGCTTCATTTTTATAAAAAGCATTGCGATGTTTAAAAGAAAGATTTGTTTTTAAAGCACTGGCAATCCAATGGAATAAACCCGTTCCACGAAAGTGGCGTGGTCCTGTGATTAGCCATATTATAAATGTGTTGAGTAGATTTCTCATACCAGTCCCATGACTGACTCGTAGTTTGTTTCACTTTCAAACTCGGGTGCCCCTTTTTCTATACGGGCAGCCTTGTATTCAGGTTTAGCTGGCTTCCTCTGGATAGCTGGAGCTGAAGATGGATTCTATCATTTATCTCTTTTTATGCTGTTCAGCTCCTATTGTACATATTATGTTTGTTTTTCGCTGTAGACATATATGTATAGTTGAACTATATTTGTACTAAGTAAGATCCTGTATGCTGTGTAACTCTGATGATTACTTTTATCCAGTATATTCTATTGTTCATTATCTGGTGTATTTATTTAATTCTGTTCTGCTATTATCTGTTTCTGTGTTATATTCCAAAGATTACCCTTGTCTCCGTCTGTACGGGAAATGGGGTCGTCAAAACGTGGTATCAGAGCTTTGGTTAAGCTTAGTTCTGGAATATAACATATTAACGAATTCGTCAGAAATAGAACCAGTAGTGTTCTAGGATGGGTAACTCTATACAGATAGGATCAGTAATATCCTAGTATGAGTAAAGCAGAATGAAATTACACCTCGATAGACACATTTACACTTGAAGTATGTGTTTCTATATTTTAAATTATCTTTTCTGTGACCTGACACTTGATCTGCCATTTGCAGAGGTACTAGAAAAATGAGTGTCGGAAACAGGAGAAATGCAGAACCCGATCTAGAGGCTCTATTAAAGAGATATCGAAATCTGAACGGAGCACAGTTCTCAGGCAATGAATCTATAATTCAGACTCAAGCTTGGGTGAGCTATGCAGAAAGAATATTTGAGCGTATCCAGTTGAGAGATGATCAGAAAAGGTTAGTAGCATCTTGGGCGCTCAAAGAAGAATCTTTAATCTGGTGGGAAACAATCATCAAAGATAATCCAGAAGGTGATTTCACCTGGGACAGATTCAAAGAGATTTTCCTAGAAAGGTTTACTCCTCCTGAAGCGACGGAGCGATTATGTGATGAATTTTCTTATCTGATACAAGGAGGTATGACCATCCCAGGATATCATAAGAAATTCAACGAACTTGCTCACTTTGCTCCTCATCTGATTCAAGATCCAAAGAGGAAAAATCTGAGATTTATTCATGGCCTGCAAAGGAGATATCAGAACAGTGTAATGAGGAATGTGAAACTCCCTTTCTCTGAAATGATTTATATGGCTTATCAACATGAAGATCTCCAGAAGACAGGAATGTTGCACGACGAAGAAGAAGTATGTTCCAATGACAAAGCAGAGTCGGAAACTGATATTCCTGAAGCCAGTACGAGGTTGGAGGTCAGTAAGAAGCCCAATGCCAAGAGAAAAAGGGCTGAATCTGGAAACAAATCTGTAACGACCGCCACGTGCTCAAGCTGCAATAGACAAGGTCATTTAGCGATAAGTTGCAAATCTTGGAACCAGCAAAGAAAGAATAAGTTCAAACCCAGGAAGGGGTTCCAAGAGAATAGAAAGTGCAGTCAATGCCATGAAGCTGGTCATCTTTCCAAGGCCTGCCCGCTATCTCAGAAATCTGAAGCAGTACAAGTGAATGAAGTGGCAGAAGTGCCTGCATCTTCGTCTGCTCAAAAAAGGTCTAATGTTTTAGAAGGCATGCTCAATGTTAAGAACATTCCAGTTAAATTACTGTTTGATACTGGCGCGTCACGAAGCTTTATTGCAAAGAGTGCAGTCAAGAAGTTGGATTTGAAATTGAAGAAGCTCAAAGAACCAATGACTGTCCAAAATCCAGTTGGGGGTTCTATCGGTCTCAGTTGGGTTTGTGGGGGTGCCTGTCTCTTTTTCCTGCTACAAATTCCCTACTATCTCTGTCGTCATGAATTTTAATGAATTCGATCTTATTCTGGGATTGGATTGGCTAACCAAATATGAAGCAGAGGTTAGATGCGCCGAGAGGGTTGTTAGGGCTAAGATTAAATCAGGGAATTATATAACCATATCGTGTGAAGGCCAGAAATCTAATAGAAAAGACTTTTGGGCAGCTCTCAATGTTTCTCCAGCCCAAATAGAAAATATCCCTGAAGTTACAGAGAATATTCCTGAACTCATCAAAGATATTCCTGTCGTCAAGAACTATGCGGATGTGTTCGAAGAAGTTGTTCGCTTACCACCGCAAAGAGAAATAGATTTCAAGATCGCTTTGATTCCCAATGCAAGGCCGGTAGTTCACGCTATTCGAAGAATGTCCTTGAAAGAGAAAGAAGAACTTGACAATCAAACACGACAGCTAGTATGGAAGGGTCTAATCAGGCCTAGTTTCTCTGATTGGGGAGCAGAAGTGGTGTTTGTCCCAAAATCTGATGGTACTCTACGTCTATGTGTGGATTATCGTGATCTGAACAAGAAGACAATAAAGAATAAATATCCATTGTCGCGGATTGATGATTTGTTGGATCGATTAAATGGCGCACAAGTATTTTCACGAATGGACCTAGCTATAGGTTTCCATTAACTTCGAATTGCCGAAGAGTGTGTTCCAATGACAGCCTTCAGAGGTCCCGACTTATTCTACAAGTGGTTAGTAATGCCGTTCGGCTTATGTAACACTCCAGCTTATTTCGTCGATCTGATGAATAGAGTGTTCAGAGGGGTTTTGAATAAATTTGTTCTGGTTTTTATTGATGATATTCTAATCTTCTCTAAATCAAAGGCCGAACATGAAAAGCATTTGGAACAGGTTCTGGAAATCCTCAGAAGGAATGTACTCAAAGCCAAACTATCCAAATGTATATTCTGGCAAGATGAAGTGAAATTTCTGGGCCACGTCGTATCGAAAGAAGGAATCGCTGTGGATCCAAGTAAAATCACAGCTATTCAGAACTGGAAACAGCCCAGTACCCCTACAGAAGTCTGCAGTTTTCTCGGATTGGCTAGTTATTACCGGAAGTTCGTTAAAAACTTTTTGAAGATATCTGGTCACTTAACGAAGCTTACAAAGAAGCACTCTAAATTCAAATGGACTCCAGAAAGTGAAGAGGATTTTGAAGAGCTAAAGTTAAGACTAACGACTGCTCCAGTGTTAACCATCGTCGATGGCAATCAGGATTTGAATGTCTGGACTGACGCTTCGAGAGAAGGCCTTGGCGCAGTGTTAATGCAACGAGGTCAAGTGATTGCTTATGCTAGCCGTCAGCTGAAGCCGCACGAGAAGAACTACGTAACTCATGATCTGGAGTTATTGGCTATAGTATTCGCCTTGAAAATCTGGAGACACTATCTTCTGGGTGAGAGATTCGAACTGTTTACAGATCACCAGTCGTTAAAGTATCTGTTTACCCAGAAAGACTTGAATCTGAGGCAGCAACGTTGGCTAGAGTTCCTTGCAGCATACGACTTTGAAATTATATACACTCCAGGGAAAGCCAATGTCGTGGCCGATGCGCTGAGCCGAAAGAATGAAATGATCGCCAGTTTTATTATCACGACTTCACTGATAGATAAAATATCTGCTCTTCAGAAGGATGATCACTTCATTCAGAAGATCAGAGAGATAATTCAGAAGGGCGAACCCTCGAGTTTTCAGGTTGATAATGAGGGGATTCTAAGGCTGAAGGGTCGAATCTGTGTTCCTAACATTGCTGAGCTCCGAAAGGAAGTTCTGAATGAATGCCATAGGTCAAAACTTAGTATCCATCCGGGAGTAAGCAAAATGTATAATGACATCAAACGCACTTTCTGGTGGAGGTCGATGAAGAGGGACATTTCTTTATATGTTAGCCGATGCCCTACTTGCCAGCTAGTCAAGAGCAACCAACAGAAACTGGCAGGATTGTTACAACCTCTAGACGTTCCTGGTTGGAAGTGGGAACATATTTCTATGGATTTCATTGATGGTCTGCCCAGAACCAGAAAAGGAAATGACAATATTTGGGTGATCGTAGATCGCTTCACGAAGACCGCCCATTTCATACCTGTCAAATCAAACAGAACTGCTCAGAGTCTGGCGCAGATATACTTCAGGGAAATAGTTAGACTACATGGAGTGCCGCTCAGTATAGTCAGTGATAGAGATACAATATTTACTAGCAAATTCTGGGAGGCATTTCAGGTAGAGCTGGGAACAAAACTGAACTTGAGCACCGCCTATCATCCTCAGACAGATGGTCAGACTGAGAGGGTGAATCGTATTTTAGAAGATCTATTACGGGCTTGTGTTCTAGATTTTGGTGGATCATGGGAAGACCATCTGCATTTGGCTGAATTCTCATATAACAATAGCTACCAGGCGAGCCTGACAATGTCGCCATTCGAAGCACTGTATGGTAGACCGTGCCGATCTCCTGCTTGTTGGGTCGAACCCGGTATTAGACTTGTGTTGGGGCCAGACATGATCCGAGAAGCTGCCGACAAAGTCGATTTTATTAAGAAGCGATTACTCGCCGCTCAAAGCCGACAAAAGAGCTACGCCAATAGGAGAAGAAGAGATATATCATTTGTTGTTGGCGACTATGTATATTTGAAAGTATCGCCGATGAGAGGAGTTATCCGGTTCGGTAAAACTGGAAAGTTGGCGCCCAAATTCATTGGTCTGTTTCCTATCCTGGAACGGATCGGAACTCTCGCTTATAGGGTTAAACTGCCTGATTGGTTGCCTGGAGTTCATAATGTATTTCACATATCTCAACTTCTAAAGCACGTTCATGATCCAAACTTGATCGTGGAAGAAGCAGCTCAGCAAGATATTGAAATTAC
Source organism: Allium sativum (assembly GCA_030737875.1). Taxonomy (NCBI): domain Eukaryota; kingdom Viridiplantae; phylum Streptophyta; class Magnoliopsida; order Asparagales; family Amaryllidaceae; genus Allium; species Allium sativum. The sequence goes on from CM060911.1 coordinate 186,239,397, forward strand.
TCCAGAATTAGCTGTGAGGAGAGAGCCGCTAAAGATCATCGGCAAAGAAACCAAAGAACTGAGGAACAAGAAGGTTCACTTAGTCAAAGTGCAATGGAGTGGAGATCCACGAGATTGTACTTGGGAAACTGAGGAGAGCATTCAGAAAGCTTATCCTAGATGCCGAGTGGATATCTCTGATTGACTCCGGTGCAAGGTACATTTACCATACTTTGCATTACCAATTAGTGCTCTATTCTATTGTTATTTTCTTTCCATGGGTGTGCACTTTTAATTCTATAGTCTGAATGATTTTAAAAGAATATAGAAATTGATTTGTATGATTTTGAAAAGTTAAGAACAATTTGATTGTTGCTTGTGTTGTGTGATAGTAAATTTGATCAATTGAATTATTGAAACAATAGTTAATTTAATCAACAATAAAATAATGGTAGGATTTATTCGATTGTATCACCCATTGAACTGATTAGAAAATAGATAGAAATATATACATGTGTATTATATATGTTTGTACAGGTAAATGGATTAGCTGTTGAGTAAAGATTTTATTTGCATGCCCGACAAATAGGTAAACCTTAATGAGTTGGATGTGAAATATTATTATATCAACTCCTGTGAATGCCATTGGATGCGGAGTGCTGGTTGTTCTGTGTGAAATAATAAATGTCGCCATAGGATAGTAACAATTAATTTTGAACTACATTACATGGCATACTTCAGAAGATAGGCATACTTCATCATATACCACATAAGCATTTGGGGCTTGTGTGACGAGGTGGAAGATTTACCATACGAGCGAGAGGCTTGTATGGCGATGACTATATTTTACAGGTTGAACTGATGACTGATATGGACTATTTAAATTGTAACGATAAAATTGCCAGATTAATAAAAAACCCACACGGGTCTGGAGTTAACAATAATCACGTCTCTCTAGTTATTAGATACGGCACATGGACTATTTATTACCCACACGGGATAGGGTGACGAGAATTTATTCTCTGGAGTTATTATCAATACACGCTCCCCTGTAAACACCAGAATATATCACTATAAATATATGTATGCTTATTAGGATTTATTGGGTACCTAATACGGCCCAATAAATTTCCAAACCTCTCCCCGTACAAAGGAGGTTATGGCGAAATTTTTCGAAAATTCCGGGTGTTAGCCAAATTTTTGAAGAATTTGAAAATTCTCAAAAACTGAAAAGTTGGAGAATTGAAGCCAGATCGAACGTAGAGTTGATTAATCAAACCACTTTCGACTTTGTCCCTTTTCGGGGACGAAAATTTTTAAGTGGGGGAGATTGTAACGACCCAGAAAATATGAACCAATTAATTTTTTTTAAATTGGCTAAAATAATGGATTTTAAATATTTAAAATAAATATTTTAAATCATAGCGATGAAAACTAAGTTTGAATCGACAATTGAAAATGAATATAATTAATTCTAATTATAAACAAGGCATGAAATGGAGCTGTAGTTTCAAAAATTGAATTCAAACTTTGTCGGATTGTACCGGGTGCAAAACAAAGCGGATTTGAGCGAAACCAAAAATATTTAAATCTCTTAGTGAATACCTTTCTAATGAATCTGAAAAATCGAATTTTCATAGCGGAAAGCAAAAGTTATGGCCAAATGAATTTTCAGAAAGGTCGCTATGGAATTTATATAGCCCGTGAAATTGGCCATTTTGCAAACGACCTCGGAATTCGACGAAACCTCTTCTGTTGGATCCGGGATGTGAAGTTATTGCTAGGTTTCAAATTTCATAATTTTTGAAGCTAGTATGTGAGCATGGCAAAGGAAAACGTGTTTTGATCAATTACAGTTAAATTGGATCGACCGGAAATGGGCCTTTTTGCAAACGGTCTCAAAATTTGACGAAACTAGTTTTGTTGGGACCGTATCGTCAAAACATAGCCAGATTTATTTTTCTGGAATTTTTCGAATCAGTTTGTGGCCCTGGCAAATTGAAATGTACGTTCAAATCGAATATTGAATGTTATATATTTTATTTTGAAGGAAAACTGACTGAAACAGTCGAATGGGCCTACGAAACATATCCCATTGTGTTCGGAGTGGGGGTAAAACGCTAGGGACGACAGTCGTTGGGTTTAGATTGGTGGTTGTGGCAGAAAACCCCCTTTTAAAACCATCGGCCAATAGAATTATTTCTTCATAATTTAAAAATAAAAATAAAAATTAAAAAACCCCTGAAGCCTCGCGATCGACGACGGCTGACATTCCTCCCTTCCCTTCCATTTTCTGGCGAATCCGTTCACCTTTAGACCCCACTCCAGTTAAGGTTTTTGTAGTACTCCTCAAGGCCTTCAAATCCATACCACCCTCGACCTCCACCGTGCGTTGTGCCTCGAGAATCGAGCCCAGGAAGATCCGAACTTCCCGCCGCCGATACCCCCTCCTCGCCTGATCGAGTTCAATGAAACCCTCGGCGCCGCGAAGCCCTTTCCACCCTCTTCGACGTCATACAACCTGATCGGGACGAAGTGCTACGGATTTCATGAATTTTCAAAACCTAGTTTTGAACAGAAATAGAAAGGTACGGGTTTTATTTTCTGAAATGATTTTTAACACCTTTAAACCGTTGCAAACCTTGTAAAAATCATATCTTTTTCATTTGTAGACGAAATTCAGTGAAACAAGAGACAGTGGACTCGTGTGGACGTCTTCTACATTCTAGAAGAGACCGCATATTTTTCTGAGCCTTCTGCTATTTTTGGTGGAGTGGAACCTAATGTGAGATTTCTAATTTATAAACGATATGGAAAACGACGATGTATAAATTATATAGTCGATGTATGAGTTATATAAGCGTTGTACACCTCATGTATAAGCGTTGTATAAGTTGTATGTTCGATGTATAAGTTATATATGCGTTGTAAAAATTATATATGTGTTGAAATAGAAGTGAATTGCTATATATAAATATAAATATATATATATATATACGCCCCTCGTCCACAAACCATGGACGATATTTATTGGTTGTGATTGGTGTGAAAATTGATTGATAGCGAATGGTTGATTGGGATTGTTTGTGGTTGATATTGATTGATTGTGGTTGAAAAATACCCGTTTGTGGTTGAGAAATATTTGGTTGAAACCACATAGGATTAGTTTGTGGAAATGAAATTAATATACATGTCGCCTGCGTGCGAACTAGATGCATGATTCCCCATTGTCAAAAACCGCGAGGTTTTAAGGTAGAGTGAGGGGCCGTACTAGGGATGGTCCCGGTTTTAACTACCCTGCCGTTATGCTGCCGAAATTTTGAATAATATTCATGTGTTTGAATTATTTTCATTTGTTGAAACTATATTTATTCGTTCTATAGAAAACCTTCATGTGTTGAATCGATATTCATTCGTTGATTAGAAATTCATGTGTTGAATGGTATTCGTGTTTTAAATATAAAAATCACATTTTTATCTATATATATAAACTATAGAAAACCTTCATGTGTTGAATCGATATTCATTCGTTGAATAGAAATTCATGTGTTGAATGGTATTCATATGTTGAAATAAATTGTTTTATAATAAAAATCACCTTTTTATCATCTATATGAACTATGTAAAATAATCTTGTTTTGAAATAAATTGTTTTATAATAAAAATCCTATTTTTATCACCTATACGAAATACATAAAATAATCGTGTTTTGAAATAAATTGTTTTACATTAAAAATCACATTTTTATTATATACATGAATTGGTAAAAATAGTGAAGTGTCTAAATAGAAGCCAGTTAGATGAAAATATCATTTTTATCAAATGTATGAAAAGAATGTAGCTTTGAAATCGAAGAATCGATATATATATATATATATAAATGGAATTAAAATATATCGAATAACGACGCTGCAGTTCGTATTTTGAAACCGTGATTTCAAACGATTATACCGGGAGATCCGACCATCGGATTTTCCTGAAATCGCAACCTTTGGGTTCGCTTTGGAAATATCTTTCCAACGGCACCAACTTTGTAAAAATCCAACGGTTGGATTGCCTGGAATGTTTAATTCAAATCTGAAAAAAAACAGCGCCAGAATCGATTATATTTATATATACATATAAATATAATTATATTTAATCGAATAACGACGCTGCAGTTCGTATTTTGAAATCGAAACTTCAAACGATTATACCGGGAGATCCGACCGTCGGAATTTCCCGAAACTGGAACCGTTGGATTCGTTTTGAGAAGATCTTTCTAATGATGTAAATTTTGTGAAGATCCAATGGTTAGATTTTCAGATATGTATAAATCAAATCTGAAGAAAAACAGCGCCACGGTCGCGTTATGGCCCGAAGCGTCGTTTTGAATAAATTGGCTATTTTAAAATAAATAAAAATAGCAATAAATCGTTATAAAATATTATAAACGATATGGATGTGATTTAGAAATTAACTGAAGGTTGGCTAAGTCGAATGGTTTCCTGGGTGTTGATCTGATGTTGGTTTCGGCCTTCGGGGTTAATATTTGGGAAATCGTTCTCTTACTGATTGACGGTTAGTGACTAATGAATTGAAATGATGCGTGTGTATGTTAGTGTTGCACTTGTTTATTATATACGCGAGTTGCTCAGAAAGACCGGGTTTTATCCCATTCTGAATAACTGAATCGACGATAAGAAATCAAAGATGAAGACGATGGTCGAAGACCGGAGATCTTCACCTCGTTTGGATGGTAACCGAGGTCCTGATTGGGAGGCATCCCGAAATATGGATAATGAGTGGTGATTGTCTAGACGTACGTGGTGATCGATGGGTTTGCGAGGTATATAGTGCCTCCAGTTTCGTTCAGACCCAGAACGGACTTGTAAATGGAATGTGTGTCTGACATTAGATTTTATTCTGTGTTGATTGATCTCTGTTAAATATACATCTGTTTGGCAGCGGAGAATTTATTCTTTTTCTTAACGCCCTTCTCTGAAACGCACGAGCTCAGAGGTTGTATATCGATGAACATCAGTCGCATAGCATGAATTGCTGGTGTGGCATGCCTAAGTGGCAAATGATCAGGGCTTCTATTGAAAATCAAAGTCTTGTGGTGATGATAGAAACTCCGCCTGTGTGGCGTAGCTTTGTGTATAACGTGAATTAGCGAACCTCACACCCAGGATGAACCAGAAACGGGAGAGGAAATCAGGGAGGACCTGCGTTTCTTTCTAGCTAGAAGTGGCGTTAGTGGTTTTACACGCCCTGACGATTTTGACTTATGTGGTTGTTACTATTGCGAGGCGCCTCGATTAGATCGGACGATCCGGGTCCGATGGAGCCATTCGTTGGCTCACCTACGCCCCATAGGGCGGGGAAACGCAGTGTTCAGGAATTTTAATCCACATCGGTGGACCAGCCCTAACGATTCAAGGGTCACTCGAGCTCTGATCCTGAGGGACGGGCTAGAGCGTCTCGAAGTCGGTAAGGACTATCTTTTGCCTTGGTTCATGATGGAAATCCAATTCCCAAATACGATATCGTGCGGTTTTGATTGTGTATATATATGGCGACATGATATATGGTACCCATGCCGTCTATGATTGATAGTTATGATTCGAAATTGTTTTTGAAACATGTAAACACTAGTAATAATATCAATTGCTTTTGTTTTATTCGTATCAACCATATTTTGGCCATTATAAGGTAAAACTCTATCCTCCGGTTTGCGTTGCATTGTGTGATGGGAAATGAGTCTTATAATGGCTTCATTTTTATAAAAAGCATTGCGATGTTTAAAAGAAAGATTTGTTTTTAAAGCACTGGCAATCCAATGGAGTAAACCCGTTCCACGAAAGTGGCGTGGTCCTGTGATTAGCTATATTATAAATGTGTTGAGTAGATTTCTCATACCAGTCCCATGACTGACTCGTAGTTTGTTTCACTTTCAAACTCGGGTGCCCCTTTTTCTACACGGGCATCCTTGTATTCAGGTTTAGCTGGCTTCCTCTGGATAGCTGGAGCTGAAGATGGATTCTATCATTTATCTCTTTTTATGCTGTTCAGCTCCTATTGTACATATTATGTTTGTTATCCGCTGTAGACATATATGTATAGTTGAACTGTATTTGTACTAAGTAAGATTCTGTATGCTGCGTAACTCTGATGATTACTTTTATCCAGTATATTCTATTGTTCATTATCTGGTGTATTTATTTAATTCTGTTCTGCTATTATCTGTTTTTGTGTTATATTCCAAAGATTACCCTTGTCTCCGTCTGTACGGGAAATGGGGTCGTCAAATATGTAAAACTCTGAATAGAATTCAAATTCTATTGTTAAATTATCTCTTTTTAAATTTGACTTCAAACTACTATCAAACTGATTTCAAACTTGATTTTAAACTTATGATTTCAAATATACTTACTGCGCTTCTTATGTATTTAAATATATTATACAGTTTTCTAACTATAAAGTTTTGTGTCATATATATAACTTTTGAGTCATATGTTAAAATAATATTTTATTATGTTTTTATACTTGAGAAATTATATTTTAAACCACTAGTTTTATTTTAAGAATTTCCAGAATATATATATATATATATATTGGTTTAAATACTTGAAAAATGATTTAAAATTCAAATTTACATATATATTTCAACATACATGTTTTGACATGTCGACATATAACCATCACATTTTATTTAAATTCAAAAGATGTGCCTTTTCATTTTAAAACATTTCAGAAATGATTGTGTTTCTTGAACCATCATATAAAGGCCTCATTTTCGAACTTTTTAATAATTTATCGTCTCCTTCTTCCTTACTTTGCATACCACAATTATTCTACTTAACTTTTTAAGGTTCTACACTAATACTCTGTCAATTTTGACATAAATTATACCATTCTTCTTCTATTTTCAATCTCTATCAAATACTCTCTATTTGGTAGTGCTACTCAAGAGTTCTTAGGCAATTGTATCTAGAATTAGGAAGGGTGTGTTCCTATTAGCCCTGAAATCCAGGAAAAGGATAGGGTATGTTCCATGTAGCCATAAATCTAGGAAAAGGACCGGTGTTAACCTTATAGTTGTGAAATCAATGGTGTTGTAATTGGTTACTGATATTAATAAAATAATGCACAATCCAGCGTTGGCGGAACTGGACGTAGAAGAAATCCGAACTAGTATAAAATCCGGTGTGTTCTTTCCTTTTCTCAATTTTATTTTTGTTTATATCTTCGTCTGTGATTGTTTTTGTTGTGATATTCGTTTTGTGTTTCATATAGAACTTTGTGTAATTGATATTTGGTTACGATTTCTATAAGTTATTAAAAACACTATTCACCTCCTTTAGTGTTAGTTTTTCCTTAAGATCCTTGATCCTCATCCCTAACAACATGTCGGTGGGAGATCCCTAACAACGTGTCGGTGGGAGTCTAAGGGAAAATTTCTACTTGGGTCGGACATGATTAGAGGGACTTCTGAGAAGATAGACCCTATTCGAAGAAAGGATGAAAGCAACTCAAGATAGGAAAAATTCATATGCCAATAAGAGAAGGACTGACTTCGAATTCGAGGCAGGAGATACGGTCTTTATCAAAGTATCGCCTTTGAGGAACATAGTTCGACTTGGTTTGTAAGGGAAAATAAAACCGAGATTCGTAGGACCATTTCCCGTAGTTGAGAGGATATGCCAAATGAAATACATATTTATACTACCGAAGGGGATGGCAGGAGTTCACGACGTGTTCCATGTTACCCATTTGAGGAAATATCTGCATGATTCAGCAGAGGTAGTTTAGCCAAGTACGCTTAGAATGTTGAAGTCAAGAAAGAGGCATCAGTTCGGAAAGTTCATACCCTTATTTTTAAATGAAAGTTAAGAGGCTACACAACAAAGTGATCAAATTAGTGAAGGTGCAATAGGGAGAAGATCGAAACGACGCGACAAGAGAGCCCGAAGAAAATATTTGGACTTCTTAGACTTTTCTCTTTGAGAGTACGTTCTTAATTTTCTTTCTAAGCTTTTGAGTTTGAATTTGTTTATCCATACCGTTTGAGTCAACGTTCCTTTGGTAGAAACCTATGTTTGAAAACATATGTTTGGGACATGTTGTGTTTGATGATTGCAAGTGGATGCAAGTGTTTGCTAGTGAATGCAAGTGGATGCGTACACACTCACACATTAGGCACTAGATCAGCAAAAGCTCTTATATATTGCATATGTATGTGTGCGCATTTTTAATTTTTCAATGGACGAAATTAATTGAATCATTACGTGGATATTGCATTTTTGTGAATGGTTGTGCACACATATAGAACTTATATGTATTATTAGGGTTATTTTCATACATATTGGGTGCATGGCATAGACATACATTGCATTAAGGAGGTCAACCGAATCAGTCGACCGCTGGATTTTCGCATTAGTTTAAGGACATATACACAACATCTTTGCATATGTTCATACACAACATTAGAAATTTTAAGGACAATAGATGTCTGTGGGTGATGGATGAATAGATGGGAATATGTTCTAAGTAATAACATTCTTCTTAACTTAGAGATTTCGGGAGAGGAGAATGTAACACCCCATATTTAAAACATACTTTACTGTTGTGTCCGTTACGAAATTTTGGTTCAGATAGACTCTTAGTTTGCATAAATCGGATTAAATATAAAGAAGTTATGCATATAATAAGATTGAACTGAAATCAGTGTAAAATATGTACGTATATTATAAAATAAATAATACACCGCAGAAGAAGCAACGATAAGTGGGTGATCCACCCATAACTGGGTCAACCCATGTCTAAGGCAGATCGACCATAAGGACGACACAATGTATAGGTGGGTCGACCCATCTGCATGCAGAGGTAGGTTCCTACGAATCTGGACTATTTTCTTCACTACATACATACGCTGACTCAGCTTGAGGTGTATGGTCTCATTTGTAAACCTAAAATATAATGATTTAGGATTATCCTAGCTAATCTATAAATAGGCTAGCAACCTCATTATTTTCCTATACACAAACATTCTTCATTCTTCTTCCGCCAACTATTTCTGAATACAAATAAGAAGATGCCACGGTGTTGCCTAAACGTAGATTAAAGGGGTCAATTCGAATCTTTCTACAATAACAATATAAACGAGATCTTTTCTGGATTACAATCAAATCATTGTTAGTTCTAGTTGTATTCAGATTTGATAATAAAATAGTATTCTAGGAGTAAATAATTCTGAATTTGAGATTATACAATAGTTATATGCTTATATGTTACTATTTTACTATCAATTATCAGTTCAGTTTTTCAGATATTATCTATCTCATGTATATCCTTATTATCCCCTTTTATGTAGTCTTACACATATTTATTTAGTTTATATACATTTCTAAGTTAGATCTATATTATCTCCTTTTCCTTTTTATTTCGCGCTATACCTAAGCCATCAATTGTGTAACGTCCCGTATTTTCACAGTATAATTAATTTAGTAAATTATTTAAATAGTGATTCAGATATTTAAGTGGTTATTTAATTAAATAATATTGAATATTTAATTAATATGAATAATTAAATAATATATTTAATTTTCGAAATTGTCGGAAATAGTAGAATCTGAAATGTTGTGTGAATCAGATGATTTAACTAATTTAATTCAGTTTAGAATTGAATTATTATAACAATCATATTTAATAAACTGCATTATAACGTATAAATTATATTATAATTATAATCGAGATCGAAATGGCGCGGCACTTCGTAATTTAGCGACTCATACTTTAAACAAATATACAGAATTCGTTTTAAGCCAGATTTCTGTGAAACAAGAAACGTTCGGAGCTGGTGAAGTTTATTTTTGTAATGGAAGAGAAAATTCGAGATTTCGTTGTGTAGATTGTGATTTGTGTCCAAATCAAATTTTCGAAAAGTCGCTATAGAATTCCTTTATAATTTATAATGATTTATTTATACTATAATGGATTTTTGATACAAATTGAATACTGATTTATTCAGGATTTGAAGTGTCGAGTTATAAATTCAGATAGGAATATTTTGGACCTGTATTATATTCTATGTGAATATATACGACAATACTAATTTACTAATATTTAATTTAATTTTTTTAAATATATTAATATTTATTTGGAGTTTTAAAAATAGCCATTTTTGCAAACGAACTCCGTTTTCGATGAAATTAATTTTGTTGGATCCGGAATATTAAATTATTGTTAGATTTCAATTTTCTTGATTTTTGAAGTCAGTATGTGGGCGTACGGGATATTAATGTGAAATTCAGTCAATAATTTGACTTTAAAAATACGCTGTGGGAGCAAACAGATTCGGAATTCGATGAAACAAGTTTCGTTGGGTCCTTAATGTCGAACTATAGTTGTATGTCCATTTTCATTGGAATTGGATATCGTTTTTGCCTATACGGATTTTTAAAAGATGTATGTACATAGCGATTGATTAAAATTAAATATAATAATCAAATATAAAATTATATATTTACCCTATATATACCCTTAACATTTCCCTAACCTAATTTACTTCATTCCACGGTCAAGAAAAAATGCAGTCGCCAATTTTCTTCTTACAGTACAACTTTGAAAGCTTTAAAATTCATCAAAAATTAAGATAAAATTCTAGAAAACCTGAAATATGTATATTTGTAATCCTATGAATTTGCTCTTCATTTCCATAATGATTTCAACAAGCTCAATGGGGTTGATCTCGAAGTCGGGTTTCAGCGGAAATCTAGGGCAGAGGCGCAAGGAAGATTGATGATGTCGGAGGAGAAACAAAGGGTGGCGAGTTGTTCCTAGGTGGTAGGCACATATGTTGGTAATGCTTTGAAAGGTTTGGAGAATTTTTGTGTTGTTTGATCCTGTAGTGTGACCGTCGAAGCATGTCGACGCGATGAGGGAGAAGGAGTTCGAACTTCATGTGATGGAGTTAAGACTGAAGAGATTTCTAAGGGGGAATGGTCGGTGATTTCATTTCAGGTTTTCGTGAAAAATTGGAGATGACATTGGAGTGAGGAATCTCGGTAATGGCTGTTATCTGGAGTCGTGCGTGATTTCTGTTTGGAAGAAGAAGGAGTTATGTTTAACGGGTGGGTGCAGAAGGGTTTCTGGGCCAACGATTTAATGAGTGAGGCCCATTTACTAATAAGTTAAGTTATTTTTAATTTAAATTAGTATTTAAATTTGTTATTTTAATATCTGGATCACACTATATTAGAATTTCGAATAGCCAGATTTGTTGGGATCATATGGACGACGACTACAAAATGGAACTGATTCGGGGTGAATTGAAGCTTATTACAACTTATAGCAAAATAAATTGCCGAATCCAAATCAGTGATCGTTATTCGTTATTTAACGGTAACCATCCAATGTGAGTAAAATTCACGGCCTAGTTTATATTTTTATAACATATTTTTGAATTTATAAATGTTGGTTGATTTTTGTTTGTTGACTGTTTGGATGAACTACTAATTAATTGGTTGAGAATATAGATAACGATATAAATATATAGCGTTAATCAAATATTGATTCTATTTATCAGAATGTTTCATATTGAAATGAAATAGATGTTATTTAGATTGTTTAACATTTGTAATGCAGGGAAACATGTTCGTGAGATCCAACTGGATTCCTCAATATTTATAATACTATTTTTTTCATATATTGTGATATATGATGTGATATATAATCTGTGATTGATCATATGACACTGGTCTTGTTATTTGGTATTATAAATACCATAAGAAATACTGGACTGTAAAAAGGGAATTTTCAAAGCATATATTGAAAATAATATATAAAATGAATAGAATTTTATAAAAGAAATATTTATATAAAATGAATAGAATTTTATAAAAGAAATATTTATAAAATGAATAGAATTTTTTAAAAGAAAATATTTATAAAATAAATTTTATAAAAGGAAATATTTGGAAAATAAATAGAGTTATAAAAGAGAGTATTTGGAAAATAATTATTAAACAGAAATCTGTTTTAGCAGATAAATGGAAAAGATTAATTTAAAGTAGAATTAAATAGAAATCTCTTTTAATAGATAAATGGAAAAGATTAATTTAAAGTAGAATTAAATAGAAATATGTTTTAACAGATAAATGAAAAAGATTAATTTAAAGTAGAATTAAATAGAAATATGTTTTAACAGATAAACTGGGAAGATTTATTTATAAATAATGATTTATAAATTAAGTAAAATATTTATCATTGGATAAATTTAATATATAAGTCTGAATTTATATAGAGAAGTGGAAATCGGTTTTAACACCGATATTTGGAAATGGAATGTAAACTTAACCTTTATATAAGGAATTATAACGAATGGAATATGAATTTGAAAAAAAATCTATTTTTAAAATAGAAATGGAATTTCGGATGGATAGAAATAAATAACTTGTTTAAATAATAAAAACAAGTAATGTGACTTATAAACAATGCTTATAAGTGAAATAAAAATAATTATCACTGTATAATTTGGAATGTAAATTTAGCAAAGAATTTAAAACGGAAAATTGGAAATTTGTTTTATAAAGAAAACAATGGAATTTATTTCGATGTTCGAAATATAAATAAGATTAAATTTAAATCCATAATGATGTGTAATTAGAATTCGACTTGGCCAAATGTTATAAAGTAATTTATTTAAAGAAATTATATATTGAATAAATCGGGATTTGACAAGATAATTAATATTCGGCTGGAAACCGATATTTTAAAACCGAATATAAATTATTCGAAAAAGAGTTAATAGAATATAGGTTAATCAAAGTGAGTTAATCGAATGAAAGAGAGTTAATCAAATATAGGTTATTCGAAGAGTTAATCGAATGTAGTTTATTCGAAGAGTTAATCGAATATAAATTATTTGAAGAGAGTAAATCGAATATAGGTTACTCGAAGAGTTAATCGAATATAAATTATTTGAAGAGAGTTTATCGAATATAGGTTATTCGAAGAGAGTAAATTGAATGAAAGAGAGTTAATTGAATATAGGTTATTCGAAGAAAGTTAATCGAATATAAGTCGTTCGAAAGAGAGGAATCGAATAGAGTTATTCGAAAGAGAATTATCGAATAGAGTTTACTTGAAAGGGAGTTATGCGTTGAAATTCGAGTATATCGAATTTGGGAAGGTATTATTTAGTTTCCGATTTTAATCAAGATTTATTTTATTAACAAATAAATTGTTTATTTATTTATTTAAAATAAGGAAAAAGTGTTATATTTTTAAGTAGGTATTTTGGAAGTAGGGATTATAACATTATCGTTATAAACAATGTTTTTCGTAAAAGAAGTAGATTCGTAAACTGAATTCGAGAATTATGTAAGAAAGGATTTGATAAGAAGATTTAAACACAATTAAAGAAATTTGAAACTGACTGGCGATTAGTTATGTTGAACAGCTTTCTGGATATCGATCTGATGTTGGTTTCGGCCTTCGGGGTTGATAATCAGGGAATTGTTTTCTTACTAGTTTACAATTAGAGACTGATATATGCGGGAGGATAGTGATGCGCAAATATGAGATGGAAATGTTTTCCAGTGTTAATAACGTATATTTTCTAAATTTAGAAAATAAGGATTTACGAATATAGGGAAATGAATAAATTAATGATAAATTAATTTAAAGGGAAAAATGTTAATTAATGTTTGATCGATAAAATTTCCATTTGGAAATAAGATCGTTGTGTGTATGAATGTTTTCCTTTGATAGTTAAATAACCAACTATAAAAGTTTTGACCATTTTTCCGTTGTCAATATGGAGAGATCGGAATCAGATTTATTATCTGAAAACCATTCCGTATCGGCATTAGCATTGCGGTTCAAATCTGAGGAAGATAATTGAAGACGGAGTTTATGCAAGGGCTGTTCTGGCAAATCCTAGATAGAAATTGCCTAAAATGGGTTTACAGAATAGTACCTTCGGTTTTTCCAATCCCAGGACAACCTGTATAGAAGAATGTGCGATAAAGTATATTTAACAGATCGCGTAAGTTGATCTCTTCAAATGTATTTACGTTTGGTTATGGAGGAATTCGTTTCTCTCAGCTGTATACCTGTGGTATCTTTGGGGAGATCAATTTGTGATTTGGAGGGTATGACAATGTGGCATTCGAAGTAATAAAGGTGTGATATATACGTTATGGCCTCTAGCCTCACAACCAGGAAATGGTATAAAATCAGGTAGGTCTCATGGCTAAGTGGTTAGCTGCCAATTGTGGTGTATTGTCACCTGATCTAGAGAAATTCCATTTACTTCTATAATCTATTTCGATGTTGTCTCTTTTAGGAAATGGTTTCTGATCACAACCGTTAGTGATAATACATTCGATACACTCAAGCGAAATGAGTTACCGGTCATGTTTAGCCTGGGTTAGAAGATGTTCTTGTTGAACCTAGTGTATTCCACTCTAGAGATGCACTGTCGAAAGGTGGTCCCATACCTTGCTAGTTGGAATTCATTACCCAATAAGCGCCCACGGTTTTTGATTATATATTATGTATGTGGAACATGAGATGAAAGCGTTCTGCTAATGATTATTTAGTAGTGGTTGATAGACATTATTATAATATCAAAAGAGTTTTGATATAAAGATTATCATTTCTTTCGAAAGGATTTTGAAAGTCAAATCAAGTGTTTTGGATTCTCATAAGGGAAAACCCATTTTACGTCATACGACGTGGTCTTATGAGATATCGTTTATTTTCTCAAACTCTTTTAAATTGTTTACTCACACCAGTCCCATGAATGACCAAGAGTTTATTTTGTTTTGTTTTCCCTAAACTCTTGGGTTCCCAGTTTTGTAAAGGCAGTCAAGTAGTCGGGATTTTTCAGATACTTGGAAGTGCTTAGAGTAGAAGGCTTCAACATTATACAGCTATTGTTTATTTCCACTGTGGTGTAAGTGTTGTACTTCGATAATGGTATTGTATATAGACACTGGTTTTATTTCAAAGTTATGTTATAATATATATTTTTTCGTTCCACTGTGAGATTCGTGTTACTCTGATTCTGTTGTTATGTTCTTCTCCTTCTTGTATTCTAATTTTCTATCTTATCTATTATCACCCTATATTTTCTTTCATTAACTATCCGGTATTTTCGATGTTTGAATAGTCGACATTGAGTTTATGTCGATTACCAAGGTCGCAAATCCCCCGGGTCGTTACAGTGGTATCAGAGCTGAAGGTTAAGTGAATACCTTGGATCTGTGGCGTGACTCAGTATGGATGGGGTTAGCAATACCCTAGATTGAGTTTGAGTGTATATATACGAGCATGTATTTGTAGATTTGATAAAAATTGTTTTATATTGTGGAGATTTATTGGTTTAGTTATTTATGAGTTTTGATCGATCAGTTTGATCCACTGTATCGGTAGGGGGTTCTAAACACTCGAATACGATGAACCGACACGGTTTGTTTTGAAAAGAGGGTAAATGAAATAATTTTACCCAAAATTATATTTGATATAAAACAATGATTTATATTTGAATTATTATAGTATATTGGATATATTGGGTGTTATTATAATCGAATGATATCATAAAAAGTGAAAGGTTAGATATAACCAATCAGAATTTGTATTAATGTAAGATATATAAATCAAGATGAAGTGAATATAGATTTAAACCAGAACTGGAATTAAAATCTTAAAATTTTGAAAAGTGTTGTAAATGGACTTTTATTATATATGAGAATTTTGAAATCTTGGGAGATTTTAAATTGTTTTACAAACATTGAGAAGGTAATTTTTAAATAATTTCAATATGGAAATGTTTAACTATGGTTTTGAAAAGTGATATAGTATTGAACTCACTTCAGTCGCTGGGATATAACCCTAATGATGCTGGCCACATCATCAGTGTTCATTTTCGAGTTTGTAGGTGATGAATTACTACCAAAGATATTGTTTTTGGAAATGTTGTGAGGAAACAAGTTGTTTTGATTCCGAAAGGGAATATTTGATTTTTGGAAAGGGTAAGTCGTTTTAAACTCCCAGGATGAGACTATTTGAATTAAAAACAAATTAAATAGAAATTTGTGAAAGCAAAATTAATTTTAAATAAAGCCAGTTAAGCGGTAATTGAATTGAATTAGAATGATACTGAAAAAATTTGGGTCTATGGGATAGGAATTTGAAATGGTATTGGATTGGTAAGTTAAGAGTTTGGAATCGAGGATTGAACTCGATTTTGAAATAATATTATGGTATGGATATAAGCGAATAGCTGTGTTGAGGATAAATCGATTGGAGATTGATTGGGATTGCAATTATATATGCTGAATTGGTAGTAGGTAGAAAGGTTATAATGCCCGACAAAAAGGTACAATTTTAATCATATATGAATTTGGTGATTTATGAGCCGATTTGGTAAGCTGTTTGGCTATTTGATTTTCTTTTGGGCTGGAGAAGGCCTAGAGAGGCGAGTTGTACCGATTAAGTCGCACAAAGGAGGTGCTGGCGAAACTTTTTGAAAATTTAGGGTGTTAGAAAATTTTCAGAATTTTTGAAAATTTTCGTTAATAAGAATGAATTAATATTTTAATTGGAATAAATTGGTTCAGTTGAAACTGAAGTTAAGAAGTAAACAAATAAATTTTAACCCAGTTAATGGGGTTGTTTTCTACGTTAGCAATTTCGAGGATGAAATTATTTTAAGGGGGAAAGAAAGTAACGTCCCGTATTTTTACGGTATAATAATTAATTTATTTAATTATTTAAAAGCGATTTAGAGATTTAAGTGATTGTTTAATTAAATAATATTTAATATTTAATTAATATAAATAATTAAATAATATATTTAATTTTTGAAATTGTCGAAAATAGTAAAATTCAAAATGTTGTGTGAATCAGAGGATTTAACTAATTTAATTCAGTTTAGAATTGAATTATTATAATAATCCTATTTGATAAACAGCGTTAGAATGTATAAATTATATTATAATTACAATCTAGCTCGAAATGGCGCGGCAGTTCGTAATTTGGCGACTCGAACTTTAAACGAATATACAAAATCCGTTTTAAGTCGGATTTCTGTGAAACAAGAAACGTTCGGAGTTGGTGAAGTTTATTTTTCTAATTAAAGAGAAAAATCGAGATTTAGTCATGTAGATTGTGAGTTGTGTCCAAATCAAATTTTCGAAAAGTTGCTATGGAATTCCTTTATAATTTATAACGATTTATTTATATCATAATGGATTTTTAATATAAATTGAATACTGATTTATTATGGATTTGAAATGTCGAGTTATAAATTCAAATAGGAATATTTCGGACCTGTATTATATTCTATGTGAATATGCACGATAATACTAATTTATTAATATATAATTTAATTATTTTTAAATATATTAATATTTATTTGGTTTATTTAGAGTTTTAAAAATAGCTATTTTTGCAAACGAACTCCGTTTTCGAGAAATTAATTTTCTTGGATCCGGAATATTAAATTATTGTTAGATTTCAATTTTCTTGATTTTTGGAGTCAGTATGTGGCCATATGGGATTTTAATGTGAAAAACAGTCAATAATTTGAATTTAAAAATATGATGTGGGAGCAAACGGATTCGGAATTCAACAAAACAAGTTTCGTTGGGTCCTTAATGTCGAACTATAGTTGTATTTCCATTTTCATTGGAATTCGATATCATTTGTGCCTACACGGATTTTTAAACATTATATGTACATAGCAATTGATTAAAACTAAATATAATAATCGAATAAAAGATTATATATTTACCCTATATATACCCTTAACATTTCCCTAACCTAATTTACCTCATTCCACGGTCGAGAAAAAATGCAGCCGCTAGTTTTCTTCTTACAGTAAAACTTTGAAAGCTTTAAAATTCATCAAAAATTAAGATAAAATCCTAGAAAGCCTGAAACATGTATATTTGTAATCCTATGAAGTTTCTCTTCATTTCCATAATGATTTCAACAAGCTCGATGGGGTTGATCTCGAAGTCGGGTTTTAGCAAAAATCTAGGGCAGCGACGCAAGGAAGATTGATGAGGTTAGAGGCGAAACAGATGGTGGCGAGTTGTTCCTAGGTGGTAGGCGCATATGTTGGTGAAGCTTCAAAGGGTTTGGAGAATTTTTGTGTCCTTTGATTCTATAGAGTGACCGTCGAAGCCTGTCGATGCGATGAGGGAGAAGGAGTTCGAACTCCATGTGATGGAGCCAAGATTGAAGAGATTTCGAAGGGAGAAAGGTCGGTGATTTCAGTTCTGGTTTTCGTGAAAAATTGGAGATGACATTGGAGTGAGGAATCTCGGTAATGGCGGTTACCTGGAGTCGTGCGTGATTTATGTTTGGATGAAGGAGTTATGTTTAACGGGTGGGTGCAGAAGGGTTTTTGGGCCAGCAGTTTAATGAGTGAGGCCCATTTACTAATAAGTTAAGTTATTTTTAATTTAAATCAGTATTTAAATTTGTAATTTTAATATGTCGAACATACTATATCATAATTTCAAACGGTCAGATCCGTTGGGATCGTATAGACAATGACTAAAAAATGGAACTGATTCAGAGTGAATTGGAGCTGTTACAACTTATAGCAAAATAAATTGTCGGATCCAAATCAATGATCATGATTCGTTATTTAACGATAACCGTCCAATGTGAGTAAAATTCACTAACTCTGCCCAGATTATTTTTTTATAATGTATTTTTAGAATTTATAAATGTTGGTTGGTTGTTGTGTGTTGAATGTTTGAATGAACTGCTAATTAATTGGTTGAGAATATAGATAACGATATAAATATATATCGTTAATCCAATATTGATTCTGTTTATCAGAATGTTTCATATTGAAATGCAATTGATATTATTTATATTGTTTAACATCTATGATAAAGGGAAACAGGTTGGAGATATCCAACTGGATTCCTCAATATTTATAATACTATTTTTTTCATATATTGTGATATATGATGTGATATATAATCTGTGATTGATTATGATGA
Source organism: Allium sativum (assembly GCA_030737875.1). Lineage (NCBI taxonomy): Eukaryota > Viridiplantae > Streptophyta > Magnoliopsida > Asparagales > Amaryllidaceae > Allium > Allium sativum. The sequence continues at coordinate 186,258,389 of CM060911.1, forward strand.
CACTGGTCTTGTTATTTGGTATTTTAAATACCATAAGAAATACTGGAATGTAGAAAGGGAATTTTCAAAGTGCATATTGAAAATAATATATAAAATGAATAAAATTTTATAAAAAGAAATATTTGTATAAAATGAATAAAATTTTAGAAAAGAAATATTTATAAAATGAGTAGAATTTAACAAAAGAAAATATTTATAAAATGAATAGAACTTTATAAAAGGAAATATTTGGAAAATAAATAGAATTATAAAAGGGAACATTTGGAAAATAAATATTAAATAGAAATATGTTTAAACAGATAAATGGAAAAGATTAATTTAAAGTAGAATTAAATAGAAATTTGTTTTAATAGATAAATGGAAAAGATTAACTTAAAGTAGAATTAAATAGAAATATGTTTCAACAGATAAATGAAAAAGATTAATTTAAAGTAGAACTAAATAAAAATCTGTTTTAACAGATAAATTGGGAAAATTAATTTATAAATAATTTATTATAAATTAAGTAAAATATTTATCATTGGATAAATTTAATATATAAGTCTGAATTTATATAGAGAAGTGGAAATTGGTTTTAACACCGATATTTGGAAATGGAATGTAAACTTAACCTTTATACAGGGAATTATAATGAATGGAATATGAATTTGAAAAGGAAAAATCTATTTTTAAAATAGAAATGGAATTTCGAATAGTTAGAAATAAATAACTTGTTTAAATAATAAAAACAAGTAATATGATTTATAAACAATGCTTATAAATGAAATAAAAATAATTATCAGCAGATAATTTGGATTGTAAATTCGACAGTGAATTTAAAATGGGAAATTGGAAATTTGTTTTATAAAGAAAACGATGGAATTTATTTTGATGTTCGAAATATAAATAGGATTAAATTAAAATCCATAAAGATTTGTAATTAGAATTCGATTAGGCCAAATGTTATAAAGTAATTTATTTTAAGAAATTATATATTGAATAAATCAGGATTTGACAAGATAATTAATATTCGGTTGGAAACCAATATTTTATAATCAAATATAAATTGTTCGTAAAAGAGTTAATCGAATATAGGTTATTCAAAGAGAGTTAATCGAGTGAAAGAGAGTTAATCGAATATAGGTTTTTCGAAGAGTTAATCAAATATAGGTTATTCGAAGAGTTAATCAAATATAGGTTATTCGAAGAGTTAATCGAATATAAATTATTCGAAGAGAGTTAATCGAATATAGGTTATTCGAAGAGTTAATTGAATATAAATTATTCAAAGAGAGTTAATCAAATATAGTTTATTCTAAGAGAGTTAATCCAATGGAAGAGAGTTAACCGAATGAAAGAGGGTTAATCGACTATAGGGTATTCGAAGAGAGTTAATCGAATATAAGTTGTTCGAAAGAGAGAAATCGAATAGAGTTATTCGAAAGAGAGAAATCGAATAGAGTTATTCGAAAGAGTGTTATCAAATAGAGTTTATTCGAAAGAGAGTTATGCATTGAAATTCGAGTATATCGGATTCGGGAAAGTATTATTTACTTTCCAATTTTTAATCAAGATTTATTTTATGAACAAATAAATTGTTTATTTATTTAAAATAAGGAAAAAGTGTTATATTTTTAAGTAGGTATTTTGGAAGTAGAGATTATAACATTATCGTTATAAACAATGTTTTTCATAAAAGAAGTAGATTCATAAACTGAATTCGAGAAATATGTAATGAAGGATTTGATAAGAGGATTTAAATGGGATTAAAGAAATTAGAAACTAACTGGAGATTAGTTATGCTGAATAGATTTCTGGGTATTGATCTGATGTTGGTTTCGGCCTTGGGGGTTGATAATCAGGGAATTGTTTTCTTACTAGTTTGCAATTAGAGACTGATATATATGTGGGAGGATAGTGATGTGTAAATAAGAGATGGAAATGTTTTCAAGTGTTAATAATATATATTTTCTAAATTTAGAAAATAAGGATTTACGAATATAGGGAAATGAATAAATTAATGATAAATTAATTTAAAGGGAAATCAGTTTGTGATTTGGCGGGTATGACGATGTGGCATTCAAAGTAATAAAGGTGTGATCTATACATTATGTCCTCTAGCCTCACAACCATGAAATGGTATAAAATCGGGTAGGTTGCATGGCTAAGTGGTTAGCTGCCAATTAGGGTGTATTGTCACCTGATCTAGAGAAATTCCATTTACTTCTATAATCTATTTCGATGTTGTCTCTTTCGGGAAACGATTGCTGATCCCAACCGTTGGTGATAATACATTTGGTACACTCAAGCGAAATGATAGACCGGTCATGTAGCATGGGTTACAAGATGTTCTTGTTGAACTCGGTGTATTCGTCTCTAGAGATACGTTGTCGGAAGGTGGTCCCATACTCATTACCCAATAAGCGGCCGCGATTTTTGATTATATATGTTGTATGTGGAACGTGAGATGAAAGCATTCTGGTAATGATTATATAGTTGTGGTTGATAGACATTATTATAATATCAAATGAGTTTTGATATAAAGATTATCGTTTCTTTCAAAAGGGTTTTGAAAGTCAAATCAAGTGTTTTGGATTCTTATAAGGGTAAAAACCCATTCCGTATCATACAACGTGGTCTTATGGGATATCATTTATTTTCTCAAACTGTTTTAAATTGTTTACTCACACCAGTCCCATGACTGACCCAGAGTTTATTTTGTTTTGTTTTCCCTAAACTCTTGGGTGCCCAATTTTGTATGGGAAGTCAAGTAGTCGGGATTTTTCAGTTACTTGGAAGAGCTTGGAGCAGAAGGCTTCAACATTATATAGCTATTGTTTATTTCCGCTATGGTGTAAGTGTTGTACTTCGATAACGGTATAGTATATAGACACTGGTTTTATTTCAAAGTTATGTTATAATATATATTTATTCGTTCCGCTATGAGATTCTTGTTACTCTGATTCTGTTGTTATGTTCTTCTCCTTCTTCTATTCTAATTTTCTATCTTGTCTATTCTCACCCTCTATTTTCTTTCATTAACTATCCAGTATTTCCGATGCTTGAATAGTTGACATTGAGTTTATGTTGATTACCAAGGTCGCAAATCCCTCGGGTCGTAACAAATTGCCTAGGCTATTCACGTTAGAATTACGTAAATTGGGTTAAATTGGAATAACTTGAAATGACATTAAAATGGAGTGTTAGGCATATTGAAACATCAAATCCTATGATTGTATAATAGGGGTAATATGCAAAACATGTTAATCTGAATAGGTTAAACTTAATTTAATAATTAAGTGGAACATGTTGTGGGTATCAGATGTAATTAAGTAAAACATGTAAATTATTATATATATACACACACACAGAGACACACATCTAAGTAGTTGTTTTTTTGGGGAATGAGTTGTGCACATAATAACATTTATAGGAAATGTCATGTACAACCATGCTTATTAATAAACTTACACTTGCTAAGTTATTACTTGTTAATTAATAAGCTAAGAGGTCCCACGTCTTGTTGTTTGTATCCAGTTTTGGGACCCTTAAAATCCTAGTTTGGGTGCACAAGTATGGGGGTGGCTTGTGTCAATCTTGTTGTGTGGAACTGGTATTAGCTAGTATCCATGTTATAGTATCTTAGAGAGTGTCCTCGAGCTAGGTAGGGGTCTGAGAACGCTTTATTGACTTGGATTTTAAGAGGTTCAAAGGTGAAAGGTGGATACTGGCACGTTCCGGCAGAGTCATAAGCGTTCATGGGTCCAATGGGGGAAACTAAGATGCTATAACACCAACAAACAGGTCTGTGTCATATAAGTTGATGATTTAGGGACTGATACCCCTACTACCATAGCTAACACAGGATATTTGCGCAGTAAGGAGCCGATCGCATGGGCAGTAATTAGGGTTATATATAATCATGGTATTCTAGAAGTGGTGCAAAAACTAGTTGTAGGGATATAAGTCAGAAGTGTACATGATCTTTACCTTATATTGTTATCTTATTGTCTCATTATCACGCTCTCTCGTTTATCTCGTACTTGTTTTACTGTAATGTCATGTTCTGCATTATTTTTCTATCTTGATACTTTTTTATCTTATCCTTTTGCTGAAAATTACTGGAACTCGGTAGACAGTATGTCTGACCTACTTTTTTTTCCTTCTCTCTCTTCCTTTCCCGCCTCAGGTTCCCATAGTGGTGGTGGACTATAGCTATGACTGCGATTCTATCTTGCTTGGATTTGGATTTCTTTCCTGTCCATGTATTTCTTTAGTTATTTATCTTTGGTTATGGTTATGATATTTGAGGGATATTATTATAGTTTTTGTACTCCGATATTATTAAGATAGATGTTTACGATTTCTACATTAATTATTCATTTGAAAACGTAATCACATGCTGTGTTTTGAAATTAAAAGTTGAAATTTTCCGCTGCATTTTACATTTTGTCTTGTTTAACAAGTCTCTGTATTTTTATTGTGCTTCACAAAACTTAATGCATCCTCATATAGGTGACATTAAGGGACGTGGGTTGTCACACTAATACTAGTGCGATTAATTTATCTAAAAACCTAGTTAACAATTCATAAACTAAACATATTGATGTTTGTCATTATTTTCTACGTGATAATACTAAAATAGAAATAATAATATTGGAATTCGTTTCATTTGAAAATCAACAAGCAGATTTTTTTACAAAACTATTACATTAAAATATATTTATAATATTGAGACTTGAAGTGGGAATAATATCATTTAAAGAATTAAAAAAATTCAAAGTCCTACAAAAATAAAAAAATTCATATTTTCGCGTCTACCTGTACTCAAACCTTGGTTGCTTGAATACTGGTCATATGTTCTTTCCATTTGGCTATCGGGTATTTCTTGCTCCAAAAGGGAAATGCACTGTATTTAAATTATACTATTTTTTAAAATAAAATTTTAGCCATCAAATTTCCATCCATTTATAAAATATATTAAACGTGTAGAGTTTATATAAACTCTAGACCGTAAATTCTTTTCCTCAAATTCTGTAAATTTTTATTATATATACAAATATGTCGAATCCTAAAATTATTCAACCCCTCTCATAAACAAAGCTTTGTAACAAAACTTTATCTACCCCACAATGGCCTATAACAGCTCAAATTCTTCAAAAGCGTAATGTCCTCGTCTCCTTTACCAATTCCAACTCCGAAAAATTAACCTGTTTACATAAGGTCCTCTTATCATACTGGTTATATACCAAAGAGTAAAATATAAAATAAATCAAAAAGAATGATGACAGTTTCATCGTCTACAAAGGAAAAGATTGACAATATCCATAATTATCAACAATAATTGTTAGAACTTCAACGAGAATTATATTTCGAACAGAAGGTAGCCGTGCGATGATTAATGTTTCTAGAGAAAATTGCCTTAAGAGTTTGTGGATCAGCTAAACCGAATATTTACAAACCCTCAACATTCAATAACAAATGGCATCCAAGTCCGCAATGACCTTCATACCCACTGAATTCATGGGATAGAAACTACGCAGAAAACAAAAAAGCTGGCAAGGAGAATTCTCCGAAGAAGTCCTCCTAATCAACCTTTAAATAAGTTCTTTGATTGTTGAGTATATATGATAAGATCATGTTGTCTCTTATTTCTGAGAAATAAATTACATCATTAATATGTATCTTGTTAATGTGTTTTTCTTTAACACTGGAGATAGGTCTATGGAAGTGGACCTAAAGGGGAAATGGGGTTATTTAGTTCCTACAAGCTTGAGTTAGTTCACTGTTTCCAAGATATCAAGGTGTAAAGTCCGAAAGATTAGTAAATCTTCCCTCAAGGGGTGAGTATCATGCTTACGAGACTCAAGGACCGACAGTTACCTTGGGATAAGTGTTCCCTAAGAACAACACAAGATAGGAAGCAAAATGGCTTGTAGGAAGGGGTTTTGCAATGATCTTGAAGAAGGGTTTAATTCCGTATAAGAAACCTTTATCATGTAGAGAGAACACGATACTTTGTAAAGGAAATGACTAAGAAAATTCATAAGAAATACGCTAAGTGTTGATCCACTCTTTAATGCTCACTGATTTGGATTACATAAGGGTCTACAAAGGAAATCCCCAAATTGATTTAGAAATTAGGGTATACTCTAGAAAAAAAGAGTAAAAGATTGAGAAATGAGAATTCGGTCCCCAAAATGAGACCCCTAGGGTCTTATTTATAGACAAATCGGGACCCTTTTGACATTGGCTCAGCAAAAACCTCGTTCAGGTGCAGCAGCTATGTGTCGGCCGCTTTTCAATTTTTGGTTCCGGTTGCTTTGTTCTCGGCCTCTCTTTGACCTTGTTGTCAGATGTAATATTGCCTTTAGGGTGTCGGTCTCGGCTCTAGAAAGGATAGTCTCGGCCTTTGTAGCTTCTCTTTGATGTTGTTTCTCCCTTTAGTATCGATACCAAGCCTATTGGTATAGATAGCTATAAGATAGGCTTTCGGCCTTTGGTCATGTTCTTTTAGTCTTATCATTAGGTCTTTATGGAAATTAACTTTGTGCTTTGGATACTCATGTTTCAGGAGATGTCACCCCTTTTGGTATCGACACTAAACAAGTTAGTGTGGATAACCTTTCTGTTTAGAATCTTTGACTTGCTTTCATTAGACCTCCAGAACGGGTTTCGGTTCTTCCAGAAGGATACTTCCGTTGCTTTACTAATTGACTGCTAAAATTGCCTCTTGTTGATCATCAAGAATTTTGGTCCTGATAGCTTGCTTTCGGATGGTTCTTATTGTGTATTGGATCCATGTGCTTTTGATGCTTTCGTTTCTTCTTGTATCTGCATTAAGCAAGTTAATTCCGATATCCCTTTCGCCCTTCTTGGTCTCGTGTGGATGCTTTTGTTCTTTCTCTTCATCTGCTTCTGGGTTTAGGTGACTTGCCTTTGCAAATGTCCTCGTTTGGTACCTTTCGTGCCGGAACTACCCTATTAGTACTCTTTCACTACATCGGATCTAATTTCTCCTCTTGATGACAGTGTCGGTTGCTTGTTGTTCTGAATGCTTCCTTTATGCTTTCAGCCTTGTCCTGTACCAGGTCTTTGCTTCTGGGTTACTCCCTTATGCTTATGATGGTCCGATATCCCTTCACCATCAGCCTATCTCATGTTAAGTTTGGTAGTAACATTTGTCCCCTTCTGAAGGGGTAATTTCGACTTTTCAAGAGAACCTTTGGATGAATTAACCGCTTCTTTCCTCCTATATATACCTTACTTATTTAATTTCATTAGCTCTTCCGTTTTCTCCATCATTTCCTGAATTTGAAGTTCAACTCAGAAAAGCGTCAGTAGTTTTCAAGTAAGCATCCTTTACAAGCCGTTTATACTGAATTTTACAATTGAAGTGTTTGCTAGTTTAATCTGAGCCAAAGTAACTATCATATTTGCTTTCCATTAATTGATTTCGGTTTTCAATTTACTATCAATTCTCGGAAACCAATTCCAAATTTACTTAACATCTTAAACTAGAATTTTTATTTGCTTATATTCTCCTGAAGATGTTCGAGGGATAGCCTCTTGTTATTGTCAAGACACTTCTAGGAGAATAGAGATCATATTCGTCCAAGCATAGTTTTTACTTTGTTTTATGAATTATATAGATTATACTTGGCAGTATGGGAATAAAACATATTTCCTTCAACCTGATAGGAATTTTCCTTTGCTTAGTGACCTATCTACTTTGAAGAGGGTCAGTGCTGTTGAAAAGCGTTCTCTGATTTCATCGCAAAAGCAAGTAGATGATATCCTTTAGGATTTTAACATTTCTGGCATTGAAGCCATTCCTTAATGTGAAATGACACCATTTCCTCTCCTCCAGAAGGATACTTTGCTTACTCTTCTATTCACATCTGGCGCGGTGGTTTTATCCCCTTCCCTGATTTCATTTCCCGATTTTGCAGCATTTAGGAATTGCTCCCATCCAACTTTCTCCTAACACTTATACCTACTTCCTAGGTTTATAACTCTTATCCCTGGAGTCTGGTAATCCCTCTTTAAGCCCATCCACTCTTGATTACTTGGTTCGTCCTTCAAAGATTAGCGATGTGAACCCTCAAATTTTCCATGAAAACCGTACAAAGAAATTGTTAACTGATGGAATGATGAGATTCAAAGACTGGGAAACTCAGTTTTTCTTTGTTTGATGTCCTTGCGGCATTTCTTGAAACTACCACACCCCAAGTATTATACTTGAATACATTCTTTTCTCGTTTTTACTATAGAGGGTTATCTTTCTCCTCGTATTTTTTTATTGCAGATGCCGCCCCCAAACTGTCGGGCTTCTCGGATAAGGAGATAATAGACCTTCTTGGCGCTGCTTCTGAAAAACTGGACAATAGGTCTTCATTACTTAACTCTGCTATCCTTCGAAGGCATTCCCTTTTGCCGACCGGTCAATCCATTATTGGGTAGCCACCTCTGGTTTTACTCAGAAAAGGAACTCTTTCCTTGTCACTAGGAAGAAATGCTCTTTTCTCCCCCAACTCTCCTTTGGTTATTTGTGACGCCCAATCCCGAGACCTAGATTAGTAATGAAAATTATCCAATAATGTTGTCTACAAATAAAGAGAATAGAGATGGCTAAGGACGACCATCTATATATTTTGTATCAATTAAACATTTAGAGTATCGAGGAAATGCTCAATTTTTTTTTTCTTTAATCGAGACACCAAATCTTTAATTAATACATAAGAATGGTGGCTATTAACTAATTCAAAACAAGCATGATTAATTGAACAAGTAAACAACACAGAACAAATATACTAGCATCATATACAATTACATATAATATACAACCCATCAGTGTCATCAAAACGTAGTACGAAATCACAATAAGTATCAAGAGTCATTACTTTAATACATAGCAAGGTACATAGATTTTGGGTACATATATAGAACAAAATAGCTATACTACGAGCTCATAAGAAGGAATGATCCATGGTAAAAGAAAAAGGAGATCAACAAGTTGACAACCTGCAAAGCTCAGTCTAACCCAAGCATTAACACACACGGGTCAGTCTAGTCAATAGTGAGAGGTGACGAGTTTAATAATAAGTAAATAAACATATGATGAGTAACCCTTTTCACATAAAGAGTCACAAGTGGAAAGAGCGGTAAACTATGTTTAACATTACATATTGCAGTGTAAAGTGTACTCTGAATACCTAAATCATCATATAAATCTTAAGAGTCAATTCCACAAATGAAATCATTAAGGAAATGTGCATTTTCCACATGTATGATAAAAGTACAATTATTATAACCCAAGTTAATAATAAAAGCATCTCATAAAATGTGCATGTCCTATTAAGTGAATTATAACCCACCTCGAGCTATAGTATTGCTCGTACCGAGCAATAGCCAATTACTTATATGTATTCAATGTAGGCGCCTGTCACTACGACTACCCAAGTCGAGTGTATCTTGATAATCCCGATCAAGTAAATACATATAAGTGACACCCTTGAGTCATGGCTTCCCCCTGGAGCAAGTATTGGCTTAATATACTTAGAATGAGTCACTGACTCACAGTTAGTAATCCAAACAGTAGTAAAAGTGCGTCCCATACCACACGTTCCCATTATTTGGTTAACTCGCCCCTTGTCAACTTCGCACTAGCAACCATAGAAAATCCCAAGTTATCATTAATAGGACATCGACTTCAATCTGGCTATATTAGAATTAACCAACTTCATATACTACCATGTCCCATATCATGGAGTATACTATGTCATTTAACATCCAATACACCATATTGAAGGGTGCGGAAAAGTGTGGTTTTTACATAGGAAAATACTTGAATTTTTCTAAGATGCTTCATAAAACAATTTCTCAAAACCAATTTCTTTCTTTGCGAAATCCATTTATTTATGAAAATAATTTTATATTATTGTTTTGAGGCCATTTGAATTTAAAAACCAAAATTATAAAAGTATTCTAGCCGCAAAACTATAGTAAAATCGATATTTATTAACATATTGGAAAGCTAGTTAAAACCATGCAAGTGTACCCAATATCATCAAAAATCTTGAAAATAATCAACATAATTGTCTCATAATTTGTAGATTGGATTAATAAAGATGTTAACCTAGTTACTACAATCAATTAAGTAATAGGCAAGTCATAACAACACATACAAAATCACAAAAGTATCTAGTGTCCAAACAAGCAAATGCACATCAAATCAATTCAGGTTGCAACTTTCAGGTAAGCTTCAGATGATCAAACGATATCCGATTGGTCTAAAAATTTGCATGCTTATAAAAAAATAAGCCAAACTTCAAAACAAAAAAAGAATTACTCAATTTTGATCAATAACAGGGAGATACAGTACCCATAAGTTGGACCTGGGTGTTGTTTTGTTTCAGGTCAATTTCACGACAAAACCCTTACTTTGAGGGTATATCACCAACTTATGTTGATCAAAACATAATGAAACTTTACAGAATATTAAAAACGTCTTCAACTTTGGAAAAAAAGAATCACTCAAAAATACCAAGTAGATTGTAAGATACAATAGTTCAAAGTAGAGCATTGGCTGTGTTTTCAGTAACTCAGAAAAAGACGATTTCACGACGAAACTCTGACTTGAGAGAAGATATCATCAACTTATGGAGATCAAAACACAATTATATTTTGCAAAATTATTTGCAAGATTCCAAACTTTTGAAAAAAAAATTCACTCAAAAAGACAAAGTAGATTGTAAGATACAGTTGCTCAAAGTAGAGCACTGACTGTGTTTTCAATAACTGAGAAAAAGGCGACTTGACGACAAAACCCTGACTTTGAGGGTAAATCTCACTAATATATATTAATCAAAACAAAATGAAAATTTGTAAAGTTATTGACAAGATACCAAATTTTGGAACAAAAAAAGAATCGCTCCATTCTGTTAAGCAGCGAAGGAGATACATCACCCAGAAGTTGGACCTAGGCGTTGTTTTGCTACAGTTCGATTTCACGATGAAACACTAACTTTGAGGTCCGATCTCACCAACTTCTTGTGATCAAAACACAATTAAAATTTGCAGATTTATAGAGCAGGTCCCCATCTTTGAAAGAAAAAAGAAACGCCTAAAAACACTAAATATATTGCAAAATACATCAGCTCAAAGTAGAGCATAAGTTGTATTTTTAGTGACTCATAAAAGATGAACAACTACAAGAATTGCATTTTTTTTCTAGCTACAAATTTAATATAAAATTGTTGAAGACTAGAAAGTTGTGAAATTTACTAGCTTTAGAGTAAATAACAACGATTTTAGCAAGAATTTTGAGGATTTCGACCTTTATAGTTGAGAAGAACCTTCTCTCTTCCTCTCAGAAACCAAATCTACTGCATGCAACAAATGAAAAGTACTGTAAAAATATTTCTATACAAATTGAAATGAAAACTAGGATTAGAGATTAGTTTAGAATCAATTACCTGCTTTTCTTCAATTTAGATATCAAAATCTTATGTTCTAATGGATTTGAGGCTTTGAATTTATTAGAAATAGGTTTCCTCTATTTTTTCTCTCTTGCGTTTACTGGAGAAGGGAGAACATGAAAAAGAACATATTTCTTTACCTTTCCTGGTATTTCTTTTAGTGTTAGGGTGTAATTAAGCCCATTAACTTCAATTATGCCTCTTAACACTTAATTAGCCAATTAAATACTCGATTAAGTCTTTTGATATTAGTTTAAGGCTAACACAACCATGTTTACACCTTTTTTTTTTACTATTATTCATACATAGCCAATAGCTAATCAACAACAAAGTTAATTAAATTTGTAAACAAAATTTTAAGGTTTATTATCTTTAAATATACATTATTACACAAAAGTTGCAATTTTGATAACAATTTCATAAATTACATTTTTTCATTCACTTATATTTTTACATTTCTCATATACCCATGAATAATTAATCCTACTTACTCCCTTTAAAATTTAATGTATCATAATGTATGCCAAAATAATCAATTTACACTTTAAGGCTCATTCAATACTACATATAAAAACCCAAAAATCATAATATTCATCATTAAATCTTTTTTAATTGATTTTCTCATCAAATGCTTATTAACAAATACTTTATTACTCATTAACATTTAAAATTCTTTAATTTTGCAACTACCCAACTTAACTCAAATTCTTCCTAGTTAGGTTTGTATAATACAATTTAACCACTTATTCATGATTAAATTCTATTATCAACCTCCCAAATACAATTTTGACTTAAATAATCAAGTCAATCACCCTCACTTTTATTTGGTTATCTTCATTATTATTCCATTATAAGAATTAAATTTATTAATCCTTTTGGCAGATAATTAACCAAAAACTCGGGTTGTTATAGACTCCCCCTTAAAAGAATTGCGTCCTCGCAATTTGCTTAAGGTGAGCCTAAACAACATACTTACTTCAACGCAGAAGATATGCATATGTGCAAAGGTGTATATACACATGATATAAACATGATTTACACAAAGGATTAAAGAATATTTTCACCTCTACTATCTGAAGTAAGAAAATCTGGATATAGACGCTCGATGGATTCTCTAGTTTCCTAAGTGTTGTCCTTAAGGATAGCTGACCACTGGACATTTACATGAGGTAATTCTTATTTTGAAGGCGCTTCTCCTCTAAATCAAGAATACGAATTGACCGCTGCTCTATGGTCAAATCGGGAGATAACTCATAATCTATCTATGGTCAAATCGAGAGATATCTCATAATATAACTGCTTAGAAGAATATATGACTGAGTCCGAGTCTCTAAGACATTTACAGTGCTGTGACACGTGAAATACACTATGGACACCTGATAGATGAGCTGGAAGAGATACACGATATGCTACAGGCCCAATTCGCTCAATGATGGGAAATGATCCTATAAAGTGAGGTGCCAACTTCCCAGTTACACTGAAGCGCATAACTCCTTTCAAAGGAGAGACACAAATAAAAACCAGACACCTACAGAAAACTCAAGAGCCTTTCTACGATTATTCGCATAAGATTTCGGACGACTCTGAGCCACTTTCACCCTTTGTCGTATGAGAGCTATCTTTTCAAAAGAATCCCAAACTGAGTCTGGTCCTAATATGAATTTTTCACCCAATTCCAACCAGCAAGACGGTGAAAGACACGACCTACCATATAAGGCCTCGAAAGGAGTCATACCAACTGAAGACTAAAAGCTTTTATTATAAGAAAACCACAAAGAGGCAGGTGATCCTTCCATGAACTACCAAAGTCAAGTACACAAGCGCGGAGGAGATCCTCAAGAACATGGTTAACTCTTTCAGTTTTCCCATCAGACTGAGGATGGTAAGTTGAAGAAAGATTAAGCTTTGTTCCTGATGCTTGCTGTAAGATTCCCAAGAAATGGATAGAGAATAAAGAATCACGATCATACACAATGGCAGAAGGAACACCATGAAGACGAATTATCTCTTTAATATAAAGTTTGGCGAGAAGGGGCGCATTCCTATTGGACTTAATAGGAATAAAATGAGCAGACTTGGTAAGGCGATCAACGATGACAAATATGCTTGAATAACCGGACCTCGAACGAGTAGCCCATCAATGAAATCCATAGAAATCTGGTCCAATTTCCATAATGGAACCCCAAGAGGCTGAAGAAGATCGGATGGTCACTGGTGCTCAGCCTTAACAAGTTGACAAGTCATGCAGCCATTTACATAACTTGCAATATCACGCTTCATACCTTGCCAAAAATAAAGACGATGCATATTAGCATAAATTTTATTGCTGCCAGGATGGATAGAATACTTAGTGCGACGATGATCATCAAGTTTGTCACGCCTAAGTGTTGGATCAGATGGCACCGCAGTATGATTTTTCTTATGAAGACAACAACAAGAATCGATACTATAGTCCCGTAACTCCTCACTTTGTGACTTAGATTCACATAGCTGGATAAGTCGTATCTCCTCAGGATCACGCCTCTGTGCATCGGTAATACGATCAAAAATAGATGGTCGGGCCTCAATACTGAATAATAATGCTGGAGAATCTATTGAAGAAGCACGATCACAAATATCACAATATGATAATATCTCAAGGATATCCCACTCAGCTAGCATCATGGAGACAACTGCAGAATGCTTGCGTCTAAGCGTGTCGGCCGTTGACTGAATAAAGTGCTTATATTCTAACTCAAGAAGATGCTTCTTTAATTCCTTATTTTCTTTAGTTGACATCCGCGTGGAGGATGACTAACCAGATGAGCTTCCGGAACTAGTTTGATACAAAACTCTATAGCTCGCTTAGGTAGCAACCCTGACATGGGGTCAAAAACATTGGCGAAATCACAAACCACATGGATACAAGACACATCTGTTTCATCATGATCTTGGAATAACGAATGTAAAGAAGTCTCAAAATCTTTATCAATATCTCTAAGTACAAGGGAAAGTAGTGCAGTCGAGTCTGAACGACGAAGATATAAGGTACGCTCAACGCAAAGAATCTTGGCTTCGGATCGCACGAGCCAATCCATGCCTAAGATCATATCAAACCCAAGAGAAGGGAACACATGCAGATTCGCAAGGAAAGAAAACCCACAAATCAAGATTTCTACATTTTCATATAATAATGTAAGGGTAGCGGATCCTCCAATAGGTCTCGCTATCCTTAATGATGTCATGATACAAGAAATACCCAAAGAAAGGTTATCCACTAACTCTTTCGCTATAAACGAATGAGAAGCCCCAGTGTCGAATATGACTCTAATTATGCGATCATGAAATAAAAAGGAACCTTAAAGAACACATATCATATCTTTATGCAGAGAAGAAGTACCCCGAGACTCCACCACATTAAGCTTTCCAGAACGCTTAGCTTTTGAAGTACATGTTGCAGTCATGTGACCCTCTTTTTTACAGTATCGGAAAATGAGTGGCTTAGGACAATCACGCACAAAATGTTCACTAGATCCACAATTAAGGCATCCTTTCTTAGCAAGCGGTGCTCCACTGGACTAAGAATATTGTGTATTCGGCATCTTCTTCTTATTTGGAAAGGACTTGGATTTTTGAAAAGCGAATGGCTTCTTGCCATGATTCTTACGGGCCTCCCCATCATCATAACTATCCATCTCCTTCTCGATCGACTCGAGATGGAGAGCCACATCCACAAGTTTCTCAAATATTCTATCAAGCTGTAACAAGAGAGGTTTCTCCAAATACTTCTTAAGTCTATTAACAAACTTAAGATTCTTCTTGTAGGGTATGGAAATGTGTTCCAGACCATATTTAGACAGGGCTTCAATAGAGGCAACATACTCTGCAACAGATGACTTCTTCTCGTTCAACTCAAGAAAGCGCCATGCAAGAACCTATTTCTCTGAATCAGGAATAAACTTGAGCTCAAAGCATTCACGGAACTGCTTCCACTCAAAGGAAGACACATCAAGCTCGGCAATCGACAAATCATACCAATCCAAGGCTCGCCCGTGCAACATGTACGATGCTACAAGGACTTGGCGATGCGAAGAAATCTCCATGCTACTAAAGATATTCTCACAAGTACGGATCCATGCCTGGACCTCTAAAACGGACTCAGAACCTAGAAAAGGCTTTCCACCTAGATGTGAGAAGTCGCTGCATATACGCGCAAAAACTGACTTGCGCGAGGGAGATGAAAGGGATGGGGCAGGAGGTTGAGTGATCCTAATAAGCTCCATCAGCTGATCAGTGGAAAGAATGACCGCTTCCGGTCGAGAACTGCTAGCTGGTATATTGCTCTCTATAGGATGAGTATCTCTGATGGGCTCAACCCTCTCTTCGGGACTAGGACTACTGTTCGGTCCAGATCCCACATCTCTGCCATGTCCCCTACCAACCATCTACTACAAAATATGAAAAGGATAGGATCAATCACAGGGGAAGATATACTACTTGTATCAAGTAGAAATACTATGGAATTATAGAGCAATTTTATTCCTAAACATATTTCTTTTTCTATATCTACCCCATGATATAGGAATAAGATATGACTCAACTTAGGGTTAGGATACGAAGGATTTGATATAAACACTTTAATTGTACGTTAATGTATTGTATATGCTCGTATTATGTTCTGTATTTATCACATTTGTTCTGAACCTGGCTCTGATACCAAGTTGTGATTCCCCACCCCAAGACCCGCATTAGTAAAGAACATTATCTAATGTTGTCTACTAATACAGAGAATAGGCCTAGCTAAGGGCGACCATCCATATACTTTGTATCAATTAAATATTTAGAGTATCGGTGAAATGCTAAATAAGTTTTTTCTTAAATCGAGACTTCAAATCTTTGATTAATACAAAAGTATAGTGGCTAATAACTAATTCAAAACAAGCAAATTAATTGAACTAGTAAACATCACAGAACAAATATCCCAGCATCATATATAAGTACATATAATATACAACCCATTAGTGTCATCAAAACATGGTACAAAACCACAATAAGCACATCAAGAGTCGTTACTTTAATACATAGAAAGGTACATAGATTCTGGATACATATATAGAACAAAATAGCTATACTAAGATCTCATAGCAATGAAGGATCCATGGTAGAAGCAAAAGGAGATCAACAGGTTGACAACCTGCAAAGCTCAGTCTGTCCTGCACATTAACACACACGGGTCAGTCTAGTCAACAGTAAGAGGTGACGAGTTTAATAATAAGCAGATAAACATATGATGAGTAACTTTTTTACATAAAGAGTCATAAATGGAAAGAGAGGTAAACTATGTTTAACATTACATATTCCAGTGTAAAGTGTACTCTGAATACCCAAGTCATCATATAAATCTCAAGAGTCAATTCCAAAAATGAATCATCAAGGAAATGTGCATTTTCCAAATGTACGATCATCCGGATCGAAGTACAGTTATTAAAATCCAAGTCAATAATAAAAGCATCTCATAAAATGTGCATGTGCTATTAAGTGAATTGTAGCGCCCACCCCGAGCTATAGTATTTCTCATCCCGAGTGATGAACAAGTACATATATGTATTCAATGTAGGTGCCTGTCTCTACGACAACCCCAGTCGAGTGTATCTTGACCATCTTGTTCAAGTAAATACATATACGTGACCCCCATGAGTCTCGGCTTCCCCTTGGAGCAAGTACTAGCTTAACATACTTAGAATGCATCACAGACTCATAGTTAGTAGTCCAAACAGTGGTAACGGTGCAAACCATACCATACATTCCCATTATTTGGTTTACTAGCCGCTTGTGATCAATTTCGCACTAGCAACCATAGAAAATCCCAAGTTATCATTAATAAAACATCGACTTCAATCTGGCTATATTAGAATTAACCAATTTCACTACTACGATGTCCCATACCATGGAGCGTATGAGGTCATTTAACATCTAATACGCCATATTGAAGGGTGCAGAAAAGTGTGGTTTTTACATAGGAAATTACTTGCTTTTTTCTAAGATGGTACATAATACGATTTCTCAAAACCGATTGCTTTCTTTATGAATCCATTTATTTATGAAAATAATTTTATATTATTGTTTTGAGGCCTTATAAAAAAATTATAAAACTCTTTTATTCCCAAAAGTATAGTAAAAACATTATTTATTAACATACTAGAAAGCTAGTTTAAAACTGTGCACGTGTACCGAATATCATCAAAAATCTCATCAATAATCTTGAAAATAATCAACATAATTGTCTCATAATTTGGAGATTGGATTAATAAGGATGTAAACCTGGTTACTCCAGTCAATTAAGTAATAGCCAAGTCATAAAAAAACATGCAAAATCACAAAAGTATCATGTGTCGAGACAAGCAAATGCACACCAAATCAATTTAGGTTGAAACTTTCAGGTAAGTTTCGGATGATCAAACGATCTCCGATTGGTATACAAATTTGCAGGCTTATAAAAAATGCCAATATTTGAAACAAAAAGAGAATTACTCAATTCCGATCAATAACGAGGGAGATATAGCACTCAGATGTTGCACCTTTGCATTGTTTTGTTTCAGGTCAATTTCACGATGAAACCCTGACTTTGTGGGCATATATCACCAACTTATGTTGATCAAAACATAATGAGACTTTGCAGAATTATTAAAATTATCCCAAATTTTGGAACAAAAAATAATCACTCAAAAATACCAAGTAGATTGTAAGATACAACAATGCAAAGTAGAGCATTGGTTGTGTTTTCAGCAACTCAAAAAAAGATTATTTCACGACGAAACCCTGATTTTGAGAGAAGATATCAACTTATGGAGATCAAAACACAATTATATTTTGCACGATTATTGAAAAGATTCCAAACTTCTAAAAAAATAAGATTAACTCAAAAAGACAAAGAAGATTGTAAGTTATAGCTGCTCAATGTAGAGCATCGGTTTTGTTTTCAGCGACTCAGAAAAAGATGATTTCACGACAAAAGCCTGACTTTGAGGGTAGGTCTCACCAGTTTATATTAATCAAAACACAATGAAAATTTGCAGAGTTTTTGAAAAGATGCCAAATTTTCTAACAAACAAAGAATCGTTCCATTCCATTAAGAAGCGAAGGAGATATAACACCCAGAAGTTGGACCTGGGCGTTGTTTTGATACAGGTCGATTTCACGATGAAACACTAACTTTGAGGGCCTATCTCACCAACTTTTGGTGATCAAAACACAATGAAAATTTGCAGATTTATAGAGCAGATCCAAATATTTGAAATAAAAAATGAATTTGCCCAAAAACACTAAATAGATTGCAAAAAACATCAGCCTAAAGTAGAGCATTTGCTGTGTTTTCAGCGACTCATAAAAGATGAACAACTACAAGAATTATATTTTTTATAGCTACAAGCTACAAATTTAACGTAAAATTGCTGAAGACCAGAAAGGTATGAGATATTCTCCTTTTAGAGTAAATATCAACGATTTTAGCAAGAATTTTGAGGATTTGGAGCTTTATAGTTGAGAAGAACCTTCTCTCTTCCTCTTAGAAACCAAATCTACAACATGCAACAAATGAAAAGTATTGTAAAAAGATTTCTCTACAAATTGAAATGAAAACTAGAATTAGAGATTAGTTTAGAATCACTTACCTGCTTCTCTTCGATTTAAATATCAAAATCTTAAGTTTTAATGGATTTTAGGCTTTGAATTTGTTAGAAATAGGTTTCCTCCGTTTTTTTCTCTCTCTTGCGTTTATTGGAGAAGGAAGGAGGTATTTCCTTACCCTTCCAAATATTTCCTTTAATGTTAGGGTGTAATTAAGCCCACTAACCTCAATTAAGCCTCTTAACACTTAACTAGCCAATTAAATACCCAATTAAGTATTTTGACACTAGTTTAAGACTAACACAACCATATTTAAATCCAATTTTTTTTTACTATTATTCATACATAGCCAACAATTAATAAACAAAAAAGTTAATTAAATTCGTAAACAACTTTTTAAAAACATTTTTACGTTATTCTCTTTAAATAATCATTATTACACAAAATTTGCAATTTTGATAACAATTTCATAAATTACATTTTTTTTACATTTGACTTATATTTTAACATTTCTCAAATACATGTGAATAAATAATCTTACTTACTCTCTATAAAATATAATATATCATAATTTATGCTAAAATAATCAATCTACAGTTTAAGGCTCATTCAATACTACATATAAAAACCCAAAAGCCATAATATTCATCATTAAATCCTTTTTTATTGATTTTCTCATCAAATGCTTATCAACAAATACTTTATTACTCATTAACATTTAAAATTCTTTAATTTTCCAGCTACCCAATTTAACTCAAATTCTTCCCAGTTAAGTTTGTATAATACAATTTAACCTCTTATTCATGATTAAATTCTATTATCAACCTCCCAAATACAAATTTAACTTAAATAATCAAGTCAATCACCCTCCCTTTGATTTGGATATCTTCGTTATTATTCCATTATAAGAATTAAATTTATTAATCCTTTTGGAAGAAAATTAACCAGAAACTCGGGTTGTTACATTCTTGATAACCCAGGTATGTTCGTTGTGTGATAACTCAAAATGGAGTAGGAATTAAATTTTCTTTCAGCTTTCTTTCATCATATGTTAGGAGTCGTCCGCACTAAATCTGATACACTTCCTTAAAATCCAGAGCTGGAGTTTCTTCTCTTAAGGATGCATTGTTCAAGTCTAGGGAAAATGTAAAAAGAAAGCTTGCAGACATGAGCTTAGAAGAACCCTTATCAAAAAGATCTAAGGATGTGGAGGCTCCTTGGTCAGCCATTCGTCTTGTTGGGTCTTTCGAAGTTTCCAATGATCTACATCATGCGATGGGATTTTCCTCCTCTTCCGAGGATCTCTTCCCTTAGGATTTTACCAACCCTCCTAATGGTGAAAGCTTCAATGAATTATCCAAACAAATTATCTCTTCTCCTACTTTTTCCAATGTTGATTTTTCATTTTGTTCCTCCGGTTGTTTTAAAGCTCTAGTCGAACAGCTACTTTTGGTATGACTTTTTACCCTTTCCGGAACCTCTTTCGATCGTCTTTTATGGACCATTGTGTTTCTTATAGGCTATCAAGCAGTGTTTTTTAATGCAAGATGATGCTTTCAAACCTTCATTTGAGTTGTTGAGACTTAAAGAAGAAAACAGGTCTTTGAGGAAGGAAAAAGATGCTCTTATCCATGTTAAAGAAAGTGCAGTTATGGAGTGAAATAAACTAGAGTTTGCTTTTGCCGAAGCAAAAAACTCAACTATGATAGAAAAAGAGTCCCATCTGGTCTGGGTTGAAGAAGTTCAGGGTTTAAAGGGGATCTTTGAGAAGTCCAAAGAAGAGATTTCCATGCTTGATTCTCGTTGTTCTTCTTTGCAAAAACAAAATTCTCTTTTGGAAAAAGAGAATGATTCTCTCAAGATCGAGCTTAGTAGGAAGGAGGCCCTATTGATCAAGGCCAATGAAGTGGTAAATGATGCTAAGCGTAGGGTCTCTTATTTCCTTCAGACCACCTTGGATGAATTATGTTTAACTCTTTTGAGTATGTTTTCCTTCTTCCTTAAGCCGACAATATGAACAGATGATTGAATTTGAGTTTTTCTTCTCTCGACCCATCTTTAGTGGAAATATTTATATTCAATAACAAATCAATACGTGAAGTAAGTCGATCTGCGGTACTCGAAATATGATTTCAATTATAATGACCATGGTGTGTAAAATGTAAACGTTTGGTTTTTAAAGAGACCGGACTTGGAATTGTCATATTCTTTACCAATACCTATACCACTTTAACAACTATGCATGTGGTGAAGGATCCGGAATGAAGTAGGATGATTTGGAGGCAGTCACTAGATTTGAATAAAGAGAACGATGATGGATAGCCTTGACCTTCAAATCATAATTATAATTAATAAAACAGGAGCAATACCGTGACTTAGTGTGTAACAACCCAAACTCAAACAAACCGATTTTTTTTTCAAAATTCCAATCTATCGAAACTCGAGTTGAGTTGTCTGATATCCTGCAAAAAATACAAAGAATATATCAAAGCTTAGAAAAACATCTCACAACGAAATGGAATAAAATATAATAAAATCAAATATAGCCTTACCAAGGTAATAGTACTACCTAACCAGTACCCAAAGCTATCATATCTTTGCCACTGTAATGACCCGCATTGGCGGAGGTATTATAATTAATTTATTTAGTTATATAAATAGTGATATAGTGAATTTAATGGTCGTTGAATTAAATAATGGTAAACATTTAATTAAAATAATAAATTAAATAATATATTTAATTCTGAAATAATCAGAATTGGCTGAAATGACGACATGGTGTGAACTGGATCATCTGTGATATTTAATTCAGTTTAGAATTGAATTGGAATAACGAATATATTATATAAACGATAGTTGAACGTATAAATTATAATATAATTAAAATAGAGCTCGAAATGGCGCGGCAGTTCGCTATTTGGCAATTTGAACTTCAACTGAATATATAGAGTTTGTTTTAAATCGGATTTCAGTGAAATAAGAAACGTGTGGAGCTGGTGGAGTATATCTTTCTAGTGGAAGAGAAAAATGGGATTTCGTCGTGTAGATTTTGAGTTATGTCCAAATCAAATCCTCATAAATGCAGCGCCCTGACCATAACGATTTAATTATATTTTATATAAGGATTTAAATAGAAATCGAACATCGATATAACCCTGACGATGTAATATCGAGTTGTAAATTCATACAGGAATATTCTGGAGCTATAGGGTATGCCACTGTGAATATAGATGATAATATTTATTTTTAAATATTAAATTTAATTATATTTAAATATATTTATATATTTAAATAGGTTATTTAGAGCGTTAAAAATAGCCGATTTTGCAAACGAAGTCGAAATTCGACGAAACTAATTCTGTTGGATCCGCAATGTCAAATAGTTGTAAGACTTCCAGTTTCGTGATTTTTAGTGTCACTGTGTGGTCGTACGGATTTTTAAAATGAGTAACAGTCAGTATTTCGATGGTTAAAAATACGTTGTGTGAGCATACGAAGTCGGAATTCGACGAAACCATTTTCGTTGGGACCGTAATGTCGAACTGTAGCTGCATGTCAATTTTCATGATTTTTGGGTATCATGTGTAATCATAGGAATTTCTAGAAGACATATACAAACAGCGTTTGAATAAAAACTAATAAAATAATCTAATATAAAATCATTAGAATTTTCCTATAAGTAATCCTTAACTTCTCTAAACCCTAAGCCTTTTCATTTCCTCAGTAAAACTTGCGCCCCTGTTTTTCCTTCTTACAACAACATTTCGTCATCTTGGAAAAATTCCCAAAAATCAAATAAATGAGTATAAATTCCAAAAACATATATTTATAGGATGCTGGAAGGATTCACTTCAGATTGGTATAAGTTTTAATGGGTTCGAATTTACAAACACCGTGGCCTTCGATTTGAAGTTTGGATATGCTACTTAGGTTCGTGGAGTGAAATGGAGTGTTTGGGCTAAAAATTTTGGGGGTCGACGTGTTTTACTATCGCGCGTTACTGTAGGAGGTCGGGTTTTGCCTGGGATCACATTTTGGGTATGACGGCGAGTTGCGAGTTTATGGCATGAGGTTAAAGAGGATTTGAAGAGGAAGACAATGGTGCTATTTGTTTTGGAGATGGTGGGATGTGGACGAAGATAAGGGTGGAGGAAACCACGACCATGGTCTTGAACGTCTGGAGTATTGCGGGTTTTAAGCTTTGGGAAGAAAGGTTTGTCGGGTCGGGTTTTGGTTGAAAGATGGGCCGGGAGTATAAAGTTAAGCCCACTAACCATTTAATTAGTTTAATGTTTAATTATAAATAGTGTACGAAATTCTAAAATGTGTAACTTCGTCATACGATATCAGAATCAGACGAAACAAGATCCGACAGGATCGTATGGACGGACACTACACGATGGAACTGACCGGAAGCCCATTGGAGTCAATTACAATTTATAGTGAAATAAATTGTCAGAATCAAATCAAGCGAACAATTTACCGTTCTTTAACGATGAACTGCCAATGTGAGTAAAACTCACATTCTCTGAACAATTCTATTTTTATAACGTATATTTAGAACTGATAAATGATGACTGATTACTGTGTGTTAACTGTTTGGTTGAATGGTTCGTATATTGATTGAAATTATTGATAACGATATATATAAAAATCGTTAATCGAATATTGATTCTGTTATTCAGAATATTGTATACTCGTGTTGTTTAACATCTGTGATGCAGGGAAACAGGTTGGAGGAGTCCAACTGGACTCCTCAATATTTATGATATTGTTCTGTTCATATATTGTAATGTATGATGTGATATATAATCTGTTTGATTATGTGTGTTAGAATGATGTTGATCATTGTGATTCGATATTTTTAATATCATAAAAAGACCCTGGGATGTAAAAAGAATTATTTCAACGTATATTGAAATAAAGGGATTTTATAAAATCAACAGATTTTAAAAAAGGAAATATTTTGAAAGTAAATAAAAGGGAAATGTTTATAAAACGAATAGAGTTTTATAAAAGGGAAAAATGTTGATAAAACGAATAGAATAGAATAAAGAAGTATTTATTTAGGAAATAAATAGGATTATAAAAGGAGTTAATCAAACGTAGTTTGTCAAAAGAAGTTATCAAAAGGAGTAAATCAGATATAGTTATATAGGATAAGTTACCATTTTGCACGACTGCTAGCGTAATTCGCAGGGCTGCAGATAGCCTACGGCGGTCGGATGTTTCCTGAGAGAATTAGGCGTAACCATTGTGATCGTTGCAATCTAGAGTTAAGCGAATGGAGTTAAATCGAATATTAGTTATTCGAATTAGAGTTAATAGAAATAGAGTTAAACAAGATTAGAAACTGGCTAGAGATTAGTTAAGTTGAATAGTTTTCTGAGTATCGACTTGATGTTGGTTTCGGCCTTCGGTGTTTATACTTAGAGAATTGTTCTCCTACTGGTGTACAGTCAGGGACTGATAGTTGTGAAATGATAGGGATATGTAAATAACAAATGGAAATGTTTTCCAGTGTTAATAACGTATATTTTCTAAACATAGAAAATAAGGAAATAGGAAATATATATATATATATGATTGATGATTGATTGACAGAATTTCCATTTGGAAATAATATCGTTGTTTGCACACGTGTTTTTCTTTGATAGTTAAATCATAGACTATCAAATTTTTGACCATTTTAACGTTGTTAATATGGAGAGACCGGTTGGATTATTATCCAAAGAACCACTCTGTATTGGCATAAGCGTTGCGAATCATATATGCCAAAGATAATTGAAGACGGAGTAAAGTGCAAGGGCTATTGTAAAAGTCTTAGATAACAGTGTCTAAGATGGATGTATTGAATAGTGCTTTCGGTTCATCCTATTCCTGGATGAGTTGTATGGACGGATGTCTGACAGAGTATTTCCAGACGATCACGTATATTGATTCTCCAACCGTACCATGAGTGGAAGCGGAGAAGGAAACTTCTTTTATCTAACACATAATGTATGGTCGAGGACGTCAATCGGTGATTGGATGGATTTGACGATGTGGCATTCGAAGTGAATATGATGTGATGATGAAGCGTAACCTCAAGCCTCATCAACCGGTAAATGACAGAAATCGGGCAGGCAGCATGGCTAAGTCGGTCGCACCGAAGTAGGGTGTATAATCACCTGATCTAGAGTTTCATTCACTTCGAAAAATCTATTATTTATGCTGTCCCATTCGGGAAACGGTTGCTGATCCCAACCGTTGGTGATATGCATTCGATACACTCAAGCGAAATGAGTGGTCGGTCATGTGTGGCCAGGTTGCAAGATGTTCTTGTTGAACCCAGTGTATTCCTTTCTAGGGGTACACTAGCGAAAGGTGGTTCCATACCTTTTCATAGTTGGAAATTCATTACCCAATACGTGCTTGCAGTTTTGATTGTATACTATATATGTAGAACGTGAGATGAAAGTGTTTCTGCTAGATGATTATTATATTGTGGTTGATAGACATTATTATAATATCAAAGGTTTTTGATATAAAGATATTTTGGATTCTCATAAGGGAAAAACCCGTTCCGTTATACGGCGTGGTCTTATGAGATATCGTTTAATGGCTCAAACTGTTTTAAACTGTTTACTCATACCAGTCCCATGACTGACCCGGAGTTTATTTGTTTGTTTCCCTAAACTCTTGGGTGCCTAAATTTGTACGGGCAGTCAAGTAGTCGGGATTTACAGATTTACTGGAAGTGCTTGGAGCAGGAGGCTTCAGGATCATATAGTTATAGTTATTTCCGCTGTGTTGTAAGTGCTGTACTTTGATAATGATATGTATATTCAAGTACAGATTTGTATTTCAAAGTTATGTTATGAAATATATTTATTCGTTCCGCTGTGAGATTCGTGTTACTCTGATAATGTGTTCTTCTTCTATTCTAAGTTTTTATCTTATCTATCCTCACCCTCTGTTTTCTTTCATTAATCATCTGGTATTTTTCAATGTTTGGTTAGTCATCATTGAGTTTATGGCGATAACCAAAGTCGACAAAATCTCGGGTCATTACAATTGGTATCAGAGTTTAAGGTTAAGTGAATTACCTTGGCTCTGTGGCGTGACTCAGTAGAGATAGGGTTAGCAATACCCTAGATTGAGTTTGAGTGTATATATACGAGTGAACGTATTTGTTATTTGATATAAAAATAATTTTATATTGTGGAGATTTATTGGTTGAGTTGTTTATGGGTTCTGGTCGATCAGTTTGATCCACTGTATCGGTAGGAGTTTATAAACACTCGAATACGATGGGTCGACACGATATGTTTTGAAAAATGGGTAAATGAAAATCATTTTACCCAAAGTATATTTTGATATATATTGGATATATTGGTTGATATTATAATCGAATAAGATTATAAAAATGTGAAAATGGTTATGTAAATAACCAATCAGAATTTAGATAAGTATAATGAATTAAATTAAATCTAAAATTTAAATCAGGATTGAAATTGAAACCCTGGAAATTTGGAATAGAGTTTGTAAACAGACTTGGATTAAATATATGTAAATTTTAAGTTCCTGGGAGATTTTAAATTGTATTCCAAGAAATTGTGAATGATATCTTGAACTGATTTCAAAATAAAAGTGTTTAAGAATGATTTTGAAAATGTTTTTCAATTTGAAATTTGATATAGTATTGAACTCACCTTGATGACTGGAAAATAATTTCGAGGATGGATCGCTACATCGTCGGTGTGATTTCCGAGTTACCGAGTGACGGATTACTACCAAAGAAATTTGTTTTTGAATTGTTTTGAGAAGAACAAAGTTGTTTAGAACTCCCAGAATTTGATTTGTTTAATTTAAAACAAATTTAACAGAAATTTGTGAAAGCAAATTTGAATTAAAGAAAAGCCAGTAAAGTGGTAACTGAGATTG
Organism: Allium sativum; assembly: GCA_030737875.1. Classification (NCBI taxonomy): domain Eukaryota; kingdom Viridiplantae; phylum Streptophyta; class Magnoliopsida; order Asparagales; family Amaryllidaceae; genus Allium; species Allium sativum. Next base: position 186,285,379 of record CM060911.1, read on the forward strand.
AATTAGAATGATATCAAGGCAAATTGGATTGTGAGATTCAAATTTGAAGTGTAATGTGATAATCAAGTTAAGCATTGGGAATCGAGAAGAAACTCGAGTTGAAATGATATTTGGCTCTGATATAAGCGAATGGGTGTGTTGTTGATAAAAGCAGATTGGAATTTGATTGGGATGACCCTTGTATCTGCTGAATTGATAACTGGTGGAAAGGATATAATGATATGCCGACAAAAGGTACAAGTTTATATTTCTATTGGATATAAGATTTATGAGCCGAATTGGCAAGCCGCTTAGCTATTCGATTTTCTTTTGGGTTGGAGATGGCCCAGAGAAGCGAGTTGGAGTTTGACCGATTGACCGGTACAAAGGAGGTGCTGGTGAAATTTTTCGAAAAGTTAAGGAGTTAAAAATTTTCAGGATTTTTGGAAATTTTCGTTAATAAGAATTAATTAATAATTTAATTTAACTTAATTTGGTTCAGTTGAAACTGAATTTAAGAAGTGAACATATAAGTTCTTACCAGTAGATAGGGTCGTTTTCTACCTTTTAGCAATTTCGAGGACGAAATTATTTTAAGTGGGGAAGATTGTAATGACCCGCATTGGCGGAGGTATTATAATTGATTTATTTAGTTATATAAATAGTGATATAGTGAATTTAATGTTCGTTGAATTAAATAATGGTGAATATTTAATTAAAATAATAAATTAAATAATATATTTAATTCTGAAATAATCAGAATTGCCTGAAATGGCGACGTGGTGTGAACTGGATCATCTGTGATATTTAATTCAGTTTAGAATTGAATTGGAATAACGAATATATTATATAAACGACAGTTGAACGTATAAATTATAATATAATTAAAATAGAGCTCGAAATGGCGCGGCAGTTCGCTATTTGGCGATTTGAACTTCAACTGAATATACAGAGTTCGTTTAAATCGGATTTCTGTGAAACAAGAAACGTGTGGAGCTGGTGGAGTATATCTTTCTAGTGGAAGAGAAAAATCGGGATTTCGTCGTGTAGATTTTGAGTTCTGTCCAAATCAAATTCTCATAAATGCAGTGCCCTGACCATAACGATTTAATTATATTTTATATAAGGATTTAAATAGAAATCGAATATCGATATAACACTGACGATGTAATATCGAGTTGTAAATTCATACAGGAATATTCTGGAGCTGTAGGGTATGCCACCGTGAATATAGACGATAATATTTATTTTTAAATATTAAATTTAATTATATTTATATATTTAAATAGGTTATTTAGAGCGTTAAAAATAACCACTTTTGCAAACGAAGTCGGAATTCGACGAAGCTAATTTTGTTGGATCCGCAATGTCAAATAGTTATTAGATTTCCAGTTTCGTGATTTTTAGTGTCACTGTGTAGTCGTACGGATTTTTAGAGTGAGAAACAGTTAGTATTTCGACGGTTAAAAATACGATGTGTGAGCATACGAAGTCGGAATTCGACGAAACCAGTTTCGTTGGGACCGTAATGTCGAACTGTAGCTGCATGTCAATTATTATGATTTTTGGGTATCATGTGTAATCACAGGAATTTCTAGAAGACATATACAAACAGCATTTGAATAAAAACTAATAAAATAATCTAATATAAAATCATTAGAATTTTCCTATAAGTAATCCTTAACTTCTCTAAACCCTAAGCTTTTTCATTTCCTCAGTAAAACTTGCGCCGCTGTGACGGTTAAAAAACCGCTGTGTGAGCATACGAAGTCGGAATTTGACGAAACCAGTTTCGTTGGGACCGTAATGTCGAACTGTAGCTGCATGTCAATTTTTAAGATTTTTGGGTATCATGTGTAATCACAGGAATTTCTAGAAGACATATACAAACAGCGTTTGAATAAAAACTAATAAAATAATCTAATATAAAATCATTAGAATTTTTCTATAAGTAATCCTTAACTTCTCTAAACCCTAAGCTTTTTCATTTCCTCAGTAAAACTTGTGCCGCTGTTTTTCCTTCTTACAACAACATTTCATCATCTTGGAAAAATTCCCAAAAATCAAATAAATGAGTATAAATTACAAAACATATATTTATAAGATGCTGGAAGTATTCACTTCAGATTGGCATAAGTTTTAATGGGTGCGGTTGCTATTTACTGAGGAGAAAAATCGTAGCAGTGTTCTAAGGTTCAAATTTACAGACACCGTGGCCTTCGATTTGAAGTTTGGATATGCTATTTAGGATCGTGGAGTGAAATGAAGTGTTTGGGCTAAAATTTATGGGGATCAACGTGTTTTACTGTCGCGCGTTACTGTAGGAGGTCGGGTTCTGCCTGGGATCGCATTTTTGGGTATGACGGCGAGTTGCGAGTTTGTGGCATGAGGTTAAAGAGGAGTTGAAGAGGAAGACAATGGTGCTATTTGTTTTGGAGATGGTGGGATGTGGACGGAGATAAGGGTGGAGTAAACCACGGCCATGGTCTTGAACGTCTGGAGTATTGCGAGTTTTAATCTTTGGGAAGAAAGGTTTGTTGGGTCGGGTTTTGGTTGAAAGATGGCCCGGGAGTATAAAGTTAAGCCCACTAACAATTTAATTAGTTTAATGTTTAATTATAAATAGTGTACGTAATTCTAACATGTGTAACTTCGTCATACGATATCAAAATCAGATGAAACAAGATCCGACAGGATCGTATGGACGGACACTACACGATGGAACTGACCGGAAGCCCATTGGAGTCCGTTACAATTTATAGTGAAATAAATTGTTAGAATCAAATCAAGCGAACAATTTATCGTTCTTTAACGATGAACTACCAATGTGAGTAAAACTCACATTCTCTGAACAATTCTATTTTTATAACGTATATTTAGAACTGATAAATGATGACTGATTGTTGTGTGTTAACTGTTTGGTTGAATGGTTTGTGTATTGATTGAAATTATAGATAACGATATATATATAAATCGTTAATCGAATATTGATTATGTTATTCAGAATATTGTATACTCGTGTTGTTTAACATCTGTGATGCAGGGAAACAGGTTGGAGGAGTCCAACTGAACTCCTCAATATTTATGATATTGTTCTGTTCATATATTGTAATGTATGATGTGATATATAATCTGTTTGATTATGTGTGTTAGAATGATGTTGATCATTGTGACTCGATATTTTTAATATCATAAAAAGACCCTGGGATGTAAAAAGAATTATTTCAATGTATATTGAAATAAAGGGATGTTATAAAATCAACAGATTTTATAAAAGGAAATATTTTGAAAGTAAATAAAAGGAAAATGTTTATAAAACGAATAGAGTTTTATAAAAGGGAAAAATGTTGATAAAACTAATAGAATAGAATAAAGGAGTATTTATTTAGGAAGTAAATAGGATTATAAAAGGAGTTAATCAAACATAGTTTATCAAAAGGAGTTAATCAAACGTAGTTATCAAAAGGAGTAAATCAGATATAGTTATATAGGATAAGTTACCATTTCGCATGACTGCTAGCATAATTCGCCGGGCTGTAGATAGCCTACGACGGTCGGATGTTTCCTAAGGGAATCAGGCGTAACCATTGTGATCGTTGCGATCTAGAGTTAAGTGAATGGAGTTAAATCGAATATTAGTTATTCGAATTAGAGTTAATAGAAATAGAGTTAAACAAGATTAGAAACTGGCTAGAGATTAGTTAAGTTGAATAGTTTTCTGAGTATCGATCTGATGTTGGTTTCGGCCTTCGGGGTTTATACTTAGAGAATTGTTCTCCTACTAGTGTACAGTCAGGGACTGATAGTTGTGAAATGATAGGGATACGTAAATAACAAATGGAAATGTTTTCCAGTGTTAATAACGTATATTTTCTGAACATAGAAAATAAGGAAATAGGAAATATATATATATATATATATGATTGATGATTGATTGATAGAATTTCCATTTGGAAATAATATCTTTTTTTGCATACGTATTTTTCTTTAATAGTTAAATCACAGACTATCAAATTTTTGACCATTTTAACGTTGTTAATATGGAGAGACCGGTTGGATTATTATCCAAAGAACCACTCTGTATTGGCATAAGCGTTGCGAATCATATATGCCAAAGATAATTGAAGACGGAGTAAAGTGCAAGGGCTATTGTATAAGTCTTAGATAACAATGTCTAAGATGGATGTATTGAATAGTGCTTTCGGTTTATCCTATTCCTGGATGAGTTGTATGGACGGATGTCTGATAGAATATTTCCAGACGATCACGTATAATGATTTGTCCAACCGTACCAAAAGTGGAAGCGGAGAAGGAAACTTCTTTTAGCTAACCCATAATGTATGGTCGAGGACGTCAATCGGTGATTGGATGGATTTGATGATGTGGCATTCGAAGTGAATATGATGTGATGATGAAGCGTAACCTCAAGCCTCATCAACCGGTAAATGACAGAAATCGGGCAGGCAGCATGGCTAAGTCGGTCGCACCGAAGTAGGGTGTATAATCACCTGATCTAGAGTTTCATTTGCTTCGAAAAATCTATTGTTTATGCTGTCCCATTCGGGAATCGGTTGCTGATCCCAACCGTTGGTGATATACATTCGATACACTCAAGTGAAATGAGTGGTCGGTCATGTGTGGCCAGGTTGCAAGATGTTCTTGTTGAACCCAGTGTATTCCTTTCTAGAGGTACACTAGCGAAAGGTGGTTCCATACCTTGTCATAGTTGGAAATCCATTACCCAGTACGTTCTTGCGGTTTTGATTGTATACTATATATGTAGAACGTGAGATGAAAGCGTTTCTGCTAGATGATTATTATATTGTGGTTGATAGACATTATTATAATATCAAAGGTTTTTGATATAAAGATATTTTGAATTCTCATAAGGGAAAAACCCGTTCCGTTATACGGCGTGGTCTTATGTGATATCGTTTAATGGCTCAAACTGTTTGAAACTGTTTACTCATACCAGTCCCATGACTGACCCGGAGTTTATTTGTTTGTTTCCCTAAACTCTTGGGTGCCTAAATTTGTTCGGGCAGCCAAGTAGTCGGGATCTACAGATATACTGGAAGAGCTTGGAGCAAAAGGCTTCAGGATCATATATTTATAGTTATTTCCGCTGTGTTGTAAGTGTTGTACTTTGATAATGATATGTATATTCAAGTACAGATTTGTATTTCAAAGTTATGTTATGAAATATATTTATTCGTTCCGCTGTGAGATTCGTGTTACTCTGATAATGTGTTCTTCTTCTTCTTCTATTCTAAGTTTCTATCTTATCTATCCTCACCCTCTGTTTTCTTTCATTAATCATCCGGTATTTTTCGATGTTTGGTTTGTCATCATTGAGTTTATGGCGATAACCAAAGTCGACAAAATCCCGAGTCATTACAATTGGTATCAGAGCTTAAGGTTAAGTGAATTACCTTGGCTCTATGGCGTGACTCGGTAGAGATAGGGTTAGCAATACCCTAGATTGAGTTTGAGTGTATATATACGAGTGAACATATTTGTTATTTGATATAAAAATAATTTTATATTGTGGAGATTTATTGGTTGAGTTGTTTATGGGTTCTGGTCGATCAGTTTGATCCACTGTATCGGTAGGAGTTTATAAACACTCGAATACGATGGGTTGACGCGATATGTTTTGAAAAATGGGTAAATGAAAATCATTTTACCCAAAGTATATTTTGATACATATTGGATATATTGGTTGATATTATAATCGAATAAGATTATAAAAGTGTGAAAATGGTTATGTAAATAACCAATCAGAATTCAGATAAGTATAATGAATTGAATTAAATCAGAAATTTAAATCAGAATTGAAATTGAAACCCTGGAAATTTGGAACAGAGTTTGTAAACAAACTTGGATTAAATATATGTAAATTTTAAGATCCTGGGAGATTTTAAATTGTATTCCAAGAAATTGTGAATGAAATTTTGAACTGATTTCAAAATAAAAGTGTTTAAGAATGATTTTGAATATGTTTTTCAATTTGAAATTTGATATAGTATTGAACTCACCTTGATGATTGGAAAATATTTCCGAGGATGGATCGATACATCGTCGGTGTGATTTTCGAGTTACTGAGTGACGGATTACTACCAAAGAAATTTGTTTTTGAATTATTTTGAGAAGAACAAAGCTGTTTAGAACTCCCAGAATTTGATTTGTTTAATTTAAAACAAATTTAACAGAAATTTGTGAAAGCAAATTTGAATTAAAGAAAAGCCAGTAAAGTGGTAACTGAGATTGAATTAGAATGATATCAAGGCAAATTGGATTGTGAGATTCAAATTTCAAGTGTAATGTGATAATCAAGTTAAGCGTTGGGAATCGAGAAGAAACTCGAGTTGAAATGATATTTGGCTCTGATATAAGCGAATGGGTGTGTTGTGGATAAAAGCAGATTGGAATTTGATTGGGATGACCCTTGTATCTGCTGAATTGATAACTGGTGGAAATGATATAATGATATGCCGACAAAAGGTACAAGTTTATAATTTTATTGGATATACGATTTATGAGCCAAATTGGCAAGCCGCTTAGCTGTTTGATTTTCTTTTGGGTTGGAGATGGCCCAGAGAGGCGAGTTGGAGTTTGACCGATTGACCAGTACAAAGGAGGTGCTGGCGAAATTTTTCGAAAAGTTAAGGAGTTAAAAATTTTCAGGATTTTTGGAAATTTTCGTTGATAAGAATTAATTAATAATTTAATTGAAATTAATTCGGTTCAGATGAAACTGAATTTAAAAGTGAACATATAAGTTCTAACCAGTAGATAGTGTCGTTTTCTACCTTTTAGCAATTTCGAGGACGAAATTATTTTAAGTGGGGAAGATTGTAATGACCCGCATTGGTGGAGGTATTATCATTAATTTATTTAGTTATATAAATAGTGATATAGTGAATTTAATGGTCGTTGAATTAAATAATGTTGAATATTTAATTAAAATAATAAATTAAATAATATATTTAATTCTGAAATAATTAGAACTGGCTGAAATGGCGACATGGTGTGAACTGGATCATCTGTGATATTTAATTCAGTTTAGAATTGAATTGGAATAACGAATATATTATATAAACGACAGTTGAATGTATAAATTATAATATAATTAAATAGAGCTCGAAATGGCGCAGCAGTTCGCTATTTGGCGATTTGAACTTCAACTGAATATACAGAGTTCGTTTTAAATCGGATTTCTGTGAAACAAGAAACGTGTGGAGCTGGTGGAGTATATCTTTCTAGTGGAAGAGAAAAATCGGGATTTCGTCGTGTAGATTTTGAGATATGTCCAAATCAAATTCTCATAAATGCAGCGCCCTGACCATAATGATTTAATTATATTTTATATAAGGATTTAAATAGAAATCAAATATCGATATAACTCTGACGATGTAATATCGAGTTGTAAATTCATACAGGAATATTCTGGAGCTGTAGGGTATGCCACTGTGAATATAGACGATAATATTTATTTTTAGATATTACATTTAATTATATTTAAATATATTTATATATTTAAATAGGTTATTTAGAGTGTTAAAAATAGCCACTTTTGCAAATGAAGTTGGAATTCGACGAAACTAATTTTGTTGGATCCGCAATGTCAAATAATTGTTAGATTTCCAGTTTCGTGATTTTTAGTGTCACTGTGTGGTCGTACGGATTTTTAGAGTGAGAAACAGTCAATATTTCGACGGTTAAAAATACGCTGTGTGAGCATACGAAGTCGGAATTCGACGAAACCAATTTCGTTGGGACCGAAATGTCGAACTGTAGCTGCATGTCAATTTTTATGATTTTTGGGTATCATGTGTAATCACAGGAATTTCTAGAAGACATATACAAACATCGTTTGAATAAAAACTAATAAAATAATCTAATATAAAATCATTAGAATTTTCCTATAAGTAATCCTTAACTTCTCTAAACCCTAAGCTTTTTCATTTCCTCAGTAAAACTTGCGCCGCTGTTTTTCCTTCTTACAGCAACATTTCGTCATCTTGGAAAAATTCCCAAAAATCAAATAAATGAGTATAAATTCCAAAACATATATTTATAAGATGCTGGAAGGATTCACTTCAGATTGGTATAAGTTTTAATGGGTGCGGTTGCTATTTACTGAGGAGCAAAATCGTAGCAGTGTTCAAGGGTTCAAATTTACAAACACCGTGGCCTTCGATTTGAATTTTGGATATGCTATTTAGGTTTGTGGAGTGAAATGGAGTGTTTGGGCTAAAATTTGTGGGGGTCGACGTGTTTTACTGTCGCGCGTTACTGTAGGAGGTCGCGTTTTGCCTGGGATCGCATTTTTGGGTATGACGGCAAGTTGCGAGTTTGTGGCATGAGGTTAAAGAGGAGTTGAAGAGGAAGACAATGGTGCTATTTGTTTTGGAGATGGTGGGATGTGGACGGAGATAAGGGTGGAGCAAACCACGACCATGGTCTTGAACGTCTGGAGTATTGCGGGTTTTAAGCTTTGGGAAGAAAGGTTTGTCGGGTCGGGTTTTGGTTAAAAGATGGGCCGGGAGTATAAAGTTAAGCTCACTAACCATTTAATTAGTTTAATGTTTAATTATAAATAGTGTACGAAATTCTAACATGTGTAACTTCGTCATACGATATCAGAATCAGACGAAACAAGATCCGACAGGATCGTATGGATGGACACTACACGATGGAACTGACCGGAAGCCTATTGGAGTCCGTTACAATTTATAGTGAAATAAATTGTTTGAATCAAATCAAGCGAACAATTTATCGTTCTTTAATGATGAACTGCCAATGTGAGTAAAACTCACATTCTCTGAACAGTTCTATTTTTATAACGTATATTTAGAACTGATAAATGATGATTGATTGTTGTGTGTTAACTATTTGGTTGAATGGTTTGTGTATTGATTGAAATTGTAGATAACGATATATATATATATATATAAATCGTTAATCGAATATTGATTCTGTTATTCAGAATATTGTATACTCGTGTTGTTTAACATCTGTGATGCAGGGAAACAGGTTGGAAGAGTCCAACTGGACTCCTCAATATTTATGATACTGTTCTGTTCATATATTGTAATATATGATGTGATATATAATCTGTTTGATTATGTGTGTTAGAATGATGTTGATCATTGTGATTCGATATTTTTAATATCATAAAAAGACCCTGGGATGTAAAAAGAATTATTTCAATGTATATTGAAATAAAGGGATTTTATAAAATCAACAGATTTTATAAAAGGAAATATTTTGAAAGTAAATAAAAGGAAATATTTTGAAAGTAAATAAAAGGAAAATGTTTATATAACGAATAGAGTTTTATAAAAGGGAAAAATGTTGATAAAACGAATAGAATAGAATAAAGGAGTATTTATTTAGGAAATAATTAGGATTAAAAAAGGAGTTAATCAAACATAGTTTATCAAAAGGAGTTAATCAAACGTAGTTATCAAAAGGAGTAAATCAGATATAGTTATATAGGATAAGTTACCATTTTGCACGACTGCTAGCGTAATTCGCAGGGCTGCAGATAGCCTACGGCGGTCGGATGTTTCCTGAGGGAATCAAGCGTAATCATTGTGATCGTTGCGATCTAGAGTTAAGCGAATGGAGTTAAATCGAATATTAGTTATTCAAATTAGAGTTAATAGAAATAGAGTTAAACAAGATTAGAAACTGGCAAGAGATTAGTTAAGTTGAATAGTTTTCTGAGTATCGATCTGATGTTGGTTTCGGCCATCGGGGTTTATACTTAGAGAATTGTTCTCCTACTAGTGTACAGTCAGGGACTGATAGTTGTGAAATGATAGGGATATGTAAATAACAAATGGAAATGTTTTCCAGTGTTAATAACGTATATTTTCTAAACATAGAAAATAAGGAAATAGGAAATATATATATATATATATATATATGATTGATGATTGATTGATAGAATTTCCATTTGGAAATAATATCGTTGTTTGCACACGTGTTTTTCTTTGATAGTTAAATCACAAACTATCAAATTTTTGACCATTTTAACGTTGTTAATATGGAGAGACCGGTTGGATTATTATCCAAAGAACCACTCTGTATTGGGATAAGCGTTGCGAATCATATATGCCAAAGATAATTGAAGACGGAGTAAAGTGCAAGGGCTATTGTATAAGTCTTAGATTACAGTGTCTAAGATGGATGTATTGAATAGTGCCTTCGGTTCATCCTATTCCTGGATGACTTGTATGGGCGGATGTCTGATAGAGTATTTCCAGACGATCACGTATATTGTTTTCTCCAACCGTACCAAGAGTGGAAGCGGAGAAGGAAACTTCTTTTAGCTAACACATAATGTATGGTCGAGGACGTCAATCGGTGATTGGATGGATTTGACGATGTGGCATTCGAAATGAATCTGATATGATGATGAAGCGTAACTTCAAGCCTCATCAACTGGTATATGACAGAAATCGGGCAGGCAACATGGCTAAGTCGGTCGTACCGAAGTAGGGTGTATAATCACCTGATCTAGAGTTTCATTTGCTTCGAAAAATCTATTGTTGATGCTGTCCCATTCGGGAAACGGTTGCTGATCCCAACTGTTGGTGATATACATTCGATACACTCAAGCGAAATGAGTGGTCGGTCATGTGTGGCCGGGTTGCAAGATGTTCTTGTTGAACCCAGTGTATTCATTTCTAGAGGTACACTAGCGAAAGGTGGTTCCATACCTTGTCATAGTTGGAAATCCATTACCCAATATGTGCTTGCGGTTTTGATTGTATACTATATATGTAGAACGTGAGATGAAAGCGTTTCTGCTAGATGATTATTATATTGTGGTTGATAGATATTATTATAATATTAAAGGTTTTTGATATAAAGATATTTTGGATTCTCATAAGGGAAAAACCCGTTCCGTTATACGGCGTGGTCTTATGAGATATCGTTTAATGGCTCAAACTATTTTAAACTGTTTACTCGTACCAGTCCCATGACTGACCCGGAGTTTATTTGTTTGTTTCCCTAAACTCTTGGGTGCCTAAATTTGTACGGGCAGTCAAGTAGTCGGGATTTACAGATATACTGGAAAAGCTTGGAGCAGGAGGCTTCAGGATCATATAGTTATAGTTATTTCTGTTGTTTTGTAAGTGTTGTACTTTGATAATGATATGTATATTCAAGTACAGATTTGTATTTCAAAGTTATGTTATGAAATATATTTATTTGTTCCGCTGTGAGATTCGTGTTACTCTGATATTGTGTTCTTCTTCTTCTTCTATTCTAAGTTTCTATCTTATCTATCCTCACCCTTTATTTTCTTTCATTAATCATCCGGTATTTTTCGATGTTTGGTTAGTCATCATTGAGTTTATGGCGATAACCAAAGTCGACAAAATCCTGGGGTCATTACAGCCGCAAACCTAATCTACGAGTGTTATGAGGAGGGGGGTCAGAACACAAGTTCTGGTGGTTGAACTTAAACTACATATTTTGGATAACCCTACATATACCATTCAGTTACATTTTCTTATTTATTAGGTTGCTTGGGTTAACAAAACTCAAGGCTTACACACACGTCGTACCCATCTACTCCCTATAGTAGATTAACCTAATATAATATATATGTAGTTACCCCCAATATTAAGGTACACCCCATGGTACCCTACTCTCACGGTCTCCGCTGTAACGCCACAAAAATATACGTAGTCCCTCATCTATGCTAGAACGACGTACGGATCTCTGTATAACAATGCTACGTTTAGCATAGAACCTCCATTGCCATGCAACGTAAGCGTACGGACTGCCACCTTCGAACCATTCGATCGAATCAGATTCCATCATAAAGTAATGCCCTAAAGTCTATGATACACCACCCGGATCATACATGCATGTATCTTGACTTTTTCACGTACGTATCGTTAATCGTACTCGATGCCTCAACGTCGATGATACACCATCCGGAAACGGTATGCATGTATCTACACGTATTATTTACTGTGCACCGAGTTCCTAATAGGTCTATATCAAATACACGGAACTTAGTCGGGAGCCTTTTCAGATATTTGTATACACATATGTTATGGTCTACATTTTCACGGTGGCTATGGTCCCACCCGACCCCTCCCTTAACTAGTGAAAGGCTAACAGATATGAAAGCTAGTGACATGCCCCTAACAAACAATCTACATCCAAGTTGGCTTGTTCTGCAACAAGAGCCTCGATAATAAAAGGTCAATGGTCTTTTGTTTTAGCTCTCCACCTTTCCGCATCACGTAGACTGTCGATGACTGATACCCGACGAATACTGTCATTCAGACGGTTAGACCCGCCTAAGGAAAACAGATGAAATCGTCGTAACCCGCCTAGTCATAAGGCACCAGATTCGTCGAATCACCTAAGCCACCCTAGAGCCTTCTGACTGCCCACTATAATGGCAATCAAGGTATACTCATCGGGTAGTAACGTGCAGATCCAACCTCTGCGAGCACAGCCTACATGTTGCCACCACATGGAGGAATACCAGGAGTACCCTCCACGTCCTAGGAAGCCGCATGCTTCCCTTTTCAATCCTTTGGAGCCAGCAGAATATCAGCAGAACAATAGGCAGAACAGGCAGAATAATCAAATGGATGTGCGCTCCCCTCGTGTCTTATGACTCCATGATGAAATACCCCCATTGGGTTCTTCACTTTCAGACGTACGGACAAGTCCAACCGCCTCAGGTTAACGTGTTATTAGGTCATGTGTCCCAACGTTTAATTACGCGCTTGCTCTACCTCATTAGATTCCAGTTAACTTGGTTATTTCAAATCATATTAACTTCTTATTCAAGTTACTAAGTTCGTCTTGCTTATTGATTTCACTTATATAACTTACCCCATTTAAGTTCATTAACAAGCCTTTATCATGTTATTCTTATTAGCATATTTCAGATTCTCTGGTTTTCAGACAATATGTTCTTCCTATCAGCAGGATTTAGGTTCTCAGGTTTATAGATTACTTAATGTATAATTAAGTACAACTTATTGCATTTCATAAGTTTTCCCTACTTTTCTCTACTTATTACAAACAACGGGTATTAGGTTTCCAGATTTACAGATTGCTTAATTTATAATTAAGTACAACTTATCTCATTACATAAGTTATCTCATTTTCTCCATCATTTATTATAGTCAAAGTTATAATTTTCACTTGTCCCTAGGACAAGCCTACCTATTATCTTTCCTTTTTCCCTTTTAACTTTATTCGTAATAGGTTATTATCATTCCCCGTTCATTTTAATAGTTATACTACTGTAACATTCATTCATTTCCATTAATTACAATTAATTCCATTTAGTTCTATTCACATATATGCATAATTTCATATATATGTTTATGCGCCAAACCTCTCACATTAAGCCGACCACTTGTGGATGCTGGATTTGTTGGGCGGCTCTGGGCAGACTCCTACCACAAGATGAACTTAACCTCGTGTCTTAGCACTATTATATGTAATTTTATACATCAGACCCCTCACATTAAATTAACCATTTGTGGATGCTGGATTTGCAGGGCAGTTCCGGGCAGAGTTCTAACACAAGTTGAATTTAACCTCGTGTCTAAGTGCGGTTACAATTTTCTATTTACTGTAAATTTAGGCATATTCATTTTTCCAAATTTTACTGTAATTCTTATTTACAATCTTTTAGCATAATAATATTCTTAAAAAATATTCATGTTCATTGTAAATTTCATAACTACAGCATTCGCAGAAATTCCCAATTCAGACAGATGATTTTTGGAAATAGTCTTTATATATTAGAAATGTTCTTAGTTCAAGTTTTAGGATTACAACACTACAGAATTTCCATCATTTATACGAAGGATACAATTCATTTTTAATTACAACAGTACTAACTTTAACATATTTCAACAGGTTAAATATTTCTGCACATTAATCATTTCGGTAGACTAAACATTTCAGCAGGTTACAACAGGTTAAACATTTCAGCAGATTAATCATTTCAGCAAATTTATTATACATATTAACGGGGAATGCCAAACAATAGATATACCATTATCAAAAGAGTATAACTTAAATCCACTCACCTAATAGCTTTCCAATTCATGAATCTGATCCAAACCTAGCATTCCATGGCTCTCCTAACTGAATCTAGAATCTAAATAACCAAAGATTCTCAATTCTCAAACTAAAAGAAAAGGGGGAAAAGAAGAGAAATAAAAATTAACCAGATCCAAGAATTTACCTCACTTCGATCAGAATTTTAAACGCCTATTTGTAAATATACATTCTTTTCCTCCATATCTTGAATCAGAATTTCCTAAGACTAATTATTATATTTTCTTAAGAGATTTTAGGAGGAAGAAGAATGGCAGAGTCGAGACAACCTCTCAGAAAATATGAGATTTAGGCTAGTCTCTGCTAGCCTATTTATAAGAAAGTGGTTATGATCTTGTACACTCAGCGTTGAGTCAGCAACGAACATGGTTTGAAAAACAGTCCAAATTTGTCAAATGAACCTGCCCGGATCAGGGGTAGGTCAACCCACTTACTCCCTGGGTCGACACTAAGGTCGACCTAGCCCCCTTGGGTCGACCCATAGATCGACCCAGGTACAGCTTAGGTCGGCACATATGGGTCTAAGTGCGCATTGTCTACAGTTTGAATTTTCTGAATATTTTGAATATTATATTTACATATAACCCCTTATATGTATACAAAACTTCCAATACCCATTTTACACGTATATATATATATACGTGCAACTTTTGTTTTGTTTTCAAAATTCAAATGGCGTTATGCCATCATTTAATTCTTACCTATTTTCATTGATTGGAGGTTTATTTTGAATTTTTCTTCTGTGTGTGTATATATATATTTGCACATATATATGCATATATTTACATATGCATGTATACATATGTTTTTGTATTCCTTATATGTATAATTTTCCTTATATGTGCTTTTATACATATTTTCCCTTTAAAACATGTATTATTTTAGCCGTTTCTCTAAAATAAAAATATGGCGCATGCATAAATCGAACTTGCGCCACTCTCTTGGAAACCACATGCTCTTACTAACTGGACTACATAGGCTTTTGTTAACAACGCTAAAAACAATGGTGGCCATTGCTCTCTTCTTATACTCCTTTTCATGTTTGTTGTAATATTTCATTTAAATGTATCTCTTTCATTTTAAATCCGTTTTCTGCAATCCATAGGTCTAAATTGACCAGAAAATCGCCACAGATGCAATGACGCTAGTCCCATGACTAAATTCTAGAAGCTCTTCGAATTTTATTTTATTTAATTAAAAATGCGGGGTGTTACATTCTTCTACCCTTAGGAAATTTCGTCCCTAAAATTTGGTAAGAGTAAAGTCAAGTATTTTCTCGCATAAATCATAATCATCATGTGTGCATCCAATTTTGCAACCATTTGTGTACTAGTGCAAAGTGTAATTCAACATAATAATACATAAATGAAATGAATGCCTAAGCGGTACCTCCTATATGAATGCAAAATTTTCTTGAAAATCTCTTTGAAAACATGATGCACACATCCTAAATATACGGTCAATCTCAATATGAATGCAATATTTGAAAATCAAAATGCTTTTTCATCCAAAATTTCCCAAACTCTTACTGAGCAAGAGCGTAGTTTATCCAATTTTTGCATCCAAGGCCCTACCAACCAACTTTATTCTTCGAATTTTAGAAAAATCTAATATTCTAAATTCACTTTCTTATGTTACAAAAAGGTAGAAAACGGAAAGCTTCACATCCTCCATTTTTCTTTTAGTCACCTTTTCTATTTGTACTTGGATTTTATGTAACTATTAAATAAAGATTCCCTATTTTCCTATCCAAACATAACCCACATAAGAAAACTTTCTTCGCTACAGATTTTCTTTTACAACTTATCTTGGAAAAATTTATTCTTATTCGCTTTTTCTCAGAGTTTTCCATGTTTCTTTAACTGTCATGTTTGTTGCTTTGCGAATTTTATATTTCCTTTTTAGTTATGCCATTACTCTTTTCTTAGCTTATTTAACTTAAGCCTTTGACCTAAGTTTAGTTTCGAATAAGCCTTCTAGTACTTCAACTAAAACAGGAAAACAGACGCTCTACTCAACTACCACTTGGGGCCAAGAATCTCAAAACCATATCCCCGCTCAAACAGAAAAAGTTCAAACTATGGGAGTAATGACAGGTTTACGTGTTCCCCTAACTACCCAACATGAACAAAATAATAGAGTGATCCTAGCAGAAATGTAATAACGGGTTTTACCCCTAACAAGAAAATTAGCAATAGGATCTAAACACTTACTTGCCCTTAACTATCTAGTAGTCACCACAAGTCCTAGCTATGTACTAATAGTCATTTCCGAGCAACACCCTATAATTTTCAATGCTTACGCATTTCAACGGGAACTTAACATTATTCCAAGATAATTCTCGCTATCTACTCCATAGCCTTAAAAACTTTCCCCGTATTCCCTAGGCATTAATCTTTACCTATTCCATGATTTTTTTAAAATGTGATTTGGCTTCCTCGTTTTATTTTCCTTCCAAAAGTTGAAAGTGTTAAAACTTTATTTTCCTCACCAAAGCTTACTTTTGCCAAACCATAAAACATTTCATCCCAAAAAAGTGCAAATCAAGTTTTTTTTTTCAAATCCCAAAAATTAGAGTAGAAAAGGACAACTATTTCTCAATTTGGATAACAATTGCTCTTACTTACAATGTCAGTTCAGCTACTCACAACTAGGAGCAAACATCTACTCTATTCTTAATTTCTACATCTTAATTCGTCCATCCAACAAAATTTTATCTTAAAACAATTACCAAAAATTATTGTCAAAAGAATAGATATTTCAAAACTTTCTTTACTAAAAATTCTAGTTTTCAACAAAATGCAACATCAAAATGCAACTTTTCTATATTTTTCTTTTTAATCCTTTCATACTATATAACTTGAAAACTAATGAGCTACACAAGCTCTATAATATGCACCTTTTACTGAGAAAAATTATTTTAGACAAAATTTTCACAAGAAATCACCATTTCCAAAATATACCTCATTTTACTTCAAAACTCTATATGTACTTTTCGAATATGTTCCTTACATATTTTAAAACTGTAACTTATAAGATCAAAACTTGACAACACCATAAACCATCTTCTAAAAGTTTTTACTATTTCAAGTTCTTAAAAGTTAACAATGGGGTTAAACTAAAAATGGGTTTCCAACTTACCTAGGCTTTCCTAGACACTCCCACAATGAAAATTCTCACAAATATATATATTTCTAATGCATTTTTCTCTTTTTAACATTTTCCAATTTATAAGGTTTTACTACCGAACCCACTAACCTGAAAAACTAACATATATGATTTACCTTTCTTTCATACAAAGTATATTGTACACTTCCCACCCTAGTTACCTAAGGGTCTCAGATTTCTATGTTCTTTCCTTTAGTGTACAAAATAGATATCCTAACTTTTACCATATCACACTTTCTCTATATAGTGGGTTCCTCTATGGACCTTGGTATATATAAATTTTTATATTATTACAAAAAAAATACAAATACGTTCACTCACTATCTATATAAGGATCCTAAACCTAGGCTCTGATACCAGATGTAACAACCCAAACTCCAACATACCGATTTTTTTTTTAAATTTCCGATCTATCGATACTCGAGTTGGCTTGTCTGGTATCCTGCGGAAACGACAGAGATGAAGAATATGCCAGATTTTAGAAAAACATCTCACAGCGGAATGAAATAAAATATAATAAAATCAAATATAGCCTTACCAAGGTAATAATACTGCCTAACCAGTATCCAAAGCTATCATATCTTTGCCACAAACCTAACCTGCGAGATTTATGAGGAGGGGGTCAGAACATAAGTTCTGGTGACAGGACTTAAACTACACATTTCACTACAACAAAAACACCATATTACAACTTTAATTTTACAACTGTGGGAAAAACACAATTGTAATAAATGTTTTTTACAACAGCTAATTCCCTAAAGTTGTAATAAACATATTTTTACAACTTTTCATTTTGTTAGTTGTAATAGATGTCTGTTACAAACTTCATGTTTATAATATATCTATATTTAATAACTAATTATATTAATATTTAATAATAATTAATAACACACTTAGGAATCAATAATATTTATTAATTATTATTAAATAATTAATATTTCTTGAGCAGTAATTTATTTTTAATAGTTAATGCTTTTAATAATTATTAATCGATTATAACTACGTAGAAATAAGTAAAAGTTAAATAATAACTATTGTTAATAAGTAATATTTGATTTGGTAGTAACTATTTCAGCAGTTTTAATAAATATAATTTTGGCAACTTGTTTGTTCGTAGTTAACAATCGCTTGTTTGTGCTTCTGACAGATTTTTTTAAAATTTAAATAAGTAATTAATAATAGTAACTATTAATTAAAAAAATTGTTTGAAATTAAATAAAAACTAAACAAATAGAAAATTTTATTCATCCATTGTGTATATTTGTTATATATACATGGTATTACAAAATATATTTGAGAATTATATTTTAGATATTTTGAATACCCTATTTTTTTATATACATGGAATTACAAATGATTTACTTAAAAATATATTTGTTATCTAGTTTTACACATGTTTAATTTGAAAGAAGTGGGTTGTCATCTGTGCGTTTGGTTCTGAGATTGTTTAACGTGTGTTATTGTAATTTTGATCCTCGCCGCGTCTGTCCTTTTATTTTCACCGTATGCCATTCCTTTATTTCGCCTCGATTCATTTGTTTTCCCAATTCGGTTTTTGCTCAATTTTTTTTCTCTTCCTCTCGAAATAATCGCCATCCCCAAATTGATTTGCCTCTCCGTCGCTCCACTACCGTCCACTGACACAACCATCAGCGCATCGTCACCGTACTCAATGCCATCCGCTCTCTCCTCTTCTGTCCCGCAAACTGGAAAAACCACTTTTCCCAAATCCCTAAATTGCTCCATTGTTCCGTCATGTGACCGGAAGCCGCCGCTTCGCCTCCTGGTCGCCATCGCAATCCCTCTCTGCCTCGCCCTGTTCCGTTGAAGCCCCGCGGTTAAGTTCAGAAGTCACCAACTCTGGCCATTCTAATCTAGCCCTCGCATCACTCTTCTCAGACCAACTCGAAGTTGCCTTGGCTCCGCATCGACGCCTCAGTCTTCCGCGTCGCCATCCACGAGAGCACCCGTACCCGTTGCCTTCTGCGCCGCCTTCAACTATTTTAGGGTGATATTTTTTTTCCATGAGTAATCCTTGTTCAAGGAAATTAATTTCAATAATAATAATAATGTTGATGATGATGATTATATATATATATATATATATATATATATATATATATATATATATATATATATATATATATATATATATATATATATATATACAATGGCCGTGTTGATTTGTTCATGGTATTTGGGCTGTTTTATTTTGAAATCTGGTGTTCCTATTCACTATCTTGTGCTGCCAGGTATTTGGTTGTTGACCTGGCACTGGTGTATTCTGCTAGTTGCGTGCTGCACCTTTATTTGTAGTTTCAGGAATGTCCTATATTCATTTCCAAATTCCATGATTAGCATGCGCTCACATAAACTGTTTTAGCTACTTATAGGACATTTAATAACTCATGTTTTTTGTCACTTTTTTCAACATTTCTTACAGTTTGATCATTTCAGAAGATGAGTACCATAAACTAGCAGATAACACATTACATGGTCTACAAGAGAAGTTTGAGGCAGGTTTTTTCTTCATTGCTAGTCAACATTAAAGCTGTGTGCATAGTTTTCTTTGGTATACAACAGTTAGTTTTATGCTTCCATTTCTTCTTTTCATATTATTATGGAACGTTCTAATGATCCACAGGAATATGGCGACGGGTCCAGTTTGACGGTTTCGACATTGATTATCGGGTAAGACCAATGGTGTATCACAGTTTATTTAATTATCAGTCTGATTGAATCTATCTATGCATTAGTTGTAATAATTGTTTCAACTGACTGCAGAATAATTTTTTAACATTGAAACTTGGGGATAAGTGAACATATGTCATGAACAAGCAAACTCCCAAGAGGCAAATATGGTTGTCTTCACCAGTGAGGTATTTTTGTTTCCATTAGTATTGTAATTTTGAGCAAATTAATAACAAACTTAAAAAGTTTGTTTGCTACAGTCAGATGATTTCATCATTCACCTTTTCCTGTCAGTGTATCATCAGTGCTTTGTTAATGTTAAGATTGTAATATTTTGCACAATTCTAAACATTGTGTTAGATAATGTTGTATGACACTAATAATTTTTTTTATTACACATTATATGAGATTTAAAAAAAATGGTTGAAGATCAGATTAACAAAGTTCAACCAATGGAACATCTCAAGGTGTTTCCATGGATGTCACATATCATATATTTAGAGAAATAATTTTCAATCTGGATCATCATTTCTTCTCATCGTCGTCGTCGTCTTCTTCGAATAATTATGAAGAGTTGTTTTTTATTTTATTGTCTATCAAAACATCAGATATACATTAATCCAATGAAGTAAATATTAGCAGTTTAGTTGATAGTGAGCTGACATTATCACGTCTTACTCAATCCTCTATCATTGCTTAGTTGAATAATTCTTTTTATTGAATAATTGGCAATTAATGCCAATGAGATTTGATCCCAAATTCTTAGCATGCTACTGTCCCACATGTGACATCCTTGAATGAATTTTGATATTAAGTTTCTGACAAGCTGGCTAGAACCAAGTCGACCAATTTAGATTGTCTACGTTGGTTGGTGAAAAACTTATTTGTCTCTTCGATGTTTTAGATGCTTAGATGTTACACTTATTGGAAGACTATATTAATACTACCACCACCTCCCTCCTTTGGATCTTGCCGCCTCCCATTATTTATCGATGTTACATGTTTGAGAGTCTATTTTCTCAATTTTTTTTTATACAATATAATAAACAATCTACAACAACCCTTTTCTCTCTGCAAATTATCTAAAATAACTAAAATTTCATGGTAATGGCTTCTGCAAATATCCAAATCATTCAATCTTGAGTGCACAAGTTTGAACATCCTTGTGCTAACCTTGGAGAACAGTAACGACATTTATTGATTGCACTGTAGTTTCATAGAATTTTGCTTTCAAGACAGTGTTCCGTCCACGATACAACAACCTTTCATCTCTTACTCTGTACCCTTTCCGCCCCCATCAAATTAAAAGCGTAACCATTCCATTTTTGGAGTAATGGTCCAACTTTTGTAGAGTTGCTGAGGTGGTTGAGGCATTTGAAAGGAAAAACTAGGATCATGATTTTGTGGATGCGTACTTGTCATAAAATGTTGGTATCTTCTTTCATGTTACTTCGCTGATTAAACGTTGGTATCTTTACTTTTGCTAATAAATTTCACTAGACATGTTGTGGTAAGAATATTGGCTATTACTTTAATGCCCGTACTTGTTATCACATTTGAATATGCTGTGGTAAGTATCTTTACTTGGTATCTTTACTTTTGCAGTAAATCTCTTTATCTATTTTATTATTATTATTATTATTTTGCTTATTTTATTTTTATCTTTATTTCTATTTTCACTATTGAATACAAAAAAATATTTACCTGAGAGAACATTTGAATACTTTTAGGCAAATACCCATCCTTCATGTTTCTGGTCAGCCTCTGATTGTTAATTTGCTATGTCTGCACCCAATAGAACAACGTAAAAGCTGTCAGTTAAAGGGTGCTATAAGAAATTGGACTCTTGTGATCATATCGACATATTCTCCCTGCCATATAATGCTGCGGTTATTATCACAGTCCTGAATTTGTATATTAATTTGAAGGAAAACAGAGAATTTTAAATTCAATATCCATGATGATGTTTGCATCAAAATTTTGTGCATTTGTTTTTTGACGTCCTATGGAAATGAACTTAACAATAATCGCGATGTCCAACAGACCAAAACTCAGATCTGAACTTTGAAGTCGAGTCATTGTCTCTGCTTGCATATACAAAGGGAAATGCAGGTCCCATGCATTTTAACAGGGATGTGAGTGAAAATTCAAGTACAATTCCCATATTGAACACCATTGCATATCTCGCTTGATCCATTATACTTGCTACCAAACAAATCCTCCAAAATAATTTACATAATTTGGCACTAACGGTTGAATACAAAATTGTGCCGACAAGTATCAAACATGCAAAAATAAAAATCTTTGAACTTTCATAGGCTGCCAAAATAAATACCCACCAAATCCGATAAACTACTATGCTCTGGATGTTCTGATGTATTTTGTCTACCAGAAAAGGAAATATATTGACTGCTCTAGACTCTCTTTCAAGGTTTATATCTGTACTAAATCTCTTCATTGCATGTATGATAAGTTTATATTGTTGGTAAAAATGCAACTGGTAATTTGAACTTGCAGGCTTTCATGGAAGGAAAATTATCACCTGGGAAAGCCATCTTATAACTATATTTCTTGATATTCTATCATTTCGGATTTAATTCAAAAAGTCTTACTTTTAGTGTGTAGTTAAGCTCATTTCTTACCTAATTTCCTATAAATTATTTCTCAGGTAAGGCTAAAAGATATTTGGAAATGAGTGTGGAGGTCCTTGCAGAAGGTGATGTTCTTTGCCAGCTTTTTGGTTATTGCACCATATATTTTTTAGATGCTTGCAGTATAAAATAATATGGCAAAATCATGTTACAAATAAGTATTCATTTTCTTGAATTTTTAGTTTGCTTGATTTACTAAAGCTTGGATAAATATTTTTGTTTTACATCTAGCATCCATTCTCAGTTTGTGATGGTTTCCCTATTTCCAAATGTAATTTTTCATTTTTTTTTTTTCATTTGGATTTTATCAATCAATATCCATCATGACAATAGAGGGTTTGATCTATCTGATTTTGAATTTTTCTTTTGCGCTCTAGTACAATTGTTCTTTGACACTTCAATTCTTTAGAAACTCAACTTAGCAAGAGAGACTTTCAGTCTGTCATTTTAGTTATCACAAGAATTTGAAAATGCAGTGTCCTTGCAATTTTCAAATGGTAATTGGAACTATAAAGCTTGCACTGATCAAAATCACATGTTCTTAACTTGTTTCAATATCTATTGTTGTCACTGCAGTGAGCTTGGGAAGAAAGTTTGTTGCTTGGGGTTAACATCACTCATCACTCTCCTTGAAATGCCACTGCCTAAAGAAGCTTTAGGACGTTGTTAGCCCAAATTTCTTGCTGCTTTCAAGGGTCAAATTACAGGATAGTTTTTCATTTATTTATTATTTCTTTCACCTCTAATGCTTTTGAACGTGATCCCTATATGGTGGGCGCATGTCAACCTTTACATCTCCGATTTACAAATCACTATAGTTTCCTTCTTCTTCTTACTTTTGTCACAATAACAATATATATGAGCTGGCATCTCTAATGATTTTTTATTTATTTTTTGCAGTCCCACCATGGACCGTAAGGTTGGAAAGTTTGGATTGATGTGGTGGTGGATCCGGATGCTTTCTTGTGGAAGCCGAATTTCAAAATGACTACCATTGGAGAAGCTGTTGGATCAACTATGGCTTGGAATAAAATTTACGTTGCCTTCAGTTAGTGTGCTTTCGTAGGGTATGCTTATGTATCTTTTGTGGACAAAACTTCTATCTTTCTTATGTGTTAGATCAATGTATGTATTTTGAAACGATTATGTTTTTTGTGACGAGTTTAGTTGGTGATGTACTATGTGTATGTTGATCGAATATTATGTTAATTAATATATATGAATGATTCCCTATAGTTATATTTGTTGCATTGAAATATGAATCATATTATTATTAACATATATGAATTATTTATATTAGTAAGGTGTATATAAGTTACAACAGCAAGAAAAAGTTGTAATAAATCATTTTACAACGGTGTGAAAGAGTTGTAATAAAAGTTATTACAACAGTGAGTAAGAGTTGTTAAATACCCTATTTCACAACGCTGTTGCAACGGTGTAGAAACGTTGTAAAAGATATAAGTATATTACAACTTCTTAATACACGACGGTGACTCCACCGTTGTAAAAACCTTTTACAAAGTTTTTGCACCGTTGTAATATGGTATATTTGTTGTAGTGTTTGGGATAACCCTACATATACCGTTCAGTTACATTTTCTTATTTATTAGGCTACTTGGGTTAACAGCACACGAGGCTTACACGCACGTCGTATCCATTCATTCCCCAGTACATTAACCTAATACAGTACATATGTAACTACCCATAATATTAAGGTACACCCCATGTTACCCCAGTCACACGGTCTCTGCTGTAACGCCACAGAAATATACGCAGTCCCTCATCCTATGCTAGAAAAAAGTACAAATCTCTATATAACAATGCTACGTTCCATATAGAACCGCCATCGTCATGCTACATAAGCATACAGACTACCACCTTCGAACCATTCGGTCGAATCAGATTCCATCACAGAGTAGTGCCCTAGATTCTACGATACACCACACGGAGCAGACATGCATGTATCTAGACTTTCTCTTGTATGAATCATTAATCGTACTCGATGCCTCAACCTCGATGAGACACCATCCGGAAACGGTATGCATGTATCTGCACGTATTATCTACTGTGCATCGAGTTCCGTAACAGGGCTATATCAGATACACGGAAATTGGTCGAGAGCCTTTTTAGATATATGTATACACATATTCTATGGTCTACATTTTCACAGTGGCTATAGTCCCACCCGACACCTCCCTCAACTAGTAAAAGGTCAACAGATATGAGAGCTAGTGACATGCCCTAACAAACAATCTACATCCAAATTGGTGTGTCCCGAAACCAAAGCCTCGATAGTAAAAGGTCAATGGTCTTTTGGCTTAGCTCTCCGCCTTTCCGCATCACGCTGGTTGTCGATGATCGGTACCCGATGATTATAATCAATCATACGGTTAGACCTGCCTAAGGCAAACAGATGAGATGGTCGTAACCCGCCTAGTCATAAGGCACTAGATTCATCAAATCATCTAAGCCACCCTACAGCATTCTGACTATCCACTATCGTGGCAATCAAAGTATACTCACCGGGTAGTAATGCGTAGACCCAACCTCTGCGAGCACAACCTAAATGCTGCCACCGCATAGAGGACTTGTAACGACACGGATTTTGCCCGGACTTAATCGACCGCTAAATCGACCAAGACCGTTCAATTCCCGCATACGTTAACTTTGGGAATACAACAACATCAGAACAATATCAGCAGACTTTTATAACATCATAATAAATGTTACATCAGAGTACAGAATATATATCAGAGTACATTAAATAAATTTACAGCGGAAGATAATTTTACATTACTTTAATACAGTGCAGCGGAAATAAAATAACTAAGACAGCGGAAGACTTTTCTATGCTCTGGACACAGCTTTGAGCTTCAATCCAGGATCCTGCTAAAGAGATAAATATCTGCAAAAAGCTACTCGACTGCCCGTGTGGAAAAGAGGGCACCCGAGTTTGCAAAAGTGGAAACAAACAACGGGTCAGTCGTGGGACTGGTATGAGAATTCTTAACTAATATAACTAATAGTAATAAGGCAAATCCAAGGACCACGCCGCTAAAGCGGAACGGGTTTTATTCCAATGGATTGCCGTGCATAATTTAAGTAAATCGTCAAAACAACGCAATGCTTTATAGAAAAATGAAACCATCATAAGACCCAAGTCCCATCACACAATGCAACGCAAACCGGAGGATAGGGTTTTACCTTATAATGGTCAAACATGCTTGATACGATAAAAACGATATTATTATTAGTGTGTATATGGTTTAAAACATTTCAAAGTAAATGTATCAATCCTAGGAAGCATAGGTACCATATGCTATGCCTCCATACTAGTAATACAATCAAAACCGCAAGGGTCGTATTTGGAATTTGGATTTCCATCTGAGTCAAGGCTAGGGAGGAGCTCCTTACCGATTCGAGACACTCTAGCTAATGCCCCAGGATCCCCCGCAGTGAACCCTTGGAAATGGCAGGGCCGGTCCTCACATACAGCTTAGAGGATTAGTTATTCCTAAGCACACGTTCCCCGGTCCTATAGGACCTATCCGAGGCGCCTCATTCCATCATCCACATAAGTAAAATGTCAGGGCTGGTAGGTCACTGACACCACTCTAGCTAGAAAGAAACGTGCTGCTCTCCCTGCGTTCCCTTCTCCCGTTTTAGACTCCGCCGGTGTGTGAGGCTCGTGAAGTCACGCTATACACAAAGCTATGCCTAAACAGGCTATGCTTTGATCATCCCACAAGGCCTGCTTTTCAACAAAGCCTTGATCATATGCATCTTAGCATGCCACATCGTCAATCCATACCATACTATTGATTTCTACCAACATATAACCTCTGAGCTCATACGTCTCAGAGAAGGGTGTAAAACACCAAACAGATATATGTTTAGCAGAGATCAACAAATACAGTATAAAGGAATACAATGTCAGACATACAATCCATTTACGCGCTTATGCTCTGGGTTTGAGCGAAAGCCAAACCCGTGCAATCAACACTACGTCCGGACGGCTACTACTGTCGCCCCTTCAAGGTAGCTACTCCCATCATGGGTCTCAATAGCAACACACCCATTCGATGTGAAGATCGTCGGTCTTCAATCACCGTCTTCGACTCTTCGAACGTCGTATCATTATTTGGAATGAGAGTAAACTCGGACTTTCCAAATAATTCTCGCATATATAAATTTGCAAACCATTCTATATCGTTATTTATTCTTTTATAAATATAAATATCGTCCATTCATTAATCGTGTCAAAGAATTTATAATTCAACAATTTATTCTTTTTATTTCAACAATCATACAAAATAAAAATGATATTTTTTTTTATATCATTTCATTAAAGCCAACATATATGCAATTAAAGTCTTTTAAACGTTTAATTCTTTTCAAATAAAAAGGACCTTATTTCAATATATATAGACACGACATCAAAAATATGTTCATTTTTACTATATGAACATGATCTTAAAAATATATTTATTTTTAATAAGGTAGCATAAACCTTAAGTATGTTTGAATATCATACATATATTAACGCTATCTCAATATTTGCCTTTCATTTCATATGCAGTAATACTACTCTAAACATGAATTTTTATTTCGTATGCGGTTTCTTGATTATGCATTTCATATGCGACTTCATGCTTTTTAAAACATGTTAAATTTTCATATGCGGTTCATGCTTCTAAATCATGTTTCATTTCATATTTATATCTTTTTATTCGCATGTGAAATGTAAATAAAAATTCCCTTCTTATTTTCATCTTTTTATTTACATGCGAAATGTAAATAAAAGTTTCATTCTTATTTTCTTCTTTTTCATTCATTTATAACATGAAAATATTCATCGCTTTATGGTTCATTTTCCATTTTCGATCACTTTCTTAATTCAGTGATCTTAACTACTTAATTCCCTTTCAATCTAATTAAGGATTTAATTAAAATCTTATTTAGTTTTAATCTTCCAAAGTCATTATTAAATGATTATTCAATTTTTAGGGAATTAATTCTATTATAAATTCGGGTTAAAGAATAAATGTTATTTAAAACATAATTCACGATAAACCCAAATTTAAATTTCATAAATTTCCCATTTAATATATAATTAGACATCATTTATTTCAGAGTATTTCATTTAATCTTAAATAAAATATTAATCATCTTCGATTTCCTTTATAAAATGTATAACATAATTTATACGGGTTAAAATGGAGTTACTATTTTAAAATGGACTGAATAGCCCAATTCATTTTCCTTATCCATTTATTATGTTTATCTTTACATTTTATTATTTAATAGTGGGCCAGACCTCTCACATTAGGCCTACAACTTGTGGATGCTGGATATGCCGGTTGGTTCCGGGCAGACTTCTACCACAGGTTGGGCTTAACCTCGTGTCTTGACCCAATTCGTATTTGTGCACTTGGACCTCTCACATTAGGCCCAACATTTATGGCTGCTGGATATGCCGGTTGGTTCCGGGCAGACTTCCGCCATAAATGTGACCTAACCTCGTGTCCAAATATAATTAAAAATTTTATTTATAAATATTATCCAAGAATATTATTTTAAAATATTTTATATTTTAAAATATTCTACAACTTAATATCATTCCTTACTTGAAATATTCTTTCATATAAAGCTTTATTATTCCATTTCAATACATATTAACTTTCCATATTATTATGATATTATAATAATAATTATTTTCAAAACGGTTTTAATTGTGATATTAAAACCTACCATTTCAATATTAAAATGAAATCAATTTCCCAAATTAAATGTTAACATAAAACGGTATCTTTAAATTTCAAATCTTCTTATTAAAGTTGGAAGGTAATTTACCCATTTCTAGGATTTGTTTTGTAACTTTCCAAATAAATAAGATTTGATCTTCTCAATTCAATCGTCAATTAATTTCGTTAATTGAGTAATAAATGGAAATTAATTTCCTTCATTCAAAACTAGAATGAAATATGATCAATTCAAAACTTCTTTATCATTTCCTTTTTAATCCATTCATAAATAAAGAATAAATTTATTCAATTTAATCTTTTTCCAAAACACTTTATCATTCTAGTCCTTTAAAAAAATAAAGAACGTCACTTTTATTCATTTTAGTCCAAACAAATTCATGTTCACAAAAACCTTATTTTATTTTCAAAATAAGAATAAAAACCAAAACTTTATTTATTAAAAATAAAAATCAAATTTTTACATTTTAGTCCAAAACAATATCAAAACTTTATTCTTCAAAAATAAAGATCAAAACTTTATTTTTATAATTATTCGTTTCATTAAAACGACGTTACAGGTCAGGTGTAGTTATAGCGCTGTTTTTCCAAAAATTCGAATCACACATAACTCAAGATCTGACCGTTGAAAATTTTCAAACTTGGTATTGGTGGAAAGATTTTCCCAAAGCGGACCCAACGGATCCAGTTTTGGAAAAATCTAACGGTTGGATCTTCCGTTATAGTCATTCAAAGTTTGAAACCCAAAACATGAACTGCACCTGCCTGAAACGTTAAAATTATAATTTATATTGAAAATATAAATTATATAAACAATTCTAAAAACCAATTTTACTTTCAAAAATTCCATGTTAATAAAGATGTCATCTTTAATTTCAGAAAGAATAAGAAAACAAAAATTTGTTCTTTTTGTCCACAAAAGACAATTTTGCATAAAAGCCCAAATTTTGCCAAAATCGATTAAAATATTATTTTTTTATCAAAAATCAACATTTTAATTAAATATTCATTTCCATGTAGTTCAATAAAATGAAATATTTATTTAGTTCAACGATTTTGTATAAAATTCACGTTTTCATGTAAAACATGAAAAAATGAAATTTTGGTACAAAATTGCAAATCTAAATAACATCCATTTTTCTGAAACAACAATAAAAATTATAAATTTAAATATAAATCCTTAAGAATATAGAAATAAAGAATGAATTTTATTTACACAAGTTTACCCATCAATATTCATTCCACAATCAATGACACTCACCACGTATACATGAACAGAACTGCCAATAATTACATAAACATCCATCACCAATATCAGTCATTCATCACCAATCCATAATCATGTACATACAAACATCAATAACACAAGAAAGATAATTTAATTTCATAAATTATAAAATAAAATAAAGAATCTCACATTGATTTTTGCTGAAAATTTGACTGTCTCGGATTCAGCTTTGGTCTGCGCCATCGCGAAGAGCTCGGAAAGACGAGTCCAACGCAATTTACGGTTCGTCAATCGGACCTCGTACGAGAGAGTTATGATTTATTAAAGTTGGACATAATTAAATAATTAATTAATATTCGTGAAAAATACCTAAAAATTTCACTGTCTCAGAATTGGACAAAATTAGTGTCCACGCGTCCATCTCGTCACCACGATCCCAACGCACCTGAAATCGTCGAATTTCGACTTCGTATGAGTGAGTTATGCAATTTTAAAGTTCTGGAAATTAATTAAATAATTTAAAAATAAAATAGAAAATACCCCAGAAATCGTTGACCACGGGTTACTGTAGCAGCCGAAACTTTGACCGCGTTTTTCTCCCTGCTCCGACCACCTGCGACACCGCCGTCGCCACCGATGGATTCCCCTTCCCGAGCAGCTCCACCACCCCAAACGCCATCGCCTGAAACATCCCCGACCGCCGCCGACGAGCCGTCTAACTTTGCACGTACCCCCCCTCCGATCCGCCGCCTCGCTTTACCAAATCGCCTGAAACTTGGCGAGCACCTCCACCTCACGTAGACGAAGAACTTCCGTGTTCGTGACTTCGTCTAATTCTTCCTCGATTCACGGGAATTTCTTGATTTACGTTTTGAGCTTCTGAATTCCGAAAACAGCGAGCTTTAAGACGAGATTCCGGCGAATCCGAGCGCTGTTTGACAAAACCGACGACACCATTAGCTTCGTATCGTCGAGACCTTCGAGTGGACATATAATTTGCTATGGTTTGAAGAGATTTTATTTTCGACAAAGATGGCTGCTGTACAATTTCGAATTTCACCCTAAATTCTGAGGAAAAAGATAATATATACTATGGGTCTAATTTTGGTTTGGGCCCAAGTATCATTACGTGTCCAATTACTCAATTTTCAACTATTTTCTTCAATTCAAAAATTCTTATAAATACATGCTGATTTCAAAATTAATAAAATTTTAAACATAATTATTTCAGGTCATTACGAATCCAACGAACCTGATTTCGTAATTTTCCGAGTCCGTATGAATTTATTATGAATTTCCAAAGTCTGAAAATATGCTATTTTTCACTGTAAAAATTATACCGGCCACAAAAAAATTCCAAAAATTATAAATTTTAGAATTTAACCTTATTTTAATATTCCTAATCCATAGAAACTGGTCTCGTCGAATTCGGAGTTCGTTTGCAAAAATTCCATTTTTCAGGCGTATATTTTTAATATTTAAAAATACCAAAAATAGTGGAATTTTTCCGAAACTCAAAAATATAAGTTCTTATAGTCATTTTTATATGTAAACAACATTCTGAAACCAATGGAGATGGTTTCGGGTCCTAATTCCTTATTCTGCAAAAATTTTACGTTTCGGGCCTTATATATAATATATACGAATTCTATAGCGTTTTTCTGAAAATTTAATTTTCTCATAACTTACAATTTATAAACTGGAATCTTAATTTCTGAAACTCTTTGGAAAGATATTTTAAATACGGTCCTAGCGTTTCTTGTTTCGTCCAATTCCGATTTATATTTTATTTTTTTATAATTTTTCAAAGTTGGAATTTCAAATCTGAAATTACCGCGCCGTTTTCAGGCTCGGAATGGATTTAATATAAATTTCAAGTTCGCGCTCGAAATAAAATAAGTTTTTCATCGTTATTATTTAAAATAAATAATTTTAAATATATTCATTCATTAAAATTTCTTAAAATAAAATTTTAAAATTAACCCCAAAAATCAGGGTTGTTACAATCTCCCCCACTTAAGAACTTTTCGTCCTCGAAAAGGAACGAAGCTAAAGGTTATTTAATTAACTAACTTAATTAAACTTTTATTTATTGGTTTAATTTACTATCATTCTAATATTTTAATTAGTTAAACTAATTATCAAACATCACAACCATCAATCAATTAGGTGATTAACTTTTTCAAACATATATAACTTTTATATATAATCAAAAATCATATTTTTAGTGCAAATCACATTAATGTGTCCTAACTAAGTGTTGGTTCTCATACCAGTCAGTGGAAATATATAGATATACCACTTTCGAAGCTCGAACATAAACTCTGATGATGGGGCCCCATCATCAGAATCATCTCCGGGCGACTAGAGTGTGATTCTATATCTACCCAGTATATTAAAACTTCGAATATCCGTTAATTACTCGTATATTCGAAATCTTTATATACTCGATTGTCCACATTAAAATATAATATACTTCAAATACGTATAATAAGATTTAAATTTCAAAACAGAATTTATTTTATATTTTAAAGAAAATAATACTCTTCACACTCGTTCTAGGATACTGCTGATCCCATCTCTAACGAGTTTTCTTATTGGACATTACTAATCCAATTCTCTGATGAGTCTTTTGTTCAGTTCTAACAAGTTGTACCCCAAAGATTTGAGCTAACCAAAGCTCTGATACCAACTGTAACGACACGGATTTTGCCCGGACTTAATCGACCGCTAAATCGACCAAGACCGTTCAATTCCCGCATACGTTAACTTTGGGAATACAACAACATCAGAACAATAACAGCAGACTTTTATAACATCATAATAAATGTTACATCAGAGTACAGAATATATATCAGAGTACATTAAATAAATTTACAGCGGAAGATAATTTTACATTACTTTAATACAGTGCAGCGGAAATAAAATAACTAAGACAGCGGAAGACTTTTCTATGCTCTGGACACAGCTTTGAGCTTCAATCCAGGATCCTGCTAAAGAGATAAATATCTGCAAAAAGCTACTCGACTGCCCGTGTGGAAAAGAGGGCACCCGAGTTTGCAAAAGTGGAAACAAACAACGGGTCAGTCGTGGGACTGGTATGAGAATTCTTAACTAATATAACTAATAGTAATAAGGCAAATCCAAGGACCACGCCGCTAAAGCGGAACGGGTTTTATTCCAATGGATTGCCGTGCATAATTTAAGTAAATCGTCAAAACAACGCAATGCTTTATAGAAAAATGAAACCATCATAAGACCCAAGTCCCATCACACAATGCAACGCAAACCGGAGGATAAGGTTTTACCTTATAATGGTCAAACATGCTTGATACGATAAAAACGATATTATTATTAGTGTGTATATGGTTTAAAACATTTCAAAGTAAATGTATCAATCCTAGGAAGCATAGGTACCATATGCTATGCCTCCATACTAGTAATACAATCAAAACCGCAAGGGTCGTATTTGGAATTTGGATTTCCATCTGAGTCAAGGCTAGGGAGGAGCTCCTTACCGATTCGAGACACTCTAGCTAATGCCCCAGGATCCCCCGCAGTGAACCCTTGGAAATGGCAGGGCCGGTCCTCACATACAGCTTAGAGGATTAGTTATTCCTAAGCACACGTTCCCCGGTCCTATAGGACCTATCCGAGGCGCCTCATTCCATCATCCACATAAGTAAAATGTCAGGGCTGGTAGGTCACTGACACCACTCTAGCTAGAAAGAAACGTGCTGCTCTCCCTGCGTTCCCTTCTCCCGTTTTAGACTCCGCCGGTGTGTGAGGCTCGTGAAGTCACGCTATACACAAAGCTATGCCTAAACAGGCTATGCTTTGATCATCCCACAAGGCCTGCTTTTCAACAAAGCCTTGATCATATGCATCTTAGCATGCCACATCGTCAATCCATACCATACTATTGATTTCTACCAACATATAACCTCTGAGCTCATACGTCTCAGAGAAGGGTGTAAAACACCAAACAGATATATGTTTAGCAGAGATCAACAAATACAGTATAAAGGAATACAATGTCAGACATACAATCCATTTACGCGCTTATGCTCTGGGTTTGAGCGAAAGCCAAACCCGTGCAATCAACACTACGTCCGGACGGCTACTACTGTCGCCCCTTCAAGGTAGCTACTCCCATCATGGGTCTCAATAGCAACACACCCATTCGATGTGAAGATCGTCGGTCTTCAATCACCGTCTTCGACTCTTCGAACGTCGTATCATTATTTGGAATGAGAGTAAACTCGGACTTTCCAAATAATTCTCGCATATATAAATTTGCAAACCATTCTATATCGTTATTTATTCTTTTATAAATATAAATATCGTCCATTCATTAATCGTGTCAAAGAATTTATAATTCAACAATTTATTCTTTTTATTTCAACAATCATACAAAATAAAAATGATATTTTTTTTTATATCATTTCATTAAAGCCAACATATATGCAATTAAAGTCTTTTAAACGTTTAATTCTTTTCAAATAAAAAGGACCTTATTTCAATATATATAGACACGACATCAAAAATATGTTCATTTTTACTATATGAACATGATCTTAAAAATATATTTATTTTTAATAAGGTAGCATAAACCTTAAGTATGTTTGAATATCATACATATATTAACGCTATCTCAATATTTGCCTTTCATTTCATATGCAGTAATACTACTCTAAACATGAATTTTTATTTCGTATGCGGTTTCTTGATTATGCATTTCATATGCGACTTCATGCTTTTTAAAACATGTTAAATTTTCATATGCGGTTCATGCTTCTAAATCATGTTTCATTTCATATTTATATCTTTTTATTCGCATGTGAAATGTAAATAAAAATTCCCTTCTTATTTTCATCTTTTTATTTACATGCGAAATGTAAATAAAAGTTTCATTCTTATTTTCTTCTTTTTCATTCATTTATAACATGAAAATATTCATCGCTTTATGGTTCATTTTCCATTTTCGATCACTTTCTTAATTCAGTGATCTTAACTACTTAATTCCCTTTCAATCTAATTAAGGATTTAATTAAAATCTTATTTAGTTTTAATCTTCCAAAGTCATTATTAAATGATTATTCAATTTTTAGGGAATTAATTCTATTATAAATTCGGGTTAAAGAATAAATGTTATTTAAAACATAATTCACGATAAACCCAAATTTAAATTTCATAAATTTCCCATTTAATATATAATTAGACATCATTTATTTCAGAGTATTTCATTTAATCTTAAATAAAATATTAATCATCTTCGATTTCCTTTATAAAATGTATAACATAATTTATACGGGTTAAAATGGAGTTACTATTTTAAAATGGACTGAATAGCCCAATTCATTTTCCTTATCCATTTATTATGTTTATCTTTACATTTTATTATTTAATAGTGGGCCAGACCTCTCACATTAGGCCTACAACTTGTGGATGCTGGATATGCCGGTTGGTTCCGGGCAGACTTCTACCACAGGTTGGGCTTAACCTCGTGTCTTGACCCAATTCGTATTTGTGCACTTGGACCTCTCACATTAGGCCCAACATTTATGGCTGCTGGATATGCCGGTTGGTTCCGGGCAGACTTCCGCCATAAATGTGACCTAACCTCGTGTCCAAATATAATTAAAAATTTTATTTATAAATATTATCCAAGAATATTATTTTAAAATATTTTATATTTTAAAATATTCTACAACTTAATATCATTCCTTACTTGAAATATTCTTTCATATAAAGCTTTATTATTCCATTTCAATACATATTAACTTTCCATATTATTATGATATTATAATAATAATTATTTTCAAAACGGTTTTAATTGTGATATTAAAACCTACCATTTCAATATTAAAATGAAATCAATTTCCCAAATTAAATGTTAACATAAAACGGTATCTTTAAATTTCAAATCTTCTTATTAAAGTTGGAAGGTAATTTACCCATTTCTAGGATTTGTTTTGTAACTTTCCAAATAAATAAGATTTGATCTTCTCAATTCAATCGTCAATTAATTTCGTTAATTGAGTAATAAATGGAAATTAATTTCCTTCATTCAAAACTAGAATGAAATATGATCAATTCAAAACTTCTTTATCATTTCCTTTTTAATCCATTCATAAATAAAGAATAAATTTATTCAATTTAATCTTTTTCCAAAACACTTTATCATTCTAGTCCTTTTAAAAAATAAAGAACGTCACTTTTATTCATTTTAGTCCAAACAAATTCATGTTCACAAAAACCTTATTTTATTTTCAAAATAAGAATAAAAACCAAAACTTTATTTATTAAAAATAAAAATCAAATTTTTACATTTTAGTCCAAAACAATATCAAAACTTTATTCTTCAAAAATAAAGATCAAAACTTTATTTTTATAATTATTCGTTTCATTAAAACGACGTTACAGGTCAGGTGTAGTTATAGCGCTGTTTTTCCAAAAATTCGAATCACACATAACTCAAGATCTGACCGTTGAAAATTTTCAAACTTGGTATTGGTGGAAAGATTTTCCCAAAGCGGACCCAACGGATCCAGTTTTGGAAAAATCTAACGGTTGGATCTTCCGTTATAGTCATTCAAAGTTTGAAACCCAAAACATGAACTGCACCTGCCTGAAACGTTAAAATTATAATTTATATTGAAAATATAAATTATATAAACAATTCTAAAAACCAATTTTACTTTCAAAAATTCCATGTTAATAAAGATGTCATCTTTAATTTCAGAAAGAATAAGAAAACAAAAATTTGTTCTTTTTGTCCACAAAAGACAATTTTGCATAAAAGCCCAAATTTTGCCAAAATCGATTAAAATATTATTTTTTTATCAAAAATCAACATTTTAATTAAATATTCATTTCCATGTAGTTCAATAAAATGAAATATTTATTTAGTTCAACGATTTTGTATAAAATTCACGTTTTCATGTAAAACATGAAAAAATGAAATTTTGGTACAAAATTGCAAATCTAAATAACATCCATTTTTCTGAAACAACAATAAAAATTATAAATTTAAATATAAATCCTTAAGAATATAGAAATAAAGAATGAATTTTATTTACACAAGTTTACCCATCAATATTCATTCCACAATCAATGACACTCACCACGTATACATGAACAGAACTGCCAATAATTACATAAACATCCATCACCAATATCAGTCATTCATCACCAATCCATAATCATGTACATACAAACATCAATAACACAAGAAAGATAATTTAATTTCATAAATTATAAAATAAAATAAAGAATCTCACATTGATTTTTGCTGAAAATTTGACTGTCTCGGATTCAGCTTTGGTCTGCGCCATCGCGAAGAGCTCGGAAAGACGAGTCCAACGCAATTTACGGTTCGTCAATCGGACCTCGTACGAGAGAGTTATGATTTATTAAAGTTGGACATAATTAAATAATTAATTAATATTCGTGAAAAATACCTAAAAATTTCACTGTCTCAGAATTGGACAAAATTAGTGTCCACGCGTCCATCTCGTCACCACGATCCCAACGCACCTGAAATCGTCGAATTTCGACTTCGTATGAGTGAGTTATGCAATTTTAAAGTTCTGGAAATTAATTAAATAATTTAAAAATAAAATAGAAAATACCCCAGAAATCGTTGACCACGGGTTACTGTAGCAGCCGAAACTTTGACCGCGTTTTTCTCCCTGCTCCGACCACCTGCGACACCGCCGTCGCCACCGATGGATTCCCCTTCCCGAGCAGCTCCACCGCCCCAAACGCCATCGCCTGAAACATCCCCGACCGCCGCCGACGAGCCGTCTAACTTTGCACGTACCCCCCCTCCGATCCGCCGCCTCGCTTTACCAAATCGCCTGAAACTTGGCGAGCACCTCCACCTCACGTAGACGAAGAACTTCCGTGTTCGTGACTTCGTCTAATTCTTCCTCGATTCACGGGAATTTCTTGATTTACGTTTTGAGCTTCTGAATTCCGAAAACAGCGAGCTTTAAGACGAGATTCCGGCGAATCCGAGCGCTGTTTGACAAAACCGACGACACCATTAGCTTCGTATCGTCGAGACCTTCGAGTGGACATATAATTTGCTATGGTTTGAAGAGATTTTATTTTCGACAAATTTTTGATTGAGGAAGAAGACAGCCATTGACAAGAGGAGGAAGGAAGGGAAAAAGATGGCTGCTGTACAATTTCGAATTTCACCCTAAATTCTGAGGAAAAAGATAATATATACTATGGGTCTAATTTTGGTTTGGGCCCAAGTATCATTACGTGTCCAATTACTCAATTTTCAACTATTTTCTTCAATTCAAAAATTCTTATAAATACATGCTGATTTCAAAATTAATAAAATTTTAAACATAATTATTTCAGGTCATTACGAATCCAACGAACCTGATTTCGTAATTTTCCGAGTCCGTATGAATTTATTATGAATTTCCAAAGTCTGAAAATATGCTATTTTTCACTGTAAAAATTATACCGGCCACAAAAAAATTCCAAAAATTATAAATTTTAGAATTTAACCTTATTTTAATATTCCTAATCCATAGAAACTGGTCTCGTCGAATTCGGAGTTCGTTTGCAAAAATTCCATTTTTCAGGCGTATATTTTTAATATTTAAAAATACCAAAAATAGTGGAATTTTTCCGAAACTCAAAAATATAAGTTCTTATAGTCATTTTTATATGTAAACAACATTCTGAAACCAATGGAGATGGTTTCGGGTCCTAATTCCTTATTCTGCAAAAATTTTACGTTTCGGGCCTTATATATAATATATACGAATTCTATAGCGTTTTTCTGAAAATTTAATTTTCTCATAACTTACAATTTATAAACTGGAATCTTAATTTCTGAAACTCTTTGGAAAGATATTTTAAATACGGTCCTAGCGTTTCTTGTTTCGTCCAATTCCGATTTATATTTTATTTTTTTATAATTTTTCAAAGTTGGAATTTCAAATCTGAAATTACCGCGCCGTTTTCAGGCTCGGAATGGATTTAATATAAATTTCAAGTTCGCGCTCGAAATAAAATAAGTTTTTCATCGTTATTATTTAAAATAAATAATTTTAAATATATTCATTCATTAAAATTTCTTAAAATAAAATTTTAAAATTAACCCCAAAAATCAGGGTTGTTACAGGACTACCAGGAGTATCTCCATGTCCTAGTAAGCCACGTGCTTCACTTCTAGTCCTTCGGATCTAGAAGAACAACAGGAAGAATAGGCAGAATAATCAGATGGACGTGTGCTCCTCTCGTGTCTCATGACACCACGACGATCTACCCCGTTGGGTTCTTCACTTTTCAGACATACGGACTGGTCTAAGTGCCTTATGTTAACATGTTATTAGGCTCTGTGTTCAAACGTTTAATTATGTGCTTGCTCTACTCATTTGATTTCCAGTTAACTTAGTTATTTCAAACCATATTAACTTCTTATTGAGGTTACCAAGTTCTTCTTGCTTATTAATTTCAGTTATATAACTTACTCCAGTTAAGTTCATTAATAAGCCTTTAACATGTTATTCTTATTTGCATATTTCAGATTCTCAGGTTTTCAAATAACATGTTCTTCTTATTAGCAGGATTTAGGTTCTCAGGTTTACATATTACTTAATGTGCAATTAAGTAAAACTTATTACAATTCATAAGTTTTCCCTTCTTTTCTCTACTTATTACAAACACCAAGTTTCAGGTTTCCATATTTATAGATTATTTAATTTATAATTAAGTACAATTTATCTCATTACATAAGTTATCTCATTTTCTCAATCGTTTATTATAACCTAAGTTATAATTTTCACTTGTCCCTAGGACAAGCCTACCTATTATCTTTCATTTTCCCCTTTCAGGTTTATTCATAATAGGTTATTATCATTCCCCGTTCATTTTAATATTTATAGTATTGTAACATTCATTCATTTCCATTAATTATAATTATTGCCATTTATTTCTATCTTGTTATATACATATATATATATATATATGTTTATGCACCACACCTCTTACATTAAGCTGACCACTTGTGGATGCTGGATTTTTCGAGCGGTTCCGGGCATACTTCTACCACAAGTTGAACTTAACCTCGTGTCTCGGCACCGTTACATGTATATTTACACACCGGACCCCAAACATTAATTTAAACACTTGTGGATGCTAGATTTACCAGGTGGTTCTGGGCAGACTTCTATCACAAGTTGAATTTAACCTCGTGTCTAAGTGCGGTTACAATTTTCTCCTTACTGTAAATTTAGGCATATTCATTCTTCCAAATTTTACTGTAATTCTTATTTACAATCGTTTGGCATAATAATATTCTTAAACAAATATTCATGTTAACTGTAAATTTCATAATTACAGCATTCACAGAATTCCCAATTCAGACAGGTGATTTATGGAAATAGGCTTTATATAGCAGAAATGTTCTCAGTTCAAGTTTCAGGATTACAACACTACAAAAGTTCCATCATTTATATGAAGACTACAATTAATTTTTAATTACAACAGTACTAACTTCAACAGATTTCAGCAAGTTCAACATTTCAGCCATTAATCATTTCGACAGATTAAACATTTCAATAGGTTACAGCAGCTTAAACATTTCAGCAGATTTATTACACATATTAGTTGGGAATGCTGAACGATAGATATACCATTATCAAAAGGGTGTAACTTAAATCCACTCACCTAACAGCTTTCCAATTCATGAATCTGGGTCAGACCTAGCATTCTATGGCTCTCCTAACTGAATCTAGAATTTAAATAACCATGGATTCACAATTCCCAAACTAAAGAAAAGGGGAACAAAGATAAATGTAAATTAACCAGATCCAAGAATTTACCTCACTTGGATCAGAACTCTGAACACCCATTTGTAAATATACATTCTTTTCCTCCATATCTTGAATCAGAATTTCCTAAAACTAATTATTCTATTTTCTGAACAGATTTGAGGAGGAAGAAGAATGGCAGAGTCTAGACAACCTCTTAGAAAATATGAGATTTAGGCTAGGCTCTGCTAGCCTATTTATAAGAAAGTGCATAAGATCTTGTACACTCAGTGCTAAGTCAGCAGCGAACGTGGTTTGAAAACAGTTTAGATTCACCAAATGAACCAGCCCAGATCAAGGGTGGTTCGACCTACCTACTCCCTGGGTCGACCCTGGGGTCGACCCAACACCCTTAGGTTGACCCATATGGGTCCAGGTGCGCATTGTCTTCAGTTTGAATTTCTGGAATATTTTGAATATTACATATAAATCCCTTATATGTATACAAAACTTTGAATGCTCATTTTACACGTATATGTATACGTGCAACTTTTATTTATTTTCAAAATTCAAACGGCGTTATGCCTTCATTTCAAAATTCAAACGGCATTATGCCGCCATCTTAGCTTAAAGGTTCATTTGTACTTCCTTATATGTATAATTTTCCTTATATGTTCCTTTATACATATTTTCCTGTTAGAACATGTATTATTTTAGTCGTTTCTATAAAATAAAAATATGGCGTCCACGGAAATCGAACTTGCGCCACTCTCATGGAAGCCACATACTCTGACTAACTGGACTACATAGGCTTTTGTTAACAGGGCTAAAAACAAAGGTGGTCATTATTCTTTTCTTATACCTCATTTTCATGTTTGTTGTAATATTTCATTTAAATGTATCTCTTTCATTTTAAATCAGTTTTCTATAATCCATAGGTCTAAATTGACCAGAAAATCTCCACGGACATAATGACCCTGATCCCGTGACCAAATTCTAGAAGCTCTTCAAATTTTATTTTATATAATTAAAAATGTAGGGTGTTACAAAGTGAGGTCGTACCTTCTATCAGACACGCTTCTTCGAAACCATATCTCTTTCTTTGTGATCGATTGGTATGCACACACTTGAATATGGGAGCATGTTCCGAGGTGGGTGGTAGATACTGCTATACATCACCACCGGTCTGGGAGTGCAACTGTTAGAATCCTACCGTGGGTATTGCCTCGCATGCCTAGTCATTTATCCTGATCGAGCCACCTACAATTTTTATTTAAAGTTGTCGTATCACAATGCCTCTCTATTTACTGACGTATTGTGTTTTATATGCAATGTGCACGAAAATGTCTGTAAACAGCATAAGGGTAAAAATGTAATCCCGCTTACACTATTTTTAAATATTATACCTTAGTGAATATACACTATTATAATAGCGTATTATATTATATGTATCTAGTTCCACCAATCCTTTAAGGATGGAATCCCGAACATCCTTTAAGTCACTGATGCATTCCATTTATAAATTTTCACTTGGGTTAATTCACTTATATGAAAATGTTAGTCCCAACTTGAGTGTTTTGTTTTGTTTCTACAAAATGCTTGAGTCACACTAAGTATTTCAGGTTTGGAGATTTGTTTGTTGGAGTTAGAGATCTTCGGAGTTGAGCCATTCATCCATCATCTTATACATTCTTGTCATTTACTCAGGTATTCTATGTATTCCGTTTCCACTGCATCTATATTTGTTCAATATTCTGATGTCATGTATAAACTAAAATGTTTGTATTATTATATAAATTTTACTTCCACTATGGAATATTCTGTGTCTGTGATTCTGTTATGATTTATTTTTTAACCCCATAACATTAATAAACTGTTGTTTTTAATGGTTCGAGTTGATTTAATTATCGACTTGTAGCGGTTGAAAAGGAATATCGTTACAGATACAGTATTTTGCTTTTTACTAATTAGGGAATGTCCCAAAAAGTGACAAGTTTCACTTGTATTTTTTCCGCTTGATTTACAAACAACATAGTCAACATCATAAAATGAAATTAAATCATTTTTAGAGTAAATTACATCAAAGTCTAACGTACACTTAATATACATAAGAATAAGTTTTACGGCTTGAAAGTGAGTTTCCTTAGGTTGAGATTGATATCTAGTGCAAAGACATACACTATTCATTATATCTAGCCTACTTGCGGTGATATATAGTAGTGAATCAATCATATCCCTATATAGTTTTTGATTAAAGTCTTTTGATTTATCATTTGGCTTAAAGGTTCGTTTATTGCTATCGTAGTGTGTTTTCCACCTATAGTGGTCATATAAAATTTATTAATTAAATCCCCAGCATATTTTTCTTGACTAATAAAAATACCATTATATACATATATGTTTTATTTGTAATCCTAAATAGAAAGTGAGTTCTCCATATGACTCATTTCAAACTCTTTTGTCATAATTTCAGAAAAACTTTGTTTATATCATTATTTGTTGATCCAAATATAATATCATCTACATAGATTTGTACTTACTGAATATCATTTTTGTTTCTTTTTATAAAAAGATTATTATCTAATTTACCAATTTTAAAATTTGATTGTAATAAATAAGATCTTAGTCTATCACAACAAGCTCTAAGAGGTTGTTTAAACCTTATAAAGCTTTCTTTAATTTGTAAACATGGTTTGGAAAACTTTCATGTTTGAAAAGTAGAGGTTGTTCAAAATAAACTTCTTCTTTAACAAAACTTTTTAGAAAAGCACCTTTTACATCTGTAACAACCCAAATTTCAATGGGATCAGATTTGTTGCAAAATGCTAAAATCTAGGTCCACTGAAACCCGAATTGTTTGTCTGGTATCCTGTAGAAAGGTAGAGATAAAATATATTGGAGCTCATAATAGAATATCTCACATTAGAATGAATAAAATATAATTGTAAGTAAATACTTATCCTAATAATGACACTTCCTAGCAAGTGTCCCTAAGTTGTGTAATCTCTGCCACCTGTCTAACCTGCTGGTTTGTTATGAGGAGAGGGTTAGAACAAAAGTTCTAATGGATAAACAAATTATACTTTCCATAAATAACACTACATATACCGCTCTATCATTGATTTACCTTTATTAAGTTATTTTGGGTTTCATTACACTTCTAATTTCATGCATAAATCGTACTCATCTACACCCCATTAGAATAACCTAATAAATCATATGTATAGCTATAAGCCCA
Organism: Allium sativum; assembly: GCA_030737875.1. Lineage (NCBI taxonomy): Eukaryota > Viridiplantae > Streptophyta > Magnoliopsida > Asparagales > Amaryllidaceae > Allium > Allium sativum. Next base: position 186,329,010 of record CM060911.1, read on the forward strand.
ATTTATCAAGGTACTCACCATAGTACCCTTCTCAAGTGGTCTCCATCGTCGAGTTGCGAAAACATACTAGACCATATTGCGTAAGCGCACCATGTTTCCATTGCTTCATCACAAAGCATGCTAAGCTATGCTACAAAAGCGAATGAGCTCCTTCACTGTGCCATAAAGGCGCCCAAAGCCTGAGTTCTTCCACAGAACTCGATTTGAGGCTTTCTATATTTGTCACAAATGGCTTTGTTAGGCCCACAATACATATCTCAAAGATTGGTCCGTCTCTTTCGGTGGCTATGGCCCTACGCGACTCTCTATCTAATGAAAGACCATCCAAAGAGCTAAGTGATTGCCCTAACAACCAATCTAAACATCCATGTGTTCCCTCATCCAATGAGTCGATAGTAAAAGATCATTGACCTATTGGTTTAGCTCCAATCTTTCCCATACTCGCTCCGACTGACGATAATAGGTATCCGACGACCTACTATCCCCTGTTGGCTCTTTACCAGGAAGCCACCCCGCCTACGAGCCAGGGAAGCGGCCAAAGCATCCTTAAATCACGCCAATCAGTCCTTGGGTTACCTACAATGATAGATGTAGCTAAGGCATCTCACTGGACGGAACCATATAGATAAGGCCATTGCGGGTACAGCTCTGTAGGAATACCACAGAGGACCATCACGGAGTATCCTCATGTCCCGTCAAAGTATTGCACTTCCTTCCAATCCTATCAAATAAGTTGGACGTGCTCCCACCGCGTCTATGAATGCAAACAATGATTTTCCGGGTTGGTCTTTGCATGTCCACAGACTGGTCCAAATGCATATTGCTATTTAAATAGAATCTTAGGCTCATAATACACTTTGTAAATCAGTATGTTCATATGACAGCCTAACGCCTTTTAGGCTCGTAACTTAATACATTTAAGTCAATATGTCCGTAATAAAGACTACTATTCTTTAAGCCAATTTCTGTTATATTCATATTTGTAAAGTACAATGTCTATTTATTATGATTTCCCAATTATTCATATTTATGCAAATATAAGTTGCGGTTCTAGGTTTATAATAAACCTAATATATTCCGTTTTTCCTTTTTTTCCTTTCATAACATCTTTAAATTATGTTACCTTTTTTGTTTCCGTCTTTACAATTTACTTTTTAGGAAATTAGACCTATTTGTAATTGATTGGTTATTATAGCTAGACAAATAAATTTATTTCCATAGCTTAAGGTAATTACTGTAATAAAAACTATAACAGCAAGGCATCTCTTTCAATTATTATTTTTAGTCTATTAAATAATGCAAATTAGAAACTTGTAATGTTCCGGAATTTTAGTGGTTTAATAATTAATTTATTTAATTATTTTATTATATTGGTTTGGTAATTTAAATGGTTTGAATTCAAATATTTTGAATATTCAATTAATATAATTAATGGGATAATAATATATTTATTTCTGAAATAGTTGGAATAGATGAATTAGCACCCTTTGTTCAAATGGGATAATTTAATAGATTTAATTCAGTTTAGAAATGAATTATTTTAAAGAGTTTATTAATTAAACGACGAATGAACGTATAAATTATAATATAATTATAATCAAGCTCGTAATGACGTGGTAGTTTACAATTTAACGTTTTGAACTTTAAACAACTATACAGGATTTGTTATAAGTCGGATTTCTTTGAAACAAGAAACATTTGAATCTGCTAAGCTATATTTTTCAAATAAAAGTGAAAAATCGAGATTTTGTCCTATAGATTGTAAGATATGTCCAAATCAATTTTTCAAATAGTCGATATTGAATTGTATATAAACCATAATGATTTATTTAATATAATAAAATTTTGGTTTCGAATTTGGATAAGATTTTTAAGACGTATTATTAGTTTAATTTATAGAAATTTTTTGTAATTTTTGTTTTGAAAAATAAGCTAGATTTTGTTTAATGTATTTTGCACCCTCTATTGGTGATTTTGGAATTTCACAAAATAAGCTAACTGGTCTACTTTATTATATTTTGGGATCATGACACATTGCTCGTCACAACCGTATTTTTAATTTTGTCGTTAGCAGTCCATAAACAAACGAATTTTACACAGTCGGGTACCCTTAATAAATATAAATTAAAAAAATCAAATATAATCTAACTTATCCCCTCTAGTCTAATTATCGACACTGCATTTTCACACCGCACAGCCTACCTATAAATTGAAAATATAATCTACCTAAAGCGAAAATACATATGCAGTATTTTTTGTTTTTCGAACAGACTTAAACACAGACATTTTGCCTCTAAAGCTTCATAACCAAGGAAAAGAATATTATGTAGACCTATCCCTTATATACTTTCGGTTGCCTACCCTAAGAATCAGACTACCGCACATGCGATGCAAACATCAATGTCTTTGTAACACCCCGTAATTTTAAGGAATGTTATAATGATAAACAAAAGAATACTTAATTAAATAATGGGAATTAGGTAAACTGGACTGCGCCATTGCGTTCGCTATGAAATTTTGCTTAAGATAGACTCCAAATTTGCGTAAAATGGGCATCATGTGAAGAAGTAATTAAGGTTTGAAGTTTGTATATACATAAGTAATATATATATATATAATCAAGTCCAGAAAATTAAATCGAAGAGCGGGAAAGGGAGGGAAATCAACCCGTTAAGGGTCGACCTCATGCCTCATGGGTTGACCCCTACAACGGGGTGTCGACCCTAGGGTCGACCCTACCCAGATCTGGGCAGATCCATTCTGTGAACTGGGACTTGTTTCTTGATTAGATTCGTTGACCGTCGGCTATAAATAGGACCTTATTTCTATTGTTTTATTCATAAAAAACAATGGAGACAATGAGGTTCTAGCCCAACTCAGATTGAATTAGCCTATTCTTCTGCAACAACAACTTATATGTGTATAAGAATCTTTGCTTCAACAACAACAACCATTTCTCTGTTCTTTAGATCCAGTCCCTGTGAGTTTATGTTGATTTTAGATATAAACATTTAATAAGTAATCCTGACATGTTTATAAGTTTGGATCTAAACCTGTGCATGTTAATAACCTGAATCATAACTAAACAGATTTGCCATTACTTGTACACCTGATCTTTTGTTTAGTCCTTATATGCCTATTCTGTCATTATGCATATTTCTATCACCATATGCCTATTCTGTTAGTATGCCTATTTCTGTTATCATGTGCTTGTTTTGTTATTATGCCTATTTATGTTCTCTTCTCTCCCTCCTTCCCTTGTTATTTTTATAGCCAAGCTACCTTCAAACCTAGGCTTATCGCTGAAACAAGTGAACGAATGAAATTAGGAATGGCTGGGAATGATAAATTGGACATAACTTGTACTGTAAAACATGACTGGGATTCAAGGGCATAATCTATACCATGACCTAAGACTTTAATTTGGGCATATCGTGCATAATGATTTATGACTTGAGGGTAGGGGCACGAAAAACCTGTAATGAACATGAACAATTGTTTAAGAACGAACATTCCTAAATTTATAATAAATAGAAATTGTAACCGCACTTAGACACGAGGTTAGATTACACTTGTTGTAGAAGTCTATTTGGAACCGCCCAATAAATTCAGCATCCACAAGTTGTTAATCTAATGTGAGGGGTCTAGTGTGTAAACATACACATAACGGTGCTAAGACACGAGGTTAAGTCCGACTTATGGTAGAATTCTATCAGGAACCGCCTGGCATATCGGGCATCCACAAGTGGTTGACTTAATGTGAAAGGTCTAGTGCATTAACAGACATGAATGGAAAAATGATAACAACCTGTTAACCTGTAATACTTAACCTATTTAAATATGTGGGGGGTTAAATTGTGTAAGGGTTAAGTAAACTTGCTTGAATCAATGAGGGGTTAAGTAAATCTGTTAAAACTATGGGGGAGGGTTATATAAACCCGACAAACTTAATATGTTTTATATGGTGGGGTTATGCGAGCTTGTTAATCTATTAGGCATAACCTGTCAAAATCCTAGTAGTGGGGATGCAAGCCTAGGGGGTGGCTTGTATCATCTGTTGTGTGGGACCCGTATTAGTTAGTAACCTATCTTGGTATCAAAGGGGGGACCCCGAACGGGGTAGGGATCAGGGCACGCTTACTGAGCTAATTATAAAAGGTTCATCTGAGTGGGGTGTTTGATGGCACATTTCGTCGGACTCATGTGCGTTCATGAATCCACTTTCTTGGGATAATAAGATGCTATAGCACAAGTATATATGGTTGTGTCTCTCCAAAAAAAAGGGTTGCCACTTTAAGAAGTAATACATCCTACTGTGGGGCCAGTACAGGGTTTCTACAGGATAGGGAGCCGATCGATTAGGGTAGTAATTAGGGTACATCTAGTCTTGCTTGTTTAGGAGCCCGTTATTATCATTGGGGTAAAACCTGTCATTTCTATTGGGTTGCCTGTTATTATTGTTGGGGGGTAAAACCTGTAACACCTCGTAATTTTAAAACATGACAAAAGGGATAATTAAATAATACTTAATTTTTATAAGAAGAATTAAGGAAAATCGGTTACGTCATTGCGTTCGTCTTGGAATTCTGCTTGGGATAGAGTCCGAGTTTGCGTAAAACAGTACAGTATGAAGAAGTTATGAAGCTTAAAAAAATTCAAGAATTAGCGAATTTAATAATAATTAAATCAAAAATCAAAAATGAATTTAAAAATCGAAATCAGCCAAATCTGAGTGAACGGGGAATCTCCCGCACTAGGGTGTCGACCCCCCTAGGGGAGTCGACATAGGTGTCGACAGTGGTGTCAACCCCATTGGCCCAGATCTGGCCTAACGAGTTTTTGTAGCCTAGGGATGATGTGTCCTTCTGGGATTGGCTGGATGACGTGTTTTTCTAGTCTGGATGGTTCAAATGGATCCTAATCTAATCTAAGGGTCCTAATTCACCTAGTAGTCCTATAAATAAACACTTAGAGCTAGCCCTAATTTCATTACACTAATCCATGGCGCCTCCATGCTGCTCAAACCTAAATTAACACTAGCCTTTCTTCTCCACCAAAGCAAATCAGAATAGGAGTATTCAAATTTGAAGATAAGAATCAAATTCTACAACAACGGTTTAGCTAATCAAATTCAAATATCAGAATCTAGATCTATTCTCTCTTCTATTGCTGTGAGTCTATGTCACTTTCACATATAATTGAAGTTAAAAAGTAATTGTGATAGGATTGTGGATTGGATTTAATATTCCTGTGACTGAGATGAATCTTATCAAATTTGTAAATCATTATCCTTTAAATTCATACCCATAAATCTGCCATATTCCTATTGGATCTATTTTATTGTTCTATGCCAGTTCATGTTTCATATGCCTATTTTATGCCAGTTTTGATGTCATGATTCTCTTCCCTTCCTCATTCCTTTTTCTTAATGAGATTATGCTAACTTCAAGCCTAACATATTGCGTTGAGATTTGCATGTGAATAACGTTGGGATGATTGAGAAAAGTTTGGGAAAATATTGAATAATATGCAATTGGGCATAAATTGATTTGTAATCATGTAATTGATTTGGGGCATAAATTGGTACAATTTATATGCATGGAATTATAGGCATAATTAGAATTATAAATGTAACTTGACTTGGAAATTGTGGGCAATTGGAATATAGGTTATAATTCAGTACTTGAAATAGGGTTGGAATAAAAGAAGAGATAATGAACGCCTAAGACATGTTGTTAGACTTGATTTGCGGTATAAGCCTGCCCGGAACTGGCCGGCATATCCAACAACCGCAAACGGCTGTCTAATGTGAGAGGTCAAAGGCAGAAATTAGATGTGTAATAATGCAAAGACACGAGGTTAGATATGAATTGCGGTATAAGTCTGCCCGGAACCGCCCGACAAATTCAACAACCGCAAAACGGTAATCTAATATTGGAGATCTTGCAAGATTACGGTTATAATGAATTAATGAACACTTAACCAAGATAAGACATGTGGTAAGACATGGGAGTGATAAAAGGGTTAAGTGGGTAACATGGGTAGCATGTGAAACATAATTAAAGCACTTAACCAATATGAGACATGTGATTAGACATGGGGATAAATAGGGGTTAAGTGGGAATTACTAGTGGGGACCAAGCTTAGGAGGGAAGCTTGTGTCAAGTGTGGGGACCCTTTTCAACCGGTAACCCATTTAGTATCTATGTGAGCTCTAACTAGGTCGAGGATGGGACACGCTTACTGTGTTTGATTGTAAGAGGTCAATCAAGAGTTAGCGATGGCAGTGCAAGTCCAACGGAGTCATGTGTGTGCGTGGGTTCGGGCTGGTAGGTAAGACGTTGTTGCATCATGTAGGTATAAGCCGTGCATTTTAGTAGTATCGGGTTGCCACTTTAGGAAGTGATACACCCTACTGTGGGACCAGCACATGTATCTACGTGTTAGGGAGCCGATCGAATGGGGAGGATAGTGGGTTCAACTAGTTGAGATAGGAGTAGGCGGCACCTATGACAGCAGCTAGGAGTACACGAAACTACCATCACTATTATTATTATGTTTAGTAAGAGGGATCAACTTTCAGTATGGAACTAGTATTGGTGCGGTGTAGGAATTATCTTATAGTGACTAAAAGCGCAGTCGATGTTCTATCTTACTTACCTTGTCATATCTGCTTATGTTGCAGTCATCTCTTATCCAGTTTATGTTCTAATCCTATTGCTTTACTGATTATATTGTTAAAGTCACTAGACTCGCCAGACGTATGTCTGACCCTTTTTGTTTTGCCTCTTTTCAGTCTCCTCCCCCCAGGTCCTCAGGGTGGGATTAGTGAAGCTTGACTTGGATCTCTTTCTTCTTAAAGTTCTTGGAAGTGTTGAAAGTAATGCTTAGGTTTATCTCTTTTTCTTTATGGTTATTTGGAGTGGGATTATGGTTTTACTTTTATGTACTCTGATAATAAATCTTGTTCAAGATGGATATTTGAGTACTTGGCTTTAGTATGTGGTTTTGATGTTGTAACCAAACATGTTTTTCTTTTCCGCTGCAATGAATAAATATTGAATTTCTAAGTACCATTTTATATATCTGTCTTGTGAATTTCTGTTCTATACTCTTATAATGCTCCATGAAAGTTAATGCATTCCCTTAGTGAGTGACGCTAACGGTCGTGGGGTGTTACACGTGGTATGAGAGCTGAAGGTTACCATAACAGATAAAAGATTTTGAAAACCTTTTTCAAAAGCATTTTTAGAAAGAAGTATTTTCAAAAACATGTTTTAAAGAGGATATTTTCAAGAGAAAAGTTTATTATGAGAAACATAATCCCCAAAAGCCATATATCTATCTTTCGATTCTCTGTTTTGAGTCTCTTCCTTTTTTTTCCTCTCAGCATGTATGGGGAACCCATTATACCCGAGGGCGTACTGATACCAGGCTGGTTTAGAAGGTATCTGGAGGCTAGGGCTACTGCCCCAGGCCCAGCAGACGTTCCTCCTCCCCCAGCTGCACCCGCTCCTCCTCCTCCTCCCCGTGCAAACGCTTTTTCTAAGATATGCAAAGACTTCTGTGCGATGGGCGGAAAACCATTTTATGGGACTGAGACGTTTGTTGAGACTCGAAATTAGCTCAAGGAAGTAGAGGACTTGTTCGGTGTCTTTGAGATAGACGAGGGAAGGAAGGTTCAGCTAGCTACTTGGTTAATAAAGGATGAAGCTTCCTTTTGGTGGGAAGTAACTAATGGAGGACGTGCAATGGAGATGTGGATAGACTTTAAACGGAGGTTCGAGTTGAAATTTCTTTCACAAGCAGAGGAGAGTTATACATGGAGAGGTTCTTGGCTTTGAAACAAGGGAGTTTGTCTGTGAAGGACATAAGAAGGCTTTGAGATTTGCCAAGGGTCTGAATGAACCATTATAGGGGTTGGCTATGACCCACATTCCTATGGGGACTACTTTCGAGAATCTTGTTGACATGGCGTTGATGCATGAAGAGGAGAAAGGTGCTAATGTAGACAAGGAACAAGATAAGAAAGGGGATCCAAAGAAGGCACAACAACAACAAAAGACGGGCGGCAAGAATAACAAGGGCCAAGGGAAGAAAAGGTGTTTAAATTGTGGGATACCAGGCCACTTAAGCAAGGACTGTAAGAAGAAGAAGAAGACAGGTTGCTTCCAATGTGGTGAGGCAGGACATATGATTAAAGACTGCCCAAGGAGGCAAGGGCAAGGACAGAGGACAAGATCTACTTCTGGAGGACAAGTTCATGCTCTCATGGCACCTAGACAGGAGAGAGGTAGAAACATTTCTATTGAAAGTTTGATTTTTCTTTTTGATCATCATGTTCGAACTTTGTTTGAATCTGGCGCTTCACATTCGTTTATATCTGCTTCGTTAGTTGAAACACTGCACCTAAATACTAGTCAAGTTATGGGTCCTGTTGTTGTATCAAATCCTATTGGGGGTATGGCTCATCTTTCTATGTTATGTCAGGATTTGAGAATATATGTGTATGGCGTTGAGTTCGAATGCAATGCTTATGTGCTTGGCTTCATGGGCTATGGGCTGATTCTAGGAATGGATTGGCTAACCAGGTATGGTGCCATTCTCGACTTTGAAAAGAGGGTAGTTAGACTATTGACTAGTTTGGGTAATAGTCTCGATATCTCATGTGATCCTAAGGGTTCTTTTATGCTTAGCTACCTAGAATCTCTTGGCACATCTATTGATGATTAGCAATCTGTTCGAGTAGTCCGTGAGTACGCAGATGTCTCTGAGGAGGTTAGGGGCCTACCTCCAAAACGCGAGATAGATTTTCGTATATACTTAGTGGAAAATGCAAAGCCAATTGCATTGCCGGTGCGCCACATGGCTCCAAGAGAAAGGAGGGAGCTTAGTAAACAAGTGAAAGAGTTGCTTGAGAAAGGGTTCATAAGAAGAAGTATCTCGATGTGGGGTGCTCCATTTGTTTTTGCTACAAAGGCTGATTGTTCGCTTAGATTATGCATGGACTATAGGGAGCTGAATAAGCTCACAAAGAAGAACAGACACCCATTGCCGAGGATAGATGATTTGTTCGATCAGTTTTTTGGTGCTTCGGTTTTCTCGCAGTTGGACTTAGCTACAGGATTTCATCAGTTGAGGGTAGCTGATTATAGCATAGATAAAACAGCATTTAGAACTCCAGATGGTTTCTTCGAATGGCTCGTCATGCTTTTGGTTTTACGAACGCACCCGCATATTTCATAGAATTGATGAGTAGGGTGTTTAGGGAGTTTCTAAACAAGTTCGTGGTAGTCTTTGTGGATGATATCTTGATATTCTCTAGAAGCGATGAAGAACATGCCCTACATCTTAGGGAAGCCTTAGAGACCATTCGAGCACATCTACTCATAGCTAAGTTCTCCAGATGTCATTTTTGGAGAAAGGAGGTGAGTTTCTCACCGCACGTGGTCTCCAAAGAAGGGATAGTAGTGGATCTCGCGAAGATGGTAGCAATCCAAGATTGGAAGATTCCAAGAATGCTACAGAAGTAAGAAGTTTTCTTGGTTTGGCGGGCTATTATAGAAAGTTCATCAAGGACTTTGCTAAGATATCATCCCCACTTACACGGTTGACCAAAAAGAATTTGGCCTTTGCTTGGGATGTTGACTATAATGATGCTTTTCAATGTTTGAAGAGGGCATTGAAGACAACTCCACTTTTAGTTTTTCCTGATGGGAGTAAACCGTTCATAGTGTATACCAATGCTTGCGAGGGTTTGGCACGGTTTTGATGCAACAGGGAAGGGTGATATGCTATGGTGGAAGGCAGTTAAAGTCCCATGAGAAGAATTACCCTACCCGCGACTTAGAGTTAGCTGCCATAGTTTTTGCGCTTAAGTCTTGGCTTCACTATTTGCTTGGAGAGAGATTTGAGTTGTATACAGACCATAAGTCACTTAATACTTGTTCTCTCAAAAAGATCTAAACTTAAGGCAACAAAGGTGGATGGAGTTTTTAGCATCCTACGATTTTGAGATTGCATATACCCCTGGCAAGGGTAACGTTGTAGCTGACGCCTTAAGCAGAAAGAAGTTGACTTTGAGTCCTTTGTTTGTCGAGCGGCAGAGTTTAGAGTATATATATACCTTTGACTTTAGACCCTCTATTGATTATGTACCCGGTTTGTTGGCATCGTTAGAGGTACGACCTACGCTTTTGGGACAGATTAGTGTGGCACAGCGAGATGACCCATAGTTGGTAGAGACAGTAGACAAGCTCATAAGAGGGGAGTCTTCGAGCCATCTTAGTAGGTATGTTTTCGATGACAAAGGTTAGTTGCGTAGGGATGGGAGACTTTGCGTATCTCAAGACGAGAGCTTAAGGAAGGCAATTCTTGAAGAAGCACATCGTTCTAAGATGACCATACATCCCGATGGTGACAAGATGTATAGGGACATGAAGAGAATTTTCTTTTGGGCCAGAATGAATAAGGATGTGGCTGAGTTCGTTTCCAAATGCTTAGTATGGCAGCCAGTCAAGGCTAAGCAAAAGAAGCCTGGTGGTTTGCTTCACCCTTTAGAGGTTCCACAGTGGAAATGAGAAAGTGTTTCCATGGATTTCGTCGACGGGTTTCCGAGGTCAAGGAAGGGTAATACGGGGATTTAGGGGTAGTGGATAGACTTACCAAGAGCGCCCATTTCATTCCCGTCAAGAGTAAAAGAACGGAGGCATGGTTAGCATCTGTTTATCTCCGAGAGATAGTTCGTCTGCATGACATACCTTCTAGTATCGTAAGCGACCGAGATCCCATTTTCACTAGTGAGTTTTGAAGGAGCTTGCAAGAGGAGGTAGGAACGCAATTGTGTTTGATCACCGCCTATCACCCTCAGACGGACGGCCAAACAGAAAGAGTGAATCGGATTCTAGAAGATATTTTGAGGTTATGCATCTTGGACTTTGGAGGGACATGGGAGGAACATCTTCCATTAGTAGAGTTCGCCTACAACAACAGCTATCAGACTAGTATTGGCATGGCACCTTTTGAGGCTCTATATGGACGACCTTGCCGATCACCGACTTGTTGGTGGGAGTATACTGATAAGATTTTACTTGGGCCCGAGATGATTAGGGAAACTTCAGAGAAGATAGACTTGATTCGAAGATGCATGAAGACGGCAGAGGACGACAAAAGTCATATGCTGATAAGAGAAGGATCGATCTTGAGTTCAGTGTTGGAGACATGGTCTTTATTAAAGTATCACCGTTGAGGAATGTTTTGGCTCTGTAGGGAAATTGGCACCAAGGTTTGTAAGGCCATTCCCCATTACAGAAAGAATTGGACAGATGGCCTACAGAGTGAAGTTGCTTGAGAAGCTTAGTGGTGTTCATGACGTATTTCATGTGTCGCATTTGAGGAAATGTTTACACAATACCGCAGAAGTAGTAGAGTCAATCATGCTTAGAGAAGTGGAAGTAGAGCGAGATTCCATGGTTAGACGAGTTCCTACATGCATCCTTGGATCGGAGGTCAAGGAATTACGCAACCGTGAGGTCAAGTTGGTTGAAGTCCAATGGGGAGATGATCAAGGAGACACAACTTGGGAGACAGAAGACAAGATACATGCGTCATAACCTTTCCTTTTTGAGGGTATGTTCTTAACTTCTCCTTTATCTACCGCTTTATTAATACTTGTTCTATCGTTTAGTGTATCCTCTCGATTATATCTTCGATCTTTAGGTAGAAAATCCTATGGTTATAAACATGTGGTTGAGACATGCTATGTTTGGTGGATGAAAGTGGATGTAAGTGTTTGCTCGTGGATGCATTTACACGCACATTAGGCACTAGATCGGCTCAATCACTTTCATATTGCATATAAATGAGTGTGCATGTTCAAATTAATGGATGTATATTGAATGTGCTATCATATGGATGTTGCATTTGAATGAGTGATTGTGCACTCATACAGAAATGATATGATCATTAGGATTCTTTTGCATACATAATGGACGCATGACACTATTATGTTTTGCATTAAGGAGGTCAACCGAATCAGTAGACCGCCTAATCTTTGCATTAGATAAGGAACATATACACACACTTTTGCATATGTTCATATAGCATTAGGAATATTTTAAGGACAATGGATACTTGTGGATGGTGGATGAGTAGATGGATGATTGGATGGTAGGATACATTATTCTTAACTTGAAGATTTCGGGGATGAAATCCTTTAAGGAGGGGAGAATGTAACACCATCTAATTTTAAAACATGACATAAGGGATAATTAAAGAAAACTTAATTTTTATAAGAAGAATTAAGGGTAACGAGCTGCGCCATTGCGTTCTTCTTGGGACAGAGTCCGAGTTTACGTAAAACGGATACAGTATGAAGAAGTTATGAAGCTTAGAAGAATTCAAGAATTAGCAAAATTTAATAATAATTAAATTATAAATCAAAAATGAATTCAAAAGTCGAAATTAGCCAAATCTGGGTAAGCAGGAAATCTCCCGCTCTAGGGTGTCGACCCCCCTAGGGGTGTCGACATAGGTGTCAACCCCCTATAGGGGTGTCGACCCCATTGGCCCAGATCTGTCCTGACGAGTTTTGTTGGCCTAGGGCTGATGTGTCCTTCTAGGATTGGCTGGATGACATGTTTTTCTGGTCTGGATGGTTCAGATGGATCATAGGATCTAATCTAAGGGTCTTAACTCACCTAGTAGTCCCATAAATGGACTTAGACCTAACCCTAGTTTTATTACACTAATCCATGGCGCCTCCATGCTGCTCAGACCTAAATTAACACTAGCCTTTCTTCTCCACCAAAGCAAATCAGAATAGGAGTATTCAAATTTGAAGATAAGAATCAAATTCTACAACAACAATTTAGCTAATCAAATTCAGAAATCAGAATCCAGAACTATTCACTCTTCTATCGCTGTGAGTCTGTGTTACTTTCACATATAATTGAATTTAAAAAGTAATTGTGATAAGATTGTGGATTGGATTTAATATGCCTGCGACTGAGATGAATCTTATCAAGTTCGTAAATCATTATCCTTTAAATTCATACCCATAAATCTGCCATATGCCTATTGGATCTATTTTATTGTTTTATGCCAGTTCACGTTTCATATGCCTATTTTATGCCAGTTTTGATGTCATGATTCACTTCCCTTCCTATTTTCCTTTTTTTAATGAGATTAGGCTAACTTCGAGCCTAACATATTGCGTTAAGATTTGCGTGTGAATAACGTTTGGATGATTGGGAAAAGTTTGGGTAAATATTGAATAATATGCAATTGGGCATAAATTGATTTGTAATCATGTAATTGATTTGGGGCATAAATTGGTACAATTTGTATGCATGCAATTATAGGCATAATTAGAATTATAAATGTAACTTGAATTGGAAATTGTGGGAAATTGGAATATATGTTATAATTCAGAACTTGAAATCGAGTTTGAATAAAAGAAGAGATAATGAACGCATAAGATGCGAGGTTAGACTTGGTTTCGGGTATAAGCTTGCCTAGAACCACCTGGCATATCCAGCAACCACAAACGGCAGTCTAATGTGAGATGTCAAAGGCAGAAATTAGATGCATAATAATGCAAAGACACGAGGTTAGATTTGGATTGCGGTATAAGTCTGCCCGGAACCGCCCGGCAAATCCAGCAACCGCAAAACGGTAATCTGATGTGGGGGGTCCAGCAAGATTACGGTTATAATGAATTAATGAACACTTAACCAAGATAAGACATGTGGTAAGACATGGGAGTGATAAAAGGTTTAAGTGGGTAACATGGGTAGCATGTGAAACATAATTAAAGCACTTAACCAAGATGAGACATGTGATTAGACATGGGGATAAATAGGGGTTAAGTGGGAATTCCTAGTGGGGACCAAGCTTAGGAGGGAAACTTGTATCAAGTGTGAGGACCCTTTTCAACTGGTAACCCATTTAGTATCTATGTGAGCTCGAACTAGGTCGAGGACGGGACACGCTTACTGTGTTTGATTGTAAGAGGTCAATAAAGAGTTAGCGATGGCAGTGCAAGTCCAATGGAGTCATGAGCGTGCATGGGTCCGGGCTGGTTGTTGTTGCATCATGTAGGTATAAGCTGTGCATTTTAGTAGTATCGGGTTGCCACTTTAGGGAGTGATACACCCTACCGTGGGACCAACACGGGTATCTACGTGTTAGGGAGTTGATCAAATTGGGAGGGTAGTGGATACAACTAGTGGAGATAAGAGCAGGCGGCACCTATGACAGCAGCTAGGAGTACACGAAACTACCATCATTATTATTATCATGTTTAGTAAGAGGGATCAACTTTCAGTATTGAACTAATATTGGTGCGGTGTAGGAATTATCTTATAGTGACTAGAAGCGAAGTTGATGTTCTATCTTACTTACCTTGTTTACCTTGTCATATCTGCTAATGTTGCAGTCATCTCTTATCCAATTTATGTTCTGATCCTGTTACTTTACTGATTATATTGTTAAAGTCACTAGACTCGCCAGACGTATGTCTGACCCTTTTTGTTTCACCTCTTTTCTTTCTCCCCCCTTCCCATGTCCTCAGGGTGGGATTAGTGAAGCTTGACTTGGATCACTTTCTTCTTGAAGTGCTTAGAAGTGTTGAAAGTAATGCTCGGCTTTATCTCTTTTTCATTATGGTTATTTGGAGTCGGATTATGGTTTTACTTTTATGTACTGATAATAAATCTTGTTCAAGATGGATATTTGTGTACTTGGCTTTAGTATGTGGCTTTGATGTTGTAACCAAAAACATGTTTTGCTTTTCAGTTGTGTTAGATCCAAAATTGGCTCTAACACCCAAACTAGTAATGATTCTACTGAAATGAAATCAAAAGACGAAGAAAACACACAATTTATAGTGGTTCGGCGTTAAATAGCCTACGTCCACTTTCTACTCTTTGAATTGAAGATTTGAATGCAAGTACAACAATCACTCTCACTCAATTTTCACTCATACAATGTATTGACTCACTTAATTTCCTCCACAATATGCTTCAAAAGGTGATTGTAATCTGGATAAGCTGATGAAATTCGGATAGTAAAGGAGTTAGAGTTCTAAAAATGCCAAAAGATCCTTCAAAATGTCCCTTGATGGTGTATTTATCGGTGGAAAATGCTCCTGGAATGGTTTCGGTTTGGATCCACGTGGCATCCATCCCGTTGCTATCGGGTTCGGATGGGATACGATAGTGACAGCACACTAGGTTAGTGGCAAACATGGGTAGAACGTGGGTATAACCGCTCCAAGTCTTAAGGGAACGTGGGTTGTAACCACCGCTACTTCAATTGTCTGGGTTCGGATCGGCAGTACAAAAAATTAGGGGGACGGATCCGGTTTACCCGAACCGATCCAGTTTGGTCTGCTCTCCTTCTCTGCTCTACGCTGTTCTTCCTTGACCAAGGAACCCCGATCTGATCCGACCTTTGAGGGAGTATTCTTCATTCATTGATCTTTTAACTTTGTGTAGCCTAATTCACAAAGTAGGCTAACGGTTTGCCCCCTCAAAGGATGCTTCTATTGAAGATGGAGCGTGCTTCGACATTATCTGCTCATTGGTTTCTGAATTTGAATCGTTAAATAGTCGCTTCCATTTGTTTGTAGGGACGTGTTGTGTCATGAAGTTGCGTCTCTTCAACCTATAAATACACCAAAAAGTTCACGGGTTTCCTTCTTCGTTTCAAACAGCTTTGAGAACTCTGAATTTTGTCCAGCGACTCCTCCAGATAAGCTCTTTGTTTATTTTATTTTCCTTTGAATTCAATTCATATGCCAAGTCAATGTGCATGATTCAATCGGGATCCAATTTTCGATCCGATCCGAACGTCTTCTCTTTCACCCTACTACCACTAGATCGATGGGCCTAATATATATATGGGCTTGCATATGGTCCGAGCGGGATGGAAGGTTGGGAATACAAAGGGCCATTGTAAACTCATATAAATCCGTTGTCTCTCCTGTTCTTCCTACTATCCTTTTATTATTTTCGTCTTCCAGATTTTAGAGAAAAGGAAAAAAAACTATAAATTAGGTATGCCCAATCGGGTCAGGTCGTGTCGGAATGAAAAATAAAGAGTAGGAGAAAAACTAGGTATGCCCAATCGGGTCGGGTCGGAGTGAGAGAAATAGTCATGGCAAGATATGGGTACTTAGACCGATCCGGACTGCTTAAAGTACCAACTTTCGAACTGAACCGATTTGCTTGTAATGCATTAACTTCTGCTTTGGACAACACATGGTCCTACCTCCGGTCCGAACCCTTTTTTCTATGGGCGTCCGATCCGATCCCAACAAAATATATATCTGAACCAAACTGGAACCATCCAACTTAATGTACAAGAAATGTCCGACTTGCTCAATCAATGTTTGCCATGACTTAAAACTTAATGAACAGTTAGGTTAGTGCCTTATGAACATAAGAAAACATTTAAGACTATTTTGAACATTACTGCTTCACCGAACCTTTGCATTATGCTCTTATGTTTACTTTGCATCTCTTGCACACATCGTACACACTTTAGTTCACACACGTGCACGAGGGGATACGGTCTATTTTACTCTAACTTATGTTATTGCTTCTTCAGTAGTTTAGCGACCATGGAAGAGAGACGTTCATCCAGATTAGCAGAAAAGGGAGAAGTCACAGAAACATCCGAGAAATTCACTCTTTATGACATATCTTCTTCCTCAGATCCTGGATGGGATGATGAGGACCCAGATTATGAAATGGAAGCGCATAGTAGTGAAGTATCTTCCGGGAGTGAAGTTTCTCTTGGTGAGGAAGAGGAAGGAGAGATAGGAGATGATCGTGCTCCTGACGAACTGCCACTATATTGGAGTTACCAAAAGATTCTGTTGAGTTGACGATCGATGATGATAG
This sequence comes from Allium sativum, assembly GCA_030737875.1. Classification (NCBI taxonomy): domain Eukaryota; kingdom Viridiplantae; phylum Streptophyta; class Magnoliopsida; order Asparagales; family Amaryllidaceae; genus Allium; species Allium sativum. The sequence continues at coordinate 186,345,917 of CM060911.1, forward strand.
ACTCATCCGAATACGTCTAAAGCATGGGATATTAAAAAGAGATACCCTGGTGCCTTCGAAAACAGATCACCCCCACAATCCACCGGAAGGATTTATGGCAATTACCCAATTAATGTGTCTGGTTGGGGCAATACCTCCGTTTCCGCCTTTTGTCGTCGATTTTCTGAGACAGATACGGATTGCCCCCATGCAATTACATCCCAACTCTTATGCTTATTTATACACCTTGTATATAGCATACAAAGAGATTTTAGGTATAGAACCAACCTTCGATGACGTCCACTTCTTTTATAATTTCAAGCATTGGACTCAAGAGACTCCCTCCTTCTCATACTTTGAATCAGTCCCAAAAAGGAAAATTATCACTACTCCATATAGCAGCAAGGCTGGTGATTCTAAACCTGAATGGTTTTATATCAGACAGCAACCGGGGTGCTCCAAGAGGTGGACCAAATCAAGTAAAGCACCGACTTTCTAGATTTCAACTTTAAATGCTCATGCCAACACATTAATTTGCTTTCTTTTTCATTCGCAGTTGATAACCCAAAGCAAATATCGGGTCAATTATACTTTGATCGTTTGCATCAGCTGCTCAATGGTGACCAAAAGTTCTTAACCATCGACGAAGTTCTTAAGGATGAGTATCTCCATAATCACGGATTACTATCTTTTACCCGTAGCATAGGTCATGGGACAGGTCCATATGTGTACATACCCCTGGTCGACATCATTCCTGAGACGGGTGAGGGCTCGAAAGGTCCAACGATACCTCTTAGGACTTCTCCTTCTCCATCCTCAACTCGGGACGATGAATTGGCCAACATAGCTGAAAAGCATAGAGAAGGGTATATCATTCCTGATGACGTCGTTTCTCCTGAAACGTCAACATCCCCTAAAGAGCTACCGCTAGATGCTCCTCAAGGAGATGCTCCCACTACCGACGATTCTACATTTAAGGGTTTAGAAAATCTTCTCCTGCTCGAAACTATTTATACTTCAGAGGACTTCGGAACGAATCCTTTAACCTTCACTTCTTTAGAGGAGACTACTCCCGTGAAGACCAAAGAGCCTACTCATGCTAGTCTGGTTTCAGGCTCAGGTTTGTTAGGGGGAACATCACTTAGGATGCACATAAGCATTAGCACCGCACGTCACAACACTTATGTCTTATGTGAACATCGATTCTGAACTCCACTTATATTGTTGTGTAGGTACAATGTCACGCCCTTACTATGATGTCGGGAAGATTCGCCGTAGCGTGTCCAGACCTCCTTCTGACACTGAGCATGATCGACGTGAGAACCGGGGCAGAGATGACAGAAGGCCTCATGATTCTTATTGACCTCATACTTCACGCTCTCGTTCTCCTGTTCGGTCGGATCCGGACAGATATAAGAGCCACCAAAGTCGTCGTGGGGGAGATACATCACAATCCAAGGACCGAACTTCTCCCCAAGATAAATATAATCGAGAAAAAAGCCCACCGAAACACGTTGATTCGCGAGACAAGCACCAGGCTTCTGAGAAGCGATCTAAAAAAGGCGATGCAGCCATCGTCTCTGCTAAGCGGAAACATATTGAAATATCATATTGCAAACCCCCACCAATAGATGCTGATTCCAAAACGAAACTGGCATATCTGGAGAAGCAGTTCCCAGATCACTACTTTGAGAATTTGACTTTCTTGCTTGCACTCGAGCCTATTTCTTCAAAGTGGGCAGATGAGGCTAAGGCAAAGATCGACGCAATAGAGAAACAGTACTCGGAGATGTACAAGTATTCACGCAATCTCTCCAGAATCATTCGGGCGTTAATTACAGAAGTAGATGCAATGAAGAAAGTTGCAGATTCCGATGAGAATGCTTTGAAAAATCTGGAGAAGGACTTAGAAGATACACAGGCTCAACTTGTCATTGCTCAACGAGATGCCAACAACTTCAAAAAGCAATTTGAGGAATTACAAAAGCATTATCATGACCTACTGGAATCTCACAGTCAAGAGCGTTTAGAGTTGAAGAAACAAGTTGAAGATGGTAAGTCAGACAGTGTCAAAGTGCAACTAGCTTACAATACTCTTGAGCAAGAAAAGGCCGAGTTAGCGAGGAAGAACGCCGAGTTGGAGAAACAAAATGCTGACTTGGAGTCCAAGTTAATGGAGGCCGAGACTAGAGCTGCCTTAGCTGAGGGGAATGTGGATAGCGCTATTAAGTTTGCTGAAGAAACTCATAAACAACTATCAGAGGCTCAAAAAGAATTGCATGGCTTTGGCGAACTGATGATTGAATTCTTTGCACACATAATCCATTGCCGAAACATCTTTAGGATCGAAGACTATCCGACTAACTTAGTTCATGTATGGAGTCAAATCATCGAATGGCAAAAAGATGAACTTAAGGTAGACTTCGCTGATGAAGATAAACTCATGGAGAAGTATCTGAAAGATGATGAACCGGCACATCTGGCCAAGGGGCGTCGCCTTATTGCTACTGCCATGGAGGAGAAATGCCAGGCCAAAGAAAAGAATATCCTTAAAGTTGGTTCCTCTTCTGTTACCACCGAAGCTACTAGAGTCGAGGAATATGATCCCGAGAATCTGGGAATTCCTAGAGCGTCTCTTTTATCCCCTATACCTGAATCAGCATCTGAGACAGTAGCCGCCCCAATTGAGAAATCATCAGAAGGTATTTCCACCTTATCACCCCAATTTGTCAAGGCAGCCTCCACCTTTCGTCACGTCATTGGGAAATCGATCAAGGATTCTTTGTTTTCTCCTGGGTTGATAACTATTGCTTCTCATTCTGTAGGTGCTAAACCAACCGAGAAGACTGACGAGCATCGGGGAACCACCATTGGGGAAAAATCCGTGGAAGAGACTCAGGGAGGATAGGATAAGGCTACCATCGTTGAGTCTGGAGAGCGAGCTGAAGGTAAAAAGGAGGAGGCTATCAATAAGACTCCCATACCGCCTAACGCCGACACTTCTCATGACGATGAAATGATAGATGCTTTGAAAGATGACGATGGTAATGATGGGCATGAAGAAAATCCTGATGTTGCTATATTGGGGATTCGAAAAATGCTGATGACATGACTTTGGCTGAAATGAAAGCCGAACAAGACAAGCGCATGCAGCTTAAAGTCGAGGAGATAGACCCCGAAAGCCTTAAGCCCCTTGCAGTGGTGGATGCTGGATTGAGGTTAGTTGTTACGCTTTCAACTAGGTCAATTACAAAGGAGCTTGCTAAAAAATCTTTTCTTGGTCCCAGTGCTCCGACTCCTGGGAAGAAATCTATCGACTCTAGTACCTCAATTACAGAGAAGAAGAAACCAAAGCATCTCATATCCGATGCTGAAAAAGAAGCTAAAAAGGCTCTTAAGGCTGCTAAGAATTCGAAGTCTACTCCAAAGCCCAAGTGATAATGCCCTTTGTTTTTTATTTTGATATTCCACTGGTCCGCTATTCTTGCAGCGAATGCGTCCCTCGCATCTTTTGCTTAGCTTTCTTGTATAAACTCACGTGTTTATAAATAAAGTAGTTTGTTCCCTGCAATGTCTGATATTTATAACTTTAGCATTTAAGTAAAAATGCAAATGAACAACGTGCCATATCACATTTATATAATAAAGTCACTATTAAGGGGAACATGTGTACATATATATGACCCCTATCAATCTTGGATAACTGATTAAGACTTATCCAAGATTTATTAAATTCAAAATCCAGTTGCCCCCGATTCTCTGACAGGGCCATATTCCTTTAGTCATTGATGCTTATTCTTTTTAGCATCTTTATACTCTCCTGTCTCATATCCAGGTTAGAGTATTACTGAGGCAGTCTCTTATCGGGGTGCACCTTCACGCCTCAAGGGACGTCGTCTTCCCGTCCTTTATACTCTCTCTTGTTTCATGAGAGTTAAGAATGTCGTCTTCTCATTCTTTGCATTTTATTATGCAAGCAGTCATTTTGTTTGCTCATGCACATATGTTATCTCCAATTTTCGAAATCTAATTTAATGTTTTGTGTTTCATAGTCACGATAGAATAATTGCTGAAGATATAAATGATGCACAATATTTTTATGGTGGTTCAGCTAAGTCGTAGCCTACATCCACTTCATAATCCTTTGTTCATATAAAAAAACTTTTTAAGGCAAGTCGTTCCTTTTTACATAGCTTATAAAAACAAAAAGGAAGACATTTCATATTTAGCTGGGGTATCATTGCAAGTGCTGAGCATTCCAAGCTCTGGGATTCTCTTCACCGTCCACGGTCGTTAGCTTGAATGCTCCTGTATCAAGCTTCCGTTGGATGGAATATGGCCCTTCCAATTTTGGACCCAATTGGGTTGAAGGCGGGAGGACTCGTTTCAATACTGAGTCTCCTAGTTTGAAGGTTTTGAAGCGAACTTTCTGCTCATAATAACGTGCTACTTGATGTCGATGTCTTGAGGCATGCAAGTCTACTTCGTCTCTTTTTTCTTCAACCATATCAAGAGACTCTAGAAGGAGTGTTTTATCCGTCGTCGGGTCATAGTATGCTACTCGATGAGAAGGGACTTCTAGTTCTATCGGGATTACTGCTTCTGACCGGAAGGAGAGTGAAAAAGGGGTATGGCTAGTGGTCGTCTTAAAGGTCATCCTATAGACCCACAAAGCTAGTGGCAACTCATCTACCCACTTGGCTTTGGCCCGCTCCAACCGCTTCTTGAGAATAGATTTAATGACCTTGTTTATTGCTTCAACCTGGTCGTTTGACTGTGGGTGAGCTACAACAGTGTATCCTTTATCAATCTTGTACTTCTGAAAGAAGTTTCTGAATTCGACGCTGTCGAACTGTGTCCCATCATCAGTTATGATGGTCTTCGGTATCCCAAATTGACAAATAATGTTTCTGACCACAAAACTAATCACCTTTCTTGCCGTGATCGTTGTTAAAGGTTCAGCTTCCACCCATTTCGTGAAATAGTCCACGGCGACGATCGCGTACTTTGCTCCCCCTTTGGCAATAGGTAACACTCCAATAATATCAATTCCCCGCATGGCAAACGACCATGGGCTTACCATCGACTTGAGCTGAGTCGGAGGTGCTCTGGGAATTTTGGCGAATCTTTGACATTTGTCGCAGCGTTGTGAATAATCAGCCGCGTCTTTATTCACGGTAGGCCAAAAATATCCATACCGCAACACTTTCTTTGCTAGGATTTGGGCCCCGGTGTGGTCCCCACACTCACCTTCGTGTACTTCTCGCAGTACACGTTTGATGTCGTCATGTGTGATACACCGTAGTAGGGGCATTGAAAACCCTTGGCGATAAAGGACGTCGCCCTGTAAAACGTATCTTGCAACCTTACGTGTTACAGCTCATCTTTCACTTTTCTTCAATGAGAGGGTTCCACTCTTGAGAAAATTTTTGATCGGTGTCATCCATGATTCTCTTTCCGGATCAATTTCTAAGGCTAGTTCCTCCTCCATCAGGTCGAAACTCGGTGATTCCAAAACCTCTATCGGAACCATTTCAGTTTCTTTGGGGTTATCAGAACTTGCTAGTTTTGCCAACCGATCTGCTTTCTGATTCTCTGTTCTTGGAATGTGCATTATGCTGTAACGCTCCAAACTACCCAGCAACTCCTTTACCTTTTTGAGATAAGTAACGAGTCGAGGCCCTTTAGTAACAAACTCCTCCCGTACCTGGCATACAACTATCTTGGAGTCGCAACATATATCCAATGTCTTCACTCCTAGTTCTTTGGCAAGTTTCAGCCCGACAATCAGGGCTTCATACTCGAAATCGTTATTGGTAGCAGCAAATTCTAATCGCAATGCATAGTAAATAGATCGTCCTTAAGGAGTGATTAAAACAACTTCGGTGCCGGACCTTCGATCATTTTTGGGTCCGTTCGTATATAACTTCTACGGACTAAGCTCTAACTCTTGGTCTAAAGTAAACACCTTGTCACCCACAATTTCCTCTTTGGCAATTGTGAATTCGGCTATGAAGTTGGCCAATGCCTGCCCCCTTTATTGACCTCCATGGATGGAAATTCAAATCGAATTGACTCAACTCGATGTTCCATTTAAGTAACCGCCCCGACGCTTCAGGTTTTTGCAACACTTGCCTTAAAGGTTTATTTGTGTATACAACTATCGGGTGAGCTTGAAAGTAATGGCGAAGTTTGCGGGAAGCAATCAGAAGGCTATAAGCAAGTTTTTCTATCTTTGGATAATTATGTTCTGCAACAGCTAGCTTCTTGCTCACATAGTATACAGGCCTCTGGGCATTATCCTCTTCACGTACCAACGCTGTACTGATGGCGTGAGATGATACCGCTAGGTAGACAAACAAATCCTCATGTTCCATGGATTTCGATAATATTGGAGGCTTTCCTAATAAGTCTAATAAATTCTGGAATGCCTTCACACAATCAGAAGTCCACTCAAAATTTTGTTTTCCTCGTTTTATCAGATCGAAGAAAGGTATGCACTTATCTATGGCTTTGGAGATAAACCTGCTCAATGCAGCAACTTTTCCGGCCAGGCTTTGAACGTCCTTAATCTTTCGTGGTTCTTCAATATTCCTTATTGCTGCTATTTTACTCGGATTTGTCTGAATTCCTTGAGAACTCATGATAAACCCAAGAAATTTCCCAGATGCGACTCCAAATGAGCATTTTAGGGGGTTTAACTTCATTCCATACCTTCGAAGAATGTCAAACATTTCGGCTAAGTCCCTTGTATGGTCGGAAGATTGTCTAGACTTCACAAGCATGTCATCCACATAAACTTCCATGGTTTTTCCGATTTGATTATAGAACATGCGGTTGACCAAACGCTGACACGTGGCTCCTGCGTTCTTTAATCCAAATGGCATTACCACATAACAATATAACTCCAAATCTATGATGAAACTTGTATGCTGCTGATCTGGTATGTGCATGGGAATTTGATTGTACCCCGAATAGGCATCTATAAAGGATAAAAGCTCATGTTCGGCCGTCGAGTCTACTAGCTGATCAATCCTGGGAAGAGGAAAACTATCCTTTGGACAAGCCTTGTTCAAATCAGAGATGTCAATACATGTACGCCACTTCCTATTAGATATTTTGACCAGGACAGGATTTGATATCCAGTCGGGATATTTCGAATCCTTAATGAAGCCATTATCCTTCAATTTCTCTACCTCTTCCTTCAAAGCTGCTGACCGCTCTGTGCCTAACATCCGTCTCTTCTGCTTGACCGGCGGGTGCTTTAGATTAATTCATAATGAGTGGCTCATAATAGCAGGCAAAATCCCACACATGTCAGCGTGAGTCCAGGCAAACACATCTAAATTTGCCCTTAAGAAATTAGCCAACTCTTTCGCTCGAATTGGATCTAGCTGTGAGCTGATCCTTAGTACTTTTATCGAATCTGTCTCATCAATAGGTATATCTATTGTCGTCTCGTTGGGAGTCGCCTTTCGATCCTCGGGTTCTCTATCCTCTCTAGGATCTATATCCTCGAGCACATCTAAGGGCGACTCTCTTGGGGTTGGACCCCTTAATTGCTATGCTGAGTTTTCCATCGAAGGGGAGAATCGTCCTTAGATTCTATATTCAACCCCTTCATTAGCATCTTCAACTCCGTCATGTAACAAGCTCTTCCCGTAGCTTGATCGCCTCTCATTACCCTTATTCCTGCGTCAGTTGGGAATTTAAGCAGCAAGCCCCAAGGTGCATTACATGCCCTAAACTCGGCGAGGGCCGGTCGGCCTAGGAAAGCGGTGTAGGGTGACTCTACAACCAAAACTACAAATGACAGGATCCTCACTCTCTGGCGATCTCCACGTCCTAATGTCACTCGTAATTCTACGTAGCCCATCGGATCCCTTGACGCCCCATTGAAGCCCCGTATCCATCCTTCGCAGGGCTTTAAATCTTTTTCTTCAAGTCTCATTTGTTCAAAAGCTTTCTTGAAGAGGATGTTGACTGAACTCCCATTGTCCACCAACACTTTAAAGACTAAGGCAGGGTCGATGGCCGTTGTAATTACCAGTGGGTCTTCAGTTGGTGATTGAATTCCAGTATCATCTCTGCTATGGAATATGACTTCGTCTGACATCGTCTTTTGTTTTTTTACTGGAGTATTGTCTTCGAGGTTACTGCATTCCCCTACCTCAAAGTGCTTGGCAGCATTGACGTACTGATCCATTGCTTTGAAACTACTGCTAGCTAGATGGGGTCCGCCTATAATAGTATTGATAATGATCCCCTTACCTTTTTGCTGGGCTGTGGGTTTAAAAGTAGGCTGGTTTTGGTCCGGGGCTTGTCCACCTTGCCCCCTGTCCCTTGGGGAAACCTTGTACTCGTCTAACTTCCCTTCCCGCAGCAATCTTTCAACTACATCTCTCAAATGATGGCATTCGTTGGTGGAATGACCGTGGGTTCCATGGAACAAACAAAACTTTCCCGTTGCGATCTCTTTTTCAGTGGAGTCTCTGGGTGGTGGCTTTTTGTATTGCAATGTATTGTATGTGTCCAAATAAATGTTTTCCAAGGTATCATTCAATGGAGAATAGTTTTCGAAAATTTTGAATCGAAGTCTTTTGCTGGAATTGTTCCCTCGATTCCTACTCCTCCTATTTCTAATTCCATTCTTGTTGTTATTCCCTCCGTTCCGGTTGCCAATGTTCACTTCAACCTTCCCTGAACTGTCACCGGAATGTTTCACAGCAACATTACTTTGGACGTGTAACACCCCACGTCCGTTAGTGTCACTCACAAAGGGAATGCACTAAGTTCTGTGGAGCATTTTAAGGTAAAAGATGCGGATGAATTACAAGACAGACAAAAATTAAAACAGCGGAAAATAAAACTTTGCTTTATTGATAAAATAGTTTGTACAATGATTCCTTTACAATATCAGAGTATCATCTGTCTTACAAAATAAAGAAGCATAAAACAACATTTATATTCCCCAATTTTAGCAAGAGCCAGCCATAGCATCTGAAAAGAGAATCCAAGCAAAACTTCGACAAATCTTCAAGCTGGGAAAGAGTGACAGTCCAACTTAACCTGAGCTATACTATTCCCTCCTTTACTACCTGGGGGGGGAACGGAAGAAAAGAAGACGAAAGAAAAACAGAGTCAGACATAAAGCCTGAGTAAGTTCAGTTACTTCTAGCATGTGAACATGGAAAAACAAAACGACATGAATTAACTGAATACAAGATAACACCATGATGATAGGGTCAGCAAGATTAGACTAGATTAACACAAGATATGCTAAGATAAGATAAACTGGATATGCTCTAATACTTTCGCCGCTTCGCTATTCTTGTTATACTGGTTTCTATATCTCTGCACCACCTAACTAGTGTCCCAACTAGTAACGTGATCCCGATCCCGGTAATTTCGGTTGCCTTCAGGCATACATTTATTATCTATTACCTAGATCTAATCTAGGGTTTTCTATTGAGTGCTTCCTAGATTCAACTAGGGCTTACGCGACTTGTCTAATGCTTTACAGATTCAGGGTTTATGCCACCTAGGTCCACTAGGGATTACTATACCTGTTGAACGATGCCCCTAGTCTAGGACACACTACCTAGAGTGGTATATGTTCCTAGACTTTCCCCACGTATGTGTCGCGAATCGTTTATCGCTGTCTAGATGCACATGTCCTGAAATGTGCGACCCGAGTCCCGTGGCAGGGCTACTCTAGAAACACGGAACTCGGTCGGGAGCTTTTCAGATATCTGCCAGTGTAGATGCTAAGGTCTGTTTTTCTACCAGTGGTTATGGTCCCACGTGACCCCTCCCTCAACTAATGAAAGGCAATCCAAGCAAATCAAGCGCGAGAACTGTACTTTTGCCACCCTATGCCCTACTTTCCTATTGGCCAGCCTCACCCATAACCAGATAGCAAGTATATGGTCTGTTGGGAGTTCTCTGCCTTTCCGCATACGTACAACGATTGACTAAAGATGGTAGGTAGACGACGAGTTGCTATCACAGGGCTACTGGTCTCGCCGAATCACGTTGGTCCATCCTAGTCTTTAGGTTGCCTTGTATTGCAACCGAGGCATACCCTTGGTTCTTCTACCGCAGACCTTAACCTCTGTGAGCCCAGGAGGATCATCTGCCACCTCACAGAGGGATACCAAGAGTACCCTCATATCCCCTCGAAGCCTCGGGCTTCGTAACCCAATTCGTTGGAGCCTTCATTTTAATCAGACGGACGTTCGCTCCTTCCTGTGTTATACTAAGGATTACTACTTAGTTTTGCTAACTAAGGTTTACCACTTAGTTTCCAGAATCGTTGTTTTCTTAACTAAGGTTTACTACTTAGCTCCTTTTAACTAAGGTTTACCACTTAGTTCTCTTTCTCGTCAATTTGGTTAAGTGTCATTAGTCAATTCAAGCTAACTTAACCCTCTTCATTTATCCTGTTAAACTGGTTAAGTGTTATCAGTAATTCATGTTGACTTAACCTTACCACAAACCAAGTTATATTGGTTAAGTATTTCTTATTACTTAACCCTATTCATTCATCCTGTATTGGTTAAGTGTTCCTTTTTAACTTAACCTTGCCCATCTGTTTTAACTAACATTTTATTAATGGTTAAGTATTATCCCTTCATGTTTTAGACTTAACCCTATTCATTTATCACAATCTGATGGTTAAGTGTTCAAGTTTACTTAACCCTACGGTCTAGTCCAGCTAACATATCAAATTGGCTAAGTGCATTAAATTTTACTTAACCCCAACCTCTAGTCTAGTTAACATGTTAATTTGGCTAAGTGTATTAACTTTACTTAACCCCACCTTCTAGTCTAGTTAACATGTTAATTTGGATAAGTGTTTTCTTAGTTACTTAACCCCTACAAATCTTGTCTTGTTACGATGTTAAGTTTGGTTAAGTGTCCCTATGGACTTAACCCTCCCATTCTAGCTTAACTGTGTTAAGTTGGTTAAGTGTTCCTATGGACTTAACCCTCCCATTCTAGCTTAACTGTGTTAAGTGTCTGCATGAACCTAACCCCACCCATCGGTTTGGTTATCATGTTGAATTGGTTAAGTGTCTTAGTTAACTTAACCCTACCATTCTTGTTCTAGCTTTAACTAAATAAATTAAAGCCGCTACCAATCACATTAGACAGATATTGTTGCGAATACTGGATGTGCCGGTTGGTTCCGGGCAGGTTTACATCGCAACTCAGTCTAACCTCGGGTTAGGCATATTCATGTTTTCTAAGTTCAAAGGGTTTTGATTAATTTCCAAATCAGGTTTTGAAAGTAACCATCCCGTCCGTCGGATCAGTTAGGGATAGCCAGGGAGAGCAGGAAACTTGTATTTTCCAAACCTAAGCCTAGACACTATCCTCTCTGTCACCCTAGAACTTTCTGGTGTGTTATTAAAAGAGATGTCGTTAATAAACCTTTAATTTGTCTAAATTTACATTTTCTCATTTAGGACAAATTCTATAAGTAAATTATTCATAATTTACTTATTTCATAATTACTCTGTAAATTGTCAACATTTATTATTATGGCCCATTTTCCCCTCTATATCATATTTATGCTTTTTGGTATGTAAGCTATACCAAATTAAGTGTCACTAACCATGATTTTGCTAAACATGACAATTACTCCCAATTATGGCCAATTTCAAATTTATGCCAATGTACATATTATGCCAAATTAGCTAATCCAATTCCGATTCAATATTCTAATTACAGTTCATGTCAAACTAGACTTATTATTCTAGTTCACAGTTCATGTAAATGCTGGATTTACAAGTCAATACTAGATTCAAATTACACATCCTAATTCATGTCAAATTTATCCAATTTGCATTTTTATAAACATACCATAATACATGTTCCCAGTTTATGCCAATTTCCAAGTTTAGTCAATTTCATGTTTTTCCCAAAACGTATTCCCATCGTTCGAAAAATCGTGATTCAACCTAGATTATAAATAAATCTAGATTCGTGGATAAAAAGGGAATGAACCAAAATACCATGAAAGAATAGACATAATAACTGGCATAAGATGATAATTCACAGGCATATAGATCTGGTAATATTACGACATGAAAAGGGTTGAATAGTATAGGTTCAAGAACATGGGTAGACCTAACTTAATAGGTAAATTCCCAAGATCATGATCCAAGGATAACTAGAAATAGAAAGTCAAGCCTAGATCCAATATAATGCCAGTTTTGGGGTACAACATGGTTTTGTAACTACAGTGTCATGGGCATAAATAATAACCTTATATCCATAGTCATAGGCAATAAATCCTCACAGTTAATGAATCACAGTCATAGGCGATGTTCATAGTCAAAGGAAAATAATTCTCACAGTCATGAGTCACAGTCATAGGCAATGTTCATAGGCAATGTTCATAGTCAAAAAGGCATATGGTTTTAAGGTCCATAGTTTCATAGTCACAGTCTTATTGGTCCTCGAATCATAACAGTTCTTAATTAGGTCCAAAGATATAAGCACTGATTCGAACAGAAAGATTTGGCATATTCTTTTATTCCTTTAATTTCATGTCACGAATAGAGAAAACGTTCAAATTTAAAAAGTAACCTACTTACAGAGATTATATTAGATTCGTAGAAAAACAGTCGTTGAAGTCGTTTGAATCTTCACTTGAATCCTAGCTTGCTTTGAATCTCCTCTTGAAAGTCTTGAGCAGCATTTCCTCATCTTGATTTATTTTATATATTATTTTATTTATTAATTAATTTAGAGGAGGAGAAGAAGCCATGTCCACCAAGAATCTTTGCAGCATAAGGTTAGAGAAGAATTGTGAATAGTGAAGGAGACTAGGGTTGTTTATATAGGATTAGGCGGACGAATCTAGGCAGAAAACGAGACCTGGTACATCAGAATGCACCCAGGCCCAAAAGTGAGTTTTTGCACCCAGGTCGACACCCATGTCGACTGGGCAGTCGACCTGGTCAGGGGGGGTCGACTACCGAGTCGACTCCCCAGTCGACCTACGTCCTGGGCGGGAATTTTCCTGCCCAGCCCGCTTCTGGGTTTGAATTCGAATTTCGAGCTGTTTTTTGTTCTGAAAATTCCTGAAACTTTGGAGGGTCATATCTCCTTCATACGGACTCCGATTCTCGCAAACTCAAACTCATTTCCAAGTAGAATTCCGAGACGAACGCAATGGCGCAGCCCGTTTCCCTTAATTCTTCTATTTTGAATTAATTATACCTTGATTTTTGAATCTTAGTGTTACAGAATTACGGGGTGTTACATGACACCTTCCCTCGAGTCCCCTTTGGACTTTCTCTTCCTATTTGCATGAGCTTCTTCTCGCCTTAAGCGAATATTAGCCTTTTCGTAGAACAATTCCCTAGTGGGGGCGGTTTCCCAGGTAGATAATCCCCAAATTCGGTGTCCGAGTCAACTCCTTCTATTAGAGCCATCAGGATAGTGGGTTCAAGAGGGTCACTAACTTCGGTGACAGCCAGGTTGAAGCGGTTCAAATATTATTTCAGGGATTCGCCCGAAGCCTGTTTAATCCTCGACAACTCTATGACGCTTTTGGATTTTTGAGCGTGAAGTCGAAACTGGTTCATAAAGCGCTCACTTAATTCAGTGAAATTTGATACTAACCGTGGAGGGAGTCTGGTGAACCACATTAATGCCACGTCTTCTAGATAAATCGGAAAGGCCTTGCATTTTATAGCGTCTGGAGCTGTTGCGGCATGCATGAACCATTTATACCTCATCAGATGTTGTCCTGGGTCCGTTCTCCCTGAATATCGATCCATTTGTGGCAAGTTGAATCGCCGACGAAACTGGAAGTCTAATATGTCATCTGTGAAGGGGGTATGAATTCACTCAATGCCCCAGTCCTCATTAGTGTATCGTCGACTTTCGGACATGATCTGACGCACCATTGCCCACAAATCGGCATTTGTTAATGTTTGCACAGGTTCTGTAGGTCTGATATTCGGATTACTCCTGGGTTCCTGATTAGGGGATAACCTCTTGTTTCTAGCGGCGGCTGCTCTACATTGCTCCCTACACTCCCAGTCGATCTCAGGAGGAAGGGGCTGGAGAAGTTGCTATTGCGTAGGATTAGTAATAGTAGGATCCCTGGGTAGAACGTGGGATCCATGCATGGGCAACAGCATAGGCTCTCTCAAGCTCGGGTCATCAGGCCCTAACACACGAGCGATATCTTCGCGGGATCCTAAAGATCCAAAAGTTAACTGATCGAGGTTCTGAGGTCGCTCAAGTAGCCTTCTTTCATGAGGGCGTCCCTCATATGAAGAAGATGAATAATCTGTAGCAAGGCGGCGTATTGGAGAAGGTGTTTTTAGCCTCTGGAGCTCCTTGAGTTCCCTACTCATGGTGATCATGTTCTCTTGCATGCGAATACTGTCACGCTTATGGGCTTCCAATGACTCCTTAGTACTCTGGAGCATGTCAACAAAGCATGAAAAATCTCCTTGTGTGACGGGTGTAGATGGTTCAGGATGATCATTGGTCATAGCAGCTGGAATCGGAGCATTGGGAGGAGCTCGAGTAGAAGTTCTAGCTTCACTTTGATTCGGGTCGGATTGGAGCACAGTGGTACGGCCGGACCGGTTCAGATGGGGAGAGTGGGCGACCTCAACATCATCAGATTGGCTCGGATCGGGGTCTTTTGTTCGGTTCGGACCTTCCTGACCGGAGCGGCCTGCTCCAGAGTCTTGACCACGCGACCTTGTCATGACTATTGTTTGTTGATCTTCGTTAACTTCATTCTCTCGATTACTTCGGATTTCTTTGCCTTTTCCTTTGGCCATAATCTCCAATTCTTCAGTGATTAACCAACAGGTACTTAAGGATGTCGAAAACAAAGGATTAACTTCTTTGAACTTGAAGGTCCAAATAGTAGAATGATAATCCCAATAAGCGGAGAATTCATAAATTCTCGGTGAAAGCACCAAAATGTTAGATCCAAAATTGGCTCTAACACCCAAACTAGTATTGATTCCACTGAAATGAAATCAAAAAACGAAGAAAACACACAATGTATAGTGGTTCGGCATTAAATAGCCTACGCCCACTTTCTACTCTTTGAATTGAAGATTTGAATGCAAGTACAACAATCACTCTCACTTAATTTTCACTCATACAATGTGTTGATTCACTCAATTTCCTCCACAATATGCTTCAAAAGGTGATTGTAATCTGAATAAGCTGATGAAATTCGGATAGCAAAGGAGTTAGAGTTCTAAAAATGCCAAAAGATTTTTCAAAATGTCCCTTGATGGTGTATTTATAGGTGGAAAATGCTCCTGGAATGACTTCGGTTCGGATCCACGTGGCATCCATCCCGTTACTATCGGGTTCAGATGGGATACGATAGTGACAGCATACTAGGTTAGTGGCAAACATGAGTAGAACGTGGGTATAACCGCTCCGAGTCTTAAGGGAATGTGGGCTGTAACCGCTGCTACTTCAATTGTCTGGGTTCAGATCGGAAGTACTAAAAATTAGGGGGACGGATCGGGTTTACCCGAACCGATCCCGTTTGGTATGCTCTCCTTCCTTCTCTTCTCTACGCTGTTCTTCCTTGACCAAGGAACCCCGATCCGATCTGATCTTTGAGGGAGTATTCTTCATTCATTGATCTTTTAACTTTGTGTAGGCTAATTCACAAAGTAGGCTAACACGTTGCAATGAATATATTTTGAATTTCTACGTACCATTTTATATACTTGTCTTGTGAATTTATGTTCTATACTATTACAATGCTCCATGAAAGTTAATGCATTCCCTTAGTGAGTGACATTAACATACGTGGGGTGTTACAAAAACGTCATTAGAAGTACACTGAAGTCTACCATCTGTTTCTGTTGGGATCATTCTGTTTCTGTTATACTAGTATTGGTGCAAAGAAAAGTACTTGGGAAGCGCAATATATTCTGTTCTGTTTATCCTACTCAGTCTGTCATACCTGTCTTATGATACTGTTGTCTCTCTCATCCAGTTTATATGTCAGGTTATTATGCTTTTACTTATTTACATGCTAAAAGTAACCGGACTTGCTAAACTTTAAGTATGACCCATTTTGTTCCCTTTTCTCTCTCTTCCTTCCCCCCTAGGTTCTCCGGGTGGGAATACTCAGGCTTGATTAGGATTCTCTCTCCTATTTCTGGTTGGAGCTGCTTAGATGTACCACTTGATTACCTATCTACTCTGATATGGCTCTTTTATGGGACTATGCTTTTATATTACTGTAGTCTGATGATTTTAGTACAAGGAAGATATTTTATTTTGATGTAATGGGTTTTCTGTAATTCAGACTTATGTTGTGACTGGGTTTTGGACCATGATGTTTTCAATCTGGAAAATAAATTTTTAAATTCCGCTGTTATTTTATATCTATCCTGTGATGTTTTAGTTTTTGTTTACCTATAACGCTTCATGAAACTTAATGCATTCTGAAAAAGAGTGAAATTAACGGACGTGGGTTGTCACATTTGTTATCAAAGCTGAAGGTCACCAGATCGGATAAAAGATTTTGAGGCTACGGCTACGACTCCTATTTGACGTTCACAAAACTTAATGTACTCTAAAAACTCCGCTGTTATTTTATATCTCTCTCCTATTTGACATTCACGAAACTTAATGTATCTTGAGGCTACGGCGCCTGCCGGAAGCCACGCAGACGCCCCTCCCCTAGCTGCAACCGATGTTCCTCCTCCTCCACGAGCGGATAATTTCTCCAAGATATGCAAGGATTTCTATGCAATGGGAGGAAAGCCATTCTAAGGAACTGAGATTTTTGTAGAAGCAAGGAATTGGCTTAAAGAGACGGAGGATTTGTTTGGGTTTTTGAGGTTAACAACAGTAGGAAGATTCAGTTGGTCGTTTGGCAGCTGAAAGATGAGGCTTCGTTCTGGTGGGAAGTGACACAAGCAGGGCATCCAGTTGTGACTTAGGATGATTTCCAATCGAGATTCAAGATGAAGTTTCTTTCTTAAGCCGAGCAAAGTATGCTAATGGAAAGGTTTCTAGCACTTAAGCAAGGAAGCATGTCTGTCAAAGTGTATGTCAATAAGTTTAATCAATTGGCGAGGTCTGGTTTGGAACTAGTAAATACCCCACGCAAGAAAGCTCTGAGGTTTGCAAGAGGGTTAAATAAACCCCTCCATGGATTGGCTATGTCTCATATTCCTATGGGAGAAACTTTCGAGAAACTCGTTGATACGACATTGATGCACGAAGAAGATAAAGGTGAAAAGAAAGAGGCAAAGATTGATGAAATAGAAAACAAGAAAGTATGGCCCAAGAAAGGACAACAACAACAAAATAAGGGCGGAAAGAACGAAAAATCCCGAGAAAAGAGGAAATGTCATAGTTGTGGACGAGTGGGTCATTTGAGCAAAGACTGTAGAAAAAGGAAGAATGCTTGTTTCCAATGTGGAGAGGTCGGACACCTTATTAAGGACTGCCCGAAGAAGTAAGGACAGGGCCAAAGGGTAGGATCTTCTGGAGGGCAAGTGCATGCTCTCGTGGCTGGTGTACCGGATAGAGGTAGGAAAGTTTATGTGGAAGGTTTGATTTCTCTTTCCAATCATCCTGTTATAATTCTTTTTATTCCAGGGCTTCACATTCTTTTGTAACTAATTCTGTGGTTGAGTCTCTGCACCTTAATACTAGTATGGTTTGGATCCCATTTTTGTCTCAAACCCCATTGGGGGTATGGCTCATTTGTCTATGATTTGTCGGGATTTGAGAATATCTTTGTTGGGCGTCGAGTTTGAGTGCAATGCATATGTGCTTGGTTTCATGGGCTATGGCTTGATTCTAGGGATGGATTGGCTAGCCATGTATGGTTCCATTCTGGATTGTGAGAGGAGGGTCGTTAGACTTTTGACTTGCCATAGGAGGACCCTTGATATTTCTTATGACACTAAGGGGTCTATCATGCTCATTTCCTAGAGTCGCTTGATTCATCTATCTATGATTTATGATCTGTACCAGTAGTCTGCGAGTATCTTGATGTTTTGAAGGAAGTTTGGGGCTTTCCTCCGAGGCATGAGATAGATTTCTGGTTCTACATGGTGGATAATGAAAAGCAAGTTGCATTGGCTATGCGCCATATGGCTCCGGGAGAAAGGAAGGGAGCTCAGCAAGAAAGTAGAGGAGCTACTTGAGAAAGGATTTATTAGGCGAAGCATATCTGAATGGGGTGCTCCAGTAGTATTCGCCACTAAGGCAGATGGTTTGCTTCGCTTATGCATCGATTAGAGAGAGTTGAACAAGCTCACTAAGAAAAATAGGCACCCACTTCCGAGCTTAGATGATCTGTTTGACCAGCTTGTTGGTGCCTTTGTTTTCTCCTCGTTAACTTGGCCATGGGGTTTCATCAGTTGAGGGTGGTCGAGGATAGTATAGACAAGAAATAACTTCAGATGGTTTCTTCGAGTGGCTCGTCATGCCTTTTGGGTTTACGAATGCACCCATCTATTTTGTCGATCTAATGAGCAGGGGGTTTCAGGAGTTTCTAAATAAATTCGTCATGGTCTTTTTTGATGACATCTTGATTTTCTCAAAGAGCGAGGAAGAGCATGCCTTACATTTAAGAGAGGTTTTGAAGACTCTCCGAGCGCACCAACTTAAGGCAAAATTCTCCAAATGTCATTTTTGGAGAAAGGAAGTAAGATTTCTAGGGCATGTGGTCTCTAAGGATGGGATAGTAGTGGATCCCGCGAAAGTAGTTGAAGTTAAAGATTGGCAGATTCCAAAGGATGTAACAGAGGTGAGGAGTCTTCTTGGTTTAGCGGGCTGTTATAGGAAGTTCATTAAGGATTTCACAAAGATATCAGCCCCACTCACCAGGCTAACAAGAAGAATTTGACATTTTCTAGGGATATAGACTGTGAGGATGCTTTTCAGTGATTGAATAGGGCTCTGACAACAGCCCCAGTCTTGATTTTTCCTGATGGGAACAAAGTATTCACAGTATACAATGATGCATGTGGTACAGGGCTTGGTGTTGTTTTGATGCAAGAGGGAAGGATAGTATGTTATGGAGGTAGATAGTTGAGAGTTCATGAGAGGAACTACCATACCCGTGATTTAGAGTTGGCTACCATTGTATTCACACTTAAGACTTGGCATCATAATCTACTTGGAGAGAAGTTCGAGTTGTATAGCGATCATAAATCTTCCAACTATTTTTTTCTCACAGAAGGATCTCAGTTTGAGGCAACAAAGATGGATGGACTTCCTAGCGTCCTATGACTTTGAGATTGCTTATACCCTTGGCAAGGGTAATGTGGTGGCGGACGCACTTAATAGGCAGAGGATGACTTTGAGTCCACTATTCGTAGAGAGGCGGAGCTTGGAGTATTTATCAACCTTTGATTTTAGGCCATCTACGGATCTTATACCTAGTTTGTTGGCATCCTTAGAGGTGCGATCTACTCTTATGGATCAGATAGGGACTTCGCAGGGAGAGGACCCACAGATACCAGACTTCTTGGACAGGCTCAGTAGAGGGGAGACTTCTAGTCACCTCAGCAGGTATTCCATGGATGATAAAGGGTGGTTACAACGAGATGGAAGGCTTTGTATTCCCGGAGTTGGGAGTTTGTTGAAGACAGTCCTTGAGGAAGCCCATCATTCTAGGATGACTATCCATCCATGCAGTGATACGATGTATAGGGATAAGAAGAGGGTTTTCTTTTGGGCCGGGATGAAGAAAGATCTAGCGGAGTTTGTTTCTCAATGCTTGATTTGCCAGCAAGTAAAGCTGAGCAAAAAAAGTCCGATGGTTTACTTCATCCCTTGGAGGTCCCATAGTGGAAGTGGGAGAGAATCTCTATGGATTTCATTGATAGTTTGCCTAGATCGAGGAAAGACAACACTAGTATTTGGGTTATAATTGACATGCTTACTAAGGGCGCTCATTTCAATCCTGTTAAAAGTAAGAGAATGACAGCTTGGTGGTGGCAGTTTATCTTCGTGAGATAGTCCGTCTACATGGAGTACCTTCCATATAATGAGTGATCGTGACCACATATTCATTAGCGAGTTTTGGATGAGCTTACTGGAGGCTTTAGGTACATAGTTGTGTTTCAGCACCGCTTGTCACCCTCAGGCCGATGGGCATACGGAAAGGGTTAATAAAGTTTTTGAGGATCTTTTAAGACTGTGTATCCTAGACTTCAGAGGGACTTCGAAAGATCATCTTCCATTGGTAGAGTTCGCATACAACAATAGCTATCAAGCTATTATTGGCATGGAACCCTTCGAGGCGTTGTATGAATGACCTTGTAGATCACCGACTTGTTGGTGGGAGTTTACCGATAGGCTACTAGTTGGACCTGAGATGATTAGAGAAACTTCAGAGAAGGTTGATCTTATTCGCAGAAGCATGAAGACAGCTCAGGACAGGCAGAAATCCTACGCAGATAAGAGAAGAACTAATATTGAGTTTGAGGTGGGAGACATGGTTTTCATCAAGGTATCACCTTTGAGGAATGTGGTCCGCTTTGGATTTATAGGGAAATTGGCACCAAGTTTTGTAGGGCCTTTTCCCTTAACAGAAAGGATTGACCAAATGGCTTATAGGGTGAAACTACTAGAGAGAATAATGGGTGTTCATGATGTTTTCCATGTTTCACATTTACGAAAGTGCCTGCATGATGTCGCAGAAGTAGCATAGTCGAGTATGCTTGAGGAAGTAGAGGTGGAATAGGAAGCGAAAGTTAGACGAGTTCCTACCCGTATTCTTGGATCAGAGGTTAAGAAGCTACGCAACCGAGAGGTCAAGTTGATGAAAGTTCAGTGGGGAGATGACCACGAAGATGCAACTTGGGAGACTGAAGACAAGATTCGTGCTTTGTACCCTTTTCTTTCCAAGGGTATGTTCTTAAATTCTTTTTCTAAAGCTTTTATTCGTATTTGCTTCTGTCATTTAAGTATATCCTATTGATCGAATTTTCGACCTTTAGGTAGGGAGCCAATGGATGTAAACATGATTTTGAGACATGGTATGTTTGATGGATGCAAGTGTTTGCAAGTGGATGCATATACACACACACTAGGCACTAGATCGGCTCAATCACTCTCATATAGCATATGGATGCATGTGCATTTTTCTTCTTTTATGGATGGAAATGAGTGTATCATCATATGGATGTTGCATATAGATGAACGATTGTGCATGCGTATAGCATTTACGTGATATATTAGGACTATTTGCATACATATTGAATTCATAGCGCTGACATACATTACATTAAGGAGGTCGACTGAATCAGTAGATTGCCTAATCTTTCGCATTAGCATAGGGACATAACACACACTATGGCATATGTTCATATGAACATTAGAAATATTTTATGGACAATGAATGCATGTGATTGGTGGATGAGCAGATGGATGTTACGATATACATTCTTCTTAACTTGGTGATTTTGGGGACGAAATCCTTTAAGTAGGGGAGAATGTAACACCTCGTAATTTTAAAGAACACTATAATGATAAACTAAATTATACTTAATTTAATATTGGAAATTAATTAAACATACTGCGCCATTGCGATTGCCTCGGAATTCTGCTTAAGATAGACTCCAAGTTTGCGTAAAACGGACACCGTATGAAGAAGTTATTGAGGTTTGAAGTTTGTATACACATAAGTGATATATACATATAAAAAATCAAGTCCAGGAAATTAAAATCGAAAAGCGGGAAAGGGAGGGAAATCGGCCCATTAAGGGTCGACCCAGTTCCCCATGGGTGTTGACCCATGAGTCGACCCCTACAAGGGTGTGTCGACAATTGAATTATTTTAACTAGTTTAGAATTGAATTATTTTAATGCATTTATTAATTAAATGACGATTGAACGTATAAATTATAATATAATTATAATCGATCTCGTAACGACGTGGTAGTTCATAATTTAATGTTTTGAACTTTAAACGACTATACAGGATTCATTATAAATCGGATTTCTTCGAAACAAGAAACATTTGAATATGTTAAGCTATATTTTTTAATGAAAGTGAAAAATAGAGATTTCGTCTTATAGATTGTAAGATATATCCAAATCAATTTTACAAATAGTCGCTATTGAGTCGTATATAAATCATAACGATTTATTTAATATAACAAAATATTGGTTTTGAATTTGAATAAGATTTTTAAGACGTATTGTTAATTTAATTTATAGAAATTTAATGTAATTTTTATTTTGAAAAATAAGCTATTTTTCATTTAACATATTTTGCACCATGTATCGGTGATTTTGGAATTTCACAAAATAAGCTAACTGGTCTACATTATTATTGTTTTTGGATCATGACACATTGCTCGTCACAACGGTATTTTTTATTTTGTCATTAGCAGTCCATAACAAACGAATTTTACATAGCCGGGGACCCTTAATAAATATAAATTAAAAAATCAAATCAAATCTAACCTATCCCCTCTAATCTAATTATCGACGCTGCATTTTCACATCGCACAACCTACCTATAAATTGAAAATATAACCCACCTAAAGAGAAAATACATATACAGACTTTTTTGTTTTTCGAACAGACTTAAACACAGACATTTTTCCCCTGAAGCTTCATAACCAAGGAAAAGAATATTATGCAGACCTATCCCTCCTATATTTTCAGCTCCCTACCCTAAGAATCAGACTACCGCACATACGATGCAAACATCAGTGTCTTTGTAACACCCCGTAGTTTTAAGGAACATTATAATGATAAACTAAAGAATACTTAATTAAATATTGGGAACAAAGTAAAACGTACTACACCATTGCGTTCGCCTCGGAATTCTACTTAAGATAGACTCCAAGTTCGCATAAAATGGACATCTTATGAAGAAGTTATAAAGGTTTGAAGTTTGTATACACATAAGTAATATATATATAAATAAAATCAAGTCCAGAAAATTAAAATTGAAGAGCTGGAAAGGGAGGGAAATCGCCTCGTTAAGGGTCGACCCCATGCCTCATGGGTGTCAACCTATGGGTTGACCCCTACAAGGGGGTGTCGACCCTAGGGTCGACCTCAGGGTTGACCCCACCCAGATATGAAGCAGATCCATTCTGTGAACCGGGACTTGTTTCTTGACCAGATTTGTTGACCGTAGGCTATAAATAGGACCTCGTTTCTTTTGTTTTATTCATAAAAAACAATGGAGACAACGAGGTGCTGCGCCAACTCAGATTGACTTAGCCTATTCTTTTGTAACAACAGCTTATACGTATATAAGAATATTTGCTTCAACATCAGCAGTCATTTCTATGTTCTTTAGATCCAGTCCCCGTGAGTTTTTGTTGCTTTTAGATATAAACATTTAATAAGTAATCCTGACATGTTTATAAGTTTGGATCCAAACCTGTGCCTATTAATAACCTGAATCATAACTAAACAGATCTACCATTACTTGTACACCTGATCTTCTGTTTAGCCCTTATATGCCTATTATGTCATTATGCCTAATTCTGTCACTATATGCCTATTCTGTTAATATGCCTATTTCTGTAATCATATGCTTGTTTTGTTATTATGCCTATTTATGTTGTGTTCTCTCCCTCCTTCCCTTTTTATTTTTATAGCCGGGCTACCTTCGAGCCTAGGCCTATTGCTGAAGCATGCGAACAAACGAAATTGGATATGGTTAGGAATGATAAATTGGGGCATAACTTGTACTGTAAAACATGACTGGGATTTGGCGGCATAATCTATATTGTCACATAAGACTTTAATTTGGGAATATCATGCTTTATGATTTATGACTTGAGGGTAGGGGCATGAAAAACCTGTAATGAACATGAACAATTTTTTAAGAATGAGCATGCCTAAATTTATAGTAAGTAGAAACTGTAACCGCAATTAGACACGAGGTTAGATTACACTTTTGGTAGAAGTCTGCGCAGAACCGCCTGGCAAATCCAGCATCCATAAGTGGTTAATCAAATGTTAGGGGTCTAGTGCGTAAATGTACACGTAATGGTGCTAAGACATGAGGTTAAGTCCGACTTATGGTAGAAGTCTGCCCGGAATCGCCCGGCATATCCAGCATCTACAAGTGGTTGACTTAATATGAGAGGTCTAGTGCATTAAAAAACATGAATGGAAAACTGATAACCTGTTATCCTGTAATACTTAATCTGTTTAAATATGTGAGGGTTATATGAACCTGTCAAAATTGTGTAACGGTTAGGTAAACTTGCTTGAATCAATGAGGGGTTAAGTAAATCTGTTAAATATGTGGGGGGGGGGGGGGTTTATAAACCCGACAAACTTAACCTGTTTTATATGGGGGGTTATGCGGGCTTGTTAATCTATTAGGCATAACCTGTCAAAATCCTAGTAGTGGGGATGCAAGCCTAGGGGTAGCTTGTATCATTTGTTGTGTGGGGCCTGTATCAGTCAGTAACCCATCTTGGTATTAAAAAGGGGGACCCCGAACTAGGGAGGGGTCAGGGCACACTTACTGAGCAGATTATAAGAGGTTCATCTGAGCAGGGGTGTCTGATGGCGCATTCCGTCGGACTCATGTGCGTGCACGAATCGGCTTGCTTGGGATAATAATACGCTATAGCACTAGTAAATATGGCTGTTCCTTTCGAAAAAAAAGGGGCTGCCACTTTAGGAAGTGATACATCCTACTATGGGGCCAGCACAGGGCATCTACAGGATAGGGAGATGATAGATTGGGGTAGTAATTAGGGTACATCTAGTCCTGCTTGTTTAGGATCCCGTTATTATCATTGGGGGTAACACTTGTCATTTCAATTGGGCTGTCTGTTATTATCATTGGGGGTAAAACTCATCACTAGAAGTACACCTACGTCTACCATCTGTTTCTATTAGGATTATTATGTTTCTGTTATACTAGTATTAGTGCAGAGAAAAGTACTTGAGAACCACAATATATTATGTTCTGTTTATCTTGCTCAATTTGATATACCTGTCTTACGATACTATTATCTCTCTCATCCAGTTTATATGCCTGTCATGATGCTTTTACTTATTTATATGCTAAAAGTAACTAGACTCGCCAGACTTTATATCTGACCCATTTTGTTTCCTTTTCTATCCCTTCCTCCCCCAAGTTCTCAAGGTGGGGAATACTCAGACTTGATTAGGATTCTCTCTCCTGTTTCTGCTTGAAGCTGCTTAGATGTACCGCTTGATTACCTGTCTACTCTTATATGGATCTTTTTGGGGACTACGCTTTCATATTACTGTAGTCTGATGATTTTAGTACAAGGTAGATATTTTAATTTGATGTAATGAGTTTTCTGTACTTTAAACTTATGTTGGGACTGGGTTTTGGACCATGATGTTTTTTATTTGAAAAATAAAGTTTTAAATTCCGCTGTTATTTTATATCTATCTTGTGATGTTTCTGTTTCTGTTTACCTATAACGCTTCACGAAACTTAATGCATTCCGAAAAATAGTGACATCAACGAACGTGGGGTGTACCGATCTTTCTTCCATAAATACACGCATCCCTACTCTGTCTAAATCTGCAAACCTACATATCCTATTACTTTTCCATGAAGCTTCGAAACTCTATAAATATACAACGATGCTTTGTTATTTTTGTTGCTTTGATAACCTTCAACCGGAACTCTAATGGCTTCTCAAAAGAAAAAAAAATACTTTAGAAAATTATAATCAAGATATATACTATTCACGCATGCATAGAAGGAGAGGGTAAGACTTGCGTGAAATATCAGTGGAGACTAAATCCACAAGGATATAAATATATGCCTATAGGGACATATTGCGCGACAGAATGGAGATGGTACAGGAAAGGAAGAGGCATTGCTTTAAGAGGATAGAGGCGTACATGTTGACATGATTTCGTGGAGAACGGTGATCCAAGTGATTGTAGTTTTTTTTTGGTACTGTGCGAACTCATAGAAGTTGCAATCTGGAGGTTTGATGCGAGTTGAGGTGGAGGGATGTAGTCGTGGAATGGAGTTAGCATGCATTTTTTTTGATGGAGCGAGCAAATCGATGTCGCTACATGTCGTGATGCCGTGCGTATATTTGTAACATACATTCTGGAGTGGCCATGCGAGGGTGAAGCTGTTGGTGTGGAGAGGTTGCATCTGTGAAGAGAAATTGTTTGGATATTGGTTGAGGGTAAATGGTGAAAAAGCAAGGTAGAGAAGGCGATGTAAAGAGTGGCCATAGTTTCGAATTATGTATAGGAGAAGGACACTGTTTTTAAATTGTGGAGGAGAAGATACTGTACACATACGGTTATGGGCTTGGGACTGATTTTGGACCGCGTTAAATAAAAGAAGAGGCCCAGTATGTATGTATATATAAACGAAAAAAATAAGGAGGAGTTAGAAGGTTTTGGGGTATGCACAGGAGCATGCGAAGTTATACGGGGAAGAAACATTTGAAGGCAGGTGGTTTTTTTTTTTGATTAGGTGATGGGCCAATTGTTTAAGATGAAGCCCATTTAAAAAAGTATAGAGAAAGGAAGATTTTATAATGTGAACGGAAGGTGGAACATCTTTGTTTCCAAACTAGAATGGGGTACAACATTGTATATAGGAGGAAGATGGATCACTGGTTATAAGTGGGTAATATACAGGTCTGGGCTGGCTAAAGAAAGGTGAGGCCTGATTTAATAATAAATTAGCTTAATTTTAATGTATATAAACCTGTATATGTGATATATCATCCATACATGGTCAGATTTACAAGCGTTCAGTCGCGTAGGAATCGTAGAATCGCAGCCTACGCAATGGAACTAGTCAAAAGCGATTTGGAGTCACTAAAATTTTAGGCAAATTAAACGTCTGATCTAAATCAGCCAACGTTAATTGTTATTTAACGATTAATGACCAAGGTGAGTAAACTCACTAACTCTATCCAATTTTATAATATTATAAACCTTATTTAATATTTATAAGTAATGACTGAATGATGTGTGATGGTTGTTTGAATGAAATGATATTGAATTGGTTAAAATAATATATATATCATTGTATATATAAGTTGTTGGTTGAATACTGATTTTATTTATTATAATATTTCATATTTATATAAAAGCTGTGTTAATTTTGTTGATTAACATATGTGGATGCATAAAAACAAGTTAAAGGAATCCATCTGGACTCCTTAACAATTATATTGTGTTTTTCATATATTACATTGTATGATGTGACAGATAAACTTTGGTTGATTATTGTGTGTTTGGGATGCTTGAATGACACTGACCCTGAAATAATTGGCATTTAAATACCATAAAATATATTCGAATATATTGAAAATAAAATTTGGGGTTTTAAAAAGGAAAAGTCTATTTTAAAATAGAAATTGAATTTTCGATTGGCTAGAATATAATAACTTGTTTAATTATATAAAACAAGTAGTTTGGTGTATAAATGAAGTGAGATAATTATTATTATATAATTTGGGAATGTGAATTCAAGAAATTGGTTAAAAAGAGAAATGATGAAATTGGTTTGATGTTCAGAATGTGAGTAGAAATGGAATTAATCCATGGGATTTATAATTGAAATTGATGATATCAAATGTTTTAAAAATAATTTATTTTTAGAGATTATATATTATATAATTCAAAAATTGAAAAAGTAATTAATATTTGGGTTGAAATTAATAATCTATAACAAAATATGTAATCGAGATTAAGTTATAAACATGAAATTTATTTAACAAGAAGTTGACTTATAAACAGAGTTTATGAAGTAGATTGGGAATAAGAATTCATAAAATAACTCGATAAACAGAAGGTAAACCTATAGTGGTATTTATAAATAGAAATCAAGATTTGATTGATGTAACGGGTCCAGATTTCTGTAAAGGAATAGTATTCACGTTTTAAGGTGAATAATGATTTAAAAGCAAACATTTTGCAAATTGGAATGGTTATAAAGGAAATTGGTGAACATTCGAACGATAAATGCAAAAGTGAATTTATAAATTTTGTTGACCTGAAACGATGAGTTTATTCTGAAGTTCGAAACATTAATCAAATATAGGTTATTCGAAAGTGATTTATAAGTTGAAATTCGATTATATTGAATTCAGGAAAGTACTATTTACTTTTTGATTTTATCAAGATTTATTTATTTATTATTTCATTTATTTATTCAAATTAATGAATAAAAGTTATATTTTGAAGTTAATATTCCGGAAGCAAGGATTATAACGCTATCGTTATAATCAATGGTTTCCGTTAAAGGAGTAGATTCGTAAATTGAATCTGGGAGTTGCGTAAGCAATGATTTGTTAAGAAGTTAATAATAGAGTTAAGGAAATTAGAAACTGACTTCAGACTAGTCAAGTTGAACGACCTTTTGGGTGTCAATCTGATGTTGGTTTTGGCCTTCGGCGTTGATACATAAGGGTTTGTTCTCTTATTACTTTATGGTTAGGGACAGATGAACGTGGAAGGATAGTGACGCGTGAATATAAGAATGGGAAATGTTTTCCAATGATAACATTTGTTTTCTAAATTTAGAAAATAAGAATTTGTGAATATATGGAAATGTTTTACCAATGTGAATAAGAAATATTTTCTAGAATATAGAAAATAAATAGTTTAAAATAGATGGAAACGTTTTCCAAGAAATATGAGAGCCTAAATGAGCTAGCGAAATATTTGGGTTAAGATATTGAAGGGTAATTTGGAAATGAATAAATTAATGATAAATTAATTTAAATATTTCGATGTTGATTGATCGATATAATTTCCATTTGGAAATAAGATCGTTCTTTATGTGGATGTTTTCCTTTGATAGTTAAATAACCAACTATCAAAGTTTTTGATCATTTTTCCTTGTCAATACGGAGAGATCGGGATCAGATTTATTATCTAAAACCACTCCGTATGGGAATTAGCTCTGCGAATCATATATATTGAAGAAAAATTGAAGATGGAGTTTAAGAAAGGGCTGTTCTGGCTATCCTAGGTGGAAATTTCCTAAGATGGATTTACATAATAGTGCCTTCGGTCTGTCTAGTCCCAGGACAACTTGAATGAATGTATGTCTGACAGAGTATATGTAATAGATCATGTAAGTTGATCTCTTCAAACATATTTATGTTTGGTGGCGGAGGAATTCGTTTCTCTTAACTTTATACCCATGGTATTTTTGGAGAAATCAAATTTTGATTTGGTGGGTACAACGATGTGGCATTTAAAGCAAATGAAGGTGTGAATATCAAAAGATAAGTTATGACCTCAAGCCTCATAAACCGGGAAATGACAAAAATCGGGCAGGCAACGTGGCTAAGCGGGTCTCTCCCAATTAGGGTATATTGTCACCATCTGGAGAATATTCATTTTTGTTCTTCTTTTGCTTCTGTATCTCCCGGGAACGGTTATGTTTGTATACCAACCGTAAGGTGAAAATATATTTCGAACATTCATGCGAAATGAATGGTCAGTCATGTGTGGCCGAGTGGCAAGATGTTCTTGTTGAACTCCAGTATATCCCCTCTAGAGTACACTGATCGGAAGGTGGTTCGATACCTTGTCATATTTGGATATCCATTCTCCAATAAGAGCCCGCGGTTTTGATTGTATATTTTGTACGTGGAGCGTAAGATGCAAGCGTTCTACTAGATTGTTATTTACATGTATTAGACACTATTATAATATCAGAATAATATTGTTTTAAAAGAATGTTTTGGGTTATCATAAGGTAAGAACATCCATGCTTATGTGCGGATCGGTCTTACGATTATCATTTCTTTGAAAAGGTTTTGAGAAGTTAAACCGAAATGATTAGATTTTACTCACACCAGTCCCATGACTAACCTAGAGTTTATTTTGTTTTGTTTTACCCTAAACTCTTGGGTGCCCAAATTTGTGCGGGCAGTCAAATAGTCGGGAGTTTTCACATATACTTGGAAGAGCTTAGAGTAGGAGGCTTCAACATTAGATATGTATATAGAGAGAGCTTATTTCTGTTGTGATGTTATATGTTGTAGTCTGATAATGGTATGTATTACAAGTTACAGTTTTGTATTTCAAAAGTTGTTATATACTATATTTTATTCGTTCCTCCATGAGATTCGTATTTACTCTGGTTATGTTCTATTGTGATCTTCTTCTTCTTCTTCTATTCTAACTTTCTTTCTATTTTTCATCCTCTAACTTCTTTCAATTAATGGTCCGGTATTTTCGATACTTGAATAGTCAACATAGGTTTTGTGTTAATTTTCAGGGTCAAAAATCCGTAGGTCTCGCATGAGGATTTCGCTAAGGTATATGAAGCATATAGGTATAAGATAACATAACAAATACTAAAATTCACAAGACAACATATGAAAATACAGCGAAATTTTTAAAAACTTTATTTAAACCAAAACATAAGTGTCATTACATCATAAAATATACTTAAATCATAAACCCACAATTGTCTTATGAAAAAGAAATATAATCAGAGAGTAAAAAATAAAAATAATCCCTCTCAACGTCAAATGCAGTCATAAGTCAAACGTGCAACAATGCATGATCAAGCAGAGAATAAGACATGCATAAATCTCCAATAAGCTAAGCTAGGACAAAACTTTATCGGCTACTAGATCCTTCACCCTGAAAGCCCTCGGGGGGGGGGGGGGGGGGAGGAAGGAAGAAGAAAGAAAACCAATAAGACATAAAGCCTGGTGAGGTCTGTAATTACTAGCATGAGTGATAAAAGAGGAAATTTAGATAGGATAATAGTTTAAAGCAAGATAATGGTAAATAAGATAATAGAAAGATAAGAAAATATATAATTGATTTTCATCACATATGAATCATTGGATTTCAACCGTTTACTACAACTCATAATTAGGATATAACCTAATTCTACCCATCGATCGACTCTAGAACGATAATTGTGAAAACCTATGCCGACTATGGTCTCAGATTTATCAGGCCCAACCCATTAGCTCTTAAGGACATAACGTTAATCACAGGTGTTACAACGTCCTATTTTCCCAAATTGGCATATTGCACGCTCATCGCCTCTTCAAAACGCGCCCGTATGAAACACGCCTGTACCCATCTCGTTTAGACCTCTTACTACCCAATACAGTATAAGTATGCCCTTGGTTCCTCCTCATGGGAGACCTCCATAGTGTGATAAAGAGAATACTTCTTGATACAGATCCCAAACCAAAAATGGAATTTGACTAAAGTCACCCCTAAACTTACTCGCTAATATAATATATTATCACCAAGCCTACCATAGAATTATTATTGATCGCCAAGCTATCTTAGACCCACAATTGTCAAAAAAAGACTAAGCCTTTATAAATTTATTTATTTTAGTTAGCTGCTTATTTTCCCTAATCAGGCTACTGCTATTGCCGCAACCAACCACAACTACGAGCCACTTATTTCCCCTAATCATTTGTTATTGGCGAAACGGACTCCCACTATACGTTTTCTTAATAGCCCACTTATTTTCCCTTATTAGCTTACGCAGCCGGAATGGACCCCTACTCATGCTTATTAATTTGTTCATATTAAACTAGCGCCCATGTTTAAGCTCATTAATAAGCTTGTTTGTTCCATATAACTACTTGTTATATTTTAGGTTGCATTTAACATTATCTTGATTACATTAATTATACATCCCAATCCCCCGCTATTTAGCGTCTATTCAAATTTCCAATTATTCAATTTTTTAGTGATTATAGTTCAATTGTCTATTACACTACAAGTTCAACCAAAACCAATTAATCCTTTTTCACTTAATTCATTTTTTTTTCAGCTATGCTCTTTTATAATCAAATTCATAATTTTTCCCAAATTACATAGAAACAATAAAGAATAATGTTTAGGATCTTTTAAGGCCTAAATAACGTGAATTAAAGAATAAAAGGCCTAGGCTCAAAATAATAAGAAATGAAATAGGACAAAATCTGAACTGTACATAAAATAATCAATGAAGAAAAAGAGATAGAAACAAAATTAATGATTTACAATAACAAATTTGACTATTGAAATAGGATGAAATACGGATAGAAGCAGTAATCAGATATACAAGAAAGAAACACTTATAAATTAACAACTATTATAGTATCCAAATAACGGCAAACGTTATAAGAGATTGATCGACCCATCGTATAGGTGGGTCAACCCACTTGGAATCTTAGTCAACCCAGCTTAGGACTGGGTTGCTCCAGCTCGATGTGATTCCTGCGTTAATTAATTACTTATTAATTCGTTTGTTTTTTTAAATTTCAAATTTCTTTCCTTCGTATCTTCTTTATTTTAAGTCTGATTTCAGCAAACCAAATGTCTATCTTAACCAGAATTTCATAACGGACCCAATGGCGCAACCTCCGTTTCCTAATTCTCATTATTTTTCAACTTAATATTTTATTTTATTAATATCTTATTTAAATTTCTTTATTAAAACAATGGTTTGTTACAATATAAACGTCAACATTTCAAGTTTATGAATATTTTACGCATAATCAAAACTCAACATAACTATTTATATTCCGACGCAGAAAGAGGGAAAAAGGAAGAAGAGAACATATTATAAACTTTTTTAGGAATCAAACAATATAATATACTATTATAATAAAATATAATTTGAATTCATTCACCTAGGATTTGCGCTCTAAATTTTGGATCTATGTTTACTTTCTGCTTACATACAATTCGGATTTACAGACCTATAGAAACTGGGCATCTACATCTTAAATCTACTATATTTTCCTTTAATTCTTGAATAAAAAATCCTAAATCTAAAATATAATTTATTTCTGAAGGGTTTGGAAGAGAAAGAGAGTGGAGGAGCTCGGGCACCCTCTCAGAAAATATGAGTTGGAAGCTTGGCCCTGCAGGTAGGGTTGCACTATGGGTTGGGTTGGGTTAGGCCAAATTCGTTATCCGACCCGCGTAGGTATAGGTTTAAGGTATTTCAACCTGTATCTGATCCTATATGAGGTTGGATATGGGTTGGGTTGAAGTATGGGTTGGTTTGGGTTTAGTAGGGTTAGCTTGAGTTACTTGAATATAATAAAAATTGAGAATATAAGGGAATTTTAAAAAAATAGTATTAAAGTATTCAACATAATATATTATATTTTAGCTACCATAATGCATTAAAAATAACCGATTCATTATAAGATATATTTTAGTAAATTTTCATTGTTGAACATATTATATGAAATTAATTTACTACATAGTAGAATAAGTGAATCAATTTAAAATACATTAAAATGCCCATTAAAATATATTTGCCAAATCTATCTAGTTTGGATTAAAATGAAATATGCTTTTTTGTATATTTACAATAAAATACTCAAACATTATTCTTGGATTGTATTATTCTAATTTTAAGTGGACTGATATTAAATTAGTTTTTTAATATAGGATTGGGTTGGGTTAAAATAAGGTTGGGTTGAACAAAATAACAAACCTGACCCGTATATAGTATAGGTTATAAATTGTAACTCATATCCGACCTGAACTAGGATGAGTTTATGTGGGTTGGGTCGGGTTGGTGTGTTGGATCGGATTGGATATGGGTTGTGTGTAGCCCGAGTTGCAAGTTTATTTATAGTTGCCCCGAAGAATCACGTCAGTCTGATTCAAAAGAATTAAATCCGAGCCATCAAAATATAAAACCACGTCATCTTAGCCCGAAATGGGTTGACTCATGCTTCAAGTGGGTCGACCATTGGGTCATCCCAACCTACAAGTGTGTTGACCCCTGGATTGTTGTGGGGGATTTTAATGTTGTCTTAAGAGAAAAAGAAAAAAAATGTAGGCTTGCAGCTGCAGAATTCAACAATTATGTGCTTAATGATGGATTGACAGAACCTGTACAATGTGGCCTACATTTTACATGGACAAAGTGGTGATAGCAGAAAAATTATGTGTAAATTGGATCGTGTTTTGATGAATGCTAAATGTATTACCTAGTTTACAACTATATAAGTTAATGTGCTCCCTCCATACACTAGTGATCATTGCCCGATACATGTTTTTTATGTAGATTAAAATAATGGAATAAGGGAAGACCCAAATATAATGTCAAAACAGAGAAGCTGGAAAAACAATGTGCTGGTGTTCGACAAGAGTTGAGGAATGTTACAATACTGACACTACTTGGAGACAATATGAAGAATACCAAAGGAACTAAAAACTGCTTTATAAATCAAAGCTGCTGAATTGAAGCAAAAAAGCTAAAGAAAAATGTCTCACTGATGGGGATACTGGCTCCCAAAAAAAATTATACTTAAATGTCAGTTGGACGTAACATAAATTTTAATTTTCAAATTCTTGATCAGGAAGGAAATCATACTGCTAACTATGATGTGATTGAGAGAGAGGCCATCAATTAATTCAGTGAATTGTATAATGGTGCAATCATTAACGAAAACTTACCCAACATTTAGCCCAAACGACCCATTAATGCCTAAGGCAGAAGGTTGATGTCCACTGATGTCACTTGTGAAGAAGTTGTTGAAGCCTTGAAATCAATTCATATTTATTCTGATCCAGGACCCGATGATTTTGGATCCTCCTCCCTCTATCACTAGTCCATCCTGCAAAATCACGTTGTGTCAGCTATATAGGAAACTTTCAGGTCTGGAAAAACTTTGAAAGAAATAAATCATACGTTCATCTGACTTATTCCTAAAAAGGATAAACCTGCCAGTATTGCGGACTACCGACCTACTGCTTGTTGTAATGTTATATACAAGATATTGAGTAAAGTGATTTGTAACAGAATGATAAAAGTATTACCAAATTTGATTGCTGAATGTCAAAGTGCTTTCATTAAAGGTAGGAACATACCTAAAAACTCTCTTCTTTCTCATGAATTGATTAGAAACTTTAATAAGAAAGGCGCAGACATATTCTACTTGAAAGCTGATCTTCAAAAAGCTTATGATAAAATTAATATAACATTCATTGTTCACATACTTAAATGTATGGAAATTCCAAATAAGTTTGTGGGTCTAATTAAAGAAAGTATTACCATGCCTGCCTTCTCCATTCTAATTAATGGAGTTCCAAAAGGATTTATTTCGAGTAACCGAGGGATTAAATAAGGTGATCCTCTAACCCCATATTTATATGTAGTTGCTATGGAATATTTCTCTCTTCAGATGGAGTTAGCTACCCACAACAAGTGAATACAGACTACCCATAATTCCCTCCTAATATCAGTCATATGTTATATGCTGATGATTTGATAATTTGTATTGAATCAAATTGTGATGCAACAATTGAAGTGAAAGACATTTTTGATAGGTTAGATAAATATGTGGGGTTGAAGGTTAACGAACAAAAAAAATGCTATTTTAATTCCTTTTGTCCTAAAAGGGATGATAATCTTTGAATTTTAATGTATCAGAAAGTGAATTAACGGTTAAATATTTTGGGTTTCCTCTTTCATCGAATAAAATTGCTGATAGAGAATGTGTCACCCTTATTTTGGATAAGAGATAGACTTCAAAGATGGAGTTTTAGACTCTTATCGTTTGCAAGAAGAATTGAATTAGTTCACACGGTGATACATGCAAAAATTTATTTTTGGTAGCAAACATTTCAACTTCCAAATGCTACCATTAGTAAGATTGAGAGTGTTTAGGCAGATTTCATGTGGAAAGAGGGTCTACATAAAATAAAATATTTGGATTTGTGCAAACCCAAGAAAGAAGGGGGAGTTGGACTGAAGAATTTGAGGGTTATGAAGGATGTTTTTGCAACAAAACTTGGATGGAAAATCATTAATCCTTAGGGTTTGGGTTCGATGAATGAGAAAAGGATATATTAAGGACAATTTCTGGACCATGATGGCGGATAATAACGCTTCTTCCACTTGGAAGCAGTGCTAAAGTCACGTGACACGCTAGCTAAGAATTGTGTGAGAGAAATATCTAATGGGAGAGAAACCGATTTATGGCTTGCCTGTGATCTCAAGGTAAATTATATGTTGAACAATTAGGGTGGGATACATCTCTACTTGTGGTTGTCCAGTTAAGACAGTAGATAAAATTATAAATAACGGCAGGTGGCAGATTGAACATATACCGGCTACTAATGAGTAGCTTAACTACACATTGTCCAATCCCCTATATATGATAGTAGAAATAATGACATTTAGGTGTGGAATCATTCTGACAATTTCACTATCAGGAGTGCTTATGAACACATCAGACCAATCAACACTATTATGTCATGGAAAGATATTGTTTGGAATTGGGTCAATGTGCCTAAAATGGCTTGTACTACCTAGGAGGCGGTGATGAGACGACTCCCACGCAGGGATAGGCTACGTAATTGGGGTGTAAACATCTATTTGTGTGCTGTGTAATGACAATGACGGAACTCGTTAGCATTTATACTTCCATTATGATTTTACCAAATACATTCTCTCGCGTATATTTGACAGTAATGATATTCAAAACTGTGAGTACAATCAAGAAAACTTTGTTGTGTACTTGGCTGCTAGATGGAAGAAGAAAGACGTGATGTCCGACAAAGATTGCATCTCCATCACAACTATAATTTGGTGAATATGAAAGGAGCGTAATGGGCGATTTTTTCAGCAAAAGAGCAGAAGTAACGAAGAGATTATTTGCTTAATTAAGTGTGACATCAATAGTATACTGAAACTCAATCGAGGAGGGAACTTACATCCACCATGGGAGGCAGAGCAAGCAGTGCGACACTCGTGGATGGTACAGTAATAGGCGCAGGAAGCCAAGATAGGTTGAGTCGGCCGCCATGAAACCTAATTTGGTGATTTTAGATAGTGTTTGTGTTGTAGGAAAAGTAGCAGTTTATCCCAGTTTGTATTTACTTTTGTCGACTGCATTACTACTTGTGTTTATGGTTTGTTTTGAGTGCGTTCTATCACTCTAATCGGTTTGAGCTATTATTCCACAATAAATATTATACCTATTTTCTAAAAAAAAATGTGGAGAGATGATTGTTAGTTGGTCGACTACAACTGTAAGTCTAAGCTTTATTGTTTACATTACTATTTTCATCATATTTTGGTAAATATTCAAGCTTAGTCTACAATCATTAACCGATAAAATATGATTTTTTTTTTCTAGTTGTATCTCTTATCTATATTTATGTAGATGCACAAATATACACAGATACATGCCTATGTATTTATATTTTTCAACTTATTTATTTGCAGTTTCACGAAAAGGACCAAACTTGAATTTTGTCCATAACCTAAATTGAACTAGGACGGAGCCTGGTGGTCTATGATCTATGATTAATATTTCACTTCTAGCTGACAAATGTATTCGTAGTACTATAGATGTCTATAATAGAGATATTAAACCCATTTATTGCACCAACTATATGTAACTTAGAGTATCCCCTAACAAACAAAGACGAGTCGATTATTAAAAGGATGTTAATATTATTAGAAATCTATAATGTCAGATAACTATACGTGATCAAGACTAAATTCAATTGAAAAGTAGTTAATCTAGATTATGGAGTTATCCGATATTGTAAATATCGGATAATTTGGTGATTCCCATAGTCACTAAAGCAACTCTAACAGATAGTGGTAAGCTCATTCAAATAATATGATAATGTATAGAATCGGTGGAAATCAGGGTTTGGTTTCAATTTTTTTGTGATTAATGATTTTGGATCATGAAATTCTATATACAGTGAAAACCGATACGGTAAATAACTTAGTCGTAGATGACACAAAGAAATATCCAAAATGAGTCGAAAATTTGCTGCATATAAGAATTAGTGGAAACACATACATTAAATTATAACTAACATTTTACTGCAATACAAACAATTTAATCGTTCATCTTTATCAAGCTGGACTTTTAGGAGATTAGAAATATCATACGCACATTAAATGTATTAAACTAAATTGCATCTCAAATCTAAGGGTCTTTGTGTAAGGTTTAATGATAAATTGATGGGTTTTTCTTTTGAATTTGTTCAAGGAAAACTGACTGAAATATTAACAATCTCATAGCACACAGCATCACATAAGTAGTCGATTTTGACATATGCGCATGGTAAGCTTTTAGTATATCATTTTGGATTTATACTCGCACTTCTGTTACTACGGCGAAAAGCGTATAACCGATGGCACATGGTAAATGATTGATGGGCATGTTCTTCTATCATCAATTTATATTAACTACTACCAGATTCTTAATGTGGTCCATTTGCATCTATTACTCTCATTTTGTCACTTTGATGTTATGTTTTTCTTAATACTTGTATATCTATACTTATTTTTATTTTATAATTTTGCAGTCATGATTGATTGAGTGCAACATCAAAGCTGTACAATAGCGGCAGCTTATTAGACAAGAAATGATAGAATACATGAATCACTACAAAAAAAACCTTAATTTAAGGCTGAAAATTTCTGTCTTTAATTGAATAGTTCGGTCTTTACGTGATCTTTAAAGACTGATTAAAAACTGACTGTTTCAGTTACTATATCTCAAGTCTTAAATTTTTTTGAGACTGTACTCTCAGTCTTAAAATTTAAAGACTGATATTTCAGTTACAAATTTATTTAAAGACAGAATTTTAAAGACCGCAATATAGTTTCTGATCGGTCTTAAATAACTAGTATATTATTTTATATATATATATTAAGAAATGTATTAGTTTATGTGTATTTACTTTGTGTATTCATAAAATCAAGTAAATCCAAAACAAATATATTAGTTCATGTCTATATGATTTTGTATATTGGTAAAAATCATGTAAAACTTTCAAACACAAAGTTCACAGATCAAACTCGCCTACATGTAAGCCTTTTAGTAAGACAAACCAAAACTAGTATTACTCAAATAGAGGGTTCTGTTACATAATAAAAAGTACACAGCTATTAAACAATAATATATATTTGTGTTAATAAACTCATTCACACACAATCGTTCACATTGTAAAAATAGGCGCTCGCTGTTCACAAACCAAATACACACCAACGCTCCATGTGTATGTGAGGACCGACTAATGGAAGTTAATAACACACGATCTCCCATGAAGCTTCAGACTCCACGACAGCTTAAAGCTTAAAACTGGACATGCAGCTCCCAATTTCCAAATCAAGCTCCAACAATCGGCAACGAAATCAATCTTTAATAGCATTTATATCGTCTCGGTCTAGTAAGGTTCAGGCGCTAATGCCGACAATTTCGATTAGGTTTGGACTCGGTGATAACAGACTTGCTGAAACACGGCCTTTCAGATTTTCTCCTTTCTTTGCTTGGACCTATTTGAATCAAAGGAAAATTTTCAAGAAACAAAGAGTTATTTCATATGCAGGTCACTTGAATACTTATCCAGACAGATGAAAAGCAAGATGGAAAAAGTAACGGGTTTCTTTTCAACACAAGCAGAAGCGTTGATGTTCCTTGGAAAAAAAATTCTGCTCGTGTACCTTAAACAAATAAGATGAAAAAATTCTGCTCGTGTACCTTAAACAAAGGAAAAAAATTCTGCTCGACGTTCAAATTGAAAGCAGATCTGTTGAAGAAACACAAATATCATAAATGTAATTCGAAACCTATAACTGTATTTTAGTATCTTCCAAATCCAACAACCGAGAAAATGGCAAAAGAAATTCCCCAATAAGTATCAAATTTTCAAACTTTATTTGCTGGAAAAAGAAAATTACCTTTGACACGAAAAGAAACGATGGCAGTTTCCTCCCCACCTCATAACACTTCTTCTCGTTCTTTAATTCAGCGGTAGTTGTTCGACATCAACCCGAATCTTATTTGTTAGCTAACAACTATTAGCTAATTAATTTTTAAAAATGAGCCCCGATTAAATCTTTCAAAAATGACTGCATAG
The DNA here is from genome assembly GCA_030737875.1 of Allium sativum. Taxonomy (NCBI): domain Eukaryota; kingdom Viridiplantae; phylum Streptophyta; class Magnoliopsida; order Asparagales; family Amaryllidaceae; genus Allium; species Allium sativum. Next base: position 186,385,730 of record CM060911.1, read on the forward strand.
GAAAGATCGAAGTAGCAAAGAATTGATGTAAATGAAGCTGATAAGAGGGAAATAAGAAGTTATGGCCTGTTGGAAGTCAAAAGAAAGAATAATAATATATATTTGTATCAGGAAGTAGGCATGGGATCGTGCCTTCGCCTTCGTGGGAACATTTCGTGGTTGAGTGGGATCCTCAATTGATGCCTGCGCTGTTACATAATATAACATATTAAAAAAAAATCATATATTAATAACGAAAACCATTAGTTGGTGAATTACGAAACTGAGACGTTATATCTAAAAAGAGGGAAAAATCACAGCCGCTGGATAATTTGCTTGGTAAAGACTGAATTTGGAACTGACAAATAGTTTCAAAGTAGATTTTAAGATTAAAAACCGATTAAGAACTGATTATCAGTCGTTATTACCAAAATGTAAAGACTGGAATTTCCGGTCATTGATTTGTCTTTAATTTGAAACTAAAAGAAATCAGTCTTTGATTTGCAGTCTTTATTTGATTATTTTTTTGTAGTGAATTTTTAATGTCGGCTTTGTTTTCTTTTATGATATGTACACACACACACACACACACATATATATATATACATATAATGTGTGTGTGTATCCAAACAAATAATATATCAAAACATAACAAAATCCAAGGTAATTCATATTATGTTTGCATACATGTATTGAAGCGTAATTCCCTAGCAGCAATAATGAATGAGGAAATATAATAATGGTCTTAAATAGTTAAAGAAGCAATAATTAAATAATGGCCTTGAATATCTCTCAGCATGTAACACGCTAATTGTTAGAGAACCCCGAATTATCACAAAACCAATTGGTAATGTGAAGGGTGAACTCATTATAGTTATACATGATTCATTTTATAAATTCCCCAATGTGGGACTTGTCTCAACACGCCCCCGCACGTGTGGCATATCATGAGCCCCAATGTAGAAACAACTTAGCATATACTTACAGCGAGAACAAATTTTCCTATACGTGATTGAACAATATATAAGTCAATTTTCAACCCAGTAAACGAAAAACTTGCATATTTTGAAACTACATTATTAAGTAAAGAGTGATGCTTCAGCGCATGTTGTATTCTACTTTCAGCTGAAGAACCACAACTGGTCTTTGAACATTATTAGTTCTATTAAACACTTGATTATTTGCCATGAGATTGCTTTGAGCCTTGCACTTGCATTTGCAATTGTGTTTTTGGCTACCATTTCTTGCAGTAGGGACATCGTGATTATGTTTCCTTCATAGGTTTATGACCTCTTTGTCTTCGTTTTGTGCTCTTTCCGCATGCTTTTGAACCGTGCATGTTTTCATCATTGCATATTGATGACATATGCTCCAATTGCTGGATGGATTGACAATAGTTGATGTCGATGGATGATGGGTTAGCTCACCATTACTGAGTTGCCGCTGCCACTAACATTGAGCTCCGAGTCTTAACCATGGTCTCCACCACTATTGAATTAACAGAACATAATTTGCATGCCATGGATGTAAGTATTATCACAGCAAACCATTTCTATAGTAATAACAATATATGCAAATAGCATTTTTACTATTAATAAAAATTCTAATCTACCTAACTTTCATATAATCTAAATTGAAGCTCTGGATATGTATGGAGTTGTTATATTGCAGTTTTGATAACGTTTGGGAATGTGTAACTATTTTAAAAAGAACAGTACCATTTGATCGTATAAATTACCTAGTCTATTATAAGAACAGTAACTAGAATGAGGTCCGTGCTTCGCATACGGACCATTGATTTCATAGTTTAAATATCTGCTTTGCACATGTGGTTAGTTGTTGGTAGTCATGAAGTCAAACGTGGAAAACACCGTTGTTTTGCAGGTTCACATAAGGAATGAAGACAATCAGGCACAATTTTATATATAGAACCATGTTAGATTGCATATTAACATAAGCAAAGAATGTTAGAAAAAAAAGCCATAAATATATATTTGGTGGAGTATGCCATCATACATTTGTATGGTTCAAACTATTCAACAGTATGTAAAAAGAGGAAAATGATGAGTAAGCCAAATCATTTCATGCAACATAGAGATGTAATTAGCAGCAAATACATATTGCTATAATCCCAAAAGGTACGGTAACGTGGCAACTTAAAAATGCAGTAAAGAAATCAAATGGTTAGGCACGAGCACAACAATGTAGGACTTGACAGCTCATACTTGTACCAAACAAAATTTTACTTACAGGGAACGTATGAAATGGGACTGCAGTATGTACTTTACTGATCAAATTATTTTAACTTGGGGTGCATGATGTTTCTTCAGAAAGCCTGGGCAATACATCACGATAATCTGCAAAATTGGACAGGCCAGTTAACAATTTAGATCATCATTGACATAGTGCATTACTTGAATTCATTCTTCTTGTGCAAGCGTACCAGTCAGGTCAGTAAATACTTCAGGATAAACAATATTTTGCTTAAATTTTTCCAAACCATCATCTTTATTTGGTATCAGAATCTTCAAGCCAGATGGCGATGTTATGAAATTGCAACATGTAGTTGACCATGAGTGAAAATGGGCTGGGGCAAATAAATACCAACTTGTTGTAGAGTTTGACCCTGACTTTTGTTTGTAGTCATTGCGAAACAAACTTTCGCTGGGAATTGTCTTCGCCATAGAATAAATGGCCATTTTATGTTAGGAGATGTCATTATGGTCCTTGGAATTAACACTTTTTGTCCTACATTACTACCTGTAATAATCTCAGCCTCAATGACTTTAGAAGCCAACTGTGTAACAATCAGTATAGTGCCGTTAGAAAGGCCTAAATTTTGATTTAAATTTTGCAGCAACATTATTGATACTCCTACTTTTAGTTGTAACAATCAGTATAGTGCTTCACACACGGCCATTGAGTGTACTATAGTTAAGACTGACATTTACTTAGCAGCAAAAAAATAGCATGCTATTGTGAATAACGTTCAGTACTAAAATTTGGAAGCCTTAACAAAAGCAGTTTTTGTTCACTACATATTACTACCGAGCGTAAAACAACGATTCTTTCATGTCAATTAGAATATTATTACGAAATAAAAAATATAGCTCATATGAGTATATAAAAATATAATTTGGTCTCATGCAACGGTCTTACAATATGTGTGAAAATGATTAATCAAGGGTTTATATATATATATACATATATATATACATACATATATATATATATATATATATATATATATAGAGAGAGAGAGAGAGAGAGACACACACATGTTTTTCTTTGAGCTTTAAACTAAAAAGTCAATTAACCCACATAATCGGTTTCCAACCAATTCTTCTGAATTTTTTATTTTATTTTATAATATTGATTAGATAGAAACTTTACCAAGTACCTGATCAGTATATGCTACATGCGGATAAAATCTTTATCAAGTACGTTAGTGTGTGCTACATAGCATATACTTTGTGTTGGTAATAGATGTATTGTCCTAGTCCATACTCGAATAATAAGAGAAATCAACCAAGTCATGCCCTTCATCCAAATCAATTGCGTCGTAATTAATAATAACCACCTAAAACATTTTTTCTAACTCTGCACAGAGTTCTCACGTACGTAAATAAGTTATAACAATTAAAATAGCGCCCAAAGTTTATTGTTCGAAATTGTCAATAAACAATGTAGACTTTAATAGTTAAGATACATGAGCTCTATTCAGAACTGTACAAATAGAAATACAAATTTACAATACACACTGTTAGAGAACCCCGAATTATCACAAAACCAATTGGCAATGTGAATGGTGAACTCATTATACTTATACAGGATTCATTTTACAAAATTCCCAATGTGGGACTTGTCTCAACACGCCCACGCACGTGTGGCATATCATGAGCCTAACATGTGGACCTTTATATTGGGTGACGTAGATAAGTGTGGCATTGTGCGCACGAATTAAACATGCTCTGATACCATGTTAGAGAACCCCGAATTATCACAAAACCAACTGGCAATGTGAAGGGTGAACTCATTATACTTATACAGGATTCATTTTACAAAATCCCCAATGTAGGACTTGTCTCAACACACACACATGCATGCATGTGTACTGCAGAATAATACACATAGCTAGTTTTAGTAATAAAGCACTACTCATTTCTATTAATCAAGCTTACAGCTTTGGATTGTTTAGTTCGAGCAGACAACTGAACCCATTCCCAAAAATATAATCCAAAACAGTGTTAAAAATAATTACACAATGCAGATATTGTGCGGTTAAAAAAACACATTTAAAAATGAAAGTATAATAAGTAGTATATACATAATTTGATGGTAAAATCAAATTATAACTGGATTGAAGATGATATCAAATCATCCGAACTGAATTCCTGAGTTGTAAACAGTAAATAGATCCAATTCAAATCAGTGTGTATACAAAATGAAATGTACATAACAACACCTATATATTCCAAACAAAAGTGATACAATAGTGAACCCTCATAAATTCCCACACTAAAGAGCTGGAGAAATATAATTCCCATGGTATCAATAGTGATCACGTGAGAATATTGATCAAAGTATGCACGGAAGAACCATAACTGTAACAATATTTAGCATAAAAATTAATCACCAAACTATGGTAAGCCATTTAAGGTGCAATGTATGTTAACAGAAACCATTTGCGGTAGGTTCATTTACTGTCTCTTTGCAGCAATATATCTGCTGGCAACATGGACATAACCAAAACTATTCACGAACAGTAATTTGTTCTCCTAACAATGTTGAAAAGAAATGGAAGATGGTATTGAATCAAATGATAGAAAAAACATACCACACTAACTACCAATATTTGACGAATCCACACTTCGTACATAGAAAAGGAAAATAAATGGCAGATGATGTACAAACTACAGACACTTCCTCCTTTATAGCATGTTGCTCTGCTTCTAATATTACCAACAATAGAAATAGAATAATTAGTGAATATAATAAAATGTTTTCATTAACTCAAAGGCGCAATCCCGATGTTAAAGCGTTTGAAATATCACAGTTATCTTCGTAGAGCGCTGAATCTCAAAAACGAAATAAAATCACTGGTCAAGTCATGCAATGATTATAGGAGGATTGATAATATATTAATGTATGTGTGTGTAAAATGAATAAATACATTAGCGAATGCTAATGGTACCATACAGTTAAAAAATTGAATAAAATAAATTATGTCTAATATCATTGTCATTTATTTACCTCAAAGTAGAACAAATACAATAGTGATGCTAGAATTTGTATTAATTTCAACTGCAAAAATTAGAAGTTATATAATTTCACAAGCTTATATTACCCAGATTAGAATTCAACATCTAAAAGATTAGATTTATCCTTTCCTGTATCCGTTGTAGAGAATGTGCCAATGAAATATGCATTTGTAGAACACTTAAAATGTAGTGCTTCTGTCAAAGAGGCATTAACCGAATTATACACAAACCCTTTGCTCATATCATATTTTTTAGTCCTTCTAGCGTTTGACATAGATGAGAACAGGAATTGGGCGGGTAGGGAAAAAATAGACAATTTGTGTTGCCACTTTCAAAGTCGGTCGAAAGTGTATTCGTGACATTTGGTTGAAAATAAAAAAGTACCGGAAATATATTCAGTAAGGTAAAAGTTTTACAAAATGGATATTTAAATCAATAAGTGTTTATCAAACGTGTAACGTCAGCAAAGTTTAAGCCATTAATTACAAAATATATCTTCAAATCAATAATCTTTTGAACCAAAAAAAAGAATGGGTCTACCTGACAATTAAAAGAAAACTTTAGCTCATAAGAATCGCCATTATATAACCACTCATCAACATATCCTTCTTCCCATATCAGATAAAATTGCATTAGTGCACCTTTGTGGATTATGATCTTATTAAGTGGACAGCGGTGATGTTTATGCTAAGTTCATAGTTAATTTATTTTAGCAAGTAAGAAGAAGCATATTACAGTACGAAGACAAGCCATAAAGTTGAGGTAAAGAAACAAATATGACAACTATTGAGTTCGGACATTTGTTCCTTTTTTTTTGGAATATTTGTAACAGCAGAGATAAAATTTTGAGATACAGTCATAAGATAAACATGTAAAATCAATATGTAGGAATCAAACACTTTAAAATGACTTAAATAAATTGCATTAATATGACAAACTGAAAAAATATTGAATATAAATACATGTCATATTTGGAAATTCATAAACATGATGAGATGAAGGAAACAATATAAAACAACATGGTAAAGCAAAGAGATGACTTTATGGCAAATAATACGAGTCAATAACATCTTGGAATTTAAATTATAGTTTATATATATTATCTTGGGGTATTTCAGAGGACTTGATAACAAGAGTGAATAGCGTGTTGAAACTTAGGCATGTTTGAAATCATATAAATCTGAATGTTGGGTTTTGCAGGTTGAAGAATAAAATAGTCATGGTAAAAATTAGTTGAAGCAAGAAAAGATGAATGCCATTTCAGATAGAAGTCATGAGCAGCGTAGATAAAGCACACAGCTAGTTGATGTCATGGAATTATCTCGTAATTTTAATATGACTAAACATGCAAGAAAATAAAGCTTTATTTGTAGTATGATAAAGTTTTATTGGAATTAAATATAAGATCATTACTCTCTTTTCCGTTAGATCAATTTTTCATCCTAGTAATTAAATATAAGATCATTACTCTCTTTTCAGTTTGTATGAACGCTTACGTCCAGTCAAAAACTTCCAACTTAACCCAAAATATCATCATAACTCTGAATGCACTAAATCAGAATATTTTGAAATCTAATCTTTGCTGATATAAATCTATCTCAGTTTCAGTTGTTGAAAATCATCATTAGTTGGCGTAGTTGTTGTATTTGACCGGCAGACAATGCAGTCCATGGTATGTACCAGATGGGGTAGGATCGGCTAGAGTTTTGACGGTCATCGATGTTGGTTCAGTAGAATTCCTGGAGGGTGAACGAAGATTACTTGAAATCCAGGGCCGTGTTCAACAGTGGAATAGTTTTTGAGCACAAATGGTATCCGTAGGTGAGTTCGCGGGAGACATTGAAGATTGATGCAGAATTGCAGTCGTATTGGAAACGGATAATGGTCCACAGTTGATAAATTTGTAATCGTATTGGGAACGCGTAATGGTGTTGTTAATTTAAGGTTTTTAGGAGATCCCAATCGAACGAATAAGAAGTACGTATTCACGAGGAGGAGCACGTGGCGACATCCGCAGTGATCGGTGAGAGGAGACGTTGTGAAGGAAGTAGATGGAGAGAGTGGATGGTGAGAGTAAACGGTATGGCAGATGGAAATGGAAGTCGTCTGGAAATGGAATTACGGATTTTGTTCGGGACAGGATGGATTACCAGTTTGACCGTTCCCGCAGGGTTGTGTAGAGTGAAGGCAAACAGGGAGATTTTGAAATGTGGAGTGTATATGTTGCCACGGTAGGGAATCATTTTTCCTGCTTTCTTGCTTAAGTAATAGATTCAAGCAATAATAATAGGATTCTCAACATTTTTCATCATTGGTTGTTCAGATACTACATTTATGACAAATGCGGTATTTGATCTACCCGATGTTTTAGTTCATAGCCCGTTTTGACTCGTCGTAAATACTATTAATTTTACTGCACATTTTGTACTCCATTCCCTGACTGTATTTTCCCAAACTCCAAATGATACATAATTTACATACATTAAATATATACTTATCATACATATAATTGAAATAAATTAATTAAAGATGTTCATGGCTGATACCTCCCTAGTATCCAATCATAACATTGCTGAAGTGTGTAGAAGAAACATAATATAAGCACAAAAATAGTATTAATAAATACAAAAACGGTGATATACCCAATAAATCATATAAAAGATTATTATGAATTTTATAATTTTAAAATTCAATTTTTTTTACGTTGAGAGGTGATTGTGGCAATTGGCAACCACCATTTTCTTTATACAAACACAAAACACGGAATCTGTATCCCAACGTTGTAAGCCAAGCTTATACCTCCCTACAAAGGATGTATTATTCTTTACTTACCTATAATAACAAACACCATAATAAACATTGTTCCATCTTAAATTGGTGGTATTGACGGTTTTTACAACTAAGTCAAATACACCTTATACAATTAGTTCTTAAGAAAATATTATTGATTACAGATGTATAACCAGCATGACCATAGTAGTATTCACTGATATAATCTATTATATTAAACATGTAATTACTTCATAGTTTTTACATTTGATAAAGAAGTCAAGAGACCTATGGAAATTGAAAACTATATTATGAACTTAAATAAAATGGACGTGACTGAGGGGAAGCTAGTAGAAGAAGTTGATGACCAACACTAACAGAAAGCCAAGTTCTCATCCATGTGTCCATAAACTGATAAAACAGGTCTATTTCTCTCATTCATTACAATTTATATATTTATTAGTTAGTGAATAGATAAATTACATATTAACCTGTTGAGTTTAGAGGCTAGAATGGTAGCTCTCCTACTTCTAGTAGCAATAAAGTTCCAGCGCTTGGTATAAAGTACACAGTGGGCTATACTTTAGGACGAATAATTGGGGTTGACTATGATACCTGGGTCTTTGAAAAAGCTTTTTCATGTTGGCGAAATTCTTTGTAAGTCTTTCGTAAACTAATAGCTATAATATGAGTTAGAAAATTGTAAATAGCTAAATATTAATACAATTAAAAATTATAATATTCTTACGTGGATTTGTACACAACGTGAATGAGGTGTCCAAAGCCAGCTATGATTCATTAGATGCATACACCCAGTCAAAACCTGTAAAATATCCCTAGAAAGATAAGTAAAAGTTATTCATTACAAAAAAAATTCTTATGCCTCCTTGCAACTTGTTTCTTCTAAACTGCAATGCGAAATTGGACCACATAGCTCAAAAGGTTGATGGCCACATAAGAATAACCAAAAGGAAAGTTTCTCTATGCTAAGCTTTCTTTTTTTGGGAAGTATTAAATTGCCTTTTGTGACACCCCACATCCGCTAATGTCACTCATAAGGGAATGCATTAATTTTCGTGAAGCATAATATGTAATCATTACCGAGAATATACGAGACAGATAAAATAAGCAATGGAAACTTTTTAAAATTTATTATGAAAGAAATATAACATAGTCTCATAAATACATCAAAACTAGTTAAAACTAGCAAACTATTTCAAATATTTCATACAAATCATCTCATGAAAAATACCAGAATACATAAAATCATATCCCTCGCCATAAGCCATACTAAAGTAGAGAGAAAGTCAAAACGATACATCTCAAGAATTCCAAGTAAAGTCCAAGCTATAAGAGAAATCCTAGTCACTGTTGAGTGCTTCCACTCTGAGGACCTGAGGAGGGGGAAAGGAAGAAAGAGGCAAAATAAAAAGCGTCAGACATAAAGTCTGGCGAGTTTCAGTGATTTACAAATGTGCATAAAATAGGAATGCCCAGACAAGAAAATAAGACTGTATGAGAAAGGCATAGTGTCATAACAAATAAACTAAACAGAATAGCATGCAGATAGGATTAACAGGAATAAACTATGATCGAGTAATGCTTCACATTTATCCTAAATAGTTAATGTCTGCACGAATACTAGTATAACAAGTTCAACAGGATTAGGTTCTCTGCCTAATTACATATATGCAGGATTAACAACAGAAATAAATAGTAGGATTAAACAGTAGGATTAGGTGTACCATAATTACATAATGGGATTAGGTTTTAACTTAATTACATAACAACAGGATCAGGTGTACCCTAATTACTACCCATGCGATCATCTCCCTACTACGTAAATAAATTATGTTAGCCCATGCAGTAGTGTGTATCACTCCCTAACACAACAACCATATAACACAAACCTATTTACTGGTGTTATAGCGTCTTATCTTCCCTAGTCGGACCCATGCAGGCTCATGACCCCGCCGGAACACGCCCATACCCACCCCTACGTGAACCTCTTACTATCAGTTCAATAAAGCATGCCCTGGCCCCTGCCTAGTGCGGGACCCTTATTAACAAGATACCTACAGGGATATTGACTGATATGGTTTCCAAACAACAGGTTGACACAAGCCAAACACCCTAATCTTGTGTCCCCAAATAACTAGGATTTAAGAGTCCTCAAAACCCGATACAACAACAGACGAGGGACCTCTTAGCTTACAAATATTTATGTTTAACCTAGCAGGCTTAGGTTTACAAATAAGTGTTTAGGTTTACTAATAAGTGTGGTTGTAATATTACATGTCCTTATGTGTTGTACAACCCTTCCCCAAAACACCTGCCCAGATGTATATAATTTCCCATAACATTTCAGCTTATTAAACTACATCTGATTCTTATCCTAGACATGTCATTTACTTAATGTCCTTTGTAAGTCAAATGTAACATGTCCATTTCATATGCTTATCTACTATGTTCCTAAATTATAACATATATAGGTTTATGCATTTTTCTACCAAGTTATAGTAACATATACACATTACCCATTTTTAATGGTTTACAATAAGTCTAAACGTGTATATATTTATCCTTTTTCCCAAATTATAGTCAATCATTCCAAGTAAATAACATGCCTAAATTCCACTTTTATATCATTCATAATTGCCCCCAAACATACACATATTTTCATCGGGTATGACCTAGGCTTCCAAAGCCCTAGGCCTGGTGTAAAGTAAAAAGGGAAAACAAAGGAAGAAAAATAGAATAAAATCAGGCATATATGCAAGATTGGAAATAAACATAAAACATAGAAAATGGTAAAATGAAGATTGATACATATAACTTGTTAATTTTCCAACATCACAGGCATATATATAATTTTTTTAACTATCCAGCATCACAGGCATGTATATAACTGATCATAATGGCATAGGTGATTAACAGTGAAAAAAGACATAACATTTATTTTACAAACATTGTAGATCCTAACTAGTTTTATTTAACTGTTATGTTCAAGGCCTAAGAAATCAGATCTGTAAATAACGGAATCTCGCACTGAGCCTTGATGAAGATAATTATATAACACTATGTCGTAGGAAGTTCAAGTCCAATCCAAGTAATATGTATGCAAATCCTGATGTTGTCTCTGTTTGATCCAATCTTTAGCAGTATTCCCCCATTATATGTTTATATTATTCAGAATAATTTCGTAGAGGCAGAAGAAGATATGAAGAATTTTTGTGAATTGGGAATGGGGGAAGCCATCTATTTATAACTTACAGAGCCAACATCAACCCTTAGTTCCTAGATTTCAAATCCCAACCGTACAAGCCATGCCGAGTCAGCATGAATAGAGTCACAAAATAGTCCAGGTTCACATTCAGAATCTGCCCGGATCAGGGGTGGGTCGACCCACTTACCCCCGGGTCGACCCAGCCTCCCTTGGGTCAACACATGGGTCAACCCAGGATGGACGTGGGTCATCCCGTAACGGGACATTTTCCCGTCTCGTTCGATCGATTTTCTGGAATTATTATTTTATTATATTTTTACATAAGCCTATTATATGTATACAAATTTCTATTGCCCACAACTTCTTTATACATTGTCCGTTTTACGCAAATGTATGGCTATCTGAACAAGAATTCCGAGACGAACCCAACGGTAATGCTGATTTCACTTAATTCCAAATATTTAATTAAGTTATTCCAAATTTATTATCTTTTATCATGGTTATAGTGTATTAAATTCTGGGATGTTACATTCTCCCCTACTTAAAGGATTTCTTCCTCGAAATCTCCAAGTTTAGAAGAATGTTCTATCCTAACATCCACCTACAACCATATACCCATTCATCATCCACAGGAATCAATTGTCCTTAAGAGATTTCTAATGCTTGTATGAATATATGCAGAGTGTTGTGTGTATGTCCTTACACCGATGTGAAAATCAGGAGATCAACTGATTCAGTTGACCTGCTTAATGCAATATATGTTTGTGCCATGAATCCAAAATGTATGCAAAATGTCATAGTATAACATGTAAACTTTATATGTGTGCACAATCATTCGTCCAAATCCAATATCCATATGATGATACATCCATCTCCATCAATAGAAAATCTTAAATGCACACACATCCATATGCAATATGCAAGTGATTTGAGTTGATCTAGTGCCTAGTGTGTGTATATGCATCCACGATCAACCACTAGCAAACACTTGCATCCATTTGCAGCCATCTATCATAACATGTTTCAAACACATGTTTCCAACCATTAGATTCTACCTAAGGATCAAAAGGTTCAGACGATAGGATAAATAAACTCGAATAATAGAAGAAAATGCAAAGTAAAAGCTTGGAAAAGAAGTCAAGAACGCACTCTAAAAAAGAAAAGGATAAGAAGCGCGAATCTGATCTTTGGGTTCCCACGTCGTATCTTTGCGGTCTTCTCCTCATTACACTTTAACCAATCTGACTTCCTTGCTTCGTAGCTTCTTGATTTCTGATCCAAGGATATGAGTAGGAACTCGTCTCATTGATGCTTCTTTCTCAACTTCCACGCCCTCAAGAGTGCTCGGCTCTACTATCTCTGTCGTATCATGGAGACATTTCCTCAAATGGGACACGTGAAATACGTCATGTACGCCCGCCAGTCTATCAGGTAGCTTAATCTTTTAAGTCGTCTACACTATCCTCTCTACTATAGAGAATGGCCCTACAAATCTTGACGCCAATTTCCCAACTGAGCCAAAGAGAACAACATTCCTTAGCAGTGATACTTTAATGAAGACCTTATCTCTTAGTTCAAATTCCAAGTTGGTCCTTCTTTTATCAGCATAAGATTTCTGCCTTTCTTGAGCGGCTTTCATTCTTCGACAGTTAACATCGCTCTTCTTGGAAGTGTCTTGAATCATTTTCGCTCCTAGTAGAAGTCTGTCTGTAGATTCACACTAACAAGTCAGCGATCTACAAGGTCATCCATATAATGCTTCGAAGGGTGTCATGCCTATGCTGGATTGGTACTATTGTTGCAGGAGAACTCCACCAAAGAAAGATGCTCTTCCCAAGTCCCGCCAAAGTCTAGGATACACAATCTTAGAAGATCCTCAAGAACTCTATTCACCCTCTCAGTTTGTCCATCTATCTGGGGGTGGTATGCCATGCTCAAACGTAGCTGTGTACCTATCGCCTCTAACAAGTTCCTCCAAAACTCGCTAGTGAAGATGGGGTCGCGCTCACTTACTATACTGGAAGGTACCATATGTAACCAAACTATCTCTCGGAGATAAACTGATGTCATCCAAGGCACCGTCCTCTTGCTCTTTACAGGAATAAAATGAGCGATCTTTGTAATCTATCCACTATCACCTAAATGCTCACATTGCCCTTCCATGATCGAGGCAATCCATCGATGAAATCCATGGAGACGCTCTCCTACTTCCATTGTGGGATATCCAAGGGCTGAAGCAATCCACTTGGTTTCTTTTGTTCAGCCTTTACTCTTTGGCAAGTCATGCATCGAGTTACAAATTCCACCATATCTTTCTTCATGCCAGTTCAAAAGAAAACTCTCTTCATGTCTCGATACATTTTGTTGTCGCTTGGATGGATAGTCACCCGAGAATGATGAGCTTCCTCAAGCACTGCCTTAAGCAATTGCCCAATCTTAGGGATACATAGCCTTCCATCTCGTCTTAGCTTCCCTTTATCGTCCACTATATATCTAGATAGGTGACTATAAGTTTCTCCTCTATTGAGCTTGTCCAAGATGTATAAATCTGCAGGTCTTCCCATTGCATAGATCCAACTTGATCCAATAGAATAGGTCGCCCCTCCAATGATGTTAACAATCCAACTGTGAAATCTATAGAAGGATTAAAATTAAAGGTCGAGATCTACTCTAAGCTTTGCCTTTCTACGAATATAGGACTTAAAGTCATCCTCTGCTTACTCGTGCGTTCGCCACTACATTACCCTTACTAGGGGTTTAAGCTATCTCGAAGTCATAGGACGCTAGGAACTCCATCCACCGTTGCTGCCTAAGGTTGAGATCCTTCTATGAAAACAAGTACTTTAGAGACTTATTATCTTTATATAACTCAAACTTTTATCCAAGTAGATAGTGTTGCCAAGACTTCAATGCAAACATTATAGCAGCCAACTCTAGATCATGGGTTGGGTAGTTCTTTTCATAAACCCTCAATTGTCTGCTCCTGTAGCACATTACACTTCCCTCTTGTATCAGAACAACACCAAGACCTGTGCCACATGCATCAGTGTAAACCGTAAACATCTTGCTTCCATATGGAAGAGTCAGAAATGGGGTTGTTGTCAGATCCCTCTTCAAACTCTGAAAGGCATCCTCGCAATCAATGCTCCACGAAAAATCCAAGTTCTTTTTCGTCAATCAGATAATCAGTGTCAATCACGAAAAATCCAACCATAGGAAACTTCTCACCTCCAATGCATTCTTTGACGCCCACCAATCTTGAACTGCAACGAGTTTTTTGGATCCACTGTTATCTCGTCCGTGTAGACCACATGCCCTAGGAATCTTACTTCCTTTCTCCAAAAGTGATACTTAGAAAACTTCGCCTTGAGTTGATGTGACCTGAGGGTACATAGAACCTCTCTTAAATATTGGTAATGCTTCTCCTTGTTCTTTGAGAAGATCGAATGTCATCCGCAAAGACCACCACAAACTTGTTCATAAACTCCCTAAACACCCTACTCATCAAGTCCACAAAATAGGCGGGTGCATTGGTTAGCCCAAAAGGCATAACCAACCATTTGAAGAAGCCATTTGGAGTTTTGAATGCAATCTTATCAATGTTGTACTCTGCCACTCTCAACTGATGAAACTCTACGGTCAGATCCATCTACGAGAAAACTGATGTGCCTACTAGTGATCAAACAGGTCATCAATCCTTTGTAGCGAGTATTTATTCTTCTTAGTGAGCTTATTCAGCTCCCCGTAATCCTCACATAGATGAAGTAGGCCATCTTCCTTAGTTGTGAAGATGACCGGTGCTCCCCCATTCTGGAATGCTTCGCCTAATAAAACCCTTCTCGAATAGCTCCCTTACTTGCTTGCTGAGCTCCCTCCTTTCCCTAGGAGCCATGTGGCGCACTAGTAGAACAACTGGCTTCGCGTTCTCTACCAGTAAATCCAGAAGTCTACCTCACATTTTGGAGGCAGTCCCTTAACCTCCTCAAACACGTCCGGGTAGTCTCTAACAGAGAGCACAGATCGCAAGTCATCAAAAGAAGTATCAAGTGATTCTAGAAAGCTGAGCATCACCGACCCCCGTGGGTAGCAGGAAATAGAACAACTGGCTTCGCGTTCTCTACCAGTAAATCCAGAAGTCTACCTCACATTTTGGAGGTAGTCCCTTAACCTCCTCAAACACGTCCGGGTAGTCTCTAACTGAGAGAACAGATCGCAAGTCATCAAAAGAAGTATCAAGTGATTCTAGAAAGCTGAGCATCACCGACCCCCGTGGGTAGCAGGAAATATCAAGAGTCCTACCATGACGTGAATGAAGTCTAACCGCACTCTTTCCGCAATCAAGGATGGCACCATACGTGGCTAGCCACTCCATGCCTAGAATCAGACCGTAGCCCATAAAGCCCAGCACATATGCGTTTTATTAAAACTCGACGCCCATAATAGAAATTCTCAAACCCCTACACATCATGGATAAATGAGTCGATCCTCCTATGGGGTTTAAGAACACTACAGGTTTAGAGACTATACTAGTATTAAGTCGTAGACTATCTACTAAAGAACTAGATATAAATAAGTGCGAAGCGCCAGAATCAAACAGGATTCGAACAGGATAGTCAAAAAAGGGAAAATCAAGCCTTCAATCGTGATTTTCCTACCTCGATATGGTTCACTAGCCTCTACAGTATGTACATGTCCAGAAGTTCATGCTTTCATTCTTTCTTTTATGTTCCCTTCTTGGGCCACCATTTTTCTCATCCTTGGGATGTGCTCCTCAACCTTAACGCCCTTATTCTCTTCTTTACCATCCTAGTGCAGCATGTTAACAAGTCTCCCGAAAGTCGCCTCCATCACATAAAAATCCTTACAAAGGTTAGAGAAAATTAGCTGTCGGTGGCACTACCGCACCTATCGATGCAGGTTAGGCACTTCCTTGCCATTCAGCATGTGCCGTAGTTTGAATATGTCTACGGAACCATACCGTGATGGGGCCACTCTCGGAAAGTTGGGAGCCCCAGATATTCAGAAAAAGGGAGAAACAAGGATATAAAAGGAGGTCGAAAGAATATCGAATATGGCTTGATGGGATATGTTTTTCAAAAACAGGTTTTTATTTGAAAATACTTTGCTTTCAAAAAAAATAAAAAAAACATTTTCTCTGATCCTATAACCTTCAAATCTGATACCAAATGTGATACCCCACGTCCATTAATGTCACTCATAAGAGAATGCATTAAGTTTCTGTAACATCCCGCCATTTTGACCGTCCCAAGTCGGTGATTAAACCGACTCGAAGCGTTCAAAACGACGGATTGTTATTAGCTTACAGGGTTTAAACAAAATTAATCGTAGAATCACAGAGCACAATCACTGTAGCAAAATAAAATTTTATACAAATAATAGAGTTTTCAATATTTTGTACAGCGGAAAAGAATAAAATACAAACATAAATTTTTACGAATAAAGTTATACAAGTTTTGCCAAGCTTTGCGCTCACATGCGTCTTCTCGCGCCTTTCCTCTTTAAGAGCTAAACCTTGAATCTATAACACTTCGGGCCTGACTCGAGCGTTCCATGCAAAAACATAAAACATTCGGTTTGGATTAAACTTGTTTCAAGTTAGTCCACTTCGAATATACACTAAAGCATATTTAATTAACAATACATTAATTTTAAAAGTATCAACTCTTGAAGGTATTGTCAAAACAACTTTGGCCGAGATCAAAGTACACATAGATAACAAACAAGTAACCATTCATGTATAAATTTTTGGTCTCTAAAATTTAAGGTGTTCGCATGGAATATAGTTCTCGAAACAAGAAGTGCAAAATCTGCCGGCCCTGTTATACGCATACCATGATTTACAGGTCATAGGTGACATTACAGGTTGTCATTAACCAATAAATTTATATCAGCTAAAAGAAGTAAGAAGGATATATTGGAATTTTCAATGTCTAGGAATTGTATAGGACATGGTGCCACCTACACATTTAAAGTACCCAAGCATTTTGATGCATGGATATATGCCCCATGCGTAACTAAAGTGATAACATGGATTACAGGTTCAAGTACACAAACTAATGTGCAGAACACTAAGCAAAGCATGAACATGGCAGTGTTTAACCATTGCAAACCAAATAATCAAGAAACCAGTCCAACCATCATGAACTACAAACACAACATCACAAGTGCATACTGTTATGTAATGACGGTCGGAACAAAGCCCCCCCTTCTTGCACACATATGAGCTGGCACACAACTCCCATATAACAAAAGGAATCCCTGATGTTACGTGTCTGCCAACTCATACTTGTCCCAAACTCCTTCAGCTTATTCCATCATGTGGGACTATTAATTCCAATCTGTCATTCCCCTTTAACAACATGCGAGGCAATCCTAATAGTTTCCTCCTTGACTCGCATCCTACAAGTATCTGTTGAGAGCATTGTCTTGCCTGCATGGCCCAGTCCGTAACCTTCGGCTCTGATACCTTTGTTATGTAACGACGGTCAGAACAAAGCCCCCTTCCTTGCACGCATATGAGCTGACACACAACTCCCATATAACAAAAGGAATCCCTGATGTTATGCACCCGCCAACTCATATTTGTCCCCAACTCCTTCAATTTATTCCATCATGTGCAACATGTCAGGCAATCCTAACATATTACTGTTAGGATTTTCTCACATGTTGTTAATGAAGGAATTACGGTTTGAATAAATAGTCCCCCATTATGGAATAAACTGAAGGAGTTGTGTACAAATATGAGTTGGTAAGAACGTAACAAAAGGGATTCCTTTTGTTACAAGGATGTGTGTGCTAGCTCATATTCGTGGAAGGAAGGTGGGCTTTGTTCGGATCGTCGTTACATAACAGTGGTATCAAAGTCGAAGGTTTGGACTGGGCCATGCAGGTAAGGCAGTGCTCTCAAAAGATACTCGTAGGATGCGAGTCAAGGGGGAGACTGTTAGGATTGTCTCACATATTGTTAATGTAGGAATGACGGTTTGAATAAATAGTCCTAGATTATGGAATAAATTGAAGGAGTTGTGTACAAATATGAGTTGGTAAGCACGTAACATAAGGGATTTATTTTGTTACAAGGATGTGTGTGCCAGCTCATATGCGTGCAAGGAAGGTGGGCTTTGTTCCGACCGTCATTACATAACACATACAACACTGGAAGGCAACAATAAATAAATAACCAAAAATAGCTGTATAAGGCAGCACCAATGATCAAGGGCCAAGCTAAGGAATAATTTGCTGAGAACATATACAATTGTAGTATCAATTCTTAGCATATCGAATTCAAAGTGTAGTATGTGTTCTTGTTTGATAGTAAGACAACTTATGCTTTAGAAGTGAAACCATTTATACAAATATAAATGATGCTAAGATTCTAATTTGCTAGAATTACAACCATGGATCTGTTCATGTATTTTCCCATTTGCTTGTAGTTTAAATTTTTGTAGCTCCAAATACTACATTGAATGAACCAAATGTGAGAGCAAACACGTCATCATAAGTATATATAATTTCTTACTCCTCTCATTAGCTGTTGATGTCAACTACTAATATAGGATTAAGAAAACGTATAAGCACCCTGGTGAATTTTAGTAATGTATTCCCCCACATTAATGGTCAAAGTTACAAGACCTTTACAAAGAAACAGCCAACTAATTACTACATGAACGTGTTAGCACTTAATTGTCATTATATCTGCATAGTAGTTATGAGTTATATTTCCTGTCTAAATCTAAACTAAACTCCAAATATGGAATTTATTACACATGTAACCAAGCATATCGGCCTAAGCTTAAGTACAACAGTTACAAAATACAAGCAGAAAGTAGCATTCCTATATATGTTACTTTTGCTCAAATGAGCAAAACTAGGCCAAAATAATGTTTGCAATAAAATTAGTAGTCAAATGATCAATGGTAGTGATCAACTAAATAATAAGAAAGATCGCATAACTGCATTCAAAAAGGAAAATCTCCCTCCCTCATGAACATAAGCGGTCTGACATCAACAAATAATTTGGACTAAGCCGCTTTTACAATAGAGAAAGAACATTTGACTAGCTGAAAACCCAAATTCTCCTTTAATGTGCCTCAAATCGACACTAGCAGTCAAAAAAACATTTTTTTAGCAATGAAACAACTTGTCTTGTAGGTGTCTAAGCTATTGAGGATAAAGAATAAAGTGTGAAGTGCGATGAAAGTTAAAAAAAAACATTCTCAAAGAGACTCGTATGCATGTTGAGAGACTGATGAAGGAGAAACTAGTCATGGCCGGGAAACTTCAAGATATAAAGACGAAAATGAAGCAAAATGCAGACGATATGGCCATATTGTTGAGAACCTACGTAAGCAAGCTGATTAGCACTGATAGTTTAACCTTGGGGAACCATTGAGGCGCAAGTAAACTCGGTGAAGTAGCTTTTGACTCTAATTAATACAAGTTACACTATTTTTTATTTGTACCATCGATATTGTTTCTTAAGAAAAAAAGGCTATTAAAATAAAATATGCATTTCATATTAGAACCAGATGTAAAGAGAATCATGGGTACTAATACTAATGGAGAAGAACACAGCCAAGAACAAGACTACCAAACATAGTAAACTACTCATCAGTACTAACAACTTGAAGTAACATGCTTGAAAAATTTTTAATCGTAAGTAAAACTTACTATCAGATGACGGTTGCTTGCGTGAACGGAGGTGAAGGTTCATTCGTTGCTGCAGTACGTTGGACGCAATGCCTGACGGTCATCAGCAGCGCTCGGCTCAAGGAAGCAAACGACGACATGGGTTGGTGAAGTGAAGTTCACTCCTTGTTGTAGCATCAAGGGTTCGATCTGCGGAGCATAGAGAAGGAGGACTTGGGGTCTGCTAGGAGGAGATGCTCGGCGTTGGTGGTTGCGGCAAACAGGAAGACGTTATTTTTTTTGAAAGAAGAGCCACCTGATTTTGTTTTTTGGGGACCAATTTATTATTATTATTATTATCTAGGGAGAATCAGAACCATTTGGCTATTAAGAAAAATGAAGGGAAGAGAGAATTGTTTTTCCGTGAACCCCCAAAAAAACACGAGCGCTTCCTTTTTAATTCAAAAAGGATCTAGACACAGGAAGAGAACAACACGTGGCAAACCAAAATAAGGTGGCAAGGATAAGTGGCAATAATATCTAGCAACATGAAAACAAGTGTCAACTAGGTTAAGCATCCAAACTTTAATTCAAAATTCTCAGATATGGTAACGCTAGACTGAACATGACTGAGCACAGGTTACTAGAATACAACGTTATTTATTAAAATAAATATTGGGCTGAATATGTTATCCAACATTAAGCTGAACCAAGGAGAAATAGTGTGAGTGAAGCACAAAAACAATATTGTTTATTCATTTCTAAACTTTAACAAATTTATTAAATAATAAATTAAATAAGTGTTACATTTTATTTTCAATTTCAAATTTAAATAAAATAAGTAAACTGGGTCTCTTTACAAGTTTCAAAGTTGAATTCATCCTCCACTATTTAGATAAATCACTAACCGATAAATGATATTAGTAAATTTGACAATTTTGATAAATGTTCATGTTAAAATAAATCTGCGAAAGGAATTTCATTTTAACAGTAAATGCAAACAATGAATTTTCCTTTCACTTTTAATTACAAAAATTAGATGTATACGTACAACTTGATTTCCCAACTAACTCTAAATTAAATTAGTCCTTATTAATCCATACATTAGCTTTAATTTAGATTTCGAAAACACCCGCAATTAAATTATAATGCACTGCTCCTATGAAAGATATATCATTTACATATATCAAAACTACATGAGATAAAAATTCAAATTTTTATTTGAGTCTCAAATATAACTTTTGTTTAAATCCCAATTTAACTCATATTCTAAACGCCAAAATTTCTGAGTCGTTATTATTACCCTTCAAAAATCCGGGTTGTTACAGTTTCGTGAAGCGTAATAGGTAATCATTATAGAAAACACACAAGACAGATAAAATAAGCAACGATTTTTTTTAACTTTACTATGGAAGAAATAAAGCAAAGTCTTCAAATACATCAAAACCAGTTACAACTAGCAAACTGTTTCAAATCTGTCTTACAAAACATCTCATGAAAAGTATCAGAGTACATAAAATCATATCCCTCGCCATAAGCCATACTAAAGTAGAGAGCAAGTCAAAATGATACATCTTAAGAAATCCAAGTCAAGTCTAAGCTGTAAGAGAAATTCTAGTCATTGTTGAGTGCTTCCACTTTGAGGACCTGAGGGGGGGTAGGAAGGAAGACGCGAAAGAAAAAAGGTCAGACATAAAGTCTGGCGAGTTCCATTGATTTACAAATGTGCATATAATGGGACTGCCAAGACAGGTAAATAAGACTAGATGAGAAAGGTATAGTGTCATAACAGATAAACTAAATAGAATAACATATGGATAGGATTAACAGGAATAAACTATGATCGAGTAATGCTTCACATTTATCCTAAATAGGCACTAGTATAACAAGTTCAACAGGATTAGGTTCTTTGCCTAATTACATATCATCAGGATTAACACCAGGAATAAACAACAGGATTAGGCATACCCTAATTACATAATAGGATTAGATGTTAACCTAATTACATAACAGCAAGATTAGATGTGCCCTAATTAATACCCATGCAATCGACTCCCTACTACGTAAATACCATGTGTAAGCCCCGGTAGTAGGGTGTATCACTCCCTAACCCAACAACCATATAACATAGACCTATTTACTGGTGTTACAGCGTCTTATCTTCCCTAGTCGGACCCATGCTCGCTCATGACCTCCCCTGAACGCGCCCGTACCCATCCCATGTGAACCTCTAACTATCCAGTTCATTAAACTGTGCCCTGACCCTTACCTAATGCGGGACCCCCATTAATAAGATACCTACAGGGATACTGACTGATATGGGTTCCAAATAGCAGATTGACACAAGCCAAACCCCCTAAGCTTGTGCCCCCAAATAACTAGGATTTAAAGTCCCCAAAACCCGATACAACAGCAGGCGAGGGACCTCTTAGCTTATTAATATTTATGTTTAACCTAGTAGGTTTAGGTTTGCTAATAAGCATGGTTGTAATATTACATGTCCTTATGTGTTGTACAACATTTCCCCAAAACACCTTCCTAGATGTATATAATTCCCTATAACATTTCAGTTTATTAAACTACATCTGATTCTTACCCTAAACATGTCATTTACTTGATGTCCTTTTTAAGTCAAATGTAACATGTCCATTTCATATGCTTACCAACTATGTTTCCAATTTACAGCATATATAGGTTTATGCATTTTTCTACCAAGTTATAGTAACATATACACATTACCCCTTTATAATGGTTTACAAAAAGTCTAAACATGTGTATATTTACCCTTTTCCCTAAATTATAGTCAATCAATCCAAGTAAATAACATGCCTAAATTCCTCTTTCATATCATTCATTATTGCCCCAAACATATGCATGCTTTAGTTGGGTATAGCCTAGGCTTCCAAAGGCCGGGCATAAAGTAAAAAGGGAAAATAGAGGAAGAAGAATAGAACCAGATCAGGCATATATGCAAGACTGGAAATAAACATTAAACATAGAAAATGGGAAAAGAAAGATATATACATATAACTTGTTAATTTTCCAACTTCACAGGCATATGAATAACTTATTTAATTATCCAACAACGCAGGCATGTATATAACTAATCATAACGACATAGGTGATTAACAGTGAAGATAGGTACAACATTTATTTTACTAGCAATGTAGGTTCTAACCAGTTTTATTTAACTTTCATGTTCAAGGCCTGAGAAATCAGAATTGTAAATAACGGAAACTCGAAGTGAGTCTTGGTGAAGATAATTATATAAAACTATGTCGTAGGAAGTCCAAGTCCAATACAAGTTGTATGCATGCAAATCCTGATGTCGTCTCTGTTTGATCCAATCTTTAGCAACATTCCCCCATTATATGTTTATATTATTCGAAATAATTTCATAGAGGCAGAAGAAGATATGAAGAATTTGTATGAATTGGGAATGAGGGAAGCCATCTATTTATAGACTTACGGAGCCAACATCAACCCTTAGATCTTAGGTTTCAAATCCCAACTGTACAAGCGATGCTGAGTCAGCATGAATAGAGTCACAAAAAAGTACAAGTTCACATTTGAAATCTACCGGATCAGGGGTGGGTCGACCCACCTACTGCCTGGGTCGACCCAGCCTCCCTTAAGTCGACCCATGGGTCGATTCGGGCTGGACGTGGGTCGTCCCACAAGACATTTTCCTGCCTCGTCCAATCGATTTTCTAGAATTATTATTTTATTATATTTTTACATAAGACTCTTATATTTATACAAACTTCTAATGCCCATAACTTGTTCATATGTTGTCCGTTTTACGCAAACTTGAGGCCTATCTAAACCAAAATTCTGAGACGAACGCAACGGTAATGCCGGTTTCACTTAATTCTTAGTGTTTAATTAAGTTATTCCAAATTTATTATCTTTAAGCATTGTTATTGTTGTATATAACGTAGTTGTATACACAATTATATGATTTTTTGTTTGATGATAACAAACAAATATATATTATTATAAATGTATTTGTTATTGTACTGTTTCATATATACATCAAAGATAGGAATATAATATTTATATTTAAATAGAATACGATTCTACAAACATTCAAATATTCATACAGTATTTTATTTAAATATAATATTCTATTTCTAACACTCAAACATTATAAATATTTATAACTCCACTATTTGAATACATCACTGATTTACACATAATTTCATATACATTTCAATACATTCATTTTCAGTACACAGTTCCTCTCTACATCACAATACATTCACATACTCAACACTATCTCCAGTCTTCTGTCTTCACAACTTTCAGTCAGTCCAGTCTTCATAACTGTCACATACAGAAACACACACAGAAACACACACAGTATCTGGAATAGACATAATATTTTAAATTCTAGTGAATTTTTTTTGAAAATTTATTTGCCTCAGAATTTCAAAGTGTTTCTAATCATTTTTCTGATTTATCATTTTATCCGGCTGTGTTTAGACAGCTTGTGATATTCACAGTGATACACTGTAAATACCACAAGGCAGTCAGTGTGTATACAAAATATTTCAATACTGGGACAAGAAGATTTCTTCTGAATGGCTGCATATACACACATGTTTATATATACACGTGTGCACTGCCTCGCCAATCAGTGTGCAACTTAGGAGTAGCCACGTGGGCCATCTCGACTCAGTGCAACAATAATCAATATCGTCGAGGCAAGCCAAAAACACCAAAGTGATCAAAACAGCTTGTTTTCAAGTCATCTCATGTATACAGCAAGTTTCAAGTGCAAGTGTAAATATTCAAGTGACAAGGACAAATCAGCATGCACAAACAAAAACTAGACAGTTTAACAACATGGTCGAGTATGCTCACATGCAAGAGAAGATCAGTTCATGTGAAGATCAAAGCAATGTATAAGTACACAGCATGGTGGAGCTGGTGTATTGTGTTCTAGCTAAGAAAATCATGGTTTATTGAAGAATGTCAATGTTTAATAGTGCAGCAGTATGGAGAACCACACAAATGCATGATTCACACAAACATAGTCAAGCAGTGCAGCTCAATGGACTGTATTCACACACACAATAAATGCACGGTGTAGGCAAACGGATAATGTGTGTGCAGAGTGCAATGGCATCAGTATGAAAGCCAAGCTCAAGTTCAAATTTCAAGTGCGGTCAAAATGGTATGTG
Source organism: Allium sativum (assembly GCA_030737875.1). NCBI lineage: Eukaryota > Viridiplantae > Streptophyta > Magnoliopsida > Asparagales > Amaryllidaceae > Allium > Allium sativum. The sequence continues at coordinate 186,410,800 of CM060911.1, forward strand.
CATCATACACTAATGGTCCAAATAGTGACAGTTTAACATGTGCTGAAGTGGTCGAGCACAAGACAAGTGAAAATGGACAAGCTCGTATATGTATATGAAGTATTGCGTGGATACAGACCAAAATATGAAGAGATTCAGCATAAAAACACACAAGTCCACATAGCAACATAGCAAATACATCAAGACAGATGAAACAAATCAGCATGAATAATATTCATGCAAACAGTGATGCAGCAGGTGAGCAATGTCAAAATGGATGAAGCAATTCAGCTATGTTACATGGTTTGTAATATGTAAAATGAAGAGAGTATTCAGCTTAATGTTGGAGCAACATAATTTCATGAGTTCAGCACAATGACAAGCGCATGGCGATGACAGTCACACAATAATACATGAATTTCCAGTTTGAAACAACTACAACAAAGAAGTGCTCAAACAAAGGGTGTACACAACATGTGTATACATACGTATTCAGATGAACAAAGCATGGATTTACAAACTGCATGTGCATGGATGCATAAAGCATGATACATAAACATGGGTGAACATACTGCATATACATGGCAAATTTGAAGACCGGATTCATCGACTTTATTCAAGGGACCACATATGTTTTGTCTCCAGAATTACTCAAAGTTATCAAGGCCAAGAACACATCCGGATTCGTTTCAATCAAAGCCAAGGAATCGATTTTATCAAGGAAATAAAAAGGGGAAATCAAACCGTAATCAGATCAAATCATATACAGAAATCAGAGAGATCTAGGGTCTGTTTACCCTATAAATATAACCACTACATCATTGGCATTTGGTAATCGAAACAAGCAACTAAAATCCGAAAATCATAACTCGAAGAATCAAATAAAATTACTCACTGTTGTTTCGATCAAGCCCAAATCAATCAATCACAGGCATCAGCAAATTGAAGACACTCAGAGATTCATATTTCATCTAACAATCGATCTTGATTTGGAGGAAGAATAAGGAAACCCTAATTTCCATTCGAGGACCGCCAGTTATTTTCTCCAGAGACAAAGAGGAACGGGCCACACAAAATGAAGCAGTGAAACCATACTAAAGAGGGCCGGCCTATTTCAATTAAATGGGGCTTAAGTTTATTTTAAACTAGGGTTTCTAGTTATTTTTTTTTTAATTTGAGTTGTAAAACCATCTGATCAGTTTATAGATTCTGTAAAAATCCAGGGGGAGCCAGTTAGGGGTTTAACTGGCAGTTTACTAGTATTTGTAAAACTAGGGGAAATCTGATCTTGGGGTTTAGGTCAGTCTAGGGTTTTGAGCATAGGGTTAGAATAGGAGCGAGAGTCGCGAGTGTACATGGTCTTGTATGCGGGATCTGTTCTATTACCTAGTAGAAAACTTAGGAATGCAGCAGTAGGCAGGATTTTGCCGAAGCTGGGTATATCTGGTGTCATTTACTTTCTGCATTTCTATTTCTTCTATTATCAGTGATCTGTTTATTATTTTAATATCTCGTAAAATATGAACTCTACGATAAATTGCAATAAACCCTATTCACCCCCAGGGTTAATCTAGATCCAACAATTGGTATCAGAGCTTGGTTTTTGATTAACTTTAGAATCATGTTTTCCCTTGTTGTCAGTCTTCTGAGAGTCAGTCCAGTGATATTCCAATTATTTTCAATGGAACGGATTTTTTAATTTGGAAATCGAAAATTGAATTCTATATAAAATCTGTTAATTCTGAATATTGGAATACTGTTATAAATATGGGAGATATATCAGATAAGAGGAATATAGTTTTAAATGCTCGTGCGATGCATATTCTGTATTCTTGTCTTAATAATAATCAACTTGACCTTATCTTTCATTGTTTGACTGCACAGGAAATATGGAATACTCTCAACAAGCTGTATGGAAAATCTGACAACAGCTCAAAACCCCAGAATGTCAACTCAGATTCAGATCTATGCTTAAAAGGAGAAACAGATGGATCAAACGATGGAGAATCTACAGATGCTGAAACTAAAAATCCCACATATGAAGATTTGGTTTATATGTGTATTGATTTAACTAAATCTGTTGATAAACTCCAACTGAAAAATAAATCTTTGAAATCTAAGAATCGTGAGTTGACCAGCAAAATCAATGATTTGGAAACACAACTTGAATCTCTAAAAGTTCTTCAAATTCAGTTTGCGAAAATTGTTTGAAATTGGAAACCAATCTTGTTCATCTCAACAAAATTATTCAAAAGTTTGAAAATGATATTCTGATCTCAAAAGAGAACAAGATTGAGTTATCAAGTTTGAACAGTCTTCTTCAAAAGGAATTTGAAAATTTTAAAACTGATATTAATTCCAAATTTGAAATTGCTAAAAAGGAGAATTTGCTGAAATCCGATTTGATTTTAAAAGAACTTGAGAACGAGATTGAAAATTTCAAGAAATGTGAATTTGAAAATTGAAAATATTTTGAATTTTAAATTGCTAAATCCCAAACCAAAATTAAATTACTTGAATCTGAAAATTTGGTTTTGAAACAACATGATGCTAAAAGGAAGATCACTGATAATCACTGTTCAGATTTAATAAAAGAGAACTGTGATCTTAAATTCAAAGTTCAACGACTATAGTCAACTTTGACTAAATTTTCTGATAGTGAAAAATCTTTTGAATATGTTGTTGAAAAACCAATTTTCTGCTAGAAATAAATGTGGACTCGGATTTGGGAATACAAATGTTTTTGAAAAACAAAATTCAAATGATTTGAAAAATTCCCCAAATAGTTTTGAAAAGACTTGTTTTGAAAATTTAAACTCTGGAAATTTCAAAGGTACTTTGAATCAAAATCGTGATGCGAAATCATTTTATAATAATCCATCTAAACAATCCTGGATCCCAAAAGGAAATAAAACAAACTTCGATAAATTCAAACAGCTTTGGGTTCCAAAGGGTACAAAGATTAATTCAGATGGGTTGTTATACAAACAGGTTTGGGTGCCAAAAGATGTGAACAAAACTGTGAGTGGTTTTACAAATTCTGTTAGACCACTCGATCCCCTAAATTGCTAGGTACCGAAGGAGGCCAAGGAATTGCTTTGCGAAAGAGAATCTGGATTCAAACTGCTTTATATCATTGGATCATCCATAGTTCCTTAGTCAAGTTTTGTTGAGTCAGAGATTCTGGTTTACACTGTTTTCAGGTATGATCTCTGAACTCATCTTTGTAAATATTCTCTGTTTTTATTTATTCCTCCTTCTATCCCCTTCTGTTTTTGTTTTTGGTTTTGATTTGTCACTGCCATATCTTTCTTCTTGAGCTTCCTTAACTTCCAGTTGTAGAACTCTTGATTTTCTGGAAATTTGCTGAAAATCTGATGTTTTAATCTTTTCTAGATCTTGAATTTAAATTGGTAAATATTTGCAATTGTTTTGAAGTTTATTTTCTGATGTTTGAATTCATAGTAGTGTTGATGTATTCTTGTCATATCTTGAACACTGTTAATTTGAATTCTAAATTTTTGAAGATCTGAATAGTTATTGAAATTTCACACACCTTTGCTATTTTGATTTTCTTCTAATTCATTTTTGAAATGCTTGAAATATTATACTCATTACAGCACACTGCTATTCTTCAGTTGTGACAATTTCATTGATTTTCAGATTGACTTGGATATCTTGAAATGTTTTGGATCAGTGATACATCTAGAAATTCGTCTTATATTCATGAACATTATGGTTGAAATTTGTTTGTTTGAAATCATTTGAAATTCTTGATATTCTGAATATCACACACCTCTTAAATTTGAAATTATCAATCTTGTGTGACTGATTCATTATATCCCAAAACTTGACATTGATTCAAGTGATTTCAAATAAATTATTTTAATTGTTTGAATCATGAATACTTATCAAACTTGATGCAAATGATCTGAATTTTCTTTGGGCTTGTCTGAAATATTTTTGAAAATTTCTTTGAAAATCCAGTCTTAAATATCACCGTTATTTCACGATGATTTGATTTGAATATTTGTTTATTTAAAATCATTTGAAATTATTGATTTATTGAATCTCATACATATCTTGAATCCAAAATATAATCTGGTGTGATTGATTCATTAAATCCTGATATTTTCACATTTCTTCAAATGATTTAAAATAAACTAAATTTTATAATCTTGGATCATGGAATATATTTTAGTGACCTTCAGAAACATACTCTGACAAGTCTGCTGTGATATTGGTTTCTGTGCTGCTCTGATACTGCCTTTGAAAAATGTTTTCAAATAACTGCCTGTTTGTGACTGCTGCTCTGATAGATGAAACTATTGTGCCTCATTTGTTAATTGTCTACTTGGGCTTATTGTTTGGTTTCTGTTGTCTGTGATATCCTTGTTTGTCTCCAGTGTCACTCTAAAATCCGCGTTAATTGAAACATCAAGTGGTATCAGTTTAGAAGTGCTGAATTTGTTTTGCTGCATATATTTTAATCCCTCTTGTCCTGTATAGCTCTTCATATTTCCTCTTGTAATTGTTTTTCAATTTTAAAGTTATTTATGAATTATTCATTCTGGAATTGAAATCAATATTCATATTGAACTGTATTTATAATTCATCAAAATTATTATCAGATTTTGAAATTGTGATGAATTGTGACTGCAGTATATTTCACAACAAGACGAGGTATAATTTGAATTTTCATGATGGTTGAACATTTATTATAATATCTTTGAATTGGCAATTATTTCACGACCATCTTCTTTATCTATCGTCATTCTGCCATCCATCATGATTTTATATTAATGTGGAGAGTAAATATTTTTAAAATCATCTTTTTAAAATAGTGGAAATTATCTGTGATAGAAATGGGACTATATTATTATTCAGAATTAGAGACAATTGAAAATTTTCAATGATCCCGGTACAGTCGAGCATATTTCATAATATGATTAATTTAGTAATTTATTTCACAAACCATTTCTTTACCTACCACCATTTCTATCATCCATATTGGTTTTATATACCAAGGAGTTTTTCCTTTTAAAGCTGAAAACGTTAAATATATATAATTAATGCATAAGTGTGTCTCTAGCCTCATTTAAAAATCCAAGCTCTGGTCATGCGTAGTTTTGAGACAATAATTTAAGATGCAACTGACCTCATTTAAAAATCCAAGCTCTGGTTATGCATGGTCAGTGTGTTCTTAAATAAAATTAAAAGAAAAAGGAAAATGTGCTATAAATTGAAATAAGTCTGAAATTCTCCTCTGAGTATATCCATTTTCTATTTGTGAAATGTGTTGAAATCTTATGATGTATTATGATTTGTTGATTGATAGCTACTGGGATTTGAAACTATTTGATTGCGTCACTTAAATTGGATTATTAATTATATTCCAAATCCATCACTGTTTTTGTGCTTAATTTCATAAAATACTTTTGGAATATAATTGGAAATATACGTTTCTGAAACTCTCTCCATAATATATAAAATTCATCATAAATCCGTCATTTTCTACAATGCGAAATATGCCACAAGTTCTTAGTTTATTATGATTTTGTTTGACTAATTGAGATTTATGATGACCGTTCTTCCTCTTAAGCTGTTTAGTCACTTTTCGTCTATATTTTTAAATTCTGTATCCTTTTGATGATAACAAAAGGGGGAGAATGGATTGAGATTTTGATTTATGAGTGAATATTTTATAAATATTTTAATTTTGAAAATTCCATTCAATTTTCAATTCTTTCACTCATGCACAGTTCTAGGGGGGGTTTCTATTGAATGGGGAGCATTCAAATAGTGGGAGTTCAGTATTCACTGTCAAACACATTTATTATATTCAAAATCTTCATATTTGTTCGTCATCATCAAAAGGGGGAGATTGTTGTATATAATGTAGTTGTATACACAATTATATGATTTTTTGTTTGATGATAACAAACAAATATATATTATTACAAATGTATTTGTTATTGTACTGTTTCATATATACATCACAGATAGGAATATAATATTTATATTTAAATAGAATACGATTGTATAGACATTCAAATATTCATACAGTATTTTATTTAAATATAATATTCTATTTCTAACATTCAAACAGTATAAATATTTATACCTCCACTATTTGAATACATCACTGATTTACACACAATTTCATATACATTTCAATACATTCATTTTCAGTACACAGTTCCTCTCTACATCACAATACATTCACATACTCAACACTGTCTTCAGTCTTCTGTCTTCACAACTTTCAGTCAGTCCAGTCTTCATACCTGTCACATACAGAAACACACACAGTATCTGGAATAGAAATAATATTCTAAATTCTAGTGAATTTTTTTTTATTTTGAAAATTTATTTTCCTCAGAAATTCGGTGTGTTTCTCTTCATTTTTATGATTTATCATTTTATCCGACTATGTTAAGACAGCTTATGATATTCACAGTGATACATTGTAAATACCACAAGGCAATCAGTGTATATACAAAATATTTCAATACAGGGACAAGAAGATTTCTTCTGAATGGCTGCATATACACACGTGTATATATATATACACGTGTGCACTGCCTCGCCAATCAGTGTGCAACTGATGAATAACCACCTGGACTATCTCGACTCAGTGCAACAATAATCAATATGGTCGAGGCAACCCAAAAACACCAAAGTGACCAAAACAATATGTTTTCAAGTCAATTCATGTATACAGCAAGTTTCAAGTGCGAGTGTAAATATTCAAGTGACAAGGACAAATCAACATGCACAAACAAAAACTGGACAGTTTAACAACATGGTCGAGTATGCTCACATGCAAGTGAAGATCAGTTCAAGTGAAGATCAAATCAATGCACCAGTAACAACATGGTGGGGCAGGTTTATTGTGTTCTAGCTAAGAAAATCATGGTTCAGTGAAGAATGTCAATGTTCAATACTGCAGCAGTATGGAGAACCACACAAATGCATGATTCACACAAACATAGTCAAGCAGTGCAGCTCAATGGACTGTATCCACACACACAATAAATTCATGGTGTAGGAAAATGGATAATGTGTGTGCAGAGTGCAATGGCATCAGTACGAAAGCCAAGCTCAAGTTCAAATTTCAAGTGTGGTCAAAATGGTGTGTGCATCGTACACTAATGGTCCAAATAATGACAGTTTAACATGTGCTGAAGTGGTCGAGCACAAGACGAGTGAAAATGGACAACCTCATATATGTATATGAAGTATTGCATGGATACAGACCAAAATATGAAGAGATTCAGCATAAAAACACACAAGTTCGCATAGCAGCATAGCAAATACATCAAGACAAATGAAACAAATCAGCATGAATAATACTGATGCAAACAGTGATGCAACAGGTGAGCAACGTCAAAATGGATGAATCAATTCAGCTATGTTACATGGTTTGTAATACGTAAAATGAAGATAGTATTCAGCTTAATGGTGGAGCAGCATAATTTCATGAGTTCAGCACAATGTCAAGCGCATGGCGATGACAGTCACACAATAATACATGAATTTCCAGTTTGAAACAACTACAACAAAGAAGAGCTCACGCAAAGGGTGTACATAGCATGTGTATACATAAGTATTCAGATGAACAAAGCATGGATTTACAAACTGCATGTGCATGGATGCATAAAGCATGATACATAAACATGGGTGAACACACTGCATATACATGGCAAATTTGAAGACCAGATTCATCGATTTTATTCAAGGGACCACATATGTTTTGTCTCCAGCATTACTCAAAGTTATCAAGGCCAAGAACACGTCCGGATTCATTTCAATCAAAGCCAAGGAATCGATTTTATCAAGGAAATAAAAAGGGGAAATCAAACCGTAATCAGATCAAATCATGTACAGAAATCAGAGAGATCTAGGGTCTGTTTACCCTATAAATATCACAACTACATCATTGGCATTTGGTAATCGAAACAAGCAACTAAAATCCGAAAATCAAAACGTGAAGAATCAAATAAAATTACTCACTGTTGTTTCGATCAAGCCCAAATCAATCAATCACAGGCATCAGCAAATTGAAGACACTCAGAGATTCATATTTCATCTAACAATCGATCTTGATTTGGAGCAAGAATAAGGAAACCCTAATTTCCATTTGAGGACCGCCATTTATTTTCTCCAGAGATAAAAAGGAACGGGCCACACAAAATGAAGCGGTGAAACCATACCAAAGAGGGCCGGCCTATTTCAATTAAAGGGGGCTTAAGTTTATTTTAAACTAGGGTTTCTAGTTATTTTGTTTTTTATTTTTTGTTGTTTTTAATTTGAGTTGTAATACCGTCCGATCAGTTTATAGATTCTGTAAAAATCTACGGGGAACCAGTTAGGGGTTTAACTGGCAGTTTACTAGTGTCTGTAAAACTAGGGGAAATCTGATCTAGTGGTTTAGGTCAGTCTAGGGTTTTGAGCATAGGGTTAGAATAGGAGCGAGAGTCGCGAGTGTACATGGTCTTGTATGCGGTATCTGTTCTATCACCTAGTAGAAACCTTAGGAATGCAGCAGTAGGCAGGATTTTGCCGAAGCTGGGTATATCTGGTGCCATTTACTTTCTGCATTTCTATTTCTTCTATTATCTGTGATCTGTTTATTAATTTAATATCTCGTAAAATCTGAACTCTGTGGTAAATTGCAATAAACCCTATTCACCCCCCCTCTAGGGTTAATCTAGATCCAATAGTTATAGTGTATTAGATTCTGGTGTGTTACACCTTTTCTGGGCAAATGCTCTATGCAAAATTGAATGGTCAAAAGTCAATTATAAAAAAACAAATCACTCCCTATTTTTCCAGCATATTTATTTCTTGTTAAATGCATCTATATGCTATACGAATCCAAAAACATATGATTATCATTTATAAACAAAAAATAATTATATAAGTTTGTTCCTAATAGAGCGATTATTTAATTCTATATGCTTTTACTTTTCAATCCAGCCTAAGTTTCAGAAAATCAAGTTAATATTTTTTGGAAAATATAAATTACCTATATTTTTGGTCAAATGCTTTATGGGTAAAGTAGGATAGTGTTTTTATATAACATGAAATTAACAATACTGCAGCTATTTCTGAGCATATAGGAATCATCCACATTATGAACTTTCAAAAATGTATATGATCAAAAAAAAGAAATCCAAGCGTCTTCAAATCATTATAGAACAATAATAAATTCAGATTATTACTTAAACATGCATAAACGGATGAAGTATAAAGCCTGCAGTGGTGAAAGCAAACAAACTAAATTGGATAACACAAAGCAAATATGGTTGTTTAAGATAGAGGCCTAAATTTTTACTCAACCTTCAAGTCTTATATCCCGTTCTCATTCTCTGGAACCAGTTTAAAAGCATGTGGAACAATTATAAAGCCCAAGGATAATTAAAATATTTGAATAAAATATTAAATATATGTGTGATTGAACTTAATATTAGTGCATGTTTATCCCTTTAAGATACAAAAATTGACATACATACATATATGTGGTGTATTGAGAAATGCACTTGAATAATGATAAAAGAAACATGTATAACCTGTATCACGTTGAGAAAACAATGAAAAAGAAAATAAATATACTCAAGTTAGAAGTGGAGAAAAAGTTAAAATGCATTGGTTCTTAAAAATTAATATTTACTATCATTGTTCTCGCTATATTATCTTACTTCATAAAGTTTAATACGTGTAAATCGTTGGAAACTGATGATGCCAAATTAGATAACATGTATCGCATTTAGACAAATAACATGGAAAAGGAAGGATAAAAGAAAGTTGTTGGCGGAAAAAAGTTGAAAACATGAGAACATGGATGTGAAATAATAACTTTTCAAACAAAATATAAATTACTGACAGTTCAATGAAAATTATTTCCGTATTTTGAAGCAAAAATTGCAGTCATTAATTATCATTTATATAGAAGAATTTTTTTGATAAAATTAGTTATTGATAATTTATATAAAGTTTTATAAGAAATATTTATTTATTGTAAATTTAAATTTATAAAAGAATCCCAACATTTATTAATCCAAGAATATGAGTCTATTCTCTATTTTTATTTTTTTTATTTATTATATAAGACAAAAAGGATGTAAATTATTCTTATTAGATATCCATTTATAATTTTCTATATTTATATTATTACATGATATCATTTTCACTTGTGAGGTATCCTTTGTGATATGATCATTTTTTCAAATGGTAGTACATGTACTGATGAACCATATTCACAAATTGTTGAGCATCATCACTCGGACTTGTAGACTTTTTATTTAGCTAAATAACACATGACAGATTTATGGAGTGGACATTTTATTTAAATGATTAGAGTTGTTTGGTGATAATTTTCCTTGTATTTAGTCATTTTTTATGTAAAGAAAGTGAAATAGAAATGTTGTGTGCACTTTGGTGTTTCTATGGAACTGCAATGAAAACTTATACTGGGAACACGTTATTCAAATTATTTTTAACTGGAAGTTTAATAACTACATGCTTAACTTGATAGCATAAAATAATCAAGGAATAAATTTTAAATGACTATCTAATAAAAGTAGAAATTATTTATATGAAAATCAAAATCATAATGCTCTGTCTTTAGTAGGAATAAGCAATTCATGAAAATCAAAATAATGATACATAGCAACTTTGGTTAGAAAATCAGTAATTTATTCTTTCCTACAACAACACTTGAGGCATTCAATATAGCGGAATGAAAGTGGATTATTTGCTTAACCAATTGATAACACCTTTAGGTTATAGATTATACATGCGCCGTGTTCTAAACAAACAGTCAATTTGTTTACTAACAGAACAAATGAGTTATTAACCAAGAAAATCCAACAAAATTAGTAAAATTAGGTGCATTTTAACATTCAAGTACCTATAAATAAATCAAGTAATTTATATAAACTACGAACAACCAAGCAAGCAAACCAAAACAACAAATAAACCATGCATAAATATAACGAATAAATGTTGCATGAACTTGTACAAATAAATCAGAATTTGAAAATACTAGTATACGAAGTCAATGGATTAATGATGATAAAATAGGTATTTTGTATTGTACCTAATGTAAGAGAGGGGTAAAACCTCAGGAAGACCGTCTACATCCATAGATCAACTCATCTGCATTGTGCTATCATTGTCAAACCTCTTTGATTGTCATATCTAACAAAAAACTAACTGATCCATTAGCAAATGTATATTTTGGTGCTGAGTTCTATTTATTAATAAAGGAAAGAAAAATGTTCAAAAATGAGAAAAGAGCTAGAGTTGGAAAAAAAAGTTAGCAAATTTTTTATCATTTGGAAATAAATACAAATTCCTTCTTCAATTTTTAGTTTTAACTCTATATTCATGGGCATAAATTCAACCGTTTTGATGTTAATGTGGTCAACACTCCTATATTATTCTATTTGTGATTATGTCATCAACATTTTTGACATTATATTTAACTTTCAACTCTTATACTGCTTGAAGTTTTAACTATGTCATCAAATCTTAAGAGAATCAAACTGACATTTGTAAACATATAATAGACGGATATGAATTGCATTAATTATATATCATATAGAAATTCTTAAACACTTACAAAACTATATATAAATATAAACAACAATTAAAGTTCATGACTGAAAGACTCAGCACTACCAATATTTAAGACAAGTTGCATATATATTTTAATAGTGCCAGTGCATAGTGCAAACAAAATAATTAGACATAGACAATTATTACACAATGCTTCAAAATAATTTTACTAATTGTGTGAAACAATCAAACTCTTGAAGATCTCATTTTAATATACTTTAGCTTTTATATTATAAAATAAAGGAGTTACTCGACCATACTTACCGATTTTTGACCATCTCAAACAAATGTTACCTCTCTACTGCTACTCTAGAGATGTACTAACAATGGCACATAGGCATAATTGTTTGAAAAGTATAACCTTTTCTTCATCACTGGATTAGGCCACTTCAACGTAAATAAGACAACTAAAAAGTGTTAACCAATGCAAACTAATTTTACAATTAAATTTTTTAATATTTTTGTCCCTACCAACAATATATAGTAAACAAAAATTTAGCAGAACTAATGCAAGGATTTAAATAAGAATTCGTGAATACACTTTACTAAGTACTCAACATAAAAAGTAGTAAACCTTTCACCAAACATTGAAGCAAAAGATGCATTATATTATTATCATAGTTTATCACAAAAATAAACCTAAAAACTAATATAAACATCTATATCAACCATATAAGGAATGAAAAAAGATCCACCTGAAAAACTCAACATTATTAAGTCTAAAATAACTACTAAATTCAAATAGTGATTATACCATTGAAAGAGAAGGGGAATATCTGGTGACTCAAAATCCATGCAATGGTCTCCTCCTACAGTAAAATCCATTTCCAATAGAGGTTTTCTAAGCAATGCAAAAACGAAAAGCTACACATATCTATTAGCAACAAAATACAAATACATGAGTATGTATACAAATTGTGTGATAATCGTGTAAATTTTCAATGAATAGGTAATCTTCATGCGCTTGATGCTAAAAAAGTTTATAAAATAAAAACACTACAATAAAAATACCTTATTACAACGTCCATTTTTCAACAGGCACTGGCTGCCCGTTGGAATAGAATGCTATTACAACGGTCACATTCTGGACTGTTCTAATAGATGCTTGTCTAACACCTTTTTACAGTTGGCACAGACTACCTGTTGTAATAGAATGCTATTACTACAGTCATTTATTGACGGGTGTAATAGAATTCCTTTACAATGCTCTTTTTACAACAGGTAAAAACTGCACGTTGTAATAGAGTGATATTACAATGATTATTTCAGGCCCGTTGTAATAGATTTCAATTTTATAACGTTCACAAAATGTTTGTTGTAAAAGATGTCTATTTTACAACGATCACAAAATTATTACTAATTAATACTAATTATGTTTTATTATTTAATAATTAATGAATAAGCATGTATTACTATGATATTATATTACTAATTACTAATCATTAATAATATTATATTATTTATTAATTAATATTTAATAATTAGTCATTAATAATATAGTATTTGATAATTAATCATTAATAATAATTATTAACAATAATACTATATTATTTATAACATCATTGTAAAAGTAATAATATCTACAATGTCTACCCAAATAGCTATAAAAAAGAGTTTTAAATAATGCTTTCGTTATATTATTGTATACATATTATATTGCATTCAATGATGTTATAAAACTTATATTATTCCCTTTAACTATAATATTACATTAATGATTACTAATCAATAATAGTACTATATTATTTATGTGACGATCCCAAAACCCCGTGACACGGTGTTAAGGATAATCATTGGAATATAACACATTAATCATCATTAGCAGATCACAGATAATAGCATAAACAGAAAATAGAATAATTTACACACATATGACAGCGGAATCATATAGATATCATCACATCAGAGAAGCACAGTACATGATACAACTTAGTGCATAATGATACATAATCAGTCACCATCGCCTGAGGCGGAATCATACATAAAGAGTACACAAAATAAATATCAGTCTACATCGCCAATAGCGGAATCATAATATAGATACAATAATGGCGGAGAAAATCCAAGTCAGCACGATGTAGTCAAGCCTCGCCATGAGCCAAAAGTGCGTCAGAAACCTGTAACTAGGCTGCCCGTGTGAAAATGAGGGCACCCGAGTTTGCAAGGTGAAACAAACTACGAGTCAGTCATGGGACTGGTATGAGAAATCTACTTAACTTATTAACAACAATAATAAGGCAAATCAAAGGACCACGCCACTTTCGCGGAACGGGTTTACTCCAATGAGTGCTAGTGCATGAAATAAAGTAAATGATTAAATCATCGCAATGCTTTTTGAAAAATGAGGCCATTATAAGACTCAGGTCCCATCACACAATGCAACGCAAGCTGGAGGATAGAGTTTTTACCTTATAATGGCCAAAAATGCTTCATACGAATAAAACAAAAGTGTTTGATATTATTACTAGTGCATATATGTTTCAAAAGCGATTTCAATCATAAATATCAATCATAGGCGACATAAATGACCCATACCACTATGTCGCCATACTAGTAATACAATCACGTCCGCATATTTCGTATTGGAAATTGGATTCCTTCATGAGTCGAGGCAAGGGGCAAGCTCCTCTCCCATTCGAGACACTCTAGAAAATGCCTCGGGACCGCATACAGCAATCCCTGGATCCTCCAAGGCCGGTCCTCTCTTACTTTTGAGGATTGGCAATTCCTGAACACACGTTTCCCGGTCCTTACAGACCTATAATCGAGACGCCTCATATTCCAACAACCACACAGGTGAAAAGTAGATATAAATGTCAGGGCTGGGAGGTCACTGACACCACCATAGCTAGAAAGAAACGTCGTGCACTCCTTGGGTCCTTCTCCCGTTTTTGACTCATACCGGGGTGTGAGGCTCGCGAATTCAAGTTATGCACAAAGCTACGTCACACCGACCATGCTTTGATCATAAACCACAAGACTTTGCTTTGCAACAGAAGCCTTGATCATATGCCACTCAGGCATGCCATACAGGCAATCCACTCCATGCGACTGATTTCTATCAATACATAACCTCTGAGCTCGTACGTCTCAGAGAAGGGCGTTAAGTAAGAGAATAAATTCTCCGCCGCCAAACAGATATATATTTAACAGAGATCAATCAGCACAGAACAAAATCCAATGTCAGACACACAGTCCATTTACAAGTCCGTTCTGGGTCTGAACGAAACCGAAGGCACCAATTCCTCGCATATCCATACAATCAACAGTATGTTTGGACGGCTACTACTTCAGTTCCTTCATGGTAGCTACTCCAATCACGAGCATCAGTAGCGCCCATCCATCCAATGTGAAGATCGTCGGTCTTCAACCGTCTTCGACTCATCGACTTCTCAACGTCGATGGATTATTTGAAATAAGATGAACTTGGCCTTTTCAAATAATCCTCGCATATTTAGATTTTCAAATCAATTTATCACATGGTTGGACTATTCAACATTCACATTTCAGTTCTTTAGTTATAATTCTCATGTTAAATACGTTCAACCATCACATATCAAGCAAACACAACGAAATTGGTTTATTTCCACTTTATATCATCTATAGTATTTTATAACGATATATCGCCATTTTTATTTAATTTAAAACGGCCATATTTAATTAAACGACGTTTCAGGTCGTGTCGATGCGCTGGCGCTGTTTTTCACTAATTTTGTTTTACACGTATCTGAAAATCTAACCGTTGGATCTTCACAAATTTTATATCATTAGGAAGGTCATTTCAAAACGAATCCAACGGTTTCGGTTTTGGGAAAATCCGACGGTCGGATCTTCCACACTAACCATTTGAAGTTACGATTTCAATTTACGAACTGTAGCGTCGTTATTCAATTTAATTTAATTATATATATATAAAAATATAATCGTTTCTGGCGCTGTTTTTTTCCAGATTTGAATTAAACATTCCAGACAATCCAACCGTCGGATCTTCACAAATTTGGTGTCGTTGGAAAGATATTTCCAAGGCGAACCCATCGGTTGCGGTTTCGGGAAAATCCAATGGTCGGATTTCCCGCACTAGTCGTTTGAAATCACGGTTTCAAAACACGAACTGCACGACCACGTTTCGTTTTAATTTTATTTATATTTATATATTTATATAAATATAGCTCATTCAAAAATTCCTATATCGTTTTCACTTCAATTATTTCACTAACGCCTTTAATTTTTGGAAAATTTCGCCATAACCTCCTTTGTACGGGAGGGGCTGGGAAAATTCCCAAATAGCCACACGGGCGTCTCATGTCAAAAAGAAAAAGAAAAGGCCAAGCGGCTAGCCAACAGGCTCATAAAATCATCACCCAAACAAAACAGTAAATGTGTACCTATTTGTCGGACACAAAATTTTATTCCTCTTCTCTAGCCCCTTTGTTATAATCTGTTCAATAAGTATGCATGTACATATATACAATTTTTATCACTTATCATTTTCCATTCAACTTCATATTTGATTTACTTTGGTTTAAAAACACCATTCATTCTAATGTTGCATGCATAGGCTAAAATTATATCATTAGCTAATTAATGTATATTTCCAACTCATGCATATTTTATTTGAACAAGTGGCTATTTTTAACACTTCACATTTCAAAGATGATAATTTTGGCGAACTAAAATAGATTTCAACACATTACTATTTTATTTAGTTCCTATGCATGTTAAAAATAATATTTCTTCACAATTATTTATTTCAACGTCTGCATATCTTTAGCATATCACATACATGATAAAAATGATATTTTTATCATTTAAAATATTTATTCCACAAATGGATGTTTTCAACACTTCATAGTTTCAATAAAAATGTAATTTTTTTTATTGTTCGATCTTTTTATTCAACACATGAATTTTTCCACTACACACACTTCTCAACACATGAGCATTTCCACACATGGATATTTTATTTATATTGTTCATATTAGAAAGATGGAATTTTTATTGTTGAAACTATTTATATATATAAGGCGAATATTTTTCATACTTCATATATATTATAAAAATGTGATTTTTATTGCTTAAACACTTCATTCATTCATACATGAATTTAATTTTCACACATCACTTTTCAACTCATGAACATTTCCACACATGGATATAGTTTCAACATATGGCTATAATTTCAACGCATGAAGATAATTTCAACATATGAAAATAATTCTAACACATATATATTATTCAAAATTTCGGCAGCATAACGGCAGGCTAGTTAAAACCGGCACCGTCCCTAGTACGGCTCCTCGCTCTACCTTAAAACCTCGCGGTTTTTGACAATGGAGATTCATGCATCTAATTCGCACGCAGGCGGCATGTTTTATTTTTGTTTCCACTAATATTTCGAATTCATTTCAATCACCAATGGGTATTTTTCAACCACAACCAAACAATATCAACCACAAACAATTATTCAACCATTCGTATTTTTCATCCAATATTTCACACCAATTCACAACAATAAATATCGTCCATGGTTTGTGGACGAGGGGAGTATATATATATATATATATATATATATATATATATATATATATATATATATATATATATATATATATTTAATTGCTATATTTCACGTGCATTTCAACACATATGTCAATTATTCTATGCATGTATAATTCATACTTCGCTTATATAGCTTACACTACGCATGTACATGAGGTATACAACACGTGTGTAATTTATATTTCGCTTATATAATTTATACACGACATTTTCCATTCAAATTCTTTTAATTTAGATTTCTCACATTGGTTTGCGGAGTGCTAAAAATCGTAGATGACTCAGAAAAATCCGCGGCTTCTTCTATGAGGTAGAGAGCTTCCTTGCGGTCCCGATGTTTCCTGTTTCATCGAATTTCGTCAACACACCAAAACGATATGATTTTTCAATGTGCAGATATCAAAAAGGACTCACCTTTCACGATGGTTCGAAACTAGGTTTGAGGTTTTCGCGAAATCCGTGGCACGTGGGGACGATCGGGGAGTTGGACGTGGAAGAGCTTCAAGACGGGGTCCTGCCGGTGGTGGTTTGGTGGCACTCGGTGGCAGATCGGAGCGGCGGCGGCGATGGGAAGTGGCCGACTTTCTGGCCTCGATTCAGGCGGAGGAGGCGTCGATGGGGGTCGTGCTGGGGTCGGATCTGACGAGGGGAGGGAGGCGCGTCGACGGCAGGTGGTGGCGCAGGCGGAAATCGCCTGTGGCGGCGGCGATTTAGGGGAGAAGCGGCGAACGGGTTTCGCCGTTGGTTCGAGGGTTTCGTGTGTTTTATTTTATTTTATTTTTAATTATGAAAGAAAAAATCCTATTGGCCGATGATTTATATTATATTTTTAAATAGTGTTTTTTCCAACGAACTCCTTTTCAAGTCCAACGACTGTCGTCCCTAGCTAAATACCCCCATCTCGTACACAATGAGATATGTTTCGTTAGCCATCTCGACTGTTACAGTCAGTTATTTTTCAAATTAAAGTACAAAAAATTTAATCTTTAACTTTGAACGTACATTTCAATTTGCCAGGGCCACAAATTGATTCGAAAAATTCCAGAAAAATAAATCTAGCTATGTTTTGACGCTACGGTCCCAACAAAACTAGTTTCGTCGAATTCTAAGATCGTTTGATAAATGGCCATTTTCTGGTCGATCCAATTTAGCAGAAATTGACCAAACACATTTTCTTTTGCCACGCTCACATACTAGCTTCAAAAATTATGAAATTTGAAACCTAGTAATAGTTTGACATCCCGGACCCAACAAAAGTGGTTTCGTCGAATTCCGAGGTCGTTTGCAAAAGATCAATTTTCCAGGGCTATATATTCTATATAGCGACCATTCTGAAAATTCATTCGGCCATAACTTTTGATTTCCGTTATGAAACTTCGATTTTTCAGATTCGTTAGAAAGGTATTGATAAACAGATTTAAATATTTTTGGTTTCACTAAAATCCGTTATATCTTCCACCCTGCATAGTCAGTCAAAGTATGAATTCAAAATTTCAAACTGACTCACTATTTCTAATTCACTATTTTATTGAAATATTCTATTTCAATTGTTCAAATTCCTTTGAAATCACCAATTTAAAAATTTTAAATTGGCTCGTATTTTCCGGGTTATTACAATTTATTAATATTTAGTAGGAGTAATTCTCAAGAATAATCCGAAGTTTAACGTGTCTTCCCATAATAATCCCAAGTTTGGATTATTTCTGAATAGTCCGAAGTTTGGGGGTGTCTTCCTATATTGATCCCGATGACCCCCTGATGTATTATTTTGGGATCAATATGGGAAGAGGCCCCTAGACTTCGGATTAATATGGGAAGAACCAACTAAACGGGATTAATATGGGAAGACACCCCCCAAACTTCGGATTATTATGGGAAGACACATTAAACTTCGGATTATTTTTGACAATTAATCGTATTTAATAATCAATCATTAATAATATTATATTAATCGTTTATAACTTGTAATAATTAATGATTATTATTAAATAATCACTAGTTATTAGTTATTATTTATAATTAGTATTCCAACATGCTTAACTTTACTTTTCAGTTATTTGTAAGTAAAATTGATTAATTAATATAAAATGTATAACAATTTATAATCAATAGGCTTAATTTTACTTCCCATATACTAGTAAGTAATATTGAGTTATTAATACTAGATATATAATAATTTATAACTAACAATAAATATTAATAATTTATGATTAATAACATTACAATTAAAAATTAAAAATAATGTTGAAAATGAATAATTAACAATATATACATGTTAATTAATAATTTATACATATTAATTTTCTATTACAATATCATAATTGTAATAATTAACTATATATACATATTAATAAATAAATGGTAAGTGATTACTAACTACTAGTAAAGAGTAATTAATAAGTAACAATAATTTATTTTTGTATAAATTAATTTATAATTTGTGTTTGGAAGACATATTTTTATGAATAAATTGATTATTTGTTATTATAAATTGATAATTCAGACAAATAACTTTAACTTAAGTAAGACAAATATTTAATAATTCATAGTTAACAAACAATATTAATAACTAAGATGTAATATTTAGTATTTTATATTTTATAATTAATTATTATTGATGTAGTATAATTTATAGTTGATGATTGTTAATAAATAATAATGTATAACAAAGGTTTAAGTTTTATAATTAAAATTTTACTATAATTCATGATTTTTAGTTAAATATTAAAAACCATAACTAGTGATTTGTCCTATATTCGTTGTTATGCACCTCAATCTAAACCTAGTCATACAAATATATGATGACTCTCAAATAATAATTTAGCATTTATAATTATTACTTTTATTAATATTAATGTACGTTATTAACAAGATAATCAACATGTTGTTAAGAGATGGCAACATCTAAAATTTGAAGCCCCCCATAACTGGCGGATCTAAATACAATCGCGTTGAAGCTTACAAGTGCCATAACCCTAGATCCCCAAACCGTTTTAGCTTCCATGCTGAATCTTTAATCTGAGCATCTTTTCGTTCATCAAATTTCAATTTGTGAATTCAATTGCGGCAGGAATCAATTGGGGTTGCGAATTGAGGGCTTGTGGACTAGGATCACGGATTAGGGAAGTGCGAATCGGAGATGGTTGAGGATGTGCGAATCGAGTCTGTGTTCTTCTTCTAACTGCAAGAATGATTATTTTATTGAGGGGAATAAATCCTTTTCTGGTAAGTTTTACAAGTCCGCGCCTTTTTTCTTGATACATTTCATCTTCTTATCTTATTTACCTCTATTACCCTTCTAAAAATTTAATACAATATATTTAACTATTTATGCAACTCAGCCCAACACAAAAAAATCATGCTTTCGTCGTTGCCCATGCTTTCATCGGTTCGGTACCAATCCGCTAGTCTGGTGTATACTGACTCCTCCAAATGTAGAGAGGGTTGCCTCAGTTGGTCCAGCTATCCTTGAGTAGTGTTAGTCCCGCTAGAGCAGTCGGATTCTGAGTCTGTGGTTGAACTGGTTATATATTCAACCAGATTGAAGATCACAACAATTCTAGTTGCGAAATGAGTATTTCGTCGTACTGCGTCTTATTTAATCTCCTGGCAATAATGACAAGAGGTTACTAGGAACAGTTGCAGAAACTCAAATCGACCTACCTGTTGGATTCACACGGGCACAGAGGCAGGATATTACATTGAATCGGGCTAAGAAAAGGGAAAGAAAAAGGAAACTAAATAATATAAAAAATGCAAGTAGTATTTTTTTTAATTATGTGATAGTGCAATCTCATGAAAACCACAACTATTTTATTAACATAGGATGGTGCAATAATGGCAAAAAATGAATTAGAACACAAAATAAATGACATATTTATCTTTGTTTTGATTCTTAAACATGAAACAGTTTGAGTTGTATTTTTCTACTGTTTCTTGAAGAAAGAACTAAATAAAGTACTATGTAATTATAGGTTATTAGCTCATTTGGACTAAACATGCCATTGGTAATACTAATATTTTATTATGGGAACCAGGGTTTTTCCCTTGAATATAGATGTCGTGTTGTTATTTGTTGAAAGAATCTAATTAATTTTATGCTAACTTGGACTTATGAGATTACCTTTTGATGTACCTAAAAGAGCTTAAGAGTTCTCTTAAGCTTTGGAATATTTATTTGGATTGATGATACGAATTTGATAACTACAGGTAGTATATCTTAAGAATTAGTCAATATAGTCAATATTCTAACTTTTTCTCCATTCTTTAAGGTAGGCTCTAAAATGCTGATCATTGTTGCCCTGCCATGAACGAAACCCGATTCCCAAATCTTGCGAAGTTTAGTAGTCTAAAGTTTTGCTTTATGTAATATGTTATATGATTTACCAGTCTAGTTTGAACTACATGATTTTTGATTACATTGAAATAAAAAAATTACCAAGTGTTTAATTTTTCTAGAAAACAGTACCCGGACTGTAGCCCAGGTACTACACAGCATGGATCCGTCCCTGGATTCACATGATACACCAAGATATCAATTCGCAAATGGGTTGAATGAAACAGACCAGTCAATGATGCAAGATTCAATAATGGTAAAACATACGTTTCTTCCTGGGATTGAGAGGTGTAAGAGGGAACGCAGCTAAAGGAGGAGAATTATGAGAAATTTTGTCCTAGAATTTCTGATCACTCTCGTGGATGCCATTGTTTTTCACTAATAGTTTGTTATTAAGAAACAATTCCTACATGCTCATTCATTTTAGAACTCTTGCATTACTAAAGCCACCTAATAAGGGAGTATATATACAACTAGTGCAACTTTCATATACAATCATGCATTCTTAGATGTATGAACAGGCAACACATACAATGTAATGTGGAAAACATCTTCAAATCACGATTGCAGGTATGGTACTATCATAATCTCAAATACGTCTGCAGTTGATATTAGCCCAACATCACAGTGTGCTCTGATAATGAACTTGTAGGTACGGTACTAACACGATTGCAGGTATGGTAATATGTCATTATCTATACACTCTGCATTGCTGACATTGTAATGCAATGCAAACCTACTTTCATCTTCTTATCTTATTTACTGTGTAGATGGGTTTGACTGTTTTTTCGTTCTCCATTCTGTTTTCATGTTTGTTTACTGTGTGCTATCAGAATTTGAACCACTTGTAATTTTTTATCTTAATTTACATTTCAGATTCTAAAGTAAACCAGATTGGTGATTTAGGGGTTAGTTAATGCCTCTTCTTTAGTTCATGATGTGCATGAAGTAATATGGCACTAGCTGGGCAGAATGGGTAAAGCAATTTTTTCTGATATGATGTGCCTATTGTTCTATTTGTTACTACATTAAAACTTAGAATATATTTGTAATAATCTCTATTCTCATTGTCTTTTGAATTTTTTTGGAAGTTATCTATATGGAATCAGCACAAATATTATACAGTTGTTCCAGTTGCACCACCTATTATCTATACATGGAATCAACATAATCTATATCCTGTCTATCTTCAAGTAGATCACTACAAATAATCAATGCATCTACTGGCCATGACCATCAATAATGTAAGTGCACCATCACCGAAGATGAAGATATTGAGTGTGATAGAATGCGAGTGAGTGTAACTGAGTGTATGTAGTGAGGAAATATTTGTATAAATGAGTATTTTGTGTAGTAATTGTGTAACAGAAAGAAATAAAGCCGTGTATTGTTCAAAGTAATAAAATATTTATATTAAAATAAGAAATTCTGAGTTTAATATTTTAATTTGTGCAAAAAAATTATATTACAAAGATTAGATCTTTTTTTAGAACAAAAACAGACCTTTTACAACAGGCAATGCCCGTTGTAATAGGGTTTTTGCAACTGACGTCGAGGCCGTTGTTCCCATGTTGTAATAGGTCCCCTTTTACAACCGTCATTGCCAGTTGTAAATTACAATGGGCAATGACGGTTGTAAAAGGGGACCTATTGCAACATGGCCTAATACTATGGCCTCGACGTCAGTTGCGAAAACCCTATTACAACGGGCATTGCCCGTTGTAAAAGGTCTGTTTTGTTGTAAAAAAATAAGCATAAACCTTACCTACTTACATCTGTATCCACAAAACCACACATAGGATCCAACTTCCTCTCGGTGCTTTTCCTTTATAATTCGATTAAGGTCATAGATGCAAAAAAAGAAAAGTGTTTTAGTACTGAAAAATAAAGAGAAAAAAATAAAATTACTAATTTAATACCTTCCTTCGCAGAGTGACGTGCAACTTATGTAGTAGGTTGGCTATTTGATTTGAAATGGATGGATCGCCCTAGCATCTTTCACTTGAATCTAATTTGGTTTCCAAGGGCTAGGAAATTCGAAGAAGGAAGAAAGGGGTTTTTCAGAGTATGCGGTACGTGAGAAATGGTGAGAAGAAGAAAGTAGTGAAGTGGGTCGAATCGTGGAGAGATGGGTAAAGGCAGAGTGGATAGGCTAAAGACCAAAATATCCTTATTGGTTGTGTTTTATCTTCCGGTTAAAGAAGAGAAGAAATTAGACAAAGTTGGAAGTACGAAAAAGGCTTCAAAAGGGGTAGTATTTCCTTTATACATAAGATATATATATATATATATATATGAAAATTGGTTAACTTTATGATATGAAAGAAAACAATACAACATACTGGTTAGCATACTAACCGTTACAAGAGAAAAAAAACAGTAAATACAAATAATAGTAAAATAAAGCAGCATAGAAACCATCCCATGATGAGGCCTAAGGCCGTCAATTTCTAACACGACTCGTAACCCGCACGAAAAAACCCCGACCCGACCCATATATAAATGGGTTAATTCGGGTCAACCCCCTCGGACCCGTTTAATAAACGGGTTAACCCGACCCGGCCCGACCCGTGAACCCATTTTTGACCCGTCATGACCTGTTTAATACAAAACATATATTTATTACTCTATAATTTACAAAACATAGGCCCAGCCCAGTCCAGTACCCATTTGCCGCTTTACCGTAATTTACCAATTACCAAGCCGCACTCATTCGGTCATTATAATTTCTGTGGTTCTACCTCTTCACTGATTCACTCTTTCACATTTTCATGTTTATTCCCACATTAACAACTTTTTACATTTTTATTCTCATCTTTTCTTGCAACAAGTGAATGACGACAATACCCTTCTTTCATTTTTTTCATCTTTTTATACAAATATTTTTCTTAACGGGTTACATGAATCAAACCCGAAACCCGCACGATTATTAATGGGTCAACCGAAACCAACCCGTTTAATAAACGGGTTGAACTGATACGACCCGAACTCAACCTGAACACGACTTGACTCGACCCGAACCCGACCCAACCCGACTTATTGACAACCCTAATGAGGCTTACATGCACTTGCGACTTGCTGTCTTGAGCCAAACGCGCCTATCCAAACTTCATATCATGCAGTATACATCATGCAGATCAAACTTTGGCTAAAATCTGGATATGTAGCAAACACAAAAACTGCCATGTTCCTTAAGTGAAAACACATGGAAAAATAAAGAGGCTTCCATACATCTTTAAGCACAAACTACCCAATCTAGCCTTTAAACATGTAGTATACATCTTCATGTTAAACCGATCTTTTGTCGACTTATTCATCCAATGCAAACTGATATCAAAGCAACCCTTATACCAATATAGATAGTACTCTCACTCATGAAATCAAAAGAGTATTCAAATTTCAGCATCAAGTCTGGTTGATGATTCATAAACAACAATGAATCAAATCTTAATACTACAATCGAAATAACATATAATTACTGACAAACCAAGTGCTATCTTCTAACTTATAAAATTGAACCTATATCTTCTTTGTTAAAACTCATATCAGGATAGTTCTTGATTATCTTTAGGGTGCTAAAACAAAACGGTGGATGTAATGAAATTATGGGGTACCTGAAGAAAAATTAGTACCATCAACTATAAATATTCGACCAACAACTATCTATTATCCAAACCAATATTCAAACAATATTTCCAATCTCATAAATGGGTTCACATGAGGTTGGTGACCATGCTAAATATTGATTAAAATCATTGATCGGATGATTAAAATAGATAACATCCATAAGTATATATATATTTACTTAAAACACTATAATCACAGACCTTAATATCTGGATGAACCGAAGTCACTTTATGGATCTACTAAAACATCCTACAGAAGGTTATTGGGAATATCTTATACTAATTGAGAGCATAATCGTGAAGAGATCATCAGCTACATTAGCTGCAAATATCCAGATTTTACATGAATCTTAAGATATAACTTAAAAGTTGGCATACAATGATTTGTAGACAACTAATCTACTTTACAATATCCGAGGAAACATCAAAAGACATAGAATCCATGAAACCATAAATGAAGCACCAGATTAAACCCAGTATCCATTAACCCAATATCTAAACCAAAATAGTCTTACCCAAAAACAAACTGACTGCAAATTAGCTCAAATAATGGAAGATCGGTTGGATAACTTGGAACTGAATCTAATTCAGCTGCGTCGGCAATGCCGAATCCCAAATTAACGATGTCTTGATAATCCATACTCAAGCCAATAGGATCTGTAAGGACTGAGTAGATGTGGAAAATCGGCATAGATTTGACATTAATGAATCTGGCAAGTAGATGGAAATCAAATCCCAAATTAGGGTTAAAAAGGTGAAATTAAAATTTTCAGATCTAACTTTCATTGTGGAAAACAGACGGAAATCAGAAGTATCATCAACGAAAATTATCGCTGAAAGTTGTTGAAGTAAATACGATTGTAAGAAATTGAAAAGTGAAGAAAGGTAGGGAGGGCACTCGTGCATGACGAAAATTAGTGAAAATCTCACCAGCCGCCATTAACGAGGCATATTAACTAGATATAAACATATTGTTAATATATATATATATATAATCAATTTGAAGTCGCACAAACTTTCTAGTTTCCGTTGTTTGAATCAGGTGCTTCTCGCATATTATTTCCATTCAAGTGTACTTTTACTTTTTTTCATACAAAGAAAATTGAGCTGTTAAATCGAAATGAAAAATGGAGCACAACTGTGACGATCCCAAACACCCATGCCACGGAAGCAAGGATAATCTTTGGAATATAACACATAAACAATACCAGTAGAACAGAAATATATCATTACACCAGACAACGTACAACAAATTACACTGGAACAAATATAATCATCAGAGTTACACAATATAATAGGATCATACTTAGTGTAAAATACAGTTTCAGCTTTATATAAAATGTCTGCAGCGGAATCAAACATAATATACATAATGAAGTCTGAACAGCATAATAGAAATGATAGAATCCATCTTCAGCTCCATAGCTATCCAGAATGATCCTACTAAAACCTGAATACAAGGCTGCCCATATAGAAAATAGGGGCACCCGAGTTTGCAAGTGAAACAAACTACGAGTCAGTCATGGGACCGGTATGAGAAATCTTACTTAACCTATTTAACAATAAGGTCAATCATAGGACCACGCTGCTAACGCGGAATGGGTTTACTCCATTGGATTGCCAGTGCATAAATAAAGTAAATCATTTAAATAACGCAATGGTTTTTATAGAAAATGAAGCCATTATAAGACTCAAGTCCCATCACACAATGCAACGCAAACCGGAGGATATAGTTTTACCTTATAACGGCCAAAATATGCTTGATACGTATAAAACAAAATCATTTGATATTATTACTAGTGCATATATGTTTCAAAGCAATTTCAATCAAAATGTATCAATCATAGACGACATCAGCGTCCCATGCCACTATGCCGCCACATATAATCAAAACCGCACAATGTCGTATTGGAAATTGGATTTCCATCATGAACCAAGGCAAGGGATCATTCTTACCGACTTCGAGACAATCTCGCCTACCATGTCTCAGGATCAGAGCTCGAGTGACCCTTGCATTGTCAGGGCCGGTCCATACGGAGTGGATTAAAATGCCTGAACAATATGTTTCCCCGCCCTATGGGGCGAAATGGTCAGTACGTCAACCATATCATCCGTCGGCCCCGTAGTGACCGATATAACCGAGGCACCTCGCTTTCCATCATCCACATAAGTAAAAATGTCTGGGCTCCATACCACGACACCACTCCTAGCTAGAAGGAAACACATGTCCTCCTTGAAGTCCTCTCCTATTTCTGGTTCATACCCGGGGTGTGAGGCTCGCGAATTAACGCCATACATAAAGCTATGTTATATTAAAGCCATGCTTTGATCATCAACCACAAGACTCTGCTTTTCAACAAAAGCCTTAATCACTGCATCTCAGCATGCCATATTGACATTCAACGCCATGCGACTGATGTCTATCGATATATTACCTCTGAGCTTGTATATCTTAGAGAAGGGTGTTAAGAAAGAGAATAAATTCTCCACCACCAAACAGATATATATTTAATAGGAATCAATCAGCACAGAATAAAATCCAATGTCAGACACACATCCATTTACTAGTTCGTTCTGGGTCTGAACGAAACCGGAGGCACCTTATTCCTCGTCCCATATGTCCAATACAGGAGAGAGGCCCTTGCACATCCGAACAATCAACAAATACGTTCGGATAACTACCACCGTAACCCTTTCAAGGCAGCAACTCCAATCAAAGGCATCAGTACCATCCTTTCAATGTGAAGATTATCAGTCTTGCACCGTCTTCATATCTTCGACTTTTTCATCGTCGATCAATTATTTGAAATGAGAATTAACTCAGCCTTTTCAAATAATTCACGTATATATATAGAATTCAAATCAATTCTTTCTATGGTTAAACTATTTGACATCCACATTTCAGTTCATTAGTATAATTTTCATGTCAAATATATTCAACCATCAAAATATCTGATAAACCAAGCAAAATTAGTTTATCTCCATTCCATATCGTTTATAATATTTTATAACGATTTTTCACTATTTTTATTTATTTAAAAATAGTCCATTTCCATTGAATGACGTTTCAGGTCATTCGATGGCCATGGCGATGCTCTCGTTCAAATTGGATTTAAACATTTCGCAAAATCTAACTGTTGGATCTTAACGAATTTTATATCGTTGGAAAGATCTTTCCAAAGCAAACCCAACGGTTCCAGTTTCGAGAAAATCCAACGGTCGGATCTTCCGTAATAATCGTTTAAAATTACGATTTCAAAACGCGAACTGCAGCGTCGTTATTCGTTTTATTTTAATTTGTAGATATATATATATATATATATAATTCATTCGATGATTTCCAAACCATTTTCACTTTAAAAATTTGGCTAATGCCTTTAAATTTCGAAAAATTTCGCCATAACCTCCTTTGTACGGGGAGGGGTTTGGAAATTTATTCTGCCGTATTAGGTACCCAATAAATCCAGCATAAGAACATACAAGTTTTAGTGACCTATTCTATGCCCGATGGAGTGTGTAAATTACTCCAGAGATAAATCTCATCACCTCGTCCAGTGTTGAAAATAAATAATCCATGTGTCGTATCTAATAACTAGAGAGACGTGATTATTGTCAACTCCACACACGTGTGAGGTTTTTATTTAATATGGCAATTTACTGTTATATTTATTTTGTCCATATCAGTTCTCAGTTCAACCTGTAATTCAGTCAACTCCATACGAACATGTCGCCTGTATGGTAATCCTAACCTTGTCGCATTAGCTCCAAATGCTGATGTGTTATATGATGAAGTATGCTCTCTTCATGTATTATATCATGTAGTGCAGTTCAAAATTAATTGTTACTATCCTAAGGCGTTGTTTATAATCTCACACAGAATAACCCGCACACCGCATCCAATGGCATTCACAGGAGTTGATATATAAATAAAATTGTGCAGCCAACTCATTAAGCTTTCCCTATTTGTCGGGCACACAAATAAATTCTTTACTCAACAGCAAATCCATTTACCTGTTCAGCACATGTATATATGTGCATATCTAAGCTAAAAATAATATTTTTAGCGAACCAATATTTATTTCTATACATGATGATTTTTAACATTTCACATACATGTTAAAAATATTATTTGTAATCAACAAATATTTATTTCAACCTTTGGTTATTTTTAACAGTTCATATACATGTTAAAAATATTATTTTCAATCAACAATTATCTATTTCAACCTTTGGTTATTTTTAACAGTTCATATACATGTTAAAAATATTATTTTCAATCAACAAATATTTATTTCAACCTTTGGTTATTTTTAACAGTTCATATACATGTTAAAAATATTATTTTCAATCAACAAATATTTTATATACTTCATACATATAATAAAAATGTGATTTTTATTATTAAAACATTTTAATTCAAACATGAATATTTTTAGTGCTTCATATTATACAATAAAAATGTTATTTTTATCGTTCAAACAATTTATTTCAAACATGAATATTTTTCAATACATAAATATTTCAAAAAAAATCGGCATTACAACGGCAGGGTATTTAGCACCGGCACCGTGTCCAGCACAGCTCCTCTGCTATCCTAGGCCCTGCAGCATTACAATACTTTCATTTCAATGATTTCCACAATATCATTCATTTTCACAACACAATGAATATACCACAAACACAACCAATTTTGTTGCAACCACAATCAGTCATTCACAATCACAGCCCAAATAATTTATATCGTCCATGGCCTGTGAATGAGGGGAGTGTATATATATATATATGTATGTATATAAATATATTTCCATTTCAATTTCATTCCAATTCCATTCAACGCATATATGATTTATACAATGCATGTACAATTTATACATCGCTTATATAATTTATACAATGCTCATATATGAGATATACAACGTGTATATAATTTATGCATTGCTTATATAATTTATACATCGCTATTCCATTTCAATTTGAATTTAGATTGCTCACATTGGGTTCCACTCCTTCTAAAAATTCTCCGGCCTCTTCTAGAACGTAGCGCACGATGTCACGGTCCCGATGTCTCTTGTTTCATTGGATTTGGACAAAATACGAAAATGATAGGATTTTTATTTGATTAACCAACTTCGTAGCACTTTTTAGTGTTATAAACAGTTTAATTAAACACAACCGTTATGTGACGGCCCGCCCCGCACCAACCGACGTTTACTCCAGAAGTGCGTTGTACACATGTCCAGTTAGCACGGGACGGATCATCAGAAGGAAATGAAATAACAAGGAATCTGTAAAATGTCTCACAGCGCATGAAACAAAATATAATAATAACATACTTGACATAAAACAGGTGAGACAGTGCATAAGCTGAAACAACTAACATAGCAGCGGAAAATCCAAGTACAGCTTATGATCCAAAGTTAAACATTATTGCAACTTTTCAAACTGTCTCAAAAGCAAAAGCAAGATAAAGGAGGTACACTACTAATGCCCAAGTAGCGACCACCAACGACACAGGGAGAATATCTATACATCATACGTGGAAGCCTCCTGCTCGCCTCCGAATCAGCTACTCGCGCACCACCAGCTAACTTGTCTCTAGTATGCTCGTGTGAGCACCCAGAGTAATAAGAGGAGAAATAAAACTCTGGGTCAGACATAAAGCCTGGTATGAGCGATAAGCATCTAAACAGAACAATAACAGGTAGACTGAAACATACCTGAACCTGGACCTGCAACCAAAGAGTTAGCACTACATGTTGTACAATATTCTAAGGTGCCATTTCAAATGGTGTAAAGATAACGGGGGTGGGGGTGTGCATGTCATAGTGATGGCAAACAATCAAACATAGCATCCATCCTCACAACTCTCACTCAGTGCGTAAAGCACGATATTCACCACTTCGATCACCCAACATACCTTGCTATGATCACTTTGCCCTATGAAGTCATAAATGGCTTCACTGCACTGATACATAGCCACTAATCCTTTGCTATGTCCACTTTGCCCCATGGAGTCGCAATGACCCCACTGCACTGGCTCATAGCCTTACTAATCCTTTACTATGTCCACTCTGCCCCATGGAGTCACAATGACCCCACTGCACTGGCTCATAGTCATACTACGCATCACTTTGCCCCTCGAGTCATAATGACTCTACTGCACTGATAACGTAGTCTTGCTACCATCACCTTGCCCCTCGAGTCATAATGACTCTACTGCACTGATAAGTAGCCCATCATCCATTTTCAGTGGTGAATCGAAGTTATGAACGTCGACAACTCCTTAGCACACGTCTCGCAGCAAAGTCCAACTATGAAGTGAACTCATTGGTTCCCTATTGGATCCTGAGCTCCAACTTCCACTTGGACTACCTTTGCATCTCAGGTTATGGGTCATCACCGGATCGGTTCGGATCTACCCCTAGTCATCAATTCGGTTCAGATCGGAGTGCTCCTTCTTCTCTGGATCGGATCGGGTCATCTTCACCTCAGCGGATCGGGTCGGGTCTCCATGTCCAATCGCCATCATCGGTTCTGGTCGGAGTCCTCCAATGTGCCACAGTTCAGATCGACTTCCTCTAACCAACTCAGATCGGGTCGTAGTCTCCAAGCCTCGTCGAAGTACATCGGTTCGGGTCGGGGTACCATGGCGGATCGGGTCGGAGAACATCAGGCGGGTCGGATCGGACGATGCATACCACGAGAAGAGCGAATAGGTTGAAGAATGAAGTATGGGAGCGGATCGGATCCTCCCTCCGTTCCGATCCGGATCGGTCTGTTCCCTGCACTTTTCCAGCAAGCGGTTTTACGCCACTCGACGGCGTTTTCGACCATTCCAAATATTCTAATCAATCACAAAGCATACTATACAGTCATAGCAACATGCATAATCAACCACAAACATCAAAACATCAATATGATAGGTTAAAATGGATCAAACCTACCCAAAACCCCATATTTCCCCTTAAGCATGTTTAGGTGAAACTAATGATGTGATTAGCAAAACTTAACCAAAGTAACCCAAATTCATATCAGAGGTCTAAAACATCATTTCAAATTTTATAAATATTTTTCCAGAATTTTATCATGTTTAAATTCGCTAATTATCACCAATTACGCTTAATTAGCCATAATTAGTGAGGAACTATGCAAATCACTCAGCTTAGCCACAAATAAACTAAGATCTGAAATAAATCTCTGATTTGATGCGAATCACAATGCTAAACAGCAGCTCCAATGTTGATTTGGTGTAGATCTCCCTTGAGTTGATGTTGCTAAGCTTAATCCTTGATTAGAAGATGATTTGGAGGTGATTTAGAGGTTGGAGGCCATTTTTAGGATTTCTTGGAGATAAGCGGAGGCTAGAAAACTGAAATGGAATGATTCTCTAACCCTTTTCAGCCTCCCCATAGCCCTAATCCCGAAATGGGTTATGAGCCCATTCACTAATCACCTTATTTGGCCCGGGTAAGCAGTTTTTCACCTTCCAAACCTTATTTCAGCCATATCTCCCAAACGGTAAGCCCTTTTTTCAAGTGTGACCACTCTACGGAAAGGTAAACCATTAAACGAATCTAATGGAAGTGGTTTCAGGTTAAAATTCCTTTCCAATCAAAAGTTATGGCCAAAACAAGATCAGCTAGGGCAAAATGGTCATTTAAAAATCGACTAAATCATGAACATGGGAAATGAGTCAAATGGTTGTTTCCCAAAGTTACATGACCATACGACTTCATATAGGAAAGAAATAAATATTCTACGATCCTCCGATGCGTAGAATGCGGGCTGTTACATTCTCCCCCCCTCCCCCAAGAAATTTCGCCCCCGAAATTCCCTAACCAAAACATACAAAGGGTCCCGCATGCCTATCAACCATAAAACAATAACCAAACATGCAAAACAAGCAAGACAAGTCTATCCTAGCATGCGGAATAACTAAATTACAAAGTAGATCTTACCAGGCAAAGAATTCTGGATACGTCTTTCTAATGCTCTCCTCTGTCTCCCAAGTACAGTCATTCTCGTCCTCGCCCCACTGAACCTTGACTAGTCTCACCGCCTTCCTTCGAAGTTGCTTCGTATCATGCTCGACAATACGGATCGGCTTGCGGTTCCCAACCGCCTCGGGTTCTACTTCGAAGTCCTCTAACTGATCAGGTGAAATAGTCATATCTGGGTTGTGAACGAACTTTCTTAGTTGGGAAACATGAAATATGTTGTGAACTCCCGCCATCTTCTCTGGTAAGCCAACTCTATATGCCAAATTCCCGACTAGTTCAAGAACAGGGAATGGGCCAACAAATCTTGGTGCTAATTTGCCTCTCCTGCCAAATCGTATCACGCTCTTCAACGGAGAAATCTTGACAAACACCAAGTCACCAATGGAGAATTTTAAGTCTCTTCTCCTTTTATCAGCATAACTCTTCTGCTATCTTGGGCAGCTTTCATTCGTTGTTGAATGATCTTAATCTTATCCGAAGTTTCCCTCACCACATCTGGTCCAAGCATAAACTTCTCGCCAGTCTCTATCCAACATGATGGTGAGTTGCACGGTCTTCCATACAAAGCTTCATATGGAGCCATACCGATACTAGATTGGTAGCTATTATTAAATGCAAACTCTACTAGATGCAAATGGTCATCCCATGATCCACCAAAATCCAATATACATGCTCTCAAGAGATCTTCCAATATATGATTCACCCTCTCCGTCTGATCGTCGGTTTGAGGATGATATGCGGTACTGAGATGTAATTCTAACCCTAGAGCCTCTTGTAAGCTCTTCCAAAACCCACTAGTGAACAACGGGTCTCGGTCACTCACAATGCTTTAGGTACTCCATGAAATCTCACTACCCACTTCATATACACTTCTGCTAACCTAGCTGCCGTTCTGGTCGATTTGACTGGTATAAATCTTGCGCTCTTAGTCAATCGATCCACAATTACCCAAATGTTATCATGTCCCGATCTAGTCTTTGGTAAACCATCAATGAAATCCATCGAGACTTGCTCCCATTTCCATTCGGGAATTTCTAATGGTTGCAACAACCCACTAGGCTTCTTTTTCTCGGCTTTAACTAGCTGGCAATTCATGCATTTGGATATAAACTTCCCAACGTCTCCTTTCATCCCTTCCCAGTAGTAAGTTTGCTTCATGTCTCGATACATCTTATTACCACCGGGATGTATAGTCAGTTTTGAGTGATGACATTCTCTAAGCACTTCATCTCTCAAACCATTCTCGTTGGGTACAACTAGTCTTCCATTCCTTCTAAGCCATCCGTCTCGATCAAGCTTATACAAATTCATCTCCTCACCGACGATGTTCATCTGTAACTTGGAGATGATTTCCAATAGATTAGGATCGTCCCTCTGGCTGGAACCAATCCGCTCTTTCAAAGTGGGTCTGATCGTCAAACTAGCTAACATTTCTGGATCCAATTCGCACTTTGGTCTGAAATCAAACCCTGCGATATACTCCTGTTGCTTCCATTCAAGAAACATAGCCCCCAAACTGGCATGTCTCCTACTCAAGGCATCGGCTACCGCATTACCTTTCCCAGGTGTGTATGTGATATCAAAATCATACGAAGCCAAGAACTCTAACCATCTCTGCTGACAGAGATTCAGATCCTTCTGGGAGAAGAGATACTTTAACGATTTATGATCAGTAAACAACTCAAATCTTTCTCCCAAGAGATAGTGTCTCCACATCTTTAATGCGAACACAATCGCTGCCAGTTCCAAATCATGGGTAGGATACTTCTTCTCATGCGGCTTTAGTTGCCGACTAGCATAAGCTACAACCCTACCTCCTTGCATCAATACAGCACCTAGTCCGGTACCACAAGCATCCGTGTATACCGTCATCTCTTCATTCCCTTTAGGAATGACTAATACTGGCGCATGCGTCAACTTTTCTTTTAGACTCTTGAATGCATTCTCACACACTCCGTCCCAGACGAAGGCCAGATTCTTCTTAGTCAACTGAGTCAACGGTGCTGCTATCTTGGAGAAATCCTGGATAAACTTACGATAATATATAGCTAACCCAAAGAAACTTCTTACATCTGTTGCATTCTTAGGCGTAGGCCAATCCTGTACCGTAGCTACCTTCGCAGGGTCCACGACAATACCATTTTCTGAAACAACATGGCCCAAGAATCTCACTTCCCTTCTCCAAAAATGACACTTAGGGAATTTTGCTTTCAATTGGTGTTTCCTCAACACCTCCATCACTATCCTCAAGTGTCCCTTGTGTTCCTCCTCTGTCCTTGAATAAACAAGGATATCGTCTACGAACACAAGAACAAACTTATTCAACTGATATCTGAATACTCGATTCATAAGATCCACAAAATAGGTTAGTGCATTGGTCAACCCAAATGGCATGACCAACCACTCATAGAATCCAGACGGCGTCCTATATGCCGTTTTCGGAACACTCTCATCCGCTACTCGGAGCTGATGAAATCCTGTCGTGAGGTCCAACTGGGAAAACACTCTTGCTCCTTCCAGTTGATCAAACAAATTATCTATCTGCGGTAGAGGATACTTATTCTTCCTCGTCACCTTATTCAACTCGTGATAGTCCACACACAAACGAAGGGAACCATCTACCTTAGTGGCAAACACAACTGGTGCTCCCCACTCGGAGACACTTCTTCTAATAAATCCCTTCTTCAAAAGATTGCTGACTTGCACCCCGAGCTCTCGCTGCTCCCTTGGTGCCATACGACGAAGTGGCATCACTATAGGTCTGGCATCTTTCATTAAATCAATACGGAACTCAATCTCTCGGTGTGGTGGAAGCCCAGTCACCTCCTTGAAGACGTCCGGATACTGGCCAATCACGGGCACAACTGACAACTCATCATGCGGGATGTCGAGGGAATTTATAAAACTAGCTATTACCCCATCACTAGGTAGACTACCAAACACTACCCCTACGCCCATCATCTGCCCTAATTGTCACCAAAAAGCCCTCACAGTCTACCACCACCCCGTATCTTTGGAGCCAATCGACCCCCAATATAATGCCATACCCAGTAAAGCCCAAAACAAAGCAATCACAAACAAACATACATCCATGACTCGATAAGACCACATTTCGGCAAATCATACTAAGGCTAGTCGAACCACGAACCGGGTTCGTCACAACCAATGGTCTATCGACTATCTCGGGTTCCAGTCCCAACCTATCTACCAGGTCACTAGATATGAAGGAACAGAAAGCCCCAATATCAAACAAAACTCGAACTGGTACATCATAAATAGAAAGCATACCTTGAATAACAACATTCTTTCCTTTCTCCGCCGCAGTTGGGGCATTCGACGAAGAAGGAACGACATCAATAGCATATGCTTTCACAATCTGCTTCTCCTTAAGAGGTTGCGGACACTTATCCTTATGATGTCCCACTTGACCACAGTTGTAACACTTCCTTTCCGCTGTCTTGGCCCGACATTCTTTAGCATAATGGCCCTTCCTACCACAGCTGAAGCACTCAACCTCTTTCTTGTTCTTTTTCTAGCCATCCTTAGATTGACTCTGCTTCCTCTTATTCTGAGAGTTATTCTTGCCTCCACCGCCTGCTTGCGGCTTCGGCCCTTCTACAGATACAGCCTCAGTCTTTGACTTAGGGTAAAGACTCTATGATCTCAAAGATTTCCCCACAATCGATTCAAAAGTCTCATCGATGTGGTTGATAAGCCTTTCCCCCAAGTATCCATCCAACCCAGTAATGAACTTCTCATTCTTCTTCTCAGGAGTATCGATAAGAGATAGTCCATAATTCGACAAAGTGTCGAATTCAGCAATATAGTCAGAGACTGCCCTACCATTCTGCTTGAGTTCCAAGAACCTCTTAAACAGCACTGACTTCTGGGCAGTTGGAATAAACTTCTCGCAGGAGCGAGCCTTGAACTGATCCCAAGTAACCTGGTCTTCTGGAGTAGCTCTTCTAATAGCATTCCACCAATTCATCACTCGCCCTTGCAGCTGACAAGATGCTAGCCTTCTCTTCATCGCATCCTCGATACCCAAGTCATCGAAGATACGATCACAGCTATCCAACCAATCCTGAACATCTGTGGCCGACTCCGTTCCGTGGAACGGCTTTCCACCAAGGTTAGTGTAATTCTTGCACAACTTGGCGAAATCGACCCTAGGTGCCTCCACTACTGGACCACCACCAATTCCGGGATTGGGAACTGCCCCTTGCACCTCCCTAAGCATGTCTCTCATGAGGTCAGTAAACATCTCCCTCATGTCAGCAGCATTCCCATTATTGGCTCCCCTACCAGCACCTCTTGCATATCGGCTCATCGTCAATCTGTAAAAGGGGAAACGATTAACGACCCCATAGTGGTGCTAGTGCAGTACGACTTCATTCTTATACTACTAATAGTATATATATATATAGCTTTTGAAAACCAAAGTAATCACAAATACGCGCTCTCATATACGTACTATCTCTCCCTAGTGTCTTTCCCTAGGTTAACTACGCAACCTAGAGCTCTGATACCAAATGTGACGGCCCGCCCCGCACCAACCGACGTTTACTCCAGAAGTGCGTTGTACACATGTCCAGTTAGCATGGGACGGATCGTCAGAAGGAAAGGGAAGAAGGAAATGAACTAACAAGGAACCTATAAAATGTCTCATAGGGCATGGAACAAAATATAATAATAACATACTTGACATAAAACAGGTGAGACAGTGCATAAGCTGAGACAACTAACATAGCAGCGGAAAATCCAAGTACATCTTATGATCCAAAGTTAAACATTATTACAACTTTTCAAACTGTCTCAAAAGCAAAAGCAAGATAAAGGAGGTACACTACTAATGCCCAAGTAGAGACCACCAACGACACAGGGAGAATATCTATATATCATACGTGGAAGCCTCATGCTCGCCTCCGAATCAGCTACTCGTCCACCACCAGCTAACATGTCTCTAGTCTGCTCGTGTGAGCACCCAGAGTAATAAGAGGAGACATAAAACTCTGGGTCAGACATAAAGCCTGGTATGAGCGATAAGCATCTAAACAGAACAATAACAGGTAGACTGAAACATACCTGAACCTGGACCTGCAACCAAAGAGTTAGCACTACACACTGTACAATACTCTAAGGTGTCATTTCAAAGGGTGTAAAGATAACGGGGGTGGGGGTATGCATGTCATAGTGATGGCAAACAATCAAACATAGCATCCATCCTCACAACTCTCAATCAGTGCGTAAAGCATACGATATTCACCACTTCAATCACCCAACATACCTTGCTATGATCACTTTGCCCCCATGAAGTCATAAATGGCTTCACTGCACTGATACATAGCCACTAATCCTTTGCTATGTCCACTTTGCCCCATGGAGTCGCAATGACCCCACTGCACTGGCTTATAGCCTTACTAATCCTTTACTATGTCCACTCTGCCCCATGGAGTCATAATGACGCCACTGCACTGGCTCATAGTCTTACGACGCATCATTTTGCCCCTCGAGTCATAATGACTCTACTGCACTGATAACGTAGTCTTGCTACCATCACCTTGCCCCTCGAGTCATAATGACTCTACTGCACTGATAAGTAGCCCATCATCCATTTTCAGTGGTGAATCGAAGTTATGAACGTCGACAACTCCTTAGCACACGTCCCGCAGCAAAGTCCAACTATGAAGTGAACTCATTGGTTCCCCATTGGATCCTGAGCTCCAACTTCCACTTGGACTACCTTTGCATCTCAGGTTATGGGTCATCACCGGATCGGTTCAGATCTACCCCTAGTCATCAATTCGGTTCGGATCGGAGTGCTCCTTCTTCTCGGGATCAGATCGGGTCATCTTCACCTCAGCGGATCGGGTCGGGTCTCCATGTCCAATCGCCATCATCGGTTCGGGTCGGAGTCCTCCAATGTGCCACACTTCGGATCGGCTTCCTCTAACCAACTC
Source organism: Allium sativum (assembly GCA_030737875.1). Lineage (NCBI taxonomy): Eukaryota > Viridiplantae > Streptophyta > Magnoliopsida > Asparagales > Amaryllidaceae > Allium > Allium sativum. Next base: position 186,449,882 of record CM060911.1, read on the forward strand.
AGATCGGGTCGTAGTCTCCATGCCTCGTCGAAATACATCAGCTCGGGTCGGGGTACCATGGCGGATCGGGTCGGAGAACATCAGACGGGTCGGATCGGACGATGCATGTAATGACCCAGATTTCCATAACATCAGAGTTGACTATATACATCATACGTCCAACCCAAATATCACGAAAATACGAGACATTTTTTTTAGAAGAAAGAGGTAGAAGAAGAACAGAAATAACAACACAGAATCTCGCATCGCAGCGGAACAAAATATAATATATCACATCTTTGAAATACAAAATCTTAACTGTATATTATACACTTATCAGAGTACAACACTTACAACATAACGGAACAACTATAACTGGATAACGCTGAAGCCTCCTGCTCCAAGCTCCTTTAGATAGATCTGTAAAATCCTGAACTACTTGACTGCCCGTACAAATTTAGGCACCCAAGAGTTTAGGTAGAACAAAACAAAATAAACTCCGGGTCAGTCATGGGACTGGTATGAGTAAACAGTTTAAAACAGTTTCAGAAACTAAATGATATCTCATAAGACCACGCCGTATAACACGGAACGGGTTTTTCCCTTATGAGAATCCAAACACTTGACTTATCTTTATATCAAAACTCTTTTGATATTATAATAATGTCTAAATCAAGTAAATAACAATCTAGTGGAACGTTTGCATCTCACGTTCCACATATATATACAATCAAAACCGCAAGCACGTATTGGGTAATGGATTTCCAACTATGACAAGGTATGGAATCACCTTCCGCTGGTATATCTCTAGAGGAGAATACACCAAGTTCAACAAGAACATCTTGCAACTCAGCCACACATGACCGACCACTCATTTCGCTTGAGTGTATCGAATGTATATCACCAACGATTGGGATCAGCAACCGTTTCCCGAATGGGACAGCATCGACAATAGATTTTTAGAAGTAAATGAAACTCTAGATCAGGTGATTATACAGCCTAATAGGTGCGACCTACATAGCCATGCTGCTTGCCCGATTTCTGTCATTTACCGGATGATGAGGCTAGAAGCTACGCTTTATCATCACACGAGATTCACTTCGAATGCCACATCGTCAAATCCATCAAATCACCGATAGACGTCCTTAACAGTACATTACGTGTTAGCTAAAAGAAGTTTCCTTCTCCGCTTCCACTCTTGGTACGGTTGAAGAAATCAATGTACGTGACCTTTCTGGAAATACTCTGTCAGACATTCATCCATACACGTCACCCAGGATCAGGATGAACTGAAGGCACTATTTCTATTAATAGAAAAAGTCCTTGCACTCTACTCCGTCTTCGATTATCTTTATATAATCTGATTCGCACGCTACTGCCGATATGGAGTGGTTCTTCGGATAATAATCCAACCGGTCTCTCCATATTGACAACGATGGTCAAAACTTCGATAGTCTGTGATTTAACTATCGAATAAAAACAAGTGTTTCGATAGTCGATGATTTAACTATCGAATAAAACAAGTGTTCATCCAAACATCCAACAATTACTGAACCTTTAATTAATATTCCATTAATTAAATCTCTTTTCTATTTCTTTATCAATATTTGTTAATCAAATATTTCAATAACCATATTGGCCTTATACGTTCTTTGGAAAACATTTCCATATATCGCCTTCCTTTATTTTCTATACTAGGAAATATTCATTATTCTATTTCCAAGCTTTGCACATATTTGGGTTAAAACAGATGTTGTATAAAACATCGTTACGACAACCCAAATACAGTATTTAACTAATTCTTATTCCACATTGATCTTCGAGCCTGAATCTTGCTACTTATCGGTATATCATGAAATCAACCAAGTTGGGGTATAATTACCTCTCAGACCTTGACTGAATAACATTTAACGTCAAAACAGACAAGACTACTTACTCGAATAATCAATACCATACAACTGATTATTCACCTTTAAACACATATACATTTTCTCTTTCTATACCTACGAGATTTTATTCTTATACTTCCCTTTTTATTTTACTATTCTATTTCTAAGTTCGTTTTCTAATCGACTTCTATATATTTTGATATGTTAATTTCTAACTATCAAATTATCTTAAAAATATTCTATCTCCTTAAATTCCCGGAAAAATTCGCCATAACCTCCTTTGTACCGGGAGCATCGGGAAATTTCAAATAGCTTTCCCGGTCCTTCTTATCTCAAAAAGAAAAAGAAAAAGCCAAGCGGCTTGCCGATACGGCGCATAAAATCTCATATGGAAATTTAATACGTACCTTTTGTCGGGCATTCTATTTATTTCACTTCTATACTTTATTCCAAACCTGTCTCCTGTATATTTATGCATGTCCAATCTATTTTTAACTATACCAATCGTTTTAACTCAATTTGTTAATTAAATCTGTTGCTTAACCTTTCAGTCTATTTCACCTTCATATTTGAACATGACATGTTCAAATATATTTTAACTGCATATTAACAAATTCTAATTATGCTTATACTCTCGTTTCCTTATCGACTACTCTATTCAAATTCCAATTTAATTCTATTTGAATTCTCTTTATTTAAACTTCATTTGAATTCTATTTTCAAATTCTATAGTTTAAAGTCCATTTGAATTCTATATTCAAATCCTATAGTTAAAGTCCATTTGAATTCTATATTTCAAATTCTATAGTTAAAAGTCTATTTGAATTTGATTATTCAAATTCTATAGTTAAAATCTATTTGAATTTGATTATTCAAATTCTATAGTTAAAATCTATTTGAATTTGATTATTCAAATTCTATAGTTTAAAGTCCATTTGAATTTCTATATTATTTATAAACAACGTTTATAACTTCAATTCAAATCCCACCTTTCCATTTATAAACAAAGTTTATAAATTCAATTCAAACCCCATATTTTCATTTATAAACAGCTTTATAAATTCGATTCAAATTCCATATTTCCATTTATAAACAACTTTATAAATTCGATTCAAATTCCATCCTTTCATTTATAAACAAAGTTTATAAATTCAATTACTTGTTTATATATATTCAAAACAAGTTAATGTTTCTATACTTCATTTAAAATTCAAATTCTATTTATAAAAATAGAATTCCCCTTTAAATTTCAAATACCCTTTTTGATATTTTTATAAATCAATATTCAAGCTCTAGTGGTATTTTCAACAATCAGATCAACCAATTTTCAATCACTTGATTTTTAACACATCATATAGGAATATATATGAAATCAAACAAACAACAAACAGATAATATATTTTGAGGAATCCAGTTGGATTCCTCCAACCTGTTGTCCTGCATCCACAGACGTTAGCACATAAATAATACCCATCCTGCTTCGAGGCAGGATATCGCGGTATAGAAGGTCATCCACTAATCATAGCGTGGGGCGTATAGGGTAATCATCCGCTATGGTACCGCGGGCATCCGCTAATGATACTGCGGGAATCCAACCAATCATCAACCCAATATATATATATAATAGTCCTAAATAACTAATATATATTTTAAATCAACCAACAATATTTAAACAAGCATAGCAATTATTTTTAACACTAGAAATAATTCTAATTAAATGGTGAGTGAGGTTTACTCACCGATGATTTTACTTGTCGAATATCCATTCTGATTCCATTCAGTCTCGTCTAGCATTAACTTGAATTGTTTCAACTAAATTCTTCTCGAATGGATTATGCCTAATGATCAGATGATTTTATATTTATCGATTAAACGATTTTCCCATTAATTAACTACTATATTAAATAAATTAAATATTGACTAAATAATTTATTTAATTACCTTCCTCATTTTCTTTTAATTTCAGCAGCTTTCCCAACTGCTTTCAGCCCCTTCAAAAATCTGCTCCATTCTCTACGGCATTCTGTCGAACACCTGACATCTCCTCCATCCTGCTGCCAAACCACGAACTCCATCACCAAAGTCTGACCCAAGAACTGAACCCAGTACCCTTCGCACCCTTCAATACTTGTTTTCATCGCCAGAACCCTATCGCGAAGTTCAATAGGCCGAAACCCCATCGCAACTTCTCCTCTTCACCTCAGCTCACCTCGACCACTCCAAGCTTGAGTGCAGCCGCAACAGTACCACCCAACTCCCCAAATGATTTCCGCGATACTCAAAATTCCCGTGTCCTAAATTTTCGAATTCCAAAGAGAACCCAAAAAATCGCGAGCACCCCCCCTCCCCCACGTCGAAGTCGAGTTTCAGAGCACTCTCGGTTGTGGATTCATTTGATTCTTGAGGGTGCGGCACCATTTTTCTTTTGAGGATTTGCTGAAGCTTTCGGAAATTTTGAGGAAATGAAGAAAATGAAAAAATGAAATTGATAAGGAGATGGTTACGAATTTGTAAAGGTAGTGTGCGGTTATGTTTTGAACAGCAAGCCATTATTTTTGTGGAGGTAGGGATGCCAGCGATTTCGAATTGAACTGTGTGGCCTATTTTTCTTCTTCATTGTTGTTTAGTTTAGGTCCACACAAAAGGAATTTTCTTATGTTATTTTATTTTATTTAGTTTTGATCCGGTATCCTAAAATAAAACATCCATGATTCTGAACTCCTTTCTGAACCGAACAACTGACAATTTCAGGGTTATATTACCATTCCGAACACACTGGAACGAGCTATGCAGTCTAATTATATCGTCTGAATAAGATATTAATTTAATTCGATATAAATTAAATTCAAACAATTTATTCAATCAAAAATAAATAAATATTATTTCCGTTATAAATTCAAATAGAATTTCATATTGATCATCTGAACTGAATTAAATTCAGTATAAAACTTGGATTTAATTAACTTCGAATTTCGATAACTTTAATGTATTCGATAATAAATCAGAATTGATTATTAAATCGATAACTCCAATAAAAAATTCCATTTATATTATTAACTCAATATTTAAATCTGTATTAGATAGTTAAAATTAACCCATCAGAATGCGGGTCATTACAATCTTCCCTACTTATAATAATTTCGTCCTCGAAATTGCTAAGGTAGAAAAAGTGCTACAAACCCATTTATCTTTTCAAAACTTATTGATGTTGATACTCAACATTTCAAACTTCCTTACGTAACCCTCTTTTGAATAAATTCCTATTCGATAACTCCTCCCTTCGAATAACTATATTCGATAATGTCTCTTTCGAATAACTAGATTCGAAAACCTTTCTTCGAATAAACTATATTCGATTTACTCTATTCAATTTACTCTTATCAATTAACTTTATTGGATTTAACTCTTTTCTATTAACTCCATCGAATAACTAAATTCGATAACTCCTTCGAATAACCAATATTCTATAACTAATATTCAATTAAATCCTAACTCGATTAACTATGTTCAATTTACTCTATCTGGTTAACTCTAAATTTGAATAACAAATATTCAATAAATTCTAATTGAATAACGAATATTCAATTAACTCTACGGATTAACCCTAACTGATTAACTCTAACTGGTTAATTCTTACTCTAATCGATTTATCCTAACTCTAATCGATTATTTCAACTCAAATCAAATTCTCCTATTCGAATAACTCCTATTGGATAACGTTTATTCATTTATAAAGATTTACTTTTAGTAACGGTTCTTCACTTTATAAATCTTCTCTTTAATAACGTTACTTCACTTATACAAGTGTGGCGTACCCCTTCTATTTAAAACTATCGGTGTTAAAAACCAATATCTTTTCTCTATATAAGTTCAGACTTATATATTCCATTTATCGAATGATAAATATTCATTTTAATTTATAAACTGTTATTTATAAATTAATCTTTTCTATTTATCTGTTAAAAACAGATTTCCATTTTCTATTCATCTTCTAAATATTCCTTTGATTAAATTCTATTTATTTAACAAATAAATATCTCATCTATAACATTCTATTTATTTTCTATAAATAAATATTTCCATTGAATCTATTTGTAAATGTTTTACAAATATTCTCTTCTAAATTCTATTTGTAAATGTTTTTACAAATATTTCTCCTTATATTTGTTTGCACATAACTTCCTTTGTATTTGTGTTACAAATATATTTCCTTTATATTTCCCAATTCATATTTCATTCACATGATTTTACTCAATTTATTCGTTTCGATCCATTTAACTTACTTAAGTTAAATTTAATTTCAACCATTCAAATTCCCATTAACTAGTTGCAAATTAACCGTTTTGCCGATTTCACCCCTTTTTATTTGAATATAACTTGTTCAAATATATGTCAACTTAATTATAAACTAATCTAGTTATAATTTTAACTCGAGTTATATATTCGATTTCGAATATAAATTCTCAATTTCTTTCACTTATCCAAAAACTCAATTTCGATTTAAATTTCCTTTAACTAATTATTCTCAAATTTAGTTAATTCTATTTAACCATTTAAAATATGATTTTTGTCTTAAAAATCATCTCACTTACTTCACTGGAGTTCATATTTATTTTATAACTCAAGTCTATATTTTCTCATGGCCATTCGGATTTTATTTACTTTAAAAATCCTTTTACTTATATATATAAACCATTATGGTTTTTAATGGTTTCTGGCGCTGCTTTTCTAAAAATTTGATTTTGACATAACTCGAAATCTATACGACGAAATCTAGATTTTTCTCCTTCATTAGAAAACTATTATTCAACCGGTCCCGACGATTCTTGTTTCAAAGAATTCCGACTTCAATTGAGTTCTGAATATTAAATTGAAGTTCGAATCGCCAATTTACGAACTGCCGCGCTATGACGAGCTCGTTTTAATTATATTTATAAATATAAACGTTTTAACTTTGTTTATAATAAATTCAACTCCATTCTGATATATTTTAATATATATCAAATCCATTTCATAATATTCGTGATTTATTTCACTTCTAATATTCAAATCCTATATATTTACAATATTCAAATTCCATTTGAATTTCTTTATTCCAACTCATTTGAATTTCCTTCTATTCAATTTCTACTTCAATTCCTTATCTTCAAATTCTATTTGAATTTCTTGTCTTCAATTTCTATTTGAAATCCTTTATTCAAAACCCATTTCAAATCCCTTATTCAAATTCCATTTGAAATCCTTTATTCGATTTCTATTTAAATTCCTTTGTTCAATTTCTATTTGAAATCCTTTGAATTTAAATTCTATTTCAAACTCTATATTTTCTTGAATTCTAATATTCAATCTCCACTTTATATTCTCTTTGAAATTCTACTTAACCAAATTCCATTTGAATTCTAATATTCAAATCTCTATTTGACTTTTCTTTATTCAAATCCATTTGAATTCCTTTGAATTCAAATTCCATTTCAATTTTTCTTATACAATTTCTATTTGAATTTCCTTTATTCAAACTCATTTGAATTCCTTTGAATTCAAATTCTATTTCACTTCTATTTGAATTATATATATATATATTCAAATTCCTTTATTTTACTTCTATTTGAAATCTATATTCCCATTCCTATTTCAAAATTCCTTTGAAGTAATATAAATATATACACATATTTATATCTATCTCAAATTCAAAACATTTGAATTTTCAAACAACTTGCTTCTTTTAAACAAATTTCCATCAAAAACTTTTCTAAGGCAGCAATTCATCACTTAGAAACTCGAAAATGAACACTGGTGATGTTGCGACCATCATCAGAATTATTTCCCAGCTACTGAATGAGTTCAGTGCTTTATTTCTTTCAAAACCCATTTAGAAAAATATTTTCCAAACTCCCAGGATTTAAAATTATGAATTCTGGTTGGAATTCAATTTCAATTTATCTCATTTGTATATTTGATTTCATATACAAATTCAATTGGTTATACATCTATTTCTGTTTTATAATCTAATTCGATTATATTCCTAACAATCAACTTAACCATTTAAAAACAATATTGTGTCCAATCTTCTGTTCAAGTGTTTATAAATTCCTATCGACTTCGTGGCGTCCCACGATTCGACCAAAATTTATAATCCACTCAACAGACTAGTCAACACAATATAAAACAATTTTTATATCAAATAACAAATACGCTCTCTCGTATATATATACGCTCAACTCATTCTAGGATACTACTAATCCTATCTCTAATGAGCACATTCCAACAAGCCTAGGTATTCGCTCAACCTAAGCTCTGATACCAACTGTAATGACCCAGATTTCCATAACATCAGAGTTGACTATATACATCATACGTCCAACCCAAATATCACGAAAATACGAGACATTTTTTTTAGAAGAAAGAGGTAGAAGAAGAACAGAAATAACAACACAGAATCTCGCATCGCAGCGGAACAAAATATAATATATCACATCTTTGAAATACAAAATCTTAACTGTATATTATACACTTATCAGAGTACAACACTTACAACATAACGGAACAACTATAACTGGATAACGCTGAAGCCTCCTGCTCCAAGCTCCTTTAGATAGATCTGTAAAATCCTGAACTACTTGACTGCCCGTACAAATTTAGGCACCCAAGAGTTTAGGTAGAACAAAACAAAATAAACTCCGGGTCAGTCATGGGACTGGTATGAGTAAACAGTTTAAAACAGTTTCAGAAACTAAATGATATCTCATAAGACCACGCCGTATAACACGGAACGGGTTTTTCCCTTATGAGAATCCAAACACTTGACTTATCTTTATATCAAAACTCTTTTGATATTATAATAATGTCTAAATCAAGTAAATAACAATCTAGTGGAACGTTTGCATCTCACGTTCCACATATATATACAATCAAAACCGCAAGCACGTATTGGGTAATGGATTTCCAACTATGACAAGGTATGGAATCACCTTCCGCTGGTATATCTCTAGAGGAGAATACACCAAGTTCAACAAGAACATCTTGCAACTCAGCCACACATGACCGACCACTCATTTCGCTTGAGTGTATCGAATGTATATCACCAACGATTGGGATCAGCAACCGTTTCCCGAATGGGACAGCATCGACAATAGATTTTTAGAAGTAAATGAAACTCTAGATCAGGTGATTATACAGCCTAATAGGTGCGACCTACATAGCCATGCTGCTTGCCCGATTTCTGTCATTTATCGGATGATGAGGCTAGAAGCTACGCTTTATCATCACACCAGATTCACTTCGAATGCCACATCGTCAAATCCATCAAATCACCGATTGACGTCCTTAACAGTACATTACGTGTTAGCTAAAAGAAGTTTCCTTCTCCGCTTCCACTCTTGGTACGGTTGAAGAAATCAATGTACGTGACCTTTCTGGAAATACTCTGTCAGACATTCATCCATACACGTCACCCAGGAACAGGATGAACTGAAGGCACTATTTCTATTAATAGAAAAAGTCCTTGCACTCTACTCCGTCTTCGATTATCTTTATATAATCTGATTCGCACGCTACTGCCGATATGGAGTGGTTCTTCGGATAATAATCCAACCGGTCTCTCCATATTGACAACGATGGTCAAAACTTCGATAGTCTGTGATTTAACTATCGAATAAAAACAAGTGTTTCGATAGTCGATGATTTAACTATCGAATAAAACAAGTGTTCATCCAAACATCCAACAATTACTGAACCTTTAATTAATATTCCATTAATTAAATCTCTTTTCTATTTCTTTATCAATATTTGTTAATCAAATATTTCAATAACCATATTGGCCTTATACGTTCTTTGGAAAACATTTCCATATATCGCCTTCCTTTATTTTCTATACTAGGAAATATTCATTATTCTATTTCCAAGCTTTGCACATATTTGGGTTAAAACAGATGTTGTATAAAACATCGTTACGACAACCCAAATACAGTATTTAACTAATTCTTATTCCACATTGATCTTCGAGCCTGAGTCTTGCTACTTATCGGTATATCATGAAATCAACCAAGTTGGGGTATAATTACCTCTCAGACCTTGACTGAATAACATTTAACGTCAAAACAGACAAGACTACTTACTCGAATAATCAATACCATACAACTGATTATTCACCTTTAAACACATATACATTTTCTCTTTCTATACCTACGAGATTTTATTCTTATACTTCCCTTTTTATTTTACTATTCTATTTCTAAGTTCGTTTTCTAATCGACTTCTATATATTTTGATATGTTAATTTCTAACTATCAAATTATCTTAAAAATATTCTATCTCCTTAAATTCCCGGAAAAATTCGCCATAACCTCCTTTGTACCGGGAGCATCGGGAAATTTCAAATAGCTTTCCCGGTCCTTCTTATCTCAAAAAGAAAAAGAAAAAGCCAAGCGGCTTGCCGATACGGCGCATAAAATCTCATATGGAAATTTAATACGTACCTTTTGTCGGGCATTCTATTTATTTCACTTCTATACTTTATTCCAAACCTGTCTCCTGTATATTTATGCATGTCCAATCTATTTTTAACTATACCAATCGTTTTAACTCAATTTGTTAATTAAATCTGTTGCTTAACCTTTCAGTCTATTTCACCTTCATATTTGAACATGACATGTTCAAATATATTTTAACTGCATATTAACAAATTCTAATTATGCTTATACTCTCGTTTCCTTATCGACTACTCTATTCAAATTCCAATTTAATTCTATTTGAATTCTCTTTATTTAAACTTCATTTGAATTCTATTTTCAAATTCTATAGTTTAAAGTCCATTTGAATTCTATATTCAAATCCTATAGTTAAAGTCCATTTGAATTCTATATTTCAAATTCTATAGTTAAAAGTCTATTTGAATTTGATTATTCAAATTCTATAGTTAAAATCTATTTGAATTTGATTATTCAAATTCTATAGTTAAAATCTATTTGAATTTGATTATTCAAATTCTATAGTTTAAAGTCCATTTGAATTTCTATATTATTTATAAACAACGTTTATAACTTCAATTCAAATCCCACCTTTCCATTTATAAACAAAGTTTATAAATTCAATTCAAACCCCATATTTTCATTTATAAACAACTTTATAAATTCGATTCAAATTCCATATTTCCATTTATAAACAACTTTATAAATTCGATTCAAATTCCATCCTTTCATTTATAAACAAAGTTTATAAATTCAATTACTTGTTTATATATATTCAAAACAAGTTAATGTTTCTATACTTCATTTAAAATTCAAATTCTATTTATAAAAATAGAATTCGCCTTTAAATTTCAAATACCCTTTTTGATATTTTTATAAATCAATATTCAAGCTCTAGTGGTATTTTCAACAATCAGATCAACCAATTTTCAATCACTTGATTTTTAACACATCATATAGGAATATATATGAAATCAAACAAACAACAAACATATAATATATTTTGAGGAATCCAGTTGGATTCCTCCAACCTGTTGTCCTGCATCCACAGACGTTAGCACATAAATAATACCCATCCTGCTTCGAGGCAGGATATCGCGGTATAGAAGGTCATCCACTAATCATAGCGTGGGGCGTATAGGGTAATCATCCGCTATGGTACCGCGGGCATCCGCTAATGATACTGCGGGAATCCAACCAATCATCAACCCAATATATATATATATAATAGTCCTAAATAACTAATATATATTTTAAATCAACCAACAATATTTAAACAAGCATAGCAATTATTTTTAACACTAGAAATAATTCTAATTAAATGGTGAGTGAGGTTTACTCACCGATGATTTTACTTGTCGAATATCCATTCTGATTCCATTCAGTCTCGTCTAGCATTAACTTGAATTGTTTCAACTAAATTCTTCTCGAATGGATTATGCCTAATGATCAGATGATTTTATATTTATCGATTAAACGATTTTCCCATTAATTAACTACTATATTAAATAAATTAAATATTGACTAAATAATTTATTTAATTACCTTCCTCATTTTCTTTTAATTTCAGCAGCTTTCCCAACTGCTTTCAGCCCCTTCAAAAATCTGCTCCATTCTCTACGGCATTCTGTCGAACACCTGACATCTCCTCCATCCTGCTGCCAAACCACGAACTCCATCACCAAAGTCTGACCCAAGAACTGAACCCAGTACCCTTCGCACCCTTCAATACTTGTTTTCATCGCCAGAACCCTATCGTGAAGTTCAATAGGCCGAAACCCCATCGCAACTTCTCCTCTTCACCTCAGCTCACCTCGACCACTCCAAGCTTGAGTGCAGCCGCAACAGTACCACCCAACTCCCCAAATGATTTCCGCGATACTCAAAATTCCCGTGTCCTAAATTTTCGAATTCCAAAGAGAACCAAAAAAATCGCGAGCACCCCCCCTCCCCCACGTCGAAGTCGAGTTTCAGAGCACTCTCGGTTGTGGATTCATTTGATTCTTGAGGGTGCGGCACCATTTTTCTTTTGAGGATTTGCTGAAGCTTTCGGAAATTTTGAGGAAATGAAGAAAATGAAAAAATGAAATTGATAAGGAGATGGTTACGAATTTGTAAAGGTAGTGTGCGGTTATGTTTTGAACAGCAAGCCATTATTTTTGTGGAGGTAGGGATGCCAGCGATTTCGAATTGAACTGTGTGGCCTATTTTTCTTCTTCATTGTTGTTTAGTTTAGGTCCACACAAAAGGAATTTTCTTATGTTATTTTATTTTATTTAGTTTTGATCCGGTATCCTAAAATAAAACATCCATGATTCTGAACTCCTTTCTGAACCGAACAACTGACAATTTCAGGGTTATATTACCATTCCGAACACACTGGAACGAGCTATGCAGTCTAATTATATCGTCTGAATAAGATATTAATTTAATTCGATATAAATTAAATTCAAACAATTTATTCAATCAAAAATAAATAAATATTATTTCCGTTATAAATTCAAATAGAATTTCATATTGATCATCTGAACTGAATTAAATTCAGTATAAAACTTGGATTTAATTAACTTCGAATTTCGATAACTTTAATGTATTCGATAATAAATCAGAATTGATTATTAAATCGATAACTCCAATAAAAAATTCCATTTATATTATTAACTCAATATTTAAATCTGTATTAGATAGTTAAAATTAACCCATCAGAATGCGGGTCATTACAATGCATACCATGAGAAGAGTGAATAGATCGAAGAATGAAGTATGGGAGCGGATCAGATCCTCCCTCCATTCCGATCCGGATCGGACTGTTCCCTGCACTTTTCCAGCAAGCGGTTTTACGCCACTCGACGGCGTTTTCGACCATTCCAACTATTCTAATCAATCACAAAGCATACTATACAGTCATAGCAACATGCATAATCAACCACAAACATCAAAACATCAATATGATAGGTTAAAATGGATCAAACATACCCAAAACCCCATATTTCCCCTTAAGCATGTTTAGGTGAAACTAATGATGTGATTAGCAAAACTTAACCAAATTAACCCAAATTCATATCAGAGGTCTAAAACATCATTTCAAATTTTATAAATATTTTTCCAGAATTTTATCATGTTTAAATTTGCTAATTAACACTAATTACCCTTAATTAGCCATAATTAGTGAGGAACTATGCAAATCACTCACCTTAGCCACAAATAAACTAAGATCTGAAATAAATCTCTGATTTAATGCGAATCCCCATGCTAAACAGCAGCTCCAATGTTGATTTGGTGTAGATCTCTCTTGAGTTGGTGTTGCTAAGCTTAATCCTTGATTAGAAGATGATTTGGAGGTGATTTAGAGGTTGGAGGCCATTTTTAAGGTTTCTTGGAGATAAGTGGAGGCTAGAAAACTGAAATGGAATGATTCTCTAACCCTTTTTAGCCTCCCCATAGCCCTAATCACCCTATTTGGCCCGGTTAAGCAGTTTTTCACCTTCCAAACCTTATTTCAGTCATATCTCCCAAACGGTAAGTCCGTTTTTCACATGTGACCACTCTACGGAAACGTAAACCATCAAACGAATCTAATGGAAGTGGTTTCAGGTCAAAATTTCTTTCCAATCAAAAGTTATGGCCAAAACAAGATTAGCTAGGGGCAAAATGGTCATTTAAAAATCGACAAAAATCATGAACATGGGAAATGAGTCAAATGGTTGTTTCCCAAAGTTACATGACCATACGACTTCATATGGGGAAGAAATAAATATTCTACGATCCTCCGATGCGTAGAATGCGGGCTGTTACTGTTACCTGCCACTGTCTTTCAAAACTAGGTCACGAATTTGCGCGCGAATCGTTGCATGAGATGTTGTTCAGGTTGTACCACAATGTAGAGGAAGGGGAGGCGCACCTGCATGCGGTGGTGGGCCCAGTTCGATCGCCGGTGGACGGCACGACGACGGCTGGAAGGGTCGGACTTTGGAGCGATGGATCTCCACGAATACACCACGATGAAATGCAATATTTATATGGATTTGATGCTTGAAAAATTCTATACAAAATCCTTAATTGGAGCTTCGAATTTTAGGAGTAGTTCAGGAGAAATCGAGGAAAGAAGGTGGAGCATGGTTTCCGCCGTCGAGTAGAGGGGCCATCGTTTTTTTTTGGATAATGTGGATAATGGACGGAGAAATATGATAGGCCCAATATTTTATATTATATTTTTAATTTAATTTAAATCCAAAAATACCCTTTTGTGCATACGGGCTCCAAATCAAACCCAACGACTGTCGCCCCTAGCTAAATACCCTCATTTTGGACATAATGGAATATGTTTCGTAGGCCCATTCGACTGTTTCAGTCAGTTATTCTTCAAATTAAAATATAAAACATTCAAATATGGATTTGAACGTACATTTTAATTTGTCGGGGCCACATACTGATTCCAAAAATTTCCGAAAAATAAATCTTGCTATGTTTGGATGGTATGGTCCTAACAAAATTAATTTCGTCGAATATGGATACCGTTTTTGTAAAATGAAAATTTTCTGGTCGATCCAATTCAAACCGAAATTACCAAACGCGTTTTCCTTTGCCACGCTCACATATCAACTCTAAAAATTATGGAATTTAAACTAGTAATAATTTGACATTCCGGATCCAACCAAAGTGGATTCGTTGAAAACGGAGGTCATTTGCAAAATGTCTATTTTTAAGGGCTATATTTATCCCATATCGACTATTCTGAATATTCAACTGGCCATAGCTTTTTATTCCTGCTATGAAATTTCAATTTTTCAGATCCGCTAGAAAGATATAATCAAACAGATTTAAATCTTTTTGGTTTTACTGAAATCCGATTTATTTTGAAACCTGTATATCAAAGTTCAAAATTAAATTTTCAAACTACCACACCATTTCAGGCTCGTTATATAATTAAAATAAATTTATTCATTTTAACTTCATTTAAAATTAATTTTTTAGTCGTTATTATTTAAACTAAATCATTTTAAATTTATTTAAATAGCCAAAATAAAAATTTAAATTGGTTCTGATTTTCTGGGTTGTTACAGAGCGAATTACGGTTCGGTCAACGTCGGAACTGGATGGTATGGCTAGAATTCTGGCGTGCCGACCGGAATTTTGAACCATGATTGAAACTTGTGGAGGCGTGGTTTGTTTTAGTGTCACTTTCATCTTTTTGATGCCCGCTCAGAACCAACGACGATCTTGACACGCCTCATAGGATAGAGGGAGGGGACGTCCAAACCTTGCTGAGGAACATTCAATGGTACCTCCAAACCTTGTTTAGGATATCATTGAATGTGGCTATATATATATATATATATACACATTTACGTATATATAGAGTCAGTTAACATACTAACCCACATAACCTAAAACAAACTAACATAAACTAGAAACAGAACGTGAGATACATAAACCCAAGCACAAACTGAAATAAAAGAAAAATGATATAAAGGAAGACCCATGATTAGATCTACTTTGTCCCAGTGTCGAATTTCTGCTTCATACACCTAACAGACTTCTTCATGCATTCCATATGTTCTGCACGATCCTCGTTCTTCAAGCTATAAGTGAGCTACGGTAATACATCAAACTCGATCTCCACTTTATGAGTAGAATTTACTAAGAAGCAACTACACGTTCTGCTTTCCACTTACCATCCAATCTTATTTCCTAAATTTTAATGATACCTGTAAAATACTCATGAATCTATTCCACTTCTTCAACACATTAGTGTCCTCTCCAATCGGTTTTATTAACTGATTTCTAAGTAAATCATTTATCTTTTGCATAATTGTAATCCAAATATTTTAAAGCTCCGTTAACATGCGAAAAACTGTGTAACGTTGCATCAAATAGAGAAATCCAAAATTCCATCAGATTATGTAACAGTTTACCGAACAGGAAGGTTCACGATATTGATAGCCAAATGGGCAAATAACCAACAAAAAAATATAGCTCCCTTGTAGAACACTTCATATTCCTTTACAACCTCGTCAAATTTTCTTGTGCTCAATATCCAGGCAAATTTCTACAGCGCTAGTTTTAGCCGTTGTGATTTTCTTGCTCAATGCATTTCAACCATTATCAGGGACTTTACTAAATGTACGTCTATTTAATAATATCGTGCTCCATGACCTAACCAAATTTCTACCTGAGTTTAATCACTATTTTTTAAACTGTAGCCTAATTTACTTTTATTAATCGTATCACTTGGAAACTTACAAAATTTTGTGCTTATAACTTTGGAAATAATTCTTTTTTTGGATAACAGTTAAACATACTCCATGTGAAAGAATGAATCATCATTTCATTTTTGATGCACCTTGAATTGGAGTGTTAAATTATCCATATTCAATAATTTATAGTTCGATCAACAGAAGTGTAACACCCCCCCTCCGCTAGGGTCACTCACAAAGGGAATGCACTAGTTTTGGTGGAGTATTATCAAGGTAAACATACACAAAGATATCACAAGGCAGAACATAAATAAAGCAGTGGTAGAAATTAAAAACAAAATTTTTATTACTTTCAAGAAAAGAGTCAAAACCTAATATATCCAAGGTACAAATTATTCCATTACATCAAGTTACAAATAAAGAAGCATAAACTTAAGATAACAAAAGTAAATTATTCCCCATAAATAACAGAAGTGCAGCCATAGCATAGCTCAAGACCAAACCGTACATGAGCTGATAGAAAGCAAGCAAAATCCAAGCTAAGAGCTAGTGTTTCCTCCCTGAGAACCAGGGGGGAAACGAAAGAAAAAGAGACGAAAGAAAAAGGGTCAGTCATAAATACTGGTAAGTCCTAGTGACTTTCAGTATAAAAACTAGTAAAGTTAACAAGATATGAGTAAACGGAAAGTAAACATAGGGATGATAATAAGACTGGCAAGATAACTAAGATATCAAGATAAATCTAGCATCGCATATTCAAGATTCGCTGCACCAACCGTACTAGTATTCTAACCCATGTCAAGTATTAACCAGGAAATGATCCCTTGGCCCAATATCATGAAATGACCCATTACAGGGTCCTACAGAACGACATACTAATCGATCGGCTCTCTACAAGTTCTAGCTCGTCATGTGTCTGTGTCATACGACCCAATCATGAAATGTAGTCACTTGTGCTAGGTCCACCATAGGGTGTATCAAGCCCTAGGGTGCCAACCACCGACATGAATCAAGCACGCACAGTGTAAACCTATTGGTGCCCAATGCCTGCTTTTTCAACTCCGGACTACGTGCACGACCATAGTCCGCCTGAACCTACAATGGCGCACCTACTCAGCCGTCGTTCTAGTTGCTTACAATCAGCCCAGTAATTGTGCCCTACCATGCCTAGTCCCAGGGCATCGTGATACATCTAAGTGGGTTACTGCTGAAAAGGACCGCGTAACTAGGGTTTCCAATGGGTTAAGTGTTGTCATTCAAATTCGTGACTTAACCTTATCCAAATCATGTATCAAGTTGGTTAAGTGTGTTCAAGCGGTTCATGACTTAACCCTATCAAATCATCGTGTCAAATTGGTTAAGTATATTCAAGTGGTTCATGAATTAACCCTATCCTGTGGCATAAATTCATTAATGCACCCCAACCTCTCACATTAGACTAGTTGTTGTGGTCACTGGATTTGTCGGGCGGTTCCGGGCAGATTTACACCACAACGTAGTCTAACCTCGGGTTTTAGGTGCGATATGACCAACTACCCATATTGGATCCTATTGTTTGCAGTCATTGGATTCGCCAGGTTCCGGGTCGATTTACACTGCAAACTCAACCCAACCTCGAGTTGGCCATTTTCAAGTTTATTCTAAGTGTCATGTCCCGGTTCAAGTTTCGAGTCTAAATTCATGTCAAGTTTTCATGTCATGTTTCATGTCAAATCATGTCAAGTTCATGTCCATATCCAGGTTCAAGTTATAACAATGTTCACGTTTCAAGTTTATAGTAAATTCAGGTTTTCCTAAACTACCCAAATTGTATTCCCATCGCACGTGAATTCGAATCGATACAAACAAATCTAATTAGGGAATAACATAGAAAGAACGGGCATAAGGTGGCAAAAGTGATTATAAGTCAGGCATGGTATAACTTGAGATAAATAACTACAACAATAATAGCATATGGAATAGTGGTCTCAAATATCTAACCTAGCAAAATAGGGTGATAGTCATGGTAACAGTTGACATAAGATAATAACCTCAAACTTGTGAATAACAACTAATTCAACATCACAGGCATGTTAACATCATGGTCATGAGGGGTTTAGGTTTACAACATGTTTAGGCCCCAAATCAATTTCATATAAATATTACCACAAGTCAAGATTCAAGATGAATAGATCCAAGTGAACAAATAGTAGATCCAAAATACTAGATTCAAAATGAACAATGATAGGTCCAAGATATACAATGATAGGTCCAAGATGATTGTCATACTTATGTTCAATTTCAATTTACAACATGTCCATATTAAGTTTAAAGTTTAGATCTAAAAGTAACCGGGGCTTACAGATCATGGTTTGAGAATTAGAAAACAAAGAGGCGATGTTGAATTTCGAGTCTAACAGAAATCCCCCAAACAGCAATACTCTACACGTAGCCTTGTTGGAGAAGAAGCAATTCCTTTTTCTCTAACTTTTCAACCAGAGTTTTAGCAGCATAAGACCAGAGAGAATTTGTGTAGAGAGACTAGAGTTAGGGGCTGTTTATATAGGGTCAGGCCAACGAATCTAGACAGAAATCGGACTAGAAACATCAGAGTGAACTCTGACTCAAAAATGGGCTCGGCAACCAGGTCGACACCTAGGTCGATACCCAGGTCGACTCTATGGTCGACCTGGTCTTGGGTAGGTCGACTCTATGGTCGACCCCCAGGTCGACCTGGTCCTGGGCGGGAAATTTCCCGCCCGGTCCGTTCTGGGGTTTGAATTCAAAATTTGAATTCGAATTCTGAGCTGTTTTGAACTTAAAAATTTCTGAAAACTTCGAAGGGTCATAACTTGGTCATACAGACTCCGGTTTTTGAAAACTCGGACTCGTTTCCAAGTAGAATTTCGAGACGAACGTAATGGCGTAACCCATTGCCCTTGATTCTTATTTTAAAAATTAATTCTTACTTGATTTATAGTTATAACACGTTATCAAAATACGGGTTGTTACATCTCCCCTCCTTAAAGGATTTCATCCCCGAAGAATATATCCTACCATCCAATCATCCATCTACTCAAAACATCATACATAGGCAACCATTGTCCTTAAAAAAAAATTCTAGTGCTGTATGAACATATGCAGTAAGTGTGTGTATATGTGCTTATGTAATGCAAAAGATCAGGCGGTTACTGATTCAGTAAACCTCCTTAATGCAAAATATGTTAGTGTAATGAGTCCAACATGTATGAAAATTCCTAACATAATTTATAATCTCTACATTAGTGCACATAACATTCATTCATATGCAACATCCAAGTGATATCATAACAAGTTCCATCCATGTACAAGTATAAGCACTCATGCATATGCAACATGAAAATGTGACTGAGCCGATCTAATGCCTAATGTGTGTCATGCATCCACTAGCAATCACTTGCAAACACTTGCAAACATCATCCATAACATGTTTCAATCACATGTTTCAATCACATGTTTACAACCATATGGTTCTATCTAAGGTTCTCAAGCTAAGATCGAGATGATAACAAGATAAACATAGGTAGTAAAAGCATGATACGAAAGGTTTTCAAGTTTATAGGAAAAAGAGATCGAGAATGTACCCTCAAAAAGAAATGGGTAAAGCGTGCATATCTTCTCTTCGGTTTCCCAAGTTGCGTCTTCTTGGGCTTCACTCCATTGAAATTTAACTAGCTTGACTTCTCGATTTCTTAGCTTCTTGATCTTCGTTCCTAAGATACGAATCGGAACTCGCCTCAATGTTGCTTCTTTTTCCACTTCTACGCCTTCAAGGATGCTTGGCTCAACCACTTCGGCTGATTCATGTAAGCATTTTCGGAGATGCGAGACATGAAAGACATTGTGTACTCTGGCCAGCCTCTCGGGTAATTCTACCATATAGGCCATCCGACCAACCCTCTCAGTGATAGGGAACGGTCTTACGAACCTTGGTGCTAGCTTTCCAACCGCTCCAAAACCAACTACATTGCGTAAAGGAGAAACTTTTATAAAGACCATGTCTCTGACTTCGAACTCTAGGTCTGTCCTTCTCTTGTCCGCATAATATTTCTGTCTATCTTGGGCCGTTTTCATCCGTCTTCGTATCAACTCAACCTTCTCAGAAGTGTCCCTTATCATGTCGGGCCCAAGTATAAGCCTGTCTGTCGTCTCCCACCAACAAGTCGGCAACTTGCACGGTCTTCCATACAGGGCTTCGAACGGTGCCATTCCAATGCTAGCTTGGTAACTATTATTGTATGCAAACTCCACGAGAGGAAGATGATCTTCCCAAGTACCACCAAAGTCAAGAATGCACAGTCTCAAAAGATCCTCTAGTACCCTATTTACCCTTTCGGTTTGTCCATCCGTCTGTGAGTGATAGGCCGTGCTTAATCTCATTCGTGTACCCATTGCTTCTTGCAGACTATTCCAAAACTGGCTAGTGAAAATTGGGTAACGATCACTAACTATACTAGAAGGGACCCGTGCAACCGTACTACCTCTCGAAGGTAAATGGACGCTAGCCATGATGCGGTCCTCTTGCTTTTCACCGGAATGAAGTGAGCACTTTTCGTGAGTCTATTAACTATGACCCATTTGCTAGTATTTCCCTTCCTTGACCTAGGCAGTCCATCCACGAAATCCATCGAGATACTCTCCCGTTTTCATTGCGGAACCTCCAAAGGATGTAATAGCCCACCGGGAATCTTCGACTCGGCCTTTACTTGTTGGCACACCATGCACTTCGAAACGAACTCTGCCACGTCCTTTTTCATCCCAGCCCAAAAGAATATGCGTTTCATATCCCTGTACATCTTATCCCCTCCGGGATGTATAGTCATCTTCGTGTGGTGCGCCTCTTCGATAACTTTACTTACTAAGTCTCCCACTTGTGGGACACATAGCCTTCCATCACGCCTTAGCCATCCCTTGTCATCTATGGCATACCTACCGAGGTGACTTGACGTCTCACCACTAACCAGCTTGTCCATGTTTCGACTATCTGTGGGTCTTCCTTCTGTGAAGTCCCTACTTGATCTAAAAGTGTAGGTCTTAACTCAAGAGATGCTAACGTAACAGTCAATGACTCAACAGCAGGTGTAAAATCAAAGGTTGCTATAAACTCTAGACTTTTCCTTTCAACAAACAAGGGGCTCAAAGTCAACCTTTTCCTACTTAGCGCATCTGCCACCACGTTCCCCTTGCCAGGGGTATAAGCTATATCGAAGTCATATGATGCCAAGAATTCCATCCACCGCTGTTGTCTCAGATTCAAATCTTTCTGTGGGAAGAGGTACTTAAGCGATTTGTGGTCGGTATATAGCTCGAACCTCTCCCCTAGAAGATAATGGCGCCAAGATTTAAGTGCAAAAACGATCGCCGCCAACTCCAAGTCATGTGTGGGATAGTTCTTCTCATGAACTTAAAGTTGTCTACTCCCGTAGCAAATCACTTTCCCTTCTTGCATTAGGACTGCGCCTAATCCCATGCCACACGCATCTGTGTACACCGTAAACATCTTACCTCCACCGGGTAATGCCAAAACTGGAGTTGTGGTAAGGGCTCTCTTAAGTCTCTAAAAAGCAACCTCACATTCTATGTCCCATGCAAACGCTAGGTTTTTCTTCGTTAACCTAGTAAGAGGGGCTGAAATCTTAGCGAAGTCCTTAATGAACTTCTTATAGTAGCCTGCCAAACCGAGAAAGCTTCTCACCTCCGTTGTGTTCTTAGGAATTTTCCAGTCTTGCACCGCAAATACCTTTGTGGGGTGCACGGTTATGCCTTGCTTAGAAACTACGTGCCCAAGAAACCGAACTTCCCTCCTCCAAAAATGGCATTTGGAGAACTTAGCCTTTAACTGGTGTGCTCTAAGCGTATCCATGACTTCCTTGAGATGTCTAGCATGCTCTTCTTCATCCTTTGAGAAGATCAAAATATCGTCAACGAAAACCACTACAAACTTGTTAAGGAACTCCCGAAACACCCTAATCATCAAATATACAAAATACGTGGGTGCATTCGTTAACCCAAACGGCATGACGAGCCATTCGAAGAACCCATCTGGAGTCCTAAACGCAGTTTTGTCAATGCTATCCTCAGCCACTCTAAGCTGATGGAATCCTATGGCTAGATTGGGTTGTATGCTCCCTTAAGCTGGTCAAACAAATCGTCGATTCTTGGTAGTGGGTGCCTATTTTTCTTAGTTAGCTTGTTTAACTCACGATAATCAACGCATAGACAAAGCGAATCATCCGCCTTAGTAGCCAATACCACCGGAGCACCCCATTCAGAAATGCTTCGTCTTATGAAATTTTTCTCAAGCAACTCCTTAACTTGATTACTGAGCTCTCTTCTTTCTCGCGGGGCCATGTGCCTAACGGGCAATGAAACTGGCTTGGCATTATCAACAAGATAAATACAGAAATCTATCTCGTGTTTAGGTGGTAACCCCTTCACCTCATCAAAGACAGCTGGATATTCTCGGACTACTCTTACAGATTGCAAATTGTCGATGGACGAGTCAAGAGATTCAAGATAACACAACATGACCGGACCCTTAGGGTTACAAGAAATTTCAAGGGTATTACCAAGGCGAGTCATGAGCCTCACTACCCTTCGTTCACAATCAAGAATGGCTCCATAATTGGACAGCCAATCCATACCTAGGATCAAACTGTATGCCATAAATTCGAGAACATAAGCATTACACGCGAATTCTACGCTTAAGATAGAGATCCTCAAATCCACACATATCATAGATAAATGAGTCGAGCCCCCAATTGGATTTGAAACACTAACGGGATCCTCAACTAGACTAGTACTTAGGTCAACAATATCAGAAGAAATAAAAGTATGCGATGCGCCAGAGTCAAATAAGGTTCGAACAGGAAAGTCAGAAATGTAAACAAGGTTTTCTACGGAAATATTACTACCTCGGTCAAGAGCTGGAGTGGTGTTGAGAGCATGCAACTTCCCTCCAAAAGGTCCTGCTCGCTGGGTCTGCCCTTGCCCCTGTCCTTGCTTCTTAGGGCAATACTTGCTGATGTGTCTAGTATCTCCACAATAAAAGCATTCACCCAACTTTCTCTTCTTCTTTCTACAGTCTTTAGCTAGATGTCTCGTAATACCACAAAAGTTACACTTCCTTGTCTCACGTGCCTTGTTATTATTGTTGTTGTTGCCCTTGTTATTCTTGTTATTCTTGTTGCCTCCCTTCTTGAAGTCAACTTTCTTATTCTGAGTCTCATTAGGCTTAACCTCCTTCTTGCTATTCTTGTCTTCCTCGTGAAGTAGAGCCATATCCACCAAGCTTTCA
The DNA here is from genome assembly GCA_030737875.1 of Allium sativum. Classification (NCBI taxonomy): domain Eukaryota; kingdom Viridiplantae; phylum Streptophyta; class Magnoliopsida; order Asparagales; family Amaryllidaceae; genus Allium; species Allium sativum. Next base: position 186,473,727 of record CM060911.1, read on the forward strand.
AAGGTCGCCCGCATGGGTATATGGGTTATGGCCAAACTGTGTAGTGGCTCGTTCAATCCCCGAGCAAAGCGTACAGCCTTTTTCTGGGCCGTGTTGACCAAGTCCAAACCGAACCGAGCAAGCTGATTAAACTTATTCACGTACTCCCTAACAGACATGTCCCCTTGCTTGAGTGTTAGGAACCTCTCCATCTGAAGGTTCTCTTCTGTTGACGATAAGAATTTAAGCCCAAACCTCTCTCTAAAGTCTGCCCAAGTCTCAATTGGCCTGGTAGCGTTGGTGACTTCCCACCAAAATGCAGCTTCCTCTTTCAACAACCATGCTTCCAACTGAACTTTCCTATGGTCCTCCACATCAAAGATAATAAACAAGTCTTCAGTCTCCTTTAGCCAGTTTCGTGCCTCAACAAAGGTTTCAGTTCCAATGAAGTTCTTGCCGCCCATTGCTTTAAAGCCCTTGCATATTTTGGCAAAAGCGGTACCAGGAGGAAGAGGAGGAACCGCGACCACTGGGGGAGGAGGAGGAGGGATGTCTGCCAGGCCCGCGTCGTTGGCCCTAGCTTCTAAGTACCTTCGGAACCATTCATGTACGGGTACTCCCTCAGGAAGGTTAAGATCAGACATGCTGAAAAACGAAAAGAAAAAGATTCGAACGAGGAAACAAAGGAAAGTGCAAATGGATTTTAGGGAATACCCTTTTTAAACATAAAACTTCTATTGAAAAATGCTTCTTTATAAACGGTTTTGGAAAATAGTTTTAGAAGGTTTTTAAAACTTTTGCCCCGTCTTGTAACCTTCTGCTCTGATACCAAATGTAACACCCCACCTCCGCTAGGGTCACTCACAAAGGGAATGCACTAGTTTTGGTGGAGTATTAGCTAGGTAAACATACACAGAGATATCACAAGGCAGAACATAAATAAAGCAGCGGTAGAATTTAAAAACCAAATTTTTATTACTTTCAAGAAAAGAATCAAAACCTCATATATCCAAGGTACAAATTATTCCATTACATCAAGTTCCAAATAAAGAAGCATAAACTTAAGATACCAAAAGTAAATTATTCCCCATAAATAGTAGAAGTGCAGCCATAGCATAGCTCAAGACCAAACCGTACATGAGCTGACAGAAAGCAAGCTAAATCCAAGCTAAGAGCTGGTGTTTCCTCCCTGAGAACCTGGGGGGACGAAAGAAAAAGAGGCAAAAGAAAAAGGGTCAGTCATAAAGATTGGTAAGTCATAGTGACATTCAGTATAAAAACTAGTAAAGTTAATAAGACATGAGTAAACGGAAAGTAAACATAGGGATGATAATAAGACTGGCAAGATAACTAAAATATCAAGATAAATCTAGCATCGCATATTCAAGATTCGCTGCACCAACCGTACTAGTATTCTAACCCATGTCAAGTATTAACCATGAAATGATCCCTTGGCCCAATATCATGAAATGACCCATTACGGGGTCCTACAGTACGACATACTAATCGATCGGCTCCCTACAAGTTCTAGCTCGTCATGTGTCTGTGTCATACGGCCCAATCATGAAATGTAGTCACCTGTGCTAGGTCCACCATAGGGTGCCAACCACCGACACGAATCAAGCACGCACAGTGTAAACCTACTGGTGCGCAATTCCTACTTTTTCAACTCCGGACTACGTGCACGACCATAGTCCGCCTGAACCTACAATGGCGCACCTACTAAGCCGTCGTTCTGGTCGCTTACAATCAGCCCAGTAATCGTGCCCTACCCTGCCTAGTCCCAGGGTATCGTGATACATTTAAGTGGGTTACTACTGCAAAGGACCGCGTAACTAGGGTTTCTAACGGGTTAAGTGTTGTCATTCAAATTCTTGAATTAACCCTATCCAAATCATGTATCAAGTTGGTTAAGTGTGTTCAAGCGGTTCATGACTTAACCCTATCAAATCATCGTGTCAAATTGGTTAAGTATATTCAAGTGGTTCATGACTTAACCCTATCCTGTGGCATAAATTCATTAATGCACCCCAACCTCTCACATTAGACTAGTTGTTGTGGTCACTGGGTTTGCCGGGTGGTTCCGGGCAGATTTACACCACAACGTAGTCTAACCTCGGGTTTTAAGTGCGATATGACCAACTACCCACATTGGATCCTATTGTTTGCAGTCACTGGATTCGCCGGGCGGTTCCGGGCAGATTTACACTGCAAACTCAACCCAACCTCGAGTTGTCCATTTTCAAATTTATTCTAAGTGTCATGTCCCGGTTCAAGTTTCGAGTCTAAATTCATGTCAAGTTTTCATGTCATGTTTCATGTCAAATCGTGTCAAGTTCATGTCCATATCCAGGTTCAAGTTATAACAATGTTCATGTTTCATGTTTATAGTAAATTCAGGTTTTCCGAAACTACCCAAATCGTATTCCCATCGCACATGAATTCGAATCGATACAAACAAATCTATTTAAGGAATAACATAGAGAGAACGGGCATAGGGTGGCAAAAGTGATTATAAGTCAGGCATGGTATAACTTGAGATAAATGACTACAACAATACTGGCATATGGAATAGTGGTCTCAAATATCTAACCTAGCAAAATAGGGTGATAGTCATGGTAACAGTTGATATAAGATAATAACCTCAAACTTGTGAATAACAACTAATTCAACATCACAGGCATGTTAACATCATGGTCATGAGGGGTTTAGGTTTACAACATGTTTAGGCCCCAAATCAATTTCATATAAATATTACCACAAGTCAAGATTCAAGATTAATAGATCCAAGGTGAACAAATAGTAGATCCAAAATACTAGATTCAGAATGAACAATGATAGATCCAAGATATACAATGATAGGTCCAAGATGATTTTCATACTTATGTTCAATTTCAATTTACAACATGTCCATATTAAGTTTAAAGTTTAGATCTAAAAGTAACTGGGGCTTACAGATCCTGGTTTGAGAATTAGAAAACAAAAAGGCGATGTTGAATCTCGAGTCTAATAGAAATCCCCCAAACAGCAATACTCTACACGTAGCCTTGTTGGAGAAGAAGCAATTCCTTTTTCTCTAACTTTTCAACCAGAGTTTTAGCAGCATAAGACCAGAGAGAATTTGTGTAGAGAGACTAGAGTTAGGGGCTATTTATATAGGGTCAGGCTAACGAATCTAGACAGAAATCGTACTAGAAACATCAGAGTGAACTCTGATTCAAAAATGGGCTCGGCAACCAGGTCGACACCCAGGTCGACTCTATGGTCGACCTGGTCCTGGGTAGGTCAACTCTATGGTCGACCCCCAGGTCGACTCAATGGTCGGGGTCGACCTGGTCCTGGGCGGGAAATTTCCCGCCCAATCCGTTCTGGGGTTTGAATTCGAAATTTGAATTCGAATTCTGAGCTGTTTTGAACTTGAAAATTTCTGAAAACTTCGAAGGGTCATAACTTGGTCATACGGACTCCGATTTTCGAAAACTCGAACTCGTTTCCAAGCAAAATTTCAAGACGAATGTAATGGCGTAACCCGTTGCCCTTGATTCTTATTTTAAAAATTAATTCTGCCTTGATTTATAGTTATAACACGTTATCAAAATACGGTTTGTTACAAGAAGTACCATTTCTAGTAATATTTTCATACTTTTCTGTGGTAAGTTATAAAAGAGATTCAAATAAAGTTTTATTTTCAAAAAAAATTCACAAATTACCACGTTAATTTGTAAAAATTATAGTCAACTTCAGCATTCGATTTAAATACGAAATTTCAACAATACTATTTAAGTCAATTCAACGCTTCGATCACGAAAACAAGTAAGACGAATTCCATGCGCATAACATGACTTTGCCCTGGTATAAATAATATAATACTATTTCATAATAAAAATATGGAGCAAAAGGGTAACCTTCTCCACCGCGTTCAGGTTGTGCATAGTACATATCACAAAACTTATTGACCAAACGTAAGCTAAACCCACCTTTGCACTAGCCCTGCTCAACCTATAGCATGCGCCACCTCAACTTTCAACCAGATATCGGAAACTGCTTCAGTGTTGACGTAGAAAAATGCTTCTCTCATGCCAGCATCTAAGTTATATGCTTTATTTAGTAAATCCAATCACAGAGATGCAGAAAGTAAATGAACACCAAGAATTATAGTGATTCGACAAGTATACCTACGTCCACTTTAAGGTAACCTTTCATATTTGTAATGTCTATTTACAAGTTCAATCCTTTTTATTTACAAAGTTATGTATTATTAACGACAAAGCCCTTACCTAGAGCCGACAAGTCCTTTGCTAGGTCCAAATGTTCAAGAGTGTCTTCAATATTCAAAAGAGTCCAAGATGAAGCATCTATGTAAGCTTTTATATCCAAGAGAGTGCAAATAGCGAGCCAAGTGTCCAAAAGAGTTCAAAAATCCAATCCAAATGCCAAGCGGAAGTCAACAAGTCCAAAGGAGTTTCCAAGGATGAAAAAGGCATGAGAGAAGCCATAAAAAAGCTTTAAGTCCAAGAATCCAATATTTAGAAAATGAGCCCTCCAAAAAGCCAGAAACAGCCAAGTGAGTAGGTATTTATAGGCGGATGATACAGGATTTATATCCCCAAAATTCACATTTCAGGATCGATACCGAACCCCGAATACTTGGCCATTTTTCCAACTTCACTTCGAAGCGCTTGATTCCATTTTTGAATGCCATGCTACTTCGTATCCCGTGATACAAAATACAATTCCTTGTCTATACAACCTTATTTGCATTTACACCATTCCTAAAGTTGAAGTAGCACCGATCCACCGCGCCTTAGTGGAAATCGCACGATCTTGAAACCAACTTTGGGATATGAAAATGCTAGGCCATAATAAATACCGATTCCAAAATACAAAAAATCAACGCCGATCCCGTGATAGTTAGAAGATTTTTTCCAACTCCTGAGCAACTACAAGTCATACTGATCTCAACAACGTTTTGGGAAATTATACCGATCTCGAAACACTTAACCAAAAATCTAGGTTTTTCTTGAGTTTCGCGACTTCATCTAAATCGCTTCGAGCTTTCCTCAGTCCGAACTCAAGTCCTAGACACTTCACTAGCCATAAATCCAATGCATAATTGCCTTATAAAAAACAGGGTTAACTCTTTCCCTCTAAAACATTTCTTTCTACAGAAGATGAGTTTTGTATAATCTAGAAATCTATGAACCTATAAGCCATAATTCGAAAGAAGTCCGAACAAAAATCTAACAGCTTATAACTTGAAATCTAGAAACTGTGATCACATCGGATCGTATTAAATAGAAAACTGGAATTAGAAGATGAAAGAAATCCAGTGATCACCCAAAGTTGTATTATAAGAGAAAACCAAAACAAGAATACCTGAAATTCAGAAAACTGAGAAATCTGAAATCCATGGCCTTACCAGGCCTAAGCTGAGCATGTATAGTCCATACCTACAAAAAACCAAATGAATTTCTTTGCCAAGTCCTGACAAAATAACCCGCAACCAAGTGAATCATTTTTCCAAGTCATGACAAAATGACCTACAACTAATCAACAATAGTTCATACTCGAACCATGACCTAGCGACCATGTCAAGTCCTAACAAGATGGCTGACTCTTCCTAAGTAAAGTCCTTACTTGGGGAACTTAATGATCATAGACCATAATCACCAAGCCCGTAAAGTTTAAAATTCCAATTCTTGATTTCATACTTCACAAGTACAGACCATAAGAGCGAAGTAATTTTATTAAAGTTTTGGAAGAGTTTCAATTTTTTGATAAAATTAAAAGAAAGCCTAACTGTTTATCGTCGGATACAGAACACGCCTAAAGGAAAAGTCCCGACGCGGTATGTGGGTCGTCCTACTTAGCCGTTTTTGATTTCAAGTTCATTAAGTCCTATTAAGTATGAAGGGGATGGTTTATAGTTGGGTACAGAGGATGCCAGGAAATTAAGTCCCAACCTCGTTGTGTATACCGACTTGTCCATCTTAAGACAAAAAATCAAAATACCAAGGAAATTTATTAACTACTAGATGGATGGTTTACAGTCGGGTACAGAGCATGCCTATAGATTATGTCCTAGTCTTATACATGGGTAGACCGACTTAATCATCCAAATCTAGAAAACCGAAAATACAGTACTTAGAAGGCCGAAGCCCAAATCAACTAAAGCTCAAAGGCCAAAAACCAAAATCCTAGTGACTAAGTAACTGAAATCCATAAGCCATAAATACTGAGTGCCAAAAGACCAAAAACCAAAATCCTTAAGCCATAAATCTAGAGAGGCCAAAATCTTTAAGCCATAAATCCTAAGATTCCAAAGATGACCAATCCACCCAGGGAAGTCCTGGTCCATTCCTATTCCGAGTTGGAGCAGGCAACTGTGCCTATTCTGATATTATAGTCTGATTCCTAACATATTGCGCCAGCTAACCTTGTCTGACACATTCCTCAACCATGTTTCAAAGATGCCTGCAATTGTTTGTCAGCCTTTTTTCCTAGTTAAAGAGCAGTTCAAGCCCTCAAGAATCGGCCCTTCGCATGGATCAACAACACATAAGCATTACTGAAACGTTCAGATCCCGAGTCCATATGGAGTCGCTAAAGAATAGTTATCATGGCTCGACCAAAGTGCCCAACAACAGACTAATACTTCGGGATCAACTTTTAGCCTCATCGTCCATTTGCATCCCGACCTCACAACTCCTCAAAACTCCCACCAACATGAAACTTCGTATCCCTCCCCTTATCTGCGCTCCTTATATTTCGTATCCCCCAGGATACAAAAATTTGTATCCCTCAAGATACAAAATTTCATATCCCCCAAGATATGAAATTTTGTATCCCGCGAAATTTTGTATCCCACGGGATACGAAAAGGAAAGCACTTCTATGTGGATACGAAACAAGATAAAGGAGAGGCGGATTCAAAGTTTTGAGGAATGGGACCGATAATTCAATTAAGTTCCCATACTGGTCCCGGGATCGGACCAACTCTCAGGATATCAAATTTGGTTGTGGGCCTCATCATTCCACCTGCTCCTCTTCCAGCCCACTCCTATAAGTACCTCCACACTCTCCCACATGAGAAGGATTGGATATTTCTTGGCTCCTTGCTATCATGGCTTCCTAAAGAGATGATTACTCTCCTACAACCTCCCAAGCATCTTCCCTCACTCAAGGAAGAAGAAGAACTATCTTTTTGGACACTTAGACTATTTTAGATTACCTTGGCATTTAGGGATATTGGAATAAAACCCATTATTGGACCTCCTCACCACCATGTCCATGAAAGCTCTATGGAAGCATTACAGCCTCTCAATCCCTACTTGACTTTGCTTGGACTCATAGACTTGTGAAGGCTCCTCCTTCAACTTCCAAACATTTGTATCACGAAGTATAGCCTACCACCATCCTCCTTAAGAATAACACTCGGGATCACATACTATAACAACTGGAATTACCTTAATTCTTGTACATTTGGAAATATACTAATTCCACATTGTAATCTGTAAAAGGGAAGTGATAAAATACTAAACTTCCAAAGCGGATGTGGACTCCGATGAACCAAACCACTATAAATATTGTGTGACTGTTCACTCGCATTATTCCCTTGCATACTTATACCGCAACTCGCTTATTTTCTGTTTCGGACGTTTACTTTCATTGTCCTGGAAATCATGAGTGTTAGCAACCACTTTTGACCATCAACATTTTGGCATGCCAAGTTGAACGGTAAAAACAACTATGGTAATTATCGTCGCTCTTCCATTAAGAAATTAAAACCTGGCTCGCCTTTCCTACCATCCGATCACCGAGATTTGAAGTGCTACTTTAGTCTTCCGAAACTTACTTATCGAGTCTACCGATAATGGTGACCAAAGGAAAGAACACTATAGTTGGACCTTCCCCGATTGATCTTGACTCAGAAAACACCACTCAGCCCTAATCCACTGAAGTTCCGACCAACTTGAACATCGCTAATACTTCTAATCTTGACGTACTCGTCAATCGAGCTCAATTCGACGAAACTAAGAGAAAGTTGGGAAAACCCCAGAGAAGCCTTGTCAGACAAATTAATCAAAATCTTGGATTAACTCAACAACTTCAATAGCATGCTTGATGATACATCCTTCGCCTTTAAACAAATTTGGGCATTCAGCCACCTTCGAGCTGTGTCTCTCTGAGTTCTATCCCCGCATCTCTCCCTAATAACCTTCACCTAATACTCTAGGCTTAGGCCTGATCTCGACCACAGGATTAGCGCTTGATCCATCACTTGATATGATCCGCTTGTTGCAAATCAGAACTTTTCGCCTTCGCTTCATGCAAGCAACCATACCCGAGTTCCCACTCATCGACTTCCGCAAGTTCAAAAATCTGAAGTTGAAGATTCTCGAGATATATATGACAACCATCTAAGAAGACGTTCAAGGCTGCGCTCTCCTGAGTTAAATCATGATCGCTGGTACTCAGAGGAGATTTGAACTCCCATTCTCGTCAGCTTGGTATGCAGCGTCATGAAATAATCCTGAAGTCATGTCACCAACAATTGAGAAACTAGTATGATGCATAACCCCTTCACCGAAGATGTACCCAATGTTGAATGGCCTGGACGTTTTCATACGCCATAGACAAAATATTATAGCAGTGATCCGTAAATATTACGGTGATTCGTAAATATTATAGCGGTTGTTCCTCTGTATGTACTTAAACCTTTGGCTACATTGCTAGGGTGATTCCTGGTGCACCGGTAACTCCTGTCTGTTAACTGGTTGAGAAATCTTTCGTTAAAATTAATCTAACCGTCATTGTAAAATTATAGAAAATTTGTAAATAAGTAATTTGCATTCATATAGTTGCATTAGGCTCATGCATATATATAAAAAGAATTAAAAAATTCAAATGAAAAAAAAAATCATTTGTAAATAATTTCTTTCTTCTTTTTCTTTAAGCGTTTTTTAAAAAAAAAAACCTTTAAAAATCCATACAAAATTACAAAAATCCAAAAATCTAAATTAAAAAAACAATTTTCTTTTGTGAATATTTCTTTTTCTCTTTAAAAAAATTCAAAAAAACAATTTTCTTGAAAATGTCCCAATTTCCTTATTCCTACGGATTTTATAATAGTTGTGAAAATCAATATAATACATATAATTTTACACCAAATTCATATGGATATTTTAATAACAATTATTGTACAAACAATTTGGATTTTGCAACACCAACTTTTCAAAATTTTCAAAATAATTCTGATTTTGCACCACAAAATTTTCAAATGATGATCAACCTTCAAGTCTTGAAACAAGTATTCAATTTTTACTTGAATCAAGTCAAAGATTAAATGAAACCTTTAATTCATTAATGTGCAACAATTCAAGTCAAAGTTTTCAAGATAATCAAAATATAAGTGTGGGACTATTTCAAAATAATCCTGATTTTGCTCCACAAAATTTTCAAAACAACGATCAACCCACAACTTTGGAAACAAGTATTGAATCTTTACCTGAAATTCAAAGAATGAATGAATTGTATATTTCAAACTTGTGCAACAATTCAAGTCAAAGTATTCAAATTAATAAAAATTCAAATTCAATTCTAAATTCAAATGATTTTGATTATAAACCTTGCCAATTCAATTTCGAACTCCAAAATGAATTTCAAATTCAAATTTAAAATGAAAATGTGAATCACTTTTCAAATAATTTTGGCAATGAGATTAATTTCAATTGTGGTGCAAATGAAAATTTTTGTTCTCAACAATTTCAAATTGAAAATTCTCAAGTAAATAATTGTAAATTTGATTTTGTTGAACAAATGAACGAAATTGACGATGATTATAAGGATTTGTTGTATGAAAACTACTTGAAGTTTCGTGAGAAATAAAATCAAATCAAAACATGTGACGATTCAAATAATAATCCATCTTTTACCAAAATCGGCGATTTTCAAATAACGACTTTCGAAATTGAAAGTAACAATATTAACGAAGTTGTTAGTAATACGGTAATTGATTTGGATTTTAACTCTTTTGAGAGGGTGGTAAAAATTTAAAATTTGATTTTCCTTTTCCTGAAAATTTGAAAATAACAACTTTGGACTTTGAAAATGATATTTGCAATGAAGTTGTGAATAATTTAAAGGAAGACAAATTTGACGAACACGGTATTTTTGGACTTTTCAAAGACGATTTGAATTATCAACAAGTAGATTTGAATCACCATTTTGATTTGAAATCAATAATTCTAAATAATTTTTCAATGATAATTTTGAAATTCAAATTGGTGAAATTAAACATGAAATTCAATAAATTATTCAGTCTACCCTAAGAATCATCGAAAATAAACCAACTCATTCGTTTTTTAATAAAATGACATTCGTTTTTTCAAATGTAAAACTTTCTACGATTTGGTTTTTCGAGCTTAAACTGTGTCTCTTGTACTTGAAGAGACTAATGAATCAGTCATTGGAAGATCAACTCATTTGCTTCTTATCAATATATTTTCAGATATACTGTAAAAAAAATTGTAAATATACGGTATATTTTCAAAAAAAAAACTTTTCCTTTTTTTCTTTTCTCCTTCCACTTGGGTTACCTATGGGGACACAATCAAAATCAAGTGTGGAGGAAGTATCATATTTATTTTGGTTTTGCATAGATTTCTCTTTTATTTTATTTTTCATTCAAAAAAAAAATCAAATTTTCAAAAAAAATATATATTTTAATTTACTTTTAAATGGGCGCGATGAAGTAAATATATGGTTTTGGTTGTACGATTAAAATGTTTGGAAATTTACTTCTCTTAACGATGAAGTAAATATATGGTTTTGGTTGTACGATTAAATTGTAATTCGATTAAATGAATGGTTGATTTAGACTACCTGCTATAACTTTTTAGATCTTTTAAGTGAAGTTGTGCTAAGATATTCTGGCTTAATTCTCTCTCTCATGTAAAAAGGGAAAAAAGAAAAAAAAGTGGAAAAAAAGAGAATATATATAATAATAATCCAGGGGTATCCAACATTGACAGTACATCTAGCGTTGGTGTGCAAACTCGCCAAGCTTTGTCCCAACTCCCACGTAAGTCATAATGTAGTGCGTTGGTTATATCTTGGTATCATTTCATGAGTTGGACACCTAAGGATTATCGATCCCCACGTAAGTCTTAATGCAGTGTAGGGGTGGTGTACCTAGGTGTTCGTAAATAATAATAATGTAAATATTTTTCATAATAAAGAGAGAGTTAGCACTTGAAATCCAAGCACACTCCTCACTTATTTGACCTAACTTGTTAATCAAAAGTAAATAAAGTTGCCATTTTATAATTGTTGATATCGATTATAAAATTCATTTCATATTTGCACTATGGTTCTACCAAAACAACTGGCCATGCTGGAGGAGTTTGTAATGATAACTGAGTTTAGTTTGAAGTTTTGATTAGTAACCGAATTAAAGTTCATAGTGACGACCCAAACTTGTGTTAATTCATTCATGTCAGAATTAAAAGTAAATTACTCATTTGTGAATATTATTTTGAAAATTTGCATTCATCTTGTAAATATTTTTGAATCTTGCATCTTGTAAATATTTTTTTTGCATTTAACATTTGGATTTTGTGGGTAGTATCCATTGAAAACCCCCACGAGACAACACTCGTCCTACTGGGGACACCCAGATGTTTAACGCCTTGTTGCATGCGCTCAATGCAATCGTGCTCCCAACGAAAACAGATTTATCTTAGTTTTTTAGTTTATTTGAGAACGAATAAAAATATAAGTGTGTGGGTATTTGATGTGCATGTAAATTTGCACATTTATATTCACACATTTATTCTCGTTTTAATTAAATAAATAATATAAAGGTGTATTTTTACATGTTTTAAACCAAAAACCTAAAAGTCCCAAATTATCGTGCATTCATCCTCATTTAAGGTGTAAAATGGTAAATTGTGCATGTTCAATTTTGTGTTATCATTTACTTGTTCCTTGTAGTGCCTCCTGTAGGAATTTAGGAGCAAAAATGATGTTTGCATATGAAGATATGAAGAAAAGCATGCATATACACAAGAGGAGATGGAATTAATCCATACACTACTTAGTGGAGGACCCCACCCACTCTTACTCTTTCTCTTAAGCTTCATATTAGAGACTAATTGGATGAGACAAAAGGCTTCATGCATTCTGCATGACTTACTAGTAGCTAAAACAAGATTAGAAGCTTCATTAAGGGGTATTTTTGGTAGTCCCCAGCAAAAGTGATTAGGGTTTCAGGGTTAGAAACATGTATATATACCCCTTTATGTGATGTAAATATCCTCTTGTCTTTTATCCCCTTCTTTAGTTTAGTAAGAGAAGAAAAGCCTCTTTTTATTTTCATGGCTACTTAGTCATTTTATTTTATTTAATCTCTCTTTTTAATGCAATTTTAATTTGTTGTCTTTTATTTATATGTTCTTTTCTTTTATGCAAGTAGCCTAGGTTTATTTTATGCAATCTACTTTTGTTGTCATGATACATATAATAGAGGTTAATCCCTTTCAACTTAGGGGTAATGAATCTATTTTGATTATGTAGATGCAACATAATTTATTTATTCATGCTCTCTTTTTGTGCTTCATGTCATGTTGATGTTATTGGTTTCACGTGTTCATTATTGAATTCGATAGCCTATATTGTTGACACTAAAATTGCTATGCTTAGTCATGTGTTCACTAATTACCTCTTCATCTACATATGATGATGGCGATTAAGTGGAGGTTGAAACAAAAATTTGATGGTACATAATTCTAATTAATAGTTCATATGCCATGCTTAAAGTATATTTCACTTTCAACTTTTTCATTTTTCATTAAAACTAGTAAGGTGATTTTGTGGGTATGTTATAGTTTGTAGTTTATTTTGTGCTAATTAATAGCATGAATAAGCTGTGCTTATACTAATCATGTCAACTAAATTCACAAATGACCAAAAGAAGAGAGACCATGGTTTCATTTTATGTTGATTCATGTGATCTTGAGAGTGAAGTTATTCCAATGTTGTTATTTAACTCTAATATTCTTAGCTATCTTAGTTTGTTAGTTTAGTTGTAGTTCGTTAAATCCTCGCTCGACTTTGGTTTAATTTGATTGAATATAATTAAAATTATTTCTTTCCCAGTGGATCGACTCGTACTCGCTAATGTACTACAAGTGTACGCCGTGCGTTTGCGGTTATTACACTTCGCGATGGTTTTCTAATCGATGTCATTTCCGTTGTCGTACAAATTCTACATGGGAAATACAACATTTAAGACTTCATAAATCGATATGAATCATCCTTGGATTCTGCTCAAGCCATCGACGTCGTGAATTGCAAGTGATTCCTCATTTTTCTGAATGGCGTGCCACTTTTATGATTTACTCGACTTCTGCCAAGAGCCATTTCAACCTATGATCAGCTAGCCAGGGACTTAATCCAGAAATCAGCACAGACATCTACCAAGGCAACGATGAAACCCTAACAGACTACCTCGAGAGATATGACAATTCTTTAGAGAATGTCGATGACCTGAGTCCCCATATTATTATAGCTCAACTCACCAAAGGCGTACTTCCTAACTCTGAATTCAGAAAATAAGTTAATCAAAAGCAACCTAAAATTTTGGAAGTCTTCTACGAGAAAGCCAACTACTTCCTTCACTAAGAAAAGGCACAAACGAATCAAATTTCTTTCTTCGATAACTTACTTTGAGATAAAGTCCAAAGCCTTAACAACTGCAGTCATAATGTTCTACAAAAACCTGATCAAGCTTATAACATTGGAGGTAGTCGCAACAAGAGAAGGAAACGCCCTAGACTTCCAACTTTCTATAATGTTGACACCAAAAATTGGCACAACGCCCAAGAAATGAATTCATAGAGGTTTAAATGAGGACAAATAAAATGAAAAATGTAGAATAGAGTGATCACACATAGATTTATAGTGGTTCGGCGTTAACGAGCCTACGTTCACTTTATAATTCTTCTTATATCGGATAATCCAATACAGTCGTATAGTTACAATGGTGATATAATTAGAAAAATGCCAAAAGTCCTTTCTTCTGAGTCTAGAAATTGTATTTATAGGTGATACAATACTTGAATCAACTGGAATACGTGTAGTCCAATCCTAGGTTGTCGGAAAGCGGGGAGAGGCGTTCTTCTCCTAGATAATTGGCACAGTTTGAATACATAGTGACAAGTGGCGGCTGATCTGGTCTATACGAGTGGCTTAGAATGGGTAACCCGGGGTATGAGAAACTCTCTAGGTAGATATACTGTCCATGACTAGGCCTGGCTTGACTTGGTTGGTTTGATCGTTGCAGTTTCTATCTGGCTAACACATTGGGCTCCCACCACAGAGCTGAACCCCTGGCTCGAATTAAATACCCTTGTGATCAAAGTTGTCCATCTTTTCACGTTATTTTGGTAATAGCCAAGATAGTTAGCGAGCCTTGATGGTCTCACCAAAAGGCCTATCAACAATTTTCCCCTTCCCCCAAAGTATGTTGCATTGGGAAACAGGGAATGCTTTGTATTTACTCATCGTGGACTGTCTTTTCTATAAAACCACACGCATATTGGCTCGAGTATCCGTTCAGGACTTAGGTGCACCGAAATCATTCGACTAAATGACTCAGGAATTGACGCTGTCTCAAGAAATAATGAAACTCTGCATTTATATGATTATTTCGCCAGATTTGCCCTATCGTTGGGTTGACACGTTAACTCTGAGTCATGTCCCGCGGTCACATCAACAGGATATGAAGAGTCATCCCATTTTGTTATAAAAGGATGGCTCACATTCTTTTTTATCTTTCTTTACTTTTTATCATTGCTGGATTTAGCTCTCCTCGGAAAAACAAGGGGACTTTCTTCATCAAAAATCAAAATTAACTTCTTCGTTTCTTTAATAGGTATGAACTGATCTTCTTTTCTCATCTTTTGAATACATTCCAATGTGATTTCGTGTATGAACCTTCTTGGTTTTGTTTCCCTATTACAATTCATGTTTCACATAGTTCATAATCGGAGTTACCATCGCTGAATCGCCAGAGTCGGCGGTGGTGCGACGGTCATTGGCAGTTCCGTACTCTACGGCGGAATTAATATTGCCATTTCGAAATGGTATACAGAGAGAGAATTATTCTTCTCTCTTTTTTTTTGAAATTTTTAGATGTTGTCAAACCCTAGGACACATGGAGCTCTATGAAGGTGTGACGATCCAGGCATGCTTCATAGGGTAAAAATAACTGTCTTCAAAATGCATAAAAATAAATTCTTTAGCTGTAACTTTTAAATATGGTTACACTTCCATCAATTATCTTCACATCGACGCTCATTTAGATATGTTATCATCTTGTCATTTTGACCGATGTTTTTTTGTAAATAGGATAACTTACAATGGTCGGCGGAGGAGTTCTTTCCAAACAGGGAGCCGGTAAGGGCGAGGTCTTATCCATCCCTATAACAGTGGAAAGAACTCCTGAATCCTCAGCTAATTCTAAATCTGACCCAAACATCGAAAGTCAAAGTCGACCGGTAGTTCCAAATCCTCCTCTCATGGTAATCGGTACATCGAGCGGAGAGGATGTTGTTATGGTGGCTCCCGATACATTTCCGCATGCAGTTATCTTGAACATTCCCCTGGATTCTTGCAAGGGTACGATGACCCTAAAGCAACTGCAGAATGTAACATCCAAACACAACATTCCCTAGAAAGATGTCTGTTTGCCCAAGGAGAACGAGCTCCCTCACAATCCCCAAAAAGGTTACATGGCGCTGACTCGTCCCTCACAATCCCTCGCAACTTGTTATCATTATCTGTTTTGTTCATGAAGTATTTAGGTCATCCTCCATCATTCAATGACATAGTCTAATTTTTTAGTTTCAAGCATAACAAGAAGTATTCTCCTTCTTTCCTTTATTTCGAGGCTGCTCATAAGCGGAAAATCATCGAAAAGGTTCCAAGCAAAATGGGGTATATTAGTCATGACTGGTTTTACATTAAACACCAACTGGGATGTGCTCTTAACTGACTTCAATGCAGTAAGTCCTTTATTTTGATTAATACAATCACAATGGGGGCTTTTTAACATAAATTGTTTCTTTTCCACAATAAGAACCAAAGATGTCCGAGGGACGGGAGTTTGAAGAGCGCTTCAGTAAGTTATCTGGCTTGAAGTTTAAGCAGTGAAAGTTTTGGAACTATTTGACTGATGCACATCTGCATCAGTATGGCTTTCTTGATGAGAACATGACATTAGTGCGTCAATCTAAGGGATCCTCCACATCAATACCTAACCGAGTCGAGGTGCCCCATGCTCAAGGAGTATTGGTCAATATAAAGGCAAAGTCCCTAGTCCGGGGGGGGGAGGGGGGAGGGTCTTTTGTCCCCACCCCCCTCCTTGGAGGAGGAGAAAACTTGTCCATCGAGGAAGAGGCCCGCCCCAAGAACTTGAGGAGCCGAACGACTAAAGAGGCGAAAGAGTTCTGCTATGGGAGTTTCAGAGAAGCCCCAGGAGGTGCGAGTCGAAGAGGACCGCCATTTGGAAGACTCAAAAGCTAGGAAGAGTTCTTCGCCCATTCGGAGCATCCCGGAGGCTGAAGTAACTTCTCCCTTTCAGGGCTTGAGAAACCTAGATATTCCTGATGCAATTATCTCTTCACAGAATTTGGATTCCGTAGCTTTCTCCCACACTAAGTCTTGAGAGGATCTTATATTAGACGAACCGAAATACGCTGGAGGTACAAGTCGAACTTCATTTTGGGGTCAACTTAGAGGCACCACTGCACAGCACTAGCACCGTTTCTTTGGTATTGTATATTATATATTTTTTATATAATTTAGGAGTTGGCAACGCCGGATTTTATCGTGCCAATTTCGAACATCTTTTCGGTGGAGATGAGTCTATCAGGCCGACCCCACATCAGGTTTGAAAAGATGAAGGTGACAATCTTGGAGGGAGAAAGAATAAGGAGATAGAAAGAGTAGAGAAGAGCTTGGAGAGAAAAAAGAGTGAGGTTTCAAAAAAAATGCAAAAGTGACCATGGGGATAAAGAGGCGAGCAAAAGTAAATCCCCTGGAAGAATGGAGAGCATGGCACTCCCAAGCAAGGACCCTCGTTTCATCGTCAAGAAAAAAAATACTCGAAGGTGGTGACAAGTCCATAGGAGTGCATGCTCACGCTGCTTTAGGCTGTCCCGACTTCCAGTCGATCCCTCTGCCAGTCGACCTGAGAAAAGCCATCGAACCCCGATCCTCTCAGATCAAGAAATGGCATTCAATGATCGGATAAGAGAACTAGAAGAGTTTTCCCAAACCGCTTTTTCACTAAAATTGAACATGCCCCCTTGTTACAAACATTTCCACCAAGTTTTCGAGATAGGTTTAGGTCCAATTTTGATTTCGCCTTAACCCAATATGATGTAATGTACGCCTACATGAGGCAACTATGCGAGCTAATTAAGAGTTTAAAGGTGGAAAATGAGAATTTGCAGAGGGAGCAGGATGCTAAAAGGGGAAAACTCAGTTTATTCCAGAAAAAGGTGGAAGAGTTTGAGCTTGAAGTAAGTACCCTTAAGGAAAAATGTAAGTGGATTTCTGAGAGCAGGGATGCTCGATTTCAACTGCTTAATGAAGAGTGTGACTCTTTGAAGATTGAGAACGAAGGTTTAAAGAGAGAGAAAAGCCAGTGGGACCAGGAGGTGCAGGATTTCCGGGCCCATCTAGAATTATCTGAATTGGGTAAAAATTACGCCAAGGAAAACGTTGCTACTGCACTTGGGTCTATTAATAGAACCGCTACCGCCCTTGTTGATGTCATTAGTAAACACAACATTGAAATCCGGTCAATTGAGTTGAGACACGCAACTGAGATGAGAGAGATGAGGAAAAACTGTGGTGCTAGTCTATAGTGGTTCTTTACAGGCGTCTTGTGGCATAGGAATCTGTCATGGATGAGAGATTACTAAAAAGATTTAACTAATACATGGGGTGTGTTAATAAAGGAAGAGGTCAAGGCAGCTCGGGAGAGCCAGTTGATGAGGACGTTTTGGTTGCACAATACTTGCATGACAAGGAATGAGAGAAGTTGGTGGAGGGGAAGAAAAAATTGCAGGAGTTGAAGGATGCCGATCAACTTAAGGCGAAGGGGAAGTCATTCCCCGAGGATGAGGCTGTTACAAGCACGGTGAGGGCACCAGACACATTCCCTTCCGTGAATATTGAGTTCGGTTCGTCATCTATCTTACCCTCAAAACCATCTGCAGCTGTGGAGAAAAACCAACTGAATCTGTTATTGTGGGTAACATATTTCTCCTTTCTCAATGTCGTGTCTTCCTTTTTGACCATAATTTTTACTCTTCCTATCAGCAGACGGCACTGCGGAGGCTAAGACTGTAGTGTTGAAGAGAGACATGGGTGAAGGGACAACTGATGTCTCAGAGGAAACAGGGAACGACAATGAACAATCTGGGGATGATGATGTAGTGATCACGGGAGAAACTAAAAAAGATGATCATCCTTCTAGTGCTGATACCAAAGCCAGAGATGAGAATGATGTTTTGTCCCTTAAGGCCGAGTTATCCGTGAGCCTCTGAAGGTTCCTCCCATAATTGCTATTCCTACAACTTTAATCACATCTGTGGAAGTGCCTCCTTTTTATGATTCCAGTGGTCCAAGCAAGAGGAAGCAGGATTCAACAGCGTCTGGTCGATCTATCTCTCTCGGTAACATGCTCAAGAAATCCAAGCATGGTTTGTCTACCACGGAGATGCCGGTACTTATCAGAAAGAAAGAGCTGGAGGAAATGAAGAAGCATGGTGACAAGCTACCCTAAATGTAACGAACCGCAAATCCGTACTATCTGAGTTGACAACATACATCACACGTCCAACCCAAGTATCACAAAAATACGAATCATTTTTTTTAGAAGAAAAGGTAGAAGAAGAACAAAAATAACAACACAGAATCTCACATCGCAGTAAAACAAAATATAATATATCATAACTTTTGAAATACAAAATTTTAACTGTATAACATAACTTATCAAAGTACAACACTTACAACACAGCGGAATAAAAATACTATATATCTAACACTGAAGCCTCCTGCTCCAAGCTCCTATCTGAACACAACAACAGCCATTCCTAGGGTTATAACACTATTTTGAATACATTGGGACAAGTTTCAAAGCCTTATTCGATCATATGAGAAGATATTAATTTAAATCAATATAAATTAAATTCAAAACAGATAAATTCTTCGATAATAAATTAATATTATCTTCGATTCTATTAAAAAAATCAATTAATTATCTGAACCATTTTGACTTGGATTTAAATTTCGAATTGAATTATTCTAGGTTCTCATATTACGATAATTATATATATTCGAATTATATCGTATTATCGATTATTAAATTGATAACTCAATATAAATATCCATTTATATTATCAACTCACATTTAATATATTTAAAATAATATCAAATGTTTTAAAATAAATTGACCAAAATCTAGGTCATTACATTCTTCCCCCTTAAAAGAATTTCGTCCCCGAAATTACTTAGGTAGGAAAAATGCTTCAGACCCATTAACTTTTCAAAAACCCACTTATTTTGAAACTTAACATTTCATACTTCCACAAATTTTGTTTCACCAAAACATTTGGTTTTTCATTCATATGGCACCCTATATATGTTTGCATTCACTTAGTTTGAATGATTTACAATTAATATATTCACACCCAATTCATATTCCATTCATATGCATTTAATCTCATTCAAATTGATTCTGATCAATTTATTCACTTCAATCCATTTAACTTTCTTGAGTTAAATTTAAATTCCCTAGAAATAGTATAAATATAGATATATATTTATTTCCATTTCAAATTTAAAACATTTGAATTTTCAAACCAACTTGTTTTCTTTCAAAACAAATTTCCACCAAAAACTTTCCTAAGGTAGCAATCCATCACTTAGAAACTCGAAAATGAACACTGATGATGTTGTAGTCATCATCATATTTATTTTGCAGCCATTGAAGTGAGTTCAGTGCTTTATCACTTTCAAAACTCATTCAAAAAAATGATTTTTAATTAAAAATCCTTTCAAAACAAAACTATATTATTTTAAGATACTTCAGAGAATATTTTCCAACTTCCCAGGATTTTATTCCAAATTCTAGTTCTGAATCCAATAATTATTCATTTCATTTGTATATTTCATTCATATACAAATTTTATTTGGTTACATATAACCATTTCATTTCTTATAATCTCATTTGATTATAATAATAACATCCAACACATCCATATATTATAATAATTTCAGAAAATTATCCCTTTTATATCAAAATAAAATTTTGGGTAAAAAGATTCCATTTACCCACTTTAAAACAATATTATGTCGAATTTCTCTGTCAACGTATTTATAAATTCCTATCGACTTCGTGGCGTCCCACGATTCGATCAGAATTCATAAATCACTCAGCAGACTAGCCAACACAACATAAAATAAATTTTATATCAATTTACAAATATGCGCTCTTGTATATATATATACACACACACACACACACTCAACTCATTCTAGGGTCCTACTGACCCTATCTCTAATGAGTACACCCCACCAAAGCCTAGTATTCACTCAACCTAAGCTCAGATACCAACTGTAATGAACCGCAACTCTGTACTATCTGAGTTGACTACATACATCACACATCCAACACAAATATCATAGAAATACGAATCATTTTTTAGCAGAAAAAGGTAGAAGAAGAACAGAAATAACAACACAGAATCTCACATCGCAGCGAAACAAAATATAATATATCATAACTTTTGAAATACAAAAATTTAACCGTATAACATACACTTATCAGAGTACAACACCTACAACATAGTTGAATAAAAATACTATATATCTAACACTAAAACCTCCTGGTCCAAGCTTCTTTCTGAACACAACAACAACCATTCCTAGGTTTATAACACTATTTTGAATACACTGGGACAAGTTTCAAAGCCTTATTCGATCATATGAGAAGATATTAATTTAAATCAACATAAATTAAATTCAAAACAAACAAATTCTTCGATAATAAATTAATATTATCTTTGATTCTATTCAAAAAAATCGATTAACTAATTGAACCATTTTGACTTGGATTTAAATTTCGAATTGAATTATTCTAGGTTCTCGTATTACGATAATTATATATATTTGAATTAAATTGTACTATCGATTATTAAATCGATAACTCAATATAAATATCCATTTATATTATCAACTCACATTTAATATATATAAAATAATATTAAATGTTTTAAAATAAATTGACCAAAGTCTGGGTCGTTACACTAAGTGTAGTATCTTTTAGTTGTTATGTGTGTCAATGACCCTTTGGATGTTGTACGCGAGTGCGGCCCTCGAAATTTTGTCTTTATCGAATTTCTCATTTTGTGGACAAGGTGTAATTTACCTATAAACAAAGTCTTAGACTATAAATGTAACTGAATGTGCAAGAATGTTTCTTTGTTTTCAAATACTTGTGTTATTGATGTACCTAAGTATTTGAGAGAATTTCAGGGGAGCAATACTGATGTACCTAGTTTATTGTTCCCAGTCCATTCCAGACTTTGGAAGTCATTTATGCGATTTTTCCTGTCGGGTCACTCGCATATGTCCATGCCCCCAGCGTTGTGGGGGTCAGCTGATAGTCAAGTCGTTCCACTGACCCAGAGATAGGGCCGAATAGCTCTAGGCCAAATAATCTTAGTTAGGAACACAAATCTTTTATACTCTTCCTCCAGTCATCAAGGGTTTGAGTTTTTAGGAATCAAGTGGTCTCTTGTCGGGGTTCACCTTTCACACTCGTCTGTAATTTTATACTCCTTCTCAAGTCGAGAGAATCAAAGTTGTTTTTAAACAGCCAGTCATGTTGTTTGTGTCAGTGTCATCCTCACTTTAGTCAACAAAGTCGGATCCGAAAATTCATTAGTCGGTCATTACGTCACGGGTCGGTATGTCAGGATGTAACCATTTGTGTCAGTTGAATCACAACATTCAACAAGTCTGAGTAGGAAAGGAGCTTTTATTAATAAATTATTGCAAGTGATAAGTCATATCTTATTACAATACTAAAGCCCAAAAAAAAGTAAACTAAGAATTCTAAGAAAGATAAGGTCGCAAGCGCTCTGCATTCAATGCTCTCTGAAAAGGTTCGCCATCAATAGTCGATAGTATGAAGGTTCCATTATCAAGCTTATGTCGGATGACGTAGGGTCCTTCCCACTTAGGACCCATATGTACGGGAGTCGGGAAGACCCGCTTCAAGACCAGATCGCCAACATCAAAAGTCTTATATCGGACTTTCTTGTTGTAATACCATGCGACTCTCCGCTGATGAGCCTCAATACGAAGGTTTGCTTCTTCCCTTTTTTCATCAACCATATCTAATGATTGTAAGAGAAGGCCTTTGTTCGATAATGGATCATAGTACGTGGTTCTATGAGAAGGAACTTCAAGTTTTATAGGAATGACAACCTCCGATCCATAAGATAGGGAGAAGGGAGTGTGTCCGGCGACAGTCTTATGTGTGGTCCGATATGCCCATAGAGCTAAAGGGAGCTCGTCAACCCATTTGCCTTTAACTTGTTCCAGTCACTTTTTCAGAATTGGTTTGATAATTTTATTGACCGCTTCGAATGGTCCATTAGACCGTGGATGTGCAACCGCGGTGTATTTCTTCTCGATGCGATATCTTTCATGGAAATCTCCAAACTCCGAGCTATCGAACTGAATCCCATTATCCGTAATAATGGTTCGAGGTATCCCATATCGGCATTAGATATTCCTGACAATGAAATTAATGACTCACATTGTTGTGATCGTGGTCATCTGTTCGGCTTACGCCCACTCTGTAAAATAGTCTACTGCCATGATCACATACTTTGCACCTCCTTTCGAGATGTTCATGCTCCCAATGATGTTTATCCCCCAAATAGAAAATAGCCAAGGGCTGACCATTTGTGTGATCTCAATTGGCAGTGCTTATGGAATCTGTTCAAACCTCTGGCATTTGTCACATCGTCTGGAAGAAATAGTTGCATCCTTGCTGATAGTTAGCCAAAAGTACCCATATCGCAACATTTTCTTGGATAGAGTTTTCCCTTTTGTGTATGCACCACATTCCCCTTCATGCACTTCTCTCAAGATTCTTTTGATATCATCATTGGCCACACACTGAAATATAGGCATAGAGAAACCCCTTCTACAAAGTTGGTCTTGCTGATGACGTACCTAGAGGCCCATCGCACGATAGCTCATCTTTCGATTCTTTTTTCGAGAAGTGTGCAACGTAGGAGAAAATTATTAATGGGAGTCATCCAAGACTCTCTTTCAGACTTAGCTTCAGCTTGGTCAACTTCCACTCGATCGATGCTCGGAATGCCCAGAGTCTCTATGGGAACTAGCTCTGTTTCACTCGGGTTGTCTAAATTAGCGAGTTTTGCTAACTTATCTGCCTTTTTATTATCCTCTCTGGGAATGTGGAAGATGCTATATCGGTCCAATTCATGCAACAATTTCTCGACCTGCTTAAGATAGGCAGAAAGTCGAGCTCCTTTGGTCTAATATTCTTTCTGAACCTGAAATATAATAAGTTGTGAATCATAGAAAAATTCAAGCGATGTTATTCTTAAGTCCCTTGCGAGTTTGAACCCGGAAATCAATGCTTCATACTCGGAGTCATTATTTATCACCAAAAATTCCAGTCTTAGGGCATAATAGATCGACTGTCCTTCAGGAGATAACAACACTTGGCTAGCACCCGAGTATCAGTCATTACGAGCTCCATCCGTGTATAGTTTCCGGGTTCCTGTTATCAACTCTTTATCCGGGGAATCGGTACTATCCTCCAAGTCTTCATCTTCTAGAGTAGTAAATTTTTCTATAAAATCGGCTAGTGCTTGCCCTCGGATGGATTCCTATGGAATGAAAGTCAGGTCAAATTAACTTAACTCAATGTGCCATTTAAGCAGTCTTCTGCTTGCCTCGGGTCGCTGCAGAACTTGCCGAAGAGGTTGGTTGATGAATATTTTGATAGGGTGAGCCTGGAAGTAATGCTGAATCTTCCATGATGCAATTAACAAACTATAGGAAAGCATCTAAATCTTCGGATAGTTGCATTCAGCCCCTGTCAATTTCTTGCTCACTTAATAAACCGATCGTTGTACCCGATCTTCTTCACGGATTAGGGCCGAGTTGATTGCATGTGCGGATACTGCCAAATATACGAATAGATTTTCATGGTTGATTGACTTGGACTAGAAGGGAGGTTTCTCCAAGTGGTCGAGCAATTTTTGAGGTCTTCAACACAGTCAGGTGTCCAAGCAAAGCAATTTAAAGAAGGGTAGGCACTTATCAGTCACCTTGGATATGAATCGACCGTTGCTGCAACCTTGTCTGCCAGGCTTTGTACATCTTGGATTCTTCTAGGTTTCTGAATTCTTGTAATGGCCAAAATCTGATTGTGATTGTAACACCCCACGTCCATTAATGTCACTCACAAAGGGAATGCATTAACTTCCATGGAGGTTTTAAGTGAATATAGAACAGTAAAATTACAACAAGACAGATATAAAATAGTACTTGGAAATTCAAAAACTTTATTTTCATTGTAGCAGAAGTCAAAACATGTTTGATTACATCATAACACCATATTCAATGTCAAGTACAATATCTATCTTGATAAAACAAGTACATAATCCCATTACATGAATAGCCATTAAAAAGAAAGATAACAAGCTGGACTTTACTTCAGCAGTCCAAGCTTTCCAGAAGATAAGCGATCCAACTAGACTCCACTAGAACTTGGCCCAACCTGCGGACCTGAAGGGAGAAAAAGGATGGAAAAGAGGGGGTCAGACATAAAGTCTGGTGAATATGATAATTCTACAATACTATTACCAAAATAACTGGACTAAGGCATAAGCTGGAAAACAAGAAAATGTCTATGAAGAGAAGATTAAGGACATAGACAATCGCTAAAGGCAACGTTATAGGCGCTCCTAAATACTAAAGGATAAACACTATACTGCACCACACCAGTCACCCTAAAGATTCATCCCACTTAGCTTCACTTAGAAACTTTCCCAATGGCTTTACGTACCCCTAGCTGACTACATAGGTGCCGCCTGCCCCTATCTCCACTAGGTGTACCCTACTTCCCATTATTCGATCGGCTCCCTAACTCGTAGATACCCGTGCTGGCCCCACAGTGGGGTGTATCACTCCCCTAAAGTGGCAACCTGATACAACGGACATGCACGGCTTATACCTACACGATGCAACAACGTCTTACCTACCAGCCCGGGTCCACACACGCATATGAAACCCGTTGGACTTGCGTTGCCACCGCTCCCTGTTTTGGCCTCTTATAGTCAAACCCAGTATGCGTGTCCCGTCCTCGACTTGGGTCGAGCCCACAAAGATACGTTTTGGGATACTGGTTGAAATGGGCCCCCACTATTTACCACAAGCATTCCACCTAAGCTTGTCCCCATTAGTCCATCCCACTTAACCCACTTAGTCATGTTCATTTACATGTGTGTTTGGTTAAGTCTAATCGTATTTCAAATGCCTCTAAAGGCAAACACCAGATTCCTCATGCCACCCAAGGCACCTACTTAACCCCCATGTCCCACCTTACATGATTATCTGGTTAAGTATTTCTTAGTTCATTAAGGCCATAACCTCATAAAGACCTCTCACATTAGACTGGCATTTATGGCAGCTGGATTTGCCGGGCGGGTCCGGGCAGTCTTACACCATAAAAGAGTCTAACCTCGTGTCTTTACAACTGTTATGCTTTAGTTTGGGCCTAGGACCTCTCACATTGGGCCGACATTTGTGACTACTGGATTTGCCGGGCGGGTCCGGGCAGGTTTACATCACAAACGGGTCCAACCTCGTGTCCTAAGCATTGATTATTAATAATAATCCACTTTCCCCCAATTTTAATAATTCCCTACTTGAATTATTAATTACTTCCAATTTTTAACAATGTCCATAATTGACTCAATTATGGACATTCATTCATGGTATGCAACATCTTACAAAATTGCACCCAATTTATTAATTCCTAATATTACCCCTACCCCACGTTTGAACGTTTATTCGCAAAATATATGTTAGACTCGAATAGCCTAACTCATAGCATAAAAGAGATTATCATAATAACAACATGTATATGTGACCAAATGAATCATAATAAGGGGTGAAACTTGCATATGTCCAACTTGCATAGATTATACATGTCATGGATCTAAAGGTGTCAACTTGTTCAAAATTCACCTAATATGATCTCAATCAATTTTCATAAACTTACATATGAACATGTGTGAATCAACATCATCTAATTTTTTAACAACATGGTTTTATATGGGTACACCTAACTCAATAGGCAAATTCCCATAATCAAGTTTTATTTAATTATAGTTTCAAGTTTATGGGTACACCTAACCTAATAGGCAAATTCCCATAAACAAGATCCATTTAAATTAAGAAAAAAAAACATAACTTTAAGCATGATCCAACAACATGATTTTTCAACATAATATAGCATGATTTATAACATGGCATAGTATGATAGTATAACATAGCTTGACATGATTCTCAACATAGCACGACATAGCATAAGAGAATTTACAACATAGCATGACATAGCATATATAATTTACATCATACGACAACATAATAACATAATAAGAGATCCACAATATATAGAATTTACAATTACAAATCACATCACTTTCTTGTGATCCATTCATAACTGAGTCAAATTAGTTTGTAATAGTCTTGTGAGAATCATCATACTCACCAACAAAAGAAAAGAATTAGAGAAAGAGAGATCTTTTGATTTGATTTGTGTAGATTTAGTTGTAGATGATTAGGCTTCCTCTTCTTAGTTTGTGACGGCTACGCTGAACTCCATGGCAGCAGCATGACGGTAGCTTCTCTAATTTTACAAGTGATTTAGGTTTAGGGTCTACCCACTTATTTATAGATTTTAGAATGCGTTTAGGCCATTAGATTTAACCTAGAAATAACCGCAGCCGTCCAGACAAGATGGGGTTTATCTTGTTGACTCAGCAATGAGTCAGAAGTGACTCAGCAAACACTCAGCATATTAATAAACTTCTATTCATGTCATAAATATATATATATTTTCTACAATGTACATATTAGATACATCCCCCTTTACTTATTATTGTTTTTATATACATATTAGATACATCCCCTCTCTCACACACTTATTAATATTTTTATATTCATATTAGATACATCCCCTCTCTTACACACTTATTAATATTTTAGCAACTTTAGTGTTAATAGAAAATTCGGGGTGTTACATTCTCCCCTCCTTTTAGGATTTCGTCCCCGAAATCTTCAAGTCTGGAAGAATGTATATCCTACCATCCAAACGTCCATCTACTCATCCATCATACACAGGCATCCATTGTCCTTAAAAGACTTCTAATGCTTTATGATCATATGCAAGTGTGTGTACATGTCCTTACCTAATGCGAAATCAGGCGGTCTACTGATTCAGTTGACCTCCTTAATGCAAATTATGTAAGTGTCATGAATCCATTATGTATGCAAAAGATCCTAATTGCTTACATTCTACTTCTATATGCGTGCACACCCATTCAACCGAATGCAGCATCCATATGATGGTACAACCATTATACATCCATTATACTAAATACATCCATATATATGCAATATGCAATATGAAGTGACTGAGCCGATCTAGTGCCTAAAGTGTGTGTATATATGCATCCACGAGCAACCACTAGCAAACACTTGCATCCATTTTGCATCCATCATACATAACATGTCTCAAACACATGTTTCAACCATAGGATTATCCTAACTAAAGGTCAAAGATACTAATGAGAGGACATACTAAAGATAAGATAAGATAAGCTAAGCGATAAAGGAGAAATTAAAAGACATACCCTCAAAAAGAAAAGGGTACAACGAACGCATCTTCTCTTCTGTCTCCCAAGTTGCGTTGCTCTCATCATCTCCCCATTGCACTTTAACCAGTCTGACCTCTCGATTCCTCAACTTTTTGATCTCCGACCCAAGAATGCATGTAGGAGCTCGTCTAATTGTTGCCTCACGCTCTATTTCCACCTCTTTAAGCAAGCTCGGCTCTACCACCTCCGCGGTCTTGTGCAAACACTTCCTCAAATGTGATACATGGAATACGTCGTGTACTCCACTAAGTTTCTCAGGCAACTCCACCCTATATGCCATCTTCCCAATCCTGTCTTTTACAGGAAACGGCCCTACAAACCTTGGTGCTAATTTCCCCACGGACCCAAAGCGAACAACATTCTGTAACGGAGATACTTTGATAAAAACCATGTCCCCAATGTCAAACTCAAGATCTGTCCTCCTCTTATCAGCATACGATTTTTGCCTATCTTGTGCTGCTTTCATCCTCCTTCGAATCAACTCAATCTTCTCCGAGGTTTCCCTAACCATACCGGGCCCAAGTAGGATTTTATCGGTAGATTCCCACCAACATGTAGGCGAACGACAAGGCCTTCCATAAAGAGCTTCGAAAGGTGCCATGCCAATACTAGACTGAAAGCTATTATTATATGCGAATTCTACTAACGGAAGGTGCTCTTCCCATGTACCCCCAAAGTCTAGGATACAAAGCCTTAAAAGATCCTCTAGAATGAGATTCACCCTCTCGGTCTGGCCGTCTGTCTGAGGATGATATGCGGTGCTCAAACATAGCTGAGTCCCTACCACCTCTTGTAAATTCTTCCAAAATTCGCTAGTAAAGATGGGGTCACGGTCGCTTACTATACTAGAAGGAATACCGTGCAAACGAACTATCTCCTTAATGTATACAGAAGCCAACCACGGAGCAGTCCTCTTACTTTTCACGGGAATAAAATGGGCGCTTTTAGTAAGTCTATCTACTATAACCCAAATCCCTGTGTTACCCTTCCTTGATCTTGGTAATCCATCCACAAAATCCATTGAGATGCTTTCCCATTTCCATAGTGGAACTTCTAATGGGTGAAGCAACCCACCGGGTTTCTTTTGTTCTGCTTTAACTCGTTGGCACACCAAGCATCTAGCGACGTACTCGGCCACATCCTTTTTCATACCGGCACAAAAGAAAACCCGCTTCATATCTTTGTACATCTTATCCCCGCCGGGATGAATGGTCATTTTTGAGCGATGAGCATCATCAAGAATGGCCTTCCTTAAGTCTTCGTCTTGTGGTACACAAAGTCTATTATCCCTTCGTAACCAACCCTTATCGTCTAGGGTATACCTACGAAGATGGCTTGACGACTCCCCCCCCCTTTGAGCTTTTCTACTATCTCAACCAACTGTGGGTCGTCTCGCTGTGCCTCACCAACCCGTCCTAGAAGTGTAGGTCTAACCTCCAAGGATGCTAACAGACCGGGTACTAAGTCAACGGAGGGTCTAAAGTCAAACATAGAGATGAATTCTAAGCTTTGTCGTTCAACAAACAACGGACTCAAGGACAACCTTTTCCTACTTAAGGCGTCTGCCACCACGTTACCCTTGCCCGGGGTATATGCTATTTCAAAATCGTATGAGGCTAAGAATTCCATCCACCGTTGCTGCCTTAAATTCAAATCCTTCTGAGAGAATAAGTATTTTAATGATTTGTGGTCAGTGAACAGTTCGAATTTCTCACCAAGAAGATAGTGACGCCAAGACTTAAGCGCGAAAACAATTGCGGCTAGCTCTAAGTCATGCGTGGGGTAATTCTTTTCATGAACCCTCAACTGCCTTCCACCATAGGCTATTACTCTTCCCTCTTGCATGAGGACCGCGCCAAGTCCCGTCCTACAAGCATCAGTATAGATGGTAAACGGTTTATTCCCGTCTGGCAGCACTAAGACTGGGGCTGAAGTTAAGGCTCTCTTTAAACGTTGGAACGCATCATCGCAATCTTTGTCCCACGTAAAAACCAGGTTCTTCTTCGTTAACCGTGTTAATGGAGCTGATATTTTTGCGAAGTCTTTGATAAACTTCTTATAATAGCCAGCCAACCCCAAGAAACTTCTTACTTCGGTTGCATTTTTAGGGACCTTCCAATCTTGGATGGCCACCACCTTTGCGGGATCCACTGCTATCCCTTCTTTGGAAACCACGTGCCCTAAGAACCGTACTTCCTTCCTCCAGAAGTGACACTTAGAAATTTTGCCTTAAGGTTATGCGCTCGAAGGGTTTCCAACACTTCCCTAAGATGTAGGGAGTGCTCTTCTTTATTCTTAGAAAAGACTAAGATGTCATCCACAAAGACTACCACGAATTTGTTAAGGTATTCCCTAAACACCCTACTCATCAAATCAACAAAATATGCAGGGGCGTTTGTCAAACCAAAGGGCATCACTAGCCATTCATAGAATCCGTCAGGAGTCCTAAAAGCAGTCTTATCTATACTATCCTCAGCCACTCTCAGTTGATGAAAGCCAGTGGCTAAGTCCAACTGCGAAAACACTGAGGCGCCAACTAACTGATCAAAGAGATCGTCAATCCTCGGCAGTGGGTGTCGGTTCTTTTTAGTAAGCTTGTTTAGTTCTCTATAGTCCATACAAAGTCTAAGAGACCCATCCGCCTTTGTGGCAAAAACTACTGGAGCACCCCACTCCGATATATTACGTCTTATGAACCCCTTCTCAAGCAACTCCTTTACTTGCTTATTGAGTTCCCTCCTTTCACGAGGAGCCATGTGGCGCACTGGCAAAGATACGGGTTTAGCATTGTCCACAAGATAAATTCGAAAGTCTATCTCCCGCTTTGGAGGTAAGCCCTTCACCTCCTCAAACACATCCGGATATTCCCGGACCACTTCTACCGATCGCAGGTTCTCTACAGACGCGTCAAGCGATTCAAGATAACTTAGCATAACGGAATTTATGGGATTACAAAAGATGTCGAGAGCATTACCAAGGCGAGTCACAAGCCTAACTACTCTCCTTTCACAATCAAGAATGGCCCTATTTCTAGACAACCAATCCATTCCTAAAATTAGCCCATAGCCCGTGAAGCCCAATACATAAGCATCACATCTAAATTCAACGCTAAGTATAGAGATTTTCAAATCCAAACATATCATGGTCAAATGAGCCGAACCCCCAATTGGATTTGAAACGACCAAGGGATCCTCTACTAAACTGGTGTTCAAGTGCAGTGATTCAACTAATGATGCAGAGATAAACAAATGAGATGCGCCAGAATCGAATAAGGTACGGACAGGATGATCAAACAGAAAAACTAAGCTTTCAACAGAAATTGTTCTACCTCTTTCTTGCAGCGGTGGGGCCGCAATAGCCTGAACTTGCCCCCTTGCCTGCCCTGGTGCCATAAGAGCCTGCACCTGTCCTCCCGAGGTAGACCCTGCCCTCTGCCCCTTCTTTGGACAGTCCTTCACTAAATGTCCCGCATCTCCACAATGAAAACAACCAGTCTTCTTTTTCTTTCTACAATCTTTGCTGAGATGGCCAGGCGTCCCACAATTGAAGCATTTCTTCTTCCCTTTGCCATTATTGTTTTTACCACCCTTCTTATTTTGCTGTTGGGGTTTCTTCTGATCCCCTTTCTTTTCAACTGCCTTATCCTCATGCATAAGTGCCATTTCTACTAGCTTTTCAAAGGTGGCTCCCATAGGGATGTGGGTCATAGCCAACCCTTGCAACGGTTCATTCAAGCCTCTAACGAACCTCAAAGCTTTCTTCTCTGGCGTGTTCACCAACTCCAAGCCAAACCTTGCTAACTGATTAAATTTATTGACATATTCCTTTACTGATGAGCTCCCTTGCTTTAGTGCCAGGAATTTTTCCATATTTAAGTTCTCCTCTGCCCTTGAAAGAAACTTTGCCTCAAACCTTCGTCTGAAATCCGCCCACGAATCAACTGGACGTTCCCCGTTAGTGACCTCCCACCAAAACGAGGCCTCTCCCTTCATTAACCAAGTAGCTAAACGGACTTTCCTCCCATCTTCCACTTCAAAGATATCCAACAATTCCTCAGTCTCCTTAAGCCAATCTCTGGCCTCCACAAACGTCTCAGTCCCTTGAAAAGTTTTTCCTCCCATAGCCTTGAATTCCTTGCACGTCTTTGCAAAAGTGTCAACACGAGGAGGAGGAGGAGGAGGAATGGGTGCAACTAGGGGTGGAGGAGTATCCGCTGGGCCTGCAGTGGTGGCCCTAGCCTCCAAGTATCTCCTAAACCACCCTGGAATCGTCACACCTTCTGGGAGATTAAGATCTTCAGCCATGCTGAAACGAAAAAGGAAAGATTCAAAATGGAGAATTCGAAAGATAAAGATAAGGATGTGGCTATTTGGGATTATGTTTTTCATAAAAACTCTCTTTAAATAACATGTTTTTTTTTTTTTTTGAAAGCACTTCTTCCAAAAATACTTTAGAAAAAAAAAATATTTTTCTAAAATTTTTTTTTATCTGTTCTGGTAACCTTATGCTCTGATACCACGTGTAACACCCCACGTCCATTAATGTCACTCACAAAGGGAATGCATTAACTTCCATGGAGGTTTTAAGTGAATATAGAACAGTAAAATTACAACAAGACAGATATAAAATAGTACTTGGAAATTCAAAAACTTTATTTTCATTGTAGCAGAAGTCAAAACATGTTTGATTACATCATAACACCATATTCAATGTCAAGTACAATATCTATCTTGATAAAACAAGTACATAATCCCATTACATGAATAGCCATTAAAAAGAAAGATAACAAGCTGGACTTTACTTCAGCAGTCCAAGCTTTCCAGAAGATAAGCGATCCAACTAGACTCCACTAGAACTTGGCCCAACCTGCGGACCTGAAGGGAGAAAAAGGATGGAAAAGAGGGGGTCAGACATAAAGTCTGGTGAATATGATAATTCTACAATACTATTACCAAAATAACTGGACTAAGGCATAAGCTGGAAAACAAGAAAATGTCTATGAAGAGCAGATTAAGGACATAGACAATCGCTAAAGGCAACGTTATAGGCGCTCCTAAATACTAAAGGATAAACACTATACTGCACCACACCAGTCACCCTAAAGATTCATCCCACTTAGCTTCACTTAGAAACTTTCCCAATGGCTTTACGTACCCCTAGCTGACTACATAGGTGCCGCCTGCCCCTATCTCCACTAGGTGTACCCTACTTCCCATTATTCGATCGGCTCCCTAACTCGTAGATACCCGTGCTGGCCCCACAGTGGGGTGTATCACTCCCCTAAAGTGGCAACCTGATACAACGGACATGCACGGCTTATACCTACACGATGCAACAACGTCTTACCTACCAGCCCGGGTCCACACACGCATATGAAACCCGTTGGACTTGCGTTGCCACCGCTCCCTGTTTTGGCCTCTTATAGTCAAACCCAGTATGCGTGTCCCGTCCTCGACTTGGGTCGAGCCCACAAAGATACGTTTTGGGATACTGGTTGAAATGGGCCCCCACTATTTACCACAAGCATTCCACCTAAGCTTGTCCCCATTAGTCCATCCCACTTAACCCACTTAGTCATGTTCATTTACATGTGTGTTTGGTTAAGTCTAATCGTATTTCAAATGCCTCTAAAGGCAACCACCAGATTCCTCATGCCACCCAAGGCACCTACTTAACCCCCATGTCCCACCTTACATGATTATCTGGTTAAGTATTTCTTAGTTCATTAAGGCCATAACCTCATAAAGACCTCTCACATTAGACTGGCATTTATGGCAGCTGGATTTGCCGGGCGGGTCCGGGCAGTCTTACACCATAAAAGAGTCTAACCTCGTGTCTTTACAACTGTTATGCTTTAGTTTGGGCCTAGGACCTCTCACATTGGGCCGACATTTGTGACTACTGGATTTGTCGGGCGGGTCCGGGCAGGTTTACATCACAAACGGGTCCAACCTCGTGTCCTAAGCATTGATTATTAATAATAATCCACTTTCCCCCAATTTTAATAATTCCCTACTTGAATTATTAATTACTTCCAATTTTTAACAATGTCCATAATTGACTCAATTATGGACATTCATTCATGGTATGCAACATCTTACAAAATTGCACCCAATTTATTAATTCCTAATATTACCCCTACCCCACGTTTGAACGTTTATTCGCAAAATATATGTTAGACTCGAATAGCCTAACTCATAGCATAAAAGAGATTATCATAATAACAACATGTATATGTGACCAAATGAATCATAATAAGGGGTGAAACTTGCATATGTCCAACTTGCATAGATTATACATGTCATGGATCTAAAGGTGTCAACTTGTTCAAAATTCACCTAATATGATCTCAATCAATTTTCATAAACTTACATATGAACATGTGTGAATCAACATCATCTAATTTTTTAACAACATGGTTTTATATGGGTACACCTAACTCAATAGGCAAATTCCCATAATCAAGTTTTATTTAATTGTAGTTTCAAGTTTATGGGTACACCTAACCTAATAGGCAAATTCCCATAAACAAGATCCATTTAAATTAAGAAAAAAAAAACATAACTTTAAGCATAATCCAACAACATGATTTTTCAACATAATATAGCATGATTTATAACATGGCATAGTATGATAGTATAACATAGCTTGACATGATTCTCAACATAGCACGACATAGCATAAGAGAATT
This sequence comes from Allium sativum, assembly GCA_030737875.1. Classification (NCBI taxonomy): domain Eukaryota; kingdom Viridiplantae; phylum Streptophyta; class Magnoliopsida; order Asparagales; family Amaryllidaceae; genus Allium; species Allium sativum. Next base: position 186,508,469 of record CM060911.1, read on the forward strand.
TACAACATAGCATGACATAGCATATATAATTTACATCATACGACAACATAATAACATAATAAGAGATCCACAATATATAGAATTTACAATTACAAATCACATCACTTTCTTGTGATCCATTCATAACTGAGTCAAATTAGTTTGTAATAGTCTTGTGAGAATCATCATACTCACCAACAAAAGAAAAGAATTAGAGAAAGAGAGATCTTTTGATTTGATTTGTGTAGATTTAGTTGTAGATGATTAGGCTTCCTCTTCTTAGTTTGTGACGGCTACGCTGAACTCCATGGCAGCAGCATGACGGTAGCTTCTCTAATTTTACAAGTGATTTAGGTTTAGGGTCTACCCACTTATTTATAGATTTTAGAATGCGTTTAGGCCATTAGATTTAACCTAGAAATAACCGCAGCCGTCCAGACAAGATGGGGTTTATCTTGTTGACTCAGCAATGAGTCAGAAGTGACTCAGCAAACACTCAGCATATTAATAAACTTCTATTCATGTCATAAATATATATATATTTTCTACAATGTACATATTAGATACATCCCCCTTTACTTATTATTGTTTTTATATACATATTAGATACATCCCCTCTCTCACACACTTATTAATATTTTTATATTCATATTAGATACATCCCCTCTCTTACACACTTATTAATATTTTAGCAACTTTAGTGTTAATAGAAAATTCGGGGTGTTACAGTGATTGATTTCGATCCCTCGAGAGTTGACTATGAAACCCAAAAACTTGCTCGATACTACTCCAAAAGAACAGTTCAAAGGATTTAATTTCATTCCATACCTTTGGATAATGTTAAACATCTCTGACAAGTCTTTAATGTGGTTGGATGATTGTCTTGATTTTACCAATATATCGTCCACGTACACCTCTATTGTTTTTCCTATCTGATCGTGAAACATTCGGTTGAGCAAACGCTGATATATGGCTCCAACATTCTTCAAGCCGAATGACATGACTACATAACAGTATAACCCGAGATCTGTGATGAAGCTAGTATGCTCTTGGTATGGGACGTGCATGGCAATCTGATTGTACCTCGAGTAAGCATCCACAAACGAAAGGAGTTCATGACCTGTGGTTGAGTCGACCAACTGATCAATCCTAGGAAATGGAAAGTTTTCCTTGGGGCAGGCTTTATTTAGGTTGGAGAAATTAATGCAAGTGCGCCACTTCCCATTAGCCTTCTTCACAACTACTGGGTTGGCTATCCAGTCAGAATCAGTCGAGTCTCGAAAAAACCCATTGGCTTGTAGCTTTCCAACCTCTTCCTTTAGGGCTGTAGTTCTTTCAGGACCGAGCATTCGCCTCTTCTGGTTTATAAGGGTGTACTTCGGATCAATATTGAGGGAGTTAGTCATGATGGAGGGCGAATTCCACACATGTCATAATGGCTCCATGCAAACACATCAAGGTTTCCATGACGAAATTCAGTCGATTCCCTTGTCCAGAGGGGGTCAAGATGAGACTCGATCTTCAAGACCTTGGTGGGGTTGTCTTTGTCTATCGAAATCTTTATGGTAGCCTCATTTGGGGCTGTCTTCCTACATCCTGGTTCTTCGTCCTCTCTTGGATCGATATCCTCGATTTCACAGACTGACGGTCCTGGCCCGGATGTTTTCTGTAGTTGTTATGCTTCCTTCCTCTCCGCAGGGGGAGAGGTATCTTCAGACTCCTTGCTACCTTTACTTTGTAGCTCTTTACATTCCGCCAAGTGGCATGCTCGCTCTGTTACTTGATCTCCTCGTACTGTCCCGATTCCACCATCGGTAAGGAATTTGAAAAGCAAACACCAGGGAGCAATACAAGATCTGAACTTAGCCAGGGTCGGTCATCCCAGAAATGCATTATACTGGGAGTTGATGTTCATCACAACAAATGGTAGGAGCCTTACTCTCCTACGGTCTCCGTCTCCCAATTCTACAGATAGCTTGATTAGTCTGATGGGATCGGTGGACGATCTGTTGAAATCACGTATATAGACGGTACATGGATCCAAATATTTCAACTCCAGTTTCATCTGGTCATAGGCCTATTTGAATAATATATTCACCGGGCTTCCATTGTCGATCAAAACCTTTTGCATAGTAGCTGGACCTATAATGGTCGTTATTACTAGTGGGTTGATGGTCGGGGCCTCTATACTGATCGACTCTCAATCACGGAAGATGATGTCATCGGTTATCGTCCTTCTTTGCTTTATGGGACTTGCAGCTTAAGGGGCGCTTGTCTCCGCAGCATCTAAATGCTTCGTCGAATTCACATAGAGTTCCATAGCCCGAGTGTTATGTCATGTTGGATATGGTCCTCAAACAATGGCGTTGATCACTATTTGTTTTCCTTTTTCTTGGGTAGTGGCTCTAGGCATCGCCTGGCTTTGCTTAGGTGCTGAAATCCCTTGCCCCCTGTCCCTCGGGGCAACTTTGTATTCATCGAGCTTTCCTTCTCGGATTAGGTTCTCGATGGTATCCCGATGGTGTTGGCATTCATTAGTTGTATGCCCATAGATCTCATGGAATAAGTAAAATTTCCCAATCGCCCGCTCTTTTTCCGTAGGCTCACGCAAGGGCGGCTTCTTGTACTGGACTGTGCTGCAAGTGTCATGATAAATATTCTCCAGCGTGTCATTTAACGCCGTGTATGTTTTGAAAACCTGGAACCGGGGTCGCTTTCTAGAATTTCCTCTTTGTCCAGGGTTTCCATTATCTTCCTTCGGTCTGTCACCGTTTCGCTTGCCACGGTTTCCAACATTCAATTATACTTTCCCAGAATTATCCCCATATTTCTTGATTGCAACATTGCTCTGGATTGGTTTGCTAGATACATCTTTCGGCCCATCCTCCTCATCTAGCTACGCATCCTTCTGCCTTAGCCGGGTATTATCCTTTTCATAAAACATCTCGATCGATGTGGATGGCTTCCCGATTAAATATTTTCCGAACTTCATCCAATGCCATCGACCATGGACATCAAGACGGTCTCATGATTAGGGTTTCTTACCTCAGTGTCATCCCTGTTGAACCGGTTGAGGTAGTTCCTCAGAGACTTTCCTCTTCCCTATTTGATTGCTGAAAGAGCCATGACATGCTTCGACTTAGAGGCATGGAGAGGGAACTGGTTAAGGAATTTCTCGCTCAAGTCTTTGAAGATTGGGACCGACCTCGGAGGTAAACGGGTGAACCAAATAAGTGCTACCCCGCTTAAGAAAATTGGGAAAGCCTTGCATTTGATGGTGTCTGAAGCTACTGCCACCTCCATATGCCACGAGTATCTCATCAAATGTTGTTGCGAGTCGGTGGCTCCATCGTAATGGTTCATCAGGGGCATATTGAACCTTATGGGGAATACAGCCTGTAAGATGTCATCAGTGAATTGTGTATGGCTTCGGTCGATTACCCAGTCTTCATTCTTGTACCCTTTCCTGTCATTCATGATATGTCGTACCATAGCAGTTAGATTCGGTGGGATAACTATGCCCTAATCGGCCTCCTCAATTGACTGACCTCTCCTCGCTCTTTCCACAGGCAACGTCGTCTGACTTGCCGTCCAGGAAGTCCTTCCTCCTCCCCGGGCATTTTGGTCAATCACAAGATTTTGAGGAGGATGGACGGAGGCTTGATCTACTTGAGCGGTATTTTGATGAGCAGGTGGAGAGGCACTTCTGTTTCATTGGGCTGCAGGATCAATGACTTCTACTTTAGCCAGGTCGGCCTGAGTCTGACCCCCGCCCCCAGTTGGTCTGAACATCCTTCCAGATGAAATTGACGAATGTTTTCAGCTCTTTCTAATAGACGACAAGGTTGACGCCGGTCCCTGCTCCCCCCGGGTAATGATAAGCTCTGCGAATTTTGATCCAGTCGATGAGGGTGAACTTGGAGATCCCTAAACTCCTGAGCTTGATGATTCTTGAGCTCCTCCCATTTTCTTGACATGTAGTTCATATCCTATCGCATGGTAGCATTCTCCCGATCATGAGCTTTTAAGGCATCCGTAGTTTCCCGGAGTTGATTTAACACGGTCATGAATTTATCGTGGGTGGCTAAATCTGAGGAAGAAGCTAGATCCGTCGCGGAGGGTTGCACTGGAAGGGTAGTGCAAGTTGATCCAAAGTAAATCTGGGAATAGTTGATCCACCAGCTGCATCCGCAGATGTCCTGGCTTGGGATTGCTTCCCGCTATTGCGAGCTGAAGATTTAACAACCATGGCTTAACAATATCTGGGAAGTCATGGGATCTCGTCTCGGACTTGGTGATCTGAAAGTAGAGCAAAATCCTTCAAATGCTGAGAATATCAAGTTCTCAGTGAAAGCACCAAAGTGTTGACACCAAAAATTGGCATAAAGCCAAAGAAATGAATTCGTAGTGATTTAAATGAAGACAAATAAAATGGGAAATGTAGAAAAGAGCGATCACACACAGATTTATTGTTGTTCGGCGTTAACGAGCCTATGTCCACTTTATAATTCTTCTTATATCGAATAATATATTACAGTCGAATAGTTACAATGGTGATATAATCAGAAAAATACCAAAAGTCCTTTCTTCCGAGTCCAGAAAGTGTATTTATAGGTGATACAATACTTGAATCAGCTGGAGTACATGCAGTATAATCCCAGGTTGTCAGAAAGCAGGAAGAGGTGTTCTTCTCCTAGAGAATCGACACAGTTTGAATACATAGTGACAAGTGGCAGCTGATCCGGTCTATACGGATGGCTTTGAATGGTTAACCCGGGGTGTGAGCAACTCTCTAAGTTGATATTCTGTCCATGATTAGGCTTGCTTGACTCGAATGGTTTGATCGTTGCAAGTTCTATCCGGCTAATACGTTGGGCTCCCTTCACAAACCTGAACCCTTGGCTCGAATTAAATACCTTTATGATCAAGGTCATCTGGCTTTTCATGTTATTTTGGCAATAGCCCAGGTAGTTAGTGAGCCTTGATGGCCTCACCAAAAGGCCTATCAACACACAACTACACTCTGCTCAACAAATCTCTCGAGAACATCTACCTCGGGACTTGTAACACGCTACCATACAAGATACCAAAACCTAAAAATCTGTGGGACGAATCAAGATGATCCACAAAGTACTGTTGGATCCACAACCTCCACGGGCATGAAAAAAATGAATGTCGTCACTTGCACGACAACGTCGAAAACTCATCCATAAGGGAATGTTCGAGCAACACATACGAGGTCCCCCACATGAAATTTCCAAGCCATCTAGCGCTCACCAAGAATTTCAACTAACTAGGATCCCATCCAACAACTGGATCCCTCAGATCATCTTTTCGACTCAGCAAGACAATAGCAACAATAAGCGGTACGAACATTGGCGTCGCACCTTATGACTCGTCTTACTTGAGTGACACCTTGTATGTAACAACCCGCCCGGAATGGGCATAAATTTCGACCCAAAAAGACCTATTGAAACTTAGAGCCATTCTAAATGGATCATTGGTTCCTATAAGAAAATGGTACAATAGATATAACAGAGCATACTAAAACGAAATTCAGAATCTATCACAACTGAAGGGATAAAATATAATAACTTAAAATTGATATACCTTTAATTTAAAACATCACAAATATTAACTGCAACGAGTCTCATGCAATAATAGGTACATCGGCACCAATTATTCCAACATAATAGTAATGCCTAATAGCTATGGATCCTCCAACGTTAGGCTCCATCTCCAAAGTATCATTTATCCAAGCATTCCCACCTACCATCCAGTTTATATGTTAAGAGGGGGAGGCTAGAACATAAAGTTCTGGCGACTGAAAATAATATCTTCTTTAAGGGTGACTCTAGATTTTAGCAGATTATATATGTCAAGGTTTGTCTACGAAACAAATAGACACACACATATAAAGAAATAATCTAATCCATGTGGTGGATATCTGAATCAATAACTTAAGACATTTATTGATGCATTTAGGGTGAAGACCCAACGAGGAGGACATCCTTGATCATTAAAATCTCATCCTAATAGTAAACGTTCCTATATATATACACGCTCTTACAAGTAATATGAGAAGTATTATCTCGCCGCTTCGTACCGGTTTAGGGTAGGCTTGTATAGAGCCCTTTTAGACCTATCCGGCGGACGCATCAAGTTACTACTTAACTGATATTACGGCAGAACACCTACGCCGCATAAGACTTCCCTTGGACAGTTGGTTAAAATAGCATTCTATGTTCCACGTATATTTGTCCTTAGGTTGGGCCTCCCTAAGCTCCTGGAGGAAGTGGACATTCCGATAAACTACCCGATTCCATTTTGCCATAATCAATAACTTTTGGAGAAGGATGACCCATAGACTAAATTCAAATCTAATAAGGGTGAGTTCTATGACGACCTCCCACAGCCCCCACACTAAACAAGAGGAATAATGCACTGAAAGGTGTGTATGGCAGCTGTGGATGATCATCAAGGTAGTTGAAGATCATCGGAACCTGTCGTAACTCACAGCGCAAGGATAAAATATAATAGAACATATACAACAGGTAGTAATAGAGAAGCAGAAAACACTAGACTTCCATAACAACTAGAAGGTAATATCCATACACTTGGAAGTAGTGTTTATACAAATTGTCTCACTACATCACTCAGGGAATAACAAACAGCGGAAATTCAAACACTATATAGTAAAAGATAGTACGCCAGCCTCCTTCTCGCCTCCGAACAACTACATCGTCCATACTAAGCAATCACCTGCCACCTAGTCTGCCTTTCCACAATCGAATGAACGGCCCAAGGTAATAAGAGGGAAACATAAAACCTTGAGTCAGACAACAGTCTTAGTGAGCGATAAAACAGCTAACAAACTTGATCAATTAAGTATATGAGAATAGGTAGATTAACCAACCAATCTACTAAACACCAGAGAAGAACTTAACTCTTGTCTTCTCCACATCAAACACTGATAGCCTCTACATCAAACAATTCAACTATTCATCCATGGAATCCAGAACACCCATTCAATCATGGTAAAGCACTCATGACATCCAGATTATATATCTCATGTAAACCGTCCTAATCGAATTCAACATCCCTCAAACACAAGCCCCAGAGTCCTAAACCAATATCAGACAAGCACCCAAAGGAGATCTTCTTCGATGTTGGACAATCTACATGAAATGGTACAAACAAAGAAATCAAACAATCAAACATCCATGACCGACTCTGGCTATCACCGACAATCCTTCTTTGAAACCATCGTTAATCATATGACGGCTCATCATGACTGCCATATGTCAAGGGCTAATGGTAGCCCTAGTTCTAACAACAACTTCATACGCCATCATGACTCATATGTTTGTTTTCTCAAATCTCAACAACTAGTCCATTCACGACTGCCCAAGGTACGAGGCCCTTCATGACTACCCAAAGTACCCTACTTTGAGTTTGCTAGAACTTACAATAACGATAATCTCTCGGCCTTCGCATCTTTAGCCATCAACTCCAATGACTATTCATTAAATCAAGTCCCTCTTGAGTACCCTATTATCCACGAACTCAAAACACTCTTGAGTCGACTTCCCATTCATTGCTTTACACCTATCAATGAATACATCCAACACTTCGAGTTATCCCACTTGAATCTACTTCGAAGTCACACATCAATGACCCAAAACACATCATTGCGCTGTGGCTAGGGTTGGGGGATTACCCCCGAAAAATATATTTTTTAGACCTTTTTGTTTAAATCTGAGTCTTATGGGAAAATATAATTTTTCAAAAAATGACCCTGTGCTAGCAACCAGAGATCGACAGACCCACTTGAATGCTCGACCCTCTCCAGACCGAACCTTTAACTTAAATGCTCAACCGGCCCGCCTTGCTCCAAAGCATGACCGAGCCAAATAGAAACCAATGACCGAACCACCTCCACGGAAGCAGACCGGCCCAACTGGAAGCAACGGACTGACCTAACTCTTGGATAGTAGACCGACCCGACCCAAACTGAGACGACCTGAAGTTCCCCGTGAAGGAAAGTATGGATTGAGTTGAGAACAAGCCACATCGGAACACAAATAGAAGAACATTTAATTGCTTATTACAACAATTTCATTAGAATAAAAGAATATACAGAGTATGAATAAATATTACACATTTGCTAAATATCATAGATGTACAAGTTACCATGCAGCGGAAAATAATACAAACACAACTGAAAGGAATATACAGATACAGAGCTTTCCGAATATTATTCCAGCTATAAACCAGGATCCTGTGAATATAAATATGCAAAACCAAAACTACTAGCTGCCCATGCAGAAAATAGGGGCACCCAGAGTTTAGGTTAAAAAAATAAACTCCAGGTCAGTCATGTGACTGGTGTGAGAACTAAAACAGTTATTAATTTGATTTTAAAGTTAGGTAAATCAAGGGACCACGCCATATAACACGTAACGAGTTTCCTCCCAAGAATACCAGTGCATAAAAACAACAGCGGAATGCTAAATAAAGAACAATGAAGATATTATAAGACTCAGGTGCCATCACACAATGCAACACAAGCCGGAGGATAGGGTTTTTACCTTATAATAGCTAAAAATGCTTGGTACGTGAAATTTCATCTTTTATTATCACTATAAGTGTATAGTGTCAAAACAATTTCAATCATAAGTATCAATCATAGATGACATAAGTGACCCATACCACTATGTCGCCATATATAGGTTTACAATCAAAACAGCAAGGTCACGTATTGGAAGTTGGATTTCCATCTGTGAACCATGGCAAGGGATCGTCCTTACCGCTTCGAGACAATCTAGCCTACCATGTCTCAGGATCAGAGCTCGAGTGACCCTTGGATCGTCAGGGCCGGTCCACTCGATGTGGATTAAAATGCCTGAACACTACGTTTCCCCACCCTATGGGGCGTAAATGAGCCAAATGACTCCATTAGTCCTGAATCGACCGACACAGCCGAGGCGCCTCGCTATCCATCATCCACATAAGTAAAATACCAGAGTGTGTAAAGCACTGACACCACTCCTAGCTAGAAAGAAAAGCATGCCCTCCCTGATGACCTCTACCGTTTCTGGTTCACACCGGGGTGTGAGACTCGCGAATTAACGCTACACAAAGCCACGCCACAAAGGCAGTGCTTTGATCATCAACCACAAGACTCTGCTTTTCAATAGAATCCTTGATGATTTGCATCTCAGCATGCCACACAGGCAATTCACGCTATGCAACTGATGTATCTCAATCACACGAATGATGTGATGTCCCGGTTTTTAGCTAGTCTTTGTTAATGAATAAATATTGATTTAATGAGCAATTAAATCATAAAATATGTTTATTAAACAAACTAAAAACAATCATAAATATATGTGAAATATATAAGGGTGAATATTAGTTATGTTTTTGAAAACATAAACATTTAAAGATCTAAATCATAGCATAAATTCATATAGAAATATGACAAAGTAGTCACATACAAATTGATAATTCAATATACATATGAAAAGGGACAATTTACTGTTTTAAAAAAATACAAGGACTTGGAAACAAATATGATAGCATAGGTAAATATAGACTTAAAGTCATCACCTAAGAAATCACCTAAAAAGCCTAAAATAGCAACTTGCTTATATAAAAATCATTTAAGCAAAAATATCATGCAACTAAAGCTATTTTATATTGCAAACAAGATCTAAGAAAATCTAAAATCATGTGTAGCAAATTTATGAAGTATGCTTTTGAAAGATTTAGCTTCTAAAAGAGAATCATATGACAAGATGATTGGTAAAATATCTAAGTAAATTATTAATTTCTTCATGCATAAGCAAGTTGTAGCATATAGAAGCTAAAGAAAAAGGGTAGTCTAACCTAAAGACCTATAGCTTAAAATGTAAGCAACAATGAAAATATAATTGTTTAATAATAGGGCTTGCCTATAAATAACACTAGAAACCCATATCATTTTCTCATGCAAACCAGAGAGTTCAAGGAAATGGCAGAGGAAAGGGGAAAGCATTTCGTGAGTAAACACTCTAAACCACTTTATTGTTTATATAAACCTTGATTCAAACTATAAGTATGTTAGTGCGTATCCATCATGTTTGATTCAAAGTCTGAAGTTGTTTAAAGATAGTAGAAATATGGTTTGATGGTTGAACAATATAAGGAACAAATAGGTAAACAACAGTATTAAAAATTAGTGAGTAAACTGCATTCGTTTTGGTTAATCTGTGCGTGTTAGAGGTAAGTAAAACTTCCCCTGTTATATATATACATGTAGGAATGTCTGTCTCTAATGGGTGCTATTAGTTAGCCAAATATACTTGCAAAAATCTGAGAGTAAATATATAAAAGCCTGAAGCAAACTGAAATGCTGGAAACAGTATAGGATTATGAGTAAACTCCCTTTTTAAATATCCCTTTTTCTGATGTTCAGAGGTGTGTATACATGATTGATGATTGATATTAAGTTTAACTGACCTATGTTTCAAACCTGAAAGAAATAGCATCAAGTGATGAACAAGCTTAAGTATATAAACTACCCTCATAAATTACTGTTGTTTATATGTAGGAGAATAATATGGAATAGATTTGGTATTAATTGATTATTTGGTGATATTTAGCAGTATACTTCTAAAATGAATGTACCCAAATGAATTTACCTATAGTAAATTTGGCTGAACCAATTCACTTCTCTGTTATTATCAAAAACAGAAGAGGACACATCATATATGTTTGAGTGCATTGTCTGTGTATTACATGTATGCTACGGCATGTGTTGCATGTATGACTCAAATGTGCATATGTGCCGTATCCAGGTCATTTGTGTGTGTGTGTCATTATTGATCTGCGATGCTAGAAATTCTGAGAATAACATAAAGAATAGGTATAAGACAAAGAAAAATAAAAGAGAATCCAACCGTTCTTACCACTAGAATAAACCAAACAATGGCTTGAACATTGTTGACTAATATGATCCGGGGAGGCCTTGAGGGAAGAGGGTAGTAACAACAACAACATAGATCGCCTAGGTACGTAATTACATGTAAATGGCGAGAAATATTAATGTATACTCAGTTGTCAAAGTTGAGCAATCTCAGTTTTACAAAACTGAGGGGCAGTCGGTCATACTAGAAATTGAGTAATCACGGTTTGCAAAACTAAGAAAAATAATCAGTTTTAGTGACCGAGTGTTGATGTTGATCAAAGCTTTACCATGTAGCTATTGGAAGCTATTCATCTAGGAAATGAAGTATCTTTTAAGAAGGGTTGCATTTGGGAATATACAAAATGGAAGGTCATGTTAAAACTCTAATAAACTAAAAGGATGTATTGCATTAATTGCTAAGTTTGACTGCCATGTTGTAAGCCTATATATATATGGCTCTCTTTTGTAATGAAAGTATGCAATTTCAAGCTCTAATCTATTATCTTTCTCTTGTTAAAATACATCATTTGGTATCAGAGCCAGAGGGTATTTTAGGAGCTTGATTGAGTGTTTTGTGTGAGGATTAAAGCACAAGAAAACACGGTGTGAGACAATGCAAAACAACAACAAATTGGTATCGGAACGTCAGGTTGAAACTATGGCAATGCTATTTTTCTCGTCGTTTGTTCTCACGAAAGAAAATTTCGAAGAATAGAGTGATAAAAAGAAAGAAGAATTGATCACCAAAGGGCTTTGGGAGATCGTGATAAAAAGTATCTTTTAAGAATAGAGTAATTTCATCACTGTGGGTGGAAGAACTTCACAATATGTTCCAGAACTGCAGGAGCTGATTGGAGGTCACACTGGAAACAAAGCATGCAAAGGTAAGATTAAAGTAGCAAAACCTAAAGTCCCTACTAGTGAAGAAGCAAAAGACGAGCAACGGATGAGAAAGAAAGCTTGGAATTTTTCTATACTTCTACCGAAACATATGAGATTTAAAATCGAAACCGAGATACTCCCAGAAGTTCTTTGAAGTTTGAAGAAAAAAAAAGTCAAAATGGTTGAAGAATTGGGTTTAAGGGGGGATGTTGAAAATAAACCCAATTTATTGTGTCTCGTAATTTGTTATGTCTATTAGTTTAAGTGTCATGTCACTTCGTTTAATGTTGTGTCTATTAATCAATCGGTGTCTATTGGTATTTGTAAGGGTGTCTAGTCTACTATATAAGGGTGGCCATATTTTGTTGTAAGAAATGCAAGTAATGCAAGAAATATTGTAAGAAGTATTGCAAGAAAATTTAGTTATCCTCCTCCTCTTAAATTCCAACACCGAGTACTACCCAGTTTTTCAACATTCAACGCATCTTAATTTATTTCAGCAATTGCTGATATGTTTTATGAATGCAAGTTAAATCCTTTTTGGTTTAACATTTTACAATACATGGTTGTGAGTTCATAATTTACAAGGATGAACAAATATACTAAGTTCGGGTAGGGGTTTGAAAGTGGCAAGGGCCAGCGTTGAATGAGCGGAGTACGGTGGCGTTGGACTGGAGAAATGATGAGAATGGATGCTTACGTCAATTTCTGTACTGAAACACTTGTACTAATGGATAAAAATATATATTTTGTTGGCAACAATGGGGTTATGCTTAATGGGGTTGGTTTTAGTAGTTTAGCAAGAACCATACATAAATGTCAGATATAATCACAAGAAGGACGAAATGAAGTGCATAAACATACAAGTGCACATTTGGTAGTAAGGGCACCTGTAGCTTAAATAAGGTAGAAAAATTAAGGGGTGGGATTGTTTATTTTGTTTATCAAAAAGGTAGGGTAGGTTTATTTAAAGACAAGGTTGTGAAGTATGGGTGCAGTTACATGCATTTAATATTATGTATGGTGTGTGTGGGCCTCTTGCGTGTAAGACTTGCCATCCATACTCTATATAATGTATTATTGAGTGTGAGAATACAGTGTGAGGGTTTCGTGAGTTTTTTTTGTAGCCGCCATAGCCACTGCAAATGAAAAGCTGAGTCCTTTTATGTGAGCTGAGAAAGAAAGAGCAGCAGCTCTAAAATCAAAACTGAGAGAAAGTGAGCTGAGTTTTTGCTGTGCAAGCTTTGTGTATGATCTTATGTATTCTCCATTGTGAGGTAATAAATTACTCTCTTTGCCCGTGGACGTAGGCTATTGTCGAACCACGTTAAATCCTTGTGTGTTCTCTATTTTGCTGTTTATGTTAATCTGTGCATTATACTGAGTTGTTGTGTGTGTTGAGTTTGGCCTCCGCTGCGCCTAGTCTCGACAATTGGTATCAGAGCTTGCGGTTGCAATCTTTGGATTTGTGTGTTCAGTTTAGTGCACGGAAGGTGTTCGACGAAATTCCTGTGAAGTCAGTTGTTTGCATTTGTGGTTGTTTCTCTTGTGTAATTTGCTTGTGTTGCGACAATGGGTGAATCTAGTCAATCTGAAAAAATAGTGTATCACAGAGCTAGACTAGATGTAGAGAAATTTAATGGAAACAATAACTTTGGTTTGTGGAGAACAGATGTGTCTGATGCTCTTGAACATTTGGATTTGGAACCGTGTTTGAGAATAGAGAAACCAGAAGAATGGTCAGACAAACAGTGGGAGAAGAATCAAAGGCTTTGTTTGGCTACGATCAGGGGTTGCTTGGAAGCTGATATCAGAGTGAACTATCAACATGAGACCTCGCCGAAAGAATTATGGGAAAAACTTGAAGCGAAGTACCTCGTGAAGAATGTGGCAAACCGAATTCATCTAAAAAGAAATTTGTATCGGTTCAATATGAAGAAGGATGCAACTCTGACTGAGCATCTGGATTCCTTTAACAAACTTCTTACGGAGTTGGTTAATTATGATGAGATCATTCCAGATGAGGAGAAAGCTTTGTGTTTAGTGAATTCTCTTCCGGAGAAATATGAACCCGTGATTAAGTCGCTAATTCATGGCAAAGACAAGCTGATTTATGATGAAGTCGCTACATCATTACGTAGTGAAGAATTCCGAAAGATGGATAGAGATGATATCTCTAGAGAAGATGGTGGTGATGCTCTTGTAGTGAGAGGCGGAAAATCAAACCACAAGAAAAATGTTGGCCAACATCCTGGTAAGGGTAAAGGATACTCGAAAGCAAAAGGGCGTCTGGCTAAGGATGAATGTGCGTGGTGTCATGAAAAAGGCCATTGGGCTAAGGATTGTCCTAAGATCAAGGAGCGGGACATGAAAGGCAAAAGTGCAGCAAATGTCGTCCAGTCCAGTAAAGACACAGGTAATGAGTCAGATTACTCTTTAACCACGTTATCTTCTAACTCTAAGGCAAAAGATGATGAATGGATACTTGATTCGGGTGCTACTTTTCATGTGACTCCAAATAGAGAATGGTTTTCAAATTTTACGAAGTTTGAGGGCGAAGTATTGATGGGAAATCACAATTCTTGTAGCATTGTGGGAATTGGTAGTATTCGCCTGAAACTTCATGATGGCAAGGTTAGAGAACTGAAAAATGTGAGGTGTGTGCCAAGTATGAAAAAGAATCTGATTTCTTTAGGAATGCTTGAATCCAAGGGATTAAGACTTGATGGCCAAAATGGAGTTATGAAGGTGATTTCTGGAGCTATGGTTGTTATGAAAGGTACACGTCATCACAACTTGTACTACTTAAATGGGAGAACAGTGACTGGGGATGTAGCTACAGCTGAGCAGAGTGAAGTTGCTGCTAAGGAATCTGCAATGCTATGGCACATGAGGCTTGCACATCCAGGTGAGAAATCTTTGAATGCTTTAATTAAGCAAAATCTGTTGAAAGAGCTTGTTGTCTGTAAGTTAGATTTCTGTGAACATTGTGTAAAAGGCAAGAAGACAAGATCTCGCTTTGGTAAGGGAATTCATAAATCTAGTGGAGTTCTAGATTATGTTCATTCAGATGTATGGGGTCCTTCCAAAAATGCTTCTTTGGGAGGTAAGCATTGGTTTGTCTCTTTTATTGATGATTATTCTAGACGTGTATGGGTGTATGTCATGAGACAGAAAAGTGATGTTCTGGAAATATTTGTGAGATGGAAGAAAGCAGTTGAAACTCAAACGGGTAGAAAACTCAAAGTGCTTCGTTCAGACAACGGTGGAGAGTACACAAGTGATCCATTTCACAAAGTATGTCAAGATGAGGGAATCAAGAGACATTTCACAGTTAGAGAAACACCACAGCAGAATGGAGTTGCAGAAAGGATGAATCGTACACTGCTAGAGAGAGTACGATGTATGTTGTCTAATTCTGGATTAGGCAAAGCATTCTGGGCTGAAGCTGTTACTTATGCATGTTTTCTCATCAATTGGTTGCCTTCATCTGCATTAGGAGGCAAAACACCAATGGAATTCTGGTATGGTAAGCCTGCTTATGACTATGAGTTGATTCATGTATTTGGTTGTCCTGCTTGGTTTCATGTGAAGGACAATAAGCTTGGAGTTCGTGCTGTTGAGGCAATATTTGTTGGCATGAAGACTGGAGTCAAAGGGTTCAAACTTTGGAATCCAGTTACCAAGAAAATGATTATAAGCAGGGATGTTACGTTTAATGAAGCTGCTATGCTAAAGCCTAAGGGTTCTCATCAGGTGGAGAATGAGAGCAGTGTTCTTGAGAATTTGCAGCGTGTGAAGTTTGATATTGTTACACAAGTCCCAGATGAAACTGTACCAGTGGGACCTGCTTCTGAAGAGGTGACAGATTCAGTTGTTGAAACAGATGAAGTTACGGTTGACCGGGGCAGTGCTGATGATTCCGAAGATGGGTTAGAAACAGAGGCTGATAGGAGTGTTCCAGAGTCAATTGCTTCTAGTAGACCGAAAAGGGATATCAGGAAACCAGGTTGGTTTCGAGATTGTGTAACTTATGCTTTACCAGTTACTGAAGAAGGAATTCCTGAGACGTACACACAAGCTGTTCATAGCGTTGAGTGTGAAGAATGGAAAGATGCTATGGGTGAAGAAATGACATCTCTTCACAAGAATGACACCTGGGTTCTTGCCAAGCTCCCTAAGGGCAAGAAAGCGATTGGATGTAAGTGGGTATATGCTAAGAAAGAAGGAGTGAAGAAAAATGAGATTCGCTACAAGGCAAGGCTAGTTGCAAAAGGCTATGCCCAGAAGGAGGGAATTGACTACAATGAAGTATTCTCTCCGGTTGTGAAGCACTCCTCTATTCGTATTTTGTTAGCCTTGGTAGCGCAGTATGATTTGAATCTGGTTCAGATGGATGTAAAAACAGCGTTCTTACATGGAGATCTAGATGAGGAGATTTATATGACTCAGCCAAGTGGATTCAAATCTCCCGGCGAAGAGGATCTGGTGTGTAAGTTGAAAAGATCGTTGTATGGACTGAAACAGTCTCCGAGACAGTGGTATAAACGATTTGATCGTTTTATGTTAGGCCAAGCGTACACAAGAAGCCACCATGATCACTGTGTATATCTGAAGAAGCTGAGTGATGGTTCTTTCATTTATTTGCTTTTGTATGTAGATGATATGCTGATTGCATCTACTTGCAAGTCTGAGATTGAGAAGCTGAAATGTACGTTGTCAGCTGAATTTGAAATGAAAGATCTTGGAGATGCTAAGAAGATTCTTGGCATGGAGATTCAGAGAGACAGAATGAAGGGCAAGGTGTGTTTATCTCAAAAGACATATTTGAAGAAGGTATTAAGGAAATTTGGCATTTCTAAAGAAACCAAATCTGTAAGTACTCCTCTTGCTGCTCATTTTAAATTAAATGCAACTATGTGTCCTTCCTCTGATGATGAGATTCAATTTATGGCACATGTGCCTTATGCTAATGCTGTTGGGAGTCTTATGTATGCGATGGTGTGTACACGACCTGATATTTCACATGCCGTGAGTATGGTCAGTCGTTACATGCATGCTCCTGGAAAAGAGCATTGGAATGCTGTCAAATGGATTTTGAGATATCTTATGGGAACTATCGATGCTGGTTTAGAATTTGTGAGGGATATGAACAACAGTCATTTATGTGTTGGTTATGTAGACTCAGATTATGCCGGTGATTTGGATAAGAGACGCTCTACTACAGGGTATGTGTTTACCTTGGCAGGAGGTCCAATATGTTGGAGGTCTATTCTGCAGTCGACAGTGGCTCTATCTACTACAGAGGCAGAGTATATGGCAGTGACTGAAGCTTTCAAAGAAGCTATATGGTTGCAAGGTTTGTTGGATGATTTGGGAGTGGTGCAAGATCAACTTCCTGTGTATTGTGATAGTATGAGTGCCATCCACCTAGCAAAGAATCAAGTTCATCACGCCCGAACAAAGCATATTGATGTGCGTTATCATTTCATTAGAGAAGTATTAACTGAGGGTCATATTCTCTTGGTAAAGATTGATACAAAAGAGAATCCCGCAGACATGTTGTCTAAAGTGGTTCCTAATGTCAAGTTCAAGCATTGTCTTGACTTGATTAATGTTTTGTATGTTTGATGTATGATACCCCGATGGAGTGGAGGTTCTTCGGAACACTGTGAAGTCTCGTTTGCGAGACATTATGATGAACTACGGCAGCTTGATCCTTTGGGTACGTAGGCAACTACTTTGGTGGTGCAGCTGGATATGTGGCAATCAGAGTGCTTTGTGTGTGATCGTCTCATGCTTTTGTGCATGATCCGAGGTGGAGAATTGTGAAGTATGGGTGCAGTTACATGCATTTAATATTATGTATGGTGTGTGTGGGCCTCTTGCGTGTAAGACTTGCCATCCATACTCTATATAATGTATTATTGAGTGTGAGAATACAGTGTGAGGGTTTCGTGAGTTTTTTTTGTAGCCGCCATAGCCACTGCAAATGAAAAGCTGAGTCCTTTTATGTGAGCTGAGAAAGAAAGAGCAGCTTTGTGTATGATCTTATGTATTCTCCATTGTGAGGTAATAAATTACTCTCTTTGCCCGTGGACGTAGGCTATTGTCGAACCACGTTAAATCCTTGTGTGTTCTCTATTTTGCTGTTTATGTTAATCTGTGCATTATACTGAGTTGTTGTGTGTGTTGAGTTTGGCCTCCGCTGCGCCTAGTCTCGACAAAGGTAGCACTGGACTGTTAAGTGAAAATGATGAAGAAGGATTAACAGCAAGAAGGAGGCGCAAGGAATTAAGGAAATGGGGGAGTGAGTAAAACGGTGAAACTCCTGTAGAAAAGGAGGTGCTTGGATCTAGGCGTTCGCATGGCCAGAAGAGGTGGTATGAAGCGATGCAAAATGATGACTTGACTACAGTGGGGGTGCGAGGCGGAATGGATGGAAACAGTTTTTGGTTTACTGTCAATGGAAGTTCCATATTCTGATTTACTGGAGTGGGGCGAAGGCGAGTGAGAGGAGTAGATTCAGGCGGCATAGTATGGTTCGTGACGGTCGCTGTGGAAGTGAGATCGACTGAGAAGCAACGGTGCACGTGCACGGTGCACACATGCACGGTGAAGAAACAGAAGATAAAGAAGGGAGAGAAAGGAAAGTCGGGCCAAGTAGAGGATGGTTGAAGCATGCTGAGGATCGAGGTGATGTCAGCAGACCACAGCGGTAAGGAAAGTAGCAGTTAAAACGAACATTTCAACTTGAGTAGTAATGAAATACATGTAGTAATATTGAAGTAGAAATGCAAGGCAAATAAAAAAAAACCAAACAAACAGAACTTGCAATGCAAAGTAAAACTAATAATTAATAATTCAAACTCATGCACATATACATGCTGCATTCACGGTTACATGAACTGTTACCACCTGTCACGAAGCAAGGAAAAGAGGAAGTCGGGGCAGGAGAAGAAAAGAGGGGGAGCACGTGTCAGGAAGTGCCTAAAGTAGTTAATACCTTTTCATGTTTGGGTGTAAGGTCCTGAAGGCATGTATGGGGAGAAAGTAAGAATGGTGTTGTTGTGTGCAGTTGGGCCTTTGGGCTTTCAAAAGGGTAGTGAAGAGAAGAAAATAAAATGAAATAAGAAAATGGGCTTTGGTTTGTAATGAGCTGAACTGGGCTTTAAAGTTAGAAACAAATGGAAAGAGAGAAGAGATTAAGGGCATGGCTTCTTTATTTTGAACTGATTTTGTATTGGGCTTTAGGCTTGAAAGTTATGAAATAAAATAACAATGAGAAGAAAGACTTGTTTTGGTCATGTTAAAAGTAACTATGAAGAGAACATGAGTAATGGCAACTCCGTTGTTTTGGATGAAAATGAAAGGGTGATTCTGTAGCAGCAAATCGTAAGTTGATGGATGTAGTATGGAAACGTTCAAATGAAAAAGGAAATGATGCATTTTGATTTTTGTGAAGTATTGAAGCATACAGTAGAAAGGAAATGAGCTTGTTTATAAACTGGAAACAAAGGAAGATTGAGCATAGAGTTAGAAGCATGCGGTAGCATGGTGGGTCATCAGGGCTATCGATGATGGAGCTGAGTTCGAGTGGTGGTCCATGACTGACGAAGATCCATTAACAGAGGACGGCGCAGACATGGGTTTCTCCGATGAACCCATTTCCTATAGTGAAGGATCGTATAGTGAAAACACTGTAGCGGAGGAGGCAATCTGATCTGAAGATGGTGGTAGGACCCCGAGGTGATGGGTGATCGGTTGGAGTGATCGGAGTTGATCAATGGTGGCCGAGGCGGTTGTGCACGTGCACGTGTACGTGTGTAGATCGAAAAAGGGAAGTGGTGATCGGGCAAAGGAATTCATGGTGACTGGAGAAGTGATACTTTGGTAAATTGGCAAAGTACCAGGTGGTACTTTGGCAAACGCAAGCGCAGCCTTAGGATCCGAAGCGAAATCATGGCGTTTTGAAACTGGCACTTTGGCAAACTGGTACTTTGGTCAATTCGCTTATAAATGAGTTTCTAAACGTGGTTTTAAATTTAAAACAGTTTTAATTTAAAAATAGATAATAAATTAAAGGATAAATCAATAATTAAATAAGAATAGAATATTTATTTAATTTGACATAGGCAAGTGGAAAGAGGAAAATGGCAAGAAGATCGAGTACAGAAGTTGATCGAAGAAGTTCAACGAGTTTTGAAAACTTTAGAATTTTAAGAAAATAATATAAATAAACTATTAAATTAATTAATTTATGATGAATTAGAAGCAATCGGATAACTTACCAGAAGAAATGGAGTATTCAACATCGTCTAAACATCGATGATGAACGAAGCAAAATACCGTATGCGAAGCACGTGTTTCATTTACCCATTTCTAAATAACGAGCAAAACTGAATAGAATACCGTATGCAACACACTTTAACTGTTCATTTTTAAAGTTCAATACTAATATCCAGATATGAACAAGATAAACATATATTGTTTGTGTGATGATAATTAATGTGTAAACTGAATAATAATCAGATTAAGCTGATAATTATTTATCGACTATAAAAGACATTTCGTACATCGTTTCGAAGAGTCCGGAATAAATATTCCACTTCGACTCGAAGTATACGACGCGTGTCAGAAATATTAAAGACGGAGATATGAAATGACTATTTTAAATAGTACCTTCGGTCTGTTCATTCCCAGGACAAACCCGAATGGACGAGTGTCTGACAATGTATATTAGTTAGATTCTACACATCGAATTTATGTAAGTATATTACGTTGGTGGCGGAGAAATTCGTTTCTCTTAGCTTTATTACTCGCAATATATTTGGGTAATCGAATGAGTCTTTCTGACGGATATGACGATGTGGCATTCAAAGTAACTGAAGAAATAAATCTGTCAGAAGAATAAACGTGACCTCAAAACCTCACAACCGGTAAGTAACAAAAGTTGGGCTAGGCAGCATGGCTAGTTGGGTCATACCCAAGCAGGGTATATTATCACCATCTAGAGAATATTCATATTTGCTACTTCTTTTCAATTCTGTATCTCCCAGGAACGGTCGTGTTGGTACCCACCCGTAGAGGTGGTAATATATTCGTTACATTCAAGCTAAATGAGTGGACGGTCATGTGTGGTCGGGTTGCAAGACGTTCTTGTTGAACCCCAGTGTATACTCTCTAGAGTACACTGATCGGCAGGTGCTCCCATACCTTGTCTGTTGGAATCCAATCTCCAATAAGTGCTCTGCGACTTTTGATTTTATACTATATACGTGAACGTGAGATGCAAGCGTTTCACTAGATGATTATTTATTTGATAAAAACTATCGTAATATCAAACGTTTTGGTATAAAGTACTTGGGTCATTATCTATATAGTAGTTATGGATTGATCTAAAGATTTCTAAAATAAATGAATCTGGAAAACCTTATTCTTACTACCCTGTTTACATCTTTTAACTGTGTTTACTCACACCAGTCCTCTGACTGACCCAGAGTTTATTTTCTGTGTTTTCTAAACTCTTGGGTACTCATAATATTTGTTATGAGTAGACAAGTGATCCAGGTGTCTAATGGAACTCTTTTGAAGTAATGTGGAGTACAAGACCAGGAACCAATCTAGTAGCTATATCCCTCTCTAAGTATACAGTTTATGTATTGGGCCAGTATCACGTATGATGTTGTATTCGAATGATGTACTCTGATGTAACAAACTCTGTTATGTAATATATTATGTATTTTGTGAAATTCCGCTGTGAGATTAAATCCGCTGCGTAATTCTGATGTTCTTCATACTCTTCTATTCTATTAGTTCTATCTTTTCTATCTCATCTTCTAAATTCTTTCAATAATGACACGACTTTCGAGGCATCGAAAATCACGCCGTTACAAATGAAATCCGATGTCAGGCACACATCCATTTACAAGTTCGTTCCGGGTCTGAACGAAACCGGAAGGACCTTATACCTCGCATATCCATCGATCTCCAAGTACGTCTGGACGATTACCAACTGATTCTCTCCTCATGGGTGTATAGCCCAATCAAGATCATCAGTAACTATCCAAACGATGTGAAGAACTCCGGCCTTCGACCACCGTCTTCATCCTCGACACCTCATCGAATCAGTTATTCAAAATAGGATAAACCCGGCCTTTCCGAATAACTCGCGTATATAATAAACAAGTGTTATAAAAAATACGCCTTTTTCCATTCCAGAATATTCCTTTATTCAAATATTCTTTTACTTTGGGAAAAGTTCCCATTAATTTTATCAAAGATAAATTCTTTATATTTATTCTTTAATCTTCCTTTGAATATCAATTCAAACCAAATTATGGTTTATCCAAACTAGTCAGGATTAACGAACCATACCGAAGTAATCATTTGTTTAAATTTCTCAACCCCAACCTATTCATCCCATGAAGTAAAACTGGTAATACTTCATACCTAACACCGCTGTGTTATCGGTAATTTCAATTACCATTTCACGTTCAAATCTAATTAAAGATTTAACTATCGGCTGGAGCAAAACTGCTGATACTCCATTCTCGATCATTTCAATCTAATTAAAGATTCATTAAAACTCCACTTGGTTTTAATCTTCCCAAAAATCAATATTAATGATTGTTTAACTTGGGAAATCATATCCTGTCTTTAACTGGGTTAAAGAACCAATGTCATTTAAAACACGGTTCACGATAAACCCAAAATCACATTATATTCCATCAGCCTTCAACCGTAAATTAGTAAGTGAATAATTCCCTAAGTGTTAACCCCGAAGGCCGAAACCAACGTCAGATCAATACCCAAGAAACTATCCAACTTAACTATTCTCCAGTTAGTTTCCGATTTTCTTAACTCCATTGGGTCTAAGAAAAGTATCATTAAAGATACCATTCACGACAACCCAAAATCACATTCCATTAACCAAGGAATCTTCATGGGAAACAAACCGATATAAACTTCCATATCCGACTAACAATATAAATGGAATAACGGGAAAGCCTTTTAAATTCCATATATATTAGCAGTCCCCATCCATAGAAATTCACTTCGGTGATTACCAAATCGAATTTCATTCCATTCCAATTTATTTTATTTAAATTGGAAAACTTTACTTTGGAAAATCTTCTTTAAATCTTAATAAAAGATTTATAAATTCCAAATCACATTTCACTGTGAATCGGGTTAAAGAACGAATGTCGTTAAAACACATTTCACAACAAACCCAATTCACATTCCATAACTTATCGGGTTAAAGAACAAGTGTTATTTAAAACACCGTTCACGATAAACCCAAAAATCAATTTCAAATTGGTACATTTCATTAAATCTAAATAAAAAAATTTAATCCTTTTTCTCAACTGGGTTTAAGAACGGTGGTAATGAAAACACCATTCACGACAAACCCAAATCCCATTTGATATTAAATACAAGGCTCTGAATAGAAAATATATCGGTTTATATTCGATATCAAATTCTGCGACCAACAAATATCATATTAGAAATAACGATATAAATATATCTTTTAAATTTCCATAACAATATCTGTATGATCACGAAATCCAACATCGAAATATTCCGAAGACAATTTCGATTCAAATCCATTTCCAATTTATATATTGGAAATTACGGTTATCTTCAAAACCATTTCCAATCCAATTTATTTATTTTAAAAATATTGGATTTATTATTCTAGTTCAAAACTAGTTCATTTCGATAAAAATCAATTTTTATCTTTTCAAATATGGAATTTTTCATCCCAATTCTTTCCAAATCATTTCTTATGATTTTACACTAATTATCGATATTTTTAATAATTTTATCAAGGCCCGTGCAGTCGATTTCCATAAACGGCCATCGAACTGCACTTACAACGACGTTTTCCAAATTTGATTTGGACATAATTCCAAATCCAACTGTTAGATTTCAAATCTATAATATTTGTTAGAAAGCTCTTTTCGATACGAACCCAACGGTTTCGGTTTTAGGTGAATCCGACGGTCGGATCTCTCGTAAAGTCCGTTCGAAGTCAATGGCTGAAATTCACGAACTACCGCAGCACGGCGCATTCTATTCAGGCCATTATATATATATATATATATATATATATATATATATATATATATATATCGTCGATTTCCTTTTAAAACGTATTTTATAAATCCTTTTAAATTCGCTTTCAAAACGATTTCAACTTCATATTCAATTTCAAATCAAAATTGAATATTCCCTATCATCGATATATAAATGATAATATTTTCAAAACATTTTATTTTGAAATCATTTCCTTTTTTATATTCATTTTAAAATGAATAAAATCGATATAAATATCGTTCACGTCAAAATGACATTAATCTAATCAACACGGCTATATATATTTAAATATATCGTGTCCATCCCAAATCGGACATCAAAACCATATTTTGATTCTTTTCTGAATATTATTTGAAAATATTCGTTATTTTAAAATATTTGTTATTTTAAAATATTCATTCTTTCTGAACTGGAATCAGACACATTCAATTACCATATAATGTGATTATATGGATTTCATACACATACGTACACAACTACAATCAAACACTTTCAACCATCATCCAAAGTGCATTCTACACTGTACAAGCATCAAATACAAATATTTAACGCTTATAACAGCCTGTCAATCAATCAATCGACATATAGCTAATTATTGGGATTAGTGTATGTCCAATATCATCCCAATACCCGTGTGGGGTTTCAATCAACAAATAATGAATTTTATTTGTGCAGCTGGGCAATGTGTAAAATTTATCGTCCCAATCCATATCAGTCAAATGGGTGTACATAAACAAATCGTCTGATTTGCAAATGAATATTTATTTTATTCATATACACATTAAAAATTATATTTTTAATGATAAAATATTTATTCGGTTCATTTACACAATAAAATGGTATTTTTATTGTTCTCATATATTTTAGAAAATTTCGGCAGCATAACGGCACAATACTAGAAACGGGATAAGGCTTAGCCTTATCCCCAGTCTACTAATGGCCCATGCCATACACGTACCAATCAAATCAATTTCATATTCACACCACAAACCAATATTCAACCAAACACATCAATCAACATAAACAACCAAACAAACAAGTCGTCCATGGGTTGTGGACGACGGGGAACAGTTCACATATGCAGTTATAAAATAAATAACTGTATAGAAAAATTATAGTGTGGAGTTCTCACCTTTGGGATCCACTCCTCCATTCTATTCTGAATTTCTGATCGATGGGATTTGCCCGAAATTCCTACGCCATCCTTTTCACGCTGTTCATATTAAAAATCACATTTTTATTTCACTATATATATAATAAAAATCAAATTTTTATTTCGTTACATATATAAAAAATTATATTTTTATATTCTCTATCATATAAAAATTCTATTTTCAATTCGCTACGTATATAAAGATCGAATTTTTATTTCGCTTCATACATAAAAATCCCGCCTTTCTATATATAAAAACATTGCCTTTCTATGATAAAAATATCGTCTTTACTTTGATAAAAATATCGTCTTTACATTGATAAAAATACCGTCTTTACTATGATAAGAATATTGTCTTTACTATGATAAAAATATCTTCTTTACTTTGATAAAAATATCATCTTTACTTTGATAAAAAAATCGTCTTTACTTTGATAATAATCTAATTTTTATATTATTAAAAATCTTATGTTTAATTAAAGTAAAATATTAGCTTTATATAATTTAAAAACAATTCTAACTTTAGTTTTAAAATCATGTTATTCTCAGCATTAAGATCATGTTATTTTCAGTTTTAAAATAAAATAGGATTAGGAAAGGGGGAAGAAAACTCACCGATTCGCGGAGGATGGGGGCTGGAGCTGCTGTCGAGGCGGGGTTTGTTGCGGTAGTCGGCGCTGGAGTTTGGTGGTCTTCCGGTAAGGGTTTGCGGGTCCGTTCAGGAGGAGGGGGTTTAGAGGAGAGAGAGAGAGCGCGAAAGGGGGGAATCGCGGTCTTCGTTGGTGGAGGAAGAGAGAGGGGCCGAGGTGTGTGGCGGCTCGGCAAGCCTGGAGGGGCGGTGGCGAAGCTGAATCGGGGGGGGGGGGGGGGGAGGGCGCGCGATTTACGTCGATCCACTTCTTCCCTTTTTTTAATTTCGTTTTATCTGATAAAGAGAGAGATGTTAGGTTATATAATTGTATATATATATTATTATTTTTAATTTCAAAAAGTACATTTTTATTTTGAACTCGAAATCAAACCCACCGACTATCGTCCCTAGCAAATTACCCCCATTCCGAACACAATGGGATAGGTTTCGTAAGCTGGTTCGATGGTTTCGATTAGTTTACATCAATATCAAAATATAAATCTATATATTGAATTTGAACGCGCATTACAATTTACCGGGGCCACATATAGACTTTAAAAATTCCCGAAAAATACTTTCTAGCTTCGTATCGAAGATACAGTCCTAACAAAACTAATTTCATCAAATTCTGAGATCATTTGAAAAATGGTCATTTTCTAGTCGATCGAAATTGACTAAAATTGGCAAAAACACGTTTTCTTTTGCCACACTCACATATTGATTTAAAAAATTATGATTTTTTAAACCTAGCAATAATTTGACATCCCGGATCCAACAAAAGTGGTTTCGTCGAAAATGAAGGTCGTTTGCAAAATTTCCATTTTTAAGCGCCAAAATTCCATAGCGACTATTCTAAATTTTCAACTGAGCATAACATTTTATCCCTGCTATGAAATTTTGATTTTTCGGATTCGTTGGAAAGATATTTTCAAATAGATTCTATTATTTTTGGTTTTGCTAAAATCCGGTATATTTTGAATCCTGTACATTCATTTGAAATTTGAAATCGAATTTTCAAACTACCGCGCCATTTTCAATTCCTTTTATAATTAAAAATAAATAATTATATTCTAACGTCGATTCAAGTAAATATATACGTTCTAATTCTATTCAAAATAAATTTCTCATCATTATTATTTAAAATAAATCATTTCAAATATTCAAAATTCATCAAAATTGCCAAAATAAAAAGTTTGAATTGGTTCGGATTTCCGGGTTATTACAATCTCCCCCACTTAAAACTTTTCGTCCCCGAAAAGGAACAGAGCTGAAAGTTGTTTTACAAATCAACTCAACTTTCATTATTTTCATTACGGCTTAAGTTCTTCAACTTTTCAGTTTATAGGAGCTTTTCAAATTTTTCAAAAATTTGGCTAACACCCTAAATTTTTGAAATATTTTGCCATAACCTCCCCCGCACGGGAGTACCGGGAAAATCCCGAAATTGCCACACAAGCCTTTCCAATCCAAAAATAAAAAGAAACAGCCAATCAACTAGCCAATCGGCTCATAAAATCATCAAAAACCCCAAGAAATACATTAAACATGTACCTATTAGTCGGGCATACAATTTTATTCCTCTGCTCTAGCCTCCTTGCTATGACCTGTTTAATGTAAGTACATGTATATGTATGAAAATGCGACAAATTTTCAATACAATTCACTATTTGGTTCAATTTGGCAAAAGGTTCAACATTTAATTAATCAAACAATAATCAAACAACACAACCAGCAATCAATTAGTTGATTATCTTTTCAAATTCATAGCTTGGATACATAGTCAAAAAAATCACATTTTTGGTGCCAAATCACATCAATAGACCCTATCTAATTTTGGTTCTCACACCAGTCAATTGGAATCATATAGAAATCCCACTTTCGTCACTCGAACATAAACACTGATAACGCTGCAGCATTATCAGAATCATCCCCGGGCGACTAGAGTGGGATTCTATATCTATCCAGTATACTAAAACTTCGAATATACGTTTAAATTTTCAAAACAAAAATTATTTTCATTTTTATTTTAAAAATATTACTCTTCACACTCGTTCTAGGATACTACTGATCTCATCTCTAACGAGTCATTCTTATTAGATATTACTAATCCAATCTCTGATGAATTCCTTCGTATGGTTCTATTGTGTCTTCTTCTCGAGCTCCGTAAACCAGAACTCTGATACAAAACTGAGACGACCCGAACTTCCTATGAACGAAAGCACGAATTGAGTTGAGAACAAGCCACCTCGGAACACAAACAGAAGAACATTCATTACTTATTACAACAATTTCATCAGAATACAAGAATATACAGAGTATGAATAAATATTACACATTTACTAAATATCAGATATTTACAAGTTACCATGCAGCGGAAAATAATACAAACACAACTGAAAGGAATATACGGATACATAACTTTCCGAATATCATTCCAGTTGTAAACCAGGATCCTGTGAATATAAATCTGCAAAACCAAAACTGCTAGCTGCCCGTGCGGAAAATAGGGGCACCCAGACTTTAGATTAGAACAATAAACTCTAGGTCAGTCATGTGACTGGTGTGAGAACTAAAACAGTTATTAATCTGATTTTAAAGTTAGGTAAATCAAGGGACCACGCCGTATAACACGGAACGGGTTTCCTCCCAAGAATACCAGTGCATAAAAACAACAGCGGAATGCTAAATAAAGAACAATGAAGCTATTATAAGACTCAGTTCAAATCACACAATGCAACACAAGCTGGATGATAGAGTTTTTACCTTATAATAGCCAAAAATGCTTGGTACGTGAAATTTCATCTTTTATTATTACTATAAGTTTATAGTGTGAAAACAATTTTAATCAAAGTATCAATCAAAGACAGCATAAGTGCCTCATACCACTATGTCGCCATATATAGGTTTACAATGAAAACCGCAAGGTCACGTATTGGAAGTTGGATTTCTATCTGTGAACCAAGGCAAGGGATCGTCCTTACCGCTTCGAGACAATCTAGCCTACCATCTCTCATGATCAGAGCTCGAGTGACCCTTGGATCGTCAGGGCCGGTTCACTCGATGTGGATTAAAATGCCTGAACACTACGTTTCCCCACCCTATGGGGCGTAAATGAGCCAAATGACTCCATCAGTCCCGGATCGACCGATACAACCGAGGCACCTCGCTATCCATCATCCACATAAGTAAAATGCCAGAGCGTGTAAAACGCTAACAACACTCCTAGCTAGAAAGAAACGAATGCCCTCCCTGATGTCCTCTCCCGTTTCTGATTCACACCGGGGTGTGAGGCTCGAGAATTAACGCTACACAAAGCTATGCCACAAAGGTCGTGCTTTGATCATCAACCACAAGACTTTGTTTTTACACAGAAGCCTTGATCATTTGCATCTCAGCATGCCACACAGGCAACATGCAACCGATGTATCTCAATCACACAGAATGAAATCCAATGTAAGACACACATCCTTTTACAAGTTCGTTCTGGGTTTGAACAAAACCGGAGGCACATTATACCTTGCATATCCATCGATCTCCAAGTACATCTGGACGATCACCAACTGATTCTCTCTTCTTGGGTGTACATCCCAATCAAGATCATCAGTAATTATCCAAATGCTGTGAAGACCTCCGTTCTTCGACCACCATCTTCATCCTCGACACCTCGTCAAATCAGTTATTCAGAATGGGATAAACCCGGCCTTTCCGAATAACTCGCATATATAATAAACAAGTGTTATAAAAACAAAACATACACCTTTTTCCAATCCAGAATATTCCTTTATTCAAATATTCTTTTACTTTGGGAAAGTTTCCCATTAATTTTATCAAAGATAAATTCTTTAAATTTATCCTTTAATCTTCCTTTGAATATCAATTCAAACCAAATCATGGTTTATCCAAACTAGTCGGGATTAACGAACCTTACCGAAGTAATCATCTGTTTTAATTTATCAACCCCAACCTATTCATCCCATGAAGTAACACTGGTAATACTTCATACCTAACACCACGTGTTATCGATAAATTCAATTACCATTTCACGTTCAAATATAATTAAAGATTTAACTATCGCCTGGAGCAAAACTGGTGATACTCCATTCTCGATCATTTCAATCTAATTAAAGATTCATTAAAACTCGGTTTGGTTTTAATCTTCCCAAAAATCAATATTAATGATTGTTTAACTTGGGAAATCATATCCTGTCTTTAACTAGGTTAAAGAACCAATGTCGTTTAAAACACGGTTCACGATAAACCCAAAATCACATTCTATTCCATCAACCTTTAACCGTAAATTAGCAAGTGAATAATTCCCTAAGTGTTTACCCCGAAGGCCGAAACCAACGTCAGATCAATACCCAAGAAACTATCCAACTTAACTAATCTCCAGTTAGTTTCTGGTTTTCTTAACTCCGTTGGGTCTAAGAGCAGTATCATTAAAGATACCATTCACAACAACTCAAAATCACATTCCATCAACCATGGAATCTTCATGGAAAACAAATCGATATATATAATCGATATAAACTTCCATATCCAACTAACAATATAAATGGAATAACGGCAAAGCCTTTAAAATTCCATATATATTAGCAGTCCTCATCCACAAAAATTCACTTCGATTATCACCAAATCGAATTCCATTTCATTCCAATTTATTTTATTTAAATTGGAAAACTTTACTTTGGAAAATCTCCTTTAAATCAAAACAAAAGATTTATAAATTCCAAATCACATTTCACTGTGAATCGGGTTAAAGAACGAATGTCGTTAAAACACAGTTCACAACAAACCCAATTCACATTACATAAATTATCGGGTTAAAGAACAAGTGTTATTTAAAACACCGTTCACGATAAACCCAAAAATCAATTCCAATTAAATATCATTTAGTTGGTACATTTCATTAAATCTAAATAAAAAGATTTATCATTTTTCTCAACTGGGTTTAAGAACAGTGTTAATGAAGACACTATTCACGACAAACCCAAATCCCATTTGATATTAAATACAAGGCTCTGAATAGAAAATATATCGGCTTATATTCAATATCAAATTCTACGACTAACAAATATCGTATTAGAAATAACGATATAAATATATCTTTCAAATTTCCATAACAATATCTGTATAATCACGAAATCCAACATCGAAATATTCCGAAGACAATTTCGATTCAAATCCATTTCCTATTTATATATTGGAAATTTCGGTTATCTTCAAAACCATTTCCAATCCAATTTATTTATTTTAAAAATATTGGATTTATTATTCTAGTTCAAAACTAGTTCATTTCGATAAAAATCAATTTTTATCTTTTCAAATATGGAATTTTTCATCCCAATTCTTTCCAAATCGTTTCTTATGATTTTACACTAATTATCGATATTTTTAATAATTTTATTAAGGCCCGTACAGTTGATTTCCATAAACGGCCATCGAATTGCACTTACAACGACCTTTTCCAAATTTGATTTGGACATAATTCCAAATCCAACTGTTATATTTCAAATCTATAATATTCTTTAGAAAGCTCTTTTCGATACGAACCCAACGGTTCTAGTTTTAGGAGAATCCGACGGATGTATCTCCCATAATGTCCGTTCGAAGTCAATGGCCGAAATTCACGAACTGCCGCAGCGCGGCGCGTTCTATTCAGGCCATTATATATATAATATATATATATATTATATATTTATTTCTTCGATTTCCTTTTAAAACTTATTTTATAAATCGTTTTAAATTCGTTTTCACAACGATTTCAACCTCATATTCAATTTCAAATCAAAATTGAATATTCCCTATCATCGATATATAAATGATAATATTTTCAAAACATTATATTTCGAAATCATTTCCTTTTTTATATTCATTTTAAAATGAATAAAATCGATATAAATATCGTTCACGTCAAAATGGCGTTAATCTAATCAACACAGCTATATATATTTAAATAAATCGTGTCCACCCCAAATCGGACATCAAAACCGTATTATGATTCTTTTCTGAATATTATTTGAAAATATTCATTATTTTAAAATATTCGTTATTTTAAAATATTCATTCTTTCTGAACTGGAATCAGACACAGTCAATTACCATATAATGTGATTATATGGATTTCATACACATATGTACACA
This sequence comes from Allium sativum, assembly GCA_030737875.1. Lineage (NCBI taxonomy): Eukaryota > Viridiplantae > Streptophyta > Magnoliopsida > Asparagales > Amaryllidaceae > Allium > Allium sativum. Next base: position 186,540,310 of record CM060911.1, read on the forward strand.
ACTACAATCAAACACTTTCAACCATCAACCAAAGTGCATTCTACACTGTACAAGCATCAAATACATATATTTAACGCTTATAACAGCCTGTCAATCAATCGATCGACATTCAACTAATTATTGGGATTAGTGTACATCCAATATCATCCCAATACCCGTGTGGGGTTTCAATTAACAAATAATGAATTTTATTTGTGCAGTTGGGCGATGTGTAAAATTTATCGTCGCAATCCATATCAGTCAAATGGGTGTACATAAACAAATCGTCTGATTTGCAAATGAATATTTATTTTATTCATATACACGTTAAAAATTATATTTTTAACGATAAAATATTTATTCGGTTCATTTACACAATAAAAATGGTATTTTTATTATTCTCATATATTTTAGAAAATTTGGGCGGCATAACGACACGATACTAGAAACGGGATAAGGCCTAGCCTTATCCCCAGTCTAATAATGGCCCACGCCATACACATACCAATCAAATCAATTTCACATTCACACCAAAAACCAATATTCAACCAAACACATCAATCAACACAAACAACCAAACAAACAAGTCGTCCATGGTTTGTGGACGACGAGGAACAGTTCACATATGCAGTTATAAAATAAATAACTGTATAGAAAAATTATAGTGAGGAGTTCTCACCTTTTGGATCCACTCCTCCATTCTATTCTGAATTTCTGATCGATGGGATTTGCCCGAAATTCCTACGCCATCCTTTTCACGCTGTTCAAATTAAAATCACATTTTTATTTCACTATATATATAATAAAAATCAGATTTTCATTTCGTTACATATATAAAAAATTATATTTTTAAATTCTCTATTATATAAAAATTCTATTTTCAATCCTCTACTTATATAAGGATTGAATTTTTATTTCGCTTCATACATAAAAATCCCGTCTTTCTATATATAAAAACATCGCCTTTCTGTGATAAAAATATCGTCTTTACTTTGATAAAAATATCGTCTTTACATTGATAAAAATACCGTCTTTACTATGATAAGAATATCGTCTTTACTATGACAAAAATATCGTCTTTACTTTGATAAAAATATCGTCTTTACTTTGATATCGTCTTTACTTTGATAAAAAACTAATTTTTATATTATTAAAATCTTATCTTTAATTATAGTAAAATCTTAGCTTTATATAATTTAAAAACAATTCTAACTTCAGTTTTAAAATCATGTTATTCTCAGCATTAAAATCATGTTATTTTCAGTTTTTAAGTTAAATAAAATAGAATAAGGAAAGGGTGAAGAAAACTCACCGATTCGCGGAGGAAGGGGGTTGGAGCTGCTGTCGAGGGGGGGTTGTTGCGGTAGTCGGCGCTGGAGTTCGGTGGTCTTCCGGCTAGGGTTCGCGGGTCCGTTCAGGAGGAGGGGGTTTAGAGGAGAGAGAGTGCGAGAGGGGGGAATCGCGGTCTTCGTTGGTGGAGGAGGAGAGAGGGGCTGAGGTGTGTGGCGGCGCAGCAAGACCGAAGGGGCGGTGGCGGAGCTGAATCGGGGGGGGAGGGGGCGCAATTTCCGTCGATCCCCTTCTTCCCTTTTTTTTTAATTTCGTTTTATCTGATAGAGAGAGAGACGTGAGGCTATATAATTATATATATATTTTATTATTTTTAATTTCAAAAAGTACCTTTTTATTTTGAACTCAAAACCAAACCCACCGACTGTCGTCCTTAGCTAATTACCCCCATTCCGAACACAATGAGATAGGTATCGTAAGCTGGTTCGATCGTTTCGATCAGTTTCCATCAAGATCTAAATATAAATCTATATATTGAATTTGAACGCGCATTTCAATTTACCCAGGACACATATGGACTCTAAAAATTCCCGAAAAATATTTTCTAGCTTCGTATCGAAGATACGGTCCTAACAAAACTAATTTCATCAACTTCTAAGATCGTTTGAAAAATGACCATTTTTTGGTCGATCGAAATTTACTGAAACTACCAAAACACGTTTTCTTTTGACAGCTCGCATATTGATTTCAAAAATTAGGAATTTTGAAACCTAGCAATAATTTGACATCCCGGATCCAACAAAAGTGGTTTCATCGAAAACGAAGGTCGTTTGCAAAATTTCCATTTTTAAGGACCAAAATTCCATAGCGATTATTCTAAATTTTCAACTGGGCATAACTTTTTATCCCCGCAATGAAATTTTGATTTTTCGGATTCGTTGGAAATATACTTTCAAATAGATTCCAATATTTTTGGTTTCACTAAAACCCGGTTTAATTTGAATCCTGTACATTCATTTGAAATTTGAAATTTGAAATCGAATTTTCAAACTACCGCGCCATTTTCAATTCCTTTTATAATTAAAAATAAATAATTGTATTCCAATGTCGATTCAAATAAATATATACGTTCTAATTCTATTAAAAATAAATTTCTCGTAGTTATTTTTTAAAATAAATCATTTTAAATATTCAAATTTCATCAAAATTGCCAAATAATTTTTTTAAATTGGTTCAAATTTCCGGGTTATTACACAAACATGACCAGACTACAAGGCCTGCTCGACCGACCCACACCGGGACCGACCAAATACAAAATGAGACTGACTGACCAGGGCGTGGAACCAACCCCTTTACTGACTTGTTCCCCAAGACAAGTTTTCGGCCCGACCGACCCAACCTCGACCGACCCAAAACCTGCACCACCTCAATGCTACTCCGATTTCGGCCAAAACTTCTCCAATCGACACAATCGACGAAATATACTCGCCCAGTTCATTCAACACAATCAAAAGCATGATATGAAGTCACTAAAAACATGAAAACGATGATTATCACTAAAATTGCGCAAATCACTCCAAAATTATGATAAATGAACATATGGACTAAATTGCGGGTCTAACTTGCATAAACATATGAAATGGCATAAGATTTACCGGTTTAAACATTCTAAATTAGATCATAGGATGATTCATATGAAAATGGACTTGTCATGGTATAGATCTATGATAAAACACTTGAATTTGATGAAAAACATGATGAAACATTCATATACTTCATTAAATCCATGTGAGAGATGCAAATCACCCACCGATTCTCCAAAATAAGCTAAAATCAATACAATAAGATTCCGGACAGTAAGCACTTCGAACCAAAACCTTTGATCCGATGAATTCTCACTTCAAATCATGTAGATCTAGCCCCCAATGGTGTAAATCTTCGATTTCCTACCTTAGATTTTGATTTTTAATGGCGGAAAGTTGTTAGAGGAAGGAGAAACATAAGCCACCAAATGAGGGAATAGAGAAGCTAAACCATTTCTCATACCTCCCACCCCCTATTTATACACTTCCACTAGCCCACTAATGGGCCTCTACAAATCAGCCCATTTGGGCTCCCAAAATCTGAACAGCCAACTGAAAAAACCTTAAAACAACGATTAATGCCAAACCCCTGAGCCAAATCTTTAATGTAACCACTCTACGCAAAGGCAATCATCATTTCTTTTCCAATGGCACAGGTCTCACCACCTGATTCGACCTGAGTCAAAAGTTATTACCTGTACAAGACTAACAAGGGCAAAATGGTCACAAACAAAAATGGTAAAAATTATGGACATGTCTCACATCCCCATAAGCAACATATTAAAATATGAGAATGATCCAACCCTCAGGGTATAAGATAAAAATATTTTATGATCTTCCGATACGTAAAATGCAGACTGTTACAAGTTCCATGGCTTTGGCTCAAATTCAAGGAATAAACCTTCGGAATGGTCCCTGTTTTAAACCATAAGATGATGGTCAGCCACTTAAGACCTTCTCACGGCGTAATAAGCCTACCTATTTACACACATAGTAGGTACATACATACACTATACCTCTCACATTGAACCGTCTACTTGTGGATGTTGGATATGCCGGGAGGTTCGGAAAGGCTTTTACTACAAGAGGGATTAACCTCGTGTCATAGTGTACTATATTAAATGGCACGACATCCAGACCTTTCACATTAACCAGACCCACATGTGGTTTCAGGATTTGCGGGATGGTATCGGGAAGTCTTCTACCACAAATGACGACTAACCTCGTGTTTGTGTGTCAATATTTATAATATATATATATATAGCCATTTTATATGTAGACACAAGCAACAACTTATTTTGGGGACATTTCAAATTCCAAACCTTACTCTAACATACTTATTATGTCATAATTATGTTTGATTTCGTTCATTACGCTATATAAATAGAACATTTAATACGTTCTATAAATGCTAATTTCCGTTCGAATGAAGAAACATCCAAACAGTGTAAATTGTAAATTCAGTCCACATTAAATTTATGCAAGCTAATTCCTACATCAACTACTAAATACATGGCATAATTAATGATCACTGTAATGGGAAAAATAATCAAAATTTGTATTCCTAGACTTGTTAGAATAATTCAGGAAATGAATTAGGAACAAGGTGTTAATTTCATACATATATGCGTATTTAACATATATACACATATACACACACACACACACACACACACATATATATATATATATATATATACGCATACATATATATATATATATGTGTGTGTGTGTGTGTGTGTGTGGATATACATACGTATGTACGTAGACCTCTATTTAATCTAATTTACCATTTTATATGTCGTACATAAAAACATTAACATTTAATTTATTTCAAATTTGAGTACGTTCAACTTATCCATTTTAGAATGTAAATATAAATCTATTCAAATAGTAAAACCAAATCAAATCCTAATCATTTTACTTCACAAACACTTTTAAACAAAAGAAATAAACCAAACAAGATAAAAGTGAATCACCAAACTATTCTTCATACAAATCCCAAACAATTCACAAACCTAAATATTAACTAACAACTTTGCGAAATATATAATAAAAATAGGAGATTTGGGGTTTTTATAATATGATGTTATCATGAAACCAAATCTCCCTAGGCATACAAATCAATATAAAGAATCTACAAAATGTAGAATTTAGCCTAAACAAGTATTTTTTCCACTTAAACAGATTTGGAGAAGAGATAATACTGATTTGAATGCTGAATCGTCATTCTTCGAATTCTACTGCAGATCTATACAAGAGAATCATATAGAATTGAATCTTATATATATATATATATATTAATGAAATCCCAGAATATAAGCTAAATAGAATTAGATTAGCAATGAAATAGGTTAAGGATAGAAGAAGAAACCTAAATTCCAAGAATGTTGGCAGTAGAATGGAGGCACAGAGAATGAGAGGGTTTAGAGATTTGTGAGATGAGTTAAGTTTATTAATAGGTGTGTAGATGAACAGGAACCGTTAGATTAACTTATAATTAATCTAGGCTATTCATTTTATATAAACTAACCTAAAACATCTCCCAAACCAGCCTTTATTGGGCTCTGGCTGCACCAGGTAGGTGACCTCTGCCCTAGGAGGGTAGTCGACCGACGGTCGACACCCCTTCTACGACGGTGGTCGGCCTCCTAGTCGTATAAGTGGTCAGTGGCCTGCGTTGATTGCTGGGAAGATATTTTCATATAACGTTATTTATTCTTATTTATAACTTACTTCTTAAAAAATATTCTCGTCCCTCTGTTGTATGCTTATATATACACATAATTTTGAATTGGACAGAATATTCTAATCAACCATTAATCTGTTATATTTTATTCGATATATTTATATTACAATTCAAATTTCAAATGTTATTTCATATATATTATTGCTTAACATCTTTTAAATGTAAATCCTTCATACATACTCAGATTCTGACATATTATATATGAAAATTGATCAACATCTCGCCACAAATACAACTACGCTATTTTCGTGGCCAAATTCCAATTGTCGGTAAATTCCATTTTTCAATCCATTAATATATTATTATTTTATTGCTGATTTCCATTACTTATTATTATTAAATTTAAATTAGATTATCTTAAGTCTATTTAGGTATATTTTTATAGGGTGTTACATTCTCCCCTCTTAAAATAGATTTCGACTTGAAATCTGTCTGAAGGGGTGAAAAACAAAACTCGCTTTAAACATCCACGTTATACACCCAAGTTGTTTTTAATTCATCTATAATCATCCAATGCTTACATTGATTATACACTGCAGACGTACTAAAGTGAGCTCAATCCTAACATGTATGTGTAATAAGTGATGCAGTATGTATGCAAAACACCTAAACATGCATAAAATTTCTATATAAGTGCTTGGTGCATTTGTGTTTTAGCCATCTTCTACCATCCAATCTAGCAACCACAATGCAACCAAAAGTCCTAAAATTTCGAGGGAGGCTACAAAATTTTAAAACCTTTATTCCTTCTCTCAATTTTTCTCCTTTGTATAACTGAACCAATCTATCTGAATAATGGAGAGTCCCGAAATCCCATGCTCCAAAATATCTAGGTAGCACAAGGGTTCCGTCTTTGTAACGACCCGCCTTTTTGCCCAGTTCTTGCCGGTAATTAAACCGACTCAAACTGTTCAAAAAGACGAATTGTTATGGGTGCATACATATATTGGACAAAATAACAGAACTTTTTATTGCAAAATACAATGTTACATCAGAGTTACATAGAATATCAGAGTTACAACATAAACAGCGGAAGAAAGGAAAATATAATCTCAGCGGAAGAAACCATATAAAATAACAGAAGCTCCAAACTTTTGTGTGAACTCCAACTCTAAAAGCGCTCTCAATCCTGCTCCAACGATCTATAACTGCAAAACTAAACTACTAGCTGCCCGTGCAAAAATTATGGGCACCCAGAGTTTAGGTGTGGAAACAATAAACTCCAGGTCAGTCGTGGGACTGGTGTGAGAACTCAAAACAGTTATCATTAGGTTCATTTTAAAGTTGGGAATATCACCGGACCACGCCGCTAACGCGGAACGGGTTTACTCCATGTGAACACCCGTGCATATAAATGCGCAATGACTTTTGAAAATGAAGCTATCATAAGCTCGTCCCACATCACACAATGCAAGCGCACACCAGATGGGCGAGTTTTATCTTATGATAACCAAACATGCTTTCATACGTGAAAATCCTCTTTAAAAAAAACATAATACATATATATAATGTGGAAAACATTTCGCAAATAAATGTATTAATCCTAGACGGCATAATACCCCATAATATTATGTCGCCATATATATATATATATGCAATCAAAATCCTATGGCTCGTATTGGAGATTTAGGTTTCCAACTTGAAGATTCCTGGCACGAAAGATCAATCGGAACACAAACGAAATGTAATCAAGGGTTTTTCATCCAGACGCGGACACCAATACAAATCGCGAGGTAGATCAACGGTTTTCGACCAGACGCGGCCCCCCGAACATACCCTATTCCATAAGTCATAAGTGGTTTCCCACTGCTGCAGCGGTCATCATCAATTCATATATATACACAACGTAACCGCCAGTTTCTCATCATCCGGGGTGTGAGGTTTGTCGATGTCACATCATACACAAAGCTATGCTTCGATAAGCCATTCTTTGATCATCACTAGCTCGTTTCCTAACTTGGGTATGTCACATTGACAATTCACGATATATCACTGATTTCAATCAATGCATACCCTCTAAGTTCATATGACTTAGAGACGAGGATAATATATTGCCACAAATCTGATATTCATTAACGGAAATCAGTGCTATGCAGTCAATTTCAATGTCAGACACACCATCCATACAAGACCGTTCTGGGTCTGAACGGAACAACCCGAAAATACTTAAATTTGTTCAGGTCTCATGCAACTCACATCTCGTATCGGGTGGCCTACCCAACTGAGACATTAATCAACAATCAATCTAAACAATTCAAATATTCCCGGTCTTCATTCGTCGTTTACCAAGTCTTGAATTGCTTCATAACGTCGTATTATTACTTGAAATGGTTTTCGAACATATGCTCGATCCCGGTCTTTCCAAGTAATAAGCGTACTTTAAACAGTAGCTATGGTTTACACGGGCTTTTCAATTCAAATCTCCTCCTAAATATTTATCAATTCATTTACGACTCAAGATTTGAATTATTTAAATTTCATTATCATCTCATTATTATCTTATCTCTTCTTTGAAGTCAAAGATTATACCTTCGCTTTAATTTCTTACCTTTAATTCCTTCAAATCAAAGATTTGATTAAATCTCGAATTACGATATAAATTTCCACAACTCAATCTCATTGGGTTCCAAGAATGATATTATTGAAGATACGATTCACGACAAAACCCAAATCAATTGATATTGAATTATAAGTTACACAGAAAATTGTATCCACTTATATTCGATATAAATTCTCAAAATCAACGAATACTATAAGTGGAATAATGATATAATAATATCTTCCAAATTCCTCAGATAGTATACGTTTAGATTACGAAATTTTATACCAAATAACAAATATTATTCCTATCCAACTTACTCCAATCAGGTTGAAATCCATATCTTAATTAGAAGATTTATTCAACTCTTTGACATTAGATCTGGATAGAAATGTCGTCAACTTATCTTCAATATTAATTTTTGTATCCAACTCATATTATAAGCGGAATAACGGTGAGTTACCTTTTAAATTCCTCAAATAATAAGAGTTTTCATCTACCAAATTAAAATTAAACATCCGAAGATTTATCTCCAACCATATCCAAATTTTAAAAACCCATTTTAGTATTAAATAAATCAATTTAAATTCCATATAAAGTATTTCCAATACTTTTGAACTTTTGAAATAATTCCACCAATCATATAAAAATGATTACTTATAGTTCAGATAATAGTTTGCAGGTTAAAAACTTCAAAATAGATTATTTTCGAAGGAAGCGTTACAATAGCATTTCAAAAGTGTTACAAAAGCGTTACAAAACAGTTACCTTAACTATTCTGATCAAAATATCATTTATCTTAGCCAAAACTTAAACTTTACAATTCAAAACACCTTTTCATAATTTGTAATGATTTTACAATTATTTTCCATATTTTTAAAACATTTAAAAATAGTTGTTTATAGTTATGGTCAACAATTGTTCTTACATCGATCTTTTCCAAAACGATTTCAAACATAACTTGAAAATTATAACCTGAAATTAAAATCTGCTTTCACTCATTTGAAAGTTCTTGTTAATGTAAATCAAATGTTTTCGTTTCATTGAAATCCGATTTAGATTGCAAAAGTTATAAGCATTTAAAGTTTGCATCTAAAATACGTAAATTGTCGTTATGCGACAAGCTCTATTTTTTACCATAATAACCATTATTCTACAATACTTCAAATTATCTTAGAAAAACATTATATCCTTATATAACCCTTTTAAAATCATTTAAATTTACTTTCCAAATTAATTTGGATTTAAAATTCAACTTTCATAAATTCCAATTCATTTCTGAATTCGAATAACTTCAAATTTACCTTCCCATTCGTCGGATCAGTTAGGGATAGCCAGGGAGAGCAGGAAACTTCATTTTCCAAACCCAAGCCTAGACACTATCCTCTCTGTCATCCTAGAACGTTCTGGTGTATATTATATTATTAATATAAAGAGATATCCTTCATATTCAAATTTCAAAATCTCATTTTGAATTTAAATTGAAAATAATATATTTTACCAAAACTGGTTTCAGATAGATATAAAGATCGTTGTACAGAATCAATACATAATTCAAATCATTTCCAATCCTAATTCAATATTTAAAAAGTTAATGTTTAATTCAAAACTAACAATTTAAATATTATTTAATGATTAAATAAAATCGTATATAGGAAGGAGATTTTAAATCGATCACCCATATATTTCCACAACTACGGGGTGTGTGTGTAATATCATGCAATGCAATCATATTTATCCAAATGAACCATATGACCAGATGGATACGAAATCATTCATCACAATCAAACAGTTTAACGGTGCACAAGCGTTACGGTCAATAACGCTTACCAGTGTTCAGTGTATTATCTAACTACATGCACATCCATTCACATAATAACATCCATCACACAATCATCATCTACAAATTTTAATTATCTCAGCTAATTAGAATTAACTAATTTAAACAAATAATTTTAAATTATAAGTTCTCACCTAACAGCTCTCCAAATCTTCACGGTAGGCGAGCGTAGTTGAGTGAATCGTCGGACAGTATTTCGGTGCAGCGTCTTCTTCACAAAAATATATATAATATAATATACACTAATCTCTCTTTTATATTATAAGAGGAGGAGGAGGAGAAATGACGAACATTGGCAAGGTGGTGGTGGAAAAGAGGAAGACTTATGCCATGGAAACCATGGCCATAAGCTTTAAGAAGAAGAGAGAAAGAAAAGAAGTGAGAATGAATGAAAAAGTGGAAGGAAAGGGTGGTATTTATGGGAAAAGAGGAGTAAGGAGAGAGTGACACATCATAGGACATGTGTATTTCATGCATGGAATGTTGCATGCAAAATTACAAGTGTCTTAACACTTGTAAAAAGGAGAAGGAATGTGTTTTTGGTAGCATTTACCTTAAACGTTATGAAAACAAAGAGCAACGCATAATACTAATGCTACTAATTTATGTTATCTTTTGACAAATCTGATCGAACGACAAATAATATCAGTAAATCCAACTTATTAATAATCATTCTTGTAAAACCATAAAATAAATCGTCATTTACCGACTTCATATTTTTACAAATCAATATTATCAAAATTTGAAAATATTATTACTTAAACATAAATCTTATAAATAATTTTTTTTAAATAAGTTTTTCTTATACAAAGTCATATTTAATAAAACAAAATACTTATTCAATAGTTATAATTTATATTCAATCCTTATAAAAAAATCAATTTATATTTATAAAATCAAAAATTATATAAATAAAAATCCAAATCAAACTTAGTTAAATTTCTGGGATGTTACATTCACCCCCCCTTCAAACTTTTCGTCCTCGAAAAGGAAGTCGGGTGAATTTAAACTCCTTTACAAATTTTAAATTCTCATTTCTCTCTTAACGTATCAGAAATGTAATGGTCAGAACCAAGGCTCATATCATTCTCAGGGCACTCTATCTGATTCTCACTAAAGGTAGAGTCTAAGGAAACTTCTACGATCTCGTGATTACTAGGGTCGTCACGGGTCTTGTTTAAAAATCGCATCCTCTGAGTTAGACTCAGAGCTGCTATCCTACCATTAAGGAGAAACTGGGGTAGATACTATCTAGTACTTAGAGGTCTATGACCCTAAAAATTTAAAGTTTAGAAATTGTCTTTCTAACTTATTCTTACGGAACCCATATTTTTCTTATCAATTATAAGACTAAGTGCTTAAATTAGAAATTTAAATCCAAGTTCTCAAATAAATCTTTTCCCCTAATCATTCAATCATCTTGCAAAATAACATCTTGGCTAAATTCAGTATTAGAAATTCTATTGCACTCAATACAAATTCAAGTTCAATTTAAGAGATAATTCAAAATACTGGTTTCAAATCTAAATTAGTTCACTTGTCCAAGGCTTTATCTGAGCCGGGCAAAAGGAAGAATTCCGAAATAAAGTTGAATAATGACAAATCTGGGTGATATTCAAAATATGACAATGGGTCAAGCAAACCCCAACGACAAGGGAAGAGATAGAATTATATTTCCGAAATACTCATTCTATTTCAAATTTTTATTTCAATCGTTTCAATATAATCTCATATTAACCCATTTATAAGTTAACTTTTATACTCATTTAATATTCAAATTTTGGTTGTCATATTCACCTAATCGAATAACACTTTTTCTAAATCCACTTTAAAATTCAAAATATACAAAATCTCTTTTTCATTCTTGTTTAAATATCATGTCTTGTTTAGAAACATTTTCTTACTTAACTAGCCGTAAAATCTCTTAAAACAGTTTTATTTAAAAATACCATCACGCTTCCTCTGCGCACTCTGATTATGCGTATATTCAAACTAGTATTGGTAAAAACATCCCAAAACATTGATTTCAAAATTTCTGGAACTGTAACAACCCGTATTTTCAATAACCTGTTATAACATAAATCGAGGCAGAATTTAATTTATAAATCTGAATCAAGGGAAACGGTCTATGCCATTGCGTTCGTCTCGGAAAAATACGCGGAATAGAGTCCGAGTTTTCGAAAATCGGAGTCCGTATGACCCGAATAAGGCCCAACGAAGTTTTCAGAAAATTTCAAAGTAAAAGCAGATTTCAAATTCAAGTTTGAATTTGGAAATTAGGGTTAGATTGGGCCAGGCGGGAAAAACTCCCGCCATAGCACCCAAGTCGACAGCCCTGTCGAATTGGGAGTCAACTTGGTTGGACCCAAGTCGACAGCCCTGTCGACTTGGCTGTCGACTTGGTCCAGCCGGGCAGTTTTGCCTGGCGCACCATTTTGGGTTTGTGTTGAGTTTGGGGGCCAGATTCGGTTTTGAGGGCTGAGATTGGAACTAGGGTTTAATCCTAAGGTTAAAACTAATCCTAATCTCTATAAATAAGGCCCTAACCTAACCCTAAATCATCATTATTCATTCATACAACTAAACTATGGCAAAATCATTCCTCTCATGGCCTCCACTCTCTTCATCAAATTTCTAAGTCATTTCTATGAGAGATTTTCCATGCATACAAGTGTTTTCAAGCTTGTATGAGTGTCATTAGCTTGCATTCAAGTCAAGTTTCTATATTTGCATCATAAAGCAAGAGTTTTGATCATTTTGGCTTAAGTGTTTTTCTATTGGAGCTTGCATTTTGGGTTTAATTGATTGCATAAGGGCTTTGTCATATTTTTGTGTCTTCATAAGCATTATAAGCCCTATTCTACTTTCATATTTAAACTCTAAAGTTAAATGAATGATGCAAGTTTGGTTGACCATTATGATATGCAAGCTTATCATGTTATGTTATGCAAGTATGCCATGTTATGTTTACCATGTTATGCTATGCAAGTTTGCCATGTTATGATATGCAAGCTTATCATGTTATGTTATGCAAGTATGCCATGTTATGATATGCAAGTTTACCATGTTATGCTATGCAAGTTTGCCATGTTATGATATGCAAGCTTATCATGTTATGTTATGCAAGTATGCCATGTTATGATATGCAAGTTTACCATGTTATGCTATGCAAGTTTGCCATGTTATGATATGCAAGTATGTTATGCAAGTTTGGGATGATCATAATGTTCATGTTATCATGTTATGCAAGCTTATCTTGAGTATATGAACATAAAGCTTCAAGCTTTATGCTAAAGGTTGCATTTTGGCAACATGTAGGTTATCATATCTCTTATGATAACTTGCATGCGAGGCTAAATGCGAACTTATGGCCATTTCTACATGTCATTTATCACCATGTATCACCAATATGCTAAGTTTGGTTTTATGCATGCTTTTGAGGCCTAAAAATGTAATATGCAAGTATATGAACGTGTGTACATTTCATATGCCACCATGTTGAACTTGTGGCTTCAACACCTTTATGTCATGATTATGCCAAGTTCCCTCTTTCGATCCTTTATGCGCTATTGCGATATGTAAGCGATGGGATTGCGTTTGGGTTTGGGTAAACTTAAAAGACATAAAAACATAAGATTGGGAATTTACCTATTAAGTTAGGTCTACCCATTGGGAATTTACCTATTAAGTTAGGTCTACCCAAATGCTTGAAAACTTGTAATATGTTTTGGAAACATAATGGACATGACACTTAGAAAAGATAAGTGTGACCAACTCGAGGTTGGGTTGAGTTTGTAGCGTAAACCTACCCGGAACCGACCGGCCTAACTAGTTGCTACAAACAATAGGACCCAATGTGAGAAGTTGGCCATGTGGTACCTTGAACCCGAGGTTAGACCAAGTTGTGGTGTAAAGCTACCCGGACCCGCCCGGCTTAACTAGTAACCACAACAGGGTCTAATGTGAGAGGTTAAGGCACGTGAAATTAATTAATGCCTCATGATTAGGGTTAAGTCATGGTCCACTTAATACTTAACCAATTTGGGCTTGGTAGATTAATCAGGGTTAAGTCGTGAACTCATCGTTACACTTAACCAAGTTAATCCATGATTAGTAAAAGGGTTAAACCGTACTTAACCCACTAGAAAAATCCTAGCAATGGGGGTCCACTCCAGCAGTAATCCCAAGTTTGTATCATCATGACCCTAGGGACTAGGGTGGGGTGGGGCACGATTACTGGACTTGAGGTAAGCGACCAAAAACGACGGCAGATAGGTACGCCGGTGTAGTTCCGGGCGGACCATGGTCGTGCACATAGTCCGAAGCCGGGGAAAACATGCACGGGTACCAGTAGATCGAGACTGTGCACTCATGCTTATGGTGTCCAGGGGTTGACACCCTAGGGCTTGATACACCCGACGGGAGACCCTGCACAGTCTGACTACAATTATGTTTGGGCCGCATTGACACCAACACGTGACGAGTTAGGCTTATAGGGAGCCGATCGACTAGACCGTTTGGTTGGACCGCGTATTAGGGTCACTTCATGTTATCGGGCCAAAGCTTGGGCCAAGGGATCAATACTTGCTTATTCAAGTCATGTTAGTTTGCTAGTACACCTGTGGTGCAAAAACCTTAAACCTGATTATGCGATGACACCTTTATCTACCTTGTTAGTTAATCATCATGCTAGTATGTTGTTATCCTTATGTTCATCCCTGCTTCTCATGCCAGTTAACTTTATCAGTTTACATTGATTGTAGTAGGGCTTACTCAGTCTTTTTGACTGACCTGTTTCCTTTCGCCTCTTTTCTTCCGTTCCCCCCCCCCCCCAGGTTCTCAGGGTGGGAATATTGGAGCTTAGCTTGGATTTCCGATCGCTTGCTTGTGGGATTTTAGCTCATGTACGGTCTTGACATGAAGCTAGCTATGGTTATCACTTATTTTGGGGATAGTAATTATGTATTTCAGTTTTTCAGTGATGTTGTTTTTATCTAGACTTGTGTATTTGGAAAGTTGACATTATGTTGTATCAGACTTGTTTTGAAATAGTTTGAAATCTTCCGCTGTTTTACTTATCTTATTTATTCTGTTTACATATATACATATGTTCTTGTTCTGCCTTGATATATCATTATGCATGTTTACCTGATTCAAATGCCCCTCCAAAGTCAGAGTGCTTGCAAGAGCCACCCTGGCGGAGGTGGGGTGTTACATTTGGTATCAGAGCATATGGTTTACGAGAAGGAACAAAAAGGTTTTTAAAACTTTTGGAAAACTATTTTCAAAACCAAGTATAAAGTATTTTCCAAAGAAAATTCTAGTTTATTTTAAAGGCTATTCCCCAAAAAGCCATTAGCAAAATCCCTTCGTTTTTCTCCATTCTGAATCTATCTTTTTTTTCGTTTTCAGTATGGCCAATAACTTTGCTATTCCGGAGGGAGTACACGTACCTGTTTGGTATAGGAGACTTTTGGAGGCTAGGGCGACCGAAGCCGTCCCCGCAGATGTTCCTCCTCCTCCTCCTCCGGTAGTTAATGTTCCTCCTCCTCCCATAGCTGATGTTTCTCCTTCCCCTCAGCCTCCACAAGCGGATTTTGCGGAAACTTGTAAGAACTTTAAGACGATGGGTGGCAAGAATTTCTTTGGAACCGAGACTTATGTAGAGGCAAGGAATTGGTTGAAAGAAATCGAAGATCTTTTTGCCTTCTTTGATATAGATGACCGTAGGAAGGTTTTATTAGCAGTGTGGTTGCTAAAGGAAGAAGCTGCACGTTGGTGGGTGGTCACCACCGCTACTAGGCCAATTGAGACTTGGGATGACTTTCGGGGAAAGTTTGGACTAAGGTTCCTATCACTGAAACAAGGGGACATGACTATTAGGGAATACATAGATAAGTTTAATCAACTGGCTCGGGTCGGTTTAGACTTGGTTAACACAGCTCAGAAGAAGGCCCTATACTTTGCTCTAGGATTAAACGAGCCATTACATGGTTTAGCCATGACTCATATACCCTTGGGGGCAACTTTCGAGAGCTTGGTGAATATGGCCCTACTCAATGAAGAGAATAGGATGTCAAGAAAGAGATCAAGATGAATGATACTCAAGCCAAGAAGACTGATTCCCAGTGGAAAGGAAATCAGGGTAATCCAAGTGGTCAGAGCAGTCAAGGCAATCAAAACAAGAACAAGAACAAGAGTCAAGGCAACAAGGGGAACAACAACAAGGGCAATAACGACAAGAGGAAGTGCCATTATTGCGGTTCAGTTGGGCATCTTATTAAGGATTGTAGGAAGAGAAAAAGGAAGAATGGTGAATGCTTTTTCTGCGGTGAGACTGGACATTTCAGTAAGGATTGCCCGAAAAAGCAAGGGCAAGGCCAGGGTCAGACTCAGCGTGCTGGACCTTCAGGAGGGCAAGTTCATGCTCTCAATGCCGCTCCAGTTCCTGATCGAGGTAGTATTTCTGTGGAGAGCCTTGTATATATTTCTGATTTTCCAGTTCGTACCTTGTTTGATTCTGGTGCATCGCATAGCTTTATCTCATCTGATCTTGTTGAAAGTTTGCACCTAAGTACTAGTCTAGTTTATGATCCCGTGTGTGTTTCAAATCCAATTGGGGTTTACGCCCATTTGTCTATTATCTACGTGGATTTGAAAATCTCTATCTTTAGTGTAGAGTTCTCGTGTGATGCTTATATTCTCGGTTTCATGGGGTATGGGTTGATTTTTGGGCATGGATGGGTTGTCCAGTTTTGGAGCCATCCTTGATTTTTGAGCATAGGGTTGTGAGGCTCATGACTCACCTCGGTAATACCCTAAAAATTTCTAGTAACCCTATGGGTCCCGTCATGTTGTGTTATCTTGAATCCCTCAACTCGTCTATCGATAGTTTGTAATCGGTGAGGGTGGTCCGAGAATATCCTGATATCTTGGGTGAAGTGAAGGGGGGTTACCCCTAAGCGAGAGATTGATTTCCGCATTTATCTGGTTGATAATGCCAAGCCAGTTACGTGGCCGGTTAGGCACATGGTCCCGCGAGATGAGAGTTAAGAAAGCAAGTCAAGGAGTTGCTTGAGAAGAACTTCATGCGATGAAGCATTTCCGAGGAGTGTGCTCTAGTAGTATGCGGTACTAATGTGGACAGTTCGCTTCCCCCGTATGTTGATTATCGTGAGTTGAACAAGAAGAATAGACAACCATTACCAAGGATCGATGATTTGTTCAGCTTGTAGGAACATCTGTTTTCTCTTGATCTTGCTACTGGATTCCATCATCTCAGAGTAGCTGAGGATAGTATAGGCAAAACTGCGTTCAGAACTCCAAATGGATTCTTAGAATGGCTGGTCATGCCATTCGGTTTGACTAATGCACCCGCCTACTTCGTGGACTTGATGAGTAGGGTGTCTAGGGAGTTCCTGAACGAGTTTGTGGTAGTCTTTGTAGACGATATCCTGACTTTCTTAAAGAACGAGGAAGAACATGCTAGACATCTCAAGGAGGTGATGGATACGCTTAGAGCGCATCAGTTGAAAGCCAAGCCCTCCAAATGTCATTTCGAAGAAAAAGGAGTTAGATTTCTTGGGCACATAGTTTCTAAGCAAGGCTTAGCGGTGGGTCCCGCTAAAGTGGTCGCGGTTCAAAACCGAAAAGCTCCGACGAGGACAATTGAAGTAAGAAGCTTTCTCAGTTTAATTAGTTAGTTAACGTCCCTTGAGCTTAGACCTACCCTTCAGGATCAAGTAGGGACTTCACAGAAAGAAGACCCGCAGTTAGTCGAGATCATGGACAAGTTGATTCGAGGAGAGATGTTAAGACACCTCGCTATAGATGACAAGGGATGGCTAAGACGCGATGAGAGAAAGAAGGTTCTTGAAGATGCACATCACCCGAGGAGGTGGCCGAGTTTGTCCCAAGATGCATGTTGTGCCAACAGATTAAGGCCGAGTCATAAAAAGCCCGGTGGGCTATTACATCCATTGGAGGTCCCCGCAATGGAAGTAGGAAAAACGTCACGAAGGATTTCGTGGATGGACTGCCTAGATCAAGAAAGGAAATACGAGCATGTGGGTCATAGTAGGTAGACTCACGAAGAGTGCTCATTTCACTCCGGTAAAGAGCGAAAGGACTGCATCATAACTAGCGACAGTTTACTTTCAAGAAATAAAGCGGTTGCACGAGGTTCCCTAAAGTATAGTTAGTAACCATGGCTCAATCTTCACTAGCCAGTTTTGGGATAGTCTACGGGAAGTCATGGGCAAGCAACTGAATCTAAGTACGGCCGATCATTCGCAGGCGGATGGTTCATTTCGTTCAAGCATGAGTTATAGAAAATCACGTTAGTAAGAGCAATTGGCAACGTGGATTGGTATTTCCAAGAAAAGTTCTGCTGCGTGGAATACTTTATAGTAAGTAAACGAGATCCAGGATTCACTAGTGAATTTTGGAGAGCTTGCATGAAACCATGAGGACATAGTTATGTTTAAGCCAAGAATGATAGAAGAGTAAGTGAAAAAGGAAGACGAGAGGCGACAATGAAATGGGTTCCAACTCATATTTGGAAATAAGAGTTAAAGAAGCTAAGAAATCATGAGGTAAAAGATGGTCAAAGCACAGTGGAGTTAAACTCAAGGAAACGTGACTTAGAAGATTGAAGGCTGGATACGCGCATCATATCTTTATGAGTATATCCTTGATCCTTGTTTTCCTGTGGAGCTTACTCGCATGTTATCTTTTACAAATATCCTCGGTCCCGTTCTCGATCCCAGTTCTGTTGTAAACTCCATAAGGGGTCCGTTAGGTTGACTAAACCTTTTGGGCTTTTATAGAATATGGGTTGGTTTAGGAAGGGATTTCTTGTAATCCGAAAGGAGTATATCCTGCTTATCTTCCCGATCTCTTTGTAGCATATCTTTCTTTTGCTATCTATATCGTGTTAATCTTGTCATGAGAACCTTAGGTAGAAACCCTTTGGATGAAACATGTGTTTGAAACATGTTATGCTTGATGTTTGCAAGTGGTTGCAAGTGTTTGCAAGTGGTTACTCGTGGATGCATTATACACGTTAGGCACTAGATCGGCTCACACACTCCTCATATTGCATATGCATGAGTGTTTATGCTTATTCATGGATGAAAATTTTTGTGTTATCACATGGATGTTGCATATGGATGTATGTTATGTGCACGCATATAGATGTTATACATTATGTTAGGAATTGCATACATATGGATTCATTTCACTAACATAATTTGCATTGATGATATTTGCATTAGATAAGTACATATACACACACCTTTGCATATGTTCATACAACATTTAGAATCTTGTAAGGACAATGATTGCTCGTGGATGATGTTTTGAGTAGATGGATGTTGGATGGTAGGATACGTTCTTCCTAACTTGAAGATTTCGGGGACGAAATCCTTTAAGGAGGGGAGAATGTAACAACCCGTATTTTCAATAACCTGTTATAACATAAATCGAGGCAGAATTTAATTTATAAATCTGAATCAAGGGAAACGGGCTTTGCCATTGCGTTCGTCTCGGAAAAATACGCGGAATAGAGTCCGAGTTTTCGAAAATCGGAGTCCGTATGACCCGATTAAGGCCCAACGAAGTTTTCAGAAAATTTCAAAGTAAAAGCAGATTTCAAATTCAAGTTTGAATTTGGAAATTAGGGTTAGATTGGGCCTGGCGGGAAAAACTCCCGCCAGAGCACCCAAGTCGACAGCCCTGTCGACTTGGGAGTCGACTTGGTTGGACCCAAGTCGACAGCCCTGTCGACTTGGCTGTCGACTTGGTCCAACCGGGCAGTTTTGCCTGGTGCACCATTTTGGCTTTGTGTTGAGTTTGGGGGCCAGATTCGGTTTTGAGGGCTGATATTGGAACTAGGGTTTAATCCTAAGGTTGAAACTAATCCTAATCTCTATAAATAAGGCCCTAACCTAACCCTAAATCATCATTATTCATTCATACAACTAAACTATGGCAAAATCATTCCTCTCATGGCCTCCACTCTCTTCATCAAATTCCTAAGTCATTTCTATGAGAGATTTTCCATGCATACAAGTGTTTTCAAGCTTGTATGAGTGTCATTAGCTTGCATTCAAGTCAAGTTTCTATATTTGCATCATAAAGCAAGAGTTTTGATCATTTTGGCTTAAGGGTTTTTCTATTGGAGCTTGCATTTTGGGTTTAATTGATTGCATAAGGGCTTTGTCATATTTTTGTGTCTTCATAAGCATTGTAAGCCCTATTCTACTTTCATATTTAAACTCTAAAGTTAAATGAATGATGCAAGTTTGGTTGACCATTATGATATGCAAGCTTATCATGTTATGTTATGCAAGTATGCCATGTTATGTTTACCATGTTATGCTATGCAAGTTTGCCATGTTATGATATGCAAGCTTATCATGTTATGTTATGCAAGTATGCCATGTTATGATATGCAAGTTGACCATGTTATGCTATGCAAGTTTGCCATGTTATGATATGCAAGCTTATCATGTTATGTTATGCAAGTATGCCATGTTATGATATGCAAGTTTACCATGTTATGCTATGCAAGTTTGCCATGTTATGATATGCAAGTATGTTATGCAAGTTTGGGATGATCATTTTGTTCATGTTATCATGTTATGCAAGCTTATCTTGAGTATATGAACATAAAGCTTCAAGCTTTATGCTAAAGGTTGCATTTTGGCAACATGTTGGTTATCATATCTCTTATGATAACTTGCATGCGAGGCTGAATGCGAACTTATGGCCATTTCTACATGTCATTTATCACCATGTATCACCAATATGCTAAGTTTGGTTTTATGCATTCTTTTGAGGCCTAAAAATGTAATATGCAAGTATATGAACGTGTGTACATTTCATATGCCACCATGTTGAACTTGTGGCTTCAACACCTTTATGTCATGATTATGCCAAGTTCCCTCTTTCTATCCTTTATGCGCTATTGCGATATGTAAGCGATGGGATTGCGTTTGGGTTTGGGTAAACTTAAAAGACATAAAAACATAAGATTGGGAATTTACCTATTAAGTTAGGTCTACCCATTGGGAATTTACCTATTAAGTTAGGTCTACCCAAATGCTTGAAAACTTGTAATATGTTTTGGAAACATAATGGATATGACACTTAGAAAAGATAAGTGTGACCAACTCGAGGTTGGGTTGAGTTTGTAGCGTAAACCTACCCGGAACCGACCGGCCTAACTAGTTGCTACAAACAATAGGACCTAATGTGAGAAGTTGGCCATGTGGTACCTTGAACCCGAGGTTAGACCAAGTTGTGGTGTAAAGCTACCCGGACCCGCCCGGCTTAACTAGTAACCACAACAGGGTCTAATGTGAGAGGTTAAGGCACGTGAAATTAATTAATGCCTCATGATTAGGGTTAAGTCATGGTCCACTTAATACTTAACCAATTTGGGCTTGGTAGATTAATCAGGGTTAAGTCGTGAACTCATCGTTACACTTAACCAAGTTAATCCATGATTAGTAAAAGGGTTAAACCGTACTTAACCCACTAGAAAAATCCTAGCAATGGGGGTCCACTCCAGCAGTAATCCCAAGTTTGTATCATCATGACCCTAGGTACTAGGCTAGGGTGGGGCAGGATTACTGGACTTGAGGTAAGCGACCAAAAACGACGGCAGATTGGTACGCCGGTGTAGTTCCGGGCGGACCATGGTCGTGCACATAGTCCGAAGCCGGGGAAAACATGCACGGGTACCAGTAGATTGAGACTGTGCACTCATGCTTATGGTGTCCAGGGGTTGACACCCTAGGGCTTGATACACCCGACGGGAGACCCTGCACAGTCTGACTACAATTATGTTTGGGCCGCATTGACACCAACACGTGACGAGTTAGGCTTATAGGGAGCCGATCGACTAGACTGTTTGGT
This sequence comes from Allium sativum, assembly GCA_030737875.1. Classification (NCBI taxonomy): domain Eukaryota; kingdom Viridiplantae; phylum Streptophyta; class Magnoliopsida; order Asparagales; family Amaryllidaceae; genus Allium; species Allium sativum. The sequence goes on from CM060911.1 coordinate 186,562,212, forward strand.
TGGACCGCGTATTAGGGTCACTTCATGTTATTGGGCCAAAGCTTGGGCCAAGGGATCAATACTTGCTTATTCAAGTCATGTTAGTTTGCTAGTACACCTGTGGTGCAAAAACCTTAAACCTGATTATGCGATGACACCTTTATCTACCTTGTTAGTTAATCATCATGCTAGTATGTTGTTATCCTTATGTTCATCCCTGCTTCTCATGCCAGTTAACTTTATCAGTTTACATTGATTGTAGTAGGGCTTACTCAGTCTTTTTGACTGACCTGTTTTCCTTTCGCCTCTTTTCTTCCGTTCCCCCCCCCCCCCAGGTTCTCAGGGTGGGAATATTGGAGCTTAGCTTGGATTTCCGATCGCTTGCTTGTGGGATTTTAGCTCATGTATGGTCTTGACATGAAGCTAGCTATGGTTATCACTTATTTTGGGGATAGTACTTATGTATTTCAGTTTTTCAGTGATGTTGTTTTTATCTAGACTTGTGTATTTGGAAAGTTGACATTATGTTGTATCAGACTTGTTTTGAAATAGTTTGAAATCTTCCGCTGTTTTACTTATCTTATTTATTCTGTTTACATATATACATATGTTCTTGTTCTGCCTTGATATATCATTATGCATGTTTACCTGATTCAAACGCCCCTCCAAAGTTAGAGTGCTTGCAAGAGCCACCCTGGCGGAGGTGGGGTGTTACAGGAACCAAATCCTCAAAATTAATATTTAAAAAATCCAAATTTTCTTGCATAAGTTGGATTCTATATTTCAAAGAAAGCTCATTTATTGAGGTTCTGTTACAAAATATCTTGGACAAATTAAAGTTATCGACACGGTTTCACACGGCACAAAAAAGCATACATAGATCATATCAAAATTCCATGTGCTTAAGCCAAGTAAAGATGCATAGAAGTTCCATGCTAATTTGTGCATGAAAGGTATACATAGACCAAATCAGGTTTCATGAGCTTGGAATAGAAATTCGACATTTAATGAGCATCAACAGGTGCAAAGGTTCGAATCAAATACTTGGCCAAATGCACATGATACAAAGGTACGAATGACACTAATCAATAGCAAATGGTTGGAATTTAAATGGACAGTCTAGCCCAAGATGGGGACTCACATGCAAACAAGGATACAAATTCTAACAGTTTAATCATGGGATACTCGTTAAATTTTCATAATTTTCCTCTTGAATAAATCTTACTTTAACAAATTCATTTTCTTCCTTTGTGCTTCAAGTGAATACTTGTTGAGAAATTTTCGTTTGACCCACTCGTTCATGCCGGTTTCTCTTGACAAGGGAAAATATAAAATTCAATTGATCTGTTCAATACATATCCCATTTATCATATTAACCTTATTGCTCAAAATTCGTATAGCTTCAGGTGGGAAAGTTGGTCTTCTCCCTTACTTAAGACATTTACCAAAATTTGATTAAATTGTATCGTCAAAACCGAAATATGGGGTGAACCAAGCTCGCTTACATGCATTTTCAAAATTTCACTTTTCAGTTCTTCAAGTGAGATTAGCTTCTAAAATATATCCTTGCGGTTTTGACAAAATAGTTTGATTCACGCTTCTAATTATCAGTTAAGTATGCGTTTAACTTAACTACCTTATGTTAAATTCATTTTTCGCATATCCCATTTCATAACATAATACATTCAATACTTCGAAAGTCATTTGCGAAATCAATTTTACCATTGTGAGGACGTTGCAAAACACTTTCAATTGTTTATCTATACAGCTTTAAGTACTTCTTGACGTCTTGATCAGAAACATATAGTCATCCCACTTTCGAAACCCAAAATAAGACCGATGATGATCGACAAATCACCAGAATTATCCCCAAGCGACTAGAATGTGATTCTATATCCATCTAGTATATATTGGACTTCGTATATACGTTAGCTAGGCGTATATGCAAAATCATTACATACTTGATCGTCCAACCTTGACGTCAAATAAATACTCGCAACCGTTTTTATTACACGTTGATTATCTTTCAAATCTATAGCTTTGAATTAACGATCTTCTTATATAAATCTTTTATATATTGGTTGCAAAATATTTTGAAATTCTCATTCCAAGCTCGATTTTTTTTTCAATATGCTTGTTAAAGCCAATTCATTAATCGCTTATTTCTCAATAACTCCGAACAGATCGACGTTGGATTTTCGAAGTTTTATCACAAAGAGCCCTTTTTATTTTGAAAGTATTTCCTTTAAAAATCTTATTTTCAAATCTTCTTCAAAATATTTTATTTCAAATAATTATTATTTTCAAAAATGATTTACTTGTTCAAAAATACCTTATATAGATTTCAAAAATACGCTCTCTCATCATAATATTCCGAAATCTCATTCTAGGGCATTTCTAACCCTATCTCTAATGAGATACTATAGCTCTGATGAGTCCTATCCTTTGTTCAAATTATGTACGTACCCCATAGCTTTGTATAACCAAAGCTCTGATACCAACTTGTAACGACCCGCCTTTTTGCCCAGTTCTTGCCGGTAATTAAACCGACTCAAACTGTTCAAAAAGACGAATTGTTATGGGTGCATACATATATTGGACAAAATAACGGAACTTTTTATTGCAAAATACAATGTTACATCAGAGTTACATAGAATATCAGAGTTACAACATAAACAGCGGAAGAAAGGAAAATATAATCTCAGCGGAAGAAACCATATAAAATAACAGAAGCTCCAAACTCTTGTGTGAACTCCAACTCTAAAAGCGCTCTCAATCCTGCTCCAACGATCTATAACTGCAAAACTAAACTACTAGCTGCCCATGCAAAAATTATGGGCACCCAGAGTTTAGGTGTGGAAACAATAAACTCTAGGTCAGTCGTGGGACTGGTGTGAGAACTCAAAACAGTTATCATTAGGTTCATTTTAAAGTTGGGAATTTCACCGGACCACGCCGCTAACGCGGAACGGGTTTACTCCATGTGAACACCCGTGCATATAAATGTGCAATGACTTTTGAAAATGAAGCTATCATAAGCTCGTCCCACATCACACAATGCAAGCGCACACCAGATGGGCGAGTTTTATCTTATGATAACCAAACATGCTTTCATACGTGAAAATCCTCTTTAAAAAAACATAATACATATATATAATGTGGAAAACATTTCGCAAATAAATGTATTAATCCTAGACGGCATAATACCCCATAATATTATGTCGCCATATATATATGCAATCAAAATCCTATGGCTCGTATTGGAGATTTAGGTTTCCAACTTGAAGATTCCTGGCACGAAAGATCAATCGGAACACAAACGAAATGTAATCAAGGGTTTTTCATTCAGACGCGGACACCAATACAAATCGCGAGGTAGATCAACGGTTTTCGACCAGACGCGGCCCCCCGAACATACCCTATTCCATAAGTCATAAGTAGTTTCCCACTGCTGCAGCGGTCATCATCAATTCATATATACACACAACCTAACCGCCAGTTTCTCATCATCCGGGGTGTGAGGTTTGTCGATGTCACGTCATACACAAAGCTATGCTTCGATAAGCCATTCTTTGATCATCACTAGCTCGTTTCCTAACTTGGGTATGTCACATTGACAATTCACGACATATCACTGATTTCAATCAATGCATACCCTCTAAGTTCATATGACTTAGAGACGAGGATAATATATTGCCACAAATCCGATATTCATTAACGGAAATCAGTGCTATGCAGTCAATTTAAATGTCAGACACACCATCCATACAAGACCGTTCTGGGTCAGAACGGAACAACCCGAAAATACTTAAATTTGTTCAGGTCTCATGCAACTCACATCTCGTATCGGGTGGCCTACCCAACTGAGACATTAATCAACAATCAATCTAAACAATTCAAATATTCCCGGTCTTCATTTGTCGTTTACCAAGTCTTGAATTGCTTCATAACGTCGTATTATTACTTGGAATGGTTTTCGAACATATGCTCGATCCCGGTCTTTCCAAGTAATAAGCGTACTTTAAACAGTAGCTATGGTTTACACGGGCTTTTCAATTCAAATCTCCTCCTAAATATTTATCAATTCATTTACGACTCAAGATTTGAATTATTTAAATTTCATTATCATCTCATTATTATCTTATCTCTTCTTTGAAGTCAAAGATTATACCTTCGCTTCAATTTCTTACCTTTAATTCCTTCAAATCAAAGATTTGATTAAATCTCGAATTACGATATAAATTTCCACAACTCAATCTCATTGGGTTCCAAGAATGATATTATTGAAGTACGATTCACGACAAAACCCAAATCAATTGATATTGAATTATAAGTTACACAGAAATTTGTATCCACTTATATTCGATATAAATTCTCAAAATCAACGAATACTATAAGTGGAATAACGATATAATAATATCTTCCAAATTCCTCAGAAAGTATACGTTTAGATTATGAAATTTTATACCAAATAACGAATATTATTCCTATCCAACTTACTCCAATCAGGTTGAAACCCATATCTTAATTAGAAGATTTATTCAACTCTTTGACATTAGATCTGGATAGAAATGTCGTCAACTTATCTTCAATATTAATTTTCGTATCCAACTCATATTATAAGCGGAATAACGGTGAGTTACCTTTTAAATTCCTCAAATAATAAGAGTTTTCATCTACCAAATTAAAATTAAACATCCGAAGATTTATCTCCAACCATATCCAAATTTTAAAAACCCATTTTAATATTAAATAAATCAATTTAAATTCCATATAAAAATGATTACTTATAGTTCAGAAAATAGTTTGCAGGTTAAAAACTTCAAAATAGATTATTTTCGAAGGAAGCGTTACAATAGCATTTCAAAAGTGTTACAAAAGCGTTACAAAACAATTACCTTAACTATTCTGATCAAAATATCATTTATCTTAGCCAAAACTTAAACTTTACAATTCAAAACACCTTTTCATAATTTGTAATGATTTTACAATTTTTTTTCCATATTTTTAAAACATTTTAAAATAGTTGTTTATAGTTATGGTCAACAATTGTTCTTACATCGATCTTTTCCAAAACGGTTTCAAACATAACTTGAAAATTATAACCTGAAATTAAAATCTGCTTTCACTCATTTGAAATTTCTTGTTAATATAAATCAAATGTTTTTCGTTTCATTGAAATCCGATTTAGATTGCAAAAGTTATAAGCGTTTAAAGTTTGCATCTAAAATACGTAAATTGTCGTTATGCGACAAGCTCTATTTTTTACCATAATAACCATTATTCTACAATACTTCAAATTATCTTAGAAAAACATTATATCCTTATATAACCCTTTTAAAATCATTTAAATTTACTTTCCAAATTAATTTGGATTTAAAATTCAACTTTCATAAATTCCAATTCATTTCTGAATTCGAATAACTTCAAATTTACCTTCCCATTCGTCGGATCAGTTAGGGATAGCCAGGGAGAGCAGGAAACTTCATTTTCCAAACCCAAGCCTAGACACTATCCTCTCTGTCATCCTAGAACGTTCTGGTGTATATTATATTATTAATATAAAGAGATATCGTTCATATTCAAATTTCAAAATCTCATTTCGAATTTAAATTGAAAATAATATATTTTACCAAAACTGGTTTCAGATAGATATAAAGATCGTTGTACAGAATCAATACATAATTCAAATCATTTCCAATCCTAATTCAATATTTAAAAAGTTAATGTTTAATTCAAAAATAACAATTTAAATATTATTTAATGATTAAATAAAATCGTATATAGGAAGGAGATTTTAAATCGACCACCCATATATTTCCACAACTACGGGGTATGTGTGTAATATCATGTAATGCAATCATATTTATCCAAATGAACCATATGACCAGATGGATACGAAATCATTCATCACAAACAAACAGTTTAACGGTGCACAAGCGTTACGGTCAATAACGCTTACCAGTGTTCAGTGTATTATCTAACTACATGCACATCCATTCACATAATAACATCCATCACACAATCATCATCTACAAATTTTAATTATCTCAGCTAATTAGAATTAACTAATTTAAACAAATAATTTTAAATTATAAGTTCTCACCTAACAGCTCTCCAAATCTTCACGGTAGGCGAGCGTAGTTGAGTGAATCGTCGGACAGTATTTCGGCGCAGCGTCTTCTTCACAAAAATATATATAATATACACTAATCTCTCTTTTATATTATAAGAGGAGGAGGAGGAGAAATGACGAACTTTGGCAATGTGGTGGTGGAAAAGAGGAAGACTTATGCCATGGAAACCATGGCCATAAGCTTTAAGAAGAAGAGAGAAAGAAAAGAAGTGAGAATGAATGAAAAAGTGGAAGGAAAGGGTGGTATTTATAGGAAAAGAGGAGTAAGGAGAGAGTGACACATCATATGACATGTGTATTTCATGCATGGAATGTTGCATGCAAAATTACAAGTGTCTTAACACTTGTAAAAAGGAGAAGGAATGTGTTTTTGGTAGCATTTACCTTAAACGTTATGAAAACAAAGAGCAACGCATAATACTAATGCTACTAATTTATGTTATCTTTTGACAAATCTGATCGAACGACAAATAATATCAGTAAATCCAACTTATTAATAATCATTCTTGTAAAACCATAAAATAAATCGTCATTTACCGACTTCATATTTTTACAAATCAATATTATCAAAATTTGAAAATATTATTACTTAAACATAAATCTTATAAATATTTTTTTTTAAATAAGTTTTCTTATACAAAGTCATATTTAATAAAACAAAATACTTATTCAATAGTTATAATTTATATTCAATCCTTATAAAAAAATCAATTTATATTTATAAAATCAAAAATTATATAAATAAAAATCCAAATCAAACTTAGTTAAATTTCTGGGATGTTACAGTCTTTGTCCCTGTTTCGTGATTAGGTCCTACCAAAATTCATAGTACCATGTAGGTATCTTATCAAAAATAAAACTTTTATGGGTTCCTATTCACAATATCATATATCTCCCTAGCCTAGAGAAAGCATAAAATTTAATATCGACTCGTTATCCTCCACGGTCTGCCTAATCTAATTACACTTTTTTCTAAAGTCTAACAACAACTTTGTTCAAGTAGAAACTTTGCAATGGTTATTCCATCAACACTTTGGTATTTTAGGTGGCCTCCTTGAAGCTCTTCAAGAGTGCCCACTAATTACCAAAAATATAATTATGCTACTCCTATAAATATTATTATTATTCCTATTATCTAAGAGACTAATGCTGCAGATCCTTCCTCTTATCCCCAAAGCTTGGCTGTCTTCATTTTGTTCTCTAGTCTTCAAGTGAAGTTTGACCCTAAAAGAATTTCCAAAATAAAATCTTTATATCTAATTATTATTTTCTATGCTCCAAATCAAAGTAACTTAAATACCAGTAAGCTCTTTTGTTTTAATTTCCATAAATTTGCCTAAGCAATAAGACATTGAATATTATAAGGAATGAGTATTGTTTTATTTTTGATGGATGGTGAAATTTTAAGTGCAACCAGTTAAATTACACGAATACACTTAAGCAAACTAAAAATGGTCATATTTAAACAAAAAAGGCTAATATAAACCTAATTAACGAAGCATGTTCCTTAATCTCATACTTTATATCCTTATTCTTGAGGGTAGCACTCTGTAAGGCTAAATTTCCAAAAAATCACAAGACTCGTACACTTCCTCCTTGTAGGCCACAAATCAAATTCCGCTATTAACTTCCAGATTCCATATATGGTAAGTCGCTACGTTGAATGTCTCCATGAGGTTCTTCCTCTTACTTACACATTTATCTTAAGAATTTAATAAGGCCTATAAATCCCAACATCTCATGCATAATAGAGATTTATTACTTTTATCACATTTATACCCTTATCCAGTCAATACGGGGGAACTACTAACGATCACAGCCTAAAAATTGTTTTGGATGTTTTCTCTTACAATTAAATGGTCTAAATAATGCTGAGGTCTTAATACTTTTAATCCAAATTCTTAAAGATGCCAAATCCATACCTTTAAATCTTCCATCTCTGTCCTCTTGGTCCATTCAGGTGTGTGTGTGTGTGTGTGTGTGTGTGTATATATATATATACCACCAGACCGTTCCCTGAATAGATATTTAATTCCCTCAAGATCTTAGCCTTAAAATATATCCATTTTCTTCAAACCAATTTGCCTTTTAAATCAATCCCCAAAATTTCCTTTTAATTAATTAAAAATTCATTGCCCACTATACTTGCAATTAATAGTCATGAATTATATTTTCGAAAATCACGAATTACGTTGCCTACATTTCCCTATATTTTTGTTATATATATATATGTATATGTATATGTATATATATAGTTAATCGTTTGATATAGTTATTATTGTGTTAACTTCTAACTAAGTTATAACGAGCAAATTAGTTTACAACCAAATCTTATTTCTGGAAATTTATATAATTCACCAACTTTTCAAATATAATCCTTTTTAAGATTGACATTAAAATTTTCAGATTTAGTTGTATAAGTTATTCTATCTTGATTTTGATTTGCCTAATTTACTACTTAATCTATTTCTTTTGTAATAGTATAAGTCTCAGCAGTTACCTTAAATAAATTCATTTGTATGTTAATGTCATTTATATGCATGTATATATATCCCATTATGACAATACTTTATTAAGGTTTCCTAAATTCCGAAAATTTGCATTCAATGCCCTTTTTAAATACTGAAGCATTAAAAATTTGAATTTCCACTTTAAAAAAATATAATTCTTTTACTTCTTACGAACAATGCCCAATAAATGTCTCTTTTTAGATTTGTATTGTTTTGAAAACATTGTCTACACGTCAACAAACCTCTAATATTTAAGATAGAACAAGTTTTCATGTTCTATTGTTTAATGAATAAATATTAATGCATGCCTATTTTTGAATAATGAGTTTTTTCAAGGATTCCAAAAATATTGTAATAAGAAATTTGATGTCCTTTTCAACACTTATATTTATTGATATGTTGAATGCCTGTCATTAACACAGAAATGGTAAAACGTATTAAGATTTTACATGAAAACAAGAGTTGATTCCATTTAGAGATAAAATCTTAATTGAATGTCAAAATTTAATTTTGGCAACAATCAAGTTTCCAAAAAAATGTCAAATTGACATTCGTTATTATATTTTCGATATACGTTATTACTTCATACAATAAAACTTTTGAAACATTACCCAAAAAACTAAATGATCTGTTTATTTCTAGTAAAAAATTCCAAATGAATATCTCAATTTTAACATTTTACAAATATTTACTACACACCTAATATTTCTTAATTTAAGTGTAAAATATCTTTGCTCGTTCCATTACTGATATTTTATTCGTATATTGAACTTCTGTCTTTAATGACTTTTAAAACGATAATTGTATTGAAAGGAATGTTCATTTCTATTTGAAAATGAGACCTAAATCTCTTAGCATTGAATAAATTAGCAATTAATCCTTCTATTCATATCTATATTCTAAGTTTATTCTTTTACTTTCAATATATATTTTGAAACATTAGACTGCATCCATTTTAGCACTAAACTCAAAGCTCTTATATATATATATATGTATATATATATACATATATATATATATATGTATATATATATATATATGTATATATATATATATGTATATATATATATTGAAAATTGGTACCTTTTATTACCAACCATATACTTCCATTATATGCCTCATCAAAACCTTGCAACTCCCCTACTGGGTACTTTGCAAGGTAGAAGAGCACATATAATTTTCATATATTGAACTATTGTTATACAATAATACAAAAATGAAAATAAACAAATGAAATAAGAACTAAAGGTCATAAACCCAAATAACTTGCTGAACTCCCTCCATCCTTCTATACAAATCAACTGGCATCATTTAATTTCATGCCCCATCGCTGCAGATACTCCACATTGTAAGTTGATCGAACAGTTTGAGAACTGTTGTTTCTAACCAGATACACCAATTCCTGTTCTATATGTTGTAATTTGATCAACTCTGAAGCCTTCTGATTCCTAAAGATCCTTGAGTTTCGTTCTTTCCATAGATGATAGACTGGTGCTGTTAGCACTCCACAAGCAATATCCCTCAACTGATCCTGAGTACTAAACAGATGTTGTATGTTCAATACTTCATGTTGAGTTGAGCTGAAGCTGTTTGAAGAAATGCAAAGATTTGATCAAAAAATATTCTAAATGGATGAAGAATAGGAACACTAGAAGAAAAAATGCTCCACTGATTCCTCTGCTTCATTGCAAAAAACGCAGGTAACATCATCCACGATTCCAAAACTAGCTAACCTAACTTTTGTATTCAATCGATTCAAAATTGCTAGATAAGTTATAAAAGTCATCTTGCGACTGTTCTTCGAATGCTAGACAACTGGATAGTATGCTTTAGGTTCTTGTTTATCTCCCACATAATCCCAAGCCTTGTGAAGCACCACCTTGAAACCATTTGTAGAGATCCTCTGCATAGGTTGTATGTAGTCTAACATTTGAAATAGGTTGAGAAATTTCCCTGGTAGCAGAATGCAACATAGGTTGAACATGACCATCAACAATAATATCTTAAACTATCTCCGAGTTATTTCCAAGCATTGAAAACCTGTGGAAACTAAGTAGATCAACCAAACATTTAGAGTTAATCGATGGTTCAAACCACAACAAAGTGGTTGAACCATTGACTAACACTTTATTAAAAAGTTGAACGCCTATTGTCCTTAAGCGCAGTAAAGCCTTCCATATATAGGAAGCATTATTGTCTATTGGCATACTCCAAAAATATTTGTTATCACAATATTTCGAATGCATCCAATGTCTCCATAAATTTTTCTTGGATAAGAAATTCCATAGGAGTTTGATCATAGAAGCCTTCCTTAAATCAGAGAAGACTTAAGACCAATACCCCCTCTTTCTTCGGCCTACATAAGTTTATCCAACTAATCTTGTGTTGAGACTCTCCCCAGAAAAAATCGGCACAGAGCATATTAATTTTATCAAGTGTAACCTTAGGAAGTTGGCAAACAAAACTCCAATACAAGACTATGGGTTTAAAACTGAGTGAATCAGTTCTGCTCGATGAGCCAGGCTCAAGTACTTAACATCCCAACCTTGTATTCTATCCTGAATCTTATGTATCAATGAAGCAAAATCGGCATAATGTAAGTAATTTGCAGATAAAGGCACTCCGAGATACTTGACGGGCAAAGTACCCACTTCATAACCAAGTTTAGCAGTAATTTGCTGAGTGTTAAGAGCATGAGAACTAAAAAAATATTTTAGTTTTAAGAGCATTAACGTTTAAACCAACATATGTACTAAGCTTACCAAAATTAGTTTTCAACGTAAGAGTTGAAGTAATAGTACTTTTACCAAAAACCAGGAGATCGTCTGCATAAAGAAGATGGCTAATTTGTGGTTCAAAAGTATGAACTAGTGAAAATGTCTTCAATGCAGACTCCTTATGCATACAATAACTGAAACATTCCATGGCAAAGCAAAACAAATATAGAGACAGAGGGTCACCCTGCCTGATGCCACATGTAGATGTGATAAACCCTTTAGACACCCTATTTAATAAGATAGAAAATTTTGTCGTCGAAATGCATTCAAAAATAAGGTTAATAAAATGTGTAGGAAACCCCATGGAACGCATGATGTAACAAATAAGCTCTCTATTAATCATGTCATATGCTTTGTGTAAATCCACTTTAACACAAAATTTACGAACACCTGCTTTTTTGAAATCTCCGAGAAGTTCATGAGCTAATAATATGTTATCGCCAATGTACCTTCCAGGAATGAAAGCTCACTAATTTTGGGAAATGATATGCTGCATTAACGGCTTCATTATTGTGCAAAGGTCTTTGCTAACGACTTTATAAAACAAGGTACAACATGAAATTGGACGATAGTGTGAAATATCAGAGGGTCGATCAATTTTGGGGATTAAAGTAACAAAGGTATGATTTATTCCTTTAGGCAATTTACCAGTATAATATATGTCTTGAAGTGCGTCTAGTAAATCCATCTTAATCTGATCCCAATGAAGCTTCAAGAATTTCAAATTAATCCCATCGGGACTTGGGCTAGAATCATCATCAGTTGAAAACACTGCTCTCTTAATTTCCTCCAAACTGATGGGAGCCATCAACATTTATTTGCCAGCAGAATTAATAGTAGCTATAGGTTCAAAGTCGGGAAATTAATTAATATTCGAACCATTAAAAAACTCAGTAAAATATGAGATAGCTTGGGCTTCAATTTTATTTGGCTTATACACTAATTCACCTTCTACAGAAATCAATGGTTTTCTATTATTTTGGTATTTGCAAATATATATATATATATATATATATATATATATATATATATATATATGAGTGTGTGTGTGTGTGTGTGAGTGTGTGTGCGAATTTTAAGTCCTTAACGAACATAACTATTCATTACTCTTTTGTTTGCACAATGAGAGGTCTTTTAAAATTTAATTTAATGGTCATAAATAAATTCCTTGGAGCAGTCTTTTATCCTTTATTCCAATCCTAAAACTCTTACCTTTTTAAATGCTCCTCATTTTACGAGAATTTTATCATTTCAATTCTACCCAATCTTAGAAGTTAGATTTACTATCAATTCTCCTTTAATTGTGTATGTCAACGACAATTATTTTACCAAGCTTGTATGTGTTGTCTTCTTTCCCTTTTTGATTACACGTTAATTTACATCTAGAAACTGTAGTAGATTTTAGGATATGAATATTTTATAATCTAAACTTTAAAAACTTGTTACATCCAGACCATGACAATTTCAAATTAATCGTTTGAATTTTTATTACTTGTCTCTTTAATTCCTTTTCCATCAAATCTCTTATTTGAAAATATTTACAATTAATGTTTTCATCTTTCGTTTTTCCTAAAAATCATATTTATTGCTTGTATAACAAAAGAACAAATGAACATTTATAACCCCGAAATTTTTCTTTTCAACTGGAATTATTATGTAGTTCTAATCCATATACAAGAGATTAAACACCTCCCTTTTTTAAACTTCCTTTTCAAATAATTCTGTAGTATGTTAAAAATTCATCTTGATGGGGTTTCTACATATTCTTGGTCTTTTCTTTGAATGTTTTGACATACTATTCTATGGAAGTATATTTCTTAGAATTTCTATTTTTCAAAATAAATTGATGGTATGTCAAAAATCATATTTATAGGTTTTACATTTCTTTGTTGATTGGAAAAACATGTTTATTCTTTTAGCTTTTCTACCGCACCTACAGTCTTTCCAGCAAGGGTTGATATCTTCATTTACGGAAGTTTGTATCTTGTCATAACCCTTTTTCTTTTGTATTCTTTATTTTTTCCCATCCCTACACATTCCTAATATATGTCCATTAGGTCCATTTAAACCATTTTAAATATTGCTTATTCTTATGGACATTTTTAATATCTCATCCAAATATTCATACCTATAAATGGTCATAATAAGTCCATTAATACTTTCATTTCTGACCATTTAGTGTTCCTTTGAAATCTTAGACATTCATAGCTCTATTCTCGAAGTTTATGTCAATAATCAAAGATGTTTCTTAGCAAAACTGGACAAATTTATCAAATTAATCCATATTAATTGTTTATCTAATGGACACTTATTTGAATGTTTTCTTTTCCATAATAGATGATTCATCCGATTAATTTCCATTTATCACTAACTGAATAAGGCGGTTTCAGTCCTTTTCATGCTTTTGGTTCTATAACCATCCAATGCTTAGAGGTCTCTAAATCAAAAAGAAGGTTGTTATATTACTATATGGCCTCTAGATTATTTCTAGATTTAATGCCTAGCCTTTCGCAAAAAGACATACAGTTGCTCTTTTCTAAAGATATGTGTACTTTAAAATATATATACTTATATATAATACAAATTTTGAAAATCCTTTTTCAAAATAACAAGTATGCCTCTCATACAGATATATTTTCCCGTAGCCGGGTAACCTATGCTCTGATACCAAATGTAACAAGCTGCCCGGAATAAGCCTAAATTTCGACCCAAAAGGACCAATCGAAACATAAAGCCATTCTAAACTGATCGCTAGTTTCTATAAGAAAATGGTACAATAGATTTAACAGAGCATACTAAAATGAAATCAGAATCTCGCATAGCGGAAGGGATAAAATATAATAACTTAAAATAGATGCACCATTAGTTTAAAACCATCAAAAATATTAATTGCAACGGGTCTCATGCAATAATAGGTACATCAGCATCAATTATCCCAACATAATAATAATGCCTAATAGCTATGGATCCTCCATCGTTAGGCTTTGTCTCTAAAGTATCAATGAACCAAGCATTCCCACCTACCGTCCTGTGTATATGTTATGAGGAGGAAGGTCAGAGCATAAAGTTCTGGTGACTGAAAATAATATCTGCTTAAAGACTAACTTTAAATTTTATTAGGTTATATATGTCAAGGTGTGTCTACGAAGCAAATAGGCACACACATACAAAGAAATAATCTAATCAATGCGGTGGATACCAGAATCAATCACTTAAGACCTTCATTGATGCATTTAGGGTGAAGACCCAACGAGGTAGACTTTCTCGATCACTTAAGACCCTGTCCTTATACGTCAACGTTCCTATATATATATATATATATATATATATATATATATATACATATATATATACACACACACACACATACACACACACATTCCTACAAGTAATATGAGAAGTAATATCTCGCCACTTCGTACCGATTTAGTGTAGGCCCGTATAGGGCCCTTTTAGACCTCTTCGCAGATGCTTCAAGTTGCTACTTAACTGATATTACGGTAGAACACCAATGCTGCTTAAAACTTCCCCTAGACAATTGGTCAAAACAGCATTCTACATTCCACGTACACCAAATTTGTTCCTACGTTGGCCCTCCCTAAGCACCTGGAGGAAGAGGACATTCCTATAACTATCCGACCCCGTCCTAATACGTTAACGTTCCTTAATATATACACTCTCACAAGTAATATGAGAAGTATTATCTCGTCGCTTCGTACTGGTTTAGGGTAGGACCGTATAGTGCCCTTTAAGACCCCTTAGGCGGATGCCTCAAGTTAATACTTAACTGATATTATGGTAGAACACCTATGCCGCTTAAGACTTCCCTTAGTTAAAATAGCATGTTGCGTTCCACATATACCAAATCTGTCCCTAGGTTGGCCCTCCCTAAGCTTCTAGAGGAAGTGGACATTCTGGTAAGCTACCCTACTCCGTTTTAGCATAACTAACCACTTTTAGAGAAAAAGGACCCATAGACTAAACTAAAATCAAATAAGGGTGAGTCCCATGACTTTGGCCCCAATCCAAGGAATAAACCATCGGAATGGTCCTAGTCTTTAACCATTTAGGACCCAAACTAAATAAGAAGAAAGTCAGCCACTTAAGACCTTCTCATGGCTTACGAAGCCTACCTATTTACACATATAATAGGTATATATGTGTGTGTGTACACACTAGACCACTCACATTAAACCGTCTACTTGTAGATGCTGGATGCGGGCTTAACCTCGTGTCATATTGTACTAAATTAAATGACCCACATCACCTAAATCTCTCACATTAGCCAAACTCGCCTGTGGTTACTAGATTTTCCAGTTGGTTCCAGGAAGACTTCCACCACAAATTACGACAAACCATGTGTTTGTGTGTCATTATTATGTACATATAAGCCATTTTATATGCACACAAGCAACAATTTATATTAGGGGCATTTCAAATTCCTAAACTTATTCTGACGTATATATTACGTCATTATTACATTTGATTACGTTGATTACGCTATATAAATAAAACATTTAATACCTACTATAAACGCTAATTTTCGTTCGAATGAAGAAACGTCCAAACAACATAAGTTGTCAATCCAATACACATTAAAGGTATACAAGCTAATTCCCACATCAACTATTAAATACATGGCATAATTAATGATACCAGTAATTGGAAAAATAATAACATGTCTATCAAAACTTGTATTCCTAGGCTAGTTAGAGCAATTCAGGAAATGAATTAGGAATAACATCTTAATTTCATACATATATATGTATTTAACACACACACACACACACACACACACACACACATATATATATATATATATATGTGTGTGTGTGTGTGTATGTGTGTGTGTGTGTGAATATACATAAATATGTATGTAGATCTCTTCAATCTAATTTACCCTTTTATATGTCGTACATAACAGCATTAACATTTGTTTCAAGTCTGAATATGTTCAAATTATCCATTTAGAGTGGAAATCTAAACCTATTCGAATAGTAAAACCAAATCAAATCCCAATATTTTTACATCACAAACACTTTTATATAAAAGAGATAAACTAAACTAAACAAAAATGAATCACCAAACCATTCTTCATACATAACCCAAACAATTCACAAACCCAAAGATTAATTAACAACTTTGCTAGATATATAATAAAAATAGGAGATTAAGGTTTTTATAATATGATGTTATCGTGAAACCAAATATCTCTAAGCATACAAATCAATATAAGAATCTACAAAATGTAGAATTTATCCTAAACAAGTATTATTTCCACTCAAAGTGGTTTTGGAGAAGTGATAATACTGATTTAAATGATGAAATCGTTGTCCTTCGAATTCTACTGCAGATCTATACAAGAGAATCATACAGAATTGAATCTCATATATAAATCAATTAAATCCCAGAATATGAACTAAATATAATTAGATTAGAAATGAAATGAAATAGGTTAGGGATAGAAGAAGAAAACTAATTTCCATGAATGTTAGTAGCAGAATGGAGGCACAGATGAATTAGGTGTATTTATAGGTGTGTAGATGAATAGGAATCGTTAGATTAACTTAGAATTAATCTAGGCTGTTCATTTTATATAAACTAACCTGTAACACCTCCCAAACCAGCCCTCATTGGACTCTGGCCGCACCAGGCGGTCGACACCCTTCTAGGGGAGCAGTCGACCTCTTGGTCGTATAAGTGGCCAGTGGTCTGCGCTGATTGCTGGGAAGATATTTTTATATAACGTTATTTATTTTTATTTATAACTTTCCTTTTATAAAACATTCTTGTCCCTTGTTGTATGCTTATATATACACATAATTTTTAATTTGATGGAGTATTCTAATCAGTCATTAATTTGTTATCTTTTCTTCCATGTATTTGTATTATAATTCAAATTTATATTAACATTCAACATCTTTTAAATGTAAATCCTTCATACGAACTCAGATTCTAACATATTATATATGGAAATTGATCAAAATCTCGCCACGAATATAATTATGCTATTTTCGTAGCCAAATTCCAAATGTTGTAAAATTCCATTTTTCAATCCATTAATATATTACTATTTTATTGCTAATTTCCAATACTTATTGTTGGCTTGCTTTGTGATCAAGCCACACAAAGCTTAAGTATTCACGATCAAAGGAGAAAGTAATTCATACACTTGCAAGCTAAGGTGGTAGGCCCTAACTCAAGATATACGGCTCGAAATATGCGGCTCATGGTGCCCGAGTCGTGGTCGTTAGGTCGAAAGCACCGCCTCACGAAGAAGGAAAGAAAACCTGGTGAAGCTCCGGAGCATCTGCTCGGGTCGAAGCATAGTGACCCGACCCCTTGCTGCACGAAGAGGAAATAAAGACCTAATCATGCCCACGATCTCAACGAACTGAGAATCATGTACCAAATGACACGTGCCACCAACGGTTGTTGTAACCGTCTCTCCACTCACTCACAAACCGTTCCAAGATTTCTGGGACGATCGCAACATCATCCTGCGACCCGCCTGCATATTTTACTTATAAATAGCCCAGGACTTGTCATTTGAAGGGGACTTTTTGCACTTTGAGAGATTGCTTTCATTATTATTATATCTTCTCCATTTTTTATTTAGATTCAACTCTAATGTGTTGAGCTTAATTTGGTCTACATTGAGAAATATTTCATTGTAATTGTGAGATTGAGTGGATATTTGTATTGTAGTTGTGATTGATCAGTTAATCAGAATCAGATAAAGGGACGTAGGCTCGTTAACGTCAAACCACTACAGATCGTGTGTGCTCACTGCTTTTTATCTCATTACTAGTTAAAATTTTCTGCAAATTCTAGCTTGTTGAGTGTTAGTTTCACTTTTTGGTCCAACATTTTGGTACTTTCACTGAGAAAATTTGAATTCTCAGCCTTTCGGATTATCATTCTGCTATTTGGATTTCCAAGTCCAAAGAGATAGTCCACATTCTACCATTTCTAACGATTTCATTGATTTAAGTAAATCAGAACTTTATGGCTTCTAAAAGCTAACGAATCACATGCTTCATGAGAAAACGAGGCTAACGAAGAACAAGGAGGTGATGTGCATCAGCAGGTTGAAATTGGCTCGTAGGGTCTCGGATCGCAGGGGGCAACCAGACCCCAGAGAGCCATCACGACCCGATCGGGGGCTAAAACATTGGAAGGACCATACCATCAGGTCGCTGCTCGACCCCGAGGGGCGAACCGAACCCCTCAACTAGCATTGACGTACCAACTCAATAACAACTCCTTTAGCATACCTATCCTATGAATGACTGGGAACATGGGGACAGGGAAGTCCCGCACCTGCAAGGAGTCAGAGAATGCAATCTGATGTGGGAACTGGATATATCATAAGAACCAGAAGTGCAGATCCCGAGCCAACACTGACAAATGATTAAATGGAAGCAATGGTACGCCAAATCATGGCCGATAGCAGGGGCTATACTAACGAGGATTGGGGCATTGATCGCAGCCATATCCCTTTCACGGATGATATCTTGGATATTAAATTCCTCAGGCGGTTTAATCTGCCCTCGATGAATCAATATGGAGGAAAGACCGATCAAAGGCAACATTTGATGAGATACTCATGGTACATGAATGTCGCGGCAACTCCCGGTGCTGCAAAATGTAAGGCTTTCCAATATATCTCGAAGACGTCGCATTGATGTGGTCACTCATGTGGTTACCTCCTCGATTGATCTCCAGTTTTAAAGAACTAAGTGAGAGTTTCATGAATCAGTTTTGAATCCATGCCTGGAAATCTAAGAGTGTCATTGAGTTGTCTGTAATCAAAAAAACTCCTGTGGAAACTTTAAAATCGTATTTGGATTGATTCAATCCAGTAGTTACAGAGTGAGTGACCTGCATGAGCAAATCATCCTGACGGCGCTAATTGATGGAGTTGATAAGGACACCGAGTTCGGAGGGTATTAGGCTGGAAAATGCCATTAATTGGGGAGTTGTTTTATGAAAAGGCAAACATTTATCTACGACGAGAGGAAATACATGCCAACCGAAAGAAAAAGTCTGACGAAATCCCTAAAGAGGACGTTCAAAGTAACATCTCCATCAAACAGTCCGGTGACAGCGCAGGAAATGTTAAAGTGAATGTTGGCAACAAGAATGGAGGGAATAACTGCCAAAGTGAAAACGGCGGCAAAAGAAATAGGAATAGGAGGAATAATTCCAAGAAGAGCTCTCTATTTCGGTCTTTCAAAAACTACACGCTGCTAATGATACCTTGGAGAATATCTACTTGGATACTTCCAACGTTTTCCAATACAAGAAGCCCCCACCTAGAGATTCAACTGATAAAGAATGTGAAACCGGGAAGTTCTACTTGTTTCACGAGACTTATGGTCACTCTACGAATGAGTGTCGTCATTTGACAGATGTTGTTGAAACTTTGCTTTGTGCAAGGAAGCTAGATGAGTACAAGGTTACCTCCAAGGATAGGGGCAAGGAGGGTTTGCTCCAAATCAGAACCAGCCTACTTCTAAACCTACTGCCCAACAAAAGGGAAAACACATAGTCATTAACACCATGGTTGGAGGACCACATCTGGCTAGGTCCAACCATAGAGCAATGGAACAGTATGTTAATGCTGCCAAACACCTGGAAATGGGAGAGTGCACCAATCTTAAAGAGGCTGCGCCCGTGAAACCGCAAAGGATAGCAATGGGTGATGTTATCTTCCGCGACCGAGAAAGTGTAGGAGTTGAAACTCCCAGTGTCGACCCATTGATAATAACTACCACCATCGAGCCTGCATTGGTACAGAAAGTCCTTGTGGACTACAGGAGTTCTGTCAACACCTGTTTGAAAAAGCTTTTAATCAAATGAAGTTAGAAATAAATGATTTAAATCCATGTGGAGGTTGGATATGCGGCTTCAATGGATCATCAACTGCTCCGATTTTATGGTGGACTTATCTATAGAGCTAGGAGAGGGAGATTGTCGAAGAGTAAGGATCCTCCTGTTTGTAATTATGGACGTCGATTCGCCCTACAACGCGTTTCTGGGTCGGCTAGCCCTTGTAGAGTTCAAGGGTTACATCGCACCCTGGTGCGTATTGATGAAATTCCCTACCGAAGCTAGAGTAGGAATGGTTCGAGGCGACCAGGTCACTGGAAGAGCTTGTTATGTGGCAGAACTAAAAATGCTACGCAATGGAAAATATATAGAATCCAAGAGTACCTCCCCACCTACCGAGGAGGGCTCGGCATAGCAAATAAAGAGGATACCGCTGAAGGAGTCGCCCAAGAGCTGCCCGAGGATATCGATCCCAGAGAGGATGAAGAACTGGGATACAGGAAGGCAACCTCTAACAAGGCAACTGTAGACACTCTGATCGATAACGATGACCCAATGAAGGTCTTGAAAATTGGATCTCACTTGGATCCCTTCCGGACGAGGGAATTAACTGACTTTTTGAAAGTGAACTTAGATGTATTCGCTTTGACCCACGTTGATATGTGCGGAATCTCTCCTTCAATTATGAGTCCTTCACTATGCATAAACCCAAAACATCCTCATGTGAAACAAAAAAGGCGTATGTTGGGCCCAGAAAGCCCCGCAGTCTAGAAAGAAGAAGTGGGGAAATCAAGAGATAATGGATTCATTATAGACTCGATATATCATGACTGGATATCAAATCCCATCTTAGTTTAGAAGGCCAATGGGAAGTGGCGTACTTGCATTGATTTTTCAGACTTAAATAAGGCCTACCTAAAAGTCTTCTTCCCACTCCCCATGATTGACCAATTGGTAGACTCAATGGTGGGACATGAAATTCTCTCTTTTATGGATGCATATTCGGGTTACAATCAGATCTCCATGCATGTGCCAGACTAGGAGTATACCAGTTTATCACAAATTTGGGATTGTATTGCTATGTGGTGATGCCCTTCGGATTGAAGAATAATGGAGTAACATACCAACACTTGGTGAATCGAATGTTTTATAATCAAATAGGGAAGACGATGGAAGTTTATGTAGATGACATGCTCGTGAAATCTAGGCGATCGTCCGACCACACGACTGATATAATGAAAATGTTTGGTATCCTCCGACGATATGGATTGAAACTAAACCCTATGAAATGCTTGTTCGGGGTTGCATCAGGAAATTTCTTAGCTTCATAATTAGCTCTCGTAGAATTGAGATCAATCCTGACCATATTGTAGCAATCAGGAACATAAAAGAGCCACGAAAGATCAAAGATGTCTAAAGCTTAGCAGGAAAGGTCGCAGCACTAAGCAGATTTATCTCTAAGGCCACCGACAAGTGCATTCTTTTCTTCAACCTGATAAAACGAGGAAAATGCAACTTTGAATGGGCCCCAGAATGTATTGAAGCCTTCCAAAACCTATTGAGTATTTTAGGGAGACCTTTGATATTATCTAAGCCAGTGGACCATAAAGACTTGTTTGTATATTTGGCAGTATCATATCGTGCGATTTGCTCGGCCCCGGTACATGAAGAAGATAAAATTCGAAGACCAGTGTACTATGTGAGAAAAAAGTTAGCGACAGCAGAGCACAACTATTTGAAGATGGAAAAACTCGCTTATAACCTATTGATTTCGTTTAGAAAGCTACATCATTATTTCCACGCCCATCCAATTGTTATTTACACTGATTAACCGCTCTGACATATCCTATAGTGACCTGAAGAGCTAACCCAGTTCGACCTATACTTCTAACCTAAAAAATTAATAAGGGGCAAGCATTAGCCAATTTCATCGTTGAGTTCACGATCCCCAAACAGGATGTGCCAGATGAAGAAGCCAGCCCCTCAGAACAAAAGTTGGAATCCAGCACATGGAAGCTGTACACAGATGATGCTAGAAACGGTCGATGGTTTGGCGCCGGAGTTGTACTAACAACTCTTGAAAAACGACCAATTTACTATGCTCTCAAACTAGAATTTTCCACTACCAATAATGATTCCGAGTACAAAGCTTTGATTACTGGGCTAAAGCTTTCTAAGGAATTGATAGTAGCGACATTGGATATCATCCGTGACTCTCAAATTGTTGTTTGTCAGGTTCGAAATCGATAGTAGCGGCATTGGAATCGCTAACACAGATGGTGCTAGAAAAGGACATCAACTTGTTGCTTACTTGGAAAAAGTAGAGGAGTTATTGGACAACATGGAATGTTATAGCATATCCTATATTCCACGAGCAGAGAATCAAAAGGCTGATAGTTTAGCCAAGTTAGCTAGCTCCGATAATCCGGGAGAAACAGAGATGGTCCCAATTGAAGTGCTAAAATCTCTGAGCATTGATTAGATGGAAGTTAACCCAGTGCTAGAAACTGAACCAGAAAGAGAGTCATGGATGACGCCAATAAAAAAACTTCCTGCAAAATGGAACATCCCCGACGAAAAAGAATGAGAGACGGGTCATAGTCCATAAAGTCTCAAGATGTGTTATGCAGGATGAAGTCCTTTACTGACAAGGATTTTCTGTACCCCTACTCTGGTGCATAGCCTATAACGACATTTAACGTATGTTGAGAGAAGTACACAAAGACAAAGGGACCATATTAGAGGCCAGACGTTGGCAAAGAAAATATTACGGTACGGCTACTTCTGGTGTACCATAAATCAGTATGCAGCTGATTATTCACGACGTTGCGATAGGTGTCAGAAATTTACGAAGATTCCCAGGGCACCTCCTAATCAACTTAAGTCAATGGCGAGCCCGTGGCCATTCGCTGTATGGGGAATAGACACCACAGAAAGCCTACCAATCACCAAAAGCAGAACAAAGTACGCAATTGTGGTTGTAGATTACTTTACCAAATGGGCAGAAGCCGAGCCATTAACCATGATCACAACAAAGCAAGTGATTAATTTTGTTGTCAAAAACATGATTTGCCGATTTGGAATTCCTAAAGCCATCATAATTGATAATGGAATCATGTTCGACAGTACTGAATTCAAAGATTTCTGCCAAAAATACAAAATAGAGAAGAGATATACCATAGTAGCTCGCCCGCAATTGAATGGACAAGTTGAAGTAGTAAACAAAATTATCAAATCCATTCTTAAGAAGCGATTGAAGGAGGCAAAAGTCATGTGGGTCGACGAATTTTCGCTTGCATTATGGGCATATAGAACGACCAACAAATCAGCAACTGGTCATAACCCTTTCTCACTTTCCTTTGGATCAGAAGCAGTCAATCCAGTGGAGTTGGAAGTTCCCTCTCATAGATCAACCTATTATGATCCAATGATGAATAAGGTGCTTCTTTTCAGGTCCTTGAATGAAATTGAGGAAAAGAGAGATGAAGTGGACTTACGTTCCTTGAGGAATAGACACCAAGTTACTCAATATTACAACAAGAAGGTTCGACTCCTAACCTTTGAACCTGGAGATTTGGTTTTGAAACGAGTCTTCCCAACCCTCGCTTTCCTAGGTCCGAAATGGGAAGGACCATATGCCATTCAGTAGAAACTTGATAAAGGAGCTTTCAAGCTGGTTACCGTGGATGGTAATGAAATCCCCAAAGCGTGGAACGCCCAACACTTGCGGTGCTATTTGACTTAAGATTGTACTGATTCCTTTTGTTTTATAAACTATGTAAAAAGGCATGACTTGCCTAGAACAGCCTGGTTGATATAAACAAAAGATTATAAAGTGGGCATAGGCTATGGTTCGGCTGCACCGCTATAAAATGTCGTGTATCATTTACTTTTCTTGCATTTATTACTTTGTATCATTTGAATGTTTTGCCCTTGGTCTAAAACATATGACTTGAATTAAATTGAGAGCAAACGAAATGATTGTTCGCATAATTAACTCTAACTCTCGCGATAAGAGAGAGAGTATAAAAGATAGGAAGACAACGTCCCCAAGGCGTGATGGTGCACCACGATTAAAGACCACCTAGACCACACTCTAACCTGGACATACGACAGGAGAGTACAGAGGTGTTGAGAGCAAGTGGCGATGAAAATGGGTTCCTACTCCACTGATGAATTGGGGCTAAGAATGAAAGCTGAGTCTGCACTCCCCCCGGGAGGATTGGGGAAAATCTTATGTCGATTGTAATCAATTCCGAACAATCCCTGGCCAGGCACTTTATTCAAGATTGATTAGGGGCATACACATACACATCACCCCCTGTTGTTTATTACTTAGTCTAGTAGCGATCTTATATTGCACAGATTATTGTTTGCAGGGAAGATGGGTTGGGACTTTTGTTTGATCTATGATGTGATTTATCGTTTGTTACCTAGATTAATAATGTTTTGATTACTAATGCACTTAATTGAAACAAATGAAAAAATTGCAAATATTTGACATTGCAGGGAAACAAACTACTTTATTTACACAAGTGCAGGTTTAGATAAAGGAACTAATCAAAAGACGTGAGGGCCGCACTCGCTACGACAATAGAAGGCCAATGGAAAACAAAATGAAAAGACTAAACTATATTTCACTAAGGCTTTGTGGAAGCTTTGGGATTTTTGGCAGCTTTAAGCTCGCTTTCTCTTCTCGTTCAACATCTGTGAGAATACATATTTTTTTTCCTTTGTCCTCAGGAGTTGCACTTGGATCAGTTAAGGATTTTTGAATTAAGCCTCCAGTGATTGACCAAGTAGAAAGCTTGGCAACCAATCCGGAATAGGGAGCAACTACCAGGAGGGGATTGATGGTGAGGGGTTCTTCGGATTTTTCCTCCACTTTAGCTTTCAAAAGCTCATCAGTCTTTGCCTTCATTTCAGCCAAAGTCATGTTTTCAGCCTCTTCCGAGACCCCATTTACAACAAAAACGTCATCTTCTTCGTTTCCATCATCGTCGTCGTCGTCCTTCAAAGCCTCTATCATATCTCCGTCCTTGGGAGCCTCAGCACTGGACGACATGATACTTTTATCAGCAACTTCTTCTTGCTTCTCATCGATCTCCCCAACAAGTCTTGCACCTAAAGAACAAGAAGCAATAGCTATTAGTTTAGGAGAAAACACGGGTTCTTTGATCGTTTCCCAACAATACGATGGAAAACTGATATGGCTTTAACAAATTGAGGCGAAAAGGTAGAGATACCTTTGGATGACTTTTCATAGGGAGCAGCAGAGGTGTCAGGAGCTGATTCAATGATCAGATATGGGAGGGCTGCCTTTAGGATCTCAAGGCGGTTATGATCGTACCCTTCTGTTTCGGTAGCCCTAGGGGTAGCAGATGAAGAACTAGAACCTAGTTCAATAGTTTCCTTCCCTTTAGCTCTGTGTCTTTCCTCCTCCACAACTGCCTGGATCAGCATCCTCCCCTCATCCAGACGCTCTGTTCTTCTCCTTTTAAATACTTCCTCATGAGCTCTTCCTCATTAATAATATCCACCTTAAGTTGCTTTTTTTCTAATCAACAATCTAGTCCCATACATCGACAAGGGTCGTCGGATAATCCTTGATCCAGGAAATGTCTCGATATCGGATCACTTGTGCAAAGTACTCTATCATGAGCTCGATATATTCATCTAACTTTTTTTAGGCTTTGGAAAATAGCACATTAGCGTTGGCAGCGGACTTAAGAGCGATATTTGCACTCCCCTCGGCTAAGACTGCCCTTTCCTCAACCTCTACTAGTTTGGCCTCTAATTCAGCATTCTTCCTCGCAAATTCTGCTTTTTCATGTTTAAGATGAAAACAAGATAACTTCGCATTGGTACTCTCCGAATTCACATCTTCTACTTGCTTTTTCAAGGCGGCACACTCTTGACTGTTAGAATCAAGCTCGGAATAGTAACGCTTTTGCAGTTCCTCATATCTTTTCATGTGGTTATCGATGTCACACTACGCTAAAGCAAGTTGGGCTTGTGCATCCTCGAGCTCTTTCTGTGTGTTCTTCAGGATACTTTCATTGTATTCGGCCATCTCTTTCATATGGCCCACGTCGGCTAGCAAGTGTCGGATGATTTTTGAAAGATTTCGCGAGTACTTACGCGTTTTCGTGTATTACTTATCCCCTAGATCAATTTTAGCCTAAACTCCGTCCGCCCACTACAGAGGTAGTGGTTCGAGAGCTGGAACGAAAATCATATCCCCGAAATGATTATCTGGAAATTGCTTCTTCATAATTTTCAATTTGGCTTCATTCTCGTAGTCAAGTGTCACAGGTTTCGTTGTAGATATTTCGATTTTTCGTCGATTGGTGAGTATGAGAGCTTTTTTGCCTTTCGCTTGTTCTTTTTCCAAATCCTTAGTCTTATCTTGTGGTTCAGAGCGTTTCGGTTGCGGTCTTTCCTAAGGATGTGATTCCATTGGGTGAGTTAGAGCCTTAGGTGGCGACTTATTCCCTTCACGACGGTCCTGTTGGCTCTTATGTTTACCGGTGTTTGACTTGCGAGGAGAACGAGAACATGAAGAATAAGGATGGTTTGAATTATGATGTCTCCTACTGTCTCTCCCACGGCTATCACCTCGATTATACTCTGTATCTGAATCGAATCTGGGCATACTTGAACGAACATCTCTAAGGAAGTAGTGGCGTCATGGCATATTTCCTGCGAATTTGCATAAATAAACATTAGAAATCAAGTTTAATATGGTACTCAAGTGTTGTGACGTGCATTGCAAGTGTCTTGCATATGTCCAAAGTGATCCCCCCGACAGATCAGAGCCCGGACTTAGGCTTGTCTGCATAGTCTCCCCAGCTTTCACAGGAGTGGTTTCTTCCCCAGAAGAAAGGAAAAATGACTATGCTGATATCCTTGGAAGTATAGATTTGGTCAGGCAGAGGAAGTTTTGATAAACCCCTGAATATGGGATCTATAGGAGAAGATACACCAACATGAGACCTAGCAAGGGACTGTGTCCTTGGAGAAGGCTACCCCTCAGCGACAAAAGCATTTTTCGGACTATCATCTTGTCGTCTATCTCCAGCGGTCATATTAAGAGCTTCATCATCTTGAAAGGACTTCTTTGGCGTGTGATGGGATTCTCTTCTACCGTTTTCCCTTTATCCCTTTTCTCGATCAAGGTTACAATTTGTCCCTCGACTGGAGGCACGTGTTTGTAAGGCTTGCCTCCCTGACTAAGACCCCATCTTATATCAAGTAAATTGTGTCTGTGTAGAATCTCGTCCACCAAATACTTCCTGACATTAAGGAACTCTGGATTACCGCTTTGTAGACAGACTGAGCGGACCTCGTAAAGCTCCTTTCCTCCTTTTTAGGATTGGGAACTACCAAAAGATCAGAATAATTAACATACTTGTCAATATGATTAGAATAAATGTCAGGAAATCTAAAGCTTACTATATTGTAACCATCTTCTCGTGCATCCCTCTTGATGCTTAATGTAAAACCATTCATGTTTCACATCTTCTACATTATTGTACCCTTATTTCAATATTTTCTTATTTGACGTAGATTCAAGAAGACAAAAGACGGAGTTCCCTTTGAACGGTTTTTGAAGTGATAAAAGAAGTTCAAATCTTCAAAGGTTAACTCTATACCCAGAATTTCCATATATGCTACATATAATGTATACATATAAGCGTAAGCATTGGGATGAAGTTGCATCTGAGCTATATGTAATCGTCTCAGAAATTCAACGACGAACGGTGGGAACGGAGGTATGGCACCAACTGAACACATCACCTTACTAATAGCCATATACTTTTCCGGAGGAGCATGAGGTCTATCCGTACTTTCTGCCACTTTGATGTCATCCCACGGGATTCCATGCCTTAAACATACTCTCCTGAGCTTGGCTTCATCAAGTGTTGAAGTCACCGAGTCACTGGGGTTGTCTAAGATGGTTGCTCTTTTAAACTCATCGGGAGCTCGATAATATCCAATCCCTCCCTCCTCTTCTTCATCCAGTGTAACTTCACTTCCAGGCGATGTTGCCTCTTCATGTATATTAACTTCAAATTATGAACCAGAGATTGAAAAACCTGAATCTGACAGGAGAACATTAGGATTATAATAGCTAATAGATTTCAGAGTTGTACTTTTCTCGGACAATCTCACCGAGCGTCTACCAAACAATTCTGTTATACTGGTGAATAAATGTTAGGAATTAGAGTATATTTGCCCATGACCCCCGTATGTGTAAGTACTAGTGTGTGCCCATGTGTGCAATACTGAAAGTAGAAAACATGAAATAAGAAGATAAACATGCAGTTGGTCGATATTTGCTATTCAGTTATGTGCTCGCTCAATCCAGAAAGACCAGTTCAAAGGCTCTATCCTAACTGTCCATCAATTTGTTTAAGTTAAAATCGATTTTTAGACGAAATATGTGCTAACATGTTCAGTGAATTTGCATTGCTAAAATGGATGAAGTCGTAGACAAGGATTGGCCAAAGAATGAGTCAGCTCGTGAATTGGATTGTCTCGCGTGCGATGTGTGGTATACGTATCAGTATCGGATCACCTATAGGCATCGGCTCACAATTAAGGCAAGGATTATGTGATCAGGTCGGCTCGGATATTTGAGGCTCTCGCACTCCATGACCCATTCATAGGAAAGTTTGGCTTACCCTCAGTCAGATCGCAAGTTTCTCTCAAGACAAACACGGGGATCATGTCACTGAAGCTCGACCCGACCCGTGCCTATCCCCCATCGTCTACATGTTCCACTAAGAATTTCATTTCCACCGATTACTACTTTCGCGCAAACAAAATACTCCTTGTCTTCATAAGACTTATGTTAAATGTTTTCTCTCCATGCGCCCTCTTCTCCAGGCACCCAATGCAGCAGCTCAGCCCAACATGGATAAATGCTTACGATACTTACCTATTTTGGCTTCATAAGACTTATGTAATATGTTTTCTTTAGCTCAGACTGTTTATTTTCGCATGCTTATGATCTTTTGGGTTGTACTACTTATGACTGCTCTATGTAATATATCTATGTAATCCATATTTGGGACACGGTATGTCCTAACCTCTTTGCCACTGGTTGGGCCTGTCAACCAGAATATCATATATTATTATTATTTAGCTAACGGGCTGTGTAGCCCCGTGCTGCACACCCGTCTTCCTAAAAAAAATACTCCTTGTCTGAACCATCACTTCTAGTTATACACTCAAACATTGGTCCACGCGTGAACTCGTAACCTCACTTTCTCCCTTCCATCCTTCAAATCTGAACTCCCTTGGCTCTCTAACTTCCTCGCTCCTATACATGAACCCGATCGACCATGAGTTCGACGCCTGAAGGTGAGGATCATCACCTACGACAGCAACGTCTTCGAGGCGGATGAAACTGTAGCAATTGATGAGAAACGATGGAGATTGATGCAAGAATCGCATTTATTTTGCTCGCGACACATATTAAAGGAGGAAATCAAAATTATGACATAGTAATTTGTAACTACCTATTCAATTGGATTTTGGATCTGGAAAGATTAGGAAAAACTGGATTCTAGGGTTTTGAAGTAGCTAATAAACTTAGCAGCAGTAAAAAGTAAAAGAGAAGAGAAAGTAGGTTAGTTTTTATAGCATTATGATGGACTCCTGGTATTCTTCCTGACATGATGGGTTAATTCGACCCAATAACCCAGTAATTGAGGGGCCGCGAAGACATATAGATGCGAAGGGGAGCGGCTCACGTGGGGACGACCCGACCCACAATAAAGAATGGACATCAATGTTGGCACAGCCTATGCCCATTGCCCAAGACAACAGTTCAAAAGCTCCTTGCCAAATTCCAGTGAAATATCTTAGGATTAAATAGAAACAAAAAGAACACAAGGAAATTATGAATCACTCATGTATGCATAAAAGAAACTGAAGAAACAACGTGATGAGCAATCTAAAATTTTAACTCTGAAGAAGTTAGCAAAATTTACCTGAAAGACCGTCGATAACTTGATCAAGATTTGAGAGTTAGTGGGAATGATCAAAAGAAATGGAGATTAGATTTAATATTTATAATCATCCTAGAAATTAGGAGACACGATTTCATGAAGTGACGCAACCATACAGATAGAGGCGATTGTTGACACTCACCGATTTGAGAATGGACAAATTGGTTGTTTCGAAGCACGTCTAATCTTTGATAAAACAACGTACTTCGAGGGAGCAAAATATTGGTTTGCTTTGTGATCAAGCCACACAAAGGTTAAGTATTCACGATCAAAGGAGAAAAAAATTCATACACTTGCAAGCTTAGGAGGAAGGCCCTAACTCAAGATATACGGCTCGAAATATGCGGCTCGTGGTACCTAGGTCGTGGTCGATAGGTCGAGAGCACCGCCTCGCGAAGAAGGAAAGCAAACCTGGTGAAGCCCCAGAGCATCGGCTTGGTCGAAGCATAGCGACCCGACCCCTCGCTGCACAAAGAGGAAATAAAGACCTAGTCACACCCAAGATCTCCACGAATCGAGAATCGTGGACCAAATGACACATGTGACTAACGGTTGTTGTAACCGTCTCTCCACTCATTCACAAGCCGCTCTGAGATTTCCGGGATGATCGTCATGCCGCGACCCGCCTGCATATTTTGCCTATAAATAGCCCAGGACTTGTTATTTGAAGGGGACTTTTTGCACTTTGAGAGGTCGCTTTCATTATTATTATGTCTCCTCCATTTCTTATTCAGATTCAATTTCAATTTTCTGAGTTTAATTTGGTCAGCATTGAGAAATATTTCATTGTAATTGTGAGATTAAGTGGATATCTGTATTGTACTTGTGATTAATCAGTTAATCAGGCATATAAAGTGTACTTAGGCTCGTTAATGCCGAACCACTGTAAATCATGTATGCTCACTACTTTATATCTCATTCCTAGTTATAATTCTCTGCAAAATTTATCTTGTTGAGTTTAGTACCACTTTTTGGTCTAAAACTTATCATTATTAAATTTTAATTAGATTATCTTAAGTATATTTAGGTATATCTTTACGGGTTGTTACATTATATGAATGTAGTTGTTTTCATTTCTAAAGTATTTTTGTTTCGTGTTGTAATTTTGATAGGTAACTAGAGTTGTCTTATAACTGACTTAGTTGTAGTTCTTGTATGAAGCATAAAAACATTAGCCTCAACCTTTGAGATTCATCCGTGAATAGCAGAAGCATTGATTCTGCGAGTACACCGAGTCTAATGGACTTAGACCAACCTACATATGCTTCGACACGCCCAGGCGCGGTCTATTGACATCGCTTTAACTTCACATGCCTCAAGCCAATTGAGGGTGAAGCGACCAAGAATTTCACATGTCTTTAACCAATCGAGAGCGAAGTTATCTTACCTTACCTTCACACACGTCGAGTCAATCGAGAGTGAAGTGACCACCTAGAGTCAATCGAGAGTGAAGTTCACTCATTTAAGCTTCACACGCCTTGAACCAGTCGAGAGTGAGGCGACGAAGACCTTCGCATGCCTCAATCCAATCGAGAGCTAAGTTTATCCATTTAAGCTCCACGTGCCTCGAACCAACCGAGAGTGAAGCAGTGATGAACTCCGCACGACTTGAGCTTCTCTATTGTGAAGTTTCGATCGACCCTCACCTAAGTGCAATGCCAAGTCGCATCGCACGAGTATGATTCCCAGAAATTTCAAAGAGTATTCGAGCAATTAGAACAAAAACTCCCATGATACTATGATATCCGAGCTCATTATCAGAGATACCGACTCATGACTCATTCCCACCTTTACTTCCCTCATCGGATGCGAAATGTGAATGGAAAGAAAGCCCTCATCTCTGAAGGACACCTCCCCTTTGCTGTATCATGACCCTTCCCCCACCTGAGCTCTGACAACCTCCTAGCCGACTGGGGGCACGTCGGGAAGCATTACCGGATGCACCCTCCGAAAATAGGGCCTAGGGCATTAGTCCTCCTCCAGCTCCTGCAACCATCTATATTGATGTAGTGGTCTCTGAGGTTGTTATCGGAGAAACCGGTTTGTGACCTATTTCTACCTTTGTCTCCTTTGTCGAAAATGAAATAAGAATGAGAAGCAAACCCTCATTGTCCAACCGACACCTCCTCTTTGCTATTGTCGCTACATCTCACCTTCACCAGATCTACAACCACCTACCTGCTAGCTAGGGGAACTCAAAGAGGCACTACTGGAGTCACCCATAACAAAGAACAAGCTCGGAGGAATGCCACCTCCACCAGTACTGCATCCTTATGACAACCACCTTTTTTGTGAGCTGTGGAGCGACCTTTTGGGCCGAAACCCACCACGAGGACAAGATGTCCCAAAACTAAAGTCTTGGCACCAGAGAAGTCATCCTTGACATTCTTTGAGGCTGAGACTCCGTACAAACCAACACACCAGAACACGGTGTCCATTTTTACTTTACTAAAATCAGTGTCATCAAATACAAGGGACAAAACACTTAGAATGGATAATGATAACAACGTGATTAGGTTGAACACCGACTCCTGGAATTGGCCACCCAACTGTATGTCTACATCTTATGTGCACATCCAAGCAGTCAATTCAAACAAGTTCGATTCTCGAGTGTCACGCCAATCGGTTTCATAACGATCGATTTCAATCTCATCCCAATCGAGTGACGTCACGTGACAACTAAAGCTTACAAGTTCGAACTTAGGACCAAAGAAAACAATATAACTTACAATTCCTGAAAAAACAGGAAGAATTGGCTAAGTTCCCGGGATATGAAGCCAAGAATTCGTATCTCCACGCACTTGCCGCAAGTTCTTGTGTTTTCACATCCTATCTTCAAGTCTCCGAATTCTAGAGGACCTCAAACAAACTCAAGTCTAAGTGTAACTTACATGAGTATAGTAATAGAAAATTAAAAGAGTTCTTGAACAGTTAGAATAATCTGTGATGAAAGAAAACAAAACTTTATTCACATGTCAAAACTTACAGCTTTTTATCAATGGCACGATGTACACCACAACTACATTGCGCCTCCAAAAAGTGAGGGCCGTGATCGCACATTTCATCGACCTACGGAAACAGAAATTATCTGCAACTATCACTTGGATGAGCCACCGTTCTTCCCTTTCTTCTTCTCATATTCGACCTCGGGTGGCTCATCCTTCTCCTTCCTATTCCTCTTTAACTCCCCACTCTCTCTTTATCCCTTTAATTTCGTCGGATTCGGGGTGCGTCGAGGCCTGAACTAATATCCACTGGTAGAAGTTGTCGGTGGAGTCCGTCCTTCCTCTTCCTTGCTCGGGATATTTACGGTCCCCTCCTCCAGAAGTTTAACAACCCGAATTTCAACAAAGCCGAATTTTTCTAATGAAGCCAAATCTATCGAAGCTTGAGTTAGCTTATTTGGAATCCTATAGAAAAAATAGATAAAATAAATATATCAGAGCTTGATAAAACATCTCACAATAGAATGGAAAAAAGATAATAATCAAATATAGCTTTACCAAAAATAATGACACTGCCTAACAAGCGTCCAAAGGCTACCACATATCTACCATAATTCTAACCTACAAGTATGTTATGAGGAGGCGGTCAGAACGGAAGTTCTGGTGAGAGGATAAATTATACATTCTAAAATAACCCTACATATATCATTTAGTTACATTTCTTAATTATTAGGTTATTCATATTAGTAGCACTCTAGGCCCTGCACACACGTCTCACCCATCTATTCCCAAGTAGATTAAACATAACATATATAATATATATTTAGCTATGCCTAATATCTCAAGGTACCCCCATAGTACCATTCTCGTACGGTCTCCACCATCATACCTCGGAACCATACACAACCTCCATCCTACGTAGTGCCACGTACGAAAATCTCCATCGTTACGCCATGTAATCGCTCGGAACCACCATCACTCTGTGACGTAAGCATATGGATTCTCGTATCTGAATTCCTCGGTCGAATCACGTCTCGACACAGAGTAATGCCCTAACATCTATACTACACCAGCCAGTGCATGTATCTAGAGCCTCGCACGGATGTACTGCCTACTATAACCTGAGTTCCATAATAGAGATGCATCCAATACACGAAACTTGATTGGGAGCTTTCGATATTTATAAAGGAAAACTTCATTAGGCCTACATTACAAATACTCACATTTGGTCCATCTCTTTTCACGGTGGCTATGGCCCTACCTTGGCCCCTCCCTCAACTAATGAAAGAGGCATCAAGAGCTAATGGCGTGCCCCTATCAATGAATATAACTTCTAATTTGGCGTGTCCCCCTCAACAAACGTCCCGATAGTGAAAGATAATTGGTCTTCTGGTTTAGCTCTAGCCTTTCTGCATCCTACTTACTACCGATGACAGGTATTTGACGATTAGCATCCTTGATTTGGTCCTGACCACCTCCTCCCAAAACGAGGCAAACCACCGAATCATCCAATGCCATCTGCCCAACATTCTAACTTCCACACCATAGTTGCAATCAAGGTATATTGTAGATGGTGCAATAGACCTGCCTCCGAGCGACGGCTTCATCCGGTTGTTCCTTATAGTGCCATCTCGTGGTACCCTACCAAGTCCGCAGAAGTCGCGTAGTTCCCTCTAGTCCAGTAGAATAATCAGTTGGACGTGCTCCTCTCATGTCTCCAGACACTGCAATGATATACCCCATTAGGTTCTTCAACTTCTTACTTATGGACTGGTCCTAGCGCATCACGCCATCATGTCAATATATCATATGTATAATCTTTTAATCAATTGCTTGCTTTAACTTATCACATTGCTAATTAACTTGATGATTCACACATTCATTTTCTATTCAAGTTACTAGTTTATAAGATTCTACTCGGTCATTTACTTTCCACAAAAAGCCCCACGCGGCCATAGCGGACTATATCTATAAGTCACTTATTTTCCCCAATCATTCCTATGTTGTTGAAACGGACTTCCGCTTATTATTATTACCATCGTTAAACTTAAATTTCCCATATATAAGTTAACTAATAATAAGCTTACTTTATTCTTTCTCATTTAATTATAACTTTGTGTTATATCGTAACCACAATGTTACTGTGGGTTTGATTATCAACTTACTTCACTTAACTAAGGTTTATTAATAAGTTCCCTTTTCATTATTCATTATTACCTATGATGCAATTCCATTTGTCCCTAGGACAAACCTACCTATTATATTTCATTCTCATTCATATAATTAATTATAACATACTATATTCCCCATTCATCACATTTTCCCTTGTTTCCTTGTTATTTAAGCAAACCCTTTAGTGTTGTATTCTTTTTTTATTTACCGTCTTGTACAATTTTATTATTGTTGGAAACATTTCACACACTTCATTAAATTAGTTGGTGGAAATGTATAAAAATATATCTCCATAATATACATCAAATGAGATTTGTTGTTGCAAGTTATTACTCTTTATCACATTATGAATATGTGTATTTAATTAGTGTGCAATATGGCAAAAACACCTATTTCACACTAATCCCTATTACCATTCTTTTTCTTGCAAGTACGTTCTCTGTAATTTACCATAATGATAATTATGGAAATGTATCCCTTTTCCATCCCCAACTAACTTAGTCTACAACTAATTTCCCTTTTAGAGAAATATATTATTTCCCGTTTTCTTACACAATCCCCAATTCCAACTTAATTATGGTAAACTTTTGTACAAAAATTAGGCTTACTAATTCTTATTCCAGCATTCCCATAATTTATTGTAATCTTTCTCAATTACAAATTTTAGTTATACCCTTACAATACTCTTTAGGAACATACACAATTTACCATCAAATTTCCAGTCTTAGGAATATACACATAATCATCATCAAATTCATAAACTTAATATTATAGTAATTTCTTAAGCCCAAACAGAAAGATATAGGAATGGATTTACATAATAGTAATGCTCTAAATTCATTTAGGGAATGAATTACATCGCAATTACCACAATTCTAGTTATCCATTATGTTAAGAATTACGGGGAATGAAACGATAACTATATCACTTCCAAAAGGCAAAATTTAAACCCACTCAGTTGTTAGCTTTTGAATTGTAGAATCTGATTCAGAATTATTAACCATGATTTCCCTCTAATTTGATTCCTGTAATAACCACAAATTTACAATTCAGAACCCAAAAGAATTGAATTAGGATCAAATCCATGGAACTTATCTCATATAGAAAGGAATTCTAAGCGCCATAATCCTAAGCTATGAATTTATATCTCCAATTCTTGTTTTTGAATGCCTAAACTAATTTAATTTGATTCAA
Organism: Allium sativum; assembly: GCA_030737875.1. Lineage (NCBI taxonomy): Eukaryota > Viridiplantae > Streptophyta > Magnoliopsida > Asparagales > Amaryllidaceae > Allium > Allium sativum. Next base: position 186,598,779 of record CM060911.1, read on the forward strand.
AAAAGGTTTGGAGAAATGAAACGGAAGGGCCTTCACGTTTGCTAAGAAAATAATGAGTTTGACGGCTAACCCTAAACGTTTATTTATAGCCACTCAAAACAACCTGGTCTGTTATATTCGTGGAAAATCAATCAGAACAGTCACCGGAAAATAAAAACACATCACCCAACCTTAACAATTCACGGTGCCAGATTCGTTTTGGGTCGACCTAACATCGCCTGGGACAACATTGGGTCAATCGAGCCCCCTTTGGGTTGATACTAGGTCGACCCAAGCACCTTTATGGGTCAACCCATACATGTTTAAAATAAACGTGTACAAGCTGTTTGCTATGTGATTTATTCCTTACTTAAAATTACTCTTAAATTATTATTCTTAACGTTATTATTTAATTTCTTTCATGATTCTTAGCCTTATCCCAATTTTAAATCTCAAACGTTATTTTCGGAATTTTCTACATGCATTTAATTAAGACTATAAATTATATTTGTGCATTAATCATGTATAAATATTTTCATATGCTAAACTTTGCACATACGTAATTTCTCCCTACGGACTCCGTTCAGAACATATTATATATGTAAATTTATCAGAAAAACACAATGAATACATGTTCCAAAGTCTTATTTTGATAATTCCAAAAATATCTGTTTTCCATTCATTATTTTCTATAATTATTTAATTGAATTAAATTTATAAAAGTGTGGGGTGTCACATTCTCCACCCTTTAGGAAATTTCGTCCTCAAAATTAGATAAAGAGTGCGCTCATGTAATTCCTCGCATAATTTACAACCATCATGTGTACGTCTAGTTTTGCAACCATCTGTGCGCTAGTGTAAGGTGCAATACAATATAATGCATGCAATGAATTTCTAAGCAGTACCTCCTATATGAAGATTGTCTTTTTCAAAAAGATGCATTATGGCTACAACCTAAATATACTTGCAATTTCTACAAGAATGTAATATTTTTAAAATAAAAAATACCCTTTCATCCAACTTTTCCCACACTCTTATAGAACAAGAGCGTAGTTCATCCAATTCTTGCATCCAAATCCCACTAACCAACTTTAAAATTTTGAATTTTAGGAAATATCTAATTTTCTGAATTCGATTTCTTATGTTATAAACATGCAAGATTAAAATCTTGTGCTTTTTTTCTCATCTTTACACGACCCTTCCCTTTTGTATCTAGAATCTTTCATCGATTTTCACCCAAAATTGTGATTTCCTATTTCAATTACAACTTACAAGAGAAAACTCTCTTTCTTAAATTTTCTCATACTTAGTTAAACTTTTTTTTTTTGCATTTTTATCATTCAGTTCTCTACATTTTTACCATTTTCTTGTGCTTATACCATTTTAGATTTTAGCATTCGGCTTTTTATTTTTTCTATGTTCTAATTTCAATTTGACATTAGCAAACACACATACTAAAATGAAAATACTAGTTTAATAACAATACCATGGAAACACAATTTCCTACTATCAAAGCAAAAGTGCAAACGATAAAAGAAAAGATAAAAAGGGTGCAGAGAAATGCTAGCGTGCCATATTAGAATGGAGGTTTGGGACCCTATCATCATTGACCAAATATTTCTTGCACAAACGTGTCTAAATCAGTGAGAAGCTCCTCTTGGCGCCTAGCTGCCTCAAGTGCCTCCTATTGCACCTGAGAAAACTGCTATTGAGTTGCCATCATCTCGCGCCGAGTCTGTAGGGTCTACTACTACGTCGAGCCGTGTCCAACTGTGTCTGAGTCATCTCTTGTTGTCGAAAAATGATGTCATGATGCTCTCGAGCCAACTGGTCCTATCACTCGTACATGGATCTAATCTCTCCCTTAAGATCCCATGGCTTCCATCCTAGTCCCTCCTCTCCAGGCTAAGGGCCCCACTGTAGTGGCTGGGAAGGTCCTACACCTCCCCAATAAGGTGGTACCTATCCCTGATACCCCTAAGTTGCAGGACGATATCAATACTGAGGTTCCCTTCCAAACTTTTGCGGCTGCTGAATCGCATGCTCCTCATCTTCCTTCTTCTGTCCATGCGAAACCTCATGCTCCTCTACTTGCATGGGATATGGAGCATGTAGCTGGGCTAACTGAATATGCATCCCATATAGGCTACCTATATGAATCCGATGATGTACCTGCTCGGTAGATTTCTCATGCTCCAAAGGTATCTGAGCCCACACGAAAATCGACGTCTATAAGGGGTAAAAAAGAATAGTTGACCGTCGTCTGCCACTGCCAACTCCATACTAGGCTATAATTATTCTACCCCAGTTAACCTTAGTGCCAGCTAAAATGGCATATGTAGCCTGCCTAACCGATGGTAACACACTCCCATAGCTCCCTGTCTTAGCTAAAAGGTTATACTATAAAATCCTGATAATAATCCAAGCTAAAGGGGTCAAACCATGAATATGCCAATCAGGATGCTAGGGATCTCTAAATATTTGTGCTAACACACCCTGATCCCGCATCTTTACAAGGTCTAAATCAGTACCCTGTGCTGTAATACCCAGCACTTGATAAATCCGAGTCTCAGTAATAGAAATGGCAGTATCCTTAACCTCATACTGTAAAACAATCTCATCTCCCAAATGCCCAGTCTGAATTTTAGCATCAAAAATTCTGAGTAACCTCGTATAGGAGATGCGAGGACACGTCGTATGAAACAAAATGCAGTGCAATCCAGTAGCAATGAAAAGCTGCTCAAGCTGCATACTGAAAGTTGTCTAGCTTCACTGCTCTTCCCATCAACAAAGTGTAGCATGCTGAATCCATGTAATCCTGAGCGATCTTTTTGTTGTTCTGGCACTATGCAATCTCCTGTGGTGTTAATTGGGGGAAATTGGGCGGCTAGTGATGGGCGTGGAGGCATGGTGAAAAATCTTTGAATCAGCTAATAGAATTTTTTGATCTACAAAGAGGACGGAACATGCTTCGATTTGGATATAAACTTAGCAAAACAGAGCTAAAACAAAGGGGTGGTGGCTAGAGTAAGGGAAGGGTTTTGGGTTTGGCTGCTGCGTTCGCGTGAGGGAGGTGGGGAGAGAATGAAAGTGACCAAGTCTTTCGGCTTCGTTCACCTTTATATGTGTGAATTCACACTAGTGGGTCGACCCACTATTCAATTGGGTAGACAAAGTGTCAACCCAAGTGCTGGGTAGACCCTGACCCAATATTTTTTTTCCCGCATGCATTCAAAGTGGTTTTACGTTCTGTTCTCTGCGCTTTGACTTCTGTTTTCTCTGCTATATCTAAAATATTTCCTGGGGACGGTCGCTCAATTGTTCTAACTTATGTAAATCTTCCAACGTTATTTACCCTCCAAACAACGCACCCAGGCTTCCAAACTTTAATAAACTCCAACCAAAAATTCTCAGTAATCTTTTCTTTTCCTTCATTAAATTTCTAGAAATAATTCCTTGTGCCCAACTTTCCGTCTCACAAAAATATAATTTTTCGTAGTCATGCTCAATAATTACCGTTTCTTACAACTTCTGATTAATTAAGTCTCAATAATCCTGGCCAACTCATGCCGACTGTGCCTCACGCACTTTCTTATAAATTCCTCTACATCTTTTCTTAATCCCGAGTAGCGTCCAATCCTCGTGCTTACCAAGCAAGCTATATACATATATTCTAGTCCATCTATGTATCGACGAAACATTCCTTCTTTCTCATGACTTGGATTATCGTTCGTTCCCAAGTATTGACATATAGGTTTTCCTCTAATCACCAAATCTATCGTACACCCCATCCCATGGTTAAGCCAGAACTTACTCCTTCAGGACCCCTCATACTCCTAACATTGGTGTATGACCTCACTACCCAAAACTTCCTATGTGCGGTTCAACTCGAAGGAGGATTTCTCTCATAGATCTAGGTATAATATATATTATATTTTCAAAATACAAATACGCCGCTCACTAACTATATATAGGAATCCTAAATATGAGTTCTGATACCGAATGTAACAAACTAAATTTCAATAGACCGATTTTTTCTCAAAAATCCAAATCTATCGAAGCTCAAGTTGGCTTGTCTGGTATCCTACAGAAAGGACAGAAAAACAAATATATTAGAGCTTAAGAAAATATCTATTAGCGGAATGGATAAAATATAATAATCAAATATAGCCTTACTGAAAATATGACACTGCCTAACAAGTGTCCAAAGGCAACAACATCTCTGCCATAAACTTAACATACGAGTATGTTATGAGGAGGGGGTCAAAACATAAGTTCTTATGAGAGGACAAATTATACAATTTGAAATAACCCTACATATACTATTCAGTTACATTTATTAATTATTAAGTTATTCGGGTTAACATCACTCTAGGCTCTCCACACGCGTCACACCCATATACTCCCCAATACATTAAATCTAACATATAAAATATATATGTAGTTATGCCCAATATCTCAAGGTACTCCCCATATTACCCTCATCATACGATCTCCACCATCATACCCCGAAAGCATACACAACCTTCGTCCCACGTCAAACCACGTACTGAAATATCCATCGTTACGTCACATAATTGCACAGAACCACTATTGTTATGCCACGTAAGCGTACAAATCCCCGTATCTGAATTCCTCGATCAAATCATGTCTCAACACAGAATAATGCCCTAACGTCTAAAATACACCATCCAGTACGTGTATTTACACCCTCGCACAGACGTACTACCTACTATAACCCGAATTCCGTAATATGGATGCATTAAATGCATGGAACTCGGTCGGGAGCTTTCAGTATCTGTAAATGACAGCTTCATTAGGCCTACATTAGAGATATTCACATATGGTCTGTCTCTTTTCACTCAAGGCCTACATTATAGATACCTATGGTGGAATCAAGAGCTAATGATGTTCCCTTATCAACCAATCTAACATCCAATTTGGTGTGTCCCTCAACGAAGATCCCGATGGTGAAAGATAGTTGGTTTGTTAGTTTAGCTCTAGCCTTTCAGCATCCCACTAACTGCCGATAATAGGTGTCTGACGATCGCTATCCTTAATTTGGTCCCGACCACCTCCTCCTAGAGAAAGGAAAACGACCAAATCACCAAATGCCTTCTACTATGGCCTTTTGACTGCCACACCATAGTTTCAGTCAAGGTATATTCTAGACTGTGTAATAGACCTGCCTCCAAACGATGGCTTCATCGATTGTTCCTTGGAAGGCCATCTCAGAGTACCCTACGACGTCCTGTAAAAGTCTCGTGTTTCCCTCCAGTATCATAGAATAATCAGTTGGACATGCTCCTTCCATGTTTCCAGACACCGCAAAAATCTATCCCGTTGGGTTCTTTATCTTCTTACATAAGGACTGGTCCAAGCGCATCACGCCATCGCGTTATTAGATCATATCTCCAATCTTTTAATTTTGCGCTTACTTTAACTTTTCACATTGCTAATTTACTTGATTATTCACACATTCATTTTCTATTCAAGTTACTGGTTTATTAGCCTCTGATCGGTCACTTTCCCCAATTAGCCCCGCGCTGCCCGAACTGACCATATATATAAGCCATTTATTTTCCCCAATCAACCCCATGCTACCGAAACGGACTTCCGCTTGTTATTATTACCATCATTGAGCTTTATCCTCCCAACTATAAGTTTACTAATAATAAGCTTACTTTATTCTTTCTCATTTAATTATATCTTCATGTAATATCATTACCATAGTCGTTGCTATGGGTTTTCTTACCAAATTAGTTCCCTTAATTAATAAGTTTCCTTTTCATCATTCATTATAACCAACGTTATAATTACACTTATCCTTAGGACAATCCTACTTATTATTTCATTCCTATTCATATAATTAACTATAATAGGTTAAATTCCCTGTTCATCACATTTTCCCATGGCTCCTTGTTATTTAAGCGAACCCCTTATTTCTAAACTCTTTTGTATTTACCATCTTGTACATTTTTATTATTGCTGGAAATATTTCACACTCTTCATTAAATTGGTTGGTGGAAATGTCTAAAAATCTATTTCCATAATATACATCAATTGAGATCCGTAGTTGCAAGCTATTACTCATTATTACATTATTTATTTGTATATTTGATTAGTGTGCAATACGACAAATACCCTTATTTCACGCTAATCCCTATTACCTTTATTTTTTTACTACTACGTTCTCTGTAATTTACCATAATGGTAATTATTGAAATGTATCCGTTTTCCACCCCTAACAAACTCAGTCCACTACTAATTCCCTTTTCTGAGATACATATTATTTTTTGTTTTCTTACACAATCCCCAAATCTAACTTAATCATGGTAAATTTAAGTACAAAAAATAGGCTTACTAAATCTTATTCTATTGTTCCCATAATTTATTATAACCTTTCTCAACACAACATTTTAATCATATCCTAACAATACTTTTTAGGAACATACACAATTTACCATCAAATTTACAGTCTTAGGAATATATACATAATCATCGATAAATTCACAATCTTAATATTACAGTAATTTCTTAAGCCTAAACAGAAAGATATAGGAATGAATTTAAACAGCGGTAATGTTCTTAGTGCATTTAGGGAATGAATTACATCACAATTACCGTAATTCAAATTATTCATTATGCTAAGTATTATAGGGAATTAAACGATAATACTATTACCAAAAGGAATAATTTAAACCCACTCATATGTTAGCTTTCCAATTTCAGAATTTTTAACTATGGCTTCCCCCTAATTTGATTCAATATTGTAATAATCATAAATTTACAATTCAAAACCCAAAAGAAATCAAAAGAATTGAATTACGATCAGATCCATGGAACTTACCTCGTACGGAAAGGAATTCTAAGCACCATTAATACTAAGATATGAATTTAAATCTCCAATCCTTGTTCATGAAGGCCTAAAGTAATTTAATTTGATTCAGAAAAGGTTTGGAGAAGAAATGAAATGGCAGGGGCTCCGCGTCTAATCAGAAAATAATGAGTTTGACGGCTATCCCTATACGTTTATTTATAGCCGCTCAAAAGAACCTAGTTCATTAGATTCGTGGAAAACCAATCAGAACCACCGTTGAAAAGTAAAACACATCACACAACCCTAATAATTCACGCTGCTAGACCCATTTTGGGTCTACCTAAAATCACCTGGTTCGATAGTGGGTTGACCCATCCCTCTTGGGTTGACACTAGATTGACCCAAGCGCTTCTATGGGTTGACCCATACACGTTTAGAATAAATATGTACAGGAAGTTTGCTACATGATTTATTCCTTACTTAAAATTAATTTTAACATTATTATTTAATTTCTTTCCTGAATCTTGGCCTTATCCCAATTTCAAATCTCAGATGTAATTTTTGGAGTTTTCTATGCGCATATAATTAATATTTTAATTATATTCACTCATTATTTACATGTAAATATTTTTTGATGCTAAACTTCATGTGTACGTAATTTCTCCGTACGAACTTCATACGGAACATATTATATATGTAAATCCATCAAAAAAAAACAAAGATCGTAATGATACGTGCTCCGAAGTCCAATTATGATAATTCCAAAAATGTCCATTTTTCATTCATCGTTTTCTAATTATTTAATTGAATTAATATTTTTAAAATGCAGGGTGTTACAAGGAGGACCGCCTTCAACAGAACAGGGAAAGCTTCAACAAGGGCCTAGAAGCTACAAGCTTCACTGCCATTTTGTAAGTTTTCTTGGCTTCCCCTCGGCCTTCTTCATCATCAGATGACCCGCTTTTAGCTTCGCAGCCTCCTGGACCTTCAACTTCTTGAGCTCTGCTTTCCTCCGAGCCTTCTCTTGTGCCTTAGCCTCGGCCTTTTTCTTCGCCTCCTCCGGAGCTTTGGCCCTGGCCTCCTCATCCATCTCCTTCTTCACCTCAAGTTCCCCAGACTTCATAAGCAATTGAGCATTTTGTTCTTTGACTAGCTCGTGCATGGTTTTCCCGACTGCTTCCATCTGTTAGTCACTTGAATATATGCACCCACCGGGCCCTTTCCCTCATCCAACACTTTGGCAAAATCAGCCAACTTGAACTCTCCCATTTCAAGGTCAAAACCTACAAAGAACCCATGATCTTCCTCCAGCATCCTCATGTAGGCATTCCCATTCATCCCGATCGTTGTTGCGGTCATCGATTTGATCCCTACCGTCGTCCCTTCCCAAGAGGTAACTACACATAGGAGATGAATGAATCAGTTCACTTCTACTTCGTGCTATCATCTTTTTGGTTCCCATTAAGCAAGTGAATATATATTCTGGCACCTGCTGTGTGGCACCTTCCGACGTTGACCCTTCGGCGGTTGACAGAAGTACAATTGGAGTTGGAACGGAAGAACCACCAGCGGAAGCGAAAGGAATGGCTTGCTGTTATTGGGGAAATGACTTCTAAACCACTATGGCTCTCGATCACAAGTGTTTTCCCTTTCTCAACAACACGTCTTTCCACCTCCTTCGCCGCAACGTCTTCTTCAAGAAGTTCCCTTCCTTCCCTTAACACCCGAAGCTCATCCTCCATCAGGTTTCGGTCCATCAATTGAGCGTCATCCACGCTCTCCACTCCTGGGGTAGCAGCCTCATCTTCAACCAGCTTCTCCCAAGTAAAAGCCAGGTTCCGAGGGTAGTCACGTACCTATGAGATCCAAAGATGTTGAAGTGTTTTGACATAGGAACCCCAGATCGCCGGCTCCATTCCCTCTCTACCTCTACTCGAGCCTCCTGGACTTGTCGTCTCGAATCCTCTAGCTCATCTTCATTCTCGGCTCTGATCCTATCTATTTGGATGAGCACCTCTTTATATGAAGTGTTGGATGTCTTCCGATCATTTCTGGCTTATTCAAGCTCGGCACAATTCCTATCAAGCATTTTCCTAAACTCCTCGTTCTCCTTCCTTAGACGTTGGGCCTCTTCATTCCCCTTTCAAAGCCTTTCATTCTCTTTAGCCGACGCTTGGTTCTCCGCCCTCAGCTGCTACACTGTCTTATTCTCCTCTTGCAACCTGTGGTTCTCTTCGGTGAATTTCTTATTCTTTTTCCAAGTTGGTGACATAGGTTGACGTAGAGGTTAACATGTCTTTGTAATGGGCACTAGCTGCTACCATCAACAAGTTCGTCTCCTCCAGCTCCTTCTTCAACGCATCTGTTTTAGCAACAGAATGTTTGCACATAAAAATGTTACTCAATACGTAGAAATGGATGTGATTTAAAGACATACTTTACCTGTCTCCTTATCTCGGGTCGCACACTCTCTTTTTCAAGCTTGAGCACGATCTTTAAGCATTGAATATCTAGGTTCTTCTTTTTTTATCAACTTTGACAGTTTTTTCGTGTATTTGTACATTTCCCGATACTGATAATAGACGACATACAGCCGCTTCCATACGTCTTCATCATGCTGGCGTGGGATTGGGCTAATGTCAAGTAACCATACCAGCTCCTCGAAGTAGAAGCCGAGAAAAGACTTCTTCAGTACCACATTTCTCTCCTCGAGACTCAACTCTGGGATCTCAAACATGTCAAGTAGTGTCAGTCCCTGGCCTCTCACATCCCTTCCTCCGCTTCCTGACCCTATTTTACCAGACCTACTCCTGCCTATGGTTATTGCCACCGGTGTGGGGATTAGTTTATAAGAAGGTGGGACAATCGCAACTTGTTGCCTCGTTGTAAATAATTTAGTCCCTCTCCTTGCACCCGCTGGTCTCGCGCTTGCTGGCAAAGGCTCCAAGCACGGGGAGTGTTCTCGATTGTAATGACTACTTTTAGATTCATACGACTTCTTCCTTGTACGCAGTCAGTGCTTGCGTAAAAGTCACCCATGGAACTTTTCTTCCACCATCGAGAATCTCCCCGGCCACGATCTTTGTTACCTTCACAAGACATAACACATACATGGAGAAAATTTTGAGTCGTAATTGAACATCCAACACATACAAATCTATTGTTTTGCTATGTAATGCTTGTATTGTGTGCATCCTATGTGTTCCACCCACACACTCGTTCTTTTCTTGCTTGAAGGGGTAATTTCCCAAATGCTTGGCAATAAGCTCTCAACATCAGCTCTGCTTAACCCGAACAAAGATGTCTCCGTTGGGACCTTATCCAGATCTTTAAACTGATTTTCAGCCTCCATCAACACGACGGTCGCGAAGGTCATAGTTGGAGAACTTGGTTCTTTCCCGGCCTTATCTCCCCAATCGAAGGAGTAATGGGGGTGGATTGTGAACCATGCCCTCCAGCGAGCTCCTCCTCACCGCTGATATCATCGCATATATCCCATTGAGCCTCTGCAACTTCCTCATCAACTGGGGCACGTCATAAGGCACGACAGGGGAACCTCTTCTTCCTACGGACCCAGAGAATTTCCTTCTTCCTCAGTTTTCTCTTTTTCCTCGTCTTTATCATCATTATCACGACCCGTGGAATGGCTTTCAGGAAGCAAGTGCAACAAACGAAGAAAACAGTCAGATAGTAGAGTTTGGGCATCACGACACCTGCTTAGGACTTCCCTTAAAGCCAAAACTCACTCCATATATTGATGCCCTTCGTACTCGTTGATATACCTACCATATGAAACTCCAAGTTAGTTTCGAGCTTATAACGCAATTAACTTGGGGTACAGTGTAAGTCTTCAAGTACTTGCGGTAAGCAAGCTACCTTCTCGCAAATCCTAGTAGGCACCGAATATAAAACCAATCATCTTTAAAGTAGCTAAGCTTGTTCCGCGCTCCAGGATGAAGTGATTGTTGGGTTGTGCCTCCATGTAGAAAAGGGAAGGCGACACGGTATTTCTCTTCTTCAAAGAATAGAGATACCTGATGTCTTCCCCAGTCGGTTCCACTCCCAGCCATTCTATGTACAAGAATAGGTGCCAAGAAAGAAGGCATATGGGTTCGAATGAAGCTGCATTTGCACTAATCGAAAGAAATATAGATCATCTCGGACATACGAGCAAGACGGCGGCACGCGTCCGATGGAACGCAAATGTCTGTTCCAGGAAGTATAGCCTTTCGGAGGAGCGTGCGCCCTATCTTCCCTTCCGGGGACCATGACATTGTCCTAAAGTATTCCATATTTCGTACACATTCGCCACAACGAAGCTTGATCTATCCGCGAAATAACTGAATCAAAGGGATTCTCCAAAATCATAATATCTCCCATGATGTTCGGTGCTACGAAAACGCCTTCCCGATTACCACTGCTATCTTCTTCTAATGAGTCCTCTCCAACAACTCATGCTTCCCCTCCAACTACCAGTTCGTCCACGTGCTCGCTCGAATGTGGTGAACTACCAGGTTGTCCTTCTTATTATATGCTGGATGGGTTGTTGAGATGGAATGGAAGTTCCTAAAGCCTAGAGCTTGGAGAAATTTCTACGGGTTTAACATTTAAGTCTTGAAGTCTCCTGGAGCTTCTCCTTGCCATTTCAAACTATACTTGCAAGACAGTTGCGTTAGTTAAAGCATTAAAACATATACCCCCAACGTTGGTGCAAACTAACACGGAACGTGTCGGTGTTGTGCATGCTAATGCAGTTGTGCTAATATCCTTCAGAATGCAATGAAGATTACTCATCTCGCAAACTAAAGCTATCGTCATCGCGAATCAAAGCCGATGGAATTCAAGTCGAACCGCGATTATAAAGCAATTGGGTTAAGAGTCGAATCCTCGATGAGATGTTTCAATTATATGTCCATAGTCCGAGTTTATGCTCTAATCCAATGTGCCTGTCCCCATCGTCATTTCAGACAAGATTCTTCATTCAATTGGCGCATTATGCAATGCAATTCTCGTGTTTAAACTCAACATGTTCACATAGCGTCGTGAGTCGACCCAGGAGCCACCAAAAGTCGGGACACTAAAATTTTGAAGTTTCGGGGTACGAATAAAATTTCATATCCCACCAACCTCTAAAAATTTCATATCCTGTTTGTTCGGCCTTTGGGATACTAAAAACCCTTTGAATCCTTGGATATGAAACCTACATTTCGTATCCCATGCCTCATACAGATTTATGTAACCTGCGTCCCCTGCCTCTACTCCTTTTCCTCTCCTATTTCTCGCGTTCCACCCCTCTATACATTGGGATAAGGAATCCCACAACTTTGTATACCCGTCCTCTTCCTTCCTTCACAGTTACTTCTTCTTCCTTATACTGTTTTGTATCCCATAGCTCCTCTTCGACCTTCCCAGCTCCACCGCCATGGCGATGGATATTACCCAATACAGCCTCGTCTCACCCTCGCGAAAGTATTCAAAACTCACTCACGTCAAAAACCCACTTAAATTGGCCTCGAGGTGAAGGAAATATCAGGGTTCTCATGTGTCTGTAACGAACGGTGGAGCTGGGGAGGTTTAGGTTTTACAGATCTCTCGAAATTTTCTATCTTATAGGGATATGAATTACGCTAAGTGGATAGAGAGTTTTGTATCCACCTATTTATAGGGGAGGTGGGAGGAATCCAAAAAACATAGAAAAAAACTCTAAGTAATCGTATTGGTACTAATCCCGATTGCAATAAAAAAGAGAAAGAGAAGGGGAGAAATGAGGACTTAAACACTCCAAGATCGTTGCACTACATCTAAACTCAAACAACAACGTTAATCGAGTGTACATTATCGAAATTTCGACCGTCAAAGCCAACTCGAATCGTTGAAAAATCGTGGACCTACGAATCTAAACGATTCCATAAAACAAGCCTGGTCGTCGATTCCCTGTTTGACGAGGTTTCGATAACCAACTTACGTAGTTACGCACCTAAGCCGTGGAAAAGATCATCCATATGCGCTTTCAGAGTCTCGATCGTTCCAAACTGACTCGAATCGTTAACCAGTCATGTGTTGTATATAACGGTGTTGTATACACAATTATATGATTTTTGTTTGATGATAACAACCAAATAAATATTATTTTAATGTGTTTGATATTGTACTGTTATTATACATCACAGACTGAAATATAATATTTATACTTAAATAAAATACGACTGTACATAAATTTAAATATTCACACAGTATTTTATTTAAATATAAATATTTTATTTCACTATCAAAACAGTACAAATTTATAAACTCCACTGTTTATACATTTCCCTTATATTCACTGATATTCACTACATCACATTTTATATATATATACATTCACATTGACTCATATACAGTTTCAGACTACATTTATTTGACACTACACACTGTCTTCTGTCATCTTCGATCTTCAGTCTTTTCAGTGCACAGTCAGTCCAGTCTTCATACCTGTCATTCACAGAAACACACACAGAGTATTTGGAACAGAAATAATCTCTAAATTCTAAGCAGATATAATTTTTATTTTTGAAATTTTATTTGCCTCAGTTTTCTGGTGTGTTTCTCATCATTTTACTGACTTGATCTGATTTGTTAATCCGACTGTGTCTAGACAGTATATAGTACAGGGACAGGAAAATTTGTCTGTTGGCTGCATATACACACATGTATATACACATGTGCACTGACTCGCCAATCAGAGTGAAACTGAGGAGTAGCCACGTGGACCATCTCGACTCAGTGCACAGTCATCAGTGGGACAATCAAATCAAAGAGGAAAGATGAAAATCAGCTCAGTAATAAAAACAAATGGCAGACCGCAAACCTCAGTTCAAAATCAAGTGATTTATCTCGACAAATCATATTTTTCTTAAGCAGCACAAACATGATGGCAAACTCAGTTTTGAAACAGCATCAAGATCACATGGCAGATCAGGCAAGGGAAGAAACATCATATTGGTACACATACATGAAGATCACACAAAGTAGTACATGCAGCAATGATTTAGCATGGTTCAAAATCAAAGCATAGTGATGTATACAACATGTTCACAGTCAAGTTCAAGCTTTCAAGTACAGTGTAAAGCTAGACAGGGCACAGTCAAGATCAAAACAGTGCAAACAAGTATACAAGTGTATGGTGCATGCTCAAAGCAGTTCTCAGCATAATCATGGACATAGCACTTTGAAACCAAGAATGGACCACAAGTCAGGTATGCAACATGTATGGAAAATCATAAAACACAGTATGGCAACAAGGGTAACAAGGTAGGTGATATTAAAAGTAGCACAGTCGAATACAAATGAGTTTAATAGCAAATGCGTGGCAAAATTCATGTGATTCCAGAAATAAACGGTGAAGGCAACTCAAATAGTCGAGGCCACAAATTTATGAAATATGGCATGAGAACAACACTGCCATCATTTCAATTAGCATGCAGGATTCATGAGGTGATCAGTTCAGCAATAGATAGATGGTGCAGTATTATTCAAATATACACAGTGTACATATATGTGTAAGCATGCAAATATGTATAAAAATGACAGTGCAACAGCTATGGAAAATGGACAAATCAAAGTGGTGCTCTCAAATGACTTCACATGAACTTGTATGACATGTAATAAGAGACGAGTGCGAGCGTGTTCAAACATTGAAATCAAATGTGCCAAATTAATTCTTCTTTGGCAACTACAGAAATTCCAGCTAATATATGAAGTTGTTTATCAATGAATATACTTGGGGCAATCATCAATTCGGCAACAGTTTAAATTGTGGGTCAATCATAAATTTCCAGAAATCAGGTCCATCAATGAACATATTTGGAAAGTTTATTTTCTGAAAATCGAGCATCATGATTCAAGAAGGGCCACATTTAATATGTTCAGAATTCACAGTCATGTTTGGCAAGTGTTTAGGGGTTTCCAAAATTGCACATTTCAAGTTTTTGGCAAGTATTATATTTGTTTCCAGATATCACAGAAAATTATATTTTGGATTTCAGGCAAGTTTTAAATAAGTTCCAGAAATCATAGTGATCAAACTTGGCAAGATCTTTTTCAAGTTTATTTCCAGATTTTTATCAGAGAAATTACTAGAGATTTTTGTAATGGGACAAACACATATGGAACCTCAATTTTGGCAAGAAGTTTTTGTTTTGCATATACTATTTTGTACAGATTAATTCAATGTTGCAAGGGACAAATATGTTTTTGGATATTCATTGAATATAAAATAACACCCAGATTTAATTCATCAATTCGGCTACAAATCAGGGGAAAGGAATTTTCTGCAGGACCACATTCATTTCCAAAAATCACACAACGACATTCAGCCAGTCATAAGAGGAATACAAATTCAATCAAAGAATTTTTTTAAAACCGAAAAATGTCAAAAGGGGAAATCGGGCGATTTCAGATCAAGCCATTTTTATTGAAATCAGAGGCTAGAGTTTTCGAATCATCCTATTTTTTTACACAACCATTTTCATCATCGGCAACAAGGTGGATCGAAACTGAAAAACAATTCAATCGAAAATTGAAATCTAGCATCACAGATTCAAGAACAAAAGGAGATAAAATACTCACAAATTTCTACAGAGCGTTTTTGATCATAAAATCGACGACAAGGAATCAAATCCCAAATCGATCGAGCAAGATAAAGAAGCCATCAATACACTCGAGCCTCCAGTGAAGCTATTCCATCAATTCCAGAAAGCCATCGAAGTCAAAGTTGATTTGGGGAGAGAAACCCTATATTTCTTTTATCACCAGGGCCGCCATTTTTCTCAGAGACAAAGGGATTGGGCAAATAATTAAAGGGGCCGGCCTATTTGGAGTTGGACTAAACCTAGTTCAATATAAAAGGGGATAACCCTTTATTCTTTAACTCCTAGGGTTTTCTATTTATTTTGTATTTTTTTTTAATTCTGTTTTTTTTGTAATCTTGTAAAACAATCACACAGTTTCTAGAGTCTGTAAAATTCTAGGAAATTCAGTCAACGTGTTGACTGATAGTTGCTAGAGTCTGTAAAATCTTGGTTACGGATTACGGGTTTGTAATTCGGGAAATATGGTCTAGGGTATATAGATCAGTCTACGGTTTTGAGCGTAGGGTTAGAATAGGAGCGAGAGTCGCGAGTGTACATGGTCTTGTATGCGGGATCTGTTCTATCACCTAGTAGAAACCTTAGAAATGCAGCAGTAGGCAGGGTTTTGCCGAAGCTGGGTATATTTGTGTGTGATTTATTTTCTGCATTTTGTTTCTGCTATATTCTTTGATCAGTTTATTAATATATATATCTCGTTAGATTTTTAATTCATTTAAAAACTGTGATAAACCCTATTCACCCCCCCCTCTAGGGTTATTCTAGATCCAACAAGTGGTATCAGAGCTTGTATAAGGTTACAACATGATAGGGAGTTCTCGCTCTATGATCTACTGGCGAAGTAGTGACTCTTATCCCTACATGTCCGTGGGTGGTTGTCCATGTCGAGAGGCAGGACGTGAAATCAGTCTCTGAGGTACCTTTGTTTGCCACCGGGGTGTCATTAAAATCCTCGAGAAAGCGAGAACATTTGGTATCCGAGCCAGGTTATTTCATTAACCCTAGAATCATGGATCCTAGTTGTCAACCAATAGAGAGTCAGTCCAGTTCATTTCCAACTATTTTCGATGGAACAGATTTTTCAAATTGGAAATCCAAAATGGAATTTTATTTAAAATCTGTTAATATTGAATGTTGGAATGTGGTTATCCATGGATTTGATAATGTAGATATTACTTTCAATACTCGTGCTATGAAAATTATATTTGATTATCTTAGTATTGAACAGTTTAATCTTATCTGTCATTGTTTATCTGCACAGGAAATCTGGGATACTCTCAATATAAAGTATGGAAAATCTGACAACACCTCAAAACCCCAGAATGTCAACATAGATTCAGAATTCTGTTTAACAGGATTTACAAACGAAAATTCAGAAGGATCAGATGATGGAGAACCAACAGATGCTGAAGTTGAAAATTTCTCATACGAAGATTTGGTTTATATGTGTGTTGATTTAACTAAATCAGTTGATAAACTCAAATCTAAAAACAAATCTCTGAAATCTAGGAATTCTGAGTTGACCAGCAAAATTGATGATTTGGAATCACAGCTTGAATATTTTGAAAATTCTTCAAATTCAGATTGCAAAAATTGTTTAAAATTGAAAACCAATCTTGTTCACCTCAATAAAAATATTCAAAAGTTTGAAAAGGAAATTCTGATCTTAAAGGAAAACAAGATTGAGTTATCAAGTTTGAATAATTTTTTACAAAAGGAATTTGAAATTTTTAAGAATGATATATATTCCAAATTTGAAATTGCTGAAAATGAAAATTTGGTGAAAAGTGGCTTGATTTTGAAAGAACTTGAAAATGAGATTGAAAAATACAAGAATTTTGAGTCTGAAAAACAAAAACGATTTGAACTTGAAATTTCTGAATCCCAAGTTAAAATTAATTTGCTTGAAAAAGAGAATTTGGTTTTGAAACAGTCTAATGCTGAACAGAAGATCGCTATAAATAATTGCTCAAATTTACTAAAAGAAAATAGTGATCTAAAATCCAAAATTCAACGATTAGAATCAACTTTGGATAAATTTTCTAATGGGGAAAAATCGTTGAATATGTTGTTACAAAACCAAGTTTCTGTTGGAAATAAATCTGGTCTTGGCTTCGGGAAAAATGATGTTTTTAGAAAACAAAATTCAAATGATTTGAAAAGTCCCTCAATCTGCTTTGGAAATAATTGTTTTAATAATTTGAACTTTGACAATTCCAAAGGATTTTTTAATCAAAAGCAAAATGTGAAATTGTTCTGTAATAAACCATTTAAACATTCTTGGAACCTAAAAGGAAATAAAACGGGCTTCGTTAAGTTTAAACAGATTTGGGTTCCTAAGGGTACAAAGGTTAATTCTGATGGTTTGTTATACAAACAGGTTTGGGTACCAAAAGTGGTAAACATATTTCAGAGTGGTTTTACAAATTTTGTTAGACCACTTGATTTACTAAACTGTTAGGTACTAGAGGTGGCTGAGGAACTGCTAAGCAAAAGAGATTTAAATTCAAGCTGCTCAATACTTCTGAAATCATTCACAGTTCCTTAGCCAAGGCTGTTGAGTTAGAGATTCTGATTTACACTGGATTCTGGTATGATCTCTAAACTAACCTCTGTAAATATTTTTCTGTTTTGATTCTTTTTCTTTTGTTTATTTCTTCTTCTTCCCCATTCTATCTCTTTCTTCTGTCTATTCTGATTTGATTTATCACTGCCATATTTTTTCTTTGTGCTTCTTGAATTACAGTATTCATGATATTCTAGAAATTTGTTTTGCGTGTATAGAACTCTGATGTTTTTTAATTATTTCCAGATCTTGTACTTAATCTTGTAAATATCTACAATTGTTTTTGAAGTATATTCTTATTTCTGAATTCATAACAGTGTTGATGTATTCGTGCCATATCTTGAACACTGTTAATTTGAATTCTAAATTTCTGAAGATCTGAATAATTAATGAAATTTCACACTCTTGTGCTGTCTTGAGTTTCTTTCAATTAATTTTGGAAACGCTTAAAATATTATACTCATTACAGTTGTGATAATTTCATTAATTTTTCAGATTAGCTTAGACATTTTTTTTTTAAATCTGTCTTACATTTTGAAATTCACCGTTATTCATGATCATCTTGTTTATTTATTTTTTGTTTGAGGTCATTTGAAATTTTTGATATTTTGAATCTCACACACCTCTCAAATCTGAAGTTATTAATTATGTGTGATTGATTCATTGTATCTCATGATTTACATTTGTTCAAATGATTTCGAATAAACCATTATTTTTGGATTATGAATTATTATTCAGTCTTGATGTAAATGATCTGAAATATGGTCATAAATATCAGTGTTATTATATGATTATTTGATTTGAATATATATTTGTTTAAAATCATTTGAAATTATTTATTTATTGAATCTCACACATAATTTTGAATCTGAAATATAACCTGGTGTGATTGATTCGTTAAATACTAATACTTTCACTTTTCTTCAAATGATTTAAAATAAAGTATATTTTTAATCTGGGATCATGGAATTTTTTTTGTGACCATCATCTTGACTTGTTTGCTTGGAAACTGTCTTTGTACTGCTCTGATACTGTTTTCAAATAACTGCCTGCTTTAATCTGATTGCTGCTCTGATACATGTGCATAATCTATTATCTCCTCTGTTTGGGCTTGGTACCTAATAATTCTTTTGTCTATGACATTCTTGTTCAGTATCATGTTAAAATTCCTCGTAAATAGAGACACCAAGTGGTATCAGAAGCGCCTTATATTTGTCTCACCCATCTGTACTTAGATTCAAATCTTCACCATGTATAAATCCACACATTCCTTTTGTCTTGTACATATTTTCCCCTCTTGTCGTGTATAGATCAGCATATTTCTCTTGTATTTGATTTTCAATTTTAGAATTATTTATTAATTATTCATTCAGAAATTGAAATCAATATCAAAATTGAACTGTATTTGTAATTCATCAAAATAATTATCAGATTTTGAAATTATGATGAATTGTGACTGCATTATATTTCATATCAAGAGGAGATTTTATTTATATTTTCATGATAGTTGAACATGTATTATAATATCTCTGAACTGGCAATTATTTCACGACCATCTTCATTATCTATCATCCTTCTGCCATCTGTTATGATTTTATATTAATGTGGAGAGTTAATTTTTTTTTAAGAATCTTTTTGAATAAATAAGTGAAAATATTTGTGATGGAATTGTGGTTATGTTATTTTTCAGAATTAGTGACAATTGAAATTTTCAATGTTCTCCGTACAGTTGATCATATTTCATAATATAATTAATTTACAAATTTATTTCACAGTCCATTTCTGTACCTATCACTTTTCTACCATTCAAATTGGTTTTATATACCGAGGGGTTTTTCCTTTTAAAGTTGAAAATAATAAATACATAAGTGTGTCTCTAACCTCATTTAAAAATCCAAGCTCTGGTCATGCATGGTTATGAGACAACTTATAATTTAAGCTGCGACTGACCTCATTTAAAAATCCAAGCTCTGGTTATGCGTGGTCAGTGTGCTCTTAAGTTAATATAAAAAAAATGCTAAATTGAAATTAAACTGAAATCCTCCTTGGTGTTTATAAAAACTAACCTATCAATCCATCTTTCTGATCTGTGAAATGTGTTGAAATGTTATGACGTATTATGTTTTGTTGATTGATAGATATTGGGATTTGAAATTATGCGATCTTGTCACTTAAATTGAATTATTAAGTATAGTCCAAATCCATCACTGTTTTTGTGCTTTATTTTGATAAAAATCCTTTGAAAATAATTGGAAATGAATTGTTTTTAAAACTCTCTCCATTTTTATAAAATTCATCGTAAATCCGTCATTCTCTACAATGTAAAATATGCCACCAGTTCTTAGTTTATTATGATTTTTGTTTGACTGATTGAGATTTATGGTGTTTGTTCTCCCTCTGAAGCTAAAATTATATTTTTAGTCATTTTTCATCTATATTTTATTGTCTGAATCCTTTTGATGATAACAAAAGGGGGAGAATGGATTGAGATTTTGATTTATGAGTGAATATTTTATATTTTGAAAATTCATTATTATTCAATTCATAGTTCATTTCACCCATGCACAGTTATAGGGGGAGTTTTCTGCTGTAGGGGGAGCATTCAAATAGGGGGAGTAATATATTTTATTTTTCAAACACATTTATATTCAAAATCTTAAATATTTGTTTGTCATCATCAAAAGGGGGAGATTGTTGTATATAACGGTGTTGTATACACAATTATATGATTTTTGTTTGATGATAACAACCAAATAAATATTATTTTAATGTGTTTGATATTGTACTGTTATTATACATCACAGACTGAAATATAATATTTATACTTAAATAAAATACGACTGTACATAAATTTAAATATTCACACAGTATTTTATTTAAATATAAATATTTTATTTCACTATCAAAACAGTACAAATTTATAAACTCCACTGTTTATACATTTCCCTTATATTCATTGATATTCACTACATCACATTTTGTATATATACATTCACATTGACTCATATACAGTTTCAGACTACATTTATTTGACACTACACACTGTCTTCTGTCATCTTCGATCTTCAGTCTTTTCAGTGCACAGTCAGTCCAGTCTTCATACCTGTCATTCACAGAAACACACACAGAGTATTTGGAACAGAAATAATCTCTAAATTCTAAGCAGATAAAATTTTTATTTTTGAAATTTTATTTGCCTCAGTTTTCTGGTGTGTTTCTCATCATTTTTCTGACTTGATCTGATTTGTTAATCCGACTGTGTCTAGACAGTATATAGTACAGGTACAGGAAAATTCGTCTGTTGGCTGCATATACACACAAGTATATACACATGTGCACTGCCCCGCCAATCAGAGTGCAACTGAGGAGTAGCCACGTGGACCATCTCGACTCAGTGCACAGTCATCAGTGGGACAATCAAATCAAAGAAGAAAGATGAAAATCAGCTCAGCAATAAAAACAAGTGGCAGACCACAAACTTCAGTTCAAAATCAAGTGATTTATCTCGACAAATCATATTTTTCTTAAGCAGCACAAACATGATGACAAACTCAGTTTTGAAACAGCATCAAGATCACATGGCAGATCAGGCAAGGGAAGAAACATCATATTGGCACACATACATGAAGATCACACGAAGTAGTACATGCAACAATGATTTAGCATGGTTCAACATCAAAGCATAGTGATGTATACAACATGTTCACAGTCAAGTTCAAGCTTTCA
Source organism: Allium sativum (assembly GCA_030737875.1). Lineage (NCBI taxonomy): Eukaryota > Viridiplantae > Streptophyta > Magnoliopsida > Asparagales > Amaryllidaceae > Allium > Allium sativum. The sequence goes on from CM060911.1 coordinate 186,620,497, forward strand.
AGTACAGTGTAAAGCTAGACAGGGCACAGTCAAGATCAAAACAGTGCAAACAAGTATACAAGTGTATGGTGCATGCTCAAAGCAGTTCTCAACATAATCATGGACATAGCACTTTGAAACCAAGAATGGACCACAAGTCAGGTATGCAACATGTATGGAAAATCATAAAACACAGTATGGCAACAAGGGTAACAAGGTAGGTGATATTAAAAGTAGCACAGTCGAATACAAATGAGTTTAATAGCAAATGCATGGAAAAATTCATGTGATTCCAGAAATAAACGGTGAAGGCAACTCAAATAGTCGAGGCCACAAATTTATGAAATATGGCATGAGAACAACACTGCCATCATTTCAATTAGCATGCAGGATTAATGAGGTGATCAGTTCAGTAATAGATAGATGGTGCAGTATTATTCAAATATACACAGTGTACATATATGTGTAAGCATGCAAATATGTATAAAAATGACAGTGCAACAGCTATGGAAAATGGACAAATCAAAGTGGTGCTCTCGAATGACTTCACATGAACTTGTATGACATGTAATAAGAGACGAGTGCGAGCGTGTTCACACAATGAGATCAAATGTGCCAAATTAATTCTTCTTTGGCAACTACAGAAATTCCAGCTAATATATGAAGTTGTTTATCAATGAATATACTTGGGGCAATCATCAATTCAGCAACAGTTTAAATTGTGGGTCAATCATAAATTTCCGGAAATCAGGTCCATCAATGAACATATTTGGAAAGTTTATTTTCTGAAAATCAAGCATCATGATTCAAGAAGGGCCACATTTAATATGTTCAGAAATCACAGTTATGTTTGGCAAGTGTTTAGGGGTTTCCAGAATTGCACATTTCAAGTTTTTGGCAAGTATTATATTTGTTTCCAGATATCACAGAAAATCATATTTTGGATTTCAGGCAAGTTTTAAATAAGTTCCAGAAATCATAGTGATCAAACTTGGCAAGATCTTTTTCAAGTTTATTTCCAGATTTTTATCAGAGAAATTACTAGAGATTTTTGTAATGGGACAAACACATATGGAACCTCAATTTTGGCAAGAAGTTTTCGTTTTGCATATACTATTTTGTACAGATTCATTCAATGTTGCAAGGGACAAATATGTTTATGGATATTCATTGAATATAAAATAACACCCAGATTTAATTCATCAATTCGGCTACAAATCAGGGGAAAGGAATTTTCCGCAGGACCACATTCATTTCCAAAAATCACACAACGACATTCAGCCAGTCATAAGAGGAATACAAATTCAATCAAAGAATTTTTTTAAAACCGAAAAATGTCAAAAGGGGAAATCGGGCGATTTCAGATCAAGCCATTTTTATTGAAATCAAAGGCTAGAGTTTTCGAATCATCCTATTTTTTTACACAACCATTTTCATCATCGGCAACAAGGTGGATCGAAACTGAAAAACAATTCAATCGAAAATTGAAATCTAGCATCACAGATTCAAGAACAAAAGGAGATAAAATACTCACAAATTTCTACAGAGCGTTTTTGATCATAAAATCGACGATAAGGAATCAAATCCCAAATCGATCGAGCAAGATAAAGAAGCCATCAATACAATCGAGCCTCCAGAGAAGCTATTCCATCAATTCCAGAAAGCCATCGAAGTCAAAGTCGATTTGGGGAGAGAAACCCTAGATTTCTTTTATCACCAGGGCCGTCATTTTTCTCAGAGACAAAGGGATTGGGCAAATAATTAAAGGGGCCGGCCTATTTGGAGTTGGACTAAACCTAGTTCAATATAAAAGGGGATAACCCTTTATTCTTTAACTCCTAGGGTTTTCTATTTATTTTGTATTATTTTTTTAATTCTGTTTTTTTTGTAATCTTGTAAAACAATCACACAGTTTCTAGAGTCTGTAAATTCTAGGAAATTCAGTCAACGTGTTGACTGACAGTTGCTAGAGTCTGTAAAATCTTGGTTATGGATTACGGGTTTGTAATTCGGGAAATCTGGTCTAGGGTATATAGATCAGTCTACGGTTTTGAGCGTAGGGTTAGAATAGGAGCGAGAGTCGCGAGTGTACATGGTCTTGTATGCGGGATCTGTTCTATCACCTAGTAGAAACCTTAGAAATGCAGCAGTAGGCAGGGTTTTGCCGAAGCTGGGTATATTTGTGTGTGGTTTATTTTCTGCATTTTGTTTCTGCTATATTCTTTGATCAGTTTATTAATATATATATCTCGTTAGATTTTTAATTCATTTAAAAACTGTGATAAACCCTATTCACCCCCCCCCCCCTCTGGGGTTATTCTTGATCCAACATCATGTACTCGCGAATTTAAACGATCGAAGAGTACACGCCAAATGATCGAGTCTCAATTTGACAACTTTTCGAAGGCTAACTTGCATGATCACATGCCCACGGCATGCCACATAGACAACATGTTACGTATTTTAAACCTCGATCGCATTGCACGGAATCACATACAAACGTGTGAGTGCATGTGTGACACTATGTTGAAAATGACTCGCTTACATCCCGACGTAAGCGAGAGTTGATAGTTAACATTTGATTTCTTAAGTCTAAAAGAAATGTACGTTCATTTGAGCAAAAAAACAAGATTCTGGATCGAGCAATCATAAATTTCAACAATGTTGGAAATCTATGTACCCACCAACAAGTCTCAACTGAAAGGTCACGACCGACCACTCGACGTGACTCGTAGACTTCTTTGGCCTTCAAGAATACTTGGCTCAACTCAAAGCATGTCAGCTATCACAAGAAATCCTTTGGAGTGCAAGTGTTAAATGTCCTTTTGGCCTGGTTCCCAAAAGTAGTTTAAGCCTACACGACCCATCGCATGGATCAACAGCCTAGAAGCGTTGTTGAAACGTTCAGAGCCCATGTCCGGATGGAGTTGCTTAAAAACAGTCGTCCTAGCTCGACCAAACTGCCCAACAACGGACCAACACTTCGGGAATAGCCTTTATCCTCATCATTAAGTTGCATCCCGACCTTACAACTCCTCAAAACTCACACCAACACAAAACTTCGTATCCCTCTCCCTTAGCCGCACTCCCCACATTTTGTATCCCCAAGGATACAAAATTTCGTATCCGGCGAAATTTCATATCCCTAAGGATATGAAAAGGAAAGCGCTTCAATGAGGATACGAAATATGGTTAAGGAGAGGCGAATCCAAAGTTTTGAGGAAGTGGCGATAATTCTGTTAAGTCCCAGGGAATTGTACCAATCCCAGCATCGGACCAACTCCCAGGATACAAAATTTGGCTGTGGGCCCCATCATTCCACCTACTCCTCTTTTAGCCTAATCCTATAAATACCTCTCACTCTCCCGTGTGAGAATGGTTGGATTTTGCTTGACTCCTTGCTATCATGGCTTTCTAGAGAGAAGATAAATGTCCTATAGCCTCACAAGCACCTTCCATCACTCTTGGAAGATGAAGAACTTTCTTCTTGGGCACTTAAACTACATTGGATTACCTTGGCATTTCGGGAAAAAGGAATAAAACCAATTATTGGACCTCCTTGCCACCATGGCCATGGAAGCTCCATGAAAGCATCCTAGCCTCTCGATCCCCACTTGACTTTACTTGGACTTATGGACTCGTGAAGGCTCCTCCTTCCACTTCCAAACATTTGGCTGATGAAGCATAGCCTACTACCATCCTCCCCAAACATAGCACTCAAGATAGCATACAATAACAATTGTAATAACCTTAGTTCTTGTACATTCGAAAAAATACTGATTCCACATTGTAATCTGTAAAAGGGAATTAATAAAATACCAAACTTCCAGAGTGGACGTAAGCCCCGACGAGCCGAACCACTATAAATATTGTGTGACTGTTTACTCGTGTTATTCCCCTTGCATACGTATACCGCAGCTCGCTTATACTTCATTTCAGATGTTTATTTTCACTTTCGTGGAAATCACAATTGTTTGCGGCCACTTTTGACCATTAACCGTTGTCAAGCTCACGAAACAGACAATGTTTAATAGAATCCTTTTCTTTCTGAGTTAGCTCCCTCACGGGAGGCTTTCTGAATAGAGAAACTTGGTGAACTTCCAAATAAGTCTCCTCGAAGGATTGAGTAAGCTCCGTGTATGAAGGGAATTTAGGCTCCGTCCATTGCCGAGTATTTCGATTATTTCCAACGAAACTTTTCCTTTGCTTTTATCCTTGCCAGAGTCAGACGGTCCTTCGCCTTTAACCATATTGACCTTGGTAACTTCCTTATTAGTCCTAGCGTGCTTTTCCCACAAAAACCCATCTTCTTCAAAGTAGAACTCGCCAAGGTCCTTTTGTGGATCTCGTTGCAGTGAGATCTTGAAATCAGTTCTATCCAAAATATTGAAAACGACAGCCAATAAAACTATAGACATGTCTGATCGATCAACCGAGGACACCGCCGCATTAAACCTTTTCAACAATCTCTACAAAGTTTCTCCAGACCTTTGCTTGATTGCCATAAATATCAGAACATTCTTGGGTCGAGAAATGTGGACCCTGAATTGTTCAATGAACTTTTCAACTAAGACATTCCAATTTCCAACCACTTTCCAACTCCAACTGACTGAAACCGCATAGCAGCAATATCTGTGAGATAAAGTGGAAAGCATTTTTTCATAATGTTATCTGACGTCGTTAGCACTTCCATGTAGTGCATATAACGCATTATATGAATGGTAGGATCCATATTACCATCGTAAGAATCCAGATCCGACAACTTCAAATATGATAGGTTTTGAGAACTCTTGATAGCCTGAGCGAATGGACTTATTTCTGTAATTTGAATACCATTTCCAAGTAACTGCCTAAAATTTTCCAGGCCAGCACCAGTGCCCCGCTGTCCAATTCCACCTGAGCCATTTGTTGCTTTCCAACCTGAATGTCCACTTCAGCCGAACCTAAGGAGTTGTTGTGGGCCAAAACCTAATTTTCGGAGCCGTAGGAGTTCTCCCAGCATCTGTACCCTCGCACAACAGTGCTTAACTCACGGTTCCAACTCCTTATCCCATATCTCGATCAACCAAAGCATCACGAACCGCGTTATCATCTAGATTAAAGGAGATGCCTCCGAGCCGAGCCTAATAGGCTTGGGGCTGATTTAGGGGAACTGATCCCAAGTCGTGCGAACTTTGAGCGCCTTGCGCAATCATTCAAGCCTGAAATCCTTGGCCTATCGGCCTCTCAATTCCTTCCATCCTAGCCACAAAAAGCATTAATGGCCTTCTATTATCTTCTGAAGAGTTCTTCTTGTCGTTCCAAGCGTGCATTCAGATCCTAAAGCAATCCATCCATCTCCTCCTTATTTAGAAAGTTTGGTGGATTTCCAGTAGAGGAAACCTCCTGACTTCCCTCCATTCTAGCTCCTTAAAAACGAGCTAAAGTAGCATCCTTCTTTCTTTTAACCATTCTTAAAATTCCAAGCAATCTAAATCCTTAACAATCTAAGGTTGTGTTTGTCCCCTACTGTAACGACTCGGGGTTTTTGCGATCCTGGATAACAGCATACAACACTATGTCGACTATTCAAGCATCGAAAACACCGGATAGTCCATGCAAGAAGTTATAGGGTGAGAATAGATAAGATAGAAACTTAGAATAGAAGAAGAAGAAGAACATATAACATCAGAGTAAACATGAATCTCACAGCGGAACGAATAAATATATTTCATAACATAACTTTGAAATAAAATAGTATCTGTATACAATACCATTATTAGAGCATAACACTTACAACATAGCGGAAATAACAATAGCTAAAATCTTGAAGCCTCCTGCTCTAGCTCTTCAAGTATACGTAAATCCCGACTACTTGACTGCCCGTACAAAATTGGGCACCCAAGAGTTTAGGGGAAACAAAACAAACTCTGGGTCAGTCATGTGACTGGTGTGATGAGCAAACTCAAATCATTTGATTTAACTTTCAAAATCCTTTTGAAACAAAGGATAATCATAAGACCGATCCACACATAAACACGGATGGATTTTACCTTACGATAACCCAAAATATTTCTAAAACGATATTTGTCTGATATTATAATAATGTCTAGATCAAGTAAATAGAAATCTAGCAGAAACGCTTGCATCTAACGTTCTACATATATAATATACAATCAAAACCGCGGACTCTTACTTGGGGAATGGATTCTAACTATGACAAGGTATGGATCCACCTTCCGCTCAGTGTACTCTAGAAGCGATACACTGGAGTTCAACAAGAACATCTTGTAACTCGGCCACACATGACCGACCATTCATTTCCCTTGAATGTATCGAATATATTGTCACATACGGTTGGTATACCAACATAACTGTTCCTGGGAGATACATAATTGAAAGAAGTAACAAATGAATATTCTCTAGATGATGACAATATACCTTAATTGGGTGTGGCCCACTTAGCCATGCCGCCTGCCTGATTTCTGTCATTTCCCAGTTGATAATGCTTGAGGTTATAACGTATCTTTTATCCTTCATTTACTTTGAACGCCACATTGTCATAACCGTCAAATCACAAATTGATTTCCCTAAAAATACCATGAGTATAAGCTAAGAGAAACAAATTCCTATGCCACCAACGTAAATACGTCTGAAACGATCAACTTACACGATCTGCCAGATATACTCTGTCAGACATTCTTCCATATAGGTCATCCTGGGACTGGACAAACCGAAGGCACTATTCTGTAAACAGGACAGCCCTTGCATAACACCATCTCAATTATCTTCACCATATTTGATCGCAACGTTAACGTCTATACAGAGTGGTTTCCAGGTCATGAATCTGATCCCGGTCTCTCCGTATTGACGATGGTAAAATAGTCAAATACTTCGATAGTCGGTGAGTTAACTATCAAAGAAATCACATGTGCAAACAACAATATTATTTCCAGATGGAAATTTATCGATCAAACATCATTTAACATTTATCTCTTTATTTCGTTACTTTATCTCCTGTTTCCATATATTCAACATTTCTCATTTTTTAAATTTAGAAAATATACGTTATTAATCATTGGAAAACATTTCCATCTCTTTTCCACGTATCACTGTTATTCCAGTATTCTTTATCATCCAACATTTCATTTTCTATGATTAGAAAATATCTCTGATTATATTTGGAAAATGTTTCCAAAACTCATTCCTTGGATTTAAACAGATGTTTAAATAAAACATCGCTATGCCAATTCAAACCATTACCTACATTAACTATATTCACTTAACCGAACTTTACTATCAGACCTTAACCATTCCTTAGTTACAAACGAAGTCAATCAAGTTGGGGTATAACTACCTCTCAGACCTTAACTGAACATCATTTCTAACTTCGAAATAGACAAAGTTTACCTTCTAAATATTTAACAAACTTCCTTACGTAACTCTCGGATTCTATTTACGAATCCACTTCTTTTTACAGAAATTATTTGATTATAACAATAGTGTTCTAATCCCTATTTCTGAAATATCTAACTTCAAAATATAACTTTTATTCCTTAATTTAACTAAATAACTAAATAGACAATTTTTAAAGAAATCATTAAATCTTGATTAAAAACGGAAAGTGTACTTTCCCGAATTCGATATAATCGAATTCCAACGTATAACTCTCTTTCGAAAAATCTCTATTCGATAACTCCTTTTCGAATAAACTATATTTGATAACTCTTTCTTCGAATGATTTACATTCGATTAACTCTCTTCAAATGATTTACGTTCGATTAATCTCCTTTCGAATAAACTATATTCGATTAACTCCCTTAATTCTATTTGAATAAACTATTTCAAATAACTCCTTTGGATTAACTCATTTGGATTAACTCGGTTTGATTAACTCATCTTGACTAACTCAACTCGATTAACTCAACTTGATTAACTTACTTGATTAACTCAACTTGACTAACTTAACCTGATTAACTCAACTTATTTAAACTTAACTTATTTAACTCCTATCGAGTAACTAATATTCGCTTAACTTATATTCGAATAACTATGTCTGTTTTAACTTTATTTCGAATGGCTAGTATTCGATTTAACTCCATTCGCTTGACTCTAGATCGCAGCGATCACAATGGTTACGCCTGAATCTCTCATGAAACATCCGACCGCTGTAGGCTATCTGCAGCCCTGCGAATTACGCTAGTAGTCGTACGAAATGGCAACTCATCCTGAATAACTATGTTTGACTAACTCTATCTCAAAAAACTATATTCAATCAACTCTAATTGAATAACTAATATTCAATTAATCCTAATTCGATTAACTATGTTCAATTAACTCTATCTGGTTAACTCTTACTGGTTAACTCTATCTAATTAACTCTAACTGGTTAACTCTAATCGATTAACTCTAACTCTAATCAATTAATTCTAATTGATTAACTCTAACTGGTTAACTCTAATCGACTAACCCTTATTCAAATAAATTTTATTTGATAACTCTATTCGACTACAAATACTTCCTTTTCTATTTGTCTATATTTATTTCGTATAAATTTTTTTTTTATATAATTCTATTTATTTAATAAATATTTCCTTTTATAACTTTATTTATTTACCAAATAAACATTTCCTTTTATAACTTTATTTATTTACCAAATAAATATTTCCTTTTAACTCCATCTATTTATCAAATAATTCTTTTTTATCTTTATTTATTTTCTAAATAAATAATTCTTTTTTAATTCTATTTGTAAATGTTTTCCTTTTATATTTATTCTATTTACCAAATAAATAATCCTTTTATACTTCTATTTATTTCTTAAATAAATATCCCATTTCAATTCTATTTATTTAACAAATAAATATTCCTTTTACATTTGTTTTACAAATATTTTATTTTATATTTGTTTTACAAATAATTTCCTTTATATTTGTTTTTTTCCTTTATATCTCTTTGATTTTATAATTATTTCCTTTTATAAAATCCTTTTCCTTTTATATATAAAATCCATTAATTTTATATAAATAATTTATTTTCAAAATATACTTTGAAAAACCCCTTTTTCCATCCCAGTATTTCTTATGGTATTTAAAATACCAAATAACAATGATCAATATCATTCTAACGTACATCATCAGCAACAAATTATATATCACATCATATATCATCATATATGAAAAACAATAAAATAAATGTTGAGGAATCCAGTCGGATTCATCCGACTTGTTTCCCTGCATCCACAGATGTTACACAATATAATCATCATCAATTTCAGTTCAATATGAAATATTCTGATAATAAAATCAATATATATATTTAACGATTTATATATATATATATATATATATATATATATATATATATTCAACCAACTGACTAGCAGTTCATCCAAACAGTCAACACACAGCAATCAACCAATATTTATCAATTCTAAAAATACGTTATAAAAATATGAACTGATAGAGTTGGTGAGCTTTACTCACATTAGACGATCATCGTTAATAACGATAACCATTGCTTGTTCAGATGGACAATTTATTTTGCTATAAATTGTAACGAGCTCTGATGGACTTCCAGTCAGTTCCATCGTGTAGTATTCTTCGCCACGAACCCAATGCAACTTACGGTTCGTAAATTGGTTGTCGTATGAACTGTTTACAGGCGTTTCAAGTTAAAACATGATTTAATTATAATTAAACTTAACAATTTAAACTGATTAAATCCACACCCTCTACCTCACGTGACAAGTCTTTCTCCCCTCTTTGAATTCATGTAACATGCTCCTAACATTGCACAAACCCAACTTCCCGTCCACCATCACACAGTGATACCAAGCTTCAAACCTCCATTCACTGATCTGACTTTACCACTGTGTTCTTCATCTCAACGCCGACCTGTTGATCCCCTTCACCACTGGCTCGCACCTATTTCTTCTTTCCTAAACAAAACGCAAGTCCCCTATTCAAGAACCCAAACCCAACGTGCTCCATTATCAGTGACCCCAACATCCAGATGTCGATCCTGCAATCCGATCATACCATCGGGTTTCTCGCCTCGAGCTACACCTATCGACCACCACCACAGCCACTCCGACGTCCTCCCTTGATTTCCGCTTGGTACAGTACATCGCCGCCCTCCCCCTGAAAATGTGCCACATGTTTTGTGGCCATATGCCACCAAACTTCGCCAACAAACATCTCCTCCAACCTTGAGTTCAATGAAACTGTACACTTTGTTGATCGATCACCGTGCTCCCTCAAAACCCATGCCCTAGGCACGCTGCAACAAAAGTCGAGCTACCCATGGTCTGATCGAGTTCAAAATAAAGGCTAGCAAACTGAAGAGAAAGCTCCGACGAGTTCAACCAATCTATTTTTGTGTGATTTCATCGAGTATTTCATTTTTAAAAAAAAATGATTGAAGATTAGTGGAAGTGGCGGCTTTCTTTTATGCTTGCGTTTGTGGTTGTTAATAGGGCTGGCAATTAGAACCGGGAACCGAAAACCCGAACCGACCCGACCCGAAAAAACCCGAACCCGAACCGAACCCGATGGGTCTCGGGTCGGGTCTAGGTGATGAAAAATACCATCAAGACCCGATCAAACCCGACCCGCATAGACCCGACCCGCATAGACCCGACCAAAAAACATTGAAATATATGTATTTTTAGTGTTATTATTTAATCGGACCCGAACCGACCCGAACTTCAACCCGACCTGACCCGAACCGAAGCTCGGGTCGGGTCGGGTCCAGATTTTGGAAATGTATACTTTAGACCCGACAAAACCCGACCCGCCTAGAACCGAGACCCGTTGGGTCGGGTCCGGGTCCATCGGGTCGGGTCTAATTGCCACCCCTAGTTGTTAACACGGGAACGTTTGTGGCTGAGAGATGGAAACATGGCCTGTTTTTGGCCTTAATATTTGTCTTAACGAAATGAATGAGGAATGTTTTATTTAGGGTGCACCATTACGTAACACTTCATTCAATTACATACTGCTATCGACAGAGATAAAAATATCAGTGAGACAAGCAATGTCCCACGATCCCAAATATATAATACTATCAGTAGGTTAATTCATAGTGTGAAACCCCAAAATATTGATATAGGGTGCAAAATACTCCAAATAAAAATTTGCGTATTTAATTAATTAAAAATTTACGTAAAATTCTAAAAATTAAATTATAACTACCACTAAGAGGATTTGTCCAAATTCGAAATCAATATTTAATTGTAATTAAATATATCGTTATGGCTCATAGCGATTTCATAGTGACTATTTGGAAAGTTGATTTGGTCATATCTTACAATCTATAAAGCGAAATCTCCATTTTTCTTCTCCACTAGAAAAATATAGCTTAACATATTTGTACGTTTCTTGTTTCACAGAAATCCGATTTAAAACGGGTTCTGTATATTCGTTTAAAGTTCGAATCGCCAAATTACGTACTGCCGCGCCATTTCAAGCTCGATTATAATTATAATATAATTTATACGTTCAACCATCGTTAATTAAATATATTTGTTATCGTAATTCAATTTTAAACTGAATTACATATTTTGAATTGCCCAATTCACACCATATTGCCATTTCAGCTAATTCTGATTATTTCAGAATTAAATATATTATTTAATTATTATATTAATTAAATATTCAAAGTTATTTAATTTAAACGATCATTTAAATCTCTGAATCTCTTTTTAAATAATTAAATAAATAAATTATAATGCCGTAAAAATACTGGACGTTACACCTACCAGGCACGCCAAAATATTGACGTGTGAAATTGGTTCTCTCACACTAACACCTAATTTGTATGAGTTATGTAGTAAATCCAATCATAGAGATGCAGAAATTTAATGAACAATGAGATTTCTAGTGGTTTGGTAAGTGTGTCTACGTCCACTTTGAGGTAACCTTTCATATTTGTGATGTATAATTACAAGTACAATTCTGGTCCAATCCTTTTTGTTTACAAAGTTATGTATTAGCAATGACAAAGTCCTTTCCCAATGCTTACAAGTCCTTTGCTAGGTCCAAATGTCCAAGAGTGTCTTAAAGTCCTAAGAGACCAAGATGAAATTTCTATGCCTAAGAGTGTGCAAATAGTGATCTGAGTGTCTAAAAGAGTTCAAAAATCCAATCCAAATGGCAAGTGAAAGTTCATAAGTCCAAGGGATTTTTCAAGAAGGAAGAAGCTGTGAGAGAAGTCATTAAAAAGCTCTAAGTCCAAAAATCTCGTGTTAGAAAATGGACCTTCCAAAAAGCCCCAAGAAACAGCCAAGTGAAGGGGTATTTATAAGATAAGAATACAAGATTTATCCTGGGATTAGCACTGATCCTAAGATTGATACTGAACTTTGGGAATTTAGCCATTTTTCCAGCTTCACTTTGAAGTGCCTTAATTTCATCTTCGAATTCCATGCTATTTCGTATCCTATGATACGTAATATAATTCCCGACCCAAACAACCTTTTTTGCATTTACACCTATCCAGAAGTTGAAGTAGCACCGATCCCTCGTGTCTTAATGAAAATCGCACAATCTTAAAACCAATTTCGGGTATACGAAAATGGAAGGCCACAAGAAATATTGGTCCCGGGATACAAAGGGTAAATATTGATCCCGGGATACTTAGCTTTTTTGCCAATTCCCGAGCAACCGCGAGTCGCACTGGTCTCGACCAAGTTTCAAGGAGTTGTACCGATCCCAAAACACTTACCAAAAATCCAAGTTTTTTTTAAATCTGCGACTTTGTCCAAATCGTTTCGTGTTTTCCCAAGTCAGTACTCTAGTCCTAAGCACTTCAATAATGAGAAATCCAACACGTGTCTGCCTTGTAAAAAGGCGTGTCAACACTCAGTAACATATAAACTAATCATACCTTATAAATGACTCATCGCCACCGACATAACCATATCAATAACATCGCCTATCCACACCATTGATGAAATCCTAAAATCGACGTTATAGATTGAATGGTAAATTCTAGTCAACGACAGTTCATGCATTGGCCCATAAATAAAATTATTTTCATCTACATAAAATGTATTCGGGTTTGTGCACTAAATTTCTAAACTAATTTGCAATTAAACCAAAATTATTATCTATTAAAATAAGATTAAGGAGGATTATGGGAAAAGCGAGTCGTCAGGAGTTCAAGATCTACCCTAATGAACATGTTGGCATTACTGACCATTTTTTTTATAGAAAACAAATAAGTTAAAAATTAAGAAAATAAATCACACTCGATGACTAATGGCTAGGGTTAAGATAAATATATATTTATAGCAAATATCCAATTTTCAGGGTCTTTTTGGCCCAAAATTAACAGTCAAAACTACCACTATGCTTGATGTCTTCAAGGTTTGACATGTTATATATAAAAATTAAATTATTCTATATCCCAAATGCAAAAAAATATGTTAGATTTTCTTAAAAAAGGTCTTCCCAAGAGTATGGTGTGTCTTTAATTCAATTTAAATGGTTGTTAGTAATTAATTAATAATAAGCTTGTTGAATGTGCGTTGTGCATCATTCTGACGTTCCTGGCAGTTTTCATGTGAGTTGATTTCTAAAGTACTTCTTTTGAAATGCAACGTCCAATAGATGTTAGCATTTGCAAAATTCCTTATTTTGAACATGATTCGTCTATTTAAGCTTTTCATGTATAGACTAAACTTTCAAAGTCCTCCCACTTTTCAATGGACTAATTTTATTTAAATACACAGAGTTGTTGAGTAGTCCTTTGATGTTTTGAAAAAGAATTCAGATATGATTAGCAATATATCATTCATCCATCTCTTTTTGCCTCTCATCTTATTTTCATTCTTCTATGTCTGAATCAATTAATGATGACGATGATCATACAAATTTAACGCAAGTAGAAGATGTAGAAATTGAACTTTACGTTGTTTTTTTTTCAATTTGAAAATAATAGAAGAATAGCCAAGCGATTTGCAGGAAAATAAAGCAACAAAAATGCATGATATATAAAACAACTATTCCAGTAGGTTGCGTGGATTTAAGAAAAAAAGGCAAGTGGTATGATTTTTTGTTTGTTGAAAAAAGGTTAGATTAGCTTTGACCTAGCCAAGGGTATAAAGGAAAGCGTTTGATAGAAAGATGGTATACTCAACAAATGTTTACATAAAATTGTCTAGGGCGTTCATACTTACACTCCAAAAATGAATATATATATATATATATATATATGTATGTATGTCTATATATATGTATATGGATATGTCACTTTAAAAAAAAATGCAATGAGAGGCATTAATGAAAATAGTCCCCTTGTAAACTCAAATTATAAGTTGAAAAATATATTCTTTTATTTTTAACTTTAATTTTTTGTAATCTTCAATCATCTTCTTCTTCATCATTTACCCAAATCATTGATTTATTATTCATGAAGTAAACAAACATAAACGAAATTTCTCCAACATGATAAATATAAGATTAGTGCTCACAGAAGAAAGTGCACGTAATGCATGATTTGTTCAACAAATCAATGAATGGCAATTTTTCTTTATGGGTTAATGTTTAGGTTTAATTTTTCTTTTCAGATTTATGCATAGGGTTTATTTATTTTTACTTTTATATTTGTTGATTCGAGGGAACATAATTTTTTTGTTCGAACCATCTTTTGAAGTAGAAGTTACTATAAAAGTTTTGAACTTGGAGTTGAAGGAAATATTAAAACTTGATTGGGGTAGAAAGTAGATCAGTAAAATAGAAAAAAATGATAATTTTATTTTATAATGTATGCGTATTCCTTTTAATAATTTTCTTTTTAGTGGAGTGAAATTGACAAAATGACCGTTCATATTCAATCCAACTAGAATGATAACCAACTAGCAATACCAAAACGTTAGAACAACTTCAGCAGTGCGTAGGGAGCAAGAAATGAGGAACACCGTTTTTTATTTTCTTACTCACGCTACAACAAAATGAATTTAAGCTTGAGGAAAAAAAGAAAATGACTATTTTTCGCTTTCTTTTTGTTGAGCATGGATTACTGAATGAATTTTAGAAAGTCCTTTCCTATCTAAATGGATTTCTGAAGCCTTTTTAGATATTAATTCCCTTTTTTAATCTTTCAGTACGTTAAACAGTTTTCTAAAAACCGTTACAATTTTCTGAACAACGTTTAGCATATTTGTTTTTTAAGTAAAAAAACTAACGTTTGAATCTAGATGAACTGGAAATTTTCTCTGTTTTTCGCTCTTCTGCCTCGCAAATTCCCTTCCCCTGTTGCTAGAAATGCTCTTATGCAAAATTCTATATATAATAAGAGCCACCAATATGTGTAAACTCGAATCATTCCAATCATTAACATAAATAAAAATAGGCTAATTCTATTTAGTGCTATAGAAATGCTGAGTTCACCCATATTTTTTGGGAAAAAAACATAAAAACTCACGAATTTACTTAGTACCCTCATTTGAATTTTAAAAAAAGAACTAAAAATACACCTCTAAGCACTAGCTCTACGTGGTGCTCTGAAAGCACCAAGTAGGGCAATTGCGTGGTGCCTTGAACGTAGGGCTGGCAAATAGAACCGGAAACCGAACCAATCCGACCCGAAAAGACCCGAATCCGAACCGAACCCAATGGGTCTCGGGTCGGGTCTAGGTGATGAAAAATACCATTAAGGCTCGATCAAACCGGACCCGCATAGACCCTACCCGAAAGACCCGACCAAAAAACATTGAAATATATGTATTTTTAGTGTTATTATTCAATCGGACTCGAACCGACCCGACCCGAGCTTCAACCCGACCCGACCTAAACCGAAGCTCGGGTCGGGTCGGATCCAGATTTTTGAAATGTATAGTTTAGACCCAACAAAACCCGATCCGCCTAGAACCGAGACCCGTCGGGTCTAATTGTCACCCCTACTTGAACGCATCATGTAGTAGCCTTACGTCGTATCTTTAGGGTATCATGCAGTGATCCCACGTGATGCCCACGTAGGACAAGTGCATGATGTATATAGAACTTAAAAAAAATAGAAATTCCCGGCTTTAGCTTGACGATAGAAATTAGGGTTTCTTTGATTTGCTTGAATAATGGTGCGAAGATAACTCTTGAGAAAATGGAGGCCAAATTAATTATATAAGACTTAGAGGTGGAATCGGTTCGGTAGAGGAACTTTGTATTTAAAACCATTGCCGTACCGACTTCATATGGTAATAGAAAAATCATATCATTACCAACCAAAGAAATCAGTTACCAACAGTTCGGTTTATGTTTGGTAATGGTTGATAGAGGTCGGTAATAAGTTTTTACCGTTCACTAATATGAGATATTTTTGTTTTCAATATTTCACGTTAAAATATTAAATATTAAAATTGATTTTTTTAATGATATTATTATTTATCTATCTTATTTTACGTGGTCAAACATGCATGAAACTTTTTGGATGAACGAAAATATCATACAAATTATACCGTTTCTAAGATATAAAATAAAAATTGTATTCAATGTTGTATCGTAAAAGTATTTTCCTAGATATTTTATTAAATAATTACATATTAGAAGTTCTTCGTTATGTAATAAACATATATAATGAAATATAAGAATATACATATGTATTGTTTAAGATGTGTGGTAAGTATGGTAATTATCATTATTAATGCTCAATTACCATTACCGTACCGCATACTTTCATGTGGTTTAACATACCGTAGCAGTCAAATTGGTTACCGATTTTCGGTACCACTTTCATTGGTAGTGGTTGGTAATGGCCGATAAATGGTAATATGGTAAAAATGTCCAACCTTAATAAGAATGATGTGGACTGTAGACTTAGAGGATAAGTAGGTCACCACCGTAAATAAAGAAGCCCGTAGATTCTATAAGTTAAGAACAACCGACAGATTTCATTAAAAAAGGACTTCTTACAATGTTAGGCTTGTTTCAGAATTGTATAACGCAAACAGACTTGTTTTGAAAGTAATTACAGGAATAGACCTGTTTTGTATTAACGAAGGCGCGTTTTGGAAACTCGCCCAAAGGCGCGTTCTAGAAACTCGCCTGTACGCTTTTGTTTTAAACTCCATAATGACTTTCTTGAAATTTGATTTGGACATAACTCGATTTCTATAATATGAAATTCCCATTTTTCTGTTTCGGTACTGAAATATAGTTCTATAGATTCGATCGTTTTTTGTTTCAATAAAAACCGACGTATAACGATTCCTATATATTCGAATGTAGGCGTAAACGTTAAACTTCGAACTACCACGACATTTAATTAGTATATATAGCTTAACCAAACAACGTAAAACAAATACCAAATTATAATATTCAAATACAAGAGAGATACATAGTCCGGTTAAGGACAGATAAGTTCGAAACATAAGAAATACAGATACACGAAATGCAACACACTGACATCGCATCAACAAACAAACATCTCCAGTTTAGGCTGCTGAAGTACACCGCTTTCTGTTATGGCCCAGCGATCCACATTTGCTGCACCTGTTTGTTTTGGGTGTTTGATGCTCGTCCATAACATTTTTGAACCTCGTTGATTTGGGTCGTCCAGCTAGTCTTTTGATAGTCGGAGGCAGAATTCGTGGACCGTTGTATGGGTCCCAGTATTTCTTATCGCGTATAGGATTATACTCTAGGTCGTATGTAGCTCTATAACTTTCGACAGAGTACCATTCACTAGCAAAATCGTGATGTGCTAAATTACTACCAAAATCCTGTGCTGAACAAGTCGCCATCACATGAGCACATGATATCTTCTGCAGAAGTGGGATTCTGCATGTACAGGTGACAGCAGAACCGTCGATCACAACATCATATTCATCGCCGTAACTGTTAATCACTTGCCATTTATATCGACCAAATCGAACAAGCCTACAACGCCGTGCTTCAATAGCACGAGCTTCAATTTCAGCTTCCCATTTTGGAGTAAGTTTCGAATTCAGACCCGCCCCTTTTTCTCGTCTCTTATAGAAATACTCAACTGATCGAAAGAACGTTCTTGCAACCAACGCATTTATAGGCAAGGATCTGGCGCCTTTTAGTACGCCATTAAAACTTTCAGATGCGTTGGTCGTCATAATATGGAAGCGGTCGCCGTCATCTTTGCAAAGAGCCCAGTTTTCTTCGCAATTTCCTAGGCTTCGTTCAATCCAGTCAAGCGCCTCTGGCTTAGTTGTCTTGATCTCTTCTCTAAGTTTATTGTATTCAATCACTTCTGAAGCACATGCAGCATCGTAAAATAAGCCTACAAGTCGCTTGTCTCGATGACCTGCAGCTTGAAAATTTGCTTTAAGATGCCTTGCACAGAACCTATGTTTGTGCGGTTGGTGCCATTTATCCTGCAAAGCGCTTGGAATCCCTTTCATTCTATCAGATATAAATGTAATGTGTCGATTTTGTACGCTATAAATGAACTCACGCATGCATGAAAAGAACCAGGCCCAACTATCATATGATTCGGACTCGACCACCCCATAAGCTAATGGGTAAAGGCAGTCATCCGCATCTATAGTGGTAGCAACAAGCAGTATTCCTTTGTACTTACCGTACAAATGTGTCCCGTCAATAGAGAGCACTGGACGACAGTGTACAAAACCTGCAATGGAAGGACCAAATGCCTAAAAAGCACGATGAAATACCCTACACTCATCGTGTACTATATGTCCTACTGAACCTTGATTGCGTCTTTTTATTTCCTCAAAATACTGAGGCAAATACGAATACGATTCGGCCCAGTCACCGTATACTTTTTCCAAAGCTTTATTCAACGTTCGCCAAGCTTTTATGTAACTGATTTTGATGAAAAGGTGCTCGTCGACAAGCACTTGCACAGTCCTAGCTGAGATATCCAAGTTGGCCGTCAAAAAAGCCATGATTTTGGATACAAGAAACGCAGAAGTGGCTTGCTTGTGGTTTGAATTAATCGTAGGGTTGACACAATTATGTTCATGAGGCAACTTTCGGATTTCCCACAATCTGTTTTGTGATTTCTTCGACACTATAGCATGTATTCGCCATGGACAAGTACCATCAACACTACATACAGCGGTATATATTGTTTTATTCGACTTGATTGGCTTGTATGAAACACCGTGCAGAATATACCATTCTGTAAGTTGGTTGAGAAACTCTACCTTGCTTCGGAATACCATCCCAACAGCAAAACCATTTTGTACGCAGGAAGCCGAGAATTTTTCGCCAGAAAACTTTAAATTACCCACTACGGATCTGGCCATCATTTGCGCCGTGCAGAGATCATCGCCATGGGTACTTCCATTTGAGGCTCATCACCATCTTCCTCGGGATCTATTGTGTTTGTATCATAGTCATAGTTCAACGGTTCATTGCTGACTCCGGTCCAGCATGTATCATCAACTGTTGTTGTGGCAACCGCCATGCTGTCAATATGTTCGGCCTGTTGTGAAGGACCTGCACCCCATTCTTCTTCGTCTTCTACAGTCAACCTATTAATAAATGCATTTCAGTTAGATCTTACATTTCAATGAGTAATTATAAAAATAACTTGATGTAGAACACATACCTTTGGCTCATATCTAACAATTCTGACTGATCAGTATGTTGTTCTTCTTGTTGTTGTTGTTGCTGCTGCTCAGCCACATTTGGTGGACAATACGGATTGGTGTATAAAGGAGAACTAAATTTGATTGATGGATCATGAGTTTGCAACATTTCTGTGAAATATCCGAAACCGCTACTCACTATAGGCGGTGTGATTATTTCTTCCACGACATCTTCCACGATTTCTTTTGCTGTTTTTCCAACAAACAACTCAAACGATTTCTTCACAGTGGAAAACATTACTTGTACATCTTCATCGTCTGAAAGTGCTACGGCTCTCGACCCCGATTCAGTAGGCCAGTTGACCGACAACTCGATATCATATTCGAGAGGGTTAATTCTGGTTGCTTGGAAAACTGTGTCTTTCAGAGCACCAAGTGTGCAACCCCTTCGAACTCTCCCTGGTTTGCATAATCGTCTCACATATCTTCCATTTTGGTGCCATCCATAACCAACTCACCGTCGTAGTAGATAAGTGCAGTAATAAAAGGAGGCGCCATTGTTGACTGTGTTTATTTTTCTTGAAGTTATTTGAAGACAAGATTGAAGTGTATGAGAAATAATGTGTTGAAGAGCTATGAAATAGGGAAACCAACTAAGCAACGTCACCATCAAATCAACTTTATTCAACTCAGTGTGCGGTCGTTGTCAAGTCAGAATTGATAGAGCTTTAATCATGTCACCCAATTCAAAATAAAGCAGAATCAGAATCAGTTGTCCTATGCTCGTACTGATCACACAAAACAAGCCACGACTTTATCACAATGGACAAATTTACCCGTGTCTAGTCAAATCACCTGATTTGCGGTAGATCGTACTGTACAGAAACAGATTGACCCAACTTTAATTTTTGGTAGCGAGTTGTTAATTCTTATTTATGTCATAATGTACACTGTACAAACCAGCAAAATACAAAGCTTTAATTCAAACTTCAAAAGCATAAAATAATTCATTAGAAAAACACAAACATACAATACTTCGTGTTGATCTTTCAACTCCTACAAACACACAAATAATAATTCAAACTAAACTTCAGAAACATATAACGACAACGGATAATACAATAATTCAAACTAATCTTCAGAAACCTACAACGACGACGGCTAATAGAAAAACTAGTGGTTAGGTTTAAATTGCAAGTCCTCTAGGAGTTTTTTGAGACGTCTAATTTCTTGCTCCAGCTCATTCGCATATGCTATGTCCCTGGGACAAAGCGGTTCGTCAATCTATTCTGAAAAATTGCATCCGTGAGAATAACTGGAACAAAGAAGACTTCGACGACCAATGTTTTCGCCATCATCACAGACGGCAACTTCAGCCATATATCCACAGTGGCAGCAAACTGGGAACAAGTTAACCTATTGCTCAACCATTGTTTGAGAAGTCATTTTGAAAATATACGGAGCTATGAAGATGTGGTTGAGTATGAATCCGAATTATGAGAAGACTGGTGAGTATATATAAAGTTTTGAAATTACCCCAAATACACATGCGCGTTTTCAAAACGCGCACAAAGGCGAGTTTTGAAAACTCGCCCATATCGCTTCCCTGACAAAACAGGTCTATATTTGTTATTATTTTTGAAACATGGCTAATCATGCAATACAATTTCAAAACAAGCCTAACATTGTAAAAAGTCCTTAAAAAAATTGAATATAAATAAGATAACGCATATCACGTAACATTCAAGAAACCTTTATCATTTGAACGATGCGGCAATGACAAGTATAGGTGGCTTTTCTTTTGGGTGAATAGCAATGTTGTCATCGTTTATGCATCAGTTTCAAAAAAAATCATTTCCCAAACATAGTTCAAATCCTAGTAAATACGCACTTAAGTTGTAAGTAAAAATGCAGGCATGCGCTGTAATATCAATGTCCTGATCAATTTGAAAAAAAGAGCATACAAGTTTCTTACTAATCATATAAATAGAAAGGTAAATTTAAGGAATTCCCACAAGCAGTACTACAAGTCTACAACCATGAAGGATTTTTTAGCGGCGTTACGACAGCCTTTGTCTGCAGATAAGCCTTTAGTCCATCGACTCCCTTCTCCCTTCCTTGACCGCTCATTTTGTAGCCACCTAAAGGGATGGCTGCATCAAAAATGTGATAACAGTTGATCCAAACCGAACCAACTCTCAGCGCCCTGGTCAATTTGTTGGCTTTGTCGATGTTTGTAGTGAAAACTCCTGCAGCTAGTCCATATTTGCTTGTATTTGCTCTTCTTATCACTTCATCCATATCCCTGTCAATAACAACATACAATGTGAACTGCTATACTTGTATATTATTATGATTTTCAGCCCTTTTTTTTTTAAACTAAATATGCATTTTTTTAACTATGTTTATCTTTAGTCATATACATTTGAATGAATGCACATGTTCATTGAAGTGGTAAATCAAACTTACTTGAACTTTAGAATGGACTGGACAGGTCCAAATATCTCCTCCTTTGCAATGTACATGTCATCCTGAAGAATATGAGTTAGATGATTAAATGGAGTACTAGACGATTAACTGGATGCGTTAGATTGCTCGCTAGAGACTCACTCATCACGCGGGCTTTTAAGGTAGGACGTAACTTGTTCACTAGTGCATTTCAACAATTAGGCATGTTGAAAAGTTGTAAGTATACCTAGTGATCTGAATCATTAGATTTTTGTTTCAGGCGGTGGATAACCATGACATTTTGTAAGCACATTTAAGCTTTTCTTTCGACCTTGATAAAATTTGTAGTTATTCGGTGTTCCGTAAATGATTATCATAGTAATGCAAGTATACATCCATTATAAATAGAAGATTGACGCATGCATATGTATATTATATACCTTCACGTTTGAGAAGATGGTAGGTTGAATGTAATAACCCTTGTTCCCACCTCTTCCACCTCCTGTTTCAAGGGTTGCTCCGCTTTCTATTCCTGAATTAATGCAGCTCATGATCTTCTTAAACTGGGTTTCATCTATCTATAATTTAAACAATGACAGGCTAAGTAATTTTGTGTAGCAGAAATATAATGTTATCTGAACATACTACCTGAGGACCTTGGTCAACTCCCTGTCTAAAAGGATCTCCAACTATACGTTTCTTAGTGAGCGCTTTCGATTTTTCAACAAATTCATCGTATATTTTTTCATGTACGAAAGTTCGAGATCCAGCACAACAACATTGTCCCTATACAAAGAATAATAATAATGAAACTTCCATGTTTGACTTTGTTTAACGTATATTAGTGTGGCATGCAATAATGTTACCAAAAATATTTGGTTGCACAAATAAAATACCATACCTGATTAAAGAACAGTGCAAAATGAGCAAGTTCTACAGCCAGATTAACATCGGCATCATCCAAAACTATGATCGGAGATTTTCCTCCTAGCTCCAAAGTCACTGGTTTTAGGTTGCTTCTTGCAGCTGCTTCAAGTACCATCTTTCCTGTCTGTGTTGACCCAGTGAATGCTAGCTACAAATGCAAATGTCATACATTCAGTTACTACACTTATTCATAACTAAAGTCTACAACATATACATTATACACATTCTTACTCAGAATGTTATGTCGTAGAGTAGGTTATGGGAATAAAACAAAATACCTTATCAACATCCATGTGGTTGCAAAGAGCAGCACCTACCATTCCACCAAATCCAGAAACAATATTCATGACACCTTCTGGAAGGCCTGCCTATAGAGAAACAACCTCCAAATGTAACGTGCAATTGTTTGCATAATGTAAAGAGGCAAATAACAAAGCACTTTAGCATAATATCATTCTGAACTCGACATTACTTGTTTTACTGCCAGTTCAAACTTTGGTTGTCCTTCTAATCCATGTTGTCTCAGCACAAATTGTAGGCAGGTTTGTCATTAAGCTGGACTTAGTTTGTATATATCGAGAGCAAATATCCATTATCCAAAATCTCCTATCCCCCTTTACAACTAATCAGGACCCCATAATTTCCGCCTTTTTGCAATTAAGTCTAAAAGAAAAGAGGGCTTAATTGCGAAAAGATGAAAATCAGGTGGTGCCGATTGGTTAAGTACATGGAAACAAAAGATTTTGAGTACAGGTGATTTGATTTCATATATATCACCAGTGTAGCTCTTATATATAATCGTTTGAAATTAGGTACTTATATAAAAGTTTAGATATTCAATATACTACATGTCATTATATGTCTGAATCACGCTATGCAAGTTTAAAACCTATGACCTCTTGCATCCAAGTTGAACTGTCTGATCTTATATAATCTTTACACTTTATATATTTCATTTTACAGTCATACTTGATCATTTGTACTAAAAATTGTTGTTAACCCTTTGTCTTTCATGATTAAAGGTGTTTATTGGTCCTATATAGTTTACAATCGTACAAAGCACATTGTGCTTGCACTTTATTGAATGGGGAATGCATATGTAAACCATAAGACATTGCAAAAGCTGTACCTCGTACAACAAGCTAGCGACATAGAGAGCTGAAAGAGGCGTCTGTTCAGCGGTTTTTAGGACAACAGTGTTACCACAAGCCAAAGCAGGACCCACTTTCCAAGCAAATATGAGCAATGGGAAGTTCCATGGAACGATTTGTCCACAAACTCCAATCGGTTCATACAGAACTTGGACATGATGGGACCCATCACCAGGTACAACAAGGCCGTGTATCTTGTCCGCCCAGCCTGTAACCAGAGAACATACATAAGAGACTATCAAGCACCCCTCTTTCGTGGCATCCTTTTGTATCCGAATAATAGAACAATAGCCGCTCGTTTATAATTAAATAAGTTTGTAGGAGGAGATAGAGTTAGCGAGAAGAGAGGAAAAGAGACTGTATGGTAGAAATCAGGTGCTGCACTGTTTGTTTATTTTATGCATGGTAACTAATGAATATAAATGTATTGAAAAATCAAGCTTGCCAGCATAATATCGAATGAAGCGTGTAACCATGGGAACTTCAACGTTAGCCGACTGTTCATATGGTTTTCCATTGTCCCATGTCTCCAGTGCAGCTATTCTATCGTTGTGTTTCTCTATCAGATCTGCAAATTTGTACAGTATGCGCGACCGCTCCTACAAAATTAAAACATAGGCAGTCATCTATGTCACATTGTCATGGTGTATATAACCAGAAGTTCTTTTATTCTTTTCAATAAACAAAGTTACATAGGCAGTCATTCTAGGCCAAGGTCCATCGTCAAAGGCCTTCCGAGCAGCTGCAACGGCACGATTAACATCTTCCATGTCTCCTTCTGCAACATCGGCTATCACATCTCCTGTCCTTGGATCCAACGTTTGAAATGTTTTACCTGCTCCATGTCATACAAACATATATGTATATTCATTAATATTACTAGCTAAAACACACTATCATTTATGATTGAATAATGAATACCTATGTAGATCATGTATAGTACCTGATGCTGCATCTACAAACTTCCCATTGATTAGAAGCTGTGTATGTTCAACTTTTACTGGGGGTGTGATTGGTTCATCCTCAATGGCCGTGGCAGTGCCATATGTTCTGCTGTGTCTTATCACCCCTGTACAATATCATCATACTACTTAACGAGACAATACTATCATATTAATCAAAATACATGAACTTAGCTTCTGATATTCTATAAACGAGAACAACAAAAACAGCGAAAAAAGAAAAAATAAAGTACTGCTGATGAACATATTTTTTGTTATAAAAATACAGAAGATACCATGAATGGTAGAAATAACAGGATGAACTCAACAAATGTATTCAGGTGATAAACAAATAAAGGACATGATAGTTAATGTCCAATATTTACACAACAAATATTTTCAGGTGCATGAAAATAAGAAATAAATGGAAAGAATTACTTGATCTTTTAAGAAATGGACTGGAAGAGAAGGAGCGTGATAACAGTGTGGAAACAATTTTGCGAGAAGATGACGCCATTGCTTTTGATTCTGTTTGTTGATCTGCCTTTGCTTCCCTTTTTTGGTTGGATTTTACTCCAGTAGAGAAGTGCAATTTGTATGATCCAACTCATGAAATTTGGTGACATAGCAAATGTACTTATGATTGGTACTGCACGTGAGCAGCTTATCTGCTAACTATTCACATGTCTGCGAACTAGTCATACTACTGTCATTTAGTGTCCTACGTATGTAGAAACTACTTTTGCGGACATAAACCACTAGACGTTTGTACATACGTTGCAGCATTCCCAACATCATTTTTGTTTAAAACGGTGGCACACAATTTTTAAACGTGAGTTTGCCTCCACTTTTCCATCAGTGAATGATGCAACAACGCTTATTTTAAAAAAAAAAAAAAAAAAAAAAACTAAACGGTAAACACCAAGTTGTATAGTGATTTTTTCTAATGTTTCCATTTCACGGGATTTAGAACTCATTTATACGTTAAACGGTTTTCAGAATTCCGTTTAACAATCGTCGTTCAAAAAAACAGTGACGATCCTCACTTTCTTCTCTTTCTCACACTGCTGCAGCGCGAATAAAAGGGAAAAAAACATGAATCATCTCCATTTTTACGCAAATTGACACTGCTGGGTATGTTGCAACCTAAGTGAGCTTATGTATAAAAGTGAAATCAATTTTAAGCATATTTTTTTAATAGCTGTTGGATTTGGTCTGCTAGACATCTTTCAGCTATCACATGATAGATGATTTTTTTTATTTTTTTTCCAATTGAAAATATCTCTTTTACCTGTCAATTATAAGCAAGTCCTCAATTTCAAATTTTGTATCACCAAAGATCCATCACCGTGGTAACTTTTAACAAAAGTGCTTAAATTATTGGATAAGTGTTGGAAGCACTCTTTGGTTCAAAATCCATTAATAAAGCTACATGCAAGTGTTACAGATTATGAGTTTTATGATAGTAGTAAAGTTGTAGAGATCATATCTGATAAATTCATAGGGCGACTCACAGTGAAAGGAGTAAAGAATAATATAAAAATACATCTTTGAAACTAAGTTGACATCATGTAGATAAATAAGTCATACTGTTATAGTACAATATGCTACTTGCTACAAGCAAATAGAGTTCTAACTTCTAGCCCTACACTATATTCCATAATATAAGTCTCTTGGAACAAGTCTAAGATGTCTATAACTGTGCAACCAAGGGAGCCGCCGTAGGGAAGCAGCTGAGCACCGCGTAGGTGCTAATTTTGCAATTCTACAATTTCAATCTTTTACTCTGCCGCTTTTTCCCTTTTCCCTTTTCACATCTAAGGCCTAGTCTGAGCAACATAAGCTTTACCTAGGATGCTAAAAAATTAGGCAATTTTGTTTAATTTTTTAATTTTGACGAAAATAAATATAATTACATCCAAAAGGCAAGGTTGTTTATTCTTTCTTTATAGTTCATCATCTTTTAGTGTAAGTTTAAAATTTAGTTATCCTTTAAAGATTTCAATCAAAATATAAAAAGATCATTCAATTAATATTCTTTTTATAATTCAACAATATAGAAAAATATTCACAAGGAGAAAAATTAAGGGTTTTAACCATAAGGACGGCCCATTAAAATTTTAATCAAAAGGACATTACACTACAATCATTTATTCGGCCGCTATTTTCTTTTCTTCATCAATCGGCTCTCGCCCATATGTCGATCTCGTCATTGATTATCAACGCCAATTTTTTTTCTGTAATATTTCGATCCCCAGCAATCATCTTCAAACATCCATACTGATCGTGACTTTTAGAATGCAAGATTGATCTCGCGCGTACTGATTTGGGAATTCGTTCACGAGATTAGGGTAAAAAGCATTTCCCAATCGATGCAAACGAGACCGAATTTGCAAACTGAATCGAATTTGCAATATGAAATATTAATCAATGAAACTGTATGAAACGACGCGGTTGATTTTATGCGCGAGAGACAATCGAGGAAGAAGATGGAAAACACACGTGATACTGGAGGAAAATGATAAAAAATGAAAATAACAAAAACTGATACCTACAGTGCCGTAAAACTGATACCCAAAAACTGTAAAAGCGAGAACAACAAAAACTAAAACCTACAATGGTATAAAACTGATACCCAGTACCTGAACTAATAAATAATACAAAAACTGATACCTACAGGGTGGTAAAACTGATAGCCATTGTAACAACCCGTATTTCTGATAACCGGTTATAACGTAAATCGAGACAGAATTTAATTTATAAATCTGAATCAAGGGAAACGGGCTATGCCATTGCGTCCGTCTCGGAAAAAAACGCGAAATAGAGTCCGAGTTTTCAAAAATCGGAGTCCGTATGACCCGATTAAAGCCCAACGAAGTTTTCAGAAAATTTCAAAGTAAAAACAGATTTCAAATTCAAGTTTGAATTTGAGAATTAGGGCAGAGGGGCGCAGGCGGGAAAATTCCCGCCAGAGTACCCAAGTCGACAGCCCTGTCGACTTGGGGTCGACTTGGTTGGACCAAAGTCGACAGCCCTGTCGACTTGGTCCAGCCGGGCAGTTCTGCCTGGTGCACCATTTTGGGTTTGTGTTGAGCTTGGGGGCCAGATTCGGTTTTAAGGGCTGAGATTGGAACTAGGGTTTAATCCTAAGGCTAGAACTAGTCCTAATCTCTATAAATAAGCCCCTAACCTAACCCTAAATCATCATTATTCATTCAAGTAACTAAACTATGGCAAAATCATTTCTCTCATGGCCTCCACTCTCTTCATAAAATTCCTAAGTCATTTCTATGAGAGATTTTCCATGCATACAAGTGTTTTCAAACTTGTATGAGCATCATTAGCTTGCATTCAAGTCAAGTTTCTATATTTGCATCATAAAGAAAGAGTTTTGATCATTTTGGCCTAAGGGTTTTTCTATTAAAGCTTGCATTTTGGGTTTAATTGGTTGCATAAGGGCTTTGTCATATTTTTGTGACTTCATAAGCATTGTAAGCCCTATTCTACTTTCATACTTAAACTCTAAAGTTAAATGTATGATATGCAAGTTTGCCATGATATGCAAGTTTACTATGTTACGTTATGCAAGTTTGATATGTTATGATATGCAAGTTTATCATGTTAAGTTGTGCAAGTATGCCATGTTATGATATGCAAGTTTATCATGTTATGTTATGCAAGTTTGCCATGTTATGATATGCAAGTTTACCATGTTATGCTATGCAAGTTTGCCATGTTATGATATGCAAGTTTATCATGTTATGTTATGCAAGTTTGAGATGCAAGTTCGTCATATGATATGCAAGTATGTTATGCAAGTTTGGGGTGATCATTTTGTTCATGTTATCATGTTATGCAAGCTTATCTTGAGTATATGAACATAAAGCTTCAAGCTTTATGCTAAAAGTTGCATTTTGGCAACATGTAAGTTATCATATCTCTTATGATAACTTGCATGTGAGGCTAAATGCGAATTTATGGCCATTTCTACATGTCATTTATCACCATGTATCACCAATATGCTAAGTTTGGTTTTATGCATGCTTTTGAGGCCTAAAAATGTAATATGCAAGTATATGAACACATGTACATTTCATATGCCACCATGTTGAACTTGTGGCTTCAACACCTTTATGTCATGATTATGCCAAGTTCCCTCTTTCTATCCTTTATGCGCTATTGCGATATGTAAGCGATGGGATTGCGTTTGGGGTTGGGTAAGCTTAAAAGACATAAAAACATAAGATTGGGAATTTACCTATTAAGTTAGGTCTACCCATTGGGAATTTACCTATTAAGTTAGGTCTACCCAATTGCTTGAAAATTTGTAATATGTTTTGGAAACATGATGGACATGACACTTAGAAAAGATAAGTGTGACCAACTCGAGGTTGGGTTGAGTTTGTAGCGTAAATCTACCCGGAACCGACCGGCTTAACTAGTTGCTACAAACAATAGGACCCAATGTGAGAAGTTGGTCATATGGTACCTTGAACCCGAGGTTAGACCAAGTTGTGGTGTAAAGCTACCCGGAACCGACCGGCTTAACTAGTAACCGCAACAAAGTCTAATGTGAGAGGTTAAGGCGCATTAATTAATTAATGCTACATGATAAGGTTAAGTAAATTTGACTTATGACACTTAACCAATCTGAACTCAGTAAATTAACGGGGTTAAGTTAACCTACACTTAACCAATCTGAACTCGGTAATTTAACGGGGTTAAGATGAACTATACTTAACCAAATCAACTCAGTAATTTGGTAAGGCTGAGAACCAATCTGATACCTGGTCTGGATAAATTAACTTGATTGATAAATAAAACGAACCTGTTTTGCGGATCTGTAGGACCCACACTAAGTTAGGCAAGTTTGTAAATCTGTTATCTGATCCGTTAGTCTGAGAACTAATCGTCTGAACTTTGTATGTCTGAACTCTGTTAATAAGTTAATCTGAATCTGATAGTCTGGGGACACAAGGGGGAATACTTGTGTCATTTGTTGTTTGGGACCCATATTAGTCAGTAACCCTTTCTGGTATCAAAACTTTGACCCAACTGTAGGTAGGGTCCGGGCACGCTTACTGAACTAATTATAAGTGGTTCATTCTGATAATGGCGATGGGTGTTGATGGTGCGTTCCAACCGGGTCATGTGCGTGCATGGATCCCGGTCTGCCTCTGAGGATGTAAGACGCCGTGACATCTGTAAATATGCCTGTGCCAATTGGTTGCCACTTTAGGGAGTGATACACCCTATCGTGGGGCCGACACAGGGTATTTGTGTATTAGGGAGCCGATCGCTTGGGTAGGATTTAGGGTACACTTAGCTCTGTCTGATTCTGTTGGTACCGTCTGTTTAGTTGGGTGGCAACACCCGTCTGTTTCTGCGTGGTACCGTTCTGTTAGGGTGGTAAAGGCCCATTATTGTTAGCATTCCGTTTCTATATTTTATCTGTTAGGGTAGTTAAGGCCCATTATTGTTAGCATTCCGTTTCTGTACTTTATCTGTTAGGGTGGTTAAGGCCCATTATTGTTAGCATCCCGTTTCTGTACTTTATCTGTTAGGATGGTAAAAGCCCATTTTTCCCAAACTCTATTTCTGTATGGACCATTCTGTTTCGTCCTGTTTCGATGTGAACATTGGGGTAACACCTAATCCTGTTATACTAGAATTGGTACCAAGAAGTTGGATCTTGATTTAAGTCAAACACCTGATACTGGGCCAAGTTTAGGCCAAGGGATAAATTCTTGATTATACATGACATGTTAGAATGCTGGTACACCGGTGGTGAAAAACCTTAAACCTGATTATGCGATGACACCTTTAGCTACCTTGTTAGTTAATCATCATGCTAGTATGTTGTTATCCTTATGTTCATCCCTGCTTCTCATGCCAGTTAACTTTATCAGTTTACATTGATTGTAGTAGGGCTTACTCAGTCTTTTTGACTGACCTGCTTTTCTTTCGCCTCTTTTCTTCCATTCCCCCCCCCCCCAGGTTCTCAGGGTGGGAATATTGGAGCTTAGCTTGGATTTCTGATCGCTTGCTTGTGGGATTTTAGCTCATGTACGGTCTTGACATGAAGCTAGCTATGGTTATCACTTATTTTGGGGATAGTACTTATGTATTTCAGTTTTTCAGTGATGTTGTTTTTATCTAGACTTGTGTATTTGGAAAGTTGA
Source organism: Allium sativum (assembly GCA_030737875.1). Lineage (NCBI taxonomy): Eukaryota > Viridiplantae > Streptophyta > Magnoliopsida > Asparagales > Amaryllidaceae > Allium > Allium sativum. Next base: position 186,651,632 of record CM060911.1, read on the forward strand.
CATTATGTTGTACCAGACTTGTTTTGAAATGGTTTGAAATCTTCCGCTGTTTTACTTATCTTATTTACTCTGTTTACATATATACATATGTTCTTGTTCTGCCTTGATATATCATTATGCATGTTTACCTGATTCAAACGCCCCTCCAAAGTCAGAGTGCTTGCAAGAGCCACCCTGGCGGAGGTGGGGTGTTACATTTGGTATCAGAGCATATGGTTTACGAGAAGGGAAAAAAAAGGTTTTTAAAACTTTTGGAAAACTATTTTCAAAACCAAGTATAAAGTATTTTCCAAAGAAATGTCTAGTTTATTTTAAACGGCTATTCCCCAAAAGCCATTAGCACAATCCTTAGTTATCTATTCTTAATTTCCTCGTCCTGAATCTATCTTTTCCTTCGTTTCAGTATGGCAGATAACTTTGTTATCCCAGAGGGAGTGCAAGTTCCTGTTTGGTATAGGAGACTTATGGAGGCTAGGGCGACCGAAGCCGGCCCCGCAAATGTTACTCCCCCTCCGGTGGTTAATGTTCCTCCTCCTCCTGTCGCTGAGGTTCCTCCTCCTCCTCCCCCTCAGCATCCTCCAGTAGAGTTCACGAAGATTTGCAAGGACTTTAAAGCAATGGGTGGCAAGAACTTTCTAGGTACCGAGACTTTTGTAGAGGCCCGGAATTGGTTGAAAGAGACCGAGGATTTATTCGCTATCTTTGGATTAGATGATCAGAGAAAGATCTTGTTGGCGGTTTGGCTTATGAAGGATGAAGCCGCTTATTGGTGGGAGATCACCACCGCGACTAGGCCCGTTGAGACTTGGGCCGATTTCAGGACAAGATTCGGGCTTAAGTTTCTGTCTTCTACTGAAGAGAATTTGCAAATGGAGAGGTTTATTGCTTTGAAGCAGGGAGACATGTCTGTCAAAGAATATGTGAACAAGTTCAATCAGTTAGCTCGTTTTGGCTTGGATATGGTGAGTACTACTCAGAAGAAGGCTCTTCGTTTTGCTAGAGGATTGAATGAGCCGTTACAGGAGTTAGCTATGTCTCACGTGCCCATGGGGGCCACGTTTGAGAGTTTGGTAGATATGGCCCTACTCAATGAAGAGAACAAGAGTGCAAAGAAGGAGGTCAAGGTGAATGAGTCTCAAAACAAGAAAACGGGGCCCAAAAAGGAAATGCAAAAGAAGGAGGAGAAGTCTGAAGATAAGAAGGAAAAGAAGTGCTTTACTTGTGGAAGCTCAACTCATTTAAACAAGGATTGCAGAAAGAGGAAGGTCACTTGCTTTAACTGTGGAGAGATGGGACACTTCACTAGGGACTGCCCGAAGAAGAAAGGGACTACATCGGAAGGAACGGTGAATACTCGCATGGCGGGTGAATAGATTAGGGCTAGAATAATTTGTCTGTAGGATGTTTAATTTTCCTTGTCTGATTTTCAGTTTGAAACTCTTTTTCTGGTATTTTGATTCTGTAATGGAAACTCGATACTTTAATGCTAGTCTTGCTTCTGATCTGGTAATAGTCTCAAACTCCCTGAGAATTATAACTCATCTGTTTGTGATAAATTGGGATTTGAGAGTATCTGTGTTGGGCATGAGGGTGACTATGACGAATACATTCTGGGTTTCTACCATGCTTAGTTTCCTAAGAATCATTTGGGGAAATCTGATCTGTACTAGTAGTCTGTAAGTATATGTACCAAGTTTTTGTTTTATTTGTACTCGCTTCCATCACTCGACTGTATCTTGTTGAGATAGGAATCCTATGGATGTAAACATGTGTTTGAGACATGTTATGTTTGATGGTTGCAAGTGGATGCAAGTGGTTGCTAGTGGTTGCTCGTGGATGCATAAACACACACTAGGCACTAGATCGGCTTGAAATACACTCTCATATTGCATATGGACGTGTGTACATTTTCAATTCTTATGGTTGCAAGATGGTTAATTCAGCACATGGATGTTGCATATGGACGAATATTTGTGCACACATATAGTATTATATGATTAGGACTATTTGCATACATAATGGATTCATTTCACTAACATACTTTGCATTGATGATCTTTGCATTAGATAAGAACATATACACACACCTTTTGCATATGTTCATACCGCGTTAGAATCTTTAAGGACAATGATTGCTCGTGAATGATGATTTGAGTAGATGGATGATGGATGGTAGGATGCGTTCTTCCTAACTTGAAGATTTCGGGGACGAAATCCTTTAAGGAGGGGAGAATGTAACAACCCGTATTTCTGATAACCGGTTATAACGTAAATCGAGGCAGAATTTAATTTATAAATCTGAATCAAGGGAAACGGGCTATGCCATTGTGTCCGTCTCGGAAAAATACGCGAAATAGAGTCCGAGTTTTCGAAAATCGGAGTCCGTATGACCCGATTAAGGCCCAACGAAGTTTTCAGAAAATTTCAAAGTAAAAACAGATTTCAAATTCAAGTTTGAATTTGAGAATTAGGGCAGAGGGGCGCAGGCGGGAAAATTCCCGCCATAGTACCCAAGTCGACAGCCCTGTCGACTTGGGGGTCGACTTGGTTGGACCCAAGTCGACAGCCCTGTCGACTTAGCTGTCGACTTGGTCCAGCCGGGCAGTTCTGCCTGGTGCACCATTTTGGGTTTGTGTTGAGCTTGGGGGCCAGATTCGGTTTTAAGGGCTGAGATTGGAACTAGGGTTTAATCCTAAGGCTAGAACTAGTCCTAATCTCTATAAATAAGCCCCTAACCTAACCCTAAATCATCATTATTCATTCAAGTAACTAAATTATGGCAAAATCATTCCTCTCATGGCCTCCACTCTCTTCATAAAATTCCTAAGTCATTTCTATGAGAGATTTTCCATGCATACAAGTGTTTTCAAACTTGTATGAGCATCATTAGCTTGCATTCAAGTCAAGTTTCTATATTTGCATCATAAAGAAAGAGTTTTGATCATTTTGGCCTAAGGGTTTTTCTATTGAAGCTTGCATTTTGGGTTTAATTGGTTGCATAAGGGCTTTGTCATATTTTTGTGACTTCATAAGCATTGTAAGCCCTATTCTACTTTCATACTTAAAATCTAAAGTTAAATGTATGATATGCAAGTTTGCCATGATATGCAAGTTTACTATGTTACGTTATGCAAGTTTGATATGTTATGATATGCAAGTTTATCATGTTAAGTTGTGCAAGTATGCCATGTTATGATATGCAAGTTTATCATGTTATGTTATGCAAGTTTGCCATGTTATGATATGCAAGTTTACCATGTTATGCTATGCAAGTTTGCCATGTTATGATATGCAAGTTTATCATGTTATGTTATGCAAGTTTGAGATGCAAGTTCGTCATATGATATGCAAGTATGTTATGCAAGTTTGGGGTGATCATTTTGTTCATGTTATCATGTTATGCAAGCTTATCTTGAGTATATGAACATAAAGCTTCAAGCTTTATGCTAAAAGTTGCATTTTGGCAACATGTAAGTTATCATATCTCTTATGATAACTTGCATGTGAGGCTAAATGCGAATTTATGGCCATTTCTACATGTCATTTATCACCATGTATCACCAATATGCTAAGTTTGGTTTTATGCATGCTTTTGAGGCCTAAAAATGTAATATGCAAGTATATGAACACATGTACATTTCATATGCCACCATGTTGAACTTGTGGCTTCAACACCTTTATGTCATGATTATGCCAAGTTCCCTCTTTCTATCCTTTATGCGCTATTGCGATATGTAAGCGATGGGATTGCGTTTGGGGTTGGGTAAGCTTAAAAGACATAAAAACATAAGATTGGGAATTTACCTATTAAGTTAGGTCTACCCATTGGGAATTTACCTATTAAGTTAGGTCTACCCAATTGCTTGAAAATTTGTAATATGTTTTGGAAACATGATGGACATGACACTTAGAAAAGATAAGTGTGACCAACTCGAGGTTGGGTTGAGTTTGTAGCGTAAACCTACCCGGAACCGACCGGCTTAACTAGTTGCTACAAACAATAGGACCCAATGTGAGAAGTTGGTCATGTGGTACCTTGAACCCGAGGTTAGACCAAGTTGTGGTGTAAAGCTACCCGGAACCGACCGGCTTAACTAGTAACCGCAACAAAGTCTAATGTGAGAGGTTAAGGCGCATTAATTAATTAATGCTACATGATAAGGTTAAGTAAATTTGACTTATGACACTTAACCAATCTGAACTCAGTAAATTAACGGGGTTAAGTTAACCTACACTTAACCAATCTGAACTCGGTAATTTAACGGGGTTAAGATGAACTATACTTAACCAAATCAACTCAGTAATTTGGTAAGGCTGAGAACCAATCTGATACCTGGTCTGGATAAATTAACTTGATTGATAAATAAAACGAACCTGTTTTGCGGATCTGTAGGACCCACACTAAGTTAGGCAAGTTTGTAAATCTGTTATCTGATCCGTTAGTCTGAGAACTAATCGTCTGAACTTTGTATGTCTGAACTCTGTTAATAAGTTAATCTGAATCTGATAGTCTGGGGACACAAGGGGGAATACTTGTGTCATTTGTTGTTTGGGACCCATATTAGTCAGTAACCCTTTCTGGTATCAAAACTTTGACCCAACTGTAGGTAGGGTCCGGGCACGCTTACTGAACTAATTATAAGTGGTTCATTCTGATAATGGCGATGGGTGTTGATGGTGCGTTCCAACCGGGTCATGTGCGTGCATGGATCCCGGTCTGCCTCTGAGGATGTAAGACGCCGTGACATCTGTAAATATGCCTGTGCCAATTGGTTGCCACTTTAGGGAGTGATACACCCTATCGTGGGGCCGACACAGGGTATTTGTGTATTAGGGAGCCGATCGCTTGGGTAGGATTTAGGGTACACTTAGCTCTGTCTGATTCTGTTGGTACCGTCTGTTTAGTTGGGTGGCAACACCCGTCTGTTTCTGCGTGGTACCGTTCTGTTAGGGTGGTAAAGGCCCATTATTGTTAGCATTCCGTTTCTATATTTTATCTGTTAGGGTAGTTAAGGCCCATTATTGTTAGCATTCCGTTTCTGTACTTTATCTGTTAGGGTGGTTAAGGCCCATTATTGTTAGCATCCCGTTTCTGTACTTTATCTGTTAGGATGGTAAAAGCCCATTTTTCCCAAACTCTATTTCTGTATGGACCATTCTGTTTCGTCCTGTTTCGATGTGAACATTGGGGTAACACCTAATCCTGTTATACTAGAATTGGTACCAAGAAGTTGGATCTTGATTTAAGTCAAACACCTGATACTGGGCCAAGTTTAGGCCAAGGGATAAATTCTTGATTATACATGACATGTTAGAATGCTGGTACACCGGTGGTGAAAAACCTTAAACCTGATTATGCGATGACACCTTTAGCTACCTTGTTAGTTAATCATCATGCTAGTATGTTGTTATCCTTATGTTCATCCCTGCTTCTCATGCCAGTTAACTTTATCAGTTTACATTGATTGTAGTAGGGCTTACTCAGTCTTTTTGACTGACCTGCTTTTCTTTCGCCTCTTTTCTTCCATTCCCCCCCCCCCCAGGTTCTCAGGGTGGGAATATTGGAGCTTAGCTTGGATTTCTGATCGCTTGCTTGTGGGATTTTAGCTCATGTACGGTCTTGACATGAAGCTAGCTATGGTTATCGCTTATTTTGGGGATAGTACTTATGTATTTCAGTTTTTCAGTGATGTTGTTTTTATCTAAACTTGTGTATTTGGAAAGTTGACATTATGTTGTACCAGACTTGTTTTGAAATGGTTTGAAATCTTCCGCTGTTTTACTTATCTTATTTACTCTGTTTACATATATACATATGTTCTTGTTCTGCCTTGATATATCATTATGCATGTTTACCTGATTCAAACGCCCCTCCAAAGTCAGAGTGCTTGCAAGAGCCACCCTGGCGGAGGTGGGGTGTTACAGCCATAAGGATGTTCAAAGAGGATGATAACAAAAAAAAATTAAAAAGCAGCATACATAATGCTATCAGTGATCATAAAAACCTAAGATCCAATTATACAGCAGCTCAATAATTTGAGGATAAAATAAAAAAAACACAATACAAAGGATTTGTATTGAAATTACAAACGATTCAGCACATTTCCATTGTATTATATACCGCTTTGTTTATCAACTCAATTCAGTTCTCACAAAAATAATATATATTCTTAATAATACCCACTGATTAAAAAAATAATAGCAATCAATTCAATTTAATTCTCATAAAAATGATATTTATTCACAATAATACCCACTGATATTAATTCATCACTAGTACAGAATGTTGCTATAATCTAATCACTTGTATCATATGATATCTACAATGATACATAACTGATGTACTAGGATACACTGTTTTCCTACACAATCTAAGTACATACAACACTGTTTCCCACTCCAAGCATGCATTCATGCATTTACTTTTACTTATACGCAATCCAGTCTTGAATTCAAGTAAATTCCAGCAGCATGCAGTATCTTCAAGTACTTCATATACAATCAAACCTGATACCAACATAATAATGTAAATTCAACTAGAAAATATAAAACTGATACCTAAAAAAAATATAAAAATGATACCTAAAAACTGCTATGATGTAAATTCAACTAGAGAATATAAAACTAATACCTAAAAAAATATAAAACTGATACCTAAAAACTGCTATGATGTAAATTAAACTAGAAAATATAAAACTAATACCTAAAAACTGCATGCTATGATGTAAATTCAACTAGAAAATATAAAACTGATACCTAAAAAAATATAAAATTGATATCTAAAAACTGCTATGATGTAAATTCAACTGGAAAGTATAAAACTGATACGTAAAAAAAAATATAGAACTGATACCTAAAAATTGCTATGATATTTTAAAGAAAAACTAATACAAAAAAAATGTTTACATCACAGTTTGATTGATTAAAATGACATAATTTCGATTGAGTTACAAAGCTAATGTAATAGTACAAGTACAGAACTAATATAGCACCAAAATTTTAAACACAAAAGCATAACACTGTTATTACAGGAAAACTTATACCGTAAAAAATGGCAAACTGATACCTAAAAATGCTACTAAATTCACCATCAGAAAAAGTAATTTCCATTGTTCATCTCTCTCGTTCAATTTTCTACGACGAAATCATGAAATCAAAAATCACGAAATCATCTTTACTGCCAACCGAATCAAAATCCGTGGCATCTTCTTGAATCGACGAAGCTTTTGAGACGATTAAATTAGAAAATCGAATAAATTGATGGAGCTCGAGAAATTCTGAAGAAGATGATGAAAACGCTAGAGAGATGGCCGACGCTGAATATCGTTAGTGGAATCGGAGAAGAACACAGCGACTAGAAGAGCGATGTGGTAGAAAATCGAACGGGAGTGAAAATTGAACGGGAATACTGTAGTGTATTGTCCTTCTAAAAAAAATATCAGACGGTTGTCCTTATGGATAAATTATAGTAGGCGGTTGTCCTTCTCATTAATTGCCCCTTCAAAATAACACAAAAAATTTATGTTTTCCAAATCTTCTTTAATAAATTTTCTATGGTTCCAAAAAAAAAAACAATAACTATTACTCATTAACTTTTCATGTCTTTAAAATATGACTTTAATGGTTTTTCCTTTCACTTTCTTATTGCACTTACTTTTACATTATGTTTTAAACATGTTTTGCATATAACGTGGTGTACTTCACTAAAACCAAAAAAATGAAAATTTTCAATATACTGTGTTTTCTGATGCCACGATTATTACCAGCAACTTAATGGAAATCTAATTGATAGGAAACGAAAAACTGATTTGCTCCACGGTTTTTATTTTAGTGTGGTGCTAAGGGCATCCCAATATGTTCTTCCTAATACCACGACTAAAAAATACCACAAGAATTAGTATTAAACTCTTCTTAATACCATACACTTAAAAAATAGGGGCTACCACACTGCTTTACCTTATTTCTATTTCGCTCGATATTCGTTTGTCCTCATTTGTAAAATCGACCAACGAGCTAAACCCTAAATCTATAATCAATCAACGAATTTGACGCCGCAATATACAAAAGTCGTGAATAAGGTTTGAATTAAACAAACTAGAAAAGGAAGTGAAAGATTAAGGTTTTCAGATCACCAAACAATTTAGAGATTACGGTACAAATTTGAATTTTCCCGCGAGAGATGCGAAGAAGATAACGATTTCGAGAGATTAGGGTATTTATATTAGCCTGGTATGTGATTAGTTCGACAAATAATGATTGAGTGAGAGATTGGAATAGAGAGGTAACGTGGTATTAGGAATCGTACAAAATTTAATAAGTTTTATTTTTTTAATTGCGGTATTAGGAAGAACATATTGGGAAACCCTTACCACCACACTTATTTTAAAAGATTTATTAATTTACGCATTTTCAAATATTTTGAATTCCTAAAAGAAAATCATGCCGAGTTTAATGGCGACCTCGTTAGATACTTCTTCTGCTCCACCCACTTCCACCGCCTTCGACGTCGCCTTTCCTCCTCTTCCCTCTCGCATTTCTCCTCTGATTCTCCTTGACCCTCCTCCTTTTGGAGTTAATTCCTCTACTACAAATCCTTCAAATTCAAATCTTGAAGCCATTCTTTCAAATCCAATTATTTCTTTATACGATACCAAAATCCAAGCTAACTCGACATCATTTCCTAGCTCTACTAATCCCAATCCTTCGAAGTACTCCTTCCCATCTTTTACGAAAGTTGACTATGTGTCGCTCTTCAATTTGCTTCCTTGGAATGCAGGTTCTTTTAAACCTCTTCATTTTGAGATTGCGCGTGGTGGTGTGCCGAAGAAGCCATGGGATCTGGTTAAGCAAGAAGGTATGAATTTATGTAGTAATCACTTAGTGGGCTTCTTCTTGGACGGATTGTCTTACTTATCTGTAGTGAACTTCTTGAATCGTCATTGGAAGCTACATGGTCAGGTAGATATCAAATTAGATGGTGTTCATTTTCATTTTCTTTTTTCAAATGATGATGATAGAGATATGATACTTAAACCTGATTCGATTTTCATTCGAGGAAAAATGTTCATTGTAACAAAATGGGATCCATCTATTGGAAATGCTCAATCGCAGATTAAAAAGGTGCCAGTGTGGATTTAATTTTATGAAATTCTGCTAATTCTTTAGACACTTATTGGTATTAATTGGCTTGTGTGTCATGTGGGGAAACTCATTTGCTTTGATACTAGTACAGAGAAAATGCATAGGTTTAGATAAGCTAAGGCTTTAGTAGAAGTTTTTTGTGATTTTGAGTTGCCAGCTTGAATTGTAGTTGATGGTTTGGGTAGTAAATGTCCACCTGTATAGCTAGCATATGACTAGAAATCGAGAATTTATTCATTTTGCAAAGTTTTTGGTCAGGGTAATGCATCATGCGGGTTTAAGCCCAAGAATGATTTGAGTGTAGATAAACAGTTTGAGGTGGTTTTTGATGATCCTTATATTAGGAGCAACATTTTCGTTGATCAGTAGAATAAAAAAGAGATCAATTATACTTCTCAGAATGAATGGTTTAATGTCAACTATCTGAAAAAGAAAGTGGGAGAAAAAAAGTTAATAGTAACTTGAACGAAAAAGTTACCAAAGTAGAGGAGGGAGGATAGGGGAATCAGTTTGATGTTTTAGGTAATGATGGTTCAAAAGTTGGTGCAATGGCAATAGAAATCTTGATGTTAATGGTTTTGAAATGGGAAAGGACAATGAATGTAATAAAGGGGCTAATATAGTAGATCAACCAGGATTGGAAACAACTATGAATTCAGATGATAACCAGTTTTCTCATGGTAATAATATTGAAGTAAATGCTACTCATGTTTGTAATTCGAGTGAAATATCACTTGATGTTAATGGCATTAACAACAAAGCAAAGGATACTACTAACTGCATTGATAATAAGGATACTGATTTTGGTTTAGGTAGTTTGTTTGATGGAGATGTTTCTATGCATACTATTTGGAAAGATAAACAGGTTTTGTCTGATCTACATGGTGCAAACTCAATCTTGCTAGTTTCTCCAAATTAGCCATTTACATCTAAAGCTCCGATTTCATCTACTTTTACTCGTGATAAGTCTGCTTTGTCTTCGTTATCACGATTAATAGGAAAATTTTGGGCTGATGCTGAGCAGAATCATAATAATGGATCCTCTGAAGTGTTAATATCCAAGGGTAATGAATTTGAAGCAGTAAATACTAAAATTTCGTCCTCTAATGTTTATAATGCTTCTGCACTTCATCACCGTATTCACATTTAACGATTTCCCCTCACATTGTTTTGCCATGTCATCTAAATCACCATCTATCTCTATGCCATCTTCTTCTGCACCTACAAAATTGCTTCTAAGAATGCCAAAAGACTAGCTAGAAGGAAGAAGGCAACTGAGAGTGTTGATGATGATTTGGATGAGGGGATAAATTATACGCTAGAGGAGTTTCTTCCTGATTCTATGAAATTTCCGCCAAGACATACCAAGAGGAATCCAATTTAAATGCTAAACGGGTCTGGTGCATGTTTAGAGCACTTGTTATGGTACTTTCAAGCGTGCCTACTTGTTTTGTTCAGCTGGTTATGTTCTTTTTGTGGTTTAGTTTATATACTCAGATTCATATTTGTGGTTTTTGGAATCCTTTCCCTTGTCTTCGTATTGTCGTTATGGATGATGAAACTTCATAAGATGGATTTCTTTAATAACTATAGTGAATAAGCTATCATGGCCACGTGGGATTCAGTTGTTGTGCATATGTTCAGATACTTTGGCTTATGAGTTGTATTTCATGCTAAATGAAAGTTGCTGCATGGCTTCTTTTTGTGGAGATGATATGTTCCTTAATATGGTAGCTGGTGGTCTAGTTGACATACCCAGATTCTTTTTTGTGGTTCTTGGCATTCTTTCCCTTGTCTTGGGTATTGTCGTTATGGGTGATGATGCGTTCGAATATTGTTTCCCTTGATTAATAAACTATTATGGCCATGTAGGATTCAGTTGTTGTGCATGTGTTTGGATATTGGAAACTCCTTCAGAAGTTAATTTTGGCAATACTCTCTTGTCAGATGCAGTGGTATAATGGCTAATTGAGATGGTTAGTAGTTGCGTTTTGATAAATAACAATTAGTGATTTTTGCAGTATTGAGCTTTTTTGGGTTTCTTTTGTATTTATTCATTGTTTATTCTCAATACAGTTTTGTTGTATCATCGTATGTTTTGTATGATAGTGTATAGTCAGTGTAGTATATTTGTAATTACCATGTAATTGTTCTTGTTAATAAAATTTACTTGCCTTTCAAAAAAAAATTTGAATTTTTGAGCAATTAATCTTGGAGATATAAACTTTATTTGAAGTATTTTTATAAAATAAATGGAATTTTGTGAGAAATAAAATGATTTATAGGAAGAAAAATTGGAAACAAAAATTGTTTATTTTTTTGTCATAGCCGACCGGTTTTTACAGTGTTCTATAACACTCTTTTATTATGAGTAGTAATAAAATTACAATATGGTACAGGTGACTAAAGTTAGCAGTCAGCTAATTCGATTTTTAAGGTGGATTGTCCATCGCATACAACATTTAATGTGGGTTGTCCACTGTATCTATACAAGATTACAGAACATGAGCTAGCTAATATACTAGATTACTATACATCTCCATGCAAGGAGAGAATTACATTTCAGGTACATTCTACACAAGGAGGGCAGTATATACGTTAACACAAGGCAAAAAAATAAAACCAAAGTACAAAAGTACCAGGAGCTATAAGAACAATGTTGCATAGTGAGAACGTGGGGTACTGTCATGTAGGGTAGCACGTTGCTCCATGGTTTGAATTGACTAAACAATGCACAGGGCTCAAGAAACATGGGGCTAGCCCAATGTCATAGAGCACCCAAAAAACATTGTAAATAACATAGGTGAGAGCAAGCTCTTCCATCCTCTGGATAATATAGGCCGTACATGCAATAAGTACAACCTGGAGAACTGCATGGAGACATCGGCGAGACGAGAGCAAATCTCTTCCATGTGCTAATGCCAAGCAGAACTCCAAGCATGAATTAAAAAATAGCACACATAGAAAGGCCCAATGCGATACTACAGTCCTGGATAATCCAAGTTCCAACACCTATCTCTGGAAAGTTGTGCACAAAGCATCACCATGGTACCAGCGAAAAGCATCAGAGAGGTCAACCAAAACTATAGAACACACATAAATCAAAATACCCAAACTTCCATGAGGAAGAACTCTCACAAACAGATCTACGACTTCATACCATACACAGCTGCAAATTGACTCCAACAAGTCGAGACACCAAGAGTACATTGAAAATCGAATGTAATAATAAGAACCAACACTACCAACATCGCAAGGTTTTAACAAGTCGCGAATCGAATCACTCCACCGGAAATTACTGCACTTCAACATAACACCACGCCGAAGACAACCTTCAAGTCAGAACAAGTCAAAACCAAATTGTTAAATAACGGGGCAAGGCTGGTAGTTGCCAGTAAGGCCACCGCATTTCGATTGGAGGGCTACAAAAGTAGGTATGGAGAAAGAAAGTTTGAGAGAGGATAAGAAAAATCGAAAATTTAGGCAAGTAAAGGTTCAGATATGGAATTAAAATCGGTCTCGATATGTCGACCACGCAGTTGAAAGCAAAATATAGTGGAAAGGATAGAGTTTAGAGGCGGTCGAGAAGGGGATAAAGCGTTGGCGAGAGAGGGAAGGAGATTAGCTGAATTAAGAAGAAAGGGAGGAATATTCTGTCGCCATTAACGGTCGACATATCGAGAGGAACATAAAATATTCTTAAAACAAAAATTGTTTTGAAAATGATAATGAATACTTTCAAGAGTAATAGAACGCATGGAATTTTTATGAGCATAAATTATGGGTTTTTAATGACATTTCCAAAATTAAAATTCCTTTATGTGGTGAATATGTAATTAAAAGGAAATTTTAAACTGGGATTTTTGATTATATAAATCTATTTATAATAGTTTGACATGATTTCCATTTTTATATAATTATTGGCTCAAAATCTAAATATTTAATGAATTTGTATAACTGAAAAATTTTAATAATATCCTTGAAAAAGATTTTATTTTGTTATAGTGTTTGTTTATATAAATAGGATTTGAGACAAATTTTCCAAAAAAAAAAGAAAAAAAATTTGGTGTATGAATCAATTTTGAACTATTATTGGATGCTTTTAAGACTATTTTAGTAAATTCATTTTTCATACACACACACACACACACACATTTTGATGACTCAAAATCGATTTATTGATATTACGAGCAATTAGATATTTGAATATATAGTGATGGTTTTGAATTATAAACCATGGTTTGAAATAAAAGGAACAACATCAACGATTTATAAAATTATTTTGAAGTATTACCTTTGTTATAGAAAATAGATTTCGCTTTATAAATTGATTTTGGGAAGTTCTAAATATATGCCTAAATGGATTTCGAAATGAATTACATTAACAGTTTTTTTTAGGATTACATGAACAATGTGAATATATTATTCAATGTATATACACACCGACATAAAAGTGTTTTGATGATCTTTTTTATTTTCCTAATGTTAATTAGATTAAAGAAATTTTATTATGTTTTACAAATATAATATTTATTGCTTTATATATTTGAATGTTATGGTAATTTTCATTTTATGAGGAATCATGATGAGTGAAGTTATAATGCAATCTAGTATGTGATATTCAATGATATTTCTATTGTTATTCTTTGGACCCGTTATTCAAAACACCGAAGGAGTAAGTGTGGTATTTCTATATGCCTCAGTCTCCCACACCCCCATACCATTATCACGCGCTCTATAGCGGCGTCAGAGCAGATTGTTAGATCTACTTGACATACTCTTTATCTTATCTGAGATTTGATGTAGGCTGGTTGTCTATCGCCTTCTCTTTAGGTGTTTATTTGTTCGGTTTTGATCTTGATGGCGAACTTCCTTTTATGGAACGGTCGAGGTATTGGTAATGATGCGTCGGTAGCCAAGCTCAAGCGCATTGTCAAGAAGCATTCTATCTGTTTGGTTGCACTTCTGGAACCACTAGTGGGTCCAGGATCGATCACCTCTCTTGCCTTATCCCTTGGCTTTGGTGTTGCCTTAGCCAACGTTTCTGACAAGATTTGGATCTTATGGTCCAAAAGGCATTGTCGTTCACCCTATCTTCGATTCAGATTAGCTGTTATCGATGGCTTGTTCTATCCCCTCGTTCTCTTCATCTTTTTTGGTCTCAGTGGTTTACACTAAGTGCGACATGATTGAGAGACAAGCCCTATGGTCCGAAATCCTTTCTCTGTTCATCTTGGGCTTCTCTGTTTCTATTTTGGGTGGCAGCTTTAATGTTGTTGCCAGCCAAGCAGAAAAGCGTGGAGACAATGCCGTAAATAGCTTGGCGGTTGCAGATTTCAATGCTTTCATCGTCATCTCGGGTCTCTCTAAAGTTCCTTTTGTCGGCTCGGCCTTCACTTGGTGTAACAACCAAGAAGGCCCAAACCGGATTCTCTCTAGACTGGACCGAGTCTTCGCCTCTGAAGGATGTTCCCTTCACATTCACTATCTCTCATATGCATCGAACTTTTTCCGACCATGCTCCTATGATTCTTAGTTGTTCCCCCCTCTCTCTATCTGGCCCTTCCTCCTTTAGGTTCCATAGTATGTGGAGATCTCAACATTCTTTCCTCGGTATTGTGGAAGGTTCCTGGGTCTCCCCTATTAGTGGTCCTCCTTGTGTGGTTTTCTCTCATAAGCTGAAGCGTCTTAAGACGTGTCTTAAGGCGTGGAATCTGCTAGTTTTCGAGAATATATTCGACCGCGTTAAGTCGGCCGAAGAAACTCTTATTTTAGCGGAAGCATCGTTCGATGAGGAGCCCTTTGCTGCCAATAAGGAGGCCTGGACATTGGCCCAGCTTGCCCTTTCGTCTAAACTCGTATTGAACAAGACCATCTTTGCCAGAAAACGAGGATCAAATGGGTTGTAGAAGGTGATATGAACTCCAGATTTTTCACTCGTCTATTCGTAAAAAGAATAATCTCTTATCCATTCATCAGATCCGCTGCCCTGATCTATCTGTGGCTTCTTCTCCGAATGAAGTCAAAGATACTATTCTGTCCTACTTCCAGTCCTTCCTTAGCTCTCCATCGATCTCGATTTCAGACCCGTCGCATTTTTCTTTCATTCCTAAACTAATTCTCCCGTCGGATAGCTCTGACCTTGTCGCACCTCCTTCTTTAGAAGAAATATGTGCTTGCATATTTGCTCTAAGCAAGGGCAGTGTGAGTGGGTCTGAAGGCTTCAACGGTTTTTTTAAGGAGTGTGTAGCATATTATTCAAGCAGACTTTTGCCTCGCCATCCAATCCTTCTTCTCTGGTGGAAGCCTCCCTTCGGGGTGGACTTCCATGAACCTGGTCCTCATCCCAAAATGTGATCAACCTAGCTCTTGTGCGGATTTCCGTCCAATCAGCATATGTAATTTCTCTAACAAGGTCATATCCAAGGTTCTAACCACTAGATTAGCACCTTTTCTCGAGCGTCTTATTTCCTCTTTGCATGCCGGGTTTGTTAAAGGACGTTTGATCACTGATAACGTTCTGTTAGTCCAGGAGCTGATTTCACAGATCGACAAGAAGGTGTGAGGGTCTAATGTCCTCTGTTGGGTACAACAATGTGTTATATGATTTTTGTTTGATGATAACAAACATATAATATTATTTGAATGTGTTCGTAACTATACTATTTTATATTTCATTTCATAGAAATAAATATTTATTGAATAATATACTATTATACACAGTTCACAGTATATTTATTTAATAAATATTTTATTTCAAAATCTGAAATAGTACAATCTTTTATAACTTCACTATTTAAACACTTCACATGAATTTGTAAATAAACTGAATACGATAGACAAATTTGTTTGAACACAATGAAATAATATTTTATTCAAATTCGTTTATTACAAATATCAGTATAAATTTCTTTTTATGTATATCAGCTCCTCACTACATCACTCATCACTCTATACAATTCATATTTACATACATTTTCATATTGACTCATATTCAGACACTTGTACACTCATTCACTGTCTTCTGTCTTCACAGCTTTCAGTCAGCCATCTCTTCATACCTGTCACAAATAAAAAAACCCACATAGTACACTGCAATAGAAATAAAACTGAAGTGCATACAAATTTAAATTTTAGTTGCCTCAGAATTTTGATGTGTTTCTCATCATTTTTCTAGACTTGGTCTGATATGTAGGGACAGGAAAAATTGTCTGATGGCTGCATGTACACACGTGTATAAATATACATGTGTGCATTGCCTCGCCAATCAGTATACTGTATAGCAACTGAGGAGTAGCCACGTGGACCATCTCGACTCAGTGCAACTATAATCAATATGGTCGAGGCAAACCAAAAACAGCAATGAAACAACAAAGCAACATTCAATTTTTCATTGGTCAGGCAAGTGTGTGAGTAGAGCATAATGGAAGCTTCAACAATATGGCCAACCAAATGATACATGTAAATCAAACAGCAAGATTAATGTGCAGCAGCTTAAATGTGATCAAGACTATGTGGAAAGATGGTCACACAACAAACTGAATGAGCAATGAAGTCTAATGCTAACATATGGATGAAGCCATTCAAGTATACATAACATTCCAGTCCAAGCGAGTGTAGTGAATGGAACATATTCAATTTCAAGTGCAGATATACAGACAACACAAACCAAAATGGACACGGCTAATATAAATGATCAGAGAGGGTGCATACAGTATTTGGATAGATGTAGCAATACATAGTGGTGTACATAGCAGTATGTCGAGACTGCTCTACAATCATGGTTGAGCACAGAGGTAAACAGGCATGAATACATGATACAAGTTTCACAAGGCAAAAAGGTTCATGGGTTCAGCATGTCAAAACAACAAATGCAGTGTAACTTGGTGATGATGAATCAAGTGTAGGAATGCAAATATACTCCAAGTTAGTTAACATGGTGTAGCAAGACAAATACATGGGAGCAACATGTACATGGTCAGTGGATCACAAGTGTATGGTGCATGCTCAAGTACATATGCAGGTCAAGGTAGCCTACACAATGGTGTATTCTGAATGGAAGTATGGATATGCATGGAAGAATACACAAAGCAACTTCAAAACATGAATGGCATGATGCCAGATCAAAATTCAAGTGTGTACATAGAATTTTCATAAAACATTGTGAAGCAGCATGGTGAAATATAGCACACATAATCAGTGCAAATGCCAAGGTATTATATGAAAGCAACATGTAAGTATTGTGATCAAACAGTACGGTGGCATACAGTGGGACAAATCAACATATACATTTCTAGTAAATGGATCAAGTCAAGCATTCAAGTGTTAATCAAGCGTACAGTGGTGCAACAAATAGTACAACAAGAAAAACAGGGTAGGAGCTGTTATCAAGCATGCCAAATGCAAAGGAATTTCAAGAGTAATACCAGTCTGTAAGCAGTTCAAGACCAATCGTGCCAAGACCTAAAATTTCAAAGGCAATATCAAACACGCCGAATACCTCAAAGAGCAGTATCAAGTATTATATCCGTTCTTATCAGTTCAAAATCAAGGAAAATAAATGTTGAAAAAGTCAACCAAAAAATGTTGACTTTATCTTAGAAAAACTATTCAAGGATGAAATCGATCAAGACCAATTCAAAGTTCAAAAGCCTCACGAAAGTTTTCAAAAATTTATCTCACAAATTAGTTCCAAAAATTAAGGGATTAACTCAAAGCTGAAACACTCAAGACTAATTCAAAGCCGAGAAGAATTCAAGCCAAAATTTACTCAAATATCACTACCAAGTCTAAGCTGAAATCAGAGATTTTTATGGATCAATAATCCTATATAAACACCAAACATCACTGGCAATTATTCAACGAAACCAAAATATCACAATTTCCAGCAGAGATTTAAAATCGAATAACTCACAATTTCTCATGGTTTCGATCGCCAGACAGAGAGGATTGCCCAAATCAGACCGATATAGAGTAATATCAAATTCAAGCATTAGAAAGTTATTCCAAAAAAATTATCAATCGATCGATTTAGGGATTTGAAGAAACCATAGCAAATTTCTAGAGCCGCCATATTTCTCAACAAAGTAAAGAGAACGGGAATAAGGAGATCGGGTGCAACGCATTTTACAAAGGGCCGACCAAGCCATCTTTAAAGCAAAAGGGGATAACCCTTTATAATTTAACTCCTAGGGTTTCTCATTGTTTTTATTTTATTTTTGTATTGTTTTTGAATTTGTGTTATAAACCATTTGAACAGTTTCTAGGTCTGTAAAATCTAGGAGAAACCAGTTAGGGTGTTAACTGGTAGTTTACTAGAGTCTGTAAAAACTAGGATTACTGGTTACAGGGTCGTAATCAGGGGAAATCTGGTTTCCGGAATAGAAACCAGTGCAGGGTTTTGAGCATAGGGTTAAGAACAGTTGGGAGCGAGTGTCGCGAGTTTATAGGGGATTGTAAGCATAGAGATTGTTTTAACTCCTGGTAGAAATCTTGGGGAATGCAGCAGTAAGCAGGGTTTTGACGAAGCTGGGTATATCTGCGTTATTTATTTTCTGCATTTACTCTGATTATTATATGTGTTGTTATTATTTAATTATTCAGTAAAAACTGCAATAAACTCTATTTACTCCCCCCCCCCTCTAGTGTTAATTTAGATCCTACATCGTTAGCAAGCTAGATATGGCTAAGCCTAATGACCGCTTGTCGTGGTTCTTCATCATCAAGGTTTCGAGGGCTTTCGGGTTCCCGGAACCCCTTATCGATGTTGTTTGGAGGCTTGTCTCCAACTTCTAGTTTTTCGTTCTCATCAACGGATCAGCCTCCAGTTATTTCAGGTCCGGGAGAGGTCTTCGTTAGGGAGGCCCCTCCCCCTATCTCTATTTGTCCTTGCTGCGAAGGCTTCCATTCGAGATTTACATTATCTGACAATATCAGGGCAGATTCAGAAGTTCGACATCCCTAGAGGCTGTCCTTTTATCTCTTTCTTATCTTTCGTTGACGACATCACCATCTTTACTAATGGTAGTCGTCGGTCTATTCATAGCCTTTTGGAACTTATTCGGTAGTATGAGAGATGCTCCGGGCAACTCGTTAACTCTTCAAAAAGATGCTTCGTTCCCGCGAAGGACCTGCCTCCGTTCAGATCTTCCTAGATCGAGACTTCTACGGGTTTCAAAGCGGCCTCGCTTCTGCTTCCTTACCTTGATATTGTTTTGTATAAAGGCAGGAAACTCAACGCCATTTTCAATCCCCTAACTGATAAATTCAAGGGTAAGATCATTCGGTGGAATGCTTTCCTACTTTCTCAGGACGGAAGAGTGGTCCTCGTTAAGTTTGTTCTTGACTCTATGGTCTCACATCTTTGCTGCTACGTCTCCTACTGCTTCCTTCTTCCGTGCTCATCGTTCCTTAGCTTCTTCCTTTTTCTGGGGATCCAAAGATGACGTTTCTCGCCCGACTGGATCTCTTGGAACTCCATTTGTCATCCCAAAAGTGAGGGAGGCCTGGGCCTCCGGAATCCTAAGGACATCTGTTTGGCCTTCGCATGTAAAATTTGGGCGAGGTTTGGAGCGAGCAACTCCCTCTGGGCAACGTTCCTCCACGCCAAGTACCATAGGTTGGCAAGTATGAATTACACCGCTATCCCGTCCTACACTAGTGAGACGTGGAAATGGATGCAATTTGTTAAGGTCTTAACGGATGCTCATGGGGGTGGTCCCATTTGGGACGGAGGTCCCTTCTCGCTTATGATGGCATGGAATTCAGTGCGGACTCCTGGCCCACGTCTCCATATTTTCTCCTTCGTCCAGGATGTCCGTATTCCACTGAAGGTCTCTCTGTTTATATGGAAAACCTTACATAATGGTTTACCTATAGATGAAAACCTTCAGCGAATAGGCATTCTTTTCATGTCTAGATGCAAGTTCTGCTGTTCTTGATGCTCCGAATCTGCTTTTCATTTGTTGTTCTTTGGGTCTTATGTCAGGGCTGTCTGAAATTACTTCGGGAATTTGATGGGCTGCCGAGGTAGTGCTACCTCGATTGAAGATCCATTGAAACTCTGGTGGTCCGGCGTCTCAGGTAAATCTTTACGATCGATCCTTCTTAGTCTGGTTCCATGTCTGATCTACTGATACATCTGGTGCTCGCGGAATAAGGCATTATTCGATGAAGTGTCTATGGACTCTCCTACCATTATCCGGAAAGTTAGGAGCGGTGTGTTTCTAGTATTGCGTGGTAGACCTTTCAGAGGTGTCTTTGGTTCCTGCTCTAGAAGATTGGTTGTTACCTTTGATATTTCATCGGTAATGAACACTCTCAGGGCGGTTATTGGTTAATTTCTTGCTTTTGTGATTCTGTGTCCATCTTATTTTATCAGTTACTCTCTACCCGCCCCCCCTTTCAATCTTATGTCATTTGCTAGTTGTGCAGATATTGGGTTATAGGTTGTGGGATTTGGTTTGCTTGGAGCTTCTCCATTCTAGGTGGACTGCCTGGAGCAGGAGCATCTAGAGCCTTTAGTGGATCAATAGCTTGGAAGCTTTTCAATGCCTGTGCTTGCCTCCTTGGATTAGTTGGACTTTGTGGCCAGGGATTTATCATGCTCTGGGCCATCATACTGTTTTTCTCTATCTTCGCAGTTGCATTTCTAAGAGGCCTGATGCTGGTGTGTTGCTTCAACTCTGTAACAAACCAAAAATTTTCGATCATGATTATAGATACTAATACATATCCTGTATCGCATATCCATCTAATCAAGCACCAAAAATTACCAGATCATTAATAGAAAGAAGTTAGAGGGTGAGAAATAGAAAGAAAGAAAGTTAAAATAGAAGAAAAAGAAGAACTGAACACAACAGAAACAGAGTATCACGAATCTCATAGAAGGACTGAATAAAATATATTATATAAAAATATTTGAAATACAAAACTGGTATTTGCACTTATATACATCATCAGAGTACAACTCATATGCAAAACAGCAAAAATAAACTATATATATCTAATGTTGAAGCTTCGTGGTCCAAGCTTCTTCAAGTGAATTCGAAAAATCCTGAAACCACTTGACTGCCCATACAAATTTGGCACCCAAGAGTTTAGGGAAAACACATAAAAATAAACTCTGGGTCAGTCATGGACTGGTGTGAGTAAACGGTTTTAAAATAACTTGATTTAACGTTCAAAAATCCTTTTGAAAGAAATGATAATCGTAAGACCGATCCACGCATAAATACGGATGGTTTTTACCTTATACCTTACGATAACCCAAAACATTTTGAAATCATATATATCATTTGATATTATAATAATGCCTAATACAAATAAATAACAATCTAGCGGAACGCTTGCATCTCACGCTCCACATATGTAGTATACAATCAAAACCGCGGGCACTTATTGGAGACTGGATTCCGATTATGACAAGGTATGGAACCACCTGTCGATAGGGTAATACACTGGGTTCAACAAGAACGTCTTGCAACCCGGCCCACACATGACCGACCACTCATTTTGAAAGAGTGTATCGAATGTATATCACCAACGGTTGGGCTCAAACCACCGTTTCCCGAAAAGGAACAACATCGAAATATATTAAAGAAGGAAATGAATTTTCTCCAGATAGGTGATTATACACCCTAATGGGAGCGATCCACATAGCCATGCTGCCTTCCTGATTTTTGTCATTTTCCGGGTGATGAGGCTTGAGGTTAGAATTTACCTTTTGAACATCTGATCACCATTTACTTTGAATGCCACATTGTCAGAGCCATCAAATCACTAATTGACATCCACAGTTATACCCTGGATGTAAAAGAAGTGCTCTTCCTTGCCATCAACTTGGTATATTTGTAAAAATCAACATACGTGGTTTTCAAATAATACTCTGTCAAACATTCGTCCATATAAGTCATCCAGGAACAGGATGAATCGAAGGCACTCTCCTACTGCATCCAATATAGGAATCACCAATGGATCAGTGGCGAGTAGTACTTGCAAATTCGGAGATTTCACTCACGACAAAATCATTGCTGAGGTATCTCTGGGTGTTAACCAGGGAATTTCAACAAGTGGTTCTTCTGTTCATGAAGATCTACGGTCTTCAATTATTTGAATCGTATAATCGTCCTTGAAGTTAGTCTACGTAGAGTCGGTTCGAAGTGGTTTTGGGTCCAGTTCGCATCCCCATCTCTTCGAACTAACACGTAAGGAATATTTATTTGATAGTTGGTGTTTTAACTATCAAATTGTAATAGTGTAACCAAATAAAACTATTTAATTAAATCTATTTCATAACATGTCAAGTCAATGAAATTAACTTATGTAACATCGTTTCTAATTTCAGAACAATAATCAACACAAGACGATTAAAATATAATAAAATGTGTCAATGTTTTATTTTAACTCATTTATATTCGGTTTATTACTTCATAGCACAACGGATGATTAACAATAGTTATTTAACACAACATTAACATCCAATACTAATTCGACATTTTATTTCAAAATAGTTGAAATATCTGATCTTGGAGAACGACTTATTTCACAATACTTATTTATCAAAATCTATGGAAATAGATTAATCGATTATATTATATACTTCTTTTTTTTTTTTTTTTTTTTTTTTTTTTTGGCAAAGCCGACCGGTTTTTATAGTGATGCGTAACACTTTTTATTAAAAATTAAAAATACAATGATTACAGGTGATATACAAAGCATATATCAACTAATATCATCCACGCATGGCAATGATAACAAATACATTAAAAATACATCTTTCAATTCATGACTAAATTCATAGCTCACCTACGTGTAGCCTCATAATGAATACTCAATATATTATATACTTCTACTTTTACTTAATATTATATATATATATATATATATATATATATATATATATATATATATATATATATATATAATGCAGATTCAAGCTCATGTTTATGCGTTGACGTATATTCTGTAATTACGAAGAAGTTCAGTAGCTTCTCGATCCTTTTGATTTACTGACATATTTTTTTTAATCTTCTAATTTAAAATTTGATTTAATCACTAACATGAATTTCCTTGATCTATTGCAGTCCAATGTGCACGCACATACATTTATTTTATTTGTCGTTCACTGTAAGATATTTAAGTGAACTTCGCGTTTCTTAAATATGTATATATATATATATAGGGTTTAAAATTTAAAATTTATGAACAAACATTATTATTTTATAAAACAAAAATGAACGTTTCAGGCCGATGCCTATTGACCCGCAACTAGCCCAATCACGAAAATGCTATTCCCCTGTATCCTAATTTGCCCCATATCCTTTTTACTACTTCCCTTGTTTCAGGTGAATGCTTCAGAAAAACCTTTATCTACCCTACGAAAAATTACATCATCATATTCACATTATTTTGCGTGAAATCCTTTCTGTCTTTAGTTAGGTATGTCTTGATGTATTTATATCAAAGCTCTCATATGGATAAATTTGTATCCATCGGTTTGCAGTATTCCCATACCCACCAACATTCCTTGAATACTGAAGCAGCATTCTTCAATTTCCTGCTGTCCCCCCCTCCCAGAATCCATTTGGTTCCTGCTTTGATTACATTATTAGTTTAAGGTTAACAACTATGTTTTAAAACATATGAACCCAGATTTCTTTCATCAACTTTTAAAGTCTATTTTAATAACTCATTCTCTGATTTTGAATTCTAATAGTATTAGACTTGTGCGTTTATATGATGATGGCCATGCCTTGATAACTACGTATTAAAACAATTATTGTTGCTTTCTGATCTTGTTTGCAGAGTTCAATATTTCACTGATGGATTGAAAGGGAGATGACGGCATCACCCGTTGTTGCCTCATAATAGTAAATACATATATATAGTAACTAACAAGTAATAACTTATACTGATCCTTCATGTCTCTGTGTATGTCTTTATGTATGTTTCCACACGGTCATCTCGCGCCGCCAAGTCCTCCATGCAGTCATCACCAGATCCTTGCCAATCGAAGTTGACCCTACACTCTTTCAAAACCCCAGATGCGATCCCTTTGTTGTCAGAGTTGGTGGTGCAATTTGCTATCGATAGTGGTATAAAAATCAACTCATAAATTCTGATATTCTTTTATTCTTGAACTTTAACATGTAGGGATCTTAGTTTGTATTTTTCCCTTGACCTCCATCTCAAAACGCTCCTCAAGACCCAGTACCATGACCCACGGCCTTCACCCTTGCCGTGATTTGCTCAAGATTCATTTTCCGATCAGTAAGGAAATTCTCACTCATATACGTTGCTAAAAATTTATGAATTAATCCATACCCTTAAAACGAATAATAGTGACGATTGAAAATTCAAGATTTTATTTTCTCCTTACTGAAATTTAGTGATTTCAGTTGTCATATGTTTGTTTCAGGGTAAACAATTTTTTTTTTAAAAATATATATTTAAACCATTTATGAACATATATATTTCATGTTAAACACTAAGCTTAGTTCACAGTAGAATTTGATTGTTGATTTTCCAACACTAGAGGATGAATATATCCCACTGTTAACACACTTACAGTTTTTCAACTGTTTCAAATGTTCAGATCACGCAATTATAGCATGGTCATATAAGGTTATAATCAATAGTTGCTATCTGTAGCATATATATGCATTTAATACACAACAACCTTAAATTAGATCTGGGAGGAAGAAATTTAAGAGTTTACTCACAAAACTATGGTCACTGTCTTTTGCTATCCATTTTCCCAGGCTGCAGGTTTTGCTCTAGGATTCACGACCATTTTTAGCTCAGGTATGTGCTCTTAGTTTAAATTTGTTTTCAAGGTAATCAGTATGTAAACTTGTGTAGTTTGCATGTGTATTTATAGATAGAAAACCGTAGGCTTTAAGTAAGGGAGGTGTTGAAAGGAACAGGGCGTATTTGCAGCATCTTATATGTGACTGAAAGGAAGTGTTGTTTAGTTTATTCAAAATCGATTCTCTCAGACTAGAAGTGCATAACTAGCTCTGTTTTGATGTACACATATGAGTGTACAACCATATGCAATGGCTTAGAGGCTGGACTGTTTTTGTATAGAAAGTGTGTAGGCTGGTTCAATGATGTGAGGGTGTATGTATATTTCAAAGTTCACCATTAAACAAGATCGTATAGATATGCAGCTGCAGTATTATGTTGTCTCATCCATTGTTGACTGTCAAGCGAAACATTTCCATTTTCAGCATGAGCTGCTTTCAATAAGCATCAAACATTGATTGTTCTTGTTCTCTGAGCTTTTTCTTTGTCTTTTCAATCTCGGAAGGACCTACATGACTTGATGCAAATAAAGTTTCCGCCTTCTTTATAACAGATTTTGTGTTGAGAAATTTTGATTTCATTACGTAGGTTTTATTGCCCAATATTTAGTTGAACGGAATTTTCTGAAGCCTGATTGTTTATCAATGCTTTTTCCTTGTCTATGATCTAGTTTGTACTAACTACTGCTGCTATAGTGCTATGTATATGAAAGATATCATATATAATATAACGCATGCAAATCTCTCAATCTGCCGCTGAAGAACATGTACATAAAAGAAACAAAAGGATGGAAAGTGAGTGAGTGAATGGATTGGAGAAGTGCACAATTTTTAAGGACGGGTATTACTCCTTTGCTTTTGACGGCCACCTCCCCTTTGTTGATCTATTTCAATGGATTTTCATGCCTGTGAATAGCACGCACCACCTTCTTACTAACACTTGTTTTAAATGTCACCATTCTCCATTAAATCTTTGCCTGACTGTTATTTGCCATTGTTATAGTTTAAGTCAAGCAGGTGTTACTAGTATATTTGAAAAGGAAACGAATTATAAAATTTAGAAGAACAAAGTTGTTGGAAAGCATTAGCTAAAATATAAATCGTGCCTAATTTTCATTATTATTATTATTATTATTATTATTTGACTTTTTGGGTATTCGTTGAAAAACTTAACGCATAATGAGCGACTAGTAGAAGGTAAGACGTGTTGGGCTTGGTTAATGTAGTGTAGCACTCTTTATTTCAAGCCGTGTTTTCGATAATACAAAACGATAAGCGTTAATATATTTATTTGGAATTTTCTCAATGTTTATGACATATATAAATCTTATTTATTTAATTAAATTAAATTACCAGTATAATCTATACACTATAGATTATAAAATTAGTCAAAAAAAAAAAAAATGGGTCGTTACAAGCTCTTTGTTGGTGTCTCGTGGAGCTAGACACTACAAGAAAATAGGTTGTTTGCGACGGCTGATTTGCGACGGCTTCAGACGGGCCGTCGGCGGCCGTCGGAAGCCGTCGGAAATTATCGTGATAAACAGCCACCCGAACTCTTTCTTCCCCATTTCTTTTGCTCCTCTTATTTTTCCAGCATACGGGTTTTAAACCCTATTACCCCCAAATTCGATTTTTTTGCCTCCAAACACTGATTTCTTCGTGTAAGAACCTCCTCGGCTTCAATTCAGACCTCTAGAGCAAGTAATTTGAGGTATAATCTCTTTTTTTCATAAAAATTAAGTTTTTACCTAAACCTATACTTGCCTAAATTAGAAAATTAGGGTTATCTATTGACTGCAATTGGTTCCAATAGCGTTGTAGTGAGTTATAACATCCTATTATATGCGTATTTTTTCTATATTTTATTCACTTCTTTGAAATGAATTTTTATTTGGTAATTGAGTATATAATTATGGGAATAAGTTAGTATAAACTGTGTTCATGTCTATAAAACAATCTGGCTGTCTAATTCTCCATGTTTTACTTATTTTGAAGTTCATTTTTTTAAGTGTTGAAGTCTGTCTTGCGGCCTCATCATGCTTTTAAAAAAATTCATAGCTCTATATAGACATTAAGATGTGATGAATGTACCTTTTATACTAGGTAAAGTAAAGAAAAAAACTTTGGCGATGTTTGATACAAACAATAATGTAGTATGTACATCTTGGCTTTATAAAGATTCCCATCACCCTTTATCTTTAATTATTTTGCAGGTCTAATACGTATCCTTACGTGCATGGAAATTCATGATGTGTTGTGTCCGTGCTGAATCTGTAAGTTTGTAACTCGTATTTCGATTGCACGAACTGATGATTATGTATAATTGTATATATAACTAATTAGGCGATGTATGCAAAATGCAGGCCATTGCACTTACTTAAGAGCTCTTAGCTGCCGTAAAACAATGTTCAACTTGGGATGGTGGCGCAGTCACATAAGAAACACAATAGTTTGGCACCGCATGACACTGTAAGCTTTTCTTATTGAAATATGGATGCTTTATCATTTTTTCCGGCAACCTGTTCATTGGTAAAGTAGGAAAAAAAAATTCATAGGGTTGAAATAGTAAGGAAGCAGAGCATACTATAGGAAAATATGACACAAAATCACCATTAATACTTGTTCTACTTTTGTTAGGTTTAAAGAGATCTGGTAGTCTCGACATTGAATTGAATATGAAAAAGCATATCATATTGGTTGTTTCTTCTTGTACCTGAATAATGGCATAAATCTGAATTCGCTTGTAGCATGTTAATTTTGTCGAAAAATTTATACCGAAAATATGCTTTTATTTAATTTTGTAATGCCCTCATATAAGAATGATATGTTGCATCATAGTTTTCTAACATACATGTCCAACCTGAACGTGTAGGTATGATGCAACCGTTGAGGAAATCACTCCAAATGGATACTGTGTCAGCTATATGGGTGGGGAAACAAGGAAGAGGTAAATTTGTAAAGGCCACATACATTTTATTTTATTTCTAGTATTGGGCGCTGAATGTTATATCTATACCAAGGAAGAGGTAAATTTTTCACACAAATTTTATTTATTTTACAAGTTTGAATATCTATACCTAGGCACATCAAGATGGTAAATACAATCCCGTCCCTACAGTTTATCTTTCATTGCCATGACATGTGCACAATTCTCAAATAAGCTTAGATGAGTTTGACCGCAGTGTTTGATGGTTTGATATTTCAATTTCGTTCTAATCTGAGTATTATTTTCGTCTAGTTATTGCATTGATCAATTCAAATAGAATAAATTTGATTTTTAGATCAATGTATTGGATGATGTTATAGTGGTTTATGTAAGAAGTGTAGTTGGAAGGCTAAATAGCAGTTGAAACATACACAAAAAATGCAGTATTTCCGACGGCTTCCGACGGCTAACACGTACACGAATTTGCGACGGTTTCCGACGGCTGTGTCGGTAGCCGTCGGAAATGCGAACGACGGGCTGCGTCGATAGCCGTCGGAAACTTTGATTTTCGACGCTTTTATTAGCGACGGCTATTTCCGACGGCCGCCGACGGTTTTCAGCCGTCGGAAATAGCCTGTTTTCTTGTAGTGTAGGGGTATTCATCGTCGCTTATCGCTTTGATGCCCGTATACTGAGGCTCCCTCTACAGTGCTGTTGATTAGCTTGTGCTAGTCTGTTACCCGCCTGCTTGTACATGTTTTGTTCCGTTTAACTTGTTTGTGTATATGCATGGATTCTGCTTTCTGTGGAATCTGTTTTTGTGAGCCGTCGGAAAATGTCTAGATTCTCCCCCTTTTGTTATATTATATTTTCCTTTCAAAAAAAAGTAAACAGACTCATAACACGTAGTGGTATGAAATGCCTTTGTGTTATTTGTCCAGTTATTCTTTGGCTGTAGAAGACCTTATATTGGGATTTATTGTATAATGAGGCTCGCGTATTTGGAAACGTGCACGTATTAACATCGATCTATTTATAGGAACGAGTATATAGCTATTGACCCTCCTTTTTACAAGGCTGTCATATATTTAATTACTGACCATCAAAGTGTTCAGGACTTGGAGATGGGCTTAGGTGGCCCGAATATACTTGGTTAAAGTAGCAAAAACTTTCAAAACTTGGGATTGAGTGTTTGGATTTCGGTTCGACAAAATCGGCTCAACCTTGCATTATCATCACCTTGTTTCAGATCGAATAGTCCGGTTTGATCATCTTGGATAGGCATGATGCCCAAATCGGGTATCTCGGCTCTGTGTAGCTACGTCACCACCTTACCAAGTTAACATATGGATCGAACAACTCGACTCGACTATGTCGAACCGGACTAATTCAGCTATGTCGAGCCGAAACCTGGATATTTCCTAGAGATCCATTAAACCACTTGCACGTGATCAACGATGAAACGACCCATACCCCTTAACGTTACCCAAAGAAGGATCCCACTAAAGAATATGAAGCGTTATAGGTATAAAGACATAGATAACATCATAGAGACTAAGATTCATAAGACATGAATAATAAAAAACAAAGCATAAGAAAAAGACAATTTAAAATGGCAACATTACATTTTGTTTCAAATACCAAATACCATGTCTCATGGAAAGAAAATCTCAGTCATAGAATATCAAAGTACATAAATAATATCCCTTAAATAGTCATAGATGCAATCAAAACATGGAATTATCATATCGATTACACACTGGATGATAAAAAGATGAAACGGCCTATGATTTTTTCTCCATCAACTAAAGAAAAGATAGACGATATTCATCATTATCAACATCAACAATTGGAGCTTCAACATGAATTACTGTGACGATCCCAAAATTCGAGGGGCGGTATTAAGGATAATCATTGGAATATAACACATTAATCATCATAGCAGAGTACAGATAATAGCAAAAACAATAAATAGAATAATTTACATGGATATGACAGCGGAATCACAACATGTAACAACATCAGAATAGCGCAGCGTAGGATATAACTTAGTAGGTAAAAGGGAAGTGATCAGTCATCATCGCCAGAGGCGGAATACATATATGCAGTGAGACATAATAAGGGTATCAGTCTACATCGCCGAAGGCGGTACATATACATACGAGAATAAATACTGAAAGTAAAGCAGTCTGCATCGCCAGTGGCGGAATCATAATATAAGTACAATAATGGCGGAAAATGTCAAAGTCGTCTCTGTGAAGTCAGCCTCGCCATGAGCCAAAATGCACTCTATGCAACAGTGCAGAGCCAAAAACAACCTGTCACCTATGAACTAGGCTGCCCGTGTGAAAATAAGGGCACCCGCGTTTGCAAAGTGAAACAAACAACGAGTCAGTCATGGGGACTGGTATGAGGAATCTATTTAACAGTTAAACAACAGTGATAAGCAAATCATAGGACCACGCCACTTTCGCGGAACGGGTTTACTCCAGTGATTGCTAGTGCATTTAAAACAAAGTAAATTCTTTTAAAACAACGCAATGCTTTTAAAAAGAATGAAGCCATTATAAGACTCAGGTCCCATCATACAATGCAACGCAAGCCGGAGGATAGAGTTTTATCTTATAATGGCCAAATATGCTTAATACGTATAAAACAAAATCATTTGATATTATTACTAGTGCATATATGTTTCAAAAACGAATAGCATCATAAATATCAATCATAGACGGCATAAGTGCCCCATACCACTATGTCGCCATACTAGTTCTACAATCGAGTCCGTTATTTCGTATTGGAAATTGGATTTCCGTCATGAGTCGAGACAAGGGGCAAGCTCCTCTCCGCTTCGAGACATTCTAGCAAATGCCTCAGGACTACACACTCTGGGTAACCCTGGATGCTTCATGGCCGGTCCTCTCTTACGTTTGAGGATTGGAAATTCCTGAACATACGTTTCCCGGTCCTTACAGACCTATAATCGAGGCGCCTCGCATTCCAACAACCACAAAGGTGAAAAGTAGATATAAATGTCAGGGCTGGTAAGTCACTGACACCACCATAGCTAGAAAGAAACGTCGTGCTCTCCCTGCAGTCCGTATCTCGTTTTTAACTCATACCGGGTGTGAGGCTCGCGAATCTACGAAATACACAAAGCTAGGCCACGTAGACCGTGCTTTGATCATCATCCACAAGACTTTGCTTTGCAACAGAAGCCTTGATCATAGCATCTTGGCATGCCACATAGGCAGTCCACTCCATACGATTGATTTCCATCGATATATAACCTCTGAGCTCGTACGTCTCAGAGAAGGGCGTTAAGCAAAAGAATAAATTCTCTGCCGCCAAACAGATATATATTTAACAGAGATCAATCAGTGTAGAACAAAATCCAATGTCAGACACACAGTCCATTTACAAGTATGTTCTGGGTCTGAACGAAACCGGAGGCGTCAAATTCCTCGTATATCCGTACAATCAACACATACGTTCAGACGGCTACTACCTCCGTTCCTTTACGGTAGCTACTCCGGTCAGGAACCTCATCAGCGCCCATCCAACCGATACGAAGATCGTCGGTCTTGAATCATCCTTGAATTTTCCAATTCGAATCGCTCGATAAATTATTTGAAATGAGGGTTAGCTCGGCCTTTTCAAATAATTCACGTAATTAGAATTTAAATCGATTCTTTCCATGGTTATATTATTCGACATCCATCTTTCAGTTCTTTAGTGTTATTTTCGTGTCAAACACATACAACCATCAAATATCAAACAATTCAAGCCAAATTAGTTTATTTCCAATCTATGTTGCTTATAATATTTTATAACGATTTTTCGCCATTTTTATTTATTTAAAAATGACCATCTTTAATTAAACGACGTTTCAGGTCGTGCCGTGGCACTGGCGCTGTTTTTCCCCTAATTTGTTTTACACATATCGGAAAATCTAACCGTTGGATTTCTACAAAGTCTATATCAGTGGGAAGATATTCCCAAAGCGAACCCAACGGTTCCAGTTTCGTGAAAATCCGTCGGTCGGATCTTCCACACTAGTCGTTTGAAGTTACGGTTTCAAAATTTGAACTACAGCGTCGTTATTCGATTTAATTTAATTATATTTATATTTACATATAAATATAAACGATTCTTGCGCTGTTTTTCTTCAGATTTGAATTAAACATTCCGGACAATCCAACCGTGTGATTTTTACAAGGTTGGTGCCGTTGGGAAGATATTTCCAAGGCGAACCCAGCGGTTGTGGTTTCGGGAAAATCCGATGGTCGGATTTCTCGTACTAATCGTTTCAAATTACGATTCCGAAACACGAACTGCACGGCTTCGATTCCTTTTAATTATATTTATATATATATATATAAATATAGTTCATTCTATAATTCCAACTATAGTTCATTCTATATTTTCAACTTCGTTTTCACTTCAAATATTTCACTAATGCCTTATTATTTCGAAAAATTTCGCCATAACCTCCTTTGTACGGGGAGGGGTTTGGAAATTTATTGGGCCGTGTTAGGTACCCAATAAATCCTAAAAAGCATCCACATATTTATAGTGATATATTCTGGTGTTTACGGGGGAGCATGTATAGATAATCACTCCAGAGAATAAATTCTCGTCACCCCGTTTCCGTGTGGAAATAAATAGTCCATGTGTCGTATCTAATAACTAGAGAGACGTGATTATTGTCAACTCCAGACCCGTGTGGGGTTTTTATTAATCTGGCAATTTATCATTATATTTTATATAGTCCATATCAGTCATCAATTCAACCTGTAGTATATAGTCATCGCCATACAAGCCTCTCGCTCGTATGGTAAATCTTCCACCTCGTCACACAAGCTCCAATTGCTTATGTGGAATATGATGAAGTATGCCTATCGTCAAGAAGTATGCCATGTAGTGTAGTTCAAAATTAATTGTTACTATCCTATGGCGATATTTATTATTTCACACAGAATAAGCAGCACTTCGCATCCAATGGCATTCACAGGAGTTGATATAAAAATAAAATTGCGCAGCCAACTCATCAAGGCTTACCTATTTGTCGGGCACGCAAATAATTTCTTTACTCTATAGCTAATCCACTTTTCCTGTTCAACACATGTATATATATGCAGAACAAAGCCAATAATAATATTTCTAGCAAACTATTATTTATTTTAACACGTGTGTATTTTTATCAAAGCGTATACATGATAAAAGAAATATTTTTATCATCAAAAATATTTATTCGACACGTGAATGTTTTTAACACTTCATATTCACAATAAAATGTAGTTTTTATTGTCGATTCATTTTATTCTAACATACGATAATATTCAACACATGAATTTCAACTCGACGAACAAATTTCAATTCAACACATGAATATTCTCTATAGTTTGTATATATATAAAAAATGTGATTTTTATCGCTAAAACTATTTGTTTAATTTCAAATAATATTCAACACATGAATTTTCAACTCAACGAATGAATTGCAACTCAACACATGAATATTCGCTATAGTTTGTATATATATAAAAAATGTGATTTTTATCGCTAAAGCCATTTGTTTAAATTCAAATAATATTCAACACATGAATTTCAACTCAACGAATGAATTGCAACTCAACACATGAATATTCGCTATAGTTTGTATATATATAAAAATGTGATTTTTATCGCTAAAACTATTTGTTTAATTTCAAATAATATTCAACACATGAATTTCAACTCAACGATTGAATTGCAACTCAACACATGAATATTCGCTATAGTTTGTATATATATAAAAAATGTGATTTTTATCGCTAAAGCCATTTGTTTAAATTCAAATAATATTCAACACATGAATTTCAACTCAACGAATGAATTGCAACTCAACACATGAATATTCGCTATAGTTTGTATATATATAAAAATGTGATTTTTATCGCTAAAACTATTTGTTTAAATTCAAATAATATTCAACACATTAATTTCAACTCAACGAATGAATTGTAACTCAACACATGAATACTGGTTTCAATATATGTAATTTATTTCAACGAGTGAAAATTATTCTAACACATGTATATTTCAGAAAATTTCGGCAGCATAACGGCAGGGTAGTTAAAACCGGGACCGTCCCCAGTACGGCTCCTCGCTCTACCTTAAAACCTCGCGGTTTTTGACAATGGGGATCATGCATCTAGTTCGCACGCAGGCGGCATGTTTTATTTTCAATTCCACAATCATATTCTAATTTGTTTCAACCACAAGAGGGTATTTTTCAACCACAAAGGTATTTTTCAACCACAAAATCAACCACAAACAATTATTTCCAACCATTCGCCATACCATATAATATCACGTCAATCACAAGCAATAAATATCATCCATGGTCTGTGGACGAGGGGAATATATATATATATATTATTTCTATAATTCACTTGCATTTCATCAAAATTCAAAGCATATATGTTTCATTCAACGCTTGTATAATTTATACATCGCTAATATAATTTATACAACACATGTACATGAGGTATACAATACGTATATAATTTACACTTCGTTTATATAATTTATACAACGCGATTCCATTCACACAATCCAGTTTAGATTCCTCACATTGGTTTTTGCAGTGCTAAAAATCGTAGGAAGATCAGAAAAATCCGCGGCTTCTTCTAGATGGTAGAGAGCCTCCTTGCAGTCACGGTGTCTCCTATTTCATCGAATTTCGTTAACGAACGAAAAAGATATTATTTTTCAAAGTTTTGCAATGCTTTATAGTGTTATTTTCATTTCAGAATGTCGAAGCAGAAAGGTTTTTAAACCTTCAAAACTAGGTTTAAATTTTAAAATCAAACCGCACCTTGTTGCTCCGATCAGGTCCTGCGACATGGAAGAGCTACGAACCAGCTCTCTATCGGTGGTGGTGCGGTCTCCTTCGGTGGTCGGAGGAAGACGGTGCGGCGTCGGAAAGGCGGCGACTTTGTGGGGGTGGTTCGGGCGATACAGGCGATGGTGGTGGGTGAGGTTTGGTCGGATGTGAAGAGGGGAGGAAGGGCTGTCGAACTGCGGTGGTGGCGCGGCCTGTAGGTGGCCGTGGCAGCGGGAAAGTCGAGGGGAAGTTTCGTGCTTCCTGGATCGTCGATATCGCCTGGGGCGGCTAGGGTTTCGTAGGTTTTTTTTTTAAAGAAAAAATCCTATTGGTCGAGACTTTATAGGAAATTTTAAATAGTGTTTTTGCAAACGAACTCGAGATCAAACCCAACAACTGTCGCCCCTAGCTAAATACCCCCATTCCGGACACAATGGGATATGTTTCGTTGGCCAATTCGACTATTACAGTCAGTTGTTTTTCAAATTAAAATATAAAACATTCAATATTTAATTTGAACATACATTTCAATTTGCCAGGGCCACAAACTGAGTCAAAAAATTCCAGAAAAATAAATCTAGCTTTGTTTTGACGATACGGTCCTAACAAAACCAGTTTCGTCGAATTCTGAGCTCGTTTGAAAAACGGCCATTTTTAGGTCGACCCATTTTAATAGAAATTGACCAATCACATTTTCTTCTGCCCCGCTCACATACTAGCTTCAAAAATTATGAAATTTGCAACCTAGCAATAGTTTGACATCCCGGACCCAACAAAAGTGGTTTCGTTGAATTCCGAGGTCGTATGCAAAATATCTATTTTCAAGGGCTATATATGCTATATAGCGACCTTTCTGAAAATTCATTTGGCCATAACTTTTGATTCCCGCTATGAAACTTCGATTTTTCAGATTCGTTAGAAAGGTATTCATAAACAGATTTAAATATTTTCAGTTTCGCTAAAATCCGTTATATTTTCCACCCGGTACAGTCAGACAAGGTTTGTATTCAAAATTTCAAACTGCCTTACTATACCCAATTCTTTATTTTATTGAAATATGCTATTTCAATTATTCAAATTCTTTGGTAATAACCAATTTTAAAAATTTTAAATTGGTTCACATTTTCCGGGTTATTACAATCTTCCCCACTTAAAACTTTTCGTCCTCGAAAAGGAAATAACAGCAAAGTAGGAAACAAAATGTAAATGCAAAGTATTGTAAAGGTACCTTGCACCGGAGTTAGTCAGAGATGTCCACTCTGCATTTGGGGTAGGCTTGTTTAATGCTTTCCTCAGTCTCCCAAGTACAGTCTCTAGGATCACTACTCCACTGCACTTTGACTAAATGAATCTTTTTGCTCCTTAGCTCTCTAGTTTCTTTGCCAACTATCTTTAATGGCTCTCTTCTGAGCGCTAATTCTGGAGTTATGTATATATCCTGTTGCGCTGCTTCTTCTACAACAAGATCCGGATCATGAACATGTTTTCTAAGTTGAGACACGTGGAACACATCATGTACACCAGACAACCAATCAGGTAATGAAACCCTATATGCAAGAGTTCCAATCCGTTCAAGTATAGGAAAGGGACCAATAAATCTCGGTGCCAACTTTCCAGTCTTGCCAAATCTGATTACTCCCCACATTGGAGAAACTCTTAAATAAACATAATCGCCAACGGCAAATGACAAGTCTCTTCTTCTCGCATCAGCATAACTTTTCTGTCGGCTCTGTGCGGTTTTCAATCGCTTCTTAATGAAATCGACCTTATCTGATGCCTCTTGAATCATATCGGGCCCTAACACAAGTCTGTTGCCAGGTTCTACCCAACATGCGGGAGATCTGCACGGTCTCCCGTATAATGCTTCAAATGGAGACATTCCCAAACTTGATTGGTAGCTATTGTTGTAAGAGAATTCGGCTAAATGTAAGTGATCTTCCCATGAGCCTCCAAAATCAATAACGCAAGCCGCAGTAAATCTTCTAGAATTCTATTCACCCGCTCAGTTTGGTCGTCTGTCTGAGGGTGATAAGCGATGCTTAGATTCAATTTGGTTCCCAATTCTGTCTGGAATGCTTCCCAGAATTTGCTAGTAAATAGGGGATCTATATCACTGACTATATTGAGCGGCACTCCATGTAGTTTAACTATTTCTTTGAAGTAAATCTGTGCTAAACTTTGAGCCGTTCTGTTGGATCGGACAGGTATGAAATGGGTAGTCTTCGTGAAGCGATCTACGATTACCCATATACTGTCGTTTCCTTTCCCAGTTCGAGGCAAGCCATCAATGAAGTCCATCGAAATTTGCTCCCACTTCCATCCTGGAATTTCTAAGGGTTGTAATAATCCAGCCAATTTCTGCTGATCGCTCTTAACTAGCTGACAAGTGGGGCATCTGCTAACATATAATGAGATATCTCTTTTCATCGCCTTCCACCAGAATGCGCTTGATGTCGTTATACATTTTGCTCACTCCGGGATGGATACTTAATTTGGACTTGTGGCATTCATCAAGCACTTCTCTCTTTAGCTCGGAGATGTCGGGAACACAAATTCTTCCTTTTAATCTCAGAACCCCCTCACTATCCCCTTGGAAGCTGGAGTCTATGCCCTTTTTGATTCTTTTGATCATCTCCTTTACAAAATTATCCTCTTTTTGAAGGGTCGAGATCCTGTCAATTAAAGAAGACGTAATGATAAAACTGGCAATGATTTCATTCTTTCTGCTGAGCGCATCTGCTACAACATTGGCTTTCCCTGGAGTGTATAGAATTTCAAAATCATATGCCGCAAGGAATTCTAACCAACGCTGTTGTCTCAAATTTAGATCTTTCTGAGTGAATAGATATTTCAAGGATTGATGATCCGTGAATAGTTCGAACTTCTCGCCCAGTAAATAATGCCTCCAGATTCTTAAAGCAAACACGATAGCTAATAACTCAAGATCATGAGTTGCATAGTTTCTTTCATGCGGCTTCAGCTGACGGCTGGCATATGCGACCACTTGGCCTTTTTGCATTAATACTGCGCCTAGCCCTCTAATGGAAGCGTATGTCCATACAGTCAAGTCTTGGTTGCCTTCTATAATTGTCAACACTGGAGCAGTTGTCAATTTCAATTTCAGCTCCTGGAAAGCTTCTCCACATTCGGGAGTCCATTTAAATTTCTCATGCTTCTTTGTAAGCTTTGTCAATACACCAGATATCTTTGAAAAATCCTGAACGAACTTCCGATAGTAACTAGCCAATCCAAGGAAACTTCGAACTTTTGTGGGGGTAGTAGGTTGTTTCCAGTTCTGAATCGCT
Organism: Allium sativum; assembly: GCA_030737875.1. Lineage (NCBI taxonomy): Eukaryota > Viridiplantae > Streptophyta > Magnoliopsida > Asparagales > Amaryllidaceae > Allium > Allium sativum. The sequence goes on from CM060911.1 coordinate 186,689,679, forward strand.
GTAATTTTACTTGGATCTACAGCAATCCCTTCTTTTGATACGACATGGCCATGGAACTTAACTTCATCCTGCCAGAAGACACATTTAGAAAATTTAGCTTTCAAGACATTTCTCCTAAGAATTTTCAACACTTGCTATAAATGTTTTGCATGTTCGTCTTCCGACTTGGAGTAGATTAAAATGTCATCGATGAAGACTAGAACAAATTTATTCAATACACCACGGAACACTCTGTTCGTAAGATCGACGAAGTATGCCAGAGCATTACACAAGCCGAATGGCATTACTAACCATTCGTAGAATAAATCGGGACCCCTGAAGGCTGTCAAAGGAACACAGTCTTCGGCTATACGTAATTGGTGGAAACCTGTAGCTAGGTCCATTCTGGAGAATATTGTTGCTCCATTTAATTGATATAACAGATCATTTATACGTGGCAAGGGATATTTGTTCTTCAGTGTCTGCTTATTGAGATCTCGGTAATCAACACAAAGTCTTAGAGTACCGTCTGATTTCGGGACAAATACTACTGCTGCTCCCCAAGCTGAAATGCTCGGTCTGATCAGACCATTCCAAAGCAATTCTCGGGTTTGGCTGCCTAACTCTTCTTTTTCTTTCGGGGCCATTCTTCTAATTGGAATATACTACTGGTCGGGCATTCAGAATTAGATCTATTCTAAATTCAATTTCTCTTTGCGGCGGTAAGTTTTCTGCTTCTTCAAACACATCCGCATAGTTTTTAATGACCGGTATCTTTTCTAGTGAAGGGGGAGTAACTTCTAAAGAAGACCAAAATTCTGTTCTATTAATTTCTGAGCCATGGCATGGTATATATATAGGTCCAAGCTTCGTTTTAACTTTAACGATTCGTTCGGCACATCTAACTTCGGCCTTATATTTTGTCAACCAATCAATCCCTAGAATAATGTCGAATCCGGAAAGGTCCATGATGATCAAATCAAAAGAGAAATTGTAGCAAAAATATGAGACAGGCGCTCTACAATATGAACTGAGACTAACAGAACCTCCTATCGGGTTTTGAACTTCAATTGATTCTTTAAGCTTTCTTTGTTTCAATTTTAACTTGTGAACAGTGTTACCAGAAATGAAGCTACGTGATGCACCAGTATCAAAAAGTACAGAAATAGGAATATTTTTAATGGTAAGGGTACCTCCCAAGACGTCGGGTTTACCTGATCCATCAGTGGTAGCTGGCGGGGTCTCCCGTCATACACATGAGCCACTTGTGCATTCTGCTTCAGAGGACAATTCCTGCTATAGTGCCCCTTCTTATGGTAGTTGTAGCATTCGGCTGAGTCTGGATTTGCCTTTGGTTTCCTCGGGGCTTTGCACACATTAGAAAAATGTCCTGGCTTCACGCAGTTGTAGCAGTTCCCTTTCGGTATCTTTCCCGGTTTCTGAGTAGCGGCCGCTGTAATGCTAGACTCTGGCTGATCTGCTGAAGCTTTGCGCTTATTTCCAGCTTGGCTTTTGGCGCAGTCTTGGCTGGCGTGCCTTTCATCCATATCTTCATAATTGCAAGCCATTTCTACCAATTCTGAGAAGGAGGGTTTGATGTTACTCATGGCTCTGTCATGGTATTTGCGCTTTAGCCCAAATATAAATCTTTTGTTCTTTGCTTTGTTAGTCATAATGAGCTCTGGGGCGTAGCGCGACAATTGAGTGAATTTATTGAGGTAATCCTGGATAGAGAGAACTCCTTGCTGGAGATTAGCAAACTGCTCTCGCATCCTCTCTAAGGCCTGTTCAGGTACAAACTTCTCGTTGAACATGGTTTTGAATTGCTCCCAGGTTCTGACAGTACCTGCTGCATCTTCTGAGGTGATGGCATCGCACCACAGCTCTGCTTCCTCCTGTAGGAGCCAAATACCTAGTCGTGCTTTGTTGTTGGTTCCCAAACCCATGCCTTCAAAGATCTTTTCACAGGTCTTCAACTAAGCTATAGCCTCTGTCACTGTACCAGTGCCAGAAAAGGGTTTTCCGCCAAGGTTCCTATACCTCTTCGCTACTCTGTCTAGATCGAAGTCCTCGGGTGCTGGTGGCTGAACAATAGGGCCTTCCACAACTACGGGGATATTCCCCCGTCCTCCTGCTACTCCTGCTTGGCCTCCATGGCCTCCTCTAGCTGCTGCTGCTCATGTAGCCATCAAAGAGAGTACTGTATAAGCAAGAAAAGAGTCAAGCTCACAGATTTGATAATTTTCATATATGATAAAGCAGGGGAACATAAGGAAAGGTAATGATGTACTAATCAAATTGTTTTGCTAATCTGCTTAGCTCATTCTAGGACATTATTAATCCTATCTCTAATGAGCTACTCGCCTTAGAACTCTACTGATTCTATTCTGACGAGGTGTTTAATGTGTTAGATCCCGAAATTAAGGTTAACCAAAGCTCTGATACCAACTGTGACGATCCCAAAATCTGAGGGGCGGTATTAAGGATAATCATTGGAATATAACACATTAATCATCATAGCAGAGTACAGATAATAGCAAAAACAATAAATAGAATAATTTACATGGATATGACAGCGGAATCACAACATGTAACAACATCATAATAGCACAGCGTAGGATATAACTTAGTAGATAAAAGGGAAGTGATCAGTCATCATCGCCAGAGGCGGAATACATACATGCAGTGAGACATAATAAGGGTATCAGTCTACATCGCCGAAGGCGGTACATATACATACGAGAATAAATACTGAAAGTAAAGCAGTCTGCATCGCCAGTGGCGGAATCATAATATAAGTACAATAATGGCGGAAAATGTCAAAGTCGTCTCTGTGAAGTCAGCCTCGCCATGAGCCAAAATGCACTCTATGCAACAGTGCAGAGCCAAAAACAACCTGTCACCTGTGAACTAGGCTGCCCGTGTGAAAATAAGGGCACCCGCGTTTGCAAAGTGAAACAAACAACGAGTCAGTCATGGGGACTGGTATGAGGAATCTATTTAACAGTTAAACAACAGTAATAAGAAAATCATAGGACCACGCCACTTTCGCGGAACGGGTTTACTCCTGTGATTGCTAGTGCATTTTAAACAAAGTAAATTCTTTTAAAAAAACGCAATGCTTTTAAAAAGAATGAAGCCATTATAAGACTCAGGTCCCATCATACAATGCAACGCAAGCCGGAGGATAGAGTTTTACCTTATAATGGCCAAATATGCTTAATACGTATAAAACAAAATCATTTGATATTATTACTAGTGCATATATGTTTCAAAAACGAATAGCATCATAAATATCAATCATAGACGGCATAAGTGCCTCATACCACTATGTCGCCATACTAGTTCTACAATCGAGTCCGTTATTTCGTATTGGAAATTGGATTTCCGTCATGAGTCGAGGCAAGGGGCAAGCTCCTCTCCGCTTCGATACATTCTAGCAAATGCCTCAGGACTACACACTCTGGGTAACCCTGGATGCTTCAGGGCCGGTCCTCTCTTACGTTTGAGGATTGGCAAAATTCCTGAACACACGTTTCCCGGTCCTTACAGACCTATAATCGAGGCGCCTCGCATTCGAACAACCACAAAGGTGAAAAGTAGATATAAATGTCAGGGCTGGTAAGTCACTGACACCACCATAGCTAGAAAGAAACGTCGTGCTCTCCCTGCAGTCCGTATCCCCTTTTTAACTCATACCGGGGTGTGAGGCTCGCGAATCTACGAAATACACAAAGCTAGGCCACGTAGACCGTGCTTTGATCATCATCCACAAGACTTTGCTTTGCAACAGAAGCCTTGATCACAACATCTTGGCATGCCACATAGGCAGTCCACTCCATACGATTGATTTCCATCGATATATAACCTCTGAGCTCATACGTCTCAGAGAAGGGCGTTAAGCAAAAGAATAAATTCTCCGCCGCCAAACAGATATATATTTAACAGAGATCAATCAGTATAGAACAAAATCCAATGTCAGACACACAGTCCATTTACAAGTCCGTTCTGAGTCTGAACGAAACCGGAGGCGTCAAATTCCTCGTATATCCGTACAATCAACACATACGTTCAGACGGCTACTACCTCCGTTCCTTTACGGTAGCTACTCCGGTCAGGAACCTCAGCAGCGCCCATCCAACCGATACGAAGATCATCGGTCTTGAATCGTCCTTGTATTTTCCAATTCGAATTGCTCGATAAATTATTTGAAATGAGGGTTAGCTCGGCCTTTTCAAATAATTCACGTAATTAGAATTTAAATCGATTCTTTCCATGGTTATATTATTCGACATCCATCTTTCAGTTCTTTAGTGTTATTTTCGTGTCAAACACATACAACCATCAAATATCAAACAATTCAAGCCAAATTAGTTTATTTCCAATCTATGTTGCTTGTAATATTTTATAACGATTTTTCGCCATTTTTATTTATTTAAAAATGGCCATCTTTAATTAAACGACGTTTCAGGTCGTGCCGTGGCACTGTTTTTCCCCTAATTTGTTTTACACATATCGGAAAATACAACTGTTGGATTTCTACAAAGTCTATATCAGTGGGAAGATATTCCCAAAGCGAACCCAACGGTTCCAGTTTCGTGAAAATCCGTCGGTCGGATCTTCCACACTAGTCGTTTGAAGTTACGGTTTCAAAATTCGAACTGCAGCGTCGTTATTCGATTTAATTTAATTATTTTTATATTTATATATAAATATAAACGATTCTGGCGCTGTTTTTCTTCAGATTTGAATTAAACATTCCGGACAATCCAACCTTGGGATTTTTTCAAGGTTGGTGCCGTTGGGAAGATATTTCCAAGGCGAACCTAGCGGTTGTGGTTTCGGGAAAATCCGATGGTCGGATTTCTCGTACTAATTGTTTCAAATTACGATTCCGAAACACGAACTGCACGGCTTCGATTCTTTTTAATTATATTTATATTTATATATATAAATATAGTTCATTCTATAATTCCAACTATAGTTCATTCTATATTTTCAACTTCGTTTTCACTTCAAATATTTCACTAACGCCTTATTATTTCGAAAAATTTCGCCATAACCTCCTTTGTATGGGGAGGGGTTTGGAAATTTATTGGGCCGTGTTAGGTACCCAATAAATCCTAAAAAGCATCCACATATTTATAGTGATATATTCTGGTGTTTACGGGGGAGCATGTATAGATAATCACTCCAGAGAATAAATTCTCGTCACCCCGTTTCCGTGTGGAAATAAATAGTCCATGTGCCGTATCTAATAACTAGAGAGACGTGATTATTGTCAACTCCAGACTGTAACAACCCGTAAAATGCGAGCCAGTTTGAAATTTTTATTTTGGCGATTATAGCGAATTTTGAATATTTAAAATGAATTATTTTAAATAATATCGACGAGAAATTTATTTTGAATATAAATCGAACCTATATATTATATACGTCGTCGTTAGAATATAAATATTTATATATAATTATAAATAGTATTGAAAATGGCGCGGTAGTTCGATAATTCGATTTCAAACTTCAATTGAATGTACCGGGTGCAAAACAATCCGGATTTTAGTGAAACCAAAAATCATAGGATCTATTTGATAGTATCTTTCCAACGAATCCGAAGAACTGAGATTTCATTTTAGAAATGATAAGATATGTCCAGTTTAAAATTAGAAATAGTCGCTGTGGAATTTATATATATTTTTATATATATAAGGCCCTTAAAAATAGCCATTTTGCAAACGACCTCGGATTTCGACGAAACCAGTTTTGTTGGGTCCGTGGTGTCAAGTTGTTGCTAGATTCATAATTTTTCGAATCAATATGTGAGCGTGGCGAAGGAAAACGCGTTTGACCAGTTTCCGTTGATTTTAATCGACTGGAAATTGGCCATTTTTCAAACGGTCTCAGAATTCGACGAAACTAGTTTTGTTAGGACCGTATCGTCAATACGAAGCTAGAAAATATTTTTCTGGAATTTTTCTAGTTAGTATGTGACCCCGGTATTTTGAAATGTGCGTTTAAAATTCAATATAATGATTTGAATGAAAATTCAAACGGAAACTGATTGTAACAATCAAACCAGCTTACGATACATATCCCATTGCGTTCGGAATGGGGGTATTTAGCTATGGGCGACAGTTGTTGAGTTCAGATTGGGGTTCATTTGAAAAGTCAACCTTTTTGAATAAATAAATAATTAAATAAATAAATAAATAAAAAATCCCTTCTCCTTTATTTCTTCTGCCCCTCCCCCCCCTCATTCTCGATTCAGTTACTTATAAAAAAATAAAAAAAAGGGGGAAAGAAGGCGCTGAGCCCGTCGTCCACCTCGACGGAGTCGCACCACCGGCGCCAGACGCCGACCGCCCCCACCGATCCTCCAGTCGCTCCTCCTCCGCTTCTTTCTCCCCCCGTTCTCTCCTAAACCGATCCCCAATCGCAAAACCCCAAACCCCATGGCCCACCGACTGTCGATCGCACCCCCACCCAAACCACACCTCCGCCCCACTGGCACAAGCCCCCCCTCGGCGAACGCAGCAGCCCCCCCCTCTTTGACGAACACGGTAAGTTTTTTTTATTTTATTTTTTTATTTATTTATATTATTTTTAGTTTAAATACTGTTTGTTTTTTTTTAGGTTTTAAAACTGAATTTTATAAAGATTTAAAACTGAATTTTATAAAGATTTAAAACTGAATTTTATAAAGATTTAAAACTGAATTTTATAAAGATTTAAAACTGAATTATATAAAGCATATAAAACTGATTTTAATTTTAAGTTAAAAGAAAAAAATTTGAATTTTAAATAGGAAAAGATTTGATCTTTAAATTGGAAGAGGCGGAATTTTTATTAAGAAATAAAAATATGATTTTTATATATTGAACTTCGAATTAAAAATATGATTTTTATATATTGAACTTCGAATTAAAAATGTGATTTTTATATATTGAAAAGCAAAGTAAAAATTCGATTTTTACATATGTAGTGAAAGCGGATAACGAAGATGACAAAAAGGCGAGAACAGTGAAGATTTCCTGCATTTGAAGTGCCGTGGAGCTAGGATAGCTTTATGTGAGAATTTCTCACCTTTCAATTTCTTTCTAGTTTTATATATATACTAGGATGCAGACGGTGCTTAGTAGCACCCGACACAATCGTCCACAGACCATGGACTTGTTTGTTTGGTTGCATAGATTAGTTGGATTATTTGTTGAAATTGAATTGTTTGGTGAGATGAAATTGATATGATTGATGTGTGAATGGCGTGGGCCTTCACTAGACCGGGGATAAGGCTAGGCCTTGTCCCGTTTCTAGTATCGTGCCGTTATGCCGCCGAAATTTTCTAAAATATGTTAGAAAATAAAAATATCATTTTATTGTGTAAATGAATTGAATAGAAATTCATAGGTTGAAATAAAATGTTTTATCGTTAAAAATATAATTTTTAACGTGAATGTGAATAAATGAATAGTTATAAACAAATCGGCCGATTTGTTTGTATATACACTGATTTGACTGATATTGATTGGGTCGATAAATTTTACACATCGCCCAACTGCACTAATAAAATCTGTGTTTGATTGTTTGAAACCCCACACGGGTGTTGGGATGAAATTTGAAATTCACTCATCCTGATTGATTGAATATGTCGATCGATTGATTGACAGGCTGTTATAAGCGTTAGATATCTATATTTGATGCTTATACAGTGTAGTGCACTTTGGTTGATGGTTGACTATTCTTCAATGCTATTACATGTGGGTAATGTATGAAAATCCATATAATTAACTTTATATGGTAATTGATTGGGCCTCATTCCAATTTGAAAAATAAAGGATATTATAAAATAAAAGTTCATGTGTTGACAGTACTCATCCATTGAGATTGGTCATGTGTTGAACGAAATATTTTGATAATAACAACTATTTTGAAAAAGAAATATTTGAAATAGTATATTGAAAATAGAAATTTATGAAGCCGTGTTGATAAGATTGACGCCATTTTGACGTGAACGATATTTATATCGATTAAAGTGATTTCGAAATGAATTGAATTGAAAGTGATTTCGAAATGAATTGAATTGAAAGCGATTTCGAAATGAATTGAATTGAAAGTGATTTCGAAATGAATTGAATTGAAAGTGATTTCGAAATGAATTGAATTGAAAGTGATTTCGAAATGAATTGAATATATAACGATTTCGAAATGAATTGAATTGAAAGTGATTTCGAAATGAATTGAATTGAAAGCGATTTCGAAATGAATTGAAATGAATTCAAATTGAATTGAAAACGAATTGAAATGAATTCAAATTGAATTGAAATTTGAATTGAATAGAAATGAATTTTAAACTGAATTTATAAAGAAGAATTCAATTTTGATTTGAATTGAAATGGAAGTTGAAATTGCTTTTGAAACGAATTTTAAAACTATTTATATAATTTGTTTTAAATAGAAATCGACGAAATCTATATTATATATATTATATATATAATATAATGGCCTGAATAGAACGCGCCGCGCCGCGGCAGTTCGTGAATTTCGACCATTTATTTCAAACGGACATTGCGGGAGATCCGACCGTCGGATTCTCCTAAAACCGGAACCGTTGGGTTCGTATCGAAAAGAGCTTTCTAGCGAATGTTAGAAATTTGAAATCTAACGATTGGATTTGGAATTATGTCCAAATCAAATTCGAAAAAGGTCGCTGTAAGTGCAGTTCGATGGCCATTGATGGAAATCGACTGTACGAGCCTTGATAAAATTATTAAAAATAGTAATAATTTGTGTAAAATCATAAGAAATGATTTAGAAAGGATTGGGATGAAAAACTCCATATTTGAAAAGATAAAAATAGATTTTTATCGAAATGAACTAGTTCTGAACTAGAATTACAATTCTATTTATTTTTAAATAAATAAATTGAATATTGAAATGGTTTTGAAAATAACCAGAATTTCCAATAATTGCATTGGAATGGATTTGAATCGAAATTGTCTTCGGAACATTTCGATGTCGAATTTCGTGATTATACAGGTGTTGTTATGGAAATTTGAAAGATATTTATATATCGTTATTTCCAATACGATATGTGTTGGTCGTAGAATTTGATATTGAATATAAGCCGGGATATTTTTCTATTCAGAGCCTTGTATTGAATATCAAATGTGATTTGGGTTTGTCGTGAATGGTGTCTTCACTAACACTGTTCTTGAACCCAGTTGAGAAAAGATTAAATCTTTTTATTTAGATTTAATGAAGTGTACCAATTAAATAATATTTAATTGGAATTGAATTGATATTGATTTTTGGGTTTATCGTGAACAGTGTTTTAAATAACACTCGTTCTTTAACCCGATAATTAATGGGATGTGACTTTGGGTTTATCGTGAACCGTGTTTTAAATGACACGGATTCTTTAACCCAGTTAACGATTAAAACTAAGTGGAGTTTTAATGAATCTTTAATTAGATTGAAATGATCGAAAATGGAGTATCACCAGTTTTGCTCCAAGCGATAGTTAAATCTTTAATTAGATTTGAACGTGAAATGGTAATTGAATTTACCGATAACACTGTGGTGTTAGATATGAAGTATTACCAGTTTTACTTCATGGGATGAATAGGTTGGGATTGGGAAATTAAAACCAATGATTACTACGGTAAGGTTCGCTAATTCCGACTAGTTGAATTGAAATTCAAAGGAAGATTAGAGAATATATTCAAGAAATTATCTTGGATAAAATTAATGGGAACCTTTCCCTATGAATGTGAAATCAGAAACTAACTGTCGGTTAGCTAAGCAGAATGGTTTTCTGGATATTGATCTGATGTTGGTTTCGGCCTTCGGGGTTAATATTTGGGGAATTATTCTCTTGATTAATTTACGGTTAGTGACTGATGAATTGGAATGAGGCGTATGTTGTGTTTGTGTAACACTTATTTAAATATACGCGAGTTATTCGGAAAGACCGGGTTTATCCCATTCTGGATAACTGATACGACGATAAGTCGAAGGTGAAGACGACGGTCGAAGACCGGAGGTCTTCACGTCGTTTGGGTAATTACTGATGATCTTGATTGGGCTGTACACCCAAGAAGATGGAAACAGTTAGTGATCGTCCAGACGTACTTGGAGATCGATGGATAGGCGGGGTACTAGGTGCCTCCGGTTTCGTTCAGACCCAGAACGGACTTGTAAATGGACTGTGTGTCTGACATTGGATTTTAGTCCGTGTGATTGATCTCTATTAAATATATATCTGTTTGGCGGCGGAGAATTTATTCTCTTGCTTAACGCCCTTCTCTGAGACGTACGAGCTCAGGGGTTATATATTGATGGATATCAAACGCATGGAGTGAATTGCCTGTGTGGCATGCCTAAGTGGCAATTGATCGAGGCTTCTGTTGAAAAGCAAAGTCTTGTGGTGATGATCAAAGCAAGGCCTTTGTGGCGTAGCTTTGTGTAACGTTTGATTCGCGAGTTTCACACCCGGTATGAACCAAAAACGGGAGACGGACCTCAGGGAGGACTTGCGTTTCTTTCTAGCTAGAAGTGGCGTCAGTGGTTTTACACGCCCTGACGAGTTTGACTTATGTGGTTGTTGCTGTTGCGAGGCGCCTCGGTTATATCGGTTTCGGCCGATGCATTCTGGTCGGCTGACGGACCAGACTTACGCCCCAAAGGGCGGGGAAACGCAGTGTTCAGGATTTAAGTTTAATCCACATCGGTGGACCGGCCCTGTCGCTCCAAGGCTTGACTGAGTACTTGCCTAGACATGGGCTAGATTGTCTGAAAACGGTTGAGGACTATCTTTTGCCTCGGTTCATAGATGGAAATCCAGCTTCCAAATACGTGACATTTGCGGTTTTATTTGTAGAGCCTAGTATGGCGACATAGTGGGATGGGGCGCTCATGCCGCCTATGATTGATACTTATGATTTGAAGTGTTTTATACACTATGCACTTATAATAGTATCAAATGATTTGTTTTAAAACGTATCAAGCATTCTTTGGCTGTTATAAGGGAAAACCCTATCCTCGACTGCGTTGCATTGTGTGATGGGACCTGGGTCTTATAACAGCTTCATTTTTCTTTATTTAGCATTGCGCTGTTTGTTTTATGCACTGGTATTCTTGGGAGGAAACCCGTTCCGTGTTATACGGCGTGGTCCCTTGATTTACCTAACTTTAAAAATAAAGATTAAAACTGTTTTAGTTCTCACACCAGTCCCATGACTGACCTGGAGTTTATTGTTTTAACCTAAACTCTGGGTGCCCTTATTTTGACACGGGCAGCTAGTAGTTTTGGTTTTGCAGATTTATATTCACAGGATCCTGGTTTACAGCTGGAACGATATCCGGAAAGCTTTGTATCCGTATATCTACTTCTAGTTGTGTATTGTATTATTTTCCGCTGCTATGTATTTAAATGTAATTTAAATCTCTGATATTTCTGTGTAATATTCATTTATATTCTTCTTGTAATCTGATGCATTGTTGTAATATACAATGAAATGTTCTTCTGCATGCGTTCTGTTTTGTCCTGTTCTCAAACGATAGGGCGTTTCGAACGGCCTGGATCGGTTTAGCGACTGGTTCGGACCGAGTGAAATTCCTTGTCGTCACAGTTGGTATCAGAGCTTTGGTTTACAAAGCTCAGAGAACAAGGCACATTAGAACCATACGAAAGAATTCATCAGATATTGGATTAGTAGTATCCAATTAGAATGACTCGTTAGAGATGGGATCAGTTGTATCCTAGAACGAGTGTGAAGAGTGTATTTTTAAAATGAAAACAAATCTTGTTTTGAAAATTTAAATCAATTATTCGTATTTGGTTATTTATTTATATTGATGTGGACAATCCAGTATATATAGATTTTGCGTATACGTCTGATCCGCGTGTATTCGAAGTTTTAATATATTGGATAGATATAGCATCACACTCTAGTCGCCCGAAGATGATATTGATGATAGCGATCGCATCATCAACATTTATGTTCGAGTTTCGAAGGTGTGATTTTCTATATATTTCCATTAGACTGGTGTGAGAACCAAAACTTATATATAGTTAGAACACATTGTTGTGAATTGGCATCAAAACATGATTTTTGTATATGTATCAAAATTATGAATTTGAAATGATAATTCACTAATTGATTGATGTTTGTGTTGTTTGTTTATTTGTTTGATAATTTTGAACCATTATGCCTAATTGAACCAAATAATGAATTGTATTGAAATTGGTCGCAATTGCTTGCATATGCATATATATATTGAACAGGTCATAGCAAGGAGGCTAGAGCCAGAGAATAAAATTTGTTTGCCCGACAAATAGGTACATGTTTACTACATAATTTACTGTTTTGTTTGGGTGATGATGATTTTGTGAGCCTATTGGCTAGCCGCTTGGCTTTTTCTTTTTCTTTTTGAGATCTGAAGGACCGGGGAAGCTATTTGAAATTCCCCGATGCTCCCGGTGCAGGGGAGGTTATGGCGAAATTTTTCAAAAATTTAGGGTGTTAGCCAAATTTTTGAAATTTTGAAAATTCTCAGAAACTAAAGAGTTGGAGAATGGAAGTCAGATCGAGCGTAGAGTTGATTAATCAAACCACTTTCGACTTTGTTCCTTTTCGGGGACGAAAAGTTTTAAGTGGGGGAGATTGTAACAACCCGTAAAATGCGAGCCAGTTTGAAATTTTTATTTTGGCGATTATAGCGAATTTTGAATATTTAAAATGAATTATTTTAAATAATATCGACGAGAAATTTATTTTGAATATAAATCGAACGTATATATTATATACGTCGTCGTTAGAATATAAATATTTATATATAATTATAAATAGAATTGAAAATGGCGCGGTAGTTCGATAATTCGATTTCAAACTTCAATTGAATGTACCGGGTGCAAAACAATCCGGATTTTAGTGAAACCAAAAATCATAGGATCTATTTGATAGTATCTTTCCAACGAATCCGAAGAACTGAGATTTCATTTTAGAAATGATAAGATATGTCCAGTTTAAAATTAGAAATAGTCGCTGTGGAATTTATATATATTTTTATATATATAAGGCCCTTAAAAATAGCCATTTTGCAAACGACCTCGGATTTCGACGAAACCAGTTTTGTTGGGTCCGTGGTGTCAAGTTGTTGCTAGATTCATAATTTTTCGAATCAATATGTGAGCGTGGCGAAGGAAAACGCGTTTGACCAGTTTCCGTTGATTTTAATCGACTGGAAATTGGCCATTTTTCAAACGGTCTCAGAATTCGACGAAACTAGTTTTGTTAGGACCGTATCGTCAATACGAAGCTAGAAAATATTTTTCTGGAATTTTTCTAGTTAGTATGTGACCCCGGTATTTTGAAATGTGCGTTTAAAATTCAATATAATGATTTGAATGAAAATTCAAACGGAAACTGATTGTAACAATCAAACCAGCTTACGATACATATCCCATTGCGTTCGGAATGGGGGTATTTAGCTATGGGCGACAGTTGTTGAGTTCAGATTGGGGTTCGTTTGAAAAGTCAACCTTTTTGAATAAATAAATAATTAAATAAATAAAAAAAAAATCCCTTCTCCTTTATTTCTTCTGCCCCCCCCCCCCTCATTCTCGATTCAGTTACTTATAAAAAAATAAAAATAAAAAGGGGAAAGAAGGCGCTGAGCCCGTCGTCCACCTCGACGGAGTCGCACCACCGGCGCCAGACGCCGACCGCCCCCACCGATCCTCCAGTCGCTCCTCCTCCGCTTCTTTCTCCCCCCGTTCTCTCCTAAACCGATCCCCAATCGCAAAACCCCAAACCCCATGGCCCACCGACTGTCGATCGCACCCCCACCCAAACCACACCTCCGCCCCACTGGCACAAGCCCCCCCTCGGCGAACGCAGCAGCCCCCTCTTTGACGAACACGGTAAGTTTTTTTTATTTTATTTTTTTATTTATTTATATTATTTTTAGTTTAAATACTGTTTGTTTTTTTTAGGTTTTAAAACTGAATTTTATAAAGATTTAAAACTGAATTTTATAAAGATTTAAAACTGAATTTTATAAAGATTTAAAACTGAATTTTATAAAGATTTAAAACTGAATTATATAAAGCATATAAAACTGATTTTAATTTTAAGTTAAAAGAAAAAAAATTTGAATTTTAAATAGGAAAAGATTTGATCTTTAAATTGGAAGAGGCGGAATTTTTATTAAGAAATAAAAATATGATTTTTATATATTGAACTTCGAATTAAAAATATGATTTTTATATATTGAACTTCGAATTAAAAATGTGATTTTTATATATTGAAAAGCGAAGTAAAAATTCGATTTTTACATATGTAGTGAAAGCGGATAACGAAGGTGACAAAAAGGCGAGAACACTGAAGATTTCCTGCATTTGAAGTGCCGTGGAGCTAGGATAGCTTTATGTGAGAATTTCTCACCTTTCAATTTCTTTCTAGTTTTATATATATACTAGGATGCAGACGGTGCTTAGTAGCACCCGACACAATCGTCCACAGACCATGGACTTGTTTGTTTGGTTGCATAGATTAGTTGGATTATTTGTTGAAATTGAATTGTTTGGTGAGATGAAATTGATATGATTGATGTGTGAATGGCGTGGGCCTTCACTAGACCGGGGATAAGGCTAGGCCTTGTCCCGTTTCTAGTATCGTGCCGTTATGCCGCCGAAATTTTCTAAAATATGTTAGAAAATAAAAATATCATTTTATTGTGTAAATGAATTGAATAGAAATTCATAGGTTGAAATAAAATGTTTTATCGTTAAAAATATAATTTTTAACGTGAATGTGAATAAATGAATAGTTATAAACAAATCGGCCGATTTGTTTGTATATACACTGATTTGACTGATATTGATTGGGTCGATAAATTTTACACATCGCCCAACTGCACTAATAAAATCTGTGTTTGATTGTTTGAAACCCCACACGGGTGTTGGGATGAAATTTGAAATTCACTCATCCTGATTGATTGAATATGTCGATCGATTGATTGACAGGCTGTTATAAGCGTTAGATATCTATATTTGATGCTTATACAGTGTAGTGCACTTTGGTTGATGGTTGACTATTCTTCAATGCTATTACATGTGGGTAATGTATGAAAATCCATATAATTAACTTTATATGGTAATTGATTGGGCCTCATTCCAATTTGAAAAATAAAGGATATTATAAAATAAAAGTTCATGTGTTGACAGTACTCATCCATTGAGATTGGTCATGTGTTGAACGAAATATTTTGATAATAACAACTATTTTGAAAAAGAAATATTTGAAATAGTATATTGAAAATAGAAATTTATGAAGCCGTGTTGATAAGATTGACGCCATTTTGACGTGAACGATATTTATATCGATTAAAGTGATTTCGAAATGAATTGAATTGAAAGTGATTTCGAAATGAATTGAATTGAAAGCGATTTCGAAATGAATTGAATTGAAAGTGATTTCGAAATGAATTGAATTGAAAGTGATTTCGAAATGAATTGAATTGAAAGTGATTTCGAAATGAATTGAATATATAACGATTTCGAAATGAATTGAATTGAAAGTGATTTCGAAATGAATTGAATTGAAAGCGATTTCGAAATGAATTGAAATGAATTCAAATTGAATTGAAAACGAATTGAAATGAATTCAAATTGAATTGAAATTTGAATTGAATAGAAATGAATTTTAAACTGAATTTATAAAGAAGAATTCAATTTTGATTTGAATTGAAATGGAAGTTGAAATTGCTTTTGAAACGAATTTTAAAACTATTTATATAATTTGTTTTAAATAGAAATCGACGAAATCTATATTATATATATTATATATATAATATAATGGCCTGAATAGAACGCGCCGCGCCGCGGCAGTTCGTGAATTTCGACCATTTATTTCAAACGGACATTGCGGGAGATCCGACCGTCGGATTCTCCTAAAACCGGAACCGTTGGGTTCGTATCGAAAAGAGCTTTCTAGCGAATGTTAGAAATTTGAAATCTAACGATTGGATTTGGAATTATGTCCAAATCAAATTCGAAAAAGGTCGCTGTAAGTGCAGTTCGATGGCCATTGATGGAAATCGACTGTACGAGCCTTGATAAAATTATTAAAAATAGTAATAATTTGTGTAAAATCATAAGAAATGATTTAGAAAGGATTGGGATGAAAAACTCCATATTTGAAAAGATAAAAATAGATTTTTATCGAAATGAACTAGTTCTGAACTAGAATTACAATTCTATTTATTTTTAAATAAATAAATTGAATATTGAAATGGTTTTGAAAATAACCAGAATTTCCAATAATTGCATTGGAATGGATTTGAATCGAAATTGTCTTCGGAACATTTCGATGTCGAATTTCGTGATTATACAGGTGTTGTTATGGAAATTTGAAAGATATTTATATATCGTTATTTCCAATACGATATGTGTTGGTCGTAGAATTTGATATTGAATATAAGCCGGGATATTTTTCTATTCAGAGCCTTGTATTGAATATCAAATGTGATTTGGGTTTGTCGTGAATGGTGTCTTCACTAACACTGTTCTTGAACCCAGTTGAGAAAAGATTAAATCTTTTTATTTAGATTTAATGAAGTGTACCAATTAAATAATATTTAATTGGAATTGAATTGATATTGATTTTTGGGTTTATCGTGAACAGTGTTTTAAATAACACTCGTTCTTTAACCCGATAATTAATGGGATGTGACTTTGGGTTTATCGTGAACCGTGTTTTAAATGACACGGATTCTTTAACCCAGTTAACGATTAAAACTAAGTGGAGTTTTAATGAATCTTTAATTAGATTGAAATGATCGAAAATGGAGTATCACCAGTTTTGCTCCAAGCGATAGTTAAATCTTTAATTAGATTTGAACGTGAAATGGTAATTGAATTTACCGATAACACTGTGGTGTTAGATATGAAGTATTACCAGTTTTACTTCATGGGATGAATAGGTTGGGATTGGGAAATTAAAACCAATGATTACTACGGTAAGGTTCGCTAATTCCGACTAGTTGAATTGAAATTCAAAGGAAGATTAGAGAATATATTCAAGAAATTATCTTGGATAAAATTAATGGGAACCTTTCCCTATGAATGTGAAATCAGAAACTAACTGTCGGTTAGCTAAGCAGAATGGTTTTCTGGATATTGATCTGATGTTGGTTTCGGCCTTCGGGGTTAATATTTGGGGAATTATTCTCTTGATTAATTTACGGTTAGTGACTGATGAATTGGAATGAGGCGTATGTTGTGTTTGTGTAACACTTATTTAAATATACGCGAGTTATTCGGAAAGACCGGGTTTATCCCATTCTGGATAACTGATACGACGATAAGTCGAAGGTGAAGACGACGGTCGAAGACCGGAGGTCTTCACGTCGTTTGGGTAATTACTGATGATCTTGATTGGGCTGTACACCCAAGAAGATGGAAACAGTTAGTGATCGTCCAGACGTACTTGGAGATCGATGGATAGGCGGGGTACTAGGTGCCTCCGGTTTCGTTCAGACCCAGAACGGACTTGTAAATGGACTGTGTGTCTGACATTGGATTTTAGTCCGTGTGATTGATCTCTATTAAATATATATCTGTTTGGCGGCGGAGAATTTATTCTCTTGCTTAACGCCCTTCTCTGAGACGTACGAGCTCAGGGGTTATATATTGATGGATATCAAACGCATGGAGTGAATTGCCTGTGTGGCATGCCTAAGTGGCAATTGATCGAGGCTTCTGTTGAAAAGCAAAGTCTTGTGGTGATGATCAAAGCAAGGCCTTTGTGGCGTAGCTTTGTGTAACGTTTGATTCGCGAGTTTCACACCCGGTATGAACCAAAAACGGGAGACGGACCTCAGGGAGGACTTGCGTTTCTTTCTAGCTAGAAGTGGCGTCAGTGGTTTTACACGCCCTGACGAGTTTGACTTATGTGGTTGTTGCTGTTGCGAGGCGCCTCGGTTATATCGGTTTCGGCCGATGCATTCTGGTCGGCTGACGGACCAGACTTACGCCCCAAAGGGCGGGGAAACGCAGTGTTCAGGATTTAAGTTTAATCCACATCGGTGGACCGGCCCTGTCGCTCCAAGGCTTGACTGAGTACTTGCCTAGACATGGGCTAGATTGTCTGAAAACGGTTGAGGACTATCTTTTGCCTCGGTTCATAGATGGAAATCCAGCTTCCAAATACGTGACATTTGCGGTTTTATTTGTAGAGCCTAGTATGGCGACATAGTGGGATGAGGCGCTCATGCCGCCTATGATTGATACTTATGATTTGAAGTGTTTTATACACTATGCACTTATAATAGTATCAAATGATTTGTTTTAAAACGTATCAAGCATTCTTTGGCTGTTATAAGGGAAAACCCTATCCTCGACTGCGTTGCATTGTGTGATGGGACCTGGGTCTTATAACAGCTTCATTTTTCTTTATTTAGCATTGCGCTGTTTGTTTTATGCACTGGTATTCTTGGGAGGAAACCCGTTCCGTGTTATACGGCGTGGTCCCTTGATTTACCTAACTTTAAAAATAAAGATTAAAACTGTTTTAGTTCTCACACCAGTCCCATGACTGACCTGGAGTTTATTGTTTTAACCTAAACTCTGGGTGCCCTTATTTTGACACGGGCAGCTAGTAGTTTTGGTTTTGCAGATTTATATTCACAGGATCCTGGTTTACAGCTGGAACGATATCCGGAAAGCTTTGTATCCGTATATCTACTTCTAGTTGTGTATTGTATTATTTTCCGCTGCTATGTATTTAAATGTAATTTAAATCTCTGATATTTCTGTGTAATATTCATTTATATTCTTCTTGTAATCTGATGCATTGTTGTAATATACAATGAAATGTTCTTCTGCATGCGTTCTGTTTTGTCCTGTTCTCAAACGATAGGGCGTTTCGAACGGCCTGGATCGGTTTAGCGACTGGTTCGGACCGAGTGAAATTCCTTGTCGTCACAGTTGGTATCAGAGCTTTGGTTTACAAAGCTCAGAGAACAAGGCACATTAGAACCATACGAAAGAATTCATCAGATATTGGATTAGTAGTATCCAATTAGAATGACTCGTTAGAGATGGGATCAGTTGTATCCTAGAACGAGTGTGAAGAGTGTATTTTTAAAATGAAAACAAATCTTGTTTTGAAAATTTAAATCAATTATTCGTATTTGGTTATTTATTTATATTGATGTGGACAATCCAGTATATATAGATTTTGCGTATACGTCTGATCCGCGTGTATTCGAAGTTTTAATATATTGGATAGATATAGCATCACACTCTAGTCGCCCGAAGATGATATTGATGATAGCGATCGCATCATCAACATTTATGTTCGAGTTTCGAAGGTGTGATTTTCTATATATTTCCATTAGACTGGTGTGAGAACCAAAACTTATATATAGTTAGAACACATTGTTGTGAATTGGCATCAAAACATGATTTTTGTATATGTATCAAAATTATGAATTTGAAATGATAATTCACTAATTGATTGATGTTTGTGTTGTTTGTTTATTTGTTTGATAATTTTGAACCATTATGCCTAATTGAACCAAATAATGAATTGTATTGAAATTGGTCGCAATTGCTTGCATATGCATATATATATTGAACAGGTCATAGCAAGGAGGCTAGAGCCAGAGAATAAAATTTGTTTGCCCGACAAATAGGTACATGTTTACTACATAATTTACTGTTTTGTTTGGGTGATGATGATTTTGTGAGCCTATTGGCTAGCCGCTTGGCTTTTTCTTTTTCTTTTTGAGATCTGAAGGACCGGGGAAGCTATTTGAAATTCCCCGATGCTCCCGGTGCAGGGGAGGTTATGGCGAAATTTTTCAAAAATTTAGGGTGTTAGCCAAATTTTTGAAATTTTGAAAATTCTCAGAAACTAAAGAGTTGGAGAATGGAAGTCAGATCGAGCGTAGAGTTGATTAATCAAACCACTTTCGACTTTGTTCCTTTTCGGGGACGAAAAGTTTTAAGTGGGGGAGATTGTAACAACCCGTAAAATGCGAGCCAGTTTGAAATTTTTATTTTGGCGATTATAGCGAATTTTGAATATTTAAAATGAATTATTTTAAATAATATCGACGAGAAATTTATTTTGAATATAAATCGAACGTATATATTATATACGTCGTCGTTAGAATATAAATATTTATATATAATTATAAATAGAATTGAAAATGGCGCGGTAGTTCGATAATTCGATTTCAAACTTCAATTGAATGTACCGGGTGCAAAACAATCCGGATTTTAGTGAAACCAAAAATCATAGGATCTATTTGATAGTATCTTTCCAACGAATCCGAAGAACTGAGATTTCATTTTAGAAATGATAAGATATGTCCAGTTTAAAATTAGAAATAGTCGCTGTGGAATTTATATATATTTTTATATATATAAGGCCCTTAAAAATAGCCATTTTGCAAACGACCTCGGATTTCGACGAAACCAGTTTTGTTGGGTCCGTGGTGTCAAGTTGTTGCTAGATTCATAATTTTTCGAATCAATATGTGAGCGTGGCGAAGGAAAACGCGTTTGACCAGTTTCCGTTGATTTTAATCGACTGGAAATTGGCCATTTTTCAAACGGTCTCAGAATTCGACGAAACTAGTTTTGTTAGGACCGTATCGTCAATACGAAGCTAGAAAATATTTTTCTGGAATTTTTCTAGTTAGTATGTGACCCCGGTATTTTGAAATGTGCGTTTAAAATTCAATATAATGATTTGAATGAAAATTCAAACGGAAACTGATTGTAACAATCAAACCAGCTTACGATACATATCCCATTGCGTTCGGAATGGGGGTATTTAGCTATGGGCGACAGTTGTTGAGTTCAGATTGGGGTTCGTTTGAAAAGTCAACCTTTTTGAATAAATAAATAATTAAATAAATAAAATAAAAAATCCCTTCTCCTTTATTTCTTCTGCCCCCCCCCCTCATTCTCGATTCAGTTACTTATAAAAAAATAAAAATAAAAAGGGGAAAGAAGGCGCTGAGCCCGTCGTCCACCTCGACGGAGTCGCACCACCGGCGCCAGACGCCGACCGCCCCCACCGATCCTCCAGTCGCTCCTCCTCCGCTTCTTTCTCCCCCCGTTCTCTCCTAAACCGATCCCCAATCGCAAAACCCCAAACCCCATGGCCCACCGACTGTCGATCGCACCCCCACCCAAACCACACCTCCGCCCCACTGGCACAAGCCCCCCCTCGGCGAACGCAGCAGCCCCCTCTTTGACGAACACGGTAAGTTTTTTTTATTTTATTTTTTTATTTATTTATATTATTTTTAGTTTAAATACTGTTTGTTTTTTTTAGGTTTTAAAACTGAATTTTATAAAGATTTAAAACTGAATTTTATAAAGATTTAAAACTGAATTTTATAAAGATTTAAAACTGAATTTTATAAAGATTTAAAACTGAATTATATAAAGCATATAAAACTGATTTTAATTTTAAGTTAAAAGAAAAAAAATTTGAATTTTAAATAGGAAAAGATTTGATCTTTAAATTGGAAGAGGCGGAATTTTTATTAAGAAATAAAAATATGATTTTTATATATTGAACTTCGAATTAAAAATATGATTTTTATATATTGAACTTCGAATTAAAAATGTGATTTTTATATATTGAAAAGCGAAGTAAAAATTCGATTTTTACATATGTAGTGAAAGCGGATAACGAAGGTGACAAAAAGGCGAGAACAGTGAAGATTTCCTGCATTTGAAGTGCCGTGGAGCTAGGATAGCTTTATGTGAGAATTTCTCACCTTTCAATTTCTTTCTAGTTTTATATATATACTAGGATGCAGACGGTGCTTAGTAGCACCCGACACAATCGTCCACAGACCATGGACTTGTTTGTTTGGTTGCATAGATTAGTTGGATTATTTGTTGAAATTGAATTGTTTGGTGAGATGAAATTGATATGATTGATGTGTGAATGGCGTGGGCCTTCACTAGACCGGGGATAAGGCTAGGCCTTGTCCCGTTTCTAGTATCGTGCCGTTATGCCGCCGAAATTTTCTAAAATATGTTAGAAAATAAAAATATCATTTTATTGTGTAAATGAATTGAATAGAAATTCATAGGTTGAAATAAAATGTTTTATCGTTAAAAATATAATTTTTAACGTGAATGTGAATAAATGAATAGTTATAAACAAATCGGCCGATTTGTTTGTATATACACTGATTTGACTGATATTGATTGGGTCGATAAATTTTACACATCGCCCAACTGCACTAATAAAATCTGTGTTTGATTGTTTGAAACCCCACACGGGTGTTGGGATGAAATTTGAAATTCACTCATCCTGATTGATTGAATATGTCGATCGATTGATTGACAGGCTGTTATAAGCGTTAGATATCTATATTTGATGCTTATACAGTGTAGTGCACTTTGGTTGATGGTTGACTATTCTTCAATGCTATTACATGTGGGTAATGTATGAAAATCCATATAATTAACTTTATATGGTAATTGATTGGGCCTCATTCCAATTTGAAAAATAAAGGATATTATAAAATAAAAGTTCATGTGTTGACAGTACTCATCCATTGAGATTGGTCATGTGTTGAACGAAATATTTTGATAATAACAACTATTTTGAAAAAGAAATATTTGAAATAGTATATTGAAAATAGAAATTTATGAAGCCGTGTTGATAAGATTGACGCCATTTTGACGTGAACGATATTTATATCGATTAAAGTGATTTCGAAATGAATTGAATTGAAAGTGATTTCGAAATGAATTGAATTGAAAGTGATTTCGAAATGAATTGAATTGAAAGCGATTTCGAAATGAATTGAATTGAAAGTGATTTCGAAATGAATTGAATTGAAAGTGATTTCGAAATGAATTGAATATATAACGATTTCGAAATGAATTGAATATATAACGATTTCGAAATGAATTGAATTGAAAGTGATTTCGAAATGAATTGAATTGAAAGCGATTTCGAAATGAATTGAAATGAATTCAAATTGAATTGAAAACGAATTGAAATGAATTCAAATTGAATTGAAATTTGAATTGAATAGAAATGAATTTTAAACTGAATTTATAAAGAAGAATTCAATTTTGATTTGAATTGAAATGGAAGTTGAAATTGCTTTTGAAACGAATTTTAAAACTATTTATATAATTCGTTTTAAATAGAAATCGACGAAATATATATTATATATATTATATATATAATATAATGGCCTGAATAGAACGCGCCGCGCCGCGGCAGTTCGTGAATTTCGACCATTTATTTCAAACGGACATTGCGGGAGATCCGACCGTCGGATTCTCCTAAAACCGGAACCGTTGGGTTCGTATCGAAAAGAGCTTTCTAGCGAATGTTAGAAATTTGAAATCTAACGATTGGATTTGGAATTATGTCCAAATCAAATTCGAAAAAGGTCGCTGTAAGTGCAGTTCGATGGCCATTGATGGAAATCGACTGTACGGGCCTTGATAAAATTATTAAAAATAGTAATAATTTGTGTAAAATCATAAGAAATGATTTAGAAAGGATTGGGATGAAAAACTCCATATTTGAAAAGATAAAAATAGATTTTTATCGAAATGAACTAGTTCTGAACTAGAATTACAATTCTATTTATTTTTAAATAAATAAATTGAATATTGAAATGGTTTTGAAAATAACCAGAATTTCCAATAATTGCATTGGAATGGATTTGAATCGAAATTGTCTTCGGAACATTTCGATGTCGAATTTCGTGATTATACAGGTGTTGTTATGGAAATTTGAAAGATATTTATATATCGTTATTTCCAATACGATATGTGTTGGTCGTAGAATTTGATATTGAATATAAGCCGGGATATTTTTCTATTCAGAGCCTTGTATTGAATATCAAATGTGATTTGGGTTTGTCGTGAATGGTGTCTTCACTAACACTGTTCTTGAACCCAGTTGAGAAAAGATTAAATCTTTTTATTTAGATTTAATGAAGTGTACCAATTAAATAATATTTAATTGGAATTGAATTGATATTGATTTTTGGGTTTATCGTGAACAGTGTTTTAAATAACACTCGTTCTTTAACCCGATAATTAATGGGATGTGACTTTGGGTTTATCGTGAACCGTGTTTTAAATGACACGGATTCTTTAACCCAGTTAACGATTAAAACTAAGTGGAGTTTTAATGAATCTTTAATTAGATTGAAATGATCGAAAATGGAGTATCACCAGTTTTGCTCCAAGCGATAGTTAAATCTTTAATTAGATTTGAACGTGAAATGGTAATTGAATTTACCGATAACACTGTGGTGTTAGATATGAAGTATTACCAGTTTTACTTCATGGGATGAATAGGTTGGGATTGGGAAATTAAAACCAATGATTACTACGGTAAGGTTCGCTAATTCCGACTAGTTGAATTGAAATTCAAAGGAAGATTAGAGAATATATTCAAGAAATTATCTTGGATAAAATTAATGGGAACCTTTCCCTATGAATGTGAAATCAGAAACTAACTGTCGGTTAGCTAAGCAGAATGGTTTTCTGGATATTGATCTGATGTTGGTTTCGGCCTTCGGGGTTAATATTTGGGGAATTATTCTCTTGATTAATTTACGGTTAGTGACTGATGAATTGGAATGAGGCGTATGTTGTGTTTGTGTAACACTTATTTAAATATACGCGAGTTATTCGGAAAGACCGGGTTTATCCCATTCTGGATAACTGATACGACGATAAGTCGAAGGTGAAGACGACGGTCGAAGACCGGAGGTCTTCACGTCGTTTGGGTAATTACTGATGATCTTGATTGGGCTGTACACCCAAGAAGATGGAAACAGTTAGTGATCGTCCAGACGTACTTGGAGATCGATGGATAGGCGGGGTACTAGGTGCCTCCGGTTTCGTTCAGACCCAGAACGGACTTGTAAATGGACTGTGTGTCTGACATTGGATTTTAGTCCGTGTGATTGATCTCTATTAAATATATATCTGTTTGGCGGCGGAGAATTTATTCTCTTGCTTAACGCCCTTCTCTGAGACGTACGAGCTCAGGGGTTATATATTGATGGATATCAAACGCATGGAGTGAATTGCCTGTGTGGCATGCCTAAGTGGCAATTGATCGAGGCTTCTGTTGAAAAGCAAAGTCTTGTGGTGATGATCAAAGCAAGGCCTTTGTGGCGTAGCTTTGTGTAACGTTTGATTCGCGAGTTTCACACCCGGTATGAACCAAAAACGGGAGACGGACCTCAGGGAGGACTTGCGTTTCTTTCTAGCTAGAAGTGGCGTCAGTGGTTTTACACGCCCTGACGAGTTTGACTTATGTGGTTGTTGCTGTTGCGAGGCGCCTCGGTTATATCGGTTTCGGCCGATGCATTCTGGTCGGCTGACGGACCAGACTTACGCCCCAAAGGGCGGGGAAACGCAGTGTTCAGGATTTAAGTTTAATCCACATCGGTGGACCGGCCCTGTCGCTCCAAGGCTTGACTGAGTACTTGCCTAGACATGGGCTAGATTGTCTGAAAACGGTTGAGGACTATCTTTTGCCTCGGTTCATAGATGGAAATCCAGCTTCCAAATACGTGACATTTGCGGTTTTATTTGTAGAGCCTAGTATGGCGACATAGTGGGATGGGGCGCTCATGCCGCCTATGATTGATACTTATGATTTGAAGTGTTTTATACACTATGCACTTATAATAGTATCAAATGATTTGTTTTAAAACGTATCAAGCATTCTTTGGCTGTTATAAGGGAAAACCCTATCCTCGACTGCGTTGCATTGTGTGATGGGACCTGGGTCTTATAACAGCTTCATTTTTCTTTATTTAGCATTGCGCTGTTTGTTTTATGCACTGGTATTCTTGGGAGGAAACCCGTTCCGTGTTATACGGCGTGGTCCCTTGATTTACCTAACTTTAAAAATAAAGATTAAAACTGTTTTAGTTCTCACACCAGTCCCATGACTGACCTGGAGTTTATTGTTTTAACCTAAACTCTGGGTGCCCTTATTTTGACACGGGCAGCTAGTAGTTTTGGTTTTGCAGATTTATATTCACAGGATCCTGGTTTACAGCTGGAACGATATCCGGAAAGCTTTGTATCCGTATATCTACTTCTAGTTGTGTATTGTATTATTTTCCGCTGCTATGTATTTAAATGTAATTTAAATGTCTGATATTTCTGTGTAATATTCATTTATATTCTGTATATTCTTGTAATCTGATGCATTGTTGTAATATACAATGAAATGTTCTTCTGCATGCGTTCTGTTTTGTCCTGTTCTCAAACGATAGGGCGTTTCGAACGGCCTGGATCGGTTTAGCGACTGGTTCGGATCGAGTGAAATTCCTTGTCGTCACACAGACCCGTGTGGGGTTTTTATTAATTTGGCAATTTATCGTTAT
This sequence comes from Allium sativum, assembly GCA_030737875.1. Lineage (NCBI taxonomy): Eukaryota > Viridiplantae > Streptophyta > Magnoliopsida > Asparagales > Amaryllidaceae > Allium > Allium sativum. The sequence continues at coordinate 186,716,079 of CM060911.1, forward strand.
ATTTTATATAGTCCATATCAGTCATCAGTTCAACCTGTAGTATATAGTCATCGCCATACAAGCCTCTCGCTCGTGTGGTAAATCTTCCACCTCGTCACACAAGCTCCAATTGCTTATGTGGAATATGATGAAGTATGCCTATCGTCAAGAAGTATGCCATGTAGTGTAGTTCAAAATTAATTGTTACTATCCTATGGCGATATTTATTATTTCACATAGAATAACCAGCACTCCGCATCCAATGGCATTCACAGGAGTTGATATAAAAATAAAATTGCGCAGCCAACTCATCAAGGCTTACCTATTTGTCGGGCACGCAAATAATTTCTTTACTCTACAGCTAATCCACTTTTCCTGTTCAACACATGTATATATATGCAGAACAAAGCAAATAATAATATTTCTAGCAAACTATTATTTATTTTAACACGTGTGTATTTTTATCAAAGCGTATACATGATAAAAGAAATATTTTTATCATCAAAAATATTTATTCGACACGTGAATGTTTTTAACACTTCATATTCACAATAAAAATGTAGTTTTTATTGTCGATTCATTTTATTTTAACATATTATAACATTCAACACATGAATTTCAACTCGACGAACAAATTTCAATTCAACACATGAATATTCTCTACAGTTTGTATATATATAAAAAAATGTGATTTTTATCGCTAAAACTATTTGTTTAATTTCAAATAATATTCAACACATGAATTTTCAACTCAACGAATGAATTGCAACTCAACACATGAATATTCGCTATAGTTTGTATATATATAAAAAATGTGATTTTTATCGCTAAAGCCATTTGTTTAAATTCAAATAATATTCAACACATGAATTTCAACTCAACGAATGAATTGCAACTCAACACATGAATATTCGCTATAGTTTGTATATATATAAAAATGTGATTTTTATCGCTAAAACTATTTGTTTAATTTCAAATAATATTCAACACATGAATTTCAACTCAACGAATGAATTGCAACTCAACACATGAATATTCGCTATAGTTTGTATATATATAAAAAATGTGATTTTTATCGCTAAAGCCATTTGTTTAAATTCAAATAATATTCAACACATGAATTTCAACTCAACGAATGAATTGCAACTCAACACATGAACATTCGCTATAGTTTGTATATATATAAAAATGTGATTTTTATCGCTAAAACTATTTGTTTAAATTCAAATAATATTCAACACATGAATTTCAACTTAACGAATGAATTGTAACTCAACACATGAATATTGGTTTCAATATATGTAATTTATTTCAACGAGTGAAAATTATTCTAACACATGTATATTTCAGAAAATTTCGGCAGCATAACGACAGGGTAGTTAAAACCGGGACCGTCCCTAATACGGCTCCTCGCTCTACCTTAAAACCTCGCGGTTTTTGACAATGGGGATCATGCATCTAGTTCGCACGCAGGCGGCATGTTTTATTTCCAATTCCACAATCCTATTCTAATTTGTTTCAACCACAAGAGGGTATTTTTCAACCACAAAGGTATTTTTCAACCACAAAATCAACCACAAACAATTATTTCCAACCATTCGCCATACCATATAATATCACGTCAATCACAAGCAATAAATATCGTCCATGGTCTGTGGACGAGGGGAGTATATATATATATTATTTCTATAATTCACTTGCATTTCATCAAAATTCAAAGCATATATGTTTCATTCAACGCTTGTATAATTTATACATCGCTAATATAATTTATACAACACATGTACATGAGGTATACAATGCGTATATAATTTACACTTCGCTTATATAATTTATACAACGCAATTCCATTCAAACAATTCAGTTTAAGTTCCTCACATTGGTTTTTGCAGTGCTAAAAATCGTAGGAAGATCAGAAAAATCCGCGGCTTCTTTTAGATGGTAGAGAGCCTCTTTGCGGTCACGGTGTCTCTTGTTTCATCGAATTTCGTTAACGAACGAAAAAGATATTATTTTTCAAAGTTTTGCAACGCTTTATAGTGTTATTTTCATTTCAGAATGTCGAAGCAGAAAGGTTTTTAAACCTTCAAAGCTAGGTTTAAATTTTAAAATCAAACCGCACCTTGTTGCTCCGATCAGGTCCTGCGACGTGGAAGAGCTAAGAACCAGCTCTCTATCGGTGGTGGTGCGGTCTCCTTCGGTGGTCGGAGGAAGGCGGTGCGGCGTCGGAAAGGCGGCGACTTTGTGGGGGTGGTTCGGGCGATACAGGCGATGGTGGCGGGTGAGGTTTGGTCGGATGTGAAGAGGGGAGGAAGGGCTGTCGAACTGCGGTGGTGGCGCGGCCTGTAGGTGGCGGCGGGAAAGTCGACGGGAAGTTTCGAGCTTCCTGGATCGTCGATATCGCCTGGGGCGGCTAGGGTTTCGTAGGTTTTTTTTTTAAAGAAAAAAATCCTATTGGTCGAGACTTTATAGGAAATTTTAAATAGTGTTTTTGCAAAAGAACTCGAAATCAAACCCAACGACTGTCGCCCCTAGCTAAATACCCCCATTCCGGACACAATGGGATATGTTTCGTTGGCCAATTCGACTGTTACAGTCAGTTATTTTTCAAATTAAAGTATAAAACATTCAATATTTAATTTGAACGTACATTTCAATTTGCCAGGGCCACAAACTGAGTCGAAAAATTCCAGAAAAATAAATCTAGCTTTGTTTTGACGATACGGTCCTAACAAAACCAGTTTCGTCGAATTCTGAGCTCGTTTGAAAAACGGCCATTTTTAGGTCGACCCATTTTAACAGAAATTGACAATCACATTTTCTTTTGCCCCGCTCACATACTAGCTTCAAAAATTATGAAATTTGAAACCTAGCAATAGTTTGACATCCCGGACCCAACAAAAGTGGTTTTGTCGAATTCCGAGGTCGTATGCAAAATATCTATTTTCAAGGGCTATATATGCTATATAGCGACCTTTCTGAAAATTCATTTGGCTATAACTTTTGATTCCCGCTATGAAACTTCGATTTTTCAGATTCGTTAGAAAGGTATTCATAAACAGATTTAAATATTTTCAGTTTCGCTAAAATCTGTTATATTTTCCACCCGGTACAGTCAGACAAGGTTTGTATTCAAAATTTCAAACTGCCTTACTATACCCAATTCTTTATTTTATTGAAATATGCTATTTCAATTATTCAAATTCTTTGGTAATAACCAATTTTAAAAATTTTAAATTGGTTCACATTTTCCGGGTTATTACAATTATACTTCAAGCAAAAAGTCAAAGCACGTCGTTTGAGCTTTCTCGAACAAATCACTATAAAAGTTTGTGGATCCATCAAACCAGATGTACACGGACCTTCTCCTCGAGCTTCATCATCATGGACTTCATGGAATCAAAGTCCAAAATGACCACCATATTCACCAAATACTTGGGATAGAAACTATGATGCAAATGAAGGAGCTAACAAGGAGAAGAATGAAAAAAATCGATTTCATCATCATCTAAATAAATTTGTTTTAATTGGTGTATGTCATTCAATTTTGACAAAAAAAATCATCAACAAAATTCTTATATGGTAAATATATCTAAGGGTATTAACATTCAAAAAAATTCATATTTGCAGTATTAAATCGACTAAAACACTATATTTAGTTGATTGAATACCAAATTGCTCTCGGGGTTAAAATTCCTTAAAACCAGTGAACTAAACTTCCTTAAGTAGTTGAATAAATTGGTAAAACTCTCGGGATAATTTTTCCTGCAACTTAGTCGACTGAAAACAACAAACCAGTCGACTAAATCATCAAATCTTCTCTTTGGTTGGAAATCTGGAACATTCGGTCGACTAAATCTTCCAATCCGGTCAAATGAATCTGTTATAAAATTGCTATATACATGCTACCTTTTCCTCTTCTCCCTCATTTTATTCACTTCTCTTGAAAATTTTGAAGTCTCTTAAAACCCTAACATTTCAAACTCATCAAATTTCAACCAAAAACTAAATCAGTGTCACTAAAGAAATAAAGAGAGGCTTCCTCATCAACTGGTCCATCCAAATCTCATATTGAATCCTGGCTTCTAAGTTAAAAAGAAAAGGATAGATTCAAGAAGATGAAAAATACTCGTATATTCGAAGGTTCGTTCATGAAAATTTCAGACTTTGAATCATATGAAATACTTCCTATGATTCAAAATAGTGGTCTTGATCTTATTTCATTTAGTTCTAACAATGTCAATATTTATCCCTTGCGACTTAAACTCTTCTTTGCAAACATGAATCTCGAGCAACATGAACCCTAAGACGAAAATACATTACGAACTAATATTTGTGGAGTGTGTGTATATATATATATATATCTTACACCAGCTAGACTTGGTCAGATTCTCCAATATTCGTCCGAAGGACAAGAATTGCTTGAGATAGAATGTGATAGGCTAAGTCGTGAAGAGATTAGTCATCGGTTCCTTTCCGATGATCTCACCGAACTCAAAGCTATCAATCTTCGACCATGAGCTCGTGTAATCCATCGTGCCTTAACTCATATTATCAATCCACGTACCGAGAGTTATAATCAAGTTTATCATTGCGATTTCCAAGCGTTGTATGCAATTTGAGGAAACAAACAAATTAATTAGGCATAACTCATAATGGAGGAGCTTATATGTTTCAATCAATCAAGGTTACGTACGTTGTATTATCGAGCTTACATTATCCGTGTCCTTAGTCATCTACAAATCCTACCTCCTAAAATTGAGAATCTTACTATTGGACTCTTGGGTACTAAAACATTGAGTTTGATGCATCTTCCTACCGAATTGTCCATGCTTTAACGTATCCAAACGTTTGAGCAATGGAAGGAGCATAAGGAAGACAATATTCCTTTATAGAACTCATCCTACCCATCCAACTCCTGCACAACCGACCCAATCAACTCAGGCTCCTTCCTCCATTCGGCAAGATCAACCACGAGCTCAACCGAAAACTCAATTTCCGCCAATTCCTAAGCTTGAGGAAATAAATATTGATGGCCCTATCAAAAGCATTATTATTTCTCTAGAAAAGAGTCAAAAGACCATAGTCAACAATGGATAATCAACGATTGTCTATGCTTGAAGCAAAAATGGTCATCTTCGATGTTAAACAAGACAAACTAATTTCAAAGTTTAAAGATATCACCCAAATCCTTCCATCCTTCTCTAAGTCCATTGCGATACTAGATTTTGATCCCTCTCATGGCATATATTGGGGATCTGATGATTCAGACAAGGATGAAGAAGTCGAAGATAATGAAGGAGATGAACCAGTAAAGGATGGAGGGGAAGATCCAAAGGAATGGTCTTATTTTATTCTTATTTTGGTTTTTTAATTCTAAAACACTACTAAGTAAAATTATGGGTTTGTAAATATATTTTTATGGCTACTATGGGCATGTTTTTTTCTTGAACTGAAAAGACAAATATACATAAACCCAAACGGAGATAATAACCAATCTCCGATGGCTAGCAAAAGCGGACTACCAGAAGACTAGTAGCCGTAAAGCAAAAAACAACCTAACATAAGCAAATGCTATACAATAAAACCCAATCACACTCCGACCAATTAAGCCATAAAAAGTCCGACCTTGACACAGAAGGCGTAGAAAACAAAGGGAGACAAAAGCGGATACCAGGGCGTCGCAGCTACCATCTCCATCCAGTCCCAAAACCAAGCAAACGTCCAAGCCCTCCACTGCTCCTCCAAGCACAGAATGAAAATCCAGGACACTAAGCGGGTCACTTAATAATAGACAACTGCAAAAGTCAGACTGCTCTAACCGTAAGCACTATTTTTGGCTACTGGCCAGCCCTCTTTGAAGTAATGGAACCCTTGGACAATCGATCCAATAAGAATCTGTAAATCCGAGGCCTACACAACTGGAAAACAACATAAGACATAATAAAGAGTGAAGGGAGCGGGGAGGATTCCTCTCATATACTAACAAAAATCAACCAATCCCCACCCATGGAGTAAGTGGACCTGATGTAACATCGAAGATATGAGCCAACCACCTCGAGTGGAAGCCAATTGCTCCCTTAAAAGGCATACCACGAAAGGTAAGGAAAACGTCATCCCTTACCCTTCCTATGATGGTAGGAGAGTCCATAGGAGACTCATCAAAAATTTCCTTATTCCGCGAGAACCAAATATGCCAGCAAATACGACAAGAAAAAAATATGAATAAGGATAGACCGTATAGATTTACCTGACATGCCGGCCCACCAGTATCTCAGTAAATCTACAAGGGAGGTGGCATTACCTCGGAGGCCTAAAAAGTTCCCAAAGTAATTCCAAACAGATCTGGCATAAGAGCCGAGAAAGAACAAATGTGCACTGGAATCCAAGTAACCATCTCTGCAGCCTACGACGGGACACGATTGGAATTCCAATCCTCCAAGGATTATCATTTAGCCGTAACCCTTCGTGAAGATTTCTCCACATAAACAAAGAAACTTTTGGAGGAAGTCAGACATCCCAAATGAAAGAAAAAAATTAGGAGCCTTGCAGTTGGGGTCCTCGCCGAACTCATGCTGCCCTAATCGAGAAAGGACTGTTGTCCCACCCTAACCCACCACCATGTGAATCAGAGAAGGACTTCACAGATTGGATCCCTTTCCACATCTCATTAGCATAGGATGGAACCCTGATGTAATTCGTACCCAAAATTCTATGGTACTTAGCATGGAGAAACATCGCCTAGAGGGAGTTGTTCGCTCCAAACTGTACCCATAACTTCCAAGCAAAGGAAGTTCAAATATCCTTAGGATTTCGAAGGCCCAAACCTCCTTCACTTTTGAGGTGACAAACGATGTCCTAAAAAATCCAATGGTGACGATTAGTGTTGTCCTTTTTCCCTTAGAAAAAGGGTGATGCCAAAGAATGATAAAAGCAGAAGAAGGAGGAAGTAGGAGTCGTAGCAGCAAAGTCATACGATCCTATAGAGTCAAGAACAGACTTTATAAGAATAAGTCTCCCTGTCAGAGAAAGGAGAGTCGCGTTCCAACAAATAATCTTACCCCTGCTTTTGTTCTTTAGAGGATCGAAAATTGTGTTAAGCTTCCTTCTTGAACAATACCGAGGTAAGGCAATGGAAGGGAGGCAGCCTTGAAACCTATGAAGGTTTAGATCCAAGGAGACCTAGCCGAAGATAAGTATTTCGCAAAGACAAAAGTAACTTTTAGTAGAATTAACGAGGTTGCCTGAACACCTCTTGTAATACTGAATAAGAATAAGAAGGCGACGGACAGAGCGATGGTTACCATTAGCAAAAATGATAATGTCGCCCATAAAAGATAAGGAGAGATGATAGGACAACCTCTAGGAATGTCGAACTTTTGAATCTGACCCGCTATCGTAAGAGAATGCCAACCTTGCACAAAAGCCTTGGCAGCTATAATGAACAAAGTCGGGGAAAGAGGGTCTCCCTGACGTAGACCCCTTCCCGACTTGAAAAATCTATGGACCGATCTGTTAATGAGAAAGGAAAACCAACAATGGGAAATGAGCATCTAGATAATATCGATAAGGGATTTCGGGAAGCCCAAATCCCTCAGAACTTCAATGAAAAAATACCAAGATATACAATCATAAGCCTTAGCCATGTTCAACTTAACAACTACATTAGAACCTCTGACTTTACGATCAATTTGGGAATCTAGCTCCTAGGCTAAAAGGACGTTATCAGTGATCAAGCATCCTTTTACGGACCCAGACTGAGAGGAGGAAATAATACGATCCAGAAATGGTGTTAAACGAGCGGATATGACCTTAAAGATAATTTTGTTAGAAAAACATAAGCTAATTGGGCAAAAATCCACACACGAACGGGGATTTTCGCATTCGGGGATAAGGACCAAATTGCTGGAGCTTCATCACTTAGGGAGAGCTGCACCAGAGAATACAAATTGAATGACAAGACAAAAATCCACCTGAATGACCGACCAAACACTCCTGAAAAACATCCTGTTAAAACCATCTGGCCCACACACTCTATCCATGTAGAGTGCAAAAACATAAGCCCGGATTTCATCTGTAGCAGGAGGAATAACAAGGTCGACGCTATCCGAAGGAAGAACCAATCTGAGGATAAAATTTAAAAGGGACGGGTTAGAGAGGGCAACAGAGGGAGCACTAAGAAAATATTAGAAGTGAGATATAATAGTTTCTTTGACTTTCGCCGGAGTGGAAGCCAAGGAGAGATCATGGCATTGAATCGAGAGGAGCTTATTCTTCTTACAATTAGAAGAATGACTTGGAGTTCGTATCACCTTCGACGATCAACTTAATTCTTTTGATTTGGCGAAGGAAGTTGTTCTCAACACTAAGCTCCGACAAGAAGGCCAGCTGAGAAAGCACCCACGCCTCCTTGTTAGTACAAAAGGAACCTCATCAAAAGACGGTTCTGCTAGACTCTTCGGTCGCTTTAACGCGGTTGAAGATATCCTTAAAAACTTGCACGTTCCAAGCCTTGAGACGCTTCAGCTTAAGAGAAAACACAACCAAAGGGAAGCCAAGGACAAGAGAGCTCCATGAATCTTCCACTACCTGATCGAACGTGTGGTGGGACCACCACACACTTTGGAACAGAAAAGAAGAAAGCCTAAACCGGGCGAAGGGAGAGCAACGTAGTATCATCACGGCATGATCCGAGAAGATACTGTGCAAGTGGGAGACGGAAAACGAAAATGGATGGTTGAACCAACCTTTCGATCCGAGGACTTTGTCAAGTTTGGAGAGAATATGGTTAGACCCTTCCTGGTTATTACACCATGTAAAAGGAAAGCCGATGAAAGAAACCTCCGAGAGACCAGAGCTAACGATAAAAGAGTAGAAATCTGCAATTGTCGCTCGGTTAACAGAGGAAACTACCCCTCTTCTCGGCCTGGCAGGAGATAACATTGAAGTCGCCGCCTAAAACCAAAACATCAAATCCCAGATCAAAAAGCGAGAGGATGTCTGACCAAAGTGCCAATCTCTATATCCGATCACACTTTGCGTAAACCGCCAAAAAAAGAAAGGTGGAGGGGAAAGAAGAAGCCGAGCAAGCCATGGAGAGAAGTTGAATAGAATCAAAAAAAAGGTTGACCATGACGTCTTTGGACCAAAGGATCTGAATCTTCTCAGAAACAATGGCTAAGGCACCACCGAAGCCTAGGGAAAGAACATACTTGGTGACCTCCTCCGGACCCATAAATGGCTCCAAAAGCGCTACCAGGAAAACGAAATGCTTTTTAGCGATACGTTTAAGACTAGCCATAGATGCGTCGTTACATATACCACGAACGTTCCAGAATAAGAAATTCGCCACCAAAAGGAAAGCAGAAAATGAACAAAAGCAACGGAAAAGGAAACATCACAAGAGAAAGAGGAAAAACAACACAAGTCATACTAGATAAAGCGTATGTCGAGTAGATCAAACGATCTACTCAGACGTCGCTATAGAGCGTGTACGAATGGTGCGGGGAGTGCGGGGAGTGCGAGGAGTTGATCTTAGTCTTTGACTCGAAGAACGGATCGGGAGGGAAGAAGAGTGAACAATCGCCTCACCGATCTCAGAGAACACTAAAAAATCCCGGCAAATCTGATCAGGCAAAGAAGAGAGCGAAGAAGCCGAACGCAGCAGGCAGGAATTCTTTGTAAGGTGAGATAGGCGATCATTAATGATCGCTATCTCATCCTTACTAAGAAGGGGAAGAGAATAGAAGTAGACAATGCGAGACTAATTGTGGAAGGTGATGTACACAACGAGATGGCTGAAGCACCAATGGATGGTAACAATGTAGTGTCACTTATGGGACGAAACACCAGTTCCTGTGTGATCTTTACCAATGTCAAGATGTCATCAAATTGGCATCCCTGCATAAAAGGTAAACGGCAACTAGTGAATCTACGATGTTCGTCATATGGTAGTGCCAACATAGCGAGACAATCTCCCATGCAGGCCGTATATAGGTCCAAATAATGGAGCGCTATACATCTACAACTAGAAGACCACCCACCCCATTTAACCAACGCCCAATATAATCGTCGAAAAAACCATCGTAAACCCAAAAACCATAACCAAAACACTCGAGTCGCAAACAACACTGACCAGGATTAGTTGCGACTCAACAAGTCAACCTTCCCAATGTCCAACAACACCCCCATCATCATGCCCGCTTCAGGCAAAAAACAAAACCCAATCGGAGTGCAATTCAAGAACGAAAACACCAATCGATAGTAGCGAATAGAAACCAACAAAACAAAGTAGCCAGAACGTAGCACAACCCAAATCACCAAGTGGCCATCATCTAAATGCAAGTGCTACTATCGGTATGTGCTTACTGTGTGTGAACATGATATGCTATGAATATGTTTATGGAAATAATTCATATTCACTACACTATATCACATATTCTCTCACACACACGACTCGACATATATTTAAAATTAATGGTGTGTGCGTGATATCTAAATATATTTTATAAGAATATATTATAAATATCTCCTTTTTGTCGATGGCAAAGGAGGAGATCTCGAATGTGTGCTAACAAAAAGAATGCAGAATAAAGCAAACATTCAAGGGAGAAAGCATAAACTCAGGGGGTGATTAATTGGCATTTTCTCACATCCTATTCAGGTATTGTCATCAATCAAAAAGTGGGAGAATGTTGAATCACAAGATTTTGATCAATGACAAGATGAACAATCAACTCAACACGATGTATCGCAAACACAACAAAAGAGTCTAGAAGTATGTTAGTTATTTATATTAAGTAGAGTCTAGTCTCAGATTATAATGTTATGATCTCTCCTAGAAATTTTTATTTTCAGATTTCTCTAAAATTTTATGTATGTACAAGTGAATCTGGAAAATACATTTTTCAATAGACTAGTTTAACTAGTTCAATCAACTGAATATGTGTGCACATGAAAGTTGTGTTAGATACAGTCGATTAAATATACCTATGCAGTCGACTAAATTTGAATGTATACAAAACTTTTATTTGCTCCCAGATTCAGTCGATTGACTATGAATATTCAGTCGACTGAATTGAGTTCCAACTGTCATATTCTGAAGAGACATGACTTTTTCTTAAGAGTTTTCTTTGATCTCAAAGGATGCAACTCTCTGATTTCGACCATGAATCTTCACCAACAGTTGTAACTCTTTATTCACTATATATGCATGTAAGAACAACATCTCACGATACCTTACTTGATCTCATTCTAAGCTATTCTATTGAATTCAAATTCTTACTCATTCTAAATGCTTAATTCTTGCTTTCTAGATTTGGATTCTAATATTATAATTCAAATATTGTTTGAATTCAAAAGTGATCAAAATCCTGTTCTATCTCCACATACTCAAATTTCTCAATCTATAAACTTGAGGAGAAGATTATATGATATTGTACTTCATTTGTGACAAATCAGTGTTGTACTAGAACACAAACAAGTCATCTATGCTCTTGTAACAAAGTCCTACAAAGGTGGTAGAAAATCCTGAAGGCAATTTAGGTGGTGAAGTCCTATAAGCAAGTCCAGGAGGAAAAATCCTAACTGGTAGAGTCTAAGTGGAAAGAATTCCTGTAACAGCGGTAGAGACCTTTTCATGCGGGTGAAGTGAGGGTTTATAGTGGAAGACTTAAGGGTATCTTAGGGACTGGATGTCGGACGGTGCTCCAAACCAATATAAAAATTCTTGGTATCTTTACATTTACTTACTCCTTTTATACTGCTTATCTGTGATATCATTTCTATATATTTATCTCATTAAATATTTACTTTCCCATTTAGTATAATGCACATACTTCCATATTAATCGATCCTACTAGGTATTTTCATGAGTAACATTTACGTATTTACAAGTTTTCAGGTAATTATAGCAAATCTCATGAAGCTACTACTGTCGATGCTAATATTTTTACTAATACCGATTAATTATATGAATGCATTAGGCATACATTAGAATTAGTCTATAATATCAAAGAAACATCACAATGCAATCCACTTTATTTGGAAAGTGTAATGCTTAGACTTTGCTACAACTAAGGATGACAATGGGGCAGAGTTAAGTTTCAGACCCAATTTATCTTCCTCTATTTTGGCCTGTTTTGACCTCTTTCATTGGGTCTTTAGACCCTTGATCTGCTTTTAAGAGGTCCGAGTCTAAGGTCGAGTCAGGGCACAGTTGACCCTTCCTAAGCTGACCTGTTTTATTGAAACATCATAAAACCGCTCATGATAATGATTACTTATAATCTTTTTAGGTGTAAGTGGTTATGAAACGAATATTATACTTTTTTCCAATCAATAAGCATTAATTTTCTGTAATATTAAGTTCTATCAGTGATAAGTATACAAGAACAAAGGCATATCTTTTGGACAGTTATCATTAGGGCTGTTATAGTAATGGTAACCGTTCCCGATACGAAAAAAATGGTTGCATACTGATACTATTTGTAAGCCAAAAATGAATACCAATAATTTACCGTTAACGCTGGTAAAATGTTCATTGGAATACCGTAAATTAGTAAACCGTTCACTGGTAACGGTAAATTTACCGATACATAAAGCTACTAAACAATTAACACATTGAAATTTTGGTAATGGTATTATTTTTTTACTAATTCTAACCTCATTAACATTTATATAAATATTTAAACCTATTTTAATTGCCGTAGAAAATTTACTTAGCTTATCTCACAAGTGGAAAATAGGAAAAAGGACAAACTTAACAAAAAATTTGGTGAAAAGTATGGAAAGTTTAGAATTTAGTGAGAAGTACAAATGTTAATGTAATTGGAGAAACGATAGTGGGCCCCCTGAATTCCACTTTTAGTGTAAATGTGTCTTTCTCCCTAATTTTGTACCTTTCTATACTTTTCACCGTTTTTTTTTGCAAAGTTTGTCATTTAAAAGAAAATCCTTTTATCACAAAATATTTACAACAATATGAAATAATAGTTTTGTTAATCTTAAACTTTAAAATTAATAAAACCAAAAAGAATTATCATTCTAAATAAATCTACAAGCATCTGCATAAAATATTATACTTTCAAAAAATAAAGGATGGAATTTATTAAAACAATGAAAAAGAAAAATTAACATAACCGGTAAATTTACCATTACCACTGGTATTGACATTTCTTTATCGCTAGTTTACCGTTAATAATGGTAAAACTTACAGTTACCATACCACCAACTTTGGTATACCGGTGCAGCTCGATATTGATTACCACGGGTTTGATATTGGTATGGTAATGTTAAATTTACCACTACCATAACAGACCTAGTTATCATACAACTCATTTTTTATATTCTTTTATCATTGTGATACAATGTTATTTGTATTTAATTTATTATTTAGTGACAAAATAAATAAATAAATAAATTAGGGCATATTAGTACATCATTTCATCAGGTCTTTGAGGGGTCGGGGCTACCTTGCCCAGTACGAGTTTCAGGTTTAGGGAAAAACTACAGATCCATACCAAGTTTATTTGAAAGGGGGGGTTGTAGCAGGTTCAAAAAAAGAGTGTGGGTTTAGGGAACAAAATACCCACTACAATCTGCCCCCTTGTCATTCCTAGAGCATTGAATGATTATGGTGAATTCTCTGATTCCGTTTTTGTTTCGTGGTGAAAACGTGCAACTGCGTGGTGAGCTGATTTCAAGATCATTAATATATTTTGTGTATGGTTGAGTAGCGAAATGCTTTAATTTTTATCTGATATTAACACAGAGTTATGTTTCTTTACATCTTTCCATTCACATTAATGTAGAATACTGCTTTTAGTTATTTTTAATCTTTTAAATTTCATCAAGGAATGATGTTTTAATTTAGTGTGACAGGATGTTAAAAGAGATGTGTTTCCACAACCTCAGTTTGCATTTGTCTTTGCAATAGAGTGTTGTAAATGTAATTGGTTACGCGAAACCAGTCAGAGTATGCAATATGTTTAAGGGTGCATGATGATCGAACAAACATCTGGAAATATGTGCTTGTTTAATATACGTTGTTTCAGTTATGTTGAACAAGCGTATGAAAACGTATGCTTGTTTAACAAATACTTCAGGATTGGATGCTTGTTCGACTGACATTTTCCAATAGTTATCTCCTTTTCTTCCTCTACAAATACCATTCATCACACTTTCTTCTCTTCGCACAACAATAGTCTACAACAATAGAAACTGTTCTATTCATATTTTGCTTCAATGAAGATGTTTTGTGAATTCAACGCTGATGCAGTTTCAAGGGAACAACAATTCTAAATTAGAGGAGCATTCACTATAGTTCTGGTAGGAGGGAATCGATTGTGATGTTGATGCCACAGATGTTTTGTGATTCTCTTCTCCCGCAACCGTTTAAGTGTATATTTTGTGATTTCTACATGGATGTTGTAGAATGCAGTATTGAGGATTCAAATTTAAAGACAAATAGAATTTCAATTAATGGAGCATTCATGGATGCTAACTGGACATCGATAAAAGAATGTGATTTAAGTTATATTTGGGGTATATTCTCAATTGATTAAATACAAAATGCCACCAAATGTGATGTTACTACTATGGATAAAATTACAAATTGTTCTAATTAAAAGAACATGATCATAGAAAATCATTTTCTTCGATCAAATACCATTATGGAAACCTGTGCAGTTAAAGTGCTTAGTGGTTCTATAGCGGCGGAGGTGCAAAAAGGTGTAGCGGAGATATAGCAGAGGCATAAAAAGGTTTGTTTGATATAATATCAAATATTTGAAATCCAGAAATGTTTGACATGAAAAGGTTAATGGTCATAGAGGATGTTTGAAATCAAATGTTTGAAATGTTTAAAAAGGTTAGTGGTCATACAGGATGCGAGTTTCTCTTCTCAGAAATCCAGAAAAAGGTTCCAGTCCAGATTTGAACTCCAGATCTGAAATATACGAAGCTGTTAAAGAAGTTGTCTTGAGTGGAGCCACATCAAAGATGGGTAAAGCAGTTGCACCGTATCTATGTAGAAAGAAAACACAGATTATGGTAAGTTGAGTTACCTTATACTTAACATTTAACTAATAAAAGAAAATTAGCCATTCCAAGATGATTAAGTTGTTCAATTCAGTGAGTTTAGTTGTTGGTCTTTGTGGATGTTGACAATGTCAACAGAAATGTTTCAATGTATTATGAAGGAAGCAGCAGCTGATCGCTTACAATACTATGCTCATTGAGTTTTTATTCAATTCAGTGTATTTTTTTGATGCATTTCAAGCTAAAAATGCAATACTGAACATGATTCCAATATTTTGTCATTGAGTTTCTTCTTTGAAATAGATTGTTGAGGCACTAAGCAACATGATTATTGCCAGGCTCTAAGCATGGGTTGCTTAAAATGGAGCTGTATACAAATTGATTCGTGAAGTCAAGGTAAGCAATGTACTCACTCAAGTCTCTCTGTAAAATCTGAGCGTGTATATAAATTAATTTGCTGCACCTTTGGATGATTGAATGTATGGTGGTTGAGTTTTGGATGTTAGGATTTTAGAATTCAACACTATTTATGACAATAAGAAAACAAAAAATGGGCCACACGATCAAAGCCCAACAACATAAACAAAACATAGGCCGACCAATACATAGAGTAAGAATGAATACTGATGCCCAACTATTACACCCCCTCTCAATTCGATACTAGGGTTTCCCATTTACAAATTCAGGGTTTTAGATCTTGCTTCAAATTTGATATAATACGAGCTCGGTTTTAACTTCGAACACTACGCCATGAGTAGGCATATTGGACGATTTTCTAATGTGGTCATAGATCAAAGCTTTTCTAATGTGTCCTTAAACCAAAATAGTGTTTCCTTAAGCCATATTTTCAAATAGGAAACATCAAAGGGGTGTGATATTTGCGGCTGTTGTCGTTGCTCTTTAAGGCAACACTTTTGCCCATCAACTAGCACAAAGAGAAAATATTGCATTATAAATATACTGCAACACTACTAGCAATTAATGCAACAACATACAACATTGCCCTAAGCATAAGTTAGAACATGGCATCCAGATCATGATAGTGTGGCCCACGTCAGCTTTCCACGTAAGTTGCCCACGTGTCACTCGCCACGTCAGCTCCCCACGTGTCACATGCCAAGTCTGCTGTAGGGCCTACGTGCCGTATCATAGTGAAAATAATAATATTTTATTTAATACAACACCACTGTATTATGTAATGCAACACCATTATCTTGAAATGCAACATCAGAAAAAAGAAAACGCAATAGTAGAAGAAGGCAAATGCTACATTAGAAGAAAGCAAATACAACGCTCTAATTAAAAAAATTGCACTACCAATTTTGTACATAGAAGAAACTCATCCAAGACATTCATTATCACATTCAAACCATCCAAAATATTATACATATTACACCAATTCTTTAAATATACCACTAATGATTATTTTAGTGAAAAAATATATTCAAATACTAATAGCTTTGACAAAGAAAAGAAATCTTACCCCATTAATATTTGTTGTGCCTCAAATGTAGTATACATAAGGTTGTTGGGGCCAATAACTCATTCCTTTGTGCATAGCTAGTTTCTTTGAGTTCTTCCACGAACAATAGTAGGGTAGACGCCATACTTTTGTTAACCATCTATATCATGAATTGAGTTTTCTGTCTTATTTTTAGTATAAGCTCGCCTGAATCCACATCCTCTCCAACTGCCACAATTTTATCTCCTTCTGCTGCCACTGAACTAAAGCTTGAGTAGATTATACTTCCTTACTGATTAGTGCATCATGAAGAATATAAAAGTAATTATCATGTCCACTACTATTTTTAAGGATAATATGTATAACCAGGTTGTCGAGAAACAAATTCTAATCATGATGCATAAACCAGGCGAAGAAAATACGAGCTTCATAACTGATAGAGGTTTACATTTCTATAGAGTTATGTCGTTTGGATTGAAAAATGCGGGAGCAACCTACCAGCGCCTGGTAAATTCCATGTTCAAGGCCCAAATCGGGAACACTATGGAGGTCTATGTATATGATATGCTAGTAAAATCTAAGAAAGAAGAGAACCATCTTGAGAATTTAGCTGAGATGTTTCATATCCTTAGAAAGTACGGTATGAAGTTGAATCCACTGAAGTGTTATTTGGAGTCTCATCGGGGAAATTTCTCGGATTTATAGCTAACGCTAGGGGCATTGAAGCAAACCCTTCACAAGTCATGGTATTACGGGAAATGCGAGCCGCAAGGAAGAAGAAAGAGCTTCAAAGCCTGAACGGAAAGGTTGTTGCCCTTAACCGTTTCATCTCCAAAGCGACCGATCGGTGTATTCCGCTTTTCGATGCTTTGAAAAGGGGAGGAAAGACTTCCAGTGGACTTCAGAATGCCAAACGGCCTTTGATGAATTGATTAAACACATGGAGTTACCTCCAATGCTTTCTAAGCCTAGGGATGGAGAAGAACTTTTCCTATATCTAGCCGTCTCCTCACATGCCTTAAGCGCAGCACTCGTCCGAGAGGACGCTAAAGTCCAGTGGCCAGTTTATTACATTAGCAAGCGACTCGTCGGAGCAGAGTTAAATTATCCAAAGTTGGAGAAGCTTGCGTACTGTCTGCTCATTGCATCTAAAAAGTTGAGACCATATTTCCAATCTCATCCAATAAGAGTCCTCACCGATCAATCGCTAAGGCAAGTTCTGTTTTGCCCAGAGACGTCGGAAAGGTTATTGAAATGGAACATAGAGCTCAGCCAATACGACATCACATATCACCCCCGAAGAGCTATTAATGGGCAAGCCTTAGCAGATTTCATCGTGGAATTCACTGACAGGGAAGAGGAGGTTGAAGAACATGAAGAAACAGTCACGGACTGGAAGTCGTACTTCGATGGATCTAGAAATGATTATTGCTCAGGGGCTGGAATTGTCTTAGAAACCCCATATGGTCATTCTCTGTGTTATGCCGTAAGACTAGAATTCCCATTAACAAACAATGAGGCCGAATACAAAGCGCTAATAACATGGGTGAAGTTAGCAAAGGAACTGGGTTTAAAAACTTTGCAAATCTTTAGCGATTCACAACTAGTGGTATGTCCGGTCATAGGAGAATTCCAAACTAAACTCGGATACCTCCCTTCTTATCTCATCAAAGCCATGGAACTTCTCAAAAATCTTGACCACTACACTATAGCTCACATTCCGAGGGAAGAAAAATCAAAGGCGGACTCTCTTGCCAAGTATGTTGTATGCTAGCTCTTCAGATGCACAGTTAATTGGGTCTTATTCCTATTGAAGTCCTTTCATCTCCCGCTATCGAGGAAGTAGACGTTGATTGGATTATGGAAATGGATGAAGAACCCGTGTCGTGGATGACTCCAATCAAGGAATACATCCTTAGGGGAACACTCCCTGAAGACCCTAAAAAGCGAAGGAAAATATTACGCAAGGCTCTGTTATATCTCATTCAAGATGGAAGATTATATAGGCGAGGATCTTCTATGCCATTGCTTCAATGTGTAATGAAGGAGTAGTCAAAAGCAATCTTAGCAGAATTTCATGAAGGAGATTGTGGAGGTCACATAGGCGGCCAAACACTAGCCAAGAAAATTCTACGATACAGCTATTTTTGGCCTGATGTGAACCTAAATGCGATGACTTATGTTAAGAAATGTGATAGGTGCCAGAGGTTTGCAAAAATTCCAAGAGCACCCGCTACTGAATTGACTCAAATGGTAAGTCCCTGGCCATTTGTTGTTTGGGGCATAGATTTGATCGGAGCGTTACCTATAGCCAAATCAAATATAAAGTACGTAATAGTGGCAGTTGATTATTTCACTAAGCGGGTTGAAGCTAAACCACTAGCCACTATTACTTCAAACAAGGTGGTCAATTTTGTCCTGAAGAATATCATCTGTAGTTTCGGTGTACCACAGAAAATAGTCACCGACAATGGAACACAATTCGAGAGTAGAAAATTTCTGGATTTTTGTGCCAGATATAAGATCAAGAAGAGTTTTGCAGCTGTCGCCCATCCATAGGCCAATGGGCAAGTTGAAGCAATTAACAAAATCTTAAAGTCGACTATTAAGAAGCGACTAGAAAAAGCTAAGGGCACCTGGGTGGAAGAACTTCCGCTTGCACTATGGGCGTACTGTACCACTCATAAAACTGCAACAGGACATACTCCGTTCTCACTTGCATTCGTATCTAAAGCTATGATTCCAGTGGAGCTTGAGGTTCCGACTCATAGAGGATTCTATTTTAACCAAGAAGAGAATGAGAAACTGCAGCTCAAAGCGCTTGATTTCCTCAAGGAAAAGAGAAGAGAAGCGGAACTCAGAGTCCTAGCACATCAGAGAAGAATAGCTCGTCATTTCAATGCAAGAGTAAAACACAGAACCTTCCAAGTTGGGGACCTTGTCCTGAAGAGGATCATGACAGGAACTGGGGTATTTGAACCCAACTGGGAGGGGACCTATGTGATTAGCCAGAAATTCTCTGATGGGACTTTTGAATTAAGAACGACGGATGGGCTCCAACTTCCGAGAGCATGGAATGGCATACACCTCCGTCACTACTTCATTTAATAATTCCTTCATGTGATTTGAAAAAGTTGTAAATATTATGCATTATAAATACCATGCAATATCATTTCAATCTTTGTACATACTAGTGAAAGAAATTACTTTACTTGCCTAAATCATATGGTTTGCAAACAATTTTCTAAAATTCTATTTTGATCGCAGGTCCATTAAGAGAGCATTAACACATTTTCAGCTTGATAAAACCGGGTGATAGCCAAAGCACACCCAGGTTGGGATAGCTCAAACACCCATTGCTTAGTGCTTAAAACATCATGGATGTGCAGCATAAGAGTGCAAGAAAACAACACCAGGAATTGAATGGTTAAACAACATGGCGCTCAAAGCTACAGTAAAATTGCCGACTTCACCAAAGGGGCACCTTCTTAATTAAAAGGTCATTGGCCTTAGTTCTAACAAATCGAAGCAAATCCCAATGAATGAACTAGCGTATGCCCCATAAAGTAATGCAACCTAAAACCAAAGACCTCCGCGAGGGGCACCTGGTTCATCGTCGATGCCATTCATACATGGCTGGATAGCGATACAAACACCAGATTTTAAAACCAAAGACCTCCCCGAGGGGCACCTGGTTCATCGCCGATGCCATTCATACATGGTTGGATAGCGATACAAACACTGGGTTTCAAAACCAAAGACCTCCCCGAGGGGCACCCAGTTGATCGTCAGTGCCATGATTACATGGACCGATTACGATAAACACTGGGCTTTTAAACCAAAGACCTCCCCGAGGGGCATCCAGTCGATCGTCAGTACCATGATTACATGGTCCGATTACGACAAACATTGGACTTATAAGCCTAAGACCTCCCAGTATGGCACTCAGTTCATCGTCGACGCCATTAATACATGGTTGGATAATGATATAAACACTGAGTTCTAAAAGACCTCTCGCAAGGCATCCAATCAGATGCTGAATCTTTCAAATTCAGCTATTGATTCTGGGTCTTCCAAATCCGGTTACTAACGGATTTCAAAATACCCCTACCGGGGAATCCGATCATATGCCGGGTCTTCCAAATTCGGTTAGTGACGGACCCAAAGACCTCCTCAGAGGCGCCCTACAAATACTACAAGTGGCTGAGTTGTTCAGTCACAACGAATATTTACAAATATCTCTTTATAGGAAAGATATAAGACCTCTCAAGCAGGGGCACAAAAACGGAAATACATCTCCGTGAATAGATGAAAAATCGATCGACCATATTGGAAACTTCTAGCCATGGTCAAGTCAAGGAATTCAACGGTAAAACTGGCTAAGTAAATTTGGTTAACAATGATTCGTGGCTACAGTACAAACCCAGTTTACAAAAAGCGCCATGAAGGTATAAACATTGCAAAACAAAAAGACTCGTGAAATATAGAATTCGTGATGTAAATATGAAAAGAAAACAGGTGTGAAAGCGAAACAGAAAGCCCGATCAGGCAGCGTATGGGTATACACATCCAAAAACCGCTTTATCCATGAAGCAGGACAACACAAAGTCAAGTACATGAGTCAGAGTCATAAGCGAGGACTGGTACTCGCATAGAACAATCCAGCCTAGTAATTTACATACATAAAATTACAAACCAGAAAGTAGAACGAAAAGTTGTGGTTTCTGCCCATCACAAAGTCACTTGCTAAGCGGAATAAGAGGAAGGCGGTCCCATCTTCCCCTCCTGACCCAAGAGTTCAGTGACGAGCCTATCTTTAGACTTCAAAGCCTGAATAAGCATGGTCTTATCGTCCTCCAAAATAGTAATTCGTTCAAGATGCTCCTTGTTCAATCTTTGGAGGTCACAAGCAAGCATATTCCAACCGGTCATCTTCTTCGCAGTATAATTCTCAATAAGATTGATGCGCTTTTCAAACCAGTCCCTGGTATTGTCGAGTTGAGTAACTGCGTTACGGTGAATAGCATATATGTCATCGGGAACGATCTGCTGGTCAAATGGGTAAATGTCCGCCTCGACACGCGCCCCCTGCAAACACCACCCTTCGAATCGACTAGCAAGTTCAGGGTGGCATGGTTCAGGAGAGTAACGAGGTCTATCCACGATAATTCGGAGATCGTCCAGAGTTGGAGAATTACAAGCGGGAGGGTTAGATGAAGAGTAAGCATCAGTTGCAGATGACTCATTCGATTTGCAGCGCTTCCAGGAATCGTCTTCTTTCAAAGGACCTTTCATTTTGTTATGACTGGAAGACATCCTGTATAAGCAACCCCATTTGTAAGTAAATGAAAAGGAAAATGGAGCATATACAAAATGTTCAACGAGATCAAGATTTTAGATCGTTAAAGCCAATCAGGATTTTGGGTCATTAGGATCAGTCATAGCTTTGGGTCGTTCTAAACTTCTTTAAGCTCTGAGTGGTTCTGTTCAAATTTAAGGTCACCAGAATATGTCAGTACTTTGGGATTAATAAGTTATGAATAATCAGAGGTAGAAAACTGGAAACGACCTGAAAATAAAGACCAAAATAACGACCTAAGGCCTTGAGTTGTTATAGCGGCCTAAAGTAGGGACGCGGATTAACACCCAAAAGTGATAGTAACGACCTAATCCAAGATGGGCTATTACGTGACTGCAATCTGAAACAAAAATCAGCTAAGATGGCAAGGCACAGTGACACAAATTAAGATCGCTAACAAGCAAGGTTGTCACGTCATTGAGCAAAAAAAAAACATGATTGAATCACAAGAGTTCGCGTATGGAAAATAAACCAAAACTATCTCCAATAAGTAAGTTTGAAGCCACAAAGAGAGACCATTACAAGTGATGACATTATCACCAAACGAATGAATAAATCGCAATGGATGACAAATGCACAAAATTCAAAAGCATCAAGTTCAATTCTAAATGTATGAGCAGCAAGGAGAAGATTTAGAGTCAAACCTGATTCTTGGTATTGAAGATTTGTAGATTTGATTGGAAATTAGTAGGACTTATTGTTTGAAGGCCGCCATTAATGAGTTTTTAGCTTAGATGGAGGTTAAAGAGAAATGACGGTTTAAGGAGAGAATAAAAGAAGGGTTTAATAAATAAACCTAGTGTGAAGGGCCTTTCAACGACCTGATGCGAAGGAGAATGTTAACGAACGCGACCCAGGGAGACGGACGACCTAAGAATCAAAATGCTTTAGCTATTTGCACGGTTTGAAGATCCTAATGACTTGAATCTCAAACGGCATGCAAAGGGTTACCTAGTTCGAAGCCTGTATTATTTCCAATAAATACGAACTTCGAGGGGTAAATGTTAACCCATAAAATATGTTTAAGAAAATAATAAGCATATTTGGGTCGTTCCATGACTTCAGGTCGATAGGTTCTTTAGATCGTTCAAGCTCCGCTAGCACATTGATCTCTTCAGTTCGCTTAAGTGTCCTAGGTTGTTATAGTATTTTGAGGTCATTCCTACAATATGGGGCGTTCAGGAAGCTTTGGCTCATTCGGGGCATATTGGATCATTGTGATGTCCTAGCTCGTACGAACTCTTTGGGCCGATAAACACCCTTAGAGTGTTGGGGTCCTTAGCTCTTCAAAAAACTTCTAACAGTGGGTCCTCTCGGCGTGCCAAGCTCTAGCCCGTGAAATTCTTAGGTCGCTAGCTCTTCAAATCGCTAGCCCACTAAAAGATTTAGATCACTCCATCAAGGTTTAAGCCGCTTCATTCAGATTTAACCCGATCCAAGTGTACATAAGTCGCCCAGCTTCATGATAGCTCGCGCCGCAATGGTGCATGCGTTCTTGATCCGTTTCGCATTTCTTAGCTCGTTGCCATCTTGCCTCGTTTGACTCTGGTTCACCCCGCGTCTCTAAGCCCGTTCCGCATTTCTTAGCTCGTTGTCATCCTGCCTCGTTTGGCTCTGGTCCGCCCCACGTCTCTAAGCCCGCTCCGCTTTCATGGCTCGTGCCGCAGAAAGTTTAAGTCGCTCCGCATTATGTAGATCGCGCCATTGTACTTCAGAAGCTTTTGGCTCGCCCCACGGCCTAAAAAGCAATTCAGGGAAATTACAGGATTGCCATCTGGTTTGAAAATCACCTATAAATACCCCTTCACTTCTTCATTAAAGGAGTACGGTTTTCGATGGCCACGAAGTGCTGCTGAAATCTTTATTCAACCATTTCAAAGGGTTCTAACACTCATCATCACCTTGAAGTGAAGATCATATCATCAATTAATCATGACTTCCATCGAATTCATCCAAGAGACCTAAGACTTGAAGATCTATCGTCCAAATTCAATCATCTAGAGGAAACCTTCCGATTCTTCTCTAATTACACCATATCTGCGCTGGTCTTGCTATTCCTTCATCTTATTTTTGGAGATTTTAAATGAGATCTTTAAGTGAGAGAGTGATTGGACTTGTTGCAAGAGTGGAGTTTACCTTGTAATCAACATATTGATAATGGGATCTCTTATGAAAGTGGATGTAGATCCTTATTGGGTCAAACCACTATAAAAACTTTGTCTTCTTACTTTCATGCTTTTAGTACATCTTTGATTGCGGCCTCACACTACTTTTCCTAACCGAATTGGTGAAGTGCGCTCCATGCACCATTGGTGTTGAAAACAAATTTCAACTTCAATAGACAATTTTCTAATGTGGTCATAGATCAAAACTTTTCTAATGTGGTCTTAAACCAAGATAGTGTTACCTTAAGTCATTTTTTCAAATAAGCAACATCAAAGGGGCATGACATTTGCGGCCGTTGTCGTTGCTCTTTAAGGCAACACTTTTGCCCATCAACTGACACAAAGAGAAAATATTGCATTATAAATATACTGCAACACTACTAGCAAGCAATGCAACAACATACAGCGTTGCCCTAATGATAAGTTAGAATATAGCTTCTAGATCATGATAGTGTGACCCACGTCATCTTTCCACGTAAGTTGCCCACGTGTCACTCGCCACGTCAGCTCCCCACGTGTCACATGCCAAATCTGTTGTGGGGCCTACGTGTCGTATCATAGTGGAATTAATAATATTTTATTTAATGCAACACCACTGTATTATGTAATGCAACATCAGAAAAAAGAAAATTCAACAGTAGAAGAAGGCAAATGCTACATTAGAAGAAAGCAAATACAACACTCTAATTAAAAAAATTGCACTACCAATTTTGTACATAGAAGAAACTCATCCAAGACATTCATCATCACATTCAAACCATCCAAAATATTATACGTCATACCAATTCTTTAAACATACTGATTATTTTAGTAAAAAAATATATTCAAATACTAATAACTTTGACAAAGAAAAGAAATCTTATCCCATTAATATTTGTTGTGCCTCAAATGTAGTATACATAAGGTTGTTGGGGCCAATAACTCATTCCTTTGTGCATAGCTAGTTTCTTTGAGTTCTTCCACGAACAATGGTAGGGTAGACGCCATACTTCTGTTAACCATCCAGATCATGAATTGAGTTTTCTGTCTTATTTTTAGTATAAGCTCACCCGAATCCACGTCCTCTCCAACTGCCACAATTTTATCTCCTTCTGCTGCCACTGAACTAATGCTTGAGTACATTATACTTCCTTACTGATTAGCACACCATGATGATTATAAAGTAATTATCATGACCACTACTATTTTTAAGGATAATATGTATCACCTGGTTGTCGAGAAACAAATTCTAATACTTCCTGTCTCATATGTTTGAATTCATCTTCAACACAATCTCTCTTTGCATATATTGAATGCAAATATACATAATAGAATAACATTAGAAGATGGGTGCAAATTATATAATTGTTAAAATTTCTAACCTTAACCATGGTTGAATGAGCACTGGCTCAGAGAAATAAGATTTTAGTAGCCCAGCTAAGATATTAGAAATATCTAAATTGAAAGAAAATTATGTAATCAATAACTATGAACATCCTAGATAATGAAAAGCTTTATGAGATGGGTAACCCCTTAATCACTGTCCAACACACTCGCAAATGAATAACACTGGACTTGCCTAAAGTAAGGTACATGTATTCTTTATTAATTGATTCTTAAATGTGATATTTCATTTATAATTATTGAATACCATAAATGCTTTGTTATACACACAATCATGCTTTACTTAATCGATTATAGACATTAAATCAGTACATACACAGAGATGCGGGTTTTCCATATGCAACATATTTACCAAAATCAAAAAGGAGCTTTAATACAGCATTAAATATGATGCATAAGTAAAAGCATGATATTTGTGAAATTATTCAAACGTTAGCTATTATACTTCAATTATGTTCTTGGTATTTTTTTTGCACCAGTAGTTTAATAAACTAAGATTATTAATTTGGATGATGTCACATTTAAAAAGAAGGTTGATTATAATCCATAAACTTCTAACAAATTATACTGCATGAAAACATACAGATTCATGCTATGTTTGAACTCCGACCCAGCATCTATGACATGAATATTGTTGATATATTCTTAACTACAAGGAATTTGCATAATGCCAATAACTTACAATTCCAGCTGAAATCTCCTATCCACCGCCTACCTCTTTCCATGTTTCCAAATAAATCTCAATCATTGATTTCAGTGACCTGATTAATGTGTGACTCCCGCTGAATTAAATCTGACAAGAGTGATCTAAAGATCAACGGTTAAGAGAGAGTGAACACCGGAGGAACTAGAAGTTTAAGAGCACGAAATTTGAACTTCTACGATTCAGTCTTAGTGTGAATACCATGACTGCACATTAATTTAGATATGTAAATTTTCAAAAATATGCAATACAACCACTTGTTGATTTGATCTAAAAACTTTAACTTGGAAAGCACCCAGCCAAAATGACTAGTGGAAAAAGCTTAAGAACCTGGTTATACCTGAGCACTTATTTATTACATCCCTACTCTATTTGACTGAGGTTCAATTCTTATTGCTACTTCTATACTGCAGGATAATGAAATAAACAATGTTCCCATGGTAGAAGCGAACGTCGTTACAAAGAAAGTCAGAAAAGGGAGCGAGAAAGGTATAGTTATTAATGTAAGTATTGTTTTAAATAGCAAACAAATTGTGGTCATCAACTACATTAGAACAAATTTATATTTCATAGTGTACAAAACTTACTCAGCATTATAGTTACATAAACAAGCTGAAAAGTATATTCGCATCCACTGTCTATTTAAAGCATTTTAGCACTCAATTTTTTTTTATAATCCATTATATAAACTATTGTTACATCTACATCTAACTTCAAGTACCACTAACATAATGTCGAGTTAGGTTCGATTACCTTCGACTCAAGAACAGCCAGGAAAACCATGACAAAAAACAATGTGAAGAAACTTTAGAAATTCAAATTTATGTCCGGACATTAACTCAACACAATAATACCTATCCATGAAAAAAAGCACAAAAACAAGTTTGGATAAGAATAATAGAAAAGGAGGCAGTTTTACTAAAACAGTTGAGAAAGGCAATGTGGTGATGGTAAATGCAAATCTTACTTGTAATTTGATTGAAGAAATCCCTATGGTTAGTTTGCAAATTGATTATACAAATATTGAAGGCATTAATGTTTTAAATGAAAGTGTCAATTCTGCTAAAAATGACACAGTAGCTACTTTGATGGATGGTAATTGCAATAACACCTCTACTGTGAAAATAGTGAATGCTCTTACAGTTCAAAGGAACGTTGTAAATGAAAACTTGGTCTTATCCATTAAATTTGATGTGCTTATGAAACAAGAAAATGAAATAATGATTGAGTATGGTCAGGACACCAATCTGGATTTAGAGGATGGGGAAATTAATCAACTAACCGATTTCGCTTCTGATGCTCCTAAATCTGAAGTAGATTCTTAAAGCTGAAATTAAGTATGCGAGTCTGCTAATCTGGCACTCCCGTGAAGCAAACCACTAAATTTCGTTCTTGGTTTGTACTTTCATTTCCTACAATTCATCCCGCTTAAACAAGATGATAAGAGAAAATCCACTTCTCCTTGAACCATATTAGAACATGATGCAAAGTCGAGTACTCCACGCTGAGGGATCTATCAGATATAGCATAGGTTGTTGTTTTCTTTTATGGGATCTAGATAATTTCAGTTTAGATGAGAAGCTTTAAACTGTAGATCTGAATGTCCATATACTTTTGCATAGTATTGAACTCTGTATCAAAAATATAACCAAATACTTCAGCATAGTGGTGGAAGGTGAATTCGAATGTTTCAAGCATAAATTTATCATATTTTGCTTTATCCACCTTCTGTGAACATTAGAAGGGAAACTCAAACTAAATATATTGCCAGGATCTCAAGTCTTCACCATTAGAAAGCAACTTCATTCATCAATGACCGTTTTATACTACTCAGCCAAACTACTATCAACCTTCACTATTTGATTGAATAATCATCTAATATCAGATCAACAATTCGGATTCAAAAAAAAAAAATCTAACTTAAGTGAAAGAAAAATCAAGTAGCATTCATCACCATTTGACAAACAATAGACATCACAACATCAAAGAACTTGGCACTATACCAAACTTCTCACCTTCAACAAATATACATAGCAAATTGTTTAGGCATCTTCAAGCTTCAAGCGGCTCCATTTTGATGAAATAAAGCATAACTGGATCTAAACATCACAAGAAAATCAACAAGGAGGCAATTTCAAGTGATGCATTTTTGCGGTTGAATCCAGATTGGTAGCGTCTGCCGACTTTTAGATGACACAGTTGAATCGTAGACGTGGGCTTCAAAAGTTTAGAACTATGGTTTAAAACTTCAGATCTTAGGTTGAAAATCATAGTTGAATCGGTAACTTGGTAGGACTGGGTTTAAAACCATTACGGAATTGACGATAGACGCTGGTGGAGGAAATAGATGTGATCCGGTAATGGCAGATGGACTGTATTATGGAGGGAATAAATGCGATGGGGTGATGGGAATCTAAGCTGAAGTTAATATAGGTTTAAATTTTGGTCAATGGTAAAAAGGGGAAAGTGAGAGAAGAAATGTTAGAGAAGATGAACGATCAGCATGACCGGATTAATTTTTACCTGCTAATTTGCCAATTGGCGAAACCTCATGCCAAAATTTCACATAGCGAAAAAATGGAATGAGGTGGCTGTTGTTGATTGGATGATAGGGTAATGTTTAAATAGGAAGCATGGGTTGGTTTGAACCGTTGGATTAATCATGCATCTACTGGTGCGTCTTTATTTATGCTGATAAAGCGAATATATGAGATGGATTGTACGTATGTAAATCAATGCTTTTAACTAGTATTGCACGTCACAACACTGGAATTCCCACTGTAGCAATGCATTCACGTCTAGTGCAAAGACTTTTGAGTATTGTTGCAGAAGATCGAAGGAAACGTAGATTTTGCAACGCTTTGCTTGCAACGCCCACAAAAAGAGTCGAATATGCCCACTTATGGCGTAGTACAGAAATCTCCACAACTTCCAGATTTGAACATCATTGAGTTGTAAAGAACCTTCGATCGAGATTGGGGCTCGATTAAAGTCATGCTCGCAGCATAGGATTTAATTATAGCAGATCCGGTTGACCTACCTCAAGTCTTTGTTGAATTCAAGCTTGGTATTTCTTTATATTTCTTGCTAGTTGATTTGATTGAGACTTTTGTTGAATCCATGCTTTTGTCTTGCTAAAATTCTGGTATTGTGTTGACCTTTAGTTTTTCTCTAATTCTTTGAAAGTTTGTGAAAGATAGTGCCTTTGTAAAAATATCATCCCTGTGGTAGTATGAAGGAACATGATTAACCAGTAGATTTCCTTTCACTTGCTTTCAAATGAAATATAAGTCAATTTCGATATGGTTTGTTTGGAAATGTAAAACTGGGTTTGTTATCATATAAACTGTGCTTTGATTATCACACCACATTGTTGTTTTTCCTTGAATTTTGATATGCAGACCCTTTAAAAGAGATTGTACCCACATTAGATCTGCAGTAACACTTGTCACACTTCTATATTAAGCTTCAGTACTTAATTTTGAGAGAGTTGCTTGTTTTTTGAGCTCCATGAAATTAATTATCTCCCACGTAGACTTAGTATCCTGATACAGATTTTCTATCATCAGGGTCACTGGCCCAATCAGCATCACTATATCCAATTAAGCTGAGATTTTTGCTTTTCTTTAAATGCATTCCATAGTTCATAATGCCTTTAAGATATCTTAATATCCTCTTGATGCCCTTTCAGTGAGTGTCATGGGGTTTCTGCATAAATTGAGATAATTTTTTAACACTGAATGTTATATTTGACCTAGTAATAGTAGCATATTATAATGCCCGAATAATGCTTCTATATTGTTTAAAATTAAATATAGTTTCCCCCATTTTTAGAATAAGTCTGGCTGCTTATCATTGGTGTAGTTTGAGGATTACCATCAATTAGTTTTGCTTTGGAAAGAATTTCAATGGTATATTTCTTTTGATTGAGAATCAACCCAGTGCCAGTCTTGTTTAAAACTTCAACTCCTAAGAAATAGTTTAAGCAGTCAAGATCTTTTGTAGAAAAAATGTTGATCCAAAAAGTGTAATAATTCATTGATCTATACGACATCATCACCTATAATAATTAAATCATCAACATAAATCAGTACATACATAGATGATGTATTAGTGATTTTTGTAAATAATTAGCTATCTGATTTAGTAAACTGATACCTAACCTAATTAAGGTAGATTTCAGTTTATAAAACCATACTCTTTGTGCTTGTTTAAGGTCATATAATGCCTTTTTGAGTTTACACAAGATTTTTATTTTGTTCATAACCTTGTGGTTAACTCATATAAATTTGTTCATGCAAGTCCCTATTTAAAAACATAACGTTTACATCCAATTGTATTATGTGCCAGTTTTTATATAAAACAATGATAAGAACCATCCTGACAGTAATGGGTTTAATAACAGGAGAAAAGGTATTAACAGTGGTAAGAACCATTCTTAACTAAACCCTTTGGCAACCAGCCTTGCCTTGTATTTATTGATGGACCCATCTGGATTTTTCTTCAACCTGTTAATCCTTTTGCACTTTATAATATTTTTATTACCTGGTGGAGAGACAAGTCCCCAGGTATTATCTCTAACAAGTGCGTTAAATCCACATTAATTCTCTAGTTTTTATCCTTTACAGCGTGATCAAAGTTTTTTGGTTCATCAGAAACTAAAATAGTGGTGTATACTTTTGTCTTAAGTATACCGCTTTTAGTTCTTGTCATCATAGGGCGACCAGAACTACTATGAACTCTGCCTTGAGGTAAGTCACATGTATTGTCTTAATTTTCAACTTGATCATTTGTTGAATCTTCATGTTGACTATTTGAGTTTGGAGATAGATTATGTTGACTGATTGAATTTGCAGGAGCTGATCTGACTGACTGACTGACTGAGAGGAGTCATTGTAACAACCCGTATTTCGATAACATGATTAAAGACGAGAATCAAGGCAGAATTTAATTTTAAATTCTGAATCAAGTGAAACGGGCTATGCCATTGCGTTCGTCTCGGAAAAATACGCGAAATAGAGTCCGAGTTTTCGAAAATCGGAGTCCGTATGACCAAGATATGGCCTTGCGAAGTTTCACGAAAAATTCCCAAATTAAAGTATACTTAATTAAGTGAAATGGGTTGCGCAGAGAAATATATATATTGATATATATATATATATAATTGAAAATTAAATAAATAAATATGCAAAAATGTTCAAAACAGCGAATTGGGAGAGGGGAATAACCGAACCGGCCGATTTTTGAGGTCGACCCGAGCCCGCTGGGTCGACTAGGGGTTAATCCAGGGTGTTTGGCTGTCAACCCGTGGGCCGATTCGCTCAAATGCAGATTTTGCATTTGGATGGTTCTCATGGTTCATCTTTAATCTAAAGGCCCTAGATGGTTCCTACACTTGACTTCTTCCCCAAGACATGCTTTGATGGCTTGGATTGAATCTAGGTTTAATCCTATGGCCTAAAACACTTGCCTAATCTATAAATAAGACCCTAACCTATCCTAAATTCTCATTATTCATTCATGCAACTAAACTATGGCAAAATTTCTACTCTCATGGCCTCCACTCAACTATCCTAGCCTCCACTTCATTTCTATGAAAGGTTTCATGATCATGAGAGTGTTAGAGAGTCCCTATGTTAGTATGAGAGCCTCTCAAGTTGATTTCAAGGCAAAAGCTTTGATCTTTGTTCATAAAGATGGTGTTTTTGTTGATTTGGGGCATCCATCTTTGGGTTTTTGGGTGATGGCATGCATAGGCTTCCTCATAAGCTTTAGTTTAATCGATTTAGGCCTTCAAAGCAATGTAAGCCCTTCTCCTACTATTAGATATGAACTTTAAACTTAATATGACATGTTGTAAGTGGGTTTAAACATTAGTATGTAGCATGCTATCATCTTATGCAAGCTTATAAAGTCATTACCTTGGTCTTGTGGTCATAAAGCTTTGACCTTTATGTTGAAATGTTGCATTATGCAACATGAGAACCCTTATAACCTTCATGTCAACTTGCATATGAAGCCATAACCCTTATGTGAGGTCATATGCGAGTTACTTGTCATCATTCCATGTTGTTTATCACCATGATTCGCTTATGTGCCAAGTTTGGGTTTATGCATGTTTTTGAGGTGTAGGAATGTAACATGCAAGTTAATGGACACATGTGTGCCTCATTTGCCACCATGATTAACTTGTGGCTTAATATCCATTTTTGTCATGCCTTTGCCAAGTCTCTTCTTTTAATCCATCACGTTGTTGCAAACGTATATGCGAGTTTAAAAAGCGTTGGGGTCACATTATGGGGAAACATAATGACATGAATATGATTTGGGTAAATGGGTATAAACATGACAACATGTAACGTTAAATATGACATGTGTTTATACTTGAAAACATAACTTGAAATGTAACATGGAAGTTGACATGTAAGTATGCATAAAAACATAAGCTTGGGAATTTACCTATTAAGTTAGGTCTACCCATTGGGAATTTACCTATTAAGTTAGGTCTACCCAATTGCTTGAAAACTTGACTATGAACATGACACTAGACTAAACATGAAAGTGGCCAACTCGAGGTTGGGTTGAGTTTGCAACGTAAAACTACCCGGAACCGACCGGCCTAACTAGTAGTTGCAAACAATAGGACTCAATGTGAGAAGTTGGTCATGTTGTGCTTGAACCCGAGGTTAGACCAAGTTGTGGTGTAAATCTACCCGGACCCGCCCGGCTTAACTAGTAACCACAACAAAGTCTAATGTGAGAGGTTGGGGTGCATTAAATAATTAATGCCACATAATAGGGTTAAGTTAATTTGATTAATGAGGCTTAACCAAATATGACATGGACAAATGGGTTAAGTAATTTGATTAGGCTAATGGTACTTAACAAAACATGACAGGGTTGGGTAGGTTAAGTAACTTGATTTGCCTAACGACACTTGACCATTTTTATACGACGAGGGGACGGGATTAAGTTAACCAACACTTAATCAATCCAACACGATAACTTGATAAGGTTAAGTAAATTTTCTTAGTAACACTTAACCGTTTAATACAGTTAATGGATGGGGTTAAGTCAACTCAGACCTAACTAATCTAAACATGGTAATTGGACGGGGTTAAGTTAATTTACACTTAACTAATCCAACTCGTTAGTTTGATGTGGTTAAGTGACCTATACTTAACCAATCTAACGTGAAAACATGATAAGGCTAAGTCACGAATCACTTGGATACGCTTGACCGATTTGACTCGGTAATTTGACAAGGTCAAGTTAATTTATATAATTAACCAATCTAAAAGGATAATTAGACGAGGTTAAGTTATGGATTGCTTAATATACTTAGCCAACTTGACACATGGTTTGTAGGGTTAAGTCTTGGACATGGATACTTAGCCAATTTTGACATGATTTGTAGACGGGCTAAGTTATGAACTTAAGTGACACCTAACCCATTAGATAAACCCTAATTCGGAGGATTAGGTAAATAACCATAGTTAACAAGGATTATGGAAATAAGGCTAAGTGGTAAACCTTAGTTAAGGGAAACTAAGTAATAATTCTTAGTCAAGGAAATTTGGACCATTTCTTAGATAGATTAGTAACCTGATACGTTAGGTCAACGTTTAAGTATGCGTGTAGGAGCAGGCTATCTGATTTAGATAAAGGCTCCAACGAACTGGGTAACGAAGCAGCGGCTTCGGGGAACGTGAGGATATTCTTGGGATCCCTCTGTGAGCTGCCAGGTCATTATACTAGGCTCACGAGAGGTTGAGGTCTGCGGTAGAAGAACCAAGAATATGCCTTGGTTGCTATGCGAGCGACCTAAAGACTGGGGTGGATAGCAGTGAGTCGACGAATACATAAGGTGCCCGAGATAGCAAGTTCGTCGATCATCTACCATCTTGAGTCAAGCGTGTACGTACGGAAAGGCAGGGAACACCCAACAGACCATAATTGCTATCTAATTATGGGTGAGGTAGGCCGTAGGATGTGGGCTGGCCGGAGTGTAGTTCTCATGCAAGATTTTCTCTTGTGTTGCCTTTCACTAGTTGAGGGAGGGGTCACGTGGGACCATAGCCACGTGTAGAAAAGCAGACCTTAGTATCTGCATCGGCAGATAAATCTAAAGCTCCCGACCGAGTCCTGTATTTCTTGTTTTGCCCTGTGACAGGACTCGGATGGCACGATGTGATACATGTGCATACAGTTATAGAAAAACGATTCACGATGAATGCGTGGGAAAAAGGGCGCGGTTGAGGGTTAGCGTAATCCCTAGTGGCCTAGGTGGTTTAACCCAAACCGAAATACGGAAGCGTGCAATAGGTAAGCGTAATCCCTAGTGGTGCTAGGTGGCGTAAGTCCTAGTAGTTCAAACGATGATTCATATGGAAGAGCCTAGCTAGAACAAGGGTGACAGTCCAAACGATTTCAAGGATAATACGACATGAGGAAGCCCGTACGAGGTACGGCAAAGGACTGAACTTATATACATGGAAAGAAACATATGATTTGAGTAACCTATATATGCGATATATTAGGTTGACATGGACCATTACACGACTTTGAGTAAGGGACATTCATGGTTAACACATAACAAGGCTGGGATACTAGTACGGAGGGTGCAGAGCAAATGTACATGTTAGAACCAGGAAGAATATACGGAATAGATACCGTGGGATGTTAGACGGGGTAGATACCTTGGGATAATATACTTGATAGAAATCTGACGATATGATACTTTGATTTATCATGACACCGTAGTTTATCATGATACCTTAGTTCAGTAGTTTATCCTGTTATTTTGATTTAGCTTATCTATCTTGTTATCATGCTCATGTTCACCTCAGTTTCTCATGTCAGTTAACTTTACTAGTTTCTATACTAATAGTAGATAGGGCTTACTCAGTCTTTTTGACTGACCCGTTTTGTTTCGCCTCTGTTCTTCCGTTTCCCCCCCAGGTTACAGGGAGGAAACAATGCTGTTTAGTTCGGACTTCTTCTGATTGAAGGTCATCATGGATGGCTTGGACTTCTCTTGGCTATGGCTACTTTACTGTTTTTACTTGGGGAATAATTTATTAAAAAGTCTTTATGCTTCTTTACTATTGCAAGACAGGTTTTGATGTACTTTGATGTAAAAGGCTTTAGACCTTATGTATTCATGTTATGAAAGATTGATTTTACTTCCGCTATTTTATGTGTTCTGTCTTGTGATATTTCTGTGCATGTTTACCAATAATGCCCCTCTAAAGCTAGTGCATTCCCTTGCGAGTGACCCTAGCGGAGGCGGGGTGTTACAGTCATGGTTTAGTCTTGATGACGTAGTGTGCAAAGGCTCTGAAGTACAGCTGGTCTCATCAGCTCCAGCTTCTCTCATAATTTCGGAATATACAGGCAAATTTGGTATGGATTTCTGTAGGTTGTAAACTTTACCTATAGTTTTAATATCTGGTCTACTGAATCGGAAAATGCGTTCATTGAACACAACATTTCTGCCAATAATAATATTACCAGAATCATCTAAGCACTTGTTTCACTCTTGATTGGTTACATAACCAACAAAAGTACAAGATTTACATCTAAAATTCAATTTGTTTCTATTGAATGGTCTAACGCAAGGAAATCATAAGCAACCATTTATTTTTAACATTTTGAAATCTGGCATGTTTCCATACAATTTTCATGAGGACTTAATTCATTTAACACTCTTGCTGGTAACTTATTTATCAAATAAACAGAAGTGTTAAATAAATCAGGCCAGAATTTTAATGGCATAGATGCATGAGCAAGTAAAGACAAGCCATATTCGACAATATACATATGTTTCCTTTCCACTAAACCACTCTACTCGGATGTATAAGGACAACTAGTTCTATGAATGTTACCCTTTTTGGAGAAGAAACTATTAAGAGTTTTATATTCACTACCTCCATCAGTTTGCATAACTTTAATTTGCAGTTAGTCTGATTTTCTGCCATATGTATGAACTGAATAATCGCACTATAAGTGTCAAATTTATTTTTAAGAAACTAAATATAAGTGTATCGTGTAAAGCATCAACAAAGGATACATGATACTTGTATCCATAATTAGAGGTTATGGGTGTAGGTTCCCATAAATCAGATGCAACTAATTAAAGTGGCTTAGTATAAACAGTTTGAGAATAAGTGAATGGCAATTTATGACTCTTTCCCATTTGATAATAGGTATACACATATCGTGATGCATATTCATCAAAGGAATTATTATTTTCTAATAATATTTTTCTAACAATTTTCTCATTGGAATGACCCAATTTGTTTTTTTTTTTTTTTTTTTTTTTTGATAAAAAGGGTGGTGAATCGAGAGATTCACGCCTTCATTCATAACATGAAATATTTACATCAGTCTGGATGTTCACAAGCATAAGAGACACCATACAAACAATACAAAACGGACATAAAAGGCTCACAGCATGGGCAAGACATAGTACAGAAAACAGGGAATGGTAGCAGTCCAAAAGAACAAATGAACATATACATTTACATAACCATATGCAGACAAAAGTAAAAGAGAACATCCAATGAGCATCAAGTGACTTGCGTCAAACTAACACAACAATATACCAGCCTTCAAGTATCCCTTCCCCGTGCATGAACTCTCACTCTAGCTGCAATAGAGTCAATAAATTTCCAATCACTAGTGCCTGCCCATTCATGAACAAATTTGAGAATTGATCTGATGATACATTTTGCTGTTTAAGATTTACTCTTGAATTTTCTAAGATTTCTTTCGTTCCACATCGGCCAAATATAAGCAAAATTAAGAAGAATTGTATGTGTCTCTTTTAGAAGTATCAGCAATAGTAATGTAAGTGTCATTCCAAAAGATGAATTGATCTCTAATGAAGCCACTCCAGTCTAGGTCTAAGTGTAAAGAAACCAAGCATTTCGTCCACACGTAGAAAGCAAAGTCGCAGTCACAAAACAAATGCAAATAGTCTTCCACCTCCCCATTACAAAAACTGCAGCCACCAGAGATATTAATTCCTTTTCTCCTCAGCGTACAAACAGTGTTCAATTTCTCATGTATTACAACCCATATATGTATCTTCACTCCAATAGGAACTAACTTGTAACTCCACATACATTCAAAGCCCAACCACCTTCTGCCCGCAAAATTTAGAACCCCATAAAGACCTCTAACACTGAAATTCTTCCCATCACTTCCAATCTTCTAAGAAAAACCATCCATCTCATCATTCAATGTAACATCCTCAGCAGCCTAAACAAACATCTCAACTGGAGAAGTGCAGTGCCATCAATAAAGCAACATAAAGACAGATTCCATTTAAAAGAGGTAGCGGCCGGATTATACAACTCCCTAACCGTCGATTTTTTGTTACAAGTGATAGAAAATAACTCAGTGAAATCTAACTTCAGAGGAATAGGTAGGAGTCAACAGTTATCCCAAAAAGAAACACTGAAACCCCATTTCACCTCAATGCTGATACCAATTTTAAACCAATGAAAATTGCCCGTAACATCCCTCCAGAAAGCCGAACAATTTGAATTGTCCTTATTCCAGTCAAATCTGCCGTTATAACATGACTAATGATCCAATCCTTCCAAAAAATCTTCTTATCAATTAACATAATCCACAGCCACTTGCATAAGAGAGAGGAGTTCATGTGACTCAAATTGAGAACACCTAAACCCCCTTGCTCTTTAGACTTACATATATTTGATACAAAGAAATAAGACATTTAAAACTTTTCATTTCTTTACTTCTAGAACAGAAAAGGTTCCTCCTCATCAAGTCAATCTTATCAAGAAACTAACTTGGACATTTCCTAAAAGCGAGCCAGTAAAGAGGCAATGATGAAAGAACCGAATTCACCAGAATCCATCTACCAGCTCTAGAAAGTAGGTTTCCTTTCCATCCAGCAAGCCTAGAATCAACTTTATCAATGATAGATTGCCAATCTTGTTTCAGTAACTTTTTAGGCCTGGTATATGCTCCAAGATATATCAAAGATATTCTCCCACCTTGCAGTTAAGAAGCGTTGCTTATTTCGCTTTAAACTCATCACTACAACCTACCGTGAACACACTACTTTTATGAAAATTAATCATCAAACCAGATAAAATTTCAATAGCATAAAGTAAAAACTTCAGCGCTGCAATGTACTTGCAATCCGGAGGACTTAAAATAATGGTATCGTCAGCATATTGCAAAGAGTTCATACCCCTAACTATGTGATCACTTCCAAAACTTTGAATAATGCCTATATTACTACTCACTTTCAAAATATGAGCAAAAACATCCGCAGCAAGATCAAAAAGAAGTGGAGAAAGCAGATCACCTTTCCTCAATCCCCTTCTAGATGTGATAGTATTACCAGCAATCCCACTCACACAAATATCGATTTACTAGATGTTAAAATATTTAAGATTCAACTAACCCATTCGGTAGGAAAACCCTTCTCCTTAAGAATATCAACCAAAAAGTTCCAATCAACCATGTTAAAATCTTTTGCAAAATCTAATTTAAGAATAACGCATGGCACATATGCTTATTACAATAGGAAATATCCTCTTGCACAAGCACAACACCATCAAGAATAAACCTTCCTTTAATGAACGCTAACTGTGAATTATCAATAAGCTCATCCATCTTAGTCTTAAGTCTATTAGCAAAGACCTTAGTTATTAGCTTGAAAGTGCTATTAAGGAGACTAATAGACCTAAAATCAGAAGCAATCATATTCTCCACTTTCTTTGGTATAAGCACCATACTTGCATAACTGACATTATCAAGCCTCAAAGACCCATTATAAAATTCATTAAACAGCCTTAGCACATCATGCTTGATCCAGCTCCAGTATTTTTTTAAAAAGAAATTTGGGAAACCATCAGGTCCAGGAGCCTTATCAATTGGCATCTCATTCAGCGCCGCCATAATCTCCCCTTCTTCGAAAGCAACATCTAAACCACCTAAATCAATGTTGTCAGAGTATAGTTCCTCCCAGTTAACTGAAATGCAATGCTTATTGCATTCGCCAAATTTTTTGTTGTAATAGTCAATAAAGGCGTCATTTAAATCTTGCTATTTACTGATCTCACAATAATCTTTCCAAATACTACTAATTAGATTATACCTCTGCCTACCATTAGCCACCATGCGAAAGTAACTTGTATTGCCATAGCCTGCTTTAAGCCATTGAATTCTAGACCTTTGTTTCCAAAAGGCCTTCTCCTGATCCATCACCTTCACCAACTCTTTCTCTTTCTTTCGAAGCTCCGCCTCAGCATCAGACAAATTTCTTTCCTCTTCCAACACATTTAGCCCCAAAATCTCCAACTCAAGTGATTAGTTTTTAACATTAATATTACCAAATGATTCTCTATTCCACTTTTTCAGGAATCTACGAAGCAGCCTCAACTTCCTGCTAATATTACTAGCAGCATCACCATAATTGCCAAAACTAAACACTTATCTCTAATTAAATCGTCAAAATTATCTTCTAGACACTACATCTTCTCAAATCTAAAACGAGCCTTTCTCCTTAAGTCGTCTCCGGTATCCAGCACAACGGGACAATGATTAGAAATGATAGACATTAAACCTTTTTGGAACGTGAGTGGATGACGCTATCAAACCTTTTTGGAATGTGAGTGGATGACGCTCCTCAAAGCTAAAATTAATCAGAAAGCGATCAAGCTTCACTAGAGTTGGTAGACATCTACCATTACTCCAAGTATATTTTCTATTCGTTAAAGGCAAATCAGTTAAACCACAATCACGAACAAAAATACTGAAATCCTCCATATCACCCAAATATTCCCCTCTTTTACCGTTCCTCTTGAAGTCAAACCTCGTGACATTAAAATCTCCTCCAATGACCCAAGGACCATACGTAAGGTTATAAAATTCTACCCCTTCAGCCCATAAAACCTTCCTCTCATTTCTAGTATTATGTCCGCAAACATTCGAGAAAAAATAAATGTTTTAGAACTCGTATGTTCACAAGCAACATGAAAGCAGTGGCTTTGTTTAATCTCTTGTTTTAGACACCAACTATCACCACTCCACTCCGTTAACAAACCACCAGCACTACCCACAGCAGGAATAAAACTCCATCTATCAAGCAAACCCCTTCCCAAACATAAAAAAACGTATGAGTCAGGGCTTTCAGTTTGGTTTCTTGAAGAAAAAAATATGAGGTTTTACAGATTTAATGTAGTTTTTAACACATAGACATTTATCTAAAGTGCCTAAGCCTCTTACATTCCAAGACATAATAATCATGATAAACTATTAACCCTCTCTAGCTCTTTATTTTTGAAATCATCAATATCTCCTCTGCTAATTAGGAAACTAGAGCTACTGGCAAGTCAATGCAACTAGTCACTAGACAAAGAATTCAAAATGGAAGGAACAAAAATACTACCTTTGAGCGGATGCCCCATGCATCTAGCACTCCTCCGAAGCATGACCGTGCTACTCTGTTCCAGCGCTCTGTTGCCTTTGCGCCCATTTGACTTAGAATTATCACCTGAATCAAATAGAGCAAGAGCCAGAGCACCTTTCTTGTTCAAGTCTTTAGAACTGGTAACAGAATATAGCTCATTAAAATCAGCCAAGCCAACAACAACATCATCAGGTCCACCCACATTATCATCAGTACCACCCACAGAACCCCTCACATCATCATCAGAACCACCATTAACTGCAAAACCATCTTCAAATATATTTTTTGAGTATATGTTGCTATAATTAGCAATGGCGTCCTCCAAATTCAAAAAAAATCTATCTTCTTCCAGATTTGCTTTCTTTAATCTTGCTTCTTCACTTTCTATAAACAATTCTATCACACAAGATGACAAACCTCAAATTAATAATCACGTACCATCATGTAAGTATGCCTTGCTGAAAAATCCTCACTTACAATTTGAGAAACATAATATAGTAAAAAACAAGTCGACACAACAATTCTATCAGACCATTGGGTTAGGCAGTGTATTAGAGCTGTTTTATGTTTTAGATGCAACCGATCTGGTCACAAGGGGATTAATTGTAAAGCTTTTCAAAAATCTTTTTCTTTAAATATGGCGACCGAGAAAAATTCGAGCATTCCTCTGATGTCTTTCCCACTGATTTCCGTTGGGCTAGATCTATGGTGATTGTTGCGATCTCCCGAGGGTCGTTCTCGATGGTGCAAATCGAAGATCTTTTAAGGTTGCATTTTGGTGAGAAGGCGCCGGGTTGGAGATGGATTTTGAAGAGATTGGGGGATGATTTCATCGACAGGTTCCCTCCTTCGCTGCTAACAGAAAAGTTCCATCATTCGATTTTTTGTTCGACGAGTACTTTGTGTTTGAAGAGATGGAATGCCCGATATGGGAGTTCGCATGTTAAGAAAGTGAAGGTGTGGGTGGTGCTCAAGAATTTACCGGTGGTGTGTCGTAGCATTGAAGTCCTGCGGGTGGCGGCGAGTAAAGTTGGGTATGTAACTAAATTACAACTAGGAGCTTTACATGTTCCAGATTACACTTGTTTACGCGCTGAAATCATTGTTAATGAGACTCTAGAGTTTCCTCTGACTATCAAAGTGTTTGTAGAGGGTTGATGTTGTGGTTAAGAAATATGATTTCAACTCTCAATGAAAATATTGTGATTGATAGGGATTTAGGGGATTTAGGGGATATGATAGGGATTTAGGGGTTAAGAAATATGATAGGGATTTAGGGGTTAAGAAATATGATAGGGATTTACAGAGCAGTGCGAGGAAGAAGAAAATATTGTGAGGAAGCAGACAGTAAGAATTTCAGAATTAACTTTTTTCCATATTTTTCTATTCCTTTCTTCAAACATATATAGCTGTATTCCAGCTGCTTTGCCTACGTGGTCACATGGGACCTTTCTACCTAACAACTTGCAGGAATTGAAATATATTGCAACAGAATGACAAATACTGAAACAAAAGGAAAATACATATATTTCCTAATATCTTCTATTATCTAATAGTGCGGCCTTGACATATTTGGGCTGATCCGTATCATTACCATCCCCTTGAAATTGACCTTGTCCTCAAGGTCATAAGGTAGTGGTCGGAAAGCACTTGTTAAACTTATTGATTCTTCCTACAACCCTTTATTAAGCTACGACATGGTTAGACCATATTTGATGAAAAACTTTAGCATCAAATACGTTGCCGCCAGGATCAAAAATGAGAATCTTTCTTTCACGTTTCTGCTTAGTCATTTCAGCAAACACTATTGGTGCACCAGACCATTCCAGCTGCAGCCTATTCATTTCAGCAAACATGTCATGTGCACCAATCCATATCTGCTCAATATGCCATGAAGAATTCCGTGTGGCACCCAATGCTTTAAAAATAGCAGCGCTTGAGTAGTAAGCATCTGATTGATAATGAACATTATTTTTCATAGGCGCAAAAGTAGGATAAAGTGGCGCTGCAAGTGAATTTATTGGCGGTGGACGAGGTATAGATCTAGAAAGGGTAGGTGACGACATAGGGGACTTAGGTGAGAGAGGAGCTGCTGTCGTACTATCCGTAACAGTAGCAGGCTGCATCGTTGGGGGAGTCGGAACAGGTGTGGTGGCGTCAATTCTGGAGCGATTTGATGGAGAAGAAGTGGTAGAGTTAGCAGTAGCATTACATAACAGACTTGAAGAATTCATTGCTTTTATTGTATCTTGCATTCTCTCCGTAATAAGCATCATCTCATGAAGTTTAGTTCGTATGAAATCCAAATCGGTTGTAAATTCATTCTCCATCAACATACTTCCAGTTCGATTTGCATTATCAATTTTTTTATAAAAGCGAATATTAAGTTGACAACAGCAATAATATATATCTCTTCCTTGCAACTGATTCTTTGCCCAGCTAGCATTTTGACATGAATCAAATCGAATAATTGCTTGCACCAATTCACTTGCTTGTAATATATCAATTATCTCCACACATCCATATGGATCAAACACTCGATGGAGTATATTCTCAGTGACTCGATACATAACATTATAGACTGTAACCAGTAGAAATTGACTCGATTCATTTGTAATAGATCCAGCAACATCAAAATTAAGTATGTTACTAGAAATTCCAAAATCAGTAGCAGACATACCGGATTTAAAGCTGATCTGAAATATATGACTCGTTTTTTTTTTTAATCTTTTTGCAGAATAGATCTGGACGATGAAGAAAGTTTAGGTGAAGCAGCAGATCTGGACGATGGAGAGAATTGAGGTGAAGGAACAGATCTAGACGATGAGGGAGGAGAGAACAGCAGTGAAAGCACCAATTGATAGGGATTTAGGGGATAGCAGGAAGAAATTTACAGAGCAGTGCGAGGAAGAAGAAAATATTGTGAGGAAGCAGACAGTAAGAATTTCAGAATTAACTTTT
The DNA here is from genome assembly GCA_030737875.1 of Allium sativum. NCBI lineage: Eukaryota > Viridiplantae > Streptophyta > Magnoliopsida > Asparagales > Amaryllidaceae > Allium > Allium sativum. The sequence goes on from CM060911.1 coordinate 186,759,585, forward strand.
TTTCCATATTTTTCTATTCCTTTCTTCAAACATATATAGCTGTATTCCAGCTGCTTTGCCTACGTGGTCACATGGGACCTTTCTACCTAACAACTTGCAGGAATTGAAATATATTGCAACAGAATGACAAATACTGAAACAAAAGGAAAATACATATATTTCCTAATATCTTCTATTATCTAATAGTGCGGCCTTGACATATTTGGGCTGATCCGTATCAATCAAAGTGTTTGTAGAGGGTTGATGTTGTGGTTAAGAAATATGAGGGGAATCCTAACGAATATATGAACAGCATGAAATTTAGGCATGCGATTTATGCATGGGGAAAGGATGGTAAACTGAACGTGTTTAATGGCATCAGGGAAGGCGCATGGAGTGGTAGAATTGAGGCTAATTCAAATGTACAGTTGATGTTGGATCTTCTGGTGTTGGTAGGGTTGAAAATCCATTTACTGTTTCTTCTAAAGGGCCTGATGTGGAAGAAGATGATGAGGAAAATATATATTCTGGGAATGCTAATGTAGGTGGGACAGAAATTGAAGATAGGATGACCCAATTTGTTATGTCTACCATCAAAAATACTGCTAGTTTTACACTTTTCTGTCATTTTAGAATTATTACACTAATTGTTTTCATTTGCAGCATGCATATTAATAACAGAATTAAACTTGTAAAGTCCTTTAACAGCAACACCCTGCAAAAGAGTTTCTTTAGTCAGTATATCTTTTACTAGACGCTATTTGGGATAAAATTCAAAACAGACATTATTATCACTGGAAAATTGAGAAACACTAACAAGGTTCTTTTTAATTTTAGGAACCCTTAAAAGATTATTTAACTATAATAATCTTTTTCTTTTAATTTGTGCATGACCAGCATGTGAAATATTTATACATTTACCATTAACTAAGCATATAAGTTGTTTACCTTTGTACTCCCTGTTACCAAAGTTTAGGTTGTCAAGATTGATAGTAATATAATAAGTAGCACCTGAATCTAGATACCAAGCATCATCATTGATGTGATCTATTTTGGAAGTTTCACTTAGGTGACAGTTGTTGATGGCACTTTGATTATCGAAATTGTTCTTCACTTGAATTAGATTAGCACTAGCATTAGCATCCTTTTGATTTCCAGAATCTTGACTAGGCATATAGCTTTGATTGAATCTGAAATAATATTTTGCATCAGTATGTCCTAACTTCTCACAAATATGACATTTGGTTCTGATGTTGTTATTCCACCAACCACTGCTCCTTCCTCTGTTGGAATAAACGCTTCTTTGGTTCATTTGATCTGTTCTTTGCTGACTTGTATTCTTGTTTCTAACATTTGCTGTAAAGTTGATAAAAAGATGACTCTTAAGGTTTCTTATGCTCTATTTTTGACTCATGTGCAAGTAAAGTGGAGTGTACAAACTGCATATTAGGAACAGTTCTCTTAGGGGATAAAATTGTTACCATGGCTTTATACTCTTCTTCCAGAGCATTTCAAGATTGTAAGAACTTATTCATTCCCGGGTACCTTCATCCCTGTAGATTCAAGTAAGTTAGAGAGTTTCTTGGTCTTTTGCTAAGTATTCTCTCATTTGTTCACTTCTCTTTTTAATGTTCTGAAGCTACCTCCTATAATACATAACTTTTCTTATTGAATGAGTGTTAAACACTCTTTCAACCGTTGACCGGATCTCATTAACAGACTCACACTCGATCACTTGAGGGAGTAAGAAAGGGATAATAGAAGATACCATTCAAGAACTTATTAACCTGTCTTGCCCATAGTATTTTGTGTTATTTTCATCATCCACCATTTTGTTTTCACTATCAGTTGTGAATCTTGGAGGAATTGTGAGGGTATTATATACAAAACCCAATGGACCATAGCCTTGAGCTGTAGTTTTAATCTGCAGTTTCCATAGAAGATAATTTTCTTCCTCTTAGTGCATAGTAATCAATTGACTATGAGAACTAATTACTGTTTGTATCAATTTTTCAACATTAGATTGAGGAATTGAGTGTAGATCTATTCTCGTCTTCCATGATGAAAATTAAGGGATAAATGTATGAAAATCAATCTAAGCCTTCAGAAGATTCAATAGTAATATGACAAATCCTTGAATCTAACTAATGCAACCAAATCAAGGTAACAAAACTGAGATTCTGGATGGCACATTGAAGAATTTTTTTGATTTCTGAATAAACTCTTATGACTGAACTGGCTTTCTTGATTTTTAGAAAGCAAGTTCCAGTTCTAAAGTGAATGCAGCCTCGAATTCTAATAAAGTTTAATCGTGAGACATGAAATATCAAGATTGGGATTTTCTTTTCATAACCCAAACGATAAATAGAAAATCTGAAGGGTTAAACACCAAAAATAAAATGCTTCTTCAATTCAGAAGCAGACTCGAAATGGAAGAAGAAAAGAGGATCATATTACTGTTAAGCAAAAGTGCTTTGATGCCAATTATCTTAGAAATCGAAATCTAAAGTAGAAATGTATTGAATTGTAGAAGAGAGAAATGGAATATATGTAATTATTCTCTGAATGAATTGATATTGTAATGTGATCGTATGCAACTATTTATATAATAAGAAAAATAGAAAATGGGTCATACGGCCAAAACCCAACAACATAAATAAAGCAGGGCTGGCCAATACATTTCTGTTAACACATTGTTTGCCCCCAAAGTCCAAACCACAAAAGGAAGAGGACTATTAGTGCAAATCAAGTTGAAATAAAAAGAATTTTGTCTTTTGTGGATACATTAAATATGCTCAAAGAACAATGAGATTATACAAAATAAAGTGTGTCTAAAGTTATTAGACATAGGTGTAAAGAAAGGATGTAGTAGTATTTGTATTTTTAGAACTTTTGTATCTTTTAATCTTCAGTTGGTGATGTAAAGATTTAAACTTAGCCAAGTATATTTGTACTTTTAGAAGTATTATAACCACTCAGATATGATTTACATTTCAAGGATGCTTAATGGAATTGTGATACGTTAACATTATGAAATTTAATTGAAATATCTCAGTAAATAATATCTTTTTTTATCAGTTTCCATGAAGCTTCCAAATAAGATTGATAGATCATTTATTATCTACAATAGAGTTGAACACTATGAAATGATATTTGTCTAGATAAATGAACCTCAAGTTCCATAGCGCTTTTAACTATATCGTTATGCTACATGTTCTATGTTACTTCAATATGCTCAACGCTAGCGATATTTTTCGTCAACATCGACAATAGGTTTATAGGTTGTTTGGCCTTCGTAGGTTTGGGTCAGATCACAGTCTCTGGATATCAAAGCCCTAGGGGTGAAGGATCACTAAACTCAATCCTTGATCCCAGACCTAACATACGGTAGATAGAAATTCTACACCAAACTTACTGGAAAGATCTGTGCTCGCAGGGAAGGTTTGAGCTTACAGGTAGGGCCTGAGTGTATAGGAAGAGGAATGTTTCACCCGATTTGCGGCAAGATTTGGACAAAGATCCATGCATGTGTAGGAAATAAACAGTAAATTATAGCAATAACAACTAAGAAATAGCATGACAAACTCATAAGAAAGTACTATAATTGTAAATCTGCTCTTTATTAATCTTCCATTTTGAGTACATGAACATAATAGAAGAAATCCTTCAATTGATCTAATCACTAGGGTTTCTTCTAGAAAAAAGAGAGTATAAGAATCGGAAAAATGAGAGACCCCCTTAATGTGACCCCCGGGGTCTTATTTATTGGGAATTCCGGTCCCTTTCCGCTGTTGGGCTATTGGGCTCGCAGGAGCCTCAATTTAACGATTTTCTCTTTGGTCTCTGATGTTTGGATTTCGACTGCTTCGTTATGCGGATTGTAGCTTTCGGACGGAAGGTCCCGATCGGTTGAGGATTCTTTGAGATTGAGTTGAGCTTGTCGACGTGGTGACTTTCGGATGGTATTAGAACTTCCGGTAGTAGCTTCCGGGTGTAGGCTCTCAGACGTAAGCTTTCAGATGTAGGCCCCTGGCTTTCTCGCGCATACTTAGAGGAGCTAGTCCTCCTTATGTATGTGGATAGCTGCCGGTTCAAACCCGTTGTCGGTGTCTGTACTAAGTAGATTAGTATGGATAGCTTGTATCTCCGCTAGGGTTCCGGGTGGCCTTCCGGTGGAGCTTTTGGTATGGTCCAGTCTTACGAAAGGTAGCTCTTGGTGATGTATTGTTACTTATCAATGTGACCTTTTGGCACTTATGTAGTAGATGTTTCGAAAGCTGATTCCGGATAATCTCTATATACTTCTGGCGTGAGACTTTTAATGTCTTCGTCTCTTGATGTCTCGGTATTAAGTGAGTTAATACCGATGGCCCTTCCGGGTTTCAATAAGCAGAGCTCTTATCTCCCCCTTTCTTGGTTTCCGGCCTAGACGACCTTTCGTCATGGCTTTTCCTACCGGACAGATACTGTCGGATGAACCCTATCAGATAGGTCCTATCGGATAGACTTTGCTGGCACTTTGAAGACTTTGAGCTCCTTTCTCCATGGAGGGTGTCGGTTTATGCTACTCTCAGATCACTCTTTACCGCTTTCAGCTCTTTCTATTATTTTGCTTTTTGCTTTCGGAAGGTTCTTCTGTGTTTGTATTCCTCTAATACCCCATCACCATCAGCTAGTTTCAGAGTTAATTTTGGTAGTAACATTTTCTCCCGCTAGTGAAGGGGTGTTTTCGACTTTTCAAGTCAATGTTTTCAGCTTTTCCGAAGTGTCATTTCTGTGACTTTTGATGTTCTTTCAACCGGGAGCGTTGATCGGTCTCTGCTTGTATGGTCCGGATTGACCTTGAATTTTGAATACAAATTTTTCTTCTTTACTTTTTACCTCTAGCAAACGTTTTTGCTTTCTCAGCAAAAATCTCGTTCGTTAATCCGATTTTAGATGTGCGACTGAGAGGAAAAGTGAACTTTTTACCAAAAAGGAATCTTCTTTTTCTCTCTCCTCCTTTTTCCTGCATAACATTTTACTCAAGTGAGATTATTGTTCATCGAAATTTGTCACACTGTTTCTCAGGATTTCAGATCTAACTAATCGTAAGTTTTATTGTTCAAACCTCGGCCACTGATTTGGATTATGCTTTGAATTAGGGTTTGATGGTCCTAGTGTAGATTAAATTCTCAACAATTGCTCGAGATGACGATTAATGGTGACCTTTAATAAGTTGTATCCATCCCCACCCTTAGAGTTCTGGGAAGCAAGATTTGTACAAGCAAATGTCTCGTAATAGAGGGTAATTTTAACTTGTTGACATCGATTTTTGCAGACAATGTTGTTGCCTAATGGGTTAGCAAACTTCTATGTCGCTTGCCTTCCTGTGTGTTGTTTATGTGCAATTATCGAACAGAAATTAGATTAAAACATGGGTTTATGTTACGATATCACCTGGCAGGACTATGTCTGAGATTCCACAATCGGGCGACTCCAGGTTGAGCAAGTCTTCTAGGTTTTTTTCAAAAGGGGAGGAGCTTGGAGCGAAGGAGCTTCAAGCTGTTGACGTAGTAGGTGAAGTTTCTTTTCTCTTGTGTTCAACATTTCTTGGGGATGACCGACGTCTGTCTCCCACTGCATCTACCCACCTTCGGTTTTTATCTAAGAAAAGAACAGCCTTGGCTACCATCAATGGTTCTACCAAGAGACACAAGGGAGTAAATTCAGTCTCTCGTCTTTTTGGTGACGAGACCGTTGAGTTACTTGGGTGTCGGCCATTATCTAGACCCCTCGCCCCTTTTCTAGGAGACTCTCCCAATACGTGCCCTTCTTCAGTGGATACCGCAGGGAGCGGTTTTGTTGCTAGCCTTCTAAGTTCCAATTCTCAAGGATTTCTGATTTGAGAGAATGCGAACCACTTTCCTCTTCTTATCGACAATGTGACCCTGTAAATCCTCTTTTATCGACAATGCGTTAAGGATGGCATCAAGTTTCTCCATCATAGCTTTAGTAGAAGCTTCCATTCATTGGTTCATGTTGGCGATAGCGGCATTCAACTCATTTCTAGTCATACCGGCTCCATTTATCGAGTCTTCTCCCATTTCGAAATGGTTGGTAAGCGGAGTTTCTTCGTCAGCAATGTTGTCGGTATTTCCAACATTTTTGCTCTGGTCTTCTTAGAATTTGCCATTATTATTATTTTATCAGAGGGAAACGGTTTAGGACTTTAATCCAAGGCACTTAGTCTTGAGAGAAGAGTGAAGGAAGCAGATGCGAACACGGGCCCCACGGTGTGCGCCAAATGTTGAAATGCAAATTAGATTCCAACACTAAGGGTACTAAAATGTACTTCTTTAAATGTTAAGTAGAAACAAGTGCATCCACAAAGTAATGGAAAAGCAAATAAAGAACACCAAATTTTATAATGGTTCGATAAATGTGATCTGCATCCACTTTACAGTCCATTCTCATTACTTTCACAAGGGTTACAATGCATACAATCATTTCAATTACATTCTTTCTCATGACCTTTCCTCTTATTCTATGGATTAATAGAAGAAAATAAGAAATAGCCTTTAAGGACAAGAGATTCAATAATAGATCTATAAGCTTTCGAGAAATCAAGAAATTCCCATAGATTCCATGATGACCTTTATGCTTGATCTTCCATAGATGATGTTAGGATAGGCGAAAGTCACTTAAGAATGCTTAGAAAATGATTAGGCAGCCCTTCAGGGTCTTAAAATTCGGTCCCCCTCAATGAAGGAATGAGGGGGGTATTTATAGGTGAGATTCAAACCAAGTGGCAGAGTTGTAAATATTTTTTACCTTCCTTAGGTCGCTGGAATGACCCATTTCAATCTGATCTTGAGATGGCACGAACTAAAGCAAGGCGGGGTGAGCTAGGGTAGGGCAGAACGAGCTAACACAAGGCGGAGCATTCCAAACTTTGTGTTATGAGGCGGCTCGCACTGTGGCAACGTGGAGCGGGCTAAAACTTTCGGCAAGCCAAAGAGTTTGGAGCATTAAAGACTTATAACGAGCCAAGAATAGGGTGACCCAGAGTGGCTTAGTGACCCAACCCATGCAAGCTAGATTAAGCACTGTAATGACCTAAATATTCGTAATGGGCTAAACCACTAAAAGGTTCTGCCACAACATAAAGGCTTATAACGACCTAAACATGTTTATTACCTTTGATCCATATTTTATGGATTAACATTATCCTTTTAGTCATGTTCTGTAGATAACGACTAATTAATAAACGCTATGTACCTAATATAAAAATGCAACAGGCTACACTAGCCTAGGATGGCTCGCGGTTTTAAATTGTAAGAACAGGGTCATTGTTTAAACCTCCAACAAATAAAACAAGTACACATACATTTTACGCAAGTGTTTTTCTTTGGTTTACTGACACTTCCCTTTTTTAGGCAAGAACAATTTAATTTGGTCCTAGATTTTCCTAGAAACCATAAAGCAATTATTCAAAGCCAGGGAAATCAGTTTTAATCAAGGCAATAACATTACACAGCAGTCAAATCAATTCGTTTCAAGAAATCAGAGAATATACAGATTTTTTGATCCTATTTAGACGCTGTGCATACACAACAACCAACCCTACCCAAAATAACCACTATATTCAGATTTAATTGAAACTGAAATACTTGAAGTATGAAAATCGTGAGTTTAAAACTCACCTTAAGACCACGAAGAAGGCATAGCAACAGATTGTAAATTGACATGGTGGAGCTCTGAATGATGGTGACGCTGGTTGTTGGCTTCAAAGAAGAAGGCGGAGGCAGGAACGAGAAGCTGGTTGCGGCTCGATGGAGGCGAACATCATCTTCGATTTGGGAAGGGCTAATTTCGAGTGGCGATTCAATTTGCTGGCTGAGGCGTTGATGTGGCAGTAGGGCTCGGTCGAGGGTTAGGGGCGAAGCACGAATTTTCGGAGACAATTTAGGGAAAACGATTTGGGCAAAGGAGGACATAGCAATTTCAATTTGAAGTGGCAATGGCTATTATTATGATTTGGGGAATTTCTTGTTGAAGAAATGAAATGATGTGCTCATTTTAATAAAGGGAGAACAAAGAGATAAGAGTGATGTTTTATCAGGCTTTAGGGTAGCTGTGCGATTTTCAAACGTAGGTCGGCGTACATTTGAACTGAGGAGGGTTATGTTTAATGTAACACCCCGCATTTTTAACTAAAGACAATAAAATAAGAATAACTTAATCAAATATTCAGAATTAAGTAAAACAGACTGTGCCATTGCGTCCGTCTCGAAATTCTGGTCAAGATAGGCACTTGGTTTGCGTAAATCGGACATCATATGAAGAAGTTATGAGCGTTAGAAGTTTGTATACATATAAGGAGCTTATATGTATATATATTAAATAAATATATCCAGAAAATTCGAAAATCAATTCAAAAATCAAAATTCGCAAGGCGGGAAGTTGAGCGGGAATTTTTCCCTTTGGGGGTTGACCCACAAACAAGGGGGTCGACCCACCCGCGAATATGGAACATTCTTTTCTAACGTGGTTGGTTTTAGCGTTTTAGATTTAGATCTATGGGTCCTGGTTCTTCCGCTACACCTATAAATAAGACCCTAGACCCATTGTTTTATTCATATAATTCAATGACGACGATGAAGTGTTGCTCCAACGTAGTTTATTCTAGTCTTTTCTTCTTCTTCAACCTATTAGAGTTATTCAAGCTTGGAGATCTGGGATTTTACATCAGCAATCCCTTTTTCTATTTTTCTAGAATGGATCTACGGTAATTTTAAATCTCTTATCGAAGTGAGGTAATTCTTAGATCTTGTCTATTTTTCAATTCCCTTCTCTTTTCTTCCCTTTTTCTTTTAGTAAAAATTATAAAATCCATGGTTGTTAGGTTCTGAATCTAATTAGGGGAAAATCGTGGAAGGCTAGATCTGGACCAGATCCAGGATTTGGAAAGCTTACGAGGTGTGTGGATTTAAGCCATATTATTTTAGATAATGGTATATTATCGTTTAGCGTTCTCCATCATGACAAATTGGAATATGACATGTTAAGATGCCTAAACATATGTTAATAATGATTAAAGTGGTATATGACATGCATGACTGATTAGCATGATATAACGTCAAATTGTTAATATGAATCAGTTGAAATGTTGGAATGTTTACATGTTATAATGTTAATATGAACATGTTGGAAAATTCATATATTAAATTAGTTGAAGTGCTAAAAAGTTTACATGTTATGAACTTGTTAGAATATTAGTATCAACTGTGACTTTTCTTGTTACATGACAATTTGTCCCAAATGTATACATGAAATATGGTTTAATGTTAACATAGAGTTGAATAAATAAATATGGATTGGGGCATCGACCAAATTATGTTCAAAGATCTTAAATTGGGCCAGTAAGTATGACTTGGAAAAAAGGGCATGAAAACCTATAATGAAATAGGAATAAGTATTAAAGAATGAACATGCCTAGAATTACAGTAATTAGAAACTGTAACCGTACTTAGACACGAGATTAGATTACACTTATCGTAGAAGTCTGCCCGGACCCGCCCGGCATATCCAGTAAGCACAAGTGGCGAATCTAATGTGAGGGGTCTAAGTGCTTAGACACGAAATATGCCAAGACACGAGGTTAAGTTCGACTTGTGGAAGAAGTCTGCCCGCGCCTGCCCGGCATATCCAGCATCCACAAGTTGTAGGCTTAATGTGAGAGGTCTGGTACATGTGTGTGTCTATATATATATATATATATATATATATATATATATATATATATATATGTATGTATAGCCATCCTGATAAACAATATTAATTGAAATTAATGGTAATAAATGGAATTGAATGAAAGAAAGAATACAACAGTAAATGATTTGGAATAAATAGGGAATGATAATAACCTATTATAAATTAATAACATTAATGAGAATGTTGTATAATAGATGGACTTGTCCTAGAGACAAGTGAAGATTATAACTCAGGTTATAATAAACTAGTAAGAACGTGATATAACCGGTGGAATGAGATAAGTGACACTTACTTTTAAATAAAGTAATCAGTAATTGGGGGAAAATTGAAACCAGTAGATTGTAATAAATTGAGAAAGAGGGAAAGTTTATGGGAAGTAAGAAGTAGTACTTAATTATAAATTAAGTAATCTATAAACTTGGAAATCTGAAATCTGCTGATAGAATAATATGTTTAGGCTTGTCCTAGGGACAAGTGAGAATTATAACTTGGGTTATTAGAAAACAATAAGAAAAGGGGGATAACTTATGTTAAGAGATAAATTGGACTTAATTATAAATTAAGTTATTGGTGAGAACGAGAGTATGAAATCTAGGATGAGAACAACATAAGTTATGGAAAGAAAAATTTATTAGTGAACCTTAGTTAAGAGAACTAAGTTAATAAGTAAACAACGATAAGTTGTAAAGATGGTGGAAATGGAATTATGATTAAATAAGAAGAACGAGGAAAACTTATGAAATAAGTTATATTTAATCATAAGTGGTAAGTGACATGTTAATTGGAAAACTTGTGAACTAAGAGATACTTAATAACATATTTGAACATGTTATTGTGACCTTGGAATCAAACAAGAATAAAAAGAGATAGTGGATTACAGACCTTGGACCGCAATACAAAGCATGACATGTGGTGGGATTATTAATAAACTTAAATGGGTTAAGTTATATGACTGAAATTAATAAGCAAGAGAAACTTGGTAATTTGAATAAGAATTCAATATGAAAGGGAATAACCAAGTTAAATGGAAACCTGGTGAGGTAAGGCAAGCGCGTAAAAGAATGTTTAGATGTAGGGTCTCACAACATATTAAAGTGAGGCGTTTGGACCAGTCCGTACGTTTGAGGGTGAACAACCCAACGAGGTAGATCATCGAGGTGTTCTAAGGCACGAGCGGAGCGCACATTCATATGATTGTTCTGACGGCTCTAAAGGACTGAAAGGGGAAGCACGCGGCTTCCTAAGGTACGTAATGTGCTCCTAGCAGTCCTCTGCGCGGTGGCAGATGTCTTAGGCTGTGCTCGCAGAGGTTGGGTCTGCGCGTAACTGCTAGGTGGGTGGGCCTTGAATGCAGAAGTAGTTATGCAGTCAGAATGTTGTGACGCGATGACACTAGGGTGATTCGGCGGTTGCCTCAATGCGAGTCGGGGTCATGACCAACAAAGATAGTGGATCGTTGGATACTCGTCACCGAAAGCCAGTGGGATGCGAAAAGACTAGAGTTAAACCCAAGAAACCACTCACCTTTTGCTATCAGGGTACGGTGGTTGAGGGGAGACGCCAAATGAATGTTTAGATTGTTTGTTGTTAGGGGTACATCGCTTAGCTCTTGTAGTCTTTACTAGTTGAGGGAGGGGCCTAGATGGGGCCGTAGCCATCGTGAAAACAGGCCGTAGGAATATCTGCAGAGGCTCTTAAAGACGGGCCTATACAGATATAGAAAAGCTCCCGACCGAGTTCCGTGTTTCTTGTATCGCCCTGCCATGGAACTCGGCGAATATTAGAGGACGTGCGATTGAGGCATTGGGCTACAATTGAGGATACGTATGGTGGGCAGTCTATATACATGCATGTCAGCTCTGGGTGGTGTATCTTAGACTTGAGGGCATTACTCCGATATGAATTTTGATTCGAACAAAGGTGGCAGTCTGTACGTTTGCGTAACATAGTAATGACAGATATATGTGGAACATAATATTGTTATCCGTATGTCACTACAGTGTAGGATGAGGGACTGCGTATATTTCGATGGTGTTACGATGGAGACCGTGCGAGTGGGGTACCATGGGGTGTACCTCAATATTGGGGGTAATTACATGTATGCTATATTAGGTTAATCCACTGGGAAGTAAATGTGTACGGCGTGTGTAAGCCTTGAGTGCTGATAACCCAAGTAACCTAATAAATAAGACAATATGATTGAACGGTATATGTAGGATTATCCAAAGTGTATACTTTAAATCCAGTCACCAGAACTTGTGTTCTGACCCCCTCCTCATAACATACTCGCAGGTTAGATTTGTGGTAGAGACATGATAGCTTTGGATACTGGTTAGGCAATATTAATAATGCAGAAAGGCTATGTTTTGATTATACTATATTTTATCCATTCCGCTGTGAGATATTTTCTGAGCTCTAACATATTTTATGTCTCTGTCTTTTCTGCAGGATACCAGAGTAAACCAATCCGAGTTTCGATGGATTGGAATTTTGAAAAAAGAAAATCGGTCTATCGAAATTCGGGTTGTCACATTTAAGGTAGGTAATATTTGGGGAAAGTTTAATTACATTTAATTTAACATTTAATCTACCACTTTTTACGTTGACGTTCTATTTTTGTTCCGCCACAAACAAACTTCAAACGCAATGAAATTTGACGCGCTGCTACATCTCGATGTTCTGAATCCAAAAAAATTTGTTTGGACGAATTCTGACATCATTTGCACGATGTTATTATTTTAAATTCAATTTATCAGTTGGTTCACGTTTAAATTTCACCTACCGTGAAAAACAACTCCGTTTGGCTCCGAATTTGAAACATTAAATTCAATTTCTTTATATATACAAATACACACATCGCTAAGTCAATTTTCCATATATTCTCAACAAATAAAATCTCTGATTCGTTTAACGTTAATAACATTTATTTTTAAATTCAACTGTTTATAATTTCAGTCGAATTTCAATTCCAATCCAAATATCCAACCAAATTCAATTCAAACAATAAATATTTGATTCTCAACTAACCATTTGGAATTAAATATTGAATTCAATTCATACACGCAACCATATATTGGATTTTTAATCCCAGCATCAACATAGAAATTGATTATTCGCAGTCGAATCTTTAAATTACTTTCATATTCCAATTGTCGAAATTTCTGGGACGTTACACTCTGGCTGTCACCCCCAACTTGAAACCATCGTTAATCTTATAACTGACTACGTTATGGCATTCTGTCAAGGGCTAATGGTAACTCTTGTTCTAGTTAAACTCCATATGCCATCGTGACTCGTATGTTTTCCTTCCCAAAAGACAACTAGGCTCATCGTGACTGCTCAGGGTACTCGACTAGTCACACTAGTCTTTTAGGCGTCCCTATTATACCCCTGCTTTGAGTTCGCTAGAACCTCTTATTGGCGATATTCCCTTGGCGTCCAATATCTCTAGTCGTTGTCATTGGCGACTATCCACAAGCTCAGATACCATATCGAGCAACCATTATCCACAAGCTCAAACACATTTAAGTCGTCTGCACATTCTTTGCATTTTGCCGATCAACGAACACATCATATCACTTCGAATATTCCTCTCTGAATTCACTTCGAAGTCACGTCCATTCTCGAACCAAAATAATCATCACTTTTTATCGACACTCAACCCATAGCACTTCAACCTTTCCGCTATGAAAAACATACTATAGCGCTTAAATTCTAATCCACGACATTTGTTAAACGCTGTAGTATCTTCTACCCGATCCCTAAAAAAACCCATAGCCAAAAAAACAACCCATAGCCAAAAATGACCCAACTCCATTTCATGCTCCGCAAGTCAAGATCCATACTTCGAACGACCCGACCTCGAGTGACCCGACTTCGAGTGACCCGACTTCAAACGACCCGACCTTATGCCAAGTTTTCAATCATCATTTCTTGCTTCCCAAGCCATGCGACCCATAAAAAGCAACCCGACTTCGATTCATCCACAAACAACAACGTCAATGCATGCAACTCATCCAAATCGACAAATCCAATCATCAATGATTTATGAAATCATTAAACAACACTTGCATAATAGTTATTCATCATACAATCATATGAAACTAAGCAAATCATGGTAAAATATTGAACGGACAAAATAATGGATCTAAACTTGCATATACATACAACTTAACATAAGAATTACCAGTTTAAGTTGCTAGATTAGTTCCTATGGTGATTCAAATGAAAATACACTTACCTTGATGTAGATATAGGTGAAAACAATTTGTAAATGATGAAAATAAGATCAAGCAACCCACACACTTGATTGAATCCGTGTGAGAGATGCTTATCACTCACCAAATCTTGAAAATAACTTAAAATCACTAAATTCCCAATCCGGATAGCCAAGAATGAGCTTGAAACCTCCTAATTTGATGTGATCTCCCTTCACTTGATGTATATTTAGCTTTGCTTGATGTAGATCTTCAATCTTATTATGTAGATCTAGAATTTTAATGGAGGAAAGATATACTTTATTGAGCAAAAAGAATCACGAGCTCAACCAAATGAGAAACTGAAGAAACTAAACTATTCTCCATGCCTTTAGCCCCCTATTTATAGCCTCTAGCCAGCCCACTAATGGGCCACACCAATTCAACCCATTAATGACTAACCAAAGCTTCTCAGAAACTGTGTAGCACTAAAACAGCGATTTCTCCCAAGCCGCTGAACCATGTCTTTAATGTGACTACTTTACGGAATTGGAAACATCACTTCCCTTCCAATGAATTGATCTCAGCACCTGATTCGATCCCAGTAAAAAGTTATCCCTCATACAAAACTGACAGGGGCAAAATGGTCACAAATAATATTGGTAAAAATTATAGACATATCTCACATCTCCATAAACAACATATCAAAATATGAGAATAATCCGACCCTTATGGAAAATAAATAAAAATATTTTACAATCCTCTGATACGTAAAATGCGGGTTGTTACAAGTGCTTTACATTTAGTTTATGCCCACTCCATTCATATATAGGAGTAACACTATAAAAGACTTCTTATTCGGGACCTGTTTAATAAATAAATAGAACATGATAAAGCCTTTGCCCAAAAAGAGTTAGGCACATCTTTGGCCTTTAACATACTCCTCGACATGTTCATTATATCTTTATTCATTCGTTCAACAACACCATTATGCTGTAGTGTATACAAAAGCGCGACTTCCTGCTTTATTCCCTGTACTTCACAGAACTTGTAATTCAGCAGATACATATTCACCTCTGCCACTAGTTCACGACGTCTTTATTGAATAACCACTTTCCTTTTCAAGATTGAGCCTTGAAATTATTAAAATAGTCAAATAATAAGAAAAATTAAATGTCCAAAAGGAAGATGCCATAGCCATGGTTCATATTTACAGTAGCATTAAGACATGTATAGCCACTGATAGAACATTCTATTAACGGTTAAAGGAGCTTTAAGAATAAGTGTACCTTTCTTATCAACTATAAAGAGCTGTTTGTTTTGGATACTTATGTTATACCCCGTTTCCAACAACTGGCCAACACTGGGAAGATTATTTTTCATGCCTGGTATGTAAAAAATACATCTGAAATGTATTTATGATCGCCATAATTGTTGTGCAGACATCAACAAATTTAACCTTGGATTTCACCGATTAATCGAGATCAGCAAATAGCTCTTTCTTACTACACATATGATTAGTACATCCGGTGTCAAGAAACCAAGTGTGGTATTTTGATGATACTTGGCTACTGTAGCCATCAAAAGGTCATGAATCTCCTCATTATTTTCCTGTATATATTGAACTCTTTGATCATCCTCTTTGTATCTACACTCACTTGCAAAGTGACCAAAATTATGAAATGAACCGCTTTTAACATTAGACTTGTCATACCTCGTTTTACTACATCCTTGACCTCGACTACTAAAATTCCAAATGTGTTGATGGTGATTATCTTTGTCATTGGGATAATTACTTCGATGTCCACATCCTCGATTGTTGTTAAGAGCCCCACGACCTCGTCCTCTTCCACGATAAGTATCTTGCCTTGGTTTGTTACAATTGCTTCGTTTTTCTTTTATGGAGATTTGACTTTGAAATACCTGCTCAATATCTCTTTCATTTTGCTTTTCATTCACACACATACACACACGCATCAGAAAATTGAACGAATATTTTTCGGATACGGATACCACAATATAACCATATCCGTATCTGGAAGGATTTTCGGATATCAGGTATCCGTATCTGCATCTCGAACAACGGGTATATTCCGTATTTTTCGGATATGAACGCGGACGGATATCGGATTTTTTGAGTACTCATGACAACCTTAATTGCTAACATTGAATTTTACTATAAAAAGAATATTTTTAAATGTAATTTGGTCGCAATTAAAAATTTAACAAGTGAAATATCGATTAAAAATCAAATTCAAGTGTTAAAATATTTTTAATATGGTTTGGTTCATTTTATTTTGAAAAAAAATGTATTTTGAGAAAATTTGATGTTAAAAATGTATGTTTTAAAACAAATAACATTTAAACCAAATTTCTTATTAAAAATGTAAATTTTATAGTCTTTATATTAGCAATCGTGGTTATAATGGTTATAACGGTTAAAAGGATTTTGTATATGTTGTTAACAATTTAGTAAAGTTCAAAAATGTTTAAACGTGAATAATTTAGTGTAAAATAGTGTAAAATGGTGTTAAATTGAAGCTGATAGCATAGTGAACTTAAAATTAACAATATTTAGCCTTAATGGAAGGGATTTGGGTCCAAACCCAAGCCCATTGGCCGAATTGAACTAGGCGAAAGAAGGAATTTTGAGAAATACATGTACTTCCTTCTCCTACTTCCTTCTTCCCTGTAAAACCACATGAAAAAGAAAATTAACCGCCTCTTCAAAATTTGCAAATCCAAGCCTTTCAGAAATTAAAATCTGAAGAAAAACTTGCAAATCTTGGAAGCTAACAGTT
Organism: Allium sativum; assembly: GCA_030737875.1. Lineage (NCBI taxonomy): Eukaryota > Viridiplantae > Streptophyta > Magnoliopsida > Asparagales > Amaryllidaceae > Allium > Allium sativum. The sequence goes on from CM060911.1 coordinate 186,776,317, forward strand.
AATTTATGCGAAACCAGAAATCAATTTCACAAATTTCTCAAATCTAATAGAAGATTATTACAGTAACTTTCTTTTGTCTACAAGTCCATTTTCTTGCGTTCTACGGGTTCTTGAAGCTCAAAGCCATCATCTTTGCAAGCTAAATCGTTGTTAATTCGCTGTAATCTCCAAAAGTGAGTAAAAACTCACGCTTCTATCTTGAATAAATATGCATATCTAAAATTTTTGGTTTTCTATTATTGAGTTGGTTTACTATTAACATATTTTGATTTTTTTTTTTCAGGTTTACAATAACTCTGTAATTATGTCTGGCTTTGCAAGCTTGTTGCCCTCTCATTTTATACCAGATTCATCTTAGCTTTTCCAGATTATTTTCCGTATGTTGCTCTTTGTATATGCTTGAAATCAAGCTTTGATTCAATCTAAAACCATACCAAACTTTGCTCAGAAAAGTCAGAATGAAGAGGGGAATATTATTTTCCGTATGTCCTACATGTCGACCTTGGAGCTATTAAGTTGGCTTAAAGGTCACTTTGGGTCATGAATAAGTTGACCCAAGGAGCCCAAATATGGATGCATGCCTCGTCCTTAGCTCTTTGTTTCTTTGAACATTATTTTCCCAGTTTTAGGGCCATCTTTGGTGATTTTATGCATTGCTTTTGACTTGATTTCTAAAATGTTATTTCCAAGTATTAGAGAGCCAACATTAAAGTCAACTCATATTCTGGAATGACAATTTTTGTGTGAGTTTTGATATTCTATTTCATTGAATTTATATCGAGTTTTGTTGATTTCGTGCATATGTTTTATAAATTGATTTCTAAAGAATTTTCGATTCAAAAACCAAATTTCAAAACAAATATTTATAAGCCAATTTATAAAAACAAAATAAATATAAAGATGATTTCCAAGGCTATTACATATATAATCTCTATTATAAAGAGATTTTAAAAGAAATGATTTCTAAATTATTTTCAAAAAATTACTTTAAACTCGTTTTCTCGAAGTCTATTATATATTATATATAAAATCACACGTTTTTGAACTCTTCGAGAGAAGAAAAAAGTGATTTAAACGATATGATAAACCATATGGTATGAGACATACAGGTTTAAGATACCAGTTAAGACTTAGTTAATGTATTTGATACGTGTTTAAGACAAAGCTAACGAATGATCTTCCTAATTAGCCCTATTATCTGCATTGTTAGACGGTACTATTTAGTAATGTTTTTTTGTTAGTGTAGGCCTCGAGGGAGGGGGAAGGGGTCACAAATATTTATATTCTTGGAATTCTTCATATTGAACTTTTTCAGTGTGATATATACATTGGATTGTGACAATTCCAACCACCTCTTTGGTATATCTTTAGAAACCTTTATACCTATTAGATATAATGTATCTTTCTAATCCTTCATGGATAAATTCCTGGAAATCCAAAATTTTACCGATTTTGGTAATGAAACATCATTAAAAATCGGTAAGAGATTGCCAATATAAGAGTATGGCTGCATTTCTCGATTTCCTTTCGACATGCACACTTCCTTTATGTTCTGATAAAAATAAAAGTTTGATCATTTTATCTAAACACTTATTTCGATCCATGAAGCTTTTTTAAGTCCATTAACCCACTTTAACAACTTACAAACTTTGTCTTCCCACTGAACTTGAAGCCCTCCTTCTGCGACATATAGACAGTCTCTTCCAAATCACCATCTAGGAATGTCATATTTATGTCCATTTACAATATGTCATAGCCATAGAAGGTAGTAGTAGCTAACATTATACAATTGGACCTAAGCATGGGAATGTGAAAAGGATCTCATCATAATCACCACCTTAACTTGATGACATCTTTTTGCAACTAATCCCGCGTTACAAGCCTCCACTTGTCCATCTACATTTTGCTTGTCTTAAAAATTCGTTTGCAACCTATGTTGTTAATGTCGGATAATATTATCAATCTACAACTGATACATCATATATATATATACACACACACTTCATATATATATATATATATGTGTGTGTGTGTGTGTGTGTGTGTGTGTGTGTGTGTGTGTTTGATATATGAATATCCCTATATGGATTCTAACTATGAAATAGTTGTGATTGTATTCCGAAAGGATGGATGAGGCAACTAAAAGTGGAAAGAACAAATAAGTATAAATTTCTTACTCAGTTATCCTTGGAGCAAAAATCATATCTTTATACCTATAAGGAGAACTTGACCTTAATCCTTAGAAACGCTCTAGAGGTCGAATAATGATTGACTATAGACTTCCTTATCATTTGGGAACCTATAGAAATATAATGGTTGTATAAACCATAAGAGAGGAAATATGTAAAGGATTGAAATTCACTATTTAATATGAAATAAATGGGATGGTAATTTGATATTAATGGTAGAGGTAACTAAGAGATAAACACAGAATATGAATAAGAAATAGATGTTTGTTCGGTTAGTCATTAATATAGACAAATCAATATCCATATACTAAGTAAATAAATGTGCTAAGTTTTAATTTGATGTGGAAATTAATATATTAAAAAGGGAACAAACTTGCGTAAAAAGAAATAATGTAACTTGAAATTTAAATGAAAATGAAAGGCTAATAATTGAGGAGCTATAAGAAAAGGAACACATTAATGAGGCAATTGAGACATGTTATGGGAAAAAGCAAATATTGGATTTTAATGAGAAAAAAATCCGTATGGTTAAGCGTTATTTAAAAACAAACAAAATGCGTGCATGGAAGCAACAAATGATGATGTTATGAAATGGAGCAATTAAGTTACGGAAGTAGGAATTTCAGGAATGCGACAAACTTCAACAGAAGAGTGGACGTTAATTCCTGCCAAAAAGACAGTTAGTTAAAGTAGGAAAGTTTGAAAGACTTTTTTTAAAAGTTAAGCTTAAACATGTATTCATCAAATGGTATTTCCCAACAGCTCTTCTTGCAGACTCAGTGAGCTTCATGAAAGGAACAGTAGACCATGATACTGAGGCATGCATCAATAATCCACTTGTTACCAAAAGATTAAAGTACACGACTGATTTCAACAATGTACACGGATGCCAATCCTGGAAAGATCCGCACAAGCATATCAATTGATAGAAGGGTCATACATTGGATTCTTCCTCGTGTGCCTCCAGGAAGTTTTCATTTTACTAGTGAGAGGCATCACATCTTCTGGACCATAATCATATCCCTCATCAAGATCGTCGTCTGCCCAGAATTTTCGTTTTAGTTTATTACTCTTGACTTGAAAAGATGGAAGAGAATTTCTGGGCACCACAGTGGATAGCAAAGCAGGATTAACAATAAGGAAGGTCAATCCTGAACCTGTCACATTGGGAGGTGGTAACTGAAAGTTTGCGGGTGGTTTTAGGTTACCATAAGGGGATGCTTTTAAGGGTTGAGTAGATGAGGATTCTGGAGCGCTAGACTTGGTGGCAATAGGAGACTTTGAGGCAACGGGAGACATTGTGGTAGAGGACTTACCTAAGTCTCCTTTATCAGAGTTGGCACCATTGACAGAAGTATCATCGAAGATATTGCCTACCAGATTCTCCATATCGACATCTGGATTGGTATGTTCAGAACTATGATTTGCAATTATCTGAGAATTGTTGACTTGTTCTTCCGGACTAGTATTAACATCAACCACAAGATTTGTGGTGACATGTGCCTTATCATCATTATCAGAGTTCCGCCAACCCCTTAATTATTACCTTCAGTGATTTGTCCAACCTCTTGAATATTAGCTTGCACATTAGTGTTAGTGTGAACATCATGCATAACTGCGTCAATATTTCCATTTTCAACTTGTTCATTTGCTAAAACTTCAAAATAATTCGTACTAACATTAGGCTCTTCATCCACAACATTAGCAGTAGCCATATCATTAGCAGCATCTTTCTTCCTCCAATACTTTTTAGCTTTAAGATTAACTGATGTCCAGGTATTGATATTATTGCTTTTCCTATTATATTGAGCATTATGAACATGTGGTTTGTCATGAAAATTATTTTCAAAAGTGCCAACAACACCCTGCCTATGTTGCTGCCCCTCATTTGCCATCCTAGCCTTATCATTGAGTTCACATTCATTAGTGTCATGCCAAAAACTTTGCATGATGTACAAATCCGAGGTCTCCAATCATATGTTAACTTAACAAATGGGCATTTATCTCCCAGCCCATCAACCTCTATTTTCTATGGTAATTCGAATTCGGACGATACTTCAGTCAAAGATTTAGCATATCGAAGTCTTTGAAGTTTTTCAGTGCTGCTATCAAAACATATTAGCTTCCCAACGTGACATGCAAGACAGTTAATCCTTATCAGAGTCCAAAGTATACTAGAAGTTCTATAGAAATGAACCCATACAGGTACTTTTTTAATCTGAGCTTGAGAATTTCCAATGGTTGGATCCCATCGCGTAATTATAAACATACGACCTCTAATAAAAATAGGATCAGACATAAGGATTTTCTCTCTATCCATTTCATTAGAAAATTTAAAATAAAAATGCATACCATCCGATTTGATATCTACCTCACCATCCAATTTCCAAACACGGCACAAAAAATTAACTACACTAGTATAGGATAGCGTACCATCTAAGAAGAACCCAACGAGATGATTGCTCTAGTATTTCATGCCCCCATCCCTTACCATATCTGGTGGTTTTTTCGGTTTGCCATCCCTTACAATATCGAACTGTTGTGGTTTGTTAACGTCTGCATTACGAGGAAGAGAGTTGAAAAGTGATGCATAATCCATCTTAGTGAATGCAGGAAAAGAGGATTTCGAAGAACTCTGGTTAGCAGAAATTCCCTGATCTGGATTGGAATTTCCTTGATTAGGAATCGATGCATTCTGAATTGCTAAATCTCCATGAATACGATTAACATTTGAAGCATTGGAATCCAAGGAGGAATTTCTAAGATCTGGATCCGGTTCTAGGTTTAAATCTAAGGGGATTGCAGTGGACAGATTGACAGTAGGTGGAGGTGGATCGAGGGGAATAGGCGGAGAAGAGCGTGATGGAAGAGGAGGGAAAGCGGAATTGAAGGCGACATAGGAGGAGGGTGGAGAAGAGAAGGGAGATTTGGCAGATGCTATTACATTGGTTTAGCTTTCGTAATTCTTTAATGGGAAACCATCGAAAATAATTTTGATAGTTCATGAAACCTATGCAATTTAAGCCCCACAAAATCCCTGTTATAGCCCATAGCGTTTTCTGACCGTTACGCTATTTCAATTTAGCGTTGATGAACAGTAGCTTCGCTTAAAGCCCCGCTATTTTTCGCTTCATCCGCTAAATCAACGCTGTTTAGCACCCACTTTAGCGATATTAATATATAGGAAAATGATCACAAGGACAATTAGCCTGGGTTTTTTAACCATAAGGACAGCCCATTAAAATTTTAATTCCAAGGACAAACCTGTTAATAATTTAATCAAAAGGACATTACACGCTTTTTCTAATTTACCCTAAATCACGCGCCCTGTTTCTTCTTCGTCATTTCTATCTCACGCACGATCTCGTTCAATTTTTCTCCAACGCGATTTTTTTTGCATGTTTTAATCTTCAAACATCTGTATTGCTCGCAAATTTTATATTGCAAAATTAGTCTCGTGCATATTGAGGGGCTCGCGCATTTCAGATTGCATTTCAGATCTCGTCATTAATTTTTGCGATCGATTTTGCAATCTGAAATGCAAACGATTTAATTTTTGTTTACTGTTATAATCGTTTTAATATAGTGTTATAATCATTTTAATGTTCGACTATACAGCAGTTTTTAGGTATCAGTTTTATATTATTATTTTTTGTATCAGTTCTACATTTTTAAATGTGTTAAAAAGGCAGCAGTTTTTTTCTTAGGTATCAGTTTTACAGTTTTAAATGTATTAAAAAGGCAGCAGTTTTATATTTTTTTTAGGTATCAGTTTTACAGTTTTAAATGTGTTATGTTCATGTTTTTTTTTTTAGCATTGTAGCAGTTTTTCGGTATGATTTTTATTTAATTAGGTATCATTTTAATTCCTGTGCGTATCAAATACAGTATTATGTTGCTATCAGTTTTGTTTTATTTGTTTTGCTTGTTGAATTTACATAATTATGTTGGTATCAGTTTTGATTGTGCGTGAAATACTTGCAAATACTGCATGCTGCTAGAATTTACTTGAATTCAAGATTGGATCATGTAGGAAAACAATGTTTTTATGTCAGTTTAATGTGTAAACAGTTCTTTTTTTTTTGCTGAATTGATGTATACAATTTTGATGTTGCTCATATATATGCTGATGGATAAAATATTCATAATATTGCTGTTTTGCATGACAAATTATTGAAGCGATACCAAATTTTAATGCAGTAGTGATACCGTGACATTCACGCATGGCTGAATTTTCAAAAAATGATACCCAAATATTGTAAAACCGATACATATAAAATGCAGACAACAAAAAATAGAATACTGATACCTACCAAGGCATAAAACTGATACATAAACACTGTGAAGAAATAAAATAATTGAAACTAATACATAGAACGATTAAAAACTGATACATAGTTCCTACTACAATAAAATTAACAACAAAATTGATACCTACAATGGTATAAAACTGATACCCAACACCTGAAACCAAAAAATAATGCAGAATACTGATACCTACAGGAGTGTAAAACTGATACCCACTGAATGTTCAAAGAGCATCATTAAAAAAAAAAAATTAAATCACTGATACAAACTGCTTCCTGTGATCTTAAAAACAATCGATCATATTATATCAGTTATGTATCATTGTAGGTATCATATGATACAAGTGATTAGATCATAGCAACATTATATACAACTGTTGAATTAATATCAGTGGGTATTATTGAGAATAAATCTCATTTTTCTGAGAATTGAATTGAATTAATTTCTATTATTTTTTCAATCAGTGTGTATTATGGAGAATAACTATTATTTTTGTGATAACTGAATTGAGTTGATTTGTATTTTTTTTTTTATTAGTGGTTATCAGTTCGAATTAATGTTTGCTATGAAAAAAATCATTTACCAAAAAAAACAAGTCAAAACTGCAATTCCTTGACATAGTTCTGATACACAAAGTCACAAAACTGATACCTAACAAAATATAAAACTTGTACCTAAAAACTGCTATAATATTTTAAAGAAAAACTAATGCAAAAAATGTTTACATCACAGTTTGATTGATTAAAATGAAATAAGTTCGACTGACTTACAAAGTTAATACAATAGTGCAACTACAAAATTACCACATTGACAAAATCACATGAAAAAAATAGAACACAGTTATACTATTGAATTGACACCTAAAAAAAATATAATACTACTACCTAAAAACCGATGCAATGTTTTAAAGAAAAACTAAGTGTGGTGCTAAGGGCATCTCAATATGTTCTTCCTAATACCGCAATTAAAAAAATAAAACTCATTAAATTTTATATTCTTCCTAATACTACAGTACCTCTCCTTTCTAATCTCCCGCTCCACCATTATTTGTCGAACTAATCACGTAGTTAGCCCAAATCTAAAAACCCTAATCTCTTTTATTGGTGATCAATCACTGTCTTCTACATATTTCTCGCAGGAAATTCAATTTCGTATGATAATCTCTCAATTGTTTGATGATCTGAAAACCCTAAAACCGCGATATAGTGATTTATATTTGAGTAAATTTGTTTAGATATGGTCGAAGTTAGTCGGAGTCGGTTGAAGTCGGAGATGAAGGTTTTTTCCGATCGAATGTAAATTAGGGTTTTCGAATGCAATGGCAAAGATGGAGAAATAGGAGAAATACGGTGGTAGCCCTTATTTTTAATTGTTTGGTATTAGAAAGAGGAGAATGTATTATTTCGTGGTATTTTTTAGTTGCGGTATTAGGAAGAGCATATTGGGGTGCCCTTAGCATCACACAAAACTAATGTAAAAAAATGTTTACACTACAGTTTGATTGATTAAGGGTGCTACTATTCACACCCCAGTTTACACTTCCGGCCACCTTCCTAAATTTAAGACCACTGATTATTTTTTATATTTTTCTGGCCACCATATATTATTTCTTCACTAAGTTATTCACAGCCGTACTTCTCTTAACAATAACACTTCTCTACCATTTCAAACTCTAAACCCTAACAAAAGCAGATATTCTTTTGTGCCCAATAGAGATGGAAGATGAAGATAAAAAGGATGCTAGTATTACTTGATTTTTATTGTTTCTATTATGTTATAGAATATGTTGTTAGAGTTTTTTAATGGTTAGGGTTTTCCTTTGCGTTTAAGGATATTTTTTCGCTTCATTGAAAATTTCAAGTTTGAAGGACATTAAATTTGACGACGTTGTAATAGAGAATGACAATGTAAGTTTTCACTTATAGGGTTTTTATTCGTATAACCAACATATCTTCTTTTACAAATTGATACATTAACTTTTTTGTCGTTTGATAAATGGAGTATTTGAATGATTATAAATTGGACGATAAACATGATGGTTGTGATAATATAATGCAAGATGTTCGATCAAATGAGTCAAAAGACATAAATATTGATTTGACGAATCATTTCACAATCAATGAAGTATGTACCTTTTTATAAAAATTAAAATTGCTAATTTGGTGATGGAAATGGGTTATGTTAATTTTTTTCTTAAACTACTTGATTTTAGGTATTTGATTCGCAGAGTGCATTAATGTAAGAGAGGAAGGAAGCGTTCATGCAGAGGAAGAAGATGGTGGCCTCTGCATTTTTTGATTATTAATTTAGATGGTGGCCATCAGAGGAACACTACAAAAAACACAGCAATTTGCGACGACATTTAGCCGTCGGCGGCCGTCGCAAGCCGTCGCTAAATGTCGTCGTAAATTAACTCGTCGCCAACAGGAATTGCAACGGCTAAAGCGACGGCTTCGTCGTTGATTTAGCAACGGCTAGTAACGGCTTATCGCCACGTGTCAAGTCGTTTCTTTTACCGGGAAGCCATTGCAAGCCGTCGCAAAACCGTTACAAAAAACCGTTACGAACCATCGGAAGCCGTCGCTATATGTTGACCAACAGGCCGTCGCTAGCCGTCGTAGATCTGGAACAATTTTTTTTGACCTGCACAGCAGTTCCTTCCCATCAAACCACACCACACTATCATCTCATCAACTCACTATTAATTCACCAATTTTCATCAAAAATCAATTCAATTCCCCAATATTATCTCATCATTTCACCAATACTCATCAACAATCAATTCATTAATTAAATAAAAAAATTATAAACACCATACGTATGAAAACCACATCAAAACACATCATAACATCGTCAAATACCATCGTACAACACAAAACACATCAAACCATAGTATATGTACATACCATCATCCGTGCATGTGGCATAAAAAACCAAATATATGACATATCAGAGCATAAACTAAGAAATGCACACCTACACTAATCTTCCTCCTCCTCATCTTCTTCTTCCTCCCTCGATAAACAGCAAAATCTCCTCCATCTCCTCCCTCCCCAGGCATAAACTCATGCTCATGAAAGTAAGCTGCGATGCGCTCATCTATATCCTGTTGCATCTGAGTTTTTCGCCAGTCCATCAGCTCATTCATTTGCTCCTGCATCCGAGCAATAGTCGCCTCCTCCATCGTCCTCCTATAAGTACACTGAACATCCTGTGAAATAAGCAAGTTTACATTAAAGTTATTTAAACATGATATGCTTAAACATGTACATGGTTTGTGTTAAACATTTATTTGGTTTGTGTTAAACATGTATGAGTTTAGTGTGTTAAAAAAGTCTTACCTCCTGATTGCCGAAACCATATCGCCTTCCTCGAGTAGGAGGATCGGTGATAGAATGTCATATACGATCAGACTCTGCGACCGTAAGCTCCTGTCCAGTAGCCTCTATCACTCTAGCAGCCTCTGCATCATACTTCCCCTACAATAGCAATATAATTTTAACACAAATGTTATACTGTGATAGGAACGAATATGAAATATTTTAATTTATACGGATAAGCATATATATTTACCATTATACGCTCACTCTTCGGATCCGCCCAATCATATGTAATATTTCCTTCTTCATCAGTATGCTCAACTGCATGTGTGTGTCTGAATACATCTGCCAGCGTAGGCTCTTTTCCGTACTTTACATGCTGAGTATTTAAAATAATGTATAAGAATGAATTATATACACTAAATTTTCACGTGAACATATACTACAAGTATTTAAAATTTACCTAAATTAATTTACAAGGACAATTAGCATTAAAAATTTAACCATAAGGACAGCCGCTCCATTTTTTAATCAGAAGGTCAGCTCTGCTCCATTTATTATTCAGAAGGACAATATACATAAAATCTTTCATCGTGTCGGCCATCTCTCCAGCGATTTCATCGTCATCTTCAGAATTTTCGAGCTCCTCAATTATCATGCGAAACAACAATTTATCAATCTCGCTCAATAATACATCGTTTATCAATCTCGCTCAGCTTCAGACAATCGATTCAAAATAAAAAGTAACAAAAACATAAAATCATCTTGAGTAGCAACCGATTCAAATTACTCATCATTTCAGACAATCGAACAACACCTAAAAATCATACGAAACAACAAAAATCGACACCCAAATGTTTTTTTTTCTTAACATTATAGCAGTTTTTAGGTATCAGTTTGCAATTTTTTAAAGAATCAATTTTCCTGTTTTAACTGTGTTATGTGTTTTTTTTCATGTGATTTTGTTGTAGTGTTAATTTTGTAGTTGTAATGTTGCATCAACTTTGTAACTCAATCGAACTTAATTCATTTTAATCAAGGGTGCGACTATTCACACCCCTATTTACACTTCTGGCCACCAAAACTAAAAACACCCCAAATATTTCAAATTTCCACTACAAGAACGGCTTGAAATAGCAACAGGGCCTTGCGACGGCCAAAAAAGCGGCCGTCGCTAGCCGTCGCACGACCATGAAGCAATAAACAGCCAACCGTTCTTCCCTAATTCGTTTTACCCACGGAAAATTAAAAAAAAAACCTTTCCAGCGCCGTCGCCCTCCATTGCCGCGATGTCAACCATCCAAACCCCATTCCAACACCTTAATTTGCGAAGGTATGTCTTCTAAACCCTATTCCATCTTTATTTAGGGTTATTTAGGGTTAATTTGTGTATATTTATATGGGGTTGTAAATTCATGTTTAGGGATATGAAATTGGTTGTCTTGTGAGATGCATATGATGTTGATTTTGTTATACATTGATTTGGGAATAAGTAGAATTGATTAGGAGGTTGAAATCGTTGATTATCGCATATGTACTTGATTTAGGAGCATGAAAACGACGACTATCATGTATGTAATTGGGTTTACGTTGATTGTGTTGTAGGTTGAGTGTGTTGTAGGATTATTTGAGATCATTTGAGAAAAAATGAACTAAACGTGATTGTTTAGCTCTAGTAATTAACTTGATTATGACTATTGAAATGGTGTAATGATGTCCCCGCATGCACTGTTAATTACATCACCATTGGATGCAAGAATAGTCGGTCCAAACAAATTTGAAAAATGCATTTGCAATATATAAAAAAATTGTTGCTATAATATTTAATATAAAAATGTTATTTTACAAATTTATACTTTAAACTAAAATTAACTAAAAGTAACTAAAACTAATTTATACTTCATAATTTTCACTGTCATGTTATTTTACAAATTGAAAGTACTGAAAAATATTTTATAGACGCTATGTAGTTAAGGCGCGAGCGTAGACGGAAAAAGGCGCAAGGCGCAACTGAGGTTTTTTTTTGAAGTTTAAGGGCGCACCTGTTAGTGAAGCGCATAAAAGCCCAAAGCGCAAAAAGCGCGCTTTTTTCATTTGTATTGTTTTATGGTTTAAACTAGGTTGAATGTTTTTTTGACTACTTATGTGAATCCCTTAGATAAATTTGGCCCCGTCCGACAAGTGTTGTATATGATCGTTATATGGGTATTCGTTTTTACATAAAACGGAAATCTATATTCATCTGATACAATATTCATTGGATTTGTCCTAGTATTGGACAAGTTACAAATATAATGACGTAAGCATATTTTATAAATCGTTTTAGTTTAAACGGTTAACAAAGTTTCGACGACACTTCCTTTTTGTTCCCTGTGTACACTCATTTGTGTACGATACAGGGACCAAAGGGAAGTGCTGCCGAAATTTTGTTGAACCGTTTAACCTGAAATGATTTATAAATATGCTTACGTTATTATATTTGTAATGGGAAGTAGGTAGACCGGCCGTCAAAGTAAAAAAGAGATAAACAAAAAAACCGAAAACATGCAATAGTAATAAATGAAATTTTAAAAGATTTAAAATAGTATAAAGTGCTACGTTCGATCGAACTTTCTAACATATTTGTTGCAAATCAGGAAAATGTTCGATTATTTTCGTGATCGCAGTTGGATGTATCAACCTCGAACCGGTAAAAAAGGGTCGATAAAGGAACATTTTTGTAATGGAGTACAAGAATTTATTAGATTCGCTAAATCCAATAATCGAAGTAACGTAGACATTCGTTGTCCGTGTAGTAAGTGCAGACATCTGAAGCATTGGAAACCGGATGTAGTAGAAGTACATCTGTATAAATTTGGTTTTGTGTCGAATTATCACTTATGGGATCGTCATGGAGAACTTGTTCAACCTACGTCTAACCCTGTAGTGGTAGAGGACGATAATACAATGATGAACGATAATACATTGACAAATCTAATAGAAAATATGGTGTAAGATGCAGCACGATCAATGTTTCCTAACATTGAGCAAAGCGACGATGAGACTGGAAATGTCGAAGAACCAACGGCGGAAGCGAAAAAAATTTATGAGTTATTGAATTCTGCTAAGAGGCCGTTGTGGGAAGGGTGTACAAGCGGAACCGAGTTGTCTGTAACCGCCGAATTCATCACTATGAAATCAAAATTCAATCTTACAGAAGCTGCATTTACAGCAGTTGTACAAACTGCAAAACGACATATGCCACCCAATAATTTGATGTGCGATAGTCATTATAAAGTGAAAAAACTTATGTCCTCTTTTGGATTACCATATCATAAGATAGATACATGTGTTAAAGGTTGCATGTTGTATTGGAAAGAAGACGCTCAGCGTAGAAAATGCAAATTTTGCAACGAAGATAGATATAAACCAAGGAAAAAGAAAGGAAAAGAAGTTTCATATAAAAGAATGCATTATCTACCTATATCTCCCAGACTTCAACGGTTATATGCATCTTCTGCTACAGCGTGTCATATGCCATGGCATAGCGTGAGAACACCAGAAGAAAGAACTATGATACATCCGTCTGATGGTGAAGCATGGAAACACTTTGATAGGACTTATCCTGAATTTGCTGCAGAGAGCCGTAATGTTAGGCTCGGTTTATGCACGGATGGATTTTCGCCATTTTCTCAGTTTGGTAGTAAATATTCATCATGGCCTATCATTGTTACTCCATATAACTTACCTCCATGGATGTGTATGAAAAATCCATGTATGTTTTTAACGGTTGTTGTCCCCGGTCCTGATGACCCGACTCAAGGAATTGATGTTTATCTACAACCGTTGATTGAAGAGTTGAAAACACTGTGGCATGAAGGAGTCGAAACATACGACATTTCGAGAAAAAGAATTTTTCGTATGTTTGCTTCTATATTATGGACTATTAGTGATTTTCCCGCGTATGGCATGCTTTCAGGTTGGAGCACAGCTGGACGTCTAGCTTGTCCTCATTGTATGGAGGAGACACGATCATTTTCATTAAAAGTATGGAAAAAAAATTTCATGGTTTGACTGTCATCGTTGCTTTCTCCATATTAATCATAAATTTAGAACGGATAAAAAGAACTTTAAAGCTAACCGAGTAGAAATTATTCTACCGCCTAAAGTTTGGACAAGTGAAGAGATATATGAAATTGTAAGTGAGTACCCAAAGATACATGAAACTGGCAAGCAGGTTGAAATTCCAGGTAAATCGGACATTCATAATTGGTGCAAACAAAGTATATTTTGGGAGTTACCTTACTGGAAAAATCTCAAACTTCGGCATAATATTGACGTGATGCATAATGAAAAAAACGTGTTTGATAACGTTTTTAATACAGTTTTGAATGTAAAGGGTAAAACCAAGGACGATGCGAATTCGAGACGCGATATATTACACTTTTGTAAATGGCCGGAACTGCACTTGTATGACGAAAATAAAAAACCTAAAGCATGCTACGAGCTAGACAACAGGCAAGTAAAACTTTTGCTAAAGTGGGTGGAAGGATTACGATGTCCTGATGGGATTTCTTCAAACCTCCGTAGATGTGTGGACTTTAAAAACAGTAAATTGAGTGGAATGAAAAGCCATGATTGTCATATCATGATAGAATACTTTTTACCTGTGGTTTTCAAGGAACTGTTTCCTACAAAAATCTGGAGTGTTATAACAGAATAAAGTTTGTTTTATGAACAACTTTGTTCAACGACATTAAAGGTAGATCGTCTACGTAAGCTTGAACTAGAAATCCCTGTACTGATCTGCAAACTCGAGAAAATATTGCCACCTGGTTTTTTTAATGTAACGAAGCATTTACCTATTCATCTTCCGTCTGAAGTACTTCTTCGAGGTCCAGTCCAATATGGATGGATGTATCCATTTGAGAGGTAACTTTGTATATAATTTCAATAACCAATCTAGATTACAACTTAGATTATTGTACCAACATATAAATTAAATTAATCTTAATATAGGTACTTGAATCATTTGAAGAAGAAAAATAGGCAAAAAAACTCAAGTAGAAGGTTCGATTTGCAAATCGTACCTTGAAGAAGAAGCTTCATTTTTTTCTCTCATTACTTTAGTGAAGATATGAGCTTGTCTTTTGTAACTGTTCCTCGTAATGAATAAGTCGTTGAGCAGGAGTCTTCTCAAATAATGTTATCTATTTTTAGACAACATGGAAGACTTGTAGGAAAATGTGTGGAAATATGGTTAAGCGATAAAGATTACAATGTGGCGCACACATATGCTCTCTTAAATTGTGTGGAAGTTGCACCATTTGTCAGGTAATACTAAATTCATGTACAATTCGATTATATATGCATATACATTTATTTGTTTCTATTAATAAAAAGAAACATAACACATATATGCAGTATCTACGAATCACAACATCCATCTGGTGATCTCTGGAAAGAATTTGCTAGATGGTTTTCAGAATATGTTCATGATCCAAATAACTGTGTTGTTAACGAAGGATTACGACATCTTGCTATCGGACCAAAAAGAAATGTCAAAACTTATCCAATATACTTTGTCAATGGATTTAAATTCAACACCAATGATTACGGAGCTGAAAAATTAACGTATAACAGCGGTGTATTTGTCAAAGGTAGTGATGATCCAGAGGAGCATATAAAAGATTTTTACGGCGTCTTAACGCAAGTTGTAGAGTTAACATATTACGTTCAGCCCGTAGAGAAAATTTATCTGTTCAAATGCAACTGGTTTAGCAATGTTCGTGGTTCTGGAATCAATGTACACAAAGATTATAAGCTAATCGAAATAAGGCATTACTATAAGTATGATCCTTTTGTGTTAGCTAAGCAAGCATTACAAGTCTATTTTGCTCCATATCCATCTTTAAAAAAAGATAAAGCAGATTGGCGGGCTGTTTTTAAAACAAAGGCGAGATTTACATTTGATGGAAATAATATTCCAGACGAAGCAGCGTATCAAGCGGATCTTGAGCCAAATACTGAAATAATAATAGCTGATGACATTGATGTAGGGCCGTTGAATGATGAAGCGAATGTACTAGTAGATGCATTTGTAAGTACTGAAGAAAACGATATAGAGTATGAGACCGAGTCTGCATCCGAAGATGATGAAGACTGAGGTTTTGTACTTATGTTATGTACTATATTCTGAGCTATGTACTATGTTATGTATTATTCTGAGCTATGTAATAATAATGATGTTAATTGTTCTTAGCTATGAATTTACTTACGTTTGTTACTATTCTGAATTATGTAATGATAATGTTGACTATGTTATGCAGTATTGTTTTTCTCATTTACGATTTATGTTATGATAATGATGACTAATGCTAATAATTCAAGTTATTTTATATGCATATTATATTATTGTAACAGATATGTCTGGCGATAGACGACGATCGAGGAGTACATCTCAGCCTACTCCTTCACCATCTCCAGGTGATAGCAGCTCAGTGCCGGATCTGCGCCGAGTTGCAGAGATTGTTCCGAAAAGTGGCGGGTAAATGTCAAATTTATTTCAATTTAGTTTATTTAAAATATATGAAATATTTATATCAACTTCTACACAGGGGATTCGAGATTGAGCCCGCACAGTTCATATTAGAGGTATCGAAGTAGTCTTACATGAGCAGAATGACGGGGGCTTGGCCACATTGGGATAGTATTCCACCTCATATTAAGAATGTCATTCTAGCCGATTTATTGGTAAGTAATTTTTTATACTAATATTGAAAATTAATATACTGTAAATAATTAAAAATAAATGTAATATGCAGCCTGTTATACGCGTTGAGGATGAGGACATGACTATTTTTCTGACTCATTGGAATACGAAGATGCGCAAAAATTATCGAGAGATGGTTTCAAGGGCGAAGACATCTGGAAAAAAGCCTCCGTTTATGAGTGATGATGTTTGGGCAGATTTTCAAAAGTATTGGGAGTCGGAAGAAACTAAAGTAAGACATAATGATAAATATTCACATTTATAATATTGATTGCATTATTTTACATCATCGTGTTTAAAATTTAATAGAAAGTAGCAGCTAGAAATAAAGCAAATAAAGAAAAGAATCCTGCTCTACACCGCGGTGGCTCAAAATCATTTCAACAACATAGAAGAGATTTGGTATAAATTTTTTTACAAGAAAATAGTGTGAAGGACAAAAAGAACAAAAAATTATGTCAAAAGGACAAGAGGCAAAAATATTAGCCAAAAGGACAAAGTTTAGAGTAAACTATAAAATGTTAGTGGACTCCTGAATTCCACTACTTAGTGTAAATTTGTCCTTGAGGATAAATTTTTTGTTGACCGTCCTTATGGATAAATTTTTGTTTGACTTTGTCCTTGTACCTAAAAATCCCAACTTTGGAAATTTACCATCATTTGTATTGGACAAGCTGGTAATGTAATGTAATTTTAGAAAAAAAGGTAAATTCTGTAAAAAAACAAACGATGGATATATAGCATTAATTGTAAATTAATGACTACAAAAGTATACATTTGTTAACTTCTAAAATTTGTAATTTATGGATTAAATGTTTTCAACTTTCTCTTATTTCTCTATTCAAGTTGTCATTGATTGCTCTAAATATTTTATTTAATTAATTTATGACTGTTAATTGGATTATGAAAGGCATCTTAATATTCAAATAAATTAGAATGAATAAATAATTTATAAACTAATTGATTGTTTTCTTTTTCAAAAAGCATTTTTATGACGTAAAAGTTTTATATATCTTCTTAATTCAAAACATAATTGCATAAGGGAATTATTGAAATTTATAGTGAAACATTATGTAGATTTTGATCAATGTTCCCAAAAAATGTTTCGAAAAATAGTAGTACATTTTGGGAAATATAACAATAAATGTTATTACACATTTTCATAAATTTATGTTTTTAATTGAGTTTGATATTTTTGCATTAAGATTCTATTCTCAAAATAGTGCAAGTACTTATTTTTCTAGTCGGTGAAAGAAAAGATTGTCCCATTGTTCATTTTTAGAAGACTTCAATTAAAAGTTTGCCATTAAAGATTTTAAATGAAGTTAATATTAATAAAACTATACTGCTCTTATTTTGGAAACCAAATAATTTTGAATGCTTGATAAATGCTTCTACATTTGTAAATTTTGAAAGTGATATTTAGTGTTTATTAATTTAACGTTTAACAAGAAATAAATTCTTTGAAGAATGTTTAAGAAAGGAATGCACATCAAGCAAAAAGGTAAAATCAGGTCACAAGCTTTGAGATATCGTTAATGGCGACAACTTCTCTTCTTTTCGCTTCTGCTCCTCAAATTTCTTTACCGTTCTGCTTCTCTTACTATTCTTTCGCATAACTTCACTCCTTTTCTCCCTCCTATGGTCTGTTTTCGTCTGCGTGTTGTTTTCTCAGCTCATTATTTTACTTTTCAGATCTGACCTGATTTTATGCTCCGCCTTCCCCTAATTTCTTCAATCCGAACCTCAGCTCCAACTCCCAATCGACCCACTTCCAGATTCTCTTCCTCCTTGCTGCGCGGTGGCCGCTTCTGTTAGAGCTAAAGTCAATTCCGCAACTACTCAAGAGGTCGATGATGGTAGGGGCATTTCATCGAACATAAAAGATGAAAGACACAAACACTTGTGAAGCCGAAACAACTGATGATATTTTGATCTGTGACCAATCAGAGAAGATGACGGATGATGAAGATGGGCTATCGGAAGACCATAAACATTCCAGTAAAGACTTGGTGGAGCAATGCATGAGCGATGGTGTGTGCATGTGCACAAATGAAGCAGATTTAATAATGTTAAATACCTGGGCTTGCATCATTGATGTATTTAATGTAAATTGGGCTGAGGCCGAACTGCTGGTAATTTATGAAAATGTATAAATAGCCCAGCAAACGTTATGTATATGTTGATTTGAATAAAGAAATTTCTGTGTCTTTCTTAACAAATTCATGGCTAATTCTCTTCTTCCCCATTCTCTTTCTCCTCCAACATTCTCGCAGTCAATCTCTCTTCTTCCTAATTCTTCTGAATCTCTTGACTCTCTCCTTCTCTCTGCACTAAAATCAATCTTTTCTCCATCTGTTATCTCTGTTTCTTCTTATAACTATATCTACCTCCTGCAGTTCTTCCCTGAATGTTAACAAGATCTATGGCAAAGAAATCAGGCCATAACAAATTGGTATCGGAGCAGTCCAATCCTGAGGAACAAACCGACATTTCTAATGAAGATAACCCAGATGAATCCAATGTTCATGCTCCTGATGAATCGAGGCAATATCAGATTAATGTTAAATCTGCTTTGCATATCAGGGAGCTCCAAGAAACCTGCCAGAATCAACAAGAAAGCACTCTAGAACTCAATAGTCAGATGGATAACATTCATGAATCAATTCAGAGCCTTGTACGTGATATGAAGGAACTTAAAAATCAAAATCGAAGCCCTTACATACCACCTGCTCACAGAAACTCCAGAAATTCCGCAGGGATTTTAGCAAGTTCTCCCAATCAAGCAGTAAGTAGCAGCTCCACAACTCTAAAATTATTGCAGAACACTATTATTAAACTGATTTCCCTAAGTATAATGGTGAAGGCAACGTAATTGATTAGATTAACAGGGTGGAGCAGCTTTTCCAGTATCATAGTACCCCTGAAACGAGTGGGTTCCTATATGTTCATTTCATCTCAAGGGAGAGGCACATATATGGTATGGTTGGCTTACAAAGAAGATGAGAAATTATGAGCAATGGGTCATATTTAACAAGGAGATGATAGTGAGGTTTGCAACTGAAGACCTCCAAAGACCTTATGGAGCAATTTCTAACATTAGACAAACCTCCACAGTTCGTGCATATCTTACCAAAATTGAGGAATTACAAGGCTTATGTGAAGCCTTGCCTGATCAGTTTCTACTGGAGAAATTTACTGATGTTCTGAAGGAAGAAATCTGATATGATGTAATAGCACTACGTTTAGTAGATTTCAGAGAAGCTGTAAGTTTAACAAAGGTGTTTGAATGTAAGAGAGCAAGAAAAAAGAAAGGAAAGATGACCAATACAACAAGAACTCAGTCACAAACAAAGTTTAATAAAGAAAAGTCCAGTGATAAAGAAGGCAAAGAAACTGCCGTAAAAGTCAAGGGTTTAACACCGCAAGAAATCACTGACAGAAGGAGAAAGAATCTTTGTTTTTGGTGTAATGACAGATGGCATCCTGGACATGTTTGTAAAACCAAACAGATCTATGTTATTGAAGGAATTACGCCACTGGATGAGGTGAGTGATCAATGCAGCAAAGAAACTGAACTAAACTCAGTTGATGCTGAAGCCAATGAAGATCAAAATACATCAGAAACAAATAAAGAGGAAACATATGTTATCACACTTAGTGCAATGTGTAGCATTCCTACATTATACATTATTAGAGTGCAGTGCTACATTAATGGAAAACTAATTGCTGTGCTCATCGATTCTGGATCAACACATAGTTTCATAAATATGTTAATTATCGAGAAAGAAGCTACCAGTTCAAGAAACCATGCCTTATTTAGTTCAAATTGCCAATGGTGAAAAGATTCATGGTCAAGGAATTTGCAAGGGTATCATTTTCAAATGCCAAGGATGTTCAATGCCACAGGACTTGCTAGTTATTCCACTGGAAGGATGCCAAGGGGTGCTAGGGGCAAAATAGATGAAAGAATTGGGGGATGTATCCTTTAACTTTGCTAAATTACAAATTAAGTTTCAATTTCAAGATTCTTTTTTATATTTAGCAAGGGATTAAAGATATTAAGAAGGTAGTAGATGACAGGGAAAGTTCTAAGGAGTGTGTTGAAGGGAAACTTACTTTTGTTACTATATTCCAGTGTAGTCAAGGCGAAAAAGCCCCAAAAAGCCCCAGGCTGGCGCCTAGCGCTTTTTGGCGCCTAGGGCTTTTTTGAGCGCCTTGAGCATGACTTTTGCTGTTTTACAGAAAAAAAAACTGCACTTAGAAAATGGCATAAAACTTCATTTTGGCTTTTAAAAAGTGTTTATAAATGCAATATTGAGATTAAAATATCACACCATCATCATAAACCAAACAAAGAAGGCATAAAGCCATTCACTTTAAGTCTACAAACGATAGAAATAGTTAAAATAACGAAATTACAACATCATTACTTAGTCCTAAATAGAGTTTTAAACTTGCATAATTTTTTAATCACTCAAATAGAGTTTTAAACTTGCAATAGTTTAAAAAAAAAACAGCATTTGTTCAAAACAAAAAGTTGCATTTTTTCCAAAAAAAAAAAAAAAAACTGCATTTGTTTTATAAAACGACTACACTGAACTTGTTCAAAAAAAAAAAAAAAAACTGCACTGATTTTTAATAAAAAACAGCATTTTTTCGAAACTTCAAAAAAAAACTGCATTTAAAAAAAAATCTGCATTTAAGAAAAAAAAAAAAAAAAAAGAACAGCATTTGTTTTGAAAAGGAAAACCGCATTTCTTCAAAGAATCGAAAAAAAAAAAAGAACTGCTGTACAAAACCGGCTCGATTTGGGCTGAACACAAAAAAAAAAAAAAAAAAAAAAAAAAAAACCTAAGAGAAGCGCGCTTTTTTACTTCAGCGCTTTTTTAGGGCTTTGTCGCCTCGAGCGCTTTTCTAGCGCCTCGAGCACGGCTGGCGCCTTGACAATCAAAAAAGCCCTAGGCTGGCGCCTAGGGCTTTTTGGCGCCTAGGAGCGCCTAGGCGAGCGCCTTGACTACACTGCTATATTCTGAAGAACTTAAAGTACCCTTTGTTAACTCAAAAAATGGAATAATATACCTAGAAGTTCACAATATTCTACAACATTTACCTACTGTTATTACTACTAAATCCCTCTTACCTCCTGAAAGGGATTATGATCACAAGATTAATCTTATTCCTGATGCCAAAACTGTATGTTCAAGACCTTACAGGCATTCATATCATATAAAGAATGAATTAGAAAAACTTATCAAAGAAATGCTTGAAAGTGGAACCATTCGACCTAGTACTAGTGAATACTCATCACCAGTAATGATGGTTAGGAAAAAAGATGGTAGTTGGAGAATGTGTATTCATTATAGGGCTCTTAATAATCAAACAATAAGAAACAAATTTCCAATTTCATTAGTTGAGGATCTGTTAGATGAGTTGCATAGGTCAAAATATTACACAAAACTTGATTTACGATTTGGCTACCACCAAATTAGAATGCACCCATCTGATGTGCACAAAACAGCTTTTAAGACAAAGAGGGTCACTGTGAATTTGTGGTAATGCCTTTTGGCATTAGAGAATGCCTTTTGGCCTATCTAATGCACCTGAAACCTTTCATGCATTGATGAACCACATTTTTAAACCATATCTTAGGAAATTTGTATTAGTTTTTTTTATGATGTTCTAATTTATAGCCAGACATGGTCTAAGCATTTGCAACACATCATAATTACCATGCGGGTACTTAAGACAAATCATTTGGACATCAAACTCTCTAAATGTGCATTTTGCTGAAACTCAAGTTAACTATTTAGGCCATATGATTTCAAGGCAAGGGATTGTAGTTGAACCTGATAAAATCAAAGCAATTAATCAAAGGTCAGTACCTAAGAATATCAAAGGATTAAGGGGGTTTTTGGAACTTACAGGCTACTATAGGAGATTCATACAAAATTATGGCACCCTTGCAAGACCACTCACAGATTTGCTTAAAAAGAATGCTTTTTATTGGGATGAACAAGTCACTGAAGCTTTTGAGAATCTGAAGCAGAAGTTAATGAATCCACCAGTGCTTTCCATGCCTGATTTTGACAAAGAATTTGTGGTGGAATGTGATGCAAGTGGGGTTGGCATTAGGGCTGTATTAACTCAAGAGGGTAGACTAATAGCAAATTTAATTCAAGCATTAAATGGCAGAAATATTTTTCTACCTACCTATTAAAAGGAATTGTTGGCACTCATATTAGCAACAAGGAAATGAACACAATACTTAGTGGGCAAGAGATTCATTATAAAGACCGACCACCAGAGCTTAAGGCATTTGCTTACACAAAAACTATCCAATGGAATTCAAGGAAGGTGGTTGGCTAAATTAAATGATTTTGATTATAAGGTGGAATATAAAAAGGGAAAAGAAAATAAAGCAGTAAATGCATTATCCAGATTACCAGAATATTGTACACAATGCCAAGCAATTTCAACATTAGAGAGTAGTTCAGCATTTTAAACAAATGATGCAAGAATCAGAGAATTATAAGAAATTCTCATAGCAGATCAAAGAAGGCAGAGACAAAAATGGAAAATACAGAGTGATGAATGATATCACATTTCAAAAAGGAAGAATTTACCTTAACTCTCAATACAAAGAAGTGATCCAGCATATTATACATGAGCATCATTCAACTCCACTGGGTGGGAATGCTGGAGTTAAAAAGACCAACTACAAAATTAAACAAAAATTTTACTAGAAAAAGATGAAGACTGATGTTGAAGCATTTATTAAGGAATGTGACACTTGCCAAAGAAACAAACATGAAAATATACATGTGCCTGGTCTTCTAAACCCCTTACCTATACCAGAAATAAATTTGGAGTGACATATCCATGGATTTTATTATTGGGCTTCCTAAAAGTCATCAATACACATCTATTTATGTTATCATCGACAGATTATCAAAGTATTCACACTTTTTTCCACTTAGACATCCCTACCCAGCAAAAGAGGTTGCTAGAATATTCTTTGATCGTGTGTTTAAGTATCATGGAATGCCTAAAAGCATTGTGAGTGACAGGAATGCAATCTTTACTTTTTCTTTTTACCAAGAGCTTTTCAACTTACAAAGGTGTTCACTGAATCTAAGTTCAACCTACCATCCCCAAAACCGATGGTGAAACAGAAGCTATTAACAAAATATTAGAATGTTACTTACGCTGCTTTATGTGCCATAAGCCTCATGAATGGTCACAATGGGTTGACAGTGGCTGAGTTTTGGTGCAACACCAGTCGGTAGAGTTCAACTAATGCTACACCCTTTATGGTTGTGCATGGTGTACCCCCACCTACCCTGTTGTCATATGTTTCCAATACAGCAAAAGTTCCACAGGTCGAACAGTTGTTCTTTTCAAGAGATATGGTGTTGTGGTTATTGAAAGATAGCATAAAGTTGAGTCAATCAAGGATGAAGAGGTAAGCTGATCTGAACAAGACAGAAAGATAGTTTAATGAAGGAGATTGGGTATACTTAAAGTTGCAACCTTTTCGTCAAATAACAGCTACAATATGAAAACTACAAAACTATCTCCAAAATGTTATGGGCCATAAAAGATTCTGCAGAAGATTGGAGAAGTTGCCAATAAACTTGAACTACCATCCCAGGCAAAAATACACCCAATATTCCATGTATCCCATTTAAAACATAAGGTCAGCAAAAATATTGTAATACAAAGGGTGGATCCTACCTTTGTTGAGGAGATTGTTGATGAACTTTAGTTGATACTGGATAGGAGGATGGTACCCAAGAATAATAGGGTCGTCACACAAGTTTTAGTTAAGTGGAGACAGAAGCTAGAAGAGGAAGCTACATGGGAAGACTATTAGGACTTAATCATGAGATTCCCTACTTTTGACCTTGGGACAAGGTCAAATTTCTGAAGGGGGGATGTTAGAGCTAAAGTCAATTCTGCAACTATTCAGGAGGTTGATGATCATAGAGGCATTTCATCAAATACAAAGATGAAAGACACAAACACTTGTGATAAAACTACCGATGATATTTTAATCTATGACCAATCAGAGAAGATGGTGGATAATGAAGATGGATTATTGGAAGACCATAAACATTCCAGTAAATCAGAGAAGATGGTGGACCAATGCACGAGTGATGGTGTGCATGTGCACAAATGAAGCAGATTTAATAATGTTAAATACCTGGGCTTGCGTCATTGAAGTATTTAATGTAAATTAGGCCAAGGCCCAAGTGCTGGTAATTTATGAAAATGTATAAATAGCCCAGCACACGTTGTTATGTGCATGTTGGTTTGAATAAAGAAATTTATGCTTCTTTCTTAACAATTCGTGGCTAATCTCTTCTTCCCTAATCTCTTTCTCCTCTAACATTCTCGCAGTCATTCTCTCTTCTTCCTAATTCTTCTGAATCTCCTGACTTTCTCCTTCTCTCTGCACTAAAATTAATCTTTTCTCCATTATGTTATCTCTGCTTCTTCTTATAACTATATCTACCTCCTGCAATTCTTCCCTGAATGTTAACAAGATCTATGGCAAAGAAATCAGACCATAACAGCTTCAGGCTATTACTAGCCTCGTTGCTAGTTATTCGGCTGGTGGTTCGGCTTGTGTTGTTCAGGGAGAATTTAGCTAATGCGGAGTACCTCTTCGCACATCAACGCCCACTAGTATGTGAAGTCTTGCGTTTCAACATTTTGTCTGGCATACTTTTTCTACTGAGTAATTCGTATCTATTCCCTAGCTTGGTGGGTTACTTCTTGGCGTTCAACATTTGTTGGTGATGGATCTTTATGTATGTTTGGGTGTTCAATGGGTTCAGAGGTTTCATCTTGTTAGTTGTTAATGTCATATGTGATGTGGTTGGCTTTGAGTTGTCTGTCTGGGTTTTTGGTTTTTTTCGTTGGTAATGTGGATCATGATGCTACTGTTCTCTGTGATGTAATTCTTGGTCTAAGTTGGGTTTCGTGAGTTTGGTATGGTGACTTCGCCAATGATACAGGTGAAGCATCATCACTCTCAACGTTGTTGGCTCTCTCCTGCCGTGCTTCCTCATGTTTTGCCTCCTTGGGCCACATATTGGGATTGGATAGGCCTTGCCTTCTAGCTTGCCATGATATCGTTTTCGGTGCTATGATTCGAGCTCGTACCTGTTGGGGTGGAGCTCATGGTAATTTTGCAGCAATTCCGGTTGCTGTTTTGAAAGATATGCATCGGTGTGGAGCTCAAGGAAATCCTGCAGGAAGGTGTACTCTTTAGCTGTCTTATAATGTTATTGTTACGTTTACGTTCTATTTCAGTCTAGTGTTGAGTATGTACTGTATTCGTTATGTAATTCACTTCTTTTGAAGTATGCTATGTAATAATTCTTTCCCTACGTGGAGAGTAATTTATTTTTAACAGTAGTCTAGTAAATTAGCTAGTTCCAGTGCTTTAAGCTTGTTTAGGTAGTGTGGACGAAACACAATAAACTCCGTATGCGGTGGACGGTCCACCTTGAAAACTGAATAAAACTGACTGTTAAGTACAATCAATAATACTATATTGTATTTTTTATTATTAGTCATAATAAAAGGTGTTTGCGGTCACTTTAAAAACCGATCGGCGATGCAATAAAAAAGGAATGCACATAACTATATTAAGCTCGGTCCTAATTTGAAAAATAAGAAACATTAGGTCCATAGCAAAGATTTACATTTTCACAGAAAGAATGTTAATTTTTATACTCCGTGTTTAATGAAACATTAAATACTCATTTATGACTTAGTACATTTTAATAAATTGAAAAAAAAACAAAATTTAGTATTATTTAAGATATTATGCTTTTGTAAATGAATTAATTTTATGGAGTAAAATAAGGGTAGAAAAGTAGGTAGGGCAATATGAGGTTTTAGGATAGATAAGAACAAGATATACAATCTAACATGAATTTTTTTGGATTAGTCCTAAGACTTTCATTTGAAAAGTTTGTACGATGAAATGACATTTCAAGATTAAGGTTTAGGTATCGTTCACAGTAATATTTAAGCACGTTACAACGTTGTTCGCGTCCGACGCGTGATCACGCCAAACAACAGTCATTTCGATCACTGAAAAATGGACCATTAGTGTCTGATGCGTCGGACGCTGATTATTCTCCATTTGGAACATTTTATATTAATACTATATATAAATACCTCGCACAGCCGGTCCTTTCCCAAAGCCACTGAAGCCATGCTTTGGGCCTCAGTAAAAGCTGGGGCACCATATGCTTGCAAGCTATCAAAGGAAAAATGGAGAAAAAAAAACTAACTACGACACAGTTCCGCAACCCTTGAATCGAACGCCGTGAAGATCAAAGGCCGAACTCAAAGACACGGTGATGGGCGGGCTGCTCGAATGGGGGCGTATTGTCAGTTCTCGAAAAAGATAAGGCACAGGGACCATTACACGGTTCTCACTCTTCAGTCTCACCCTTAGGGACGCACATCACAGTGATGGATTAGGATTAGATTCAATGATTAACGATTCGTGATTGTTTACTTTCCTAGCCTGATGTCTATTTCTAAAAAGGTATTTCATATATGTCGGTTTAGTTTTGACTGATTCTGGATACTGCATCTGTTTAATGAAACATTAGGTCCATAGTAATATGTCGGTTTAGTGATGGATTAGGCTCAGTCCTAATTCGGAAAATAAGAAACATTAGGTCCATAGTAAAGATTTACATTTTCATAGAAAGAATGTTAAATTTGATACCCCATGTTTAATGAAACATTAAATACTCATTTCAGACTTAGTAGGTTTCAATAAATTGGAAAAAAAAATCATTTAATATGATTTATAAGATTATACTTTTGTAAATAAATTTTATGGAGTAAATATAAGGGTTGAAAACTTGGTAGGACAATATGAGATTTTAGGACAAAATAAAAATAGGCTATACAACCTGATTTGAATTTTTTTGGATCATTCCTAAGACCTTGAAATGAAATTCCATGATTAATGTTTAGGTTATAAATTAAGTTGCATTAGATAGTTTAGTTTAGAATTAGTCTACGT
The DNA here is from genome assembly GCA_030737875.1 of Allium sativum. Classification (NCBI taxonomy): domain Eukaryota; kingdom Viridiplantae; phylum Streptophyta; class Magnoliopsida; order Asparagales; family Amaryllidaceae; genus Allium; species Allium sativum. The sequence continues at coordinate 186,803,947 of CM060911.1, forward strand.
ATAACTGTGGTTAACAACTAAAAATACACATATATAGGTATAGCGTAAATTACGTCTATATAAGGTATTGATCAACGATTTTTGAATTTATGATTTATGAATATTAATTGCAAATTTAGTGGATAATAAATTTGTAAATAACGAGAAGAAAAAAAATTTATGGGGACTAATTGAAAAGAACTTAACTGAAAAGAATGGATATAAAGAGTTTATCTAATGGTAATGGCATATGCTCGAGATTTTCTGGTAGGGTCCTTCTCTTTTGTTTGTGACCTTGTCATCATTGGTATGCAATGGTCGAAGAAAATTGGGGTTTTAAGAGAAGATAGAGATGATTAGCAGGAAGTGCAAACAATGGAGAAGAAGTGGATGAGTACATGAAGGAGGAGATGCATAGAGAAAGGTGAAGAAAGCAGTTTATAGGAAAAGCAAGAGAAATGGCAGATTGTTTATTAAGAGAGAAAACAAATGATTCAACATACATTTTCTCTTACGACCACATGTATTTATAGGTCGATTATTGCACAGTAGATCTATTTTAAGGTATTCAACCCAATTAATTACAAAGCCCAGAAATACATATCATTCTCTTCCTTTGCATATGTGCACATATTCAGGTGTGCACGTGCACAGATAGATTAGGCTTCAGTAAGGCTATTAATTGGTGCCACATCAGTTATTTCTCCAAGCTGATCTCTCTCATGTTGTTGCCTGATCGTCACCTTCCTTGATTCGGCGCCAGTAGTTACATTGGTATTGGTTAACAAGGTGTTTGGTGAATTGTCTTTAAGTCCTCCTGATGCAATCAACATATTCATTGGAATTTTTGTGACTCTTACTCCCTCTTTCTTAAAAATTTGATCTTGTCTCAAGGTCAATGGTAGGAAACTTCTTAACCAACTACCAATAATCCTCCCACGTCGCATCATTTTCATCCCTTTGCCTCCACTTGACAAGAATTTATGTGACTGCCCGGGGCGATTTACTAAATGATGCCCCTCGATGTAAAATTTGGAAATGCAATATTTATGATGCCAATACTAATATTCATATTTGCAAGGAAGGTTAATATTTTATATAAATGTTATTTGACTTATTAAACCAGCTTGTGTAATATTTATATGATCATCTTATGTTTCAGAACATGAATGAGATAAATGAAGTAAAAAGAGCTAACGTTGTTGTTGCAAACTTCTTCAAATATATCTATTGACATTTTTAACATCGAAACAATATCATTAAATATGGCTGTAATTTTGTTTAACTTCAAATAATAGCACCGATAAAACAGTCTACAGAACCATATGTCACAAATCCTTAACCATTCAAAGAAAGCAGTCTCCTGCCTCACTGTACTGGCTTCTCTAAAAAAAAAACACACAAAGACTGAGACGGATGAAGTATCAAAACAAATGCCCATATCCAGCTCAATCAGAAATCAAATAGACAGAATGAAAGGAAATAGACTCTGCATTTTATTGCAATAACATGCACATCTTTTGCCAGGCTGCTCAAAAAACAATCCACCCTTACAATCTGAAAACCCAAAAACTCCCCGTAGACAGGAGAAATAGTGTGAATTGCCTTAGTACATCATTGCAACCAAGCGAACCATATCGGTAGCATCACTTGTTTAGTAAAACAATGAGGTTCTATAATCACTCATAATGACAACAAAAAAGCCATTTTTTTTGTCCTTCCTCAACTAAGAGAACAAGTTTGGAGTACTCATCTATTATAATTTACTTGTTTCATTTTAAATTCGAGGTGCTATAATCATAGATCTGCAAACTAAATTGCAAAACATATAAAAACCCTAATTATAGTCACTAACCAAACATTAAATTAAATTAGGATAATTTAGAAAATTGAAAATTAGGTTACCTGATGTAGAGGAAATTTGATATGTCAAATCCTGCGCTGTGTGGCGTGAATTGTCCTCCTTCTCCTGGTCTTCTTTCCTTCTTCTTCGAATAGCTTGTATTTTCCTCCTTGAAATAGCTATAACACTAATAGGTCAGATTTGAGATGTCGCTTCTTACTTGCTATGCGAACTGTACGACTTTGTCCGCAATGTTCTTTTTATTTTCTAAGCTTCAACAATCTGCGTGTTTCTTAACGTTCATTCTCCTGTCTTCGATGATGCCCTCCTGCGGATGATGCCCAGTGCAGTGGCCATGTTGGCACTGGGCCAGGGCCACCTGTAGAAGGTGCTTCAAGCTTCAAGCTTGGGATGCACATCAATTTGTTGGGTTCAGTTCCAAAATGCCCAGATTACTGATGCTTAGCTTCCTAAATCCAAACAAGAAAACTTATGTTAGAGAGATGGCCGAGATCAGAGGCAAATTAGACCTAAAATCTACAAAATTAAGCTCAACACATTAACCGAGACTGGAAAAGACAAAAGCTCAATACCGCACCAGGGACCCCAAGCTGTGCGCTTAACAAGTTGCTATTCCAACTCTGCTGTCACTATCCCGTTTTTGACTCATACCGAGGTGTGAGGCTCGCGAATTCACGTTATACACAAAGCTACGTCACACAGACCATGCTTTGATCATCAACCACAAGACTTTGCTTTGCAACAGAAGCCTTGATCATATGCCACTTAGGCGTGCCACACAGGCAATCCACTCCATGCGACTCATTTCTATCAATACATAATCTCTGAGCTCGTACGTCTCAGAGAAGGGCGTTAAGCAAGAGAATAAATTCTCCGCCGCCAAACAGATATATATTTAACAGAGATCGATCAGCACAGAACAAAATCCAATGTCAGACACACCGTCCATTTACAAGTCCGTTCTGGGTTTGAACGAAACCGGAAGCACCAATTCCTCGCATATCCGCACAATCAGCAATATGTCCGGACGGCTACTAGTTCAGCTCCTTCAAGGTAGCTACTCCAATCACGAGCATCAGTAGCGCCCATCCATCCAATGTGAGGATCGTCGGTCTTCTACCGTCTTCGACTCTTCGACTTCTCAACGTCGATCGATTATTTGAAATGAGATGAACTCGGCCTTTTCAAATAACCCACGTATATTTAGATTTTCAAATCAATTTATCACATGGTTAGACTATTCAACATTCACATTTCAGTTCTTTAGTTATAATTTTCATGTTAAATACATTCAACCATCACATATCAAGCAAACACAACAAAATTGGTTTATTTCCACTCTATATCGTCTATAGTATTTTATAACGATATATCGCCATTTTTATTTATTTAAAACGACCATATTTAATTAAACGACGTTTTAGGTCGTGTCGAGGCACTGGCGCTGTTTTTCACTAAATTTGTTTTACACATATCTGAAAATCTAACCGTTGGATCTTCACAAATTTTATATCATTAGAAAGATCATTTCAAAACGAATCCAACGGTTTCAGTTTTGGGAAAATCCGACAGTCGGATCTTCCACACTAGTCGTTTGAAGTTACGATTTCAAATTACGAACTGCAGCGTTGTTATTCGATTTAATTTAATTATATTTATATCTATATAAATATAATCGTTTCTGGCGCTGTTTTTCTTCAGATTTGAATTAAACATTCCAGACAATCCAACCGTCGGATCTTTACAAAGTTGGTGCCGTTGGAAAGATATTTCCAAGGCGAACCCAACGGTTGCGGTTTCGGGAAAATCCAATGGTCGGATTTCCCGCACTAGTCGTTTGAAATCACGGTTTCAAAACACGAACTGCACGGCCACGTTTCGTTTTAATTTTATTTATATTTATATATTTATATAAATATAGTTCATTCAAAAATTCCTATATCGTTTTCACTTCAAATATTTCACTAACGCCTTTAAATTTTGGAAAATTTCGCCATAACCTCCTTTGTACTGGAGGGGCTGGGAAAATTCCCAAATAGCTACAAGGGCGTTTCATCTCAAAAAGAAAAAGAAAAAGCCAAGCGGCTAGCCAACAGGCTCATAAAATCATCACCCAAACAAAACAGTAAACGTGTACCTATTTGTCGGGCACAAAATTTTATTCCTCTTCTCTAGCCTCTTTGCTATAACATGTTCAATAAATATGCATGTACATATATGCAATTCTTATCACTTATCATTTTCCATTCAACTTCATATTTAATTCACTTTGGTTTAAAAACACCATTCATTCTAATGTTGCATGCATAGACAAAAATCATATCATTAGCTAATTAATGAATATTTCAACTCATGCATATTTATTTGAACAAGTTGTTATTTTTAACACTTCACATTTCAAAAATGATAATTTTGGCGAACTAAAATATATTTCAACACATGACTATTTTATTTAGTTCCTATGCATGTTAAAAATAATATTTCTTTCACAAATATTTATTTCAATGCTCGCACATCTTTAGCATATCACATATATGATAAAAATGATATTTTTATCATCTAAAATATTTATTCAACACATGGGTGTTTTTAACACTTTATAATTTCAACAAAAAATGTAATTTTTATTGTTCGATCTTTTTATTCAACACATGAACTTTTCCAATACACACACTTCTCAACACATGAGCATCTCCACACATGGATATTTTATATATGTTGTTCATATAAGAAAGATGAAATTTTTATTGTTGAAACTATTTATATATAAGGCGAATATTTTACATACTTCATATATATTATAAAAATGTGATTTTTATTGTTTAAACACTTCATTCATTCACACATGAATTTAATTTTCACACATCACTTCTCAACACGTGAGCATTTCCAACCATGGATATTGTTTCAACACATGACTTTAATTTCAACACATGAAGATAATTTGAACATATGAAAATAATTCTAACATATGAATATTATTCAAAATTTCGGCAGCATAACGGCAGGGTAGTTAAAACCGGCACCGTCCCTAGTACGGCTCCTCACTCTACCTTAAAACCTCGCGGTTTTTGACAATGGGGATTCATGCATCTAATTCGCACGCAGGCGGCATGTTTTATTTTCATTTCCACAATTATTTCCAATTTATTTCAATCACCAATGGGTATTTTTCAACCACAACCAATCAATATCAACCACAAACAATTATTCAGCCATTCGCATTTTTCATCCAATATTTCACACCAATTCACAACAATAAATATCGTCCATGGTTTGTGGACGAGGGGAGTATATATATATATATATATATATATATATATATATATATATATATATATATTATTTCACTTGCATTTCAACACATATATCAATTATTCTATGCATATATAATTCATACTTCGCTCATATAGCTTACACCACGCATGTACATGAGGTATACAACACGTGTGTAATTTATATTTCGCTTATATAATTTATACACGACATTTTCCATTCAAATTCATTTAATTTAGATTTCTCACATTGGTTTTCGGAGTGCTAAAAATCGTAGATGACTCAGAAAAATCCGCGGTCTCTTATATGTGGTAGAGAGCCTCCTTGTGGTCCCGATGTTTCATGTTTCATCGAATTTCGTCAACACACCATAAAGATATGATTTTTCAAAGTTCAAACATCAAAAAGGACTCACCTTTCACGATGGTTCAAAACTAGGGTTGCAGTTTTCGCGAGAACCGAGGCACGATACTACGATCGGAAGGTACAACGTGGAAGAGGGAGGAAAGGGGAGTCGATCGGTGGTGGTTGGAGGTGGTTCGGTGGTCTCTGGAGATCGTGGCGGCGCTGGGAAGTCGTCGACTTTGGGTCGACGATTCAGGCGACGAGGGGGGTCGAGGTAGGGTCGGATTTGAAGAAGGGAGGGAGGCGCGTCGAGGTAGGGTGGTGGCGATGGTTGGAGACGGCCGTGGCGGCGACGATTTGCTTGGGAAGTGGCGAAGTCGTGGATTGTCGGGGGCGATAAAGGAAAAGGGTTTTCTGGGGTTTTTTATTTTTAAAATAATGAAAGAAAAATTTTGATTGGCCAAAGGTTTTATTAAATTTTTAAATAGTGTTTCTCCACACGGACACAAATTCAAACCCAACGACTGTCGCCCCTAGCTAAATACCCCCATCCCTGACACAATGGGATATGTTTCGTAGGCCAATTCGACTGTTACAGTCAGTTATTTTTCAAATTAAAATATAAAACATTTTATATTCAATTTGAACGTACATTTCAATTTGCCAGGGCCACAAACTGATTCGAAAAATTCCAGAAAAATAAATCTAGCTATGTTTTGACGCTACGGTCCCAACTAAACTAGTTTCGTCGAATTCTGAGATCGTTTGAAAAATGGCCATTTTCTGGTCGATCCAATTTAACAGAAATTGACCAAACACATTTTCTTTTGCTACGCTCACATACTAGCTTAAAAAATTATGAAATTTGAAACCTAGCAATAGTTTGACATCCCGGATCCAACAAAAGTGGTTTCGTCAAATTCCGAGGTCGTTTGCAAAATATCTATTTTCAAGGGCTATATATTATATATAGCGACCTTTCTGAAAATTCGTTCGGCCATAACTTTTGATTCCCGTTATGAAACTCCGATTTTTCAGATTCATTAGAAAGGTATTGATAAACAGATTTAAATATTTTTGGTTTCACTAAAATCCGGTATATTTTCCACCCTGCACAGTCAGTCAAAGTTTGAATTCAAATTTTCAAACTGACTCACTATTTCTAATTCACTATTTTATTGAAATATTCTATTTCAACTGTTCAAATTCCTTTGAAATAACCAATTTAAAAAATTTAAATTGGCTCGTATTTTCCGGGTTGTTACAAGACAACCTTATTTGCTGCTTGAGGTTTATGGTATTTGCATCATTAATGCGAAAGGATGATTTTGCGTAGAGATGTGAACTGGGCTATTATATTGCTGGATGAATTCTTTATCATCTCATGTCTGAAAATGTTTACTCCATGCTTAGAGAACAACAGTACTGTATTGAAACTATTAGTTACTTGCTGCTGATTATTAAACCTTAAGCCAAGTAAGATTATGGTATTGTAATATTGTTCCAAATAGACCTTTGCTCTTGCGATTTACCTGAAATCGGCAACCTAAGCGGTGAGCTCACCTATGAGTCTTAACTTTAATCTAATGATTCAGTTAAAATCATACATTAAAAATATATCTACTTTGATAATTCATTGGACCAATAAATATGACAGTTAATTTTAGAAGGTTGTCGGTCATATGAGAGTCTATAAAAGATTACTAATGAAAATTAATCCAGTCTAATTCAATATAATATTAATTCTAAAATCTAGATTAGTGGATAGCTAGACATATTTGTTTACCTACACCAACTTAGATTTTCTTCCTATGCTTTGTTCGTAATCTATATTGACTTATCTAGACATTGGTCATATTAGGTGGCAGATAGAAGCTATTACACATGCATGCGCGCGCGCGCGCACACACACATATTGATTTGATTGTGATATATATTTTGTGCACTCGCACGTACATTTGCTCTAATCGTTGATTTCAATTTTCCACTATCAAGCTTGCCGAATTTGTAGGGAAACTGGCATTAGGGTGGTCACTTCTGAAAATTGATTCTGACTTTGATTTTGCATTATATGTTGAACCAATTTGCTATCAAATACATTTTTACCTATATGTTTACCTCTGTAGTTTGTGTTGTAAAAAAGGCTCACTAATTTCTTGGTTTATACTTAGGTTAATTTGTCTATGATTTTTAGGACATGTGATTGAGCAAAAGGTAATAATTTTGGCCTTTACCTGTATTGTTCCCAACACTGTATTTGTAAATTGAAGTGAAATGTTTGTCAATCCACGAAAATGTGTTTGCATTTGTTAATGATTTGAATTAATTGAAATTGTTATTTCTTAACTAAACAAAGTTACCATTTGTATTTCAAGAAAAGAAAATTGAAATTCGTGTTAACTTTTTTATGTCATGTTGTAGTTCTAGTTAAATATTCTTTTTCCTATGATCTGAGACCAAACTTTTGTTTTTAGTTTCTATCAATGGAAGGTTAGATTTTTAGTTTGTTAGTGATGACATATGTTCAATATTGATTATCAATATATGCACCTTTTTGATGCAGAAGAGTTATAGAATTTAGTTCTGATTGCCCATCACATTTGAAAGGCCAACTTGCTACGTTTATAAGTCAGGTAGTTACATGAACGTAGGAAAGGAGCATTTTCTTAGCAATATTGAACATGAACATAGGACTATCTATGTTTTACAAATAGATGGACAAACTCAGGAGGTTATGTTTGATCGTTTGCATGCCACAGCTTTCCAGTACACCCCATTTGGAATAACTCTTTTTGGACCTGCTACAAATATCAACACCAATATGAAAGATCATCTTAAGAAAAACATTGAAACTCATTACACGGCTTCCAGAATGGTAATGAAACACCAAATTTGTAAGCTTAATTAGCATTGACAAAAGTAATCAATAAGGACATTTTTCGTGTTTTGTAACTGAGGTTATTTTCTGCTGTTGGTGCAGTCAAGCATGGAAAATTTGTGGACAAAGTGACAAGTTCAAGAGGTTATGTTTGATCATTTGCATGCCACCACTTTCCAATACACCCCACTTGGATTAACAATTCTTGGGCCTGCTAGAAACATCAACACGAACACGAAAGATCATCTTAAGAAATACATTGAAACTTATTATACAACTCCCATAATGGGTAATGAAACACCAAACTTATGAACTTAGCTTTGCCAAAAGTTATCAAAAAAGATTTTTTTTTTCTTCATGTTTTGTAATATGCTGTTTTCAAATATTTATGCTGACCTCATGGCCGCGTTTCAGTTGGTGACAAAAGCAACTGCTCTCTTTTCTATGTTTGAGGGCTGCGTTAATATTTTGCATGGTTTTATGTTATCCTAGTTTTTATTAGGTGTTTTTATCTATTGCATGCATGATTTCTCACTGCGGTTATTATTTGATTTAGGTTCGCATACAAGATGATGACATAGTGCTAGTGCCGTTTGCTGTAGCTTTCAACGATGCATCCTGGACATATCCTGATTCTATTGCCTTCATGATTAAACAGTTAATGCTGGATTTTGAGATGAATGGAATGCTAGAGGAAAGCATGGTTTTTATCCTCTTTTATGCAATCTTAGGTTGATTTTTTTTTGGTAAATATACGTTTAAGCAAGCTATTGCAATTAACCATAATATCTATTGTGAGTAGGTCAGAGCATGCTTCACGAGTTGCAACCATTGAAATCGCTCATAGCTTTATGGCTTTCAATGCCTACTACAAAGTTATTGGACTTTTTACTGGATATGCAGTTGCTGCAGTAAGTTTTAATATTTGATTACTACACATACATCCATGTTTTGTCATTTTAAATTGGTTCAAAATTTCATGGGATTTGTGTTATGCTTTTTCTGCATGAACTGTTTCTGAATGGGGTCTTTATTTACCAAAAATCAATGTGTGTGTTAAAGAGGTAATCATTTAACTTTATTGGCGACTACCTAATACCTTTATTTACATGTGGAAGGACTAAATCATAAGCAATGTCCAATATACCAATCCACAAACTCCAATCCATGAAGTATTTTTAAACATCTTATCTTAGTTATGATTGATATCAAAATTTGGTTTTAACCAAAATCTTGAGTTATATTTTTAACCTGGACTCAATGTATATGGACAAATGTGTAATACTGTTAGTTGATAAACTGCTACATAGATACTACAAGAGCGAACTATGTTTATGTAGCATATCTGTTTTAGGGTACTAAGTAATTAATATATGATTCTACGGAATACACAGAGCTAAATGTATATGTTTATGTTCCATTATATTAACTTTTATCTGGAAGTATACCATCATTTTCTAAATTTTGAAGCTATATGCATACAAAGTACAAGTTGGAACTTGCTTATAATTTATATATGCGATAGACAAATTCCTTTTTTATGGGAATAAAACGTGTTGTTATAGGTCTATATTCTCCAATAGTATATTTATTGTACAGTATACCCTTCTACTGAATATAGTAGGTTATCTCTAAAGTTTCTTGTGTTGGTTACTTGGTTTATAAATTGCATATTTAACTCCATGAATTCACATGTTTGTGACTAAGCTACATGGAAGTCCAAACTTGTATATTATTCTTTAATGCTTTTACCTATTTAAAGAGCAAGATATATTTATTATCGGCGCTTCAGTCACATTATGCTAAATGTGATTATTCCAGGAACACATAGAAGTGTAATTTGGTTCAATTGTATTGCTAGCTCCTTGATTTTAAAAGTTGGTGTTTTGATGTGTTTTTAGTAGCATTAACTTCAAGTCAGCAAGAAGAGCAGTAATTTTCAGCACGAAGAAAAAAAAAAGCAAAAGCATTTTGCAAAGCCAAATTCAAGGTCAGTTCTGTAACTTTATCTATGTCTAGATTTACTACATGTCGAAATATGTTATTTTGGTGATTTTGGTTTGTATTCCCGCTATTGCAAATGAATGCTAAATGTTGCTGTGTTTGTCTTGCAAACTGATCTAATTTTTTTAAAAATAAAATATAATTTCTAATGACTGTTGCTTTGCTAATAATATGATGTCTGCATGTTGATAAAGTATCAAACTTTGTTTGTGGACTACTTTTTTGTTTCTTGCCCTTGATTTCGGCTTCATGCCTCAGCCTTTTAGCATAGGAAATATATTTATCAAATTGAATAGGAGTATATGTTAATCTTGTAGAACCAGTTTACATTATTTTTTCCTCGTATGAGAATTGACTTTGTAGGTTTTTTCTTTCCTTTTTCTCCATTGTCATAACAGAAGTGGATGCCTTAAAGTCTGCAACCAGATCAACCTCTTGCATGTTATGTGTTTTGGATTAAGATGTCATTGCATTTAAGCAAATTCGATGAAGTGGTAAATCTCTTGATGTTTCCTTGATGATACAGTAAAGTGTTGCAAAGTGTTTTGGAACGTGTCTTTATAGTGAATTGTAATTATTTGCTACTGAATGTAATATATTTATACTCAGATAAAGTTAGGTTGTCATCTATTTATGTTTTCATTGAAGGTGCTGTTGTATTCTGTAGACAATGATATGTAAATACCTTTAATTTTTTTTTAAATAATTAAACTATTAGTAGAGGCGTTTATCAATGTCTTCTTTACTTTTCCCAATTATCTATCCTGCGTGGCATGTTGAACATTGGAGGCGCTTTTGTTCTCCATTTTGCCTCCGTTTATCATTAAGGATGCCATTTACAAAGGCAAATACTATTTTGCCTCTCCTGATATCTGGGGCAGAACAACATAATTATTTGCCTCTAATTGAAGTAGTAGAGGCATCTGCGTTTGTTTCTATTATTTTTTATTTTGGTAGTGGTCTTGCGTTTCAACATTTTGTCTGGCATGTTTTTCTACTGAGTAATTCGTATCTATTCCCTAGCTTGGTGGGTTACTTCTTGGCGTTCAACATTTGTTGGTGATGGATCTTTACGTATGTTTGGGTGTTCAATGGGTTCAGAGGTTTCATCTTGTTAGTTGTTAATGTCAAATGTGATGTGGTTGGCTTTGAGTTGTCTGTCTGGGTTTTTGGTTTTTTTCGTTGGTAATGTGGATCATGATGCTACTGTTCTTTGTGATGTAATTCTTGGTCTAAGTTGGGTTTCGTGAGTTTGGTATGGTGACTTCGCCAATGACACAGGTGAAGCATCATCACTCTCAACGTTGTTGGCTCTCTCCTGCCGTGCTTCCTCATGTTTTGCCTCCTTGGGCCACATATTGGGATTGGATAGGCCTTGCCTTCTAGCTTGCCATGATATCGTTTTCGATGCTATGATTCGAGCTCGTACCTGTTGGGGTGGAGCTCAAGGTAATTTTGCAGCAATTCCGGTTGCTGTTTTGAAAGATATGCATGAAATAGTGCTTCTTACTTTATCGGTGTGGAGCTCAAGGAAATCCTGCAGGAAGGTGTACTCTTTAGTTGTCTTATAATGTTATTGTTACGTTTACGTTCTATTTCAGTCTAGTGTCGAGTATGTACTGTATTCGTGATGTAATTCACTTCTTTTGAAGTATGCTATGTAATAATTCTTTCCCTACCTGGAGAGTAATTTATTTTTAATTGTAGTCTAGTAAATTAGCTAGTTCCAGTGCTTTAAGCTTGTTTAGGTAGTGTGGACGGAACACAATAAACTCCGTATGCAGTGGACGGTCCACCTTGAAAACTGAATAAAGCTGACTGTTAAGTACAATCACCAATACTATATTGTATCTTTTATTATTAGTCATAATAAAAGGTGTTTGTGGTCACCTTAAAAACCGATCGGCGATGTGATAAAAAAGGAATGCACATAACTATATTAAGCTCGGTCCTAATTTGAAAAATAAGAAACATTAGGTCCATAGCAAAGATTTACATTTTCACAAAAAGAATGTTAATTTTTATACTCCGTGTTTAATGAAACATTAAATACTCATTTATGACTTAGTACGTTTTAATAAATTGAAAAAAAACAAAATTTAGTATTATTTATGATATTATGCTTTTGTAAATGAATAAATTTTATGGAGTAAAATAAGGGTAGAAAAGTAGGTAGGGCAATATGAGGTTTTAGGATAGATAAGAACAAGATATACAATCTAATCTGAATTTTTTTGGATTAGTCCTAAGACTTTCATTTGAAAAGTTTGTAAGATGAAATGACATTTCAAGATTAAGGTTTAGGTACCGTTCACAGTAATATTTAAGCATGTTACAGCATTGTTCGCGTTCGACGCGTGATCACGCCAAACAACAGTCATTTCGATCACTGAAATATGGACCATTAGCGTCTGATGCGTCCGACCCGACGCTGATTATTCTCCATTTGGAACATTTTATATTAATATTATATATAAATACCTCGCACAGCCGGTCCTTTCCCAAAGCCACTGAAGCCATGCTTTGGGCCTTAGTAAAAGTAGGGGCACCATATGCTTGCAAGCTATCAAAGGAAAAATGGAGAAAAAAAAAACTAACTACGACACAGTTCCGCAACCCTTGAATCGAACGCCGTGAAGATCAAAGGCCGAACTCAAAGACACGGTGATGGGCGGGCTACTCGAATGGGGGCGTATAGTCAGTTCTCGAAAAAGATAAGGCACAGGGACCATTACACGGTTCTCACTCTTCAGTCTCACCCTTAGGGACGCACATCACAGTGATGGATTAGGATTAGATTCAATGATTAACGATTCGTGATTGTTTACTTTCCTAGCCTGATGCCTATTTCTAAAAAGGTATTTCATATATGTCGGTTTAGTTTTGACTGATTCTGGATGCTGCATCTGTTTAATGAAACATTAGGTCCATAGTAATATGTCGGTTTAGTGATGGATTAGGCTCAGTCCTGATTCGGAAAATAAGAAACATTAGGTCCATAGTAAAGATTTACATTTTCATAGAAAGAATGTTAAATTTGATACCCCATGTTTAATGAAACATTAAATACTCATTTCAGACTTAGTAGGTTTCAATAAATTGAAAAAAAAATCATTTAATATGATTTATAAGATTATACTTTTGTAAAGGAATAAATTTTATGGAGTAAATATAAGGAGATGCATAGAGAAAGGTGAAGAAAGTAGTTTATAGGAAAAGCAAGAGAAATGGCAGATTGTTTATTAAGAGAGAAAACAAATGATTCAACATACATTTTCTCTTACGACCACATGTATTTATAGGTTGATTATTGCACAGTAGATCTATTTTAAGGTATTCAGCCCAATTAATTACAAAGCCTAGAAATACATATCATTCTCTTCCTTTGCATATGTGCACATATTCAGGTGTGCACATGCACAGATAGATTAGGCTTCAGTAAGGCTATTAATTGGTGCCACATCAGCTATTTCTCCAAGCTGATCTCTCTCATGTTGTTGCCTGATCGTCACCTTCCTTGATTCGGTGCCAGTAGTTACATTGGTATTGGTTAACAAGGTGTTTGGTGAATTGTCTTTAAGTCCTCCTGATGCAATCAACATATTCATTGGAATTTTTGTGACTCTTACTCCCTCCTCCTTCAAAATTTGATCTTGTCTCAAGGTCAATGGTAGGAAACTTCTTAATCAACTACCAATAATCCTCCCACGTCGCATCATTTTCATCCCTTTGCCTCCACTTGACAAGAATTTATGTGACTGCCCGGGGCGATTTACTAAATGATGCCCCTCGATGTAAAATTTGGAAATGCAATATTTATGATGCCAATACTAATATTCATATTTGCAAGGAAGGTTAATATTTTATATAAATGTTATTTGTACTTATTAAACCAGCGTGTGTAATATTTATATGATCATCTTATGTTTCAGAACATGAATGAGATAAATGAAGTAAAAAGAGCTAACGTTGTTGTTGCAAACTTCTTCAAATATATCTATTGACATTTTTAACATCGAAACAATATCATTAAATATGGCTGTAATTTTGTTTAACTTCAAATAATAGCACCGATAAAACAGTCTACAGAACCATATGTCACAAATCCTTAACCATTCAAAGAAAGCAGTCTCCTGCCTCACTATACTGGCTTCTCTAAAAAAAATACACAAAGACTGAGACGGATGAAGTATCAAAACAAATGCCCATATCCAGCTCAATCAGAAATCAAATAGACAGAATGAAAGGAAATAGACTATGCATTTTATTGCAATAACATGCACATCTTTTGCCAGGCTGCTCAAAAAACAATCCACCCTTACAATCTGAAAACCCAAAAACTCTCCGTAGACAGGAGAAATAGTATAAATTGCCTTAGTACATCATTGCAACCAAGCGAACCATATCGGTAGCATCACTTGTTTAGTAAAACAATGAGGTTCTATAATCACTCATAATGACAACAAAAAAGCCATTTTTTTTGTCCTTCCTCAACTAAGAGAACAAGTTTGGAGTACTCAGCTATTATAATTTACTTGTTTCATTTTTAATTCGAGGTGCTATAATCATAGATCTGCAAAATAAATTGCAAAACATATAAAAACCCTAATTATAGTCACTAACCAAACATTAAATTAAATTAGGATAATTTAGAAAATTGAAAATTAGGTTACCTGATGTAGAGGAAATTTGATATGTCAAATCCTGCGCTGTGTGGCGTGAATTGTCCTCCTTCTCCTGGTCTCCTTTCCTTCTTCTTCGAATAGCTTGTATTTTCCTCCTTGAAATAGCTATAACACTAATAGGTCAGATTTGAGATGTCGCTTCTTACTTGCTATGCGAACTGTACGACTTTGTCCGCAATGTTCTTTTTATTTTCTAAGCTTCAGCAATATGCGTGTTTCTTAACGTTCATTCTCCTGTCTTCGATGATGCCCTCCTACGGATGATGCCCAGTGCAGTGGCCCTGTTGGCACTGGGCCAGGGCCACCTGTAGAAGGTGCTTCAAGCTTTGATGATCTGCTTTGATAATAAATCTTCTTCCCAATAAATATTGAGACCACTTCTTTGCTGCTAATATTAAAGCTAACAACACTTTCTCATAAGTTGATAACAATAGATTTTTTCCCGCTGAGGGCTTGGCTAGGATAGGCAATGGGTTTACCCTCTTGAGTGAGTACTTCACCTATCCTTATTCCACTGGCATCACATTCCACCACAAAGTCTTTATCGAAGTTAAGCATGCAGAGAATAGGGGGTTCCAACAAACATTGTTTAAGTCTTTTGAATGCTTCAGTTTGTCATTCCAATGAATGACATTTTTCTTGAGTAGTTCAGTCATAGGCTTAGCTATACCCCCATGATTCTTTATAAATTTTCTATAGTAACCAGTTAGGCCATGAAAACCTCTGAGTGCCTTGATATTCTTTGGTTGTGGCCAATTTTCAATTGCCTGTATCTTGTCAGGGTCCACGGCTATGCCTCCTTCTGATATGATGTTCCCAAGATAAGTGACTTTATCCACTGCAAAAGAACACTTAGATAGTTTTATGATCAAGTGGTTCCTCTTTAAAACCTACAAAGTCATATCTAAATGCAACATGTGCTCAGACCAAGTCTGGCTATAGATGAGAATGTCCTCAAAAAATACAAGTATAATTTTTTCTCAAATATGGTTAAGATATGATATTCGTTAAAGCTTGAAATGTTGAGGAGGCATTCGAGTGGTCAAATGGCATCACAATGAATTCATAATGCCCTTCATGTGTTCTAAATATTGATTTGTGTATGTCACCAGGGTGCATTCTGATTTGATGGTACCCAAATCTTAAATCCAGTTTAGTGAAATACCCAGAACCATGTAATCCATCTAGCAAGTCATCAATTAGGGGTATAGGAAATTTATCTTTCATGGTTTAGCTATTAAGGGCTCGATATTCTATGCACATTCTCCATGCTTCGACTTTTTTCCTTACCCTAACTACCGGGGAAGAGTACTCACCAGTACTTGGTCTAATAACCCCCGTTTCTAGCATTTCCATAATAATTTTCTTTAGCTCGTTTTTTATGTGATGGGAATGCCTATAAAGTCTGAGACATATGGGTTTAGCATGGGGTAATAATTATATTTTTTGATCAAACTCTCTGGGGGAGGTAAGCTTGGGGTTGTGGCAGTAACTATAGGGTAATTTTGTAATATGGATTGAACTTTTGGATGCATATTTATCATATGGGTAGTTAGGGTTTGCAGTTGTTTGGAGTACATAACAAGGGATAGTTGCCCTTGTGCTTCTTCTTTTGCAATATCCTTGTCCCCCACTATCTTGCTATCTCCATGAATACCCTGCGAAAATATAATATTGTCCAGAATAATCCAATTTAATTTGTAATTTAGCAAAGTTAAAGGATACATCTCCTAACTCCTTCATCCATTGTGCCCCCATCACAACTTGGCAACCTTCCTATGGTATCAAGAGCAAGTCAATGGGCATAGTACACCCCTAACATTTGAAAATCACCCTTTGCATATACCAGTCCCTTGTATTTTTTTTCTCCATTAGCCATCTGAACTGAGTAATTTAAAGATTCTTGTACTTGAAGTTATAATCTTTCGGCTAATTTTGTATTGATAAAGCTATGTGTGGAACCCGAGTCAATGAGCACAGTTATGTTTTCGCCTAATATGTGTCCTTGCACCCTTATTATGTACAGTGTAGGTATACTGCACATAGCAGAAAGTGCAATGGCATATGTCTCCTCGTTGTTTTCTACAACATCTTGAGTGGGTGTAATATTAGATGGTTCCTGATTTTCTTCAATTGTATTATCCATTGGGTCCAAGTTATCATCTTGCAGCTTCATTATTCCCTCAATCACATAAACTTGCTTATTCTTGCACACATTCCAGGATGCCACCTTTCTTTACATCCATAACACAAACCCTTTCTTCTTATATCAATAATTTCTTGAGGTGTTAAACCTTTTATTTTTGCATTTGACTCTTTGGTTCCTTTTCCTGCGGTATTTGCCCAGTTAGTATTGTTTTGGTAATTGGATCTTGATGAATGTATAGCCCTAATTTTCTTTTTGCAAGCTTTTTTACACTCGAAAACTTTAGCCAGATTTACTGTTTCTCTGAAATTAATAGGATGGAGTGCCAATACATCGAACTTGATGTCCTCCTTAAGCCCATCAATGATTTTTTTCTAATAAAAGCTGATCTGGTAAAGCATCACATAACCCTTGCAACTCTTCAAACTTAGTGAGGTAAGCATGTACCGTAGTTTATGTGTTTTAAATTGGAGATTGCACCATATGGCCGCTACTAATCCTCAGTAGAAAATCTTATCAACATTTCCTCCTTAAAGATGACCCACTGTTCATAGTTCTATACCACAAATGTAGTTCGCCTTTCAAATGAAACGAGCTGTGTATTATGGTAGTGAAAGAGGTGTTATACTTGGCTTATCCATTCGGTGACACTTCCTTCTCCATTATAGGCTATAAACTATAATTTGATAATTATATTCTGTAGTAATCTGGTTGATTGGTAGCCTGAAAGTTTATGATGGTATTCCCTGGTGCACTGGCAAAAATTCCTGCCGATCTCCTTGAGACATCGATAGGAGAGTACTGGTTATTTCTTGAAACATGAACAGGGTTGGAATGGTGATTCTAATTCAGAGATGATTCTGAAATTTGTCTAGAATTGTTTCTTTGTGCAGGGGGAATGTATGGAGTTTTTGATTGAGTTTTATGCTCCTTGAAATCTATAGTTAAGTTGTTGTTTGCCTCACAAATACTATCCAACTTAACACCTGATTCTTGTTTGGTTTCTTGAAGTTCTCTGATAGCCAAAGAATGTTTAGCATACATTCGATCTTGCCTAACCTTTTCGGATCACCCTCATTCAAGACACCAATTAAATCTTCTTCTTCATCCTCTGAACTGATTTGTGGGGAATCTTGAGGGCTCGACTCTGATAATTTTTTGTTAGGGTCCTTCTCTTCTTCTTTTTTTTTTTTTTTTTTTTTTTTTTTTTTTTTTTTGTGACCATGTCATCATTGGTACGCAATGGTCGAAGAAAACTAGGGTTTTAGGAGAAGACAGAGATGATTAGCAGAAAGTTTAGAGTGGCAGGAAGTGGAAGAAATAGAGAAGTAAATGAGAAGAGAAAGAAGGAGATACATAGAGAAAGATGAAGAAAGTAGTTTATAGGAAAAGCAAGAAAAATGACAGATTATTTATTAAGGAAAAAAAAAACAGATGATCCAGAATACATTTTCTTTTACAACCACATGTATTTATAGATTGGTTATTACACAGCAGATCTATTTAAGGTATTCAGCCCAATTAATTACAAAGCCCAGACATACATATCATTCTCTTCCTTTACTTATGTGCACATATTTCAGGTATGCATGTGCACAGATAGTTTAGGCTTCAGTAAGGCCGTTAATTGGTACTACATCGACTCTTTCTCCAAGTTGGTCTCTCTCATGTTGTTGCCTGATCATCACCTTCCTTGATTCGACGCCAGTAGTTACATTGGTTTTGGTTAACAAGGCTTTTGGTGAATTGTCTCTGAGTCCTCCTGATGCAATCAACATATTCGTTTAAATTTTTGTGGCTCTAACATTTTCTTGCTTTCCCGTTCTCTTATCCTTATAATCATTCTCAATCACATCTTAATTCAGGTCTTTATTTTAATCCTTGTTATCATTCTCTTGCTTCAGTAGCAAGAAATTCTAATCCTGTTCCTATTTCTTTGTCCTGGACAGTTCTTAGGAAAGACTCGAGAATTGATAAAGATCCAAATTTGTTGTATTCCAAATGTGGTTATGTTAATCATAAAGCAATATTTACATAGAGCCAATCCGTTGCTTCTGTTGTAGCTCTTTCGGTCACAAGAGATCTTCCTATATGTGGAAAAAGAGTTTGACATTACTTCTTCTTCTGATCATGTGGTTGAGTTTGACATTGCTTCTTCTTCTAATCATGTTATTCTCATTGTATTCCTCTTCAATATGAAGTTTCTTGAATTCAATTTCATTTTTTAGACTGTATTCCTTTGGAAAGGAAATAGAGTATTGATTTATTGGATAAATTTCTTTGGCGTTTTGATGTGCTATGCTCAGTTGTTCTTTTGAGCTACTCTCTGTATTTGGAACCGCAGAGTCAACAATATTTTCCGCCTCTTCCAAATCCATTATTTATCAATTAACACATCTTATTTTTTTGTTTAAATTTCCTAAGAATGAGATCTTTGTTAATAGACTGTTATTTTTTTGAAAGAGGCAAGGGTTAAAAACTTATTGATGACATGCCTACTCATTTTGATGTTGTCAACTCAGTGGCCATCTCCAATGATTCTCTTTCTATTGATTTTGTCTCTAAATCTGAGTCTAATAATCCTTGTTCTTTGGATATGGTTAATGTAAGAAATGATGTTTTCCATTCTGATGATAATGCTTTGGCCGATGAATAAACTGGTTTTAATAAAGATTTTTCTTGATTTGAAATTTTATATTCTAATTGTATGTTTATTCGATCCCTCGGTTTGTATTAATGCTTCTGAGTGAAAGGTTTCTCTATTTTTAAGGACCATCTTTGCGCCAAGAGAGCAAACACTTCCATTTTTTATTCTTATACACAATAGTGTCGAAGTATTTTGAATTTGGGTATCAATGTTTCAGCTGCCAACATTGGTTCTACTTATGATTCAGATTTTATGGTTCAGGGTGATTCTCTCGTTAGTGATGGAGATTATGGTTTTCGTGATGCTATGGTAGCTTCTTCTCATTATTTCTCTTTGAATCATGACATCAATTAGTTGTCAAAGAATTTTGTTAATTCGACTCCTACTGTTAGTGGTGTATTTTGCAACCTTTTGATGATTGAGGCAGTGTTTTGGTTAAGCTGTTTTACAAAACTGTGCAAGTTATATCATTTAACATGTGCAACGTACTAGATTATCATTTTAGTACGGCTAATGTCACTACTACAAAAGTGAGCATATTCGACACTAATTCGTGTGCGTTGCATGAAAAGTGTGGCGAAAGCTACGCCTTTTCTGATCTTCTGCCACAGTATTCATATGTTGTTGCATTAGACGTGAATGCACTGTTACAATTGGAATTCTAGTGCTGTGACATGCAACACCAGCTCAAAGTGTAGCTTTACATTAATACAATACAGGTCAGCGATACGGATGACAATGGGGCGGGTCTAGGGTCCAAACTCGCTTGACCCACCCCTGTTTTGACCCATTTAGACCCGCCCAATAGAGTCTTTGGGGCGGGTAGACCCGCGACCCGCTTTTGGAGGTCCAGGTCTAGGATCGAGCATGGGGCACGGCTAACCCGCCTCAACCCGACCCGCATGATTGAAACATCATTAAAACAATTTATAACTATAATGATTACTTGTTAACCTTCTTAGGTATACATGGTTAAAAATTGAATATTATATTTTTTTCTATCAACAAATTATGAATTATTCATAGTATTAAGTTGCATCAATGATAATCATATGATAACAAATGCATACTTTTTTTTTTTTGATTCAATCAAATGCATACGTTTTGAACTATTATCTTACAACTCATTTATTTATGTTCTCTTATTATTGTGAACACGTTATAATATGTATATAATTTACCATTTAGTGATAATATATAAGTTTATAAATTTGTGTACATTCAAATACAATGTCACCGGGTTGTGGGGCCGATCGGGTCCATCCTGACCCGTGCGGGTTTCGAGTACAGGGTGAAATTCCATACCCGCACCGGGTCTATGGGGCGGGTCTGAGTCGGGATTTAAAAAGTCTGGGTCAGGCCTGGGGCATGAGAAACCCGCCCCATTGCCATTCATAGTCAACGATCCGCGTTATCAGAATAAACAAATGAATAACCGTAGATGATGATTAATCCAACGGTTCAAACCAATCCAGCTCATTCATCCATGTTTTCCACATAAGATGTGTTATTACGTTTAAGAAAAAAGAATTAGAAGCAAATGTGTTAAACTCCAGCATGTTTTCGGTTAATTCCCGCTTCATTTTCATTTATTCCCGCCTTCTCGTTTTATTTTCCCTAAATCATCGTCTCCTTCCCTCTCCTCATGCCCGACTCTATGCCAAAGTGGTATAAGCAACGACTTAGGGCACAAAAAAAATTCAAGGCATCAATTCATCGTGGGTCAGAGCAAATCACACATAGAAAAAAAGTAACTTCCTCAATCAATCCACAAAAAAAAATCAGGATATCCATCCAAAGCTAATCACTAATCTAAGTTGGACGGTGACGCAAGGATAGCGATGACTCCGTTTGACAGTCCGATCTTCTCAACTGTCACGACAATAAGTACCTTCAGGCTTTGCTCCAACATCCTTCAACACAACTAGAGTACAATTAGATGTCGACGCCTTTAATTGTTCTAGTACTTGCGTCTGTGTTCGCCACTGTAATTAACTCCTACTTGTTTGCTTAAGAGTGAAATCATTTAAGGTATTTAATTTGTTATTTTCAATTTTGGATTCCTGTTTTGAAATCTAGAATCTAATGTTTTTTCGATCTGAAAAGGATCAAGGCATCTGGAAATTGGGTGTTTCAGCGAATTTGAAGTCAGTTTCCAGCATCTCAAAGTAGAAATATTTTCCATATTCTCAAGCTGATCGTGGGAAAATTGGATCTACAAATTGTACAGCTTCATGTTCGATTCGTAATGGGTACGACTTTCGATTTTAAATTCTTACCTTTTGGGAATTATTCTGTTAAGTAGCCAATACAATTCAATTACATTATATGTTGTTCAATTGAAGATGGAATCCACTTATACTGATATACTTCAATTTCTATATCTGCTTATCAAAGACATGTGTGTCAAATTATGAATTAGTGAGTATTAGGTTGATTGGTTTCTTATATGCCGAAATAAGCAACTATTCAACCTGGAAATTGATCTGTTTGAACAAATACATTTTTCCTATTAAATTCATTGTTACTTGGAAAGATGAACTTTGATTCGGAAATTAAGTAGTACTGATGCAGTAGATTTTAACTAAAATGTTTCTTCTGATAAAAAACGAGATGTGTACGAAATTTCTATGATAGTTGTCCCTGTTACTGATTAATGAAATCAGTTATGAAAATGTACAAAAGAAGTATTTAATGTTGGATTAATTCTAAGAGAACGTGGATTAATCTGCACATGACCAAATTTGAAAAATGGAAATTTTACTATTGTGGGTTTCAATTATTCTACAAATATGGATTAAATTCTTAGCATACTAGCCATCTCCACCACAACTTCATTAACTAATCATTTTCATTCATCTATTCAAAACCAACTAACAACAGCCCATCCTAAATTTTGATATATAATTGTATGTCTGTATGGCAAATTTTTAATCAAAGTCATGCTTAAATCAGTAATCTTAATACAATTACATGTATTATTGTCATCTCAAATGAATTTTCATACGTCTAGGGAAATATCGAAATGTCAAAAGGGCATATGACACAATTTGATAGCATGATCAAGTGAATATATATGACATCTTTTGACAGCATGAATTTTAGCTTCCAGTTTCTGAAACAATATTTATTAGTAAATCTTAATACCATGCATGCAAATTATTTTGTTTATGATACTTCTACTTATGGCTGCTTTTATAAGCCAAATCAAATGATTGAAAGTGCATTGACGACTCTACACTTCTCTACACATGCCTTGATAGACCTCCAATTGAAACTGAAAATTCACATAATTGCACACACACAGTCCATTAATTATGCAATTGTCTTAAATATTTTTCTGTCTAGAAACCAGAACATAGGTTGTGACTTTAAATTTACTTGGAAAGTAACTTATATGGCTTTACTGAGATGGTTCTACTGATGTTCCTTTAATGAGAGATATTATCTTGAACATTGGATAGTTCTGTTGATTCCCTTTTCAGTTTTGGGGGAAAAGGGAAAATAACCTTTTCACAGATTTTATCTTTTCAATCTATGGTTCATGGTTCAAATTTAGTTTCTATTCATGGTAGTTTTTCAATTTAGAAATTGAATTCCTTTTTGAAAGTCTTGTGTCAAAGTATTTGTTATCATTTTGATCATTATATCTTGACTACACAGATTTTGTTATCATGATGTCATGGTCCTTGTTTCATGTTACGCTTTTAGCACAATTGCTGCATGTATTATCGAATTTGTTTTGGAATTGTGTACTACATGAAGCATGCATGGATGAAAGTATTTGTTGTAGACAAATTTAATTATGCATGGATGAAAGCATACATGAACCATGGCTTGGCATAAGGATTTCATTGTCTTCGACTAGTGTTCTTCCATAAAGTATGCAATCTTTTATGAACAAAACTTACATCTTTCATATGTACCGCTTTTAGAATGCCATGTTGGAAATGAATGAGCAAAGAAAGGGGAAAGTAGGAAGAAGAAGAGATAGAGAAGAAGAAGAGATAACAACATTTAAAGTCGTACATCATAGAAATATTAGCACAATCTCTCCTAATATATTAGCAGCCAAATAGGCTTATGTAAAATAGAAAGGAGATGGATGATATGAGGATGTGGGTTTGGCCATGACATAATAATACATTAAAATGTCAAAGATAAGGGCCTTGGGCCTTGGTGCTTTTGGGGTCTCTTGATTGGATATGGCCGACGATTGCTGACTAGGCTAGTGCACTGACATTAGAATATTTTTTCTCAAAATTTTAAAGGTGTGTTCGTTCAGTCCAGAATTCAAAAGGAATGTCTGTTAGCTGAATAAGTACAACTATTTGAATTCTCAACGTACGAATATTAATAACCAGGTGGTTAAAGGGTCGCAACCTTTCCTATTCTGACGGTTACTAATGCATGCGAACAGGCACTCTTCCTTGCCTACATATACACTGCCCAAAACAAGACAGAATTCACTTTTTCTGCTTGCATTGCTTCTTCTTCTTTAAAAGTAATCCTCTAATCTAGTTTCTGTAATCAACTTCAGTTCGTCAGGACTCTGTTTGTTGGCACTACGCAACAGAGTTGGTCCGTTTTATCCTGGGAAACAAATTGCAACTACTTCGATTGGTGCATACGACGGCAATATTGTTTCAAGGAATTAGAAAACTTCTGGACTCGGACATTACTGAAACAGAATACTTTCTGTTTATCTTCATTCTTATGCACAAATCTGTTACGCTTTCTATGATTATTGTAAACACAGTTTGACGTGACAATTGTGGCATAATTGATTAACGTTGATTGTTGTTGTTGTCTGTTTGTAATACAATTGTGTAATTACAAAAGTTCTAACAATCTTGAAACAATATTTTTGTTGCAGATGACGAAAAATAGCAGCACTGATTCTGCACCGATTCAGATGGTGAAAGCTGCTCAGCCAGCGCCTGTGCTACCTACAATGGCTCTATCTTATGGCGAAAGGCCAGAGAAGTTCAATGGAATCAATTTCAAGCGCTGGCAACATAAAATGTTGTTTTATTTAACAACATTAAGCCTTGCCAAGTTTCTGACTGAAGAGGCTCCTGTGGTAGACGAACTTAAATCTGATGCTACTAAAGTAGACGCACTCAATATCTGGACAAACTCAGATTTCATGTGCAAAAACTATATTCTGAATGGTCTGGATGATAGCCTCTACAATGTCTACTGTACTTTTGCAACGTTCAAACAAATCTGGTTGGCTCTGGAGAAAAAGTACAAAACTGAAGATGCGGGCATGAAGAAATTCATTGCTGGAAAATTTCTAGACTTCAAAATGGTGACTCAAATATGGTCATAAGTCAAGCTCAAGAACTGCAACTTATCATCCGTCAATTAGAAGATGAAAAGATGACTCTTAGCGAGACTTTTCAAGTTGCTGCAACTATTGAGAAATTGGATCCTTCTTAGAAGGACTCCAAAAATTACCTTAAGCATAAGCTTAAGGAAATGACAACGGAAGATCTCATAGTTCGGCTACGCATTGAGGAAGATAATAGAAATTCTAAGAAAAAAGATTTCTCAGAATATTGCTGCCAAAGCAAATGTGGTTGAGTCAGACAAAACTAACAAAAGAAAAAGGGAGAATGCTCCTATGAAGTCAAAGAAATTTCTGGGTTCTTGCCACAACTGTGGAAAGAAGGGGCACAAAGCAGCCGAATGTCGTGCACCTAAAAAGAAGAAGTTAGAAGCAAATACGGCTGATATTTCGAAAGGCATTTCTGATCTTGATTTATGTGCAGTAATATCAGAATACAACCTTGTTGGTAACTCAAAGGAATGGTTTATAGACACTAGAGTCACTCGACACATATGTGCTAACAAGTGGATGTTTATAACCTATAAAACTGTAACTGATGCTGAACAACTTTCTATGGGAAATTCTTCTACTTCAAAGGTCGAAGGCAAAGGAAAAGTTGTGTTGAAACTGACTTCTGGAAAGGAACTGACTTTAAATGATGTTCTCCATGTTCCAGAAATTCGCAAGAACCTGATTTTAGGATCATTACTAAGCAAGCATGGCTTCAAATTGACCTTTAAAGCTGATAAATTTGTGCTTTCCAAGAATGGAGTGTATGTTGGAAGAGGATATGTGTGTGATGGTTTGTTTAAAGCAAATGTAACCACTATTGTACCATGCACTGAAATGAATGAAAGTGAATCTTCTACTTATATTGTTGAATCTTCTAACATATGACATTCTAGATTAGGGCATGTAAACTTTGATACATTGCGAAAATTGATTAATCTAGAATTTATACCAAACTGCAATATAGATTCAAACTATAAATGTCAAGTTTGTGCATAAGCATAATTGACAAGAACCTCATTTCATCATGTTGAACGAGATACCGAACCTCTAGACTTAATACATATCGATGTATGCGATTTGAAAATGTGTCAAACTAGAGGTGGAAAAAGGTACTTTATTACATTCATTGATGATTGTACCAGATACTGTCATGTATATCTCCTTAGAAGTAAGGACGAAGCATTTGAAATGTTTAAACAGTATAAGGCAGAAGTTGAAAATCAACTCAACAAGAAAATCAAATCTAAAAAGTGATAGAGGAGGAGAATACGAGTCTCCATTTGAGGAATTCTGTGCTGAGCATGGAATTATACATCAAACTACGGCTCCGTATTCACCTCAATCCAACGGTATAGCCGAACGGAAAAATAGAACTCTTAAAAAAAATATTGTAAGTTATGTCCAAATCAAATTTTTAAATAGTTTCTATGGATTCATTTTTAAATTATAACGTTTATTCAATTTATTAAATAGGAATTTGGATAGAATTTGGATATCGTTTAATTCAAAAATATCATTGTAGAGCTATAAATTTCATATTTCTTCATATTTGAAGTAATATATCATTTTATTTGAATATATATGATATTAATAATTTATTTATTATTAAATTGGATTATTTTGGAATTTTATAATATTTTGTCGATATTATTTAGGTATTAAAATAGCTATTTTTCCAAAATGACATCCGTTTTCGACGAAACAAATTTTATTAGGATACGTACGGTTAGTTATTGTTATGTTTCCAGTTTAGAGCACTACAAGAAAAATACCCTATTGCAACTAGCTATTTGCAACAGGCAACAAATGACAGTTGCAGTAAATAATATTTAGCAACAGACCTATTATAGCAGTTGCAATAGGTGAGATTTAGCAAGATGCCTTTTTTCCCTATTGCGAAAAGCATATTTTTAGCAACTGCGCTTCTCTTCCTGTTGCAAAAACATATTTTTAGCAACTGTGCTTTTATAACAGTTGCAACAAACATATTATTTGCAACTACGTTCAAAGCCAGTTGCGAATAAATATCTTTAGCAACTGTTTTCGCCTATTTTAATAACTGTATTTTTCTACAACTGGTAAAGGCAGTTGCAAAAAACATAAAATTAGTATCAGCTTTTAATGATTAACTTTTACTAATTTATTCTAAATAGTTACTATTGAATGATTAACTACTAGTAATTATATAATAATTAAGATTAATATTTAATAATTATTAATTAGTAATAAAATTTAAGTATTATAAAGTGATATTTATAACTGATAATTAAATAATAAAAATAATTACTAATTAACTGATGAATAACATTTGGTAAGCATAGTTACTACAAAAGTACGAAGTAATAAATAATATTTAGTTATAATATGATAAGTATTTAAACTATATAATAATAATTAATTAACATGAATTAATATTTTACTAATTTATCATGGTTAGTTGTTAATAGTGTATAAATTATATTTAACAATTATTAACTACATTTAATAATAAATAAATCTAATTAACAACTAATTTTAATAGGCTGACGCTGAAACATCATTTTAAGGTGGATTCCACCTTTAGCCTTTGAACATGACACAAACGTCAATGGCAGAGGAACGGGTGTTTCCAAGCTGTATTCTAGAAATCTCGCTTTGGCTCCACACCAATTTTTCGGCTCGAAAGTTAAAATTTTGGCTCGAAAAAGTTAAAATTTATTTACACACCAGCGTCTTTATTGGTTTCCACGAAACCTAATTCAATATCGTCTTCTTAAACTATAAACCCATAAACCCATCCACGCCGCCGATTCTCTTCTCTCTTCAGCATCTCGTTCGTTCTTTTCTTCACAAAATAAATCATTAATTTGGTGAGAAAATCGAAGGCAGGTTTAGAGATAACAGGTCTAGGCTTGGATATTAGTGGTTGCAGGTTGCGCGATAGATTTACGCTTGGATCTAGTAAAGGAAGAGAAAGCAATCTGGATCTGATCTGCACATGGATCTTGTTTACACCAAAATTTGGCAAAACAACCAAAGTATTTCTTAGCGCGTTACCTAATCGGAGGCGAGATGCTTAGGAAGAATGTCACCTTTTCAAAGACAAGACGTAAGAATACCTTTTTTACTATGTGAGGCCATATCTAATACATGAAAACATCAAAATATAGAAAGAAGACAAGAGTTTATAGTGGTTCGACCTTTGAGGAGGTCTACGTCCACTCTTAAGAGAGAATTTTATTATCAACAAGTTGTTTACAAGGTAAGATCACTCATACATTCAACCAAACTTTCTCTCACACACATCCTTCCATTTGAATTGCTGAAAATGGTAGAGAAATATCTTGGACAGCGAGGAAATCTCCTTATTACCAAGCTTTTGCCATGGATCTTCGACCTTAAGCTCTATCATATATCATTTGTGGAAGCCATGATTCCATGCTCCATTGATCTTTGTTGGATTCTGAAGAATAGATGTTGGAATGCTTGAAGAAGTCCAAAAAGCAATTTGGCAGCACCTCCACGTGTTTCCAGAAAAAGCCCCCTTGAAATGGTGGAGGTAGAGCGCTATTTATAGGTGAAGGAGTGGCTGAGATCTTGAATTCAGGCTGCGGGTTGGTTTTTTCAGGTATTTACGAAGATGCCACTGCCAGCTGTAACCAGGTGTCGTGCCATTTCATGCATTTCGATCGACCAGGGAGCTCCGCTGGAAGGAAAGGCGACCAGGAAGCAGAAAGACGACCAGGAGGCTGAATAAATAAGGCGGACCGACCAGATGTTTTGGGAACTGGATGGCGCTACACTTTGGATATGCGGACCGACCAGGGATCTTTGTAGAATGGACCGACCCTGAGAGTTTGAAGCTAGTTGGAGCGACCAGATGCCCTCTATCTTTGGAGCGACCCGAAGCCTTATGTTTAGAGGAGAACGACCGGATGTCCTCTATCTTTGGAGCGGCCAGGTCAGCATGGAGATGAGAGCGACCAGAGGCCTTCCGTATCTGGAGCGACCAGGTCAGTATGGAGATGAGAGCGACCAGAAGCCTTCCGTATCTGGAGCGACCAGGTCAGTATGGAAATGAGAGCGACCAGAAGCCTTCCACATCTGAAGCGACCAAGTCAGCATGGAGATGAGAGAGACTAGAAGCCTTCCGTATCTGGAGCGACCAAGAATCTTTTGCCTTAGGAGCGACCAGGAATCTTTGTGCACTACGACCGATCCCTCTTGAGAATTACAGGACCGACCCCTTCTTTTAAATGTCCAGAACCGACCCGTACACAATTGTTGATAACGAATCGATCAGGTGGATAACATTTTGCCCCTCGGAGTTCCATAATTTTTTACGAAAAACTATGGACTTCGAAATATTGTACGATATATTAGTGGATCGATCAGGTTCAACGAGGGGTCGGTTTTGGATTTAATTTGCATGGGTCGGTATTTCTTCTTCAAGTGGATCCGGTCCAGATACTAACGGGCCAGACCGATCGGTTTGGCTGTATATATACTTCTTGGCCTCTTCGTATTCCTCACTTTTTCTAAGTCCGAAAATTTCTTATTTTAATGGCGGCAACCCTCTGACGAAAATTCTCTAATCTTCATTTTGTTCCACCAATTTAATCCGGGAAAACAATCTATCCACGACCACTCTCCCCGATTCTCTGTCAAGTGCTCGAATCTGCACCTCGTCGAAGCGTGGAAATTCAGTCCAAACTTCTTCAACTAGTTAATTTAATCGCAGGTATATGCTTCTATTTCTTTGTTAACTCGAGAATGATGAATGTAGGCTTTTTGAATTTTGCTGGAGTCTTCTAGGTTGAACCATATTCGGATCAGTTTTGGTGTATGATTGCAACTTGATTGTAGAACCCTTGAATTTGAAATCCTTTGTATATTGAAATGTTTGTCAATAATATAGAAACTAATTTGTTCGATTTGAATTTACGGATGATAATTTTGAAATAAAAACCCTTGCAATTCTTCTTTGATGATGGTCGCAATGTATTTGTGAAAATGTTTAAATGGCTTGCGCATGCATGATTTTCCACTTAAACCATTATTTTTCGACGTTTTCACTATGCATTCGCTTTAAACATTCATGGTCTCTTCCTGTTGTGTGACCGACTTTCATATTAATCGTAGAACGACCAACCCTATGATATTTTTACCGACCAAATAGGAGCTAATTTTGCGCGACCAAGTATTTACTCGTTTTAGAAGCGACCAGGTGCTTTACTAGTTTTGAGCGACCGGAGCTTGACTGGCTTGGAGCGACCAGGTGCTTTAGCTTGCCATGGCCGACCCTGCTCGAACTCACATGATATCCTTGTAATTTGTTCTTCAAACATACATGTTTGGTGATATGCTCATTCATCATAATTAACAAAAATGTCTGAACATTCTCTTCCTTTTACGTAGGATGCATCCAACACCCAGCAAGATGAAGAAACGCTTCGATCTGGACGAAGGGAATACTGGCCAGCCCCCAGTGACTTCTCCCGTGCTTGTTGCCCCCACCTATTCAGAGATTCAATCGATTATAAACAGGCCTCCTTATGCATTGAGGGCTTGCAATTCCAAGCTGGCTAAACGACTCCCTGATTGGGATTTGTATGGGATTTCCTGCTACTATGAGGTATCGCATGGTGATCGGCAGATAACATCCTACGATATCATGGTGGCTAAAACCAGACTGATTGGGCGCATGGAAGATACTCTGCGCCAATTCGAGAAGCAAATGGACTTGCTCAAAGACCATACTGCGAGGAAAATCCATGGCTGGCATGGTTTGTCTGAAGATCTTCAAAGACTTTACCGGGAGAGTCTTGATCGCATTGCCGCTCTGGAGGCTGATAAGGTTAAGCTGATCCGCGCTCTGAGGAACCGAGATGCTCTTGTTGCTGCTCTTCCAAAAGGGGACATTGAACTGGTGGGACCATCCAAAAGGAGATCTGTTGGTGATGCTTCTACATCTGGGTCCGTCCCGGTGAAGAGGAAGGTAGGACGCCCCAGGAAAACCCCGAAGGCATAGCTTGTTTCTTGATGACTTTTGGCTTGGTGGATTTTATGTCTAGACCGGTTGTATTAAGCGAGTCCCGGTCCTCGCGTTTAACTTCTATGCTTGTCTTATGTTGGTACACTGTGACCTTTATGACTGCGATGTAGGTTGACTTCTGTGTTTGAATGTGACATATCAATGCTCTGTGTTCTTGTACTTTGAACTTTGTCGTTACTTTTTTCTGCATATTCTGGTTTGTACACCGCACTTGCACATCTTTCTTTACACATTCTATTATCTATGGATTTTTCAATTATATATGGTTGTAATTATCCTCTAGCACGCGAAGAATCAAACAGTTACTTTCGGCTTTCTGATATGATATGCCCCCGTACCAATGGATTGTTTCAACCCTGATATAATGGCAATGAACTTAAGCATTATATGCTTTAAGTTGTAATCAGAATTTAAAAGCGTCTGTCATTGCACTGTGACATTTGGAGCTTTTTATTCTTCATACGAACTTTACATGTATTATTTGGAATTCCCCATTTTTTGCATTTAGGCGGGCTAGATATTGAGAAATAAGTGGACACCTCTTGAAGAGGTTTTTTACCCAATTTGTGACGTTATTTGGTTAGATATTTACTGACCTTTGCAGTCGATCGGGTGCCCCCGGAGAGGTCTTGGGTTAAGGACTCAGTTTGGTAATAACGTGGTCAGATTTGTACTGACTTTAAGTTATTTGACTGAGCACCCCCGGAGAGGTTTTGGGTTAAAGACTCGGTTTGGTAATAACGTGGTCAGATTTGTACTGACTTTAAGTTATGTGACTGAGCACCCCCGGAGAGGTTTTGGGTTAGAGACTCAGTTTGACAATAACGTGGTCAGATTTTGTCTGACTTTGAGTTATTTGACTGAGCACCCCCGAAGAGGTTTTGGGTTTAAAGACTCAGTTTGACAATAACGTGGTCAGATTTGTACTGACTTTAAGCTATTTGACTGAGCACCCCCGGAGAGGTTTTGGATTAAAGACTCAGTTTGGTAATAACGTGGTCAGATTTTTACTGACTTTAAGTTATTTGACTGAGCACCCTCGGAGAGGTTTTGGGTTAAAGACTCAGTTTGGTAATAATGTGGTCAGATTTGTACTGACTTTAAGTTATTTGACTGAGCACCCCCCGGAGAGGTTTTGGGTTAAAGACTCAGTTTGGTAATAACGTGGTCAGATTTGTACTGACTTTAAGTTATTTGACTGAGCACCCCCGGAGAGATTTTGGGTTAAAGACTCAGTTTGGTAATAACGTGGTCAGATTTGTACTGACTTTAAGTTATTTGACTGAGCACCCCCGGAGAGGTTTTGGGTTAAAGACTCAGTTTGGTAATAACGTGGTCAGATTTGTACTAACTTTAAGTTATTTGACTGAGCACCCCTGGAGAGGTTTTGGGTTAAAGACTCAGTTTGGTAATAACGTGGTCAGATTTGTACTGACTTTAAGTTATTTGACTGAGCACCCCCGGAGAGGTTTTGGGTTAAAGACTCAGTTTGGTAATAACATGGTCAGATTTGTACTGACTTTAAGTTATTTGACTGAGCACCCCCGGAGAGGTTTTGGGTTAAAGACTCAGTTTGGTAATAACGTGGTCAGATTTGTACTGACTTTAAGTTATTTGACTGAGCACCACTGGAGAGGTTTTGGGTTTAAAGACTCAGTTTGACAATAACGTGGTCAGATTTTGTCTGACGTTGAGTTATTTGACTGAGCACCCCCGGAGAGGTTTTGGGTTAAAGACCGTGTCTACCTAGTTCCATGGAGTGGGTATTGATTTTGTTGGACCTTTGAGTTGATCGAGATGCCTCGGTTATAAATCCGTAACCCTAGGTCGATCCTCTCGAATGATACTCCTTTGGTGGAATTATAGCGAGTCTTCTTTGATTTTACTCCATTGGTTTCTCCCGCTGATTGGCCTTGGTATTTTGTTCTTCTTTTTTATTTTATGGAGACATTCCTCACTTACCGTATTTCGACGGGAGTGCTTTATGGATCCATGTGCTTAATTTGTCCTTTTGGACTATGCTATGAACTAACACCAGGCTTTCATCGGGGAAAGAACCAGCGAATTTTTCCTTTTAATTATGTCCTATATTCAGAAATCATAACTGAACATCTTTGAGTATATAATCAAAGGTATGCGATGTATAATTTAGACAGGAGTCAAAAGAGTTATTTGAAATAACGCCGGAGGTGATCACTGTTCCAGGCCCTTGGGACTTATATTCCGTCTATAGTCCTGAGCTTAAAGGTGCCGTCGAGGAGCTTTTGATCGATGACAAATGGACCTTCCCAGTTGGGGCCAAAAACTCTTGTTGCGGTCATGATCTTCTTTAACACTAAGTCTCCCACTTCGAATGTTCTATGCCTGACCTTTTGATTGAAGTGTCGGGCAATTCTCCTTTGATGGGCGACTATCCTAAGCTCCGATTCAGTCCTTTTTTCTTCGAGTAAATCGAGGGCTTCAAGCTGCAACTTTTCATTCTCTTTCTGGTTAAAGTGAATTCTGCGGTGAGTAGGAACCTCTAACTCCACAGGTATCATTGCTTCCGATCCAAATGCCAGAGAGAATGGAGTATGCCCCGTCGCAGTTTTATAAGTCGTACGGTAAGCCCATAGTGCAAGCGGCAGTTCTTCAATCCAGTTACCCTTAGCTTTCTCGAGACGCTTCTTAATGGTGGATTTCAGGATTTTGTTGATTGCTTCAACTTTCCCGTTGGCCTGCGGGTGGGCAACTGCTGCGAAGCTTTTCTGGATGTGATATTTGTCGCAAAAGTCTTTGAACTCGTTGCTTTCAAATTACGTGCCATTGTCGGTGATGATCGTCTGCGGAATTCCAAATCTGCATATGATGTTTTTCAAAACAAAATTGATCACTTTTCTTGATGTGATGGTTGCCAGTGGCTCAGCTTCCGCACATTTAGTGAAATAGTCCACAGCAACTATGGCGTACTTGAAACCGGATTTTGCAGTAGGTAATATTCCAATCAAATCTATGCCCCAGACAGCGAATGGCCAAGGACTCAACATTTGTGTCAACTCAGTCGATGGAGCTCTCGGAATCTTTGCAAATTTCTGGCATTGGTCACATTTTTTAGCAAAGATCATAGAGTCGAGATTTACCTCTGGCCAGAAGTAGCCATATCGAAGAACTTTTTTGGCTAGAGTTTGTCCACCACAATCTCCTCCATGTAATTCTGTCAGGATTGCTTTGGATTCCTCCTTTGTTACACATCGTAGCAAAGGTGTTGAATATCCTCTCCTGTATAAGTGACCATCCTAAACGAGATACAAACGGGACTTTCGGAGCAACTTCTTGAGATCCTTCGGGTTTTCAGGAAGTGTCCCATGGAGTATATAATTCTTGATGGGGGTCATCCACGGGTATGGCTCGTCAGCTGTCTCCATAACCCAATCTATATCAGATTCTTCAACACTGGAACTAGATAAAACTTCAACTGGAACTAGGCCGAAGATTTGAGGATCTCCGGTACTAGCCAGCTTTGATAAAGAATCGGCTTTCCAATTTTCTCCTCTAGGGATATGAGAGATAGAATAGTACTCTAGATTGTCAAGAAACTCTTTGACTTTGCGTAGATACGTTGGAAGATTTCCGCTCTTGGTCTCAAATTCACCTTTGATTTGAGAAACCATCAACTGTGAATCGCTGAAGATCAACAAACTCCTCGGGCTTAACTCTTTCGCAACTCTCAATCCTCCGAGCAAAGCTTCATACTCGGCCTCGTTATTTGTGACTGGGAATTCGAATCGTAGAGCACAGCATATCTGTCGTCCTTCTGGAGTTTCAAACACGATTCCTGCCCCAGCACAGTATTCATTCCTAGCACCATCAACGAAAAGCTTCCATCTGGCGACCAACTCACTGGTTTCTTCCATTTCCTCTCCTCTATCAGTGAACTCGGCAATAAAATCAGCTAGGGCGTGCCCATTTATTGCTTTCCTGGGGTGATAAGTGACATCGTACTGACTGAGCTCAATATTCCATTTTAGTGATCTCCCTGAGGTTTCCGGACGGAACAACACTTGTTTCAAAGGTTGATCTGTAAGGACCTTGATAGAGTGAGATTGGAAATAAGGCCTGAGCTTCTGTGATGCAATACGCAAAGCATATGCAAGCTTTTCGATCTTCGGATAATTCATCTCTGCTTCGGTAAAACTTTTGCTGACGTAGTATACCGGCCACTGAATTTTATTTTCTTCCCTGACGAGGGTTGCGCTTAGAGCATGGGATGATACTGCAAGATATAGGAACAAGCTTTCTCCATCTTTTGGTTTTGACAGCATCGGAGGTGATTCCATGTGCTTGATAAGATCCTCAAATGCTTGCTGGCATTCAGGAGTCCACTGAAAATTCTTCCTTTCCTTTTTCAATGCATCAAAGAGGGGAATGCACCTGTCCGTCTCCTTTGAAATGAAGCGCCTTAAAGCTGCCACCTTGCCATTCAAACTTTGGAGTTCCTTTTTAGTCCGCGGAGATCGCATTTCTCGCAAGGCAGCCACTTGTGCTGGGTTTGCTTCAATGCCCCGGGCGTTGACCATGAAGCCAAGAAACTTTTCTGAAGCTACACCAAATGAACATTTGAGTGGATTTAGCTTCATGCGGTATCGCCTTAGGATTTGAAACATTTCGTCAAGGTCTTCCATATGACTTTTTGCTTCCTTGGATTTTACCAACATGTCATCAACATAGACCTCCATGGTTTTTCCAATTTGCCCTTTGAACATCGTATTCACCAGACGTTGATACGTGGCACCTGCATTTTTCAAACCAAAAGGCATTACCTTATAACAATACAAACCGCGATCAGTTATGAAACTGGTACTATCCTGGTCTGGCTCATGCATCGTGATCTGATTGTAGCCTGAATATGCGTCCATGAAAGACAACAGTTCATGCCCCGCCGTTGCATCGACAAGCTGATCAATTCGAGGTAGGGGGAAACTGTCTTTTGGGCATGCTTTGTTTAGATCTATATAATCAACACACACCCGCCATTTGCCGTTTGACTTTTTTACAAGAACTGGGTTGGACACCCATTTATGATAGGTGGACTCGCGAATGAAGCTGTTCTTTAATAGCCTATCCACTTCATCCTCCAAAGCCTTAGACCTCTCAGGGCCTTGCATCCGTCTTTTCTGTTTCACAAGATGTATGCTAGGATCAATGTTCAGCTTATGCACAATCACTTCCGGAGATATTCCACACGTATCTGAATGGTTCCAAGCAAAGACATCCAAATTCGTCTTTAGAAAAACAATCAATTCTTTTCGCAGCAAAGGATCCAACTGAGAGCCTATCTTTACCACCTTATCTGGATCGTTATCATGGACCTGTATAGAAATGGTAGCTTTAGCCGGTGCTGCCCTTTCCTCCCCTGCACTGGTTTTTCGCGGATCCATATCCTCTTGCATGTCGTTGTATTCTCCAGCACAGGGAGAGGTCATTAATTGCTATAAGGGGGCTTCATGGATGCAGAGAGGAGTCTCCACATCCTTCTTGATGTCATACTTGCGAGCTTCAATCAACTCTGCCATATAGCAGTCTCTCGACTCTTGAGGATCTCCTTTGATTACTCCCACTCCGTTTGCAGTTGGGAACTTCATCGTCAAACACCACGGAGCAAGAGCTATCTTGAAAGCAGCTAGTGCTGGTCTTCCCAAAAATGCATTATACCCTGACAACGAGTCAATTATCACAAAAGACTGCATCATGGAAACTTGCTTCTTCCCCTCACCAAGCTCTACGAGGAGATCGATTACACCAATAGGCTGAGTTGGTACACCAGTGAAACCGTGTATTTTATTTTTACTTGCTCGCACATTATCCATGGACAATCCCATTTTAGAGAAAGTATTGTAAAACAGGACATTTACAGATGCCCCATTATCAATCAGTACCTTCTTCACTATTGCTGGACCCAAGCCAATAGTGATCACCATTGGGTCAATGGTTGGAGTCAATATTCCACTGGAATCCCGATCTCGGAATACTACATCTTCCCATGATGTTTTTGGTATTTTCCAACGAAGTGAGTTACTGCAAACTTCAAATCCATTTTCTTTTGAAGCACTGCCTAGTTCATTTGTATACCTGACAATATCCTCCCAGGTATCTCCTGCAGGATGAGGTCCACCACTGATTGTGTTGATAACAGGTCGAGAACCATTTGCAGGTGTTCTTCCGTCTTGACTTGGATGAATCTGCTGCCCTTGAGTTGGCTCAGTATCCGATGAACGTTTCACGTACTCCTGAAGACGGTTCTTTCTTATCAACTCTTCAATTAGATTCCTCAAGTGCTGACACTCATTTGTGTCATGACCTGGTCGATTATGAAATCGGCAAAACCTCCCTGAATTTGCAGCTTCTTCGAACACCTTTATTGGTTTCGGGCTCGGATAATCCTCCGTAGCTTTAGTTGCCATGTATATGTGCTCAAGCGTATCATTCAACGGAGTAAAGTCCGTAGGCTTGAAGAAGCGTCGCTTTTTAAAATCCTTATCGTTCTTGGCATCATTACCGTTTCCTCTTTTTTTGCCCCCTACCTGAATTTATCTGATCGGTTTTTGTAGAAGCTTCTTTTTTCTCCAGAACCACATTAGTTTTGGTCTTGCCAACAGAGTAAATGGGATCATCTTCAAGACTCATGTATTCCTCGGCTTTGTCATAGAATTTCTCTAATGTGTTGGGCTTTTTTCTCTTTAACCACCTTCCAAATTCAGAATGTTTATCTATGCTCTCCTTCAAGGCCATTAGAATTAGCCTTGGCTCGTGGGTCCCTACTTCAGCAGCGGCAGCATTAAAACGACTTAGAAAAGATCTAATCGTTTCACCCGGGGCCTGTTCCAACTCGTTGAGGGACATAATATCTCTAACCTTCGTTGTTTGGAGGCGGAATTGGTCTTGAAAACATCTTGCTAGTGTGAAAAAATTATCAATAGATCTGCGAGGCAATTTAGTGAACCATAATGATGTTACTCCTTCCAAGTACACTGGAAAGTACAAACACTTAAGCTCGTCGGTTGCTTGGGCCCCATCCATGTGTTGGTCGTATCGAAACAAAAACACATTGGGGTCGCCTGTCCCATTGTATGCTTGGATTGTAGGTGGCTTGAATTTCCGTGGGAAGGTTGCCTTTTTGATTCTCTCAGTGAGAGGGGTTTTTGATGGCGCGAACTCCCATTCAGCCTCATTATCATTTCGGGATTTTCTTTCTTTCATAAGACGTTAGACCATTTTCAGGAGGCGTTCCTTCTCGTGGAGGCTATCTGCGGGGCGGACGCTTTTGTCTTGACCGATAGCTTGCTTAAGCAAACCATCACGGTCATGACTCCGGGGTCCTGGTCTTTCATCATTAGAAAGTGCCCCCTTGGCAGAATTGGCCGCTTGACGAGAAGTGATCCTCGCGTTATGGTTCCGATCAACATGCTTCGAGTTCTCATGCTTTCCTTTATTAGGATCGGAGATCTGTTGGATAGATTTTTATCGGTTCGGACTAGAGGAAGAAGAACCGGTACCCTCTGCCTGAGCAGGCTTTATGGCTACCTTTGCCGTAGCGGCTTGAAGAGCGAAGAGTGAATCTAGCCTTGTCATTATGGCTTTGCTAGCTATTTCCTGCTGTTGTGTCAGACCAGCGATAGCTTGATCAAGCTCGCCTCTTGTGACATTCACGCCTCCATTTGATGTTTCGCCTACTTCAAGCCGGTTAACAGCAGGGGTTTCATCTCGGTTTCCCTCATTAGATGCTCTAGCCCTTGCTTCCTTATTTGCTTTTGGCGCCATTATTTCAGAAAGCAGCTTGAACTTTGAGGATAGTTCGTCAGGAGGCCCAACTCGTATATTCGAGTGGCCTATTTTGAGACTAGGCTTAAAAGCTCCACTAGGCTTAAAAGCTCCAAGATCTTCACCATATACTTGATGTCAGAAAGTAGATCGGCCCCACGGTGGGCACCTAATTGTTTACACCAAAATTTGGCAAAACAACCAAAGTATTTCTTAACGCGTTACCTAATCGGAGGCGAGATGCTTAGGAAGCATGTCACCTTTTCAAAGGCAAGACGTAAGAATACCTTTTTTACTATGTGAGGCCATATCTAATACATGAAAACATCAAAATATAGAAAGAAGACAAGAGTTTATAGTGGTTCGACCTTTGAGGAGGTCTACGTCCACTCTTAAGAGAGAATTTTATTATCAACAAGTTGTTTACAATGTAAGATCACTCATACATTCAACCAAACTTTCTCTCACACACATCCTTCCATTTGAATTGCTGAAAATGGTAGAAAAATATCTTGGACAGCGAGGAAATCTCCTTATTACCAAGCTTTTGCCATGGATCTTCGACCTTAAGCTCTATCATATATCATTTGTGGAAGCCATGATTCCATGCTCCATTGATCTTTGTTGGATTCTGAAGAATAGATGTTGGAATGCTTGAAGAAGTCCAAAAAGCAATTTGGCAGCACTTCCACGTGTTTCCAGAAAAAGTCCCCTTGAAATGGTGGAGGTAGGGCGCTATTTATAGGTGAAGGAGTGACTGAGATCTTGAATTCAGGCTGCAGGTCGGTTTTTTCAGGTATTTACGAAGATGCCACTGCCAGCTGTTACCAGCTGTCGTGCCATTTCATGCATTTCGATCGACCAGGGAGCTCCGCTGGAGGGAAAGGCGACCAGGAAGCAGAAAGACGACCAGGAGGCTGAATAAATAAGGCGGACCGACCAGATGTTGTGGGAACTGGATGGCGCTACACTTTGGATATACGGACCGACCAGGGATCTTTGTAGAATGGACCGACCCTGAGAGTTTGAAGCTAGTTGGAGCGACCAGATGCCCTCTATCTTTGGAGCGACCCGAAGCCTTATGTTTATAGGAGAACGACCGGATGTCCTCTATCTTTGGAGCGACCAGGTCAGCATGGAGATGAGAGCGACCAGAGATCTTCCGTATCTGGAGCGACCAGGTCAGTATGGAGATGAGAGCGACCAGAAGCCTTCCACATCTGAAGCGACCAAGTCAGCATGGAGATGAGAGCGACCAGAAGCCTTCCGTATCTGGAGCGACCAGGTCAGTATGGAAATGAGAGCGACCAGAAGCCTTCCACATCTGAAGCGACCAAGTCAGCATGGAGATGAGAGCGACCAGAAGCCTTCCGCATCTGGAGCGACAAAGAATCTTTTGCCTTTGGAGCGACCAGGAATCTTTGTGCACTACGACCGATCCCTCTTGAGAATTACAGGACCGACCCCTTCTTTTAAATGTCCAGAACCGACCTGTACACAATTGTTGATAACGAATCGATCAGGTGGATAACAGATCTAGAGGTGGTGAACTGGACCTGCGAATTGACGAGATCGCATTAGGCACTTCATTAGCAAGGGCGATAAACATGGATCAGATGTTGAAAGCGCTTAAAGATTCTTGGTTGGTTAGTTCATTTGGAAGGTAATGTATTTTCTGGATGGTCTTGGTAATACTACTTATGACTTAGCAACATATTTTAGCTTCGGAGGTTTACAAACTTTACCTTCCAAATTCTGTCATCGGTATACCCATGTAAAGGATCAAGATTTCCTCTAACTATGCCGTCAAATATGGTTAGGTCTTGTGGGATAATCCAAAGTCTTGATCTCAAATCGTGAAGACTATGCAAATGTCAACATCATCGATTAGTATTGTACCCTCATTTTGTTGGACTAATCTGAAAAGGGCATGTGTAGTTTTTGATTTTCCACTAGCGGTTTGTCCAACAACACCGACTTGTAATTGTTGAAATTTCTGAATATATCTTTATATGAAATCAATTTGCAGAGAAAGGAAGATAACCACTTAAACATCATGTTAAGGCTGGTGTGCGTCTGAAGCTGACGTGGATTAGGCAGTTCTGGGTAGAATGAAGCATACTTCTTGATTGCTGCAGTGGATGGAGGCACATTCTTTGTAAGTGTAAGACTGCATCAGATTCAGACAACGATATTGGTAAATCTATTTGCTATTTTTTGGAACTTGAGAAACTTTTGAGTTGAGTTGTTTTCGATAACTTGCGATTATGATCTACATTCAACATTTCTAATTAAGTTAATTAGTTCAGTTTCGAACTACATTGTTTGGTGATAAAATACTTGTTGATATGTATTGATTGAAACAGAATGTTTGGTACATTGCTTGGGAATAAACGATGCTTTGATGGTTCTTTCCTTAAACTGAATGATATAGTGATTATTGAGATAATATTAGATTTTTAGGAAATATGATGATATTCCTAGATGGTTGTTTCACTCACTTTTGGTTATTACAATTATAGTTTATCATGTCATGTGTATTTTTGTGAAGCATCAAGTTCAGTTCCATGTTGGGGCTTACTCTTTGTGTGTGCCATGGCTTTTCGTTTCACCATGCCTATCATTATCATTACTGCAACCACAAATTAGACAATTTCTTTCTTCAAATTACTTTTCACCATGCCTGTATTTACATATATTTTTAATGTCATAAGCTTATGCAAGCTGTGATGAATAGGATGATGAGTTAACTGGCGATACATCGTCTGTGGATGTCTCATCGAGGAAAAACTTGCCGGTTTGGTTGATATTCGCAAAGGTCTTTTGAACAAACCTGTATACTACCTTGCACTGTTTTTCTGTAGATAGTAGTGTAATCAGTTAGAAGGTTAGAGTTTTTGGGAGAATATATTTGTGTATTTAAATTTTTCAAAGGCATGGGAACTACGCGAAGAAGGGAGATTGAAAGAGATAGTGGATTCAAGTCTAGAAGGATACCCCGAAGAAGAAGTATTAAGATATGCAAAAGTTGCACTCTTCTGCGCACAAGCAGCAACTCAAAGAAGACCCTCAATGGCCCAGGTTTATTCTCTTGTTATAGTATATGTACGATAGAGTAGAAATATGAATAAAAAATATTCTATTCGACAAAATGTGTTGTGTGAAAGAAGATATTGTTATACATGAATGGTGTATGAAAATTGTAGAAACTTTTATTGTGGTTGTTTGTACTATTAAAACTTAGTTAAAAATAAATTTTTATTTGTTTATTTCATTCTGCGATATAAACTATTACTAAAACATATATATTTAATATGTAATATCTATAAGTTGTAATATATTTTTTACAGATTCCTGAATCTATTGCAACGGACATATACTGTTGCAAAATGGTCTGTTGCAACAGCAAAAGCCTGTTGCAAAAAAGTATATCGCAACGTTTTATTGCAACAAGCAGAAAATGTTGCAGACTTTTAGCAACTTCGGCTATACCAACAGGCCCGGGCCTGTTGCAACTGGTTTACTGCAACAGATATTGCATGTTGCAAAAAATGTTTTTTGTTGTAGTGGAGCTTGTTGGAGTTATTTTGTTGGTACATTCAATTTATATGTGAATCGATAACTATGTTGGAATTAAAAATAGCGACGTTGTGCAAACACT
Organism: Allium sativum; assembly: GCA_030737875.1. Taxonomy (NCBI): domain Eukaryota; kingdom Viridiplantae; phylum Streptophyta; class Magnoliopsida; order Asparagales; family Amaryllidaceae; genus Allium; species Allium sativum. The sequence goes on from CM060911.1 coordinate 186,846,610, forward strand.
GTTTTCGACAAAATTAATTTTGTTGGGAACGGAACGTCAAGACGTATCGGATTATTTATTTTTGTTGAATTTGGACATGGTGTGTGACGATGCGTACAATTAGTGATAATGTAAATAGCGGTATGAATGTTGTTTAACCCTGTATGAAATATATAACCGCTAAGGAACTAAGCAACAAACATCAGGCTACCCTAAAACTATATGCAGACCCAATAATGAAACTTCCCAAGTTCGCACATGCATTTTGAAAGGGGAATGACAACCGTATACACCTACCTACACATAGTACCATTATCTATTATCTTTTCGTGGATGTGAACAGGGACGGATCTATGTGGAGGGTTACCTGGGCTACAGCCCGGGTCCTCTTTCTCAAAATTAAACACTATGTATTAGTTCAATATTGCCATGTTCGATTGGAGCTTTAAATTCCAGTCATTTTAGTTCAATACTGCCAGATGCTAATATGAAACTACTATAAATTGAGTTTCAACTTTTAATCCTTTTGAATATAATTGATTTGAAGATCTTGGTGTATTTTTCTCTGTTCTTTTTCATCTTTTTTATTTAGTCTTTTTTATTTAGCCCAGGTCCGAGTAGAATCCTGGTTCCGTCCCTGGATGTGAATGCCTTCCCGGATTATAGCTTTATTAGTATTGACAATAAATACATGAATAGTGTCCTCATTGAACTTCCTGTCATTACCTTTACTTTTCTCTGAAAATAGCTTAGAACTATGGCCGTATGTATTTTCAATATAAATATTACCATGCTTGACAGTCAACAACTTGCTAGGCATTCATGTCCTGCGTGATAATACTCTCTAGGACCATCATAAACATAAGTATAAAAATATTGATAAGGAGTGGTCTTTTGAAGCTAAAACATGACTATACCGCCATGTATTCTAGTTATGATCAATTGCACTTCTCACATACAAGAACAGAATTGAACGTAAAGGAGTAATACAATTATACAAATCAACATGCTAAATTATTGGACTGTATAAAAATGGTTTATAGAAATAAAAATTCACCACTGTCATTCTCCAGCCTACACTGTTTATTATTAATTACCTTGTAGCCACCTACCGACACAACCCATCAGAAATGAAAACTGATGTCTCTTCTTTTCAAACAATCCCTACATACTGTGTTTAATTTTCGTACATACATTTCAGTTGCAATCCTATTATCCCCTACCTTACAGCATATATCCCCTACCATCTGGTGAAAGAATATGAAATGAAAATACACTACGCTCTCTCCAGTCCATCCATTCGAGCCTACTCAATTTTTTTCTCTTATTTCTTTTCTAACAGCCTATCCTGCAAATTCCGACACTGTATTATCTTTTCAGTAAGCTCCTTCAGCACGTCCAAATCTCTGACATGAAAATACACTGAGCTAAAACTACACCACTGCATCTCTAGCACCTAAACCACAGGGCTAACGTCTGTAAGAATTGACGCTATCCTTACCCTATTCCTTTCGCGTATATAAATACCGTGATATCTTTCCATTATAGTTCCAGTAAACCAAAATGGAAAAAAATGAAAAAAAAGAAACATTTGAAACCATTCGCAGAGGCATTCGAGGGGAACAGTGTTGACTGTATGGGTTAGCCGGAGTTCCGGTGATGGAGTGAGGACGCGGCGAGAAGAAATATGGTGTCATGGACCGGTGGTGGTTGCGTTTAGGCAAGTGGTAGATGGGAAGAGGATCGAACAGCACGAGGGTGGAGAACTGGCTAATGCATGTTGGAAATATTTGACCTATTGGGGTCATATATGCTAATGTATTGGCTATGTTATGACTAAATCCGAATACGTGATCTAGTTTGAAATAAATATTTGAGGACTTTTAGGGTATAATTATCATGTAATATAATAATGTGTGGATACCGAAGTAATCATTTTTAGTTTGTTGAAGAGCCGAACTAAAAATATCACACTACTATATATATATATATATATATAGTTATATATATATATATATATATATATATATATATATATATATATATATATATATATATATAGTTATATATATATATAGTTATGGTTATGGTCCCCGAATTACACAAGTTATCAGAGTGTTCTCTTACCTCTTCTATAGAGACATATTTACAGATCTGAGCTTGTGTCAATTTGGAAGATCAAAACTCAACCTCATTCTACGTATCAGCAAACACCGATGGATTCAGGTATGGCTTCCGCTGATCTATTTGATCTTATTTAGTTTATTCTCGATTGAATCAATATGGTTATATTCAGATCCTTAGCGAATTATTTTTTCAGAGCCAACCATTATTGATTCTTTTGGGAAAATTTTGATTTTTTGTTTAATCATATATACATATGATGAGTTTATCAAAGTTTGATACGTGTTTTGCCATCTTACAACAAATTTGTGTATTTGTCTCTTTTCATACGGCTCCTTCTCTGTTTGCTGAAATTTTATCAAAACTGATTAAAAAAAAAAGTTTTTTTTATTTTAATTCAGTGCAACGATTTGGTCCAGCATGTATTATCTTAATGATATAATTATAACCTGCATGCAATTTAAGGACATGATTAGATTCCCATTAAAGTTTGCTGTAACATGTCATCCCATTTTTTTATACTATTTTTTTTTTGTGATATCATGCCCAATATGCATTTTTTGGATCTGTATTTGTGTTAAAGTTGTTAGCTATGGATCCAACATGTCTCATACTAATATGAAATAGTTTGCTGTAGTGACTTTTCAGTAAGGACGTGTTGAATTCATGCTAATATATGTTGCATGTTGAAACTTGAACGTAAGTATTATATTGCTGGCCTTAGATTCATCATAAATCTTATGTTACATTACTTGTATGATATTATTCAGTTAATTAATGGCATGTTAAAGTTACTGCATGTTATATTTGAATAGCTCTTATCTGTTTTTTTTTTTTTTTTTTTTTTTTTACCAAGTCTTGAACCGTATTAAATGGACTAAGATTCGGTGGTTTTGTAAGCTAACTCTTTTTTTTTTTTTTGGATCTGGGAACGGAACTGATTCTAGTTTTGTTTTTTTTTTAAATAAAATAAAATTAATTGGATGTGTTGTTATCATGTTATGCGGATATACTACAAACCAGTACTCTGACATGTATTAATTTATTTGGTGACTCATTGTATTGAATCCAATACATCATTAATACAAATATTTTTATTATTTGACCTGTTCAAGATTCAAAGACTTGGCTATCCATACATTATGGATATTATTTCGGATTCCTTTTCACTGTTGTTGGCATAAGCTAATTTTCTGTGAACTGACTTTAGAGTTTTATTGGTTTTTAACCATCATTTCAGTTTAATTTTTTTATCTGTCATGTGAGTTAAGATGCAAACAAATTCAAAAAAAAAAATTGTGTCTCTTTACAGCTGTAAATATTTTATATTAGTAGTGAATTAACTTTAAAATAATATGTCACCAAAGTGACCTCTATATTTTGGTGGCTCATGAAAATGTTTAATATTTGTGTGTAGTTATTCATGCGAATATTAGTCGGCCCAAAGGAAGGCTAATGTTTGGCGAATCACTTACACATGTGTGATGACAAATACGTGACAATTATAAAGATTTAAGAGTGAATAATTAATCGGCCCAAAGTAATGTTGTTATTCGACTTTTATTTATTGTCAATATTTGATCGTTGCAACAAGAGTATCACTTGCAATTAATATTACTGTCCAAAGACTTGATATTAATGTTGTACTAGATATCTTGAAAAAGAGAACTACCAATTATTTGAATTTACTACTGTTGGTTTATAATGTAAGCATACTTAATTGATTCTTTTATTGATTACAGTTAATATGACTACGGTATCTGCCAATCTTAACAATATTCCTATTCTGACTGGAACAAACTTCAAGGATTGGAAAGAGAACATATTGCTTGTTTTTTGCTGCATGGATCTTGACCTTGCACTTAGGATGGACACACCTACCCCTCTTGCGGATGAAAGTTCTTCCGATGCTATAAAGAACTTTGAGAGGTGGGATCGTTCAAACCGCATGAGTCTAATGATCATAAAACGCGGCATTCCGGAGGCATTTAGGGGTGCGGTGTCTGAAAAGATAACCAACGCCAAAGATTTCCTTGCTGAGATTGAAAAACGTTTTGCCAAAAACGATAAGGCAGAGACAAGCACGCTTTTGCAGCGCTTGATCTCCATGAAGTATTAAAGCAAAGGAAACGTAAGGGAGTACATTATGGAAATGTCAAATGTTGCTTCAAAACTTAAGGCACTTAAGCTAGAGCTTTCAGATGATTTGCTCGTGCATTTGATATTGATCTCTCTTCCTTCACAGTATAACCAGTTCAAAATCAATTATAACTGTCAGAAGGAGAAATGGACTCTTAATGAGCTCATTTCATACTGTGTACAAGAAGAAGAGAGGTTGAAGCATGATAAGACTGAAAGTGCTCATTTGGCCTATACCCCTAAGGGAAAAGACAAAAAGAGAAAGAAGGATAATGAAGCTGCTAAGGGTCCGACAGAAAAGAAACAACAAAAGGAAACTGATGGTTGTTTCTTTTGTAAAAAAGCTGGACATTTGAAGAAAGATTGTGCCAAATATCACGCTTGGCGTGTTAAGAAAGGTATGTCTTTTGCTTTGGTCTGTTCTGAAGTAAATTTAGCTACGGTACCTAAAAACACTTGGTGGATAGATTCCGGTGCGTCTACTCACATAAGTGTTTCTATGCAGGGCTGCCTGAGCTACCGAAATCCAACTGATGCTGAAAGATACATCTATGTGGGTGATGGAAAATCGGTTCAAGTGCAGGCTATTGGGCATTTTAAGTTGTTATTATTAGGAACTCAGTTTTATTTGGATTTATTTGATACTTTTGTTATACCGTCATTTAGACGGAATTTGGTTTCTATTTCTAAATTGGACAAATCTGGTTATTCTTGTTCATTTGGGAATGGTATTTTTAGTTTATCAATAAATTCAACGCTTGTTGGAACTGGTTCTCTTAATGATTGTGATAACTTATATATGCTTGATGTTAATTCATCTTATAATGAAGCCTTGCATTTGGAATTACATGGTACTAAAAGGAAAGCTAATAAAGAAAATTCAACCGCATTATGGCACAAGCGCTTAGGTCATATATCTAAAGCTAGAATTCAAAAGCTTGTGTCAGATGGCATTTTGCAATCCCTCGATTTTTCAGACTTTGATGTTTGTATAGAGTGTATCAAGGGAAAATAGACCAAACATAAGAAAATAGGTGCCAATAGAGCAACCAATTTCTTAGAATTGATACATACAGACATTTGTGGGCCATTTCCTAAGGCATCATGGAATGGTCAACAATATTTTATCACATTCATAGACGACTATTCAAGATATGGCTACTTATATCTTATACATGATAAATCGGAATCCTTGGACATGTTCAAGAAATTTAAGTTAGAGGTTGAGAACCAACTCAACAAAAGAATAAAAAATGTCAGATCTAACCGTGGCGGTGAATATTACGGTAAATCTGACGGATCAGGTGAACAATGCCAAGGACCGTTTGCCCACTTCCTAGAGGAATGCGGAATAGTCCCACAATACACAATGTCAGGTTCACCTAGCATGAATGGTGTTGCTGAAAGACGAAACCGAACCCTTAAAGATATGGTAAGGAGTATGATTTGTCATTCTACCTTACCAAAATCACTATGGGGAGAAGCATTAAACACGGCAGTTTATATCATTAATAGGGTACACACTAAAGCAGCTGCCAAAACACCTTATGAGCTTTGGACAGGCAAACAGCCCACTCTTAAGCATTTTCATAATTGGGGATGTCCAGCTGAGGCAAGGCCTTATAGGCCCAATGAAAGAAAATTGGACTCTAAAACAGTGAGCAGCTACTTTATTGGTTATTCTGAGCGATCTAGGGGCTATAAATTTTATGATCCCACACTAAGGAAAATTTTTGAGATGGGAAATGCAATATTTTTTGAAGATGTAGAGTTTGGGGGGAGAAATAAAGTAAGGAACATTGCTTTTGAGGAGGAATCATCATCTGTGATATCCACTAAGGTTACTTCTTCAGATGATATGACGGTTATCGTGCCTGTCGTTGATCAAGAAGTAAATATGGAACCACAACAAGACAATGTTGAAGAAAATCCCTTTCAAGTTGAAGACAATGTTCTACAAGAACAAACTCAACAACCTCAACAAGAATTACCATTAAGAAGATCCACTAGAGATAGAAGAAGTGCCATTCCGGATGATTATGCGGTATTTCTTCAAGAATTAGAGGAACATAATGGATTGGTGGAAGATGATCCTATCAACTTACACCAAGCCTTGCAAGATATTAATTCTCAAAAGTGGATTGAGGCTATGAATGAAGAGTATAAATCCATGCAAGACAATAAAGTTTGGGACCTTGTCTCTTTGCCTGAAGGTGCAAAACCCATTGGTTGTAAATGGATATTTAAAACCAAAAGGGATGCAGAAGGTAAAGTATAAAGGTATAAGGCACGTCTTGTAGCAAAAGGTTTTACTCAAAAGGAAGGCATCGATTTTAAAGAGACTTTCTCTCCGGTTTCATCGAAAGACTCTTTTAGAATTATTTTGGCACTTGTTGCACATTTTGACCTTGAGTTACATCAAATGGATGTGAAGACTGCTTTTCTCAATGGAGACATTGAGGAAACAATTTATATGGTGCAACTAGAAAACTTTGTGGTCGGAGATCCAAAGAATATGGTTTGCAAATTAAAGAAATACATTTATGGACTCAAACAGGCATCTCGTCAGTGGTACTACAAATTTCATGTAATTACCTCATTTGGTTTCGAGGCGAACATTATTGACAACTGTGTGTATCACAAGTTCTGTGGGAGTAAATTTGCATTCTTGATTTTATATGTTGATGACATATTGCTAGCGAGCAATGACTTACATACATTGCATGAAACCAAGAGATTTCTTTCAAATAACTTTAAAATGAAAGATCTTGGCGAAGCTTCTTTTGTATTAGGAATCCCAATACACCGTGACCGTTCACGTGGTATTCTTGGATTATCACAAAAGAGCTATATAGAAAAGGTGCTTGAAAGGTTTGGAATGCTAGATTGCAAAGTAGGAGATACCCCTATCGCTAAAGGAGACAAATTTTGTCTCAAACAATGCCCTAATAACATCCTTGAAGTTAAGGAAATGCAGAAAATTCCTTATGCATCCATCGTAGGGAGTTTGATGTATGCTCAAGTGTGTACGCGTTCGGATATTGCGTACATCGTAGGAGTGTTGGGTAGATATCTTAGTAATCCTGGAATGGATCACTGGAAAGTAGCAAAAAAGGTTATGAGGTATCTTAAGAGAACAAAGGACTATATGCTTACATACAGAAGATCAGATCAGTTGGAGATCATTGGGTATTCTGATTCTGACTTTGCTGGATGCCCAGATAGTAGAAAATCCACTTCAGGATATATATTTCTACTAATTGGGGGAGCCATATCATGGAAGAGTGTTAAGCAATCACTCATAGCTTCTTCCACCATGGAAGCAGAGTTTGTGGCTTGTTACGAGGCATCTAATCATGGGAAATGGCTACGAAATTGTCACAGGGCTACGCATTATCGATAGTATTAAAAGACCATTAAAGTTATATTGTGACAACAAATCAGCAGTATTATATTCCAATAACAACAGAAGCTCAAGCAAGTCAAATTATATTGACATCAAGTTTCTCGTTGTGAAGGAGAGAGTGCAGAATGGTTTAATATCCATAGAGCATATTGGGACAAATTCCATGTTGGCGGATCCGCTTACAAAAGGATTACCACCCAAGGTCTTTCATGAGCATATTGCTAAAATGGGTATATCTTTTATTTAAGGATTTTTTGGTTCAGGGGGAGTTTGTAATAAGTTAGTTTTATGATGTTGCTCTATAATTTGGTTATGGACATACTTTAGTTTTTCTGATCAGAAATAAAAGTCATTTTTCTTTTGCACTCCATTTGTTCATATATATTGAACATTTTGATCTCAATAAAGTAAAGTTGGACCAGTTGGAAATAGGCATGCAAAGATCACATTTCATGTAATTTCCATGCTACACATACATGATTGATCTATGTCATTTGGTTATGTTAGTATATGTGATCATTGATAGGTTTAGTTACAATGATAGTGACGAAAGCAGCTTTGGTCCTATATTAACACAATCAATGGATGAGATTGTTTTGGATATACCTTATTATTAAGATAGCTATTTGAGAGCTCATAAAGTAAATACATTTATAAAGTTACATATGTGGCCCAGGGGGAGATTGTTGGAAATATTCAACCTATTGGGGCCACATATGCTAATGTATTGGCTATGTTATGACTAAGTCCGAATACGTGATCTAGTTTGAAATAAATATCTGAGGACTTTTAGGGTATAATTATCATGTAATATAATAATGTGTGGATACCAGAGTAATAATTTTTAGTTTTTTGAAGGGCCGAACTAAAAATATCACAATACTGTATATATAGGGTTATGGTCCCCGAATTACACAAGTTATCAGAGTGTTCTCTTACCTCTTCTATAGAGACATATTTACAGATCTGAGCTTGTGTCAGTTTGGAAGATCAAAACTCAACCTCATTCTACGTATCAGCAAACACCGATGGATTCAGGTATGGCTTCCGCTAATCTCTTTGATGTTATTCAGTTTATTCTTGATTGAATCAATATGGTTATATTCAGATCCGTAGCGAATTATTTTCTAACAATGCGGTCATACTGGAGAAGGTATGGAGCGATGTGGTGACGCTTTTGGTGGATGGGAGGAAGCGGCGACCGTTGGGGATGATGGTGGCGAGCTGGACAAGAAAAGCAGGTGGGTGGTCTTGGTTCGGAAAAGGCATGAATTGGAAACGATAATATGCAGGAGAAGAGGGAGTCTGTATTTTTATGGTATGGGGAAGAATGGCGAGGAGCGAAGCAAGATAGATGGAGCGGCAGGTGAAATAAGGGATGGAGAAGGAGTTATTAACATGGGAGGTGGGCTGATTTCACCTATGGGCTGGATGGGCTTTGAGAAAAAAAACGATGGGAAGAAGTATCAGCAGGGAAGCTGCGTTCAAAGTGCAGGGGGGCTCAAGAATGTTTGGATATTGAAGAAGAAGCCTATGCCGCTAACACGTGGTTTATTCTGGCTTAATCTAAGTTTATATAAGGTAATTATAGTATTAGTATTAGTATATAGTATACCCACTTTTAGTAAGTTATTTAAATTTTGCGTGGCCAAAGTATTAAAAACGTGCCTAATTGAGATGCACAATAAAGTGACTGATAGTTATACTCGCTGAGATGTTTAAATGTGCCCAAGGAATATCTAACGCGCCTAGGAAGTGGATATGTGACTAAACGATATTGTAAAATAGGCTAACTGAGTTAAAGGTGTCTAACCAACATTAACAACAGACACAATCAAGAATTAATTTAATGAATTAATTCTTTGCAGTCTTAACAACATTACTTTATTTAAGGAAATACCGTATTAAAATTGTAATTGTGCATACAGTACTGGAATCAGTTGAAACAAGAGACGATGGAGCCGTATTGACAAACGTAACATTTTGGGAGCCGGTTTGAACAGAGTTCGATGCAGATGGAAATTTTAATTAAATTAAAGTCTTGTTTAATTTAATTAAAACAAACCGTTTCAGCAACAGATGAAATCCAAGGTGAGTTTAACTCACTCAGTTTTTATCCCACTTATATTTTATACAAGTCAGGTTTAAATATTTGTGTGCAGTGGTTGTTATTTGTTTAATGGATGCTGAGTATATTTACATGTGTTGACTGATCTGATTTAATTAAACGTTCGTTTAATTAAATTTAAAACCAATCGTTATTTTTAACGATTATTTCCAAATGAGGTAACTTACCTCGTTGATTACGTTTATAATAATATAAACGTATTAATTTGAAATATAAACGATGGATGACTGTTATTGTTGATCATTGAATATCATATCTGTTTATTTAAATAGATAATGTGAGATAACGTATTTGGATGCAGGGAAAACAGGTTGGAGGGATCCAACTGGATTCCTCAGAAATTTATTGTTTATTTTCCATATTTCAATTATATGAACTGTTTAACCTGTTTGATTGAATAGTTGATTTGATCATTTACTGTTGAATATAAATTCAACGTTGTTTTATTATTAACCAATGAGCTGTATTGGTTGGGTAATGGACGGTAGATGGCCTAAAAATCAATTGTTTTATAAATATTGATTTACCATCAAGTGAATCAATGGAAATGAAGTTATAAATTTATAACTAAAGATAGATTTTTTAGTCTAATTTAAAAAAAGTTTATTAAATGTAAGTAAATATTTAATATTTATTATTTAAGTCTATAAGAATTTAGTAAACGGTTTTATAAAGTAATTATGCATATAAATAAGATTTAAAAGAAGGTAGGCAGAATTAATATAACAGCTAAGACTGAGGTTTATTGTTTTTAAGAAGTGATTATATTGGGATTATATGGAAATTGATTATTATTTAATAGTAATCAAGGTAAATGGAATTAATTTAAATTGATTATATTATTAATTGATTTAAAATGGAAGTATCAACTGTGATGGTTTAACGAGTTCACTATGTTGTATAAGCCAACTGCTTAAATGGGGATAGATTATTAAATTTGTTACAAATAGAAATTGTTAATGATGACGTAAACCACGTTTCAATATCGGAATTAATTACTAATTAGTTACTAATAATCAAGTAAAAATTTAGGGATTTAACTAATGGAGGTTAATGAAATCATAAAGCACTGTTTATAGTTAAATGAGTTTTCAAAGCGTATTTATATTAAGTATATGAGTTAGATTAAAGTGAATTCTCTTTGAAATTCTATTAAATTGGATTTGATATTTAAAACCCAGTTTATTTGAAAGTATCGTAATGATTTCAGTTATGGAAGCAAGTTAATAAGTTATAAACTTTGAAATGATTTATGGGGTGAAATGAAAGGTTTATGAAAGGGGAATCGAAGCAGGAACCCGAACAGGATTAAATTCCCAAATCTAAGTTGGACGAAAATGTTAAGAACCAGGTTTTATGAGATAAGTTGTAAATGGTTTCAATTATTTACCAATTAATGAATGGAATGAAATTCAGAAGTGTAAAGGTTTGAAGTGGAAATCAAAGTAGAAACCAAACTGAATCGAAGCTGATTAGGCGAATTAAGATAAGGTAGTCGATCTAAAATCATGTATTTTAAAACAAGAGATGGAGTTTTATTAAGATATAACCAGAATAGTTTTGAAGTATGTTCTAATATATTTTTTATATATTATTTGATTTATTTTTGAATCGAGGATTATTTATATTTTTTTTAAAGATATATTAAGTATGATAAGGAATTGGATATAGTTTTTAAAGAAATCGGAACTTGTTGTATGTTGGTTGGTTGAGTAATTTTTTAGGTGTCAATCTGATGTTGGTTTCGTCCTTCGGGGTTGATACTTAGAGATTTATTAACTTATTAATTTACAATAAGGAGCCAATGAAGTAGAGGTGGAAGTATAATTGAATATTCTTATACCAATAAGAAAAGGGAAAAGTTTTCCCAAGTATTGAAGATATAGAGTTTTGAAATTAACCATTCGTTAAAGAGGCCAAGTGATGTTGAATACTAAACCAGTAAATTGATTTTATTTTTATGAATGAATGCTTGTTATTTGATAGTTAAATAACCGACTATCAAATCTGGCAAATTATCGATTGTTGGTATGGAAGGACCGAGATCGAATTTATATTCGAAAACCATTCCGACCAGCATATACGTAATCGTAGAAGATATCAGATGATGATCGAGATGGAGCGTTTGAAGACCGTAGGTTTTCATAAAATGGGAGGACTACTTACAATCTCAAGTTGGCCCCTTGAGATATACTGTATTCTATCGTGGTTGGAATCTACGGATTGCAAGGACTACTCGCTACTAATCTATAGGGTGATTCCTAGGATGTGGTAGAAGGGTGCCTTCGGTTCATCCTGTTCCTGGATGACGTATATGGACGACGTGGGATTCCAAAGTGAATAGTGGCCAGATGTTCTATAAAGACGATTTAAACCTCAAGCCTCACAACCGGAAAATGACAAAAATCGGGCAGGCAACATGTTTATGTGGGTCGCACCCATTAAAGTGTATTGTCACCATCTAAAGAATATTCATATTTGTTACTTCATTTCATTTCTGTATCTCCTAGGAAAAACGGTAGCTGCGCAGCTGTAAGGTGACAATATATTCGATACACTCAAGAGAAATGAGTGTTAGGTCATGTGTGGGCCGGGTTGCAAGATGTTCTTGTTGAACCCAATGTATTCCTCTTTAGAGATATACTATCGGCAGGTGGTTCCATACCTTGTCATAGTCGGAATCCAATCCCCAATAAGAGCCCGCGATTTTGTTTGTATATTATATATGTGGAGCATGAAATGCAAGCGTTCTACTAGATTCTATTTATTTGTAATTAGACACTATCATAATATCTGAATAAGATATTGGTTTCAAAATGTTTTGGGTTATCATAAGGTAAATACCATCTGTATTTATATGTAGATTTGATCTTACGATTATCCTTTTCTTTCGAAAAGATTTTTTTAATTAAAAATCAAGTTGGAAGGTTCCCCTTAAACTTGGCAAGTTTTTCTCACTTTGGTTCACCAGACTGACCCGGTGTTTGTAATGCTCGGGTTAGATCGGGTTGTACAGGTTCATGTTATTGGACGCTACGAATTTCTGAAGACGTGCTGGAGGAGTTTAGACGTATTAGTATTTATTCCGCCGTGTATTGTATATGAGGACAGATTATTATAACTGTCTAGATTATCTTGATAGATGTACTATGATTGTCTGTATTATTTCACGTTTTAAATAAAGATTTATTTCTATATTATATTTATTCTGCTACAATGTGAGACTCTGATTCTGATGTGTTTCTTCTTCTTATTATTCTATTCTAATGTTTCTTTCTTTCTTATCTCATCCTCTAATTTCTTTCTAATAACTATCTGGTGTGTTGATACTTGAGTTTTGGCAAATAGTACGAATTTTATGTATTATTGTGGAAATTCGGGCATCGAATTCCCACCGGGTCATTACTGTGGTATCAGAGTCAGGTTTAATTAATAACCTTGGCTCTGTGGCGTAACTCGATAAAGATGGGGTTAGTAATACCCTAGATTGAGTTTGAGTGTATATATTCGAGAGGGCGTATTTGTAGATTTTATATAAAAATAGTTTTGTATTGTGTTATTTGTTCGGTTCCATTTTGAATTGACAATGGACACGATATTGTTTTGTAAAGGTGGTAAATGCTATAATTTTACCCAAATTATATTTTGTATAGAAAAGAAATAATTTTATTAAACTGTTGGAATATTGATTTGTTGATTGATTTGAATAAAATTCAAATATAGAGGAGGATCTCCCATTCAATTTATTAATTAGATTTTTGGTATGGGATTAAATAAACCAGGATTTAACTGGATATAAGTTAAATAATGGTCTGATTGGATTATATTGGTTATAATAGATTGGTCGGATAAAAATTGATCAAAAGTTGGACGAATTAAAATCCAAGAGAATAAATTCGAATATAATAAATTTGAATAGAATCAAATGAAATTAAATGATTTAATCTTATATATATTATTTAATTGTGAATTGAGTTAAGAACAGGTTGAAAGGAGAAAGAAGCTATTAGTTACCTGGCCTCATAATTGGAGTTTGATTGCCCGACAAATAGGTAAACTTTAATATTTATGGATTGAGTAATTGATTTTATACCCCTGAGTTGGGTAGCCGTTTGGCTTTTTTTTCTTTGATTTGATGTGAGGCCTAAAGTGACGTTTGTAAATGTACCGATCAAGCTATGCAGCAGAGATGCTGGCGAAATTTTCGTAAACTTTTAAAACTTAGAATATTTATGATAATAGTTTTGAATGATTATTTTGGAATTAATAGGGATTAGAGTATTCTTCTCACTTACTAATTTTGGGGACGAAATTATTTTAAGGGGGAAGGAATGTAACATCCTGTATTTTTAGTGATCAGATATTTAATATCTCTCGTATTTTGGTAAGTTTACTTACCTTCTTTCATTTCAAATCTAATTAAAGATTCATTAAAACTCTAACATAGTTTTAATCTCCATTTCATTCATTGAAATCTTTGTTGAAAGATTTATGAAAACTCAAACTTAGTTTCAATCTTCATTTCATTCATTCAAAACTTTATTGAAAGATTTATTAAAACTCTAACTTAGTTTTGATCTCCATCCATTCATTCAAATATTTATTGAAAGGTTTATTAAAACTCTAACTTAGTTTTAATCTTCCGAATCATTATTCAATGATTACTTGACTTTGAAAGCTAACTATGTCTTTAACTGGGTTAAAGGATATATGTTATTCAAGACATCATTCACGAGAAACCCAACATCTAAATTGACATCAAATATAAAGCTTTGAATAGAAATATTTCGACTTATATTCAATATCAAAGTCTGAAATCAACAAATACCGTATGGGGAATAAGGGTATCAGTATCTTCCAAATTCCTCCAATAGTATTCATATAACTATAGAATCCAATATCGAAATATCCAAAGATTATTTCTATTCAAATCCAATGGACTTAAGTTTGAAAACTTTTAGTTTACCTTTAAACTAAATTCCAAAATATTGATTTACTATGCTAAGTAAATCAGGTCAAAAGTCCAAAATTTTCAAAACAAAGTTCAAAACTTCATAATTCTTGCTCAAAGCCCTTAAAAAATTATTAATTATGATTAATCATAATTTTTCCCTATTTTTAATAATTTAGAAATAATTTATTTCACAAAAATCCGTTCTTTGGGTCAATAGCGGCACTAGCGCTATTTTTATTCAAATTTGATTTGAACTTATCTCTAAATTTAAACATTGGATTTCAAAACTCTTAGATATATTTGAAAGCTCTTTTCATTTCAAACCAAACATCGGAAAAATTCGATGGTTAGATTTCCCGGTACGTCAATTTGAAGTCAATGATCGAAGTTCGTTAACTACCGCTACGTGACAAGTCCTATTCGGATCAAGCTTCGATTTATAATTAATAATAATCGAATTAATTCCAATTAATTTATTAATTATATAAAACATATATAATTATTTTTAGAAACCATATTTCAATTATTTCTCTCAGAAATCAATATTCCATTATTTAATCATTTTGTTATTATTTTAATCGTTAAAATAATATTATTTTTCAAACCTTATTATTTGAAGGTCAAAATTTTCTGAAGTCCATTATAAAAATAAATAAGAAAGTTTTAAAAAGGGAATCTCTTTAATACCTTTCCCAAATACCCTAACCGAACTTCATTTTTCCAGGTTATTATTCATTTCAAATTTAAATTTGAAATCATGCATTATTAATGTAAAATTTATTCAAATCAAAGTTTTACTTTTACGAAAAATATTCATAAAGACTTAAACTACCTCTCAAAAATATTTCGAATTTAAAGTTCATACTTTTATTTTTTTGTTGAATATTTTATTAATAAAATATTCATATTAATTCTGAATTGGAATTAAATTCAACCAATCACCATATAATTAAATTCATATGGATTTCATACATCATTAGCATCCAATAATAGTTATTAACAACAATTAACATCCAATTACCATCTGGTGGCATCATCAGCATAAGTGTTAAGCTCGTTAAAACTTAATACTCAATCAACCATTATTAGCTAAGGTATTAAACCTTATTAACAGCTTTTTTCCCTAATTGGCAAAACAATTCCATATTAACACACATTAAATTCAGATGATCATCCATTCCATAACAATTATCAATCAATGTTTAACCAATATCAACGATATCACATATTCCTCCAATGTCACTCATTTTGTGGCACCCCACGTCCGTTAATGTCACTCACTAAGATAATGCATTAAGTTTCATGAAGCATTATAGGTAAGCAGAAACAGAAACATTACAAGACAGATATAAAATAGCAACGAAATTAAAAACTTTATTAATCATAAAGCATCGTGGTTCAAAACATCATATGTCTGAGATACATAAAAACCAGTACATCATTAAAATTTATGTCTTGTACTTAAAACATCAAAGTACAATAATAAAAGAAGCATAATTCGCCAATACATAAGCCATAGTAGAGAGATAGCAAATCAACTCGTACATCTAGGAAGCTCCAAGCAAGACTAAGCAGAATCCTGATCAAGCTTGAGTATTCCCATCCTGAGAATCTGAGGGGGAAATGGAAGAGAAAGAAGAGGAAACATAATAGGTCAGACATAAAGTCTGGCGAGTCCAGTTACTTTTAGCATATAAATAAGTAAAAGTATCATGACAGGCATATAAACTGGATAAAAGAGATAACAACATAAAAGGTAGGTTTGATGAGGTAAACAGTACAACATGATAGAATAGATAGTGCCTTCTTAATACTTTCCTTGCTCTGCACCAATACTAGTATAACTAGAACAAGATGATCCCAACAAATACCAGATGGTAGACTTGGGCATACGTCTAGATGTACCCTAATTACTACCCCAAACAATTGACTCCCTAATCCACGTAGATATCCTGTGCTCGCCCCATAGTAGGAGGTATCGCTTCCTAAAGTGGAAACCCTTCGTCTTCATGATGTGCACAACCATATCTACAGGTGTCACGGTCGTCTTATCCCCCTCTGCCCAGACCATGCACGCACATCGCCCGGTCGATTTGCGCTGCCCACACCGTTCTCCACGTTTGGATCTCTTAAAATCAGCCCAGTAAGCACACCCCGACTCCGACCTAGGGTGGAGTACTCATTTGATACCGTTAAATGGGTTACTGACTGAAATGGGTCCCACACACTAGATGATGCAAGCTCTTCCTTTGTCTTGCATCCCCACTAGGATTTCCACTCCCAATAGGTTTTCCACGGGTTATGCTTACCTAACGGTGGCTTTAATTACATAACCTCAATAGGTTTTCCACAGGTTATGCTTACCTAACGGTGTCTTTAATTACATAACCTCAGTATGTTAAGTTTGTGGGCCTATATATAAATATTACCCACCCACCCCAGATATACTTAACCTCCCACTGTAAACCAAGTTTACTTAACCTCTATTCAAATTATCATGTTCATACAATCCCTATGGATACAAATGGGTTAGGTATTATAGATTAACAAGTTATCCCTATTCGCATTGACTTCTTTTCAAGTTGTCAAGTTCCACTTGCTTATTAATTTCGTATAAATATAACTTAATTCATTTAAGTTTATTAATAAGCCTCATCACATATTATTCTTTAGATTGTAATTAACGAAAGTGATCTACAATCTTTCACCCCTGGATCGTAATCAATCCCTCTTTAATATTCATTGTTTGATTCCATATTTACAATAACATGTTTTACTTAATATGTAATTATGTATACTTCATCTCAGTTCACCATTTTTCTGTTAAACATATCACTACAACTTGACGTTGTTTACTTATTAACTTAGTTTTCTTAACTATGGTTTATCAATAAGCTTCCTTTCCTTTTTATTCTAACATATGTTATAATTTCCACTTGTCCTTGGGACAAGCCCACCTATTATATAACATTCTTATTAAAGTAATTAATTATAATAGGTTACTATCATTCCCTCTTTACTCCAATTCATTAACATTTATCAATTCATGGTTGTACTGCGCTAGATCTCCCACATTAAGCCTACAACTTGTGGATGCTGGATGTGCCGGGCGGCTCCGGGCAGACTTCTTCCACAAGTTGGGTTTAACCTCGTGCCATAGCATGTCTCATATTTGTGCACCTACACCCCTCACGTTAGATTCAACACTTGTGGTCGCTGGATATGCCGGGTGGTTCCGGGTACACTTCCACCACAAGTGTTATCTAACCTCGTGTCTAGGCGCAGCCACAGTTTCAATTTACTATAATCCTAGGCATTTCATTGTTAACCAATTTTTACTTAAGTCATTATAGGTTTCTCGCCCCTTTTTCCCCAATTATGTCCATAATGAATTATATGCCCTAAATTCATATTCATACACATTTTTCAAGTTATGCGAAATTCCTCATTTACAAGTTATGCCCAATTTCAATGTTTTCCCCTCGTTCCTCGTTTAACGCTTTCGCATATTTCAGCGGCATGCCTAGGCTCGAAAGTAGCCTGGCTATATCAAACAAAAAGGGAAAGATGAAGGGAAGATGATAGACATGATTCTACTAACAAAATTTGACGTAAACATATAGTGGCATATTGATAAGATGAGCATGTAAGAACAGATCTAGTGAATATAAGATAATAGAACTGTGTCTAACACAGTAGGGATGTCATAATAGGCATGATAAGATCTAAATAATAATTTAGATGTCCAACTAGTAACAGATCCAATTTAGCCACAAACATGATAGGTATAAGGTGATCTAGATAGTGAATTTAGATCTATAATCAAGGTAGATCTGACATGATAAAGGTTAAGATCCAAGTCATGGTTATGTCAGAATATCATAAATTCACAAATTATTACATATCTGATATGATCTGAGCAGTTACAGGAATAGATCCAAATTATAGTCATATCATGTTTTACTTTTAGTTATTTAAATCTAAAAGTAACTTAAACTCACAACGTTTGGATCTAGAAAGATAAAAGAAGAATAGCAGAGGTTGAATCATTGATCTACACTTGAATAACTTGATTGCAGAAGAAGGAAAAAGGTTAGGTTCAGTCTGGGCATCGACAGCATCTCATCCACCGTTAATTTTCAGTGTAGAAAACAAGAGAAATGGATCCATATTTATAGCCGCCATCCCCCAAACCCAAACTTCTACGTCTGCTCTAGGGGGTCGACCCCCCTCGACACCCCCCTTGAGGGGTCGACCCAGGGGTCGACACCCTCCTTAAGAGTTCGACTCCCCTAGGCGGGATTTCTCCCGCTCACCCCAATTTGCGCGATTTTGAAATTTGAACTAAAATTTTGAATTCCTGGACCCTACACACACATATATATATTCTTGTGCGTATACAAACTTTCAAACCTTCATAACTTCTTCGTACGATGTCTGTTTTACGCAAACCAAATGTCTATCTTGACCAGAATTTCGAGACGGACACAATGGCGCAGTCCGTTTACCTTAATTCTATATATTAAATTAATTACTCTTTAATGTTGTTAAAATTACGGGGTATTACACATTTATCAATATATCTTCATTTACTAAATTGACGACTTAAATCCAGTTTTCTTTATAACTACGTGATTAACTCAACCTTTTGCTAACCTAATCAATTAACAAATTTAAACTTGCTACCACATCACTTAGCATTAATATATTAATCACATAACAATTTATCACTAACACATGCATTAACTATTCTAACCAAAACTAGTTAACTATAGGTGAGTGCAGAGCTTTTAGGAATACTAATCATAATATTACTATTATTTAACACTTGTCTTACAATTTTCATACTTGAATGACCAAGTTTACAGTGTTACATGTCAAAGGTCTTACATATTTCATCCTTTTTAATTCAGACAGATTACAACCAAATTCCTTTTTTAACTCAACAGTTTTCTTCAGTTTCCAACATCAATTTTGTACAACTCTTTATGTTCATCACCCTGAAAAAGAATTTCCTTTGTTAGGATGTCTCTAACTAGGCAGTGTTTTGGGTAAAATTCAAATGACACATTGTTGTCTCTTGCACGTTGTCACACGCATATAAGATTTTTTTTCTAATATTTGGTACTCTTAGAAGATTGTTCAGAAACAATTGTTATGTGCCCTTAATACTAGTGTGTCCAGTGTGAGTAATAAATGCAGCGTTACCATTATCCTTAGACAAAGATTGTGTTATATTCTTTGTAGCCATAATTAATGTTGTTTTGGTTGTTTGTGACATGATTTATGGCTCCTGAGTCAGGGTACCATGCTTCACCTTGAATGTCTGATATGCTGGAAGATTCAATAGTACTTTCTTGAGAAGTTTTGTTGTTATTTTGTTACTAACCATGTTTGCAGTTGGGTTACTTCTGTTGTTGTTAGCAGGCTGATTGATATTGAAATTGTTATTGAACCTGAAGTAACACTTACTAGCAGTATGTCCAAATTTGTCATTTTAATCTGTTGTTGCTTCCTCTGTCGAACCTTTCTCTTCCTCTGTTGGTTTTTCCACCTTTTTGGTATGCACTTGTTTGATTTCTTGAAGTAATACCTCGTTCTTGATTTTTGAATTTGCTTGTAGTGTAGTTTATGTTGTATTCTGGCTGTATCTTCGTCTTTTGTTGAAGTCTTCCTCTATGACTCAGTAGCATAGAATACACACTTTGCAGAATAGGAGTTGGTTCTATGGATGTACTGCGTCATACTCATCTTCAAGTCCACTTATTATATATAGTACTTGTCCACTTCCTATGATTTTTTGCCCAACACATGATAGTTGATCACATAGGTTTTTAACTTTCATCAAGCATTCATTATTCATGGTTGAGTTATCTTTCTTGATGCTTTGAAGTTGTCTTTTGTAGTGAAAAATTCTTGCAGATGATTGAGATGTAAATATTCTCTCTAAAGTTGACCAAATATCTTGAGATGAGTTTCATCCAATTGACTATAGCATCAAATTCATGCCCACGGATGACATTAGCCATGAAGTTATTAGCATGTCTTACCTTTGGTAAGTTGTAAAATACGGATTTAATACCAATTTGTCTTCAGCATTTTTTGTGCATTTCACTTGACTTTTGTACCATATATGTATTCTTCAAGTCCATAGCCTTTTGTTGCATACTTGCATTCTCGATCTATAATTTCCAGAGTAAGAAATTCAATTCATCTAATTAAATCGAAATAAGTTGGCATTGTGGTTTGATTGTTGCTTTAATCAATTCTTGAGTTATATCTGCTAAAGATTGATTTGTCTTTGCTACAAATGCTAGAGAGGTGGAACCGGTTACTCCAATCATGGTGAAAGGCAGAGCAATCAAAATAAGCGTGATCAAGAATCAAGAAGATGGGACAGGAAATATAGTTATGAAACCGAATCACCAAACGTAGAGAGGTTTCTTTGTATTTGGTGATTCCTAGATGGCACGTCGATGATGAATGCTTAAGGCTGATGGTGATCTGATGCAACGGTTGATCTTCGAATTGGCTGTGTTTGGAAGGCACAACACCAAATGATGATGATTGTTTGTTGAAAAATAAACTTGGTTTTAAGGAAACATTTATTGCATTAATGGAGATGGTTATTAGTAAGATAATGTTTGTATTTGTGGAAAGGGAAAAATCTAGACTAAATAAATATGTAATAAGAAGAAATATTTAGAAAGTATAGAATTCAAGGAGAATCTAAAAAAGAATAGTCTAGAGATTTTCCCTAATATAAATTGGGACGTACTCATTCATTTGTATCAAGAAGTATGAATGTTGTATCAAACAAAAATAAAGGGAAATAAAAGCAATCAATAAAAGCAATAAAAAAATTCCTTCTTTCTTATAATTTCCTCTTCCTCCTCTAAATTTCCAACAAATTGGTATCAGAGCTACACAAATTTTCAACAAAGTGGTATCGGAGCTATAAGATCCTAAAAGATGGCGAATAACAGCGTTCCCGCACCAATTCCAATGCTTACCAAGATCAACTATGATAATTGGAGTTTAAGGATGATGGTCATACTTAGAGGATATGATCTTTGAGAGATAGTTGAGAAAGGCTATACCGAACAAGAAGACATAGATAGTCTATCTCAAACCCAAAGGGATGAATTGAAAAACACAAGGATGAGAGACAAGACGACTCTCTGTCTAATTTATCAAGCATTGGATGATGACGCTTTTGAAAAGATTGTGGAAGCAAAGTCAGCAAAAGAAGCATGGGAAAAGTTTCAGATATCTTACAAGGGAGCTGATCAAGTCAAAAAGGTGCGTCTTCAAACATTAAGAGGAGAACTTGAGTCTCTACAAATGAAAGAAGGTGAACTTGTTTCTGATTATTTTTCAAGAGTTTTAGTTGTTACTAATAATTTGAAAAGAAACGGTGAGAAATTAGATGATGTCAAAATCATGGAGAAGATTCTTAGATCATTAGATCCAAAGTTTGAACATATTGTCGCCATCAATGAAGAAACCAAAAACTTGGAAACCATGACTATAGCGGAGCTTTTATGCTTATTGCAAGCTTATGAAGAAAAGAAAAAGAAGAAAAAAGAGACAGTGGAGCATGTTATCAAGACACGGATTGATTCAGAAAAGAAAGAAAATAACCAAAGCTAAGAAAGATCAGATCGTGATGAAGTACGAGGAAGAGATCGTGGATATAGATATGGACAAAGTTGGAGGCTCAACAATGAAAACAACAATAACAACAATAATCAAAGAGGAGAAAGCTCAACTAGAGATTGTGGGAGAGACAATTTAAACTGTGACAAGTCAAGCGTTCAATGCTATAATTATGAGAAATTTGGGTATTATGCTTCTGAATGTAGAGCCCCAAGAAACAATAAATTTGAAGAGAAGATCAATTACGTTGAAGAAAGAAGTATAAAAGAGGGTATATCACTATTGGCCCACAAAGAAAATGAAGAAGAAGAGGAAAAGAAGAACAAGAACGAAGAAAAAGTTATAGAAGAGCCAACAATAAATGAAGAGACAAAGTTAGTTAAAATTGATGAAATAAAGGACGATAATTCGATGATTTGAAGGGAGAAGATCTTCCAAAGATCGAAGAAATGGAAAAATTGGTAATCAAGGAACAAAAAGTGCAATGGTGGATGATGGAAGGAATAGTAATTGTGAGAAGAAGGCTGATGATGTTGCCAAATATAAGGTCATTAATGAGAAAGATGATGATACCGTGAAAGAAGAAAATAAAGTTAAGGTTAAAGCACTGTATTCAATTCCAAATAACAAGTTTGCATATTTATGTCATATATTTAGAGACTTTAATTTTGAACCAATGGTTTTTGGAAAATTCAAGAGACTTTTGAGAAATTATGGAAGAATTGATGAATGCAAAGGGAAGATGCATGACTTTGCTTTGAAGAGCTCTACGATGGATAACAAAGTAATTGCAATCAATGAATGTCTACTCATATCACTCTTTCTCTTGCCAAAACACGTGAGATACAAAGGAATCTTCTTAGAGTAATAAAACC
Source organism: Allium sativum (assembly GCA_030737875.1). Classification (NCBI taxonomy): domain Eukaryota; kingdom Viridiplantae; phylum Streptophyta; class Magnoliopsida; order Asparagales; family Amaryllidaceae; genus Allium; species Allium sativum. The sequence goes on from CM060911.1 coordinate 186,869,874, forward strand.
AAGTTTATAAGGGGATGCTGAAAAATAAACTTCATTTTAAGGAAACATTTATTGCATTAATGGAAATGGATATTAGTAAGATAATGTTTGTATTTGTGGAAAAAGGAAAATCTAGACTACATAAATATGTAATAAGAAGAAGTATTTAGAAAGTATAGAATTCAAGGAGAATCTAGAAAAGAATAGTCTAGAGATTTTCCTTAATATAAATTGAGATGTACTCATTTATTTGTATCAAGCAGTATGAATGTTGTATCAAACCAAAATAAAGGAAAATAAAAGCAATCAATAAAAAAAATCCTTTTTTCTTATAGTTTCCTCTTCCTCCTCTAAAATTTTCAACATTGTTTTTTTAATAAAAGGAGACATATATAAATACCAAAAAGAAGATAATAACTAATCTCCGATGGTTACCAAAAATGGTCTAGCAAAAACTAGAACATGTAAAATAAAAAAAAAACCGCCTAGGATAAAAGACTACTCCAGCACAACACTCCAAAACTGCAAAGCCCCACTCTCACTTAGACAGAAACAAAAAAGCAAAAAACAGAAACCAGCAACGCAAGCAGGGAGCCTGAGAAGTCACTGTGAGTTTGTTCACACCACTTTATGTGGTGTGAACATAACTCTACCACCCCATTGGTGAAAACCAGAGGGACCCATATGGGCCTCCCTTGATTTTCACCAATGGGGAACCGGTGTTATGTTCACACCACATAAAGTGGTGTGAACAAATTCGGACTCCTGGGAAGTCCAGGTATCTTGAAGCTAGAGCAAGCGCCTGAAGCAACTAGCCAATGAGACACACTCTAGCCGAAGAACCCAACACCCATAAGCTGAACAACAGAAATCCAAGCAACTGCTGATGCATCAGCCAAATTGTCTGCACAAGATCAAGCTAATGATGACGATTGATGATATATCAATCACTTCTTGTGTTGAATCGCTTGAACCCCAAAAGAGTAATGTAGAAATCAGATGTTGCTATTAAGCAATTTTCAAGGATCTGATAACATGTTGGAATAACCAGAGGTGTAAAAATGCAAAATAGAATTTTGTATTAAGATTTCTAATTATGTTACAAGCGGCATAGGCCTGTTATTTATACATACTAAAATGAGCTGGACGTGGCCCATTATACAATAAAAGAAACATAATAAAGAGATCGGTTTTAGTTACACAGACCATTCCTCTAATAGAAAGGGGATGGCTAATACAAAGGACCCAAGCGGATACGTGGGTTAAACTGGAAGGGACCCTTGGTAGTTGCTAAAACACTTTTATAAGGCACACACGCCTCTCTAGACTTAATAGGAATTTGTTCTCGAAGGCATGAAACTTGTTTAATATTTTATTTCTTATAATGAAGTATATTGTACAAAGTTACGATTGAAATAGGTCAACAAAATAATAAATAGGATATATGGATACGGGATGACATATAACAGTTATTTTTTTTGCATATTGGTTTTATTTGCTTGTAAACTGTTAGAGAACCTCAAATTATCACAAAATCAATTGACAATAGAAACAACGTTCTCATAGCATATATATTAGAAACATGACACAAATTGCTTGATGTGTGACAATTCTAACACCACCTCTGCATCTGGGGAACTAGTGGACATAAGAGTTATAACGATGTAACAAGGCATTTCTACCAAAATTTCATTAGATGTAAGAATTTTAGATTACCAAAATTTCATAAGAGTATATTGTACGAAGCCTTAATAGCCTGGTTTTGAAGACCGGACCCGACCGACGGTTGAGCCGCGGTTAGCCGCCAACCGTCAGTCACCACGGCACGGAGATGACTAGAACCGTAATTTCCTATCGACCGCGGTTTAGCCTTGAAAACTGCAGTTTCCGGCCAGACCGACCACGGTTTAGCCTTGAAAATCGCAATTTTGTAATGAAAATCGAGGATTTTTTTTATTTTTAGTTGAGAAAATAGAGCTGTTGGGTGGCTTTCAAGGGTGTTCAGGTTTGAAAAATCGCACTGAATTGTCGATGAGAGGAGAGAAATGAAGCTATTAAAATATTATACTTTTTGATAAAGCTGCTGCTGGCTAGGCAGCTAGTTCTGAGTTGTTTATTGCTTAAGCTATTTTTTATTATAGCTTACTAAAATATATTTTCAACGTTACAGTTTAGGGCTCAATTCTTCTACACCAAAACCGTTGCACCTCCATGTGCCCTCCAATCAGATCCCCTGATTTCCTCCTTTTTGCATTTAAGTCCCCCAACAATTCAGGGGTTTAAGTGCAAAAGGACGGAAATCAGATGATTTGATTGGAGGGCACATGGAGGTGCAGTGGTTTTGGGTGCAGAACAATTGACCTCTACATTTTAGTTGCAGATTTGCTGTTGTAGACAATAACGTTCGAAGTATGCTGCATTAATTTACTTTTATTTAATGGCTATAGCAAAGGAGGTTTGAACACATGCCAAATTTGAAGTCATGAAATCTTCTTGGTTGATCTTTTCTGGTTATATTATCAAAAATTAAGGCAGTGTTTGGTTTACCATTTTAAGTTTTGGGTTTTCGTCCATACAAAAATGTGCACAACGCATGTAAATCATGGAAAACAACAATTTTAAAAAACAAAGTTAACACACAAAATAAAAAACAACTTTTATTCATTTTTCATGTTTTGAGAAATGAGAGAAATATGGAGACCAAATCCTCATTTCATGATTGCTACATCCCCTCCGCGGTCCCCTCCATCTTGCTTTCTTTCTACCATTCCTCCTTTTACACCTTTAATGTTTTGTAATTAATTTTGAAAACTAAAAACCCAAAACTCATTTTTAACCAAACACACCCTAAGTTTACTGATTTTATTGAAAATACTGATTTTAATTAAATTAAATATGCATAAAATTGATACGGTTCTAACGGTTCGACTTGTCAAACCTTCAAAACCTTGAACTTTGAATCACCACGGTTGGCTTCACGGTCCGGTCCTTAAAACTATGCTTAATAGGTATGCATTCAAATTTACAATTTCTTTCGAAATTAAATTACAAATCATCATAAAATGCTAAACTGTATAAGGAAGTTCACTATAAGCTAGATTGTATAAAGTCATTAATAGCATTATAGTTGGACTGATCTGAATTATCCCATCTTAGGAGCTAGAATCTTGAGCGTTATGAGGTGGGATCTCAATTGTAACAACTGAAAAACGACGAGATGTGCTAGCAGCAGGGAGCCTAGGCCATAGCAAGGACGTAAACGTAACCAGGTTGATTATAAAGAAAAGATTAGTCTTATTCCAACAAGAAATGCTTAATCATGTCAACTGTGTTTTACAGCTATGCAAGCCACAACGTTCCTGACCTTCTGTTGTATGATCTTTTTTCTGCCAAATCAAGGTCCAGGAATTCCATGCATTAAATATTTACCATTGCATTTTTGGATTCGATTCAAATATCTGACCTTCTAACATGTAAGTGGACGAACACTCTTCCGCCTTCCTCTTTTTCTTAGAATCCCTAGTTCTATTTCCGTAGACAACCTTCTACTCATCAACTTTGTTTTGATGAATAAGCCACCATTTCTTTTTTCCATTGTTGCCTGTTGGGCCCTGGGGCGTAGCTATTCAATGACCAGTGGAGATCATGCGCCACCCCCCCCCCCCCCCTCCTTAAAAGATTTCTCTATGTTACCGGTGCTAAAACAAATTTTTTACATTTAAACATTTTGGCATCCCATGATTAAATGCAATGTATATAACTACAGACTGCTCAAAAGATATATGTCTATTTAAATGAAACATTGCATTTGTCTATGATTACAGACTCCTAGAAAGAATAATAAAATACTAAGCTACATTACATTGCAATGTTACAAAATTTTTACATTTAAACATTTTGGCACCGCCAGCGAAGAAACAGACAGGACAAAACTTTTTCGGCACACCACACCCATGATGTAATTCCTGGCTACGCCCCTGGTTGGGCCGTTTCACTACTTAAAATGGAAGGGGAAACTAGAGCTGCTTCACAAGAGGGTGCCTTAGGATCGAGGAGCAATATTATAAGAAGGATTACGTACCTTCTTCAACTAATTCATCCTCATAAGAAAATCTACAAAATCATTTAGCATCTTTCAACAACTTCTCTATTTTAGCGATGCGATCATACATGGTCGTTAGACTTTAGGTCATCTTCCAGCTCTTGTATTTTATGCAAACATAATTTCAAATGTTGGTCTATTTAGGCTCTATAAGTTATCGCATTTTTTTTTCTTTATATTTCAATTGCAGTCTCTCGAACATCATAACCAATTAGTTGTTTTTTCTTTGATGACGTTAGTATTGGTTATCTCAAATAATTCAACTTGAGTTTCATAACTTTTAATCAATTCTTCTGTCCCGAAATTCAGTGTACTCCTGTGTTCCAACCAATCAAAGCCCTTGATTTTCACCTTTTGCACTTAAACCCCTGAATTGTTTTTGTACTTAAATCCAAAAATGCGGGAACAAAGAGATTTGATTCGGAGAACATGGAGGATAGGGGAAATGAGTACAGAAGAATTGGTCTCCTTGATGATGACTGCTCCCTCAGCCAAGACCTTTAAAGAACATGAGAAGGGCTGCTGCTTGTATGAAAAGCAACTGAGGTAGTACAGACCGATAAAAGTAGAGGTAGCATATGAGTATAAGATAACCAAGTAATAAACCGATGAACAATTAAATGAAAAAAAAAACATAAAAGTATATGCACAACAAATGTAAGAGTATGAAGATATCTAAGAGCTTCTCCAACATTGCTTGGTATAGATCTGACAAAATTTATACTAGGAAAATGTGAGGTTCAGACGTTTCTTAAACAAATGTCCGAATTTTAAAAAATTCAAGTGCTTTTTTAACAAACGCCCGAGTTTTAATAAATTTAAGAGTTTGTTCAACAAATGTCTGACCATAGGCATTTGTTGAATGATAAATTCTATTTATACACCGTAAATTATTTTACCTACACCATTAAAAATAATAATTAAATTAAAGGCAAAAATAACCTTATTAAAAAAATCAAAATAAACTTAAATAATAATAATTTCATATTTCCAAATCATACACAATCGTTAAAATTCTTTTAAAAAATAATTGAAATTTCTATGTGTTATCAAGTGAATTTAATTTAACTTCTATTGAAACGTTAAATTTTATTTATATTGTTTCTTGTTATATTCATGTATAATCAGTTCTAACATTATGCATTTTAAATCAGTCACAGAAGTAAATTTACAAATGAAGTATAAAATTAATATGGTTCATTGCTTACTAAGTTTTCAATTTTTTACTATATTTAAATCAATTTTTAATTTAAAATCAAAATTTAAGTTGATTAATATTTTATAATTCAAAATTTAAAGTTAAATTCTAATATATGAATAATTAAATAAATATAAATCCAGTTAAGGATCTGATGAGTTGCAAAAGTGAATACACTGATTTTAGAAATCAATATTCCTTAGTTCAATCAATGCACGTCAGAAAGATACTAAATGAGAAATTTATTTTTTTTATTCAAACTTGAGGATAGTTTAATAATATGTTTGATGTATACTAAGTAAAAAGTGGTGTATATGATTTAAAAAAAAAGACTGGTGTATCTAAAGCAATTTAAGGTGTACAAATAGAATTTGCCTTGTTGAACAAGCGCCTGGAGGGTGCGCCTATAAAAGGGACAAAACCAACCATTATTTCATTTACTCAAGTTTCTATAAAAAGTTAATAAATTATTTTATAATTTTTTATATACATTTAGGTCGAAATGATGTCCAAACCGGCAAAAACCGGTAGACAGATTGTTCTTATACGACAAATAGAGATATCACTTATACGACAGATAGAGATATCAGATCAGTACATACTCTTCTGGATGCTACGATGACCGCGGACGACCTGCATACTTTGCATGACTTAACCGCCACTATTTCGCATTGACTTGCTGCAGCTATAGTAACGCCATAGATATAAGTTTAAATCTTTATTATTTGATGCACAATACCTCAACACTATACAAATGTTATTTGTTTAAGCATTTTAACCTTAATAAATATTATATTTAAGTTCATCGCATAGTATTGTGTGGTCGTTGGTATAGGTGTATATGTTAGAGTATCATGATACTTTATCAGAGTCCAATTCAGCCAGATTACATGCGTTATCTTTCGATGACTTCCTCGCTTTACCTTGATTTGCACACGTAGACCACAACATTGTAGAGGCTCTCAATGGAAGATGGTGGCTACTACTCATACGTTTCGAATTTCTGATTTTGAGTTAGGATTGACACCTTTAGATTTTTATATGCGTACCAACATAGTGGTTGGTCGATTGGACCGCATGCATGTTCCATTTGATAGTTCATTTGAGGAGTTTGAGTCATATTCCATTCATTTACCGGCTTCAGCTCCTAAGGAGGTGTTGTTACTCTTCCTTGTCTACAACAATGTATTTTGTATTATAGGACTTGTAACAGCCCGGATTTTCGGGCACCTGTGTAAATAAATTATAGTGAAGATTATACTTTGTTAATTGTGAATTAAATGAACGTGGAAAAGAATAATTGGTAAATCCATGTATATGTATAAATTTGGAAAATTGCATAAGCGTGAGTACTAATTTGGGACCTTATGTTTGAGAAGATTGAGATGTAGTGTTGAGCTTAAGATTGCAATGAATTGAATAAAGTTAATTATGAATTCAATTCAATGTTAATGTGTTGAATAAATTCACAAATGATGTAAATAAGGTTGGTTGATTTTATTAATAGTTTGTTGAACTTTATTAATGTGAATGTATATCGAAAACAAATATTTGGAGATTTTATTTGTTAAGAAGTAATAATCTTCAAAATTATCGTAAATAATGAATTTTGATGGAAGTTGGTGTTTTCCAAAATTTAGTTGAGTTGTAAATAAAATGTGTAAAGTGTAAATAATGGTTGGAAATAAATGTTTAAATGTGTTAAAATATTTATAACAACACTTAATGTTTATTTTGTCAAAAAAGTGAAATTTGCATGAATTTAGACTTAAGAAATATATGTTTGAATGAGTAAAATTGAAATGTTTGTTTTTGTAAAGATATGAATTTTAGTGTATGTTACATTAAAACGATGTTTAAAATGGTTAAAAATATTTAAACATGTGTGTTTGAGTATTATTATGTGAATATGTAACGTCCCGTATTTTGGTAGCCAAATATTTAATTTAATTTATTATTTTAAATATTGTATTTGGCATATTAATGAATTTTAATATTGAATTCGTTATTAAAACAAAGTTTTAATGTTAATTTTATTTATAATATAAAACGAGCTCGAATTAGCACGGCAGTTCGTAATATTTGGTTTTGAACTTCAACTGAGAATACAGGATCCGATATAAGTTGGATTTCTATGAAACAAGAAGTGTTTGAATCTAGTTGATCATAATTTTCATATGGAAGAGTAAAATCCAGATTTTGTGTTATAGATTGTTAGTTATGTCCAAATCAAGTTTTAAAATGTCGCTATGGAAACCGTTATTGAAATATAATGCTTATAGAAGGGTTTTAATATAGTTTGAATGTCGCTTTGACTCAAAATTTATGATATTAGTTGTAAAATCCATATTGTTATATTTGGATTTGAATATATTATTTCATTTGAGTATTGTTGATAATAATTTATTTTTAATATTTTGGAATCTAATTATACTTTAAGCTCATGAATGGCAATACAAATATTGAACATTCAACAGCAACTGACGATGGAGTTATATAACTATATCAAAAACAAAATAAAATGAATTAAAGTTTTCCCCCTAAGCAAGGATTCAAAACGTGCCTAAACATACCATTTGATCAAGGACCGTAGATCTTTATTTTTTTTAGTCTTCGCTTGCAACGATTATACTATGATTATCATAAAATTATATTTCTATGGTTACACCCTTTTATATATGTCATAGAGTTATTGTACATGCTCTGCAATGCTTCCTTGCAAATTCACTTACAATCACTGACGCAAATATGTACAGAATAACAATCATGTAAATATATATACACGCTCGATGTATATAAACATATTTACCTTGCTTAAGTATTGGATACTATAACAATTATACCATACCTTACATCTTACTTCAGTTTACATATTTCCAAGCATCCACGGCTCTACTGTGCTATAATTATATTTTCTCCACAAATTCAGCTAATGTAAACATTACAAAATATATTACATAATGAAATGAATTGAATGAAATATGTGAGTTCAACATCTTTCATATAAGCACAGTAGTACCAATCTAAGCAACATATATTCATATATTATTGCTTACTAATGCAAAGCAAAATGGACAAAACAATTCATTTGAATTCAAGTGCAGCAAGCATGGCTTGTTTCTTTCAATACCATAGAACGTAATTCCTCCATTTGAAGATGCCGAACTGTCTATTCGTTCTGCAGCCAAAAAGAGTCTATCACCTATCATAGCAGGCCAGTCTTGCTTCTAGGGTGGATCTTTCAGTCATTACCTCATAAAAATATAGGCACAGATCCACCAGAACATGCCAATCTTGCTATAGGCGATACATAAATTTCTTTGGGGCCACACTCACCTAAAAATCAAAAATATATACACGTATATTATACATTTATAAATTTTATATCATCAAATTCATAAGGACGAACAGCTAAATTATAACATCAATTGAAACAGCTAATTTCAGATACAAATCTTACGTACAAATCATGTTCTGCCATACATATATATCACGGTTCAAATCTACAAATTTACAATATGAGCAGCAAAAAGGGGATGGGTCGTGAACAACTAAAGGAGGTACACAGACAACTAGAAGAAAAATCAAATGAATCAAATCTGGATAGAAACAGATATATATATATATATATATATGTATGTATATTCATACATCAATGAACATCTAAGAGGGATCAAATCTTTACACCATCAAATCTATATAGATCGAAACAACAAATTTATATTCATATTTACAGTAAATTTATATACAAAACAAGATTATACCGTACATTTAAAAACGCATACAAGATCTACAATATGCAGTTTTAAATATTTGTATGGATAAAAAAAATACACGCATAGGTTCAATCACTATCCTCTTTGAACAGACCAAATACTATATGAATTTATCATATCTTTCTGCTAAGTATGACACAACCATCAACATTTCCATCATCAACAGTGCGGTCACATAGCTACAGCTGAAACGAAAAGGAAACGCCTAAGAACTAGGCACGTAGACCTATGATATTACAGTTCGATTTTGACACTGATCTTATCTGAACCAACCACAGCTATATATAGTCACGCATAGCATTTCAGGATTTTCACAATGAAATCGATCAACCTAGTAAAGAAAAACCATTCGAACCAATTAAAAATCAAAATAGAAATATTACAGAAATTAGAAATCACGAAGAAAAATCTTATCTGATTTATGAGCCCACCCTCTTTATTCTGTATGCTTTGAGGGATTTCGTAAGATGTTGTTCGAGGCCAAATGCTTAGGGTTGGGTCAGTCTTCACGATGGAGGCCTTGGGTGGATTTACGAAAGTTGTAGTGGTGTGGGCATGAAGCGTTTTAATTTTTAGGAGATAAGGGTTTGACAGTGAAGTTTTGGTTCGCCTGATGGTTGCTGAAGCGGGATCGATGAACTAGGGTTCGGGGGGAACGACGGAAGCTAGAAGGTGACGGCTTGTCTGAAGCATGGTTGCGTTGGTGTTGCGATGAAACTAGTTTTGGTTTTTGGCAGAGGAAAGAAAGGGGAGAAAGGAGATCCGGTGGTCGGCATGGAAGGATTGTGGAGGCGGCGAATGATTTTTTTTGTGGAAAAGAGGGATCCGATGGTTTTGTGAAGAGGAGGATGGATCTGAGGGTTTTAAGTGGGCAAGAGGGGACGCGGGCTAGAGTTATTGTCGGGCTGGGCTGAACAATTAAAGAGTAAGGCCCAAGTTTAAATAAATTAAAGTTTATTTAATTTAAATGTTAGTATAAATTTAGAATATTAATTTCGATTGCAGACGTGACCAGAATTCGATGAAACAGAAAATACCGGAACCGTGACGACGAGTACTATGCGATGAAAGAGAAACGGAAAGGGCTGAAGGAGCTGGATTTTTCAGTTAAATTAAACGCCGTTTAATTTAACTGAAACGAGCTAACTTAACAACGGAATCAAATCAAAGGTGAGTTAAACTCACTCAGTTTTCCCATTTATATTTTATATAAATTGGGTTTTTATTTTGTGTGCTCTGTTTGCTAATGGTTGACTGTTTACTGGTATTATATTTTTTGTTGATTTAACTGATGAAATTAAACCGTTGGTTAACTTCAATGAAATACCAAATCGTTATTTTAATGATTGGTTCCAATAAAGATAACTTACCTTAGTTGGTCATGTTTATAAAATAAACGTGTTTAAATTGTTGAATTGTTTGAATGGCGTGTGGTTGATGTTAAATGGTCGTTATTTATTGTTATCAGTTAAATGAAAACTGAATGATCTAGTTTGTGATAACCATTTTGAATACAGGGAAGAACATGTTGGAGAGATCCAACCGGATCCCTCAAATATATTATTTATTATCATATATGAACTGTCTTGTTTAGGGTGATTGATTTGATTGTTGATTATTGAATATTCAACATCTGTTAGTTTAAACCAATGGGCGGTATTGGTGGAGTATTTGGCAGCGTACAGCCTATAAAGTTAATCATTTTATAAATATTGATTCACCGTCAGGTGAGTCGATAAAGATGAAGTTATAAAATTTATTTTATAACTGGAGATAGATTTTTTAAATATATTATTTTGAATAAAAGTTTATAAAAGGGAAATAAATAAATATTTTATTTATTAAATACTTTGTTTTATTATAAATTGATTTTACAAAGTAAATCTGAGATTAATCAAATTTATGAATATGGGGATAGAAATTAACCATAACGGTTAGAATGTGGATAATTGTTTTGTTAAGAATTTATTTAATGGAATTATTTAAATTAATTAATTAATTTAAAGTGAGAACGAATTGGAATGGGTTAACAAGATAACCGCGCCTTGAGTTGACTAAGTCAACCATTGTAATTGGAATTGATTTAAATTAGTTTGATTTGAATTAATCTAATAAAATAGTTTAATGAACATTGTTTTAATTTTAATAAGTTTTGAAAATGGAATTTACTATTTATTTTAGTAATAAAGTATTAACTACTGAAGTAGTTAGTGATTAAAGTATATTATTATTTTAAATAATAATAATTGAGGGAAGTACCTTTTAAATGGAATTTCATTTAAAGAGTAATCGAAGTTGAAGCGAAATAGAGTGGAATGGTGAAAGAAGTTTATGAACGGGTTTTATTTAAAATCCGAATTTTTATAACAAAGTTATAAAGAGAAGTTTAAGCGAATACGAGAGAGTAAATTAAATGTTTACCTAATACTTGAGTTAAGTAAAAGGAGTTGAGAACAGAAGGGTTTGTATTAAAACTGAATTGTGCAAATAAGATTTAAAGTGTAAAGGCGTTAATTTTACATTAACGTTACTTAAAAATGAGATCAAGTAAAAAAGGGGGAAATGAAATGAGATTTCCAAAGCATGGAATGGTTGAATAGATTGGAAAGGAGATTGGTAAGCGTGAATTTGGGTAAAGAAGTGGGACATAGGGTTGTATAACCAAATCTGATTTTTAAAGAAATTTGTTTAAAGAGGCAGAGTTAAAAAGGTGTTGTTGATAAGAAATTTCTTAATTATGGAATTAAGAAAGAAGGATTGTGAAACTATAGTTTGAATAGTTAAAATGGAATTTGTTTTGAGAATGGAATGAAATATGGGTTTTTGATTACAACTTATATTTATCTGAGGATAAGATTGTTGTTGATCAAGGTCTGAGAGGTAATTAAAATACCCCAACTTGAACGACTTCAGGATTATCTGAAGATAATATTAGTTGGTAATCATAAGAGAGGTTAGTGATAATTTATTATTTCCATTAGGGAAATAATAATGCAACGTTGGTGAAAATTGAAAAATATATAACGAGAGATCCGAAGTAATGGAAATGTAAAGTTAGTTTTATTCTATACTAATAAATATTAGTTATTGTTTCAAGAACGGAATAAGCGATATTGCATAACACTGTTTACGAATAATAAGTTGAATAGATTTCCCAAGTTTAAATAATAAAGAATGATGTAACAAATGTTTTGAAAGGAGAATTAAGTGGAAATTGAATATGGTTACAAGTTATGTACTAAGTATCATAATGAGATGGTTTTGAGAACATTAGTATACAAGATTTCAATTATCGTGTTTTTAAATATTAAAAGAGTTAGAAGTTTTAATTAAGCAGAAGTGAACTAGTTTATTTTAATAAAAAGGGCCAAGTGATGCTGAATACTGAACCAGTGAACTAAATGGATTTTCATGATTAAAACACTGTTTGTTTTGATAGTTAAATCACCGACTATCAAATCTGTCCAAAACGATTGTTGGCACGGAAAGACCGGGATCGAATTTATATTTGAAAACCATTCCGACCAACAAATACGTGAAGATATCAGAAGATGATCGAGATGGAGCAATGAAGACCGTAGATCTTCATAAAACGGAAGAACCGCTAATAATCTTTGGTGAGCTCCCAGAGATAAACTGTGGTTCTGTCGTGGTTGAAATCTACGGGTTGCAAGGACTTCTAGCTACTGATCCATGGGGTGATTCCTATATTGGATGCAGTAGGAGAGTACCTTTGGTTCATCCTGTTCCTGGATGACTTGTATGGATGAGTGTCTGACAGAGTATTTCCAAAGGATCACGTACGTTGATTTGTTCAAACGTGCCATAGTTGGTTAGCTCCCATATAGAGTATTTTTGTGGATTTCAATTAGTGATATCTAGCGGATCCGACGATGTAGAATTCAAAGTGAATGGTGACCAAGTGTTCCAAAAGTTAATCTAAACCTCAAGCCTCATCAAACGGGAAATGACAAAAATCGGGCAGGCAGCGTGGCTATGTGGGTCACTCCCATTAGGCTGTATAATCACCTATCTAGAGAAATTCCTATTGCTTCTTTAATCTATATTTCGATGCTGTCCCTTTTTCGGGAAACGATTGCTGATCCCAACCGTTGGTGATATACATTCGATACACTCAAGTGAAATGAGTGTTCGGTCATATGTGTGCCGGGTTGCAAGACGTTCTTATTGAACTCAGTTTATTCGCCTCTAGAGATACACTATCGGCAGGTGGTCTGATACCCTACATAGTTGGTATCCAATCTCCAATAAGCGTCCGGGGTTTTGATTGTACACTATATATGTGGAGCATGAGATGTAAGCGTTCCGCTAGATTGATATTTACTTGTATTCAGACACTATCATAATATCAGAAAGGATATTGGTTTCAAAAATGTTTTGGGTTATCGTAAGGTAAAAACCGTCCGTATTTATGTGTGGATTTGGTCTTACGATTATCTTTTTCTTTCGAAATAATTTTAACTTTAAAATCAAGTTGTGTGATACCCTTAATACTGTGCGAGTTTTTCTCACTCTGATTCACCAGACTGACCCGGTGTTTTGTAAATTATCGGGTTAGCCCGGGTGTACAAGTTCAAGTTATCGAATGCTGTGAAGAGACGAGCTGGAGGTGTTCAGACGTATGGTATTATATAGCTACTATTCCGCTGTGTGTTGTATATGGGACAGATTATTATAACTGTCCAGTGATGTGTTGTACTCAGATAAATTGTAAGTTATATTCAAAGCTCTCGATAAAGATTTATTTCTATATTATATTTTGTTCCGCTACGATGTGAGTCTTTGATTATGTTTCCGTTGGTTCTTCTTCTTCTATTCTAATATTTCTTTCTTTCTTATCTTACCCTCTAATTTCTTTCTAATAACTATCCAGTGTTTTCGGTGTTTGGAAGGTCGACATGGGATTACGGTAAAGGTATTCATGTCGATTTCCGGGACGAAAATCCTTGGGCCGTTACAGAACACAGCTGTCTTGTGTGTGTTGTTAAAATGGATTTGAAATGATGTTTAGGGTGTTTTAAGTTATGTTTGTAAGCCAAATTTAGCATAACTTGACTACATTTAGACAGAGTTGGTTTAGATTAGCCAAACCAAAATTATGTAATTTCTGGAAGGAGGGAAAAAGAAATCATGTAACCTTTCCTGTTCATCCTTCTTCTTCATTCAAGATTTTTTTTTTACAGAGAAAGCCTATTCTCATTTTTTTTCCTTTTCAAATCCCTCGAATTAAAATTAAAACCTTAATCGGAAGCCGGAATTAAGTTGTTATCATCATCTCTACAAATTTTAACATCAAAAACTTAGTTTAATCCTAGTTTTATCTCTGGTTTGTGAATTTTTGTTTACTGTGTCTCTTTCTTTGTTGCACGTCACTGTAAATAATTTTCTCAGGTATTTGAAGCTTTTTTTTGGCCAAAGCTTCTTTCTTCCTTGCAAAATCTATTGTAAGTCGCTGCAACAAATAAGGTAAGTTTTTAAAACTCTGTATTTTGGCTTGCATGTGTTTTGTTTTGTGTTTGATTGAGTTTTTATTGATAATTTATTCATTGTAATTGGAAACAAAGTTTGAGATGTTACTCTATACCAAAAATTTAGTTTTGGTCAATCTTTAAGGATATGGTTCTTCTTCAATTCTGATAGTTATTTGTGTACTATCTTACAGTTTGAAGTCTGCACATTCTTTTATTTATTTAAATAAATCGTTATGATTTTATAATGGTTATAGCGTTTTTTATCTGAAAGTTTGATTTAAATATAACTCAAAATCTATTCGATGAAATTCAGATTTTTCACTTCCATTAGAAAACTATTATTCAAACGCTCTTGACGATTTTTTTCCAAAGAATTTCGACTTAAATTGAGGACTATATATTTAATTGAAGTTCAAAACGCCAATTTACGAATTGTCGTGCTACGACAAATTCGTTTTAATCATATTTAATATATAATTGTTTTAAACTTCGTTTATATGTAAATTCTAACTTCATTCTAATATATTCGATATATATATTAAATCAAGCTTTCAAATCGAACTTAATATTTCCGATTATCTCTAATCGTCGATTTTCCATTACTTAGTTATCATTTCAATTACAACTCCATTTCTATTATTATGTTCTAATTCCATTAGAAATAAATTATTATATAAAATTTATGAAATTGAATTCTAAATATATATATCCTTTGGATTTTTCCAATTCAGTTTATATTCTAAATTCCAAAATAAAAACTGTCGTTCCCTTTTCGAAACGATTTCCAATTCACTTTCAAATTCATACTTGAATTTATAATTCCACGTTTATCCCATGATAATTATTCCACTTTATAAACATCGTTTATAAATTTTCTTCCTTGTTTTATACATTAAACAAGTTCCATTTCAAAACCCATTTGAAATTCAATTCCTTTTATATTCCGAATTCCAGAATAAAAGTCGTCATTCCCTTTTCTAAATGATTTCAACTTCTATTTTAAATTCATTTTTGAATTTAAATTTTCAAATTATCCTTTGATAATTAATTCGTTACTTTTATAATATTGTTTATAAATTTACTTGTTTCATATATCCAAACAAGTTCCATTTCAATTAAAACCAAAATCTTATTTTGGAATATTTTATCGATTATAACTTATATATATATATAAACAGTAAATCTATTTTTATATTTAAATAAAATTTCTATTTAATAAAATTTAAATATCCTTTCTGGATATAATTTATTTTTATAAATTCGACATAGTCGAATTTTAACCATAAATCCATTTGGATTTATTTTAGTTTATATTCCGAACATTAGAATAGATTTCCTCATTTCCCTTTTTAACACGGTTCCAAATTCTCATTTAAATGCATATTTGTATTTAAATATTAAAATTATCCAACTAACAATTTTTCACCTTTATAAACATCATTTATTTTACTTGTTTATATATTTAAACAACTCTCGATTTCAAATTCATTTTGAAATTAAATTTCCACTTTGGAAAAATAAATTTCCTCTTTTAAGTTCACATCTTAATTTACATTTTCCAAGTTATCTAATTGATAAAAAAATTCTATTTTAGTTACAAACATCGTTTATAAATTCACTTCAATTCCCTGATTATCCAATGGAAATCATTCCATTTTATTTATAAACACCGTTAACAAATTTACTTCAATTTCTTGCATTTCCCAATTTATAAACATCGTTTATAAATTCAATACTTGTTCAAAACAAGTTAGTATTTCTATAGCTCATTAAAAATTCAAATTCTATTTTAAAAAATAGATTTCCCCTTTTTATCTCAGAATCCCTTTCACGATATTTTTATAATCAACATTTAGACCCAGTGATATTTCAAACAATCAAAACACCCCATTACCAATCACAGTATTTCTAACACATCATATATGGTAATATATATGAAACAAACAAATAATAAATTTTTGAGGAATCCAGTTGGATCCCTCCAACCTGTTTTCCTGCATCCACAAACGTTAGCCAACATAAATAATACCCATCCTTCTTCGAGGCAAGATATCGCAGTATAGAAGGTCATCCACTATCATAGCGTGGGGGCGTATAGGGTCATTCGCTAATGATACTGCGGGCATCCGCTAATGGTAATGCGGACATCCAATCACCAATATATATATATATACATACATACATACATATATATCTATATATAATAATCACAAACACTAATCCTAATAACTAATATATATTTTATAGCCATAATAATATTTCAGTGCAAGCAAACAACCAACGAACAATTATTTGAATGTATAAAATAATTCTAAATAAAAATAGAAGTGAGATTTACTCACTGTGATTGTTATCCGGTGATTCTGATTCCAAATTTTATTTTCTTATTCCAGATTATGTATCCCGCAGCTGTGATCAACTCGACTGATTTTATTTGATAAAACCTTGTATAAGTTTAACATGTCATTTATTATTTGCGGTATGGAATATTTTAAATGAAATTTAAACTTTAATTACTAAATTCAAAATAATTACCTTAAGCAAATAAGCCGCTAATCATTGTTAATCACCTTTTTCTATTATCTTCTTCTCAGCTTTAGAAAAATGCAGATTGCCTGTAACAAAATCTCCTCACAATCAACCACCATCCCTCCTTTCCAAATAACTAATTCGAGCCTCATCTTCACACTTTCACCAACCATGAATGCACCATTCTGCATCTCAGATTCTCTCCATCGACACTGCCACCATCCATTATTGTCGCTGCCTTAATTCGCACCTCACTCTAGCATCGATTACTTCAAAGCATCATCACGCTGAACCATAAATTCGATTCCTCTTCTCATCGCAACCTCCAACTACGTACAATACGCATAAACAAAGCTGCGACTTTTATATAGAGGAATCCAACCCAAAAATCACTGTTGCAACTAGTTCATCACCATAAATCAGACCTCCCAAAACCCTTGTCGTCGATTTCATTCCAACTCCATCGCCCTCCTAGTATCATCGTGACATTGATCTACCAAGTACAGAAACTTGCATCAACCCATTTCAATGAAACAACTATCGCTCCCACCTAGGGCTGTAAACGGATGCAGTCGGATACGGATAGTGCTGTATCCGAATCCGTATCCGAAAATGAAAATCCGTATCCGATATCCGCGGATACCAGTTAAAAATATCTGTATCCATATTCGCAGATATTTTTGGATATTCGAAAATATCCATATCCGTCTTAGCGAATACGGATATCCGAAAATATCCGAAATATCCGCATCCGAAATTTAAAACTGTACATTGGATGTGGTTATCCGAAAATATTCGAAAATATCCGAAAGTAAAACAATAAAAGTTTACAAATACATCACTCACATGCAAATTTGGCTCATAAAATATTTTTTTGAAAATGTGGATACATCTAATTAAAAATTACAAGCAGGACATCAATCAAATAAATTTCTTACAACAAATATTTTAAAAGATAAAGTGTTCAAAATATGAAATACACAACCCTAAGACTAAAATAAAACAAAGCATAAATCATAGAAGCACATACACAATTATGTTTTAATTATAATCATACCACAAAATAAAATGAGTAATGATTTAAAATGTTGCATATTACAAAATACAACATTCCTTTATAATTCAATACTTGAGTTTGGTTTAGCTATTTTAAGGATATTTATATATTAATTTAATCTTAAATATAAATTAAAAATTATATAATATATACATACATACACGTATCAGAAAATCGGACGGATATTTTTCGGATACGAATACCACTATAACCATATCCGTATCCGGAATGATTTTCGGATATCGGATATCCGCATCTCGGATAACGGATATATTTCATATTTTCGGATACGGATGCGGACAGATATTCGATTTTTCGAGTATCCGTTGACAGCCCTATCCCACCTCAAAATCCATCGCGATACCTTAGGAGTTCCAAATCAAGGCATCGCACCCATCCAGACCTCATTGCAGAACTCCAGATCGACGTCAATGCATTGACCCCATTCCAGTCGCCAATATCAACATAAAACTCCACTCATCGCTCCCTCCAGAAACTACAGTGCCACTTCTAACCACGATGACCGCGATGACCTAACTCCTTCTCTCGCGCATGCTCATCACTCGAAGTCGCCCCTCCTTCCATCACCATCGGTTGTCGCGGTCAACCCTAAATCGACCGTACCCCTTAAAATCGAACTCCAGCTCGCCAGTCATCTCGATCCCTTGAACGCGACAATAGTAGCTTTCAATTCCCAAATTCAAACACTTCCGACCCCATCGCGCCAGTTGGTTCACATGAATAACAAGGCTTCAATTTTGTTTAGCAATATTTTGGATTTCTATTTTTATGGGAGGCCGACATAAATTTAAAGGGTTCGGATTTTTAATGTATGTCGAGGAGCAAAAAAAAAGGGTAGCTTTGCTTTGGTTTATTTGAGGAACAAGGTGAAAACACAACAGACCATTGCATGGATAATTTGGGTAAGAATGACAAGAAAAATGGGTACTTCAACATTTATTTTTTAAAGAGGAACAAAATGAAGAAGTGGAACAAAAAAGGAAGGAACCGTGCATTTATAAATGAAGAAACTTAGCCCTTAAGGAATTAGTATATCGTGTTTAATTTGATTTGTTATTAGATTTAATGCGATTTGATTTTGATTGGATTTGATTTGAAATTGATCTTGTCCACTTAAATTTTATAATAATACATTTCGAGGTTCTGAACTCCAATTGAAACACAACAACTGATGTTTATATGGTTTAACCACTATTCTAAACATACTAGGACAGGCTCAGAAGCCCAATCCGATCATATGGAGAGGTTGTTAATTTAAACCGATAAATTAAATTCAAAACAATTTAATTCCTGAATAATAAATTATTATTATCATTTATATATCCAAATAAAATTTCTATAAATTATTTGAATCAATTGGACTTACTTTTAAATTTCCAATTGAATTAATTCACATTCTCGTATTATGATAATTATATATATTTGAAATAAATCGTATTTCGATTATTAAATCGATAACACAATATAAAATCGATTTATATTATCAACACAATATTTAAAACCATATTAAATATTCAAAATTAATCGTCCAAAAATCTGGGTCGTTACACTATTGTAAATCGCTGCAACAAATAAGGTGAGTTTTTAAAACTCCGTATTTTGGCTTGCAGGTGTTTTGTTTCGTGTTTGATTGAGTATTTATTGATAATCTATTCATTGTAATCAGAAACAAAGTTTGAGATGTTACTCTATACCAAAAATTTAGTTTCGGTCAATCTTTAAGGTTATGGTTCTTCTTCGATTCTGAAAGTTATTTGTGTACTATCTTTCAGTTTGAAGTCTGCACATTCTCTTATTTGCAAGTCGGAAATCAGGTTAAAATTCAACCTGAAACATAGTGTATAATTCATTAATAAAATTGATTCGAAGTGTACAAGCGTTACTTGGAATTTGCGTCCAGATGCTCCAAGGGTTGACCCAAGGACAAGTCAGGTTGACCTGGCTTGTTATATTTCGTTGTCAGGCCGAACCTTATGGCGTGCCATTTCAGCTTGCATTCCCTATTGTTTTTGCATTATTCTTATTCATTCCTTACTGGTTTATAGTGTGAACTTGTAACTTATATGGATTGATTTTGAAGGCTTAAACGAAAGCCAATATCAGTGTAAATGTGTGTTTTAGATTGAAGAAGTTTTTGTGTATATTTTTTGTATTGATTGAATGTTGAATTCGTGTATTTGTGACACTATGCACATTTTATAAAATGTTTTATATAAGTAACTTATAAATAAAGAATTATATATTGCTTTGAGTCAAAGATGTTTTCTTGGATTTGTTCTGAAAATAAAACCATTGCAAGATCATACAGTATACAATATTTTCAATATGTGTACTTTTCAAAGAAAATATTTCAATGATTTCAAAATTGTTTTACGAAACTCGTTTTCTCAAATATTGTATTCTTATTATATAGATTCACACCTTTTTACACCATCGAGAAAACAAGAATGCGACTTAACCGATGTAGTAAAACACATGCTTAGGGGCACGAAGGTATATTTATATCGATTAATTTCAAACTCATCGGTTGAAGTTATTTTGGAAATGGCTGACTTTGAGCAAACAAATAAGTGAGAACGTATGTAATGAGATGTACATTTACGACTATCTAGATTACTATTGGGAAATCCGTGACACATACACGGGGAACTATATGCGACCTTCGGGTCACTTCTAGTTGTTTGTTGTTTACCAGTACTAAGCCGTGACATGCCAATTATATAGACACGAGAATGTTCCTATGTAGGGTGACTGTATGGGTCTTATAAGCCAAATTTACTTGTGTATAGAATCGTGGGGAGGCCAAAACTATGCGGTAGTACCCAAAACTATGTGCTTAGTACTGATTGGTTTTAGCCGACTGTATGGTGTACATGCAGGCGTAACTGAGTCTCGACTTATTGAATCCAAAATTGTGTGTTTAGTTGTTCTCTATTTTCCCAGAGAACTTTATGGTATGACGACTATATGGTGCTATATTTCCTAGATTTCAAGCACCGTTAATTTCTAGAATTTTATGATGTCTCATGACGTTCCACCGTCTTATGTTATTGAGTTTTATACATAACTGTGTGCTATCTGATGTTTATTTCATGGTTATTATACCACTACGTGGTGAACTCTTAGTCAAGTTCGACATAATATATTTATGTGAGAACTCCACTCCTTTAATTTATTCCGTGATGTGTGACTATTTATTCATACTGTCATTTCTACCTTAACAACATGCAAGGCAATCCTAACAAATATCATAAAAACGGTATTGTTGACATCGTTAAGTTGATCTGCAAATTTTATAATAAGTAGCGTTTTATTGATATTGAAAAATATTTTGTATTTAATTAAAAAAATTGGTATTACAAAATATATTAGACTTAATAAATTCAATGATTATTGTAACTATATTGCTAAAGATGTTTTAGTATGACTTTATTATCCGACCTTTTAACCCAACTATATTTTAGTAGGTTGGAGTTAGACTCGAAGGTTATTAAGGCAAATAACTTAGAGAAATATCTGTAAAATCCAGGAACCAAATGCATATAATCTAAGGATATAATAATAGTATGTAGTTGGTTTACATTTAAGTGTATAATAGACTTTTTACGATTTGAGAAATAATCTCGATAGTCATGGTTTAAACTTAAGTGTAACATTTATGTAATAATACATTAGATTTTTTGTTCTTGCATTAAAAGATTTCCATGGAGAAAACATTTGAATATAGTGAACGCAGCTATTGACTTTCAATCATCAAATCCAAATTTTTGAGCTACAAAACTGGTAAGTGCATCCACACTCTCCTGCAACCCGCATAATTCGACAAACACGTAACAGATAGGAAATGAGAATGTATATTTATGATATAATGAGAGTTAAGTATGAGCCATATGCATCCATTATGTCTCAGGATTTATCCTTGATATTGCCAACACAATCAAAATGAGATACAGGGTCTTTGATTTTTTTTCACATTACATAATAATATAAGTAACATAAGAAAAAGCAGGCCAGACAGCATTGCAAGCATACAAACATACAACAATAAAAGACATAATAAACTGAAAATAATATTTGGTACAACATGAAATTGACCTTAAAATTACATAACTTTAGTAAATATCATAAAGTTATGTGTTTTCCTTCGGATTTGGTGTGCTTTCAGCTTGCTTCAGGGCTGGTGTAATTTCAGTCTACTTAGGGATTTTCCTATGTTGCAAGCACTAGTTACTTGAGTGATTCAAAGCAGTACACTTTCTTCTTGTTGCTAGCGGCAATTTTCAATTTATAGATATCAGTATAGAAAATTTATCTTTGTTTATGCATTTGAATCTATAATGCCTAAATTGATCACAATATTTAATTAACTATTTATACCCTCAAACTATAACTAATTCAAACAAATAAAACTAAAGCTGGACTTGTGTATGTTTTCAAAATTGATTGTCGAAAGTAAGATTAGTTTCGTTTTATACAAGTACCTGCTATAATCCTTCAGCGTAGGCATATTTAGTCAATATAAATAATATACTTTACATAGTTAACTTTAAATAACATATTTCAACAACTGTAAAATATCTTTGTATTTGTTGTGGTGCATGTGCAAAGTAGCTATGTTTATTCATATGGGCATGTATGAATATTGTAGATGGTTCCTTATTAGTCTAACGTGCAAAACTGCAAAATTCATTAGATGGCTAAACCAAATACAAAAATGTTACGATAAATAATTTTACAAATTCATTATTAGCACGATATGAAGTTCTTCCAAACTTCTCTGTGTTCTTCCTGGGAACATGATTACCCTCAAGCCTCGTGGATCACCCTACGCACGACTTTGGATCTGGAAATCTATCGTTTACTGGAACAAGAATCGACATTCATTGCCACAGGTCGGATCACTTTCTGGCTTTGGATCGGGCAAGATTGCGCAATGGATCAGTGCATGAAGTTCAAGGACTTGGATTTGAATCGATCACTTCAAGGATCAAATTAATTTTATGGTCTTGATACCTTTCAGATTAGATCATCACATGGCCTTATTGGATCAGTCTATTGCTTCAAGGCATCATCGGAGCATATCGGGTAAGCACTTGGTTTCACAAGATCATTGAGTTACAACATCAGATCGGATCTGAAACAACGTGATCTGGCTTTGGATCACTAGCTCAAGCCTCATAAAACACAAGGGACCTGTCCTCTATTCCCTTAGAAATCAAAAGCCTGCACTTGACGCTTTAAGATTCACCACGTCGGGTAGATCACCCTATGATTGTTACCAATCCCTATCTCGTACCGATACCGAACGCTATGGATCTTGGTGAACATTCTGATCCCTCTCTTGCTAGCTTGGTTAATTCGAGATCCGGTTTTCACTCTTTATTTTCCTATCGATCTGAGCACTTATGCAGCTATAATTGTACTACAAAATGGCTCATTCTCAGATCTTCTCTTTCCGTTTTGGCTTCACTATGCGGGGACTTTGTTATTGCCATACTACGTCTACTGTTTTTTCACATTCTTATAATCAAATTAGGACTGTAACTGTAATCAAGCAGTATAAATAATTCATAGTGGACATAGACACATTGCCGAATCACTATTGACTTGTGTGTTCGTTTACTTTTTACTTTTTACGTACATTATATCTAGAATCGTATTGATTTCTTTGATCGTTATCTGGGTTATATTGATTCGGAGTTTTAGGCAAGAAACAACCAAATGTCCACCAAACATATATTAAAAGATATATTTAACTTAAAATATTCAAGGTTGACTGTTTTGATTATTCAATGGCTCACGAGTATTCGTAACCTGCGTATGTTATTAGTAATATAATCAGCGATATATAAAACTTTTCTACTTCAGAATAAAAGTATTTGGCTAAATTTTAATATGTTTTGAAAATAAATAAATAAAAAATCATTGATATTCTACATTGTGAAAAACTATACAAATAGTAATTATAAAATAAACCTTTTCAAAAACGCATTGACACGTAAAAATTGTCTTTCTTTTTTTGGGGAAAAAAAATACTATTAGGATTGACATTTAATTGGTCATAATCTTTTAAGTAATAACTATTTTAAATCAAATATTTAAGTTTAAACAAACATCCGCGCATTTTAACTAAGAATTTTCAATCCGCCATCCACCATAGAGAACAGAGGGTTTAAAATACACAGATGTTCCATTCTAATTTTTCCCTAATTGGCGGTCAAAATGAAAAACCCTACCGCCTTCCACATCCATTTTCCATCTCCACTTCTCCGTTAATAACTCGTCACGCGGGAAAATAATTTTTCCCGCCCCCAAAAGCTCGATTACCACGTTGTCTCCGCACTACTACAAGATTCGCGGCAGTAAGCTCGATAAGAATTAGGCAAGTCAGAGAAACATAAGCTCAGCAGCTTTAATTTCTAAGTTCAGTAAGCAGGTGTAGGTAAATAAGAAAGAAAAAGCGAGTTCCCTTCATCCTTTCCTTTTGAAGTTTTCACTTCCCGAATTAATGAATTATTTTGCATTATTTTCCAATATCTATTACTATATAATTAATTTCTGGTTGTAACATTCCTTTTCATAATTTTTACTCAGGTTGGATGTTATGTATGGAAAAGCATCAAATTTGGTTCACGGAATTCAATCCTAGAGGCAAATTGATATTTGAGGAAAGTATTTGATGTGTATATCACTTGCAGATGTACATGACACTAATATGGGCCTAAGCCCTTATTAGAATTCCAAGACTGACTCACCGTACACTTCTATTCTATGATGCGCTTAAGTTTCTTCAGTGCATATTGTATAGTTTTTGTATGATGAATACATCTAAACCATTACTGCTTTGTCGTGAAACTGATATTTTATTTTTGAAGTAATAACTGACAGTGTAATTGATACAGTAAAGGACATTTTTTATGTAAAAGGCGTTGTATATAGACTGACATTGTTTTAACTATTATATTTAGTAGGTGGTATGAGCATTTATCTTACTTCGGCGTGTCTTAACTTCAATTCCTATAGGCTGCATTCATTTTTATAGCATAATCGTCAATGTAATATGTTAACTCACCAACATTTTTGTATATATTGCTTCCCCTGTTATGGTAAATAAGTGGATCTCTTAATAAGTATGATATTGTGTAGACCATATAATATGGAGCTTATATTTCAGTTTCTTCTTGAATTATAATGTATTATTTTTCAGATTTTACTATAATCGGCATTTTTTTTCCAAGTTAAAGGACTTATTTTAGATTCGACTTCAATATTGTTTGCTAAAATTATTATTATTTGCCATCGTTCCATTGGCTTTTCTTGTTTTCTGTTTGTTAAACTTGCTAGTATGACATCAGTTGAAGAACTATTTTTTTTTAATGAGTTGTTTCCTATTTCTATAGAAACTTAAAATATTTTGAATAATAAGTAAATTTGATGCCTAAGATTTAATATTTCCGTCCACCCACAGTAGATGATTGACAATTAAATGTCTGCAATTTTTTTTACAACTGTGTTGTTGCTATCTACGTTATGCACCATTTTGTTATGGCAGTAGAAATTTTTCTATAATTTTGATACTGTAGTTTGTTATCATGAACTTATGTATGATTGATGTTTATTTGAATATCTCATAGCCTATGTAAACTCTTTATAACTATGCCAATGCAGCTGTACATTGCCGGTCCCAAACCTGGATAAAGGAGGGAGAAGGATGCATACTTCCGATCTTTTTCTTCTCGGCTCATTTTTATTTGATTTCAAGTCGGTTTTTTGTGGAATGTATTTGTTTTGATTCTTTTCATGTATTCCGTGTTTTAGTTTTTCTATTTGGGTTGAAAATTGTGTTCGTATTATATATTATGTAAGATTGGTTTCAATGCATTCGGCTTTATGGTACATTGGTCGGCCATTATAAGTGTATGTATAAGTTAAAAAGCAAATTGATGAATCTGTAGGTGAGTAGCATGTGTTTCAGATCTAAAAACTCTCCATCTACTATTAATGAAAAAATGTCTATTCATTTTACTCTGTGATATCTTTTTTTTTGTAAATATTATGGCAACATTATATTTCTAATTAAACAATTATTATTAACATTTTTACTTGTTTTCTAATTTTCTAATTCTTTATCCCAGTTCATTTAATTTAACTTTGTTTTCATCTATTTGAAAAGAACAATAATATCTGTACTAATTAATTATACATCATCGTTCTTTTCTTCACACAGAGTTACATACATATATAAGCATTTCATAAATAGAATTCCATATTATTTGTTTGCTTCACTTTTTTACTTTATCTTTGCACTAAAAATAGAGCTTGTGGCAGGTGAGTGGTCATGGTTTTTGAGGTGAACAAAAGCTGTCTAAGGTGATGAAGCTGTGTTTCTGATGGCACACCAAAAGGGAACGACAATGCTGCTTGCTGATGGTGGTGGGTATAAAGAAGCAATAGCAAGCTTCAGAGTTGATGGTGCTAGCTGAAGAGGGACATGGATTCAAAACTGAACTGAAGCAAACTAGCAGTCCAGTGTAAAAAACTGGGTAAACTTGCAAGCTGCAACACAAGCTCTGAACTGCTTTAAAACAGTGGCTGCATCATTACTTCTTTGTTGACTCAATGGACTTCGATAGAGTAGAAGGTAGTACAACTGGAATGCACTTATGCATTGGATGGCAAGCTGTAAGGCTCAGCAAATTAGCGGAGCACTGTAGGTGATAATTTTTTGGATCTATGCCATCGGGCAGTGCTCTGAATGGTGTATTTGAGTTTTGAATTTGTGAAATGTGGTGCGACAAAGATAAAGTGGTACAAACATGTTCACTCTTGGGCTTAGGTCAGAGCTTGTGAGCCTGTTCTGTTGAATAATCTAGAACAGGTGAGATAACACTTGACATAATGATGATAATCTGATCAGGTGAGTTACATTATGAACATAAACTAGTAATCTAGTTTACTTGATTTCAGCCTTTAATTATTCTATCTTTCAACTGTCGATTTGCATAGAAAAACTTGTTCATTTCCTTTGGATAGACATGCACAAGCTAGCAGAGTTGAAAATACTTAAGTCATTAATTACAGAAGAAATCTTGTTTGGAAATGCCAACGACATGCTGTCCGCAAGATTAGAGGTAATTTTCTTACCACATCGTATTGGGCATTTTCTTGGGCTTGCCACACGTGGTCCGGGTGAGTCGTGACTGTGCAAAAGTAATGGGGAGATCTAAAGAATCAGGATTAAGTCTTTACGGACCATTCGAGAACTAAAGGAAGGCATGTTCGAGAACTTAGCAAATAAGTTGTTTGATTTAATGCCAACGAAGAACGTGATGAGTTGAACTAGTATCGTTTCAGGGTTTTCAAACAGTGGTGTTTCAAAAAGGGCAATAAGGACTTTTGATCGCATGTTAGGAGTTGGCATAAAGCCGAACAAACTCACAATTTGTTCTGTTCTGTGCAAAGATAGGAGCTTTTGAGGCAGGCACTCAAATACACAAGTACATTTATGCAAATGGGTTTCAAGAAAATGGTAATGTCGGCACAGCCTTAGTAGACATGTACTCTAAATGTGGAAAAATAGAGCTTGCGGGTCGAGTATTTGACAGAATGAACAATTGTGATATTTCTGCATGGACTGCTATGATAATGGGATATGCTGTACATGGTAAATGGCAAGAAGCTTTGAACTGTTATACCAACATGAAGCATGTTATACCCAATCCAGATGAAGTAGCATTTCTTGCTGCATTGACTGCATGCTTGCTTGCAGGAAAGGTAGACGAAGGTCTTGAAATATTCCACAGCATGATATATGATTACAAAATTGAACCCACACTAAAGCATTATACTAGCATAGTGGATTTATTAGGGAGAGCAGCAAGATTTGATGAAGCTCAAGAAATACTGAAGTCAATGCCTATGGAACCCGATTATGTTCTGTGGGGAGCTTTATTTTGTGCATGCCATGCACATAAACATGTACAGTTAGCAGAGTTAGCCACAGAGAAGCTTCTAAGGCTAAGTCCGAGACATTCAGGTGGTTATGTATTTCTTTCGAATGTGTATTCTGAAGTGAACATAAGGGATGATGCAGAGAAGACTAGGATTAGTATGGAGAATTGTAATGTGGATAAATTTCCTGGATGGAGTGGTATAGAGGTTAATGGGAAGTCTTATGAGTTTGTAGCAGGTGATAAATCTCATGAGTTGTTGAAAGGAAATATATGAGAAGCTGGAGGAGGTCGTGTCCCAACTCCCAAGCAAGAGAGTTTGGATATAAGCCAAGTACCGAGTGGGTCCTCCATAACATCGAGGAGGAAGATAAAGAGGATTGCTTGGGTTGGCATAGTGAGAAGCTAGCTCTTTGTTTAGGGCTTTTAAGTGGTGGTGGAGGAGATGAGATTGTGATAATAAATAATTTAAGGGTTTGTGGAGATTGTCATTCGTTGTTCAAAGTTGTTAGTAAGATGTATGGAAGAACTATTGTGCTTTGATATGCTAATAGGTTTCATCGGTTCGTAGATGGAGAGTGCACATGTGGCGATTATTGGTGACTTTGCTTTCAGGTTAAGTTTAAGTTTTTTTTAATTATATTTATTATTTTTCACTAAATTATTCTGCGATTATTGTTATTCTCATCAATTATGATATTTTTGCCTACATTGACTGCTAATTGAAGTAAACTATATTTGTTCTCAAAAGAAAAAAAAAACTTATTAGACATGAAAAAAAAAGGAATTGTATGAACTAATGGTTATGTAATACAAATCGTTATTTAGTGCTGTTTTATGGAATACAATTTTAGTTTAAGGAAATATATGATTTTAGGGAGCAACTGGAGGTGCCGACCTAAACGTATCTGTCATGCAGTTTTATCTTCTTCGCATGGTGTAATGTTATATGATGCCGTAAGTTTGATCGAGGTGGCTGTATGCTGAAGGATTAAAAGGTATTTAATGCTTGGGACCTACTTCATTCTTCCCACCTTTTTTAGTGCATATAAAAGGGTTAAACACTATCACGAGAAGTAAAGTCGATATGACTATGTTTGTTTATATGTGCTTTTATCTCTGTGAAATTAGGTTCTGAACTGATTGTATATGTAGCAGCTTCATTAACGGTAAAGTTAACATATCATGTCAATCATTCAACTTTAGAAAAATTGCACTACTAGATATTTTTTGGAAAAAGAAAACAAAGAAGCAGCATTTGAAGCTATACTGACATGTGAAACATTCCAGTAATTCTGTTGCTCGTACTTGCTGAATTTATTTGAAGCATACAAAAATATGATTGTAAGCTGTGCATGAGTTCATGGGTATTTGAACATAAGTTGTTCTTCTCTTAATGCACATATAAATTCATCTTCTTCACAAAAACCCAATCTTAATAGTACCCTATAGCCTATACTTCAACCATCCAATGGGGAAGGTAGAGAGCAACAAACCATTCACATCGTCTCAACCTTATCAGAGTGCTGAGTTCTATACCGAACTAACTCCATTCAAGCAAGCTTTTATGCTTAATTTGCACTATGCATTTTATATGTAATATAAAGTGAAATTACTGGTAATTGAATATATAATATAAAGTGTAATTACTGGTAATTGAATATCTCTTGCAGGAGCTGATGGATTTGAGTTTGCAACTGTATAAAACAGCCGATTACTGTGAGAAATCGTTTCTCAAAATTAATCAAAAGAAAATGTAACCTTTTTAAATTTGTTTGTTTATCTAATTATCTCGGTGCATCAACTTATACTATTATTTTTCGGATAAGGCACAGGCTTTTGGAGAACACAAGAAGCTGTGTATGTGAAGTGATGGTGACTGTTGTCGATCATTTTGGAACTGTATCATCTAACATTGAGCAGAGATTTAACACTTACAGTAACGCTTTTCGAACTGAGCAGAGAACCAACATCCTGAGGCAGAGAATACTTACTTGTCAACAATATGCATTTGGCCTCGACATTTCTTCTTTGCTATTGAGTGCTGAGTTCTCTAGACATCGGTGTCGCTATATTTTTGCAGGTAAGGATACTTTCTGTATTTCATTTTTTCCCCTAAAAATGGCTGATTGTTAATGCCATTCTTCTTCGAATAATGACTAGTACAAATATACCAAAGGCAGAGAAACTCGGTTAACCTTCAGGGTACCTTAACACCAGTATTTAGTCTTTTACTTTCATTTTCTAAGTATTTTGGCATTCATACAATTTACAAAGAAACATGTCAAATTTGGCAATAGGGTTGATGTTGTTGATGATGATGAATGTACTTCTCTGGGGATTAAAGATCAGTGTGAATGTGTTAAGCCTCAAATAGTTACACAGTTCAATACTGGTAAGAATTTCTTAAATTTGAACAGAATCCAAGTAAATTTAAAATGAGGTACATGAGATTTAGATATTTCTTTCTTACCATTTGATTGAGAAATATAAATTTTAGGAACCGAGCTTTCTACTAAAGTTTCAGTCTTCAAGCTTTCACGATTGTTGAAGAAGTTCAACACCGCTTCTTTTGATTTTCTCATAGAGGTTTGATGCCTCAATTTGCACGAAGTATAATGCTTAGTTTTTATTGCCAGTGTAAACTTAATTTGACTGATGATTGATTGCAGAATGAACCTATTTGTGGAAGTGGTAATCATAAGAAGAGATCTTCCTCTGGAAAATGTATTCTCTCATTTCTCGTGATTGATTGCAAAATGCACCTATTCCTGGAAGCGGTAATCATAAGAAGAGATCTTCCTCTGGAAGACATATTCTCTCATTTCTCAGAAACAGAAAACCGAGTGAGTAAAAGCTTACAGTTGACCAGTGAATGTGTTCTAATTTATTATGATGTATTGGGCATAAATGCAGTTCATGTACAGTTGTGTACATTCGTAGGCTGCCCTGCACGAAGTAGAATTTCAACTTGAAGCGTCATAATGTCAATCTATTAAATAATAGTAAAGCAGAAGCTTTTCAAGTCTTCTCCTTGATTCTCTCGATTCTCTCCATCCAGCTTAATTCTCTCAATTCTCTCCATGATGCTTAAAACGCTCAGGATATTTTATATATAATTTAAAATTTAATATAAAAAATTCTCCGCCTTTGTTAAATTTTCAAATAGATTTGCACTCATATTTCTGTCATTATTATCCATATCTAAGTCGATCCCTAATTTCACGTTCTCCCCCATTTATAGTAAGCACAAATGCCACATTTTACCTCAATCCTTCTCTCGCTTTTCCCCTTCCCCCTCATTTCGTTATTCCATTGTTCTTCCTCTTTCAAAAAGGAGAGGGAAACATTTTTTATCGAGAAAATTATCTACCAATGCCTCTCTACCTATTACTCCACTTCGTTTTGATCATATTCAGAACCCCAAGTTTTACTCCCTTCCAATTATTTCCCGTCTGCTCCTTTTCGGCTTTCTTTCCTGCAGATCAAAATCAATGGGTGCAAATCAATTGGTAGGTTTGTTATTCCTACAACTATCCCTACTTGATAATTTATCAAATTGCGATCTTCATTTTAACAGTGTTTCCATGTTTTAATTCCTTCCTGCAAACACCTTTTACCTATTCCTCTGCGTCAAATTAGACCTAAGGCAGATCGTTGATAGTCGCGATTCGTCGTCAACACGAAGGCTATTCTTCAATTGCTCAATCAATCAATCGCTTCCACCTGAGGTGAAATCCTAGCTTTAAAGTTACTTTTTTTTAATCTACAGCTTTCTAACGTCTGTCTGTTTTTAATTTGAAAGGACGATGGCCAGGTGCTCCTAATTGAGGTGAAAACCTAACATACATGCCTTTTGTCTATTTTTCTGTCTTCGATTATCATTCTAAGATTGATTTATTTATACAGACTATAATTAATCCTGTCGACAACTGTAGAATGACAACACCAAGATGTTAATCTATCCAAATTTAGGTTCGCATCTTTTGTGTTTTATCTTATTTTATGGTAATTCTGTTGCATTTGAATTGATTATTATGTTAGCCAAGCAGATAATCGTTATAAAATGCTTATTTCAAACACGATGTCGCCCTTTAGTTTTACAGACCAAAGAAGATTTTTTGTTTTGTTCACGTTTCTTTTCATTACGTCACTACGTATGATTGTGCTTTATCCTCGGCCTACTGATGCGCCAGTAACAATTTATCATGACCTGAATAGATTGCGTATAGCCTCAGAGTCTAATCTGTCTTTGGGAAAAGCGACAATTGAGAGTATGGATCAATGCAGATTTAGGATATGAGAAGGAAGTAACGAACGCGCAGCTCATTTTTTTTAGAGCATGTTATATTTAAGTGGACCAAGTCGCAGTATATGGGTACTTAATGTTCTATCGTTTTTATTGATTTTGCTGCATTGAATCACAGAAACAAAATTATGCTACAATTATATTTTAACCCACTGTAAGTTAGTTCTGTTGTGGGATCCTATAATAAATTAGGTCTAAAGTAGCACAAATAATGATAATAACATGCTAGACTTCATCCGGGTTATGTAAATATTTATATATAGTATTTGATACTATTTTATGTGAAATCTTTTAGTGGATGGCTTACTAAATATAAGTTGAAAAAAATGTGGTATATTAAAAATATATGGTATGGTAAAGCATTCAAATTTTATTGTGATTTTGAGTTATGTCTATCAAAAGTTTTGTTATACACATGAATTAGCAGCTAAAATATAATCATCATTTCCCCTTATTACAACGTGAAAGACATAAACCATAGGACCCACCATTTTGAGGCTAAATAAATCCTTTCTAGATGGATTTCAAAATTGGAGAATTGTCTTTTGCATGATTATTTAAAATTATGGTAATAATGAGCAGTCAAATAGTAAAAGATATAGCAATAAATGATCATTGTTGATTATTATTTTATACTATTTATGCCAAATCAATCTCCTTGAGTTTGCTATATTTGCACTCATACAAAGCAGGTGCTATAAATGATATTTATTTAACGTGAAATTACTATGATGGTTATCAATACACTCACTTATCCCATGCATACTTTTAGTTGCTAGCACAAATCATCGTATCTTGCAACTACAAGCAAATTATCTAACCGAATTTTAACCATCTGCAGTACTTAGCTCCATTATGGCGTTGCATTTATCTTCTTTGTAAACAATTATTCTTGCTAAAGGTTTCTCAGGATAATATTTTGAAGCTAGATGTTCACCAACCCTGGTGTAAACAGCTTTGTTGTCTACTTGCATTTTTTGATTTTATCAAATATTAACCTTTTCCAAGATGAAATTTAGCTTCATACTTTTTGAATCTTTTTCGTGGCCTCAATTTAAATTGGCAAGTTCTTTTCATTTTGATTTTTTTAAAGAACAAGTGTTGTCCTTTATTTAAGGAGTAGAGCTCTCATTTTTTTATTTTTCAAATTTAATTGTTTTTCGTAATTTTTAAAGACTATATTAGTTTTAGTTCTAGGTGAATTATGAGATGATTATATTATTATTGATATATAGTATGGTATAAAATGACACTTATGCACTGCCTTTGTAAGGTATAAAATGTGTATACTCATTCATATCGTTCCTTTTGGTTATATTATAGAATTTCATTTGCAAACATAGTTTTATGTAATCAGCATACCATAAGTAGGATATTGCTCTCTATACCAATAATGACATTCCCTGGATTTCGCCTTAAGATGTTATGGAACAGAATACAACAACCTGTTCCTTTATGCAAAATTCATTATTTTTTGCGTGGAGATAGTTGTATTAGCTCGGTTCAACTAGAATGATCAAAATATTCGTAATGTATAAATGTATTAGAACCTGAAAAGTGCAGATGAATAAATAGTTTAATAATAAATCTCTTTTTTCTCTTTGGACCAAAAAGAATAATTTGATTCGATGCTATATGATTTTCTTCCATATACATTGCACTCTTTTTCTAGCGGTGGTTTGTTATACAATGAAAGCTAGGAAGCATGAGTGCGGGTGCGTGGATGCGGGTGCGTAGTACGAGGATACAGGAATTCGGCAAATTCAGAAATATGAGGATTCAAGTGCGGATGAATACGACAAATATTGAAATATTAAAAATATATTATATATATAAATATAATTCAATAGATGCATTTTAATTAAAAGAGTTAGAATTGAAAAAAAAATGATTAGTGCCTCAAGCACTCGAACTGAAACAACAACGCCTCAAATTGTTTAAGTGAAAAAAAACCACATGAACTCTCTTCTGTATTATTTATATATCCTTTAACATGCTTCAAATAGAAAAAAAGGCAGCAAGAGAATAGGACAAAACTCCAATATTTCAAATATGCAACACGTTCCAGTATTTCAATATTTCAAAGTATGACATGACTGCTCACAGTATAGCATGTGCTGTCTTTCCGTTTGACCAAAAATTAATCATCCCAAATATGCAACACGCTCCCTAATCCATCGCTATTCTCCAGGAAACAAAATAAACGAAAGTCAGATTAAAATAATTCGTTGTTCTCCAGGAAAACTTCCGATTATCGTTCTGGAGCGTTAATCGAAGTCGAAGTCTTCAAATCAAAATCAGATTCAAAATTAATTAGTGATTACCAATTCCGTGCGATGATCGAAGCGATGATTACATCTTTGTTCCTCAATCGATCAGATCTGGTAAGTATTGATAGTCGATTAAAATAATTACATCTTTGTCCCTCCCGCACCCTCTTTTCCGCACCCAACCGCACCTCTTCCATCAAATACGGCGACACGTCTCGTGGTGCACCCCGTACGAATCCCCGCGCACCCCCGCACCCCGTACGAATTCGGTGCGCAGTTCTTTGGTTGGGTCACGCACCCCTGCTTCCTAGAATGAAAGTAATCGCCTTTCTCCCCCTGTATTTCTATTTAAGATAACTAGGAAATCCACCCTTCTTCCTAGCAATACGATTATATATATTATTTCCTTTTTCCGTCAGTAGGTTACCTTTTCATATTCTTAGACTATGAGCGTCCAAAGATGTACAATGCCAAATTTCAAAACAATTTTTTGGTATCAAATCATTAATGGTTCAATCATTACTGCCTCGAACATGAATTATTTCACTTTTTATGTAATGTTATAGTAGAAGATTACTCCGATCAGAACTACTTGTGCCTCAATATTTGTTTGTGGGTCTTTTCTTCCACATTTTATGCCTTTTTTAAATATTATTTAATAGATTTGATCTTTTCTTTCAGTTGTTCTAATAATTTCGTACTACTGTTTAAAAATTTAATTCTGTCGAGGAATTCGAGATTAGTGTGATAAGTGCTGATAACGACTTGCATATATTTCATACTTCCCTCTTAAACATTTAATTTTCAAGCTTTTCCTTATTTTATAAGCAATATTTTTTTGGATCGCACGAAGGTCTACTGATTTTAGGTTACTATTTGGGTATTACTTGTACTTTTTTAATCAATACCAAGTCTAATTTGAATCTTCAAAATCAACTGTTTTTCGATTTCTCCCTTATCTAATTGAATCTTTGTAAATTTCATATTTCTATATGTAAAATATGTTGGTCATTTTTACAAATATTTGTAGTTAACATGTTTTTTTTAGTCTTTCTTTGTTTATCCAGTTTATTTTTATGTAAGAATTGAAGTATGCAGTTGTGTCTGGGAAAAATCATATGGTACACATCTGATACTTCACTGCTTTAAAAGTTTATTTGATGTCCATTATTTTTAAATGATGATACATATGATATGTTTGATTAAGTGTTAGACATGGCATGATTTTATTCGTTTCCAAATCAACATAATTTTATTGGTACGAAAAGCACTATAGGGAATTTAGTGATGACTTGCATTTCCCAAATTTTCAATTCATATTGACAACCATTCTATAGTGTAGTGACTAGAACTAATGCACAACGTTTAATTGTTTCAGAAATCATGCTACAACATAATAAACCTGAGACAAATCAGATCGATAATGATAAGTCTGAGCATAAATGGTGAGCCTATGCATGAGTTAGCCAATGGCATGTCCAAGCAGCTCTCGAAAGTCTGGCAATGGAATGAGTAAAATTTGTATCTTCTTCGTTCCAATTATTTCTGTCTTTTTCGTTTTAGCTATTTGTATTAATCAATATAATTTATGACTTTGTTATTTCAATGTGTATGCATGTAAATATCTTGCAATTCGATTGGAACTGTAATAATTTATTTGTATTGAGAATTACCTGAGATGAACTGTTTTCTTTGTTCATATTGAGTGAGCACAGCGTATTTTGGAGACTTGAAAAAAAAGGTGAATGAAAAACAAGGTATGAGCTTGCGCTTATTGCTTATGGATAACATGTAAAATGGATAAGATGATGCGTGCCTGCACTGAATAAGTACTTGCGTAATGCAAGTTACTGTCACAATGTCCAAGCAGCTCTAAAAAGAAACGGCTGGCAATGGAATGAGTATACAACGGAGTGTCTAAATTCAATGTTTCTTTGAATTAAATATATTTGAAGAGGCAATAGTCGGAAGCAGACTGTTTTTGTTGCAAGTTTCTTAAACTAAAGATCAACATTTTTATGCTGTGTGCAATGATTTTATGTTGATAAACTACATGATACTTTTGCATTTACTGAAAAAGGTAAAAGTTGTTCGCCTTCAAAACTTTGAACGCTTTGATTTGATTTAGTTAACTAATATTTCTAATTGATATTAAAGAACGACAATTCAATACGTATAGGACTATTGTACTAATAAAAATAATAAAATATTTTTTTATCCAATTGCAATATATAAATCACACAAAACAATAATAACAAGTTTAATTTTTTATTCTATTATCATTTAATTTAAAATACATATATTTAATATGATAAAATATATTCATCATGCAACATTTAACTTAAAATATCTATATTTATAGTGGTAAAATATATTTATCATGCACTGCATTATAAAATTCCACATTTTACTCAAAATGCCGATATTTAAAATTACCACAACTATTTACAAAACCCACCTCACTTTCTCCTATGATTTGCATTTCAGTCCATATTTATAAAGCAATAATAAAGTGCTCAGCTTGAAATAATAAGATAAATGCAATTTCCCACCAATTTTTTTTAATAGATATTTATTAGTTTGGTCACTGATGACAATATAAAAATTTCAACAATGTAAATCGTACCTATATAGATAAAAATTGCATTTTCATTAAACTAAAACACATAAGTCACACGACATGCAGTATAACATAAACAATAAGGAATTTTTGTAAAATACACTCTAAGATTTCGTAATACATAGTTTCTTTCATAGAAACATGTTTAAGAAACGCTATTGTTTTTAGTTCCAGTTAACCTGTAAATAACTATAGTAAAAACAAAAAATATTTCCACATCTGCAAAAAATTTGCACTTTAGCAAAGAAAATTCGAAAGAAAATTATTTTCATAAATGTGAGATGAAGTGCAAATTTAACTTTTGTGGTAAACCAAAAAATAATAGCAAAAATATATCAGAAAAGTATCAATAGATTCGTCTTGCATTACAAAATTATGTTTTTTACAGCAAAAACTTTAATTTTATAATTCCAACAACCTCCTATCGAACTATCTCAACTTTCTTCTAATAATTTATATTTGACTTCATATGTTAGAGTTAATCAACAATCTTAAACTATAACCAAACTTAGTAAACTATTAATTGTTGATGTGACAAATAAATCATAAATATATGAAACTTTCAATATTTGTACAATATTCAAATTAACAAAAAAGGGTATAAAATTCATTTGGATATACAAATACATCGGTCAAATAACATGATCATATATATATATATATATATATATATATATATATATATGTGTGTGTGTGTGTGTGTGTGTGTGTGTGTGTGTGTGTGTGTGTGTGTATGCAAGCAATGATTGCTACTTTTATTTTTGATTCTTCTATTTCGATACATCGGTGCATTATATTGTATAATTCTTATTTTAGCTAAAGTGCATATATTATAAAATTTCTACGGTTGCTTACAAAACTCACCTCAATGTCACATAATTTTGTACATTTACATCAATATATTTTTAATTAACCATGTAATCTTCTTTTTAATTTATTAGAATAAATTTAATTGATAAATATTTATTAATTCGTCCTATAAATCCTTAAATGTGACAGTTTCAATTTGTATATCACATTAATGTTAAAAAAGCCATTAAATAAAATTTTCATTTAAACATAAGGATATATAATTCAGTTATCATAAATATTTTACATCAATAACATTGCCAAAACTATTCTTTTATTCATTTATCTCGATAAATTTATATTCATAGTTGAATTCTGTTTATTAACTTCAAATATTCATATTTTGACATTTTATAGTTATGTACGACTTCATCGACTCTTTCCTATCATGTTTAGATTCGTGTATTTAAATTGTTTACGAAATCTCAAATTTAAAGAATAATCTATATATCAGTTGTATATGTATACATATACTTATTAATAAAAACAACAACAAATTTTGTGTTTAACAATATAAATATATAGATTAATTACACACACACACAGTTATATATATATATATATATATATATATATATATATATATATATGTGTGTGTGTGTGTGTGTGTGTGTGTGTGTTTATTTATGTACATGAACAATAATAACAATGTGAATTTGTAAATTAACTATAACCATTTATGGACGCAAACAATGAATTTATCATACAGAACATAAATAATTCTATTTTAACTTCAAATAACTCCACACTTCAAATAACTCCACATTAAAATCTCTGTAATCTTTTATAGAATCCTTTTCAATTTACTCAAATTATTTACTATTGTCATATATTTTAACTAGTTACATAATTTCAAATTTAACATATATAAAAAAATAAGTTAAATAATATTTGTTAATACTTTTAAAATATTTATAATATGTTAATTTCAACTAGAGTACCTGCTAATGCTAATAGTAGTAGTAAGAATAATAAAACTATTTTTTCCTTCAAAGAAATATAAATTACAAACACATATATGTATAAACAACAACAAAAATAATTATATTATATTTATTTTGCCGAACTACCATGTGTTGTATATAAAATTCCAATTCTAACATTAAAATTTTAAAATCTGTGTTTTATAATATTATCGTGTGCAACGCACGGGTTACACACTAGTTAATAACAATGACAAAATATAATTATGATTAGAATATGTTCTGCGCAAAGTATTTTCTGAGATCGATGGTTCTTGTTTCTCAATTATGGATCTGATTTCTGGAATCGAAAGTGTTGGTGGTTCTCTCCTTTGCATATTTTCCTCGAAGCCGATCCTTTTAATTGTCGAGTTTTGTTATTTTGGGAAGTGAGAGTTCGAGCTAATGAGGTGTGTGTGTGATGAAGATTTTGTTTTGTTCCGGGTGTTTGTATTTGAGTTTAGTACTGTGAACCAATGAGTTTGGTTGCAGTTTTTTGTAAGCGGGAGTTGGTATTTTTATTAGCCTATTGCTTTATGCCTAGTTGTACAGTACTTTTCATTTTAAAGGATTTTTTTTTTTTTAATTATTGTGCAATTCAGGAAGTAAAGTGGCATCAGTGGAGAGAAGCATTTGGAGTACAAGTGTTTTGACGAAACTCAGAGGAAACACACATAAAGCAAGATTGACCATAACTTTGAGATGCATACATAAATATTTTACACAAGTATCTTGCTTTTTCTAACATTACTAATTAATTTCGTGTTATAAACCTGTTATGCGGTTGGTGAGTTATCCTTATAAGAGACTATACCAAAAATATGTAATGTTGTTTAGGCTGGTTGTTTGGCATTCACTTTTTTCAACTACCTTAAATTTTATTTTATTTAACGTGGCAATGCTAACCTACAAATTTCTAAACTAAACAAAGTAATTTACACAAGTTAATTCTTGTACAGATTAGTCACAATGTAGCAATGGAAAAGTAGGGCATTCTCTTTGGATAAGCTGTGGATAATACCACGTACAAAACATTGAACTGGTGCCTCATCAAAGTGTGACGGTACATCTTAATTTTCTTGTTAAATATTTTCCAAAACCGACACCTCATTAATTTGCACATGCAATGATAGCACGGTGCAAGCTGGGATGAAATAAACCATAATACAAATGCAAGAAATATGAGTTCATAAACCAATCTTGTGGGATGCTAAACAAATATTAAACATTGGAGATCTTGGAACGAGCATGCTATGTTGGATATACAAGCGTAGAGATTGCAGTATGATAATTAACATTGCCAAAACTTGCTGCAGTAGGCTGAATGTTCTGGTATTTGGTGTAATTTAGTGAATTAAGGTATTTTCCCCAACTGAAACTGAAGAGCATGAATGCAACATGCATATGTCCATTTTAAACCATGCATGAAAGAATGCATAGAAGCTGCAACAAGGATTTGTAGGTGTGCAAAGAAGAGACTATGACTGTGAATTGCTCTTTCCTATGCAATATGAAATTGAATAAATAACTGCATGGATGATTAATTGAGGCATAGATCTAAAGCATGTCTAACTGGAAGCCAAAAGTTAGCCTGATGAGCTGAGAAAAGGATGAATTACAAACTAGATTGTTGGTATATATTAGAAAATTTGGTTAGTGCCATTGATATATAGGTCGTTGTTTGGGATGTATGTCTACGTTGATTTTCTCCAATGCAACATTCTGTAGAGAGAAGTTTATGTAAACAATATTATTTTTAAATATATGTTGATGTTAGATTATACTCGTCAGTGATTACAATAGTTTTTATGCATATAGTTTATGATTGTAAAATGTTATACAAAACGATTTTGATGGGTTTATGCATAACTTCTATGCAGTGTTGTAATTTGTAAGTACTATTTAGTACAATAATTATGAGAAGTTGTTAAAAGTATACCTATAACGTTTGTTGAGTATAATTGAAATAATTGAAATAATCAACTCTGCGTTTGTTGTTTTCTGTAATGGTGTAAAAAAGTTGTAGACAGTCAAAACATAACTTATTATGAGCGTTGAGTGTGCTACTTTTTACAATATTTTTGAAGAAGTTTTAAATATATATTTACAACATATTGAAAACATTAAAATAGCAAACCACAACGTTTTATGATCAACGTAGGAATAATTTCCTCAGTGCTTATAGTGTATTGTAAAAACTTTATCTTACAACTTTTTAAAATTCGTCATGCAAAATCTTCAAATTAATATATGAGAAATATGCTACGATACGTAAGTGTTGTAAACATGTTATTTACCACCGCTTATACAACATTAAAAACATGTTGTAAAAAATGTATATTTTATGCAACTATGCATATTACAACGGTAAGGAAAATGTTGTTGATGTGTTTCAAACAACGCTTATTAGCCATTGTAAAATGCTTTTTGTTGTTGTAGTGTGAATTCCATCGTATTTTCTATTTGATTGAAATTTCCACGGACAATTATAGCTTTGGGCTTTGGTCGTTAAGGCGATATAAGTAATCGTAATGTGTTTTGTGTGTATTATTCCCTACACGAGACACTTGTGAATGAGATAGTAGACCTATCTTATGTATCATATGTTGCTCGTTTCATATTCCTCTTTTATTGTGAGGAAATATTTCTAATTTGTTATTACCCTTCATTTATCATGTGTTAACTGGCATGTTTAAGTTAGACCGACCCATGTATTTTGTACTTGGGCCAGACCAAGTTGTTTCAAGTCGGCACTGTTGTATATGCATATTGATCACTGTGCTTACTAATATGTGATCTACGTTGATTATTGATATTCTATTTTGTTCTAAATTGATCTGATAACCACCGTACATATTATTGGATAAGTACTAAGTATGTTGAACCACTTGAGGTGGAAAAATATATTTAAGCAATACTTTCAACGTATTTTATACTTGGTAACACAAGATATACGGATGGTCGCTCCTAATCAACCCTATTCTCTAATCTTATAGACAACATTACCCAGTAATGCTCTTAATTAGGATAGATCTCGGGGTGGGGCCATTACAACATGGTATTAGAGTGGGATTCAGAACAAAATGTGATAAACACATAACAGTACACATAATATAGTACATTAAAGTATAATATGAGTGCTAACACTGTCCTAAATTCGTGATCATCCCGAATTGTGTATTTGTATTTTTGAGTCCTTTGGGGGTAGAAAAGCAGGAATACATGCAGGAATTCATTTTTAAATTTCGTAATATACTTATATATTAAGCTCAATGGAAAATATGTTATCTTTATATATAATCCGTATATGTTCTTAATCCTTTTAGCTAATGGCTGGAAATGATGGTGATCGCCCTTCAGATGTTGAGTTGTCTAGCGGCTCACATCCTAAAGGTGTTTATATGTCCACCGACCAAAATTTTAAGCTTATTAGGAGACCCAGCCTCTAACTCCTTCCCGTTCTTCTCCTTCGCGCAAATCCGTATTAATGCGTATGTGTAGTGACTTTACTCATCTCGAAGACAAATCATTCAAAGCCTCCAAGTCAGTTTTGGATTTTCAGGCTTGGCACCATAATTACGAGAGCATTTTCACTCATATAGAGATTTCAAACCATCGCTCGTTCTAGTATATCACTGCAAGAAAAGTTGAAAATAGCGATAGAAAATTATGATAGATTTTACCATCGCCATATTTACGACAGATTTGCTGTTGATTTGCAAGGGATTATTTTAAGATTTCTCTATTTTTTATATTATCACTGACCTTTTTATATTTGCTACTGAACCACTGCAAATTGCATCAAATTACCGATGGATAAATTTTGTTACTAAATTTCATCGCAAATTGAGGCAGATTATGAACAAAAATATTTTAAAGCTATTTTGCAGTAGATTTTCAAGGAATTTGTAAACGATGCTTATTCGGTTTAGAATTTTCAAAGGAATTTTACCAGGAATTTTTGTTATTAATTAATTAGAATTTGAGGAGGCTTATCCAATTTAGCTATGATGAATTTTGTATTATACATATTTAATAATCAATAATTAAAAAAAAATTAGTAATTAATTTTTATTGATTAGTAATTGATAACTAATAATAGATATTTAGTAATTTCTACTAACAATAATTAATAACTGGCAAAATTAAATAATGTTACTGTAACGGATTTTAATTGTGATAATGCTATGTATCACTAGCGTGTAACTTGGAAAGCATATCCGAGGCAATATGGTTTATCAGATTGAACTGTATAACAAGTTTTCACTATCATTTATCCTTTTTTCCCTTCATATGCAGTATTCGTTAAATCATTAACGTTTCAATACCTAATTGGTGGTAATGGCAATGAGCTTGGACAATCAGTTGTGCTTCACTAAATTTCCACTTGTCTTTCGATTCTTTTCAGATGATTCCTGCTTTTATGTTTCACAATAGTGCTCTTTGGTGACAATGATGCAGTTGAGGAACTTGAATTAGGGGGATTAGAGGATGATGGAGCTCTTGATAAAACATGATTAAAGAGAACAAAGATATACGTTGCACAGACATAATGCAGACCACATTTTACAGATATTGGGCTTAGCCCATGATGCTTTTATCTATTCTATAAATATGTACATTACTGAACCATTTTACAACTTTAATTTGTACTATTACAATTACACAGTGCTATTTCATTTCCCTCTTAATACAACTGTCTTTCTCCTTAATCATTTTATGGTATCAGAGCTATTTGCCTTATGGCTGATCTGCATTTAATCTTCAAGAAAACAGGGTATCATTCTGCAATTAACAAGAAGGCGTTTCGTCATCAAAGCATCATCTGTTCCCCATAGAAATTCCATCAAGACTGGAGTTATTTGATTATTACTCCTCAAAAAAGTGTCATCTTCGAAGTATATACCCTTCTCACGATCGTGTATACCCATTTTTATCAGATTTTCTTCTTTGATTACTGCCTCGCCTAGAGAGATCCGATTAAAATCGTCATTTCTGCTCTGGCTGCAACTTTTCCATCTTGTTAACGGTCAGTTACTGCCTCGCCCAGAGGAGATCAGATTGATATCATCATTTACCTCTGGGTGCAGCTTACTTGCAGTCAAACCCATCATTTTCTTGATAACCATTCGCTTTAAGGCTTCTTGATTCACTTTCTTGAACCAAAGATCATTCCTGTTTTGTTTCCTTCCCTGTTCTTGCCATATATCCATCAAAATAGCCGGAGAAGATGACGACATCACATCAGCAAATTCCAGAAGCAATGCCATCGAAAACTCCATACCAGCCGCTGTGCTTATCAAGCCGAAGAGTCAAATTATTACCATCCCACTCGACGAGGACAACTACATTCTTTGGAAATATCAGGTTGAAACAGCACTTGAGGGATACGGTCTGATGGAATATATCAGAGGTACCTTTTTCATCCCTCCAATTATGATCGAAGATGGTCAAGGCAACTATGTTAGCAACCCAGACCACAACATATACTTTAAACAAGACAACTTATTGGCTTCATGGCTTCTCTCTTCTATTAGTGCAAATCTCTTGTCACAAATCGTCGGATCCAATACAACACATGAAATCTGGACTCGAATTGAGCATATTTTCAATATGCAATCGTCGGCAAGAATCATGCATTATAGAAGAGAGCTGCAAAATTCAAGAAAAGATGAAATGAGTAT
Organism: Allium sativum; assembly: GCA_030737875.1. Lineage (NCBI taxonomy): Eukaryota > Viridiplantae > Streptophyta > Magnoliopsida > Asparagales > Amaryllidaceae > Allium > Allium sativum. The sequence continues at coordinate 186,914,672 of CM060911.1, forward strand.
GAGAGAATATCTTGCAAAAATCAAGAATCTATGTGACAAGTTAAGTGCTGTGGGGCATCCAATTTCTAATAGTGAACAAGTGTTAGTCATAACAAATAGACTTGATCAAGATTTTGAATCATTAGTTACTTACATCGCCATGCAGCCAACATTACCCGATATCCAATTCGTTCATTCATCTCTGTTGGCCCACGAAGGCAGAGTTGAACAAAGAAAGGCAATGCAAGGAGAATATTCTGCAAATTTTGCTGCTACATCGAAAGGTAAACAACAACAAAGAAATAACAACCAGACCAAACAAGACAGTCAAGGTCAAAGGAGTGGTCAATCACAAAGAGGACGTGGCAGAGGAAGGAACAACAATAATAATCGTGTTAAATGTCAAATTTGCGACAAATTTGGTCATATGGCTAATAGATGCTATTTCCAATTTAACTCTGATTATAACACCGCTCAACAAAATCAGTCTCAACAGAGAGCACCAAATGCTATTATGGTTCAAATGAAACAACAAAGCAAAAACAGTAATGATACTGGCAGAGGACAGTCAAGTGCAGATGATTCCACAAGGGATGATGACATCAACATTGAGGACTGGTACCCGGACTCAGGTGCCACAAATCACATCATTAGCAACCTACAAAATCTTAATCTTGGCAACAAAAACTACACAGGTACACATAAATTACATATGGGCAACGGTGAAGCTATAAGTATATCACACGTTGGAAGTGGCTACATAAAAGGTAAAAGGCATCTTTATTTAAATAATTTACTTAGAGTGCGTAGCATTAAGAAAAATCTTATTAGTGTATCCCAATTTGCCAACGACAACAATGTATACTTCGAGTTTCACCCCAAATTTTGTCTTGTAAAAGACTTACTAAATAAAACCACATTGTTGCAGGGTAATCTGCACAATGGTCTATACAAGTTCAACTTCATCAAGTCCAAGAATGCTGACAATAAAATGTTTGTTGCAGTAATATTTGTAATGCTAGTGATATTGGAGAATTTTATAAATGTAATCAGGTTGACACTTGTACTAGTATTAACATTTGCAATGATAGTAATGGACGTGAGAAATCAGTTGATGACATGCGCAATATTAATCAAGATAAAAAACATGCCAATCACAATAATTCAACTAATCTTCATAATTCAAATAAAGAAAAATTTAAGGCCTGGCATTATAGATTGGGACACCCCCAGCATCAAAATTATGAAACATATGTTGCATAACAATAACATTGATTGTAAAAGCGTACCTGATTCTCACACATGCACACACTGTCAACTTAGCAAATGTCACAAACTGCCTTTTGGTCTTTCTGAAACCTAATATAACAAGCCTTTTGAGCTTATAGGCACAGACTTGTGGGGTCCAGCTCCAATGAATTCCTCACAGAATTTCAGGTATTATCTTTCATTCGTCGATGCATACACCAGGTTTACCTGGATATATTTCCTTAGAGCAAAGTCAGATGCATATGCTACTACAGTACAATTTGTTACCTTTGTTGAGAAACAAACAGACTGTAAAATCAAAATATTTCAAACAGACAAGGGAGGTGAGTTCATGCCTTTAAAGAAATTTTTAAATGAAAAAGGTATTCAACATAGAACCACCTGCCCATATACGTCTGAACAAAATGGTCTTGTAGAAAGAAAACATAGACATATCATTGACACGGATCTAACTCTTTTATCTCATGCATTTTTACCAATGAAATATTGGTGTGAGGCTTTTTATACAGCTGTTTATCTTATAAATAGAATGCCCACAAAAGTGATAAATTACAAAAGCCCATATGAAATGATGTATGAAAAGAGACCCGAGTACAACCAATTAAGAATTTTTGGATGTCTATGTTTCCCTAATCTTAGACCATACAATAAACATAAACTCAGCCTTAGGTCCAGTCAGTGTACCTTTTTGGGTTATGCACATAACCAAAAAGGATACAAATGCTTGGATGACAAAGGTAGAGTTTTCGTTTCAAGACATGTTACTTTTAATGAATCTGTGTTTCCCTGTGTAGATAAGAGGAATAAATGCAGGAAAGACGAAAACAACAATCTGAATATACCCACTATACCTGCCTTGTCAGAGTTACCTGAAGATGTTGGAGTGAAGGCTGGCCAAAAGTCACTTTGACATTGGTCAGCCGACCATCTCAACAACAAAATCAGACAACAATGCAAGTTCATCTAACGATGAGACATCAGCACATCAAAATGATGACACTCACTTTAATGAGAATAATGACAATGCGTCTCCAAGCAGTTCTAACTCAAGCAATCATGGAGAAAACCAACACCAGAGGCAAACTAATGTTGGAGGTCATCACATGATTACAAGAGCGAAGAGTGGAGTTTTCAAGCCCAAAATATACACAGCATCTGTCAACAACAAAGAACCTGTTTCATACAAAGAAGCTGTTAAAGATATCAGGTGGAAAGAAGCTATGGATGTAGAAATAAATGCACTCAACAAAAATGGGACATGGACTGTTGTTAAAGCACCCAAGCACAGAAACGTAGTGGGGTGTAGATGGACTTATAAAATAAAGTATAAAGCTGATGGCGGCATAGACAAATAACAAAGCGAGACTCATAGCAAAAGGATATTCTCAACAATTCGGTTTTGACTTCAATGAAACGTTCTCGCCAGTTATCAAACCTACTACCATCAGGATTATTCTTACTATAGCAATGCACAAACAATGGAATATTAGACAACTTGATGTTAATAATGCTTTTCTCAATGGGGAATTGCAAGAAGAGATATGCAACGGCCAGAGGGATATATTACAGAGTGTGCTAGTGATGTATGCAAGTTACATAAAGCAATTTATGGACTAAAACAGGCTTCAAGAGCATGGTACGAAAAACTTAAGCATACGCTCACCAGAATGGGTTTTAATGTGACCAAATCAGATACTTCATTATATATCAAAAGAAACAAAGATTCGGTTGTCTACATTCTAGTATACGTTGATGATATACTAGTCACTGGAAGCAGTAATAAAGAAATTAGTAGAGTTATACAGTGTTTAGATCAAACATTTGGGCAATCTAGACTATTTTCTGGGGATCCATATTAAAAGGGTATCTAAAGATCATTCTTTTATGTCTCAAAGGCATTAGATTTCAGAGATTTTGTCTATAGCTAAAATGGAACAATCTCAAATTGTCAAAACACAAGGGTGAATCTATTGACAACATAAAGCAATATAGAAGTATGGTCGGTGCTTTACAATACGTAACCATCACAAGACCTGACATATGTTATAGTGTGAACAGAGTTTGCCAATTTATACAGAATCCTAACAGTGATCATTGGAAAGCTGTGAAGCGGATCTTACGTTACTTAAAGGGTACAATGGATTACGATTTGACAATCAAATACAGCAGAAATTTAAACTTAAATGCTTACAGCGACGCCGATTGGGCGAATGATCCCGATGATCGCAAATCTATCTCAGGATACTGTGTTTATCTGGGAAGCAATCCAATATCTTGGTGTACCAAAAAGAAAACTACAGTCTCGCGCTTCAACACTGAAGCGGAGTACATATCCATCGCAAGTACCACTGCAGAGCTCATTTGGATCGAGAGCTTGTTGAAAGAACTAGGGTTCAATCTACAGCAAAAACCCCATCATCTGGTACGACAACAAAAGCACAATTTCACTATCAATGAATCCAGTACAACACTCTCGAACCAAACATATCGAGATTGATCTTCACTTTGTTCGTGAAAGAACAAGCAGTGGCAAACTGATGATAAACTATGTTCCATCGTTTTACCAACATGCGGATATTTTGACTAAAGCCTTATCTCGGAAGAACTTTGAAAGATTGAGGAGTATTTTAATGATAGAGAAAGTGCCGACTTGAAATTGGAAGATACTGACATGAAATTCGAAGTGGAGGAAACCCTAAAACTCATCTCGGAAGAACTATGAAGGATTGAGAAGTATTTTGATGATCGAAAAGGAGAAGACGTGAAATTAGGAGGAGCCGACATGAAGTTCGTAAAGGAGCAGACATGAGATTAGAAGGAGCCGACATAAAGTTCATAGTGGAGGAAACCCTAGGTTTAATTGAGGCCAGTAAAGAGAACAGGGATATACGTTGCACAGACATAATGCAGACCGCATTTTACGGATATTGGGCTTAGCCCATGATGCTTTTATCTATTCTATAAATATGTACATTACTTAACCATTTTACAACTTTAATCTGTACTATTACAATTACATAGTACTATTTCATTTCCCTCTTAATACAACTATCTTTCTCCTTAATCATTTTAAGGATTAGAGTGGCTAGATGACCTAGATAATCCTCTTTCTTTTGCTAACACAAAAGAAAAGGAAGAGGTAGCTTTCTGGTGCACTAGAAATGTATCATGCTAATATGTAATATCACATTGTTAAAACTGATTATGTGAAATGTGAGTGGCAAGTGGAAAATGATCATTTTGAATAATTTTAGTTAAAACACATGGAAATCACAGTCCATGTACGAAACTGCAACTAGCTAAAGACACACAATTTTTATAATAGCCATAGAATTCTTATTACATATATATGATTTTGCTAATTTCTTGAAATCCCATAAAATAAGAATAAATACTTTACGGTGAGTTCATTATCCTTTTTGTTCAACAACATTAATTACAGATCATATGTCGCACTGCGAGTTTGTTCACACCACATCATGTGGTGTGAACATAACTCTCTTCAGTGATTGAAGGAGATTAGTGAGGCCCATATGGACCTTCCTGATTTCCTCCAATCACAGCCCGAGGTGACGGTCACACCACATAATGTGGTGTGAACAAACTCAACCTCTGATGGCATGCGAGGGGCGGTCTGTTAAATCTGCCATATTATTCAGTACTGCTTAGGGCCCGTTTGGATGAGCCCAAATAAGTTACTTTCAGCTTTTTAAAATCCAAAGCATAAAAGCCCGTTTGGATCCATAGTTTATTGGGGCTTTCATAATTAGTTTTTTTGCTTACTTCAAAAGTCAATTTTTTTTGCTTCCAGCTTCTCAACAAAACGACTTTCAGGCCGCGTAACTTCTAATTAGGTTTGGGGCGATTTTCATTTTCCATCGGCACTTCATCTTCTCTTTGAGATTCATCGCAAAGGTAATATTTTTCTTCTTTCATTTGTCTTCAATTTGTCCGATCTATTCTCGCCTCTACTGATCACGAACATATTTGATAATTTTTAGATATTTTTCGTTTTGTTTGCTTGTAACGCTAGAAACCCTAATCTATTTGAGTTTAAACCCTAATGTATGTTAACAGTGCCTCTTCCATCTTTTGTCACATCTGAAGTAAAATGGCACTCTTGGTTGTTCTATTTTGTAATTTTTAGTAGAGAAGAAGATGAGTTAAAATCTGACCACATGAACTAGACACTTGTTTCCTGAAAAAAATTCAATTTTTTTACACGGGAAAAAATAAAATGCTTGATATATTGCCTCTAATTAGCTTTATTTCATCGTATGCTGAATTATCATGGATGATTGAGGGTTTATTTATTACTACTGTTATTATTATTTGTTGCACAAATAGGGAATTTTGGGTTGTTGTATGATGAGAAAGGGGAAGACGACACGGATTTTTATATTTTATTTTTTGTACGGTTACCACATGATTCACTTAAGTTGGGCCAGGTTACAATAGGAGCTTTGTCTAGAGAATTGGTTCAGGCTCATGTCATTTATATCCATGGGAATTGGACTATAGTTTGGATTTAAATGGGGGCAATTAACATATGTTTTGGATTTAAACGGGACTGTTTTTATTTATTTATTTTCGTTTTTAAATGGGGGATATATTTCGGATTTATCAGCTAAATATGCAATTGGCATAGCAAGAAATCATCCATTGCCTTCCACATTGATTCTTTCTCTTTTGTTTTTCATGGGAGTTGAATATACATCGAAGATGGTGCCTTCTACTTCTCTACCATTTGATGTCGGATTCTTACTCATAAAGTACTTGCATTGTGCAATAGAAGCCCAGCCTACGCTCAGTTCTGCGCTAGCCGCTTTCAGCACTGTAAGCAGTTTTTAAAATGGATATTGATGTTTGTTACTACTTTCATGAATGGGTAACGGAACATGCTTTCAGGTTCATTGTAATGTTATATTGTTTATCTATATATACAGTCAATATTTGTGTAATTTCATTACGTTACTTTTACCATTTTGGTTTTATTTTACTACTAGTTTGATCATCTTCTAAAACATACTGCTAATATCTATCATTTTTCCATCACAGGATTAAAAAAAATTTCCTTTTAAGATATATTCATATCGAAGCAATTGGAAATAATGACCATGAAATATATATATTTTAAGGAACATTTATGTCGACTACAAGTAGTCACTTTCTAGCATGTGAAGGAAAGAAAAAAAAGGTGAATTCTATTTTCTTTCTAGAGAACAATATTAAACCCGTAAAACTCATTTAATTTGGAATGTCATTTCTAGATGGAAATCCTCAATTGTCTACGCTGAGTTGGTTACATAGTTTTTGCAGTCCTTGATAATTCCGAATTCTATTCCACTCCTTATTCTTTTGTTCTATTATGAAATTTGGGTTAAGGAATAAAGGTATAAGCATGAATTTTAAATGGAAATTATAATTAAAGGATAAGTTGTAATAAACTAAAATGCGATCTTTTTTCGTAATTCCTTTGCAGTAAAAGAACAAAGCATAGAGAAATTGTATGGTTTTGGTTGTTTGCTTAGTTTCCAAAGTTCCAGTATAAAAGCAAATCGAGGTGGTTTGTTTTGGCCGTTCTGATTCTTGAGTTGTTATTTCATTACACTTTATGGTTTATGCATCATATTCTAATTTAGTAACAGTTTATGCATCATATTCTAGTTTAGTAGCAGCATACAACAAGTAATTGTATTTTTTTTTAAAGATTTATAGGCTTTATACTTAAAACATGACCACTGTACATTGCTGGATTAATGGAAAGGCTTTTTCATCCTATCGAACTGAATATATATAGGCGGGTATATCAATAGACCATAGACGTATATGTAATCAATGCTTTTGCTGTTGACAGAAATCCGTACTCATCTTCATCCTTCTATAAATATATCAATTTAACAATCACTCAAACCAAGTAACAAACTAAAATTCTTCATATTCCAACCATAATAACATGGCTCATAACCTTATACACAGGTCAATTTCAAATGACAATGATATTATCAGGAAAATAACAACATCACAAAAGTTGCAGGAAGCACCGCCATCTAAAAAGAAAACAATGTCATAGATAAGGGAAAAAAGTAAGGGAATGGGTAAAGAGCATTGACAAAGATGGAGATGGTAAAATTAGCCGGCTTATGGACATAAGTTTAAATGGAATTACGAATAAGGGTATCACCTCACAGCTGACTGTATCGGCTTATGGGGATAAGTTTATTACACATTTACAACAGCTAAATTTAATACATATTTTCCCCTTTTGCTGCAATCCATTGTAGAATCGTTTGCCTTTAGCTCGACCGAGGCCACTAAAATTTATCCTGATATTGATTCACGTCAATTACTTGACGTTACTTTGAAGGTAATTTATCAACCAATTTTATATTCGATGCAACATATATTTCAATTTTTACAATGTGTAATAAACTGTTTTGTGCTTTTATTAGGTCCAAGGGATGCCAAAAACGCTGATCAATTTGAAAAGACTGATTCTCATAGTTTGTAACTGGTTGATTCTACGGTGTCCCAAGTGCTAAACGATGTCCGCTCAACAAATTGTTGGTTACATTCCATTTACAAGTATTAATTTACATGATTCTCTCTTAATACTACCACATTCCATGTTCATTTTGTTAAACAAGCCTTTATCATTTCATCATAGAAAAAACTTATAATTGAGTATTTCTAATTATTATTTTCCTATACAATTAATAAACATGTGCTTTAATAGTCCCCATAACACAAATTTTATTCCCTATCACTACCTTCCAATAAAAAATTCAAGATAGACGGAAGATTGAAATGTCCGTAACTGGGACGGTTTATATATAATAACGATTGTTAAACACAAAAGCAAACCATCTATGAGTGGTTATGCCAGTGCATTAATTTTCAAACTTAACCAGTTATCGTTTCTCTTATATTCTTACATATATGAATCTGAAATACATTTTAACTATCATGATACACCAATTTCTTTTTATGTTTAATCTTTACACAGACTTATCCTCTAATTTTAAATGAAATACATGTCCTTGTTTGTTGACAGAAGCGATGGTCAAATGGAGGAGTTACGGATTGCGTATTTTGGTTTGGATCATCTTCTTAATTACATTGAAAACAGGTATGGATTTCACTGGAAATAGGTATAAATTTCATTTTGTTGTTCGGGTTTAAGTTGAGACTGTGTGTTGTTCTCATGTTTATAATTCAGAAGAAAGATATTTTAGGCTATTGTTGATGGAAGTGTAATTTTTAGTATCATATTGGGTTATTGCAACTGACACATGATAATCAAAGAAAGATTTGTGCAATAACAATTATGCATAGATCAAATGAACAAGGTTCTTGAAGAATTTATTATCAATAATTAACAGTTGATGCGCAATGCAGCATGACTGCCAACTTCTGCATGAGAGGCACTAGATTATATGCTTTCAACCTAACAAAAATAAGTTCATTTCATTTCTTTTTCGCTTTTCTTCATGTTAAAAATTATGCACTGTGGATATCATATGAATATTTCACACAACTATTATGGGTGTGTTCTTTTTCTTCGTTGCAAATATAAGAAAAGCAATGTAGAGTTACTTGTATCTTTACAAGAGTAATCTAGTTGTTTCTGTTTATGTTTCTTGAAAACATTATGTGCTGAAGTTGAATGTGTGACATAATGCTGTTAATTTGGTTGCATATGGCCTAATGCTGCTAGGATTCCATTAGTTCTTTAATTCTCAGTAATGCTCTCAAGGGATAATAATGTTACATTAGTTCTATTAAACTCTTATGATTACATTAGTTCTGATTATATCTTAAGCACATAAAGATGATGAATTTGTTCATGACTTCATTGATCTTATGTCATGACAGGAAGTAGAAGAGATGGTAGGTTCAAGCAAAAATTCTACAATATAGGATGTTGACAAATATGAGTTCAAGTAGCGAATCAAGTGGATCAAGTGATATCGAACAAGAAGTTATTGAGTTGATAGTTTGCCATATTGGAAATAAATATTATTCAAGATGGATCCGGAGACAAACATACAGAAATGACGCGTTGAGTGGAAGAGAATACGTTTTTAATGTACTCAATGGTCATACATCTTGATTACTGTCTATTTTGTTGTTTGATTTTGTAAGTTACAATGGACTTAACTGCTTGGATTATGTGCGAATAATATGCAAGTATTTATGTCATGTTTCAATCTAGTTTTTTTTTTTTTTTTTTTTTTTTTTTTTTTTTTTTTGTATTTCGAAATACGAATTGTTTTGTGAATTTTTATTAACTAGCTGTAACATATAATTTTATAAATTTGAATTGTCTTACATTTTATTCCAATATTGTAGTGCGAAAGCCAAATAGCTAAAAATAGTTTTATCCATATTGGCTTTTTATCTTTTTGACTTATAAGTTATTACCGAGCCAAATGTACTTTTTGACTTTTTAGAAGTAAAAGTGCTTATCATGTAAGCATAAGTGTTAGCCTGCTTTGTAACCAGACTATCCAAAGCCCAAAAACTCTATCAGGAAGGCCACTCAGGCTTGAGTATGAACTGGCAGAGATCGGCATCTGCTTGGACGAAGTAACAAAAGATGGGAAAACTCGTATTTCTACGCACATAAGCTTTGGGTTGGATTCCACCATTTTGGATCAAGCTAAAGCGAATATTTCTGACTGACCAAACCGGATCGGGTAGACCAGATCGGGTCAACCAGATCGGGCCATCCGGATTGGGTCATCCGGATCGGGCCATCCGGATCGGGTCACTCACCCTAACCGAATTCTGGGCAATTAAAGACCATTTCCCCATGTTCTCCACTACTTTCGAGATTTACTCTGAAGTTGCCACGTGGCCACTCAACCCTAACCGAATTTCTGCCTATAAATACACATACAACGCATCATTTTAAGGGACTTTTTAGCACTTCATTTATTCATGGCAGCATGGCCGAATTCCTCCATAAATGACCACCTTATTCTCCAATGAAAATAATGAATTCGGAGAGAATGATTCATTGTATTTGAGTGCTTGAGTGTAAATATTCAGTGTAATTGTAATTCCGGAATGAAATGAGGAATTATAAAGTGGATGTAGGCTCATTAACGCCGAACCACTATAAATCTTGTGTGTTGATTGATTTCTCTTGCTTTTTCGTACATGATTTCTTATCATTCTCTGCAAAACATGATCAATTGGGTGTTAGTGCCATTTTTTGGTCTAACATTTTGGTGCTTTCACTGAGAATGAACTGATTCTTAACCATAGATCTCCTCATCTACTATTGGATGTCATAGTTCATTGAGGGGAGATCCGTTTTCAATTCTGAAAGAGTCGCTTACTACTTAGATGGGCTAAAGGAGTTGGAGATGTGATGAACCAATAGCGTTTTGATTGGAAGTCAAAGTTGGATATACCGAAGTAGATTTGAACAAAGTCGCACAGGCCTTGCGGATCGAATCGAGCAAAAGATCAGATCGGATGGAAATTGGTGTGGACACAGTAGATAAATAGACCATCGGCTCGGATCAATGTAACCGGCTCGGATCAAAATATTTGGGATTGAAGTAATCGGTTCGGATAAGGCAGATAAGTATACCACCGACCCGAGGGTGACACCACGATCCGACCTGGAAGAATGAACCCGAACCGAACCGTAGGAGGGGCACCTGAACCGATCAGCCGACGATGCTCTGATCCGGATTGGAGGAACTGGTCCGATCCGACCCAACGTGAAGACATCTTTGAACCGCCACTTGAAGGCATGATCCGATCCAACCCGAAACAGTTGTTTTTGGGAAAAAAATGCATTTTTCTGATCATTTCATTAAAGGCTCCACCTTCCAAAATCGAAAAAGTCGTGCGGTGCCCACATTTTCGACCTAACCGGTTAGGTCGATCGCCGCCGGGACTGTGGGGCCCTGGACCCCCACCGGCGCTGCGCCCGGACCCGCTGACGGCCTCGCCTTCGGCTCGGAGCACGGCTCGCCTTCGGCTCGACATATATTTTAGCCAACAATTGTCATCAAAGCCTGTCAATGAAGATTAGATGGATAGTCTAAGAATATCACAGAAAAATGAGAACGATTGGGATTTTTCCCAGAGCCATGACTCCTACTTACATCAGTAAGCCAGTGTGAGGAGCTATCGATCAAATTCAGCTTGTTATCATCGACAGTATACAAGACAATGATTGTCTCATAGCAGCCTCCTTTTCCATAGCTCGGATGGTGTATAGATTCCACCGATGCAACTGATGTTGCTCCATAACGAGTAGCGACCACCTTATTTATGTGACTTAAACTTATTCAATCGGCGGAGCAACGAATGACGGTTACATGGAACAGTCTAAGAACTACTCCGAAGATGATTCATATGATCTTAGTGACCATAATTGTCAATGATGGGATACCAGAAAGCAGCTATGGATCCCAACATCCCAAAGCTACACTTCAATATTATGATGTGATGAATAAAATATGTCATGCGGTTCACCTCCCAAGGAACTTGGCTAACTTTGCAATGGCTATTTGCTGTCAACTGCATCGAGGAAGACTGATTTCCATCGAATAAGGGTTTGGTCAACATACTTTCGTGCCCAGAGTTAGGTACTAGTTGAACCACCACATGTCATGATTGAACCTATGGATCCTTTCACGGATTGTGACAACTTGACAACTCACCAGCCTAAATACGACCTTGGTCAAGTGATAAGAGCCCGAGATTAAAGCAAATATGAATCAACCATTAGCTCTCTATTTCTTATTTTTATTGTGATATAACGCATGAATATTACTTGAAGTCTCGCAAGCTATGCTATCATACTCAAGTTTATCTGATCAAGGTCTAAACCGACCAGCTCCAGCAGAATTCAAAGCTTACATTGCACCCTAGTGTCTATTGCTGAATCCCCAAAACATTAGCCAAATCCATCGCTGAATTTACCATTCCCAAAGAGGATGTGTTAGATGAAGAAGATAGCCCTTCAAAACGAAAAATGAATACAAGCACCCGTTACTGTATATCGACGCTGCAATGAATGATCGATGACCCCGCGTTGGAGATGTATTGATTCGAAGGAAATTCCAGATGAAGGGACTATAACTTGTAGCTTACCTAGAAAAGGTAGAAGAGCTGTTGGATGAATTGGAACGTTACAGCATATCTTACGTCCTACGAACGGAAAATCAAAAGGTCAATAATCCGGCCAAGTTAGACAGTTCCGACAACTCAGAAGAGAGTCATAGACAACCCCATGATGAACTTCCTGCAGCACTGAATGCATTTAGCAAGGAGAAGTGAAAGGCATGCCATCGCTCTTTATGCCTCGAGATATGACATGCAAGGCGACAATGCTTATTTCCCTTGGAAGGTTGTCTCAAGACAGACACCAACGAGCCTCATTGTTGAATTCACCGCCCTAAATGATTGGACAAAATCACAAATCAGCCTCCTGCTAGATGGGAGATGAACGCGAATGAAATTTTTGACAAACAACGTTTTGGAGTTAGAAAGTGAAGATTTACAATTTCACTCCCTTCATCGAGGATTAGTCAAGTAACTCATGTCCCAGACATTGGGTGCAACCAGAGATTCGAACGTTGATTGCTCATGATTACATCATTTAATTCAAAGCTGATACATAATAGGCTTGCATGATAGACTGCCTCAGCCTTGCCCGAAAATTGACGAGTTAAAAGTTTAGAGCACTTAAGTCTGGATACTGATTGATTATCTGTCCATTAGATCTTATTCCCGACATGGGATTGAAGGCATATATGCGGATGGATGAGATATAACTATCCCCCTAGCAGCCATATCCTATTTCCTAGCATGGAAAGCACAAAAGCTTCTATGAGCATGGATCCATTATTCTCCTGCCAATTACTGTCCTAGCACCAAAGTGATGATATGATACCATTAACAATACATACATGACTCCCTGACATTCGACCCTTGCCCTTAGCATGGAGGCAAGAAGGCGATTCAGAGGAGGCACGACCTCGTCATTCGCTTATAGTATTTACCTAATTGCCTTTGTCACTCCAAGACCACAATCAAGCCATCCCCTGGCAGAGATTGGGCGAGGCAAAATGGACCTGCAGATAGCATGCAATACCATTTTCACACAGAATCATATTCATTCCTTTAATAGGACTACTCTTTAACCATGACACTTACATTTGAATCCTTTATGATCTACTGATAGTTATGGAGCAATACCATGACGAGCTTGACTGAACAACTCGTTTACAAAGCCACGCCCTCCGCCTGAAAGAAGTTGTATAGCTCAAGACGGATCTGGGATGACCATCCACTCCTTGGCTCATACGTGGTAGACATAAAGATAATTATGCATTGACTTTTGCATTTCAAAGTTGGAATCCGATTTCAGATAGATGCAATTCGACCGTCTACATGGCTCAGTCCTATGCACGACGCCACCAGGTTACATGAATCCGAATAAAGGAGGCAGCACTGCCCCTTGATATGCTTACTTTTCAATTATGCAATCTACTTTTACATGCTTCCTGAATTATTGACATGACTAACTCGTGCGACATGATTGATGCAGGTACCTAAAGTTTGGTGCTAATTAATCCTCCCATAGATTGAATGGAGGAACGCAAAGATTCGGCAAATGTGGCCCGACCACTTTCCGGATAATGTACATCTGCCAGAGCGAAGTGGGAAGTATGGATTAAAATTGAGTTTGAGAACGACACTCGAGCCGGTAGAATCCCACTCTTGGAATTAGAGTGCAGAAGGAAAGCCGGGGCGAATGACATGACCGTTTGCCTGATTAACTCTAACTCTCATGATTCGAGAGAGTATAAAGGACAGGAAGACGACGTCCACAAGGCGTGATGGTGCACCACGATTAAAAGACCACCTTGATTCCACTCTACCCTGGGCATTCGACGGGAGAGTATAAAGGCGCCAGGGACTGAGCGCTGCAAATGAACTCCTACCCCACTGAAGGATTGGGGGGCAGAATGAAAGCTGAGTTCGAACTCTACCCGGGGCATACGACAGGAGAGTGTAAAGGCATTGCAATTAAATGCCGTGGAAGGGCTCCTACCCCGCTGCAGGATCGGGGGCAAGAATGAAAGTTGAGCCCGAACCCCTCATTCCTGGACATAGGGGGGCAATGCACTATCGATCCTAATCAATTCCAAACAAGCCCTGGCCAGGCACTTTATTCACTATTGATTGGGGCATACACATACATCATGCCCCTATGATGGTTATGATATGATATGCTATTTATTTGCAGGGATTATGATTTGAAGGGATACCGAATTGAAATCCTTATCTGATTTGTGATGTGATTTATTCCTTACTACTCAGTGTAGTAATGCTCTGACTACAAATATATTCGATTGAAATATATAACAAACTTGCAAATATATGATATTGCAGGAATACCACTTTGTTTGCTGATTGCAGATTTACAAAGGATAACTGGTCAAGAACGCGAGGCCCACATTCGCAACAACAGCAGGCTAGTAGAAAACAAATAAATAGCCACGTCAAGAAGGCTAATGTTGATTCCTAATGATAAGCATCCTACGTAACTCGAGGCGGCAATCCAAAAGTGGCCTTGAGAGTGAATTATTCAATGACATGTCATGAGACTTAATACTCGTGGCTGGAAAGGACCTAGCGAAGCCCTGGGATTCTTGAATTCCTACTCGACCTTAATTAGTGATCGTCGATTTTCCGGTCTTAATACGATCTGACACAGTCATGGCTTTCAGGATTTCTATGGATTGAAGATTTCCCTGACTGTCAAGAATACGCCTCCCTTTGTCTATATTTGAAAAGGACGTGATCTAACCACCACCTGTCTTATGCCATTACCCCTGGATTGGAGGCCGCTTGAGGACCACTGAACGAATGCTGAGTGAACGTCCATTCGCTAGTCTCGACCGATTTCTCGATTGAAACACCCCGGATGGGGGGGGGGGGGGGCATGCTATTACATTGACTTCGAGCTTGTGAGGAAGCGAATTGCTTGATACTCCGACTCAAGGGCTAAGAAGAAAGAAGATAGAAATTTCTTCCATTCAAGGATGTTGGTGCAGAAGGTGCTAGGAACGAAGAAAGCCAGCAAATTTCTTCTTACGATGATCCCTCAGCATGTCAGACTAGATATGAAATTAATGGTGCCATTGCTGAATTGAGAACCAGATACTTAGCAAGACGAACTTCTCCAGAAACGACAGAAAATGATGGATAACTTCTTCACTTGGATAGATGGAAGGCCAAGAAACTATGATTTACTCGCAGGAGCGAGCACCGTGGAAATTCAAGCGACAACGAACTTGACTCAAACACTCCCTGCTTTGTGGTACAGATCATATGAGACCCTAGGACCAGTTGGCATAGTCGTCTTTAATGAAACAAGATGCAACCAACCTCCTCCTTGGCATTTGTAGCATGCAACTTCTGACCGTAACATTTTGGATGAAAACGATGGATATGCAAGAGCCACTGAAAACTTAAACGGAGCCCGAGCAGCCTCTGCTCCAATTCAGATGAATGTTTAAAATCCATCTCAACCTCAACACGAGGATCCCTATGTATGGGGGCAAACAAGAGCATTTGAGACAGCTATAATCGGACTTTATCGCCACCCGACTCTGAACCTCAGAGCTTGGATGGGAGACCAAAGACTAACATGAGCTAGACACGAACAAATCATTTTGTATTAAACTCTAACTCACAGCTTGATGAGGGAGTATGAATTCATTGAATACATGGATTTGATGATTACCGTTTAGTAAAATCCCCGTGGACGGGGAGTACGGGATACGAGCATCGAGCAACATAATTTGACTATCCGCCAACTTTAGGCACATTTACTATTATCGGAGTTCCGCAAGATCCCAGACTATAACCAGAAGAATGGATCCTCAAGAACAACCTGCATACTGTTGAGTCAAGGAATTCAAGGTGTTTTGATCAATGACAACGAGAAATTCAAGATCGACAAAAAGAAGATATTCGATGGTATAGGTTGATTATTTAGAGTATGAGTGTAGTTAAATATGTTAAAATCTATCCTCAAATAATCATATTCCTATATGGTTTGAATATATATATGTTTATACATGTATGCACATTCATTGTGCATACTAACAGAAACCGGTCGACCGGTTCATATATAGGCGGTCGACCGTTTCTGTGCAGAATGCACAATGAACGTGCACACATATATATAACGTACATATATTCAAACACCAGTCTACTGGTCATCTTTTACCAGTCGACTGGTCTACGAACTAAAGCCATCTTTTCGAATAGACACCCTATTTCATCAATGGTTATGATCCTTTCTCTTGGCCAAAAATCATCTCTTTTCATGGTTTCTCTTCACCAATGATTACATCTCTCCATCCTCTATAAAAGCATCATGAAATCATCATTTTTGAGAATTACAATTCTTTCTATTCTTGCTATCTAAGTGCTGATTTCATTCTTACTCTTTAAAAGCATTCAAAAGCTCACTATTCTCATATATCGTTATTTGAATCCTTGAATCTATATATTATTCTTTAGATTCAAACAACGATATCATCTTCCAAATCTTCATAATATCAAAATCATATTTGAGGATCAGATTATAGGAAGGTTGTACAAGAGTTGACAAATTCGTGTTGTTAAGAACACACATTGTCAAACTACAAGTTTATATCTTGTTTGAAGTCCTCGGTGTTGTAAGAGGCGAGTTGTGAAGTCCTCGTGTTGATAGAGGCGTGAAATCCCGTTCGGCTGCTCGGGTGTTGTGAACCTGATTTCCTCAGGGTTAAGTAAGGATAGTGTTTAGTGAAATTCCAGATAGGAGATTTGGGACTGGACGTAGGACGGTGCTCCGAACTTGTATAAAAATCCCTAGTGTGATTTTTCTATTACTGCATTTACTTATCTATGATATTGCTACTGTGAGATCTTTCTTAATATATATCATATATTCCGCATATCCATATTACTAATCCTGCCTAAAGTCATCTATCGACACTTTCACTTGGTATCAGAGCAGGTCATCTCATAACCGTAACACAGTTATTTGATATATTCTAGTAATATGGAAAATAACGCAAGCACTAGTAACACCACTTACACAGAAGGTCAGTCAACACAATGACCTCCTTTCTTTAATGGCCTAAACTATAGCTATTGGGCAACACGTATGGCTTTTTATATGCAATCAACAAGTTATGATGCTTGGAATGCTACTCAGAAAGAAATAGTCAATCCAACAACTGAGTATGCAGAATGGACAGCTGCTGAGAAAACCGCAGCTGCTGTAAATGCAAAAGCAATAAATATGTTGTTTTGTGCATTAGATCAAAACGAATATAACTATGTTAGTATCTGTACCTCTGCATATCAAATTTGGCAAACGCTAAAAACCACTCATGAAGGTACTATCAAGGTTAAACAAGCAAAAATAGCTTTGTTGAAAAGTCAATTTCAAAATGAAGCGGAATGAAACAATCAATGAGATATATTCAAGGTTTCAAACCATTCATCGTGCTCTTATCGGTTTAGGACAAAAATATTCTGATTTTGATGTAGTTTCAACAGTCTTACATTCACTGACTAATGAATGGGAAGGAAAAGTATTAGCAATAGAGGAAGCTAATGATCTTTCCACCATGAAGCCAGATGAATTGATAGGAAATCTTATGTCCTATGAAGCTAACTTGCAGGCTCGAAAATAACAAAAAGAAGAAAAGAAAAATGTAGCTCTTCATGCTGGGAAAGATGAAGACGTCTCAGATTCCGAAGATGAGGATCTAGCATTCATTGCAAAAGGATTCAAAAAATTCTTAAAGCAACGAAAAGCTAGTCGATACAACAGAAAGAAGTTCAGATCAAATAAGCCATTATCATCAAATGTAGGATGCTTTAACTGTCATAAGAAGGGACACATGCAAAAGGATTTTCCAGAACAAAAGAAGAAGACAGAAAATGACAAGTTCAAACACAAAAAGGACAAGTCAAAGAAACGGGCATTCTCAGTGACATGGGATGATTCAGACTCATCTTCATCTGATAGTGAAAGTGACTCAGACAATGAACAAGCTAATGTATGCTTTATGGCTAAAGAAGATGAGGTACAAATTCCGACTTTTGAAGAAGTTCTAGATATAAATGCTGAGTTAATGTATAAATTTAAAGATGTAAAACGACAATGCAAGCAAGCTCAAGCTGATTTAAGTAGAGCAGAATTTGAACGAGATATGTTAAAAGATGAGAAGAAAATATTAGAGGAGGAACTTGAAAAAGCTCAAGAATCATCATCTAATATTGATTCTCAACTATCTCTTTTGAGTCAAGAAATTGAAACTCAAAAAGATAAAAATGATGCTCTAACTACCGAAAATCATGAGCTTAAGGCAAAAGTCAAGATGTTAGACCTTGAAAAAGCTAGTTTACAAACAAAGTTAGACGACATTACTCAAAATGTTTCTAACTTTAACAAAGGTCGAGAAAATTTGACAAAAATTATTGAAAGTTCACAAACTGCTACAAATAAACAAGGTTTGGGATATAAGAAACAAGTTATCAAGAAACATCTTGGTAAAAGAGAAAAGAAAAATAAGGAAGTACGAGAAACTAAAGCTAAGAAAAATCTTAGTTTATTATATTCCAAACCAAAACCGATCGTGAAATTTCAAAAGAAGAATGTCAAATCTATAAAAATGTGGGTTCCTAAAACAAATAACAATTTGATTAGGAACAAGTACATTCAAAATTTTTTGAGTTCTGTGCATCATAATCCAAATTATATATATAAAGGGGATACCGGACCCGTATGGGTTTGGACTCCTAAGACCTAACTCTTAGGACCCTATAAAAAGGTGGGTACCATGGACTTAATTTTATTTTTTGCAGGTCCCACTTAAGAAAAGAGGAAACTGGATACTAGACTGTGGTTGCTCGAAGCATATGACTGGAGACAAGAGCTTATTAATAAATATCACTTATTCAGATAGTGGCTCAGTCACTTTTGGAGATAATTCAAAAGGCTATATCATCGGCAAAGGCGATGTGAGCAATTACGGTACATCAAACTTACCTCTTATTACTAATGTCATGCTAGTTAGGAATTTGAAACATAATTTACTAAGTATCAGTCAATTGTGCGACAAAGGTTTTATCATTTCTTTTTCGGACAATAAATGTAGTATTTTAGATAAAGATCGAAATATAGCTTTTGAAGGATATAGAGACAGAAACATCTATATTCTGAATATGAATACCAATCATAATTCAGATATGTGTCTTGTAGCAAATGATAATGATCCATGGCTATGGCACAAACATTTCTGTCACATAAACTTTAGAACTATTGACAAGCTAGCCAAGAATGATCTAGTTAAAGGACTACCCAAAGTAAGCTTTAAGGTTGATAATCTTTGTGATGCATGTCAATTAGGAAAATTGACCAAATCGTCTTTCAAATCCAAGAAAGTCATATCAACGTTACAACCATTGGAGCTATTACATATGGATTTATTTGGACCAACACAGGTTCAGTCAATAAATCATAATCGATATGTGTTTGTAATTGTTGACGATTACTCTCGATATACATGGGTAATTTTCTTGAAAAACAAAAGTGACACTTTCAAACATTTCAAATCCTTCGTCAAAAGAATTCAAAAATCAAAAGGGCTTAAAGTTAAAAACATAAGAAGTGATCATGGCGGAGAGTTCGAAAATAATGATTTTGAACATTTTTGCACAAAGAAAGGTATAAATCATAATTTTTCGCTTCCTAGAACTCCACAACAAAACGGAGTTGTAGAACGGAAAAATCGGACTTTACAAGAATGTGCAAGAACATTATTAAATGGATCCACTCTAACAAAACATTTTTGGGCAGAAGCTGTTGCAACTGCGTGTTGTGTTTTGAATCGTGTATCTATTCGACCTCTGACCAAAAATACATCCTATGAGCTATTTAATCAAAGAAAACCAAATATCTCATATTTCAAAGTTTTCGGTTCTAAATGCTTTATTTTAAATACGAAAGACCATCTTGGAAAATTTGATTCCAAATCCGATGAAGGTATATTTGTCGGATACTCGGAACGAAGCAAGGCCGATCGTATATTTAACAAGAGAACTAAAACTATTGAAGAATCACTTCATGTTTCTTTTGATGAATTCTTTAAATCATCTCATATCGTATCAGATGACGAAGAAACCATAGTCATTGATAATCCTGTCATCACAAATAACGACTCTGACTCAGAAATTGTTGACGATATCCCTCAACCTGCTGTGATACCTTCTCCACCAAGATTTAGATCTCCTCCGAGAATTCTAAGAGATCATCCAGTTCAAAATGTTATTGGAGAAGTAACATCACAAATTAGAACAAGAAGTCAACTAAATCAAATGGGTCATGTCGCATTCCTTTCAAATATCGAACCTAAGAATCCGAAAGAAGCTGCTACTGATGATTATTGGATCATTGCCATGCAAGAAGAACTAAATCAGTTCGAGCGCAATGATGTCTGGGAACTTGTTCAAAGACCGATTGATCAATCAGTCATTGGTACGAAATGGGTCTATAAAAATAAGGCTGACGAACAAGGAAATATAACCAGAAATAAAGCAAGATTAGTAGCACAAGGATATAATCAGGAAGAAGGTATCGATTATGAAGAAACCTTTGCTCCCGTAGCTCGATTAGAAGCTATTCGAATTTTACTATCCTTTGCTTGTCATCATGATTTTAAACTTCATCAAATGGATGTCAAAAGTGCATTTTTAAATGGATTTATCAAAGAAAATGTATATGTCAAACAACCTCCTTTGTTCGTACATGAGAAATATCCTGATCACGTATATAAACTTAAGAAAGCTTTATATGGATTGAAACAAACACCTCGTGCTTGGTATGAACGATTAAAAAGTTATCTTATCGATTCTGGATTTCAAATTGGTAAAGTTGATCAGACTCTATTCATTAAACATTCTCAAAAGGATATATTAGTTATCCAAATATATGTAGACGACATTATCTTTGGTTCAACAAACGACGAACTTTGCAAAGAGTGCAAATATTATGACCAAAGAATTTGAAATGTCTCATATGGGAGAACTATCGTATTTCCTTGGTCTTCAAATCAAACAACTTTCTAACGGTATTTTTATTAGTCAAGAAAAATACTGTGGAAACTTAGTCAAACGCTTCGGTTTAGAAAATACCTCTGGTAAACCAACTCCTATGAGTACGACCACACATCTTGAAAAAGATGAACATGGTAAGAATGTTGACCAGAAGTTATATAGAAGCATGATTGGTTCTCTCCTGTATCTTACCGCAAGTCGTCCTGATATTATGATGAGTATTTGTTTATGTCACTACACCAAAACAGCCAATTTGGCACACAAGAATAGGGATATTTGATACGGCTTTAAGCCGTATCAAATTTGATAGGGCTTATAGCCGTATCAATTTTGATAAGTCGTATCACATTTTCTTTTGCAATCCGCACCACCTTCAACACTTGAAATCTCACCCTAGATCTTCAAGGGTTCGGATTGGTTCTTTTTGATTATGCTTAGACCCGTATCTAATCCCAATTGTAATTTACCTGTTCCGTGTCATTCTTTCCTTCTCCCTTTTTCCATTTCGGGCCGAAACAAAACAAATTCCCAAACGAAAAAAGAAAAATGGCGAATCCCCAATTTGTGTTAAGAATCCCCAATCCGTGTCATTATTATCAAATCTTCCTCCTTCAATCTACTAAATTAGAAATGAAAGTGATTTTTCTTCTCTGCTCCTTCGTCAATTGCTGCAAATTTACGAAGATAGCGCTCAGTTTATCTCTCTTAACTACCTGCAGGCTTCCATCGTCTCAACTATCTCAAGCGATGGACTTCTTCCCCAATTTGTCGATTAATTTGCTTTGTTCGGACTATAGCTCTCCAATTGCAAACCCTGATTTCAGTTTCAGAGTTTATCCTCAAATCAAGGTCTGGATCTAGTCTCAGCTAAATCAACATGGGTCTGTTATCTTTTTTCTATGATTAATTTATCCATGATTGAAATTAGCTTTTGTGAAGGATATCATCAGAAAATTATGTTCTTTAGTTCAATATCAAATTTAGTTTTTTTTCCATTGGCAGACCATAATTTTAACTTTAGTGTGTTAGTTTCAGCAAATGAATTATTTTTTTCGATTTTGTTTGTGTTGGTGAATAAACATAATTCACAATACTTTTGCTGCATAAATCATGATTGAAATGAACACCATTACTTTCTATGATATTAAGTTTAGTTTTTACAAGTTTTTGCAATGCATTGTATCAAATATGCAGTAAGTCATAGGAGTTCATTTCATGACAACTAGCATATATGCTACACACAAATAGACTACAATTATGTTCAAAGAAAATATTAAACTACTTCTAATCTTAGATGCATTTAGTTAATTTTGAAGATAGATTACAATGGCAACTAATCGGTTAATATGAGAGAAAGTTGGAACTGTCAGGTTAAAGCTCCTGTACGCTTGCAAAGCATGAAACTTTGTGGACTTAAACCCTTTCAGTTTTAGCATATAATTGACTTATGTGATCCTTTAATTGACACATGACTAATTATTTTCTGTATTTATACATACCTTTTTAAGTTGGCTATTAAGCACTGGCCATGATATTTGATAAGCTAGACACTAGCAAAGTGGTGATGTAATAAATTGCAATAGGAAAAATATTGATTTGTCAATATATAATTTGTTGGCTTGATGATTATTCAGAAATCCGGGTGGAAGTTGCATAAAGTAGAATGCAAAGCTTTATCGGCACTGCCTTTGGATAAGAAAACGACTCTTAATCCTATGCTACGACTTATGATCTAACTATGCTTTTGCTGATTCAATTTTTTATCGGTTTCTACTTGGGAAACTATTTCTGGAATATATTCATTATGGCGAATTATTGTTATTAGTATGTAGTTCAGTTTACTTGTCATTCATACATGTTTTCTGGAATATTTTCATTATGGCGAATTATTGTTATTAGTATGTAGTTCAGTTTACTTGTCATTCATACATGTTTTCTGCTTAGTTTTACTTTAATTATTTTTTTGGTAATCGTGTTTATAACATGATTTGTATGGTGTATCCATGGTAAATTGTGACTGTTTAATATTTTATTTTTATGTTTAAGCCGTTTTGTAGTATAATTAAGCCGTTTTTATGGATCCAATAATGACTTGTATCGTGCTTAATTACTTTAACTAGGTAATGGGCTTCCACAAGAGCTGTCGCAGTCTTTGCTGAGAATGGCTCCTACACCGGACGAGGAGTTAAAGATCCGATTATATAGTGGTGATCTATCTCTACTGGATCCCGGCGAACAGTTCTTGAAAGCCATAATTGATGTTCCATATGCTTTCAAAAGAATGGAAACATTGCTCTTCATATTTTCCCTACCAGAGGACATCTCAAGCATCAAACAGTCATTTTCATCTTTAGAGGTACTTGTTTATATCCCTGATATGTTTATAACGAATAGTCAATCAGTTAGCTTAAATAAAAGAACTATATCTGTTAATAGCGTGCTTAATATCTTGCACAGAATTGGCTTCAATTTGGTTTTGAACCTTCATTTTTTATAGGTTCAATTTAAGATGTTATGCCAGTGTACGATAAAAGGTGGAATTTTGTTGTTTTGGCAATGAATTGTATAAAATATGAAATCCCGGAGTTGTTATATTTGAAGGATACTTTGGCAGTGAGGGGATGTGATAAAGAATAAAAAGCATTTTCTTATCTTCTTACATAGGTGGCTTGTAAAGAGCTTGAAAGCAGCCGTCTCTTCCTGAAACTTTTAGAATCTGTTCTCAAACTTGGTAACATAATGAATGATGGAACTTTCAGAGGTGGTGCTCACGCATTTTAGGTGGCTTCTTGCTCGAAGTGCCGCTATCAGTACCAGCTTATATCCGGAGAGATAGTTAGCATCCATTCAGAAGTTATTAGGTTAGTTATGATCCAATTATTTTGATTTCTTTTCTCAAATCTTAATCATTAATAATGTTTTTTTAGCCTATATATTGTAAACCTTGTTGGCAGAAGTATATTTTCGACGCTGCATATTGTTACGTATCTAAATAGATTGAATCATGGTCGCACAAAATATATAAAATTTAGCCTTATGTTAATCCAATAAGGATCATGAAAATGCATATGCTACCGCACATGTTTATTCTATTTTGTCTTTAAAAAATAAAAAACTTTTGATTTCAAAGTACTCCATGTTCCGATTCAGTTCATCTTTACAAACTTAAATATTCTTAGACAAATCATTTGGTATACGGCTCAGTTTCGCTGAGCCTTTGGCGCAGCTGAAACTGAGCATTCGGCTCAGCGAAACTGAGCCGTAATGCTCAGCTGAAACTGAGCCTTACGGCCCAGTTTCGCTGAGCCGAAGGCGCAGCTGCAGCTGAGCCTTACGGCTCAGTTTCGCTGAGCCTTCGGCGCAGCTGAAACTGAGCATTCGGCTCAGCGAAACTGAGCCGTAATGCTTAGCTGAAACTGAGCCTTACGGCTCAGTTTCGCTGAGCCTTCGGCTCAGCTGAAACTGAGCGTAAAGCTCAGCGAAACTGAGCCGTAAGGCTTAGTTTCAGCTGAGCCTTACGGCTCAGTTTCGCTGAGCCGAAGGCGCAGCTGAAACTGAGCATTCGGCTCAGCGAAACTGAGCTGTAATGCTCAGCTGAAACTGAGCCTTACGGCTCAGTTTCGCTGCATTGATTTTTTTAGTTACTATTTGAACCAGGTCTTGTTGTTGTGGAGGCGAAACTAAACTGATGTTTGTTATTTTATTTTCTTTTCAGGCGTTGGAACAAGCATGAGTTGTATGGGCTCGACAACTGCAGTTTTGTTGATTTTTTTTTTTAGAGAAAGAACTGTGAACATTATGTATTAACTGAAGTTATGATTTATGTATTAATCGAATTATTCTTAGCGTGTCTTCTTTATATACTGCTATATGAGTGTAGCGTATCTTCTTTATTGTGCATATATATATATCAAACTGGTATACTAGTACGGCTAAAAACCGTATCAATCTATGAAATTAGCAGTGCAAGCATAACAATTTGAGGCGGTTTAAAGCCGTAGCAATTGTTCAGTTTGATACGGCTTAAAACCGTATCAAATTAGAAGTTGGAGAGTGCCCGCATGCTAATTTGATACGGTTTTAAACCGTATCAAACTGAACAATTACTACGGCTTTAAACCGTACCAATTTAGTAATTTAATACGGTTTTAAGCCGTACCAATTGACAAATTTTATAAGGTTCTAAACCGTATCAATTATGGATTTTGATACGGTTTAAAACCGTATCAAATATCTCAATTGATACGGTTTTGAACCGTATCAATTGAACAGAGACGCCATTTTTTGATACGGCTTAAAACCGTATCAAATCGCTTTTAATACGGCCATTAACACTGCCAAATTGGCATTTTTGGTGTAGTGTGTGCAAGGTTTCAAGCTAATCCTAAAGAATCACATTTACGAGCTGTAAAACGAATAATACGATATCTTAATAACACCAAAGACTTTGGTCTTTTCTACCCGAAATATTGTCCATTTGAATTAATATCATATAGCGATGCTGATTTCGGTGGCTCTCACACGGATAGAAAGAGTACAAGTGGTACGTGCCATTTTATTGGAAAATCACTTGTCTCTTGGTTTAGTAAGAAACAAAATTGCGTTTCACTCTCAACATGTGAAGCTGAATACATATCAGCTGCTCTAGCTTGTACTCAAGTTTTTTTATATGCAACAAACACTTCGAGATTTCGATATTCATTTATCAAAGTCCATCATATATTGTGATAACACAAGCGCAATCAATTTATCAAAAAACCCAGTCAATCATTCCCGAACAAAGCACATTGATATTCGACATCATTTCTTAAGAGATAATATTGAAAAAGGAACAATATGTCTCGAATATGTCCAGACTGACAACCAATTAGCAGACATTTTTACCAAGCCTCTACTCGAATCTAGTTTTATCTCTTTACGTAGAGAGCTCGACTTGATTTCTAGAAACGAACTTGGTGTATAATGTATATATATATATATATATATATATATATATATATATATATATATACACTATTGAGTTCTTCTCTAGTCGATACATTCATTTGTTTTTTAACTTAGCTAATTAATAGTATTTTACTATTATTAGCAATTCATTTTGAGCTTTACAAACTTTGAGTGGTTCATATTCTCTGAATGCTTTCCATCCATTACTTCCTACTTCGTAAAAGCTATAAATACATACTCCTTATTGTTTTCTGCATCACTTTCTTAGTGTCTAGTTTTAACATTCATACACAAGTCCATATACTCTTATGGCACACATATGTGATGAATGTGCTCAACGGTCTCACATCTCGGTCACTAGCTCCGAACCGGAGGAGTACTACTCTCCGGAAACACCGAAGAGCAGACCGGAATGTTCGCATATTCCTAGACATACACCCAAACCCAAACGAGCTAAGAAAGCACTATTTTGTTCTCTGGGTATGAGAGAGAAGATCAATGAAATCACTACCAGATACATCAGTTGGATCTCCAGCGTCAACTGCATTATGAATAAAAACTCACATCTGATCGTTTAACTCTCTTAGAACGAATGGCGTCATTTTTCTATAGCACGGATAGACATGGGGTACACGAACCAATACCAATGCCACACCCTCCGTCTACATCTCGAAGTCCTAACTCATGGGACCGTAATTATGCGAGAAATGAAGGATCAAGAGAAAATTGGTCGCCATGGACGCCGAGAGTTTCGAATATTCATGAAATATCCGAAGATAAGTCTTCTACCTTTCATTAAGTTATGTTGTTTTCGTATTGCAAAATAATTTTTTATTGTTGTATTAGTTTTCACGTTCTTCATTCGAATTCATTTTTAGTTAGAATAAATTTCAAGTTATATGACGGTATATAATCTTTTCAAGTCAGAAAAACAATTTTCAAGCAGAACAGTCGACCGTATTTTTGGACCAGTCGACCGTTTTTATCTCTGGAAATGATCATATACATGAAACGGTCGACCGTCTAAAAAAATACCAGTCGACCGTTCAACTCTCTGGAAATTTTTCATCTCAAATGCTTACCAGTCGACCGGTAAAGTCCTCTGGAATTAATTTCCTCCAGGAACCAGTCGACCGTTTAAAATCCACCGGTCGACCGGCAAACTTCTCTGGAACATATTTACCCAGTAACCAGTCGACTGGTCCATAAAAACCGGTCGACCAGTCACGCGTTTTCCAGAATTTTTGCCCCCAATCGATACATCGATTCATCTCCTATACATCCCTTCACTTTGTTTTTATACTTCCCTCTTCTCAAACTCTTAGAAATCCAAATATTCCTTTTTAATTTCTTCAAATTCAATGGCACCTCCTCAGAAGAAACAAAAGAAATCATCCTCCACTTCTCTCCAACCAATAGATTCCAACATAAAACAATGGCTCATGGATCCTATTGCTGTGAGACGATGGAATGCCATGAAGGATTTCACAATCCATGAAGGTTCTTTCATAAATCTCAATGCTTTTATCCTATATGATGTTGAAGAACAATTGGTTAAGGCTCAAATAAAATCTCTACTTACTTTTGATAAGAACAATGTAGAAATTTATCATATTATGATTAAACTGTTCTATGCCAACCTTAACCTACAAAAATTCAAGCCAGAAAATGCAGCGAATTGCCTTTGGTCCGTAGTTTGTGGTCATCATATTTTCATTTCCAAAGAACGAATGGCTATGGTACTCGGTTCACCTAATAGAGAAAGAGAATTTTCTTCTGACTTTTGCACCGTTCATACTCGTGATAGAATTAGTCATCAGTTCATCGAGGATCATAAAATTAGTACCAAGGCGATTAACTTGTGTCCTACGGCTCGTGTTATTCATCATACCCTCATCCATTCTTTATTGTCGAGGGTTGGAAACTTTGATGCCGTTTACAAAGAAAATTTTAAGGCTTTGTATGCGATTTATGGAGATATTGAAATAAATCGGATAAACATGATCTTCGACGAGATTTTGCTTGTTAATGATCGCAAAAGGCCACATATATTTTACAATGAATATGTAATGCGGCTTTTAATCGATTGTGGAGTCCCGTCTTATGATTCTAAAATCTCCAAGCCAAAGTGCATCGACAAAGCAACCCGAAAATGGATGAAGCTCCCTGACCCTTGTATTAATATCATTCCGTTTGATCAATACCAACAACAAGGTCCTTCAGAAACCGCTCCTCCTACTACTCCCAAGACTAAACCGGAGGAAGTTAAACTCCTTGAACCCTCTTCGTCAACTAAGGACTCACTTGCATAAATTGCACGAAAGCAATTTCTTTCAGAAGCTAGACTTAAACGAACCGACACCAAACTCAACCATTTAGACACAAAGCTCGATAAACGGTTCTCCAAGCTTAAGTCTTTCTTCGGTACTATTTGGGAAGCAATTTCATGTGTATCGACCTCTTCTTCCACTCAAATACAAGATCCGGGAAAACGACCCATGCCTCCAACATTTACATGGTCATCATCTGAGGAAGGCGCAAGTTCAGGAACTAATACTGGACGTGGTCGTGGATCTCACGAGACCGAGGAGGAAGAAGATGACGACGACAACGAAGAAGACGTTCAAGATGAAGGTGACAAAGAAGGAGGTAGAAGGATAGTGATTCATTCTGAATCTACGGAATCCGATTCTCCATCGCACTAGTTTGTTATCATTCATATATGCTTTATGTTTTATTTTGCAAAAACTTAAATGGCACTTGTATGTAAATAATATCGTATTTATTTTGGGTGTGTACGTCTTAAAACATTTGGTACTTGACTTGCTTTTGGTATGCTTGGGTTGTATAATATGCGACTATGTTAAATGCTTATCGTGTTGTTTATAACTTGTGTAATCTCTACTCCTTTTTGTCGATGACAAAGGGGGAGAAAATGTTACTAACATTGTGTTTTGCAGATATTTCTTAAGTATGTATTTCAGGGGGAGTATACATTCGGGGGGAGTAATAAATTCTTTCAGATCTATATTGTCATCAATCAAAAAGGGGGAGAATGTTGAGTCAAGGAATTCAAGGTGTTTTGATCAATGACAAGGAGAAATTCAAGATCGACAAAAAGAAGATATTCGATGATATAGGTTGATTATTTAGAGTATGAGTGTAGTTAAATATGTTAAAATCTATCCTCAAATAATCATATTCCTATATGGTTTGAATATATATGTTTATACATGTATGCACATTCATTGTGCATACTAACAGAAACCGGTCGATCGGTTCATATATAGGCGGTCGACCGTTTCTGTGCAGAATGCACAATGAACGTGCACACATATATATAACGTACATATATTCAAACACCAGTCTACTGGTCATTTTTTACCAGTCGACTGGTCTACGAACTGAAGCCATCTTTTCGAATAGACACCCTATTTCATCAATGGTTATGATCCTTTCTCTTGGCCAAAAATCATCTCTTTTCATGGTTTCTCTTCACCAATGATTACATCTCTCCATCCTCTATAAAAGCATCATGAAATCATCATTTTGAGAATAACAATTCTTTCTATTCTTGCTATCTAAGTGTTGATTTCATTCTTACTCTTTAAAAGCATTCAAAAGCTCACTATTCTCATATATCGTTATTTGAATCCTTGAATCTATATATTATTCTTTAGATTCAAACAACGATATCATCTTCCAAATATTCATAATATCAAAATCATATTTGAGGATCAGATTATAGGAAGGTTGTACAAGAGTTGAAAAATCCATGTTGTTAAGAACACACATTGTCAAACTACAAGTTTATATCTTGTTTGAAGTCCTCGGTGTTGTAAGAGGCGAGTTGTGAAGTCCTCGTGTTGATAGAGGCGTGAAATCCCGTTCGGCTGCTCGGGTGTTGTGAACCTGTTTTCCTCAGGGTTAAGTGAGGATAGTGTTTCGTGAAATTCCAGATAGGAGATCTGGGACTGGACGTAGGACGGTGCTCTGAACCAGTATAAAAATCCCTGGTGTGATTTTCCTATTACTGCATTTACTTATCTGTGATATTGCTACTGTGAGATCTTTCTTAATATATATCATATATTCCGCATATCCATATTACTGATCCTGCCTAAAGTCATCTATCGACACTTTCACATACATCCGAGTAGCGGATCATCATCCATAATTAAAAGACAGAAGCCTGATTGATGGCTATTACATATGCACAACCAAGAAGCCAGAGACTGGCTTCCACCCACTTCAAGACTTCATACCAGGGGCACCAGCGCTAAATTGGAAAATTGGCGACAACTTCTTAAAGATGAGGGCCAGATTGCCAACATTAATTGATGCTTCAACAGAGCTCCGGCGATACCTTGCATGCATTCCTTGAAAGATTCAACGCCGAAGTGGCATCGGTAAATCGACCTGGACCATGTATGGTGTTGATCGCAGCAGTATCCGGTATTCTGGATATCTCAAACTTCAAAATCTCTCTGCAACGAGACCCACCAAGAGGACTCGGCAGATTCACCTCTGAAACAAACCTCGGTATCTCTCTACCATGAGATTTTCCTAGAAACGTTGGAAAATCCTATCCTGAGACAGATTCATGCAACAAGAGGGTGCTAATATTGAAATGGATGATCTCAATGTCTTCATGACAAAATGGAGCACCATCTGACTCTTGAAATGATAAAGGAAAAAGAAAAGCCCCAGGAATTTACAATTCCGGAAAAGACCAATGTCGTTAATCGGGCCCGCGATCTTGATTGTCAAGCTTAATGGAACCAAGTATGGGAGATAGACTCAACAAGACTATGATGGCTATTTTGGATCATGCCAAAGTATGAACGAAAGAGCCTGAATAACTCACTAACGACGTTCGTTCGCTTGCAAGATCGACAAGCTTACTTAACTCTATGGATGATGCGAGGAGAGTATGTAAGTTCGCTGATACTCAATAAGGCGATCACTACTTTCTGACTAAACAGATGGGATGACCCCGACGCGAATGTAATTCGACCATTCGCACATATAACTCCAACCCTTGACGACTTAGGAAAGTGCACAAAAAGACATTGGGTGACTAAGATTGTTGAACCTGCATCTCTAACCTAATACGGAGGAAAAAAGTATAAAGGCTAAATGGCTGGATGTTTGATTGACTTTGCATAACCCCCACCAATGCTAAGGGCATTAGCACTGACTTTGCTCGTCCTCCACTGATGCTGGAAGCATCACCTTCAACCGACAGATTGACTTTGAACATGACCCTGACTCAACGCATGATTCAGAACGTATACATTCTATCTTTAGAATATGACGTGATTCATCTCGACCATCAAAGTGAGCCAACTAACGAATCAAGCATAAATCCAAAGACTTGATCCGCAACTGCATCAAATGGAGTGTATGATGAACTCCTATACTACCGCAAGATTGTGATAATCCTACCAGCTATTGGCTTGCATGTTTTCAACAACATCTCGTATTTGCTCGTATGTGATCACGGGATTATAAAACGATCCGGAGTGATCATGGCTTTCAGATACCCTATTGTTACGATTAGATGCAATCATGGAGTACTAGATTAATATCATGATATCGAGATAGTCCAAATCCAAGAAAAAATGACAGATTCATATGCCAACTCTGATGCGCTCCGTCCCAACGGTCCAGATGTTAGCTCAAAACATGAAGATTCTGACAGCACCCTATGACTTGGATGGCTGTTTTATACATTGACTTATACAAAATTGAAATACTAACTTAGTAATACACTTGACTTATTTAGGAAGATGGTGTTGTTTGGCATTAACTTGTGCATGTACGATCTCACACGGGAGCCAACGATATTGCATGACCTATGATAAAAGAATTCAACCTCTTAATTCGATGAGGTCTAAACGATTACTTGATCATCTTGACCACTCTAGCCATGGAATTTGGCCTGATAAACATCAATGGAAGCAGTGTGGTGTATGACAAGCCATTTATACAGGAAAAGATCCATATGACGGAACTACTCAATACTCAATAGGACACAACAGTCTGACAAAGCCTCCTCAAGGGTGGACGACATTCCAAAAAGATTCAACTCGACTTATTCAAAGCACATCTCATTTGCAATAAGATGTACTTTGGGGGGCAAAATGTTAGCCTGCTTTGTAACCAGACTATCCAAAGCCCAAGAACTCTATCAAGAAGGCCACTCAGGCTTGAGTATGAACTGGCAGAGATCGGCATCTGCTTGGACGAAGTAACAAAAGATGGGAAAACTCGTATTTCTACGCACATAAGCTTTGGGTTGGATTCCACTATTTTGGATCAAGCTAAAGCGAATATTTTTGACTGACCAAACCGAATCGGGTAGACCGGATCGGGCCATCCGGATCGGGTCACTCACCCTAACCGAATTCTGGACAATTAAAGACCATTTCCCCATGTTCTCCACTACTTTCGAGATTTACTCTAAAGTTGCCACGTGGCCACTCAACCCTAACCGAATTTCTGCCTATAAATACACATACAACGCATCATTTTGAGGGACTTTTTGGCACTTCATTTATTCATGGCAGCATGGCCGAATTCCTCCATAAATGACCACCTTATTCTCCAATGAAAATAATGAATTCAGAGAGAATGATTCATTGTATTTGAGTGTTTGAGTGTAAATATTCAGTGTAATTGTAATTCCGGAATGAAATGAGGAACTATAAAGTGGATGTAGGCTCATTAACGCCGAACCACTATAAATCTTGTGTGTTGATTGATTTCTCTTTCTTTTCGTACATGATTTCTTATTATTCTCTACAAAACATGATCAATTGGGTGTTAGTGCCATTTTTTGGTCTAACAATAAGCACTTTTGTTTTGTGTTGCTAAACAGGCCCTAAGTAATGGGACACTTTGTGCCGGATTCTATAAAACGTATATACTTATGTCAAGGACGATAATAATGTTATCGTACCGCCTTATATCCATTACGTACTGTCTGGCCTCAACCAACTTATTATGGACCTCTATGCTAATACGACACAATATACACGCATACTATTCTCTAAATGATGTAGAAAGGGAAGTAAATATATACTAATCCTTATTTTCTTTATCGGTGAGTCATGAGTACATGTTACTTGTATATTGATACTACCAAGATCACAGAATATACCAAAAACCTACCATTTTTTCTACACTATTATAGTTCAAAAATGTTTAACGCTATACATAGATATTAGAGGGTGTCAATATCGTAGTCATACACATGAAGTCTATCCATGTCAACAAAGCTATATATCAAAGTCTAATCGTACACCTTTATTTTTTGAAAAAATATAGTTACAAAAAAATACAATAAGAAGGCATGCGCGATTGGAATATGCAGATCATTTGTGTCCCTATTGTCTACAGTAAACCTCGAAGATGTGCAAGTGTAACAACACGTCCTCTAGCCTTAGCATCAACAAATGATGATAAATAGGTAGAATATGATACAAACTCCTCATACGGTATCAAATTGTTGTTGTATATAACAATTATATGTTTTTTGTTTGATGATAACAAACACACATACACACATATATATAAATTATTATAAATGTGTTTGCAATTGTGCTATTCTACTACACCACAGATAGAATTAAATATTTATATTTAAATAGAATACTACTGCACAAGAATTTAAATATTCAAACAGTATTTTATTTCAATATAATATTTTAATTCTACATTTTAATAGTACAAATTTATAACTCCACTATTTGTACATCTCACTATAATACAATACATCTCACTATAATACAATACATTAATTTCTTTTATTACATTTGTTCCTCACTACAACTCTCAGTCACTATGTTTACACATACAAACTCATATTCATTTATTCACTCAGTTACACAGTTACATTCTCTCTCATGTACTTGTTTCACTCACTGTAACATCACTCGTCTTCAGTCTGTCTTTACAGTCAGTCCAGTCACCTGCTTACCTGTCACATGACATACCTAGTAAACTGGAACAAAATAATATTAAATTCTAGCATATATAATTTTATTTTCAAAT
The DNA here is from genome assembly GCA_030737875.1 of Allium sativum. Lineage (NCBI taxonomy): Eukaryota > Viridiplantae > Streptophyta > Magnoliopsida > Asparagales > Amaryllidaceae > Allium > Allium sativum. The sequence goes on from CM060911.1 coordinate 186,949,088, forward strand.
TTATTTGCCTTAGAATTTTGGTGTGTTTCTCATCATATTTCATGACTTGATATGTATATATATATATCCATTTGTGTCTAGACAGCTTATGATATTCAAAGTGATTCACTGTAAAAACCACAAGGTAGACAGTGTCTCTTGTGCTCACAAATATATATATTCTGCACATACACAATACATGTATACACATACATGTGTATGTATATACACATATAATTTGTGCAGGGGTAATATAGTCAAACATCAGTGGGTGGACATGAACCAAGAAATTCAATGCAAGTGCAGACACAAACACACACATATATACACACATTTGTGCATATATATGTATGTATTGAAGCAAAAATGTACATGAAGCTCAAGTCTGTTGTAATAACACGTAGGGTGGCAAACACAAATGGGAAGACATACATCAGCACACAAGTCAAAGTGCTCAACTTATATATATATATATACATATATACAGGGACGTAACTATGCACAGCATGGGCTGGGCAGCCGCCCGGGGCAAGATTCTTCTTGCGCTGATTATTACTACTTAAAGCACAGGCAAAAATTTCCCTGTAATTAACGTTTTATAGTTCCAAAAACCAACTAGTCAATTTATAATAATGTGCTTTATAGTGCCTCGTGGCTGCTTCTTCAAACGTGGTGCTCATAGAACCACAGATCCCAAATTAAATGTCCTCTCTCTGATCTGTGGAATCATATTCGATTACATAATAATGAGATTAAAGGAACAAAGTGAATACAGACAGAGATCGTGCAAGGAAGAAAAAAGATTTGTCAGCGGGATTAGGAGAATTTCTCTGCAAAGTGAAGTGAAATCGTGCATTTTGATGGAAGATGGGATAAAGAAGTTTTACATTATTGAAGTTTGTGCGACACTGTAGAATGAAGTGGTCGAAAATAGCTTGGAAATGGTGAAGACAGTTCACGATTTGGAGCTTGGAATCTCAAGTTATCGCGTTACACTACTAGAAATAGTGGCTACAACATCACCTTTTAACATCAGTTTGTAAATACATTTAGTTAATCGTGGTTATTTTTATATGCATGGATGTGATAAATTTATATGTTATTTTTTTTGATCACTCGTATAATCCGCCCACCCCAAGTTAAATTCTTGGTGACGTCACTGTATATATATATATTCGTACATAGATGTATGTATACACTATACACATATAACCTAACAAGAAACAAGATGTGCAAGCTCAATCATGGTGCACAAACAATTCAGCATGGGGCAAATTGAACAAAGCAAAAATGGATACAAATGGGATATAGGGTGAAAACAAATATGACATAAATATATACGCATATGTGTGTGTGTATATGTATGTATGTATATATAAATTTGTGCATGCAGTCATGAAATGGAAAGCCAGTGTGGGTGAAATTCAACACAAACTGGAATGGCAAAGTTCGACATGGTATGACTGGAAACACTGCATGGCTCAAACTAATCAATTCAGTTCAGTATGGATGAATCAAGTCATGACATATGCACATGCACGAGCTCAGGCACATATACAATCTCAAGTCAAGGTCAAATTCGTGTCCATACACCAAAGCTACATGGTACAACCAAGAAGGCAAGTCAAATGGAAGCAAAACATCAAAACAGTGGCATGGCCAGTGTAAATGCAAAAATACACAAGCCAAACAGAATATAAGAACCCGTATACAAGACAACAACAACAAATAGGTACCAACGTTCAAGCCTAGATGCATAAGACAACTGCAAGAATGACAATGTACAAGGCAACAACATGGTCAAGGCAATGTGCAAGTTCAAGAATGGTTAGAGAATTTAAGTGACACAACATGTGTAGTGGAGACAGTCAAGAACACAAGCTCGAGACATATTTTAAAATGATGCTGCATCAAATACATACATACATACATACATATATATATATGTACATGTCTATACATACATACATACATATACATACATACATACAAACAAACATACATACATATATACATGCATGGAAATAGCTTGGTGAAACATGTGTGCAACAATACAAGTCTCAAAAAAGCTAATGCAAGGCATCAAAAATGGACAACAACGTGCAACAGGTCACAAGACCGCGTGGTTAAGAAAATGCTAAATGTGAAGGTCAAAAATCATAATTCAGCATGCAAGTATAAACAAGTTTTTTTTTTCTTTTAACAATTTTGGCAAATACTAGGAATCTTTTTTCTAATGAGTATATTTGGCAATAAATCAAGTCGAGAATTTTTCTTAAATCAAATATGGCAAGAATCATTCAAACAAATCACGCCATTCTCGATGTTTCCATAAATAACAAAATTGATCACATGTTTTCTTTTTTTGGAAAGTTATCATTTTAAGATCTTTCGGCAAGGGATTTCAAATTATTCCAGTAAACAATTCAATGATTAACGACAAGGCAAATATTCACAGTAAAAGCCAAGATGTAAAATTGGCATGGAAGAATTTAATTATGCAAATATTTTTGGGGAAAGAACAATTTCAATTGATTCCAAAAATTCGAGAAACCATTCAGCACTCACATCAATTTTAATCAAGGCAAAAAAGGGGAAACTCGCAACAAATCTGGCCAAGTCATTGAGGAAATCAGAAAATAATTTAAGGGTTTCTATACCCTATTTAACACCGATTCATCATTGACATTTTGTGTATCAAAAACCAAAAGCAACATTTCAAGAGCAAATAAAAAAAAATCAAATTAGAGTACTCATATTTCCGATCGCAATCCCCAAATCAATTGAAAGCAAGCAACAATATTCGAGCCATCAAAAAATTCATACATAATTGAAGACGCAAATCGATTTAAGGAGAAAACCCTCGGTCCCCATTATTAAGAAAAGAAGAGCCGACATTTTTTTGTCAAAGTGACAAAGCAAATAATAAGTATACTGGACTTCTTCCTTTTCGTTTAACCTAGTTCTTTTTGATAAGGGGAGGGTATTTTTTATTTTTTATTGTACTATTTTTTATTTCTTTTTGAAATCGTTCATTGTTTTTCTTGTTTTCTGTAAAACTGGGAATTTCTAGTTATATGATTTACAGCTAGTGTTTACGAGTTATGGGTTCGTAATTCGGGGAAAATTTGATCCTCGGTATTAAGATCAGTGCAGGGTTTTGAGCGTAGGATTAGAACAGGAGCAGGGTTTGCGAGTTTATATGGTTTTGTAAGTGGGATATGTTTTAATAACTAGTAGAAATTTTGGGAAATGCAGCAGTAGGTAGGGTTTGTCGAAGCTGGGTAAAATATGTGTTATTTACTTTCTGCATTTATTTCTCTATGTTGTGATATTTTTTACTATCTCGTAAAAATCCTATAAACCCTATTCACCCATCTCTAGGGTTAATCTGTCCAACAAGTGGTATCAGAGCAGTTATTTTTATTAACTCTAGAGTCATGGATTGTTCTATTTGTCAGTTTAGCGAGAGTCAGTCCTTAATATTCCAATTATTTTCAATGGAACAGATTTTTTTAATTTGGAAATCGAAAACTGAATTTTGTTTAAAATCTATTAATTTTGAATATTGGAATGTTATTGAAAATATGGGAGATATTTTGGATAAGGGAATAAGGTTTTCGGTGCTTATGCTATGCATATTATTTATTCCTATCTTAGTAATGATCAATTAAAATTTATCTCTCATTGTTTAACTGCGCATGATATCTGGAAAACTCTAGACGCGTTGTATGGAAGAGACGACAGCATCTCAAAACCCCAGAAGGTCAACTCAGGTTCATAAATATATCTGAAAGGATTCACAAAAGATAAATTAGATGATGGAGACTCAACAGACATTGAAACGGAAGATTTCTCGTATGAGGATTTGGTTCATTTTTGTATTGAATTAACAAAAGTTGTTGATAATCTCAATTCTAAGAATAAAACTCTGAAATCTGAAAAACTTGAGTTGACCAGTAAAAATAATATTTTGGAATCAGAACTTAGAAACGCCAAGAAGTCTTCAAATTCTTATTGTAAAAATTGTTTGAATTTTGAAAATAATCTTGTTCATCTAAATAAAAATATTCAAAAACTTGAAAATGAAATTCTGATTTTAAAAGAGAACAAGATTGAGCTCGAAAGTACAAACAAATTTTTGCAAAAGGAAATTGAAAATTATAAGGCTACCAAAAATTCCAAATATGAAATTTTTGATAAACAAAATTTGTTGAAAACGGAATTGATTTTGAATGAGCTTGAAAAATTAAAAATTTCTGAAAAATTTGATATAGAAAAACAAAATCAATTTGAATCTAAATTTTTTGAGTCCAAGGCCAAAATTAAATTGTTGAAAACAAAAATTTGGTTTTGAAAAAAACAGATGCTAAATGGAAGATCACTAATAATCATTGTTCGGATCTAATGAAAGAAAACTATGACCTTAAATTTAAAATTCAACAATTTGAATTAACTTTGGATAAATTTTTTAATGGGGAAAACTTGTTGAATATGTTATTACAAAACGAAATTTCTATTGGAAATAAAAGTGGTATTGGCTCTGTAAAACTTGATAAATCTGCTCAAAGGCAGAACTCTAACGGTTATAAAAATCCTTCAAATTGCTTTAGAAAAGATCGTTTTGAAAATTTGAACTCTGATAATTTCAAAGGATTTTTAAATCATAAACATGATGAGAATTTGTTTTGTAACAATCCATTTAAACAAGCTTATATCCCAAAAGGAAATAAAATGATTTTGACTAAATTCAAACAGATTTGGGTTCCTATGGATACAAAGGTAAATTTAAATGGATTGTTGTACAAACAAGTTTGGGTACTAAAAAGTGTGAATGACACTGTGAGTGGTTTTACAAATTTTGTCAGACCACTCGATCCTCTAAATGCTTAGATACTAAAAGATGGTTGCGGAACCACTTTGCAAAAAGGAAATTGTTTTCAAGTTATTCCACATCTTTGATTTCTTTAGTGTTCTTTGGCCAAATTTGCTGAGTTGGAGATCCACAATGTTTACTATAAATCAAGTATGATCCCTAGACTCACATTTTATTTTGTGTTTATATTTTTTTCCCTCTTTTTATCCTTCTTTTATTTCTTCTTTTTGTTTATAATGATTTGTATTGACACTGCCACAACTTTTTTTGAGCTTTCTTAACTTCAAATCGTAGAACTTTTGGTTTTTTGGAAATTTGATTCTTTTGTATAAAACTCTCGTGTTTTAATGATTTTCGATCTTGATTTCAAAATTGTAATTTTCTGCAATTATTTAGAAGTTTATTTCTTTTCTGAAGTACTAAAAGTGCTGAAGCATTCTTATCTTATCTTGAACGCTGTTAATTTGAAATCTAAATTTTTTGAAGATATGAAAGTTGTTATAATTTCATACAACTTTGCTGTTTTGAGTTTCTTCTAATTCATTTTGGAAAGACATGAAAAATTACACTCATTACAGCACACTACTATTTTTCAGTTTTGATAATTTCATTGTTTTTGGATTGGCTTGATTATTGTGAATTGAAAATCATTTTGAATCAATCATTGTGTTGCATTTGGAAATTCATGTTTTATTCATGATCATCTGACTTAGATATTTGATTATTTGAAATCATTTGAAACTTTTGATATCTTGAATCTCACACATTTCTTAGATTTGAAATTAATAATCTTGTGTGATCGATTCATTGAATTCTGAATTTTTCACGTCTCTTCAAGTGATTTCAAATAATTGTTTTTGGATCATGATCTGTTTTCTTGGACTTGTTGTAAATTTGCTAAAAAATTCTCTTGTAAATCATGTTCTGAAATGTAAAGGTTGTTGCTTTGATAAAAAGAACTGTTTTGTTAGATCTGATTGCTTGGACATAGTGATTATATTTTTTTTTTTGAAATTCATTACAATGCCACTATGAATGATTAAGAGCTCCAAGTGGTATCATTTCTAAAACTTCTGTCACATTCATTTGTTTCATTTTTTTTCTCATCCTGTATAAATCATTTTGTATCCCTCTTGTAATTGATATTTTCAATTTTAAAATCATTTATTGATTACTCATTCATAAATTGAAATGAATAACCAAATTAAACTGTATTTAGAATTCATCAAAATTATTATTAGATTTTTGAAAGGATAAATTGACGGGAATAATCTGAAGTTTGACATGTCTTCTCATATTAATCCGAAGTTTGGATTATTTTTAATTAATCCCGAGTTTGGGGGGTCCCTTCCCATATTGATCCCGATGACTTATTAACTTGTTTTCGCTGGTTATCAAACTTAAATTCATCTTCTCAAAACTAGTTTCCTACTCCAGAAAAATCATTTGGGCAAGACGAATTTAAGTTTGATAACCGGTTACAACAAGTTAATAATCATCGGGATCAATATCGGAAGGGACCCCCTAAACTTGGGATTATTTAAAAATAACCCAAACTTTGGATTAATATGGGAAGACACGTCAAACTTCGGATTATTCTTGTTAATTAATCCTTTTTGAAATAGTGATGAGTTGTGATCTACAATATATTGCACAACAATAGGAAATATTGTTTAAATTTTCATGTTGATTGAACAATTTTTATAATATCTGTGAATTGATGCTTATTTCATGACCATCTTCTATTTCTATCGTAATTCTGTCATCCATCATGATTTAATATTAACGTGGAGAGTTTATTTAAAAAAAACCATCTTAAATTTACAATCTCAAAATTTGTGATGGAAATGTAACAGTATTTTTCTTTCGAAAAAGAGATACTAGAATTTTTTTAAAAATCTCGGAACAGTTGAGAATATTTCATAATATGATTAATTTATAAACTTATTTCACAATCATTTCTGTACCTACCATATTTCTATCATCCGTATTGGTTTTATATACAGAGGAGATATTGAAAAAGAAAATGATAAATATATAATATACATAAGTGTTTCTCTAACCTCATTTAAAAATCCAAGATCTGATCATGCATGGTTATGAGATTATTTATAATTTAATTGCGACTGACCTCATTTAAAAATCCAAGATCTAGTTATGTGTGGTCAGTGTGCTCTTAAAATGAAAAGAAAAGAAAAAGGGAAATAAATAAATAAAAATTTATATGAATCCTCCTTGGTGTGTAAAACCGGCCTATCAATCCATTTTTCTAATTTGTGAAATGTGTTAATATTTTATGATATATTATGATTTGTTGATTGACAGTCATTGAGATTTGAGATTATTTGTTTTTGTCACTTAATTTGTATTTATAATCATAGTCCAAATCCATCAGTACTTTGGTGCTTAAATTTTAAAAATTTATTTGAAAATAATTAGAAATCATATGTTTTAAAACTCTCTTCGTTTTTATAAAATTCATCGTAAATCCATCATTCTAGAATGTGAAATTTGTTTCTAGTTCTTAGAATATTATGATTTTTGTTTGATTGACTGAGATTTATGATGAACATTCTCTCTCTTGAGCTTATTTAACATTTTTGGTCCATTTTTCATCACGAATTCGGTTTCTATATCCTTTTGATGACAACAAAAAAGGGAGAATGGTTAAGATTTTGATTGATGAATGAATATTTTAATATTGAAATTTCATTTGATTTATTCTTTTCACTCATGCACATATTTAGGGGGGTTTGTTGTTGTTGGGGGGGGGGGGGGGGAGCATACAAATATGGGGAGTTCTACACTTCACTGTCAAACACATTTATTGTATTCAAAATCTTATTATCTGTTTGTCATCAACAAAAGTGGGTGATTGTTGTATATAACAATTATATGATTTTTGTTTGATGATAACAAACACATATATATATATATATATATATATATTATAGATGTGTTTGCAATTGTCTATTCTTCTACATCACAAACAGAATTAAATATTCATATTTAAATAGAATACTACTGCATAACAATTTAAATATTCAAACAGTATTTTATTTCAATATAATATTTTATTTCTACATTTGAATAGTACAAATTTATAACTTCACTATTTGTATATCTTAATGTAATACATTACATTAAATTTCTTTTATTACATCTGTTCCTCATTACAACTCTCAGTCATTCTATTTACACATACAGACTCATATTCATTTATTTGCTCAGTAACATAGTTACATTATCTCTCATGTACATGTTTCACTCACTGTCGCATAACTTGTCTTCAGTCTGTCTTCACAGTCAGTCCAGTCACCTGCTTACCTATCACAAAAACACACACAGTAAACTGGAACAAAATAATATTAAATTCTAGGAGATATAGTTTGATTTTAAAATTTATTTGTCTCAAAATTTTGGTGTGTTTCTCATCATATTTCATGATTTGATCTGATATGTATATGTATCCATCTATGTCTAGACAGCTTGTGATATTCACAGTGATTCACTGTAAATACCACAAGGTAGACAGTGTCTCTAGTGCTCACAAATATGTATATTTTGCACATAGATAATACATGTATACACATGTGTATGTATATACACTTATATTTGTGCAGGGGCAATATGGTCAAACATCAATGGGTGGACATGAACCAAGAAATTCAATGCAAGTGCAGACACAAACACACACACACACATATATATATAATATAACATACATAAAACAAAAAAAGCAGACGAAAGAGGGAAATTCTCGTCTTCCTCTAATCGCCCACCTAAACCTCTTCTAAATCTTCATTAAACTTCTTCAATCAATGTCGATTAATTCAAATCTAGATGTGAATATGGAAACTAATTAAAATACAGTGAATGAACCAGATCTAAAACTTCAGTTTATTCAGCCTTCAATGGATAATGTTTTCATTCCAGAGGGTACTTTTAATTTGTCAGTTGATTCCCGACAAAATATAGTCGTTCTACATCCTGTCGATTTCAGATTATCCGTGATTAAGTTGAGAGAATATATTTCAAAAGTTTGGAAACCTAAAGGTATATTTATTGTTCACATAGCTCCTGGTTTCTTTTATACAGTGAAATTTGAAGATGCTTCTGATTGTTTGTATGTTTTGAAATCATCCACATATTCCTATTTTGGAAAATTATTGATGGTATATAAACGACACCCTGGTTATGAGTTTGAGAAATTTAAAGCTGTTAGAGTTGATATATGGATTAAAATGTTCAATTTATACATGGAGATGTGGTTGAATCAGGCATTTTCGATGATTGCAAGCTTTATTGGTGAGCCTATTCATACAGATCTGGAGACTGCAAATAAGATAGTTACTAGATTTGCGAGAGTTCTTGTTGCTATTGATATGGATTCAAAGCTGGTTTTTCAAGTTCCTAAAGTCCTCATAATGGTCTAAAAAGGAAATTCGTATTGATATGAATTTATTCCTCCCAGATGTGATAAGTGTAAAAGGTTTGGGCATAAGAATTTAGTGCATGAATTTTCTAATGAGTTGGTCTGGATTGCTAAAGAGAAAGTGGATGTACCAAGAATTTTCAATACGGGTTATGTCAATGAAATTAATATGCAAGACGAGGCTAATTCTTTGGATGTTGATGAGAACAATGTAGAAGATGGATTGAATTTTCTAGATCCTGAATTACCCAAAGATATATTGTCTGAAGTTTTAAATCAAATTACAGACAGTCTTCAGGAAGCTCCAATAGTGGAAGAACTGAATAATGTTTCTAGTGGAATTTCAAAAAATATTGAATACTTGAAAAATATTTAAGGGAAAAGTAAAGTAGATTCTCCAATTATTATTGCTCCTCCTAAAAGACAATTGAGGAGAAATTCGATTATTAAATGAAATTTATGTCATGGAATGTCAGGGGGATGAATACTTCTCATCGTATGTGAGAAGTATTACCCCTTCTGACAAAAGCCAAACCAACTTTTGTTAGTTTGGTTGAAAATAAGCTTAATGATGTAAATTTGAAGAAGTTTGGCAGGCTCATTCCACATGCATGGGAATTTATTCCACAAACTCCTTCAACATTCTCTAGAAGGATTCTTTTATTATGGAATTCTGGCATATGGAAGATAAATATTATGTCATCATCTTGTTGAGTTTCGGCATTCCATGCGTACCGTACGTGCTTCATCGTGTCTATCCGGGGTCAACGGTCGAAGTCTCCCATTTCAGCATCCCGATTGAACATCCCTCATCGCCTCCCATCGAGCATATAATTTGGTATTGGTAAACACGAGTTGTAACAAAAGGAATCCCCAATATATAAGTACCACGATCTTTTTATATTCCGTAGTGTGGGACTATTTTTCCGTTCAGCCCACACACCCCACTCCATTCCAATGCGAGCCACACCTAACACATTTAACCAGCACATTACATTCCAAGATCTCAGCATAGGTGGTTTCTCTCTGTTTTAAACAATTATTTATGCCAATAATAATTTTTATGACAGACAAATATTATGGCAAAATTTAATTCAATAATCAGGGGTTATAAGTGAGGAATGGGTTTTAATGGAAGATTTTAATAACTCTACGTCACATATAGATAAGAAAGGAGGATTACCAGTGCCTTTTCCACAAATCAGAGCATTTAACAATTGTTTATCTCAAGTTGGATTAATAGAAATAAAGCCAATAGGGTTTAACTATACTTGGAGACGTAGAGGGATGGCCAACAACATTGATAAGATATTTGTTAATAATTCTTGCATACGAAAATTTATTGATATGAAGGCTATTTCTCTATCACAATTATCGAGTGATCATAACCCTTTGGTGTTAGATTTCGTTTATGAACCTCTTGATAAAGGCTTCCTGTTTAGATACTCGAATGAATGGCATGTTAAAACTAGTTATGACGATTGTATTTTGAGAGGCTTACAGTCTTGTGTCTGGGGATTTCCGAGTTATAAATTTCAACAAAAATTGAATGCTTGTAAAACTAATCTTAAAGTATAGAATAAAAATCGAACTAAAGACGATATATTATTAGAATAAGTTGAAGCAAAGTTTAGAGACAGTGAAATTGCTTCTGACATGGATCCTGAAAATATTGACCTCTATGAGAAAAATGCTTGAAGCTAAGCAATCTCTACTGGTTCAAAAGAGTATTAAATTCTGGAGTTTCAAGCAGAAAGCTAAAGTTTCATGGTTGTAAGACGAAGACACAAATACGAATTTTTTTCCATTAAAAAATGTCTGCTAGAAGATACTCAAATCATTTGAAGGCTCTTATTAATGCAGATGGTGAATTGCTGTATAAACATGAGGAAGTTTAAGCTGAAGCTATTTATTATTTCAGTTTTATGTTTAATGGTAATATTCATATAGAACTCCCTTCATTCCAATCCTCACATGTTATTAATTCACAAGGTCAGCAGGTGCTGTTACAACCTTTTACTTTAGATGAAGTTAAAGTGACCATAGATTCAGTCCATATTGATTCAAGTCCAGGGACTGATGGCTTAAATTCTAAAAAAATTAAAATTCATTAGGATTCTACTAAATGTGAGTTACTTCTACGCTCCAAGACATTTTCATTTTTTCCAAGCTGTCTAAAAGTATTAATTGTACTTTCATAACACTGATACCAAAGATAGAAAGGCCTAGAGAAATTTCATATTACCGTCCAATTTCTTGTTGTAATATGTATTACAAGATTTTTAGTAAATTTTTTTGTAATAGAATTAAATGGTACTTGCCTTATTTAATTTCTCCCAATCAGTGCGCATGCATTCCTACAAGATATACTGGAGAAAACATTTTACTTGCACATGAGTTATTGAGAGACTTTAAGAAACCAGGAGTTAACAAATTTTGCGTGAAAGTCGATCTCCATAAAGCTTAAGATATGATTAATAGAGAACTTATATTTCATGCTCTGTTGAAAATGGGATTTCCGGTGCACTTTATAAATGTTATTTTTGAGTGCATTTGAACACCTACATTCTCTATTTTGATCCAAGGAGCGCCAAAAGGATTTATTAAGTCTAGTAGAGGAAATCGACAAGGTGATCCTCTCTCTCCGTATCTCTTTTCTATTGCAATGGAATATTTTACATATTGTATGAATGCAGCATTAGTTAACCACAAGTCTCTACCCATGCATAGATTTGATTCAGTTATTACTCACCTCTTATATGCGGATGATTTAATGGTATTTGGGAAATGTGTTGCATTGAATGCTAATTCATTGAAGGTAATTTTTGGTAAATTGGAAAGATTTTGTGGACTTACAGTGAGTGTGATGAAATCCAAGATTTATTTTAGTAATCATGCTCGAATACTGCGGAATTTTCTGATATTCTTGGGATACAGAAGGGTCATCTCCCAGTGAAGTATTTAGGTGTCCCTATATCTTCAAATTATATATATTATACTGAATGTCAGTCTCTTTTGCATCGAATTTGGAATAAGATACAAGCTTGGGACGTAAAAAAATTTAGCTTTGCTGGAAGAGCCGAGTTAATACAAGGTGAATTTTACCACAAGGGCCTTCTTTCAATAAACAATAAAGTTGCAGGACACGACTTAAAAATAATTATCTTTCAGGACAAAAAAAATTATATATGACATCAGCCTTCTAATTTGTAACTTCATATCTACCTTTGGTCCTTTCTTCATTTTCTTTTCAGTCATTTTTTAGCACATCAATTGAAATCAAAAACTGAAATACTATTTTTTTCTAGATCTAAATCGGTTGCAGACTATTTTTTCTTGATCGATTGAGTTCTGTGGTGAACTTCAATTACAAGTTTTTCTACTTCATCGATTTAAGCCTAATCAATTTCAGCTCAAATTGAAATACTTTCGATGAATGATTTATGGAATCAGCTCAAATACATTCGGCGAACGATTTGTGGAATCAACAAGTAAGCTCTCTTTCTGATTTAAAGTATTTTGTTTGATTAAATGCAACAATTTTTTTCCTCTTGTAGCTCGTTCCAATCATATTGTTAATGTTGGGATTGTCATTTACTTTTTGTTGGGTCTTTCTATTTCTGCTTAAAAAAAAAAATTCTCTGTCATTTATATTCATGAATTTTTTTTAAAATTGTAACCTAAATTTTCATTTGTATCAACGATTTCTTTTTTAAGAAAAATTATAAAAATAAATTTTATATCATGTTTTATAACGTTTATTTTAATAGAATTTAGATTTAATTTTTTTGAACCCGTGTGGTGGCACAATTTCTGGTAGTTCCTACAGTACTAGTTCATTCTATTTGTTTTTCAAAAATGTCAACTGCTTGTACATATATCACTTTAAATATGAGCCAACATCACTTGATACAAGAGTAAATCTACATCATATAATCAGAGTTGTCCATTTTGTTCAAGTATTGCCATTGGGATTCTAAGAAGTTCTGCAAAATGAACTTATTTTTTTCAATAAAAAGATAAACCAACTTATCTTTGTGTTCAAAAGGTAAATCAATGTTCAATAATATTTTATAATTATTGATACTTATTATGTATGTTAGTTAAATAGTGATACATGTTGAACATGTTTGTTGTTTTAGTAACGATTTAAAATTATTACATAACATATGAACTTGGTTTATAGCATACTTGAAAAAGTTAAAAGCATTTATGTTTTTATACAGACAATTTAATAATATAATTAAATATAACTGAATTCTCTTAGTTATTGTTGAACGTCAAAAGATGTAATATCTGAAGGTATGTACACTTTTTTCTGTAAGTCAATTTTTTTATACCTTATTCATTAATACTGTGGCTTCACGGTACCTAAAAGGAAAATTGAAAAAAATCGTACTAAAGTGGAAAAGGGTAGAATTATTACAATCGTGGATTTGTATTCTGTAAGGGTTTAACCTCGTAGGGACTGAGAATCCACTACGCCATCTTGGATATGAATAAATCCAGGTTGAGCATTCATTCAAGATGGTAGAAACGTGATAAGCTAAGGACTTGATATCTGACTCCAATCTTATCCATTATATAGAGTTACATTGACTGTTAACTGTGAACGTTTACCATTATAAAAAACTATATCAAAGGCGTTCAACCTAGCGCTGTTAGTAAAGACCAACAACAACAAATTATGTCCTCATGTAATTATGTCATATCAGAGTTTGGAAAACCTTAAAGCTAATGTTTAATGCTCACATAAAATGTCACTGAAAAAAATGTTTGTTTAAAACTCGTATAAAATGTTAAGTAGAAAGCTAATGTTTGCGTGCTTTTATTTAAAAATATAACATATCTTCAAAAAGATAAACTTGTTTATCTTTTTTAACTACTTCAGTTATAGCTTCAAAAATATCAACAATTTATAAAGATAATTGTGTCCAAAAATATCAACAATTATAACATCTCTTCAAAAAATCAAATGATCCTCTAAACTTATTTGTTTCAACATACGATAAATTTTCTTACTTATGATAATATGAAAACATATGATAAGACATAATATGTATATTATCTTGTGTGAAAACATATAAATTATTTAAAGAGATAAATGTGTTTATCTTTTTAAAATAATATAAATATTAAAATCTGTAGGAAATAATTCTTTTTCCTTATCAAAAACTATGCAGATAGTACAAATATATAGAATACTGAAGGTGCCTAAACTAGTAAACAAATATAATCTTCTGTACTGTAAACATATAAAAAACAAATGGAAACAAATAATATATTCCTAATACCCTCCCTCAAGTTGGAGCATGCAGATCACAAATGCCCAACTTGCGCAACAAAGAAACAAACTACTGCTTTCCGAGTGGCTTGGTGAAGATATCAGCAATCTGTGAAGAAGTAGGCACATATTACGTAATGATTATCCCATCCTGAATAGCATCACGAATGAAGTGCATATCTACCTCAATGTGTTTGGAACGTTCATGAAACACGGGATTCTGTGCTAGATGCAACACAGACTGACTATTACAGTAAACCGGAATAGTATAAATATGTTGAACACCCAAACATGTTAGCAATTCTTTCAGCCACTTCAACTCACACGTCAAGGCTGTTAGTGAGCGATACTCAGCCTCAGCAGAAGATAATGATACTGTCGTCTGTTTCTTGGTTTTCCAAGAGATAGGGGAACCACCAAGAAACACCAACCATCCTGTAGTCGAACGTCGTGTAAGGGGGCAACTTTCCTAATCAGAATCACACCAGCCAGATAGAGTCAATTCTGAATCAGCTCTCAAGAGAATTCCCTGGCCCGAGTATTCTTGAGATAGCGCACAACCCGTAGTGCTGCATCCCAATGATCTTTTCTCGGCTTCTGCCAGAACTAGGACAAAATATGTATAGCATATGCTAGATCAGGTGAAGTAAAAGAGAGATAGATCAATCTACCAACTAGACGTCGATACCGCTCCCCCTCCTCAAGAGGTGGGCTGGTGGAGGACCTAAGCTTGTGGTTCGGCTCCATAGGAAAGGTCGTCGGTCTACTCCCTATGAGTCCGCACTCCGCAATAATATCCAATGCATACTTCCTCTGACATAAGGAAATACCAGCTGCACTGCGAGCTACCTCAATACCTAGAAAATACTTTAATACTCCCAAGTCCTTCGTATGAAAACAAAAACTAAGATATTTCTTAAATTTGTCAACTGCCTCTGAATCACTACTAGAAACAATCAAATCATCAACATAAACAAGAATATGAATATGTATATCTCCACTCCGGTAGGAAAATAAAGAATAATCGAAAAGAAACAGGGAGAAACCGTAAGTAGTCCAAGGAGAAACAAGTGTAACAAACCAACAACGTTGTGCTTGTCTCAGACCACAGAGAGACTTATGCAAAAACAACATACTTTGTTAGGTTCGCTATGCTCAAAACCTGGGGGAAGCTTCATATACACCTCCTCGCACAAATTACCATGAAGGAAAGAAATATGAACACCCATCTGGTGCAAGATCCGACCTTTGACTACTACTACAGCTAGAAATGTGCGAACTGTAGACATCTTGGCTACTGGTGCAAATGTCTCTGAATAGTCAATTCCCTCTATCTTGTGATTGCCAAAAACAACCGATCTGGCCTTTAACCACTCAATAGAACCATCAGATTGTACTTAATCTTGTACACCCATCGACTTCCCAACGCCTTCTTTTTAGGAGGCAATTCCACCAAACTCCATGTCCCGTTATTTTCTAATGCTTGTATCTCATTCTGCATGGCAATCCTCTTTCCAGCATCCCTGGAGGCCTGAAGGCTCAACACCTGAAGTAATCGCTGCAAGAAATCTCTGTGCCACGCAGAAATTATTTTATAACTCATGTAATGTGCAAGGGGATACATAGTACCTGAGGAAGGATGGGTGCTAGTTGAAGTAGTATGGGGGGTGGACTGATGAGATTCATCACATAATCCCGAAGATGAGCAGGACAAGACTTTAGATGCTTGTCACGACCAAGCTCGCTACTAAATTCAACAACTGGGACTTGGGTTGCATCCGGGACAACATCCAAGCATGAAGCAGGCGCCGAATCTAAAGCAGGCACTGCTCCTAGCTCTTTTCCCTTCATTCGAGACCACCATAGTGGATGGTGTTATGTATTGAACTACAGCGGGAGTCCCTGCTGGGAAAACCTCATCTCCACAAACTGAGGGACAACACCCTCCCTTAAAGTCATACCCTATACTATTTCTATTTTCAATAATCAGAGAAGCATAATGGAATTCTGTCTCATAGAAAACAACATCACGGGATATAAAATACTAATGTGAAGACAAATCAAATAATTTACGCCCTTTCTTATCAGCGGGATACCCAACGAATATGCATCTACGACTACGACTAGAAAACTTGTCCTTTCTAGACTTCATATCATAAGCAAAACATAATGTGACGGCCCGCCCCGCACCAGCCTGCATTTCCTCGGTAGGTGCGCTGTACACATGCCCGACTAGCACGGAACGGTCGTCAAAGAAAGGAAAGAAGGGAACGAACTAATCAAGAACCTGTAGAATGTCTCACAGCGCATGGAGTAAAATATAATAATAATAACATACTTGACATAAAATAGGTGAGACAGCGCATAAGCTGATAACTAAAATCAACATCAACATCAGAGCAGCGGAAATCCAAGTACAGCTTATTACAACTTTTCCAAATTTACAGTCTCTAAAACAAAAGAAAGCTTAAAGTAGAAGATGCACTACTAACGCCCAAGCAGTGATCTTCAGCAACACAGGGAGAATACTGTATATATATTACGTGGAAGCCTCCTGCTCGTCTCCGGATCATCTACCCATGCATCACCAACTAACCTGTCTCTAGTCTGCTCGTGTGAGCACCCAGAGTAATAAGAGGAGACATAAAACTCTGGGTCAGACATAAAGCCTGGTATGAGCGATAAGCATCTAAACAGAACAATAACAGGTATACTAAACCATACCTGAACCTGAACCTGCAACCAAAGAGTTAGTACCACATACCGTACAGTACTCTAAGGTGGTATAATAAATAGTGTAAAGAATACGGGGTGGGGTGTGCATGTCATAATGATGGCAGACAAATCATCCATAGCAACCATCCTCACATCTCTCACTCAGTGCGTAAAGCGTACGATGTCCACCACTGTCAATCACTAGACCCATCGAAGTAGTGACGGAGTTCAACTTGTACAACTACTACTACTACCAAGCTTACCACATGGAGTCATGACCAAATCTTTACAAATGACCCCACTTCATTGGTTTATAGCCCTTTAGTCGTACCTAGGCCACTGTGGCCCTGAATCCGTTCACGTACTTCCCATACATAGTGATCCAAAGTCATAGACATCGACTGCCCCTTAGCACACGTCCCGCAACAAAGCCCAATCATGAAGCCCACTCATTGGTTCCCAGCTGGATCCTGAGTCAAAGCTCCTCATTTGGACTTCCTTTGCATCTCGGGTTTTGATCGAATTGGAGTTGGTCTTCAAAAGAGTCGTCGCGTAGAAGGGATGGAAGTTCAATTCGGTTTGGACCCATCTGGTTCAATCGGTTCGGTTCGGATGAATCATCCCCAGTCTCCCCGTTCAGTTCGGTTCGGGTTCACAGCGTTGCATCGGGTCGGGTCGGGTGCTCCACTTCGGGTCGGGTCGGGTTGCCATCCCCCATTCAGTTCGAGCTCCAGCTCCTGTGCCTCGTCTGGCCGATCCGATCCTGCTCCGTAGCTCCGATCCGATCATGCTCCATAGCTCCGATCCGATCCTGCTCCATAGCTTCGATCCGATCCCCCTCGCTTGCCTCCTCCGATCCGATCTCGCTCCCTAGCCTACTCCGATCTGATCCTACTCCATGGCTCCGATCCGATCCTCTGTCCAACTCCAACTCGAAGCAGTGGCCTTCCTTCTTGCCAAACTTCTTTGTGCCAGATTCCAGTTCGGGTCGGATTCCTTGCCCAGCTCCCTACCCGATCCGGGCCCATACCCGATCCAGGCCCATACCCGATCCGATCCGAAACCCTGCACAACTTTCTGCAACTTTTTCCAGAAACTTGTTTACGCCATTCGACGACGTTTTCGACCAATCTAACTATTCTAATCAACCACAAATCATTCCAAACAATCATAGCAACATAGCAAACTAACCACAAATACCAAAACAATGAATTTACGTGTCAAAATGGATCAAATATACTCAAGACCCCATATTTTCCCTTAAGCATGTTAGAACAAAATAATCATAGGGTTAACAAAACTTAACCAAATTAAACCAAATTTCTAACAGAGACATAAAATATTATTTTCGAATTTATAGATATTTTTCCAGAATTTATTAGTGTATAAATTCGCTAATTTCCACTAATTACCCTTAATTAACTGCAATTAGTGTTAAAACAATGCTAATCACTCACCTTGGCCACAAATAAAATTCTCAGAACTAAAACCTCGCTGATTTGGGTGAATACTGATGTCTAACAGCAGCTCTAACCTTGCTTTCGTGTTTTCCCTCCTTAATTTGATGTAGATTAAGCCAAAACTTGATTAGAAAGTGATTAGAAGGTGATTTGGGTGTTGGAGGCCATTGCTAGAGTTCCAAGAATGAAAGTGGCGGCTGAAAGAAATGTTTTCTAACCCTAATCAGCCCCTATACATCTCCAATCCCGAAATCCCCTTTGGGCCTAGCTGCTAATTACCCGGTTAAGCCCAATTAAGCTGTTTTTCACCATCTGAAACTTGTTTTAGCCATATCTCCCAAACGGTGAGTCCGTTTGGCTAATGTGACCACTCTACGGAATTGTAAACCGTCATCCGGAGCCAATGGAAGTGATTTCAGGTCAAAATTTCTTTCTAGTCAAAAGTTATGGCCAAAACAACATCAACTAGGGGTAAAATGGTCATTTAAAAATCAACAAAAATCATGAATATGGGAAATGACCCCAATAGTTGTCTCCCAAAGTTACATGACCATACGACTTCGTATGTGAAAGGAATAAATATTCTATGATCCTATGATGCGTAGAATACGGGTCGTTACACTCTCCCCCCCTTAAGAAATTTCATCCCCGAAATTCCTTAACCCAAAACATACAAAAGATCCCGCATGCCTAACAGCCACATACAACAATCAAACATGCAAAACAAGCAAACAAGCCTATCCAAGCATGCGGAAAACTAAATCGAAGTCAAAATCTTACCAAGCAAAGAGTTCTGGATATGTCTTCCTAATGCTCTCCTCTGTCTCCCAAGTGCAATCATTCTCGTCCTCGCCCCACTGAACCTTGACTAGCCTCACCGCCTTCCTTCGAAGTTGCTTCGTATCGTGCTCGACAATACGGGTCGGCTTGCGGTTCCCAACCGCCTCGGGTTCTACTTCGAAGTTCTCTAAATGATCAGGTGAAATAGTCATATCTGGGTCGTGAACGAACTTCCTTAGTTGGGAAACATGAAATACATTGTGAACTCCTGCCATCTTCTCTGGTAAGCCAACTCTATATGCCGAATTCCCAACTGGTTCAAGAACAGGGAATGGGCCAACAAATCTTGGTGCCAACTTGCCTCTCCTGCCAAATCGTATCACGCTCCTCAACGGAGAAATCTTGACAAACACCAAGTCACCAACGGAGAATTTTAAGTCTCTTCTCCTCTTATCAGCATAACTCTTCTGCCTATCTTGGGCAACTTTCATTCGTTGTTGAATGATCTTGATCTTGCCTGAAGTTTCCCTCACCACATCTGGCCCAAGCATAAACTTCTCGCCAGTCTTTATCCAACATGATGGTGAGTTGCAAGGTCTTCCATACAAAGCTTCAAACGGAGCCATACCGATACTGGATTGGTAGCTATTGTTATATGCAAACTCTACTAGATGCAAATGGTCATCCCATGATCCACCAAAATCCAATATACATGCTCTCAAGAGATCTTCCAAAATACGATTCACCCTCTCCGTCTGACCGTCGGTCTGAGGATGATATGCGGTACTGAGATATAACTCTGACCCTAGAGCCTCTTGTAAGCTCTTCCAAAACCCACTAGTGAACAACGGGTCTCGGTCACTCACAATGCTTTTAGGTACCCTATGAAATCTCACTACCCACTTCATATACAATTCTGCTAATTTAGCTGCCGTTCTGGTCGATTTGACTGGTATGAATCTTGCACACTTAGTCAATCGATCCACGATTACCCAAATGCTATTATGTCCCGATCTAGTCCTTGGTAAACCATCGATGAAATCCATCGAGACTTGCTCCCATTTCCATTCGGGAATTTCTAATGGTTGCAATAACCCACTAGGCTTCTTTTGCTCGGCTTTAACTAGCTGGCAATTCATGAATTTGGATATAAACTTCCCAACGTCTCTTTTCATCCCGTCCCAGTAGTAAGTCTGTCTCATGTCTCGATACATCTTATTACCACCGGGGTGTATAGTCAGTTTTGAGTGATGACATTCTCTAAGCACTTCATCTCTCAATCCATTGACATTGGGTACAACAAGCTTTCCATTCTTTCTAAGCCATCCATCTCGATCAAGCCCATATTTGTTCAACTCCTCATTGATACCCATCTCTAACTTGGAGATGATTTCCAATAGGTTAGGATCGTCCCTCTGGCTGGAACCAATCCGCTCTATCAAAGTGGGTCAGATCGCCAAACTAGCTAGCATGACTGGATCCAATTCACACTTTGGTCTGAAATCAAACCCCGCGATATACTCCAGTTGCTTCCATTCAAGAAACATAGCCCCTAAATTGGCATGTCTCCTACTTAGGGCATCGGCTACCGCATTACCTTTCCCAGGTGTATACGCGATATCGAAATCATAGGAAGCTAAGAATTCTAACCACCTTTGCTGCCGGAGATTTAGATCTTTCTGAGAGAAGAGATACTTTAACGATTTATGATCGGTAAACAACTCAAATCTTTCTCCCAAGAGATAGTGTCTCCACATCTTTAACGCGAACACGATCGCTGCCAATTCCAAATCATGGGTAGGGTATCTTCTCTCGTGCGGTTTCAATTGCCGACTTGCATAGGCTACAACCCTACCGCCTTGCATCAATACAGCACCCAGTCCGGTACCACAGGCATCCGTGTATACCGTCATCTCTTCATTCCCCTTAGGAATGACTAACATTGGTGCGCATGTCAACTTGTCCTTTAGACTCTTGAATGCATTCTCGCACCTTTCATCCCAGATAAAAGCTTGATTCTTCTTGGTCAACTGGGTCAATGGTGCTGCTATCTTGGAGAAACCTTGGATAAACTTACGATAATATCCAGCTAATCCCAAGAAACTTCTTACATCTGTTGCATTCTTGGGCGTGGGCCAATCCTGTACCGTAGCCACCTTCGCCGGGTCCACGGCAATACCATTCTCGGAAACAACATGACCCAAGAACCTCACTTCCCTCCTCCAGTAGTGACACTTAGAAAACTTTGCTTTCAATTGGTGTTTTCTCAATACCTCCATCACTATCCTTAAATGTTCCTTGTGTTCTTCCTCTGTCCTTGAATAGACCAAAATATCATCAACGAACACAAGGACAAACTTATTCAACTGATCTCTGAATACCCTATTCATAAGATCCACAAAATATCCTGGGGCATTGGTCAGCCCGAATGGCATGACCAACCACTCATAAAATCCAGACGGCGTCCGAAATGCCGTTTTAGCTATGCTCTCAGCTTCCACTCTAAGCTGATGAAAACCTGTCGCGAGATCCAACTGAGAAAATACTCTCGCGCCACTCAACTGATCGAACAAATCATCTATCCGCGGTAGAGGATACTTGTTCTTCCTCGTCACTTTATTCAACTCGCGGTAGTCTACACACAAACGAAGGGAACCATCCGCCTTGGTAGCAAACACAACTGGTGCTCCCCATTCAGAAACACTCCTTCTGATAAATCCCTTCTTCAAAAGATCGCTGACTTGCACCTCGAGCTCTCGCTGCTCCCTTGGTGCCATACGACGAAGTGGCATCACTATAGGTCTGGCATCTTTCACCAAATCAATACGGAACTCAATCTCTCGATGTGGTGGAAGCCCGGTCACTTCTTCGAAAACATCCGGATACTGGCCAACCACGGGCAAACCTGACAACTCACTATGCGGAATGTCGAGGGAGTTTAGAAAACTAGCCAATACCCCCTCACTGGGTAGACCACCAAACACTATCCTCCGCCCATCATCCGCTTTAGCTGTCACCAAAAAGCCCTCACAGTCTACCACAACCCCGTATCTTTGGAGCCAATCTACTCCCAAAATAATGCCAAACCCAGTAAAGCCCAAAACAAAGCAATCACAAAC
The DNA here is from genome assembly GCA_030737875.1 of Allium sativum. Classification (NCBI taxonomy): domain Eukaryota; kingdom Viridiplantae; phylum Streptophyta; class Magnoliopsida; order Asparagales; family Amaryllidaceae; genus Allium; species Allium sativum. The sequence goes on from CM060911.1 coordinate 186,971,736, forward strand.
AAACATGCATCCATGACTCGATAAGACCACATTACGACAAATCTTGCTAAGGCTAGTCGAACCACCAATCGGGTTCGTCACTACTAAAGGTCTATCGACAATCTCGGGCTCCAATCCCAACCTATCTACCAGGTCACTAGATATGAAAGAACTGGAAGCTCCGGTATCAAACAAAACTCTAACAGGAATATCATAAACAGAAAGCATACCTTGAATGACGACATTCTTTCCCTTCTCCGCCGCAGTTGGGGCATTTGACGAAGAAGGAATAGCATTAAGGCATATGCTTTCACCATTTGCTTTTCTTTAGGGGGTTGCGGACACTTGTCCTTGTGATGTCCCATTTGGCCACAGTTGAAGCACTTCCTATCCGCTGGCTTGGCCCGAAAATTACTAGCATAATGGCCCTTCTTACCACAGCTGAAGCACTCAACATCTTGCTTATTCTTTTTCTTCTGACCATCCTTAGTCTAATTCTTCTTTCTCTTATTCTGGGAACCACTCTTGCCTCCACCACTAGCTTGTGGCTTTGGCTCCTCTGCCGATGCAACCTCAGTCTTCGGCTTAGGGTAGAGACTTTCTGATCTCAATGCTTTCCCCACAATCGATTCAAACGTCTCATCGATGTGGTTAATAAGCCTTTCCCCCAAGTACTGATCCAAACCAGTTATGAATTTCTCATTCTTCTTCTCGGCAGTATCAATAAGAGATAACCCATACTTCGACAGAGTATCGAATTCAGCAATATACTCCGAGACAGCTCTGCCATTCTGCTTGAGCTCCAAGAATTTCTTAAACAGCACTGACTTCTGAGCAGCTGGAATGAACTTCTCGCTAAAGCGAATCTTAAACTGCTCCCAAGTAATCTGATCTTCGGGAGTAGCTGCCTTTATAGCATTCCACCAATTCATTGCCCGCCCTTGCAGCTGACGGGACGCTAGCTTTCTCTTCATCGCATCCTCGATGCCCAAATCCTCGAAGATACGTTCGCAACTATCCAACCAATCCGAAACATCCGTAGCCGACTCCATTCCGTGGAACGACTTCCCACCAAGACTAGTATAATCCTTATTCAGCTTGGCAAATTCGACCCTCAGCGCCTGCACTATTGGACCACCACCATTTCCCCCATTGGGAGCTGCCCTCTGCACATCCCTAAGCATCTACCTCATGAGGTCAGTAAACATCGTCCTCATGTCAGCAGCATTCCCATTATTGGCCCCTCTACTGGTACCTCTAGCATATCGGCTCATCGTCAATCTGGAAAAGGAAACGATTAACGACCCAATAGTGGTGCTAGTGCAGTACACCTTCATTCTTATACTACTAATAGTATATATATAGCTTTTAAAAATCAAAGTAATCACAAATACGCTCTCTCGTATACGTATACTATCTCTCCCTGATAACTTCCCTAGGTTAACTACGCAACCTAGAGCTCTGATACCAAGTGTGACGGCCCGCCCCGCACCAGCCTGCATTTCCTCGGTAGGTGCGCTGTACACATGCCCGACTAGCACGGAACGGTCGTCAAAGAAAGGAAAGAAGGGAACGAACTAATCAAGAACCTGTAGAATGTCTCACAGCGCATAGAGTTAAATATAATAATAATAACATACTTGACATAAAACAGGTGAGACAGTGCATAAGCTGATAACTAAAATCAACATCAACATCAGAGCAGCGGAAATCCAAGTACAGCTTATTACAACTTTTCCAAATTTACTGTCTCTAAAACAAAAGAAAGCTTAAAGTAGAAGATGCACTACTAACGCCCAAGCAGTGATCTTCAGCAACACAGGGAGAATACTGTATATATATTACGTGGAAGCCTCCTGCTCGTCTCCGGATCATCTACCCGTGCATCACCAGCTAACCTGTCTCTAGTCTGCTCGTGTGAGCACCCAGAGTAATAAGAGGAGACATAAAACTCTGGGTCAGACATAAAGCCTGGTATGAGCGATAAGCATCTAAACAGAACAATAACAGGTATACTAAACCATACCTGAACCTGGACCTGCAACCAAAGAGTTAGTACCACATATCGTACAGTACTCTAAGGTGCCATAATAAATAGTGTAAAGAATACGGGGTGGGGTGTGCATGTCATAATGATGGCAGACAAATCATCCATAGCAACCATCCTCACATCTCTCACTCAGTGCGTAAAGCGTACGATGTCCACCACTGTCAATCACTAGACCCATCGAAGTAGTGACGGAGTTCAACTTGTACAACTACTGCTACTACCAAGCTTACCACATGGAGTCATGACCAAATCTTTACAAATGACCCCACTTCATTGGTTTATAGCCCTTTAGTCATACCTAGGCCACTGTAGCCCTGAATCCGTTCACGTACTTCCCATAAATAGTGATCCAAAGTCATAGACATCGACTGCCCCTTAGCACACGTCCCGCAGCAAAGCCCAATCATGAAGCCCACTCATTGGTTCCCAGCTGGATCCTGAGTCAAAGCTCCTCATTTGGACTTCCTTTCCATCTCAGGTTTTGATCGAATTGGAGTTGGTCTTCAAAAGAGTCGTCGCGTAGAAGGGATGGAAGTTCAATTCAGTTTGGCCCTATCTGTTTCAATCGGTTCGGTTCGGATGAATCATCCCCATTCTCCCCGTTCAGTTCGGTTCGGGTTCACAGCGTTGCATCGGTTCGGGTCGGGTGCTCCACTTCGGGTCGGGTCGGGTTGCCATCCCCCATTCAGTTCGTGCTCTAGCGCCTGTGCCTCGTCTGGCCGATCCGATCCTGCTCCGTAGCTCCGATCCGATCCTGCTCCATAGCTCCGATCCGATCCCCCTCGCTTGCCTCCTCCGATCCGATCTCGCTCCCTAGCCTACTCCGATCTGATCCTACTCCATGGCTCCGATCTGATCCTCTGTCCAACTCCAACTCGAAGCAGTGGCCTTCCTTCTTGCCAAACTTCTTTGTGCCAGATTCCAGTTCGGGTCGGATTCCTTGCCCAGCTCCCTACCCGATCCGGGCCCATACCCGATCCAGGCCCATACCCGATCCGATCCGAAACCCTGCACAACTTTCTGCAACTTTTTCCAGAAACTTGTTTACGCCATTCGACGATGTTTTCGACCAATCTAACTATTCTAATCAACCACAAATCATTCCAAACAGTCATAGCAACATAGCAAACTAACCACAAACACCAAAACAATGAATTTACGTGTCAAAATGGATCAAATATACCCAACACCCCATATTTTCCCTTGAGCATGTTTAAGCAAAACTAATCATAGGGTTAACAAAACTTAACCAAATTAAACCAAATTTCTAACAGAGACATAAAATATTATTTTCGAATTTATAGATATTTTTCCAGAATTTATTAGTGTATAAATTCGCTAATTTTCACTAATTACCCTTAATTAACTGCAATTAGTGTCAAAACAATGCTAATCACTCACTTTGGCCACAAATAAAATTCTCAGAACTAAAACCTCGCTGATTTGGGTGAATACTGATGTCTAACAGCAGCTCTAACCTTGCTTTCGTATTTTCCCTCCTTAATTTGATGTAGATTAAGCCAAAACTTGATAAGAAAGTGATTAGAAGGTGATTTGGGTGTTGGAGGCCATTGCTAGAGTTCCAAGAATGAAAGTGGCGGCTGAAAGAAATGTTTTCTAACCCTAATCAGCCCCTATACATCTCCAATCCCGAAATCCCCTTTGGGCCTAGCTGCTAATTACCCGGTTAAGCCCAATTAAGCTGTTTTTCACCATCTGAAACTTGTTTCAGCCATATCTCCCAAACGGTGAGTCCGTTTGGCTAATGTGACCACTCTACGGAATTGTAAACCCTCATCCGGAGCCAATGGAAGTGGTTTTAGGTCAAAATTTCTTTCCAGTCAAAAGTTATGGCCAAAACAGCATCAACTAGGGGTAAAATGGTCATTTTAAAATCAACAAAAATCATTAACATGGGAAATGACCCCAATAGTCGTCTCCCAAAGTTACATGACCATACGACTTCGTGTGTGAAAGGAATAAATATTCTACGATCCTATGATGCGTAGAATACGGGTCGTTACACATAGGCACCCAAACACTCGAATATTCTCATAAAAGGAGGAGTGCCATATAAAAGCTCATAAGGGGACTTATAATTTAACAATCGAGAGGGAGTTCGATTAATTAAATAGATACCACCAAGAACACATTCACCCCAAAACTCAATAGGTAAAGACCCTTGAAATCTAAAAGCTTGAGCTACATTGAGAATATGTACTTGATGTTTTCTTTCCACTCTCCCGCTCTGCTGGGGGGTTCAGATGCAAGAGGTTTGAAATAGAATACCCTGGCTAGAAAAATAATCTTTCAAGTAATTAAACTCAGTACCATTATCACTACGAACACGACAAATATTACTATCAAACTGTCGTTTAATCATTGCAATGTATTTCATAAACATCGAATACACCTTAGTTTTATCAGTTAACAAAATCACCCATACTGCTCTAGAAAAATCATCAACTAGAGTCAAAAAATACTTAGCATCACATGAAGAAACACAACGATATGGTCCCCATAAATCACAATGAATGAGTTCAAAGGATTTAAAAGCTCTATTATTACTATCTGAAAAACTATCCCGTGTCTGTTTAGCTTTGTGGCAAACATCACATGCTTTATATAAATGCAAAGAACTACTAATAAATGGTAAATGCTTTATCACTTTCTTAGTTGGGGGACCAAGTCTACTATGCCATGACTCAAAATCTCCACTTTGCACTGCCAAAACAGCTAAACCTCTAACCTTTGAAGCATCATAAAAACAATAAAATCCACCCTAACGTTCACCCGCTCCAATCGCTATACTCGTACTTCGATCCTGAATAATACACACAGTGTACGAGTAAAGAGTACATCACATTGAGTATCATCAATTAAACGCGACACAAAAATTAAATTGCAATGTAAAGTTGGAACATAAAGAACATTGTTGAGCACCGACTCAGCAGACAGAACAACTCGGCCATACAAATTAGATGTAATCACTGCACCATTCGGTAAGGTCACAGGATAAGAAGAACACTCAAATCAATCAACCAAACAATCCAAACAACCCGTCACATGCACGGTGGCACTTGTACTGATGATCCATGGGATACCTGAAAAGTTACCCATCAAATGATCGTACATGGGAGGAGCATCAGAATTACCAATCAAACTCATGAGACACTGATACTGCGAAGCAATCAATGGAGGGACTGTCCCATTAGAACTTGTCGCACCTGTCAGAGTACCAAGGATCAATGGCTGTCCAGAGAAGGTAGCGTTTAATGCCCCTGCCGCTAAACCTGGATTGGTGCGACGGCCTACTGCTGAGATGCGATGTTGCCCGCCACCAGATGACAGTCCACCACGATTGTTTGGCTTTCGAGGCCGACCCTCCCACCAATCTGGATACCTATTCTTCTGATAGCAGTTATCAACATTATGCCCTGATTTTTTGCAGTAACTACACTTATTTGATCCACTCCCTCCATCATAATTTGGTGCAGAAATGCGAACTGGTCCTATCAAAGACAATGCCATCACCTCATCTATCGGGGGCTGCTCCGCCATAGTCTTCAACCGCATTCTTTCCTCTGTTTTAATAGCGTTGTATGCTCGATCAAGAGTGGGCAATGGATCTTGAGCAAGCAAGCTAGTACAAATATGCCTATAATGTTCATTATACAACCCATATAGAAAATCATGTAATTGCTCTTCATCCCGAATTGCTTGTAGTTTCACAACAATATCACGCATGCAGCGACCACACTCACAAGTGGGAATAGGAGAGAAAGTATCTATTTCATCCCAAAATGGCTACAGTAAACCAAAATAATCCTTTACGGACATCGATGCTATTTGTTTACAATCATCCAATACCTTCTTTATATCTTGCTTCCGGGTTCCATGTCCTTTGTTAAATCGTTTTCTCAATAATTCCCATAATGGAAACACCTCCTCAAAATATGGGACAGTCTTCTTCAGTGATGAATCAATGATATTCATCACCCATTGAGCCAACATTGCCTGCAAACACCTCCATTCGAGAAGTCTTGCAGGATCAATTGGTTTCAGCTCCGTTCCTTCAAGAAAAGCAATCTTTCTCCGTGAAATCGGTGAAAGCCGAATTGATTTCGACTATTCATCGTAGTTGGTACCACGAAGTACGATAGGGGTAATGATATTCCCCGGGTTATCATGAGAAGATAGATAATAAGGGGAGGATGGATCTTTGTTTGGGTCATAAGGTGGAGAAGTCAAGGGGTTCAAAGAGGATGGTGTTAGGCTGCTTCCACTGTTGGCAGATCCATCAGAACTTTGTTCATTGGCCATTGAAGGAGAGGTGGGTTGAAAGAGGCAGTCAGTTACGGCTAGAAGGCAGACAAATGAGGCAGTGAGGGGAGCTCAGGAAGGTGAGCGAAGGTAAAAGCATTGTGATGGGATCACCAAGTTAGATATGGGCTTGGTTCGAGAGAGGCATGGTATAGAGAGAGGGACATATCTGAAAATCACCTCATGCGATGAGGAAGAGGGACAGATCTGAAATTTTTGTTTTGGATTGAGATGTCTGTGGTGGTGGGCGGAAGATTCAAAGATAGAGGAGGCTCTGATACCATGTAGGAAATAATTCTTTTCCCTTATCAAAAACCATGCAGATAGTACAACTATATAGAATACTGAAGGTGGCTAAACTAGTAAACAAATATTAGACTCCTGTAAACAAATATAATCTTCTATACTAGTAACCATATAATAAACAAATGGAAACAAATATATATTCCGAATAAAATCAAATGATCATCTAAACTGATTTGTTTCAACATAAGATAAATTCTCTTACTCATGATGATATGAAAATATATGATAAAGATATAATATGTATATTATCTTGTGTGAAAATATATAAATTTTTAAAAAAGATAAATGTGATTATCTTTTTAAAATAATATAAATATTAAAATCTAGATCATATAAACTTATTTGTTTCAACATACAATAAATTCTCTTACTCATGATAATTTGAAAACATATGATAAAGATAAAATATGTATATTATCTTGTGTGAAAACATATAAATTGTTTAAAAAGATAAATGTGTTTATCTTTTTAAAATAATATAAATATTAAAATCAAATGATCATCTAAACTTATTTGTTTCAACATACGATAAATTCTCTTACTCATGATAATATGTAAACATATGATAAAGATATAATATGTATATTATCATGTGTGAAAACATATAAATTGTTTAAAAAGATAAATGTGTTTATCTTTTTAAAATAATATAAATATTATAACCAAATGATCATTTAAACTTATTTGTTTCAACATACGATAAATTATCTTACTCATGATAATGTGTAAACATATGATAAAGATATAATATGTATATTGTCTTGTGTGAAAACATATAAATTGTTTAAAAAGATAAATGTGTTTATCTTTTTAAAATAATGTAAATATTAAAATCAAATGATCATCTAAACTTATTTGTTTTCAACATACAATAAATTCTCTTACTCATGATAATATGAAAACATATGATAAAGATTTAATATATATATTATCTTGTGTGAAAACATATAAATTGTTTAAAAAGATAATTGTGTTTATCTTTTTACAATAATATGGATATTAAAGTCAAATGATCATCTAAACTTATTTGTTTCAACATATGATAAATTCTCTTACTCATGGTAATACGTAAACATATAATAAGATATAATATGTATACTATCTTGTGTGAAAACATATAAATTGTTTAAAAAGGTAAATGTGTTTATTTTTTAAACTAATATAAATATTAAAAATCAAATGATCATCTAAACTTATTTGTTTCAAATAAGATAAATTATCTTACTCATGATAATATGAAAACATGATTGAAAACATGTTATACATGTTAAACTAATTTCCAGTTTTATTCACTATTTAAAATTGTTTCATTACCATATGAACATGTTATTGTATTCAATTAATGGAAAAAGATAAATAAATTTATCTTTATCTATGTAGGATTTAATTAGATGTTTAGCTTTACTTATGTTTGAAAATAAATGATACATGTTAAACAATTTAGATGTTTTACTCATTATTTACAATTGTTACATACCATATGAACTTAATTTAAAGCTTGCATAAAAAAGATAAAAGCATTTATGTTTTTGTACAAACTACTTAGTTACATAATGAATTATAACGAAATGCTTTTAGTTGTTTATGAATATCAAAAGATATGCCATGAAATCTCATAGTTACTCGTTTATTATTTATCTTTGTTAAAAAATTACTATTCTTTATTATTACCAATGTATTACTACACATTACAATATTCATGAAACAAATAAAACAGATCAAAACATGGGACTTAATTAATTAATTCATTATGAAAAAGTTTGCTGGTAGAGCAAGTTTTATGTTAAACATGTTTTCTTGAATGCAATTCCTATAGCGATTCCAAAGCAGATGTATACATGGAGCAAGTGTTGTCGCTGCAGTGTCGAGGCTTCTTTAAGATGCCAAACATCTTCTTGTTGTTAACAAGCATTATACCAATGTTTGCACTGGTGCGATCTTTGAATTCTTTTAGCCATCATTTACATTTTCAAACAATTTATCCTAGGTCACATCATAAACCAGTAGAAACCCAACTAAACAACACTAATGTACAAATCAGTCACTATATTTAATTGATGAAAATGATAAAATCATTTAGATTTACTTGCATATGATTAATTAGTTGTTTAGATTTACTTATATTTGAAACTAAGTTATATATGTTACACAAGTTTTTTGTTTTATTCATTATTTGAAATTATTCCATACCTTATGAAACTTATTTACAGCTTATGCAAAAAAGATTAAAGTATTTATGTTTTTATTCAAAAAGTTTAATTACACAATACATCCCAACACTAAATACACCAATATATCAGTTATATGTACTTCCTTTAATAATTAATCGCTAATATAAAATAAGCATTCAGTGAATTCCATTTACCTTTTTATTTAACATTACAAGAGTGTTATTTACTATTTTCACTCTTAATTTTTTTGGTATTACCGAGTTATACTATCTAATAAAACAACAAAAAATATGAATTTTAGAATAAATATAGATAGATTAGTGTAATTTCAAACTTCTTATCCATCTACAATTCTATAGGGATGTGACGGGTCAGTTCTAATAGACCCAACGACATCCAAAACTGTAGAAAAGGATTCACCAATCAACAATCCAAGCCTAAGAGGTTTGGAGTCATCGACATTGCAAATACAAGGCTGGAACAAGCATGCATCGGTGTTGTTTCATGCCCGGATATCTTATCTTTTGTAGCCAGAGACAGTGTTGCATTGGTAAGTTAACATATATATCATAGTTTCTCTTTATAAGTACATGCAAACATACTAAAATAGCATTTTATGAACTTTTTTTCATGAAAAGACATGAGCAGTAAGATATTGGGTTCCTGGTGGATGAAGAGATGGCAGAGTATCTAGTACTACAAAGACATTCACCAATTTTCCATCATCGGATTCTTGTGTCAGTGGACTGACTATGAACTTTGTTAACAAGGGCCTTACTCAAGATGAAATGGTCACTCTTTCTGGTAAATGTTGAAAAAATTTAACATATTGATAGTTGTTTAACGTAATATACCAGCAGAATTCATTTTTAATAGTCGATATGCACATACAGTCGGAGTATCTCATTGCACATCATTCAGCTCAAGCTTGTACAACTTCAGCTCAACTGTTGCGCATGACCCAAGTCTTGACCCGGTATACGCAACACAGTTAAAGAAGAAATGTCCTCAGGGCAGCAGCGATGATACTCTAACTGTTCCTATGGATCCTAGATCACCAAATAACTTAGACAGAAGCTACTATCTGAACATTCAAGCCAACAAAGGTTTGTCCAATCGGATCAGGTGCTTGGTGAGGATGGCACAGCTGCGAGACAGATGAGAGCGAATGTGGGTATCCCACTACTTTGGAAGAATAAATTTTCTCTGGCCATGGTTAAGATGGGTCAGATTGGGGTGCTCACCAGAACTAATGGAGAGATATGGAAAAACTGCAGAATTATCAATTGACTGATTGTTGTCGTGGACATATATTTGCAATTTATGTATGTCAAATTCGTTTACATTGTGCCTAGATGTATTTGCCTTTGAAAGTTCTTTTATGTTAAATTGCGTTCCTGAAGTTGAACTTTTACGGGTTTGGCCTGTGGCTTCTAAGTTTGATGCTTTTATTGTTCAGAACAAGTTTTCGCTTATCAAATTTACATTCGTCCTATTCATTTTGATGATGAATTTGTAATGTCTAATGTTAACTAGCAAGTTATAACGCAACTGTTGTTAATTTGATGATGAAATTCTGATAAATGATCATGAATTTTTAATGGCCAATTGGATTCTAAAGCTCAGTTAAGAAAGATAAAGGCATTTATCTTTTGTTGAAAATATGTTACTACTGCATATTATTTTTTGAGTATTACTACATATTATTTATATTTCTTCATAGAGCATTACAAACAAAGAGTAACATGTGATAGTACATGAAATATCCTTATGTAGATATAATATACTATTAATAAAAAATTATGTCACAACCTTAAAAAAGATAAAATGATTTATCTTTCTTCAGTAGAACCATATTACAAACTCATGCTAAGTTACCTGAATAACTTCATCAGCCGTTAGAAATTCATTATCAAATTCATCATTTAAGTTTCAACATCAGCCATAACAAAATCATCAGTAAATTCTGGTAAATTAAAAATATTATCAATAAAAGATTAAATGATTTATTTTTCTTCAAAAAGCAGTAGAACCATATTACAGATTACAAACTCATGCACAGTTATTAGAAATCCATTATCAAATTCATCATTGAAGTTTCAACATCTGCCATTATTAAGGGATGATGAGGAGAGTTATTGGAGAGGAACAATTGCAATTTTTTTATTGATACAAAACATGATACAAAGAGCACATATATATAGTGCTATGAGCCCAACGGCTAGTACAAAATATACCAAATATGTATGAGCCTAACGGCTAGTATTAAATATACCAAGTATGCATGAGCCTAATGGCTAGTAGATAATGACAAAGCATGCTAAATATGATAAAAACATGTTCACACTCTAACGGCTCTATTGTAACGGCTCTATTGTCTTCGTTATGCCCCCTCAGTTCGAACTAGGGTTTCCTTGCTCATTCTGGCTTCCGCCTGCACTGATAACGCGAAGTTCCTCTCTCATTCTGATGAAATTTTTGGTCGAAAGGGCCTTTGTGAGAGCATCTGCTCTCTGATAGTATGCGGTCACATGACATATTGCAAGTCTTCCTGATTGCGTTCTTTCTCTCACAAAGTGGAGATCAATTTCAAGATGTTGTTTCGTCCTTGAATGTTGAATAGGGTTTAGAAATAAAGATACCGTGCTCTTATAATCGCACCAAATGACCAGCTTTCGTCTTGGAGTGAAACCAAGCTCCTCCATCAGTGACTCTATCCACATGATTTCGGCTGTAGCGCTTTCCAGTGCACGGTACTCAGCCTCTGTGCTAGATCTTGATGTGGTATGTTGTTTCTTCGTACACCAGGAAATGATATTGGAACCGAGGTAAACGCAGTATCCTGAGACAGACTTTCGATCGTCAATATCGTTGGCCCAATCGGCATCGCTAAAGCACTGCAAGTTAAGTTCCTTTTCTGAATTTAGGCGTATGCCGTAATGTTTTGTGCCTTGTAAGTATTGTAACACTCTCTTTAATGCCATCCAATGTTCTGATAAAGGGTTCTGCATGTATTGACTGAGTTTATTGACGTTGTAGCATATGTTTGATCGAGTAATAGTTGCGTATTGTAACGCTCCTATTATGCTTCTATATTGTTTGGCATTGTCGATAGCTTCTCCTTTATGCTTAGATAGTCTTAGGTTACTAATCATAGGCGTAGGTAATGGGTTTGCCTTGTGCATATTTGCCCTTTGCAGTATTTCAGTGATATAATTTTGTTGGGATAATATTAATTCACCATTGTTTTTCCTAATCACTTGTATTCCAAGAAAAAAATTTAGTTCCCCCAAGTCTTTAATGGCGAAATTTTGATCCAGCTTATGTACGATTCTGTTTATTTCTTCGTTGTTGTCTCCTGTTATTAGCATGTCGTCAACGTATACTAGAATGAACACAGTTCCATGTATGCCCTTCTTCATATATAGAGAATTGTCCAATTTAACTTGTGAGAAACCCATGTTAGACAAAGTTGACTTTAACTTTTCATACCAAGCTCTTAAAGCTTGTTTTAAGCCATATATTGCTTTGTGTAGTTTGCATACTTTGTCACCAGTACCATATCCTTCAGGCTGTTGCATGTATACCTCTTCAGTCAATTCCCCATTCAAAAAAGCATTGTTGATGTCAAGTTGCCTCACATTCCATCCTTTGTTTAGAGCAATGGTCAGTATAATTATGATGGTTGTGGGTTTTATGACTGGGGAAAAAGTTTCATTGAAATCAAAACCAAATTGTTGCGCGTAACCTTTTGCAACCAATCTGGCCTTGTATTTGTCAATAGATCCATCTTCTTTTCTTTTTATTTTGTATGTCCACCTACAACCAATCACATTTTTGTGTTTTGGTTGAGTCACTAAGCTCCAAGTGTTGTTTTTTATGAGAGCTTTATATTCAGTGTCCATTGCCTCCTTCCATTTATTTGATCTTATAGCCTGAGTGAAATTCAATGATTCGATCTCACTGGCAGAAATATTATATACTTTGGGTTTGAAGATGCCTCTCTTTGACCTGGTGATCATGTGATGTCCAGTTGATTGTGGTGGTGTTTGCTGCTGTGTATCATTGTTGCTGGTAGTGTCAACATGGTTGTTGTTTTCTGTATCTTCACTATACTGCATGTTTTGATGTATGTTTGTATCTTCTAAGTCATTGTGTGTCTCATTGGTTTGCTCATTTGTTCGATCCATAGTTTCTTCCTGGGTGTTTAAATTGCTTGTGCGTTGTTGCTCTTCATTTCTATCAATTGAAGGTGGTTCAGTAATGAATGGCTCGAACCGTATGTTATTGTTTATGCTTTGTTCCCCATCCTTTTTGCCGATTTGCTTTTCTGCATAAGGAAACCTGTTTCATCAAATATCACATGTCTAGAAACGTATATTTTTCCATTTTTGTCCATGCACTTATAACCTTTTTGGTTTTGTGCATACCCAATGAATGTGCATGGGCTTGATCTCATACTTAGTTTACGATTGTTATAGTCTCTCAAACAAGGAAAACATAGACACCCATAGGCTTTCAGAAAACCATATTCTGGTCTAACACTGTATATCATTTCATGAGGGCTTTTATTGTTTAAGACTTTGGTTGGCAACTTCTTAATGAGGAATACAGATGTGTAGAAAGCTTCATTCCAATATTTCATGGGTAATGAGCTTTGTGATAACAAAGTTAGACCAGTCTCTACTATGTGTCGATGTTTTCTTTTGACTAAACCATTTTGTTCGGACGTATGCGGGCAAGTTAATCTATGTTTGATCCCTCTTTTGAGAAAGTAATTAGTTAGAGGTTTAAACTCAGCTCCCCCATCTGTCTGAACAACCTTAACAGTACTGTTCATTTGTTATTCGATATGAGTTTTAAATTGCATAACTATATTGCAAACTTCTGATTTAGTTTTCAGCATGTATATCCAAGTATATCTAGAATAAGAATCCACAGAAGAAAGATAATACCTGTGTCCCTGATATGAATTTAGAGGCGCGGGTCCCCACAAGTCAGCGGCTATAAGTTCTAGTGGCTCATTATAGTTGGTTTCAGAATCACTAAAAGGGAGCTTGTGGCTCTTGCCGAGTTGGCAGTGCGTGCATGTGTGTTTGATACGTACATTTTTATAATGAATGTTATTACTACGCAGAATAGTCTTAACGGTTTCTAGATTAGGATGTCCTAATTTTACATGCCAAGAATTAATCACGTTACATTCACTGCTATTATTGTCATAATCAACGTTATTGCAACTATTCCTAATACAGTCATTGTCACTACTAGCATCTACATTATTGTACCAGAATTCTCCACTTGAGTTTGCATTCTTGAATTTGTATAAACCATTGTATAGGTTACCTCGAAGTAATATTTCATGATTTAGGGAATCTTTAACTAAACAAAACTTAGGATGAAATTCAAAGTAAACATTATTGTCGTTGGCAAATTTTGATACACTTAACAAACTTTTATTAATCGTAGGTACCCTAAGAAGATTGTTTAATTTGAGTTGTCTTTTCCCAAAGATAGTCCCTTTGCCTATGTGTGTGATACTAGAAGTACTAGCAGTACTACCATTACCCATATGCAAATTTCTCATACCTGAGTAATTTCTACTCCCAATGTTTAAATTTTGAAGATTGCTAGTTATGTGGTGAGTCTCTCCTGAGTCAGGGTACCATTCTTCGAAGCCATTGTCTTCATTTTTTACTTCATCATTATATGCAACATTGTGTCTTTGGTTTGCGTTATTATTATTTTGAGTTGAATTCCCTGTTGTTGCCATATTTGCTTGTGCTCTTCTTTGTGAAGAGTAATTTTGGCTTGCCTGTTGTCTACCTATGTATGAATTATACCTGAAGTAACATTTGTTCGCCATGTGACCAAACTTTTGGCATATTTGACATTTCACACGATAGTTGTTGTTATCTCCTTGTATCTACTTATTTCTGACTGTGGTATAATTGGCAGAGAACTTATTTTGTGCTGCTTTTCTTTGGTCGATTCTGCCTTCATGAGCAAGGAGTGCTGATCGAACGAACTGTAAATCAGGTAAGGTTTGTTGTGTGGCTAGCACAGTTACTAGAGATTCGTATTCTTCATCTAATCCACCAATAATAAATAGGATTTGCTCATTGTCGCTGATCTTATGGCCAACAGCATTTAGTTTGTCACACAGATTTTTAATTTTTCCTAAGTATTCTTTAATGCTTGCCTCCTTTTTTCTAGAATTTTGTAATTCCCTTCTATATTGCATGATTCTAGCAGCTGATTGTGAACAGAAAATTTGTTCAACTATTTTCCATATTTCATAAGACGTGGTACATCCAACTATTTGTGATAATAAATTCGAACTTACTGACGATAGGAGCCATGAGGAGAGGAGGCTGTCTTGTTTTTGAAACTTTGTGTAGTCTGTGTTAGGCACAACTTCTCCTTCCGAATTGGTTATCGTCACTGGTGAGACTGTTATTGTCCCATTAATGTACTGCAGTAAATCATACCCTCTTAAAGCGATCTCTACTTGATATTTCCACAGAATGTAATTGTCTTCATCTAGAGATGTGGTGATAATTTGGCTTTTTGGTTTAATCCGGTCATGATGGTTAGGTGGAGCGCTGTACCCCATACTTTCTGAAACAGCGGAGGTTACTTCATTGTTGCTGGCCATAAAACAAAAACAACTTTCTGCTTGATGATTAAGCCTTTCGGCAATTTAGCTCTGCTGCCATATTAAGGGATGAGGAGGAGAGTTATTGGAGAGGAACAATTGCAATTTTTTTATTGATACAAAACATGATACAAAGAGCACATATATATAGTGCTATGAGCCCAACGGCTAGTACAAAATATACCAAATATGTATGAGCCTAACGGCTAGTATTAAATATACCAAGTATGCATGGGCCTAACGGCTAGTAGATAATGACAAAGCATGCTAAATATGATAAAAACGTGTTCACACTCTAACGGCTCTATTGTAACGGCTCTATTGTCTTCGTTAGCCATTACAAAATCATCAGTAAATTCAGGAAAATTAAAAATATTATCAATAAAAGATAAAATGATTTATCTTTCTTCAAAAAGCAGTAGAACCGTATAACATATCTTTCACGTAATGGCTGATCGTGGTAACCATATTACAGATCTTTCACGTAATGATTTATTTTTCTTCAAAAAGCGGTAATACAGATCTTTTTTCAAAAAACAGTAGAACCATATTACATATCTTCAAAAAGCAATAGAATCATATCTTTCACGTTATCATTTGGTTAAATGTATAATCACGACAAATCTTTAGCCACGACGATGTCAGATCTACCTTACCATATCATCGATGTGAGCATCGCCCAATCACATACTAGTTTTACATCTCAATAACAATTTGAACCTCACCTCAATAGCTCGTCATCTTTCTGCATCGGTCACACACTCGAGGCCAGTCCTTGCCTGAGAAGACTGCTTGAGAAGATCTCCTCAGAAGATTAAGTGTAAGACGATTTGATTTAAGAAGAAATATTTGTGTTCAATTTGAAAAAACTGAAAGCAAATTTGCTTTGAGAAATAAACGAACAATTTTTTTGTAGAAAATAATTGTTTCAAAGCCGCGTCCTTAAAAAAATTGGGCCTGACTAGTAAGCCCTTCACACAATTTTCCACTGAATACAATCAGTTCTTATCCCCATTGTTTTATATTGGTTTTTTGTATACCAACTTCCTGAATAGGCTATTGACAAGTTACATATGATGTGTAGTGATTTTTTTTTGGGCAGCTCCTCTCATAAAATCAGTTGGGATAAGTTGTGTCTTCCTAAGTTAGAAGGTGGAATTGGTATGAAATCTTTTTCAGATTTAAAGAAGGCAGTAGGAATCAAGCTTATGTGGAAATTTCTAAAGCAAGAACCACTTTGGAGTCAATAGATGTCGAGAAGTTACTGCTATGGTAATTTTTTTGGTGTATGAATGTTGATAATAATTCTTCGAGTACTTGGATGTCAATTTTGCGATTAAGAACTAATAGTTCTCGGCTGTTTAATAAAGTTATTAAAGATGGTGCCTCAACATTGCTTTGGTTTGAGCCTTGGCTTAATAATAAATGTTTAGTGGATTTAATTGTGTTTTCCAGATTTCAACAAATTGGAAGAAATAATGAGTCAGTATCTTCAATGATCATAGATGGCAGAATTGATGGAAATCTACATGCGGCTACAAGGGAGGTACTTCCTCTTATTAATTTAGTGTCTTTTAATAGCAGTTCATCACCTAATTTTTATTCTTGGAGTGATGGTAATATGTTTTCTTTTTACAAAGCATGGGACTATACTAGAAATAAATTACCTAAGAGAAATTTTTTGGAAGTTATTTGGCATGCGAAGAATGCTAAAAAGATGTCATTCATTTCCTTTTTAGCATTTGTTGAGAGGCTAAACACAAAAGACAGGTTGATAAGGTATGGCATTGAGAATGAGAATGTATGTTTGCTATGTGAGAATGAAGAGGAGTCAGTACATCGTTTGTTCTACACATGTGATTACGTTTGGTTTATATTTTTTTTCAGTTTTATTGAAGTTAGGCTTTAATGTTAATGGAATTGGGTCACCGGAGTAGGAAACGTAGAGGATTATGAGGAGATTCAGAGATAAAGATCAATGCTTAGATTTGGCATGCACGGCTTATACTACTACAATCTATCATGTTTGGAAAGAAGGGAACTCAAGACAATATAGTCAAAGAAAGATTAATCGAGAAACTAGATTGAAGATGATACAAAAAAAAGTAATATTATTGGTGAAGAACAATGGCAGCAAGATGAGAAGAATGCAGTCAAAGATTGATGTTTTGAGCAAATGGGGAATTAATTTAACCGACACTAGTTGATCATGTGAATTAAAAATTTCTTTTGATTGGGTTTGTTTGTTTTTTATGGTTTATATTTCTTTTGTTATGAGAGTAGTGAAGTGTTTGTATGAGAGAGTTGGTGAGTTTGATTGTTTTTTGCTTGTATGGTTAATATATGGAGTTTATATGTACTCTTTTCCCTTGTGTCGCACCCATTTAGGTTAGGGGAGCATAGGTTTTGATGAGGCATATAAACAAAGTATATGGTTGGTTTTTGAAATAATAGTGAATCAATTTTCAAAAATATATATGGAAGCAACAATGTACATGAAGCTCAGGTCTGTTGTAACAACACATAGGGTGGGAAACACAAATGAGAAGGCACACAAGTCAAAGTGCTCAACTTACATATATATTCATACATAGATGTATGTATACACATATAAGCTAGCAAGAAACAATGTGTGCAAGCTGAAGCATGGTGCACAAACAGTTCAACATGGGGCAGATTGAACAAAGCACAAATGGACACAAATGTGATATATGGTGCAAGCAAATATGATGTATGTATATATGCACATGTGTGTGTGTGTCTCTCTCTCTCCCCCCCCCCCCTCTCTCTCTCTATATATATATACATATACATATATATATATATATATATATATATATATATATATATATATGTGTGTGTATGCAGTCATGAAAGGGCAAGCCAGTGTGAGTGAAATGCAACACAAACTGAAATGGCAAAGCTCGACATGGCATGATTGGAAACACTGCATGGATCAAACCAATCAATTCAGTTCAATATGGATGAATTAAGTCAGGACATATTCACATGCATGAGCTCAAGCACATATACAATCTCAAGTCAAGGTCAAATTCATGTCTACACAGCAGAGCTACATGGTGCATCCAAGAAGGCAAGTCAAATGGAAGCAAAACATCAAAACAGAGGCATGACTAGTGTGAATGCAAAAATACACAAGCCAAAACAGAATACAATAACCTATATACAAGACAGCAACAACAAATAGGTACCAATATTCAAGCCTAGATGCATAAGACAACTGTAAGAATGACAATGTACAAGGCAACAACATGGTCAAGGCAATATGCAAGTTCAAGAATGGTTAGAGAATTCAAGTGACACAACATATGCAGTGGAGACAGTCAAGAACACAAGCTCAAGACAGTTTTTAAAATGATGCAGCATCAAATACATACATACATATATATTTATATACATGTATATATATATACGCATAGAAATAACTTGGATGTGTGCAACAAGACAAGTCTCAAAGAAGCAAGTACAAGGCAGCAAAATGGTCAACAATGTGCAATAGGTCACGAGACTGTATGGTCAAGATAATGCAACATGTGAAGGTAAAAAGCCATAATTCAACATGCAAGTTTAAAAAGGAAAAGTTTTTTTTTTAACAATTTTGGCAAGTACCAGGAATCTTTTTACGAATGAGTATATTTGGAAAGAAATCAAGTCGAGTGTTTTTCTGAAATCGAACGTAGCAAGAACCATTCAAACAAATCACATCATTCTCAATGTTTCCAGAAATAAGAAAATTGATCACATGTTTTATGTTATTTTGGAAATTTATATTTTCATGATCTTTCAGCAAGGGATTTCAAATTGTTTCCAGTTAACAATTCAATGATTCACGGCAAGGAAAATATTAACAGTAGAAGGCAAGATGTAAAACTGGCATGAAAGAATTTAATCGTGCATGTTGTAATATATATATATATATATGTTGTAATATATACATATAAGAGTGAGTATGCTTTTATTAGTTCTCTGTTTAGTCTCAGATCATGAGAATAAGTTAAACATCAGCTCCAAAGCCTATATATAAATGAGCCAATGTAATAGAAATAAACACACATCTGAATGAATGGAAATGTTCTCTCTCCATTGTTTCTTCTGTTCTATGTTCGTTTTATAACACGTTATCAGCATGAAGCTCTAGATACATATCAGATCTAAGATTTGTGTTAATTTGAAAGATCAAGCTGAATTTTTTTTCTTCTTCATTAGAAATTCAGGTATGCTTCATTTGGTATTGTTGAGAATTTCCTATTTCATTTTAGATTAAATCAACAGATTTGTTTGATCTACATGTTTCTAGTTTTGTTAGCATGCCATATATGATATTATATTTCAATTAACTTTAAAATACAACTATAGATTCAGCCTCTATCTTGTGTTCTGGTTATTATTTTTCTTTTCCATGAAACTTTGGTGAAAATTAGAAATAGAGGTGAGAGAGAGCATGCAGAAACCGTCTTCAATATGCTCATAACTTTGAACATTTCTTTTCAGATCTGCATACTTTTATGTATTGAATTTGATTCTAATTATTATTATTATTACTTACAGATTCTAAGATAAGTAGCATGTATTTAGTGGGGCCACTTTAGTAGGTGAGCAGATCCTAAATTGACGTAGTTTTAGATTTATACTTTTATTTTTGAACTGCATATCGTAGTTACTATATTACTTGCAGAGATTCATTTATATCCATATGTTTAACCTTTTATTTTATTTTAGAAATTCCATGGCTTTTGCAAAAAGCTTAGATTTCGTTTGAGTATTTTTTTTGTTGAACATGACTACAATAAACCTGCACCTGGTCTTCATCATAGAGTAACATCTAGCTAACATTATCTAAGCTGAAAACTTTGTCTAACCCGTAACTTGAAGAGTCAAAGAAGGTAAATGGCACGCCAAACATTTAATATAAGATGTGAGAATTCATTGAAAATAAGCGTAATATTCTTATGAATATGACTAACAATTCATATGGAGAAAGCTGCACATATATCTTCAATTTGCAATGCATAGCATGTTTATTCATTAGTTCAGTTGGTAGTGCATTAGATGTAGGCTTCATACTCCACACATCTATAGATTATGAATATAATCTTGGCCGAAAGTTTGGTTTTTCTTTCGCTTATTACTGAGAGTGAAAGCTATGAACTATTGTAGCCATGAAACCGTGGTTGGTCTTATTGAGAAAATGTCTAGTTTGTGATAACATCTATCTTTCGTAAATGTACATTCGGCTAATTATACTCGCTTGTATCTTGTCCTCTTCAGATTTTTTTTTAATAATATTTTGGCTATTGTTTATATATTTAAATTTAATCCGTCTGTTCTGAAGATTGCATGTGATTTGAGATTTAACAGCAGGTTATAATCGTATGGCATGAAACTAATAATGTTGCTCTACCTATTGTTTTAGTTTTAAGCAGATTACCTCATTATTGGTTACATTCCAAACACGTCATTCATGTTGTACTCAGTTAGTTGGTCATTCATGTTTTTATTCATTTATTTAATCATTCAAAGAAACAATTTGATGATTATAAAAGGAGCTAGTGATGGCGAAACTTTTGTAAAGATGTCCGGCAAATTTGTTGAATTGGTCAAATTTTTTTGATTTGTTCATAATTTTATATATAAGTAATGCATAGTATAAGGCCACAGAAGACATTGTCAACATATTCTGTCAAATTGAATTATAAAGCTTGCATAATAAGCTACTTACATCACATCTGGTTATGTGAATAGATATTAAATGCTGTTATATGATAACATCATATTTCATGGTTCCTATATGAACACAATTTCCTATGTCCACAAAATCCCCTATTAAATTAGACAATTAAAACATGCAGCTTTAAACATTATTTTTTTCCTTTCCGTAAGGACACTTACATCCATACATTGTCTGGAATCACTTTTGTAGTCTTACAGATCCATATCTTATTCCTATAATTAAAAAAAATGATCGAAAAGGTGGAGAACTACTGAAGTCATAGATTATTTTCAGTGGTTTGTAAACTAGTTGTTATATAGTACGTTGTCTAGCAGAATATTTAAGTATGGAAGGCTGCAGTCTATAAACTAGTTGTTATGCTATCAGTTCTTGGTAGTATTTGCATAATAAATATCCATATCTCAGTTTGGTTGATAATTGTTTAATATTTTCTAATACGATATAGTTTTAATATTTTCAAATATTGCACATTGGTACTTATCAATATGCACCGATATTGACATTAATTACTTAGATTGCAATGATTATTTTGAGTATGGCATACCACGTGACTTCTATATGATCTACATAGTATAAATGGGTGATAACATGCTCGGTTTAATTTAACATAAAATTTATAGCTGAGTTATGCTGAGCTTATATGGACCTAGCATAATTGCGTATGCTCATTTGTATAAAACTTGAGCTATGTTCATTTTATATAACTCAGTATATGTTAAATGAGCTTATGCTCAAGTTTATGTAAAATGCTCCTATATTAGGATTGATGGATAGCAAATCATGAAATACTTTTAAGTAATAAACTGCTTACTGAAGCTGAAAATGATTCTATTGGAGCATCTAATTTATTCACATATACTTGGCTTACATCAAATTTTAAGTTGGCTTTAGCAGATCGACAATTTAATTGTACCATGTTGTTGTTGTTGTTATTATTATTTTGAAAATATTCTGTCAACTGCATATCAAATGCGCAACTATTTCTTGAAGAAATATCTTAAATGTTCTCCCGACGAGATCATGAATATGTCATATCATATTTTTGTGGAAGTTTTAAATATCTTCTTGAAAAGAGATATAATTAATGTTATTATAATCAATGTTTGACAGTAACATTTCAGGTATAATAGAGAAATAAATTTTAACAACTTGAAGTTGTTTATATATTTTATTCGAACCAGCAGTTCAATACATTTTATCAACTTGAAGTTGTTTATATATTTTATTTGAACCAGAAGTTCAATACATTTTAACAACTTGAAGTTATTTATATATATTATTTGAACCAGAAGTCCAATACAGTTCAAACCAGATGTTTTGGACATTATAATACAATCTTTAAGATTGCATTGATATGGCTTGTTAAGCAAAAATTAATGATTTGGAATTTTATAAAAAAATTGTTCTAAAATTGATAACTCGAATGAGAAAGAATATGTAAAACAGCCACATATGTAATATGTGGACACAGGTATATACACATATATGCAAACATTTAATTAACAACCTGAAGTTGTTATGAGCTCATATTATTTAGTAATTCAATAAAGTCGATTGTTGCCAATATTGAATGACCTGAAGTCATATGCGCATCCAAATGATTTATTTAATTAGAAAATTCCTCCAAATTATTAGATCAATGAAAGGGAATAAACAATACAATATGAATGCATCTTATCAATTAATAAGAGGATTATCCTCCTACAATTGAAATACATATAATGTATTTGCTAGCAATAAAGTGATAATGGACCAAAAATGAGAATCCAAAGAAGGTATATTATTTGATGAGGCAATGTTTGTCAACATTGAGGGGGAGGATAAAGGGATATAAGTTCATGTTGATCATTGACGCTAACATATAAAATGATGCAAAGTATTAAGTAACTTGCATAAATTATCAATTATGTCCCCAATAGACTTTCTCCAATATAGATTTGAATCCCTCAAGGATCAAAATGTGTAAATCATAGCTAAAAATGTGGTATAAAAGTCAGCTCAAAATATTTTTGGAGTAAGTCATAAAGATGCAAAATAAAAGAAGTGAATGTTCCTGAAGAAACACTTAAGAGTGCTTTGAAAGAAACCCATGACATGATTGTCAAAATAACCCTACAAGTGGTTTAGGTACCTAAAGCATGATAAGTTTTGAGATCTCAATAAATCATGTATAGAACTAACAAAAAATAATCATTGATGATAAGTTAATATATAATGAAGCTCTTATTTATAAATGGATTAAAAATCCCATATTAGAGAGAAACATGATTGGTCATCATGAAATTCTCCTAAATAAGATATATGAACCTGTAGTCCATAAGATATGAACCTGTAGTTCATAAGATAAAAATAGAAATATATATAATGAGAAAAGCAAACTAAAGTTACCGAAGCACAACATGTTATGTGCCATGAGCATTGTACTTTTAGAGATAATTGAATTGATTAAAATAGTGAAAGTGTTTAAAATGCTTACGTTACCCTGAAGGTATAAATGATGAAAGTATACAAATTTCGAAAGAATTTAAATAACTTTGGTAGTGATAAATAATGCAAAGAGCAAGAATTGTAGATTACAACATTCTTTTAAGTATTGTTGTGATGAAAATCTTGAAATAACTCATGATGAGTAGATCACTTCCTGCTTTCAAGAATTATTGTAATGAAACTCTTTATATCCATTGAAGTGGTAGTTGCGATATGCAAAACTTATTATAATATATAAGCTCCTGAAGAACATAAATAACATTTGTTATTATAAAGGATTCAAAGAACATAGACGATAAATTACAGCATTCTTCTATGTATTGTTGTAATGAAAATCTTGATATACTTCAGGATGAGTAGATTACTTCCTGCTTAGTGTTGCTGTAATGAAAGTTGGGCTATTCATCAAATGTGTATTGCAATATGCAACCGATTGAAACACAAAATTATAAGCACATGAAGTGTATTCATAAATGAATATAAGTAGCATACAAATCACAAAAGGAAGGCGTTTTAAATAAGAAACCATGCCTGAAGCATGGAAATGCACATGAAATTTTTAAAGAAAAACTTCATTAAGAAGTATCTGTAAGCAATTGGAGTTATTGAAAGAAGAATACAAATTCAGAGGAAATTATTAAATCAGGGGGAGCATCCATAAGTATGTTATAATGCACTCTTTTTCCTTAACTAAGTTTTTCCCCATATTTCTTGGCAAGGTTTTAATGACGCATTGTCATGATCCAGAAGTATCAATCCAAAAGTAGCATACAAAATTAAGTTATAATACACTCTTTTTCCTTATTCACGATTTTTCCCACTGGGTTTTTCTTATTAAGATTTTAACGAGGCATTACATTGATCCAGAAGTAGCATACTGCTTTTGACGTAGTAAATATGACATTGTATATTGTACTCTTTTTCCTTCACTAAGATTTTTCCCATTGGGTTTTTCTTAGTAAGGCTTTGACGAGACAACATTTTGATCCAAAAGTTTCAAACATCTTTGATGCAGTAAACTATTATTTATGATGAAGACAAAGCAGTTTGGATGGCTCAGATTCAAGTGAATTATATCAAGGGTGATAGGATGAAGCACATTTCTTCTAAATTTCTCTTCACACATGAGTGAAAGGATAACAAAAAAGAGGAGAAACATTTTCAGTTCAAGAAATGCGGGAAGATCTGTTCTCAAAGGCAATTTCCAAACCAACATATCAGAAGATGATGCATAAAATTGGGATGCGTCAACTACATTAATAGACAAATTGAATAATGAGTAATAAATAAGGGGAGCATATAAAAATATGATATAATGTATTCTTTTCCTTCACTAATATTTTTCCAACTGGGTTTTTGTTTGTAAGGTTTTTAATGAGACATTATCTTGATCCTGAAGTATCAACCCTTACGGTAACATTGTAAAACATGTGACCTAAAGATGAAATAAATTTGCACTCTTTTCATTGTTTATGATTTTTCCCATAAGGTTTTCATAAAAAGGTTTTTAATGAGGTAATATTTTGATCATGAAGCATCAAACACTTTTGAGGAATATCATTTTAATATGATATTCATAATGTTAGACGTTGCCCTTTTTCTCGTTCAAGGTTTTTCTCATTGGGTTTTCCTAATAGAGTTTTGAAGGCAACAAACAATTGTTGTATCGAATGAACGAATATATGCAAGCAAGATAATAATAAGGGGGAGCAATCATCATGTATCTTTCAAAAGGGGCAACCTTAAGTTAGCAGAGAATTCAAGATTTTGAAGACGCATATTTAAAGGGGAGTGTTGTAGTATATATAAATGTTGTAATATATATGAGTGAATATGCTTTTATTAGTTCTCTGTTTAGTCCCATATCAAGGGAATAAGTTAAACATCAGCTCCAAAGCCTATATATAAAGGAGCCAACGTAATAGAAATAAACACACATCTGAATGAACAGAAATGTTCTTTCTCCCTTGTTTCTTCTGTTCTGTGTTCGTTTTATAACAATGCAAATATTTTTGGGGCAAGAACAATTTCAATTAATTCCCTAAATTCTAGAAACCATTCAGCATTCATGTCAATTTTAATTATAGGAATAAAGGGGGAAACACGCAACAAATCAAGCCAAGTCATTGAGGAAATCAGAGAATAATTTAAGGGTTTCTATACCCTGTTTAACACCGATTCATCATCGATATTTTGTGTATCGAAAACCAAAAGCAACATCTCAAGCCCAAAAAAAAAAATCAAATTAGAGTACTCATGTTTTCGATCGCAATCCCTAAATCAATTGACAAGCAAGAAACAACAATCGAGCCATCAAAAGATTCATCCATAATTGAAGATGCAAATCGATTTGGGGAGAAAACCCTTGGTCTCCACTATTAAGAAAAGAAGACCCGACATTTTTTTGTCAAAGTGACAAAGCAAATAACAAGTGGACCGGCCTTCTTCCTTTTTGGTTAACCTTATTCTTTTTGAAAAGGGGAGGTTTTGTTTTATTTTTTATTGTATTATTTTTTTATTTCTTTCTGAAATCGTCCATTGTTTTTCTAGTTTTTTTTATAAAACTAGGGATTTCAAGCTATAGGATTTTTAGCTAGGATTTACGAGTTACGGATTTGTAATTCGGAGAAAATATGATCTTGGGGATTAAGATCAGTGCACAGTTTTGAGCGTAGGATTAGAATAGAAGCAGGGTTTGTGAGTTTACAGGGTTTTGTAAGCGGAATCTGTTTTAATACCTAGTAGAAATCTTGGGGAATGCAGCAGCAGGCAGGGTTTGCCGAAGCTGGGTAAAATCTATGTTATTTAATTCCTGCATTTATTTCTTTGTTGCAATCTGTGTTGTGGTATTTTTTCAATATCTCGTAAAAATTCAATAAACCCTATTCACCCCCTCTAGGGTTAATCTAGATCCAACAATGGTACATGCATACGATCTTATCGATCAATCTCCGTATTGGTCACCATATGAAAAATTGTGAATGTGTTTATCTTAATTAAAAACATGTGAAACAAAACATACACGTAATAGGTCACCATATCTCTATAAGACCTTTTGCTACTTAACGCGTACATAAAAATGTAGGCAATTGTAAAGAATCACCAATGATGATGCATATAACATATCCCTAACCAGTTCAGGTAAAGTATTCGGTAATGCATTTATATCAACTATTGCACATAGCTATAAGAGTAGCTTATATAAACAATTAACTAAAGTTAACAGTAAATTAACCAAACCAATTACGATAAATATCAAACTGACCAAACTGATAAACGTTTATAACTTGTGATAGTCATACTTATCTAATAATTGAACATTGAAAATTAAAATATGTGTTATCGCAATATTCAATTCGATGTGTCCGTGTTGGTGTTAATTCGTGCAAGCATTGAAGATCATCTATATTTATAATAACATTTGAAATGTTATGAATTGCACTTGAATTTGTATCGATCATAATAAAGATTATTCCTCTAGCAATTTTGATGGATCATGACAGTGACACACTATTGAATAACACATAATTCGTCTAGCAATTTTGATGTATCATGACGACATTTCAACATTACAGTGAACATAAGAGGAAAAAGTTGTAACAAAGAAAGCATAAAAACGAGTGAACATCGAAGTAGAGGTGGGGGTCGGATGCCTGAGTATAGACTATAGATGAAGAGTTATAACTGTTTGCTGAAAAATGCATAAAACACTACTTAAACAATCATCTGACATTTGGGCACTATTGCCCAGATATAAACGTTGGTTCAATAAACATTTGGCATTAAAGGTTTGTTGATGTTGACACAGAATTTGGTTCTTCTGAATTCAACACCCAAATCATATAAATATCACATATCATAGTTATATTCATTATTCAATCACAAAATGCGCGAAATAAAGGGGACACAAGAAATTTTATGGTGATTCAACAATCAGACCTATGTCCACTTAGTGTAATCTATATTTATTAGATTGTATGATTACAAAACAGTTAGTGTTTGTATAAAAGAAATGTAGAGAAATAGATTAAGTTTTTCTCTAGAGCAATGTCCTTGCTCGTAGGAGTGTAGGAATCAAGAGTTCGATCCTAAAAAATGACGCCCTGAGGAAATATTTAGAGATGTGCATGACATTGGCTCGGCAAAGACACATGGCATCTGTTCGGAGTTTGCGACGTAGTGAGCGGATCAAGTTCAGGTGATTGAATAAGTTGAAATAACTCGAAATTCTGGGCCAGTTTGAAATTTTTATTTTGGCAATTTTAGTGAAGTTTGAACATTTAAAATAGATTGTTTTAAATAATATCGACGAGAAATTTATTTTGAATAGAATTCGACGTATATATTTATATACGTCGTCGTTAGAATATAAATATTTATATATAATTATAAATAGAATTGAAAATGGCGCGGTAGTTCGATAATTCAATTTCAAACTTCAATTGAATGTACCGGGTGCAAAACAATCC
This sequence comes from Allium sativum, assembly GCA_030737875.1. Lineage (NCBI taxonomy): Eukaryota > Viridiplantae > Streptophyta > Magnoliopsida > Asparagales > Amaryllidaceae > Allium > Allium sativum. Next base: position 186,999,931 of record CM060911.1, read on the forward strand.
GGATTTTAGTGAAACCAAAAATAATGGAATCTAATAGTGGATATCTTTCCAACGAATCCGAAAAATCAAGATTTCATAGCGGGAATCAACAGATTGGTCCAGTTGAAAATTCTGAATAGTCGCTATGGAATTCAGGCCCTTAAAAATGGACATTTTGCAAACGACCTCGGATTTTGACGAAACCAGTTTTGTTGGGTCCGTGATGTCAAGTTATTGCTAGGTTTCAAATTTCATAATTTTTCGAGTCAATATGTGAGCGTGGCAAAGGAAAACGCGTTTGACCAGTTTCAGTTGATTTTAATCGACTGGAAATTGGCCATTTTTCTAACGGCCTCGGAATTCGACGAAACTAGTTTTGTTAGGACCGTATCGTCAATACGAAGCTAGAAAATATTTTTCTGGAATTTTTCTAGTTAGTATGTGACCCCGGTAATTTGAAATGTGCGTTTAAAATTCAATATAGCAATTTAAATGTAAATTCAACAGAAACTGGTCGAAACAATCGAATCAACTTGCGATACATATCCCATTGTGTTCGGAATGGGGGTAAAACGCTATGGACGACATGCGGTGGGCCTCGTTTTGAAGTCGAAAATAAAAGTTGCTTTTTGTGGAAAATTAAATAATAAAAAAAACCCTTTCCCCCTTTATCTTTCTGGCCCCCCCGTTCGATTTCATTTCTCAGAAAAATAAAAAAAAGAAAAAGAAAAAAAGGGATCGCGCCCTAATCTCCACGCCGCCGCCAGTGGCACCGCCCCCATCACCGTCGCCTGCTCCTCTGGCGTGTCCCCCAGCCATCACACCCTCGTCTCCAACTCCCCTCCGCCCTCGTTGCTCCCTCCTTCTCTGGAATGAAGTCGCCGGCAACGCCCGACCCACGACCTCCGCCCAGAACTCCCCTGCTCGCGGATCCCTCCTCCGCCTAAGCCGCCACTCCTCTTTCCTCTCAAACCCGGCCCTCCCCCAAACCTTTACAGCCCCTAACTCCACTGAAAACACCCATTTTCGACGTCCACGAGGATCGAGACCACTTGCTATGATGCTCGAATCACCGACGATTGAAGAAACCCTAGGAAAAAATCAATGTAAGTTTTGTTTGTTGGTTTATTCAATTTGAAATTGTTTAATTCAGTTTTATATAAAGTGGTTTATGTTAAGAATGCGATTAAAATAGAAAAGACTTGATTTTTTTAAATAAGAAAGATTAGATTTTTTAACATAAGAAAGATTGGATTTTTAACAAAGGTATGATTTTTAATTTGAACAAAGACATGATTTTTATATGTTGAACTTCGAAATAAAAATATGATTTTTATATGTTGAACTTCGAAATAAAAATATGATTTTTATATGTTGAACTTCGAAATAAAAATATGATTTTTATATGTTGAACTTCGAAATAAAAATATGATTTTTATATGTTGAACTTCGAAATAAAAATATGATTTTTATATGTTGAACTTCGAAATAAAAATATGATTTTTATATGTTGAACTTCGAAATAAAAATATGATTTTTATATGTTGAACTTCGAAATAAAAATATTCGATTTTTATATATTGAACAACGAAGTAAAAATTCGATTTTTATATATGGAATAGCGAAGTAAAAAATACGATTTTTACATAGGTAGTGAAAGCGGACAACGAAGGTAACAAAAAGGCGAGAACGAAGAAGATTTATATCAATGAAGAGTCGTGGAGCTGGATAGCTATATGTGAGAATTTCTCACCTTTCAATTTCTTTTCTAATTATATATATATATACTAGGATGCAGACGGTGCTTAGTAGCACCCGACACAATCGTCCACAGACCATGGACTTGTTTGTTTGGTTGCATAGATTAGTTATATGATTTGATTTGAATTTGGTTGTTTGGTGATTTTGATTGATGTGTGAATGGCGTGGGCCTTCACTAGACCGGGGATAAGGCTAGGCCTCGTCCTGTTTCTAGTATCGTGCCGTTATGCCGCCGAAATTTTCTAAAATAAGTTAGAAAATAAAAATATCATTTTATTGTGTAAATGAATAATAGAAATTCATATGTTGGAATAAAATGTTTTATCGTTAAAAATATATTTTTTAACGTGAATATGAATATAGTGAAAGTGAATAAAATAAAATATTCATTTACAAACCAGAGGGTTTGTTTATGTACACCTATTTGAAGGACATTGATTGGGACGATAAATTTTACACATCGCCCAACAGCACAAATAAAATATGTGTTTGATTGTTTGAAACCCCACACGGGTGTTAGGATGAAATTTGAAGTTCACTCATCCTGATTGATTAAATATGTCGATCGATCGATTGACAGGCTGTTATAAGCATTAGAGAACTATATTTGATGCTTATACAGTGTAGTGCACTTTGGTTGATGGTTGATTATTTTTCAATGCTATTATATACATGTGTTGTAGAAAATCCATATAATTAACATTATATGGTAATTGATTGGGCCTCATTCCAGTTTTGAAAAAGAAATATTTGAAAAAGAAATATTTGAAATAGAATATTTGAAAATAGGAATATATGAAGCCGTGTTGATTAGATTGACGCCATTTTGACGTGAACGATATTTATATCGATTTTAAACGATTTCGAAATGAATTGAATTGAAAACGATTTCGAAATGAATTGAATTGAAAACGATTTCGAAATGAATTGAATTGAAAACGATTTCGAAATGAATTGAATTGAAAACGAATTCAAATTGAATTGAAAGCAAATTGAAATGAATTCAAATTTGAATTGAATAGAAATGAATTTAAAACGATTTATAAAGCACGTTTTGAATTGAAATCGACGAAGTATATATTATATATATATAATATAATGGCCTGAATAGAACGCGCCGCGCCGCGGCAGTTCGCGAATTTCGACCATTTACTTCGAATGGATATTACGGGAGATCCGACCGTCGGATTCTCCTAAAACCGGAACCGTTGGGTTCGTATCGAAAAGAGCTTTCTAATGAATATTAGAAATTCAAAATCTAACGGTTGGATTTGGAATTACGTCCAAATCAAATTTGAAAAAGGTCGTTGTAAGTGCAGTTCGATGGCCGTTGATGGAAATCGACTGTACGGGCCTTGATAAAATTATTAAAAATAATAATAATTTGTGTATAATCATAAGAAATGATTTGTGAAGATTTGGGATGAAAAACTCCATATTTGAAAAGATAAAAATAGATTTTTATCGAAATGAACTAGTTTTGAACTAGAATTATAATTCTATTTATTTTTAAATAAATGAATTGAATTTAAGAAGGGTTTTGAAAATAACCAGAATATCCAATGATTGCATTGGAGGGGATTTGAATCGAAATTGTCTTCGGAATATTTCGATGTTGGAATTCGTGATTATACAGGTGTTGTTATGGTAATTTGAAAGATATATATTTATATCGTTATTTCCAATACGGCATTTGTTAGTCGTAGAATTCGATATTGAATATAAGCCGATATATTTTTTATTCAGAGCCTTGTATTGAATATCGAATGTGATTTGGGTTTGTCGTGAATGGTGTCTTCACTAACACTGTTCTTGAACCCAATTGAGAAAAGATTAAATCTTTTTATTTAGATTTAACGAAGTGTACCAATTAAATAATATTTAATTGGAATTGAATTGATATTGATTTTTGGGTTTATCGTGGATAGTGTTTTAAATAACACTCGTTCTTTAACCCGATAATTAATGGAATGTGACTTTGGGTTTATCGTGAACCGTGTTTTAAATGACACTGATTCTTTAACCCAGTTAACGATTAAAACTAAGTGGAGTTTTAATGAATCTTTAATTAGATTGAAAAGATCGAGAATGGAGTATCACCAGTTTTACTCCAGGCGATAGTTAAATCTTTAATTAGATTTGAACGTGAAATGGTAATTGAATTTACCGATAACACCGTGGTGTTAGATATGAAGTATAACCAGTTTTACTTCATGGGATGAATAGGTTGGGATTGGGCAATAAAATAAATGATTACTTCGGTGTGGTTCGCTAATCCCGACTAGTTTGAATTGATATTCAAAGGAGATTAAAGAAGAAATTCAAAGAATTTATCTTGGATAAAATTAATGGGAACTTTTCCCAAAGTATAGGAATATTTGAATAAAAGAATATTCTGAATTGGAATGAGGCGTATGTTGTGTTTGTGTAACACTTTTATAATATATACGCGAGTTATTCAGAAAGACCGGGTTTATCCCATTCTGAATAACTGATACGACGATAAGTCGAAGATGAAGACGGTGGTCGAAGACCAGAAGTCTTCACGTCGTTTGGGTGATTACTGATGATCTTGATTGGGCTGTACACCCAAGAAGATGGAAACAGTTTGTGATCGTCCAGACGTACTTGGAGATCGATGGATATGCGAGGTACTAGGTGCCTCCGGTTTCGTTCAGACCCAGAACGGACTTGTGAATGGACTGTGTGTCTGACATTGGATTTTAGTCTGTGTGATTGATCTCTATTAAATATATATCTGTTTGGCGGCGGAGAATTTATTCTCTTGCTTAACGCCCTTCTCTGAGACGTACGAGCTCAGGGGTTATATATTGATGGATATCAAACGCATGGAGTGAATTGCCTGTGTGGCATGCCTAAGTGGCAATTGATCGAGGCTTCTGTTGAAAAGCAAAGTCTTGTGGTGATGATCAAAGCACAGCCTGTGTGGCACAGCTTTGTGTAACGTGAATTCGCGAGTCTCGCACCCCGGTTGTGAACCAAAAACGGGAGAGGACCTCAGGGAGGGCATGCGTTTCTTTCTAGCTAGGGTGGTGTCAGTGACCTACCAGCCCTGACATTTATATACTTTTCACCTGTGTGGTTGTTGCTGTTGCGAGGCGCCTCGGTTTGATCGGACGATCCGGGTCCGATGGAGTCATTCGTTGGCTCATTGACGCCCCAAAGGGCGGGGAGACGTAGTGTTCAGGCATAATAATCCACATCGGTGGACCGGCCCTGACGATCCAAGGGGCAGTTGCGGCTGTTCCTGAGACACGGGCTAGAGCGTCTCGAATCGGTTGAGGACTATCTTTTGCCTCGGTTCATAGATGGAAACCCAATTTCCAAATACGTGACATTTGCGGTTTTATTTGTAAACCTATATATGGCGACATAGTGGGATGGGGTGCTTATGCCGCCTATGATTGATACTTATGATTTGAAGTTGTTTTAAACACTATGCACTTATGATAGTATCAAATGATTTGTTTTAAACGTATCAAGCATTCTTTGGCTGTTATAAGGTAAAAACCCTATCCCCCGGCTTGCGTTGCATTGTGTGATAGGACCTGGGTCTTATAACAGCTTCATTTTTCTTTAATTAGCATTGCGCTGTTTGTTTTATGCACTGGTATTCTTGGGAGGAAACCCGTTCCGTGTTATACGGCGTGGTCCCTTGATTTACCTAATGATTTAAAATAAAGATTAATAACTGTTTTAGTTCTCACACCAGTCCCATGACTGACCTGGAGTTTATTGTTTTAACCTAAACTCTGGGTGCCCTTATTTTGACACGGGCAGCTAGTAGTTTTGGTTTTGCAGATTTATATTCACAGGATCCTGGTTTACAGCTGGAACGGTATCCGGAAAGCTTTGTATCCGTATATCTCTTCTAGTTGTGTATTGTATTATTTTTCCGCTGCTATGTAACTTATTGTTAATCTCTGATATTTCTGTGTAATATTCATTTATACTCTGTATATTCTTGTAATCTGATGCATTGTTGTAATATACAATGAAATGTTCTTCTGTATGCGTTCTGTTTTGTCCTGTTCTCAAACGATAGGGCGTTTCGAACGGCCTGGATCGGTTTAGCGACTGGTTCGGACCGAGCGAAATTCCATCTCGTCACAGTTGGTCGTTTCATTTGGTATCAGAGCTTTGGTTTACAAAGCTCAGAGAACATGACACATTAGAACCGTACGAAGGAACTCATCAGATATTGGATTAGTAATATCCAATTAGAATGACTCGTTAGAGATGGGATCAGTGGTATCCTAGAACGAGTGTGAAGAGTAAATTTTAACATGAAAACAATTTTTGTTTTGAAAATTTAAATCAATTATACGTATTTGATTATTTATCTATATTGATTTGGACAATCCGATATATAGAGATTTTGCATATATGTCTTGCAAACGTGTATTCGAAGTTTTAATATACTGGATAGTTATAGAATCGTACTCTAGTGCCCGGGGATAATTCTGGTAATGGGGCACCGTCGCCAGTATTTATCTTTGAGTTTCGAAAGTGAGATTTCTATAAATTTCCAATAGACTGGTGTGAGAACCGAAACTAGATAGGGCTTATTGTTGTGATTTGGCATCAAAAACATGATTTTTGTATATGTATCAAAATTATGAATTTGAGACTCTAATTCACTAATTGATTGATGTTTGTGTTGTTTGTTTATTTGGTTGATAATTTTGAACCATTTAGCCTAATTGAATCAAATACTGAACTTTATTGAAAATTGGTCGCATTTGCTTGCATATACATGTATATCATTGAACAGGTCATAGCAAGGAGGCTAGAGCAGAGAATAAAATTTGTTTGCCCGACAAATAGGTACATGTTTACTACATAATTTACTGTTTTGTTTGGATGATGATGATTTTATGAGCCTATTGGCTAGCCGCTTGGCTTTTTCTTTTTCTTTTTGAGATTTGAAGGACCGGGGAAGCTATTTGAAATTCCCCGATGCTCCCGGTGCAGGGGAGGTTATGGCGAAATTTTTCGAAAATTTAGGGTGTTAGCCAAATTTTTGAAAATTTGAAAATTCTCAGAAACTGAAAAGTTGGAGAATGAAAGCCAGATTGAGCGTAGAGTTGATTGATCAAACCACTTTCAACTTTGTTCCTTTTCGGGGACGAAAAGTTTTAAGTGGGGGAGATTGTAATAACCCGAAATTCTGGGCCAGTTTGAAATTTTTATTTTGGCAATTTTAGTGAAGTTTGAACATTTAAAATAGATTGTTTTAAATAATATCGACGAGAAATTTATTTTGAATAGAATTCGACGTATATATTTATATACGTCGTCGTTAGAATATAAATATTTATATATAATTATAAATAGAATTGAAAATGGCGCGGTAGTTCGATAATTCGATTTCAAACTTCAATTGAATGTACCGGGTGCAAAACAATCCGGATTTTAGTGAAACCAAAAATAATGGAATCTAATAGTGGATATCTTTCCAACGAATCCGAAAAATCAAGATTTCATAGCGGGAATCAAAAGATTGGTCCAGTTGAAAATTCTGAATAGTCGCTATGGAATTCAGGCCCTTAAAAATGGACATTTTGCAAACGACCTCGGATTTTGACGAAACTAGTTTTGTTGGGTCCGTGATGTCAAGTTATTGCTAGGTTTCAAATTTCATAATTTTTCGAGTCAATATGTGAGCGTGGCAAAGGAAAACGCGTTTGACCAGTTTCAGTTGATTTTAATCAACTGGAAATTGGCCATTTTTCTAACGGCCTCGGAATTCGACGAAACTAGTTTTGTTAGGACCGTATCGTCAATACGAAGCTAGAAAATATTTTTCTGGAATTTTTCTAGTTAGTATGTGACCCCGGTAATTTGAAATGTGCGTTTAAAATTCAATATAGCAATTTAAATGTAAATTCAACAGAAACTGGTCGAAGCAATCGAATCAACTTGCGATACATATCCCATTGTGTTCGGAATGGGGGTAAAACGCTATGGACGACAGGCGGTGGGCCTCGTTTTGAAGTCGAAAATAAAAGTTGCTTTTTGTGGAAAATTAAATAATAAAAAAAACCCTTTCTCCCTTTATCTTTCTGGCCCCCCCCTGTTCGATTTCATTTCTCAGAAAAAAGAAAAAAAAAAGGGATCGCACCCTAATCTCCACGCCGCCGCCAGTGGCACCGCCCCATCACCGTCGCCTGCTCCTCTGGCGTGTCCCCCAGCCATCACGCCCTCGTCTCCAACTCCCCTCCGCCCTCGTTGCTCCCTCCTTCTCTGGAATGAAGTCGCCGCCAATGCCCGACCCACGACCTCCGCCCAGAACTCCCCTGCTCGCGGATCCCTCCTCCGCCTAAGCCGCCACTCCTCTTTCCTCTCAAACCCGGCGCTCCCCCAAACCTTTACAGCCCCTAACTCCACTGAAAACACCCATTTTCGACGTCCACGAGGATCGAGACCACTTGCTATGATGCTCGAATCACCGACGATTGAAGAAACCCTAGGAAAAAATCAATGTAAGTTTTGTTTGTTGGTTTATTCAATTTGAAATTGTTTAATTCAGTTTTATATAAAGTGGTTTATGTTAAGAATGCGATTAAAATAGAAAAGACTTGATTTTTTTAAATAAGAAAGATTAGATTTTTTAACATAAGAAAGATTGGATTTTTAACAAAGGTATGATTTTTAATTTGAACAAAGACATGATTTTTATATGTTGAACTTCGAAATAAAAATATGATTATTATATGTTGAACTTCGAAATAAAAATATGATTTTTATATGTTGAACTTCGAAATAAAAATATGATTTTTATATGTTGAACTTCAAAATAAAAATATGATTTTTATATGTTGAACTTCGAAATAAAAATATGATTTTTATATGTTGAACTTCGAAATAAAAATATGATTTTTATATGTTGAACTTCGAAATAAAAATATTCGATTTTTATATATTGAACAACGAAGTAAAAATTCGATTTTTATATATGGAATAGCGAAGTAAAAAATCCGATTTTTACATAGGTAGTGAAAGCGGACAACGAAGGTAACAAAAAGGCGAGAACGAAGAAGATTTATATCAATGAAGAGTCGTGGAGCTGGATAGCTATATGTGAGAATTTCTCACCTTTCAATTTCTTTTCTAATTATATATATATACTAGGATGCAGACGGTGCTTAGTAGCACCCGACACAATCGTCCACAGACCATGGACTTGTTTGTTTGGTTGCATAGATTAGTTATATGATTTGATTTGAATTTGGTTGTTTGGTGATTTTGATTGATGTGTGAATGGCGTGGGCCTTCACTAGACCGGGGATAAGGCTAGGCCTCGTCCCGTTTCTAGTATCGTGTCGTTATGCCGCCGAAATTTTCTAAAATAAGTTAGAAAATAAAAATATCATTTTATTGTGTAAATGAATAATAGAAATTCATATGTTGGAATAAAATGTTTTATCGTTAAAAATATAATTTTTAACGTGAATATGAATATAGTGAAAGTGAATAAAATAAAATATTCATTTACAAACCAGAGGGTTTGTTTATGTACACCTATTTGAAGGACATTGATTGGGACGATAAATTTTACACATCGCCCAACAGCACAAATAAAATATGTGTTTGATTGTTTGAAACCCCACACGGGTGTTAGGATGAAATTTGAAGTTCACTCATCCTGATTGATTAAATATGTCGATCGATCGATTGACAGGCTGTTATAAGCATTAGAGAACTATATTTGATGCTTATACAGTGTAGTGCACTTTAGTTGATGGTTGATTATTTTTCAATGCTATTATATACATGTGTTGTAGAAAATCCATATAATTAACATTATATGGTAATTGATTGGGCCTCATTCCAGTTTTGAAAAAGAAATATTTGAAAAAGAAATAGAATATTTGAAAATAGGAATATATGAAGCCGTGTTGATTAGATTAACGCCATTTTGACGTGAACGATATTTATATCGATTTTAAACGATTTCGAAATGAATTGAATTGAAAACGATTTCGAAATGAATTGAAAACGATTTCGAAATGAATTGAATTGAAAACGATTTCGAAATGAATTGAATTGAAAACGATTTCGAAATGAATTGAATTGAAAACGAATTCAAATTGAATTGAAAGCAAATTGAAATGAATTCAAATTGAATTGAAATTTGAATTGAATAGAAATGAATTTAAAACGATTTATAAAGCACGTTTTGAATTGAAATCGACGAAGTATATATTATATATATATATAATATAATGGCCTGAATAGAACGCGCCGCGCCGCGGCAGTTCGCGAATTTCGACCATTTACTTCGAATGGATATTACGGGAGATCCGACCGTCGGATTCACCTAAAACCGGAACCGTTGGGTTCGTATCGAAAAAAGCTTTCTAATGAATATTAGAAATTCAAAATCTAACGGTTGGATTTGGAGTTACGTCCAAATCAAATTTGAAAAAGGTCGCTGTAAGTGCAGTTCGATGGCCGTTGATGGAAATCGACTGTACGGGCCTTGATAAAATTATTAAAAATAATAATAATTTGTGTATAATCATAAGAAATGATTTGTGAAGATTTGGGATGAAAAACTCCATATTTGAAAAGATAAAAATAGATTTTTATCGAAATGAACTAGTTTTGAACTAGAATTATAATTCTATTTATTTTTAAATAAATGAATTGAATTTAAGAAGGGTTTTGAAAATAACCAGAATATCCAATGATTGCATTGGAGGGGATTTGAATCGAAATTGTCTTCGGAATATTTCGATGTTGGAATTCGTGATTATACAGGTGTTGTTATGGTAATTTGAAAGATATATATTTATATCGTTATTTCCAATACGGCATTTGTTAGTCGTAGAATTCGATATTGAATATAAGCCGATATATTTTCTATTCAGAGCCTTGTATTGAATATCGAATGTGATTTGGGTTTGTCGTGAATGGTGTCTTCACTAACACTGTTCTTGAACCCAATTGAGAAAAGATTAAATCTTTTTATTTAGATTTAACGAAGTGTACCAATTAAATAATATTTAATTGGAATTGAATTGATATTGATTTTTGGGTTTATCGTGGATAGTGTTTTAAATAACACTCGTTCTTTAACCCGATAATTAATGGAATGTGACTTTGGGTTTATCGTGAACCGTGTTTTAAATGACACTGATTCTTTAACCCAGTTAACGATTAAAACTAAGTGGAGTTTTAATGAATCTTTAATTAGATTGAAAAGATCGAGAATGGAGTATCACCAGTTTTACTCCAGGCGATAGTTAAATCTTTAATTAGATTTGAACGTGAAATGGTAATTGAATTTACCGATAACACTGTGGTGTTAGATATGAAGTATAACCAGTTTTACTTCATGGGATGAATAGGTTGGGATTGGGCAATAAAATAAATGATTACTTCGGTGTGGTTCGCTAATCCCGACTAGTTTGAATTGATATTCAAAGGAGATTAAAGAAGAAATTCAAAGAATTTATCTTGGATAAAATTAATGGGAACTTTTCCCAAAGTATAGGAATATTTGAATAAAAGAATATTCTGAATTGGAATGAGGCGTATGTTGTGTTTGTGTAACACTTTTATAATATATACGCGAGTTATTCAGAAAGACCGGGTTTATCCCATTCTGAATAACTGATACGACGATAAATCGAAGATGAAGACGGTGGTCGAAGACCAGAAGTCTTCACGTCGTTTGGGTGATTACTGATGATCTTGATTGGGCTGTACACCCAAGAAGATGGAAACAGTTTGTGATCGTCCAGACGTACTTGGAGATCGATGGATATGCGAGGTACTAGGTGCCTCCGGTTTCGTTCAGACCCAGAACGGACTTGTGAATGGACTGTGTGTCTGACATTGGATTTTAGTCTGTGTGATTGATCTCTATTAAATATATATCTGTTTGGCGGCGGAGAATTTATTCTCTTGCTTAACGCCCTTCTCTGAGACGTACGAGCTCAGGGGTTATATATTGATGGATATCAAACGCATGGAGTGAATTGTCTGTGTGGCATGCCTAAGTGGCAATTGATCGAGGCTTCTGTTGAAAAGCAAAGTCTTGTGGTGATGATCAAAGCACAGCCTGTGTGGCACAGCTTTGTGTAACGTGAATTCACGAGTCTCGCACCCCGGTTGTGAACCAAAAACGGGAGAGGACCTCAGGGAGGGCATGCGTTTCTTTCTAGCTAGGGTGGTGTCAGTGACCTACCAGCCCTGACATTTATATACTTTTCACCTGTGTGGTTGTTGCTGTTGCGAGGCGCCTCGGTTTGATCGGACGATCCGGGTCCGATGGAGTCATTCGTTGGCTCATTGACGCCCCAAAGGGCGGGGAGACGTAGTGTTCAGGCATAATAATCCACATCGGTGGACCGGCCCTGACGATCCAAGGGGCAGTTGCGGCTGTTCCTGAGACACGGGCTAGAGCGTCTCGAATCGGTTGAGGACTATCTTTTGCCTCGGTTCATAGATGGAAACCCAATTTCCAAATACATGACATTTGCGGTTTTATTTGTAAACCTATATATGGCGACATAGTGAGATGGGGCGCTTATGCCGCCTATGATTGATACTTATGATTTGAAGTTGTTTTAAACACTATGCACCTATGATAGTATCAAATGATTTGTTTTAAACGTATCAAGCATTCTTTGGCTGTTATAAGGTAAAAACCCTATCCCCCGGCTTGCGTTGCATTGTGTGATAGGACTTGGGTCTTATAACAGCTTCATTTTTCTTTAATTAGCATTGCGCTGTTTGTTTTATGCACTGGTATTCTTGGGAGGAAACCCGTTCCGTGTTATACGGCGTGGTCCCTTGATTTACCTAATGATTTAAAATAAAGATTAATAACTGTTTTAGTTCTCACACCAGTCCCATGACTGACCTGGAGTTTATTGTTTTAACCTAAACTCTGGGTGCCCTTATTTTGACACGGGCAGCTAGTAGTTTTGGTTTTGCAGATTTATATTCACAGGATCCTGGTTTACAGCTGGAACGGTATCCGGAAAGCTTTGTATCCGTATATCTCTTCTAGTTGTGTATTGTATTATTTTTCCGCTGCTATGTAACTTATTGTTAATCTCTGATATTTCTGTGTAATATTCATTTATACTCTGTATATTCTTGTAATCTGATGCATTGTTGTAATATACAATGAAATGTTCTTCTGTATGCGTTCTGTTTTGTCCTGTTCTCAAACGATAGGGCGTTTCGAACGGCCTGGATCGGTTTAGCGACTGGTTCGGACCGAGCGAAATTCCATCTCGTCACAGTTGGTCGTTTCATAAGTCCCAAAAAATATCCGGACTCCGGTTTGGCATAGTCGAACCGAGTATATCGATCCAGAGTTATGCTTGGTTATGGTGATGACGTGGCTTCACCGAGTCGAGTTGTTTGAACCGACTTCACCGATTCAGGTTTGTTCAAACTGAAGTATGTCGAACCGAGGTGAAGTGATGTGGAAGGTCGAGCCAGACTTCACTGACTTGAAATTTAACTTCCTACATACATATCTTTGAAAGCTTTACTGTCTCAATCAAGTATATTTGGGTTTGTCCAAGCCCATGCACAATTCATAAGCACTACGATTGTCGGAAATCCAATATGTGACTGCATTGTAAAAAGCCGGATCAACACTTGCCTCCCGAAAAATTTCTTGTTGTTGAAGATGCATTCGAGAAATTTAGAAATTCAAAGAGTAGTCCAAATAAAAATCCAATATTTGTAGATAAAAAAAATCCACGGATCAACAGTTGAGATAACTTAAACCAACGGTTTTTTTTTTCTCGTAGAAAAAAAAAGAAAAGAAACGAAACAACAGTTTTTGGACAAACGCACAAATTGGAATTTGTAACCATCAAATGGTTTAAGAGGGCCATGCACATGGCAATTACATGTAAAACGTTTACTATAACACTTCCATTATGTTTACAAAAGAGGCTAGTGAATACAAGCTCAATGTAAGCATATGTAAACAAAAAAACCTATAATGAAATCAAAAACACCGTACAAAAAAGGAAAATAAAAAATAGCCAAGAATGGAGCCAATGATCAACAAGGCAGTTGATCTCTAAATGGAGAAGCTAATGATCAACAAGACAATTGATCTCTAAAAGGAGAAATCTCTTCAAAAATAGGCAATCTCCTCCTCCTCCTTAAATTCCCCCATTCGTTAACATCCAACATCTCAAAATCCAGACCAAAATCCAAATCACGAACTCCTTCCATCTCCCTGATCAGCTCCTTCGCTCGATCCACGATCCTATCCCCTTCCTCGACCTCCAACCCTTCAAACCTCCTACCCACCACATCCCAAAGCACCCTCCGCGCCTCCTCAAACTTCCCCTGCCTCATCAAACAAATCCCTAAATTGCACGCCTTATTCCCGTCCGGATCCACCGCCTGCGCCTTCCTGTACACCATCTCCGCCGCGCCGTAATTCTCCTGCTGCATGTACGCCCACCCCAGATTCCCCAATATCCTCGACGTCTCCTGCTTGATCGACACCTGAAATTTCTTCCCGTGGGACCTCGCCGTCTTCGTGCTTTTGCCGTTGAACGCTTCGCCCTTGTGTATGGCCTTCAGCTTCTGCTTCAGCAGCTCGATCTGCTCTTCGATTAGGTTGCATTTCTTGTACAGGTCGATTAGAAGGTTGTCCAGCGACTCTTGCGCTTGCTTCGAGCATAGGTGCCGGAACGATTTTATTGCTTCGATCGCTTCTTCCGATCTGTTTTGCTGTTTCAGTACCACCGACATGTCCTTCAGGGCGCTGTCTACTCTGTCCTTGGAGTTTATCGCTTTCCAGAACCACACTATTGATGTCTCGAAATCCTTTTCCACTAACTGTAAGTGTGTTATTCGAACATTTTTTTTAATTGACAAACTGAGCACAAATCACGGGTAAATTGATAGGGTTTTGGTGAAGTATTGATTATTACCTGAAAATACTTGGCTCTGACGTAAGGGCTGTCACCAGATGGAACTTTATGGATTACATGAAATGGTTCCTCCTTCTTTGCTGCCTCCATTCTTCTTATGTTTCTTCTGGTACCTTAAATCACGATTTCCGCAGTGAGTTTTTTTTCTTCGTTCGTAGTACTACCACTGGGGGAGAAGAAGAAAAGTAGTATAATATAAAATGAGGGGAATATGAATGTAGACGATAAAGCGTCTGGGTTCTTTGCTGAATGCGGTTGGGTTTGGCCCCCCGTTAGTGGTCTATACATGTGGGGACACGTGGAAGGCGGAATCGCGGAATCGCGAAATCGCGGGGTGGTTTTGAAAAACAGCACGGATAGCTTGAAATGTAGGGTTCACTTGTGTAGGTGAAAGTAAGGTGATATTATTTTCCATGTCCCCACAGATCAAACTAATATAATAATTCATTTTTTACTTTTCATGCAAAATAGAAATAAAAAAAGAATCCATCGATTTTGAGAGGTCCATGCAACTTTGACAATTTATGATTATGTGATCTCAACCCCATTTGAATGTGCCATCACAGCAAAATTTTATTGTGTTTTTCATTCTCGATCATGGAATGTTGCATAAATCTGATGATGATGACTGTTTAAAATTAATAAATCGTACATACAAGGTTGATTGCCATTAGCGGGGGCGGCAACCCTGCATCTCACCTAAGGGATTGACAACCCTCTTTGTAATGATAATGTTAGATAATTATATTAAAAACTTTCAACGTAAAGTTGGTTTGAACTGAATTCGAGCAATGTGAAACTTTACATTTATTTGTTTGAAATAACAAATGTATTTGTTTACTTTAATGAAATCTTGCAATTTATTTTGTCCTACTTACAATGTATTTGTAGGCTCATGTGTTTGAGTTTCTACTTGTTTTGTTATGGAGTTTTCATGGGTGGGAGGAGTAATGTAATTTGCAGTTTGTTGTGCCTGGGAATAGGAGTCCTTAAGGTGTGTTGGTTGATTGTATGATCATCGCTGCTAGCGGCATACTAGGAGATGCTTTGTACACAACTTTGTCGATGGTTGGTGGAGATTACATTGTTTCCAGTGGCGGAGGCAGCTTTTACCTTGAGGTAGGGCCAAACATTGACTTGAGGTATGACAAAAGGTCAAAGGTTTATTTTTTTCTTGCTAATTTACAATTTTTAGCAAGGGCCTCAGCCATAGCTGAGCTATAAGCAGCTCCGCCCCTGATTGTTTCCTTCATTTCCTCTCTTCTTGGCAGGCCAAGATTGCACGTTATTCTAGGCTTGCCTACGTCGCTCACTAGTGCTACTCCCATCCAGTACCTACAACAGTGGGTATGGGATATTGTGGCGCTCGAGGTTGCCCCTTCTTTGTGGTATTGTCATGCTCTTTCCTTGGTAAATGTTCGAACCATTGTGCCATGATGGTCACTATTAGGCTGACATGCGACTTTACTGTAAAGATACTGTGCAAGCACAGTGAATGGTACAATTATATGTATGTGTTTGTTTTGTGTACTTTGTAATTCGAAATGTAATTCACTTCTGTTTAGAAGTATGTAATGCACTAAGTCACTCTTCCTGCGTGGAGATACATGCAAACATAGTAGTCTAGCAACTTAAGCTAGCTCTTAGACTGTATTCTAATTTAGATTCAGTGGACAACTCACTATAAATGCCGTTAACGATGGACAGTCCACCTTAAAAACCGAATTAGTTGACCCCTAACTACAGTCACATATACTATATTATAATTTTATTGTTAGTCATAATAAAAGAATGTCACGGAACACTATAAAAATCGGTCGGCTATGCCAAAAAATACAAATAACTAATTAACTATAAATCGATTAAATTAAAAAAACATATTTAAATATTCTGCTCAATTGCACCTTCGTAGTCATAAATGCATACCATATTCACCAATATATCATGTTAAAATGCCATGTCCGTAGCCATAACTATGATTTTCCATGAAAAATGTTATTCCCTTCTTCACTTCACCCGTCTTCATTTCATCTCCTGCTTGTCATCTTCAATTCCACCTCATTGTCCGAACCTTTCGATGGAGGTTATCACTCGATTTCTAGTGTCGAAAATTTGATTAATATACAAGCTATTACGAAAATTACAATGCAACTGATCAAATTCACACATTCAAATATGACAAATTTACAGGGATAACGATATAATTGTGCAGAACGCTGTCAATGAAATAAAAAGATTTTGTTTTTGACATTATGTGTGCGGTTGAATGATTATGGTTTGAAGGAAATGTCCAATTTTCATGTTTGGGAAAGGATGGTCATCTTTTTACATACAATTGCTTTGACTCTTTCAGCATTGCAGATTGATGGAAATTTCTAATGGTGGAATCGTTGTTAGTGTTTGTCTTTACAAAATTTTGTAACATTTTTATGTTAGTGACTAAGGATGTTACTAAATGGCGTATTGTAAATACGATATTGTCCTAGGACAAATTAGTATGGCCATTATTATTCGCGCTTCAAAATTGGTTAAGAGGCGGTAAATTTTAAGGCATCTAGTCATATTTAAAATTATTATGAGGCGTACTGAGCACAAAAATAAGTATACGCGAATACCCTTACTTTACCTCTTGGGTATTATTATTGATACTCCAGTTTTAATTAAGGGACGTCACGTTCGAAAACAAAATTTTGGTATACCCCTACCCTTTTTCATTTAATCATTTTCAGTGACTCTTCTTCGATTTTCAGAGCTAAACTCGACATATCCCAACCAAATTCCACTGATAAATTCGATCGGCAGCAGCTTGTCGAATTTCAGCTAAGTCCCCCCTTAATTAAAAGTGCAGTTTAAGTAACAACCGATAAGCACGTGCCTCAATTACCAAGTTAAGGCTAGTTTGGTCAAATTATAATTTAGTTTTAAGGGGAGCTCACTTTCTAATATCCTCCCCTTAGTAAATTTAAAAAACATAAAAAATGAGTTACTCCTTAATCAATTTTGGAGTGTGAATAACAACGTCCATTAGTATTAATATCTGCGTTCACACTTGTCAACAGTTTATCTGATCACTGCAATTTGGACATAACGGCTAATTGTTATTTTAGGACATTGCCTCTTTTACATATGTTAACATTACATTATTTCTTCTATATATATTAGCACTATTTTCATCAGTCAATGTACAAAATATTATTCTCTCAATCAATAATACAATCATGGTATCTTCTCTTGTTTTGGTATCAGAGCTAATCAGCCGAGAGGTTTAACATCATACATAAAGTTTTTTTTTTCTCTGCCACGCCAAGCATACATCTCCCCTTTTCCATTGTTTCTTTTTGATTTGCCATCATTCCTTAAGTTTCTGTTGCATCTTCTTGCCTCACTGAACCCTAAACAACCATGACAAACAACGAAGCCACTTCAGCTATCTCTGGCGACATAAGCAATGATGCTTCACCACACTGGCACAACCTAATAAAACCAAAAAGTCAAATTATTACCACATCTCTGGATGAAGACAATTATATATTATGGAAACACCAAATTGAGATTGCTCTCAGGGGATGCGGCTTGCTGGATTGTATAAAAGGAACATTAACTATTCCACCAATAATGATAACAGATCACGGAGGAAAAACCATACCAAATCCTAAACATGCCAGATTTCAAAAACAGGATAGCTTACTTTCATCATGGCATTTATCCTCTATCAGTTCGAATCTGCTTTCACAGATTGTGGGATGCAACTCATCATACGAAATATGGACGACTATAAAGCAAATTTTTAACTCACAGTCTGCAGCTAGAGTTATGCAATACAGAAGAGAATTGCAAAACTCGAAGAAAGAAGACATGAGCATGAAGGAGTACTTAAGCAAAATAAAAAATTTGTGTGACAGGTTAAGTGCTGTTGGACACAAAATAAGTGACAGTGAGCAAATATTATTTATCACCGGTGGTTTAGACAAAGAATACGAGTCCTTAATTACTGTTATTGCCACTCAACAAACCATACCTGACCTACAGTTTGTTCGATCTGCTCTTCTCTCCCACGAAGGAAGAATAGAATAGAGAAACACTACCGAAGGAGAATTCTCGGTAAATTATGCAGCAGCCAAAAATAACCATAATCAAAGGAACAACAACTTAAATAGGCAAGATGGGCAGTATCAAAGAGGGTTTCAACCTCAGAGGGCCTATCAACCACAAAGGGGCCGAGTAAGAGGCCGATGGAACAACAAGAACAGAGTCAAATGTCAGATTT
The DNA here is from genome assembly GCA_030737875.1 of Allium sativum. NCBI lineage: Eukaryota > Viridiplantae > Streptophyta > Magnoliopsida > Asparagales > Amaryllidaceae > Allium > Allium sativum. The sequence goes on from CM060911.1 coordinate 187,018,888, forward strand.
GCCAAAAATTCGGCCATATAGCGAACATGTGTTATTTCAGGTATAATAATGACAACAATGTACAACAATCTAATCGAATTAACTCAACCCCAAAAGCAAATGTTGCGGTTATGAGAAGTCAAATCAGAAATACTGGCGATGACAATAGAGGTCAACATAGCCACGACGAGGACAACAATAGGACGGATGAAATTGATTTAGATGATTGGTATCCAGACTCGGGAGCTACACACTACGTCACAAACAATCTTCAAAACTTAAATATTGGAAGTAAGGGCTACACAGGTATGAACTCACTACATATGGGTAATGGTAACATGCATACATCACACACATTGGCAAAGGAACCATACTAGGCAGAAGACAACTCATATTAAACAACTTACTTAGGGTTCCCACCATTAACAAAAATTTATTAAGTGTTTCCAAATTTGCTAAAGACAATAATGTTTTCTTCGAATTTCATCCTAAGTTTTGCTTTGTTAAAGTTCTTCTAAGTCAAGAAATATTGCTACAGGGTAATCTATATGATGGGCTTTACAAATTTGGCAACTTGAAGACTGGAAATGATTCAAATAAAGACACTTGGTACAATAATGTAGTCGCTAGTAGCAACAATAGCAGTAATAACTCTAGCAATAATGTTAGTTGTATTGGCAAAAGAAACAATTCTAGTAGCAGTAATGTCGGTAATAACGTAGTAGAATCATGGCATGTAAGGCTTGGTCATCCTAGCCTGAAAATTGTTAGAAAAGTTTTGAATAATAATTGCATCTATTTTGAAAACATACCTGTGAAACGCACTTGCACACACTGCCAACTTGGCAAGAGCCACAAACTTCCATTTAGTAAATCTGAAACAGTATATAACAAGCCTTTGGGGCTTGTAGCAGCTGATCTATGGGGACCAACACCGCTAAACTTATACCAAGGCCACATGTATTATCTATCACTAGTTGATGCTTATTCAAGATATACGTGGATTTATATGCTCAAACACAAATCAGAGGCATGCAACATAATAATTCAGTTTATTAATTTTATAGAGAAATAACTTAACTGCAATATAAAAACCATGCAAACAGAGGTGGGGGCGAGTTCAAACCACACAAAATTACTTCGTTAAAAGAGAGATAAATCATATATTAACCTACCCTCACACGTTTGAACAAGACGGTTTGGTTGAGCAAAAACACAGGCATATAGTCGAGACTGGTTTAACATTACTATCACAAAGTGAGTTACCGATGAAATACGCATTCAACACTTCTGTGTATCTCATAAATAGACTATCTACGAAAGTGTTGAATAATATAACACCATATGAAGTTATATTTAATGTTAAACCAGACTATAGTAATTTAAGAGCTTTTGGGTGTCTGTGCTTTCCGTGTTTAAGAGATTATAACCAACATAAACTCAATATGCGATCAAGTCCATGCACCTTAATTGGCTACCCACAAAATCAAAAGGGCTATAAGTGCTTGGACAAAAGTGGTAAAGTTTACATATCAAGGCATGTTATTTTTTATGAAAATATATTTCCACTTGCGGTGAAGCAAACAGCTAAGGAAGAAATTGGACAAAAGCGAGAAATTAAAATCATAGATGTACCAGCTTTGACAGAACAAATAACACGGAGCACTAATGAAAGGATGGACACAACAGATGATCATACACAGAACAATCCTACTGAAACATCCATCATATCGACAAATGACAACAATGATACTATACAGAGCAGCCAAAATGAACATGAAAGTGAAGGGAACAACAACACAAGTTCAACAAGGGCCACTAGTGAATGTCAACCACAACAATAAGAAGCACTGACTGGACATCCAATGTTCACTAGATCGAAAAGTGGGATATATAAGCCAAAGGTGTACAATGTATCGTTGATTGAAACTGAACCAATCAACTACATTCAAGCTGCAAAAGAAGAAAAATGGAGGAATGCAATGGATGTTGAATACGAAGCTTTAAGGAAGAATAAAACATGGAGCTTGGTTACACCACCTGCCCATCAGAACATCATAGGATGTAGGTGGACTTACAAAATTAAGAGGAAAGCTGATGGGACAATAGAAAAGTATAAAGCCAGGCTCGTCGCAAAAGGGTATGCTCAACAGTTTGGGTTTGACTTCAACGAGACTTTCTCACCAGTTATAAAACCCACTACCATAAGAGTTATATTGACTATTGCCTTACGCAAAAAAATGGATGATCAAACAACTTGACGTTAACAATGCTTTTTTAAACGGTGAACTAACTGAAGAGGTCTATATGCATCAACTAGAAGGATACGAGGTCTATGATGGTCAAAGACAACTTGTATATAAGTTACACAAAGCCATATACGGTCTGAAGCAGGCTTCAAGAGGTTGGTACGAAAAGTTAAAACAAACTTTATCAAAAATTGGCTTCAGTCAAGCGAAATCAGATAACTCACTATACATGGAGAAAGATAATCAAAGTATCACCTACGTCATAGTGTACGTAGACGACATGCTGGTAATTGGGGATAATCATCAAGAAATTAACAGAATCATACAAGTTCTTGACTACAGTTTTGCTATCAAGGATCTAGGTGAAGTAAACTATTTTCTGGGAATTCAGATGAGTAGACGTGGTGAAAATGAACTGTTCTTATCTCAGCAGGATTATACAAGTGAAATTCTACAAAAGACCAACATGCATCATGCAAAATCACCGCCAACACCAATGACTGCTAGTTCAAGGCTTTCAAAAACAAAAGGGGAAGCAATCAGTAACACAACACAATATAGAAGTGTAATTGGTGCATTACAATTCGCTACAATAACAAGACCGGACATATGCTATAGCGTAAATAAACTCAGTCAATACATGCAGAATCCCTTGTCGGAACATTGGGTGGCGGTGAAAAGATTACTTAGGTATTTACAAGGCATAAAACATTATGGATTAACTATAAAGGCAGATAAAGAGCTACACTTACAAGGCTTTAGCGACACTGATTGGGCAAACGAAATCGATGACAGAAGATCAGTATCAGGCTATTGCGTTTTCCTGGGCACGAATCTCATATCATGGTGCACTAAGCAATCCACCACCTCGCGATCAAGCACTGAGGCAGAGTACAGGGCTCTAGCGACCACGGCTGCAGAAATCTCGTGGATCGAGTACCTTCTACGCGAATTAGGGCTTAATTCCAGAAGAACTCCAACTATTTGGTGTGACAATAGAAGCACGGTTTCTTTATCCCTCAGTCCAATCCAACACTCATGAACGAAGCATTTGGAAATTGATTTGCACTTCGTTCGTGAGAGAACTCAAGCCGGTAGATTAACAGTGTGCCATATTCCGGTCTATTATCAAAAGGCGGATGCACTAACGAAACCACTTTCCACGAAGAACTTTATCAGGCTAAGAGAAGAGCTGAGAATGGATGACGGCAGCAGAATAAAGGAGACAAGAAAACCCTAGATATGTTTGACGGAGGCTAATATCTGCGTTCACACTTGTCAACAGTTTATCTCATCACAACAATTTGGACATAACGGCTAATTATCATTTTAGGACATTGCATTATTTCCCACAACAATTTAGTCATAACGGCTAATTGTCATTTTAGGACACTGCCTTATTTCCTACAGCAATTTAGTCATAACGGCTAATTGTTATTTTAGGACATTGCCTCTTTTACATATGTTAACGTTACATTATTTCTTCTGTATATATCAGCACTATTTTCATTAGTCGATGTACAAAATATTACTCTCTCAATCAATAATACAACAATACAATCAATAATACAAAAATGAGTCACTCCTTAATCAATTTTGGAGTGTGAATAATAATGCCCTTTAGTATATCAAAAAGATGTTGTTAATTTTTAAAAATTTATTCTAATGTTATTGATGGTACAAGTATAATTGCAAATGTGCCAGTTATAGAGATGCAACAATATATTGGACTTAAAAGGGGGGTGGCTATGCAAAAATATTATGTCTATAGGCATTTGATTTAATTTTTATGTTTCTAAGAAAGACAAAGTGGAAACAAAATGCATACGATGCTAAAGTTTCTTGTTAAATTAGAAACAATATATATTTGAATTAATCTAATTCTTAAATAGGACAATATTATTTTGTATATTCAGAGTATTCGTTAAAGAAAGAAATAGTCTTACATAACAAACTGACCTATGACATAAGTTTTCAATAATATTTGTAACTGCTAGGATGATTATTTGTAGTTTCATACTATGATACAATAAAGAAGATTTTAATTTGAGACATTTGATATGAATCCTGATCTAAAATCAGAAGAATTTCTACAAGAATACTATAATGTTCAATGTTCAAAACAATCATGAACCAATTAAAAACACAACAATTTCATGAAAAACGTTCGAAAAAACAAATGAAATGAACTAATCGTTGTTATGCCATGCTAGAAATTTGTATTTTGTAACTACATTTGAACCAATCGTTCATTAATATATTGATCGTTAGAGGGGCGAGTAATTATCCGATATTCGTCTGTACCCATGGATGAGGATATCGAATATCCAAAAACGATTTCGAATGCGGATAGAGATATGACACTATCTGCATACGAAAGTATCCGTTGACAATCCTAGTCTCAACACGCCCCCACATCCTGAGCCTAACACATGAATGTTATTGGATGACGTAGATAAGTGTGACAGTTATGTGCACACAAATTAAACCTTGCTCTGATACCATGTTAGAATTTAGATTTCTTTGGCTAAAAGTCTTATCTTTTCATTCATTAGTTGAAGCCATTTATATACAATACAAATCACATAAATACGGAAATTGCAAATTACATCCCTAAACTTGATTTTGTCAACAAATCACGTAAATAGGGAAACTACAACTTACATTCCTAAACTTGGTTTTATCAACAAATCACATAAATAGGAAAACTACAAATTATATCCCTAAACTTCATTGATTTCCTAATCATTTCTAGCTCACCATATCACATAATATCCGTTATTTCGTAATACCCCCCCTCAAGTTAGAGCATGAAAATCATAGATGCTCAACTTGCCTCCTAGAGCTTTTTTTCCAAAAAGAAAATTTTCCATTGTCTAGTTTTCGTTATCCTCCAAAGCATGAATTTCCTTCTGCATAACACTATGCCACCCTGCATCTTTCGCAGTCTCCTTAAAAGACTGTAGTTTTGCTCCTGCTGTTACCGCAGAGGGAGATTGTAAAGAGGAATCAAGTGAAACAAGGATTGGACTTTTTTTGATCACTGTATGAGTCACAAAATCACAAAATTTTACTGAGGGATATTTTACATGTAGTCCACGACCCAAATTATCATCCAAATCTGCATCATTATATGAATCCACCATATCCACTTCCCTACTTTAGCCAAAGCCAGGTCTGGTTGTGCCTCAGCCAGAACAGGGGAAACTTTCGACTTCATGTTCTTATCATCAACATAGTCTATTGCATCAATAGTACTCCTATCCATATGCATCTCAGGTAAAGCGCTTACAATTTTAGGTTCAGTATCCAAATATAGGAAAATATTTTAGTAAAATTTAACATCACGAGTGACAAAGAATTTCTTAGATTCTAAGTCAAATAAGTTACATCCCTTTTTACCAAACGGATACCCTTCAAAAACACATTTACGACTCCTACTAGCGAATCTGTCACCCTTAGCCTATTGGTTATAAGCAAAACATAGACAACCAAAAACCAATTCTCTTAAGTATGGTGGATGATCAAACAAAATCTCATATGGTGTCTTTTTGTGAAGAACATTAGAAGGAGTATGATTAATAACCTGAGCAGCAGCTAAAACACATCCCCCCCAAAAGAAATAGGCAAACCACCTTGAAATCTTAAAGCTCTTGCAACACTCAAAATATGTTTATGTTTTCTTTTCACTCTCCCATTTTGTTGAGGAGTACCCATACAAGTAGTTTGAAAAAAAAATCCCATTTACAAAAAAATAATCTTTCAAACGATTAAATTTTGTTCCATTATCACTATGAACATTTTTCAATTTTTGAGAAAACTGAAGATCAATCATAGCAATAAATGATGTAAACATCTCAAAAACTTTAGTTTTATCAACCAACAAATAGACCCACACAGCACCGGAAAAATCATCCACTATTGTAAAAAAATAATGATCACCACAAGAAGAAGGTTCAACATACATACCCCATAAATCACAATGTACTAACTAAAAAATACGAGCCGTTTTATTTTCACTCAAAGGTAAACTTTCCCTAGGTTGCTTATCATGATGGCATATTTCACATGCTTTATTCAAATTATCTTTAGAATCAAAAGAAAAAGGGAGCCACTTCACCACTTTTTCCAAAAGATGACCCAAACTATTATGCCATAATTTCAATGAAGACATGCTTGCAATGGTAAGAGCTTGAATTTGTGTCCCTTCACGCAAGTAGTAAAGTCCCTCCCATCTTTCACCCGTTCCAATCACCTCCCTCGTCAGTTAGCCCATTTAAACAATTAGGAGGTGAATGAAAAGCACCAAAAACAACCCGGATAAGAGTCTGCCACTGTTCTGTGGTGAAGCCTGGGAGAGGCATCGATCCAGAGACATCTGACATAGCCGATGTAGAATGAGCAGAGGTCGCAGTATTGACTTTCACAGTACTATGCCCACGTCCAACAGATGACAAGACCCCCTCATTACATTGTTTCCATGCAGACTACCCTTGTTTTATTCTTTTTTTCTCCATATTTCTCAATGTATCAATCAGAAACCCCATGAATATCGAAGCATGTGGTCACATCTTGACCTGATTTATGGCAATATGTGCAGTTCAAAGCAACTTTCTCTGCCTTGTCAAGGCGTGGTTTTGGTCAAGTCTCCATGCGCACAACAAAACTAGCAACCTCAGGCTTCTTCTCCTTTATGTGTGTAATCCGTCTAACGTTTTCTTCTTATGCAACCTGTTGGAAAGCACGATTTAGGGATGGTAGCGGGTCTAGTGATAATATGGTAGATCGCAATTAGGCATAATTCTCAGTGCATACACCAAGCAAAAATTGATGAAGTCGATCATTCTCCCTTCGTTTCTCATGTTGCTTCCCAACATCACACGTGCAATTGCCACACTTGCATGTAATAAATGGTTCATGCTCGTCTAATTCATCCCACAGTACACTCAGTTTGTTAAATAAGCTGAAACCAACATTATTTTAGACTGCTCACATTTATTGATGTCAGATTTAAGTTGGCGTACACGTGGACCATTAACAGCCGGAAATCTTTCAAGTAAATCATCCCATAAGTTTTTAGCATTGTCATAATTTGAAAGCATAGATTTTACCTTCGGATCGATCGTATTCATGAGCCATGTAACAAGCATATAATGAATTGTGTACCAATTATCCTTGGTACAAGGAGGGTTGATATCTGCAATTGACTCATCGAGAAAGCCAAATTATCTCTGAGATGGGAGTGAAACGCGAATCACATGAGACCAACCATCAAAATTATCTAATTTTAATCTTGTAGAGGTTATAAAATCACTTGGTCTAACTTGTGGTCCAAGGTAGAAGGGAGAGTTTGGTTCGGCTTTTGATGGCGATGGAGTTATTTCACCAGTCATGGATGAAATTTTAGAAAAAAAATTTAGTGTTTACCTGAATCTGATACCTTTTTAGAGAACCCCAAATTATCATAAAACCAATTGGCAATGTGAAGGGTGGACTCTTAATATTATACAGAATTTATTTTATAAATTCCCCGATGTGGGACTTGTCTCAACAAATTATTAATGTCGCATTTTGAATGTTGTTTCATAATACATGAACACATTATTCTTTCATTAACTATTCTCCTTCATGCCAAATTCATTAGCAAACACACCTATAAATTCGTACAGCCTAATTCCTCTATCCATTTTCTTATTTGTTTATTTCTTCTTTCCTATTTTTCCTAAAAATCAAAATTGTTGCTCAAATAATAATTGCATTTTCTAACCAAAATTCCATTTTATTGACCTGTTCTGACAAACTCGTAGCATCAAATATTTTTATCATTAATATAGGTCAAATGTTATTTCTTTATTCACCAAAGAACTTCTCTCTTCATTTACGTACATGAAATCAACAATAATACTAAGTTTTTTGCAACAACTCATATGAAAAGCATCTGGTTCACTTATAATAACATTACTTTTCACTCACACATCATATGCATATATTATCTGAATGGAGTAAATAAGCTTCCAAATTCCAACCTAGGTTTTTAATAAGAGAAAGATGTTTCGTTAGTGTTTGATACACTCGACGCGCATGACCAAATTTCCTCTTCTACTAATGCTTTCCATGTCAACTAGTGTGCAACTCGCACATTGCACTGATGATAATACTATTAAAATTAATATTTATTATTTTAATATTAGAATGAGAACCTTGTTACGTAATATATGATAAATTTTGATGTGAAATACAAATAATATTAATTAAAATTATTACTATCATTTTTGTGTAATTTATGCTCTATAGTTTACATAAACAATATGGGTGTGTGTATTTCAAGGAAATTAATGTAAATTAGAAATTTATTCAATGAATTAACAAATACTTTTTAATAAAATTTGATTAAATAAGTTAAATGTAAAATTAAAATTAAAATTTAACTGTACGGTATAACAAGGAATTGAAAAGAAATTTGCAAAAAAGTAGTATTGTGGAATTATTGACGTTAAAAAAGACTTTTATTATCTAATATATGGTAAATTCTTAATATAAATGAATCATAATTGATTTACTAATTAACTTTATCATCATTGCTAATATACATAATTTATGTTATGTGATTTATACATCTTTATAGTTGCACTGAAAACCACTATTTTTTAATATGAATACATACAGTAAAATTACTTATATTTTTTAGAGCTAATAGAAAAATGTTGTAACAACCCGGAATTTCTGAATCAATTTAAAATTTTAATTTTAGCTATTTTAATAGATTTTAAGAATTTAAAATGATTTATTTTGAGAATTAACGATTTAAAATTTATTCAAATCGAAGTAAGAACGTATAAATTTAGAATTTAATTAAAATGAGCATGAAATGGCGCGGTAGTTTGAAAATTCGATTTTAAATTTCAAATGAATGTATAGAATTCAAAATAATTCGGATTTCACTAAAACGAGAAACATTGGAATATTTAAACTGTAATTTTCTAATGAATGTGAGGAACTAAGATTTCACTTTATAAATTGTAATTTAGGATAAGATTAAAAATTTAGAATAGTCGCTATGGAATTTATATATATTTAATATAATATATAGTCCTTAAAAATAGCCATTTTGCAAACGAACTTCGTTTTCGACGAAACCACTTTTGTAGGATCCAGAATGTCAAATTATTGTTAGGTTTCAAATTTCATAATTTTTGGAATTAATATGTGAGCGCAATAAATTTAAACGTGTTTTGTAATTTTAGTTTAAATTTAGTCGACTAGAAAATTGCCATTTTTCAAACAGTCTCCATGTTCGACGAAACTAATTTTTATAGGACCGTATCATCAAAACATAATTGGATTTCAAAATTCATAAATTTTGGAACCAGTATGTGGCCCCAGTAAATTAAAATGTACGTTGGAATTCAATATTGACCATTATATTAATTTATATTTTAATTTTCATAAAACCTGATCAAAACAGTAGAATTGGCTGACGAAACATATTCCATTATGTCCGAAATGGGGGTATTTAGCTAGAAATGACAGTCTTTGGGATTCGTTTGGAGTTTGTATGTAAAACTTAACTTTTTGGGAAACAAATAATTAAAATATAAATATGGACCAATAGGAAAATTCCAAAACCCTAATTCATTTCCGAAAAACCCGTCGCCGTTCAAAAGTGATCAAGGGCCAAAACCGTTCGATCCTTCTCCTCAAATATTCTTCCCATCCACACGGTAAAATTTAATACTCCAAAAACGAAAATCGAAGAGCTTCCCTTGCTCTTCAAATCCGTACACGCATGGAGGATTATCGTTGAGTATATTGTGTGAATTTTTGGATTAAACTGCTTCTGTTCGAGCTCGATTTCCGAGCACTAGGGGGTGTCGAGTTTGCTGGTGCTCACGACGGAGGTCGGCGATGTGAAGGCGAAGGGGGTGGCGACTACGGATCGGCGGTGCGAGGTGTATGGTGGCGGCGCTTGGCGGTGGAAGGTTTTGAGAGAGGTCGGCCTGTGTTTTGAACGATGAAAGAGAAGTAATTAAAATATTAATTATTAATTAATTAAGTAATTAATGTTAGTAATATCATATCTTTGTCATACGAGGTCGGAATCGGACGATTTCAGTTGCGTTGCGCTCGTATCAGCGAGCACTACAACGTGGACTTGATCAGAATGGAAATTGAGCAAGTTGGATTTTTGGCTAAATTAAATGCTTGTTTAATTTAGTTCAAAAATTAAAAATCATTAATTAAAGATTGACGAGTGGAAACTAAAGTGAGAACTCCTTCTCACTCAATATTTTATCATGTAGTTATTTTTGGAGTTCAACACACGAACTCACACAAATCATTTGAATTGAAAGCGATGTATGGATATTAGCGACACTCGCATTTTATACTCCACGGATGGCCACTTGTGATGCCATAAATGGCATTGGATAGTTGAGTATTCATTTATATGGATGATTTGGTGATTTGTGTATTGTGATTGTGATGATTAACATATTTTTTTTCTAATATTGTTGTGGAAGTTGAAATTAAATTATAAATATTCATTTATAATTTAAACAGTGAAATTTGGTTAAATAAAAAAAATAATTCAAACCGAATTAGAATTGGTTAAATTTATTAATCAATGATTTATTTAAATAGACTGTTGTTTGAGAACCCCACACGGGTATTAGGATGATATTTGACATACACTAATCACAATATTTAGTTGAATGTCGATCGATTGATTGACAAACTGTTGTAAGCGTTATTTATTTATTTTAATGCTTATACAGTTATAGAATGTACTCTGGATGATGTTTGAATGTTTAATGATTATTTATCATTATTGTTGAGTACAAGCGATGTATGAAATCCATATAACTGAAATTATATGGAAATTGATTGAGTCGCATTTCGATTTAGAATAAGAACGAATATTTTAAAATAATATTCAGTGAAGAATTAAAATATGATTTTGATGGGATTTTGGATGGACATGAAAATGTTGAAATGTGAAGCCGAGTTAAGTAGTTAAACGCTATTTTAACTCGAACGGATTTTATATCAATTTTATTCAGTTTATAATGAATACGAAACTTAAATGGATTTCAAAATCAGACATTTTGAAAATCTTATCATTTTAATATTATAATGATATAGAACATTCAATTTTGATTTAAAATTGAAATGGAAATTGGAATCTTTTTTTTAAAACGAATTTATTAAATATGTTTTAAATGGAAATCGACGAAATATATTATATATATATTTGAATGGTTCGAATAGAACGCCCGCACAGCGACTGTTCGCGAATTTTAACCACTGACTTCAAATTGATGTAACGACATATCCGACCGTCGGATTCTCCTAAAACTGAAACCGTTGGGCTCGTATCGAAAAGATATTTCCAATTAATATAAAAGATTTAAATTTGAACGGTTGGACTTCAAATTATATCCAAATCAATTTTAGAAAATGTCGCTATGGATGCAGTTCGGTGGTCGTTATTGGAAATCGACTGTAAAGGCCCTTAATAAAATTATTAAAAATTTGGAAAATTGTGTAAAATCATAATAAATGATTTGGAAAGATTTTGGATGAAAAATTCCAAGACTTAAAAGATAAAAATATATTTTTATCGAAATGAACTAGTTATTAACTAGAATAATAATCCAATGTTTTTTTTGAATAATAAATTGGATTAAGAAATAGGTTTTGAAATAATTAGAGTTTTCCAACGAACAAATTGGAATGGATTTAAATGGAAATAATCTTCGGAATATTTCGATATTGGATTCCATGATTATACGAATATGGTTGAGGAATTTGGAAGATATATATATACATCGATATTCCCAAGACGATATTTGTTGGATTCAGAATTTGATATTGAACATAAGGCAATATAATTTCTATTTAGAGTCTTGTATTTAATATCAAATTGAATTTGGGTTTGTCTTGAATGGTGTCTTAAATAACATTGTTATTAAACCTAGTTGAGAAAGGAATAAACCTTTTAATTAAGATTAATGAAGTTTTCCAATTATATTTATTAATCGGAATCAAATAGGAAATGATTTTGGGTTCGTTGTAAACGATGTTTTTAAACGACATTTGTTCTTCAGCCCAATTAACATTGAAGATGTGATTTGGAATTTATAAATCTTTTTATTAAGATTTAATGGAAATTTTCCAAAGTAAAGTTTTCCTATTTAACACATTAAATTGGAATTGAATGGAATTCGATTTAATAATAATCGAGATGAGCTTCTGGGAATGAAGGCCGTTACTATATATGGAATTTAAATGGCTTTGCCATTATTCCATTTATATTATTAGTCTGATACAAAAATTTATATCAATTATACATTGATATGTTTTCCCATAGATTCCATATTTAATGGAAGTTGATTTGGGTTTATCGTTAACTGTGTTTTAAATAACATTGATTCTTTAACCCAGTTAAAGACAAGATTAATTTCTTAAAGTTGAATGATCATAAAGTAATGATTTTTGAGATTAAAACTGGACTAGAGTTTTAATGAATCTTTAGTTAGATTGGAATGAGAATGAGATAATTAAATTTATCATTCATGAAATGATCAAGATTTGAGTACCACCAGCTTTACTCCAGGCGATAGTTAAATCTTAAATTAGATTTTGTACGTGAAATGGTAATTAATTTTACCGATAACACAGTGGGTGTTAGATATGGAGTACTACCATTTTTGCTCCATGGGATGAATAGGTTGCGATTGGAAAAAAATAAATAATTACTTTGGCAAGGCTCGATAATCCAGACTAGGTTTATAAACCTTAATTTGGCTTAGAATTGTTAAAGGATAAAATAAAACCTTTTGAAATTGATATCCAAAGGAAGATTAAAGAATAAGTTTAAAAGTATTTGTCTTTGATAAAATTAATGGGAACCTTTCCCCTAAGATGTGAATATTTGAATAAAAGAATATTTTGAATTGGAATGAGGGGTATGATGTGTTTTAATAGCACTTGATTATTGATTATAAAATACACGAGGTATTCGGAAAGACCAACTTTATCCCATTCTGAATAACTCACATGATGACCAAAGGTCGACGATGAAGACGGTGGTCGAAGACCAGAGATCTTCACATCGTATGGATGACTACTGATGTCTTGATTGGGCTGTACACCCAAGACAAGGTAATAAGTGGTTATCGTCCAGACGTACTTGGAGATCGAATGGATATGCGAGGTCCTCTCTCATATATTTGACATAGGGGATGAGGAATAAGGCGCCACTGGTTTCGTTCAGACCCAGAATGGACTTGTAAATGGATGTGTGTGTCTGACATTGGATTTCATTCTGTGTTGATTGATTTCTATTAAATATATATATGTTTGGTGGCGGAGAATTTTGCTCTTGCTTAACACCCTTCTCTTAGACATCAGTTGTATGGCATGAATTATCAATGTGGCATGCAAAGATGCAAATGATCAAGGCTTTTGTTGAAAAGCAGAATCTTGCGGTTGATGATCAAAGCATGGCTTTGAATAGCATAGCTTTGTGTATAGTATTAATTTGCGAGCCTCACACCCGGTTTGAGTCAAAAACGGGATAGTGACTACAGGGAGTGCACGACATTTCTTTCTAGCTAGAAGTGGTGTCATGGTATGGAGCCCAGACATGTTTAGTTATGTGGATGATGGTTTACAAGGTGCCTCGGATATTGATTCGCTACTTGGTTAGAGATAGGTCTGATAGGACCGGGAAACGTGTGTTTAGGAATAAATAATCCCCAAAAGTAAGGGAGGATCGACCCTAAAGATCCAAGGGTTGCCCGTAGGTGTGATCTTGAGGCATTTGCTAGAGTGTCTCGAATCGTTGAGGAGCCATCCCTTTCCTCGACTCATAGATGGAATCCAATTTCCAATACGTGACTTTCCAGTTTTAGTTGTAAACCTATATGGTAGCATGGTGGCATGGGACGCTCATGTCGTCTAGGATTGGTATATTTATATTTGAAGTTGTTTTGACATTAGGCACTTATAGTAATATCAAAATGATTTGTTTTAAACGTACCAAGCATGTTTGGCTATTATAAGGTAAAACTCTATCCTTCGGCTTGCTTGCATTATGTGATGGGATCTGAGTCTTATAATAGCTTCATTTTTCAAAAAGCATTGTGTTATTTTTAAATTGTTTATTTTAGAGTATTCATGGGAGTAAACCCGTTCCGTGACATGCGGCGTGGTCCCATGATTTAGTTTATTTTAAACGAAAAATTCAATAACTGTTTTAGTTCTTTCACCAGTCCCATGACTGACTCGGAGTTTATTGTTTTCACCTAAACTCGGGGTGCCCATATTTTCCATACGGGCAGCTAGTAGTTTTGGTTTCATATATATTTCTTTTCATAAGATCCTGGATTACAGATGGAGCTATATTCAGAATGCTTTGTATCCGTGTATCTCTTTCAGTTGTGGTAGTTGATGTTTTCTGCTGTACTTGTGACCATGTATTTAAATGTAATTTAAATCTCTGATATTTATTTTTCCGCTATATATTATTTATTTGATCTTTGATATCTTGTAATCTGATGTAATTGTTGTAATAGCAATGAAATGTTCTATTGTTTGTGTTCTTGCGTGTTGTGTTCTCAAAGCAATCCGGGCTCCTCCGTCTTTTCAGGGATCAGGGAAGTCTGGGTCGCTTCATTTTAGTATCAGAGCTTTGGTTTACAAAGCTCGAGAACAAGACACATTAGAACTGAACAAAAGAATTTATCGGAGATATGACTAGTAACATCCTATAAGAATGACTCATTAGAGATAGGATTTGTAGTACCCTAGAATGAGTTTGAAGAGTATTATTTATAAAAACAATTCTAATTTTGAAAATTATATCTCATTATACGTATTTTAGTATTTTATTCTATATTGATTTTGGACTATCGGGTATATGAAGATTTTGAATATACGCATAATAAACGTATATCCGAAGTCTCAATATGCTGGATAGATATAGAATCACACTCTAGTTACCCGGAGATGATTTAGTTGGTTGTTGCAGCATCATCAGTATTTATGTTTGAGTTTCGAAAGTGGGATATCTATATATTTCCAATTGACTGGTTTGAGAACCAAAACCTTTGTTAGAATTTATTGTTTGTGATTTAGTCTTGAAATAGATTTTTGAATATATATAAAAGATACATGTCTAAAAAGCTAATTAATCAATTAATTGCTGGTTGTGTTGTGTGATAACTAATTTAACTAATAAAAATATTGGATTGATAAAACCAATAAGAGAATGAATGATAAATAAAACCAAACCAAATATAATATAGAGCTGAATAGAAAATTTAGTTCGAATTGGATTTATATATTAGATATATATGTACATATATATATACATGTTGAGCAGGTTATGGATGAGTAGAGAAATATATTGCGTGCCTGACAAACAGGTGCACCTTAATGAGTTGGTTGCGAAATTTTATTTATTATAAACTACTATGAATGAATTTGGATGCGCTGTGATGGTTGTTTAGTGTGAGATTAAATACATACGGCATAAGATAACAACAAATAAATTATGAACTACACCGCACGACATACTACATGAAGACAACATATCATATCATATTCCATATAAGCATTTGGTGCTTATATGATGAGGTTTGGATTACCATACGAGCGAGACGCTTGTATGGCGATACTGAATTACAGGTTGAACAAAAGACCGACTATGGACTTAATAAATATATAAAGGTGCTTGGGGTAGGATTTAATAAAAACCCTACACAGGTTTGGAGATGACAAAAATTCACATCTCTCTTGTTTCTAATTAAGGCACATGGATTATTTTATTTCCAACACTGGGGCAAGGTATGAGATTTCGACTTTTTACACGTCTCCCTTGGGCATAGATAGCTCACAAATGTTGTGTATGCTTTTTATTGATTTATTGGGTGCCTAATACGGGCCAATTAATTTTTCAAACCCTCCTCGTACAAAGGAGGTTATGGCGAAAATTTTCGAAAATTGAGGGCGTTAGCCTAATTTTTTAGAAATTAGAAAGTTCTTAGAAACTGAAAAGTTGAAGAACTCAAGCTAGAAAGAAAGTTGAGTTGGTTGGTTAAACAACTTTCAGCTCCATTCCTTTTCGAGGACGAAAAGATTTTAAGTGAGGGAGATTGTAACAACTCAGAATTTTTAAATCAATTTAAAATTTTAACTCTAGCTATTTTAATGGATTTCAAGAATTTATAATGATTTATTTTGAGAATTAATGATTAAAAATCTATTAAAATCGAAGTAAGAATGTATAAATTTAGAATTTAATTAAAACGAGCCTGAAATGGCGCAGTAGTTTGAAAATTCGATTTTAAATTTCAAATGAATGTATAGAATTCAAAATAAATCGGATTACAGTAAAATGAGCAACGTTGGAATATTTTGAACTGTAATTTTCTAATGAATGTGAGGAACCGAGATTTCACTTTATAAATTGTAAGTTATGACCAGATTAAAATTTAGAATAGTCGCTATGGAATATATATATATTTAATATAATATATAGCCTTTAAAAATAGCCATTTTGCAAACGACCTCTGTTTTCGACGAAACCACTTTTATGGGATCCGAAATGTCAAAATATAGTTGGATTTCAAAATTCATAATTTTTGGAGTCAGTATGTGGCCCCAGTAAATTAAAATATACGTTGGAATTCAATATTGACCGTAATATTAATTTATATTTTAATTTTGATAAAAACTGATCAAAAAATAGAATTGGCTTATGAAACATGTCACAATGTGTCCAGAATGAGGGTATTTAGCTAGGAACGACAATCGTTGGGATTCTTTTGGAGTTCGGATGTAAAATCTAATATTTTGGAAAATAAATAGTTAAAATATAAATATGGACCTATAGAAAAATTCCAAAACCCTAATTCATTTCCAAAAAACCGGCCGCCGTTTAGAAGCAATCAAGATCCAAAACCGTTCGATCCTTCTCCTCAATTTTTCTCCCGATCCACACAGTATAATTCAATACTCCAAAAATGAAAATCGAAGAGCTTCCATTGCTCTTCAAATCCGTACTTGCATGGAGAATTATCGTTGAGTATATTTTGTTAATTTTTGGCTCAAACTACTTCTGTTCGAGCTCGATTTCCGAGCTCCAGGGGGCGTCGAGTTTGCTGGTGCTCACTGCGGAGGTCGGCGACGTGAAGGCGAAAGGGGTGGCGACTTCGGATTAGCGGCACGAGGTGTCTGGTGGCGGCACTTGGTGGTGGAAGGTTTTGAGAGAGGTCATCCTGTGTTTTGAATGATGAAAGAGATGTAATTAAAATATTAATTATTAATTAATTATTTAATTAAATAATTAATGTTCGTAATATCATATCTTTGTCATACGAGGTCGAAATTGGACGATTCTAGTTGCGTTGCGCTCGTATCAGTGAGCGCTACAACATGCAGCTGACCAGAATAATAAATGGAGCAAGTTGAATTTTTGGCTAAATTAAACGCTCGTTTAATTTAGTTCAAAAACTAAAAATCATCAATTAAAGACTAACGTAGTGGAAACCAAAGTGAGAACTCCTTCTCACTCAATATTTTATCATGCAGTTATTTTTGGAGTTCAACACACAAACTCACACAAATCATTTGAATTGAAAGTGATGTATGGAAATTAGAGACATTCGCATTTCATATTCCGCGGATGGCCACTTGTGGCGCCGTAAATGGCATTGGATAGTGGAGTATTTATTTATATGGATGATTTGGTATTTTTGTAATGTGATTGTGATGATTGACATATTAAAATAATGTTAATATTATTGTGGTAGTTGAAATTAAATTATAAATATCCATTTATAATTTAAACAGTGAAAATTGGTTAAATAAAAATAATAATTCAAACCGAATTTGAATTGGTTAAATTTGTTAACCTATGATTTATTTAAATAGACTGTTGTTGTTTGAGTACCCAACACGGGTATTGGGATGATATTAGACATACACTAATACCAATATTTAGTTGTATGTCGATCGATTGATTGTCATACTATTGTAAGCGTTATTTATTTATTTATTTATTTATTTTAATGCTTATACAGTTATAGAATGCAGTCTGGTTGATGTTTGAATGTTTAATGATTATTTGTCATTATTGCTGAATATATGCGATGTATGAAATCCATATAACTAAAATTATAAGGTAATTGATTGAGTCGCATTCCGATTCAGAATATGAATGAATATTTTAAAATAATGTTCAGTGAAGAATTAAAATATGATTTTGATGTCCGGTTTTGGATGGATACGAAAATATTGAAATGTAAAGCCGAGTTAAGTAGTTAAATGCCATTTTTACTCGAATAGATTTTATATCGATTTTATTCATTTTATAATGAATACGAAAAGGAAATGGATTTCAAAATCAGATATTTTGAATATATTATCACTTTAATATTATAATGATATAGAACATTCAATTTTGATCAAAAACTGAAATGGAAGTTGGAATCGTTTTTTTAAAACGAATTTATTAAATACGTTTTAAATGGAAATCGATGAAATATATTATATATATATATTTGAATGGTTTGAATAGAACGCGCTGCACAACGACCGTTTGCGAATTTCAACCGTTGACTTCAAATTGATGTAACGGTAGATCCGACCGTCGGATTCTCTTAAAATTGGAACTTTTGGGTTCGTATCGAAAAGATCTTTTCAATGAATATAAGAGATTTAAATTTGAACGGTTGGATTTCATATTATGTCCAAATCAATTTTCGAAAAGGTCGCTATGAGTGTAGTTTGGTGGCCGTTTTGGAAACCGACTATAAAGGCTTAATTAATTTATTAAAAATATGGAAAATTGCATAAAATCATAATAAATTATTTGGATTCAGAAATGGTTTTAAAATAATCAGGGTTTTCCAACAAATAAATTGGATTGGATTTGAATGGAAATAATTTTTGGAATAATTCGATATTGGATTGCGTGATTATACGGATATTGTTGAGGAATTTGGAAGACATATATATATATATATATCATTATTTCCAATACGATATTTGATGGCTTCAGAATTTGATATTGAATATAAGATGATATAATTTCTATTTAGAGCCTTGAGTTTATAGCAAATTGAATTGGGTTTGTCGCGAATGGTGTCTTAAATAACACTGTTCTTAAACCCATTGAGAAAGGAATAAATCTTTTAATTAAGATTAATGAAGTTTTCCGATTATACTTATTAATCAGAATTAAATGGAAAATGATTTTGGGTTCGTTGTGAATGATATTTTTAAATGACATTTGTTCTTTAGCCCAATTAACAGTGAAGATGTGATTTGGAATTTATAAATCTTTTTATTAAGATTTAATGGAAATTTTCCAAAGTAAAGTTTTCAAATTTAATACATTAAATTGAAATTGAATGGAATTCGATTTAATAATAATCGAGATAAGCTTCTGGGAATGAAGGCCGTTACTATATATGGAATTTAAAAGGCTTTACCGTTATTCCATTTATATAATTAGTCTGATACGGGAATTTATATCAATTTTATATTGATCTGTTTTCTCGAAGATTCCATATTTAATCGAACTTGATTTGGGTTTATCACGAACTATGTTTTAAATAACACTGATTCTTTAACCCGGTTAAAGACAAGATTAATTTCTTAAAGTTGAATGATCATAAAGTAATGATTTTTGAGATTAAAACTGAATAGAGTTTTAATGAGTTTTTAATTAGATTGGAATGAGAATGAGATAATTAAATTTATCGAATTCAAGAAATGATCGAGAATGGAGTACCACCAGTTTTACTCCAGGTGATAGTTAAATCTTTAATTAGATTTGAACGTGAAATGGTAATTAATTTTACCAATAACACAGTGGGTGTTATATATGGAGTACTACCAGTTTTGCTCCATGGGATGAATAGGTTGGGATTGGAAAAATAAATAAATAATTACTTCGGTAAGGCTCGATAATCCCGACTAGTTTTATAAACCTTGATTTGGCTTAGAATTGTTAAAGGATAAAATAAAATCTTTTGAAATTGATATCCAAAGGAAGATTAAAGAATAAGTTTAAAAGAATTTGTCTTTGATAAAATTAATGGGAACCTTTCCCCTAAGATGTGAATATTTTAATAAAAGAATATTCTGAATTGGAATGAGGCGTATGATGTGTTTTAATAGCACTTGATTATTGATTATAAAATACACAAGGTACTCGGAAAGACCGGGTTTATCCTATTCTGAATAACTGATACAAAGACTAAAGGCCGACGATGAAGACGGTGGTCGAAGACCAAAGATCTTCACATCGTATGGATGATTACTGATGTCTTGATTGGGCTGTCCCCCAAGACAAGGTAATAAGTGGTGATCGTCCCGACGTACTTGGAGATCGACTGGATATGCGAGGGCCTCTCTCCTATATTGGACATAAGGGATGAGGAATAAGGTGCCTCCGGTTTCGTTCAGACCCAGAATGGACTTGTAAATGGATGTGTGTCTGACATTGGATTTCATTCTTTTTTGATTGATTTCTATTAAATATATATCTGTTTGGTGGTGGAAAATTTATTCTCTTGCTTAACACTCTTCTCTGAGATGTACGAGCTTAGAGGTTATGTATTGATAAACATCAGTTGTATGGCATGAATTGTCAATGTGGCATACTAAGATGCAAATGATCAAGGCTTTTGTTGAAAAGCAAAGTCTTGTGGTTGATGATCAAAGAACAACTTTAAATAGCATAACTTTGTGTATAACATTAATTCGCGAGCCTCACACCCGGTATGAGTCAAAAACTGAATAGTGACTGCAGGGAGTGCATGACCTTTCTTTCTAGCTAGAAGTAGTGTCATGTATGGAGCCCAGACATTTTTACTTATGTGGATGATGGATTGCGAGGCGCCTCAGATATTGAGTCACTACTGGCTCATAGATAGGTCCAATAGGACCGGAAAAGGTATGTTTTAGAATAACTAATTCTCAAAAGTAAGGGAGGACCGACCCTGAAGATCCAAGGGTTGTCCATAGGTGTGATCCTGAGGCATTTGCTAGAGTGTATCGAGTCGGTGAGGAGCCATCCCTTGCCTTGACTCATAGATGGAATCCAATTTCCAATACGTGACTTTCCGGTTTTAGTTGTAAACCTATATGGCGGCAAGGATTTATACATTTATATTTGAAGTTGTTTTGACACTATGCGCTTATAATAATATCAAAATGATTTGTTTCAAACGTACCGAGCATGTTTGGCTATTATAAAGTAAAACTCTATCCTCCGGCTTATTTTGCATTTTGTGATGGGACCTAATTCCTATAATAGCTTCATTTTTCAAAAAGCATTGCATTGTTTTTAAATTGTTTATTTTAGAGTATTCATGGGAGTAAATCCGTTCCGTGACATGCAGCGTGGTCCCGTGATTTACTTTATTTTAAAAGAAAAGTTTATTATCTATTTAGTTCTCACACCAGTCTCATGACTCACTCGGAATTTATCGTTTTCACCTAAACTCTGGGTGCCCATATTTTCCACACGGGCAGCTAGTTGTTTTGGTTTCGCAGATATTTCTTTTCACAGGATCCTGGATTACGGCTGGGGCTATATTCGGAATGCTTTGTATCCGTGTATCTCTTTCTGTTGTGGTAGTTGATGTTTTCTGATGTACATTATGATCATGTATTTAAATGTAATTTAAATCTCTAATATTTATTTTTCCGCTGTATATTATTTATTTGAACTCTGATATCTTGTACTCTGATGTAATTGTTGTAATAGCAATGAAATGTTCTATTGTTTGTGTTCTGATGCGTTGTGTTCTAAAAGCAATCTGGGCTCTTTCGTCTTTTCAGGGATCGAGGAAGTCTGGGTCATTTCAAATGGATTAATAATTAGAATTTATGATTTTACGAGTAGTTTAAACATATGGATTGAAATATAAATAAAATGAAATAATTGAGGATGTTCAGTAAACAATTGTATGAATGTTAAAATGTAGGTATGTTTGAAGCTAAAATTATTTCCTTTAATTTGTGATAGATTTATTGAGATAGTGTATAGTATATAAAATTTGCTATTATTGTTTAAGTATACTATTTAAACTGTGTGAGTTGTTTGATTTTATACTTAAAAGATAAAATTAATTTTTCCTTCTTTGTTGATATGAAAATGGTACATATTTTAAAACACCATATTTAGCATTAATTAGATGAATTAACAATAATTTATTACTTGAATCCATTTACTTTAAAGATAAAATTAATTTTGCTTTCTTTGTTGATATAAACATGGTACATATTTTGAAACATCATATTTAGCATTAATTAGATGCATTAACAACAATTTATTAATTGAATTCATTTGTTAAAATTCAAAATCATATAATTAATTTAATCATGTTGACTGAAATGTACAATTTTAAGTGATATTCTGGAGTGTTTGGTAAATAACTAAATAACTATTGAATGTAGGCATTTAACAATAATATTACAATGCAATATAGGGTAAATATATTGATGTAAATGGGTTAAACTTCAAACTAGTGATTGTTATTTATGTATATGGTTTATGTTTTGTGATTGACGTGTTTATATATTTGAATTATTATTTTTCTCGTTTTGTTAATGTGAATATGGTTAACCTTGATGTGGTTTATTAGACAAATCAGTGAATAATATGGTTAACCTTGACGTGGTTTATCACTTAACGTGGAGCTACTTTGGTGCTCAGTGCAGATTCATCTTTTGAACAATTTCGCGACACTACCTGCTTGCTTGGTATGCAATATTTATTTTACCAAGTGTGCAATGGATTTTAGTTTGGTATCTCTTACTTTATGAGATAATGTGTAAAATCTACATACTCGGGCCTGGTATGGTCTTTTTTGGGTTGTTGTGGGGGGTTTTGTCAGTTTGAGTAATGCTGTTAGGCGTCTTATTTTGTGTAGATTTGAGTCATGATTTATGTTGGTTTTTGTTGAGTTTGGGGTTGGTTTTTTCCTGTGAGAATTGTTTGTTATGTACTTCTTGGTAGTTGTTTTAGGTGACGTCCTATTTGCCCCTGATTCATTCTCTTGGCAATATGTGAATCCTAGATCACAATCGCTAGGGATTGATTTGGTTACTGTTCGATGTCACCTGAATTAGCTTGCCTGGTTTGTGAAAGCACTGGCTTTAACAATGTCATCTTTTTTGTCATAGTAAGGTGTCAATATAGAGGATGTTCCTCATGCAAACCTTTGTGACTGAGGCTACACACGTTGTAGGGTGTTTGGTCATGTCATGCAAAGTCTGTGCTTGCAAATGTCAAATCTGGGTGTAGTGTCCTTGTTGCTGCTGCTTTTCCCTTGTCAGAAGATATGCAATTCAGCCAAGCCATCTCATGCTTACCCTATTCCTTGTGCAACTTGGAGAAGCTGTTATTTTGCACTTTGTACTTGTAACAACTGAGTTAAGTTTATTTTTGTAAGCCATGTAATTTTTATGTAATTCCATCTACTTTGTAGAATGCAATGCAACAATCTACTTCCTGTGTGGAGTAAGTCCGTCGACGTACCACATTAAACTCCGTACACGGTGGACGGTACACCTTAAAAACCGAACTAGCAGTCTAGCAATCTGCCGAACTTCTGTACTTATTGTAATTATTATTTGTAATAATAATAAGTGTTACAAATCACTATAAAAATCAGTCAGCTTTGCCAAAATAGTTAGTTAATGTTATTTAAAAAGTTTTAATATTATGTAATTAATTACAAAATATGCTACTATATGTAAATTATCAAAAAAGAATTGAGAGAAACTTAAAGATTATAAAAAATTTAAAAATGATTCTGGAGTCCCAAAAAACATATTTTTATCAGTTTTTAGTATTTAAAATGATTTTGTACAATTAAATTTATTTAAATTACATAAATTTTAGGTTTTGTAATTAATTTTAGTAATTAAATATAAAATGTTAGAAGCTAACTATTACTAAATAATTTTGCGAGCTTAAAAATGTCCATGCAAAATATAAGATGCTGAAAAAATGTAAAACAATGGGAGAGAATTAGTAAATAAGTGTAAAGTGATTACTAATTTAAAAATAAAATATGTAGAGATAATTAAAGACAAGAGAAAAAACTCCTAGAATTAATGAGAGAACTTAAGATTCTTATGTTTTATTATTATTTAATAGATTACCATCCAGTACCTGTGTCCCATATTCATTTTCCATACCCCTTGCCCATTTCGTTTAACAAAAAACATACCCTTACTTTGAGTCGTTCATGAAAATCTTGAATTAAACCAAAAATTCACGTAAGTACCCAAAAAAACCTTTAAATTATAGGACCTAAATTAACCCTAGAGGGGGGGGGGGGGAGGGGTGAATAGGGTTTATCGCAGATTTTCGCAGAGTAATTAAATAATAACAACACATATAATAATCAGAATAATGCGGAAAATAAATAACACACAGATATACCCAGCTTCGGCAAAACCCTGCCTACTGCTGCATTCACCAAGGTTTCTACTAGGAGTTAAAAAATATCTATGCTTACAATCCCCTGTAAACTCGCGACATTCTCTCCTAACTGTTCTTAACCCTACGCTCAAAACCCTGCACTGGTTTCTATCCCCGAAACCAGATTTCCCCGAATTACAAATCCTGTAATTCGTCTCCCTAGTTTTAGAGACAAACTAGAAAACTCTAAATCTTGATTACAATTTGAAACGAATAAAAACAAATTCGTTTAGACTTATTCAAAATCATTTTGTTATTTTTTGGAATCCAAACATGTTTAAATGAATTGTTTTTAAATGAGTTATTATTTCGTTTATGATTTAAAAACACTTTGAAATTATTTGATTTCAAAATTTCAACTCGGTCAATTTCAAAGCCATTTAAAGATTTTTAAAAATCGTTAGGATTTTTTTTCAACTGGATCAAATCCAAAACCAAGTCCCTTTTTATTCTGAACCAAAAATTGGTTTTTTAACAACATAGATTTCTCTCCTTTAGAAAATTTAGTCAAAGTTGACTCAAGTTGTTGAATTTTAAATTTATGATCGCTATTTTCTTTCGTTAAATTTGAACATCGATTAATAGCGATTTTCCTCTTTTCAACATCAGTTTGTTTCAAAACCAAATTTTCGTTTTCAAGTGCTTTGATTTTAGCATTGGACTTAGAAATTTCAATTTCAAATTGTTTTCGCTTTTCAAAATCAAGTTTTTCAGATTTTCTAAGCTTTTCAATCTCCTTCTCAAAATCACGATTATTGTTCTTCAAATTCACGTTTTCACTTTTAAGTAACTCAAAATCAGTTTTGAATTTCAAAAGATCATTACTTAGAAATTGACATTTTTTACATTCTGAAAACGGTGAATTCTTAACTTTTTCAAGTTTTCTTTCTAAACTATTATTTTCTTGAACTAGTTTTGACCTATCAGATTTCAATTTCTTAACTTTTAGTTCAAGAGAATCAACAATTTTTAGATCGTGACACATTAAAATTAATCTTTATAAGTAAAATTCGATACCTTGCTTGAATCCTCTTCACTACTTACTGAATCAGATTGAGCCATAAGACACAAGTTAGCCTGCTCTTCATCACTTTTACGAACTTCTTATCCTTCCTCGTCATCCCATGTAGCAGCAAAAGCCTTCTTCTTCTTCCTTCTAAACTTCTTCTTCTTTTCATTTTTAAGCTGTGGGAAATTTGGTTTGATATGTCCGGGTTTCTTGCAATTGTAGCAAAACACTTCATCGTTTGAACTTTCGGACTTGTTAGTTTTTGAATTTTTCTTTTGTGGTTTGTAATTTCCTTTGGCTCACTTTCTCAAAACCATGGTTAGATATTTAGCAGGATCTTCATCATCACTTTCAACAGTATTATTTAGAGCGATCATCTTTTTCTTTGATTCAGAATTCTTTCGTTCTTCTCTTGATTTTAACTCCATTTCGTAAGTAATCAGATTTCCGATCAACACTTCCATGCTTATTTTATTCAGAACTTTTGATTCTTGTATCGCCGTCACCTTAGCTTCAAAATTCATCGGTAGCACTCTCAATATTTTTCCGATCAATTCCACTTCGGTATAAGTTTTTCCAAGAGCTTTTGCATTGTAGACTAGTGATGAGAAGCACCCATACATCTCTTTTATATCTTCGTCTCTTTGCATAGAGAAATTTTCATATTCGTTGCTGAGTAAAGCAAGACGAGATTCCTTCACTTGAGATGTTCCTTCGTGTGTGACCTCCAACGTATGCCATATTTCCTCCGCAGTTTCACAATGAGAAATTCGATTAAATTCAGTTTTATCAAGAGCACAGATTAATGCATTCATCGCTTTGGCATTAGTTGAAAATATATTTTTTATCGTTAGCATCCCACCTATCTTTTGATTTAGTAATTTCAACAGCATTAATAATAACCGTGGGAGATCTATAACCCATTTCAATAATATCCCACACATCATAATCAACTGAACTCAAATAAATTTTCATTCTAGCTTTCCAATAAGCATAATCAGTTCCATTAAACATGGGTGGCCTAGCTATAGATTGACCCTCAGAAAAAGCGTTATTAGACAGATTCATGACTCTAGAGTTTAAAACAAAATAAAAAAATACCTGCTCTGATACCACTTGTAGGACCTAAATTAACCCTAGTGGGGGGTGGGGGGGTGAATAAGATTTATCACAGATTTTCACAGAGTAATTAAATAATAACAACACAAATAATAATCAGAATAAATGCGGAAAATAAATAACACACAGATATACCCAGCTTTGGCAAAACCCTGCCTACTGCTGCATTCCCCAAGGTTTCTACTAGGAGTTAAGAAAAATCTCTATGCTTACAATCCCCTGTAAACTCGCGACACTCACTCCTAACTGTTCTTAACCCTACGCTCAAAACCCTGTACTGGTTTCTATCCCCGAAACCAGATTTTCCTAAATTACAAACCCTGTAATTCGTCTCCCTAGTTTTAGAGACAAACTAGAAAATTCTAAATCTTGATTACAATTTGAAATGAATAAAAACAAACAATAAAAACCTTTAAAACAAATACAAAAATCCTAGTTTTAAATTATTTAAAACCCACTTTAATCCTTTTCCCTTTTAAATCTTGGCCGTCCCTTTTTTCTTTGGTTCACCCGATCACTTTGCTTCCTTTTAAAGAGATAAAAGAAATGGTGGCGGAAGAACAGATTTCTAGGGCTTCTTATGATTTCCCAAATCAAATCACGATGCTGGATAAATCAAAATTGAATTCTCTGATGCTCGAATCTCTGCGGCTAGCTGGTTCTTCGATTTGAGATGATTCTCTCTAGCTCTTTATCGAAAACAAAGTAAGTTCTTCTGAATTGATTATTCGATTTTATTCTTGAATGTTATGGGTTTGGTTTTCGATGGATGATAGTCAATGATGAATGGGTGTTTATATAGGATTATAAATCCTAAAAATTCTCTGATTTCGTATTATGATTTGGTCGTGGTATATACGGAAATATTGGGGCTTTTTGAAATCTTTTGGATTTGAAAACTTCAAACTGTTCTGGAATCATGTTGCGTGAGACTGTGTATCATTGAACTTGAGTTTTTTTGAATTAATCCCTTAACTCCTGGTACTTTGTGTTGGTCTTTGATATTGCATGATTTCTGGGATTTTAACTGAGTCATCCTTAAAAAAATCTCGTTGTAAAAAAGAATTCGTAAACCCAATTTTATGGAAACATTACGTGTGAAGTTATTGGCTATATTTTAGGATCTTGGCTTTGAAATTTCCATTGCTTTTGAAAAATTGTTTGAACATTTCCAATGTGATTTGGACCAATATTATTTCAAGTATTTTGCCTCCTTTGTATTGAACAACTTTACTGGTTTATTGAAAAACTGATATGAACAGATGTTGTACTCACTTTTGATCAAATACTTGAATCCTTATGCACTCTTGAGTCTCTTCTTGCTTTGTTTTACTAACATGTAAACATGGATTGGTTTGCTTGACCACTGTCTTAACAGTTGCCTCCATTTTAGTTTGTTTAAGACAGTTCCTCCCTGAACCTGTTAAGTTGTGTTCTATTTACATGCATGTTTTCATTTGGCTTTTTGACATTATGATCTGCACCTTATTTATGAACAATTCGTGTTATTTGCATACATCATGCAACCTGGCTGTTGTGACCTTATCCGTGGATGCTCCTATGAA
The DNA here is from genome assembly GCA_030737875.1 of Allium sativum. Taxonomy (NCBI): domain Eukaryota; kingdom Viridiplantae; phylum Streptophyta; class Magnoliopsida; order Asparagales; family Amaryllidaceae; genus Allium; species Allium sativum. Next base: position 187,047,322 of record CM060911.1, read on the forward strand.
CTCGACCAATTGGACTTGTAATTTTCTTTGTATACACCCATGCAAAAACTGGTTCTTTGCTACTCAGTTGAGACACATAATTTTTGGTACTTCTAATCATTTTTCACTTTTCCATATTGTTGACATGTTCATTTTCCTACTCATCACATCTGCAATGCTTTGCTGATTTTAATGCATCCATACATGCTTGCATGTACTCAGCTTGACTACTTGACCATCTGGTCTTCATTATATACGTATTGTTTTGAGCATCTTAACATTAACCATGCTGCATACTTGTTTTGTACATTTATTTGCTCAGTCCTGATCAATGTAAATGAGGCTGTGTATTTGACTATGTAAGCACAGAATTGTGTAGTTGCTACTGCATGTAGACTTGAGTCTGAAATCATCCCTTGTTGTGTGTATTGATCTGCCATGCAAATATTTGTAGAAGCTGAGCTGATTTGCCATATTTATTTGTCATGTTGATTTGCCATGTAAAATCACTTGTTTTAGAGTTAATCTCCAATGTTTGTCTACTCCTTTAGAACTGATCTGAAATCTGAACTTTAACTCGACCATTTCCATGATATGTTTGACCATTTGCAAACTGATTTGCATTGTGCACTGAGTTGAGTTGGTCCTCGCGGCTACTCCTCAGTTGCTCGCTGATTGGGGAGGCAGTGCACACGTGTATATTTATACACGTGTGTACATGCAGCCATCAGACAATTTTTCTTGTCCCTGCATATAAGACCAAGTCTAGAAAAATGATGAGAAACACACCGTAATTCTGAGGCAAATAAAATTTAGAAATAAATTTTTATTTTCTTGTGTTTAATTTTATTTTTGTTCCATTTTACTGCATGTGTGTTTTTGTGACAGGTATGGAGATGATTGAATTGGATTGGAGCACAAGAATACAAGTATACGTTTAAAAAAAATGTATGAGTCTGTATATGAGTGGACGAGTGTAACTGTAGTAAGGCAGTGAATGTATACAGAGTGATGGGAGTTGTAGTGAGGGACAGATGTATAGAATGATAAAATTGTACTGATATTTGTAATAAACAAATTTGATTGAAATAAAATATTATTTTATTGTGTTCAAACAAATTTGTCTATCGTATTTAATTTATTTACGAGTACAATGTCATGTGAAGTAATATCTGTGTATATACAATAGTGGAGTCTGAATGTTGTACTATTTTATATATTGAAATAAAATATTTATTTGAATAAATAATCTAAATAATCCGTATGAATATACAATTGTGTACACTAGTATATTATTCAATAAATATTTATTCCTATGAAATGAAAAATAAAATAATACAATTGCAAACACATTTAAATAATAATATATATATATATGTTTGTTATCATCAAACAAAAATCATACCGTTATACTCAACATAAATAATAAGTTGGATCAATCTATAATATGCTTTACCATATAGTAATTCACAAACCTACCATCCTTGTCTTTTGAACAAATGATCTTGAACTATATGTTGCCTATTTTAAATTTGATATTTATTCCCAATTGGTACTAAAGAGAGGGATTTGAACCCTCGGTAAACAAAAAGCCTACATAGCAGTTCCAGTGCTATTACAATTAGGGATTGAATATGTAAACCTATTAGTACACTCTCTAATTTCTTGAACTATAAGTTGTATCAAAGGCCCGCTTGACGAATCCATTTTTTATTACAATTAGGGATTAAATATGTAAACCTATTAATACACTCTCTAATTTCATGTAAAAAATCTATTTTATTCTATAAAAAACTGAATATACGACCATTAGATTCCGAGATCTCATGCAATTTTTTATAAATACTTCTCTCTCAATTACTTAAGAGAAAATCTATTGTTTGATCCTTTAGGTATTATAAATTCCCTTTAGGTAACATTAATTCCAATATTTAGTTTGCTCCATTGGTTCATTTGGCACATCCTTTGTCGTTATTATAGACTAACTTCCATTTCAATTTCCACTGGGCTCTTATGTAAGATGTTTATATATATATATATATATATATATAAGGAGCGATCGGGGGCACACCTGTTTTGCAGTACCTCTGTTGCACCCCCCATCCGTTCGTGGGCTACGGCGACCCAAATCCAACGAGAATTTGTAGATGTTCAATCCACACATATATAATGATCTATCCAAAATTTGAGCTCGTTCCGATATTCGTAACATTTTCAAAATCATAGCTCAATTATTCACCGTTCAGACGTTTATTCGACTCGTTAAATTTAAACATCAGATATATTATTATACGAATGTTGGAACGAGCTCAAATTTTGAATAGATCAATATATATGTGTGGACTGAATATCTAGAAATTCCCATTGGATTTGGATCTCCGTTGCTTACGAACAGATAGAGGGTGCAACAGGGAAGCCCCAGATCGCTCCCCTCTCTCTACATATACACCCACCCACACACACTCTTTCATTTTATTTTTCTAATTCTAATTCTTTGCTTGGATTAGAAAAAATACGTTATTTCATTTACTGTCTCTCTCAGTATCATACCAATTCAGATTAGTCAATCATTAAACAATCAAAGCGAAGATTTATATCTTCCTTGACATCACGTGTTGTTTATTCTCAGGCTTTTATGATCCATCATCATTACATATTGAATTCAACTTATACAAAAGTTCAGAACAAAAGATGATATAAGTAATAAATATTTGATTTGTAGGTTACTGTCTTTTGTATGCACATATTTTATAGGCCATTGTTATTGACACTCCAAATATTGTTTGGAAGGGGGGCTGCAATTTTTTTTTTCAAAAATTGTTAAGGGGAGTACCAATAAGGAAAGTAGTCCCTTAACAAATAAAGGTAATTTTACCTTATTACCCATTTAGCCCCTTAACAAATAAAGGTAAATTTACCTTAACAAATACTGCAAGGGCCGTAGTAATTTTTTTTTCGATTCGCGTATATTGATTTTTTAAAACCCTACAGGATAAGCGTTTTCGGAGGAATAGGATCAAACTATTTTTTTGTTGACATAAATATACCGAATTTTATAATTACAGAGGCAATGCACCAAAATGATTATTAATTTTCTACATATTACTGTTGAATACTTATATAATTGATTACATGCTGCATTCGTTGCAGTGGTGACGAACTGCTTATTTTAATTTGGTTTCCCTTATCGAATAAGTTTTTCTAAAATCTAATTTAAAGAGGAAATCCAGGAATATTGAGTAGTGTGAAATAATATGTTTGTGTGTCCCCTTAACAATTTTTCAAAGAGTGGAGTTTTTTTAAAAAAAATTACCCCCTTTAACAATAGTTAGAGTGTCAATAACAACACCCATTTTATATCTTTGAATTTGTAAGATATGTAACAATGAAATCCAATTTGAATGTTCCCTTTTTAAAAGGAATAAAAAGTAAGTTATGATTTATGCTTAGCTTGTTCTTATCAAAATCTTCAGTTTCTTAGCATAATATTCACGCGATTCAGTTTTAAATATTAACATAATTGTTATATTTTTTCGTTCAGTTTTAGTAAACCAAGTTGTATATTCCCGTGTTTTGTGCTCAATTATCACTAGATAAGTCCTTTGAATTGTTTCGACATTTCTTACACAAAGTTTAAGAACAACAGATAATATAAGTTAATAAATTTTTGATTCGTGACTTATTCTCTTCTTCATATATGTATTTACATTTGTGATTTTGTAAAACATGATAATAATTAATATGAAATCCAAATTGAATGTTCTATTGATTTTAAAGAAAATTAAAAAAAGTTGTGATTTGCGCTCAGTTTTTTCATACTAAATAAATAACCATGTTTTTTAGTTCAATATATAAACATTGGTTTTCCTTTTTTTTCCCTACTAATTACCAGATGAGGTGAAATTCGTTAATTAGGAAGCACTAGTGAAGGAGCAGCATACGACATATTTAATACATTATAATATTTTTATTCATTTTATTTTCAGAAGTACATTTATGTTAGGTGGTGAATATTTTAGTTTAATATAATTTTCCTTATCATGTTAAATACTACCCACGTTATATAATTTTATAACATTCTCCACCAACATATTGAAGAAGTTTAGTAGATTCCTCCAACATTAAAGATCTGTAATTATCGTAGTATGGTAATGGTAATATGCTTATATAGATTTAGCCTTGATGAATGTAAAAACTATAAGAGATTATTTATTAGATTCCAAATTGGTCCTGTAACATCCCAAGATTTTACGATAAATTTTATTATTTAATTTAATATGATTTTTGATATATTATGATTGTAAATAATATTTAATGATTTAATTGGGAAATTTAACGTTGAAAACATAATTGAATTATTAAAATAATGATAATTGTAGTTGCAATAATAAAATTGTTGATTTATAAGTGTATATGAATTTTATTTTGATTAGAATAAAATTTATAAACCTTCGAATTTACCTTAAAAGCGGAAAAAGCGAAAATGAATATTATATATTAATGAACTGGTTTTGAAATGGTAACTTTTGAATACAATGGAATTAGGACTCAAGACCTGTTCTAATCAATTCAAAAGCATCAAAAACATTTATTTCAATATGTAGATTGTTGGGTTTCTGATCAGAATTGTGAATACGCAGAAATATAAACGTTTTGATGATAAGCGGTCTACTTTGGGCCAACCGGGCATATGCATCTGAACCTATTCTATGAATATTATAAATTATCATTACCAGCCCCTAACACAGCCTCTAATCCACTCTATTAACCAAAATTCCGAAATCAAAACCCTAACTGAAAATTAATGGCGATTTTAGATCTGAAAAACATCGTCAAAAATTCAAATCTCTCAAACCATATCGAATTATACGTTTTCGGAAAGGTCTCGACGATACGAACTAACGGGAACCAATCGTTTCACGAAAATGCGCTCGAATCTACGGGAATTCATGGTCAAAGATACTGAAAACGAAATCCTAAGCTATGATTTGGAGCTCAATTGAAGAAAGCGACTTATGGGTATTGTAGAGAATCTTCATATGAAGCTAATGCAAGTGGTTTCGTGTCGATTGGTGGTCGGAAGCTCCAAGAATTTGCATTTTAAGGTGCGAAAATCCGCACCTTTAACAGGACGTAGCGGGGCCCACAGGGGGCCGGAGGTCTTGAGATTTCTTGTGAAGATGCTGCTCGTCGAGAGCTTCGATTTTGCTGTGGTCTTGCGTTAAACGGATGTCGGAGCAAGAAGTTATGGCCGGTCAAAGTTCTAGTGGTTTAGGGGCCTTGCACGGGTTACTGTAGCACGCTGGAGCGGGGGAAGACAGCTGATGTGGCAGCGTACGATTGGTGGGAAATTTTATTTATTATTTTATATATTTTTAAAATTCAAATGTTCTAACGTACATAACTTTTTCATACGAGCTCCAATTGACACGCGGTTAGTTGCGTTGGAATCGTATCGACGAGCACTTCGTGATGCCACTGATTTGAACTGATTTTGAGAATGTTGATTTTTGGGCTAAAATTGGAATTTCAATCTCGTTTGAAACCAAGGTGAGTGATTTAACCCACTCACGCTTAACTAAAGTATTCTAATATTAGTTAAAGTAATATTATGTCATGATATAAATGTTTGGATTGATGTTTAACAGTTTAAATTGCATATTTATATTGATTTGCATCGATAGTGTAGTTTAATTTGACTGTTAGATTTAATTTTACAGTTAAGTTAAAATTTGACATTTAATTACTATTTTAAAACCTGACACCTGATAATTGGTAAATTTATATGAAATTTGACTGTTTGTATGTATTGGTGTGATGAATGACTTGAATTTGATATGTTTGACATATTGAGGTTAATTGTTTGAATTTACCTGTTATTCACATTTATTTATATATGACCATTGTTGTGTTGATTTATCCTAATCATTACCCTAGATGTTATGGGCATCGAATAAACCCGGGATTAATCATTAAAATGAATTAAGAACGTAGGTTGAAATGATAAATACCTATGACCCTGATTTGGATTGAAATGATATATATTTTTCCTAAAATACTAAAATTAAAATTTAAGTATCACTTGGCCATAGGAAAGAAAATTATATATGGACACCGGTTGGTTAAATAAAAATTTGCTTTAACCATGAATTTTGAAATATTGTTTTAAGGACAATATAAGCGATGTTCTATATTTATTTCCTTTGAACTTGAACCTTGAATTTTTAAATATAAACAAAAAGGGGAAATAAAGTAGTATTGTAACCGAAGCTAAATAAAGTGAAATATAATGTAAATCATATTTATTGAAATTGAATGGTTTCACCCACCTTTGAAATTTATTATGAATCAACATTGATTTGAATTACATATGAATTGTGAATTCGATATTTGTTATAAATTGGAAACGTTGATACTGAGAATCTGTTTTGGAATGTAACTATTTGAATTAATTTGATCGAATTGGAATGAATGTAAATTGGAAGTTTAATCGATGGAATTATTGAGAATTGAGTTGGTTGAATTGAAGATTGAAATATGACTTCAAGTTTAATTAAAAATGTTAGAGAAACGATTCTAATTCCAATTATAGCATTTCAAATTATTTTATAAACTTTTTTTAATTATAATTTTTTTCTTTATAAACTATTTTACCTTATTTCTATTTTATTTTATAAATTATTTTAAATAAATCATTTTATAATTAACTATTTATTTTATAAATTACTTAATGTTTTAACGATGTATTTTAATAAATTTGATAAATTCTATTTTAATTACAAACTATTTCAATTATATATCTAAATTATTTTAAATATACTGTTAACTATTTTAATATTCAAATTATTAAACTCGGAATTGTTTCAAGATTTTAATTGGTTTAAATGGAGATTTTAGTTTGAATAATATTCTATCTTGAATATTGAATGATTTTGAGAATATGATATTTTGATATGAAGTATGAACCCCTTCGAAATGTAAAAGAACTGACCGGTGTGAAAAATGTAAACGATTGGTTGTTAAAGAGACCGGGATCGGACATTGTCATACTCTTTGCCAATACGAAAACGGCTTTAACAACTGTGTACGTGGTGGAGTTCTAGAAATGGTGTTGGATGGATTTGGAGGCGATTACTGGATTTGAAGAAAGAGAACGATGATGGATATTCTTGACCTTCGGGTCATAATTAAAATGACTAAAACAGGGCTATACCGTGTCCAAGTGGGGTTAGCTACCTTCATCGGTAGCACTTCTTCCTTTATTACTATAGTCTCTCGGTTTGATTGATTTGATTTGATGCGTATCCGTTATTTGGGAGTGTTGTCCGAGGTGGGCGGTAGTCGTGGCTATGCGTTACAACCAGTCCGTGCGTGCAACTAGTATATTCATGCTTTGGGCATTCCTCGTGTGCCTTGTCGTATTATCCTGATCGAGCCACTACGATTTTGATTTAACGTTGTCTTATGACGGCGCAACCCTATCCGCCGACATACTAGTGTGTTATATGCAAACTGTACGACAACGGTATAAACGGTGTAAGGGTAATAATGGTAATCCCGCTTACACTATTTTATTATGTTATAGTTAACCATAGACAATATTATAATAGCGTATTATATTATATAGTATTAGTTTGACGGATCCTTAAGAGATGGAAATTCCCGTAACATCTCTTAAGTTATTGCATTCATATTATTACATGAAATTTGATTTAACTAATATGAGAATGATTTAGTTCTGATCCGAGTGTTTGTTGTGTTTCTTTTTATTGCAATACGTTCAGGTCAGACAAAGTTGCAGTTAGCAAAGATTTTCCTTGCTTGAAGATACATTTAAGAAGATGGAGATGGAGTTCAACAGACGTATTAAAATTATTATTCCGCTGCAAAATATATTGGTATGTTGCATGTTAATTTACTCTAATAATTGTTGTAAATATAATAAAATATATGTTTTTAACAGCTTCATGAACTGTTATTTATTTATTATATTTTGTCCTTTCGCTGCGATATTCTGTATTTTTCTTTCTTCTTCTCTTCTTTTTCTTATATAAATTCCAATAACTATCCGTATTTTTGATCTTTTTAAGTCGACACTGAGGATCATTACCGATTTGAACAGTCAAAAATCTCGGATGTTACATTTGGTATCAGAGCTTTAGTTTAGCGAAAACCTTGGCTCTATGTGGGATTAACTCATTAGAGATGGAGTAGTAATGCTTTAGAATGAGTTTGAGTGTATATGAGAGAGCGTACTTGTATTTTGATATAAAAATGATTTTGTATTGTGTTGATTTGTTCTGCTGAGTATTTTTGAATTCTGGTCGGTACTTGGGGCCCCAAGGCATCGATATGGATTTCCAAACATGGAACAAAGCTTATCGACATAATATTGTTTTGAATTATATTTTATATATATATATAATTATTTGAAAATGTATGAATTCTAATTTTGTTGGGGATAATATTAATTTTTCATCATTAATTATTCGATTAATCATATTTAAGACAATTGGTTGTGAATGGTTAAGAGAAAATTAAAATATTGGAATTAATCAGTAATGAAATAAGAAGTAAAATATGAAGTTGAGAATTTGATTTCGGGTGATTTTGTTACATTGATTTGCAAATGGTTTGAAATAATATATTTATATTTTAAAAGTGTTTCAAATATAAATTGTTTTTAAATGAATTATTGAAAAAAATAAAAAAAATAAGTGTATACCCTCTTTTCTTTGAAAATGATTTCGGTGATGAGTGCACGCATCATCGATGTTTATTTTCAAGAGTCTAAGTAGGGAGACATTTAATATTTTGTTTTACGAAATTGAACTTTAATTAAATCCCTTTTATAGTATGGTTTTATGTAAACGATATATTATATAAGAAAAATTGAAAAAAAAGAACCCGAAATTAATTCTTGAAATTTTGAATAAGTGATGAATTGAAACTTCTGAATACTAAGAGAGTTATAATTAAAATAAAATTCTTAAGAATTGGATAATAAATTGAAACGAATGGTAACCACTGGAACTTGTGTAATAATCAATTCTGTTCTATAACATGAATAACTTACCAATTAACTAAGAAGTTGAATGTTTTAAGAATAAGCAATTAATTAATGCACAAGTATAAGAATGGAAAATCAAAGTGGAAAAAATTGATTGGTTATAAATAAAATTTAAGTTATGTAATAAAAGCGAGATATAATTAGTTACGTTGTGAAATTCAATTAAACTAAGTAACATGAATTAACCCAATCAATGAAAAATCAATTAAGAAAATTATTTAGTAATACACTAAATGTATTGATATTAATGTTTGGTTTGGTGAAAATATAAGTGAATAGGCTTATAATTATAAACTTAACGATGGTTGAACGATGTGACGATCCCAAAATCCCGTACGACGGTGTTAAGGATAATCATTGGAATATAACACATTAATCATCATTAGCAGAGTACAGATAATAGCATAAGCCGGAAATAGAATAATTTACACAAATATGACAACGGAATCATACATATCACCACATCAGAGAGCACAGTACAGGATACAACTTAGTGCATAAAAGTACATGATCAGCCTACATCGCCATAAGCGGTACATATACATAGAGAATACATAAACGAAACATTAGTCTACATCGCCAGAGGCGGAATCATATACATATATAATAATGGCGGAAAAATCAATAGTCAACACTGTGTAGTCAAGCCTCGCCATGAGCCAAAAGGTGCACCTCTGCTGCGGTGCAAAGCCAAAATACGCCAGCTACCTGATACTAAGCTGCCCGTGTGAAAATAAGGGCACCCGAGTTTGCAAGGTGAAACAAACTACGAGTCAGTCATGGGACTGGTATGAGAAATCTACTTAACTAATTAAATAAAAATAATAAGGCAAATGAAAGGACCACGCCACTTTCGCGGAACGGGTTTAATCCAATGATTGCTAGTGCATGAAATAAAGTAAATTATTAAATCATCGCAATGCTTTTTATAAAAATGAAGTCATTATAAGACTCATGTCCTATCACATAATGCAACGCAAGCCGGAGGATAGAGTTTTACCTTATAATGGCCAAGAAATGCTTCATACGAATAAAACAAAAGTGTTTGATATTATTACTAGTGCATATATGTTTCCAAAACAATTTTAATCATAAATATCAATCATAGACGGCATGGGTACCACATATCATATCGCCATACTAGTAATACAATCAAATCCGCAATTTCGTATTGGAAATTGGATTCCATCATGAGTCGAGGCAAGGGGCAAGCTCCTCTCCTTTCGAGGCACTCTAGCAAATGTCTCAGGACCACACACAACGATCCTTGGAATCGGCTGGGCCGGTCCTCTCTTACTTTTGAGGATTAGTCATTCCAGAACACACGTTTCCCGGTCCTTACAGACCTATAATCGAGGCGCCTCGCATTCTAGCAACCACAAAGGTGAAAAGTATATATAAATGTTAGGGATGGTAAGTCACTGACACCACCGTAGCTAGAAAGAAACGTCGTGTTCTCCCAGCGGTCCTTATCCCGTTTTTGACTCGTGTGAGGCTCGCGAATCCACACTATACACCAAGCTACGCCACATAGGCCATGCTTTGATCATCAACCACAAGGCTTTTCTTTGCAACAGAAGCCTTGATCATATGCCACTTAGGCGTTCCACATAGGCAATTCACTCCATGCGACTGATTTCTATCGATATATAACCTCTGAGCTCGTACGTCTCAGAGAAGGGCGTTAAGCAAGAGAATAAATTCTTCGCCGCTAAACAGATATATATTTAATTGAGATCAATCAGCACAGAACAAAATCCAATGTCAGACACACAACCCATTTACAAGTTCGTTCTGGGTTTGAACGAAGCCGGAGGCACCATATTCCTCGCATATCTGTACAATCAACAATACGTCCGGACGGCTACCACTTCAGCTCCTTCAAGGTAGCTACTCCAATCATGAGCATCAGTAGCTCCCATCCATCCAATGTGAAGATCGTCGGTCTTGAACCGTCTTCAACTCTTCGACTTCTAACCGTCAATCGATTATTTGAAATGAGAATGAACTCGGCCTTTTCAAATAATCCACGTATATTTAGATTTTCAAATCAATTCTTCACATGGTTAAATTATTCAACATTCACATTTCAGTTCCTTAGCATAATTTTCATGTCAAACACATTCAACTATCAAATATCAAGCAAACCAAGCAGAATCGGTTTATTTCCATTCTATATCATCTATAATATTTTATAACGATATATCACCATTTTTAATTATTTAAAAATGGCCCTATTTAATTAAACGACGTTTCAGGTCGTACCGAGGCACTAGCGCTGTTTTTCCCTAATTTTGTTTTACACATATCTGAAAATCTAACCGTTGGATCTTAACAAAGTTTATATCGTTGGAAAGATCTCTCAAAAGCAAACCCAACGCTGTTTCGCCAGAATCCGATGGTCGGATCTTTCGGTATAATCGTTTAAAATTACGATTTCAAAACGCGAACTACACGACCTCGATTCGTTTTAATTTAATTTATATATATATAAATATAAATATAGTTCATTCGGCGATTTCAATATCGTTTTCACTTCAAATATTTCACTAACGCCTTTAAATTTCGAAAAATTTCGCCATAACCATCTTTGTATGGGAAGGGGTTTGGAAATTTATTGGGCCGTATTAGGTACCCAATAAATCCTAATAAGCATGCACATATTTATAGTGATATATTCCGGTGTCCACAAGTGAGTGTGTATAGATCATAACTCCAGAGAATAAATTCTCATCACCCTATAAATGGCTTTTGTTCCTTAATGACCAGAGAGATGTGTTTATTGTCATCTCCAGACCCGTGTGGGGTTTTTATTAATCTTGCAGTTTACCGTTACAATTTATATAGTCCAGATCAGTCATCAGTTCAACCTGTAATATATAGTCATCGCCATACAAGCCTCTCACTCGTATGGTAAATCTCCAACCTCGTCACACAAGCTCCAAATGCTTATGTGGTATATAATGAAGTATGCCTATCTTCAAGAAGTATGCCATGTAGTGTAGTTCAAAATTAATTGTTACTATCCTATGGCGATGTTTATTATTACACACAGAACAACCAGCACTCCGCATCCATTGGCATTCACAGGAGTTGATAAATTAATAAAATTGCACATCCAACTCATTAAGGCTTACTTATTTGTCGGCACGCAAATAAGTTCTTTACTCAACAGCTAATCCACTTCCTGTTCAACACATGTATATATATATATATATATATATATATATATATATATATGCAAAACTAAGCTAAAAATAATATTTCTAGCGAACAAAGGTTTTATTTCCACATATGGTTATTTTTAACACTTCCTTCATATGTTAAAAATAATATTTTCAACCCACACATATTTATTTGAACAAGTGGTTATTTTTAACACTTCACATTTCGCATAAAAATGATATTTTTCGCAAACAAAAATATATTTTAACACATGACTATTTTATTTAGTTCGCCTACATGTTAAAAATAATATTCATAGCAAACCGAGTTTTGTTTCAACACTTATATACTTTTAGCGAGTCGTTTACATGATAAAAAGGGTATTTTTATCATCAAAAATATTTATTCAACACATGAATGTTTTTAACACTTCATATTCTCAATAAAATTGTAATTTTTATTGTTCGATCTTTTTATTCAACACATGAACCTTTTTCAACACATGAGCATTTCCACACATGGATATTTTCTATAGTTCGTACATATAAGAAAGATGTAATTTTTATTGTTAAAACAATTTATTTAAAACACTAATATTTTACATACTTCATATATATAATAAAAATGTGATTTTTATTGTTAAAACAATTTATTTATTCAACACATGAATTTATTTTTCAACACACGAATATGGTTTCAACACATGAATATGGTATCAACACATGAATAAGGTTTCAACACATGAAAATAGTTCTAACACATGAATATTATTGAAAATTTCGGCAGCATAACGGCAGGGTAGTTAAAACCGGTACCGTCCCGAGTACGGCTCCTCGCTCTACCTTAAAACCTCGTGGTTTTTGACAATGGGGATTTCATACATCTAATTTGCACGCAGGCGAGTATGATTTTCTTTTCCACAATTTATTCTAATTTTGTTTCAACCACAAATGGGTATTTTTCAACCCCAATGGTATTTTTCAACCACAATCCAAACAATATCAACTACAAACAATCCTATCAACCATTCGCATTATTCACCAAATTTTTCACGCCAATTCACAATCAATAAATATTGTCCATGGTTTGTGGATGAGGGGAGTATATATATATATTCGTATATAAATATATTTTATTTCCGTTCCAACACACATATTATTTATACAATGCATGTATAATTCATACTTCGCTCATATAACTTATACAACGCATGTACATGAGGCATACATCACGTATATAATTTATATTTCGCTTATATAATTTATATATCACATTTCTACTCACATTTCAGTTTATAAATCTCACATTGGTTGTTGCTTTGCTAAAAATCCTAATAAGCTCAGAAAAATCCCCGGACACTTCTAGACTGTAGAGAGCATCCTTGCGGTCACGATGTTTCCTGTTTCATCGAATTTCGTTAATACAAGATAAAGATACGATTTTTCAAAGTTTGCAACACTTAAAAGTGTTATTTTCTGTTTTAAATAACAAAGGCTGCACCTTTCTTCGAAGCTTCAAAACTAGGTTTGCAAATAACCTTCGATCCGTGCAATGATAACAAAATCCGACTGCACCACGTGAAAGAGGGTCGAGAGGCGCGCCTAGGGGTGGGTTCGCGGTCAGGTCCGATCGCCTCTGGCGATCCTGGCGGCGCGGCGAAGTCTCGGCGTTCGTGGGCATGAATCCCGAGGTAGGAGCGACGAGACGGGGTCTAACAGGTATTGATTTGAAGAGAAAGGAGGGAGCTTTAAAAAGTTGAATTGGGGGTGGGGCTAATGGTGGCTGTGGCGGTCGGAAAATGGCCGGGAAGGGAGGGATATCGTGCGTCGTCGAAGTCGAGGGAGGCAGGGGTTTTTCTGAAGTTTTTTTTTAAATTATGAATGGAATTTTTCCATTGGCTAATGCTTTATTTGATTTTTAAAATAGTGTTTCTCCAAACGAACACCAATTCAAACATGACGACTATCGCCCCTAGCTAAATACCCCATCCCGAACACGATGGGATATGTTTCGTAGGCCCATTCGACTGTTACAGTCAGTTATTCTTCAAATTAAAATGTAAAACATTCAATATTCGATTTGAACGTACATTTCAATTTGGCAGGGCCACAAACTGATTCGAAAAATTCCAAAAAAATAAATCTAGCTATGTTTTGACACTATGGTCCCAACAAAACTAGTTTCGTCCAATTCTGAGACCGTTTGAATAATGGCCATTTTCTGGTTGATCCAATTTAACAGAAATTGACCAAACACATTTTCTTTTGCCACGCTCACATATTAGCTTCAAAAATTATGAAATTGGAAACCTAGCAATAAATTGACATCCCAGATCCAACAAAAGCGGTTTCGTCGAATTACGAGGTCGTTTGCAAAATGTCTATTTTCAAGGGCTATATATTCTCTATAGCGACCTTTCTGAAAATTCATTTGGCCATAACTTTTGATTCCCGCTATGAAACTTCGATTTTTCAGATTCTTAGAAAGATATTCATAAATAGATTTAAATATTTTTGGTTTCACTAAAATCCGTTTTATTTTGCACCCGGTACAGTCAGTCAAAGTTTGAATTCAAATTTTCAAACTGCCGCACCATTTCTAACTCTTTATTTTATTGAAATATTCTATTTCAATTGTTTAAATTTCTTTAAAATAACCAATTTAAAAATTTTAAATTGGCTCGTATTTTCCGGGTTGTTACAAACGAATTAATTAAATTAGTTAAAAACGAGCTCGTCGCGTAACGGCATTTCGTAATCTTCCGAATTGAAGTTTAAATGAATGTATAGAATCCAAAATAAGTCGGAATTCTTTGAAACAAGATTCTTCCGGTTCTATTGGATTATAGTTTCCTAATGAAAGAAAAAAAATTTAAATTTCAACTTGCAAATTTCAAGATGTGTGTAAACCAAAATTCCAGAAAAACAGCGCCAGGGAAATTCGTGATTTAAAATATAATTATAAATAAAAGGGACGATAATAAAGTTGATAGAATTGTTGAATGAAATTGAAATTAAATGTGAAACATAATTCAATGCCAGTCAGCTAATTATGAATTGGAAAATTTTGTTGTTTAAATAAAATGTCAATAACTCAATTTGGACAATGATAAGAAGTAATAAATATAATAAACCAAGCATTGACGTTGGAAATGAATTTGAAAATGAATATAACAAATGAAATTATGAATTGTTTAAGAGTGAAATAAACAATGAAATCATGCTAATAAAAAGTGACATTTTTTTTTTGTTAGATTGCTTGTTTGAATGAATAAAATTGATTGGATGTTTTATTTATATTCTAGTTGCATTTGCTAATTCATTCGTGCTTACTATAAACATATAAATATTATTTCTTTCATACGTTGTTGAGTGTTAGTAGGTACTGAAGATAATTTGCTTGCATTGGAGCTACTTGCGCACATAAATTTGCTATGCTTGCTTAAAAATAAGCTAAATCACTAATAACGCAAATGAAAGGTACGTATATCAAATTTATATATCGTATTTTGGCATTTTATATTGTTTCCCCAATTTTGGGATGCCTCATCATTGAGATGAGATGTATATTTATGATTATATATATTATTGTTTTCCGGACCTAACCATACAAAGGAGACTCTGCCGAAATTTTTCATGGATTAGAAAATTATGTGAAAATTTGAGTTTTGTATAAGTTAAATTTTTATGTTTAGTAGAAATTTTATATTATTTTGATTTTATATTGCCACTTCATTACTACGTTCGTTTTCGAGGACGAAAAGTTTTAAGTGGGGAGAATGTAACATCACAAGATTTTGCGATAAATTTTATTATTTAATTTAATATGATTTTTGATATATTATGATTGTAAATAATATTTAATGATTTAATTGTGAAATTTAACGTTGAAAGCATAATTGAATTGTTAAAATAATGATAATTGTAGTTGCAATAACAAAATTGTTGATTTATAAGTGTATATGATTTTATTTCGATTAGAATGAAATTTATAAACCTTCGAATTTACCTTAAAAGAGGAAAAAGCAAAAATGAATATCATATATTAATGAACTGGTTTTGAAACGGTAACTTTTGAATACGATGGAATTAGGACTCAAGACCTGTTCCAATCAATTCAAAAGCATCGAAAACATTTATTTCAATATGTAGATTGTTGGGTTTCTGATCAGAATTGTGAATACGCAGAAATATAACCGTTTTGATGATAAGCGGTCTATTTTGGGCCAACCGGGCATATGCATCTAAACCCATTCTATGAATATTATAAATTATCATTACCAGCCCCTAACAAGCCTCTAATCCACTCTATTAACCCAAATTCCGAAATCAAAACCCTAGCTGAAAATTAATGGCGATTTTAGATCTGAAAAACATTGTAAAAAATTCAAATCTCTCAAACCATATCGAATTATATGTTTTTGGAAGGTCTCAACGATACGAACTGACGGGAAGCAATCGTTTCACGAAACTGCGCTCGAATCAATGGGAATTCGCGGTCAAAGTTGTAGAAAACAAAATCCTAAGCTATGATTTGGGTTTTTTTTTATTTAGGGCTCAATTGAAGAAAGCGACTTATGGGTATTGTAGAGAATCTTCATATGAAGCTAATGCAAATCGATTCGTGTCGATTGGTGGTCAGAAGCTCCGGGAATTTGCATTTTAATGTGCGAAAATCTGAACCTTTAACTGGACGTAGCGGGGCCCACAGGGGGTCGGAGATCTTGAGATTTCTTGTAAAGATGCAGCTCGTCGAGAGCTTCGATTTTGCTGTGGTCTTGCGTCAAATGGATGTCGGAGCAAGAAGTTATGGCCGGTCAAAGTTCTAGTGGTTTAGGGGCCTTGCGTGGGTTACTGTAGCACGCTGGAGCGGGGGAAGACAGCTGATGTGGCAGCGTACGATTGGTGGGAAATTTTATTTATTATTATATATATTTTTAAAATTCAAATGTTCTAACATACATAACTTTTTCATACGAGCTCCAATTGTCACGCGGTTTGTTGCATTGGAATTGTATCGACGAGCACTTCGCGATGCCACTGGTTTGAACTGATTCCGAGACCGTTGATTTTTGGGCTAAAATTGGAATTTCGATCTCGTTTGAAACCAAGGTGAGTGATTTAACCCATTCACGCTTAACTAAAGTATTCTAATATTAGTTAAAATAATATTATGTCATGATATGATTGTTTGGATTGATGTTTGATAGTTTAAATTGCATATTTATATTGATTTGAATGTAGTTTAATTTGACTGTTAGATTTAATTTTACAATTAAGTTAAAATTTGACATTTAATTACTGTTTTAAAACCTGACACCTGATAATTGGTAAATTTATATGATATTTGACTGTTTGTATGTATTGATGCGATAAATGACTTGAATTTGATATGTTTGACATATTGAGGTTAATTGTTTGAATTTACCTGTTATTCACATTCATTTATATATGACCATTGTTTTGTTGATTTATCCTAATCATTACCCTAGAAGTTACGGGCATCGAATAAACCCGGAATTAATCATTAAAATGAATTAAGAACGTAGGTTGAAATGATAAATACCTATGACCCTGATTTGGATTGAAATGATATATATCCTTTCCCAAAATACTAAAAATAAATTTAAGTATCACTTGTCCATAGGATAGAAAATTATATACGGACACCGGTTGGTTAAATAAAAATTTGCTTTAACCATGAATTTTGAAATATTGTTTTAAGGACAATATAAGCGATGTTCTATATTTGTTTCCTTTGAACTTGAACCTTGAATTTTGAAATATAAACATAAAGGGGAAATAAAGTAGTATTGTAACTGAAGCTAAATAAAGTAAAATATAATGTAAATCGAATTTATTGAAATTGAATGGTTTCACCCACCTTTGAAATTTATTATGAATCAACATTGATTTGAATTATATATTAATTGTGAATTTGATATTTGTTATAAATTGAAATCGTTGATAACGAAAATCTATTTTGGAATGTAACTATTTGAATTAATTCGATCGAATTGAAATGAATGTAAATTGGAAGTTTAATCGATGGAATTATTGAGAATTGAGTTGGTTGATTTGAAGATTGAAATATGACTTCAAGTTTAATTGAAAATGTTAGAGAAACGATTCTAATTCCGACTATAGCATTTCAAATCATTTTATAAACTATTTTTAATAATATTTATTTTCTTTATAAACTATTTTACTTTATTTCTATTTTATTTTATAAATTATTTTAAATAAATCATTTTATAATTAACTATTTATTTTATAAATTACTTAATGTTTTAACTATATATTTTAATAAATTTGATAAATTCTATTTTAATTACAAACTATTTCAATTATATATCTAAATATACTGTTAACTATTTTAATATTCAAATTATTAAAGTTGGAATTGGTTCAAGATTTTAATTGGTTTAAATGGAGATTTTAGTATGAATAATATTCTATCTTGAATATTGAATGATTTTGAAGATATGATATTTTGATATGAAGTATGAACCCCTTCGAAATGTAAAGGAACCGACCGGTGTGAAAAATGTATACGATTGGTTGTTAAAGAGACCGGGATCGAATATTGTCATACTCTCTGCCAATATCGAAAACCATTTTAACAACTGTGTACGCGGTGGAGTTCCAGAAATGGTGTTGGATGGATTATGAGGCGATTACTGGATTTGAAGAAAGAGAACGATGATGGATATCCTTGACCTTCGGGTCATAATTAAAATGACAAAAACAGGGCTATACCGTGACCAAGTGGGGTTAGCTACCTCCATCGGCAACACTTCTTCCTTTATTACTATAGTCCCTCGGTTTGATTGATTTGATTTGATGCGCATCTGTGATTTGGGAGTGTTGTCCGAGGTGGGTGGTAGTCGTGGCTATTCGTTACTACTAGTCCGGGCGTCCAACTAGTATATTCATACTCCGGGCATTCCTCGTGTGCCTTGTCATATTATCCTGATCGAGCCCCTACGATTTTGATTTAACGTTGTCTTATCATGGCACATCCCTATCCGCCGACGTACTGGTGTGTTAAATACAAACTGTATGACAACGGCATAAACGATGTAAGGGTAATAATGGTAATCCCGCTTATATTATTTATTATGTTATATTTAACCATAGACATTATTATAATAGCGTATTATATTATATAGTATTAGTCTGACGGATCCTTAAGAGATGGAAATTCCCGTAACATCTCTTAAGTTATTGCATTCATATTATTACATGAAATTTGATTTAACTAATATGAGAATGATTTAGTTCTGATCCGAGTGTTTGTTGTGTTTCTTTTTGTTGCGATATGCTCGAGTCAGACCAAGTTGCAGTTAGCGAAGATTTTCCTTGCCTGAAGATACATTTAAGAAGATGGAGATGGAGTTCAACAGACGTATTAAAATTATTATTCCGCTGCAAAATATATTGGTATGTTGTATGTTAATTTACTCTGATAATTGTTGTAAATATAATAAAATGTATGTTTTTAATAGCTTCATGAACTGTTATTTATTTATTATATTTTGTCCTTTTGCTGCGAGATTCTGTGTTTGTCTTTCTTCTTCTCTTCTTTTTCTTATATAAATCCCAATAACTTTCCGTATTTTTGAGCTGTTTAAGTCGACATTGAGGATCATTATCGATTTGAACGGTCAAAAATCTCGGATGTTACGGTTCCCATAACCGTGTCACAAGAAATATGTCACCCCTTGTGGAACCACTGGGCATGAAAACAATAGGCTTATTTCTTAGTTCAAAAGCTTCAACATAGGTGATGCTTTAAGCAATATTTGTTTTTTATACGTTGTCTCTAATACGATATTGATTCTATCATCATTTATTAATGAAGTCATTGATGGCTATACTATACCCCTAATTTTACTCAACATCTTTCTGTTTATAATATGACTATTAGAATTCCAAGCTCTCATGCAACCTTATTCACAATACTACTCATTAATTTGAGAGGAAAATTATCGCTTAATCCAGTTAGGCATTTCTCATCTAATATTCATCTCTCACCTCCATCAATCTCAACTAAATGCTTAGTTCAACTCATCAATGGCTTACATGTAAAAAATCCTATGTATTTTTGTAACTGTACAACTTTATGTAATGTCATGCAAAATTATAACAATTAATATACTAATTTATTTCTTAATACGTTATTGACATGTAAGTGTTTTTGTATCCATTCAACATTTTGTAATGTTATGCATAACTATGATAATTAATTAACTAATTCATTGCCAAATACATTAACTATGTAGATGTCGAATAATCATTTTTTTACAACCGTTCAACATTCTGTAACGTCAAACCATTAATTAATAGAAGTAATCCAAAGTTTAACGTGTCTTCCCATAATAATCCCAAGTTTGGATTACTTTTAAGTAATCCCAAGTTTAGGGGGTCCCTTCTTATATTGATCCCAATGACCTGATAACTTGTTTAACCGGTAAACTTTCCCAAATCAATCATTCTTCTTCCCATTTCTACAATTCACAAGTTCTATCACCTCCACCACGGTTACTGACCATACATGAGCCCATTTCAGCAACCGTTGGATGTTTGCAACCCACATCGTCATTTCTCCACACAAATAGGTTACATCATTTTCTCTTCTTCCTGTTTCTCACACATAGTCTCCCTTTGTATTTTTTAAACACTGCTTGTCTTCCTCGCCATGTTGAACAATTCAACCTCCTGATTTAATTCTCGTCTCCCTCAAGCATCACCGCATAATTCGAACGACTGTGTTTCTCTTGCCTTAACCAAGCCTGGTTAAATCCTGTGCAGTTTAGTAATCATCTTCTTTTCAAATATTATTAAAACAAGCTTCGGTAATTTTTTCATCCGTTACCTTACTTATTTACTTTACTGTATTTGCTATTTCAAGACAATTTGCAACCTTGCCTTTACTAATCAATATGTTGTGCAAAGAAAATTATCTGCCGGCCAATGCTTGATCCAAACGGGCCAATGCTAGTGTTACTCATACTCACGTGGAAATGGAAGTCTAAGAAAATGTGAAAAGAGGAATACCACTACTACAACCCATGGCATCGCCTCCCTCCTTTAACGTGCCAGTCACCCTTCTTTCAACTCATCTTCCCATTGCCTTCGAACACCCACACTTAACAACACGCCTACCATTTAATAGCTGATCACACACTAAAAAACCATCACCATTGCCTTGCATACCTAACCAATAACTGGCTAGCCTCTCCAGGCATATCAACATTTAGTAGCCTAACAACTCCACCACTCAAATAAGAATCACCCAATACAAAAATCCCACCGCTCTAAGAAATCTCATAGTGACTCACGAAACACACCTCGCTGCAAACCAACATCTACAACTACTCATTCATAAATCAATTTCAACTGTCCTGCCACTATTCTCTACACACCTCAATTCAATGATTTGCAAACCAAAGCTATAAAAATCAATCAGCGCACTAATCTTTACCCTAAACATCATGCTCAAACCATAACCATTCCACTTCACCTTCAGTAGATCCAAACGTCCATAGGAGTTTTGATGTCTGATTTAAACACCTTAAAGGTCTAGATTTGGGCGAAGGAGGTTCGGGCAAAGTCGAGATAAGGTATAGAGAGAAGGAAGAGGAAGGGTGATGTGAGGAGATGAGATAAGGTAGAAAGAGAAGGAGAAAAGCACTATAGAAAGGGGAAAAAGGAGAGGACAGAGACAAGAAAGAAGGTAACGCGGGTTTGGGTTAGATGATAGGGTGGAAACAGGCTAAAGAGTCTACCAGGCCATCGGCATCAATATAGGAAGGGATCCCCTAAATTTGGGATTATTTAAAAGTAATCCAAACTTGGGATTATCACGGGAAGACACGTTAAACTTTGGATTATTCCTATATTTTTTGGCAAGGACGAGGTTGAACGGTCCTCTATTGTTTTATTAATACTGTCAGAGTGGAGTAAACAAGCTTCCAAATTTGGGATATAGACGACATGCACGACTAAATTTCCTCTCCTACTTATGCTTTTCATTTCAACTAGTGTGTAACCCGTGCTGCGCACATGATAATATTAGTAAAATTAAAATTTATTATTTAATATTAAAATTAGTACCATGTTATGTGATATATGATAAATTCTGATTTGAAATACATAAATATTAATTAAAATTATTACCATTTCTTGTGTATAATTTATGCTCTATAGTTTACACAAACAATATGGTTGTGTGTGTATTTGAGAAAATTAATGTATATTAGAAATTAATCTGATGAAGTTACAAATATTATTTTATAGAATTTGATTAAATAAGTTAAATGTAATATTAAAAAATTAATTTAACTATTTGGTATAGCAAATGAATTGAATTTTTTTTTGAAAAAATAAATGTAAATCTGTTATGGAGTTTACTAATTAACTGTATCATCATTGCTGATATACATAATTCATGTTATGTGATTTATACATTTTTATAGTCGCACTAAAAACTATCATTTTGTAATATGAATATATATAGTAAAATTGCACATATCTTTTACGATTATAAGAAAAATGGACTAAACATTTACTAAAGTTATTTAAATAATTAGAATTTAAGATTTCATGAGCAATTTAAACATATAGATTGCAGTATAAAATATAATGAAAGAATCGAGGATGTTCAGTAAATGATTGCAAAATTGTTAAAACGTAGGTGTTTGAAGCTAAAATTATTTTCTTCAATTTATGATAGATTTATTAAGATAAGTGTATAGTATATAAAATTTGCTATTATTGTTTAAGTATACTATTTAAATTATGTGACTTATTTAAATTTATATTTAAAAGAAAAATTAATAATTTTGCCGTCTTTATTGATATTAACATGGTATAATTTTAAAACATATTTAGCGTCAATTAGATGAAGTCACAATAATTTATAATTGAATTCATTTATTACATTCAAAATCATATAATTAATTTAAATATTTTGATTGAAATGTACAATGTTAAGTTACATTCTAGAGTGATTTTTAGATAACTAAATAAATGTTCGAATGTGGGCGCTTTACAGTAAAATTATAATGCAATATAGGATAAATATATAGATGTAAAAGAATTAGACTTCAAACTCGTGATTGTATTTATGAGTATGGTTTATGTTATGTGATTGACGTGTTTATGTAATTGAATTATTATTTTTCTCATTTTTTTTAATGTGAATATGGTTAATCTTGACGTGGTTTATTAGGAGAATTAGTGAATAATAGTTTATTAAAGTTATTTAAAGGGTTTTAATACTATCTAATTAATTATAAAATATGGTACTATACATAAATTATCAGAAAAGAAATGAGAGGGACTTAAAGATTATAGAGAATTTAAAATGATTTTGGAGCTAAAAAACATATTTTTATCATTCTTTACTAGAATTCAATATGATTTTGCACAATTAAATTTATTTAAATTACTTAAATGTTTGGTTTTATAATTAATTTAAGTAACTAAATATAAAATGTTAGAAGCTAACTATTACTAAATAATTGTGCAAACTTTGATATGTCCATATCGAAATATAAAAAGACGAAAAATGTAAAATGATAGGAGATAATTAGTAAATAAATGTAATGTGATAAACTAACTTAAAAATAAAATATGTAGAGATAATTAAGGAAAATAGAGAAAACTCCTAGAACTAATGAGAGAATTTAAAATTTTTCTGCTATACTATTTAGTAGATAACCTTCTAGTGCCTGTTTCTCATATTCATTTTCCATAACCCTTGCCTATTTTGTTTAACAAAAAACATACCTTACTTTGAGTTGTTAATGAAAAGCTTGAACTAAATTAAAATTTTGACACAAATACCAAAATAACATTTAAATAACAAGTTAGATCAAGCTATTATATGATTTTGTACTAAGAAGAGAACATATAGAAATTCATAAACCTACGACCCTCATCTTTTGAACAAATGATCTTGAAATATGTGATGCTTAATTTTGAATTTGATATTTATCCCTAGTTGGTACTAAGGTGTAACAAAGGCCCACTTGATGAATCCATTTTCCCATTATAATCAAGGTGTGATTATGTATGTCTATTAAGACACTCTCTAATTTCATTTAAGGAAATCTATCCTATGATATAAAAAATTGAATATATGATCATTGAAATCCCGAGTTCCCTCTGTCTTTATTTCATACTTCCGTTCCAATTTCCATTGGACTCTTATGCAAGTTGTTTATATATATATATGATTTCATCTTCTTTCTCTAATTCCAATCATTTACTTGGATTAGATTTTTTTTCTTTTTAAATATTTTCATCTACCGTTTCTCTCAATATCATACAAATTCAGATTAGCCAATCACTAAACAATCAAGGCCAAAATCTATATCTTTCTCAATAGTGTCTATTGTTTATTCTCATGCTCTCATGATGCATTATCACTACATCTAGAGAGTTCAACTTGTACAAAATGTTAGAACAAAAGATAATATAGCTAATAAATATCTGATTCATAGCTTACTTTCTTCTATATGCGTATATTTTATATTTTCGATTTTGTAAGACATGTACTAACTAACATTGAAATCCAATTTGAATGTTTCTTTTAAAACAGATATGAAAGTAAGGTATGATTTATGCCTAGTTTTTTCTTACCAAAATCTTCAGTTTCTTAGCATAATATTCAAGCGATTCAGTTCAGCTTATTAACATAATTGTTCTATTTTTTCATTCAAGTTTAGTGAACCAAGTAGTATATTCCCATGTTTTGTGCCCACTTATAACTGGATATGTCATTTGAATCATTTTTTAGTAGCATGGGGAACCTTAAGCTACAGTATACATTGATCACTTAAGTAAACCACACGCCGTGTGTACCCTGCTTTGTTTAGTCGTTGCACACAGATGCTTAACGTCCAGCTCCCAAGGTCATTTGCAGCGGGATTTGCTTACACAAAGTTTAAGAACAACAGATAGTATAAGTAAATAAATTTTTGATTTGTAACTTACTCTCTTCTGTATATATATTTACAAATCGAATATATAAACATAAGAGAGTGAGTTAATTTTGAACATTTGAATTTAGAGATTTTTAACAAATCGAATATCGATTTAACATGGAATTTAAAATTTAAGTTAAGTTTATGTTGACAATATATACAATTCTGTTTGGATATATATATAATAATAGTTTATTATCGATAAATTTGTTTTTTATGAAATCGATGTATATTTTGTTAATTTAATATGGAATTTAAGAATATCCAATATTCGAACGATCTCGGATTTCAACGAAACTTATTTTATAAAATTCATAGTATTTAATTATTGTAAGATTTCCAACTTCAAGTCAATTGGAGTTATTTTATGATCATGCACGATATAAATGTGTATCGATTTACGTTGTGAAATTAAAAGGAAAATTTTCAAACGATATCGGAATTCGACAAAACCAGTTCCAATGTGTCCGGAATATTATGTTATTATAGGATTACCATTTTCATTGCGATTAGATCTCATATATGGTCGATTAAGCGTGTTATTTTTCACCTAAGTTTCGTACACTAATAAATAAAATCCTTAACCTGCACCTATATAATATCGTGATCTTCCACTTCTTCCATTCGTGGTCAAACAAGAGTCGCCACCCACCTTAACTTCATTCGATTTAACCTTCAAAACCATAATGAATTTGAGGAAACTGTCAGTTGGGAAGTTATAGAGGACAAAGAGGGTGATCTACTAGCTGAATCTGGAGTGGTGCGGTGAAGCGTGGTGGTCGGAATCAGGGCTTGAGCGAATGCAAGAAGTTTCTGTTATTTGTGATTTGACGGAGCTGGAGGCCATGATGGCTGAAGGTATTCGGAGATGAAGTAGAGAAGTGGTCTAGGTCGACTTGTTTTTCATTCAACTAGACAACCAAGGCGGTCGGCGTGAGGTGGGGGCCCAGGCTCTTGGGAGAAGGAAGGTGACAAAGCGACGAAGATAACAGTCGGTCAGGGGTGGTTGCAGTTCATCATGGAGGCGGCGGTGTCGAGATTTAGACGACGAGCTGGGTTCAATTACTAGAATCGAAGTTGTGGTATAAACAAGGATTAAAGTGTGGTATGTTTGCTCTAATGACGTGGTTAATGGGATAGTGAGTTAATTAATTGGTATGAAGTAATTAAAGATTTAAAATTTGTTTTAATTCGAACAAAATGTTGCAATATTTATCATTTTTCCGTATGTTATCAGAATTTAGCAAAATAAGAGGCATTGAATTCATATTGGAAAACTCTACGCGTACGAGCTAATTCGGAAGGATTGGAGCTGGTGGATTTTTTATAAAATTTCAAGTGCTCATTTGAAATTATATAAACCAACTAGAATCGTTAAATCAAAAATCAATTGTGAGTTAACTATCACACCTTCTGGAATTCTACGATGTGATTAAATTCTTATAATTATAACTTATCGTTGTTAGTATAAAATTGGATGTTTTGTTGCCTAGATGATTATTATTTTATCACTAATTTTCAAATTTTTTATTTATGTTGTGGATGCATTAGAATATAAAATTCATTTCTCATGCGAATATATACTGATATGATATTTTATGATGGAGGGAAGAATAGGTTGGAGGAGTCCAACTGGATTCCTCGAATATTTTGTATGTTACTTGTTTTTCATATATGAATTATTTATCCAAGTAATGTTAAATCCTATTTGGATGTTTATTGTCGAACTTAAAATTCAACAATTGTTGTGTTTTGACCAATAGATAGTATTGGTTAAGTGAATGGGAGCTGATGGCCTAAAATTCATCTTTTTGACATCGATTTGCCGTTAGGCGAATTGACAAAGATAAAAGTTATAAAATTTATTTTTATAGCTGAAGTTAGATTTTAACTTATAATTTTGCAGGTTACTTTGAATAGAAGATTTTTTTATAAACAAACATTTATTTTTAATTAGTTTTATGAAGTCTTATAAAATAATTCTTATAGTAATTCCTTGCGGTTTTAATATTTTTTATAACCAAGGAAGTCAAAAATTAACCTAATCCGTTATGATTTGGAATAATTGTTTTTATGAAAGAATTAAGTGATGTTATTTAATTAATTAAGTTATCGATTAATTTATGTGAAAAGATTAGTGGACATCAGTTAACCGATGCTTAAAAGTTGACTTAGTTATCTGTTT
Source organism: Allium sativum (assembly GCA_030737875.1). Taxonomy (NCBI): domain Eukaryota; kingdom Viridiplantae; phylum Streptophyta; class Magnoliopsida; order Asparagales; family Amaryllidaceae; genus Allium; species Allium sativum. The sequence goes on from CM060911.1 coordinate 187,074,715, forward strand.
CAATTCAAATCAATATTAGATTGATTTGTTTTCAATAATATAATAGAAATAGTTTAGCAAATAGTCGTTAAACTCAGCGAGTGTTCTTAGAAGTTAATTAATCTTTTAATTATCTGTGTTTAAAGGTAACAATCGAGTTGATATTTATTAATGAAGTAAATTATTATTTTAATAATCTTTTAAAATGGATTAAGTATCCTATTTTTATATAATAGTGAAGTTAACAACTTTTACATAGTTAATATTGAAATAAACTACTTTTATTTTAATTAATGTTAAATGTTACTTTAATTACTAATAATTAAAAGAATACTCTTTTAAATAAAATTTATTTAAGAGCGTAGTCAAGTTATAGTGAGTTGGACATTGAAAAAAGTTCATAAGGGATTTTATAATGAAATCCATGTCATATAGACAAAGTTATATAAAAATATTCAAGGCTCGACGATTTACTTAGAAAGAATATTTTCATATATAAAGGAAGTTACTAAAATGGATTTTTGTAAAAAGAAGTTGGTAAATGGATTTTAGTAATAAAATCAAAGTTTAGTACTATAATAAAATACTAAATGGTTTTATTTGAAAAGAATTTGAGAAAAGGATATTTTGAAATAAAGCCAAGTGTATATGAATGGTAGAGTTTAGTATTTAGTAAGGATTTACTTAATAACTTAATAATTTAATTAAGTAAAAGTGATGGGAAATTAGAAGGCGATTTCCAATGGAAGTAATGGTTTATAAAAAAAAACTAATTAAATCAAATAGTAAATGAGATTTGTAAGATATTATAATTAATATCAGTTTTTGAGTTACAAGCTTTTATCTATCTTGAGATAAAAACATTGTCATTTAAGGTCTGAGAAGTAAATAAAATTTCCAAACTTGAACGAATTCAGGATTGTTTGAGGATGGTATTAGTTTGTAATGGTAAAGACGTTAAAAATAATTTAGTATTTCCATAAGAAAAATAATATTGCAACTTTATTTGTAAGATTTTAGAAATACAAATAAAATTATTGGGTTTTACATTAAACAGTGTATTACTTGACATTGTTTAGCCCAAAAGATGAAGTGTGATTATGCTTATACCATTCGGCTAAGTATATAGCACTATTTCCTAAGTAATGAAAATAATATGGTTTTATGAATACACTTATTATGAGAAATAAATAAGGCTATGATTTTCAAAAAAACAAAATAGAGGTTATATGGGTCAGAAATGGAAGGGAATATTGGAAATTGTAATATTATTTCGATAAGCATAAATGTAAGCTATAATCAGCAAAATATGAAGTTAAATAAAACCATTTGGTTTATATATTCAACAATGCATTGAATGTCATCGTTTCAACCATATTTAAGATTTGTAATTAGACATATACCATTAGGTTACCATATAATGCTATGTTTCCAAAGTAAAGGAGAAAAAAGATTTTGAGAATTTATAATGACATTTCCAAAGCAAAGGAAATAAAAGGAGATTTTGTGAAAATATAACGATATTTTCAAGGAAAAAGGAAATAAATGGATGAGTTTTGGAATATATTTATTCTAAAAGGATAAGCGTTGTTTATTGTTTTTGAATAACAAAAAAGAGAGACTTACTGAGATAAGTTATGGAATCGATTTTGAATCTACGAAATGGTTTTAAATAAAAAGGGCCTGAGCTACTGGTATACTTAACAATACTATTTTGATTTGATAATTAAACAATCGACTATCAAATAAATATTCCTTTGACTATTGACGTGTTATTTAGAAGAGACTAGGATAGGAATTGGGCCCAAAACCACTTCAAACTAACTTTACGTTCAGAACTAACTTGTAGAAATGCTTATATGATTTAAAGATGGGAAAATTGAAGACTGTGGATCTTAATGGATGGAAGAACTACCTAATTAATTTCACTATAGCATCCAGAGATATTTTGCCGGTGATTCTTTTGTCATTGAAATCTTTGGATTGCAGGGACTACTCGCTATTGATGCATAGGATGATTCCCATAATGGATGTGATAAGAGAGTGTCTTCTGTTCATCCTGTTCTAAAATGATTTGTATGGAAGAATGTCTGAAAGTATATTTTCAATGATCATGTACACTGATTCCCTCAGACGTACTATTGTTTAGGGGCGAAAAAGACACCTTCTCTTAGATTAACATCGAGAGTATTTTTTTGGACGTCAGTTAGTGATTTGATAGATCTGACAATGTGGCATTTACCGTAAATGATGATGTGATGTTCTAAAAGGTAATTGTGACCTCAAGCCTCGTGAATCGGGAAATGATAGAAACCGAGCAGACAATATGGCTATGTGGGTCATTTTCATTAGGGTGTATTATCACCATCTAGAGAAAATTCATTTGTCCCTTCTTTTGTCGCTTTTGTATGCTTAGGAAAATTGGTGGTTCGTGACCAACTGTTGGTGATAATATATTTGGTACACTAAATTTGAATTAATGGCCAATCATGTGTGGCTAGGTTGCAAGAAGTTCTTATCGAACCCATGTGTTTCCTCTCTAAAGAACACTAATCTGGAGGTGTGAAATGACCCAAACTTCCCATTTCGGGAAAGCCTAGATTGAGTTGAGAACATGACACATCAGAACACAAACAACAAAACGTTTCATTGCTGTTACAACAATTACATAAGAGTACAAGAATATAACGGAGTATGAATAAATAATATACATTAGAAAAATACCAGAGATTTAAGTTACATTTAAATAGCAGCGGAAAAATAATACAAAACACAACTGAAAGAAATACATGGATACAGAGCTTTCCGAATATCACTTCAGCTGTAAACCAGGATCCTATGAATATAATATCTGCAAAACCAAAGCTACTAGCTGCCCGTGTGGAAAATATGGGCACCCAGATTTTAGGTTAAAACAATAAACTCTAGGTCATTCATGGGACTGGTGTGAGAACTAAAAAAGTAATTAAATCTTTCTTAAAAAGTTGGGAAATCATAGGACCACGCCATATAACATGGAACGGGTTTACTCCACATGAACCTCAGTTTAAATTAAAACAACGCAATGCTTTTTGGAAAAATGAAGCTATTACAAGACTCAGGTCCCATCACACAATGCAACGCAAGCCGGAGAATAGAGTTTTCCCTTATAATAGCCAAACATGCTTGATACGCTTAAAACAAATCATGTTGATATAACTATAAGTGTATAGTGTTAAAAAGAACTTCAAATATAAATGTATCAACCATAGACGGCATGGGTACCATATCATGTCGCCATACTAGTTCTACAATTAAATCAGCACAATGTTGTATTGGAAGTTGTATTTCCATCTTGAATCAAGGAAAGGGATCGTCCTTACCGAATTCGAGACAATCCAGCCCATGTCTCAGGAAACAGCCGCAACTGCATCTAGGAGCGCCAGGGCCGGTCCACACTTACTTTAGTGGATTGGCAATTCCTGAACAATACGTTTCCCTGCCCTATGGGGCATAAGTCAAGAGCCACTAGAGATCCAAATCCGAGATACCTTGCTTTCCATCATCCACATAATTAAAAATGTCTGGGCTCCATACCATGACACCACTTCTAGCTAGAAAGAAATGCATGTTCTCCATGGGGTCCTTCTCCCGTTTCTGGTTCATACCGGGGTGTGAGACTCGAGAAGTAATTTTATACACAAAGCTATGCTAATTAAAGCTGTGCTTTGATCATCAACCACAATGCTCTCCTTTTCAATAAAAGCCTTGATCATTTGCATCTTGGCATGCCACACTGACAATTCATGCCATACAACTGATGTCTATCAACATATAACCTCTAAGTTCGTACGTCTCAGTGAAGGGTGTCAAGCAAGAGAATAAATTCTCCGCCACCAAACAGATATATATTTAATAGAAATCAATTAGCACAGAATGAAATCCAATGTTAGACACACATCCATTTATAAGTCCGTTCTGGGTCTGAACGAAACCGGAGGTACCTTATTCCTCGTCCCACATGTCCGATACAAGAGAGAGGTCCTCACATATCCGTCGATCTCCAAGTACTTCTGGACGACCACCACTTATTACCTTGTCATGGGTGTACAACCCAATTAAGACATCAGTAAACATCCAAACAATGTGAAGATCTCCGGTCTTTAACCACCGTCTTCATTGTCGACTTTTAATCGTCGTAATAATTACTCAAAATGGGTTTTAACCCGGTCTTTCCAAATAACTCGCGTATTTTATAATTAATAATCAAGTGCTATAAAAACACATCATACGCCTCATTCTAATTCATAATATTCTTTTAATAAAATATTCACATTATTAGGGAAAGGTTCCCATTAATTTTATCAAAGATAAATTCTTTTAAAATTATCTCTAATCTTCCTTTGGATATCAATTTCAAAAGATTTTATTTTGTCCTTTATCAATTCTAAACCAAATTAAGGTTTATTAACTAGTCGGGATTAGCGAACCTTACCACAGTAATCATTTATTTATTAATCCCAATCCCAACCTATTCTTCCCATGGAGTAAAACTGGTAGCACTCTGAATCTAACACCCACTGTGTTATCGGTAAAATTAATTACCATTTCACGTTCAAACCTAATTAAAGATTTTACTATCGCCTGGAGTAAATCTGGTGGTACTCCATTCTCAATCATTTCATAAATTCGATAAATTTAATTATCTCTTTCTCATTTTAATTTAATTAAAGATTTATTAAAACTCCAATTTGGTTTTAATCTCAAAATTCATTACTTAATGATTATTCAAATTTAAGAAATTAATCTTATCTTTAACTGGGTTAAAGAACCAATGTCATTTAAAACACAATTCACGATAAACCAAAATTATTTTCCATCAAAATGGAATCTACATGGAAAACATAACAGTACATAATCGATATAAATTCCCGTGTCAGACTAATAATATAAATGGAATAGCGGCAAAGCCTTTTAAATTCCAGATGTAGTAACGATCTTCATTCACAGATGCTCATCTCTATTATTACTGAATTGAATTCCATTCAATTCCAATTTAATAATAAATTGGAAAACTTTACTTTGGAAAAATTCCATTTAAATCTTAATAAAAGGTTTATAAATTCCAAATTATATTTTCACTGTTAATTGGGTTAAAGAACAAATGTCGTTTAAAACACAGTTCACAATAAATCCACAATAAACTTTCATTTCAGTTCCACTTAAAGATTAATTAATTGGTAAATTTATCTAAATATTAATTAAAAGATTTAACCTTTCTCAACTGGATTTAAGAACAGTGTTATTTAAGGCACCATTCATGACAAACCCAAAAATCCAATTAAATATTAATTAATTGGAAAACTTCATTAATTCTTAATTTAAAGATTTATTCTTTTCTCAACTGGGTTTAAGAATAGTGTTATTTAAGGCACCATTCATGACAAACCCAAAATCCAATTTGACATTAAATAAAAGACTCCGAATAGAAATTATATCGGCTTATATTTGAGACGACCCCAAACCCCGTACTGACGGTGGCAAAGGTAATCCATGGAATATAACACATAAACAGATAATAGCAAAGCAGAATTAAATAAATACACCAGATAATGAACAATAGAATATGCTGGATCAGAGTTACACAGTATACAGGATCATACTTAGTATAAATACAGTTCAGCTATACATAAATGTCTACAGCGGAAAACAAACATAATGTACAATAGGAGTTGAACAGCATAAAAAGAGATAAATAATAGAATCCATCTTCAGCTCCAGCTATCCAGAAAGAGCCAGCTAAACCTGAATACAAGGCTGCCCGTGTAGAAAAAGGGGCACCCGAGTTTGAAAGTGAAACAAACTACGCGTCAGTCATGGGACTGGTATGAGAAATCTACTCAACACATTTCAAATATGGCTGATCACAGGACCACGCCACTTTCGTGGAACGGGTTTACTCCATTGGATTGCCAGTGCTTTAAAACAAATCATTCTTTTAAAAATCGTAATGCTTTTTATAAAAATGAAGCCATTATAAGACTCAGTTCCCATCACACAATGCAACGCAAACCGGAGGATAGAGTTTTACCTTATAATGGCCAAAATATGTTTGATACGAATAAAACAAAAGCATTTGATATTATTACTAGTGTTTATAGGTTTCAAAAGCAATTTTAAATCATAACCATCAATCATAGACGGCATGGGTACCATATATCATGTCGCCATATATATATAAATCAAAACCGCACAGTCACGTATTTGGAAATTGGATTTCCGCCATGAACCAAGACAAAAGATAGTCCTTACCGACTTCGCGACTCTCTAGCCCGAGCCACAGGCAAGCACGCAGGCAAGCCTGGGAGCGACAGGGCCAGTCCACCGATGTGGATTATTATGCCTGAACAATACGTTTCCCGGCCCTTTGGGGGCGTAAACGAGCCAACAAATGACTCCATTGGTCCCGGATCGACCGATATATCCGAGGCGCGTCGCAACAACAACAACCACATAAGTCAATCTCGTCAGGGCGTGTAAAAGCATTGATGCTACTTCTAACTAGAAAGAAACGCATGCCCTCCCTGAGGTCCTACTCCCGTTTTTGGTTCATACCGGGGTGTGAGGCTCGCGAATTCACGTTATACACAAAGCTACGCCACACAGGCGGGGCTTTGATCATCACCACAAGACTTTGCCTTTCAACAGAAGCCCTGATCACTGCATCTTAGCATGCCACACAGGCAGTTCACACCGTGCAATTGATGGCTATCAATCACACAGAATGGGATAAACCCGGTCTTCATCTTCGATTTGTTATCGTCGATTCAGTTATTCAGAATGGGATAAACCCGGTCTTTCTGAGCAACTCGCGTATATAATAAACAAGTGCAACACTAACATACACACGCATCGTTTCAATTCATTAGTCACTAACCGTCAATCAGTAAGAGAACGATTTCCCAAATATTAACCCCGAAGGCCGAAACCAACATCAGATCAATACCCAAGAAACCATTCGACTTAGCCAACCTTCAGTTAGTTTCTAAATTTCTCATCCATATCAGTTATAATATTTTATAACGATTTATCGCTATTTTTATTTATTTTAAAATAGTCAATTTATTCAAAACGACGCTTCGGGCCATAACGCGGCCGTGGCGCTGTTTTTTTCCAGATTTGATTTAAAAATTCCAGACAATCCAACCGTTGGATTTTTACAAAGTTGGTGCCGTTGGAAAGATATTTCCAAAGCGAACCCAACGGTTGCCATTTCGGTAAAAACCGATGGTCGGATCTCCCGCACTACTCATTTGAAATCACGGTTTCAAAATACGAACTGCAGCTTTGTTATTCGATATATTTTAATTCTATTTATATATATATATATCGATTCTTCGATTTTAAAGCTATATTCTTTTCATACATTTGATAAAAATTATATTTTCATCTAACTGTCTTCTATTTCAACACTTCGCTATTTTTAACAATTCATGTATATAATAAAAATGTGATTTTTATTGTAAAACAATTCATTTCAAAACACGATTATTTTATATAGTTAATATAAGTGATAAAAATAGGATTTTTATTATAAAACAATTTATTTCAAAACAAGATTATTTTATACAGTTCATATTGATGATAAAAATAGGATTTTTATTATAAAACAATTTCTTTCAAAATATGAATACCATTCAACACATGAATTTCAATTCAACGAATGAATTTCGATTCAACACATGAAGGTTTTCTATAGTTTGTATATATTGATAAAAAGGTGATTTTTATATTTAAAACACGAATACCATTCAACACATGAATTTCAATTCAACGAATGAATATCGATTTAACACATAAAGGTTTTCTATAGTTTGTATATATAGTGTAAAAATGTGATTTTTGTTGTTAAAACAATTTATTCAAAACACGATTACCATTCAACACATGAATATGATTCAACAAATGAATTTCTATTCAACACACGAAGGTTTTCTATTCTACAGACGAATATAATTTCAACACAGGAAAATAATTCTAACATATGAATATTATTCAAAATTTCGGCAGCATAACGGCAGGGTAGTTAAAACCGGGACCGTCCCTAGTACGGCTCCTCGCTCTACCTTAAAACCTCGCTGTTTTTGACAATGGGGATTCATGCATCTAGTTCGCACGCAGGTGGCATGTATACTTTTTTCATTTCCACAAACTAATCCTATGTGGTTTCAACCAAATATTTCTCAACCACAAACGGGTATTTTTCAACCACAATCAATCAATATCAACCACAAACAATTCCAATCAACCATTCGCTATCAATCAATTTTCACACCAATCACAACCAATAAATATCGTCCATGGTTTGTGGACGAGGGGCGTATATATATATATATATATATACATATATATATATATAGCATTTCACTTCTATTTCAACACATATATAATTTTTACAACGCATATACAACGTATACATCGAACGTACAACTTATACAACGCTTATACAAGAGGTGTACAACACTTATATAACTCATACATCGACTATATAATTTATACATCGTCGTTTTCCATATCGTTTATAAATTAGAAATCTCACATTGGGTTCCACTCCACCAAAAATAGTAGAAGGCTCAGAAAAATATGCGGTCTCTTTTAGAATGCAGAAGACGTCCACACAAGTCCACTGTCTCTTGTTTCACTGAATTTCGTCAATACACGAAAAAGATATGATTTTTCAAAGTTTGCAACGGTTTAAAGGTGTTAAAACTGTTGAAAATAAATATGACCGTACCTCAGCTGTTTCGTTCAAAACTAGGTTTGGATTTTTCTTCGAATCCGTGTAGCTATTCGTCGATCAACCTTCGCAGCGTCGAAGGGGGAGGAGAGGCACGCTGGCGCCTGGAGCGGGGCCCACTTCGGTGGCCCTGGTTTACGGCGGCGGCGAGATGAAGGCGTCGACTTCTCGGCGTCCGTTCTCCCAAAATACACATTGAAAAAATCGAAACCAGGTATGGATTTGAAGAGCTCGGGAAGATCTTCAAAAAGTTCAACTGTGGCACGAGCTAACTCGGCGTGGATTGATCGGAAAATGAGGGGGAAAGTTTGAAGGGGTTTCTGCCGTATATCGCTTTAATCGGGGAGAGAGAAACGAGGGTTTTTCTATTTTTTTAATAAAAAATCTGATTGGCCGGGAGGATTTAAAAAGGGGTTTTCTAACGCGACCACCAATCCAAACCCAACGACTGTCATCCCTAGCGTTATACCCCCATTCCGAACACAATGGGATATGTTTCGTAGGCCCATTATACTGTTTCAGTCAGTTTTCATTCAATTTAAAATATATAACATTCAATATTTGATTTAAACGTACATTTCAATTTTCCAGGGCCACAAACTGATTCGAAAAATTCCAGGAAAATAAATCTAGCTATGTTTTGACAATACGGTCATAACAAAACTAGTTTCGTAGAATTCTGAGACAGTTTGCAAAAAGGCCCATTTCTGGTCGATCCAATTTAACTGTAATTGACCAAAACACGTTTTCCTTTGCCACGCTCACATACTAGCTTCAAAAATTATGAAATTTGAAACCTAGCAATAACTTCACATCCCGGATCCAACAAAAGTGGTTTCGTCGAATTCCGAGGTCGTATGCAAAATGGCCAATTTCACGGGCTATATAAATTCCATAGCGACCTTTCTGAAAATTCATTTGGCCTTAACTTTTGCTTTCCGCTATGAAACTTCGATTTTTCAGATTCGTTAGAAAGGTATTCACTAACAGATTTAAATATTTTTGGTTTCACTCAAATCTGCTTTGTTTTGCACCCGGTACAGTTAGTCAAAGTTTGAATTCTAATTTTGAAACTACCGCGCCATTTCAGGCCTTGTTTATAATTAGAATTAATTATATTCGTTTTCAAACGTCGATTCAAACTCCCTATTCTTTGCTATTATTTAAAATATTTATTTTAAATATTTAAAATCCACTATTTTAGCCAATTTAAAAAAAATTAAATTGGTTCAGATTTTCCGGGTCGTTACAATCTCCCTCACTTAAAACTTTTCATCCCCGAAAAGGAACAAAGTCGAAAGTGGTTTGATTAACCAACTCTACGTTCGATCTGTCAACTCCAGACCCATGTGGGTTTTTTATTAATCTGGCAATTTTATCATTACAATTTAAATAGTCCATATCAGTCATCAGTTCAACCTGTAAAATGTAGTCATCGCCATACAAGCCTCTCGCTCGTATGGTAAATCTTCCACCTCGTCACACAAGCTCCAAATGCTTATGTGGTATATGATGAAGTATGCCTATCTTCCAGAAGTATGCCATGTAATGTAGTTCAAAATTAATTGTTACTATCCTATGGCGACGTTTATTATTTCACACAGAATAACCAGCACTCCGCATCCAATGGCATTCACAGGAGTTGATATAATAATATTTCGCATCCAACTCATTAAGGTTTACCTATTTGTCGGGCACGCAAATAAAATCTTTACTCAACAGCTATCCAATTACCTGTTCAAACATATATAATGCACATGTATATATCTCTATCTATTTTCTAATCAGTTCAATGTGTGATTTAAATGAATAAATTCTACCATTATTCTATTATTGATTAAATTAACTATCGTTTCAATAATTTAATTAATCAAATCTACTATCACACAACACAAACAACAATCAAATTGTTTTTAACTTTTCAAAAATATCTAATCAATTTCTATACTCTTTTAAAATCATCCAGACTATAGAATTAAAAGTGCATATCCATGAAAAGAAAATAACAACAGAGTAGAGAACTAATTGGTAATGCAAAGTATGGTAAATGTACCTTGCACCAGAGTCAATCAGATATATCCACTCGGCATCTAGGATAGGCTTTATGAATGCTCTCCTCAGTTTCCCAAGTACAATCTCGTGGATCTCCACTCCATTGCACTTTGACTAAGTGAACCTTCTTGTTCCTCAGCTCTTTTGTTTCTTTGCCGATAATCTTGAGCGGCTCTCTTCTCACAGCTAATTCTGGAGTAATTTCAATATCTTGTTGAGCTGCTTCTTCCACGATCAAGTCTGGATCATGAACGTGCTTTCGAAGTTGAGATATATGAAATACATCATGCACCCCAGGCAACTAATCTGGAAATTTAACCCTATAAGCGAGAGTTTCGATCCGTTCCAGAATAGGAAACGAACCAATGAATTTGGGCGCCAACTTTCCAGTTTTACCGAACCGGACAACTCCTCTCATCGGCGATACTTTCAAATATACATAGTCGCCAACATCAAAGGATATATCTCTTCTTCTCCTATCGGCATAGCTCTTTTGTCGGCTTTGAGCGGCGAGTAATCGTTTCTTAACGAAATCGACTTTGTCGGCAGCTTCTCCGATCATATCAGGCCCAAACACGAGTCTATTACCAGGTTCGACCCAACAAGCAGGAGATCGGCACGGTCTACCATATAATGCTTCGAATGGCGACATTGTCAGGCTCGCCTGGTAGTTGTTGTTATAAGAGAATTCAGCCAAATGCAGATGGTCTTCCCATGATCCACCGAAATCTAGAACACATGCCCGCAATAGATCTTCTAGTATACGATTCACCCTCTCAGTTTGACCATCTGTCTGAGGATGATAGGTGGGGCTTAGGTTCAGCTTTGTTCCCAGCTCTACTTGAAATGCCTCCCAGAATTTGCTAGTAAATATTGTATCTCTATCACTGACTATACTGAGCGGCACTCCATGTAGTCTGACAATTTCCTTGATGTATATCTGCGCCAGACTCTGAGCAGTTCTGTTTGATCTGACAGGTATGAAATGGGCGGTCTTCGTGAAGCGATCTACGATCACCCAAATACTGTCATTTCCTTTTCTGGTTCTGGGCAAACCATCAATGAAGTCCATGGAAATATGTTCCCACTTCCATCCTAGAACGCCTAGCGGTTGTAATAATCTAGCTAGTTTCTATTGGTCGCTTTTGACTAGCTGGCAAGTAGGGCATCGGCTAACATATAAAGAAATGTCCCTCTTCATCGACTTCCACCAGAAAGTGCGTTTGATATCATTATACATTTTGCTTACTCCCGGATGGATACTGACTTTTGACTTGTGGCATTCATCCAGTACTTCCTTTCGAAGCTCAGGAATGTTAGGGACACAGATTCGACCTTTGAGCCTTAGAATCCCATCATTATCAACTTGAAAACTCGAGGGTTCGCCTTGTTGAATTATCTCTCTGATCTTCTGAATGAAGTGATCATCCTTCTGAAGAGCAGATATTTTATCTAGCAACGAAGTCGTGATAATAAAACTGGCGATCATTTCATTCTTTCGGCTTAACGCATCGGCCACGACATTGGCTTTCCCTGGAGTGTATATAATCTCAAAGTCATATGCTGCAAGAAACTCCAGCCAACGTTGCTGCCTCAGATTCAAGTCTTTCTGGGTGAACAGATACTTTAGCGACTGGTGATCTTTAAACAGTTCAAATCTCTCACCCAGAAGATAGTGTCTCCAGATTTTCAAAGCGAATACTATAGCCAGTAACTCAAGATCATGAGTGACGTAGTTTTTCTCGTGCGGCTTCAGCTGACGACTAGCTTAAGCAATCACTTGACCCCTTTGCATTAACACTGCGCCAAGGCCTTCTCTAGAAGCATCAGTCCAGACTTTCAAATCCTGATTGCCATCGATGATGGTTAACACTGGAGCTGTCGTTAATCTTAACTTTATCTCTTCAAAAGCCTCCTCACTTTCTAGAGTCCATTTGAATTTAGAGTGCTTCTTTGTAAGCTTCATTAAGTGACCAGATATCTTCGAAAAGTTTTTAATGAACTTCCGGTAATAACTAGCCAATCCGAGAAAACTACGGACTTCTGTAGGGGTACTGGGCTGTTTCCAGTTTTGAATAGCTGTAATTTTACTTGGATCCACAGCAATTCCTTCTTTAGATACGACGTGGCCTAAAAATTTCACTTCATCCTGCCAGAATATACATTTGGATAGTTTGGCTTTTAATACATTCCTTTTGAGGATTTCCAGAACCTGTTCCAAATGCTTTTCATGTTCGGCCTTTGATTTAGAGAAGATTAGAATATCATCAATAAAAACTAGAACAAATTTATTCAAAACTCCTCTGAACACTCTATTCATCAAATCGGCGAAGTATGCTGGAGCGTTACATAAGCCGAATGGCATTACTAACCACTCGTAGAATAAGTCGGGACCTCTGAATGATGTCATTGGAACACACTCTTCGGCAATTTGAAGTTGATGGAAGCCTGTAGCTAGGTCCATCCTTGAGAATACTTGTGCTCCATTCAGACGATCCAATAAATCAGCGATTCGCGGCAATGGATATTTTTTCTTAATTGTCTGCTTGTTCAAATCACGATAATCCACACATAGCCGTAGAGTACCGTCAGATTTTGGGACAAACACCCTTGCTGCACCCCAATCAGAGAAACTAGGCCTGATCAGACCCTTCCATACGAGCTGTCGTGTTTGATTGTCTAATTCCTCTTTCTCTTTCAAGGACATTCTTCGAATAGCGTGAACTACCGGCCTTGCATTCAGAATTAAAGCAATCCTGAAATCTATTTCGCTCTGCGGAGGTAAGCAAACAACTTCTTCAAACACATCCGCATAATTCTTGACGACATGAATATCTTTCACTAGGTCGGGAATATTCTGTGTGACTTCAGGGATATTTTCTATTTGGGCTGGAGAAACATCAAGAGCTGCCCAGAAGTCTTTTCTATTCGAATTCGGACCTTCGCATGGTATGGTTATATAACTCCCTGATTGGGCCTTCGCCTTAACAACTCTCTCGGCGCATCTAACCTCTGCTTCATAATTGGTTAGCCAATCCAATCCCAGAATAAGATCGAATTCAGCAAAATTCATGACGATAGAGATAATAGGGAATTTATAACAGGAAAAAGAGACAGGCACCCCACAAACCCAACTGAGATCGATGGAACCCCCAACTGGATTTTGGATAGTCATTGGTTCTTTGAGCTTCTTCAATTTCAATTCCAACTTCCTGACTGCACTTTTTGCAATAAAGCTTCGTGACGCGCCTGTATCAAACAGTACTTTAACTGGAATGTTCTTGACATTGAGTGTGCCTTCTAAAACATCAGACCTTTCCTGACTATCTGAGGGTGCTGAGGTTTCTACTACTTCATTTACTTGAACCATTTTGGTCTTTTTCAACATCCAGCAGTCTCTCTTTATATGACCAGTCTTATGACAAAGATTGCACTATCGGGTCACTTGAAACTTATTCTTGGATTTAGATTCATCCCTTTTTGGTTTCTTTAGAGATCGTCAACTTACTGAGAGATGCCCTTGCCTATTGCAGTTACTGCATACAGCTGTCGTTACTGACTCTTTTTCGGATCTGGCCCTTTTTCGATTGACTTTGGGCTCCTTACTGACTTCAGACATTGTACTGGCCTCAGGACGATCAGTTTCAGACTCAATTTTATTACTAGAGCGGACTTCCTCTTCGTACTGTAACATACCTTTCTTGTCTAGATCTTCGTACTTGTAAGCCATGTATATCATTTCACAGAAAGGAAGCTTCACATTCCTCATTACACTATTCCGATATTTTCTTTGAAGCCCGTTGATAAATTTCAAATTCTTCCTCTTCGGATTTTCAATTAGATGAGGGGCAAAGTGAGAAAGTTCATTGAATTTCTTATGATATTCGGGAATGGTCATATCTCCTTGTATCAAATAAGAAAATTCATCACATAGTCGCTCAATCGCTTCAGGAGGAGTAAATCTTTCCAGGAAAATCACTTTGAATCTATCCCAGGTGATATCACCTTCTGGATTATCCTTAATAACTGAATCCCACCAGAACAAAGCTTCGTCTTTGAGTGCCCAGAAGGCCAGTAATCTTTTCTGGTCATCCCTCAGCTTTAATCCTTCAAAGATTTTCTCAGCCGAACGAATCCATGCTTGTGTTCTCATAATAGATTCTTCGCCCGAGAAGGGTTTTCTCCCCAGATTTCTATATTTCATAAATAGAGCTTCTATATCCGGGTCAGTATTACTTCTTCTGTTTCTGGGACTCATTTTCTAGTACTTCTGCAAACAGCAGATCAAGTGTCAGGTCATAGAAAAGATATTTTAAAACATAGAGACAAATACTTGAATGTAAATGTGTCTACTGAGGTGTATTTCATTCTGCTACTCATACCAGGATATTACTTATCCTGTCTGTAATGAGCTACCCGTCCTAGAACACTACTGGTTCTATTTCTGACGAGTTCTTTCATATGTTATATTCCAGAACTAAGCTTAACCAAAGCTCTGATACCAAATGAGACGACCCCAAACCCCGTACTGACGGTGGCAAGGGTAATCCGTGGAATATAACACATAAACAGATAATAGCAGAGCAGAATTAAATAAATACACCAGATAATGAACAATAGAATATACTGGATAAACGTAATCATCAGAGTTACACAGTATACAGGATCATACTTAGTATAAATACAGTTCAGCTATACATAAATGTCTACAGCGGAAAACAAACATAATGTACAATAGGAGCTGAACAGCATAAAAAGAGATAAATAATAGGATCCATCTTCAGCTCCAGCTATCCAGAAAGAGCCAGCTAAACCTGAATACAAGGCTGCCTGTGTAGAAAAAGGGGCACCCGAGTTTGAAAGTGAAACAAACTACGAGTCAGTCATGGGACTGGTATGAGAAATCTACTCAACACATTTCAAATATGGCTGATCACAGGACCATGCCACTTCCGTGGAACGGGTTTACTCCATTGGATTGCCAGTGCTTTAAAACAAATCATTCTTTTAAACATCGCAATGCTTTTTATAAAAATGAAGCCATTATAAGACTCAGTTCCCATCACACAATGCAACGCAAACCGGAGGATAGAGTTTTACCTTACAATGGCCAAAATATGTTTGATACGAATAAAACAAAAGCATTTGATATTATTACTAGTGTTTATAGGTTTCAAAAGCAATTTCAAATCATAACTATCAATCATAGACGACATGGGTACCATATATCATGTCGCCATATATATATATATATATATATATATATATATATATATATACAATCAAAACTGCACAGTCACGTATTTGGAAAGTGGATTTCCGTCATGAACCAAGGCAAAAGATAGTCCTTACTGACTTCGCGACTCTCTAGCCCGAGCCACAAGCAAGCGCACAGGCAAGCCTTGGAGCGACAGGGCCGGTCCACCGATGTGGATTATTATGCCTGAACAATACGTTTCCCGGCCCTTTGGGGCGTAAACGAGCCAACAAATGAATCCATCGGTCCCGGATCGACCGATATATCCGAGGCACCTCGCAACAGCAACAACCACATAAGTCAATCTCGTCAGGGCGTGTAAAACCACTGACGCCACTTCTAACTAGAAAGAACGCATGCCCTCCCTGAGGTCCTTCTCCCGTTTCTGGCTCATACCGGGGTGTGAGGCTCGCGAATTCACGTTATACACAAAGCTACGCCACACAGGCAGGGCTTTGATCATCACCAAAGACTTTGCCTTTCAACTGAAGCCCTGATCACTGCATCTTAGCATGCCACACAGGCAATTCACACCGTGCAATTGATGGCTATCAATCACACAGAATAAATTCCAATGTCAGACACACTGTCCATTTGTAAGTCCGTCCTGGGTCTGAACGAAGCCGGAGGCACTATATACCTCGCAAACCCAACGATCACCACGTACGTCTAGACGATCACCACTCATTATCCATATTTCGGGATGCCTCCCAATCAGGACCTCGGTTACCATCCAAACGAGGTGAAGATCTCCGGTCTTCGACCACCGTCTTCATCCTCGATTTCTTATCGTCGATTCAGTTATTCAGAATGGGATAAACCCGGTCTTTCTGAGCAACTCGCGTATATAATAAACAAGTGCAACACTAACTTACACACGCATCGTTTCAATTCATTAGTCACAAACCGTCAATCAGTAAGAGGACGATTTCCTAAATATTAACCCCGAAGGCCGAAACCAACATCAGATCAATACCCAAGAAACCATTCGACTTAGCCAACCTTCAGTTAGTTTCTAAATTTCTCATCCATATCATTTATAATATTTTATAACGATTTATCACTATTTTTATTTATTTTTAAATAGCCAATTTATTCAAAACGACGCTTCGGGCCATAACGCGGCCGTGGCGCTATTTTTCTTCAGATTTGATTTAAACATTCCAGACAATACAACCGTTGGATTTTTTCAAAGTTGGTGCCGTTGGAAAGATATTTCCAAAGCGAACCCAACGGTTGCGATTTCGGGAAAATCCGATGGTCGGATCTCCCGCACTACTCGTTTGAAATCACGGTTTCAAAATACGAACTTCAGCTTCGTTATTTGATATATTTTAATTCTATATATATATATATATCGATTCTTCGATTTCAAAGCTATATTATTTTCATACATTTGATAAAAATTATATTTTCATCTAACTGTCTTCTATTTCAACACTTCGTTATTTTTAACAATTCATGTACATAATAAAAATGTGATTTTTATTGTAAAACAATTCATTTCAAAACACGATTATTTTATATAGTTAATATAGGTGATAAAAATAGGATTTTTATTATAAAACAATTTATTTCAAAACAAGATTATTTTATATAGTTCATATTGATGATAAAAATAGGATTTTTATTATAAAACATTTTCTTTCAAAATATGAATACCATTCAACACATGAATTTCAATTCAATGAATGAATTTCGATTCAACACATGAAGGTTTTCTATAGTTTGTATATATCGATAAAAAGGTGATTTTTATATTTAAAACACGAATACCATTCAACACATGAATTTCTATTCAACGAATGAATATCGATTCAACACATGATGGTTTTCTATAGTTTATATATATAGAGTAAAAAGGTGATTTTTATATCTAAAAACACGAATACCATTCAACACATGAATTCTATTCAACGAATGAATTTCAATTCAATACATGAAGGTTTTCTATTCAACAGACAAATATAATTTCAACACAGGAAAATAATTCTAACACATGAATATTATTCAAAATTTCGGCAGCATAACGGCAGGGTAGTTAAAACCGGGACCGTCCCTAGTACGGCTCCTCGCTCTACCTTAAAACCTCGCGGTTTTTGACAATGGGGATTCATGCATCTAGTTCGCACGCAGGCGGCATGTATATTTTTTCCATTTCCACAAACTAATCCTATGTGGTTTCTACCAAATATTTCTCAACCACAAACGGGTATTTTTCAACCACAGTCAATCAATATCAACCACAAACAATTCTAATCAACCATTCGCTATCAATCAATTTTCACACCAATCACAACCAATAAATATCGTCCATGGTTTGTGGACGAGGGGCGTGTATATATATATATATAGCATTTCACTTCTATTTCAACACATATATAATTTTTACAACGCATATACAACTTATACATCGAACGTACAACTTATACAACGCTTATACAAGAGGTGTACAATGCTTATATAACTCATACATCGACTATATAATTTATACATCGTCGTTTTCCATATCGTTTATAAATTAGAAATCTCACATTGGGTTCCACTCCACCAAAAATAGCAGAAGGCTCAGAAAAATATGCGGTCTCTTCTAGAATGTAGAAGACGTCCACACGAGTCCACTGTCTCTTGTTTCACTGAATTTCGTCAATACACGAAAAAGATATGATTTTTCAAAGTTTGCAACGGTTTAAAGGTGTTAAAACTGTTGAAGATAAATATGGTCGTACCTCAGCTGTTTCGTTCAAAACTAGGTTTGGATTTTTCTTCGAATCCGTGTAGCTAATCGTCGATCAGCCTTCGCAGCGTCGAAGGGGGAGGAGAAGCGCGCTGGCGCCTGGAGCGGGGCCCACTTCGGTGGCCCTGGTTGACGGCGGCGGCGAGATGAAGGCGTCGACTTCTCGGCGTCCGTTCTCCCAAAATACACAATGAAAAAATCGAAACCAGGTGTGGATTTGAAGAGCTCGGGAAGATCTTCAAAAAGTTCAACTCTGGCACGAGCTAATTCGGCGTGGATTGATCGGAAAATGAGGGGGAAGTTTGAAGGGGTTTCCGCCGTATATCGCTCTAATCGGGGAGAGAGAAACGAGGGTTTTTCTATTTTTTTTTTATAAAAAATCTGATTGGCCGGGAGGTTTTAAAAAGGGGTTTTCTGACACGACCACCAATCCAAACCCAACGACTGTCGTCCCTAGCATTTTACCCTCATTCCGAACACAATGGGATATGTTTCGTAGGCCCATTCGACTGTTTCAGTCAGTTTTCATTCAATTCAATATATATAACATTCAATATTTGATTTGAACGTACATTTCAATTTGCCAGGGCCACAAACTGATTCGAAAAATTCCAGAAAAATAAATCTAGCTACGTTTTGATGATACCGTCCCAACAAAACTAGTTTCGTTGAATTCTGAGACCGTTTGCAAAAATGCCCATTTCTGGTTGATCTAATTTAACTATAATTGACCAAAACACGTTTTCCTTTGCCACGCTCACATACTAGCTTCAAAAATTATGAAATTTGAAACCTAGCAATAAATTTACATCCCGAATCCAACAAAAGTGGTTTCGTCGAATTCCTAGGTCGTATGCAAAATGGCCAATTTCACGGGCTATATAAATTCCATAGCGACCTTTCTGAAAATTCATTTGGCCATAACTTTTGCTTTCCGCTATGAAAATTCGATTTTTCAGATTCGTTAGAAAGGTATTCACTAACAGATTTAAATATTTTTGGTTTCCCTCAAATCCGCATTGTTTTGCACCTGGTACAGTCAGTCAAAATTTGAATTCAAATTTTGAAACTACCGCAACATTTCAGGCCTTGTTTATAATAAGAATTAATTATATTCGTTTTCAAACGTCGATTCAAACTCCCTTTTCATTGCTATTATTTAAAATATTTATTTTAAATATTTAAAATTCACTATTTTAGCCAATTTAAAAAAAATTAATTGGTTCAGATTTTCTGGGTCGTTACAATATTCAATATCAAATTCTGAATTCAACAAACATCGTATTGGGAATAACATTGTTTATATCTTCCAAATTCCTCAACAATATCCATATAATCATGGAATCCAATATCGAAATATTCCAAAGATAATTTCCAGTTTAATTCATACTTTGGAAAAATTCTGGTTATGTTAAAACCATTTACAAATCCAATTTATTTATTTACTTAAAAACATTGGATTAATATTCTATTTAGTAACTAGTTCATTTTGATAAAATATATTTTTATCTTTACAAAATTGGAATTTTCATCCAAAAAACTTTCCAAATCATTTATTATGATTTTACATAATTTTTCTATATTTTAATAATTTTATTAAGGCCCTTACAGTTGGTTTCCAATAACGGCCACCGAACTGCATCCATAGCGACCTTTTTCAAATTTGATTTGGACATAATTTCAAATATAACCGTTAGATTTCAAATCTCTTATATTTACTGGAAAGCTTTTTTCGATACGAACCCAACGGTTCTAGTTTTAGGAGAATCTGACGGTCGGATCTCCCGTTACATCAATTTGTAGTTAACGGTCGAAATTCGTGAACGGTCGCTGCGCGACGCATTCTATTCAGGCCATTAAATATATATAATATATATATTATATATATATTTCGTTGATTTCCATTTAAAACGTATTTTATAAATCGTTTATAAATTCTTTTTAAAACTATTCCAACTTCATTTTCAATTTTAAATCAAAATTGAATATTCTATATCTTTATCATATTAAAATGATAATATTTTCAAAATATTAGATTTTGAAATCGCTTCTTTTTTTATATTCATTATAAAATGAATAAAATCAATCGATAAACCCGTTTGGGTTAAGATGGAGTTTAACTACATAACTATTTTTATTGTTCAAACATTTTATTCAACACAAGAATATTTTATATGGTTTATACATTCAATAAAAATGATATTTTTATTGTTCGAAAATTTAATTCAACACATGACTAATTAATTCACTTCATTAACATGTTAAAAATAATATTTTTATCTAACAAATTTGTTTTAACCTATGATTCTTTTTCTTCCTCATTAACATGTTAAAGATGACATTTCTTAATCTAACAAATTAACATATGCTTCTTTTATTCTTCATTAACATGTTAAAGATGACATTTTTTATCTAACAAAAATGTATTTTAACATATGCTTCTTTTATTGGTTTATACATGCAATAAAAGTTTGATTTTTATTGTTAAAACATTTTATTTTAAAACATTTTTTATTTTAAAAGATTCTTTATTTAAAAATATTCTTTATTTTAAAATATCCTTTAATTCTGAATCAGAATGCGACTCAATCAATTACCATATAATTTCAGTTATTTGGATTCCATACATCGCATGTATGCAACAATAATGTTAAATAATCATCAAACAGTCCATTCACATCCAGAGTGAAATTTACAACTGTGTGAGCATTAAAATAAATAAATAACGCTCATCATAGACTGCCAATCCATCGATTGACATACACCTAAATATTGGGACTAGTGTATGTCAAATATCGTCTCAATACCCATGTGGGGTTTTCAAACAACAACAGTTTATTTAAATAAATCATTGGTTAATAATTTAACCAATTCTAATTCAGTTAGAATTATTTTCTATTTAACTAATTTTCACTGTCCAAATTAATTTAATTTCAACTACCACATTAATGTTAACATTATTTTTATACGCTAAACATTTCATCATCACTAACAACACACATTACTGTCCAAACAAACAATCATGGTTTTAAGCATCCTAGTATATATTTAACTGTAAAATAAATAGAGTGAGAAAGAGTTCTCACCTTTGGTTTCCACTTCGTTAGTTTTTTATTTTTGAATTTCTGATCAGTATGGATTTGCTCCAGCGCGTGATATTCTTCACCGTGATTCCAACGTAATCTGTTTCACGCTGTTCACATTAAAAATCACATTTTTAATAACGCTTCATATATTTAAAAATCACATTTTTAATCAATGATATTTATATTTTAAAACTCACATTTTCAAACCGCTATATATATATAAATCACATTTTTATACTATGTTTATATTTTAAAGACAATGCTATTTTTATTTTGAAAAACAATTCTATTTTTATTTTTAAAACAATGATATTTTTAAACAAAGTCATTTATAATAAAAATCCTGTTTTTTTATAAATTCTATTACATTATAAAAATCACATTTTTAAAACTAATCTATATATAGTAAAAAATAATATTTTTAACATAATGTTATCTATATAAAAATTATATCTTTTTTCTATAACAATGCTTTTTCATTCAAAAATAATGCTATTTTTATTTTCAAAAATAATACAATTTTTATTATTAAAAATCGTATTTTATTATTATGCTATTTATACAATAAATCATATTTTTTAAAAACAATGCCATATTTATTTTAAAACCATGCTATTTTATTTTTAGAAACAATGCTATTTTTATATATATATATACATAAATACTTTTTTTCTGAACAATTCTATTTATATTTAAAACAATTCTGTTTATATTTAAAAACCATTCTATTTTAAATAGATAAATAAAAACTACCTTTCACTGTTTAAAGTTAATCCCTTTCATCGTTTCTTCTTTTATTCGAACAGAAGCCACGCACCAAAATCCTCCATTGTCATTTGCAGCGTTGCACCACCCTCGAGTTACCGGAACCCAATCGGACTTGGCCACATCCTAGCCCTTCGCACCACCTTTCCATGTCTGTAGCGCCGCCAAGATCGAACGCCTGTGGGTCCCTGAAAACTCCTGCGAACGGACATAGTTTGGAGCCTGAAATCACCTCCCATGTTTATCCATATTCGATCATAATCGTACCAATCTGAAGCTTGTAGAAAGCTTTATAATCTTTGCTCAAGAAGCTTATTAAATCGATGATTTGATTTCTTGAAAATATGGAGAGAATGATGGAGCAGTTTCATTCGTTCAATAAGAGAGGGCGGCAGAAATCTAAATTGGGGACTAGGGTTTCAACATTAATTTTCATATATTATAATATAATTTAATATTTAATTCGTAAATTAATTCAATATGGCTTCGAACTCCAAACGAACTCCAATGAACGTCGCCCTTAGCCAAATACCACCATTCTGGACACACGGATATGTTTCGTAAGCCAATTCGCCTGTTTCGATCAGTTGTATCAAAATTTACAATATAAATCAGTATATGTTAAATTAAAACACACATTTTAATTTATGGGGGCCACATACTGACTCCATAAATTCCATAAAAATAAATCTAGCTATGTTCTGACGATACGGTCCTAACAAAACTAATTTCGTCGAAAACGGAGGTTGTTTGCAAAATGGTTATTTTTATGGGCTATATTTTATATTAAAAAATATATAAATTCCATAGCGACATTTCTGAATTTTAAACTGGACATAACTTTAAATTTATATTATGAAATCTGGATTTTTCACACCCATCAGAAAGATATTGTTAAACAGATTCAAATATTTCTTATTTTACTAAAATCCGATTTATTTGAATCCTGTACATTCAATTGAAATTTAAAATCGAATTTTCAAACTACCGCGCCATTTCAAGTTCGTTTTATAATTAAAATAAATTTATTCATTCTAACTTCGATTTAAATAAACTTTTTAGTCATTATTATTTAAAATAAATCATTTTAAATATTCAAAATCCACAAAAGTAGCTAAAATAAAAAATTTAAATTGGTTCTAAAAATCCGGGTTGTTACAAGGTGGTTCCATATCTTGTGATGTTGGATATCCAAAGTCCAATACGAGTTGTACGTTTTTAGTTGTATACCAACTATGTTGGAAAGTGAGATGCAAGCTTTCCGGCTATATTCATATTATATTTGTGGATTATAGACATTATTATAATATCACTAGATTTTGATTTAAAATGTGATTTGGGTCTTTGAAGGTAAAAAAAGTGCCATATTTATGTATGGTTGTGTCTTACGAGAGTTCCATTCTTTCAAAGGATTTTGAAGTTAAGCAAGTTGTTTGTGATTTGAATTTATCACTAAAGTATTCCTAGTTAATCCAGTTGATTTTTCTTTACTTCTTCAAATGTGCTCGGGGAAGATCGAGTATATTTTCCCAAGTTAGGTTTTAATTAGGGCTTTAGAGAGAAGATGGAGTCGTGACGTATTCCCATATTTTCTGGTATTATATTATTTTCGCTGCGTGTGTTGTATCGATCTAGTGTGTATTCTGATGTTGTAATCATATATATAGTTTTCTTTTGAATAAAGAGTTTTTATATATTTTATTTTATTCGTTCTGTTGTGAGTTTGTATTCTACTCTAATTCTGTAGTGTCGGTCTTCTTCTTATTCTAATATTTCTTTCTTTCTTTTCTTTCCCTTTAATTTCTTTCTATTAACTATCCAGGGTTTCAATACTTGGGTTTTGGAAAGTGAATATAGCATTATGTATTATTGTCTAAATTTGAATGTTGAAATCCACCGGGTCGTTAGAGTGGTATCAGAGCATAAGATCAAGTAATAACCTTAGCTCTATGGAATAACTCAATAGAAATAAAGTTAGTAATACCTTAAATTGAGTTTAAGTGTGCATGTGTGTGTGTATATATATATATATATATATATATATGATGGCACGTATTTGTAATTGAATATAAAATTATTTTTACATTACTTTTGCCCAGTATATTTTGTAAAGAAGGTAAAAGTAATAATTTTCTCAAAGTAGTATAATATTGGTAATCAACCAAATATGTCAATGTTGATTTGAATGGAATTCAAATTAGATTATGAAATTGGAGCGATTTAATCAAAAGGAGATTTTAAATATGAAATGTATAAATGAGAATTTTAAATATTTAATTTAACTTATATAGTTAAATAAATTTAGTTAAAATGAATCGTATAAGTTGTAATTGAACTTGAAATTCTAAAATAAAATTGAACTTAAGTCAATAAGAATAAGTCATTTGAATACAAAAACTTAAGAGGCTAGGAATTTGACATGAGTTCAAAAAATTGAAATGAATTTAAGTATAGTGAATCCGAATGAAAGCATACAGGAATTGACTTATGTATCCAAAATAGATTGCCAAAAAAATGGTTATAAATAAATTTCACATAAAATTGAATAGTATATAAAATACAATGAAATGGATAATTTGAATATTTTAACTTACATTGCATGATTATCGAGCTAACGAGTTTCATCTGAGTTAAGAACAGGTGCAGGACCTAATTCACTTTTGAACCTGTTCAATTGAGTTCTGAAGCTAATTGCATCTAGTTTGACTATAGCTGCATACTAATTGAGTGATCTCATTTACAACTTACTGTTTATTGCTTAATAGAGCTTATTTAAGGTACGCCTATGTAAGAATACAAAATTTGGTATATGAATTGAGTTTTCAGACCATGTAGGTCGATGTATACATATTTATTTCTCTTGCTATATTGCGAAAGTACCTCCGTACAGAGAAGACTCCACCAAAATTTTCCAAAAATTTAAGGTGCTAGAAAATTTTTGTTAACAAAAAATAATTGGTGTTTTAATTGAAAACTAACTATATCAGTTGCAATTGAAAGTTCAGAAAGTGGGGCATAAATTTTTTATCTAAGTGGATTTGTGAAAAGTTAATGGGTTCAAAGCACTCTTCCTACCTTAGTATTTTTTGGGATGAAATTCTTTTAAGGGAGAGTAATGTAACGACCAAGATTTTTAGTCATTTGATTTCGAACATTTAAATTTGTTTAAATGTTGTACTGGAAAATATAAATGGATTTAATTAAGCTTAGATTTAAATTATAAAAAGGAATTCAAAATTTGAACATATCAATTATAATTTAATTAAAAACGAGCTTGCAGTGTCGTGGTAGTTTATAGTTTTACGTTTTGAACTTCAAATGGATGTACATGATCCAAGTAAGTCGGAATTCTCTGAAACAAGAATCTTCCAGATCTGTTGGATTATAATTTTCTATTGAAAGAGAAAAATCGAGATTTCACCTTGTAGATTTTGAGTTACATCAAAATCAAATTTTTAGAAAGCTGTTATAGATTCATTCATGAACCATAATGATTTATTTAATAAAATAAAAGGGGTTTTAATAAATCGGATATCGATTTAACTTGGAATTTAAAATCCTGAATTTAAATTTTGAGTTAAGTTTGTATTGAATTTACATAAACTTTTGTTTGAATATATATATAATAATAATTTATTATCAATGAATTTTATTTTTGTGAAATCGATGTATATTTTATCAATTTAATATGGAACTTAAGAATAGCCAATTTTCAAATGACCTCAAATTTCAACGAAACTAATTTTACAAAATTCATAGTAATTAATTATTGTAAGATTTCCAGTTTCATGTCAATTGTTGTTATTTTATGATCGTGAGCGATACAAAGGTGTATCGATTTACGTTGTGAAATTAGAAAAAATTACGAACGATCTTGGAATTCAAGAAACTAGTTCCAACGTATCTGAAATATTATGTTATTGTAGGATTACAATTTTCATCGCGATTAAAGCTCATATGTGATCATTCAAGTGTGTTACTTCGGACATTAGTTTCACAAATTAATAAAATTAAAAATTTTTCCCTAATATCGCGATCTTCCTCTTCTTCCGTTCGTGGTCAAGCAAGAGCCACACCCACCTTAACTTCATTCGAATAATCTTCCAAATCATAATGAATTTGAGTAATCTATCAACTGGGAAGTTGTTGGGGGGCAGAGAGTGTGACCTACTGACGGAGTTTGGGGTGCTGCAGTTAAGTGGTGCTTAGAATCAAATCTAAAACGGATGTATGTTGTTTTCATTTTTTGTGATTTGACGGAGCTGGAGGCCATGATGGCTGAAGGTGTCTGAAGGTGAAGTGGTGAAGAAATCGAGGTTGACTTGTTTTCCATTCAAATGGAAGACCAGGGCGATCAGAGCGAAGTGGGGGTCCAGGTTCTCAGGCAATGGAAGGTGACGATCGCCATGGAGGCGACTGTGTCGAGCTATAAATGACGAGCTAGGTTCGATTACTGGAATTAAAGTTGTGGTGTAAACAAGGATTAAGGCATGGCATGTTTGCTCTAATGATGTGGTTAATGAGGTAATTATAGTTTAAAATTTGTTTTAATTCAAACGAAATGTTTTAATAGTTATAACTTTTCCATATGTTATCAGAATTCAGCAACAAGAGGCATTTGATTCATAGTGGAAAACTCTACGCATATGAGCTGATTCAGAAGGATTGAGAGTTAACTCTCACACCTTCTAGAATTCTATGATGTGATTAAATTCATACAATTATAAACTATCATTGTTAGTATAAAATTTGATATTTGGTTGCTTGGATGATTATCGTTTGATCATTAATTGTTGACATTTTTATTTATACCATTTTGGATGCATTAGAATATAAAATTCATTTCTTATGCAAATATATGTTGTTATATAAACTGGATTCCTCGAATATTTTGTACATTTTTTTTCGTATATGCACGTTAAATCCTATTTTGATGTTTATCGGTTATTGGATGTTGATTGTTGAATTTAAAATTCAACAATTGTTGTGTTTTGATCAATAGACAATATTAATTAAATGATTGACAGTAGTTGGCCTAAAATACAGTTTTTTATGATGTTAATTTTTCGTCAGCCGAATTAACGATGTTAAAAGTTATAAAATTTATTTTTATAACTGAAGCTAGATTTTAACTTATAATTTTATAAGTTATTTTAAATAGAAATTTTTTCATAAACAAACATTTATTTTTAATTAGTTTTGTAAAGTCTTATAGAATGATTCTTATAGTAATTCCTTATGGTTTTAATAAATTTTATAATCAAGGAAGTCAGAAATTAACCTAATGGTTAATGATTTGAAATAATTGTTTTATGAAACAATTAAGAGATGTTATTTAATTAAGTTATTAATTTATTTAAGAGGAAAGATTAATGGACATCAGTTAACTGATGCTTGGAAGTTGACTTAATCAACTATTTCAATTTGAATCAGTATTATATTGATTTGTTTTCATTAAATAATAGAAATAGTTTGACAAATAGTTATTAAACTTAACGAGTGTTCTTATAAGTTAGTTATTCTTTTAATTATCCGTGTTTAAAGATAACTGTTGTGAGGACCGCCCATCACTCCTGCACTTAACAAGGGAACACTAAAAGACGTGCCAGGTAGCTATGGACGATCGTCAAGGTAGGATAACACAAGCGGTACCTATCAAATAACTCACAGCGCAAGGATAAAGTATAATAGAACATATACAATAGGCAATAATAGTGATAATGAATTGCGAAGAATCATAAAACTTTTCATATGACCATGAAGAATCCATGTAACATTGGATAACACTATAAGAGTCTGTACAAAGTTTCCTCACTACAAGTCACTTAGAGCATACATCAACATAACTGCGGGAAAACACTCATAGTAGATAGTAAAAAATAATACGGAAGCCTCCTTCTTGTCATCGCTCAGCAGCATCGTCCACCTCAAGATATCATCTATCAATTGCTACTCAGTTTGCCCATCCAAAACCGGGTGAACAATCCCAAGGTAATAAGAGGGAGACATAAATCCTTGAGTCAGAAAATAATCTTAATAAGAGATAAAACAACCAACTAACATCATCAATAAAGTATATGAAAATAGGCAGATTAATCATCTAATCTACCAATCGCATCCCCAAAGAAGAACCCAACCTGCCTCCTCCACATCCGACAGTGATGGCCTTTGCAACAGCCAGATAGAAACAAAGTACATTCATGGAAATCAATTATCAAGCATGGACCATCCTAATCGATATCGACACCTCCCAAGCACAAGCCCCGAAGGCCAAAACCAACATCAGACAAGCCCCCAAAAGATATCTCCTTGGTCGTCGAACAATCTACATAAGAAGATGCAAGCAAAACAATCATCATCCCTGACTCTGACTATCACTGTCAATCCTACTTTGAAACCATCGTGAACCAAATGACCGGCTTAACACCTTGCTACGTAAAGGGCTAATGGCAAATCCTAGTTCTAGCAAAACTTCATACGCCATCATTATCGTATCTAGGCTCGTCGTGCTGCCTAGGGTACTCGACCAGCCACTTCTAGTCTTTTGGGCGTCCCCATTAGACCCAAACTTCCCCGTAAAGGAAAGCCCGGATTGAGTTGAGAACATGACAAATCAGAACACAAATAGAAGAACCTTTCATTGCTTATTACAACAATTTCATCAGAGTACAAGAATATGACAGAGTATGAATAAATAATATACATTTGATAAATATCGGAGATTCAAATTACAAAGCAGCGGAAAAATAATACATAACACAACCGTAAGAAATACACGGATACAGAGCATTCCGAATATTGCTCCAGCTGTAAACCAGGATCCTATAAACTAGAAATCTCCAAAACCAAAACTACTAGCTGCCCGTGTGGAAAATAGGGGCACCCAGAGTTTAGGTTAAAACAATAAACTCCAGGTCAGTCATGTGACTGGTGTGAGAACTAAAACAGTTATTAATTTGATTTTAAAGTTAGGTAAATCAAGGGACCACACCGTATAACACGGAACGAGTTTACCCCCAAGAATACCAGTGCACAAAATAAACAACGCAATGCTAAAGAGAAAAATGAAGCTATCATAAGACTCAGGTCCCATCACACAATGAATGCAGTCGAGGATAGAGTTTTCCCTTATAATAGCCAAATATGCTTGATACGCGAAATTTCATCTTTTATTATTACTATAAGTGAAGAAATCAACTTCAAATATAAATGTATCAATCATAGGCGGTGTAGGTACCATTATATTACGTCGCAATATATATATTTATAATTAAAACCGAATATCATGTATTGGAAATTGGGTTTCCATCTATGAACTAAGGCAAGGGATTATCCTCACCGATTTCGAGACACAGTAGTAAGTGCCTCGGGATCCCCCGCAGTGAACCCCTTGGATATTCATGGCCGGTCATCCGTCGATGATTAGTTATACCATAAACTATATGTTAGCCGATTCTATTGAACCTCTAAAATGGTCAGTATGTCGACCATATCCATTAGTCCCGTAGTGACCAATATAATATCCATTAGCCCAGATGAGCCGATATATCCGAGGTACCTCGTCTCCCATCAAGTAATAATAGTGTGCCACATCCACATGAGTAAATAGCCTGGGCTCCATAACATGACGTTACTCGTAGCTAGAACTAACATATGTCCATTTCCATGCAGTCACCATCCCATTTTTGGTTCACACCTGGGTGCGTGGCTCGCGAATTAACGCTACTAAAAGCTATGCTATTTAAAGCCATGCTTTGATCATCAACCTCAAGGCTCTGCTTTACAACAAAAGCCTTGAATTTTTGCATCTCAGCATGCCACACTGACAATTCACGCCATGTGACTGATATCTATCGATATATAATCACTAAGCTCGTACATCTTAGAGAAGGGTGTTAAGCAAGAGAATAAATTATCCGCCACTAAACAGATATATATTTAATAAGAATCAATCAACACAAAATAAAATCCAATGTCAGACACACATCCATTTACAAGTCCATTCTGGGTCCGAACGAAACCGAAGGCACCTTATTCCTCGTCCCATATGTCCAATACAGGAGAAGGTCCTCGCATATCCGTTCGATCTCCAAGTACGTCTGGACGATCACCACTTATTACCATGTCTTGGGTGTACGGCCCAATCAAGACATCAGTAATCATCCAAACGATGTGAAGATCTCCAGTCTTCAACCCCCTTCTTCTTTGTTGACATATCGTCGTATCAATTATTCAAAATGGGATAAACCCGGTCTTTAAGAATAACTCGCATATCTTATAAACAAGTACTATAAAAACACAACATATGCCTCATTCCAATCCAGAATATTATTTTATTCAAATATTCTTTCTTTTGGGAAA
This sequence comes from Allium sativum, assembly GCA_030737875.1. NCBI lineage: Eukaryota > Viridiplantae > Streptophyta > Magnoliopsida > Asparagales > Amaryllidaceae > Allium > Allium sativum. Next base: position 187,105,728 of record CM060911.1, read on the forward strand.
GGTACCCATTAATTTTATCAAAGATAAATTCTTTAAATTTATTCTTTAATCTTCCTTTGGATATCATTTCAAACCAAATTAAAGTTTATCCAAACTAGTCGTGATTAGTGCACCTTATCGAAGTAATCATTTGTTATATATGTCCCAATCCCAACTTATTCAACCCATGGAGCAAAACTGATAATACTCCATATCTAACACCATGGTGTTATTGGTAAATTTAATTACCATTTCACATTTAAATCTAATTAAAGATTTGATTATCGCCTGGAGTAAAACTGGTGATACTTCATTCTCGATCATTTCCCCAAATTTGATAATTTAAATTATCAATTCACATTTCAGTCTAATTAAAGATTCATTAAAACTCCACTTAGTTTTAGTCTTTCCAAAAATCAATATTAATGATTATTTAACTTTGGAAACACAAACATGCCGCACTGACAATCTACACCGTACTATTGATTTCTGCCAATATATAACCTCTAAGCTCGTACGTTTTAGAGAAGGGTGTTAAGCAAGAGAATAAATTCTCCACCACTAAACAGATATATATTTAGCAGAGATCAACCATACAGTTCGAAATACAATGTTAGACATATAATCCTGTCTTTTATTGGGTTAAAGAACTAATGTCATTTAAAACACAGTTCACGATAAACCCAAATCACATTCCATTAATTATGGAATCTTCACGGAAAAACAGATCAATATATATAATTGATATTAGTTTATGTATCCGACTAATACTATAAATGGAATAACGACAAAGCCTTTTAGATTCCATATATATTAACAGTCTTCCTCCACATAAGCTTACTTCGATTATTATCAAATCGAATTCCATTCAATTCCAATTTAATTTATTAAATTGGCAAACTTTACTTTGGAAAATTCCCTTTAAATCTAAATAAAAAGATTTATAGATTCCAAATTACATTTCACGGTTAATCGGGTTAAAGAACTAATGTCGTTTAAAACATCGTTCACTATAAACCCAAAAATCCAATTCTTTTGTTCAATTCCACCTTAATATTAATTAATTGGAAAACTTCACTAAATCTTAAATTAAAGATTTATTCTTTTCTCAACTGGGTTTAAGAACAGTGTTAATAAAGACACCATTCATGACAAACCCAAAATCCCATTTGATATTAAATACAAGGCTCTGAATAGAAATTATATCGGCTTATATTTAACATCAAATTTTGAAACCAACCAATACCGCATTGGAATAACGACATGTATATATCTTTCAAATTCCTCAAACATATCTGTATAATCACGGAATCTAATATCGAAATACTTCGAAGATTATTTCCATTCCAAATCCATTCCAATTTATTTATTGGAAAATTTTTGGTTGTTCTAAAACCAATTTCAAATCCAATTTATTTATTTCCAAACTTAATTGGATTAATATTATAGTTAATAACTAGTTCATTTCGATAAAAATATATTTTTACCTTCAAAAATGTGGAATTTTTCATCATAATTCTTTCCAAATCATATATTATGATTTTACACAAATTTTCAATATTTTTAATAATTTTATCAAGGCCCTTTCAGTCGATTTCCATAAACGGTCATCGAACTGCACTTATAACTACCTTTTCCAAATTTGATTTGGACATAATTCCAAATCCAACCGTTAGATTTCAAATCTCTTATATTCATTGAAAAGCTCTTTTCGATACGAACCGAATGGTTCTGGTTTTAAGAGAATCCGACGACCGGATCTCCCGTAACGTCAATTCGAAGTCAATGGTCGAAATTCGCGAATGGCCGCGGCGCGGCGCATTCTATTCAGGCCATATAATCTCTACTAATAAAGGAAATCATTTAAGGATGGTGAAGCTTTTATTCACTTCCTAAAATACCCCTTTATCCTTCTACATTTTGACTTCAGGAAAAATTAGGGTTTGGTAGGCAATATGGTCCTCTGGCTTCCCATTTATTATCTCTTTTACACCACGATCAACGCAGTCAACCGTCTCCTTGCATTTTCTTTTCCTCCTTCCATTTCGCACCCACTTCTCTGCGTTTCTTTTGCTTTTCCATCCATATCTTCTCAATTCGTCAACCCTATCCAACTAAATTCAAAACCTTTTCTCCATTTATTTTCTTCCAACTACGTACCGCCTTCACCTCCAGCTCCACCTCCACCTACAGCTAAAATTGATTTCCCTTATTAGAAATTTGTCCAACCAGGTCGCGCAGTTCAAATAACTTCGTTGACAAACCAAAATAGCACGCAATCGATGTGATAACAAGTAATTTTTTTTTTACTTATTACCTGCTTCTTCTTATTTCTAACAACTGACTACCAAAATTTGTAGATTTCGCCTACTTACGGTCACATCTGCCACTGCTACAACTGTAATTCCGGTTGTATCGTCCAGATCTACTCAGGTATACATTTTTTAACGTCATAAACCGATGTCGGCTGAAAGCTAAACTTAAAAACCAATATTTGATTACGTCTTACCTGCTACGACCTATTTCTTACGACTTAGTACCAAAATTTGTAGATTCTACCTCCTAACCATCCGATCTGTCATTGCTTGAACTGTAATCCCGGTTGTTTCGTCCAGATCTACTCAGGTATACATTTTTCAACGTAATAACATTATATTCAGTGAAACCTAATGTTGAATTAATTGTTCTACTATTATAATTTACCTAGTTTGATTCTTCATGTACATCTGATTATTACAGTTCTTTGACACAAATAATAATTACACAAACTTAAGTTCACCTTTTATTGCTGCCTTTGGACCGACATCCGTTCGAACTAACTGATCTTTCCTAATATACTATTATGTAATCTGCATGCTAATCAATAAGCGAATTATAATAGTCATGCTTTTTACTGCTCAAATTTTTGTACCCATTGTACACTTTGGTTAAATATCAATTTATGCTTCAACAGTTTTTAGTTACGTATTACATTTGAAACACAGTGTTACACATGATACAGTAATCTGCTTTGTTGACTATACATATATAACGCATAACCGATTTTATCACATGTTTTATAAATTGTTCCACTTAAAAGCATGCATTAGGAGAAGCAAGCATTAATAAAACATTTACATCGACATACGTAGTAATCATTTATACTACATGTTTTATGATGAACAGGCTATATTAATGAATGTTTAAATAAAACCAAGCATTTACAAAACATTTACATCACAAATTTAGTACCCAATACTACAAAGATAATATTTATGTCTTATAGTGTATAAAAGATAATATTATAACTTAATAATATTGTGTTTTTCTTCTAAGTTAAACATATGTGTTCGTTTGTATTTTAATCATTTCAGCACAAAACTATGACTTTGACAGCCAAATCTCCAATTTTGATTTTGAGGATGGAAAAGCTAAAGGGTATCAATATGGATTGGAGGTTCAGATTTTCGATGGAAAATGTAAACAGCTGATAGGTTACTTGCCAAACTTTTATAACTTCCTTCTACTTCCATGATCATTTACACATTTTTGTTTTGTTTTTTAGCCAGAGTTTACATACCTTATGTTATATATGCATGACTCCTATGCGAGTAGGGTTGATAAACATGAATAATTTGTAGTCACACGTTCACTAATGCCAGGGCACAACATCTCCGTCATCTCCGTATTTGAATTAGTATTACAGGATCTTACAATTTTTTTCCAATCTGTTGATATGTGTGCTACTATTGTTTTTTCCTCCCAGTGGTAATTTGCATTGTGGTTATTGTTAATCATACTTTACATATATATATTATTAAAAATAAATATATACATATATATATATCACATGATTAATCACATATGCATGATACACATTTCTGTGTTGTTTGGAATATTGTTATTCCATGTTAATCACATTTGCGGTAAACTTAGTTCAAAATCAATTTAAGTTTTATTTTATTTCATTTTTTGTTTTGCAGTCATCCAACTATGGCCAACATACACCGCATTGTTACTAAATTTGCCGCTGTTACATTCTCTCTTTCGGGCACTTTTGATTAAAATTTGTCTACTATTTTTATTTATCTAATATTTTACATACAAGTACTGAACATGGCTTATTAATTTTTTTCTACACACCCAAATTTTTATTATACGAGCTAACTTAGCTATTTTAATGTGAATACTCCAGCGTTAAATTGGTTTACAAACTTTCGTTAACATAATGGGCAATTGGTCGTATTATCGCAGTTTATCATAGATAACGAACTACGTACATTTATAGACGTCTATGTACATTTAATACGGATTTAATATGCTCTATATATGGTTTTCTGACTTTATACCTCTGTTTTAATTCTACCATTGACTATGTTCTTATTCTAGCTTTCTCATTATTAAGTTGTATTAAACAAATTGCCATCATGTTTGTAGTTATATTTTTGAAATAAATAAATTACTCATTCATAACTGATGTCTTTTTTTAACTGTCGTTATGTGATAAATGTTATATGCTACAATTAATCATATTTATAACTAATATAGACAGATTAATTTACAGTACTTTGCTATTGATGGTTAGGTATTTCTTTTGTTCAGTACTCATTGAACACTGTTTACAAATAAGATCTACTGGAAACTTAGGTGACACGGGCTGTCATGGAGCCCAAAATTTTATGACACTCAAGAGAAATTTATGTTGTGCAGGGTATTGCTGTTGATAATGGGAGCGCATTACCGCAACTGTTTGCTGAATTTTTTGAACATTCTTATAAATATAGTTCTTATAAATATCATGGCTACCGCTTCGCAACATTTTTGGCTACATTACAGGTATTTTCTTCTTCGTAATACAACATTCTGATAAATTGTGTGATGCTTTTTTCTTTATTGTACCTACATTTCCTTCTACGAACCCCTCAAGGTACTTGGTCTATGGAAGGAGTAAACATGTATTATTTAAAAATAAAATTGCCATGTCGTCTTTTTAGACAAATAAACTGAAATAAAAAATATATGTAGTAGCGAGACAACATATTTGAGTAAAAATTGTCCTTTCTATATTTTTACCAACAATGTACAAATACATTATATTTAGCCATACCCATTACAGCTGATTAGAAAATTTTGTACTAAATATGTTCACTTTAAACCTTCATTATGTTTTTAATGATCAATGTCATTGTTATCAATAACAAACTGAACAAAAGCCATTTGTTCTACAGCATCACAGTTATGAAGTTCGACAACCGCAGTTGTGTCTGTGATACGTACATTAAGTGTTAGCTGAACTGGAAGCACGTAAAGAGGAATATAACAGAACTTGCTTTTCAATCATTCCAAAACTCAAGTAACTCGACATTTTTTAACCATGCATCTTACAGTGTTTTTTCATATTCCATTAATATTACTTCCTTCGGTTACGTATATCTTCACGAAAACTTCACCTTTTATCATATCTCAAAATCACTACATTTGTCACACCAGATATATACTGTTTGCACTCTTTCTACTTTGATATCAACAGTTGTTGCTCTTTTTTATATATTTTTTACTGCATCACATAAAACGTAACGATTTCATTCCTCGACCTTTTGATTTGAATTATGAAAAGGATACATTTATATGACATGCAAATGTAGCCAGTTTTTTTCCACCAGTTTTAAATTACACGACATTTTATTTTTATTTTTATTTTAACACAATGTATTTTCGTACTTATGAATCCGAATATATTGAAAGTAACAGTAAATGTTTGTATTTCTCATTTCTGGAATTTACCATGAATAATATATTTTTAACGCTTCTCTTTTTTTGGATTATTTTAAATGATTCTTATGCATAATTATGTAGTTGTGCATATTCTTCATATGTATTTTATTACCTGTTTTCTTTAATACGATTTATTTTCCATATTACCTCTTCATTTTGTTGCTACTACTGCTTATTTTCATCTCTGAAGGTATTGTATACCTGGATTCACCACATTTCACAAATACTCCTTTCCCTACACACGGTTCACAGACACACACATAAACCGCACAAATTATTATTTTGTTTTACCACGTATTCATCCTACCTTTTCTCCACAATTTACCAATTCATTACTCCTTCCCTCCTGATCTCCTTTTTTTTCTCATTTACTTTTCTCAACTTTTTTACACCTGTCAATTAAGTATACCACTTCACTGTTCTACTGCTATTTATATCTCCCACCTACAATACTATCTTCCTATCTTACTCTTCTTCACTTTCATTCCTAATTATTACACTTTCCTACTCATTTAATGCCAAAGGTAATAAAACTATTTTCCGTCAGCTTTAACCGTTTGCATTTACTTTTTCTTTCATTTTTTTTCCTCTCAAGTTCGAAATTGTCAACTAATACTCTTACACACATAGTCCAAGAGCTCAGCTAAAGGTAAGAAGTCTGCAATGCCTCCTGTTGAAAAGCTGACACGTAAGAGCTCCCGAATTACTAAACAACATAGTTCTGCGAGCTATGAAGCACCAACTGAAATAGCGGCAGACTTGGACCCCAACTGCAGTCAAATTGACACACATAACGGTAACACCATTTCTCACGATGCTGGCAGTTCCAACAATGTTCTTCACTTTGAAAATGCTGACTGGGACGATGATACTAACTGGAATGACCCGGCAGTGTCAGTTATTTTTTTAACTCTTCAAATGCTCTTTTTTCGATCATTTTAATATTTCGCACACCAAGATTCTAACTGCATCTACTCATTCCTGCAACTTGCAGAAATTGATAGAATTTTTGCTAAGCTTGAAAGCCGTTCACGATCATGCTAATGCTTCTACTGCTGCTGCTTTTGCTAACCTATTTTTCCCTTCCCCCTTTTTTTTACTTCAACCTTCTGTCCTTACATCAGTTTTTCTTGCATAATAACTATTAGTAGCTTATGAGAACTACATTGTTCGCATTTACTGGATGTATTTTTATTGATTGATGCACCTCATGCGAACTTCAATGCATGTACTGATGCTGCAATTCTTTTTTTATTTTGCTTTAAAACCTGTACGTTTTTTTTAATTGCACACTGCTTTCTACTTTTTAAACTTCATTTTGCAATGTATGCAACCTATTCATTTGAATATCTGTAAGAACTGCTTATTCCGCACTTCATTACCTGCTTTGGTCAAATGCATCTATGCACACGCCCATCGGGCGTGCCTCCGTTGTGGTATATATAATATATATATTATATATATTTCGTCAATTTCCATTTAAAACGTATTTTACAAATCGTTTTAAATTCAGTTTAAAAACGATTTCAACTTTATTTTCAATTTTAAATCAAAATTGAATATTCTATATCATTAATATATAAATGATAATATTTTCAAAATATCAGATTTTGAAATAATTTCCTTTTCGATATTCATTATAGAAATGAATAAAATCGATATAAATATCGTTCACGTCAAAATGGCGCAAATCTAATCAACAAGGCTTCATATATTTAAATATTTTTGTGCCCATCCAACATCAGACGTCAAAATCATATTTTGATTCTTTTCTGAATATTATTTTAAAATATTCGTTATTTTAAAATATTCGTTGTTTTAAAATATTCTTTATTTCTGAATTGAAATCAGACACAGTCAATTACCATATAATGTGATTTATGTGGATTTCATACACACATGTACACAACAATAATTATACACAGTCAACCATCATCCAGAGTGCACCACACAACTGCATAAACATTAAATATAAAGAATTAACGCTTACAACGGTCTGTCAACCAATCGATTGACATACAACTTCATATTGGGATTAGTGTATGTCAAGTATCATCCCAATACCCGTGTGGAGTTTCAATCAACACACACAGATTTTAGTTGTGCGGTTGAGCGATGTGTAAAATATATCATCCCAATCAATATCAGTTAAATGGGTATACATAAACAAATCGTCCGATTTGTAAATGAATATTTAGTTTCAACACATGACCATTTTATATGGTTCATATATTCAATAAAAATTATATTTTTTATTGTTCAAATATTTAACTCAACACATGAATATTTTATATATTTTATTCATTCAATAAAAATGATATTTTTATTGTTCAAATATTTTATTCCATACATACAATCAACAATCACAATACAGTCCATTCAATTCAAACAAACAATCATGGTTTGTACAATCAATGGTGTCGGGTGCTGCTAAGCACCGTCTGCATTCTAGTATATATTCGACTGTAAAATAAATAGAGTGAGAAGGTGTTCTCACTTTGGGATCCACTCTGCCAGTTTTTATTTATGAATATTTGAACAGTTTGGATTTGCTCCAGCGCGTTGCATTCTTCACTGTGATTCCAACGTAATCTGTTTCATGCAGTTTATATTAAAAATCACAATTTTAATAATGCTTCATATATTTAAAAATCACATTTTTAATCAATGATTTTTTTTTAACAAGTCACATTTTTAAAACGCTATATATATATATCACATTTTTCCACTATGTTTATATTTGAAAAATAATTCTATTTTTAGACAATGCTATTTTTATTTTTTAAAAACAAAGTTATTTCTATTTTCTAAAACAATGTATATTTTTATTTTTCTAAACAAAGTATTTTATTATTTTTCTAAAACAAGGTATATTTTTATTTTTCTAAAGAAAAGTATATTTTTATTTTGCTAAACAAAGTATATTTTTATTTTTCTAAACAAGGTATATTTTTATTTTTCTAAACAAAGTATATTTTTATTTTTCTGAACAAAGTATATTTTTATTTTTCTAAAACAATGACAACTAACATAAAAAAAACTACCATTAATAACGCTTAAGAAATGTTACTCTCCTCTTCCCTTTATCGCTACAGGCTAACCCACGTCGAACCCAATACCTCGCCCGTTCTCTCTCCTCTTTGCATCGTCGTCGCACTTCCGTACCCTGATCAGAGAACGCCATGCCCACCCCCTTCGAGTCGCCGCTCCATGCTGACCACCAACCTGAGTTCGGTGGTGTCCTCCTCCCTCGAATTGCGTTCATACGCCGAGCATTTGAGCACCAAATTCCCACTGCTCACACCAGTAAACTTCATCATCACCATACCATCATGAAGCCCTCAAAAATCTCATCGCTTTTCTATTTAGGACAACGAATTAATTCTGATCTAATTTGGAGAAATTAAGGGATTTGTTTGGGATAATTTTGGTCGTCACTTTGGTTTGGAGGCGGCTGCGTGTTATGTGAAGTAGAATTAGGGTTTAGTTGGTTTTTAATATATATATTTTATTTAATATTATTTAATTCCAACCATACTTGTTTAACAGTCCGAACTCCAAACAAGACCCATCGACTGTCGTCCCTAACTAAATACCCCCATTCCGGACATAATGGGATGTGTCTCGTAAACTAATTTGACTGTTATGATAAGTTTTTATCAAAATTGAAATATAAATCAATATCTATTGAATTTAAATGTACATTTTAATGTATTGGGCCCACATATTAACTCCAAAAATTCCCGAAAAATAAATCTAGCTATGTTTTGATGATAAAAATTAATTTCGTCGAATTTGGAGACCGTTTGAAAAATGGACTTTTTCTGGTCGATCTAATTCAAATTTAAATCACCAAACACATTTAAATTTACTGCGCTCACATATTAAATCCAAAAATTATCAAATTTGAAATCTAGCAATAATTTGACATTTCGGATCCAACAAAAGTGGCTTCGTCGAAAACGGAGGTCGTTTGCAAAATGGCTATTTATTATGTTATATTAGATTCCATAGCGATTATTTAAAATTTTAAACAGGACATAACTTTCAATTCCCGTTATAAAATCTGGATTTTTCACATTCTTTGGAAAGATATTTTTGAACAAATTCAAATATTTCTGGTTTTACTGGAATCCAATTTATTTTGAATCCTTTACATTCATTTGAAATTTGAAATCGAATTTTCAAACTACCGCGTCATTTCAGGCTCGCTATATAATTTAAATAAATTTATTTGTTCTAACTTCGATTAAAATAAATTTTTAGTCATTATTATTTAAAATAAATTATTTAAAATATTCAAAATTCATTAAAATTAGCAAAATAAAATTTTAAATTGGTTCTGATTTTCCGGGTTGTTGCACTTGCTTTGAGTTCGCAAGGACCTATGACAACAATAATCCCTCGGCTTTCAGTATCTCTAGCTATTCAACCTGATAACTATTCATAAGCTCAAGCAACTTCTCGAGCACCATTATCCACGAAATCACAACCTTGGGTCGTCTTCACTTCGTTGCATTACAACAAATAATGAACACTTCACAAAACTTCGAACATTCCTACTTGAATTCACTTCGAAGCCACAACCACCATCGAGCCGAAAACAAAAGTTATTGGTCAACAATCGGTTCATAGCGTTTCAACCCAACTCATCAGGTCAAAAACGACCCGACTCTATGGGTCAAAAATGACCCAACTCAATGGGTCAAAAACGACCCAACTCAGTGGGCCAAAAACGATCCGACTCTATAGGCCAAAAACGAACTGACTCTATGGGTCAAAAAGGACTCGACTCAATGGATCAAAAACGACCCGACTCAATAGGTCAAAAACGACCCGACTCAATGTGTTGTAAACTACCCGACTGTTTGGATCAAAAACGAACCGACTTCATTTCTTGAGCAACAAGCCATGCGACTAATCCAAAATCAACCCAACTCCAGATCTGACCAATCTATCTCCAATCCCAACCAATCTACCATCAAACGACAACATCGATGCAAACAACTCATCCAAACCATCCGATTCAACCATCAACACATTATGAAATCATTAACAATACTTAAACGACAATTATTCATCATACAACCACATGGAATTCTCTAAATCATGATAAAACAATGAATAAACAAAATAATGGACCTAAACATGCATATACATATGAATTAACATAAGATTTACTGATTTAAGTTGTTAGATTAGATCCTATGGTGATTTAAATGAAAATATACATACCATTATATAAATCTAGGTGAAAACAACTTTATATGATGAAAATAAGATCGAACAACCCATATACTTGATTGAATCTGTGTAAAAGATGCTTATCACTCACTAATTCTTCAAATTAACTTGAAATCACTAAATTCCCAATTCGAACAGCGAAGAATGATCTTCAAACCTCTCAATTTGATGTAATCTTCATTCACTCGATTTAGATCTAGCTTTGCTTGATGTAGATTCTTCAATCTTCTCACATAAATCTAGAATTTTAACGGACTATTTGATTGAGCAAGGAGGATTAGGTGCTCAACCAAATGAGAGAATGTAGAAAGTAAACTATTATCCATGCCACTACCCCCTATTAATAGCCTCCTACCAGCCCATTAACGAGCCATACCAAATCAATCCTTTAATGGCTAGCCAAACCTGTACGCAATTTTGCAGCACTAAAAGAACGATTTCCCCCACATCGCTAAACCAAATATTTAATGTGATCGTTCTACGAAATCGGCAACACCATTTCCTTTCCAATGAATTCACACCCGATTTTATCCCAGTCAATAGTTATGCTCTGTACAAAACTGACAAGGGCAAAATGGTTACAAATAAAATTGGCAAAAATTATGGGCATGTCTCACATCCCCATAAACATATCAAAGTATGGGAATGATCCAACCCTTTGGGAAATAAATAGAAATATTTTATGATCCTCCGATATGTAAAATGCGGGTCGTTGCATCTCCCCTCCTTAGGAATTTCTCCCCCAAAATTCCAAGCAGACACAAGTAACGAGAAACAATCCTGCATGCCTACCATCTTGAAGTAGTCAATTCTGCCATCCAAACTAGCATTTATCAAACCATGCATCCATAGCCTTATCCTAACATGTGGAATTCTAATGAAAAAGTACAAGTTACATTGATGTAAGGTGATACGACATTAATGGGTCATATCGACAAAGAGATCTGGATAGATCATCTTCATACTCTCTTCCGTTTCCTACGCACAATCGTCATCATTCTCACTCCATTGCACTTTGACTAGTTTAACTATCTTCCTCTAAATCTGTTTCATGTCAATCCTCACAACACGAAGCGGCTTGCAAGGTTTCGTAGCTACAGTCTCGACTTCTGGGTCTTTGTATTGTTACAGATATACCACCACATTCAAATCATGCACACACTTTCGTAGAAACGACACACAGAAAATATTATGCACACTCGACATCTTCTCAAGTAAATCCAATCTATATGCGAGCTTTCTGATCCGCTCAACTATCGAAAATGGTCCTACAGAACCTCAGCTCTCAGTCTGTCAATATCAGGAGCAACAAGTCGTCCTTTCTTTCGAAGCCAACCCTCTTGATCGACCTCGAATTCCTCATCATCTGGCTCCAACTTCTGGATAATCTCGATAAGCTTTCCATCATGCTTTTGGCTCTCGCCAATCCTTTCAATGAGCATAGGTCTTATCGATAAGCTTGCCAACACTTCAGGTTCCAACTCACACCATGTTCTGAAATCAAATCCTGCCATGTACTCGAGGTGTTTCCATTCCGAAAACATCGCTCCCAAACTGGCATGCGTTTGACTCAACGCGTCAGCCACTGCATTACCTCTACCAGGAGCATAGGCTATACCAAAATAATACGATGCTAGAAACTCTAAACACTGTTGCTGCCAAAGATTCAAATCCTTTTGGAAGAAAATATACTCAACGACTTGTGATTCGTAAACAACTCGAATCGAACTTCCAACATGTAATATCTCCACATCTTCAGAGTGGACACGATTGCTGCCAACTCCAAAGCATGAGCTGAATAATTCCTTTCATGCGGCTTCAGCTGTCGACTTGTGTAAGCCACAAATTTATCTTTTTGCATTAGCATTGCTCCAAGTCCAGTACCACATGCATCAGTGTATACCACCATCTCTTCATTCCCACTTGGAATCGTCAAAACATGAGCACTCGTTAAACTCTCTTTCAGGATTCCAAAAGCTTGCTTACACTTCGCATCCCATGTGAACACTTGATTCTTCTTCGTCAATCATGTTAATGGTGCAGATGTCTTGGAGAAATACTTGATAGACCGGCGGTAATATCCTCCCAACGCAAGGAAACTCTGAACATCCATCGCATTCTTAGGTCTATCCTATTCTTGGATTGCTACCACCTTAGCGGGGTCAACCGCTATTCCATTTCCAGAAACAACATGGCCTAAGAACCTCACTTTGTTCTTCCAGAAGTGACACTTCGAAAACTTAGCTCTCAGCTGAAGCTTTCGCAAGATATCCAAAACAACTTGCAAGTGCATCTTATTCTCTTCTTCATTCTAGTAGTAAATCAGAATATCATCCACGAAAACAAGCACAAGCCTTTTAAACTGATCTCTGAACATCCTATTCATAAGATCCATGAAATATGCTGGCGAGTTAGTCAACCCAAATGGAATCACTAACCATCCTCTTAAAGATGTCTTCGGCACACTATCCTTTGCCACCCTTAACTGGTGGAACCTCGTTGCCAAATCCATCTGAAAAAACACCATGGCTTTGTAAAGCTGATCGAACAAGTCATCCATCCTCGACAATGGATACTTTTCTTCTTGATCACCTTATTCAACTCATGATAACCCACACACAATCTCAAAGCTCCATCAGACTTGGTTGCAAACACAACTGGTGCACCCCATTCGGATACACTTCTCCGAATGAATCCTTTACTCAAAAGGTCACGTACTCGCATCTCTAGCTCTTGCTGTTCCTTATGCGCCATCCGCTTAAGAGGCATGATGATAGGTCTAGCACCTTCGACCAAATCAATTCTGAACTCAATCTCGTGATGCAGCGACAACCCTTTGACCTTGTCAAAGACGTCATCGAACTCACTAGCGATTGACACGAGTGACAAGTCTTCCTGTGGAATCACAAGAGAATTCAAATAGCTCACGCAGGCACCCTCTATAGACTTATATTAAATCACAACCATTCGCCTTCCACATTCCTGATCGTCACCTCGAGCTTCTCGCAATCCATTTTTGCCACATACCTCTTAGACCGGTCCATACCCAAAATAATCCCAAACCCAATGAAGTTCAAAACAAAGAAATCACACACACAAAGGAGCAACCATGACTCGATAACACTAGACCACGACAAATCATGCATAAACTGGATGAACCCCCAGCTGGATTAGTCATAACAAAAGGTCTATCACAAATCTCGGGTTCCAAACCTAAGAAGCACACGAGCTCATTCCAAACCCAAGCAGCACACGAGCTCCAATATCAAACAACACGAACTCAAACATCTCTAACAGAAAGAATGCCTTGAACGATGACACTCTTCCCTTTCTCTTCCGCCGTAGGAGACTTTGAAGATCATGGCATAGCTTCCAAAGCATACGCCTTCACAACAGCTAGTTTTGGACAATCCTTTATGTCATGTGCAGGCTTTCCATACTTAAAGCACTTCCTCTTAGATTTTGGATTCTAACAATCCTTGAAATTGTAATGACCCGGGATTTTGACGACTTTGGTTATCGCCATAAACACGATGACGACTAACCAAACATCGAAAAATACCGGTCATTAATGAAAGAAATTAGAGGGTGAGGATAGATAAGATAGAAACTTAGAATAGAAGAAGAAGAAGAACACAATATCAGAGTAACACGAATCTCACAGCGAAACGAATAAATATAATATATATAACATAACTTGAAATATACATCTGTATTTGAATACACATATTATTATCAAAGTACAACACTTACAACACAGCGGAAATAAACTATAGCTATATGATCCTGAAGCCTCCTGCTCCAGCTCTTCCAGTATATCTGTAAATCCCGACTACTTGACTGCTTGTACAAATTTAGGCACCCAAGAGTTTAGGGAAAACAACAAAATAAACTCCGGGTCAGTCATGGGACTGGTGTGAGTAAAACAGTTTAAAACAGTTCAAGTAGGTAATCAATATCTCATAAGACCACGCCGTATAACGGAACAGGTTTTTCCCTTATGAGAATCCAAATATCTTTATATCGAAACCCTTTTGATATTATAATAATGTCTATCAACACAATATAATAATCATCTAGCAGAATAGCTTTCATCTCACGTTCTACATATATAGTATACAATCAAAACCGCAAGCACGTATTGGGTAATGGATTTCCAACTATGACAAGGTATGGAACCACCTTCCGCTTGTGTACCTCTAGAGAGGAATACACTGGGTTCAACAAGAACATCTTGCAAACCGGCCACAAATGACCGACTACTCATTTCGCTTGAGTGTATCGAATGTATATAACCAACGGTTGGGAACATCAACCGTTTCCCGAATGGGACAGCATCAACAATATATTTTTAGAAGTAAATGAAACTCTAGATCAGGTGATTATACACCCTACTTCGGTGCGACCGACTTAGCCATGCTGCCTGCCCGATTTCTGTCATTTACTGGATGTGAGGCTAGAAGCTACGCTTTATCATCACACCAGATTCACTTTGAATGTCACATCATCAAATCCATCAAATCACCAATTGACGTCCTCAACCATACATTATGTGTTAGCTAAAAGAAGTTTCCTTCTCCGCTTCCACTCTTGGTACGGTTGGAGAAATCAATATACGTGACTGTCTGGAAATACTTTGTCAGACATCCATCCCTACAAGTCATCCAGGAACATGATGAACCGAAGGCACTATTCTGTAAACAGGATAGCCCTTGCATAACACCGTCTTCAATTTCCTTTGGCATATATGATTCGCAATGCTTATGCCAATACAGAGTGGTTCTTTGGATAATAATCCAACCGGTCTCTCCATATTAACATCGTTAAAAGGGTCAAAACTTCAATAGTCTGTGATTTAACTTTCGAAGAAAAACAGGTGTGCAAACAATGATATTATTTCCAAATGGAAATTTATATCAATCAAACATCATTCAACATTTATCTCTTTATTTCATTAATTTACTTATCTCCTGTTTCCCTATATTCAATATTTCTTATTTTCTAATTTGGAAAATATACGTTATTAACAATGGAAAACATTTCCATTTCTTGTTTTCTTTACTAGAAAACATTTCTGGTTTCTTATTTGGAAAACATTTCCAAAGCTTCTTCATTGGACTTAAACAGATGTTTAAACAAACCATCGCGATGTCAACTCAAACCATTTCCTTTAATTACTAAATTCACTTAACCATCCTTTACTATCGAACCTTAACCATTCCTTAGTTAAAAATGAAATCAATCAAGTTGGGGTAATACTACCTCTCAGACCTTAACAGAACAACGTTTCTAACCTTGAAATAGACAAAGTTCACCCTTCTAATTCTTTAACAAACTTCCTTACGTAACTCTCTTTCAAATCTTTTCTATTCGAAAATTCTTTCCTTCGATAAGGTATATTCGATAACTCTATTCAATTTATTCTATTCACTTAACTCTTTTGATTTAACTCCAACTCTATTCACTTAACTCCTATCGAATACACTATATTCGATAACTTTTTTAATTCTATTTGAATAAACTACGTATACGATTAACTCCTTTTACTCTATTCGAATAAACTATATCCGATTAACTCCTTTATTCTATTTGAATAAACTATATATTCAATTTACTCCTTTTACTTTAACTCCAATCGATTTAACTCTAACTGGTTTAACTCTAACTGGTTAACTCCTATTGATTAACTCCATCTGGTTAACTCTAACTAGTTTAACTCTAATTGGTTTAACTCTAACTGGTTAACTCCTATTCAAATAACAAATATTCGATTACTCTATTCAACTGACTCGACTCGACTAACCTCTTTCGAATAACTAATTCGATTTACTACTTTCGAATACCATATTCGATTTAACTCATTTCGAATAACTAATTCGATTTACTACTTTCGAATACCATATTCGATTTAACTCCTTTCGAATAACTAATTCGATTTACTACTTTCGAATACCATATTCGATTTAACTTCTTTATTCACTTTATAAAGATTTCCTTTTTAACAACATTTATTCATTTTAAAGATTTACTTTTAGTTACGGTTCTCCACTTTAAAAATGATTTCCTTCTTATAACAGTTTCCTTTTTTTAACGTTTTCCCTTTTTCTAAATATCTCCTATTTATAAATATTCCAATTTATAAATATTTTTTATTTATAAATATTCCATTCATAAATATTTTATTTCAAATATCACTTTGAAAATATTCCCTTATCAACATTTCGGTATGTTATGGTATTCAACATATCAAATCACGATGATCAGTATCGTTCAAACACATATAATCGACAACAGATTATATGACATCATATATCACAATATATGAATCACAGTAAAATAAATGTTGAGGAATCCAGTTGGATTCCTCCAACCTGTTTCCCTGCATCACAGATGTTAAACAATATAGATAACATCACTTTCAGTTCCATATGATATATTCTGTTAAATAGAATCAATATAGAAATTCAACTAACTGACTAGCAGTTCAATCAAACAGTCAATACACAGTCAATCAACCAATATTTAACAGTTCTAAAAATACAACATGAAATTATAAACTGTTCAGAGTTGGTGAGATTTACTCACATTGGACGATCATCGTTAATAACGATAACCATCGCTTGATTTGATTCAGACGTTATTTTACAATAAATTGTAGCGAGCTACGATGGACTTCCAGTCAGTTCCATCGTGTAGCGTCCGTCCATACGGTCCCAATGGATCTGAATTTGCGAAATTCTGATTTTGTATGACTAAGTTATTCCTTTTATAAGATCTTACACCATTTAAATTAAATAAAAACCACATTCCTTACTTTAATTGGGCTCACCACTTCTATAAGGCCCAATCCCAATCATGAATACCCAACCCGACCCTTGGTACTTATCTTCCCCAAATCGTTGCTGTGCCTTGCTCCAACCAAACACCATTACCCAACGCTCACCTCCACCGAACTACACCTCCAGTTCACCGATCAACAAATGGACACTGCCATCATTCCTCACTTCATCTACCCTTCCTTCTCCACTCGGTATGATTTGGTTCGATCTCTTCCTGTTGAGTGCGACGCCACGGAGGACTGATGCCAGGTCCGAACTTTCTAGCACGGAAATCTCCAAGGTGTTTCCAGCATCAGCTATTCGACATCCTCAACCCAAAACTAGCACTCAAACACCACCTCGATGCTCATATTTCCCGAAATCGCAAACCTATAATCCCTGCTTTACTTTCGACGGCCAGAGCACTAGACCGAGTGATACGAATTGGGTACCAACGTGAAGAGGATTGAAACCATATCTCAAATATAGTTATCACATGATTTATGGGTTTTGTTTTGATTTTATTTTGGTTTTAGAAGGATCGAATGAAATTCCAGTAACACAAATGTTACGGTGAAATAGAAGAGTTGACTGAGGAATGAAATTTTTAGGTTAAGGAAGGAGTTAGGTGTATTTATAGTGTAAATAAATATCTAGATATTTGTTTAGATATTTTTATTTATATCATTTTCTATTCGTATCCGTCTTCTAAAAATCCGTACGATCACGTAGGATGCCTAAAAATCACGAAACCGGACATGTAGCTACTACTCGACATTACGGTCCCAACGAAACTGGTTTCGTCGAATTCCGACTCCGTTTGCCCACACAACGTATTTTTAACTGTCAAAATACTGACTGTTTTTCACTCTAAAGATCCGTACGACCACCCAGTGACTCTAAAAATCACGAAAGTGGAAATCTAATAAAAATTTGACATTACGAATCCAACAAAATTGGTTTCGTCGAATTCTGAGGTCGTATGAAAAACTGGCTATTTTTAAAGCTCTGAACGACCCATTTAAATATATAAATATATTTAAATATAATGAAATTAAATATAAATAAATTTATATTATCGTATATACTCATAGTGGAATACCCTACAACTCTAGAATATTCTTATATGAATTTCCAACTCGATATTCACTTCTGGGTCAACCCGATATTCGATTTATATTGAAATTCCTTTTAAAAATATAATTAATTCCTTTATAAATTATAAAGGAATTCCACAGCGACTTTTCTAAAATTTTATTTGGACGTGAATCAAAATCTACACAACGAAATCCCGATTTTTCTCTTCCACTAGAAAGATATACTTCACCCCCTCCCAACGTTTCTTGTTTCACAGAAATCCGATTTTAAACGAATCCTGTATATTCAGTTGAAGTTCAAATCGCCAAATATCGAACTGCAGCGCCATTTCAGCTCGATTTTAATTATATTATAATTCCACGTTCAAACTGTCGTTGTTTAAATATATTCGCTAATATAATTCAACTCTAAACTGAAATATATATCACAGATGATCCAGTTCACACCATATCGCCATTTCAGCCAATTCTGATTATTTCAGAATTTAATATTATTTAATTTATTATTTTAATTAAATATTCACCATTACTAATTCTACGACCATTAAATTCACTATATCACTATTTATATAATTAAATAAATTAATTATAATACCTCTGCCAATGCGGGTCATTACAATCTTTCCCACTTAAAATAATTTCGTCCTCGAAATTTCTAAAAGGTAGAGAACGACCCTATCGACTAGTTAGAACATATTTGTTCACTTCTCAACTTCAGTTTACAACTGAACCAATTTAATTTCAATTAAATTATTAATTAATTCTTATCAATGAAAATTTTCAAAAATCCTGAAAATTTTCTAACACCTTAACTCTTCGAAAAATTTCGCCAGCACCTCCTTTGTACTGGTTAATAGCTCAAACTCCAACTTGCCTCTCTGGGCCATTTCCAACCCAAAAGAAAATCAAACAGCCAAGCGGCTTGCCAATTCGACTCATAAATCTTATATCCAATAGAAATATAAACTTTTATCTTTTTGTCGGCATATCATTATATCCTTTCCACCTGTTATCAATTCAGCAGATACAAGGGTCATCCCAATCAAATCCTAATCTGCTTTTATCCACGACACAACCATTCGCTTATATCCAAACCAAATATCATTTCAACTCGAGTTTCTTCTCGAATCCCAATTTTTAACTTGATTATCCCATTTCACTTCAAATTTGAATCTTACAATCCAATTTGTCTTGATATCATTCTAATTCAATCTCAGTTACCACTTTACTGGCTTTACTTTAAATCAAATTTTGCTTTTCACAAATTTCTGTTAAATTTGTTTTTAATTCAAACAGTCTTTCCCTGGGAGTTTTTAAACAGTTTACTCTTTTCAAAAATCAAATTTTCCTTTTGAACATGTCACTGAGCCCTTTATTAATATTCCATTAGTTAAATCACTTCTCTATTTCTTTATCAATTTTGTTAACCAAATATTTTCAATAACCATATTGGCCTTTTATGTTATTTGGAAAACATTTCCGAATATCGCCTTCCTTTATTTTCTAAACTTTAGAAAATATATGCTATTTATAATTGGAAAAAATTCCAATTACTTATCTCTTTTCCGATCTCGTTTATTTCTATACTTAGGAAATATTTTTTATTCTATTTCCAATCTTACATTTTATTTGGGTTAAAACGGATGTTGTGTAAAACATCGTTACGACAACCCAAATACTATATTCAACTAACTCTTATTCAACATTGATCTTCGAGCCTGAAATCTTACTATTTATTTGTTAATAATGAAATCAATCAAGTTGGGGTATAACTACCTCTCAGACCTTGACTGAATAACATTTATAACGTCAAAACAGATATGACTACTTACTCGAATAATCAATACCATACAACTAATTATTCACTTTTAAACACGTATACGCTTCTCTTTCTATTCTTACTAGATTTTATTCCTAGTCTTCCTTTTTGATTTTACTATTCTATTTCTAAGTTCGTTTCCTTATCGACTTATATATATATATATCGATAGGTTGATTTCTAACTATCAAAATATCTTAAAAATATTCTAACTCCTTAAATTCCCGGAAAAATTCACCATAACCTCCTTTGTACTAGGAGCATCGAGATATTTCAAATAGCCTCCCATGGCCCTCACCAATCCAAAAAGAAAAAGAAAAAGCCAAACGGCTAGCCGATACGGCGCATAAAATCTCATATATGAATTAAATACATACTTTTGTGTCGAGCATTCTATTTATATACCTTCATACCTTTTCCATATCTATCTCATGTATATTTATACATGCCCAATCTATTTTAACTATACCTAATCGTTTTAACTCAGTTCGTTAATTAATTTGTTAATTAACTCTTTGGTCTATTTCACTTTTATATTTGAACATGACATGTTCAAATATATTTTAACTTGCTTATAAACTAATCAAATTCTACTTTTTCAAACTCAAGTTTCATATTCGATTTCAAATATAAATTTACCAGTCCTCTTTACTTATCTAAAGTTCAACTTCAATTCAAGATCCATTTACTAATGGCTAAATAACTGGTTTACCTATTTCACCTTTTTATTTGAATATGCATGTTCAAATATAAGTTTAACTTATTTATCAACTAATTGAATTCCATTTCAATTCTATTTGAATTTCCTATATTCAAATTCCATTTCAATTCTCTTATTCAAATTCTATATTTGAATTTCATTTCAATTCTATTTGAATCTTCTATATTCAAATTTCAAATTCAATTCTATTTGAATCTTCTTTATTCAAATTTCATTTTCAATTCTATCTGAACCCTCTACATTCCAATTCTATATATCAAATTCTATAGTTTAAATTCCCTTTGAATTCTATATTCAAACTCTTTAGTTTAAATTCCTTTTGAATTCTATATTCAAATTCTATATTTTAAATTCCATTTGAATTCTATATTCAAATTCTATATCACTTCCATTGAATTTCATATATTCAACCTCCCTTTGAATTTCTATATTCAATTTCTATTTCAAACTTTCTTTATTCATTCTTTATTATAAATCCCATTTTGAAATTCAACACAACTTGTCTTTCCCAAAACAAATTCAAAACAGTATCTCTGGTAGTAATTCGTCACTTACAACTCGAAAATGAATACTGATGATGCAGCTGTCATCATCAGAATCTATTTTCCAGCGATCGAAGTGAGTTCAATACTATAAAACCATTACTAACCATTTCCACTTTGAAATCCATTTCAAAATATATTTCACAATGCTTGTAAAACAATTTAAAATCTCCCAGGATCTTAAATTTTCCTTATTTTTAATCCAAATCCATTGACAAACACTTATCCCATTCTCCAGAGTTTTAATTTCAATTCTGATTTATTTTTTAGATTTAATTCATCTGATTTCACGTATTTCACTTACGAATTCTGATTGGCTATTTACATAACCATTTAATTTATAATCTTACTTGATTATAATATCAACTAGTATATCCAATATATTATAATTTTGATATATATATATCTTCGATTTATCAAGATATACCTTGGGTAAACTTATTTTAGTTTACCCTCCTTTCAAAACATATCGTGTCGACCCATCGTATTCGAGTGTTTATAAACTCCTACCGACACAGTGGATCAAACTGATCGACCAGAACCCGTAAACAACTCAACCAATAAATCTCCACAATATAAAACAATTTTTATATCAATAACAAATACGCTCACTCATATATATACACTCAACTCAATTTAGGGTATTACTAACCCAATCTCTACTGAGTCACGCCACAGAGCCAAGTTAATCAATTAACCTAAGCTCTGATACCAACTGTAATGACCCGGGATTTTGAAGACTTTGGTTATCGCCATAAACACGATGATGACTAACCAAACATCGAAAAATACCGGTCATTAATGAAGGAAATTAGAGAGTGAGGATAGATAAGATAGAAACTTAGAATAGAAGAAGAAGAAGAACACAATATCAGAGTAACACGAATCTCACAGCGGAACGAATAAATATAATATATATAACATAACTTGAAATAGACATCTGTATTTGAATACACATATTATTATCAAAGTACAGCACTTACAACACAGCGGAAATAAACTATAGCTATATGATCCTGAAGCCTCCTGCTCCAGCTCTTCCAGTATATCTGTAAATCCCGACTACTTGACTGCCCGTACAAATTTAGGCACCCAAGAGTTAGGGAAAACAACAAAATAAACTCCGGGTCAGTCATGGGACTGGTGTGAGTAAAACATTTTAAAACAGTTCAAGCAGGTAATCGATATCTCATAAGACCACGCCGTATAACGGAACGGGTTTTTCCCTTATGAGAATCCAAATATCTTTATATCAAAACCCTTTTGATATTATAATAATGTCTATCAACACAATATAATAATCATCTAGTAGAAATGCTTTCATCTCATGTTCTACATATATAGTATACAATTAAAACTGCAAGCATGTATTGGGTAATGGATTTCCAACTATACCAAGGTATGGAACCACCTTCCGCTTGTGTACCTCTAGAGAGGAACACACTGGGTTCAACAAGAACATCTTGCAACCCGGCCAAACATGACCGACCACTCATTTCTCTTAAGTGTATCGAATGTATATCACCAACGGTTGGGATCAACAACCGTTTCCTGAATGGGACAGCATCAACAATAGATTTTTAGAAGTAAATGAAAGTCTAGATCAGGTGATTATACACCCTACTTCGGTGCGACCGACTTAGCCATGCTGCCTGCCCGATTTCTGTCATTTACCGGATGTGAGGCTAGAAGCTACGCTTTATCATCACACCAGATTCACTTTGAATGTCACATCGTCAAATCCCTCAAATCACCAATTGATGTCCTCAACCACACATTATGTGTTAGCTAAAAGAAGTTTCCTTCTCCGCTTCCACTCTTGGTACGGTTGGAGAAATCAATATACGTGACTGTCTAGAAATACTCTGTCAGACATCCATCCCTATAAGTCATCCAGGAACAGGATGAACCAAAGGCACTACTCTGTAAACATGATAGCCCTTGCATAACTCCGTCTTCAATTTCCTTTGGCATATATGATTCGCAACGCTTATGCCAGTACAGAGTCGTTCTTTGGATAATAATCCAACCGGTCTCTCCATATTAACAACGTTAAAATGGTCAAAACTTCGATAGTCTGTGATTTAACTATCGAAGAAAAACAGGTGTGCAAACAATGATATTATTTCCAAATGGAAATTTATATCGATCAAACATCATTCAACATTTATCTCTTTATTTCATTAATTTACTTATCTCCTGTTTCCCTATATTCAATATTTCTTATTTTCTAAATTTGGAAAATATACGTTATTAACAATGGAAAACATTTCCATTTCTTGTTTTCTTTATAAGAAAACATTTCTGGTTTCTGATTTGGAAAACATTTCCAAAGCTTCTTCATTGGACTTAGATAGATGTTTAAACAAACCATCGCGATGCTAACTCAAACCATTTCCTTTAATTACTAAATTCACTTAACCATCCTTTACTATCGAACCTTAACCATTCCTTAGTTAAAAATGAATCAATCAAGTTGGGGTAATACTACCTCTCAGACCTTAACTGAACAACGTTTCTAACCTTGAAATAGACAAAGTTCACCCTTCTAATTCTTTAACAAACTTCCTTACGTAGTAGTTTATTCAAATAGAATTAAAAGAGTTATCGAATATAGTGTATTCGATAGGAGTTAGTTGAATAGAGTTAGAGTTAAATCAAAAGAGTTAAGTGAATAGAATAAATTAAATAGAGTTATCAAATATACCTTATCGAAGGAAAGAATTTTCGAATAGAAAAGATTTGATATACGATTAACTCCTTTTACTCTATTCGAATAAACTATATCTGATTAACTCCTTTATTCTATTTGAAAAAACTATATATTCAATTTACTCCTTTTACTTTAACTCTAATCGATTTAACTCTAACTGGTTTAACTCTAATCGGTTAACTCCTATTGATTAACTCCATCTGGTTAACTCTAACCGGTTTAACTCTAACTGGTTTAACTCTAACTGGTTAACTCCTATTCGAATAACAAATATTCGATTACTCTATTCAACTGACTCAACTCGACTAACCTCTTTCGAATAACTAATTCGATTTACTACTTTCGAATACCATATTCGATTTAACTCCTTTCGAATAACTAATTCGATTTACTACTTTCGAATACCATATTCGATTTAACTCCTTTATTCGCTTTATAAAGATTTCCTTTTTAACAACATTTGTTCATTTTAAAGATTTACTTTTAGTAACGGTTCTCCACTTTAAAAATGATTTCCTTCTTATAACAGTTTCCTTTTTTTAACGTTTTCCCTTTTTCTAAATATCTCCTATTTATAAATATTCCAATTTATAAATATTTCTTATTTATAAATATTCCATTTATAAATATTTTATTTCAAATATCACTTTGAAAATATTCCCTTATAAACATTTCGGTATGTTATGGTATTCAACATATCAAATCACGATGATCAGTATCGTTCAAACACATATAATCGACAATAGGTTATATATCACATCATATATCACAATATATGAATCGCAGTAAAATAAATGTTGAGGAATCCAGTTGGATTCCTCCAACCTGTTTCCCTGCATCACAGATGTTAAACAATATAGATAACATCACTTTCAGTTCCATATGATATATTCTGTTAAACAGAATCAATATAGAAATTCAACTAACTGACTAGCAGTTCAATCAAACAGTCAATACACAGTCAATCCGCCAATATTTAACAGTTCTAAAAATACAACATGAAATTATAAACTGTTCAGAGTTGGTGAGATTTACTCACATTGGACGATCATCGTTAATAACGATAACTATCGCTTGATTTGATTCAGACGGACAATTTATTTTACAATAAATTGTAGCGAGCTACGATGGACTTCCAGTCAGTTCCATCGTGTAGTGTCCGTCCATACGGTCCTAATGGATCTGAATTTGCGAAATTATGATTTCGTATGACTAAGTTATTCCTTTTATAAGAACTTACACCATTTAAATTAAATAAAAATCACATTCCTTACTTTAATTGGGCTCACCATTTCTATAAGGCCCAATCCCAATCATGAATACCCAACCCGACCCTTGGTACTTATCTTCCCCAAATCGTTGCTGTGCCTTGCTCCAACCAAACACCATTACCCAACGCTCACCTCCACCGAACTACACCTCCAGTTCACCGATCAACAAATGGACACTGCCATCGTTCCTCACTTCATCTACCCTTCCTTCTCCACTCGGTATGATTTGGTCCGATCTCTTCCTATCGAGTGCGACGCCACGGAGGACTGATGCCAAGTTCGAACTTTCTGGCACGGAAATCTCCAAGGTGTTGCCAACATCAGCTATTCGACATCCTCAACCCAAAACTAACACTCAAACACCACCTCGATGCTCATATTTCCCGAAATCGCAAACCCTAGAATCCCTGCTTTACTTTAGATGGCCAGAGCACAAGATCGAGCGATACGAATTGGGTACCAACGTGAAGAGGATTGAAACCAAATCTCAAATATAGTTATCACGTGATTTATGGGTTTTGTTTTGATTTTATTTTGGTTTTAGAAGGATTGAATGAAATTCCAGTAACACAAATGTTACGGCGGAACAAAAGAGTTGACTGAGGAATGAAATTTTTAGGTTAAGGAAGGAGTTAGGTGTATTTATAGTGTAAATAAATATCTAGATATTTGTTTAGATATTTTTATTTATATCATTTTCTATTCGTATCTGTCTTCTAAAAATCCGTACGATGCCTAAAAATCACGAAACTGGACATGTAGCTACTACTCGACATTACGGTCCCAACGAAACTGGTTTCGTCGAATTCCGACTCCGTTTGCACACACAACGTATTTTTAACTGTCAAAATACTAATTGTTTTTCACTCTAAAAATCCGTACGACCACACAGTGACTCTAAAAATCACGATAGTGGAATTCTAACAAAAATTTGACATTACGAATCTAACAAAATTGGTTTCGTCGAATTCTGAGGTCATATGAAAAACTGGTTATTTTTAAAGCTCTGAATGACCCATTTAATTATATAAATATATTTAAATATAATTAAATTAAATATAAATAAATTTATATTATCGTATATACTCATAGTGGAATACCCTACAACTCTAGAATATTCCTATATGAATTTCCAACTCGATATTCACTTCTGGGTCAACCCGATATTCGATTTATATTGAAATTCCTTTTAAAAATATAATTAAACGAATTCCACAGCGACTTTTCTAAAATTTGATTTGGACGTGAATCAAAATCTACATGACGAAATCCCGATTTTTCTCTTCCACTAGAAAGATATACTTCACCCCCTCCAAACGTTTCTTATTTCACAGAAATCCGATTTTAAACGAATCCTGTATATTCAGTTGAAGTTCAAATCGCCAAATATCGAACTGCAGTGCCATTTCAGCTCGATTTTAATTATATTATAATTCCATGTTCAAACTGTCGTCGTTTAAATATATTCGCTAATATAATTCAACTCTAAACTGAAATATATATCACAGATGGTCCAGTTCACACCACATCGCCATTTCAGCCAATTCTGATTATTTCAGAATTTAATATTATTTAATTTATTATTTTATTTAATTATTCACCATTATTAATTCTATGACCATTAAATTCACTATATCACTATTTATATAATTAAATAAATTAATTATAATACCTCTGCCAATGCGGGTCATTACAGAAATAATGGCCCTTCTGCCATTAGTTATAGCAAGTCCTTCGTCTTTCATCTTCTTCTGTCCATCCTTTCCTTTTTGCTGTTGCTGCTTCCTCTTTTTGTTGTTACTGCCCTGCTGTGGTTTCGGTTCTTCCTTAGCTGCAACAATAGTCCCTTCCTTGGGAAACAAAATCTCATGCCTCAGAGATTTCTCGATGATATTTTCATAAGTATCATATAGATGATCAACCAGCTGATTCCTAAGGTATTTGTCAAAGCCCATGACAAACTTCTCGTTATTCTGACAAGGAGTCTCGACATACAAACGAGCATACTTCGACAAAGCTTCGAAGTCAGAAACATACACCAGCACTAGTCGACCATTCTGCTTAAGTTCGACAAACGTCTTAAGAAGAATAGACTTCTGAACAGTAGAGATAAACTTCATCACAAACTTGACATGGAATCACTCCCATGAAATATCATCTTCTGGAGTTTCTAGAGTGATAGAGTTCCACTAATCCATAGCTCTTCCCTGTAGTTGTATTGATGCAAGCTTCCTCTTCGCCGCATCGTCGATTCCAAGATGTTCAAAGATCTGAATGCAAGTATCAAGCCACCCTTGAATTTCTTCAATCGGTTATGTCCCCCTTAAACTGATTCCCTCCTAGAGTAATGAAATCTTTACATAGCTTTGCGAGGTCCAAAACCCTAGGCACTTGCACTTGAACTCCTACGTCTACCGCGGATGTCTCTAGAGCAGGGGCCCTCCACATGATGCTGCCACCATGGCCCCGAACATAGCTAGGTAATCTGGTATACTGTCATTTCCCATGCAGGAATAGTCTCCTCCCTAGAGCGTGTCTCGACGTCCAACGACCCATTCTAAATATAAAAAATAGAATGATTAGTCCACACATAAGAAAAAATGCAAAATGGAGTTTCAAACACTATTATACTATAAACTACTATATAGTAAAAATCCATTAGAAATACACAAATACATCTCCCATATGTAATTACGTCTTTGAATTTTGACTAAAATCGATAACCAGAGATTTGATACCAAATGTGAGGACCGCCCATAACTCCTGCACTTAACAAAGGAAATAATGCGCTGAAAGATGTGCCAAGAAGCAATGGACGATCATCAAGGGTGGATAACACAAGAGGAACCTGTCATACAACTCACAGCGCAAGGATAAAGTATAATAGAACATATACAACAGGTAATAACAGTGAAGCAGAATTATGCAGAATCTTAAAACTTTTCATATCACCATGAAGAATCCATACAAATTTAGATACACTATAAGAGTCTGTACAAAGTTGCCTCACTACAAGTCACTCAGAGCATACATCAACATAACAGTGGGAAAACACCCGTAGTAGATAGTAAAAACTAATACGAAAGCCTTCTGCTCGTCGTCACTCAGCAGCATCGTCCTCATCAACATATCACTTATCAGCTGCTACTCAGTCTGCCCATCCAAAACCGGATGAGCAGCCCAAGGTAATAAGAGGGAGACATAAAACCTTGATTCAGACAATAGTCTTAATGATGTTAAACAATTGAATAACATCATTAATAAAGTATATGAAAATAGGCAGATTAATCATCTAATCTACCAATCGTATCACCAGAGAAGAACCCAACCCGTCTCATCTAGGTTCGACAGTGATAGCCTTTACAACAACCAGATAGAAACAACAGTACATTAATGGCAATCAATTATCAAGCATAAACCATCTTAATCGATACCGACATCTCCCAAGCACAAGCCCCGAAGGCCTAAACCAACATCATACAAGCACCCAAGAGATATCTCCTTCGTCGTCGGACAATCTACACAAGACGATGCAAGCAAAACTACCATCATCATAACTCTAGCTATCGCTGCCAATCCTACTTTGAAACTACAGTTAATCGTATGACCGATGCAACACCTTGCCGACCATCAAGGGCTAATGGTAAACCCCGGTTCTAGCGAAACTCCATACGCCATCGTTCCCGTATCTAGGCCCGTCGTGCTTCCTAGGGTAATCGACCAGCCACTTCTAGTCTTTTGGGTGTCCCCATTATATCCCTGCTTTGAGTCCGCTAGAACTTACAACAACGATAACCCCTCAGTTATCAGTATATCTAACCATTCAACCTGATGTCTCTTCATAAGCTCAAGCAACTTCTCGAGCACGATTATCCATGAAACTCACAACCTTGAGTCAACTTCACTTCGTTGCATTATGACGATCAACGAATACTTCACAACACTTCAAACATTCCTACTTGAATTCACTTCGAACCCACAACCACCATCAAGCCGAAAACATACGACATTTGGTCAATATTAGATTCATAGCGTTTCAGCCTAACTCATCAGGTCAAAAATGACCCGACTCTACGGGTCAAAACAACCCGACTCCGTGGGTCAAATATGACCCAACTCTATGGGTAGAAAATGACCCGACTCTATTGGTCCAAAATGATATGACTCTATGGATAAAAAATGACCCGACTCAATAGGTCAAAAATGACCCGACCCAATGGTTCAAAAATGACCTGCCTTCATTTCTTGAGAAACAAGCCAGGCAACCCATCCAAAAACGACCCGACTCCAGACCAGACCAGACCAATCTATCTGCAATCTCGACCAATCCACCACCATATGACAACATCGATGTAAACAACTCATCTAAACCGTCCAATTCAACCATTAATACTTTATGAAATTATCAACAACACTTAAACGATAATTATTCATCATACAACCATATTGTATTCACCAAATCATGATAAATCAATGAATAAACAAAAAGATGGATCTAAACTTGCATATACATATGAATTAACGTAAGAATTACCGATTTAAGTTTCTAAATTAGATCCTATGGTGATTCAAATGAAAATATACTTACCATGATAAAGATCTAGATGAAAACAACTTTATATGATGAAAATAAGATCAGACAACCTATATACTTGATTGAAACTATGTGAGAGAGATGCTTATCACTCACCAATTCTTCAAATTAACTTGATCACATTAAATTCCCAATTCGAACAATGAATAATGATCTTCAAACCTCTCAATTTGATTTGATCTTCCTTCACTCGATGTAGATCTAGCTTTCTAACTCTGTAACCAAGAAACAAGTTTATACCGTCAAATGCCAGGTAATTTTTATATATTATTATAAGTTAGAAGATTCTAGAATAATATACCTAATATTGAATGCGACTTCTATCGTGGATATAATAAAGTTAATATCTCATCGTCTTTATAATAGTATGGTTATGTAAAAATTAATGTAGAATAGTTATGCCACTTGGCAAGACATATAAACGTGAAAGTACTATGTTGACTGTTTTAAGGCACAAGTATTTTAGTTTAATTATTATCCAAAGTTGATTTACTAATTATTTCTGATATAAACAAAATCTGAATTTAGTTGCACCAAGTGAATCAAATATAAACCGAATATTTATATAAAGTATCATGAAAATAAAAGAGAAAATAAAATGATTTCGTTTTCAAAGTCTATTAAGTCATTACCATATTTACATTTTTTTTAAATGATGTATGGCTGCCACTTATCTTTATAGTTTGCTGAAACATTGAAAACTGGCATTAAAACTCAAATTTGATCATAAATCAGCAATACTAATTTAAACAGTAAATGAAGAAAAAATAAATTAGTACAAATTCATGATTTTACCTTAGCGGAGATGGTATGTTGGATATTTAGGCAACTCATGTAATAACAACATTTAAGATGGAGGTTAAAATTGAGATACCAATAAAGAAAGGGAAGGAAAATAAACAAATAAGGTTTTTATTTGCACAAAATAGGAAACATGGTTGTTAAAGATACACTTAAATCAAAAATCAAGAATTAACTGAAGTTTTCATTCAATTTTCCAGTTGCAATTTAGTATCTAAAAATCAGCTTAAATCTAGTCCTAGTGTAAAAAAAATGTAGTAAAATAGAGACCTTGAAAATACTTTATAAATAACGATAGATAGAATCTGAAATATAAACAATGCTTCAAAAATCATGCAAAACTTTGAAACTTCTTCAAGTTGTTAGTTCACACAGTATAAAATAAGAAAATAGTTAACCTAAATCACCACTGAAGAAAAGAGTTTCCTATGAAAATTAGTTGCATTACGCCTATCGAAAATTACTGTGCAAGAAAGAAAGAATTCAAACATATTAGTGCTTTAAGTGAAAAAAACCAAAATAAAAAAAAAGGTTTTAAACTATTTCTTGGGAAGTAAAAATGTTAATTAAAAGGCAAAAAACCATTTTGTGTAATGTCCCGTATTTTT
Organism: Allium sativum; assembly: GCA_030737875.1. Taxonomy (NCBI): domain Eukaryota; kingdom Viridiplantae; phylum Streptophyta; class Magnoliopsida; order Asparagales; family Amaryllidaceae; genus Allium; species Allium sativum. The sequence continues at coordinate 187,137,689 of CM060911.1, forward strand.
CCAGTATAATAATTTATTTATTTAATTATTCAAAATAATGGTTTAGTAATATAAAGGTTGTTTAATTAAATAGTAGTGAATATTTTAATTAATATAAATAATAGAATAATATATTTATTTTTGAAATAGTCAGAAATAGTGAATTGACAATATAATGTGAACTGGACAATTTAAAATATATATATATAATTCAGTTTAGAGTTGAATTATATTAACGAATATATTATATAAACGACAGTTGAACGTATAATTATAATATAATTATAATCGAGCCCGAAATGGCGCGATAGTTCGCTATTTGGCGATTCGAACTTCAACCGAATATATAGAATCCATTTTAAATCGGATTTCTGTGAAACAAGAAACATTCGAAGCTGGTGAAGTATATTTTTCTAATGGAAGAGAAAAATCGGGATTTCGTCATGCAGATTTTGATTTATGTCCAAATCAAATTCTAGAAAAGTCGCTATGGAATTCCTTTATAATTTATAACGATTTATAAAAGGAATTTAAATATAAATCAAACATCGATATAACTAGGGTTTTGAAATATCGAGTTGTAAATCCATATATATTTATTATGGAGCTGTATGATTTTCTAGTGTGAATATATATGATAATATTTATTTATAAGTATTAAATTTAAATGTTTTTAAATATATTTATATATTTAAATTGGTTATTTAGAGCTTTAAAAATAGCCAGTAGTGCATACGACCTTAGAATTCGACGAAACTAATTTTGTTGGATCCGCAATATCAAATTATTGCTAGATTTCAATTTTTCGTGAATTTTGAAGTCAGTATGTGGCCATATTGGTTTTTAATGTGAAATACAGTCGATAATTTGACCTTTAAAAATACGCTGTGTGAGCAAACAAAGTCGGAATTCGACGAAACTAGTTTCGTTGGGTCCGTAGTGTCAAACTGTAGCTGCATGTCCATTTTCGTGATTTTTGGGTATTATTTGTTGTCGTACGAATTTTTAAAGGATAGGTACATATAACGATTTCTTAAAATTGAATATAATAATAAATATTTAATATTATAATTTGGCTATAAATTATCCTTAAGTTTTTGTAACCCTAGTAAAAATCATTCCATAGTCAAATGCAAGGAAAAACCGCCGCGAGTTATTTTTCTCCTTCTAGTAAAGTTCGATCTCAAAAGAAATCAAAAACAAATAAAATCCAGTAAATTGCAAAACCGGGTTCTTCGTGGTTGTATAAGGTAGCTCTTCGAATCCGCACCCTTCCCATGATGTTCGATCTCGTTTTGGTCAAGGTTGGTTTTGGGTCTTGCGAACTAGGGTTCATAATTTTGGTGACTTATGTGTCAATTAGAGAGTGCGGGTTCGTAGTGGTGTTTGTGGTGAAAAATGGTAGTTGCGATGAGTTTTTTGGAAATTTCTGGGTATGAAAATGTCGCGTCTTTGCTTTGGCAATGAGGGAGACTGTCGAACGGAAGTTAAATGGAGGGAGTCGAGTTTGATGTTTATGGGTTGGGTTGATGGAGTTTGGGAAGAAAGGTAGTTCAGTGATCTCGAGAATGGTTTCGGTGGAGTAAAGTATGGAACGAGAGCTTCCAAAGGTTGAAAATGGTAGAGTCTGTACAGGGAGGTCACGACATTTTATCTTGAGGAAGAAGGAATCAATTGGGTCGGGCCGTTGTTATTTGGTAAGTGGGTCGAGGAATTTAAGCGGGTGAGGCCCAATGGGATTAAAACTTATGTGTTTATTTAATTTCAATGTATATTGACTTCATAATATCATAACTTCTACATACTGTATCAAAATTTCGATCGGTCAGATCCATTGGGATCGTATGGACGAACACTACCCAATGGAACTGACTGGGAATGGATTGGAGCTTGTTTGAATTTATGGCGAAATAAATTGTTTGATCTGAATCAAACAACAGTTTATCGTTATTTAACGATGAACTGCCAAAGTGAGTAAATCTCACTAACTCTGAAATTTATATTTTTATTACGTATTTTTAGAACTGATAGATATTGGTTGATTGCTGTGTGTTGACTATTTGGGTGAACTGCTAGTCAGTTGGTTGAAATTATATATATATAACTATATATATATAAATCGTTAAATATATATTGATTCTGTTGATCAGAATACTTCATATTGAAATGAAGTTGATGTTAATTATATTGTTTAACATCTGTGGATGCAGGGAAACAAGTTGGAGGGATCCAACTGGATTCCTCAATATTTATAATACTGTTCTTTTCATATTGTAATATATGATGTGATATATAATCTGTTGTTGATTATGTGTGTTTGAATGATAGCGATTATTGTGAATTGGTATTTTAAATACCGTAAGAAATACTGTGTAACACCCCACACCCGCTAAGGTCACTCACTAAGGGAATGCCTTAGTTTTGGTGGAGTATTTTTAGTGAGTATAGAACAGAAAAATTACAACAAGACAGATATAAGTAATACTTGAAAATTTAAAACATCCTTTCATTTTCAGCGGAAAGTAAAACATGTTTGGTTACATCACAAAACCATAATAAGAGTCAAGTACAAAATATCCATCCTGATAAAATAGAAGTACATAATCCCACTACATAGACAATAGCCATAACAGAAAAGATAAACCGAGCTTTACTTCTACGATCCAAGCCCAAAAGATAGATATAGCGGTCTGATCCAAGCCCACTAGTGCTAGGCCCACTCTGATAACCTGAGGGTTGGGAAAAAGATAAAAACAACGGGGTCAGACATAAGTCTGAGTGAGTCCTATAACCCTAACAATACAACCATTAAAGTAATTAGGGTATGACATAAATAAGGTACGGTACCTCTGGGGATAATGACTACACTAAGTAGCCAACTAAACACCGGATGTACTACGATAACCGAAAAGACGCATTTATCCACCCAAAGATAATTCTTACCCCACCCCAGACTTATTCACCCAAGGGTAATTCCTACACTGCACCACACCAGTTTTACCCACCAAGAGTAATTCCTACTTAAAGGTTGATCCCATCTAAAGTCTTAGAAAATATAACTAGTAGTTTCTGGTACTTCTAGCTGACCACGTAGGTGCCGTCTGCCCCTACATCTATTAGGTGTATAACTGACCACGTAGGTGCCGTCTGCCCCTACATCCACTAGGTGTACCTAGTAATCTTACCCAGTAGTTTCGTGTACCCCTACACAGGTGCCGTCTGCCCCTATCTTTACTAGGTGTACCCACTACTCCCCATCGATCGGCTCCCTACCGTAGATACCCGTGCTGGTCCCACGATTGGGGTGTATCATTCCCCTAAAGTGGCTACCAGATAATATCATGGTGCACGGCTTTATATCTACACGATGCAACAACGACTTACCAACCAGCCCGGGCCCACACACGCATATGAAACCCGTTGATCCCGCGTTGCCACCGCTAACCCGTTTTGGCCGCTTATAGTCAAGTCCAATATGCGTGTCCCGTCACCCGACTTGAGTCGAGCCCACAAAGATACGTTTGGGATATTGGTTGAAATGGGCCCCCACAAGCTACTACTTAAGCTTGTCGTTTAATCTAGTGCATCCCACTTAACCCCTTTAACCATGTCCCCTTACATGTTATAAATCTTGGTTAAGTCCTTTAATCATATTTCAATTGCCACTTAGGGCACCCACTAGATTTCCACATGCCACCCATGGCACTTACTTAACCCCTTAATCATGTTTAATTACATGTTCCACATTGGTTAAGTATTCTAATCGTATTCTCACATGCCACCCATGGCACTTACTTAACCCTTTTTATCATGTTTAATTACATGTTCCACCTTGGTTAAGTATTCTAATCGTATTTTTCTATTGCCACCCAAGGCAACCCACTAGTCTCATCATGCCACCCCAAGGCACCCACTTAACCCCTCATGTCCCACTACATGCTAATATGGTTAAGTGTTTCTTAATTCATTAATTAAGATCATGACCTCATAAAGACCTCTCACATTAGACCGTCTTTTATGACTGCTGGATATGCCGGTTGGTTCCGGGCAGACTTCTGTCATCAAAAGGGTCTAACCTCGTGTCTTTACTTTAATCATGTATTTAATTTATGACTAAGACCTCTCACATTGGGCCAATCATTTGTAGCCGCTGGATGGCCGGTCGGTTCCGGGCAGACTTCCGCTACAAAAGGGTCCAACCTCGTGTCTTAGTTGATTAATTACACCTAATTAATCACCCCCATATTAATTATCCCTAATTAATATCAAGTTTTCATAACATGGGTAGACCTAACTCAATAGGTAAATTCCCATGGGGTAGACCTAACTCAATAGGTAAATTCCCATTTATGCTTAATCATTCTATGGTATGCTTAATCATAACCATTTCACACCATTCATTTACATGTCTATTAACCCCATCGTTTCCCCACGCACTTATGCTAATACGACATATTTCCAAGAGAAGATTCTCTCATACTTAACATGGGTTTCACTTAGCACACAATAGCATTAACATGGGTTAAAAGGTGTCTACTCACATCATAATATTAACCCAACTAGCATTGCTAAATAACCCAACTTGCATGAACATACATATGTCATATCTAAAGGCAACTTGCATAAGTGTTCATAGGTTATACAAAGATGAACTTGCATGTGTCTTAAAGGTGTGATCTTGCACAACATGTTACATGTTAACTTGCATAACATCATACACATAACTTGCATGATATCATAAACATAACTTGCATATCAACATACACATAACTTACATAACATCATGCATATAACTTGCATAATCTCATACACCTAACTTGCATATGAACTTGCACAACAACATGCACATAACTTACATAACATCATACACATACTTGCATAACATGTTGATCTTGCATATAAGCATACACATAACTTGCTTAACATGTTGAACTTGCATATATGACTTGCATCTTAAAAGAGGGTAAACATGCATAGCATATAAAAATGTTATCTCACATATGTATGCATCACATTTAAGAGGGTAAACTTGCATGTCATGATTTATGCATAATACCAAACACTTAGCATGCATAAAACCACCTACTTAGCGTGCATAGAACCAATTTCTTATTATGCATAAACATACCACTTAACTTGCATAAACCCAAACACTTAGCATGCATAAAACCCAATACTTAACATGCATACAATCAAATACTTAGCATGCACAACATCAAATACTTAACATGCATAACACCAACTACTTAGCATGCATAAAATCACATGCATAACTTGCATATCATGTTACATATAACTTGCATATATTCTCACATATAGTTTGCATAACATATCACATATGCATAAATGTTTAACATGGTGTTTTGCATCATAAAACATGGCCTTAAACTTGCATTTAACATAAAACTTGCAAATCACATATCATACAAACTTGCATAAATACATTTATCCACAAACATAGCCATGTCTTATCACATCCTACCATAATCAATTTAACAATTGATTATTAAAGCCATAGAAACTCACCAAAACACAATTAGCAAGCTAATGAAGAAGATTAAGATACTTAGAATGGATTAGAGATTGATTAGAGCTTGCTTTCCTCTTCATTGATTTGTGGAGGCCATGACCAAGTTTCATTTTGCCATAGTTTAGTTACTAGGTTTAATTATGAATGAATTAGGGTAGGGTTAGGGTGTTATTTATAGGATTAGGTTGCATTTTAGACCCTTAGATTAACCCTAGATTAATTTAGGACCATCAGATCCAAGAAGCTTCCAGAACCAGCCCTCCAAGCCAGCCCAAGACCCAACCTGGTGCAACCTGGTGCACCCAGGTTCACTGGACGGTGCCACCCTGTCGACAGGCAAGTCGACAGGCATGTCGACACCCCTGTCGACAGGCCTGTCGACAGCCCTGTCGACATGGGTTAGGCGGGAAGCTTCCCGCCTGACCCCGCCTGGCCCATTCCAAATCTGAGTATTTGAAATTATTAAATCTGTTTTAGTTTTGAATTTTCTGCAAACTTCATCGGGCCATAACTGGGCCATACGGACTCCGATTTTCGAAAACTCGGACTCTATTTCGCGTACTTTTCCGAGACGAACGCAATGACGCAGCCCGTTTCCCCCAATTCTCATATCTGAGATTATTTATTCTGTAATTAGTGAATTTTAGCATTAACCGAAATTCGGGGTGTTACATACTGGGATATAGAAAAGGAGATTTTCAAAGTGTATTTTGGAAATAAATTAATTATATAAAATCAGTGGATTTTATATATAAAAGGAAAGGGGTTTTATAAAATAAAATAATTATAAAATCAAAGGAGTTATAAAAGGAATATTTATTATTTAAATAAATAGAATTGACAAGAAATATTTATTTAGAAAATAAATAGAATAAGTAAAAGGAATATTTATTTATGGAATAAATAGAATTTTATAAATGGGTTATTTATATAGAAAATAAATATAAGTATAAAAGGATTATTTATAGAGAAAATAAATAAGATATTGTAAGAGGAACATTTATTTAGAAAATAAATAAGATATTATAAGGGATATTTATTTGAAAAAATAAATAGAATATATAAGAGAAATATTTGTAAAACAAATATAAAAGAGAATTATTTGTAAAACAAATATAAAAGGAAATACTTATAAAAACGAATAGAATTTTATAAAAAAGAGAATTTTACATTTGAAAGGTTTAGACCCGTGCTTCGCACACGGGTATAACATGATATGGATTTAAAGCAAAGGATTTAAAAAGAATATGTTCTAACCGATAGAATAAGAAGATTAATTTATAAATAATATTTTATAAATAAAATAAAATATTTATCATTGAATAAATAAAATATATAAGTCAAGACTTATATAAAGAAGTAAGAATCGATTTCAACATCGATATTTGAAACTGAATATGGACGAAGGTGTTAATCAAAATGTGTCAATCAAAATGTGTTAATCAAAATGAGTTAGAGGAGTTAATCGAATTATAGTTAATCGATTAGAGTTAGAGTTAATTGATTAGAGTTAGAGTTAATCGAATTAGAGTTAATCGATTAGAGTTAGAGTTAATCCACTTGAGTTAGAGTTAATCGAATTATAGTTAATCAATTTGAGTTAGAGTTAATTGATTAGAGTTAGAGTTAATTGAAAAGGAGTTACCGAATATTAGTTTATTCGAAAGGAGAAATCGAATATAAGTTATTCGAAGGGAGTTAATCGAATATCGTTTATTTGAAAGGGAGTAATCGAATATAGTTTATTCGAAAGAAAGAGTAATCGAATATAGTTTATTCGAAAGTAAGAGTTATCGAGTATTAGTTATTCAAAGAGAGTTAAATCGAATATTAGTTATGCGAAGAGAGATATTCGAATATTAGTTATTCGAAGAGAGTTAATCGGATGTAAGTCATTCGAAGAGAATTAATCGTCGAATTCGATTATATCGAATTCGGGAAAGTATTTATACTTTCCGATTTTTAAATCAAGATTTATTTATTTATAAATTAGGTGTTTATTTATTTATTCAAATTAAAGAATAAAAGTTATATTCAAAGTTAGATATTTCGAAAGTAGGGATTATAACGCTATACTTATAATCCATGTTTTCAATAAAGAAGTGGACACGTAAATAGAATCCGAGAGTTATGTAAGGAAGTTTGTTAAAGATTTAAAAGATAAACTTTGTCTATTCTGAAGTTAAAACGTTGTTCAGTTTAGTTCTGAGAGGTAATTATACCCCATCTTGATTGACTTCCTTAACTAAGAAATGGCAAAGGTTTGATAGTAAAGGATGATTAAATGAATTTAGTTAATGAGTGAAATGTTTTGAGTTGGCATGGCGATGTTTGATTTAAACATCAGTTTAAATCCAGTGAAGGAGTTTTGGAAATGTTTTCCAAATAAGAATCAGAAATGTTTTCTGATAATAGAAAATAAGAATTTAGAATATATGGAAACAGGAGATAAGTAAATTAATGAACTAAAGAGATAAATGTTAAATAATGATTGATCGATATAATTTCCATCTGGAAGTAATATCGTTGTTTGCACATGTGTTTTTCTTGGATAGTTAAATCACAGACTATCAAAGTTTTGACCATTTTTCCGTCGTCAATACGGAGAGACCGGTTGGATTATTATCCAAGAACCACTCCGTATGGGCGTTAGCGTTTCGAATCAAATAGATCGAAGACAAATTGAAGACGGAGTTTATATAAGGGTTATTCTGGTAATCCTAGGTAGAAATTGCCTAAGATGGATTTACAGAATAGTGCCTTCGGTTTGTCCAGTTCCAGGACAACTTGAATGGATGAATGTTTGACAGAGTATATCTGGTAGATCACGTAAGTTGATCGTTTCAAATGTATTTACATTGGTGGTGGAGGAATTCGTTTCTCTTAGCTTATACCCATGGTATTTTTGGGGAAATCAATTTGTGATTTGACGGGTATGACGATGTGGCATTCAAAGTAAATGAATGAGTAATCTGTTGAAAGATACGTTATGACCTCCAGCCTCATCAACTGGGAAACGACAGAAATCGGGCAGGCGGCATGGCTAAGTGGGCCGCACCCAAGTAGGGTATATTGTCACCATCTAGAGAATATTCATATTTCTTACTTCTTTCGATTATGTATTTCCCAGTAATGGTTATGTTGGTTTACCAACTGTAAGTGATAATATATTCGATACACTCAAGCGAAATGAGTGGTCGGTCATGTGTGGCCGAGTTGCAAGATGTTCTTATTGAACTCCAGTGTATCGCTTCTAGAGTACACTGATCGGAAGGTGGATCCATACCTTGTCATAGTTGGAATCCATTCCCCAAATAAGAGCCCGCAGTTTTGTTTGTATATTATATATGTAGAACGTTAGATGCAAGCGTTTCTGCTAGATTTCTATTTACTTGATCTAGACATTATTATAATATTAGACAAGTATCATTTTAGAAATATTTTGGGTTATCATATGGTAAAAGCTATCTGTGTTTATGAGACGACCCCAAACCCCGTACTGACGGTGGCAAGGGTAATCCGTGGAATATAACACAGAAACAGATAATAGCAGAACAGAATTAAAATAAATACACCAGATAATGAACAATAGAATATACTGGATAAAAGTAATCATCAGAGTTACACAGTATACAGGATCTTACTTAGTACAAATACAGTTCAGCTATACATAAATATCTACAGCGGAAAACAAACAAAATATGTACAAAAGGAGCTGAACAGCATAAAAAGAAATAAATGATAGAATCCATCTTCAGCTCCAGCTATCCAGAAATAACCAGCTAAACCTGAATACAAGGCTGCCCGTGTAGAAAAAGGGGCACCCGAGTTTGAAAGTGAAACAAACTACGAGTCAGTCATGGGACTGGTATGAGAAATCTACTCAACACATATATATTATGGCTAATCACAGGACCACGCCACTTTCGTGGAACGGGTCTACTCCATTGGATTGCCAGTGCTTTAAAATAAATATTTCTTTTAAACATCGCTATGCTTTTTATAAAAATGAAGCCATTATAAGACTCAGTTCCCATCACACAATGCAACGCAAACCGGAGGATAGAGTTTTTACCTTATAACGGCCAAAATATGCTTGATACGAATAAAACAAAGGCATTTGATATTATTGCTAGTGTCTATATGTTTTGAAAACAATTTCAAATCATAACTATCAATCATAGACGACATGAGCGTCCCATGCCACTATGTCGCCAAATATATATATACAATCGACACCGCACCGTCACGTATTTGGAAATTGGATTTCCGTCATGAACCAAGGCAAAAGATAGTCCTTACCGAATTCGAGACGCTCTAGCCCGTGTCTCAGGTACAGCCGCGACCATACCCTGGATCGTCAGGGCCGGTCCACACAAAGTGGATTATAATGCCTGAACAATGCGTTTCTCCACCCTTTGGGGTGTAGGTGAGCCAACGAATGACTCCATCGGACCCGGATCGTCCAATCAAACCGAGGCGCCTCGCAACAGCAACAACCACATAGGTGAAAAGTATATAAATGTCAGGGCTGGTAGGTCACTGACACCACCCTAGCTAGAAAGAAAACGCACGTCCCCCCTGAGGTCCTGCTCCCGTTTCTGGTTCATACCGGGGTATGAGGCTCGCGATTTTACGTTATACACAAAGCTACGCCACACAGGCGGTGCTTTGATCATCACCACAAGACTTTGCTTTTCAACAGAAGCCCTGTTCACTGCATCTTAGCATGCCACACAGGCAATTCACGCCATGCGACTGATGTCCATCGATATACAACCTCTGAGCTCGTGCGTTTCAGAGAAGGGCGTTAAGCAAAGGAATAAATTCTCCGCCGCCAAACAGATGTATATTTAATAGAGATCAATCAACACAGAATAAAATCCAATGTCAGACACACAGTCCATCTACAAGTCCGTTCTGGGTCCGAACGAAACCGAAGGCACTATATACCTCGCAAACCCATCGATCACCACGTACGTCTGGACGATCACCACTCATTATCCATATTTCGGGATGCCTCCCAATCAGGACCTCGGTTACCATCCAAACGAGGTGAAGATCTCCGGTCTTCGACCACCGTCTTCATCTTCGAATTTCAATCGTCGGTCAATTATTCGAAATGAGAATTAACTCGGCCTTTTCAAATAATTCACGTATATTTAGAATTTCAAATCAATTTATTTCAATGGTTAAATCATTCGACAACACCAATTTTGTTCTTTAATGCAATTTTCACACCAAACACATTCAACCATCAAATACCACATAAATCGAGCAAATTCAGTTTATTTCCATTCCATATCGTTTATGATATTTTATAACGATTTATCGCTATTTTTATTTATTTTAAAATAGCCAATTTATTAAAAACGACGCTTCGGGCCATAACGCGGCCGTGGCGCTGTTTTTCTTCAGATTTGATTTACACATATCTGAAAATCTGACCGTTGGATCTTCACAAAATTTACATCATCAGAAAGGTCTTTTCAAAACGAATCCAACGGTTCCGGTTTCAGGAAAATCCGACGGTCGGATCTCCCAGTACAATCGTTTGAAGTTTCGATTTCAAAATACGAACTGCATCGTCGTTATTCGATTAAATATAATTATATTTATATATATATATAAATAATCATTTCTGGCACTGTTTTTCTTCAGATTTGAATTAAACATTCCAGACAATCCAACCGTTAGATTTTTACAAAGTTGGTGCCGTTGGAAAGATATTTCCAAGGCGAACCCGACGGTTACGGTTTCGGGAAAATCCAATGGTCGGATTTCCCGCACTAGTTGTTTGAAATCACGGTTTCAAAACACGAACTGCACGGCCACGTTTCGTTTTAATTTTATTTATATTTATATATTTATATAAATATAGTTCATCCAACAATTTCAATATCGTTTTCACTTCAAATATTTCAATAAATATGCATGTACATATATACAGTTCTTATCACTTATCATTTTCCATTCAACTTCATATTTGATTCCATTTGGTTTAAAAGCACCATTCATTCTAATGTTACATGCATAGGTAAAAATCACGTCATTAGCTAATTAATGAATATTTCAACTCATGCATATTTATTTGAACGAGTGGTTATTTTTAACACTTCACATTTCAACAATTCGTGTATATAATAAAAATGTGATTTTTATTGTAAAACAATTCATTTCAAAACACTATTATTTTATATAGCTTATATAGGTGACAAAAAATAGGATTTTTATTATAAAACAATTTCTTTTAAAACGGGATTATTTTACATAGCCCATATAGTTGATAAAAGGTGATTTTTATTATGAAGCAATTTGTTTCAAAATATGAATACCATTCAACACATGAATTTCAATTCAACGAATGAATATCGATTCAACACATGAAGGTTTTCTATAGTTTCTATATATAGATAAAAATGTGATTTTTATATCTAAAACACGAATACCATTCAACACATGAATTTCTAATCAACGAATGAATATCAATTCAACACATGAATTTCTAATCAACGAATGAATATCAATTCAACACATGAAGGATTTCTATTCAACGAATAAATATAGTTTCGGCAAATGAAAATAATTCAAACACATGAATATTATTCAAAATTTCGGCAGCATAACGGCAGGGTAGTTAAAACCGGGACCGTCCCTAGTACGGCTCCTCGCTCTACCTTAAAACCTCGCGGTTTTTGACAATGGGGATCATGCATCTAGTTCGCACGCAGGCGGCATGTATATATTTATTTCATTTCCACAAACTAATCCTATGTGGTTTCAACCAAATATTTCTCAACCATAAATGGGTATTTTTCAACCGCAATCAATCAATATCAACCACAAACAATCCCAAACAACCATTCGCTATCAATCAATTTTCACACCAATCACAACCAATAAATATCGTCCATGGTTTGTGGACGAGGGGCGTATATATATATTTATATATAGCAATTCACTTCTATTTCAACACATATATAATTTTTACAACGCATATATAACTTATACATCGAGCGTACAACTTATACAACGCTTATACATGAGGTGTACAACGCTTATATAACTCATACATCGACCATATAATTTATACATCGTCGTTTTCCATATCGTTTATAAATTAGAAATCTCACATTGGGTTCCACTCCACCAAAAATAGCAGAAGGCTCAGAAAAATACGCGGTCTCTTCTAAAATGTAGAAGACGTCCACACGGTCACGATGTTTCCTGTTTCATCGAATTTCATTAACGAACGAAAAAGATATGATTTTTTAAAGTTTGCAACACTTTAAAGTGTGAAAATCAGTTGAAAATAAACAAGTTCGTTACCTCAGAAAAATGTTCGAAACTAGGGATCCACTTTTCGCGCAAACAGGTGGACGATAGGAGGATCGGGTGGTGCCGCGCGGAGGAGGGAGGAAGCGCGCGCCTGCGCGTGGTGGTCCGGTCGGGTTCGGTGGCGCCTGGCAGTCGGGGCGGCGGCACAAAGCCGACAACTTTGAGGAGGTGATTCTCCTCCTACAGGCCACGATAAATCACGAAATGGGTATGGATTCGAAGAGGAGATCGAGAGCTTCGATATGGATCCAACCACGCTCGATTTCATTGAGAAACGAAAGAGAAATCTGACCGGGAAGAATCGGGTGCCTTCCGCCGTCGATCGCAGCAGTTACGGGGGGGTTTTCGATTTTAATTTTATTTTTAAATTAATGAATGGAATTACGTGATTGGTCGATATATATTTATTCAAAAATTTGGGGTTTTCTTAAACGAACTCGAAATCAAACCCAACGACTGTCGTCCCTAGCATTCTACCTCCATTCCGAACACAATGGGATATGTTTCGAAGGCCCATTCGAATGTTTCAGTCAGTTTTCCTTCAAATTAAAATATAAAATATTCAATATTTAATTTGAACGTACATTTCAATTTGCCAGGGCCACAAACTGATTCGAAAAATTCCAGAAAAATAAATCTAGCTATGTTTCGACGATACGGTCCCAAAAAAACTAGTTTCGTCGAATTCTGAGACCGTTTGCAAAAAGGCCCATTTTTGGTCGATCCAATTTAACTATAATTGACCAAAACACATTTTCCTTCGCCACGCTCACATACTAGCTTCAAAAGTTATGAAATTTGAAACCTAGCTATAACTTCACATCCCGGATCCAACAAAAGTGGTTTCGTCGAATTCCGAGGTCGTATGCAAAAATGGCCAATTTCACGGCCTATATAAATTCCATAGCGACCTTTCTGAAAATTCATTCGGCCATAACTTTTGCTTTCCGCTATGAAAATTCGATTTTTCAGATTTGTTAGAAAGGTATTCACTAACAGATTTAAATATTTTTGGTTTCACTAAAATCCGTTTTGTTTTGCACCCGGTACAGTCCGACAAAGTTTGAATTCAATTTTTGAAACTGCAGCGCCATTTCAGGCCTTGTTTATAATTATAATTAATTATATTCGTTTTCATGTAACGGCTGGAAATTTCCGACTCCTCGAGAGTCGGAAATTCCGAGACGTTAGTGAAAGAATTTAGAAGGTGAGAAAGAAAAGATAGAACTAATAGAATAGAAGAAGAAGAAGAACATCAGAATCATCAGAGTAACACGAATCTCACAGCGGAACGAATAACATATAATATATAACATAACTTTGAAGTAAACAGTTATATATATACAATAGCACTTATCAGAGTACAACACTTACAACACAGCGGAAATAACTATAGCTATAGAATCTTGAAGTCTCCTGCTCCAAGCTCTCCAAGTATATCTGTAAATCCCGACTACTTGACTGCCCGTACAAATTTAGGCACCCAAGAGTTTAGGGAAAACAACAAAGTAAACTCCGGGTCAGTCATGGGACTGGTATGAGTAAAATAGTTTAAAACAGGTATAGGATATCTCATAAGACCACGCCGTGAATACGGAACGGGTTTTTCCCTTATGAGTATCTGAACAACTTTGACAGCAATATCATTGTGATATTATAATAATGTCTAAGTACAAATAGATATCAATCTAGCAGAAACGCTTGCATCTCACGTTCTACATACATAGTATAAAATCATAAACCGCAGGGCGCTTATCGGAGAATGGATTCCAACAGACAAGGTATGGGAGCACCTTCTGAATAGTGTACTCTAGAGGTGATACACTCAGGTTCAACAAGAACGTCTTGCAACCCGGCCACACATGACCGCTCACTCATTTAGCTTGAGTGTCGCGAATATATTGCCACCACGGTTATAGGCCATCAAACCGTCATCCGAAGATACAGAATCAAAAAGAATTATAAATATGAATATTCTCTAGATTGGTGACAATACACCCTGCTTGGGGATGACCCAACTAGCCATGCTGCCTAGCCCAACTTTTGTTACTTCCTGGTGTGAGGCTAGAGGCTACGTCTATCTTCAGAACATCTGATCACCATTCACTTTGAATGCCACATCGTCATACCCGCCAAATCACAAATTGACTTATCCAAAAATAACACGGGTATATAGCTAAGAGAAACGAATTCCTCCGCCACCAAACGTGAATACGTTTGAACAGATCAACTTACGCGATCCATTGGATATACTCTGTCAGACCTTCTTCCATATACGTTGTCCTGGGACTGGACAAACCGAAGGCACTATTCAGTATATCCATCTTAGTCACTGTTATCTAAGACTTATACAACAGCCCTTGCACTTTACTCCGTCTTCAATTTATCTTTGGCAGATATTGCTCGCAACGCTTATGCCAATACAGAGTGGTTCTTTGGATAATAATCCAACCGGTCTCTCCATATTAACAACGTTAAAATGGTAAAAACTTTGATAGTCTGTGATTCAACTATCAAATGAAAACATGTCGGTGTACAAACAACGATCTTATTTCCAAATGGAAATTCGATCGATCAATCATCATATGTTCATATTTCCTTATTTCATATATTTAGAAAATATATGTTATTAATCATTGGAAAACATTTCCATAGCTTATTTTCACATCACTATTATTTCGCAACTATCAGTCCCTAACTGTAACTAGTATGAGAACAATTCTCTAAGTATCAATCCGGAAGGTCGAAACCAACATCAGGTCGTCACTTAGAAAACCGTTCAACTTACCCTCTCCAGTTAGTTTCTGAATTTGCTTAACTCTATTTCTTAAATTCTTATCATGAAAACATTTCATTTTCTATGTTTAGAAAACATATATGACTATATTTGGAAAACGTTTCCAAAACTCATTTACGGATTTCCAATGAACGTTGTATAAAACATCGTTACTCTTAATCCATTAATCGCTTATTACTTAACTATATTTCAAATAAACCTTTTCTATCGAAACACAACTATTCCTTTGTCAATTCTGAAGTCAATCAAGTTGGGGTATAATTACCTCTCAGACCTTAATTTAACAGCGTCCTTTACTATGAAATAGATGAAGCTCGTCACTCACTTTTTCCAATCATCTGTTTACGCAAATTCTCGGATTCAGGTTACGAATCTACTTCTTATATGAAAACGTTTGATTGTAACAATAACGTTATAATTCCTACTTCTGCAATATCTAACCTAAATTATAACTTTATCTCCTAACTCGAATAATTTAACAGACACCTAATTTCTAAATCAATAACTAAATCTTGATTTAAACCCTGGAAAGTAAATAGTACTTTCCCCAATTCGCTATAATCGAATTCGACGTATAACTCCCTTCCGAGAAATCTCTATTTGATTAACTCTTCTTCGAATAACCTATATTCGATTATCTCTCTTCGAATAACTCATATTCGAAATCTCTCTCTTTCGAATAAACCATATTCGACCTCTTTCTTTCGAATATGCTATATTCGAAAATCTCCTTTCGATTTACTAATCGATAACTCCTTTCGATCAAACTAAAATCGATAACTCCTTTAACTCTATTCGAATAACTAATATTCGACTAACTCCTTTGGATCGACTCATTTGATTAACTCCTTCGAATAACAAATTAGAATAACTTACCTTCGAATAACCAATATTCGATTTACTCTAACTCGATTAACTTAATTCTAATCGATTTACTCCATTTCGATTCAACTTAATTCAAATCGATTAACTTAACTCAAATTGATTAACTCCTTTCGAATAACTAAATTCGATTTAACTCTAATTGAATAACTAATATTCAATTAACTCTTACGTGTTTAACTCTATTTGAATAAGTAATTCGAATCACTCTAATGTGTTTAACTCTATTCAAATATCAAATTCGAATAACTCATTTCGAATACTAAATTCGATTAACTCTTTTAACTTTACTCGAATAACTATATTCGATTAACACCTTCTTTCGAATAACTAAATTCGATTAACTCTTCGACTAACTCCTTTGGATTAACTAACTTCGAATAACTCCTTTGGATTAGCTAACTTCGAATAACTCCTTTGGATTAACTAACTTCGAATAACTCCTTTGGATTAACTAACTTCGAATAACTCCTTTGGATTAGCTAACTTCGAATAACTCCTTTGGATTAACTAACTTCGAATAACTCCTTTGGATTAACTAACTTCGAATAACTCCTTTGGATTAACTAACTTCGAATAACTCCTTTGGATTAACTCTTCGACTAACTCCTTCGGATTAACTCTTCGATTAACTCCTTCGGATTCACTAACTTCGAATAACTCCTTTGGATTAACTAACTTCGAATAACTCTTCGACTAACTCCTTCGGATTAACTAACTTCGAATAACTCCTTTGGATTAACTAACTTCGAATAACTCTTCGACTAACTCCTTCGGATTAACTAACTTCGAATAACTCCTTTGGATTAACTAACTTCGAATAACTCCTTTGGATTAACTCTTCAACTAACTCCTTCGGATTAACTCTTCGATTAACTCCTTTGGATTCACTAACTTCGAATAACTCCTTTGGATTAACTAACTTCGAATAACTCTTCGACTGACTCCTTCGGATTAACTAACTTCGAATAACCAATATTCGATAACTACTCTTTGAATAAATAATATTCGATAACTCTTCTCAAATGAATAACATTTGATTTCTCCACTCAAATAAACTATATTCGATTACTCTTCCCTCGAATACACTATATTCGATAACTCTACTTCGGATAAGTGATATTCGACAACTCTACTCGATTAACTCTACTTGGATAACCCTAACCGGTCAACTCAACTGGTTTAACCTAACTGGTTAACTCTATCTGGTTAACTCTAACTGGTCAATTCTAACTGATTAACTCAAATGGTTTAACCTAACTGGTTAACTCGTCTCGATTAACTGAACTAATCCACTTAGTTTAACTTAGCTAATTCACGTTGATTAACTCTAACCGATTCACTTAGTTTAACTCAACTAATTCACATTGATTAACTCTAACCGATTCACTTAGTTTAACTCAACTAATTCACTTCGATTAACCACTTAGTTAACTTAACTAATTCACTTCGATTAACCACTTAGTTTAACTTAACTAATTCACATCGATTAACCACTTAGTTTAACTTAACTAATTCACATTGATTAACTCTAACCGATTCACTTAGTTTAACTCAACTAATTCACTTCGATTAACCACTTAGTTAACTTAACTAATTCACTTTGATTTACTCTAACCGATTCACTTAGTTTAACTTAACAAATTCACTTCGATTAACTCGACCAATTCACTTGGTTAACTCGACCAATTCACTTGGTTAACTCGACCAATTCACTTGGTTAACTCCTATTTATTTAACAAATAAATATCTCCTTTAGTTTAATTCTATTTATTTAATCTCTAAATAAATATCCTTTATATTTCTTTTAATGAATATAATTCCTTTATATTTTGATTAACAAATATATCCCCTTATATTCGATTAACATATATATTCCCTTGTATTTGATTTACAAATATAATTCTTTTATATTTGTTTTTACCAACTATATTCCTTATTATTCAGAATCCTTTTTCTTATATATATATATATATATATATATATAAAATCCCTTGATTTTATATAAATAAACTATTTCCAAAATATACTTTGAAAACCCCTCTCCTACATTTGGGTATTTCTCATGGTATTTAACACACCATATAACAACGATAAATATCGCCCCACCACACATAATCACACAGATTATATACATCACATTATATATCACAATATAAACATCACAGTAAAATAACTGTTGAGGAATCCAGTTGGATTCCTCCAACCTGTTTCCCTGCACCACAGATGTTAGACAACACTAGTATAATATTCTGTTAAACAGAATCAACATATAACTATTTGACGGTTTATATATATATACATATATATATCATCTCTACTAACTGACTAGCAGTTCAATCAAACATTCAACACACAGTCAAACAGACAATAGTTAACAGTTCTAAAAATACACTGTAAAAATAGAACTATTTAGAGTTGGTGAGTTTTACTCACATTTGTAGTTCATCGTTAAAGAACGATAAACTGTTATTTGATTTGAATCAAACAATTTATTTTTCCATAAATTCAAACGAGCCCCAATCCACCTCCAGTCAGCTTCATTGTGAAGCTCTCGTCCATACGGTCCCAATGCAACTTACGGTTCGTCAATCTGATACCGTATGTACAAATTATAGCATTTACAAGATATACACTTTATTTAAATAAATAAATAAAAACTTGGATTTTAATTAGTGGCCTCACCCCTTTAAAACCCACGGGCCCAAGCCCGTTTACCCTTGAACTACCAGACCCGAAATACCCAAGTCCTTCTTCCCCTTTCACGTACAGGAACCCGCAACTTCTTTCATCCCTGGACTTCACCGCTCCTCCCCCTTACTGGCCGCAGTTCATCAGACCCCATGCCAACCTCGTCGGCCCCCAAACGTTGGCCTCAACTTCCATCCACTCTTTCAAATCCAACCCGTAATTCCTTTATCTCCTACAACCGTGAGTTCGAGCTCCTGCTCTAAAACATCACGCGAGAAACCCTTCGCAGAAACCTTCATCCATCATGAAACGCCACTCCCCCACTGTACACACGAACACACTCCTCTCCCCAAACATACGCAGCAAGAACCGCACCCTGACGTCCTTTCTGATACACACGCCTGTCACCATTTCGAAAATCAAAAACCCAACAACAATCATCGTACCACCTGTTCATGAACCCATCGCCATCCCGACAGCACTCACCCTATGACAGCCGCGTTCTCCAGTATTCAACTACCCCTTTGCGCGCATGCTCCAGCAGTCCTCCAACGTTAAGCGATTTCGTTAGGTAATGAGGTCGATTTAATTGATGGAAGATTTGAAGAAGGAGGCCGCTCTTTTATTTTCTACAGAGGAATGGAACGGTGATTTTAGGTCTTAGGGATTGTATTTATAGAGTTAAGGGTAGATATTTATTAGTTAATTACTTTGTTGAGAGGCTTTGAGTTTTCCACGTTTTCTTCTTTTGGCCAGCGGTTGAAAAGAAATGGAGACGTGGACTCTATTTTGAATATGTGGAATTAAGTAAGGGATGGATTCTTCTCATGAAACTTCTTTTCTTCCCTACCAAAGTTTATGTATGCGTTGAGACTGAAATAAAACTGCAGTCGTGATCAGTGAGGTGCCATGATCCCAGAAATGTAATAATACCGGTAGATTTACTCATATTGTGAAACCCCAAAATCGCTGATTAAGGGTGCGAAATACTCCAAATAAAAAGTTGCTTATTTAATTAATTAAAAATTACAGTAAAATTCTAAAAATTAAATTATCGTTATGTCTCAAAAGAACCTTGTCTGAATTCACACCCGATATCTAGTTATTTCGAAATAACTGTTATGGCCGATAAACGATTCTATAGCGACTATTCTAAAATTTGATTTGGACATATCTCAAATCTACACGACGAAATCCTGATTTTTCTCTTCCACTAGAAAGATATACTCCACCAGCTCCACACGTTTCTTGTTTCACAGAAATCCGGCTTAAAACGAATCCTGTACATTCAGTTGAAGTTCAACTTGCCAAATAACGAACTGCCGCGTCGTTACGGGCTCGATTATAATTATTATTAAAATTTATACGTTCAACTATCGTTTATTTAATATATTCGTTATTTAAATAATTAAATAACTTAATTATTATACCTTACAAAATGCGCCATTACAGACTTCCCCCCTTAAAATAATTTCGTCCTCGAAATTGCTAAGCTAGGAAAATGCTACCAACTTTACTAACTAGATTCAAATATCTTTTAGTTTACTTCTCAACTCCTGTTTCAACTGAACCATTAAATTTTCAATTAAATTATTAATCCATTCTGGCTAACTGAATTTCCATAAATCATGAGAATGTTCTAACGCCTGGAATTTTCGAAAAATTTCGCCATAACCTCCTTTGTACGGCTCAATACGTCAAACCACAACTCGCCTCTCTAGGCCTCCTCTAATCCAAAAGAAAATCAAACAGCCAAGCGGCTTGCCAATTCGGCTCATAAAATCCAAACTCATATATAATATAAACTTGTACCTTTTTGTCGGTCGTATCATTATATCCTTTTGATCTGTTATCACTTCTGCATATATCATGGTCATTCCACTCAGTTTACATCCTCAAACCAAATCATTCGCTTATACCCAAGCCGGATTCCATCCAAACTCCAATATCAAATTTCAAACTATTGACTTATCAATTTGGTTCCATTCTAGATTATCTCTAATCCAATTAAATTTTATTTAACTCAGTTCAAGTTAAATTTCAATTTATTTTTACCATCTCATTTTATTTAACTTCATTAGTTAAATTTTTAATTCCAGAACTTAAGTTCCTGGGTTTCTTTCAAATCAATTTGAAATCATAATGCCAATTCAAAACCTTTGAATTTCTAAACAACTTGTTTTCTCAAAACAATTCAAAAACAAAACCTTTGGTAGTAATCCGTCACTTAGAACTCGAAAATGAACACTGATGATGTCTAGATTCATCATCAGAATCTATTTTCCAGCTATCGAAGTGAGTTCAATAGTATATCATTTTCAATTTGAAAAACATTTTCAAAATCTCCCAGGAACTTAAAATTTCCTTATTTTAATTCCAAATCTTATTTAAATTCATATTTAATTCAAACTATTTCATATATTACATTCATGTGAATTCTGATTGGTCATTTATAACCATTTCACCCTTTTATAATCTTATTCGATTATAATCACAACCAACACAATCAATATACTATAATAATTTCAAGATATATATTTCTTCTATAAACAAATATATTTTGGGAAAAATTATTTCATTTACCCTCTTTCAAAACATACCATGACGGTTCATCGTATTCGGGTGTTTAGTAACCCTTATCGATACAGTGGATCAAAACTGATCGACCAGAATTCATAAGCCACTCAACCAATGAGTCTCCACAATATAAAACCATTTTATATTGAATAACAATTACGCGCTCATATATATACACTCAAACTCAATCTAGGATATTACTAATCCCATCTCTATCGAGTTATGCCACAGAGCCAAGGTAATCACTTAACTTAAGCTCTGATACCAACTGTAACGGCTGGAAATTTCCGACTCCTCGAGAGTCGGAAATTCCGAGACGTTAGTGAAAGAATTTAGAAGGTGAGAAAGAAAAGATAGAACTAATAGAATAGAAGAAGAAGAAGAACATCAGAATCATCAGAGTAACACGAATCTCACAGCGGAACGAATAACATATAATATATAACATAACTTTGAAGTAAACAGTTATATATACAATAGCACTTATCAGAGTACAACACTTACAACATAGCGGAAATAACTATAGCTATAGAATCTTGAAGTCTCCTGCTCCAAGCTCTCCAAGTATATCTGTAAATCCCGACTACTTGACTGCCCGTACAAATTTAGGCACCCAAGAGTTTAGGGAAAACAACAAAGTAAACTCCGGGTCAGTCATGGGACTGGTATGAGTAAAATAGTTTAAAACAGGTATAGGATATCTCATAAGACCACGCCGTGAATACGGAACGGGTTTTTCCCTTATGAGTATCTGAACAACTTTGACAGCAATATCATTGTGATATTATAATAATGTCTAAGTACAAATAGATATCAATCTAGCAGAAACGCTTGCATCTCACGTTCTACATACATAGTATAAAATCATAAACCGCAGGGCGCTTATCGGAGAATGGATTCCAACAGACAAGGTATGGGAGCACCTTCTGAATAGTGTACTCTAGAGGTGATACACTCAGGTTCAACAAGAACGTCTTGCAACCCGGCCACACATGACCGCTCACTCATTTAGCTTGAGTGTCGCGAATATATTGCCACCACGGTTATAGGCCATCAAACCGTCATCCGAAGATACAGAATCAAAAAGAAGTATAAATATGAATATTCTCTAGATCGGTGACAATACACCCTGCTTGGGGATGACCCAACTAGCCATGCTGCCTAGCCCAACTTTTGTTACTTCCTGGTGTGAGGCTAGAGGCTACGTCTATCTTCAGAACATCTGATCACCATTCACTTTGAATACCACATCGTCATACCCGCCAAATCACAAATTGACTTATCCAAAAATAACACGGGTATATAGCTAAGAGAAACGAATTCCTCCGCCACCAAACGTGAATACGTTTGAACAGATCAACTTACGCGATCCATTGGATATACTCTGTCAGACCTTCTTCCATATACGTTGTCCTGGGACTGGACAAACCGAAGGCACTATTCAGTATATCCATCTTAGTCACTGTTATCTAAGACTTATACAACAGCCCTCGCACTTTACTCCGTCTTCAATTTATCTTTGGCAGATATTGCTCGCAACGCTTATGCCAATACAGAGTGGTTCTTTGGATAATAATCCAACCGGTCTCTCCATATTAACAACGTTAAAATGGTAAAAACTTTGATAGTCTGTGATTCAACTATCAAATGAAAACATGTCGTTGTACAAACAACGATCTTATTTCCAAATGGAAATTCGATCGATCAATCATCATATGTTCATATTTCCTTATTTCATATATTTAGAAAATATATGTTATTAATCATTGGAAAACATTTCCATAGCTTATTTTCACATCACTATTATTTCGCAACTATCAGTCCCTAACTGTAACTAGTATGAGAACAATTCTCTAAGTATCAATCCGGAAGGTCGAAACCAACATCAGGTCGTCACTTAGAAAACCGTTCAACTTACCCTCTCCAGTTAGTTTCTGAATTTGCTTAACTCTATTTCTTAAATTCTTATCATGAAAACATTTCATTTTCTATGTTTAGAAAACATATCTGACTATATTTGGAAAACGTTTCCAAAACTCATTTACGGATTTCCAATGAACGTTGTATAAAACATCGTTACTCTTAATCCATTAATCGCTTATTACTTAACTATATTTCAAATAAACCTTTTCTATCGAACCACAACTATTCCTTTGTCAATTCTGAAGTCAATCAAGTTGGGGTATAATTACCTCTCAGACCTTAATTTAACAGCGTCCTTTACTATGAAATAGATGAAGCTCGTCACTCACTTTTTCCAATCATCTGTTTACGCAAATTCTCGGATTCAGGTTACGAATCTACTTCTTATATGAAAACGTTTGATTGTAACTATAACGTTATAATTCCTACTTCTGCAATATCTAACCTAAATTATAACTTTATCTCCTAACTCGAATAATTTAACAGACACCTAATTTCTAAATCAATAACTAAATCTTGATTTAAACCCTGGAAAGTAAATAGTACTTTCCCCAATTCGCTATAATCGAATTCGACGTATAACTCCCTTCCGAGAAATCTCTATTTGGTTAACTCTTCTTCGAATAACCTATATTCGATTATCTCTCTTCGAATAACTCATATTCGAAATCTCTCTCTTTCGAATAAACCATATTCGACCTCTTTCTTTCGAATATGCTATATTCGAAAATCTCCTTTCGATTTACTAATCGATAACTCCTTTCGATCAAACTAAAATCGATAACTCCTTTAACTCTATTCGAATAACTAATATTCGACTAACTCCTTTGGATCGACTCATTTGATTAACTCCTTCGAATAACAAATTCGAATAACTTACCTTCGAATAACCAATATTCGATTTACTCTAACTCGATTAACTTAATTCTAATCGATTTACTCCATTTCGATTCAACTTAATTCAAATCGATTAACTTAACTCAAATTGATTAACTCCTTTCGAATAACTAAATTCGATTTAACTCTAATTGAATAACTAATATTCAATTAACTCTTACGTGTTTAACTCTATTTGA
This sequence comes from Allium sativum, assembly GCA_030737875.1. Lineage (NCBI taxonomy): Eukaryota > Viridiplantae > Streptophyta > Magnoliopsida > Asparagales > Amaryllidaceae > Allium > Allium sativum. Next base: position 187,162,482 of record CM060911.1, read on the forward strand.
ATAAGTAATTCGAATCACTCTAATCTGTTTAACTCTATTCAAATATCAAATTCGAATAACTCATTTCGAATACTAAATTCGATTAACTCTTTTAACTTTACTCGAATAACTATATTCGATTAACACCTTCTTTCGAATAACTATATTCGATTAACTCTTCGACTAACTCCTTTGGATTAACTAACTTCGAATAACTCCTTTGGATTAGCTAACTTCGAATAACTCCTTTGGATTAACTAACTTCGAATAACTCCTTTGGATTAGCTAACTTCGAATAACTCTTTTGGATTAGCTAACTTCGAATAACTCCTTTGGATTAACTAACTTCGAATAACTCCTTTGGATTAACTAACTTCGAATAACTCCTTTGGATTAACTAACTTCGAATAACTCCTTTGGATTAACTCTTAGACTAACTCCTTCGGATTAACTCTTCGATTAACTCCTTCGGATTCACTAACTTCGAATAACTCCTTTGGATTAACTAACTTCGAATAACTCCTTTGGATTAACTAACTTCGAATAACTCCTTTGGATTAACTCTTCGACTAACTCCTTCGGATTAACTCTTCGATTAACTCCTTCGGATTCACTAACTTCGAATAACTCCTTTGGATTAACTAACTTCGAATAACTCTTCGACTAACTCCTTCGGATTAACTAACTTCGAATAACCAATATTCGATAACTACTCTTTGAATAAATAATATTCGATAACTCTTCTCAAATGAATAACATTTGATTTCTCCACTCGAATAAACTATATTCGATTACTCTTCCCTCGAATACACTATATTCGATAACTCTACTTCGGATAAGTGATATTCGACAACTCTACTCGATTAACTCTACTTGGATAACCCTAACCGGTCAACTCAACTGGTTTAACCTAACTGGTTAACTCTAACTGGTTAACTCTAACTGGTCAATTCTAACTGATTAACTCAAATGGTTTAACCTAACTGGTTAACTCGTCTCGATTAACTGAACTAATCCACTTAGTTTAACTTAGCTAATTCACGTTGATTAACTCTAACCGATTCACTTAGTTTAACTCAACTAATTCACATTGATTAACTCTAACCGATTCACTTAGTTTAACTCAACTAATTCACTTCGATTAACCACTTAGTTAACTTAACTAATTCACTTCGATTAACCACTTAGTTTAACTTAACTAATTCACATCGATTAACCACTTAGTTTAACTTAACTAATTCACATTGATTAACTCTAACCGATTCACTTAGTTTAACTCAACTAATTCACTTCGATTAACCACTTAGTTAACTTAACTAATTCACTTTGATTTACTCTAACCGATTCACTTAGTTTAACTTAACAAATTCACTTCGATTAACTCGACCAATTCACTTGGTTAACTCGACCAATTCACTTGGTTAACTCGACCAATTCACTTGGTTAACTCCTATTTATTTAACAAATAAATATCTCCTTTAGTTTAATTCTATTTATTTAATCTCTAAATAAATATCCTTTATATTTCTTTTAATGAATATAATTCCTTTATATTTTGATTAACAAATATATCCCCTTATATTCGATTAACATATATATTCCCTTGTATTTGATTTACAAATATAATTCTTTTATATTTGTTTTTACCAACTATATTCCTTATTATTCAGAATCCTTTTTCTTATATATATATATATATATATATATAATCCCTTGATTTTATATAAATAAACTATTTCCAAAATATACTTTGAAAACCCCTCTCCTACATTTTGATATTTCTCATGGTATTTAACACACCATATAACAACGATAAATATCGCCCCACCACACATAATCACACAGATTATATACATCACATTATTTATCACAATATAAACATCACAGTAAAATAACTGTTGAGGAATCCAGTTGGATTCCTCCAACCTGTTTCCCTGCACCACAGATGTTAGACAACACTAGTATAATATTCTGTTAAACAGAATCAACATATAACTATTTGACGGTTTATATATATATATATACATATATATATCATCTCTGCTAACTGACTAGCAGTTCAATCAAACATTCAACACACAGTCAAACAGACAATAGTTAACAGTTCTAAAAATACACTGTAAAAATAGAACTATTTAGAGTTGGTGAGTTTTACTCACATTTGCAGTTCATCGTTAAAGAACGATAAACTGTTATTTGATTTGAATCAAACAATTTATTTTTCCATAAATTCAAACGAGCCCCAATCCACCTCCAGTCAGCTTCATTGTGAAGCTCTCGTCCATACGGTCCCAATGCAACTTACGGTTCGTCAATCTGATACCGTATGTACAAATTATAGCATTTACAAGATATACACTTTATTTAAATAAATAAATAAAAACTTGGATTTTAATTAGTGGCCTCACCCCTTTAAAACCCACGGGCCCAAGCCCGTTTACCCTTGAACTACCAGACCCGAAATACCCAACTCCTTCTTCCCCTTTCACGTATAGGAACCCGCAACTTCTTTCATCCCTGGACTTCACCGCTCCTCCCCCTTACTGGCCGCAGTTCATCAGACCCCATGCCAACCTCGTCGGCCCCCAAACGTTGGCCTCAACTTCCATCCACTCTTTCAAATCCAACCCGTAATTCCTTTATCTCCTACAACCGTGAGTTCGAGCTCCTGCTCTAAAACATCACGCGAGAAACCCTTCGCAGAAACCTTCATCCATCATGAAACGCCACTCCCCCACTGTACACACGAACACACTCCTCTCCCCAAACATACGCAGCAAGAACCGCACCCTGACGTCCTTTCTGATACACACGCCTGTCACCATTTCGAAAATCAAAAACCCAACAACAATCATCGTACCACCTGTTCATGAACCCATCGCCATCCCGACAGCACTCACCCTATGACAGCCGCGTTCTCCAGTATTCAACTACCCCTTTGCGCGCATGCTCCAGCAGTCCTCCAACGTTAAGCGATTTCGTTAGGTAATGAGGTCGATTTAATTGATGGAAGATTTGAAGAAGGAGGCCGCTCTTTTATTTTCTACAGAGGAATGGAACGGTGATTTTAGGTCTTAGGGATTGTATTTATAGAGTTAAGGGTAGATATTTATTAGTTAATTACTTTGTTGAGAGGCTTTGAGTTTTCCACGTTTTCTTCTTTTGGCCAGCGGTTGAAAAGAAATGGAGACGTGGACTCTATTTTGAATATGTGGAATTAAGTAAGGGATGGATTCTTCTCATGAAACTTCTTTTCTTCCCTACCAAAGTTTATGTATGCGTTGAGACTGAAATAAAACTGCAGTCGTGATCAGTGAGGTGCCATGATCCCAGAAATGTAATAATACCGGTAGATTTACTCATATTGTGAAACCCCAAAATCGCTGATTAAGGGTGCGAAATACTCCAAATAAAAAGTTGCTTATTTAATTAATTAAAAATTACAGTAAAATTCTAAAAATTAAATTATCGTTATGTCTCAAAAGAACCTTGTCTGAATTCACACCCGATATCTAGTTATTTCGAAATAACTGTTATGGCCGATAAACGATTCTATAGCGACTATTCTAAAATTTGATTTGGACATATCTCCAAATCTACACGACGAAATCCTGATTTTTCTCTTCCACTAGAAAGATATACTCCACCAGCTCCACACGTTTCTTGTTTCACAGAAATCCGGCTTAAAACGAATCCTGTACATTCAGTTGAAGTTCAACTTGCCAAATAACGAACTGCCGCGTCGTTACGGGCTCGATTATAATTATTATTAAAATTTATACGTTCAACTATCGTTTATTTAATATATTCGTTATTTAAATAATTAAATAACTTAATTATTATACCTTACAAAATGCGCCATTACAGACTTCCCCCCTTAAAATAATTTCGTCCTCGAAATTGCTAAGCTAGGAAAATGCTACCAACTTTACTAACTAGATTCAAATATCTTTTAGTTTACTTCTCAACTCCTGTTTCAACTGAACCATTAAATTTTCAATTAAATTATTAATCCATTCTGGCTAACTGAATTTCCATAAATCATGAGAATGTTCTAACGCCTGGAATTTTCGAAAAATTTCGCCATAACCTCCTTTGTACGGCTCAATACGTCAAACCACAACTCGCCTCTCTAGGCCTCCTCTAATCCAAAAGAAAATCAAACAGCCAAGCGGCTTGCCAATTCGGCTCATAAAATCCAAACTCATATATAATATAAACTTGTACCTTTTTGTCGGTCGTATCATTATATCCTTTTGATCTGTTATCACTTCTGCATATATCATGGTCATTCCACTCAGTTTACATCCTCAAACCAAATCATTCGCTTATACCCAAGCCGGATTCCATCCAAACTCCAATATCAAATTTCAAACTATTGACTTATCAATTTGGTTCCATTCTAGATTATATCTAATCCAATTAAATTTTATTTAACTCAGTTCAAGTTAAATTTCAATTTATTTTTACCATCTCATTTTATTTAACTTCATTAGTTAAATTTTTAATTCCAGAACTTAAGTTCCTGGGTTTCTTTCAAATCAATTTGAAATCATAATGCCAATTCAAAACCTTTGAATTTCTAAACAACTTGTTTTCTCAAAACAATTCAAAAACAAAACCTTTGGTAGTAATCCGTCACTTAGAACTCGAAAATGAACACTGATGATGTCTAGATTCATCACCAGAATCTATTTTCCAGCTATCGAAGTGAGTTCAATAGTATATCATTTTCAATTTGAAAAACATTTTCAAAATCTCCCAGGAACTTAAAATTTCCTTATTTTAATTCCAAATCTTATTTAAATTCATATTTAATTCAAACTATTTCATATATTACATTCATGTGAATTCTGATTGGTCATTTATAACCATTTCACCCTTTTATAATCTTATTCGATTATAATCACAACCAACACAATCAATATACTATAATAATTTCAAGATATATATTTCTTCTATAAACAAATATATTTTGGGAAAAATTATTTCATTTACCCTCTTTCAAAACATACCATGACGGTTCATCGTATTCGGGTGTTTAGTAACCCTTATCGATACAGTGGATCAAAACTGATCGACCAGAATTCATAAGCCACTCAACCAATGAGTCTCCACAATATAAAACCATTTTATATTGAATAACAATTACGCGCTCATATATATACACTCAAACTCAATCTAGGATATTACTAATCCCATCTCTATCGAGTTATGCCACAGAGCCAAGGTAATCACTTAACTTAAGCTCTGATACCAACTGTAACGGCTGGAAATTTCCGACTCCTCGAGAGTCGGAAATTCCGAGACGTTAGTGAAAGAATTTAGAAGGTGAGAAAGAAAAGATAGAACTAATAGAATAGAAGAAGAAGAAGAACATCAGAATCATCAGAGTAACACGAATCTCACAGCGGAACGAATAACATATAATATATAACATAACTTTGAAGTAAACAGTTATATATATACAATAGCACTTATCAGAGTACAACACTTACAACACAGCGGAAATAACTATAGCTATAGAATCTTGAAGTCTCCTGCTCCAAGCTCTCCAAGTATATCTGTAAATCCCGACTACTTGACTGCCCGTACAAATTTAGGCACCCAAGAGTTTAGGGAAAACAACAAAGTAAACTCCGGGTCAGTCATGGGACTGGTATGAGTAAAATAGTTTAAAACAGGTATAGGATATCTCATAAGACCACGCCGTGAATACGGAACGGGTTTTTCCCTTATGAGTATCTGAACAACTTTGACAGCAATATCATTGTGATATTATAATAATGTCTAAGTACAAATAGATATCAATCTAGCAGAAACGCTTGCATCTCACGTTCTACATACATAGTATAAAATCATAAACCGCAGGGCGCTTATCGGAGAATGGATTCCAACAGACAAGGTATGGGAGCACCTTCTGAATAGTGTACTCTAGAGGTGATACACTCAGGTTCAACAAGAACGTCTTGCAACCCGGCCACACATGACCGCTCACTCATTTAGCTTGAGTGTCGCGAATATATTGCCACCACGGTTATAGGCCATCAAACCGTCATCCGAAGATACAGAATCAAAAAGAAGTATAAATATGAATATTCTCTAGATCGGTGACAATACACCCTGCTTGGGGATGACCCAACTAGCCATGCTGCCTAGCCCAACTTTTGTTACTTCCTGGTGTGAGGCTAGAGGCTACGTCTATCTTCAGAACATCTGATCACCATTCACTTTGAATGCCACATCGTCATACCCGCCAAATCACAAATTGACTTATCCAAAAATAACACGGGTATATAGCTAAGAGAAACGAATTCCTCCGCCACCAAACGTGAATACGTTTGAACAGATCAACTTACGCGATCCATTGGATATACTCTGTCAGACCTTCTTCCATATACGTTGTCCTGGGACTGGACAAACCGAAGGCACTATTCAGTATATCCATCTTAGTCATTGTTATCTAAGACTTACACAACAGCCCTCGCACTTTACTCCGTCTTCAATTTATCTTTGGCAGATATTGCTCGCAACGCTTATGCCAATACAGAGTGGTTCTTTGGATAATAATCCAACCGGTCTCTCCATATTAACAACGTTAAAATGGTAAAAACTTTGATAGTCTGTGATTCAACTATCAAATGAAAACATGTCGTTGTACAAACAACGATCTTATTTCCAAATGGAAATTCGATCGATCAATCATCATATGTTCATATTTCCTTATTTCATATATTTAGAAAATATATGTTATTAATCATTGGAAAACATTTCCATAGCTTATTTTCACATCACTATTATTTCGCAACTATCAGTCCCTAACTGTAACTAGTATGAGAACAATTCTCTAAGTATCAATCCGGAAGGTCGAAACCAACATCAGGTCGTCACTTAGAAAACCGTTCAACTTACCCTCTCCAGTTAGTTTCTGAATTTGCTTAACTCTATTTCTTAAATTCTTATCATGAAAACATTTCATTTTCTATGTTTAGAAAACATATCTGACTATATTTGGAAAACGTTTCCAAAACTCATTTACGGATTTCCAATGAACGTTGTATAAAACATCGTTACTCTTAATCCATTAATCGCTTATTACTTAACTATATTTCAAATCAACCTTTTCTATCGAACCACAACTATTCCTTTGTCAATTCTGAAGTCAATCAAGTTGGGGTATAATTACCTCTCAGACCTTAATTTAACAGCGTCCTTTACTATGAAATAGATGAAGCTCGTCACTCACTTTTTCCAATCATCTGTTTACGCAAATTCTCGGATTCAGGTTACGAATCTACTTCTTATATGAAAACGTTTGATTGTAACTATAACGTTATAATTCCTACTTCTGCAATATCTAACCTAAATTATAACTTTATCTCCTAACTCGAATAATTTAACAGACACCTAATTTCTAAATCAATAACTAAATCTTGATTTAAACTCTGGAAAGTAAATAGTACTTTCCCCAATTCGCTATAATCGAATTCGACGTATAACTCCCTTCCGAGAAATCTCTATTTGGTTAACTCTTCTTCGAATAACCTATATTCGATTATCTCTCTTCGAATAACTCATATTCGAAATCTCTCTCTTTCGAATAAACCATATTCGACCTCTTTCTTTCGAATATGCTATATTCGAAAATCTCCTTTCGATTTACTAATCGATAACTCCTTTCGATCAAACTAAAATCGATAACTCCTTTAACTCTATTCGAATAACTAATATTCGACTAACTCCTTTGGATCGACTCATTTGATTAACTCCTTCGAATAACAAATTCGAATAACTTACCTTCGAATAACCAATATTCGATTTACTCTAACTCGATTAACTTAATTCTAATCGATTTACTCCATTTCGATTCAACTTAATTCAAATCGATTAACTTAACTCAAATTGATTAACTCCTTTCGAATAACTAAATTCGATTTAACTCTAATTGAATAACTAATATTCAATTAACTCTTACGTGTTTAACTCTATTTGAATAAGTAATTCGAATCACTCTAATGTGTTTAACTCTATTCAAATATCAAATTCGAATAACTCATTTCGAATACTAAATTCGATTAACTCTTTTAACTTTACTCGAATAACTATATTCGATTAACACCTTCTTTCGAATAACTATATTCGATTAACTCTTCGACTAACTCCTTTGGATTAACTAACTTCGAATAACTCCTTTGGATTAGCTAACTTCGAATAACTCCTTTGGATTAACTAACTTCGAATAACTCCTTTGGATTAGCTAACTTCGAATAACTCCTTTTGATTAGCTAACTTCGAATAACTCCTTTGGATTAACTAACTTCGAATAACTCCTTTGGATTAACTAACTTCGAATAACTCCTTTGGATTAACTCTTAGACTAACTCCTTCGGATTAACTCTTCGATTAACTCCTTCGGATTCACTAACTTCGAATAACTCCTTTGGATTAACTAACTTCGAATAACTCCTTTGGATTAACTAACTTCGAATAACTCCTTTGGATTAACTCTTCGACTAACTCCTTCGGATTAACTCTTCGATTAACTCCTTCGGATTCACTAACTTCGAATAACTCCTTTGGATTAACTAACTTCAAATAACTCTTCGACTAACTCCTTCGGATTAACTAACTTCGAATAACCAATATTCGATAACTACTCTTTGAATAAATAATATTCGATAACTCTTCTCAAATGAATAACATTTGATTTCTCCACTCGAATAAACTATATTCGATTACTCTTCCCTCGAATACACTATATTCGATAACTCTACTTCGGATAAGTGATATTCGACAACTCTACTCGATTAACTCTACTTGGATAACCCTAACCGGTCAACTCAACTGGTTTAACCTAACTGGTTAACTCTAACTGGTTAACTCTAACTGGTCAATTCTAACTGATTAACTCAAATGGTTTAACCTAACTGGTTAACTCGTCTCGATTAACTGAACTAATCCACTTAGTTTAACTTAGCTAATTCACGTTGATTAACTCTAACCGATTCACTTAGTTTAACTCAACTAATTCACATTGATTAACTCTAACCGATTCACTTAGTTTAACTCAACTAATTCACTTCGATTAACCACTTAGTTAACTTAACTAATTCACTTCGATTAACCACTTAGTTTAACTTAACTAATTCACATCGATTAACCACTTAGTTTAACTTAACTAATTCACATTGATTAACTCTAACCGATTCACTTAGTTTAACTCAACTAATTCACTTCGATTAACCACTTAGTTAACTTAACTAATTCACTTTGATTTACTCTAACCGATTCACTTAGTTTAACTTAACAAATTCACTTCGATTAACTCGACCAATTCACTTGGTTAACTCGACCAATTCACTTGGTTAACTCGACCAATTCACTTGGTTAACTCCTATTTATTTAACAAATAAATATCTCCTTTAGTTTAATTCTATTTATTTAATCTCTAAATAAATATCCTTTATATTTCTTTTAATGAATATAATTCCTTTATATTTTGATTAACAAATATATCCCCTTATATTCGATTAACATATATATTCCCTTGTATTTGATTTACAAATATAATTCTTTTATATTTGTTTTTACCAACTATATTCCTTATTATTCAGAATCCTTTTTCTTATATATATATATATATATATATATAAAATCCCTTGATTTTATATAAATAAACTATTTCCAAAATATACTTGGAAAACCCCTCTCCTACATTTTGGTATTTCTCATGGTATTTAACACACCATATAACAACGATAAATATCGTCCCACCACACATAATTACATAGATTATATACATCACATTATATATCACAATATAAACATCACAGTAAAATAACTGTTGAGGAATCCAGTTGGATTCCTCCAACCTGTTTCCCTGCACCACAGATGTTAGACAACACCAGTATAATATTCTGTTAAACAGAATCAACATATAACTATTTGACGGTTTATATATATATATATACATATATATATCATCTCTACTAACTGACTAGCAGTTCAATCAAACATTCAACACACAGTCAAACAGACAATAGTTAACAGTTCTAAAAATACACTGTAAAAATAGAACTATTTAGAGTTGGTGAGTTTTACTCACATTTGCAGTTCATCGTTAAAGAACGATAAACTGTTATTTGATTTGAATCAAACAATTTATTTTTCCATAAATTCAAACGAGCCCCAATCCACCTCCAATCAGCTTCATTGTGAAGCTCTCGTCCATACGGTCCCAATGCAACTTACGGTTCGTCAATCTGATACCGTATGTACAAATTATAGCATTTACAAGATATACACTTTATTTAAATAAATAAATAAAAACTTGGATTTTAATTAGTGGCCTCACCCCTTTAAAACCCACGGGCCCAAGCCCGTTTACCCTTGAACTACCAGACCCGAAATACCCAAGTCCTTCTTCCCCTTTCACGTACAGGAACCCGCAACTTCTTTCATCCCTGGACTTCACCGCTCCTCCCCCTTACTGGCCGCAGTTCATCAGACCCCATGCCAACCTCGTCGGCCCCCAAACGTTGGCCTCAACTTCCATCCACTCTTTCAAATCCAACCCGTAATTCCTTTATCTCCTACAACCGTGAGTTCGAGCTCCTGCTCTAAAACATCACGCGAGAAACCCTTCGCAGAAACCTTCATCCATCATGAAACGCCACTCCCCCACTGTACACACGAACACACTCCTCTCCCCAAACATACGCAGCAAGAACCGCACCCTGACGTCCTTTCTGATACACACGCCTGTCACCATTTCGAAAATCAAAAACCCAACAACAATCATCGTACCACCTGTTCATGAACCCATCGCCATCCCGACAGCACTCACCCTATGACAGCCGCGTTCTCCAGTATTCAACTACCCCTTTGCGCGCATGCTCCAGCAGTCCTCCAACGTTAAGCGATTTCGTTAGGTAATGAGGTCGATTTAATTGATGGAAGATTTGAAGAAGGAGGCCGCTCTTTTATTTTCTACAGAGGAATGGAACGGTGATTTTAGGTCTTAGGGATTGTATTTATAGAGTTAAGGGTAGATATTTATTAGTTAATTACTTTGTTGAGAGGCTTTGAGTTTTCCACGTTTTCTTCTTTTGGCCAGCGGTTGAAAAGAAATGGAGACGTGGACTCTATTTTGAATATGTGGAATTAAGTAAGGGATGGATTCTTCTCATGAAACTTCTTTTCTTCCCTACCAAAGTTTATGTATGCGTTGAGACTGAAATAAAACTGCAGTCGTGATCAGTGAGGTGCCATGATCCCAGAAATGTAATAATACCGGTAGATTTACTCATATTGTGAAACCCCAAAATCGCTGATTAAGGGTGCGAAATACTCCAAATAAAAAGTTGCTTATTTAATTAATTAAAAATTACAGTAAAATTCTAAAAATTAAATTATCGTTATGTCTCAAAAGAACCTTGTCTGAATTCACACCCGATATCTAGTTATTTCGAAATAACTGTTATGGCCGATAAACGATTCTATAGCGACTATTCTAAAATTTGATTTGGACATATCTCCAAATCTACACGACGAAATCCTGATTTTTCTCTTCCACTAGAAAGATATACTCCACCAGCTCCACACGTTTCTTGTTTCACAGAAATCCGGCTTAAAACGAATCCTGTACATTCAGTTGAAGTTCAACTTGCCAAATAACGAATTGCCGCGTCGTTACGGGCTCGATTATAATTATTATTAAAATTTATACGTTCAACTATCGTTTATTTAATATATTCGTTATTTAAATAATTAAATAACTTAATTATTATACCTTACAAAACGCGCCATTACATTTCAATTATCGATTCAACTCACTTTTCATCTCTATTATTTAAAATATTTATTTTAAATATTTAAAATCTATTATTTTAGCCAATTTAAATTTTTTAAATTGGTTCAGATTTTCTGGGTCGTTACAGTTTATGTGTGGATCGGTCTTATGATCATCCTTTGTTTCAAAAGAAATTTGAAAGTTAAATCAAATGATTTGAGTTTACTCACACCAGTCACATGACTGACCCAGAGTTTATTTTGTTTTCCCTAAACTCTTGGGTGCCCAATTTTGTACGGGCAGTCAAGTAGTCGGGATTTTACAAATACTTGAAGATCTGGAGCAGGAGGCTTCAGGATAATATAGCTATTGTTATTTCCGCTGTGTCGTAAGTGTTATACTCAAATAATGGTATTGTATACAAATACTGTTTTATTTCAAAGTTATGTTATGAAATATATTTATTCGTTCTGCTTTGAGATTCATGTTTACTCTGATGTTGTATGTTCTTCTTCTTCTTTTATTCTAAGTTTCTATCTTATCTATTCTCACCCTCTAATTTCTTTCATGGACTATCCAGTGTTTTCGATGCTTGAATAGTTGACATGGTGTTATATGTCGATATCCAAGATCGCGAAAACCCCGGGTCGCTACAGTGGTATCTGTAATAACCCGAAAATCTGGGCCAATTTAAAATTTTTATTTTGGCAATTTTAGCGAATTTTGATTATTTAAAATTAATTATTTTAAATAATAACGACGAGAAATTTATTTTGAATTGAATTCGAACGTATATATTTATTCGAATCGTCATTGGAATATAAATATTTATATATATATATATAAAAGGAATCGAAAATGGCGCGGTAGTTCGATAATTTGATTTCAAAATTCAAATGAATGTACCGGGTGAAAAATAAACCGGATTTTAGCGAAACCAAAAATATTAGAATCTAATTGATAATATCTTTCCAACGAATCTGAAAAATCGAAATTTCATAGCGGGAATCAAAAGATAGGTCCAGTTGAAATTTCAGAATAGTCGCTATGGAATTTCGGCCTTTAAAAATAGCCATTTTGCAATAGACCTCGGATTTCGACGAAACCACTTTTGTTGGATCTGTGATGTCAAGTTATTGCTAGATTTCAAATTTCGTAATTTTTCGAATCAATATGTGAGCGTGGCGAAGGAAAACGCGTTTGACCAGTTTTAGTTGATTTTAATCGACTGGAAAATGGCCTTTTTTCAAACGGTCTCAGAATTCGATGAAACTAGTTTTGTTAGGACCGTATTATCAATACTAAGTTAGAAAATATTTTGCGGGAATTTTTAGAGTTAGTATGTGGCCCCGGTAAATTGAAATGCGCTTTCAAATTCAATATATAAAGTTATATTTTGATTTTGACGAAAACGGATTGAAATGATCGAATCAGCTTAAGATATATATCCCATTGTGTTCGGAATGGGGGTAATTAGCTATGGACGATATTCGGTGGGCCTGATTTCGAGTTCGTATTAAGAAATCAACTTTAATGGAATAAATAATATTAAATTATATATATAAATATATTTTAAAACGTTTAAGCCTAAATCAGTTTTCCCCAATATCGTTTTGCCCAAACCCTACAATGGCTCCAGAGGGAAAAAGAAAATCCGCTCCACCACCAAATCGCTCCTCCGCCGACATCGCCATCACCTCCGTGGCCTTCTCCTCCACCTCGCTCCACTTCCTCCCCTCCTCTCGCACTCCCTCTCCTCTTCTTTCTTCGCCGGAAACGCCCCCCCATCCACGAAAATCCGTCCCTCATCCCCTGAACGCCACCGTGAGTAGCTGAGCCGCGTTGCCACCTCCGTCAGGCGCGACCACCAACAGCGCTGCCACCTCGAGGCGTGTTGACTGCGTCAGCAAGGGCGATCTCCTCCTCTACAATTAAAATCAGCAAATCTTCCCCCGCTGTGAGTCCTTTTAAAGTTTCCTTTGATTTTGTTTTCCTAGTTTATAAAATCATATGATCTTTTAGACATAAAGGAGCGATTTTTATTCACTGAAAAGGAGCGATTTTTATAATCAAGAAAAGTAGCGATTTTTAAAAAACAAGAAAAAAGGGAGATTAGATTTTTAATAGGGTAAAAATACGGTCTTTGGTTATATAAAAATATAATTTTTAGATAATAAAAATATGATTTTTATTTAGTGGAGATAATAAAAATATGATTCATATATAGTGGAGATAATAAAAATATGATTTTTATATAGTGGAGATAATAAAAATATGATTTTTATATAGTGGCGATAATAAAAATATGATTTTTATATTTTATAAATAATAAAAATACGATCTTCATATTATATAGATAGTAAAAATTTGATCTTTATATATGTAGCGAAATAAAAATCTGATCGTTCGTATATATATGTTGAAATAAAAATGGGATTTTTATAGCGATGATATAAAAATTTGATCTTTATATTAGAAGCAGAAAATATAAAAATATAATTTTTATATAGAAAAAAGCGTTGTAAAAATATATGAAGTAGAAATAAAAATATGATTTTCATTTATTGAAATGAAGAAATAAAAATATGATTTTTATTTATTGAAATGAAGCAATAAAAATATAATTTTTATTGTGAACAGCGGGACAAAGGACTGCATTGGAATTTCGAACAAATCCAAACGGTTCAGAAGTTCAGAAATAAAGCACGGCGGAGTGGATCCCTTGGTGAGAACTTCTCACCTTCAATTTAATTTATTTCTAGTTTGAAATATATACTAGGATGTAGACGGTGTTTAGTAGCACCCGACACCCGTCGTCCACAGACCATGGACGGCTTGTATGCTTGTTTGATTTTGATGTGTAGTTGATTGTGTGCTGTGATGTGAAATGAAATAAAATATTTATATAGTTAAAATATTTTATAGTTGGAAATAGAATTTTTAACGTGTATATGAAAGGAAATAAATTAATATAAACGAATCGGACGATTTGTTTATATACACACATTTGACTGATATTGATTAGGACGATAAATTTTACACATCGCCCAATTTCACAAATAAAATCTGTGTTTGATTGATTGAAACCCCACACGGGTATTGGGATGATATATGACATACACTAATCCCAATAATTAGTTGTATGTCGATTGATTGATTGACAGACTGTTATAAGCGTTGAATATTTATATTTGATGCTTATACAGTGTAGAATGCACTTTGGATGATGGTTGATTATTTTTCGTTGTTGATATATACATGCATTGTATGGAAGTCCATAGAAATAAAATCTATGGTAACTGATTGGGCCTCATTCCAGTTTTGAATAGAAATATTTGAACAAGAAATATTTGAAATAGAATATTTGAAAATAGAATATATGAAGCCGTGTTGATTAGATTGACGCCATTTTGTCGTGAACGAGATTTATATCGATTTTATTTGTTTTTAATGAATATTGAAAAGTGATTTCAATAATCGAATATTTTAGAAAATGAATTCAAATTGAATGGAATAGAAAAGAAATTCGAATTAAATTGAATTGAAAATGAATTCGAATTGAAATTGAATTGAATTGAATTCGAATTGGAATGGAAATTGAATAGAAATGAATTCGAATTGAAATTGAATAGAACTGAATTCGAATTGGAATTGAAATTGAATAGAATTGAATTCGAATTGGAATTGGAATTGAATAGAATTGAATTCGAATTGAAATTGAATAGAATTGAATTCGAATTGAAATTGAGTAGAATTGAATTGGAATTGAATGAATTCGAATTGAAATTAAAATTGAATTGAAAACGAACTGAAATAGAATTGAAAATCGATTTGAATTGAAATCAATTTGAAATGAATTTAAAACGAATTTATAAGGAAAATTTCAATTTTGATTTGAATTTGAAAGGAAGTTAAAATCGTTTCGAAAATGAATTTAAAAAGATTTATAAAATACGTTTTAAAAGGAAATCGATGAAGTATATATTATATATATAATATAATGGCCTGAATAGAATGCGCCGCGCTGCGGCAGTTCGCGAATTTCGACCATTGACTTCGAACGAATATTACGGGAGATCCGACCGTCGGATTCTCCTGAAACCGGAACCGTTGGGTTCGTATCGAAAAGAGATTTCTAATGAATATTAGAGATTTGAAATCTAACGGTTGGATTTGGAATTATGTCCAAATCAAATTTGAAAAAGGTCGCTGTAAGTGCAGCTCGATGGCCGTGGGTGGGAATCGACTGTACGGGCCTTGATAAAATTATTAAAAATATCGATAATTTGTGTAAAATCATAAGAAATGATTTGGGAAGAATTGGGATGAAAAACTCCATATTTGAAAAGATAAAAATAGTTTTATCGAAATGAACTAGTTTTGAACTAGAATTATAATTCTATTTATTTTTAAATAAATAAATTGAATTTGAAAAGGGTTTCAAAAGTAACCAGAAGTTCCAATAATTGAATTGGAATGGATTTGAATCGAAATAGTCTTTGGAATATTTCGATGTTGGATTTCGTGATTATACAGATGTTGTTATGGAAATTTGAAATATATATATATTTATATCGTTATTTCCAATACGGTATTTGTTGGTCGTAGAATTTGATATTGAATATAAGCCGATATATTTTCTATTCAGAGCCTTGTATTTAATATCAAATGGGATTTGGGTTTGTCGTGCACGGTGTCTTCATTAACACTGTTCTTAAGCCCAGTTGAGAAAAAGATTAAATCTTTTTATTTAGATTTAATGAAGTGTAACAATTAAATGATATTTAATTGGAATTGAATTGGTATTGATTTTTGGGTTTATCATGAACACTTGTTCTTTAACCCGATAATTAATAGAATGTGATTTTGGGTTGTCGTGAACGGTATCTTCAATAATACTATTCTTAGACCTAAAGGAGTTAAGAAAATCAGAAACTAACTGGAGATTAGTTAAGTTGAATGGTTTCTGGGGTATTGATCTGATGTTGGTTTCGGCCTTTGGGGTTAATATTTAGGGAATTGCTCACTTGCTATTTTACGCTTAGGGACTGGTTGAAATGTGATGTGATTTTGGGGTTTATCGTGAACCGTGTTTTTAAATGACACTGATTCTTTAACCCAGTCAAAGATTAAAACTAAGTGGAGTTTTAATGAATCTTTAATTAGATTGAAAAGATCGTGAATGGAGTATCGTCAGTTTTGCTCCAGGCGGTAGTTAAATCTTTAATTAGATTTAAACGTGAAATGGTAATTGAATTTACCGATAACACCGTGGTGTTAGATATGAAGTATTACCAGTTTTACTTCATGGGATGAATAGGTTGGGTTGGAAAATTAAAACAAATGATTACTTCGGTAAGGTTCGTTAATCCCGACAAGTTTGAGGTGATATTAAAAGGAAGATTTAAGAATAAATTTAAAAGAATTTATCTTTGATAAAATTAATGGGAACCTTTCCCTGAGAATGTGAAATTTAGAAACTAACTGTAGGTTAGCTAAGCAGAACGGTTTCCTGTTATTGATCTGATGTTGGTTTCGGCCTTCGGGGTTAATATTTGGGGAATTATTCTCTGGTTAATTTACGGATAGTGACTGATGAATTGGAATAAGGCGTACATTGTGTTTGTGTAACACTTGTTTATTATATACGCGAGTTATTCGGAAAGACCGGGTTTATCCCATTCTGAATAACTGATTCGGCGATTAGTCGAAGATGAAGACGATGGTTGAAGACCGGAGGTCTTCACGTTGTTTGGATAATTGCTGATGATCTTGATTGGGCCGTACACCCAAGAGGAGGGAATCAGTTGGTGATCGTCCAGACGTACTTGGAGATCGATGGATATGCGGGGTATTAGGTGCCTCCGATTTCGTTCAGACCCAGAACGAACTTGTAAATGGACTGTGTGTCTAACATTGGATTTTAGTCTGTGTGACTGATTTCTATTAAATATTTATCTGTTTGGCGGCGGAGAATTTATTCTCTTGCTTAACGCCCTTCTATGAGACGTACGAGCTCAGGGGTTATATATTAATGGATATCAAACGCATGGAGTGAATTGCCTGTGTGGCATGCCTAAGTGGCAATTGATCGAGGCTTCTGTTGAAAAGCAAAGTCTTGTGGTTGATGATCAAAGCACCGCCTGTGTGGCATAGCTTTGTGTAACGTGAATTCGCGAGCCTCACACTCCGGTTGTGAACCAGAAACGGGAGAGGACCTCAGGGAGTGCATGCATTTTCTTCTAGTTAGAAGTGGCGTCAGTGGTTTTACACGCCCTGACGAGTTTGACTTATGTGGTTGTTGCTGTTGCGTGGCGCCTCGGTTTGATCGGACGATCCGGGTCCGATGGAGTCATTTGTTGGCTCATTGACACCCCAAAGGGTGGGGAAACGAAGTGTTCAGGCATTTTAATCCACATCGGTGGACCGGCCCTGACGATCCAAAGGTCACTCGAGCTCTGACCTGAGACACGGACTAGAGCGTCTCGAATCGGTAGAGGACTATCTTTTGCCTCAGTTCACAGATGGAAATCTAATTTCCAAATACGTGACTTTGCGGTTTTAATTGTAGAACCTAGTATGGCGACATAGTGGGATGGGGCGCTTATGCCATCTATGATTGATACTTATGATGTGAAGTTGTTTTATACACTATGCACTTATAATAGTGTCAAATGATTTGTTTTAAACGTATCAAGCATTCTTGGCTATTATAAAGTAAAAACCCTATCCTACGGCTTGCGTTGCATTGTGTGATGGGAACTGGGTCTTATAATAGCTTCATTTTTCTTTATTTAGCATTGCGCTGTTTGTTTTATGCACTAGTATTCTTGGGAGGAAACCCGTTCCGCGTCAGCGGCGTGGTCCCTTGATTTACCTAACTTTAAAATAAAGATTTACAACTATTTTAGTTCTCACACCAGTCACATGACTGACCTGGAGTTTATTGTTTTAACCTAAACTCTGGGTGCCCCTATTTTCCGCACGGGCAGCTAGTAGTTTTGGTTTTGCAGATTTATATTCACAGGATCCTGGTTTACAGCTGGAATGATATCCGGAAAGCTTTGTATCCGTATATCTCCTTCAGTTGTGTATTGTATTATTTTCCGCTGCTATGTAATTTATTGTAATCTCTGATATTTTCTGTGTAATATTTATTTGTTTATACTCTGTATATTCTTGTATTCTGATGGAATTGTTGTAATAAACAAAGAAATGTTCTTCCGTCCGCGTTCTATTTTATCGTGTTCTCAAAACAATCAGGTGTTTTGAACGGTCTGGGTCGGTTGAGCGACTGATTCAGATCGAGCGAAATTCCTTTTCGTTACAGTTGGTATCAGAGCTTTGGTTTACAAAGCTCAGAGAACAAGGCACATTAGAACCATACGAAAGAATTCATCAGAAATTAGATTAGTAATATCCAATGAGAATGACTCTTTAGAGATGGGATCAGTGGTATCCTAGAACGAGTGTGAAGAGTATATTTTTAAAATGAAAATAATTTTTGTTTTGAAATTTAAATCACTTATTCGTATTTGATTATTTATTATATATTGATTTGGACAATCCAATATATAAAGATTTTGCATATATGTCTTGCAAACGAGTATTCGAAGTTTTAATGTATTGGATAGTTATAGAATCACACTCTAGTGCCCGGGGATAATTCTGGTGACGGGGCACCATCACCAGTATTAATTTTCGAGTTCCGAAAGTGATATTTCTATATATTTCCAATTGACTGGTGTGAGAACCGAAACTAGATAGGGCCTATTGTTGTGATTTGACATCAAAAATCTGATTTTTTGACTATATATCAAAATTATGAGTTTAAAACGATAATCAACTAATTGATTGCTGGTTGTGTTGTTTGATTATTGTTCGTTTAATTGAAAATTTGTACCATATAGCCAAATTGAATCAAATAGTGAATTGTATTGAAAAATGGTCGCATTTGCTTGCATATACACGTACTTACACTGAACAGGTCATAGCAAAGAGGCTAGAGCAGAAGAATAAAATTGTTTGCCCGACAAATAGGTACATGTTTACCATAATTTACTGTTTTGTTTGGGTGATGATGATTTTATGAGCCGATTGGCTAGCCGCTTGGCTTTTTCTTTTTGAGATTAGAGGGCCTTTATGGCAATTTCAGGATTTTCCCGGTGCTCCCGGTGCAGGGGAGGTTATGGCGAAATTTTTCGGCAATTTAGGGTGTTAGCCAAATTTTTGAAAAATTTGAAAAGTTCTTAGAAACTGAAAAGTTGAAGAACTTAAGCCGTAAAGAAAATAATGAAGTTGAGTTGATTAGTTAAACAACTTTCGGCTTTGTTCCTTTTCGGGGATGAAAAGTTTTAAGTGGGGGAGATTGTAATAACCCGGAAATCTGGGCCAATTTAAAATTTTTATTTTGGCAATTTTAGCGAATTTTGATTATTTAAAATGAATAATTTTAAATAATAATGACGAGAAATATATTTTGAATTGAATTCGAGCGTATATATTTATTCGAATCGTCGTTGGAATATAAATATTTATTTATATATATAAAAGGAATCGAAAATGGCGCGGTAGTTCGATAATTCGATTTCAAAATTCAAATGAATGCACCGGGTGCAAAATAAACCGGATTTTAGCCAAACCAAAAATATTAGAATCTAATTGAGAATATCTTTCCAACGAATCTGAAAAATCGAAATTTCATAGCGGGAATCAAAAGATAGGTCCAGTTGAAATTTCAGAATAGTCGCTATGGAATTTCGGCCTTTAAAAGTAGCCATTTTGCAAACGACCTCGGATTTCGACGAAACCACTTTTATTGGATCCGTGATGTCAAGTTATTGCTAGATTTCAAATTTCGTAATTTTCGAATCAATATGTGAGCGTGGTGAAGGAAAACGCGTTTGACCAGTTTCAATTGATTTTAATCGACTGGAAAATGGCCATTTTTCAAACGGTCTCAGAATTCGACGAAACTAGTTTTGTTAGGACCGTATCGTCAGTACGAAGTTAGAAAATATTTTGCGGGAATTTTTAGAGTTAGTATGTGGCCCCGGTAAATTGAAATGCGCGTTCAAATTCAATATATAGAGTTATATTTTGATTTTGACGAAAACGGATCGAAACGATTGAATCAACTTAAGATACATATCCCATTGTGTTCGAAATGGGGGTAATTAGCTATGGACGACAGTCGGTGGGCCTGATTTCGAATTCGTATTAAGAAATCAACTTTAATGGAATAAAATTAAATTATATATATATATATATATATATATATATATATTTTAAAACGTTTAAACCTAAATCAGTTTTCCCCAATATCGTTTTGCCCAAACCCGACAATGGCTCCAGCGGGAAAAAGAAAATCCGCTCCACTACCAAATCGCTCCTCCGCCGACATCGCCATCACCTCCGTGGCCTTCACCTCCACCTCGCTCCACTTCCTCCCCTCCTCTCGGACTCCCTCTCCTCTTCTTTCTTCGCCGGAAACGCCCCCCCATCCACGAAAATCCGCCCCTCATCCCCTGAACGCCACCGTGAGTAGCTGAGCCGCCTTGCCACCTCCGTCAGGCGCGACTACCAACAGTGCTGCCACCTCGAGGCGCGATGACTGCGTCAGCAAGGGCGATCTCCTCCTCTACAATTAAAATCAGCAAACCTTCCCCCGCTGTGAGTCCTTTTAAAGTCTCCTTTGATTTTGTTTTCCTAGTTTATAAAATCATATGATCTTTTAGACATAAAGGAGCGATTTTTATTCACTGAAAAGGAGCGATTTTTATAATCAAGAAAAGTAGCGATTTTTAAAAAAACAAGAAAAAAGGGAGATTAGATTTTTAATAAGGTAAAAATACGGTCTTTGGTTATATAAAAATATATTTTTTAGATAATAAAAATATGATTTTTATATAGTGGAGATAATAAAAATATGATTGATATATAGTGGAGATAATAAAAATATGATTTTTATATAGTGGAGATAATAAAAATATGATTTTTATATAGTGGCGATAATAAAAATATGATTTTTATATTTTATAAATAATAAAAATACGATTTTTATATTATATAGATAGTAATAATTTGATCTTTATATATGTAGCGAAATAAAAATCTGATCTTTCTTATATATATGTTGAAATAAAAATGGGATTTTTATAGCGATGATATAAAAATTCGATCTTTATATTAGAAGCGGAAAATATAAAAATATAATTTTTATATAGAAAGAAGCGTTGTAAAAATATATGAAGTAGAAATAAAAATATGATTTTCATTTATTGAAATAAAGCAATAAAAATATGATTTTTATTTATTGAAATGAAGCAATAAAAATATATTTTTTATTGTGAACAGCGGAACAAAGGACTGCATTGGAATTTCGAACAAATCCAAACGGTTCAGAAGTTCAGAAATAAAGCACGGCGGAGTGGATCCCTCGGTGAGAACTTCTCACCTTCAATTTAATTTATTTCTAGTTTGAAATATATACTAGGATGTAGAAGGTGTTTAGTAGCACCCGACACCCGTTGTCCACAGACCATGGGCGGCTTGTATGCTTGTTTGTTTGATTTTGATGTGTAGTTGATTGTGTGCTGTGATTTGAAATGAAATAAAATATTTATATAGTTAAAATATTTTATAGTTGGAAATAGAATTTTTAACGTGTATATGAAAGGAAATAAATTAATATAAACGAATCAGACGATTTGTTTATATACACACATTTGACTGATATTGATTGGGATGATAAATTTTACACATCGCCCAATTGCACAAATAAAATCTGTGTTTGATTGATTGAAACCCCACACGGGTATTGGGATGATATATGACATACACTAATCCCAATAATTAGTTGTATGTCGATCGATTGATTGACAGACTGTTATAAGCGTTGAATATTTATATTTGATGCTTATACAGTGTAGAATGCACTTTGGATGATGGTTGATTATTTGTCGTTGTTGATATATACATGCGTTGTATGGAAGTCCATAGAAATAAAATCTATGGTAACTGATTGGGCCACATTCCAGTTTTGAATAGAAATATTTGAAAAAGAAATATTTGAAATAGAATATTTGAAAATAGAATATATGAAGCCGTGTTGATTAGATTGACGCCATTTTGACGTGAACGAGATTTATATCGATTTTATTTGTTTTTAATGAATATTGAAAAGTGATTTCAATAATCGAATATTTTAGAAAATCAATTCGAATTGAATGGAATAGAAAAGAAATTCGAATTAAATTGAATTGAAAATGAATTCGAATTGAATAGAATTGAATTCGAATTGCAATTGAAATAGAATAGAAATGAATTCGAATTGAAATTGAATAGAATTGAATGCGAATTGGAATTGAAATTGAATAGAATTGAATTCGAATTGGAATTGAAATTGAATAAAATTGAATTCGAACTAAAATTGAATAGAATTGAATTCGAATTGAAATTGAATAGAATTGAATTGGAATTGAATTGGAATTGAATGAATTTGAATTGAAATTGAAATTGAATTGAATTGAAAACGAACTGAAATTGAATTGAAAATCGATTTGAATTGAAATCAATTTGAAATGAATTTAAAACGAATTTATAAGGAAAATTTCAATTTTGATTTGAATTTGAAAGGAAGTTGAAATCGTTTCGAAACGAATTTAAAACGATTTATAAAATACGTTTTAAAAGGAAATCGACGAAGTATATATTATATATATAATATAATGGCCTGAATAGAACGCACCGCGCCGCGGTAGTTCGCGAATTTCGACCATCGACTTCGAACGAATATTACGGGAGATCCAACCGTTGGATTCTCCTGAAACTGGAACTGTTGGGTTCGTATCGAAAAGATCTTTCTAATGAATATTAGAGATTTGAAATCTAACAGTTGGATTTGGAATTATGTCCAAATCAAATTTGAAAAAGGTCGCTGTAAGTGCAGTTCGATGGCCGTGGGTGGGAATCAACTGTACGGGCCTTGATAAAATTATTAAAAATATTGATAATTTGTGTAAAATCATAAGAAATGATTTGGGAAGAATTGGGATGAAAAACTCCATATTTGAAAAGATAAAAATAGATTTTATCGAAATGAACTAGTTTTGAACTAGAATTATAATTTTATTTATTTTTAAATAAATAAATTGAATTTGAAAAGGGTTTCAAAAGTAACCAGAAGTTCCAATAATTGAATTGGAATGGATTTGAATCGAAATTGTATTTGGAATATTTCGATGTTGGATTTCGTGATTATACAGATGTTGTTATGGAAATTTGAAGTTATTTCCAATACGGTATTTATTGGTCGTAGAATTTGATATTGAATATAAGCCGATATATTTTTTATTCAGAGCCTTGTATTTAATATCAAATGGGATTTGGGTTTGTCGTGCAAGGTGTCTTCATTAACACTGTTCTTAAGCCCAGTTGAGAAAAAGATTAAATCTTTTTATTTAGATTTAATGAAGTGTAACAATTAATGATATTTAATTGGTATTGATTTTTGGGTTTATCGTGAACAGTGTTTTAAATAACACTTGTTCTTTAACCCGATAATTAATAGAATGTGATTTTGGGTTGTTGTGAACGGTATCTTCAATAATATTGTTCTTAGACCCAAAGGAGTTAAGAAAATCAGAAACTAACTGGAGATTAGTTAAGTTGAATGGTTTCTGGGGTATTGATCTGATGTTGGTTTCGGCCTTCGGGGTTAATACTTAGGGAATTGCTCACTTGCTATTTTACGGTTAGGGACTGGTTGAAATGTGATGTGAATTTGGGGTTTATCGTGAACCGTGTTTTTAAATGACACTGTTTCTTTAACCCAGTCAAAGATTAAAACTAAGTGGAGTTTTAATGAATCTTTAATTAGATTGAAAAGATCGTGAATGGAGTATCGTCAGTTTTGCTCCAGGCGATAGTTAAATCTTTAATTAGATTTAAACGTGAAATGGTAATTGAATTTACCGATAACACTGTGGTGTTAGATATGAAGTATTACCAGTTTTACTTCATGGGATGAATAGGTTGGGGTTGGAAAATTAAAACAAATGATTACTTCGGTAAGGTTCGTTAATCCCAACAAGTTTGAGGTGATATTCAAAGGAAGATTATAGAATAAATTTAAAAGAATTTATCTTTGATAAAATTAATGGGAACCTTTCCCTGAGAATGTGAAATTTATAAACTAATTGTAGGTTAGCTAAGTAGAACGGTTTCCTGTGTATTGATCTGATGTTGGTTTCGGCCTTCAGGGTTAATATTTGGGGAATTATTCTCTGGTTAATTTACGGATAGTGACTAATGAATTGGAATGAGGCGTATGTTGTGTTTGTGTAACACTTGTTTATTATATACGCGAGTTATTCGGAAAGACCGGGTTTATCCCATTCTGAATAACTGATTTGGCGATTAGTCGAAGATGAAGACGATGGTTGAAGACCGGAGGTCTTCACGTCGTTTGGATAATTGCTGATGATCTTGATTGGGCCGTACACCCAAGAGGAGGGAATCAGTTGGTGATCGTCAAGACGTACTTGGAGATCGATGGATATACGGGGTACTAGGTGCCTCCGATTTCGTTCAGACCCAGAACGAACTTGTAAATGGACTGTGTGTCTGACATTGGATTTTAGTCTATGTGACTGATTTCTATTAAATATATATCTGTTTGGCGGCGGAGAATTTATTCTCTTGCTTAACGCCCTTCTCTGAGACGTACGAGCTCAGGGGTTATATATTGATGGATATCAAACGCATGGAGTGAATTGCCTGTGTGGCATGCCTAAGTGGCAATTGATCGAGGCTTCTGTTGAAAAGCAAAGTCTTGTGGTTGATGATCAAAGCACCGCCTGTGTGGCATAGCTTTGTGTAACGTGAATTCGCGAGCCTCACACCCTGGTTGTGAACCAGAAATGGTAGAGGACCTCAGGGAGGGCATGCGTTTCCTTCTAGTTAGAAGTGGCGTCAGTGGTTTTACACGCCCTGACGAGTTTGACTTATGTGGTTGTTGCTGTTGCGAGGCGCCTCGGTTTGATCAGACGATCCGGGTCCGATGGAGTCATTTGTTGGCTCATTGACACCCCAAAGGGTGGGGAAACGCAGTGTTCAGGCATATTAATCCACATCGGTGGACCGACCCTGACGATCCAAAGATCACTCGAGCTCTGACCTAAGACACGGACTAGAGTGTTGTTTGTTTTATGCACTGGTATTCTTGGGAGGAAACCCGTTCCACGTTAGCGGCGTGGTCCCTTGATTTACCTAACTTTAAAATAAAGATTTACAACTGTTTTAGTTCTCACACCAGTCACATGACTGACTTGGGGTTTATTGTTTTAACCTAAACTCTGGGTGGCCCTATTTTCCACACGGGCAGCTAGTAGTTTTGGTTTTGCAGATTTATATTCACAGGATCCTGGTTTACAGCTGGAATGATATCCGGAAAGCTTTGTATCCGTATATCTCCTTCAGTTGTGTATTGTATTATTTTTCGCTGCTATGTAATTTATTGTAATCTCTGATATTTTCTGTGTAATATTTATTTGTTTATACTCTGTATATTCTTGTATTCTGATGGAATTGTCGTAATAAACAATGAAATGTTCTTCCGTCCGCGTTCTATTTTGTCGTGTTCTCAAAATAATCAGGCATTTTGAACGGTCTGGGTCGGTTTAGCGACTGATTCAGATCGAGCGAAATTCCTTTTCGTTACAGTATCAGAGCTTAAGGTTAAGTAATTACCTTGGCTCTGTGGCGTGATTCAGTAGAGATGGGGTTACTAATACCCTAGATTGAGTTGATTGTATATATATATGAGTGAACGTATTTTCTATTTGATATAAAATGGTTTTATATTGTGTAGATTTATTGGTTGAGTTGTTTATGGGTTCTGATCGATCGGTTTAATCCACTGTATCAGTAGGGGTTTATAAACACTTGAATACGATGGGTCGACATGATATGTTTTGAAAAGAGGGTAAATGAAAATAATTTTACCCAAAGTATATTTTGATATAGAGAAAATATATATATTGGAATTATAATATATTGGATATACTGGTTGTTATTATAATCGAGTAAGATTATAAATTAAATGGTTATATATATAACCAAGTAGAATTCTTATAAGTGCAATATATGAAATCAGATGGATTAAATCTGAAATTAAATCAGAATTGAAATTACAACTCTGGAAAGTTGGAAAGGTGTTTGTAAATGGATTTGAATTGAATATATGAGAATTTTAAAATCCTGGAAGATTTTAAATTGTTTTACCAGCATTGTGAATGATATTTTGAAATGTATTTCAAAATGGAATAGTTTAAAAGTGAGTTTGAAAGTGATATAGTATTGAACTCACTTCGATAGCTGGGAAATAACCTGATGATGAATCGCGACATCATTAGTGTTCATTTTCGAGTTGTAAGTGATGGATTACTACCAAAGATTTTGTTTTTAGAGTATTTTGAGAAAATAAGTTATTCAAGGAATTCAAATGTTTTGAATTGTTATTATGATTTCAAAATGGAATTGAAATAAAAACCCAGGATTTAAATCTTTAAATTCAAAATTTAACTTACTAAATTAAATAAATCAAGATGGTAAAGATAAGTAAATAAATTATAATTTAACTTGAGATAAGTTAAGTAAAGCTTGATTTGGTTAGAGAATAACTTGGAATGGAATTGAGTTGATATGTTAAGAGTTTGGAATTTGAGATTGGTGTTTGAATGGAATTTGACTTTGGTTTAAACAAATGATTGTGTTGAGGATGAACTGATTAGAGTTTGATTGGGATGACATTGGTATATGCTGAATTAACAGCAGATGGAAAGAATATAATGATATGCCCGACAAAAAGGTACAAGTTTACATTTCATATTGGATATAAGATTTTATGAGCCGAATTGGCAAACCGCTTGGCTGTTTGATTTTCTTTTGTGTTGGAGATGGCCCAGAGAGGCGATTGTAGTTGTACCGATTTACCAATACAAGGGAGGTATTGGCGAAATTTTTCGAATATTTAGGGTGTTAGAATATTTTCAGAATTTTTGAAAATTTTTGTTACTAGAAATGAATAAATATTTAATTGAAATTAAACTGGTTCAGTTGAAACTGAAATGAAGAATTGAACAAATAAGTTCTGACCAGTCAATAGGGTTTGTTTTCTACCTTAGCAATTTCGAGGATTTCGTGGACGAAATTATTTTAAGGGGGAAGAATGTAATGTCCCGTATTTTTCCAGTAAAATAATTAATTTATTCAATTATTCAAAATAATGGTTTAGTAATTTAAAGGTTGTTTAATTAAATAATAGTGAATATTTAATTAATATAAATAATAGAATAGTATATTTATTCCTGAAATAGTCAGAAATGGTGAATTGACAATATAATGTGAACTGGACAATTTAAAATATATAATGCAGTTTAGAGTTGAATTATATTAATGAATATATTATATAAACGACAGTTGAACGTATAATTATAATATAATTATAATCAAGCTCGAAATGGCGCGGCAGTTTTTTATTTGGCGATTCGAACTTCAACTGAATATACAGAATCCAAAATCGGATTTCTGTGAAACAAGAAACGTTTGGAGCTGGTGAAGTACGTTTTTCTAATGGAAGATAAAAATCGGGATTTCGTCGTGTAGATTTTGATTTATGTCCAAATAAAATTTTAGAAAAGTCACTATGGAATTCCTTTATAATTTATAACGATTTGTAAAAGGAATTTAAATATAAATCGAATATCGATATAACTGGGGATTTGAAATACCGAGTTGTAAATCCATATGTATTTATTGTGGAGCTGTATGATTTTCTAGTGTGAATATATACAATAATATTTATTTATAAATATTAAATTTAAATGTTTTTAAATATATTAATATATTTAAATGGGTTATTTAGAGCTTTAAAAATAGCCAGTTTTGCATACGACCTCAGAATTCGAGGAAACTAATTTTGTTGGATCCGCAATATCAGATTATTGCTAGATTTTAATTTTTCGTGATTTTTGAAGTTAGTATGTGGCTGTACGGGATTTTAATGTGAAATATAGTCAATAATTTGACCTTTAAAAATACGCTGTGTGAGCAAACGAGGTCGGAATTCGACGAAGCCGGTTTCGTTGGTTCCGTAGTGTCAAACTGTAGTTGCATGTCCATTTTCGTGATATGTGATCGTATGAATTTTTAAAGGATAGGTACATATAACGATTGCTTAAAAATGAATATAATAGTAAATATTAAAAATATTATAATTTGCCTAAAAATTATCCTTAAGTTTTCTAACCCTAATAAAAATCATTCCATAGTCAAATATAAGGAAAAACCACCGCGGGTTATTTTTCTCCTTCCAGTAAAGTTCGATCTCAAAAGAAATCAAAAACAAATACAAATAAAATATAGTAAATTGCAAAATCGGGTTCTTTGTGTTTGTATAAGGTAGCTCTTCGAATCCACACCCTTCCCACGATGTTCGATCTCGTTTTGGTCGAGGTTGGTTTTGGGTCTTGCGAACTAGGGTTCACAAATTTTGGTGATTCATGTATCAATTAGAGAGTGTGGCTTCGTAGTGGTGTTTGTGGTGAAAAATGGTAGTTGCGATGAGTTTTTGGTAAATTTCTGGGCATGAAAAGGTCGCGTCTTTGCTTTGGCAGTGAGGGAGACTGTCGAACGGAAGTTAAATGGAGGGAGTCGAGTTCGATATTTATGGTTTGGGTTGATGGAGTTTGGGAAGAGAGGTAGTTCGGTGATCTCGAGAATGGTTTTAGTGGAGTAAAGTATGGAACGAAAGCTTCCAAAGGTTGAAAATGGTGGAGTCTGTACAGGGAGGTCACGACATTTTATCTTGAGGAAGAAAGAATCAGTTGGGTCAGGCCGTTGTTATTTGGTAAATGGGCCAAGTAATTTAAGGGGGTGAGGCCCAATGGGATTAAAACTAAAGTGTTTATTTAATTTCACTGTATATTGATTCGTAATATCATAACTTCTGCATATTGTATCAGAATTTCGAACGGTCAGATCCATTGGGATTGTATGGACGGACACTACCCAATATAACTAACTAGGAATGGTTGGTGCTCGTTTGAATTTATGGTGAAATAAATTGTTTCATCTGAATCAAACAACAGTTTATCGTTATTTAACGATGAACTGCCAAAGTGAGTAAATCTCACTAACTCTGAACAGTTTATATTTTTATAACGTATTTTTAAAACTAATAAATATTGGTTAATTGCTGTGTGTTGACTGTTTGGATGAACTGCTAGTCAATTGGTTGAAATTATATATATATATATGAATCGTTAAATATATATTGATTCTGTTGATCAGAATATTTCATATTGAAATGAAGTTGATGTTAATTATATTGTTTAACATATGTGGATGCAGGGAAACAGGTTGGAGGGTTCCAACTGGATTCCGCATATTTATAATATCGTTCTTTTCATATATTGTAATATATGATGTGGTATATAATTTGTTGTTTATTATGTGTGTTTGGATGATAGCGACCATTGTGAATTGGTATTTTAAATACCGTAAGAAGTACTGGGATATAGAAAAGGGGATTTTCAAAGTGTATTTT
Source organism: Allium sativum (assembly GCA_030737875.1). NCBI lineage: Eukaryota > Viridiplantae > Streptophyta > Magnoliopsida > Asparagales > Amaryllidaceae > Allium > Allium sativum. The sequence goes on from CM060911.1 coordinate 187,192,862, forward strand.
AAAAATAAATTATTTATATAAAATCAATGGATTTTATATATAAAAGGAAAGGGGTTTTATAAAAGAAAATAATTATAAAATCAAAAGAATTATAAAAGGAATATTTATTTGTTAAATAAATAGAATTGGAAAGAAATATTTTTTTAGAAAATAAATAGAATAAGTAAAAGGAATATTTATTTATGGAATAAATAGAATTTTATAAAAGGGTTATTTATATAGAAAATAAATATAAGTATAAAAAGATTATTTATATAGAAAATAAATAAGATATTATAAGAGGAACATTTATTTAGAAAATAAATAAGATATTATAAGGGATATTTATTTGGAAAAATTAATAGAATATATAAGAGAAATATTTGTAAAACAAATATAAAAGAGAAATATTTGTAAAACAAATATAAAAGGAAATACTTATAAAAACAAATCGAATTTTATAAAAAAGAGAATTTTACATTTGAAAGGTTTAGACCCGTGCTTCGCACACGGGTATAACATGATATGGATTTAAAGCAAAGGATTTTAAAAGAATCTGTTCTAACCGATAGATTGAGAAGATTAATTTATAAATAATATTTTATAAACTAAATAAAATATTTATCATTGGATAAATAAAATATATAAGTCAAGACTTATATAAAGAAGTAAGAATCGATTTCAACATCGATATTTGAAACTGAATATGGACGAAGGTGTTAATCAAAATGTGTTAATAAAAATGAGTTAGAGGAGTTAATCGAATTATAGTTAATTGATTAGAGTTAGAGATAATTGATTAGAGTTAGACTTAATCGAATTATAGTTAATCAATTAGAGTTAGAGTTAATTGATTAGAGTTAGAGTTAATCGAATTATAGTTAATCGATTTGAGTTAGAGTTAACTGATTAGAGTTAGAGTTAATTGAAAAGGATTTGTCGAATATTAGTTTATTCGAAAGGAGAAATCGAATATAAGTTATTCGAAGGGAGCTCAACGAATATCGTTTATTTAAAAGCGAGTAATCGAATATAGTTTATTCAAAAGAAAGAGTAATCGAATATGGTTTATTCGAAAGTAAGCGTTATCGAGTATTAGTTAATCAAAGAGAGTTAAATCGAATATTAGTTATTTGAAGAGAGATATTCGAATATTAGTTATTCGAAGAGAGTTAATCGGATATAAGTTATTCGAAGAGAGTTAATCATCGAATTTGATTATATCGAATTTGGGAAAGTATTTATACTTTCCGGTTTTTAAATCAAGATTTATTTATTTATAAATTAGGTGTTTATTTATTTATTCAAATTAAAGAATAAAAGTTATATTCGAAGTTAGATATTTTGAAAGTACGGATTATAACGTTATAGTTATAATCCATGTTTTCAATAAAGAAGTGGATACGTAAATAGAATCTGAGAGTTACGTAAGGAAGTTTGTTAAAGGTTTAAAAGATAAAATTTGTCTATTCCAAAGTTAAAACGTTGTTCAGTTAAGGTCTAAGAGGTAATTATACCCCAACTTGATTGACTTCCTTCTTAACTAAGGAATGGCTAAGGTTTGATAGTAAAGGATGGTTAAGTGAATTTAGTTAATGAGTGAAATGGTTTGAGTTGGCATGGCGATGTTTGATTTAAACATCAGTTTAAATCCAGTGAAGGAGTTTTGGAAATGTTTTCCAAATAAGAATCAGAAATGTTTTCTGATAATAGAAAATAAGAATTTATAATATATGGAAACAGGAGATAAGTAAATTAATGAACTAAAGAGATAAATGTTAAATAATGATTGATCGATATAATTTCCATTTGGAAATAATATCACTGTTTGTTGTATATAACAGCGTTGTATACACAATTATATGATTTTTGTTTGATGATAACAACCAAATATATATTATTTTAATTGTGTTTGTTGCTGTACTGTTTCATATATTTATCACAGACTGGAATATAATATTTATATTTAAATAGAATACGACTGTACAGACATTCGTATATTCATACAGTATTGTATTTAAACATAATATTATATTTAAAACACTCAAACAATACAACTATTTATAACTCCACTATTTATACATTCACAGAATATCTGTACTTGTATATAAACAGAATAAAATAAACAAGTTCGTTTGACAACAATAAAATAATATTTTATTTCAATCAAACTTGTTTATTACAAACATCAGTACAATTCATATATATATACACACCTCCTCACTGCAACACTCATACATTCACTCAATTTACATTTCAGTATACAGTTTTTTTCATTGACACATTCATACAGACATTTACATTCACTGACACTGTCTCTTAGTCTTCTGTCTTCAGTCTTCAGTCTTCACAACACTTCACTGTCAGTCTAGTCATCACCTGCTTACCTGTCACATGAAACACACACACACAGTATACTGCAATAGAAATAATACTGAATATATGCGGATATAAATTTTATTCTTAAAATTTTATTTGCCTCAGATTTCGGTGTGTTTCTCATCATTTTTCTGACTCGATCTGATTTGACTGTGTCTAGACTGCTTGTGATATTCACACTGAATCACTGAAAATACCACAAGGCAGCCAGTATATATATATATTGAACAGGGATAGGAAATTTAGTCTGATGGCTGCATATACACACGTGTATATATATACACGTGTGCACTGCCTCGCCAATCAGAATACAGTGTATGCAGCTGAGGAGGAGCCGCTTGGACCATCTCGACTCAGAGCACAATATAAAATGCAACATAGTACAAGGATGGTCGAGGAAAACAACATAACAAGTCAGCAAGAAGCAAGCAAGGAATGGCAGATCACATATATGCATGACAAAGTCAAGAAACATAGTGATATAGCAGCAAGTGTGGGTGAAGTGTAAGTGCACAAACCAGAAAAGGGTCAAGCTCTTCATGGATCAAGCAAGTCGCGCTAGTACATGTATGGGAAACACTTCAGCATGATGCAGGAATATGTGCACAAGTACATAGGAGGTTACATGACAAACATACATGGTTCAAGTGCAAAATGGTCGAGTGAATCATGGTGTGCCAACATGGTCAACTATGGTCGAGCTCACAACAAAAACTGGTGGACAAGAATGCATGGTGCAGCAACAAACTCAAGCAGCATGGTTTAAGTGAAAGTGAACAAATGATATAGCATGACAGTATGTACATGGTGCACACAGCATATTTAAGGGTGGCCAAGCAAATTGAAACCGTATGGACAATATCAAGCTCAAGTTTAGCATGGTTCGAACATGCATGGTCTGTACAGAGCTTGGTGGTCAAATCCAAGGGTACAAGAGCATATATGGATCAGAAGTGGACAGGTGCAACATGGTTTATACAGTGGGATGTGTACATGCATGCACAACAGTTTTCAGATTTTACAAATGAAATGCTCAAATTTTTTTATGGCAACAAATCTCATCAGAAAAAGATTCAAGCTGCATGAACAACAACTCATTTATGCACACAAGTCAAGGCAAAAGCAAGTGTTAAGCCAGATCATAATCAACACAGCAACAAGACTAGGTGCATGCATATACAAATGGTTCAGGCAACAAATCAGGGGCTAGAAAGCTTTTTATTTTCTCAATATCATTTTTGGCAAGTGATCAATAATTTCCAAAATTCCTTTTGTGGCAATATTTAAGGATTTTCTGAAATCAGTTATGGGACAAGTTAATGGTGACATCTTTATGAAAAAATCGAACTCAAGTAATTCCAGAAATGGTTTAAAGAAATCAGTTTTATTTGGCAAGTATTAAACTGATTCAAGAAATCACAATGCATTTTGTTTTGGTAAGAGTTTTATTATTTCCAAATGTCAGACAATTCATTTTTGGCAAGGGTTTTTAAGTCGTGCAAATCAACAAAGGGACAAAAGAAAATGGATTACTATGTTGCCAGAATTAGAGCAAATTCAAAGTCGAAGCTTTTGCAATCAAGTAAAACAAGGCAACAATTTATTCCAGGAATTCAAGGCATGTTTACCATCAAAATCTATTTCAAGTATCTTTTTCATAATGGCCAAAATCAAGCAAGGGAAGTTTCATGGAATTCATTTCGGAAATCACACAAAATCAGAAAATCAGCAAACAAATTATTTGAAGGGGGGCCATAGTTTAATTCACGAAATGTTTCCATATTTTATCAAGCTTTTAAAAACCGACCAGATTCTTAAGACTGGATTCATTGCCATCAATCTCGCAGCGTATTTAAAATGGGGAAACCACAAATTAATCAGTCGAGCCACATAATGAAATCAGAGATTCAAAGGATTTTAAATCCTATATAACACCATTTTCATCATCGGCAGTGAATTATAATCCGACACAATCGAAATCCAATAAATACAATTCAAAGAATTCAAAAGAAAATTACTCACAATTTTCCAGATTTCGATCGCCTGAAAATTTCCCCAAATCAGTGACGAGCCAGAGATAAACATCACAAATCGAAGAACCAGATAGCCGCAGGAACTAAAGCTTCAGAGATTAACATTTTCGTAAAGCAACAAAACGATTTGGGGATTCAATATTGAAAACCCTAGGGTAGCCGCCATTTTTGATTTTCCAGAGAATAAAAAGGATCGGGCTAAACAAATGAAGGATGGTGCAACCAACAACCAAAGAGGCCGGCCATTTTACAAAGGGGGTTCAAGGTTTTGAAAGGGGATGACCCTTTAATTATTTAACTCCTTTTGATATTTATTAACTAGGGTTTCATATTTTGTTTTGTAATTTTTGTTGTAATTTCTTTTGTAAACCAATCTGCACAGTTTACTAGTCTGTCAAACTAGGGGTTACTGACTACGGGGTTGTAGGCAGGGAAAATCTGATCTTGGGGACAAAGATCAGTCAGGGTCTTTAGTATAGGGTTAGTACAGCAGCAGGTATTGCGAGTGTACAAAACTGTGTAGGCGGTTAGCGAGGTTCGCGAGTCTGTAAGTCTGTGTATGCGGGAGTCTGTATAATTCTATAATAGAAACCTTGGGGAATGCAGCAGTAGGCAGGGTTGCCGAAGCTGGGTATATCTGTGTGTTATTTATTTACAGCATTTATTTACTCTGATCATTATTTGTGCTGTGATATTTTTAATATTATATACTCAGTTAAAAACTGTGATAAACCCTATTCACCCCCCTCTAGGGTTAATCTAGATCCAACACTGTTTGCACACATGTTTTTCTTGGATAGTTAAATCACTGATTATCAAAGTTTTGACCATTTTTCCGTTGTCAATACGGAGAGACCGGTTGGATTATTATCCGAGAACCACTCTGTATGGGCGTTAGCGTTTCGAATCAAATAGATCGAAGACAAATTGAAGACGGATTTTATACGAGGGTTATTCTGGAATTCCTAGGTAGAAATTGCTTAAGATGGATTTACAGAATAGCGCCTTCGGTTTGTCCAGTCCAAGCACAACTTGAATGGACGAATGTTTGATAGAGTATATCTGGTAGATCACGTAAGTTGATCGTTTCAAACGTATTTACGTTGGTGGCGGAGGAATTCGTTTCTCTTAGCTTATACCCGTGGTATTTTGGGGAAATCAATTTGTGATTTCACAGGTATGACGATGTGGCATTCAAAGTGAATGAATGAGTAATCTGTTGAAAGATACGTTATGACCTCCAGCCTCATCAACTAGGAAATGACAGAAATCGGGCAGGTAGCACGGCTAAGTGGGCCGCACCCAAGTAGGGTATATTGTCACCATCTAGAGAATATTTATATTCGTTACTTCTTTCAATTCCGTATCTCCCGAGAATGGTTATGTTGGTTTACCAACTGTAAGGTGATAATATATTCGATACATTCAAGCAAAATGAGTGGTCGGTCATGTGTGGCCGAGGTGCAAGATGTTCTTGTTGAACTTCAGTGTATCGCTTCTAGAGTACACTGACCGGAAGGTGGATCCATACCTTGTCATAGTTGGAATCCATTCCCCAAATAAGAGCCCGCGGTTTTGATTGTATATTATATATGTAGAACGTTAGATGCAAGCATTTCTGCTAGATTTCTATTTACTTGATCTATACATTATTATACTATCAGACAAGTATCGTTTTAGAAATATTTTTGGTCATCATAAGGTAAAAGCCATCCGTGTTTATGTGTGGATCGGTCTTATGATTATCCTTTATTTCAAAAGAAATCTGAAAGTTAAATCAAATGATTTGAGTTTACTAACACCAGTCACATGACTGACCCAGAGTTTATTTTTTTTGTTTTCCCTAAACTCTTGGGTTCCCAATTTCGTACAGGCAGTCAAGTAGTCAGGATTTTACAGATACTTGAAGAGCTGGAGCAAGAGGCTTCAAGATTATATAGCTATTGTTTTTTCCGCTGTGTTGTAAGTGTTATACTCAAATAATGATATTGTATACAGATACTGTTTTATTTCAAAGTTTTGTTATGAAATATATTTATTCGTTCCGCTGTGAGATTCGTATTTACTCTGATTTTGTATGTTCTTCTTCTTCTATTCCAAGTTTCTATCTTATCTACTCTCACCCTCTAATTTCTTTCATGGACTATCCGGTGTTTCCGATGCTTGAATAGTCGACATGGTGTTATATGCCGATATCCAAGATCACGAAAAACCCAGGTCTTTACATTTTGAATGGCTGTAAAGCTAAATATTATTACCAGATTTGAAGCAAAGATGATGGTGTATTGTAGGTAGCTCCCAAATTGGCGAGTCCATGGGTATCAAGAAAGCGGAAATTATAGATTAGGGAGGCAGGCCCGGCCCTCGGGCAAGGCGACCAAGACAATCGCCTATGGCAACGGATCTGGCTGGGGCAACAGGTGGAGGTGGTGATGGGTTTCCTTTTTTATTAATAAAAGAATCTGTAGTAACTAGCTTGTCAGTTATTGTAAGGGTGTAATGGTAGTAACAACTGCTTCTTGTTTATCTCATCTCGGGTTTAATTCCTAGCATTGTGCTTCAAAGTTTTTGGCTGCCTCATTTCGGCTGGGGCTACAATGTACTCAGTATAGTGCTTAAATTTTTTTGGCCATCTCATTTCGCCTAGGGCAACAATGCAGCTTGGGCCGGCACTGTGGGGAGGGCTTCTGATTTAAGAGGATTGGCATTGACCATGAGGAATGGTCAATGATAGGATACAGAGAGTTTTTCTGAGAAATCAAAGCAAACGAATACTTAGGGTTAGGAACAAAGAAGAGGGTTTCGCGGATTAAGGAAGAAAAGTTGGAGCGAGAAAACCAATCTGCCACTGTTCAGTTTAAATTTCTCAAATCTACTGCGGAGGCCTGTGTGTTCTTGAAAGATAACACAGTAATTACAATATAGTTTAGATATCTTTAGAAACTTGAGGATTACAAATGTTTTTCACACCATCACAATTCCTTTTTCCTATTGAAAGCACTTGAAGTGGGTTTGTTTCAACAACCAGGTTCTGTCTATCACATACGACCTAACTTTCGGATTCACCCATTGTATTTTGCTAGTTAAACTCGTTTCCCTACCTACAACTTCTTTTCCTTTGTCTAAATTTACAACTTCTTTTGTTTCTTTCACAAGGTTGTTTGAAACTTGATCATTATCTTTGTAACAATCTACCTCTCCCTTCTCAGCTAAAGTAATCCTTCCCGATTTTTCATCCTTATTCAACTTCTTTCCCTTATTCAGACTTAGCCACTTTTGTTCTTTCCCTAATAATATTTATCTACCACTTTCTCTTAACATTAGAACCTTTTACTAAATGTTTACTTTCATGAAGTGCAGATTTAACCTCTTTATTGACTAAAGTTTTGTCTCATTTATCAAGCGTGTGCCCAAACATTTTAAAATTCATTCCAGTTTCCAATGATATTTCTCTTGAATTCATTGTGATCCCCCTTCTACCTGTTGTATCAGGTTTAATCTCAATCAAGCATTTCACATACACAATCCACATCCGTTATATAAGGAATGCACGGTTTCAAAATAAAAAGCCTGCTGCGCATTATTATAGTATCACTCTGTAATTATGCCTATCCTTAATATTGGAGAATTAAAATAATAACACATTACCATTAGATCTTACGTTTATGTCCTCTTTGAGTTTCCACCAACCCTTCAGAGTTTGAACAACCATTGAGAACAGGAGAGGCCTGACTGAAAAAGAATCCGACCAGGTACTCAGATCAGACAATCATACCCACTTGAACCACTTCAGGAGTATGCATAATATAGTCATATTTTATCACCGGTATAAGATTAGGTGGATTGTAAATACCAGCATTCTGCAGTCTAGAAGTAAAGAGCAAAGTTTAGGGATGCTCAAGAGAAGGGAACAAAAGGTTAGCAGAGGGGGAAGGAGGGAAAGTTCTTGTAGTTGAAGGAGAAGGGAGTCAGGGGGTAGCGGGATCGGTCTACTACTCAAAGGAGAAGAGGGCGACACGTCAGACGTTGGGCTTGAAGTAGAGGATGGAATGTGAGAGAGAGGAGGAAAGCTATGGCAGTGGCTGCCATTGATGGGCTCGATGCAGAGGAATAACGTTAAACATAATTATGTCAACTAATATACTAACAGAATGCTAGGGTGCAGGGACAGTCTGCGACCGCACAGGGACCGTCGTGCATAGAGACTGTCCGTAGCAAGGCTTATATACTGATTCACTTCGAAATGCATAATGACATACGTACATGTAAAATAATCATATATGTTTTATTGAAACCATTCAACTTTCTGTAAGTTAAGCATGATTATGATAATCAATACACTAATTCATTCTAGACCGAATGAACTTTCAATTTAAAACAAAAAAATCCTTTCTCCTTATCATGTTCTTATCATAAAATTTATCATTTCTACATTAAATATCACTCAACTTCAATAAATTAAACAACTCGCTTCACTTATAATATGAAAAAAAAGCTCTTTCGTACCCTAATTAAATACATATCTATCAACTCTAAAGTATTTTGTATATACTATACTTTATGCAATCATTATTCCTTTACAAATTAACTAAGATGCATCCATCTTCTCCATACTTTCAATACAAGTTTTATTAATTCCTCTATTACTTCTCCTTTTCACTTTCTTCTTTCTCCTAATTTTTTAAACAAATTTGTAACTATTTTTCATTTGCATGCATATATTACAATTCAAATATTTCTATCTCCAATCCACATCCAACTATAAATTATTCTTGGATGAATTTTATCAATTATTTTATGCTTTGAATATTCCAATAACCTGGTAATGGTTTTTTATATTTACAATCCCCATAATATATTTATGATATTATTTGTACTCTGCAGTGATCTAAATATTACATCATGCTTTTAATGTTTGAATTTATGTGGGAATATTATGAATTTAGCATGTGCTTACTTATAATATCTACAAGTAAACCAACTTAAAATCGAAAGAATCATATCATAACAAAAGTAACTAATTGTATTAGTTCTGTTTAATTATATTGCGACCTAATCGAATTAATCACCATCAATTTCTCCTTAAATAAAATTCAATTTAATGAGAGAATTATTTACACATTGGTTCTCTAAAATTTTAACCAATTAAGAATTAATTCATCATCACATTATTCAGTTCGGTTCATTCCTTTTATCATTAATATATCTACGATTTGTAAGCTCACCTTTATGAGAAAATATTTAACATGAATTATTCTGTAACATTAGCAAATGCTTTCTTACTTGATGAATTATATGTAATTAGTTAGGGTGAAGGTTAACACCCGTTCCTAAAAAATAATTTTTTATTAACAAATCATAAAACAATAAATAAATATATATATATATTTTACAAATTATGAAAAATAAATTTTTTTCTTATAAGAGTAAGAGTTAGGTTGGGCCTACAAGTATATTGGATTGCAGACAAGCATTCATATTGACACTAGACTAACAATGCACATAAAATTCATAGGCAATGTCTAATTCAAACTCTAGAGAAAAGTAATGGTCGACACTAGGAACTATGAAATTTTGGTAAGAGTAAAAAGGTATGAAAGTGGATGTTGTGCAAAAGATAATATGTAAATTTTGGAGTAAATAGTTGAATTTAATCCAATTTTTTGCTTAAATTAAGAGTTACGTACCATTAACGATACTTCTCGTCAACACCGGGGATGGGTCAACTGGGGCAGATATGAAGGAAAGATAGGCGGTTTGGTTACTTTTGGTTAAATCGGATTACCTCCCTCAATGTCAAAGTCTAGAGGAGTGGGATCACTAAGGACTGTCAGAACAGATATAAGCTCAGGAAAGGAAATATATCCTCATATATGAGCACAAACTGAGACGAGAACACATGCATATCTGAAAAATGAGTGGTAAGACTAAAATAGTGATAGTTGAACATAATGATTTAAACTCACAGAGCAATTTTCTATAAGAAGATCCTTTTTTATTAAACTTTCATTTGGAGTACATCAATATAATAGGAGAAACTATCTGATTTGTCTCAGCGCTAAGCTCCCTCTTTTTTTCTTCAGAGTATTAATATGAAGGAAAAGAATTCATGTAACACCCCACCTCCGCCAGGGTGGCTCTTGCAAGCAACTCCGACTTTGGTGGGGCGTTTTTAAAACAAGGTAAACATGCATAATGATATAGCAAGGCAGGACATGACATATATATATGTAAATAAACAGAGTAAGTAGATAAAACAGCGGAAGATTTTTAAACCATTTCAAAACGCAAGTCTGGTACATCAAAATATCAATTTCCCAAAATTACAAGTCTAGATAAATACATCATCTGATAAACTGAAATACATGAGTACTATCCCCAAATAAGAGTGATAAACCATAGCGGTTCAAGTCCAAGGCATACTTGAGCTATCCAAGGAAGCAGCTAAAATCCAAGCTAGGCTCTAGTATTCCCTCCCTGAGAACCTGGGGGGGGGGGGGAAACGGAAGAAAAGAGGCGAAAGAAAACAGGTCAGTCAAAAAGACTGAGTAAGCCCTGCTACGATCAGTCTATAAACTAATAAAGTTAACATCATGATGGAAACTGAGATGATCATAGATAACAACATACTGGCATGATAAATCAACTACAAGATAGATAGAGGTGTCATCGCATAAAACAAGGTTAAGTTTTGCACCACGGTGTACTAGCAAACCAATATAACAGGTATTGATCCCTTGGCCCAAGCTCTAACCCAATAACATGAAGTGACCTTAATATAAGGTCCAGCCCAACGGTCTAGTCGATCGGCTCCCTATAAACCTAACACGTCAAGTGTTGGTGTCCATATGGCCCACATATGGTTGTAGTTAGTCTGTGCTGGGTCCCCCTTTGGGTGTATCAAGCCCTCGGGTGTCAACCCCGGACACTTAAGCAATAATGCACAGCCCTAACCTACTGGTACCCGTGCCTCGAGTTTGTCCAACACCGGACTACGTGCACGTCTGTAGCCCGCCTGAACCCGCACCGCTGTACCACTCAGCCATCGTCCTTTTGGTCGCTTACATCCGTCCAGTAATCGTGCCCCGCCCTAGCCTAGTCCTCTAGGGTTGTGATGATACCGAACTGGGATTACTGCCGGAACAGACCCGCTGCTAGGGTTTTCTAAGAGGGTTAAGTGTGATTTAACCCTTCACTAATCATGGTTTAAATTGGTTAAGTGTAACTTAACCCCATTCTAATCCCTCGAACTCCCAAATTGGTTAAGTATTAGTGGACCCTGACTTAACCCTAATCATGAGGCATTAATTAATTTAATGCACCTTAACCTCTCACATTAGACCTTGTTGTGGTTACTAGTTAGGCCGGGCGGGTCCGGGTAGGTTTACACCACAACTCAGGCTAACCTCGGGTTTTGGGCACCACATGACCAACTTCTCACATTGGGTCCTATTGTTTGTAGCCACTAGTTAAGCCGGTCGGTTCCGGGTAGGATTACGCTACAAACTCAACCCAACCTCGAGTTGGCCACACTTATGTTTTCTAAGTGTCATGTCCACTTTATTTTCAAACTATCATTACAAGTTTAACAAATACTTGGGTAGACCTAACTTAATAGGTAAATTCCCAAGGGGTAGACCTAACTTAATAGGTAAATTCTCAATCTTATATTTTCATGTATTTTAAGTTTACCCAAACCCCCAACGTCATTTTATCGCTTACATATTCGTAATAACGCATAAAGGATAGGAAGAGGGAACTTGGCACAACATACATGATGAACTTGCTTATCACAACAAACATGCATAACATGTTAGACTTGCATAACTTAGCATAGTGAACTTGCATATTACCATAAACATGCATAACATGTTAAACTTGCATAACTTAGCATAGTGAACTTGCATAAACATGCATAACTTGTCAAACATGCACAACTTGTCATTTTAAACTTGCATAACTTGTCAAACATGCACAACTTGTCATTTTAAACTTGCATAACGTGTCAAACATGCACAACTTGTCATTTTGAACTTGCATAAGCATGCATAACTTGTCAAACATGCACAATATGGCAAAATGAACTTGCATAAACATACATAACTCATTTAACTTGCAAATCATGGCATAGTGGACTTGCATAAACATGCATAACTCATTTAACTTGCAAATCATGGCTTAGTAAACTTGCATAAACATGCATAACTCATTTAACTTGCAAATCATGGCTTAGTAAACTTGCATAAACATGCATAACTCATTTAACTTGCAAATCATGGCTTAGTAAACTTGCATAAACATGCATAACTCATTTAACTTGCAAATCATGGCTTAGCAAACTTGCATAAACATGCATAACTCAATAAACTTGCAAATCATGGCTTAGCAAGCTTGCATAAACATGCATAACTCAATAAACATACATAAATCCCAACTTGCATCACATATTAACTTTAGAGTTTCTAAAATGAAGGTAAGAGGGCTTACAAATATTATGAAAACACAAATCTACTAATAAAGATTGAGAAGCCCCTTATGCAAGCATAAAACCCAAAACAAAGCTCCAATAAGAAACAAAACCCCAAAAACTCTAGCTTAGCAAATGAAACTTGCAACTTGATGATGTATGCAAGTTAATGATCATTCATACAACTTAGAAATGCTTGTATGAACATCAAAATCTTTATAGGAATGATTCATGAAGAGGGTGGAGGCCATGAGAGTTTGGATTTTGGCATAGTTTTGTTGCTAGAATGAATAATAGGGTTTTAGGGTAGGATTAGAGGCTTATTTATAGAAGATTAGAGTGTTTTTAGCCCTAGGATTAACCCTAGATGAGTTTTGGCCCGTCAGATTTCGGAATCCTCTAGAAGCAAGCCACAAGACCCAGCCCAAATCAAAATGGTGCGCCAGGCAACATTGCCTGGCTACCCCCTGTCGACAGGGCTGTCGACAGGGCAGTCGACATGCCAAGACCCCTGTCGACAGGCCTGTCGACATGGGGTCCTGGGCGGGAATTTTTCCCGCCTGCCCAGTTGCCCTAATTTCTGTTTTTAATTTGAAGTTTAAATCTGTTTTTACTTAGGAATTTTCTGCAAACTTCAATGGGCCTTAACTGGGTCATACGGACTCCGATTTTCGAAAACTCGGACTCTATTTCACGTATTTTTCCGAGACGAACGCAATGGCATAGCCCGTTTCCCTTGATTCAGATTTTTAAATTAAATTCTGCCTCGATTTCCATTATTACCGGTTGTTGAAAATACGGGTTGTTACATTCTCTCCTCCTTAAAGGATTTCGTCCCCGAAATCTTCAAGTTAGGAAGAACATATCCTACCATCCAACATCCATCTACTCAAAACATCATCCACGAGCAATCATTGTCCTTAAAGGATTCTAAATGTGGTATGAACATATGCAAAAGTGTGTGTATATGTACTTACCTAATGCAAAAATCAGGCGGTTACTGATATAGTAAACCTCCTTAATGAATATGTATGTAAATCAGGCGGTTACTGATACAGTAAACCTCCTTAATGCACATGTATGTCAGTGAAATGAATCCATATGTATGCAAATTCCTAAATTCATAGTATCTATATGAGTGCACATAACATTCATCCATATGCAACATCCATGTGGTGGCACAACAAGTTTCAATCATGAATAAGCATAAACACTCATGCATATGCAACATGAAGAGTGTGTGAGCCGATCTAGTGCCTAATGTGTATAATGCATCCACGAGTAACCACTTGCAAACACTTGCAACCACTTGCAAACATCAAGCATAACATGTTTCAAATACATGTTTCATCCAAAGGGTTTCTACCTAAGGTTCTCATGACAAGATAGACACGGTAAACTAGATAGACTAGATAAACTCTTTTTTTTTGGCTTACAAGAAATCCACTCAAACTTTGACATATAGTACTAACCGATGAGTCTTAACCCCCTTATGGAGTTTACAACGGAAATAAGATCGAGAATGGGACCGAGAGGATATATATACAAAAGATAACTTGCAAGCAAGCTCCACAGGAAAACAAGGATCAAAGATGCACTCTTAAAAAGAGATATGATGCGCGTATCTAGTCTTCACTCCTCTTAGTCACGTTTCCTTGAGTTTAACTCCACTGTGCTTTGACTATCTTTCACTTCATGATTCCTTGGCTTCCTAACTCCTATTTCCCAAATTCGAGTTGGAACTCATTTCATTATTGCCTCTCGTCTTTCTTTCCCACTTAATCTTCCTTCTGTATTCTTGGCTTAAACATACTATAACCTCATGATCTCATGCCAGCTCTCCAAAATTCACTAGTGAATCCTGGATCTCGTCTATTTACTATAAAGTATTCCATGCAGCAGAACTTTTCTTGAAAATACCAATCCACGTTGCCAATTTCCCTTATAAACGTGATTTCCTATAACTCATGCTTAATCGAAATGAACCATCCGCCTATGAGTGATAGGCCATACCTAGATTCAGTTGCCTACCCCTGGCTTCCTGTAGGCCATTTCAAAACTGGCCAACTTTTTGAGGATAAACCGTTGCTAACCATGATGCAGTCCTCTCGCTCTTCACCGGACTGAAATGAGCACTCTTCGTGAGTCTACCCACATACCCGTATTCCCTTTCTTTGATCTAGGTAGTCCATCCACATAATCTATCGAGATGTTTTCACACTTCCCTTGCGGAACCCCCAATAGAGGTAATGGCCCACTGGGCTTCCATGACTTGGCCTTAACTTGGTGGCACAACATGCATCCCGAGACCAACTCGGCCACCTCCTCGAGTGATGCGCATCTTCAAGAACCTTCTTTACCAAGTCTTTCACTCGAGGAACACACATAGTCTCTCATCGTGCCTTAGTCATCCCTTGTCATCTATAATATATCTAGTGAGGTGACTTAACATCTCGCCTCGAACTGATCGGTCCATGTTCTTGACCAACTGCGGGTCTTCTTCCTGCGAAACCCCCTTCTTGATCCAGAAGAGTAAGTCTAAGCTCCGGGAATGCTAACTAACTAGCCAAACGGAGGAGGCTTCTTACTTCATTTGCCCTCCTCAGAGTTTTCCGGTCTTAAACCGCAACCACTTTAGCGGAATCCACCGCTAGGCCTTACTTAGGAACTATGTGCCCAAGAAATCCAACTTCTTTCCTCCAAAGTGACATTTGGAGAACTTGACCTTCCACTGGTGGCTCTAAGCGTATCCGTCTCCTCCTTGAGATGTATAGCATGTTCTTCCTCGTTCTTTTGAGGAGATCAAAATATCGTCTATGACGACCATGACAAACTTGTTCAAGGACTCCCTAAACACCCTACCCATCCAGTTTACGTAATATGCGGGTGCATTAGTCAAACCAAATAGTATGACTAGCCATTCTAAAACCCATCTAGAGTCCTAAACGCAGTCTTGTCAATTCCATCCTCAGCCATCCTAAGCTGATGGAATCCGGTAGCTAGATCAAAAGAAAACAGATGCTCCTACAAGTTGATCAAACAAATCATTGATCCTTGGTAACGGTTATCTCACGAAATCAACATATAAGCGAAACAAACTGTCCACATCAGTAATGAATACTACTGGAGCACCCTACTCGAAAATGCTTCGTCTCAGGAAGTTCTTCTCAAGCAACTCCTTGACTTGCTTTCTTAACTCTCATCTCGTGAGGTCACGTGCCTAACCGGCCACGAAACTGGCTTGGTATTACCAACCAGATAATGTGGGAATCTATCCCATGTTTAAAGGTAACCCCTTTTACTTCCCCCCAGATATCAGGATATTCTCGGACCACCCTCACAGATTGCAAACTATCGATAGACGAGTTGAGGGATTCAAGATAACATAACATGACGGGACCCATAGGGTTGCTCGAAATTTCTAGGGTATTACCGAGGCGAGTCATGAGCCCCACACCCTATATACAAAAACCCAGAATGGCCCAAAACAGGACAACCATTCCATGCCCAAAACCAACCCATATCCCCTGAAACCGAGAATATAAACATCCCACGAGAATTCTATACTCAAGATAGAAATTTCCAAATCCACTCAGACCACAGACGAACGGGCAGAACCCCCAATTGGATTTGAAACACATACGGGATCATCAACCAAACTAGTACTTAGGTGCAAAACTTTCAACTAGATCGGATGAAATAAAACTATGCGATGTGCCAGAATCAAACAAAATTCGAACAGGGAAAATCAGAAAATGTAAACCAGATTTTCAACAGAAATGCCACCTCTATCCTGAGCTGGAAGCACGGTGTTGAGGGGATGAACTCGCCCTCCAGATAGTCCTGCACACTGAGTCTGACCTTGCCCTTGTTTCCTCGGGCAATCCTTGCTGAGATGTCCAAACTCACCACAATGAAAGCATTCGCCCCGCTTTCTCTTCTCCTTCTTCCTACATTCCCTGGCTATATGTCCAACTTCACCACAGAAGTTACATTTCATATTCTTGCCCCGTTTCCCAGAATTTACTCTCTTGCCTTGAGACTCATTCGCCTTGACCTCTTTCTTGTCATTGTTATCTTCTTCTTGAAGTAGGGCCATATTCACCAAATTCTCGAAAGTCGCCCCCAAGGGTATATGAGACATGGCCAAACCATGTAATGGCTCGTTTAATCCTAGAGCAAAGTGTAGGGCCTTCTTCTGAGCTGTATTAACCAAGTCTAAATCGACACGAGTCAGCTGATTAAACTTATCTATGTATTCCCTAATAGTCATGTCCCCTTGCTTCAGTAATAAGAACCTCAGTCCAAATCTTCCTCTAAAGTCATCCCAAGTCTCGGTTGGCCTAGTAGCGGTGGTGACTACCCACCAACGTGCAGCTTCTTCCTTTAGCAACCATACTGCCAATAAAACCTTCCTGCGGTCACCTATATCAAAGGTGGCCAAAAGATCTTCGGTCTCTTTCAACCAATTCCTTGCCTCTACTAAAGTCTCGGTTCCAAAGAAATTCTTGCAACCCATCATCTTAAAGTTCTTACAAGTTTCCACAAAATCCGCTTGTGGAGGCTGAGGGAGAAGAGGAACATCAGCTACGGAAGGAGGAGTAGGAGGAACAGCGGCCTTGACTGGAAAGACAACACTAGAGACACCCGGGACCGGTGCCGTGACTTCCAAGTACTGACGAAACCAATCGGGTATTGTTACCCCTTCGGGCAAGATGAGATTATCAGACATGCTGGAAACGAAAAGAAAAGAGTTCAAACGAGGGATCAAAGGATAGTGCTAATGGCTTTTTGGGAAATAGCCTTTTTTAAAATAAACTAGACTTTTCTTTGGAAAATACTTAATACTTGGTTTTGAAAATAGTTTTTCAAAGAGTTTTAAAAACCTTTTTATCCCTTCTCGTAAACCATATGCTCTGATACCAAATGTAACACCCCACCTCCGCCAGGGTGGCTCTTGCAAGCAACTCCGACTTTGGTGGGGCGTTTTTAAAACAAGGTAAACATGCATAATGATATAGCAAGGCAGAACATGACATATATATATGTAAATAAACAGAGTAAGTAGATAAAACAGCGGAAGATTTTTAAACCATTTCAAAACGCAAGTCTGGTACATCAAAATATCAATTTCCCAAAATTACAAGTCTACATAAATACATCATCTGATAAACTGAAATACATGAGTACTATCCCCAAATAAGAGTGATAAACCATAGCGGTTCAAGTCCAAGGCATACTTGAGCTATCCAAGGAAGCAGCTAAAATCCAAGCTAGGCTCTAGTATTCCCTCCCTGAGAACCTGGGGGGGGGGGAAACGGAAGAAAAGAGGCGAAAGAAAACAGGTCAGTCAAAAAGACTGAGTAAGCCCTGCTACGATCAGTCTATAAACTAATAAAGTTAACATCATGATGGAAACTGAGATGATCATAGATAACAACATACTGGCATGATAAATCAACTACAAGATAGATAGAGGTGTCATCGCATAAAACAAGGTTAAGTTTTGCACCACGGTGTACTAGCAAACCAACATAACAGGTATTGATCCCTTGGCCCAAGCTCTAACCCAATAACATGAAGTGACCTTAATATAAGGTCCAGCCCAACGGTCTAGTCGATCGGCTCCCTATAAACCTAACACGTCAAGTGTTGGTGTCCATATGGCCCACATATGGTTGTAGTTAGTCTGTGCTGGGTCCCCCTTTGGGTGTATCAAGCCCTCGGGTGTCAACCCCGGACACTTAAGCAATAATGCACAGCCCTAACCTACTGGTACCCGTGCCTCGAGTTTGTCCAACACCGGACTACGTGCACGTCTGTAGCCCGCCTGAACCCACACCGCTGTACCACTCAGCCATCGTCCTTTTGGTCGCTTACATCCGTCCAGTAATCGTGCCCCGCCCTAGCCTAGTCCTCTAGGGTTGTGATGATACCGAACTGGGATTACTGCCGGAACAGACCCGCTGCTAGGGTTTTCTAAGAGGGTTAAGTGTGATTTAACCCTTCACTAATCATGGATTAAATTGGTTAAGTGTAACTTAACCCCATTCTAATCCCTCGAACTCCCAAATTGGTTAAGTATTAGTGGACCCTGACTTAACCCTAATCATGAGGCATTAATTAATTTAATGCACCTTAACCTCTCACATTAGACCTTGTTGTGGTTACTAGTTAGGCCGGGCGGGTCCGGGTAGGTTTACACCACAACTCAGGCTAACCTCGGGTTTTGGGCACCACATGACCAACTTCTCACATTGGGTCCTATTGTTTGTAGCCACTAGTTAAGCCGGTCGGTTCCGGGTAGGATTACGCTACAAACTCAACCCAACCTCGAGTTGGCCACACTTATGTTTTCTAAGTGTCATGTCCACTTTATTTTCAAACTATCATTACAAGTTTAACAAATACTTGGGTAGACCTAACTTAATAGGTAAATTCCCAAGGGGTAGACCTAACTTAATAGGTAAATTCCCAATCTTATATTTTCATGTATTTTAAGTTTACCCAAACCCCCAACGTCATTTTATCGCTTACATATTCGTAATAACGCATAAAGGATAGGAAGAGGGAACTTGGCACAACATACATGATGAACTTGCTTATCACAACAAACATGCATAACATGTTAGACTTGCATAACTTAGCATAGTGAACTTGCATATTACCATAAACATGCATAACATGTTAAACTTGCATAACTTAGCATAGTGAACTTGCATAAACATGCATAACTTGTCAAACATGCACAACTTGTCATTTTAAACTTGCATAACTTGTCAAACATGCACAACTTGTCATTTTAAACTTGCATAACGTGTCAAACATGCACAACTTGTCATTTTGAACTTGCATAAGCATGCATAACTTGTCAAACATGCACAATATGGCAAAATGAACTTGCATAAACATACATAACTCATTTAACTTGCAAATCATGGCATAGTGGACTTGCATAAACATGCATAACTCATTTAACTTGCAAATCATGGCTTAGTAAACTTGCATAAACATGCATAACTCATTTAACTTGCAAATCATGGCTTAGTAAACTTGCATAAACATGCATAACTCATTTAACTTGCAAATCATGGCTTAGTAAACTTGCATAAACATGCATAACTCATTTAACTTGCAAATCATGGCTTAGCAAACTTGCATAAACATGCATAACTCAATAAACTTGCAAATCATGGCTTAGCAAGCTTGCATAAACATGCATAACTCAATAAACATACATAAATCCCAACTTGCATCACATATTAACTTTAGAGTTTCTAAAATGAAGGTAAGAGGGCTTATAAATATTATGAAGACACAAATCTACTAATAAAGATTGAGAAGCCCCTTATGCTAGCATAAAACCCAAAACAAAGCTCCAATAAGAAACAAAACCCCAAAAACTCTAGCTTAGCAAATGAAACTTGCAACTTGATGATGTATGCAAGTTAATGATCATTCATACAACTTAGAAATGCTTGTATGAACATCAAAATCTTTATAGGAATGATTCATGAAGAGGGTGGAGGCCATGAGAGTTTGGATTTTGGCATAGTTTTGTTGCTAGAATGAATAATAGGGTTTTAGGGTAGGATTAGAGGCTTATTTATAGAAGATTAGAGTGTTTTTAGCCCTAGGATTAACCCTAGATGAGTTTTGGCCCGTCAGATTTCGGAATCCTCTAGAAGCAAGCCACAAGACCCAGCCCAAATCAAAATGGTGCGCCAGGCAACATTGCCTGGCTACCCCCTGTCGACAGGGCTGTCGATAGGGCAGTCGACATGCCAAGACCCCTGTCGACAGGCCTGTCGACATGGGGTCCTGGGCGGGAATTTTTCCCGCCTGCCCAGTTGCCCTAATTTCTGTTTTTAATTTGAAGTTTAAATCTGTTTTTACTTAGGAATTTTCTGCAAACTTCAATGGGCCTTAACTGGGTCATACGGACTTCGATTTTCGAAAACTCGGACTCTATTTCGCGTATTTTTCCGAGACGAACGCAATGGCATAGCCCGTTTCCCTTGATTCAGATTTTTAAATTAAATTCTTCCTCGATTTCCATTATTACCGGTTGTTGAAAATACGGGTTGTTACAATTCATCCATCAAAGATGACCTCTGGGAGCTTATTTATAGTAGTCTTAGGCACCTTCCGCTGTTGGGCTATTCGGCCTATGGGGGCCTTTGCCGGTCGTATCCTCCTTGGTTTCGGGTGTTTAGCTTCTGGCCGTTTTTGGAGTATCAGTTATGGCCTTCGGATGGTATTTGAGATTTTGGTAACAACTCATGAATGTAGGCTCTCAGACGTAAGTTTTCGGATGCAAGCCCTCGGCTTTACCGTGAATACTTAGAGGGGCCTACCCTCATGATGTACGTTGATAACTGCCGGTTCGAAGCCGTTGCAGGTTTCGGTACTAGGTAAATCAGCACGAGTAGGCGGTATCTCTGCTTGGGCCTCGATTAGCCTTTTGGCGGAGCTTTTGTGGTAGTCTGGATCCCCAGAGGGTGGCGTCCGGTATCATTTCTATTATTTGGGAATGCGGCCTTCCGGCATTTGTATGATAGATGCTCCAGAAATTGGTTCTGGACGATTCTTGCGCTCTTTGGGTTTAGCACTTCCGATGCCCCCGCCTTCGGGTGCATCAATATTTAGGCAAATCATTTCTGATAACCCTTCCAGATCTTGAGGATGGTAGCTTGTACTTCCTTTTTTCGAATTCCTGTCTTAGGGAGGCCTCCCACTACGAAGTCTTTTGTTGGAGAGGTCCTGTCGGAAGGACTTTGTCGATCGTGCCTTGCAAGCATTTTATAAACTTTGAGTTCCTCCCCTTAGGAAGGTGTCAGTTTATGTTGCTTCCCAACTATCTCCTCCAGCCTTCAATCCGACCTATTGCTTAACTTCCTGCTTTTGGGGTACTTTCCTACGCCTGTACTCATCCGACACCCCTTCATTGCCGACTAGCCTTAGAGATAAATCAATGATAACATTTGCCCCCTCCCTCCCCCCCACCCCCCAGTGAACGGGTGTTTTCGACTTTTCAAGTCAATCTTTTTTATTTCTGAAGTGTCACTTCAAGGTCTTTTGATCTCCTTCGATCTAGGGTGTTGCTTGGCCTTTATCTGTACGACCTAGATTAATCTTGAAATTCGAACATAAACTCTTCTTTGCCCTCGCTCCCGTCTTTTACCTACAAATTAAATCATTGAACCAGATTACTGCTTTCCTAAAATGACGCTCGAATTCTTCCTCTTTTGAAGGTTCAAGCTCGATTATTGGTGATTATTTTTACTTTCCATATGAATCACAATCCTAATTACGTGTTCAAACTGACATGACAGTTGGTTATGATTTTGTTGTTCGTAGAATAGGCTCAGATGTTACCCTAACTGTTGTTGCCGAAAATGATTCTAATGTCATTAGGGTTGATTTTCCTTCATTAATGGTGTTGGTTTACTTAGGTTTCGAGAGCGATTAAATTTGGCTTAGCCATATGTTAGCTAAGGTATAAAAGATATAATTCTCCTCATATCCTCTACTTGAGTCCGATTTAGGTTTCTACCTATCTGACCTTTGTTAATCGAGGCGTAATGGCACCCCATAATGTTTAATAATGCTAGTAGTATGTGCATTTGTGTAGGAGATATGCTTACTAATCGAATTGTTATGGAACTATGTTACCTGGTAGAATCATGTCTCACAAAGCCCTGCTAAGGATTCCAAGGGCTCCCGTCCCAAGAAGGCATTCGCTCCTAAGCCATCCCTAATTGTATCTCAACAATCTGTGGACGCCATATGAGATAGCTTTGGCATAGTGGGTACGGAAGGCATGATAGCTTCTACTCCAAATTTCCTCAAGAATCCCCTAGAAGGGTTCTTTGCATATTCGGCTATCCATATCTGGCATGGAGGATTTCTTCCTTTCCCACCTTTTCTACACAAGCTTTTGGTTGATTTGAAAGTGGCTCCTATTCAGCTCTCGTCAAACACATACACGATCTTTTTGTTCTTAGAGACTTTGGAGCTTACTTTGGGTCAAGGTTCTTTGAGTCCCAAGCTTATCCGTCACATGATCCGGTTCTCCAAGACTTCAGAATCGCCGATCTAGAGGGATAACAACGTAAAGAGCTGATTACTGATGGCATTAGTAAAACTAGGTTGTGGGAGGACCAATACTTCCTTGTTCAATGTCCACCTGGCATATTAGGACAATTTAGTGACGATGGTAGGTCTCTTGCTTTTAGAAAGTAACTATCTTCTACTTGTGATGATTTTTTTTTAAACTTCTCCCTATTGCAAAACCCCCCTCCAAAGATGTGATCTTAACTCCAGAGGAGGCTTTAGTAGTTGATGTTATTTTCAACGCACTAGTGGATCACATTTGCAGGTCATTCCTTCTGACCATCGATAACCTTTGCGAGTATGGTTTGCTTCCTTTTGGACAAAAGGTACTGGGACAACCTCCTATCCAACTTTCTGGCCCTAAGGGATCGTTCTAGGGTTCCGACTCATTTGGTGCAAGCTCTCCTATCCATCCAGGTGTATTAGATGGGATTCTTTCATTTGTTTCAGCAATATTTTACATTTTTTCTCTTATTTTCCGGTTGTTGCATTTTCTAGTTAATCTTTTTCTTTGTTTAGGACCTTCAGCTTCTCAGGATGCAACTGTTATTGGTTCTTATAGCCGGGCCAATGTCCAAGCCATGAAGAGGCTTGCTCAACCCGTCTTTGACCCCCTATCGGAGAAGCCCAAGCGTGAATTCAGTTAGCTTTTCAAAAGATAATTTCGCTACTCCGAGAACAAGGTGGACTTTTGATCCTTTTGCCATTACTGTTGATCAGGTGGTGGATATTGAGGCTTCCCCCGAAGTCTCCCCGAAAGGTAAATCCGCGAATGACCCTGCACCTTTCGATGTTGTTAGTGAAGTAGATGAGGGAAGGCTCGATTTTCAGCACCATCTTCCTCCCAGCCTGTTTCTCATTCCGTACCACCTTCGTCGGCCTTGGATTTTGACAAGCTTGTGGAACTGGCTCTTTTTTCCCCTGAAGTGGGGGATATTGCCTCAACTTCTTCCACCTTGAACTCGGTAGATTTCTATAGGCAACAAATCAGGGATTTCCTCTTGGTATTTGTTTGCAAACGACGTTTCTATGGAATTAGAAAACCATTGATGAAATATCGTAATAATTACTGCAAGCGCACGACGTACAATCGTAGCACGTCGCGAATAAAGGTCGATCCACAGGGAAATTTTTTTTCTAGTCTTACTCAATCAAATTAAGCTGATAGCAAGTGAAATTGTTAATTACAAACTAAAAGAAAACTAATGATGTTAAAATGAATACAAATATGAGACCAAGAGACAATTTAAGAGTAGATTCACTATCAACATCAATCTAATTAATATAAAAAATGGCTCTAACTCTCTTTAAAAACTAGCACATTAAGTGTTGTATTAATACAAGCATGATTTATGTGTAGAAAATTCAAGCTACATAAATCATCAAATTTGAATAAAACTTAAAGCACTAATTATCACATAGAAAATAATAGTTCAAATAAAAATGAAATATTATGAGTATGTTCTGTATGTTAGTATTCACTAACTACATAGAACATCAAGGATGCTTTCACTTTTAATGTCACTACTTTTTCTAAAATGAATTAGATTGTAATAAAGTATGATTCTATTAATGATAAGAGTAACACATTTGGGAATAATCAACCAAAATGTGCTATCAATTTTCACCATATAAAATCTTTACTGTATCTATATCCAATTTTAGATTAAGCTCAAATAAGAGAGTTAGAAACATGAAATTCTTATGTTAATTATTCATGAATCATGAGAGCTTCACTACCCCTAAATTGAAGGGGTTTAACTACTCATAATGATTCAATGATAAAAAAGGAGATTTCATCATAAAAGACAACAAAAGAAAAGAGAACTATATTAAAATTACATTAAAAAAATTACATAAAAGAAATGGCTAAGAAGCCATGGAAGAGAAATAGAGTTTTTGATTTCAGCCACTCTAAACTAAATAAAATCCAAATTTTTTTTACATCAACATACAAGGGTTATTTATCATGTGAAAAACCCTAATTCACTTTTAGCGTGCTACCAAGAATGCTTCCTTTTGTCTTTAGCAATAACAATTCATGATGCCCTTTTTGTCTCCACTAAAGAAGGAAGGAGAGTGGGTGGGGTCCTCCACTAATCTTCTATTTGAATTGATTCCTTTTCCATTGATTGATTTCCTTTTTTGTGGCAAGGCATTGATTTCCTCTTTTTTTCCTTTGTATGCATATATATCTTTATAAAGTCCTCTTCTACATGCATCAAATCTATACAAAAACAATGAAAAATGTCCATGTAAAAATTCTCAAAATAATTTAAGCACAAAAATGACCATTTCCCCCCTCCCATATGATGATGAATGCATGATGTTTTAAAATCAATTGAATTACAGTTTAAACATGATAAAATACCCATATATAACATTTATTTGCACTAAACAAGAATAAATATGTAAATATAAATATGCATTTTTACGTGCACATCAAATACCCCCACACTTATCTTTTTATTCGTCCTCGAATAAAGTAAAAATTAAGCTAAATCCGTTTTCGTAGGGAGCACGATTGCACTGAGCGTATGCAACAAGCCTTTAAAACCTCTAGGTGTCCCCAGTAGGACGAGTGTTGTCTCATGAGGGTTTTCAGCGGATAATACCCACAAAATCCAAAAGTTGAATGCAAAAATTATTTACAAAATGCAAGATTAGAAAATATTTACAAGACGAATGCAAGCTTTTAAATGAATATTTACAAATGGATAATTTACTTTTAAATATTACACGAATGAGTTAACACAAATTTGGGTCATCACTATGAAATTTGAGTCCGTTACTAATCAAAACTTCAAACAAAAGTCATGTTATCGTCATAAACTCCTCCAGCTTGGCCAGTTGTTTTGGTAGAAACATAGTGCAAATATGAAATGGATTCTATAATCGATATCAACAATCGTAAAATGGCATCTCAACTTCCTTTTTGTTAACAAGTTAGGTCGAATAAGTGAAGAGTGTGCTTGGATTTCAAGTGCTTACTATCTCTTTATTACTAAATATTTACATTACAAACACCTGACCGAAAAGACCAAGGTATACCACCCGTGAGAGTTTGGGACAGAGCTTGGCTGACTTTGTCAACAAGAAGTCGGTAATCCTTAGGTGTTCAACTCATAAAATGAGACCAAGATATACCGATGCTGACATTGTCAACAAGGTGTCGGAAAGAGCTTGGCGGGTTTGCACACCAACGCGAGATCTACTAGCAATGTTGGATACCCTTAGATTACTAATATATACATACATTCTTTTTTTCTTTTCTTTTTCTTCTTCTCTTTTTTTATATAAGAGAGAGATTTAAGCGAGAATATCTTAGCACTACTTCACTTAAAATATCTAAAATGTTATCGCAAGTAGTTTAAATCAACCATTCATTTAATCGGATTACAATTTAGAAAACATTTCATACTCATCACCTACGAATTTTCCAACATACCAGTTACACCAAATTTGCTTATAATTCAAACTTTCCTTTCAAAGAGAAGTAAATCTCCACATTTTAATTGAACAACCAAAATTGTATGCTAACTCCATCATGTCTTATATAAAAGTAAATAGAAATGTGAATTTTTTTTTATTTTTTTTTAATGGAAAAAAATTCTATGCAAAACTAAAATAAATATGAAACTCCCCTACACTTGATTTGGATGTATCCCCACAGTCAATGCATGACACAATGAGTGAACAGAGGAGAATTATTTACATATTTACAAAGGAGGGTTAATGTGACTTACCAAATGTGCGTGCAGAAAATATCCAATCATCGAATAGATAAACCGATCCACAATGGACCAATGGATTAGCCTCATAAGGATTATGAGACACAGATTAAGTACATAAAACCAAACCATAAAAAAATATATTACTTTTCAGATTTGGAAAAACAAATTTTCAAAATTTTGAGTTGCTAATTTTAAAATTTTGAGCTTATAATTGATCCTAAAATCAAATTGAATTTCTGTAGCAACTAAAGACAGGTCATCGAGCGGGGGTTCAATAAAAGTTTCAAAAACAAATTTTGATTTGTTCAGATGATGTATAAATTGAGCATCATTCTCACCCCCACACTTGTTTTGAGAAATATTGTTCAGTTTCGCTTTGATATTTGAAATTTTGTTGACTAAAGGTTCGTACGTAAACCTAAAGTTAAAACCAAACAAATGAAGTTCAGTAAATTTCGAAATCGTGTTTTCTCAAAAACAATGTTATTCCAAAAGGAGTTCATATACTGTAGAAATTTATTATTGAAAAACAAATGATCATAGTGAGGTTTAGTTGAAACGATTAAGTCGCAAGGAGTTTCAACAGTTTTTGAAAAAATTTCATTGTGTTCAAGATCACATTCAGTAGTTTTGTTATTTTCAACCTCAAAAGTTTCAAAGTTTTCAATTTTTTCACGTTCAGTTTCAGACCCGACAACATTATCGTCAATCAGTTTAAGAAGTTTTCGCTTATCGAAGTCGTCTTCACTTAAACAATTGTTAACAACTTCATCATTTTTGTCAGGTTGACAATCTAAAGTTGCTAAATTTTCATAATCTAAGAGAGGAGGATCAAATTAAAGATTAGCGTCTTTGTTTTCAAGAGAAATTAAATTCAAATTAAGCACAGAGCTTTCAACATCTTCATTAAGATTTTCATCAACTTCAAAAGTTGTTAGTTGAAGATCGTCGATTGTGGTGAAAGGTGAATAATCATTCGTCTCATCACATGTTGAAATTTGATTATTTTGTTTTGCACGAAAATTCAAGTAGTCTTGAAACAATAAATTCGTGTGATTATCGTGAATTTCATTCATTTGCTCAATAAATCAAATTTATAATTATTTACACGAGAATTTTCAATTTGAAATTGCTGAGAACAAAAATTTTCAGTTGCACCATAATTGAAATTATTTCCATTGCCAAAATCATGTGTAAAGTGATTCACATTTCCATTTTGAATTTGAAATCCATTTTGGATATCAGAATTGATTTGGCTGGGGTTATAATCAATTTTTTTTGAATTTGGAAGTGAATTCGAATTTTGATTATTTTGAAAACTTTGACTTGAATTGTTGCACATTACTTCGATTAAACTTTGCCTTGATTCATTAAATTTTTGACTTTCTTCAAGTAGAGATTGAATACTTATTTCAAGACTTGAGGGTTGATCATCAATTTGAAAATTTGGTGGTGTAAAATCCAAATTATTCGTACAATAGTTGTTATTGAAATATCCATATGAATTTGGTGTAAAATTATATGGATTATATTGATTTTCACAATTATCGTAAAATTCATGAGGAAAAGGAAATTGGGACATTTTTAAGAAGCTCTTAAAAAAATGTTAGAATAAACAACTTCAGATTATATGAATACAAGTCTACGCCAGGTTCGGATAGGGGCTATCAGTGTGCCATGCATCACCGTAGAAACACGACTGAAGGTTTAAGATCCTGTTTGAGTTCTAGACTTTACCATTCATTAGACACCTCAGAGAGTATCAATCCTAATTGTTAATTTAACGAAAATTTTGTCCTATGAGCTTTTGGGGAATTATCGATTTGATTTCAAAAATAATTTATTCCACGTTTGTTTTAAAATTTCCAACCACACATCAACAAGAAAAATAATCATCACAGACAGTCACAGAATAATAAACTGCAGAAATAAATTTTTTACAAGCAAGCCGCAGCCCCTGCAGAAGATTTTTTACAAGCAATGTCTATTTTTTTATATCTTTTTTTGCAGCCTCAGTCCCTATAGAGTTTAGAAAATTCTCACCTAGATCGGCAGTCCGTTCAGTGCAACTGAGTAGCTCTAGCGCATTCACACCCACTTGGTGTGCAACCGCTCTAACCAAAATCTGTTTATAAATCGCTTGACTTATGAATTCTCTATCGATTTCCAAACTTTTTTATCCTTTTTTTAAGAGAGAATTAGAATAAAAACAAAATGAAACTAAAAATAAATTAATGAAAAACAAAATGAAAACAACTTAACTAATCCTAATTTAACAAAGGAAAGAAAGAAAGCGATTTTTTTTAATGATAACGAAAAGAAAGACAAATGGATTTTTTTTAACAAAAGAAACAAACAAACTAAAAAAATCAGAAATAAAAAAAACTAAAAATAAAAACTACCCTAGACTTACCCAGTCAAACAAGAAATAGAATTTCACAAAGGAAAACAAAATCAATCACAAACCCACTTAAAACTAGAAGGAACAAACCATGCACCCACTAAGCTTAAAACAAGCGGCCCCCTCTTAACTATTATGTACAGTCAAAGGATCAAAACGCAGCTGTTACAAGCTTTCACTGATTTCACGGGACTTTCAGAAAACAAAAACAAAAATTTCCATCGTTCCTCAAATCGGGTTGCATACAGTGAATTGAATGCGATTTCGGTGTTTCGGTCTTTGAACTAGGTTGCAATTTGTGAGAAGTGGTTTAGGGTTTTGATTTTGGGGATAGGCAAAATGGTTTTGGGTTCGGGTTGAAGGTGATTTGGTGGATTGATGGTTCGAAGGTCACGGAGGGGTTGCAGATTGTGATGGGTTGACAGATGACACTATCGAACAGCATGAAAAAGGGTTGGGAGCGGATGGTTGATTGGTGATTGAGTTATAGTATGGAGCAATTATAGGCGTTTGTGAAGGGGATGAAAGGCTTGGTTCTATGATTTCGAATGGAGAGTTTTCTTCGAATATGAGTGCGTGGTTTTATGGAAGTGGTTTTTTTTTTGGAATCAGAATTCGAACAGGGTTGCGAATTGGAGAAGTTGGGGTTCGTGAAGCTCAGGGGTTTACGGTGCTGAGGGTAATAGTTCGTGTTTGGTCAATGGAAGGTAGAAGTTGAAAAGGAGTTATGAAGGGAGGTTATGCTGTTGTGAAGGAGACTTTGGTTAGTGAAGAGCGGAAGGTAAAGGAAAGTTTGTGTATGGAAATTAGGTAAAGAAGTTAATTGTTTTGTGTGAAGTCTGGTCGCTTACAGTTGAAGAGGAGGGTTTGTATGAAGTGGTAATGGCAGATGGATTTGGAGAATTGGTTGTGAATGAGTTGTGTGGAATTTTTGTTTAATAAAGTTATTGAACAGTGGAGCTGTGTTTCAGAGATGGTTTTGGGGTTTGCGGCAGTTCCGATCTTGAGGTTCAGTTTGGTGAATGAACTGATGGTTGTGTATAATTTGGGTTGATGGCCTTCTTTGGCAGTGGTAGGAGATGGGTGTGTATGGTGATTGTGGGTGAATGAGGACGGCAGTTTTGTCTAAAAGGAGTGCTTATATTGAAATGGTGGGATGCGGTTGTGGGACATGAAGAGTTCAGGGAGTAGCTAGCAACAGTATGGGCTATGGAATGTGATTGGTTTGAGTTATTCGAGAAGGTTGAGACTTTGAATCGTGTTCTTCAATTTCGATGCGGGTTTGGAACCAACTTTTATGTCTTGGATATGGGTTTGAAGATGATGGTGGTTTTTGAATGCAGTTATGCTTGTTGAAGTTCTGCATATGGAGGGTGGTTTGATGGTACATGTTAAAGGTACTTGTGAACTATGATGTATGGAATTGTGGAAACAACGTGGTTGGCAGGGGTTATAAACTTGGTGCGTGGAGATGATTATTTGGGGTAGAGGATTTTTCCCTTGTGATCAGTGCGTGTATGGTAGCAAACTGGATTTTTGTTTGTACGGTTTGATTTGGAAAGGAAGTATATAGGAGTTTAGAGTTGTGGAGATTTGAGAAATTGTTTGAAGAAGATAGTATTTGATTAGATCTGAATTGGAGGAAAACTGATTTGATTTTTGGAGAAGGTGATTGTCTGGTGAGAGGATGGAGAAATGTAGGGGATTATGTAACAGTATCAGGAAATATAAGGCACAGAAGGAAAGAAAATTATAGAGGGAGCACAAGAAAAATGAAAGCAATAAATTGGTGTTTTTTTTTCTTATTTATAAGAATTGTAAAAAAGGAGAGAAATAAATGAGACAGAGATAAAGGGAAAGAAATAAAGCAAATTGAAAACACAAAAAATGGGAAAAAGACTAAACAAAAGGCACATGTTTATTTTTTTTCAAATAACTAGAAGATAAATGACTGGATTTTTTTAATAGAGAGAGATGCAAGAGACAGATACCAAAAAAATTATTCACAAATGCAATTACAAACACACAGAGAAAACGAACAACACAAAATTTAACACAACCAAAAATAAACAAATGAAAGCAGCACCATGCATAAAATGATCAAACAAATAAGATTTTTTTTTCTTTTGTTTTTTTAGTAGAACACAAATAAGAAAATAAATTCGAAGAATAAAATTAAAACTAATTTCTCCCCCCAGCAACGGCTCCAAAAACATGTTTGCAAATGGCGTTTCTATGGAATTAGAAAACCGTTGACAAAATATCGTAATAATAATCGCAAACGCACGGTGTACAATTGTAGTACGTGGCGAATACAGGTCGATCCACGGAGAAAGAATTTATTCTAATCTTACTCAATCAAATTAAGCCGAAAGCGAGTGAAATTGTTAACTATAAACTAAAAGAAAACTAATGATGTTAAAATGAATACAAATATGAGACTAAGTGACAATTTAGGAGCAGATTCACTATCAACATCAATCTAATTAACATAAAAAATGGCTCTAACTCTCTTTAATAACTGGCACATTAAGTGTTGTATTCATACAAGCATGACTTATATGTAGAAAATTCAAGCCACATAAGTCATCAAATTTCAATACAAACTTAAAGTCCTAATTATCACATAGAAAATAATAGTTCTGATAAAAATTAAATATTATGAGTATGTTATGTATGTTAATATTCACTAACTACATAGAACATCAAGGATGCTTTCACTTTTAATGTCACAACTTTTTCTAAAATGAATTAGATTGTGATAAAGTATGATTCTTTTAACGATATGAGTATAACACATTTGGGAATAATCAACCAACATGTGCTATCAATTTTCACCATATAAAATCTTTACTTTATCTATATCCAATTTTAGATTAAGCTCAAATAAGAGAGTTAGAAACATGAAATTCTTATGTTAGTTATTCATGAATCATGAGAGCTTCACTAACTCTAAATTGAAGGGGTTTAACTACTCATAATGGATTTATTGATAACATAAAGAGATTTCATTATAAAAGACAACAAAAGAAAAGAGCACTATATTAAAATTACACTAAAAAATTACATAAAAGAAATGGCTAAGAAGCCATGGACGAGAAATAGAATTTCTGATTTCAGCCACTCTAAACTAAATAAAATCCAAAAAAAAGTTTTACATCAACATACAGGGGTTATTTATACATGTGAAAAACCCTAATTCACTTTTAGCGTGCTACCAAGAATGCCCTTCATTAGGCTTCCTTTTTGTCTTTAGCAATAACGATTCATGAAGCCATTTTTGTCTCCACTAAAGAAGGAGGGAGAGTGGGTGGGGTCCTCCACTAATCTTCTATTTGAATTAATTCCTTTTCCATTTATTGATTTCCTTTTTTTTTGTAGCAAGGCACTGATTTCCTCTTTTTTCCTTTGTATGCATATATTTCTTTATGAAGTCCTCTTCTACATGCATCAAATCTATACAAAAACAAAGAAAAATGTCCAAGTAAAAATTCTCAGAATAATTTAAGCACAAAAATGACCATTTCCCCTTATATGATGACGAATGCACGATGTTTTAAAATCAATTGAATTACAGTTTAAACATGATAAAATACCCACATATGACATTTATTTGCACTAAACAAGAATAAATATGTGAATATAAATGTGCATTTTTTTACGTGCACATCAGTACTATACACACATACACCCCTCTCTCTCTTTTCCTTCTTTTTATTTTACCTTTAACATGTTCCTCCTCTTTAGATGATGAAAACTTGGTATGTCTCCCAGGGACTAGCTTCCACTTCAGCGACTAAAGCCAATCCTTTAAGGGAAGGGAGTAAAGTGTTGTTGGATAAAGTGAATGCTTTGCAGTGGGAGAAGACGGAGGGAGATAATGAATGTGATGAGTTGGCGGCCTCATTAGAGGAGATAAGGAAGGCTAACGAGGAGTTGGTGAAGCAGGTCGAGGACCTTAAGGCATAGAAGGCGGAACTGGAGATCGACTATGCTGCCGAGATGGATAAGATGAATACCCAGCTTTCTACTGTGAAGAGGATTATTTACGAGGCCGATGATAGAATTTCAGAAGTTTTGAAAATCCGACTCAACAATATTGCCATGGAGTATTATGAAAATTCCCACATCCTTGCCTTTTCAAATAGTTATGAAAAACTTTCGGAATTTAACTTTAATTCAATTGATCCCTGTATTCGAGACAGAGTCCTAGAGAAGATCGAGCAGGTGAGACGTGAGCATAAGGTCCCCCTATCGAACAGGATAGATCTTGCGTCACTATTGTTTATTGATGAATTTGCTGAATATTATGAGGAAGAAGGAGAGGAGGACAACACAACAGGCAGAGAGGTAGAACGTCATGTGGATCAGCTAGAAGGCTCCAGAAAAGGCACTAGAAAATCTACTTCTGCACTACCGGAGTTGTCCTCGGAGGACAAAGGTTTTTTAGATTCTGGGAAGAAGAGGGATCCCGGTCGGACCGATGTTGATGTCGTATAGGTATGGCTTTCGCTCTCAAGGTGTGTTCCTTTCCCTTGAATTTCATTAATAATTAGGCTTCTCATAATAAAGCAATTCTCCGCTTCTCTGAAGACATGAGTTGCAGTTATGTTTTTAGATCTCATGCTTAGAAATTTAGGGAAAAAGCTCAAGAAGCCTGGCATAGCGCAAGCAATTTTAATACGGGACTTTGAATGTTATTGTATTAGGCATACGTTTTCTTTGGTTCTGCGAATTGTGTTGATTTTGACATTTGGTGGTTTATGGTATTGTGGTGAAATGCTAGTGTGGAGGTGGCATCTAAGGTGCATGTGACTTGATAAAAGTTATGTGATTGTTTTTCTTTCCTTGGGATGTGTGATGTAATTAGCATATACTTGATCTTGGTAATTTATACATTACGATATTTTTGTCTTGCATGTGGTTAGGCAGACTCATTCTAGACCCCCCCCTTCACAACTTGGGGAGGAAAGTCCAAACGTCGTTGGTTGTCAAGGTATCTTTGATGATGCTCCCCTGTCGGGTTATAAAAGGATGTATCACCTCCATAAGGTGACAATCACAAACTTCAAGGAACAAGTGTCCTATTTGGAAAAGCAATTGAAAGAAAAAGACAAATCTATTCACAATTTACAACGTAAGTTAGCAACAAGATCCTCCGAGAGCTCATATGCGGTGGTTGGTTGATTATACCAACAAATCGATAAGTTAGAGGACGAGTTAAAGAAAGCTAAAGAGGACTACGCTTCTTTGGAATTTGCTTTACGAAACCCTGATTCAGACTGAGAGATTTTTATTGTATGTTTGGGATATGGAAATTTTATTTCTTAAAACAATGACGTTGTCTGTGTAATGGTTTGCATCACGACCTCCGGTGGAACTATCAGTATGTCACGTGTTTTTTATGATGTATCGCTTTTGTCATCAATATTATTGTGTCCGAAGGGTGTTGAAATGAGTGGAAATCTACTTGTGCTAAGTGCCGGTAAAAAAATTCTTTATGAAACAATTATCCTTGAAACATTCCTAACGAAAGATCGCTTGGAACAAATAAATGGATAGTCGTCATAGGGCACTATTAGAAACGTTTGTAATCTTCTTTCCAATTGTTCCTTAAACCGGTGCTATGATATGACGTCGTTTTCAGAATTACATAAAGACTGATATGTTGAAAAGAAAATCAACTAATGGACGTATAAGTTAAAGACGCTTCCCTTAGAGGTTTACAAGCCCACCACAGGGGAAATCGATTCCTTTTTGTTTGGATCAAGAATTGGGTTCTTCTTAGGTCTGGTGTAATCTTGGTGACCCCACATCCAACGGTGATTTCCTTCAGGATTGTCCCGGGATTTGGTATCGGTATGTAAGACTGCTGGTTTTCTTTAGGACTTTGTTGAGAAATCGATTCAACCCAGATTCGGGCATGGGTATATAGAGGACCAGAACCCCTTCCGATATTTGTGAAGAGCTGAATGGACCCAGATTTGGGTATTAATAAGTAGGTGATTGGAACCCCTTCCGGTATTCTATGAAGAGCAGAATGGGCCTAGATTTTGGCATTAATATGTAGATGATCGGAACCCCTTCTGGTATTTTGTAAAGAGCCGAATGGGCCCAGATTTGGGCATTAATATGTAGATGACCGGAACCCCTTCCTGTACTTTGTGACAAATGGGCCTAGATTTGGGCACTAATATGTAGATGACCAAAACCCCTTCCGGTGTTTGCTGAAGAGCCGAAACCACCCAGATTCGGGTTTTTGAAGATTGAAGGCCAGAAACTCTTTCGGGATTTGTCATTTTGGTGTCTCTTTTGGATTCGATTTGATGAAGCAGAGGTTGTATGTGCTTCTTGAGCCTCTCCTTGGACTTTTGATGTCAAAGCAGAGGATGTACGTGCTTTGTTGGCCACTCTCTGGGCTTGTGCATCTGGAGTGCTTGGCTAGCTTATCCACAAGCAGAGCCCAAGGACTTACCCGACCTCCCTCTAGGAGGCGCCTTATCCTGACCAATGTAGGCAATGATAAGGTCTTAGAAACTCAGATGGGGCCATTGTAGACAGAGAACTAAGGTTTACTCTTTTAACGCTCTGTATGGACCATCGTAGGTTCCGATAGAGGCTTATATGCCACCCCCTCTGAGGGAGGCCCTGTCCTGACTATCGTAGTTGATTATAGAGGTTTGCGCTCCCTTCTACGGGTAATGCGGAACATAAGAAGAGGTAGGACGTGCTTTTCTACGAGCGGAGGCAGGGCGTACTCTTCTGCGAGCAGAGGCAGAGCATGCTAATTTTGGATGCATCGCCACTACCATCTTTGGTGTGAGACGACAGCTTATGATTTTGATGCTTTAACCCTTCCCCCACTGATTTGGGCATAGAGAAAGATTAACACGTCACCCCCTTTGGGGGGTGCCTTGTCCTGACCAATTTGGCAATTATGAGGGACTTAATCCATTTATAGTCCAACCCGTTTCGGGTTTCCTTGTGACTTCCGGGAAGAGGGCTTTCCATACCCTTGAATCATGTTTGATAATCTTTTTTCCCAAGGATTCTTACCGAATTTACCTCGATCTTTCCATAAATTCCCATAATTGGCCTTGGTTAACGAATCTAACAATGGTTTCCCCGAGGGTTTGTCCATTCATCAAGTGGTAGTGGCCGTAAGGTCCTCCTGTTTTTCTTTCATATTTAGGCTTCTTCTTCGTGGACACCCAATAGTTCAGTTCGTGTTTGGTTTAGAAGTAAACATTCTGCATTGATGTAGTGAGATGGTATTTTTTTGGGTATCCCCGACATATGTTCTCCTCTTTGCTGTTGGGGCCTAACCTTCCTGTGGGTTAGCCTAGTTGCCATGCTCATACTTTCGTTCATTCCTCCCGGAATACACTGAAATTGATACGAAATCATCTTAAACCATTTGCTGGCGAAGTGGTTGAAATCGTCCTATATCTCTCGCTCGAGTGTCATTCCCTAAACTTGCCCGTAGAGAGCGTTCTTTAGGTGAGAGAAAACACCAGTGTCCTCTGATGTAGATCCACTGGGTGGGAGCACTAAGATTTGTATTATGTGGGAAAAGTTGTCATCCTTGGTATCATAAGCATGTAGTTCCATTTTTCTCTTCTTCTTTACCACCCGCAAGGCTTCATCTCTTATCTTTTGCTCCTCCCTTACCCTATGGTTGGAGGTTTTCAAACTATCGCTCGAGATTCTGAAAACTTTTACCTGAATCCTTCACTCATAATTTTGCTTCTTCAAAGCTAGTCCAGTTCAGGACAAAACAACCCAGTTAGATATGTGTCGCTGTTAACCACAAGGTCGGAGCTTCAAGCCCTTCTTCTAGTTCCAAAATGTTAACGATACTTTTTTTCAACACCGGGGATGGGTCAACTGGGCCAGATATGAAGGAAAGATAGGCGTTTTGGCTACATTTGGGTTAAATTGGATCACCTCCCTAAATGTCGAAGTCTGGAGGAGTGGGATCACTGAGGACTGCTAGAACAAATCTAATCTCAAAGAAGGAAATATATCCTCCTCTCTGAGTACATATTGAGACGTGACATGCTTATCTGGAAAATGAGAAGTAAAACTACAACAGTGATAATTGAACATAATGATATAAACTCACAGAGCAATTTTTTATAAGAAGATCCCTTTTTATTAAACTTTCATTTAGAGTACATCAATATAATAGGAGAAACTCTCTGATTTATCTTAATGCTAAGCTTCCTCTTTTTTTTAGAGTATTAGTATAAAGGAAAAGAATTCATCCATCAAAGATGACCCATGGACCTTATTTATAGTAGTCCTCGGATCCTTCCGCTGTTGGGCTATTGAGCCTATCGAGGACTTTGCCGGTTGCATCCTCCTTGGTTTCGAGCGCTTAGCTTCTGGCCATTTTGGGGTATCAATTATGGCATTCTGATGGTATTTGAGCTTTTGGTAACAACTCCAGAATGTAGGCTCTCAGACGTAAGTTTTCGGATGTAGGCCTCCGTTTTATCGTGAATACTTAGAAGGGCCTGCCCTCATGATGTACGTTGATAACTGCCGGTTCGAAGCCGCTGCAGGTTTCGATACTAGCTAAATCAGTACGGGTAGCCTTTATCTCTGCTTGGGTCTCGGTCAGTCTTTTGGCGGATCTTTTGTGATAGCTTGGATCCCCGGAGAGTGGCGTCCGGTATCATTTATATTATTTAGGAATGCAGCCTTTCGGCATTTTATGATAGATGCTCCGGTAGTTGGTTCTGGACGATTCTTGCGCTCTCTAGGTTTAGCACTTCCGATGCCCTAGCCTTCAGGTGCATCGATGTTTAGGCAAATCATTTCTGATAACCCTTCCAGATTTTAGGAGGGTAGCTCGTACCTCCTTCCTTCCGAATTCCTGTCTTAGGGAGGCCTCCCGCTACGAAGTCTTCTGTTGGAGAGGTCCTGTAGGAACGACTTTGTCGATCTCGCCTTGCAAGCATTTTATAAACTTTGAGTTCCCTACTTTGGAAGGTGTCGGTTTGCGTTGATTCCCAACTATCTCCTTTGGCCTTCAGTCCAACCTATCGCTTAGCTTTCTGCTTTCAGGGGACTTTCCTATGCTTGTACTCTTTCGACACCCATTCATTGCCAGCTAGACTTGGGGGCAATTTCGATGTAACACGTACAAGGTTCTATCAATTTTCATCCAGAAAAGAGGTATGTAAAATGTTTCCCTTTAATTAATAATGCTCAAAAATGTTGAAGATTTTTAATGGACTTAACTGATACGAAGCTTCTATCTAGTACTTTTGTGGAGGAAATGTATGATTTATGTTGGATCGAACTATAGTTCCTGTAACATTTATTACATAATGGAAACAGAAATTCGATATTTTTAGCATTTCTACAAAACTATTTTGCTACTTAACTCTCCTATTTTATTTCAGTTGTTTGCTTTATGCAAAAATTGGATCATATTTGTTATGGTCTACATTATAGATATCCAAAACAAGTTTATTTATTGCTAAAAATATCTATTTCTAATAATTCTCATTATAATTATGTTTCTTACACCATTTAATCATATTACTATTTTCTAAACTAAATATCATTTAGAATTAATTATATGCCTGTCCACAAGTGTATTATGTTATAGTAATTTGCTATTTCACATTGAGTTTTGTTAATTGCGAATCATTTTAATTACCGAGTTAACATAAATATTTAAAGTAGCAGAAAAATTGGTTGCTTCAAAAAATTGACTGTAGCATGTTTGTATTCTACATGTATTTCTAATATCATATTATATCATATGTATTAGGAAATATGGCGTATGAAAGCTACATTAATAATCC
Organism: Allium sativum; assembly: GCA_030737875.1. NCBI lineage: Eukaryota > Viridiplantae > Streptophyta > Magnoliopsida > Asparagales > Amaryllidaceae > Allium > Allium sativum. The sequence goes on from CM060911.1 coordinate 187,231,792, forward strand.
TCTAACTCATTTAGTATTAGATAATGTTAAAAAGGTTACTTTTCTGAATTCGAGATGCTCTTTGTTTAAGTAATTTTTTAAAAACATGTCAATACAGAAAATATTTCACTGTTTTCTGCTCGAAACACTATTATTAACGAAACTGCACATGCGCATATACATATATGTCTGTCCTAAACATAGAATAAAACTATCTTGAGTATGTGCTATTGAGATTTGAAAATTAGTAACATTTAATAGTAACATTGTGTAGATTTAAGAATAACTGGTAGTTGATGACACCATTTTTGTATGAATTCATTTTCCTTTAGAAAAGTGGTTATATTTTGTGTTCTTCAAGATTACCTAATTAGATATCAAGAACGTTTACCAATAGCATTTAACAAAAATATAATAAAATAACATGGAATACATAGATTTATGCTTTCAACTTTATAACTTAAGAATATAAAAATATAGTGCAATATAAATTATGTACGAACCCTGTGTGCGTAACATGGGTTCGAAGTCGTATTGAAATAATGACAAAAAAACATACTTCCAGCACCCCTTGTTGCATTAACATAAAAGATTTAAATTTCAAAACATTTCACAAAGAATTTCACTTTAAATTTATTTATGAACTTGATTAATTACCTATTCACATGCCGCTTTTACTCTATTTTCAATTTTTTCACTTAGAAAAGAGATTATGAATGAAATCATTCAACATTCCAATATACTAAGTTCAACAAATTATAAAATTACCACGTTGACTTTGTTGAAATTTGTAGAAAAAAGTTCAAAGTTGATAAGATTTAAGTTCATGAATGTTTGGTCATAAAAAGGTAGCTTTGAAAAGATAATTGAATGAATGCTTGTTGTTTCAAAAAATAAAAAATACAAGGGTCGAATGTATATGCACAAAAAGAGTATTTTATAAAACACATAAAGACATAGCTTTAAGGACATGCTCTCAACTTTTTCGCGAGAAGAAGAAACATTTCCCCTAAATATAGCAGAAGGACAAAATTTTGATAAGGACACATTGATTCAAACAATCGATAAATTAGCAATGCATGTGAGCTCGAGTCTTGACGAAGATTGCTTGCAAAGGTTTTAGTAAGGTGCATGGATCTTGGCTACTGTGTTGGCTGCAGTGACAACATGGGTTGATGCGATGATGGTCAACTATTGTTTTGGACAAGCAAGAATTTGAAGTGCTTCATATACATAAGGGCGTCGAGTAAGAACGAGGAAGGGGTGCCTATGTTGACAATAATGATTTCAATTTTTAGCCTGAATGAAGTAGTGATGTTATAGGAGAAGCTGCAAATTTAGGAGGAAGAATATATTGTGTAGTAACGATACCATATAGTATCATTTTTCATTCTTTTAGATAAATTAGTTATATATAATTTTGTTTATAATGATATTTAATCGTAGCATTTATGGAATTTTGGTATCAATTTCTAGATCATGCTAACAGTTGTAAATAATTGTAGCATTTATCTAAAATTGTGCAATAATAGTTATAATAACCGAGATTTTTCAGTTATTTGAATTTGTTTTAAATATTATGTTAGAAATATTAATGGAATTTTATATGGAATTAATTAATTAAACGAAGTTTGAACGTATAAATTTATATTTAATTTAAAATGAACTCACAACAATGTGGTAGTTTGTAGTATTGAGTTTTAAACTTCAACTGAACATATAAAATACGATATAAGTCGAAATTCTTTGAAACAAGAATTGCCTGAATCTATTTGATTATAATTTTCTAATGAAATAGAAAAGTCAACATTTCATATCATAGATTTTTAGCTATGCCAAAATCAAATTTCCAGAAAGTCGCTATGGAATCGTTTATAAACCATAACGATTTATTTAATATATTAAATTTTTTAAAATAAACTGAATATCGATTTAACGATGATATTTTATAATGTTATGTTTAGAACCCGAATTAGTTTGTCTTGAAGCTATAAGATATTCCATTTGAATATATAAGATATAAGATTTTTTATTATTAAATTGAATTTTTTTGGAATTAATTAATGTTAATGATATTTTTCGTCAACTCCCGAGCTAGGATGAACAATGCATATACTTTGTAGTTTGATGTAAAGGTCATTGGAATGTAGCCTTGAGTCGACGCTCTTTAACTATTTCCACCATTTCCTAGGCACTAAGTCCTTAAGTCTGAAGATTAGTTACTCTTCCCTTGGGGGGTGAATATCATGCTTACGAGACAGCGAAGTCAATGATAACTTGGAAGAAAGGTTTTCACATGTTAAATAAGACTGAAACCTTATGCAATAGTCACCTTTAGATCTACGATAAAATAATGTACATTATGCCAAGAGGAAAGCGGATAATGCCTCACAATGCTCGGGTTGTTTACATGCCATAACACTTATTGACTTATATGATACTTCCGCATTGAACCAGCCCGGAAGGACCTTGGTTGCGTCGATTATCAAGCCACAAGCTCACAGCAAGCTCCCTTCCGAGGTTGGTTTGCACTAGGCTTACTATGAAAGAGCTAAGTCATATGATGACCGTTCGAAAAGGGAAAAGCCTTGGTTTTACCCAGGACATTCCCTCCTACGAAAGAGCTGTGATGAACACTTTCATAGAAAGGTTAGCGTTAACTCCTTTTCTTATCATTACAAACACAATATGATTATCAAATCGGGAAATGCTTAAGTCCTGGACTTCTCCTTTTTGTCAATTGTGGATATATTACAAGAGTTAAATAAATTCCCAATTCGATTTGGAAATTAAGTTTTGCTCCTAGGAGAAAGGGAACAAGACTAAGAAATGAAAATTTAGCCTCGAAAATGAGACCCCTAAGGGTGTTATTTATAGACAAATCGGGACCACTTCTTTTATTGAGCTAGCAAAGGCCCCCTATAGACCTTTTTCCCTTTGGTTTCGAAAGCTTTGGCTCTTGGCCGCTTTTTAATTTGGTTTCGAAAGCTTTGGCTTTTGGCTTTCGGCCGCCTTTTCAGTCTTTTGAGCTTCTCTTCGATGCTTTTTATACCCCCTTTGTATCGATACTAATCTTGTCAGTATGTATAGCTTTAGAAAGGCTTTCAGCTTCTGGTTAAGAGCTTCCGGTCATGAGCTGCCATTAATTCTTTGTGGAGTTTGCCTTCGGGCTTTAAGTGTGTGGCTTGGGAACCGCCACCCCTATCGGTATCAACATTAAGTGAACGAATATATATTGAAAATTGATGATTTATGTAGCTTGAATTTTCTAGCATATAAATCATGTTTGTATGAATACAACACTTAATGTGCTAATTACTAAAGAGAGTTAGAACCATTTTTTATGTTAATTAGATTGATGTTGATAGTGAATCTACTCCTAAATTGTCTCTTAGTCTCATATTTGTATTCATTTTAACATTGTTAGTTTTCTTTTAGTTTATAGATAACAATTTCACTCGCTGTCGGTTTAATTTGATTGAGTAAGATTAGAATAAATTCTTTCCCTGCGGATCGACCCGTATTCGCCACGTACTACGATTGTATGCCATGCGCTTGCGGTTATTATTACAATATTTTTTCAATGGTTTTCTAATTGCATAGAAACCCCGTTTGCAAACAGTGTCCCTTTCGCCCTTATGGGTCTCGTATTGTAGGTTTCTTGGTCTTTCTCTTCATCAGATTTCTATTTTGGATAATCTTTCGTTAGCTATCTTTCATGCCGGAACTACTCTGCCATCACTCTCCCTTCAGAACTTGGGCTCTCCTTGTTGGTGATGTTGTATGTTACTCATTATTCTAGATGCATCTCTTATGCTTTCAGTTTTATCCTGTACGTGGTCTTTTTCTATTGGACTGTTCTTTTCTTCTTATGATGGTCCGATACCCCTTCACCGTCAGCCTTTCTCGGTATGGATTTTGGTAGTAACATTTCTGCACTTGTGAAGGGGTATTTTAGACTTTTCAAGTCAAACTTCCTTTTTGAGTTTTTCCTGCATTTCCCTCTATGAATTTCAATAGCTGACATTTGTGTTAGCCTTTCCTTGGTTTCTATATTTAGTTGTGTATGTGCTAGATTAGATGTGCTCCTGATGGAGCTTCAATTATATATTATTAACCCTGTATCTTTGTGTTCCTCCCATTTATACTTTTCATTCTATTAGAAAAGAAGGGAGAGAGTTTAGGAAATTGCCTGACTATCCAGTGCGAGCGGATTCCACTCTTAATATTGAATTTCGTAATGAGGTGTCTATGATACCATCTTTGTAGTGAATCACCAAATATGAAATCGATGGGACAAAATCCTCGTATTTATATGTTCATAATTAAAAGTCATAGCTTTGTTTTATGAAGACGGAAAGAATTCTCGACCCAAACACTATTAAGATGTTAGAGCTTGAAGATCAGAAGCCCGCTTCTAATATTAACAGGAATCCCAAACTGACCCAGATTAGGGTATTTAAAGATCAGACATCCTTCTCTAGTATTAATAGAATTACTAAACAAACCTAGATTTAGGTGTTTACGGTTGAAGACCAGAAATCTTCTTTTGGTAATAATAGAAGTCCCGAACCGACCCTAATTCGGGTATTAAAAATTGAATACCAGAAATCCACTTCTGGTGATAATAAAATTCCCGAACCGACCCTTATTCGGGTATTAAAAATTGAAGACAAAAAGTACACTTTTGGTGATAATAGAAGTCCCAAACCGACCCTTATTCACGTATTAAGAATTGAAGACCAGAAATCAAACTTGGCGATTAGTTTTGTTAGCTACCTTCGGGCTTGATTTTTAAGAAAGCAGAGGGCGCATGTGCTTATTAAGTCAAGCAGAGGTTGTATTTTCTTTTTGGCCACTCTCTGGGCCAACGTGTCCAGTGCGATTGGCTAGCTTATCCACAAGCAGGTCCCAATGACTTACCCGACCTCCTTCTAGGAGGCGCCTTATCCTGATCATCGTAGGCGATGATAAGTTCTTAGATGCTTAAACCGGGCTAGTGTAGACGCGGAATCAAGGCTTACTCTTTTGATGCTCTACCCTGACCATCGTAGATGGTAATAGAGTCTTATATTACACCCCCATCAAGGGGTGCCTTATCCTGGCCACCGTAGGCGATGATAAGTGTTGGCGTTCCCCTCTGTGGGTAACACGAAACACAACCAGAGGTAGGACGTGTTCTTCTACGAGCAGAGGTAGGACATGCTTAGTTCATAGCAGAGGCAGGGCGTACACTTCTGCGAGCAGAGGCAGGGCGTGCTAATTAGAAGCTCCATCCTGACCATTTCTGGCATGGATCGGAGGCTTACGCTTTTTATGCTTTAACCTGGCACTTTCTGATTCGGGTGCAGAGAAAGGCTTACAAATCACCCCTCCACCGGGGGGTGCCTTGCTCTAGCCAACTCGCTGGTGGCAAGGGTTTTCATTCGTTTGTGGTTTGACCCATCTTTTGTTACTTTGAACTTTGAAAGGGCTTCCATACGTTTAGTTTTATGAGTGTTTTTTGAAGAAGACTGTAACAACCCACAAATTCTGAACCAATTTAAAAATTTTATTTTAGAAATTTTAATGGAATTTTAATAGTTAAAATAATTTATTTTAAATAATAATGACTAAAAATTGAAGTTAAAACGAATACATTTATTTTAATTATAAAAGGAGTTAGAAATAGCACTATAGTTTGAAAAGTCAAACTTGAACTTTGATCGAATGTACAGGATGCAAAATTAAACGGATTTTAGTGAAACCAAAAATATTAGAATCTATTTAAAAATATATTTCCAACGAATCTGAAAAATCGAAATTTCATAGCGGGAATCAAAAATTATGCCTAGTTTTAAAATCAGATAGTTGATGTAGAATTTATATATATTTTTTAATATTAAAAATAGTCATTTTACAAACAACCTCTGTTTTCGACGAAACCACTTTTGTTGGAACCGGAATCTCAAATTATTGCTAGGGTCCAATTTTCTGAATAATATGTGAGCGTGGCAAAGGAAAATGTGTTTTGTTCATTTCAGTCAAATTTAATCGACTGGAAAATAGCCATTTTTCAAAAGGTCTCAAAATTCGACGAAATTAATTTTGTTGGGACCGTATCGTCATAACAAAGCCAGAAATAATTTTTCTGGAATTTTCTGAGTTCGTATGTGGCCCCGGTGAATTTAAATATACATTCAAATTAATTTAGTAAAGGATTTAGATATTAAATTAAATAATTCAGGCCACAGACAGCCGTTTGAGCCGACGGGACCTAGCCCATTGGATCAAGAACGGGGGTATTTGCCTAGGAACATCTTTTGTTGGGCTAGAATTGTAGTGGTTAGGAAGAAACGGGCCATTTTCGAATTTAAAGAATTATTAAATAGTAAAATATGTGTATAAATACACTAAGTAATACGGTAAACACTAGCCCTAGCATACAGCCGCCGCCATCTTCTTATATCCATGGCCGAAAACTTCCACACTTCCCCCATTAAAACCCGTTGATCCACAACTCGAAACCCCTCCCTCCAGTTCAAGTTATTGTAGAGATTTTTATAAGCTCCACATCCATACGGCTAACCACCCCTGAAACCGCCCGTAGCTCGAGTACCAGCTCTCCAATCCAGTCGTGTTTCGACCGTCGGCCACCCCTCCAGGTGTGGTCGCAACCCCTCACGTGGGCCCCCCTATGTGCGCAGCTCGAGACCCTCCGACGCTGAAACATCCGATCTTCGAATCGTTGCACTGTTTGGTCGAGAATCCAAGACCTAGCATCAAACTAAACTGGAAGGTCACGGACTTAATTTGTCTAGAGAGGAAGAAAGGGTTATTCTCTAATCTATTTTTAATTAAATAATATTTAATTGTTAACTAATATAATCAATATTTAATAGGCTATAACTTTTGCAAACTGAATCAAAATCGAACGAAACTGAGAGCGTTGGACTCGTATCGATCAGATCTACAACATGAAGCTGACAGGAATCAAAACAGAGCATGTTGAAAATTCTGACAAAAAGTGATGTGAGATTTCTAATTTGAATTATTTAATCAATTTAATTATTTTTATCGCTGATAAATAATTATATGTGTGTTAAGTAATTAGCAATGCAATGTGATGCAATTTTGACGATTGATCTGTTTATTCTGTGTGTTTGTATGATAGATTTGTTGTTTAAATTTTAGATCTATATATGTTAGTCAAATAAAACATTTTCCCTTTTGCCAATATTTGAGGATTATGTGGATTAAACAAAGATGAGTATTGAATTGAATTTATTGGTCAATTAGTAAATTGGGATAGAATTTCGATTCAAGAAAAGTCACCATTTTGCTTATATTGTTGATCTGAATTAGATTGTCAATTCAATATAGAAAAACTATATTATTCCTTATTTTGAATTGATCTAGTTTATCAATTCAATACATCATGCTATGTGATTATTTTTGAATTGATTTAGTTGTCAACTCAATACACCATACTATGTTATTATCTTTGAATTGATTTAGTATATCAATTCAACACACGAAACCATGTTATCGTTTTTGAATTGATTTAGTTTATCAATTCAACACACCATATTATGTTATCATTTTCGAGTTGATTTAGTTTATCAATTCAAATGCTCAATATTATGTTATATAGAAATTGACTTTTTATTTGTGTTCTTTAACGCAAATATAACATAGAAATATAAGTTTCACTTTTTATTTGCATTCCACTATGTAAATAAAACACTGGAAATAAAGGTACGCCTATTATTTGCATTCCCGAACGCAAATATAACATTGAATTAAAAGTTCACTTTTTATTTGCATTCCACAATGCAAATAAAACATTGAAATTAAAAGTTCACTTTTTATTTGCTTTTCACAAATGCAAATATACATTGAAAATAATTTTTTTTTCTTTTTATTTGCATTCACTAATGCAAATATATATATATATATATATATATATATGTAAAAATAAAATTTGCTCTTTTAGTTGCATTTCACAAATGCAAATATACATGAAAAAAAAAAGTTCGTCTTTTATTTGCATTCACTAATGCAAATATATATAAAAATGAAATTTGTTCTTTTTATCTGCATTCACAAATGCAAATATACATATAAAATATAATTGGGCTATTTGTATTCTTTTATGCAAATATTCATAGAAAATATGATCGATCTTTTATTTGCATTCTTTTATGCAAATATACATAGAAATAGAAAAATGCCCTTTTATTTGCATTCTTTTATGCAAATATATATTGAAATATAAAATATTCTTTTATTTGCATTCTCTAACGCAAATATGCATTGAAATAAGGAAAGCTATATTTTTGTTTGCTATTTTAGATGCAAACAAAACATTAGAAGTAAAATTATATTTTTATTTACAATTTTAGAATGCAATAAAACATTAGAGTTAAAATTACATTTTTGCAATTTTAAATGCAAACAAAAACACTAGAATGAATATGACATTTTTAGTTTATATTTTAGATAGAAATAAAAAAATAAGATTTAAAAGAACATCGTAGTTAAAAGGATTATATTTTTATTTGCATTCTTTGATGAAAATAAACACCGTATTTAAATGTCGAATTTCTATCTGCATTCTTGAATGCAAACAAACAACATAGTTAAAAGGCTATATTTTATTTGCAAATTTAGATGCAAAAAAACAACGTAGTTTAAAGGTTATATTTTATTTGCATATTTAGATGCCAATAAACATCATAGTAAAAGGATTATATTTTTATTTGCATTCTTTGATGCAAATAAACTTTGAAATAAAAAGTTATATTTTATTTGCATTCTTTGATGCAAATAAAACATTGCAATAAAAAGTTTTATTTTACTTGCATTCCTTAATGCAAACAAACATCATATTTAAAAGTTGAATTTTTATTTGCATTCTTTGATGCAAATAAACTATGAAATTAAAAGTATTTATTTGCATTCCTTGATGCGAATAAAATATTGAATTAAAGGTTGAATTTTTATTGTATTCTTTGTTGTAAATAAAACTTTGAATTAGAAAGTTGCATTTTTATTTGCATCATTTGATGCAAATAAAACATGAAGATAAAAGTTGTATTTTTATTTGCATTCTTCGATGCAAATAAATCATAAATTAAAGTATTACCTTTTATTTGCATTTTAGATGCAAATAAAAAGCATAGTTTAAGAAGTTACTCATTTATTACAATTTAGATATAAATAAAAGAACAGGATTAAAATATCATTTTTACTTTTAAACTAGAGTAAATAAAAGGATTACTATAAAATGAATTCATCGTAGTTGTAATTTTGTTAAAATAAATAAAATGATTTTATTTTCATCATAGATAAAAATAAAAAGAATAGAATTAAGAAGGTATATTTTTAGTGTCATCTTGGCTTCAATAGAAAAAGTAAAAAGATAGAGAAGGTTTATTTGTCCTTTTGTTGCAATACAAAATGATACATTTTTATCATTTAAATAGAATGAGAAAAATTTTATTTAATTTTAACATTTTAAAAAGGTTGAAACAAAATAATCACTTTTGTTAATTTATATTAGTTGAATCAAACATTCATTTTGTCAAATTTTATTGGTTGAAACCAAAAAGGACATTTTTGTCAAACAAGAATTAAACACAAATAGCATTTTGATAAAATAGAATTGTCGACAAATGAATGTTTCACTCTTCTTATACCTTTTTTTGAGATAGAATTTATATGCAAATAAAATAATCATATTTATTTGCATAACATATAATAGAATTTATTTGTAAATATAACAATCATTTATATTTGCAAACTTATATTAAAATTTATATTCAAATATAAAAATTGTATTCTTGGTCAAACCATACTTTAGAATGTATAGGTGAGTTAAAGCGACATTTCTATACATTAATGCATACATTAGAATTTGTATGCAAATTTGAAATAAATATTTTTATGTGTTAAAATTAAGGATAATTACATACGAATTAAGTATAATGTAAATTATCTTTTATTTGTTATCCACAAAAATGTCATATAAATAAATTACATTCTATTATATATTAGGAATGTAAAAGAAATTATGCGAGTTAAATATATTTTATTTTCAACATTAGTAGTAAAATATCACTTTTGTCTACCATTATCAACATGTTGATAGTATTAAAACTGGTTAAACTAATTAACCAATTATTTATTTATATGTACTGTAGTTGGATGAAAACCCCACATGGGTATTGGGATGATAATTGATATACACTAGTCCCAATATTTATTCATATGTCAATCGATAGATTGATAGGCTACGATGAGCGTTATTATTTTATTTAATGCCCACACAGTTGAGAACTTCACTTTGGATGTTGAATGGATGGTTTGATGATTATTTATTATTATTGTCATCTACATACGATGTATAAAATCCATATAACCAAGGTTATATGGTAAATGATTGAGTCGCTTTCCGATTCAGAATATCCTTCATATAAAGAATATTTTTTTAAACAAAGGATTTCTTTTTAATAAAGAATAAATCTTTCAACTAAGACTATTGGTATTTAAATTCATATTTATTTATTAGAAAATGATTTTGGGTTTATCGTGAACAATTTTTTTAAATGACGTTGATTCTTTAACCCAGTTAAAAATTAGGATTATTTCTTAAATTGGAATAATTGTAAAGTAGTGATTTTTGATATTAAAACTAAATTGGAATTTTAATAAATCTTTGAAAATAAGATTTAAGAATAAATATTATGGATTTTATCTCTGATAAAATTAATGGGAACTTTCCTCAATAATATGAATATTTTATTTAAAGAATATTCTGAATTGGAAAGAGGCATTGGATGTATCCTTATAACACTTGATTTTCAATTATAAAAATATGCGAGTTATTCGGAATGACCGGGTTTAATCCATTCTGAATAATTACTACGACGATTAAAAGTCAAAGATGAAGACGGTAGTTGAAGACCGACGATCTTCACATCGAATGAATGAGGACTACTGATGCCTTTGATTGGAGTTGCTGCCTTGAAAAGGTTCCGGTGGTAGTTGTCCGGACGTATTGTTGATCGTTCGGATATGCAAGGTATAAGGTGCCTCCGGTCCCGTTCAGACCCAGAACGGACCTGTAAATGGATGTGTTTTGACGTTGAATTTCGTTCTATGTAAATTCATTTCTATTAATATACAACCGTTGGTGGTGGAGAATTTATTCTCTTGCTTAACACCCTTAGAGGTTGTGTGTTGATAGTTATCAATCGCATGATATGGACTATCAATGTGGCATGCCAAGATGCAATTGATCAAGGCTTTTGTTGAAAAGCAGAGCCTTCTGGATGATGATCAAAGCATAGCCTATTTAGGCATAGCTTTGTGTATTACGTTACCTCGCGAGCCTCACACCCCGGTGGAGTCTAAAACGGAACAAGGGAACGCAGGGAGTGCACACGTTTCTTTCTAGCTAGAAGTGGTGTTGGGTTTTCACAAGGCCCGGTATTTTTACTTATGTGGTTGATGAAATGAGGCACCTCGGATTTTTATTGGCCGCAATGGCCAATTTATAGATCCAATAGGATCGAGGAGCGTGTGTTCAGGAATTGCCAATCCACTTAAGTATTTGTGGACCGGCCCTGCAGGATCCAAGGGTTCACCAGCGTCCGAAGCCTGAGACATTGCTAGAGTTTCTCAAATCGGTCAGTAGATCGTTCTAGCCTTGACTCATGATGGAAACTAACATCCAATACGACACTACGATCTTGATTGTAAACCTATATACGGCGACATAGTATATGGTAGCTATGCCGTCTAGGATTGATACACTTACTTTGAAGTATTTTAAAACATATTAGACACTAATAATAATAGTAAAAATAATATTTTCCACGTATCAAGCATTTTTGAACATTATAAGGTAAAACTCTATCCTCCGGCCTGCGTTGCATTGTGTGATGGGGCCTAAGTCTTATAATGGTTTCATTTTTCTAAAAAGCATTGTGTTGTTTTAATGATTTACTTTATTTATGCACTGGCAATCCAATGGAGTAAACCCGTTCCGCGATAGCGGCGTGGTTCTGTGATTAGCCTACTTATTAGATAAGTTAAGTAAAGATTTCTCACACCAGTCTCATGACTGACCCGTAGTTTGTTTCACTTTGCAAACTCGGGTGCCCTCTTTTCCAGCTGGCAGTCGAGTAGCTTATTTTGCAGAAATTAAGCAGGATTCTGGATCGAAGCTTAAAGCTGTGTCCAGAGCATTGATGGTCTTCCATTGTGTTAAATTGATTATTCCGCTGCATTGTATTAGTTTTGTTGTAATTAAATCTTTCGTTGTATTATTTATCAATGTACTCTGATATATTCTGTACTCTTATGTAACATTATTACAATGTATATAAAAGTCAGTTGTTATTTGTTCTGATGTGTTGTATTCCCAAAGTTAACGTATTCAGGTTTTGAACGGTCGATCGGGTCGGGTGAAACCCGGGTCATTGCAGTTGGTATCAGAGCTTTGGTTAGCTCAAATCTTTGGGGTACAACTCGTTAGAACTGAACAAAAGACTCATCAGAGATTGGATTAGTAATATCTAATAAGAATAACTCGTTAGAGATGGGATCAGTAGTATCCTAGAACGAGTGTGAAGAGTATTTATTTTTAAAATTAAAAATACAAACAAATTTAGTTTTGAAAATTTAAAATCTCATTATACGTATTTGAATATTTTATTTTATTTTATTTTGGACAATCGAGTATATAAAGATTTCGCATATACACCTAGCTAGCATGTATTCAAAACCTCAAGTATACTAGATAGATATAGAATCACACTTTAGTCACCCGGAGATGTTCTGATGGTGGTTCGAAACATCATCAAAATTTATGTTCGAGTTTCGAAAGTGGTATATCTATATATTTCCATTGACTGGTGTGAGAGCCAAAACTAGATACGGTCTATCGCTGTGATTTGCACTAAAAATATGACTTTTGACTATATATAAAAGTTATATATATTTGAAAAGTTAATCACCTAATTGATTGCTGGTTGTGATGTTTGATAATTAGTTTAACTAATTAAAATATTGGAATGATAATTAATTCAAGCAATATATAAAAGAATGATAAATTTAACTAAATCAAATTTAATATTGAACAGAACTGAAAATTGATTAAAATTAAAAGTTGAGTTGGTTAATTTAACGACTTTTATCTTTTTTCCTTTTCGAGGACGAAAAGATTTTAAGTGGGGGAGATTGTAACAACCCGCAAACTCTGAACCAATTTAAAATTTTTATTTTAGAAATTTTAATGGAATTTTAATAGTTAAAATAATTTATTTAAATAATAGTGACTAAAAATTGAAGTTAAAACGAATATATTTATTTTAGTTATAAAAGGAGTTAGAAATAGCGCGGTAGTTTGAAAAGTCAAACTTGAACTTTGACCGAATGTAAAGGATGCAAAATTAAATGGATTTTAGTGAAACCAAAAATATTAGAATCTATTTAAAAATATCTTTCCAACGAATCTGAAAAATCAAAATTTCAAAGCGAGAATCAAAAGTTATGCCCAGTTTAAAAATCAGAATAGTCGTTGTAGAATTTATATATATATTTTAATATTAAAAATAGTCATTTTACAAACAACCTCTGTTTTCGACGAAACCACTTTTTTTGGAACCGGAATATCAAATTATTGCTAGGGTCCAATTTTTAAAATTTTCTGAATTAGTATGCGAGTGTGGAAAAGGAAAATGTGTTTTGTTCATTTCAGTCAAATTTAATCGACTGGAAAATAGCCATTTTTCAAAAGGTCTCAAAATTCAACGAAATTAATTTTGTTAGGACCGTATCGTCATAACAAAGCCAGAAATAATTTTTTCTGGAATTTTCCGAGTTTGTATGTGGCCTCGGTGAATTTAAATATACGTTCAAATTAATTTAATAAAGGATTTAAATATTAAATTAAATAATTCAGGCCATAGACAGCCGTTTGGGCTAACGAGACCTAGCCCATTGGATCCGGAGCGGGGGTATTTGCCTGGGAACATCTTTTGTTGGGCTAGAATTGTAGTGTTTAGGAAGAAAACGGGCCATTTTTGAATTAAAAGAATTATTAAATAGTAAAATACGTGTATAAATACACTAAGTAATACGGTAAACCCTAGCCCTAACATACAGCCACCGCCATCTTCTTATATCTATGGCCGAAAACATCCACACTTCCCCCACTAAAACCCGTTGATCCACAACTCGAAACCCCATCCTCCAGTTCAAGTTATTGTAGAGATTTTTATAAGCTCCACATCCATACGGCTAACCACCCCTGAAACCGCCAGTAGCTCGAGTTCTAGCTCTCCAATCCAGTCGCGTTTCGACCGTCGGCCACCCCTCCAGGTGTGATCACACCCCCTCGCGTGGGCCCCCTGTGTGCGCGGCTCGAGCCCCTCCGGCGCTGAAACATCCGATCTTCGAATCGTTGCACTGTTTGGTCGAGAATCCAAGACCTAGCGTCGAACTAAACTAGAAGGTAACAGCCTTAATTTGTCTGGGGAGGAAGAAAGGGTTATTCTCTAAACTATTTTTAATTAAATAATATTTAATTGTTAACTAATATAATCAATATTTAATATGCTATAACTTTTGCAAACTGAATCAGAATCAAACGAAACTAAGAGCGTTGGACTCGTATTGATCAGATCTACAACATGAAGCTGATCAGAATCAAAACAAAGCATGTTGAAAATTCTGACAAAAAGCGATGTGAGATTTCTAATTTGAATTATTTAATCAATTTAATTATTTTTATCACTGATAAATAATTATATGTGTGTTAAGTAATTAGCTATGCGATGTGATGCAATTTTGATGATTGATCTGTTTATTCTTTGTGTATGTATGATAGATCTGTTGTTTAAATTTTAGATCTATATATGTTAGTCAAATAAAACATTTTCCCTTTTGCCAATAGTTGTGGATTATGTGGATTAAACAAAGATGAGTATTGAATTGAATTTATTGGTCAATTAGTAAATTGGGATAGAAATGTCGATTCAAGAAAAGTCACATTTTGCTTATAATGTTGAACTGAATTTGATTGTCAATTCAATATAGAAAAACTATGTTACTCCTTATTTTGAATTGATCTAGTTTATCAATTCAATACATCATGCTATGTGATTATTTTTGAATTGATTTAGTTGTCAACTCAATACACTATACTATGTTATTATCTTTGAGTTAATTTAGTATATCAATTCAACACATGAAACCATGTTATCATTTTTGAATTGATTTAATTTATCAATTCAACACACCATATTATGTTATCATTTTCGAGTTGATTTAGTTTATCAATTCAAATGCTCAATATTATGTTATATAGAAATTGACTTTTTATTTGTGTTCTTTAACGCAAATATAACATAGAAATATAAGTTTCACTTTTTATTTGCATTCCACTATGCAAATAAAACATTGGAAATAAAGGTACACTTATTATTTGCATTCCCTAACGCAAATATAACATAGAATTAAAAGTTCACTTTTTATTTGCATTCCACAATGCAAATAAAACATTGAAATTAAAAGTTCACTTTTTATTTTTATTTCACAAATGCAAATATACATTGAAAATAAAATTTGTTCTTTTTATTTGCATTCACTAATGCAAGTATATATATGTAAAAATAAAAATTTCTCTTTTAGTTGCATTTCACAAATGCAAATATACATGAAAAATAAAGTTTGTCTTTTATTTGCATTCACTAATGCAAATATATATAGAAATGAAATTTGTTCTTTTTTTCTGCATTCACAAATGCAAATATACATATAAAATATAATTCGTCTTTTATTTGTATTCTTTTATGCAAATATTCATAGAAAATATAATCAATCTTTTATTTGCATTCTTTTATGCAAATATATATTGAAATATAAAATATTCTTTTATTTGCATTCTCTAACACAAATATGCATTGAAATAAGGATAGCTATATTTTTGTTCGCTATTTTAGATGCAAACAAAACATTAGAAGTAAAATTATATTTTTATTTACAATTTTAGATGCAAACAAACATTAGAGTTAAAATTACATTTTTGCAATTTTAAATGCAAACAAAAACACTAGAATGAATATGAAATTTTTAGTTTATATTTTAGATAGAAATAAAAAATATGATTTAAAAGAACATCGTAGTTAAAAGGATTATATTTTTATTTGCATTCTTTGATGCAAATAAACACCGTATTTAAATGTCGATTTTCTATCTGCATTCTTGAATGCAAATAAACAACATAGTTAAAAGGTTATATTCTATTTGCAAATTTAGATGCAAATAAACAACGTAGTTTAAAGGTTATATTTTATTTGCATATTTAGATGCCAATAAACATCATAGTAAAAGGATTATATTTTTATTTGCATTCTTTGATGCAAATAAACTTAGAAATAAAAAGTTATATTTTATTTGCATTCTTTGATGCAAATAAAACATTGCAATAAAAAGTCTTATTTTATTTGCATTCCTTAATGCAAAAAAACATCGTATTTAAAAGCTGAATTTTTATTTGCATTCTTTGATGCAAATAAACTATGAAATTAAAAGTTGCATATATATTTGCATTCCTTGATGCAAATAAAATACTGAATTAAAGGTTGAATTTTTATTTGCATTCCTTGTTGAAAATAAAACCTTGAATTAGAAAGTTGCATTTTTATTTGCATGGAAAATTGGGAGAGGGACAAACTTAACAAAAAATTTGGTGAAAAGTATGGAAAGTTTAGACTTACTTAAGAAGGCCAATTTTTAGTCTAAATGGAAAAAGGGTATTGGGCCCCCTGAATTCCATCCTTTAGTGTGAATGTGTTCTTCTCCCTCACTTTAAAACTTTCCATATTTTTCACCAAAAAAATTCCAAAGTTTGTCCTTTAAAATAAAATCCTTGCATCTTTTGATGCAAATAAAACATGAAGACAAAAGTTAAACTTTTATTTGCATTCTTTGACGCAAATAAATCATAAATTAAAGTATTACATTTTATTTGCATTTTAGATGCAAATAAAAAGAATAGTTTAAGAAGTTACACTTTTATTACAATTTTGATACAATAAAAGAACAGGATTAAAAATATCATTTTTACTTTTAAACTAGAGTAAATAAAAGGATTACGATAAAATGAATTTATCGTAGTTGTAATTTTGTTAAAATAAATAAAATGATTTATTTTCATCATAGATTAAAATAAAAAGATTAGAATTAGGAAGGTATATTTTTAGTGTCATCTTGGCTTCAATAAAAAAGTAAAAAGATAGAGAAGGTTTATTTGTCCTTTTGTTGCAATACAAAAAGATATATTTTTATCATTTAAATAGAATGAGGCAAAATTTATTTAATTTTGTCATTTTAAAAAGGTTGAAACAAAATAATCACTTTTGTCAATTTATATTAGTTGAATTAAACATTCATTTTGTCAAATTATATTGGTTGAAACCAAAAAGGACATTTTTGTCAAATAAGAATTAAACACAAATAGCATTTTGATAAAATAGAATTGTCGACAAATGAATGTATCACTCTTCTTATACATTTTATTAAGATAGAATTTATATGCAAATAAAATAATCACTTTTATTTGCATAACATACAATAGAATTTATTTGTAAATATAACAATCATTTATATTTGCAAACTTATATTAAATTTTATATTCAAATATAAAAATTATATTCTTGGTCAAACCATACTTTAGAATGTATAGGTGAGTTAAAGCGACATTTCTATACTTTAGTGCATAAATTAGAATTTGTATGCAAATTTGAAATAAATATTTTTATGTGTTGAAATTAAGGATAATTACATACAAATTATGTATAATGTAAATTATCTTTTATTTGTCATCCACAATAATGTCAAATAAATAAATTACATTCTATTATATATTAGAAATGTAAAAGAAATTATGCGAGTCAAATATATTTTATTTTCAACATTAGGAGTAAAATATCATTTTTGTCTATCATTATCAACATGTTGATAGCATTAAAATTGGTTAAATTAATTAACCAATTATTTATTTATACGTACTGTTGTTGGCTGAAAACCCCACACGGGTATTGGGATGATAATTGATATACACTAGTCCCAATATTTATTCATATGTCAATCGATAGCTTGACAGGCTGCGATCAGCGTTATTATTTCATTTAATGCTCACACAGTTGAGAACTTCACTTTGGATGTTGAATGGATGGTTTGATGATTATTTATTATTATTATCATCTACATACGATGTATGAAATCCATATAACCTAGGTTATATGGTAAATGATTGAGTCGCTTTCCAATTCAGAATATCCTTCATATAGAGAATATTTTTTAAACAAAGGATTTCTTTTTAATAAAGAATAAATCTTTCAACTAAGATTATCGTTATTTCAATTTATATTTATTTATTAGAAAATGATTTTGGGTTTATCGTGAATAATTTTTTTAAATGACACTGATTCTTTAACCTAGTTAAAAATAAGATTTATTTCTTAAATTGGAATAATTGTAAAGTAGTGATTTTTGATATTAAAACTGAATTGGAATTTTAATAAATCTTTGAAAATAAGATTTAAGAATAAATCTCAAGGATTTTATCTCTTATAAAATTAATGGGAACCTTTCCCTAATAATATGAATATTTTATTTAAATAATATTCTGAATTGGAAAGAGGCGTTGGATGTATCCTTATAACACTTGATTTTTAATTATAAATATACGTGAATTATTCGGAATGACTGGGTTTAACCCATTCTGAATAATTACTATGACGATTAAAAGTCGAAGATGAAGACGGTGGTTGAAGACCGGCGATCTTCACATCGAACGGATGACGACTACTGATGCCTTTGATTGGAGTTGCTGCCTTGAAAAGGTTCCAGTAGTAGTTGTCCGGACGTATTGTTGATCGTTCGAATATGCAAGGTATAAGGTGCCTCTGGTCCCATTCAGACCCAGAACGGACTTGTAAATGGATGTGTGTCTGACGTTTAATTTCGTTCTATGTAAATTGATTTCTATTAATATACCACCGTTGGTGGCAGAGAATTTATTCTTTTGCTTAACACCCTTAGAGGTTGTGTGTTGATAGTTATCAATCGCATGGTATGAACTGTCAATGTGGCATGCCAAGTGCAATTGATCAAGGCTTTTGTTGAAAAGCAGAGCCTTGTGGATGATGATCAAAGCATAGCCTATTTAGGCATAGCTTTGTGTATTACGTTACCTCGCGAGCCTCACACCTCGGTGGAGTCTAAAACGGAACAAGGGAATGCAGGGAGTGGACACGTTTTTTTCTTGCTAGAAGTGGTGTTGGGTTTTCACAAGGCCCGGCATTTTTACTTATGTGGTTGATGGAATGAGGCACCTCGGATTTTTATTGGCTGCAATGGCCAATTTATAGGTCCAATAGGATCGGGAGCGTGTGTTCAGGAATTGCCAATCCATTAAAGTATTTGTGGATCGGCCCTGTATCCAAGGGTTCGCCAGCGTCTGAATCCTGAGACATTGCTAGAGTGTCTCGAATCGGTCAGGAGATCGTTCCTAGCCTTGACTCATGATGGAAACCAACATCCAGTACGACACTACGGTCTTGATTGTAAACCTATATATGGCGGCATAATATATGGTAGTTATGCCGTCTAGGATTGATACATTTACTCTGAAGTATTTTAAAACATATTAGACACTAGTAGTAATAGTAAAAATATTATTTTCCATGTATCAAGCATTTTTGACCATTATAAGGTAAAACTTTATCCTCCAGCTTGCGTCGCATTGTGTGATGGGACCTGAGTCTTATAATGGTTTCATTTTTCTAAAAAGCATTGCGTTGTTTTAACGATTTACTTTATTTATGCACTGATAATCCAATGGAGTAAACCCGTTCCGCGATAGTGGCGTAGTCCTATGATTAGCCTACTTATTAGATAAGTTAAGTAAAGATTTCCCACACCAGTCCCATGAATGACCCATACTTTGTTTCACTTTGCAAACTCGGGTTCCCTCTTTTCCACACGGGCAGTCAAGTAGCTTATTTTGCAGATATTAAGCAGGATTCTGGATCAAAGCTTAAAGCTGTGTCTAGAGCATTGATGGTCTTCCGCTGTGTTAAATTAATTATTCTGATGCATTGTATTAGTTTTGTTGTAATTAAATCTTCCGTTGTATTATTTATCAATGTACTCTAATATATTTTGTACTCTGATGTAACATTATTATAATTTGTTCTGATGTGTTGTATTCCCAAAGTTAACGTATTCGGGTTTTGAACGGTCGATCGGGTTGGGTGAAACCCGGGTCGTTACAAAGACCTCCCTTTACTCATTTATCATTGAGAAATACAGCCTTAAATATTCGTAGTTCCATGTTCTTGGAATGAGGTCACCATTGGGTTAGCATAGTCGATATGTCCCTGGTATGACTTCTTGATGGATGACTAAGGGTCCCTCCCAATTTGGGCCAAGAGGCCCTTCCGAAGGGTTCTTTGTATTGGCCATTACCCTTCGTAAGACTAAATCTCCTTTTGTGAATGCTCTAGTTTTAACCCTTGAATTGTAGTACTTTGTGATTCTCCTTTGTTATTCGGCCATTCTGATCATAGCTTCATCTCTTAATCCTTGTATTAGATGTAAGGGTTCCTTTTTTAACTCTTGATTTGGATCAAATGCATAGGCTATACTTTAGTGTGAAGGGAATACAACCTCAATTGGAAGCATGGCTTCGCATCCATATGTCAAAGAAAACGGGGTATGCCATGTTGCAATTTTGGCGGAAGTTCTATAAGCCTAAAGCATTAAGGGTGATTCTTCCGCCCAATTCCCTTTAGCTTGGTTTAGTCGTTTCTTGAGTATTGTCTTTATGGTTTTATTTGTGGCTTCGACAACTCCATTTGCCTTCATATGTGCTACGAGGGAAAAGCTTTTGATGATCCCATTCATATCACAAAATCGAGTGAATTCCTCGCTTTCGAACTGTGTTCCATTATCTGATATGATTTTCTAAGAAATCCCAAAGCGAGTAACAATATTTTTTATCACAAATCTCAACACCTTCTTAGATATGATTGTCCAAAATGGTTATGCTTCAATCCATTTGGTAGAGTAATCAATAGCTACTACGACATATTTAGATCCACCCTTGGAAACTGTCAGAGGTCCAATCAAATCTATTCCCCACACATCGAATGGCCATGGGCTTGAGATGGTGGTTAACTCACTAGGAAGTAGCCGAGGTATCTTGGAATACCTTTGACATTTCTCGCACTTCTTGACATATTCAATTGCTTGGCTAACCATTTGTGGCCAATAAAAACCTTGTCGCATGACCTTATTGGCTAACTTAATTCAATTGGAATGGTCACCGCACAAACCTTCAAGTGCTTCTTTCAACAAAAAGCCCATTCTCAAGGCTTACACATCTCAAGTACGAAAGTGAGTGCACTTTCTTACGGAGTATCCCATTTGTAATCACAAATGTAGGAGCTTGATGTCTTTTCTTCCTTGTGTCTTGCCTACCAAGGGGTAGAATTCCGTTTAGGAGGTAATCTACTATAGGAGACATCAAAATATTTTCATAACGATATCCTGTTTCCGTTGAAGAGGGCTCTTACCTGGAGCATCCTCTTTACAAATTTCATCTCCCTTTCTAAAGACTTGGGATCTAGTTAGAACCAACAACTCTTTTCCTGTTTCAAGCCCTTCTTCCTTAATGCTGGGCCTTTTCTGGTATCCTACAGAATTTATCCGATTTTCGGGCACTCCTCTGGAGCTGGCCATTTTGGATAGTGAATCGGATTAGGTGTTCTCTCCCTTGGGAATTGATGTATCGAGAAAACCTCAAATCGTGAAAGCATTTTTAGTATCTTTTTTTTGACATATAGGGCTAGTCGAGCATCTTTGGTTTGGTAGGTCTGCTTAATCTGATTGACCATTAATTGGGAGTCACTAAAGATTTCAATTCGAGGTATTTTCAACTGTAGTGCCAAGTTCAGTTATCCCATTATTGACTCATATTCGGCCACAATGTTGGTAGCTATAAATCCTAACTTCATTGCATAATGCAAGCGGTGCCCATCAGGGGTAATTATGATGTATCCTGCCTCTGCTCCTTGTTCGTTTGAAGCCCCATCTATAAATAATTTCCACTTAGACTTTAGGTCATTTTCCTTGGTTGAATGTTCTGCAATAAAGCTTGTGCACTCGTTCACAAAATCTGCTAGAGCTTGTCCTTTGATCGCTGCTCAAGGTTGAAACCCAATCTCGTATTGACTAAGCTCTATTCCCTATTTCACTAAACTTCCTGAGATTTCCGACTTGCTGAAGACTCGCTTAAGTGGAAAGTCAGTTAAAACCTTAATGGGATATGCTTGAAAATAACCCCTGAGATTTTGTGCTGTAAGTATTAGGCATTATGCTAAATTTTCCATTATAGGATATCGGGTTTCTACATTCTTTAACCTTCTGCTAACATAATAAATTGGATGTTGAGTTCCATCACTTTCTCTTATAAGGATTGAACTCACCGCATATTCTAAAATGGCCGTAAATAGGTATAAATCTTCCCCTTTCTTGGTGTTGGATAGAAGCGGGGGTTTCCCCATGTAATCTTTCATTGAAAGACCATTATACATTCTTTGTTCCATTTGAAGTACTTCCTTTTCTTTATAACATCAAAGAAATGGACTCATTTGCTAGTGGCTTCGAGAACGAAACTATTGAGGGCTGCTACATTTCTGTTTAAGCTCATGACTTCTTTGCTTGTTTTGGGTTCTTTCATATCCTTTATGGCTTGGTTTGGCCAGGGCTAGCCTCAATACCATGCTCTCTTACCACATATCCTAGGAACTTTCCGGATTGGAACCCAAAAGAACACTTTTGTGGGTTTATCTTCATTTTGTAACCCCTCAAGATGTTGAACATCTCCTCTAGGTCCTTCAGGTGGCTTTCTGCTTTGACGGACTTTACAAGCATATCATCTACGTATACTTCCATGTTGCCTCCTTTCTGTTCTTGGAACATTCTGTTAAACAACCTTTGGTATGTTGCTCCAGTATTTTTTAACCCAAAATGAATTACTTTATAACAAAATGTCCCCAAGTCGGTGATGAAGCTCACATGTTTTTAGTCAGGTTTGTGCATGGTAATTTGATTATACCCTGAGTAAGCATGCATAAGTGATAATATCTTATGGCCACTTATTACGTTAACCAATTGGTCTATCCGCGAAAGAGGATAACAATCCTTTGGGAAGGCTTTGCTTAAGTCTGTATAATCAACGTAAGTTCTCCACTGTCCGTTGGACTTCTTCACCAATACAGGGTTGGCTAACCATTTGCGATAAAATACTTCTCGGATGAACCCATTTATTTCCAACCTTTTGACTTTCTCTTTTAAAGCCTTCGACCTATCTCTATTGTATTGCATTTTGTTTTGTTGAACTGGGATTACAGTGGGGTTGATGTTTAGGGCATGGCTAATGATAGAGGGGCAGATTCCAACCATGTTCGAGTGAGTCCAAGCGAACACATCCTTGTTGAGCTGCAAGAACTGAACTAGATCACTCCTCAAGGGATTTGTCAACCTTTTCTCTATCTTGATAACTTTGGTCTCATCCTTTTGATCAACACTTACTTCCTCCAAATCCTCTGTTAGTTTTATCCATTCAATGTCCCCTGAGAATACAAATCCGTAATGATTTCCTCTTCTTCTGTCAAATTTATGACATTGACTCTCTTCCTTTTTCGTTTCAAGGAAGTGTACCTATCATTTGTAAGTTTGTCAGTTTTATTGATTTTTATTTTAGCTTCGAATGTTGGATGCAAGAATCCAATATTCGAAGGTTGAAATATAGAAGAGGAATCAAAGTACGAAGAATACCCCCTTTTGTATTTGTCAACCGTTGAGAAGTATAATTCGCGAGAACTAAATTGTTTCCATCTGATGGTACCCCATCCTTGTCTTGTTAAGAATTTCAACATCAGGTATTTGGAAGAGAAAAAAGTAGAGTAGATCGACCGAAGAAAGCATTACAGTAAGATGGTTGATCGATTAAGACGAAAAGAGTTTCAAAGGTTTGGTGGAGCGAAGACAATCCGACTTAGGCTAGGAGGTTAATATGTTCCACTAGGACTGATCCTTTGTTATTGACGCTGAAGATTGGCTCATTTCTTGGTTCTAACTTTTCCTTGGAAATTTCCATCAGATTAAAATCATGTTTAAAGATGACATTGACTGCACTTCCAGTATCAACAAGTATCTTGGCTACAATAGAGAGCCCAATCTGAGCTGTTATCATGAGAGGGTCATTGTATGGATGACGGACCCCTTTCTTCATCTCGGCCAGAGAAATCACCAGGTTGTGCGTCTTGGGAGTGTAATGGGCATTCTTCAATGATGGTTCCTCTCAAATGGAGAATATCACTTCGTGAGCCTCCTTTAGGTATTAATTCATAGCCATTGGGAAATTTTCAACAGGCTGTAGCCCACCATGGATCACATTGATTCGGTTTATTGGTGGACCCAAGTCTAGATGACCTTCCTTCATAGTAGCATCTACTGCGTTGGCCGAAACCTTTTGTTGTCCATTCGTATGTGAGACGACCCGAAATCCCGTACTGACGGAGACAAGGGTTATCTTTGGAATATAACACAGAACAGATAATAGCAGAACAGAATTAAATAAATACACCGGATAATGAACAATAGAATATACTGGATAAAAGTAATCATCAGAGTTACACAGTATACAGGATCTTACTTAGAACAAATACAGTTCAGCTATACATAAAAGTCTACAGCGGAAATAAACAAAATATGTACAATAGGAGCTGAACAGCATAAAAAGAGATAAATGATAGAATCCATCTTCAGCTCCAGCTATCCAGAAAGAACCAGCCAAACCTGAATACAAGGCTGCCCGTGTAGAAAAAGGGGCACCCGAGTTTGATAGTGAAACAAACTACGAGTCAGTCATGGGACTGGTATGAGAAATCTACTCAACACATATATAATTTGGCTAATCACAGGACCACGCCACTTTCGTGGAACGGGTTTACTCCATCGGATTGCCAGTGCTTTAAAACAAATCTTTCTTTTAAACATCGCTATGCTTTTTATAAAAATGAAGCCGTTATAAGACTCAGTTCCCATCACACAATGCAACGCAAATCGGAGGATAGAGTTTTTACCTTATAACGGCCAAAATATGCTTGATACGAATAAAACAAAGGCATTTGATATTATTGCTAGTGTTTATATGCTTTGAAAACAATTTCAGATCATAACTATCAATCATAGACGACATGAGCGTCCCATGCCACTATGTCGCCACATATATATATACAATCGAAACCGCATCGTCACGTATTTGGAAATTGGATTTCTGTCATGAACCAAGGCAAAAGATAGTCCTTACCGAATTCGAGACTGCCTAGCCCGAGTCTCAGGATCAGAGCTCGAGTGACATCATGAGCGATAGGGCCGGTCCACCGATGTGGATTAAAATTCCTGAACAATGCGTTTCCCCGCCCTTTGGGGCGTAAACGAGCCAACGAATGACTCCATCGGACCCGGATCGTCCGATCAAACCGAGGCGCCTCGCAACAGCAACAACCACATAGGTGAAAAGTATATAAATGTCAGGGCTGGTAGGTCACTGACACCACCCTAGCTAGGGAGTAACGCATGTCATCCCTGAGGTCCTTCCTCCCGTTTCTGGTTCATACCGGGGTGTGAGGCTCGCGAATTCACGTTATACACAAAGCTACGCCACACAGGTGGTGCTTTGATCATCACCACAAGACTTTGCTTTTCAACAGAAGCCCTGATCACTGCATCTTAGCATGCCACACAGGCAATTCATGCCATGCGACTGATGTCCATCGATATACAACCTCTGAGCTCGTGCGTTTCAGAGAAGGGCGTTAAGCAAAAGAATAAATTCTCCACCGCCAAACAGATGTATACTTAATAGAGATCAGTCAACACAGAATAATATCCAATGTCAGACACACAGTCCATTTACAAGTCCGTTCTGGGTCTGAACGAAACCGGAGGCACTAAATACCTCGCAAACCCATCGATCACCACGTACGTCTGGACGATCACCATTCATTATCCATATTTCGGGATGCCTCCCAATCAGGACCTCGGTTACCATCCAAACGAGGTGAAGATCTCTGGTCTTCGACCCTCGTCTTCATCTTCAACTTTCAATCGTCGGTCAATTATTTGAAATGAGAATTAACTCGGCCTTTTCAAATAATTTACGTATATTTAGAATTTCAAATCAATTTATTTCAATGGTTAAATTATTCGACAACACCAATTTTATTATTTAATGTAATTTTCACACCAAATACATTCAACCATCAAAAGCCACATAAATCGAGCAAATTCAGTTTATTTCCCTTCCATATCGTTTATAATATTTTATAACGATTTATCGCTATTTTTATTTATTTTAAAATCGCCAATTTATTCAAAACGACGCTTCGGGCCATAGCGCGGCCGTGGCGCTGTTTTTCTTCAGATTTGATTTACACATATCTGAAAATCTAACCGTTGGATCTTCATAAAATTTACATCATTAGAAAGGTCTTTTCAAAACGAATCCAACGGTTCCAGTTTCGGGGAAATCCGACGGTCGGATCTCCCGGTACAATCGTTTGAAGTTTCGATTTCAAAATACGAACTGCAGCGTCGTTATTCGATTAAATATAATTATATTTATATATATATAAATATAATCGTTTCTGGCGCTGTTTTTCGTCAGTTTTGAATTAAACATTCGCGATGCTCCCGGTGCAGGGGAGGTTATGGCGAAATTTTCCAAAATTTTAGGGCGTTAGTGAAATATTTGAAGTGAAAACGATATTGAAATCATTGAACGAACTATATTTATATAAATATATAAATATAAATAAAATTAAAACGAAACGTAGTCGTGCAGTTCGCATTTTGAAATCATGATTTCAAACAACTAGTGCGGGAAATCCGACCATTGGATTTTCCCGAAACCGCAACCGTCGGGTTCGCCTTGGAAATATCTTTCCAACGACACCAACTTTGTAAAAATCCGACGGTTGGATTATCGGGAATGTTTAATTCAAAACTGAAGAAAAACAGCGCCAGATACGATTGTATTTATATATATATATATATATAATTATATTTAATCGAATAACGACGCTGCAGTTCGTATTTTGAAATCGAAACTTCAAACGATTGTACCGGGAGATCCGACCGTCGGATTTTCCCGAAACTGGAACCGTTGGAATCGTTTTGAAAAGACCTTTCTAATGATGTAAATTTTATGAAGATCCAACGGTTAGATTTTCAGATATGTGTAAATCAAATCTGAAGAAAAACAGCGCCACGGCCGCGCTATGGCCCGAAGCGCCGTTTTGAATAAATTGGCGATTTTAAAATAAATAAAAATAGCGATAAATCGTTATAAAATATTATAAACGATATGGAAGGGAAATAAACTGAATTTGCACGATTTATGTGGCTTTTGATGGTTGAATGTATTTGGTGTGAAAATTACATTAAAGAACAAAATAGGTGTTGTCGAATAATTTAACCATTGAAATAAATTGATTTGAAATTCTAAATATACGTAAATTATTTGAAAAGGCCGAGTTAATTCTCATTTCAAATAATTGACTGATGATTGAAAGTCGAAGATGAAGACGAGGGTCGAAGACCGGAGATCTTCACCTCGTTTGGATGGTAACCGAGGTCCTGATTGGGAGGCATCCCGAAATATGGATAATGAGTGGTGATCGTCCAGACGTACGCGGTGATCGATGGGTTTGCAAGGTATTTAGTGCCTCTGGTTTCGTTCAGACCCAGAACGGACTTGTAAATGGACTGTGTGTCTGACATTGGATTTTATTCTGTGTTGATTGATCCCTATTAAGTATACATCTGTTTGGCGGCGGAGAATTTATTCTTTTGCTTAACGCCCTTCTCTGAAACGCACGAGCTCAGAGGTTGTATATCGATGGACATCAGTCGCATGGCATGAATTGTCTGTGTGGCATGCTAAGATGCAGTGATCAGGGCTTCTGTTGACAAGCAAAGTCTTGTGGTGATGATCAAAGCACCGCTTGTGTGGCGTAGCTTTGTGTATAACGTGAATTCGCGAGCCTCACACCCCGGTATGAACCAGAAACGGGAGGAAGGATCTCAGGGAGGACATGCGTTTCTTCCTATCTAGGGTGGTGTCAGTGACCTACCAGCCCTGACATTTATATACTTTTCACCTATGTGGTTGTTGCTGTTGCGAGGCGCCTCGGTTTGATCGGACGATCCGGGTCCGATGGAGTCATTCGTTGGCTCGTTTACGCCCCAAAGGGCAGGGAAACGCATTGTTCAGGAATTTTAATCCACATCGGTGGACCGGCCCTATCGCTCCTAGGGTCACTCGAGCTCTGATCCTGAGACTCGGGCTAGGCAGTCTCGAATTCGGTAAGGACTATCTTTTGCCTTGGTTCATGACGGAAATCCAATTTCCAAATACGTGACGATGCGGTTTCGATTGTATATATATATATGTGGCGACATAGTGGCATGGGACGCTCATGTCGTCTATGATTGATAGTTATGATTTGAAATTGTTTTCAAATCATATAAACACTAGCAATAATATCAAATGCCTTTGTTTTATTCGTATCAAGCATATTTTGGCCGTTATAAGGTAAAAACTCTATCCTCCGGTTTGCGTTGCATTGTGTGATTGGAACTGAGTCTTATAACGGCTTCATTTTTATAAAAAGCATAGCGATTTTTTAAAAGAAAGATTTGTTTTAAAGCACTGGCAATCCGATGGAGTAAACCCGTTCCATAAAAGTGGCGTGGTCCTGTGATTAGCCAAATTATATATGTGTTGAGTAGATTTCTCATACCAGTCCCATGACTGACTCGTAGTTTGTTTCACTGTGAAACTCGGGTGCCCCTTTTTCTACACGGGCAGCCTTGTATACAGGTTTGGCTAGTTCTTTCTGGATAGCTGGAGCTGAAGATGGATTCTATCATTTATCTCTTTTTATGCTGTTCAGCTCCTATTGTACATATTTTGTTTATTTCCGCTGTAGACTTTTATGTATAGCTGAACTGTATTTGTTCTAAGTAAGATCTTGTATACTGTGTAACTCTGATGATTACTTTTATCCAGTATATTCTATTGTTCATTATCCGGTGTATTTATTTAATTCTGTTCTGCTATTATCTGTTCTGTGTTATATTCCAAAGATAACCCTTGTCTCCGTCAGTACGGGATTTCGGGTCGTCTCAACGTGGTATCAGAGCTTTAAATTCAGTTTATTTCCCTTCCATATCATTTATAATATTTTATAACGATTTATCGCTATTTTTATTTATTTTAAAATCGCCAATTTATTCAAAACGACGCTTCGGGCCATAGCGCGGCCGTGGCGCTGTTTTTCTTCAGATTTGATTTACACATATCTGAAAATCTAACCGTTGGATCTTCATAAAATTTAAATCATTAGAAAGGTCTTTTCAAAACGAATCCAACGGTTCCAGTTCCGGGAAAATCCGATGGTCGGATCTCCCGGTACAATCGTTTGAAGTTTCGATTTCAAAATACGAACTGCAGCGTCGTTATTCGATTAAATATAATTATATTTATATATATATATATAAATATAATCGTTTCTGGCGCTGTTTTTCTTCAGTTTTGAATTAAACATTCCCGATAATCCAACCGTTGGATTTTTACAAAGTTGGTGTCGTTGGAAAGATATTTCCAAGGCGAACCCGACGGTTGCAGTTTCGGGAAAATCCAATGGTCGGATTTCCCGCACTAGTTGTTTGAAATCATGGTTTCAAAATGCGAACTGCACGACTACGTTTCGTTTTAATTTTATTTATATTTATATATTTATATAAATATAGTTCGTTCAATGATTTCAATATCGTTTTCACTTCAAATATTTCACTAACGCCCTAAAATTTTGGAAAATTTCGCCATAACCTCCCCTGCACCGGGAGCATCGGGAAATCTCAAATAGCTTCCCCGGTCCTTCTAATCTCAAAAAGAAAAAGAAAAAGCCAAGCGGCTAGCCAACAGGCTCATAAAATCATCACCCAAACAAAACAGTAAATGTGTACCTATTTGTCGGGCACAAAATTTTATTCCTCTTCTCTAGCCCCTTTGCTATAACCTGTTCAATGAATATACATGTACATATATATAGTTCTTATCATTTATCATTTTCTATTCAACCTCATATTTGATTTCTATTTGGTTTAAAAACACCATTCATTCTAATGTTACATACATAGGTACAAATCATATCATTAGCTAATTAATGAATATTTCAACTCATATATATATTTATTTGAACAAGTGGCAATTTTTAACACTTCACATTTCAACGATTCATGCATATAATAAAAATGTGATTTTTATTGTAAAACAACTCATTTCAAAACACTATTATTTTATATATTTCATATTGGTGATAAAAATAGGATTTTTCTTATAAAACAATTTCTTTCAAGTCGAGATTATTTTACACAGTTCACATAGTCGATAAAAGGTGATTTTTATTATCAAACAATTTATTTCAAAATATGAATACCATTCAACACATGAATTTCAAATCAACGAATGAATATCGATTTAACACATGAAGGTTTTCTATAGTTTCTATATATAGATAAAAATGTGATTTTTATATTTAAAACGCGAATACCATTCAACACATGAATTTCTAATCAACGAATGAATATCGATTCAACACATGAAGGTTTTCTATAGTTTCTATATGTAGATAAAAATGTGATTTTTATATTTAAAACGCGAATACCATTCAACACATGAATTTCTAATCAACGAATGAATATCGATTCAACACATGAAGGTTTTCTATTCAATGAATAAATATAGTTTTAGCAAATGAAAATAATTCAAACACATGAATATTATTCAAAATTTCGGCAGCATAACGGCAGGGTAGTTAAAACCGGGACCGTCCCTAGTACGGCTCCTTGCTCTACCTTAAAACCTCGCGGTTTTTGACAATGGGGATCATGCATCTAGTTCGCACGCAGGCGGCATGTATATATTTATTTCATTTCCACAAACTAATCCTATGTGGTTTCAACCAAATATTTCTCAACCACAAACGGGTATTTTTCAACCACAATCAATCAATATCAACCACAAACAATCCCAAACAACCATTCCCTATCAATCAATTTTCACAACAATTTCAACCAATAAATATCGCCCATGGTTTGTGGACGAGGGGCATATATATATATATATATATATATATATATATATATATATATATATATAGCAATTCACTTTTATTTCAACACATATATATAATTTTTACAACGCATATATAACTTATACATCGAACGTACAACTTATACAACGCTTATACAAGAGGTGTACAACACTAATATAACTCATACATCCACTATATAATTTATACATCGTCGTTTTCCATATAATTTATAAATTAGAAATCTCGCATTGGGTTCCACTCCACCAAAAATAGCAGAAGGCTCAGAAAAATATGCGGTCTCTTCTAACATGTAGAAGGCGTCCACACGGTCCCGGCGTTTCCTGTTTCATCGAATTTCGTTAACATAGCAAAAAGATATGATTTTTCAAAGTTTGCAACACTTTAAAACTGTCGAAATCAGTTTAAAATAGATAAGTCGTATACCAGTTTTTTTCTTCGAAACTAGGTTTTCGATTTTCTCGCGAATCGATGCACGATATCACGATCGACCTTTACCACAGCGTAGGGCTTCGAACCAGCTTCCCGGCGCCGACAACCACCTTCAATTCGACGTCCAGATGAAGCAGCGGCGGCAGTTGCAAACGGCGAACTTCGTGGCTTTGATTCGAGCGATATACTCAATGAAAAAAAATCAAACTTGGTATGGATTGGAAGGTCTCGACAAACTCTACAAAATTCCCAACAGAATGGAGGTCTAATTTTGAGCTGATTGAGACGAATCGAGGAGAGAAGGGAGGAAGAAGTTTCCGTCGTTCGATCTGGAGTGTCGGGGGGTTTTTCAATTTTTTTATATTTTTAATTTATGAAATAAAAAATCCTATTGGTCGATGCTATATTAAATTCAAAAATTGGGGTTTTCTTGGACGAACTCGAAATCCAACCCAACGACTACCGTCCCTAACGTTTTACCCCCATTCCGAGCACAATGGGATATGTTTCGTAGGCCCATTCGACTGTTTCAGTCAGTTTCCATTCAAATCAAAATATAAAACATTCAATATTTAATTTGAACGTACATTTCAATTTGCCAGGGCCACAAACTGATTCGAAAAATTCCAGAAAAATAAATCTAGCTATGTTTTGTCGATACGGTCCCAACAAAACTAGTTTCGTCGAATTCTGAGACCGTTTGCAAAAAGGCCCATTTTTGGTCGATCCACTTTAACTGTAATTGACCAAAACACATTTTCCTTTGCCACGCTCACATACAAGCTTCAAAAATTATGAAATTTGAAACCTAGAAATAACTTCACATCCCGGATCCAACAAAAGTGGTTTCGTCGAATTCCGAGGTCGTATGCAAAATGGCCAATTTCACGGGCTATATAAATTCCATAGCGTCTGAAAATTCATTCGGCCATAACTTTTGCTTTCCGCTATGAAAATTAGATTTTTCAGATTCGTTAGAAAGGTATTCACTAACAGATTTAAATATTTTTGGTTTCACTAAAATCCGTTTTGTTTTGCACCCGGTACAGTCCGACAAAGTTTGAATTCAATTTTTGAAACTGCAGCGCCATTTCAGGCCTTGTTTATAATTATAATTAATTGTATTCGTTTTCTATTGTGGACTCAAACTCAGTTTTCATTGCCATTATTTAAAATATTTATTTTAAATATTTAAAATCCATTATTTTAGCCAATTTAAAAATTTTAAATTGGTTTAGATTTTCTGGGTCGTTACAGTATGCCGAGCGGATAATGATTTTTTCAGAACATATTCTTTCAAATGTCCCTTGCAGATAAGCTTCTGAGTAATCCCATGTAAAACCTTGCACTCGTCAGTCTTAAGTCCGTTTGTTTTGTGATACTTACAATATTTTCCGCCGGCATTAGGTTCAGGGAAATTCTTGGCTTCGAACGAGACGAGAAGTTATTGACCCTTTCTTTTTCCACAGCATACACAAGGGAGATGGGCTTGCTTAAAGCGATTGAGTTGAATTAGAATCCTCCCATCTTGGCCTTTTTCCGATTTCCATCTTGGCTGAACCTTTCACTTTGGGGTTTTCTTCTGAGGCCCGGCTTTCCTCCTTCCCTTCGAGGTCTGAACTTCTTCTTTGTAAAGTACAACTTGTCCATGTGGATGAATTTGTTAGCTTGAAAGTGGAAGTCTTGTAAGTCTTTACGACCATGGATGTATAATTCCTTCCACAAGGGGTATTTTCAATTAACCCTGAATGCACAACAATTAACTTGTCACGATCATTCATATCTTTCGCCTTCAATGCTTCTATGTTGAACCTTTTCATGTAATCCCCTAGGGACTCTCCTTGCCCCTGCTTGATACTAGCAATAACTATGTAGTCAACTGTCGGATCCTTGCAAATGAAAAATTGTGCGGAAAATTCATAGGCGAACTATTTCCATGAATATATGGTATTCTCTTTATATTGACGACACCATTTGGCTTTCTCTACCTAGAGGGTCACTGGGAAAAGACAACATCTGATGGCCCCCAAAGCATTATAAAGATCCATTTGGCTATCGAAAGCTATTAGATGATCATCAGGGTCAGTAGTTCCAAGATACTTTATAGTGGGAGCCTTCACCCTAGATGGTATTATAGTGCTCATGATCTTGTTGGTAAAAGGGGCTACTATTTCATTATCATTAACCCTATCATCCTGGGTTCTCTTCCCTTTGCTTCCCTATAGGTCCTTGACAGTTTTTCTAGCGATGTCTTTGAGATGAACCTCCGTGTTGTCATAACTCGCCTTTTAGGATCATAACCTTTAGAAGTAGAGCTCCTAAATTTCTCCTGTTCATATTGATTTCCTTGATGATCTATCCATGTTAAAAGAGATCTTCACTTCTTAGAGGAAGCTTCTTTGAGCTTTTCTTTTGCTTTAGAGTGTTGGACGGGAGCCTTTCTCTTTGGGGACTCATCCACCTCTCTTTGGATGGACTTAGTGAGTTTTGATGATTTCTGTGCTTTATTAGCGTTCATTTGAGCTTGCATTTCCTGAACCTATTTTTCAGGAGCCATGATTTTAGCTACATTTTCCTCCATGACATTTTGGTATGGTAGGTTGGAAGTTGTTCCTTCTTCATTATTGTTTAGATTGAAGTTGGATCCATGATTCTTTCAAGGGTTGCATTAGGAGCTGGTTCCTTATTTCGCTCCTCTAATCTTTTTGGTTACATCTTCTCCTGCCATGGAACAATAAGTTTATCAAATTAATTTTTAATGGGGTAAGCATAAAGACAGAGGTTCAAGCCCTCCTTCTAGCTCCAAAATGATAACGATATTTTTCGTCAACACCCAAACTTGGATGAACAATGGATATGCTTTGCAGTTTGATGCAAGGGTGATCTAAAGGTCATTGGAATGCAGCCTCGAATCAAAGCTCTTTAACTAGTTCCACTGTTTCCTAGGCACCAAGACCTTAAGTCCGAAGATTAGTTACTCTTCCCTCAGGGGGTGATTATCACACCTACGAGACTACAAAGTCAATGAAAACCTTGGGAGAAAGGTTTTCACAAGTTAAATAAAACTAAAACCTTATGCAATAGTCATATTTAGATCTAGGGTAAAATAATATACATTGTGCCAAGAGGAAACATGCTAATGCCTCGTAATGCTCGAGTTGTTTACATGCCATAACGCTTATTGACTTATATGACACTTCTGCATCGAACCATCTCGAAAGGGCCTTGGTTGCATCGGATATCAATCCACAAGCTCATAGCAAGCACCCTTTCTAGTTTGGGTTGCATTGGGCTTACTACGAAAGGGCTAAGTCACATGATGACCGTAAGAAAGAGGAAAAGCCTTGGTTTTACCCAGTACCTTCCCTCATACGAAGGAGTTGTGATGAACACTTTCATAAGAACGTTTAGTGTTAACTCCTTGTATTATCGTTATAAACACATTATGATTATCAAATGGGAAACGGTTAAGTCCTGGACTTCTCCTTTTTTATTAAGTGTTGATATATTACAAGAGTTGAAGAAATCCCCAATTCTATTTGGAAATTAGGGTTTTCTCCTAAGAGAAAGAGAACCAGATTGAGAAATGAAAATTTAGCCTTGAAAATGAGACCCCTAGGGTGTTATTTATAGAAAAATCGGGGCCCCTTCTATTATTGGGCCAGCAAAGGCCCCTGTCGTCCGCTTTTCCCTTTGGTTCCGAAGGCTTTGTCTCTCGGCCGCTTTTTCCTTTGGTTTCGGAGGCTTTGGTTTTCGGCTGCCTTTTCGGTCCTTGCTCATTGCCTTTTGGATGTCGGTCTTGGCTCTCAGAAAGATGGTATCTGCCTTTGGAGCTTCTCATTGATGTTATTTCTACCCTCTTTGTATCGATACCAAGCTTGTCGGTATGGATAGCTTTAGGAAAGGCTTTCCGCTTTTGGTTAATAGCTTCTGGTGGCGAGCTTTTCGTCTTGCCATTAATTCTTCATGGAGTTTGCCTTCGTGCTTTAAGTGTGTGGCTCGGGAACCGCCACCCCTTTCGATATCAACATTAAGTGAATGAGTGTGGATGGCTTGTTTTCTCTCGGAAGCTTTGACTTGTCTTTCGGTAGATTCTCGAAGTGGGCTTCGGCTCCCTAGTTGGACACTTCCGGTGGCTCACTAGTTGTCTACTAAAGTTTGCCTCTTGGCGACCATTAAATTAGTGTTTAGTCAGCTTCCAGATAAATTCCCCATGTTTTGGGCTCTGTGCTCTTTGTGCTTCCATATCCTTTTGTATCGGCATTAAGTATGTTAATGTCGATATCCCTTTCTCCCTTCTAGGTCTCGGATTGTAGTTTTCTTGGTCTTTCTCTTCATCGGCTTTCAGTTTTAAATGATCTTTCATTATCTATCTTTCATGCCGGAACTACTCTGCCGTTACTCTCCCTTTGGACTTAGGGATCTCATTTTTGCTGATGTTGTTGGTTACTCACTATTCTGGATGCCTCTCTTATTCTTTCGGTTTTATCCTATACATGGTCTTTTGCTCTTGGACTATTCTTTTCTTCTTGTGACGGTCCGATACACTTTCATCGTCATCCTATCTCGGTATGGATTTTTGTCGTAACAATCAATATTCTATCGATATTATTTAAGCCTTAGAAGTAGCTATTTTTCAAACAAACTCTGTTTTTTATGAAACGAATTTTATTAAATCCGTAATGGCTAGTAATTGCTAGATTTCAAATTAGAGCTGATCAAAATTGTTTTGTGAGCACGTGAATTTAAATATGTACCGATAAAAAATTTGAAATTAAAGTAAATTTATTTTTCATACAAAGTCAGATTTTAATGAAATTAGTTTCATTCGATCAACGTCAAAATATGGTAGTGCATTTATTTTCATTGCAATTGGAGCACGTGTGCAACAGTCCGAATTTAAGAACGCGCAACGACAGTTAGGGTAGAATAAAACAACAACATAAAGTAAAATATATAAAAATCAAAGAAAAATAGAATATAAAAAATATAGTCAAAACGCTTCCAAGATAAGTAATATATTTGCTTTAGTCCTAAGTGAATTTTGAAAATGTACACCTACGCACATGCCATGCAAAGATTAGCCTACCCTATGAGTACAAACGCGCAGCCTAACTTAACATACACACATGGCTAACGTTGTATCACATGAAAGTAAAACATCCTATCCATTTTCATTCATCTATAAATATCCCCCATATGCCTTCATTTCTTTCCTGTTGCAGCATGTTAAAAAATGAAACCCTCCATTCAAATATAAAATCAAAGCTCCTCAACCTTTGTGAATTTTCCAATGTCGTTAACTAGAGAAAGGAAAAGAGTAATGAGCTTGACCCGTGGCCGGAGTATAATGGTCGGAGATAGCCTATGGTGGCTGGGAAGGGGAGATGAGCAGAGACCTTTGGTTTCGATTTTCTGGCTCCTGGTGTGGATCGAGTGAAGCGGGTTTCTAGTCGTGGGTCTGGTGGTCGGGGATTGTTCTTCTGGTGGGGTCAAGGCCTACTCCAGGTGGTTCAAGGAGGTACAGTTCGATGAAATGTTTGGCGTGGGTTTTTGATGTGCACGTAAAAATGCACATTTATATTCACATATTTATTCTTGTTTAGTTTAAATAAATGTCATATGTGGGTATTTTATCATGTCTAAACCATAATTCAATTGATTTCAAAACATCATGCATTCTTCATAATGTAAGAGGGAAAATGGTCATTTTTTTGTACTTAAAGTTATTTTGAGAATTTTTACTTGGACATTTTTCATATTTTTACAGAAATTTGATGCATGTAGAAGAGGACTTCATAAAGATAGATATGCATGCATAAGTAGGAAATCAATGCCTTGCCAAAAAAAGAGGAAATCAATTAATGGCGAAGGAGTTAATTTAAATAGAAGATTAATTGAGGACCCTACCGACATTCCCTCCTTCTTTAGTGGAGACAAAAAAGGCTTCATGAATCATTAGTAGCTAAGGACAAAAGGAAGCTTAATGAAGGGGCAATTTTTGTAGCACGCTAAAAGAGAAATTAGGGTTTTACTCATGTATAAATAACCCACTTGTGTACATGTTATGGATCTTTTTTTTAGTTAGTCAGTTTGTAGGAAAGCTCTCTCCTTTATTTCTATGGCTACTTAGCCATTTTCTCTTATCTAATTTCCATTCTAATGCAATTTAATTTCATGTTCATAGCTTGGATTTATTTTATGCAATTATAATAGATTTTCCTTTATTTAGTTCTCTTTTCTTTTGTTATATGTTGCAATCTACTTTTGTTGTTAGAATAACAAACACGAGAAGCTAATCCCTTTGATTTAGGGGTAATGAAGCCTTCTTGATTATGTAGATGCAATATATTTTGGTTTTTACGATCTATTTTTATGCTTAATGGAATGACTAAAGTAGTAATTACATTTTTTTTAAGTTTTGGTTTTGATAGCCTATGTTTGTTGACAACAAAATAGCCTATGCTTAGTCAACACAAACACAAGATTGCCTCTTCATCTACATATGAATATGGTAATTAAAGGTTGATTGAAATTCAAAATTTGATGGCTTATATTTCTAAACTTTAGTTAATAGGTCATGCTTAAAGTAGATTTGATTTTCACTTTTGTTGTCATTTCATGATAATATAATTGTGGATTAGAGAGTGTATTAAAGTTTGACTGTTTAAGTGAGTTCTCTAACGACACATTAGGTTGTGCTTATGATAAATGCACTAACTAATTACACAAAAGAACAAATGAGAGATCATGAATTCATTGTATGTTGATTTATGTGGTCATAAGGAAGAAGTTGCCTCTAAATTGCTTTCATTTCCTATTTAGCTCCCAACTTAGTTTATAGTTTTAATTAGTTTTTCTTAATTAAATCAATCCAAAGTTTGTTTTAATTTGATTGAATATACTTAAAATTATTTCTTTCCCCGTGAATCGACTCATACTCACTAACATACTATAAGCGTACGCCGTGCGCTTGCGGTTTATTACACTTCACGACGGTTTTCTAATTCATAGAATATTCATCGTCGAACAAGTTTTTGGTGCCGTTGCCGGTAAAAGTAAATTAATTTTGATTTTATTCTTCGGATTAATTTTCTTTTTCTTTTTTTTTAAACAAAAATTGTGTGCATTTTGTACGCTTGCTTTGTCTTAGTTTAGTTGTGTTTATTTTGTATTAGTCTTCATAAAAAAAAATTGTGTTTTTTATTTTCTTCTGTTTGTGTGTGCATTGAATTGTGCATTGTTTGTTTTTGGTATTTGCATTTGTGTTTTTCTTCTTTAAAAAAAAGCACTTGCCTTTTGTTTTCAATTTTCTTCCTATTTCTACTGCAATTTGTTCCTATTCTTTCATTTATTTCTTTTCAGATTTTCTCCAAATTTCTTTCCTTTTTACAGTTCTCACAAATAAAAAATAAAATAAAAAATAAACCTAGAAATTATTGCTTTCCTTTTCCTCCCTCTATAATTTTCTTTCTCTTCTCTTTAATATTTTTCCACTTACATTTTATATTTCTTTCCATTTGTCTTTCCAATCCTTCTAAAAAAATAATTTCTTTCCAAATTTTATTATCCTTGCTCTATATTTCTTTTGCGTTTATCTCCAATAACCTCCCAATTTGTTGCTTGCTTTTTTCCTTTCTTTTCAAATTTCTTTCCCTTTTCTTCTTTTACAGGTTTTTTCAAAAAAAAAAAAAAAAAACTTGCCAATTTTTGTGCAGTTTCTTCTTGTTTCCCTTTTTCCCATCTATTTCTTTCCTTTCATTGTACAAATTCTTCCTTTATTTACAATAAAAAACAGTTCTTTTTTTTAAATTCCTTTTTCTCTTCTCCGCCTTGAAGATTTCTACTCAAATCAACGACTACCGACCATACAGAAATCAAACCAAAACTTCAACTCCATCCCCCTTTCAAAACAATTCCCTTCTTCCATCAATACCACCGCCATCTTTAAACCCATGTCTGAAAAGCTCGATTACCCTTGATCAACATTCGCCAACCAAAATCCCTTATCTTCACACATACACAAACAAGACTACATCAATCATCACCTTCCTTTCACCACAACCCTCCTCTCTACACAACCCTTCACTACTTCACAAAGTCTGTCACTAACCACTCCACGACTAACAAATTCCATCAATAGCCATGCACTCCATCCTCCATCTACATCCACTGTCGATGCTACCGATTCCACACCACATAACACATTCACAAACTGCCCACTGCTAACATCCAATTCAAAATTCCATCACCATTCAATACAATCACCTCCAAATTCCACGCAAAACCCCAAATACATCCCTTCAAATTCTTCCATCACCTCACGTTCCCCAAAAACCAACAGAAAAAATCACCCATCATAATCTTCCAAGTTTAAACAACAACCTCACCTCATAAAACCCGACTCGTACTTCCATTAGTACTTGCCATCATCGCAACTCCTTACACACCAGTCACCTAAGTCCTTCTCTTTTCCACAGCAAACCACCTCAACACATACTGCAAACCACAAACCGAACCCAATGCAACTTGAAATCCCCCTTCTCAATTCTATTCCAAGACCCAAATCGAATTACAAATAAAGAAACCCTAACCGAATAGAAGATCGAACAATTGAATCCACAGAACTCAGCGAGTTCGAATTTGCAAGAAACATCATAATTTTTTTCTTTTTCTTCTCTCATTTTTATTTCCCATTTCAGTACAAAAAGGAAAAAATAGTCGTTCTTGCGGAGAAGGATCTATCTGGGAAAATTGCCTATTTGTTTTAATTGGGTTTGGGGGAGGCCGCCTTTACGTCGGCCTTGGGTTGATGGGCGTAGGCCTATAATGGAGTACTAACTTTTCTTTTTATTTGGCTCGTGAATTTTATTTCTTAGTGCTCCGCCCAAATCCTTTTTATTGTGTGAGTATTTGCCTTTGTGCGTGATTGTGAGTATTGTGTTTTGAGTTTGCGTATGCAATTTTCCTTTTAAATTTTGTGTCTACATTTGTGATTTCAAGTTTATTTTTTAGTATATGCATTTTATTTACTTCTTTATTTTTGTTTTCTTTCAAAAAAAACACACCCAAAGAGATCACTTGCCAATTGTATATATATCATCATTATTTTTAGGTTGCAGAAAATATTAAGGAGGATTACTTGCTCAAAGAATACTCTGCTTGCTTTGCTTGGCTCTACGCTCGCTTGTTTAATAAAAAATTGCTGCTAAAGAAAATGCTAATATGCGTGCATTGGTATATGTTTTCTTTCCTTGTTTTTATTTTATTTGCATTATTGGTTGTTTGCATTTGCATTTAAAAAATATAAAAAAAACAAAACAAAAATTCATTCGTAGCTGCATCGTTAATTAACATTTAATTTTGGTTGTACATTCATCTTATTTTGTTTTTTATTTTTCTAAGGATACTATTATATTTGACAACTTGATTTCTTTATAACGATTTATTTCTCGGTTCCGAGACTACGGCAGAGTAATAACTGTTTATAAATATTATGGTGATTCGTAAATATTATATCGGTTGTTGCTCTAAAGGTACTTAAATCTTTGGCTGGATTGCTAGGGTGATTCCTGGTGCACCGATAGCTCCTGTCCGTTAATTGGCAGAGAAATTTTTTGTTGAAATTAATCTAACTGTCATTATATAATTTTAGAAAATTGTAAATAAGTAATTTGCATTCATATAGTTGCATTAGGTTCATGCGTACATAAAAAACCAAA
Source organism: Allium sativum (assembly GCA_030737875.1). Lineage (NCBI taxonomy): Eukaryota > Viridiplantae > Streptophyta > Magnoliopsida > Asparagales > Amaryllidaceae > Allium > Allium sativum. The sequence continues at coordinate 187,273,235 of CM060911.1, forward strand.
AAGAAAAAAACAATTTTCTTTAGTGAATATTTTTTTCTCTTAAAAAAATTCAAAAAAAAAAAAGCTTTCTTGAAAATGTGCCAATTTCCATATTCTTATGGATTTTACGACAGTTATGAAAATCAATATAATCCATATAATATTACACCAAATTCATATGGATATTTTATGTAAGAACCCGATACTTCCCTGGTCTCCGAAGAGGAGAGGAAGAACGGATTGCACTGAGGATAAGACACATCGGAACACATACAGAAGAACATTTCATTGCTTATTACAACAATTTTCATCAGAATACAAGAATATACAGAATGAACAAATATTACAAATTTACGAGATATTAGAGATTTACAATACATTACTACAGCGGAAAAATAATACAAAACACAACTGAAAAGAATGTACGGATATAGAGCTTCCCGAATATCACTCCAGCTGTAAACCAGGATCCTGTGAATATAAATCTGTAAAACCAAAACTACTGGCTGCCCATGGAAAATAAGGGCACCCAGAGTTTAGGTTAAAACAATAAACTCCAAGTCAGTCATGTGACTGGTGTAAGAACTAAAACAGTTATTAAAAACTTTACTTTAAATCATATGTATCAAGGGACCACGCCATATAATACGGAACGGGTTTCCTCCCAAGAATACCAGTGCATATAACAAAACATCGCAATGTTTTTTGAAAAAAATGAAGCTATTATAAGACCCAGGTCCTATCACATAATGCAACGCAAGCCGGGGGATAGGGTTTTCCCTTATAATAGCCAAACATGCTTGATACGTTAAAACAAATCATTTGATACTATTATAAATGCATAGTGTATAATGTCAAAACAATTTCAATCATAAGTATCAATCATAGACAGCATAAGTGCCCCATACCACTATGTTTCCATATATAGGTTTACAATCAAAACTGCAAATGTCACGTATTGGAAGTTGGATTTCCATCTGTGAACCAAGGCAAGGGATCGTCCTTACCGCTTCGAGACAATCTAGCCTACCATGTCTCAAGACCCAGACTCAGGTGGGCCCTTGGATCGTCAGGGCCGGTCCACTCGATGTGGATTAAAATGCGTGAACACTGCGTTTCCCCACCCTATGGGGCGTAAATGAGCCAAATGACTCCATCGATCCCGAATCGACAGATATAACCGAGGCGCCTCGCAATTTCATCATCCACATAAGTAAAATGTATGGGCGTGTAAAACCCAATACACCACTCCTAACTAAAAGGAAATGCATGCCCTCCCTGATGTCCTCTCCCGTTCTGGTTCACACCGGGGTGTAAGGCTCGCAAATTAACGCTACACAAAGCTACGCTGTATTAAAGCCGTGCTTTGATCATCAACCACAAGACTCTGCTTTTCATCAGAAGCCTTGATCATTTGCATCTTAACATGCACACAGGAAATTCATGCCATGCGACTGATATCTATCGATATATAACCTCTGAGCTCGTACGTCTCAGAGAAGGGCATTAAGCAAGGAATAAATTCTCCGTCGCCAACAGATATATATTTAATAGAAATCAATAAACATAGAATAAAATCCAATGTCAGACACACAATCCATTTACAAGTCCGTTCTGGGTCTGAACGAAACCGAAGGAACCTTATTCCTCGCATATCCATCGATCTCCAAGTACGTCTGGATGATCACCAACTGATTCCCTCCTCTTGGGTGTACAGCCCAATTAAGATCATCAGTAATTACCCAAATGATGTGAAGACCTCCGGTCTTTGATCACCGTCTTTATCCTCGACACCTCGTCGAATCAGTTATTCAGAATGGGGTAAACCCGGCCTTTTCGAATAACTCACGTATATAATAAAAAAGTGTTACAAAAACACAACATATGCCTTATTCCAATCCAGAATATTCCTTTATTCAAATATTCTTTTACTTTGGGAAAGGTTCCCATTAATTTTATAAAAGATAAATTCTTTAAATTTATTCTTTAATCTTCCTTTGGATATCGTTCCAAACCAAATTAGGGTTTTCCAAACTAGTCGGGATTAGCGCACTTTACCGAAGTAATCATTTATTAAATTTCCCAATCCCGACCTATTCATCCCACGAAGCAAAACTGGTAATACAACATATCTAACACGACGGTGTTATCGGTAAAGTTAATTGCCATTTCTCATTCAAATCTAATTAAAGATTTAACTATAGCTTGGAGCAAAACTGGTGATACTCCATTCTCGATCAGTTCTTGAATTTGATAATTTTAGTTATAAAACTCACCTTTCAATCTATTTAAAGATTCATTAAAACTCTAATTTAGCTTTAATTACCAAAAATCATTACTTAATGATTATTCAAAGTTAAGAAATAAAACTTATCTTTAACGGGGTTAAAGAACTAATGTCATTTAAAACACAATTCACGATGAACCCAAACCCCATTCCATTAGCAATGGAATCTTCATGGAAAACAGATCAATATATATAATCGATATGAACTTCCATATCTGACTAATAATAATATAAATGGAATAACGGCAAAACCTTTTAAATTCCAGATATATTAGTTGTCTTCCTCGACAGAAATTCACTTCGATTATTACCAAATCGAATTCCATTCCATTCCAATTTATTTTATTAAATTGGAAAACTTTACATTGGAAAATCTCCTTTAAATGTTATCAAAAAGATTTATAAATTCCAAACTACATTTCACTGTAAATCGGGTTAAAGAACGAATGTCGTTAAAAAACAGTTCACAATAAACCAGATTCACATTCCTTTAATAATCGGGTTAAAGAACAAATGTTATTTAAAACACCGTTCACGATAAACCCAAATCATTTAATTGGTATGCTTCATTAAATCTAAATAAAAAGATTTAATATTTTTCTCAACTGGGTTTAAGAACAGTGTTAATGAAGACACCATCCACGACAAACCCAAATCCCATTTGAGATTAAATACAAAGCTCTGAATAGAAAATATATCATCTTATATTCAATATCAAATTCTACGACCAACAAATATCGTATTGGAAATAACGATATAAATATATCTTCCAAATTTCCATAACAACATCCGTATAATCACGAAATCCAACATCGAAATATTCCGAAGACAATTTCGATTCAAATCCATTCCAATTTATTTTTTGGAAATTCTGGTTATTTTTAAAACCATTTCAAATCTAATTTATTTATTTTAAAAATAAATGGATTATAATTCTAGTTCAAAACTAGTTCATTTCGATAAAAATCTATTTTTATCTTTTCAAATATGGAGTTTTTCATCCCAATTCTTCCCAAATCATTTCTTATGATTTTACACTAATTATTGATATTTTTAATAATTTTATCAAGGCCCGTACAGTCGATTTCCAAAAACTGTCATCGAACTGCACTTACATCGACCTTTTCCAAATTTGATTTGGACATAATTCCAAATCCATCCGTTAGATTTCTAATTTTTTACATTCGTTAAAAAGCTCTTTTCGATACGAACCCAAAGCTTTCGTTTTAGGAGAATCCGATGGTCGGATCTACCGTAATGTCCATTCGAAGTCAATGGTCGAAATTCGCGAACTGCCACAGCGCGGCGCATTCTATTCAGGCCATTATATATATATATATATATATATATATATATATATATATATATATATATTCCGTCGAATTCCTTTTAAAACGTATTTTATAAATCGTTATAAATTCGTTTTCAAAATGATTTCAACTTCCTATTCGATTTCTAATCAAAATTGAATATTCCATATCATCGATATATAAATGATAATATTTTCAAAACATTAGATTTTGAAATCAATTTCTTTTCAATATTCATTGTAAAAATGAATAAAATCGATATAAATATCGTTCACATCAAAATGACATTAATCTAATCAACGCGGCTATATATATTTAAATATATTCGCGCCCATCCCAAATCGGACATCAAAATCAGATTTTGATTCTTTTCTGAATATTGTTTGAAAATATTCGTTATTTTAGAATAATTTTATTTTAAAATATCCATTCTTTCTGAACTGGAATCAGACACGGTCAATTACCATATAATGTGATTATATGGATTTTCACACAACAGTTGTGTATAACAACAATGAAAACAACAACCCATCATCCAGAGTGCATTCTACACCGCATAAGCATCAAGTGTAAATATTTAACGCTTATAACAGCTTGTCAATCAATCGATCAACATACAGCTAATTATTGGGATTAGTGTATGTCCAATTTCATCCCAACACCCGTGTGGGGTTTTCAAACAACAAACACAGATTTATTTGTGCAGTTGGGCAATGTGCAAAATTTACCATCCTAATCAATATCAATACAAATGGGTGTACATAAACAAATCGTTTGATTTGTTTATAAATATTTATTTTATATACACGTTAAAATTTTTATTTTTAACTATAAAATATTTATTCATTCCACATCACATAATAAAATTTCATAACACATCAATCAAATAAACAAGTCATCCATGGTCTGTGGACGACGGGTGTCGGGTGCTGCTAAGCACCGTCTGCATCCTAGTATATATTTCAACTAGAAAACAAATTAAAAGTGAGAAGTTCTCACCTTTGGGATGCACTCCGCCATTATCTATTTTTGAACGGTTCGGATATGCCTAAAATTCCAATGCGACCTTTCCACGCTGTTGACATTAAAAATCATATTTTTATCTCACTATATATAATAAAAAATCAGATTTTTATTTCGCTACACATAAAAATTATATTTCTATATTCTCTATTATATAAAAATTCTATGTTTAATCTGCTACTCGTGTAAAAATCAAATTTTTATTTCGCTACGACATATATAAAAATCGTATTTTTATATTCTCTGTCTTATAAAAATCAAATTTTTATAATCTCTACTTTATCAAAATCATATTATTATTATCTCTATAATATAAAAATCATTTTTTTATTATCTTTAAAATATAAAAATCATATTTTTATTATGCTACCGTATATATAAAAATTATGTTTTTATATCGCTACCTCATTTAAAAAAAAATATTTTTATAACTCATGTTACAAATAAAAATCACATTTTTATATCACTTCTTGTGTAAAAGACCATATTTTATTACTCTACCTAAGAAAAAATCATATTTTTATTACTCTAAAAATATAAAAATCATACTTTTAACTCTATGTCACTTATATAAAAATATAAAATTGATTTCTATATTTTTGAAGCTAATTACATTAGTTAAGAACAAAAAGGAAATAAATAAACTTACAGATTTTTTTTCTATCGAGGAGGGGGAGGAGGGGCAGAATGCGGTGGTGGTTGGAGGCTGCAAAGGCGGCGGGTTTGCTTTTGGGTTGCGGTGGCCTTCTAATCGGAGGAGAGAAAGGGGCGCAGAGGGGGGTTTCGATCAGGCTAGGAGAGAGAGGGATGGGAAGAGGGGGAAGCGACGCAAGGTCGGAGCTGGGGCTTGCGGCGGGCGGGGGATGGGGCAAGGCGGTGCGCGGCACCGCCGGGGGGGGGGGGGTGGGCGATGGCAGCGGCATTCCCCCCTCCGTCGCTCTCTTCTTATTTTTTTATTTCTTTTGATTTTTAAAATGAACGGGGGGGTTGGGTTGACTGTAAATAGAGGGGGAGAGAGAGGTTTTTATTATTATTATATTTAATTTCAAAAGGTACCTTTTTATTTTGACCTCGAAATCAAACCCACCCACTATCGTCCAAAACTAATTACCCCCATTCCAAACACAATGGGATATGTATCGTAAGCCAGTTTGGTTGATTCGATCGGTTTTCATCAAAATCAAAATATAAATCTATATACAGAATTTGGACGCACATTTCAAATTATCGGGGTCATATACGGACTCTAAAAATTCCCGAAAAATATTTTCTGGCTTTGTATTGACGATACGGTCCTAACAAAACTAATTTCGTCAAATTCTGAGATCGTTTGAAAAATGGCCATTTTCTGGTCGATCGAAATTGACTGAAACTGTTAAAGCACGTTTTCCTGCACCACGCTCACATATTGATTCGAAAAGTTATGAATTTTTGAATCAAGCAATAATTTGACATTCCGGATCCAACAAAAGTGGTTTCGTCGAAAACAGAGGTCGTTTGCAAAATGGCTATTTTTAAGAGCCAAAATTCCATAGCGACTATTCTGAATTTTCAATTGGACAAAACTTTTTATCCCCGCTATGAAATTTTGATTTTTCGGATTTGTGGGAAAGATATTCTCAAATAGATTCTAATATTTTTGGTTTCGCCAAAATCCGGTTTATTTTGGATCTTGTACATCCAATTGAAATTTGAAATCGAATTTTCAAACTACCACGCCATTTTCAATTCCTTTTATAATTAAAAATAAATATTTATATTTTAACGACGATTCAATAAATATATACGTTCTAATGCTATTCAAAATAAATTTCTCATCGTTATTATTTAAGTAAATCATTTTAAATATCCAAAATCCGCTAAAATTGCCAAAATAAATTTTTTAAATTGGCTCGGATTTTCCGGGTTATTACAATCTCCCCCACTTATAACTTTTCGTCTCCGAAAAGGAACGAAGCTGAAAGTTGTTTTACAAACCAACTCAACTTTCATTATTTTCATTACATCTTAAGTTTTTCAACTTTTCAGTTTCTAAGAACTTTTCAAATTTTTCAAAAATTTGGCTAACATCCTAAATTTTCGAAAAATTTCTCCATAACCCCCCCTGCACGGGAGCACCGGGAAAATCCCGAAATCGCCATACAGGCCTTTCCAATCCAAAAAGAAAAAGAAACAACCAATCGGCTCATAAAATCATCAAAAACACCAAGAAATGCAATAAACATGTACCTATTTGTCAGGCAAATAATTTTATTCCTCTGCTTTAGCCTCTTCGCAATGACCTGTTCAATGGATACACATGTATATGCATGAAATTTCAAACAAATTTTCAATTCATTCCAACATTTGGTTCAATTTTGCTACATGGTTCAACATTTAATTAATCAAACAATAATCAAACAACACAACTATCAATCCATTAGTTGATTATCATTTCAAATTCGTATCTTTGATACATAGTCCAAAAATTCAATTTTTGATGCCAAATCACAACAATAAGCCCTAATTTAGTTTTGGTTCTCACACCAGTCAATTGGAATCATATAGAAATCCCACTTTCGAAGCTCGAACATATAACCACTGATGATGCAGCTGTTATCATCAGTGTCTTCTCCGGGCGACTAGAGTGTGATTCTACATCTATCCAGTATATTAGAACTTCGAATGCACGCGGATCAGACGTATACACAAAATCTTGATATACTGTATTGTCCAAATTCAATACAAATAAATATTCAAATACGCTGAATAAGGTTTAAATTTTCAAAACAAAATTCGTTTTCATTTTATTTTAAAAATATCACTCTTCACACTCGTTCTAGGATACTACTAATCCCATCTATAACGAGTCATTCTCATTGGATACTACTAATCCAACCTCTGAAGAATTCTTTCGTTTGATTCTAACGTGTCTTGTTCTCCGAGCTTTGTAAACCAAAGCTCTGATACCACTGTAAGAACCCGATACTTCCCCGGTCTCCAAAGAGGAGAGGAAGAACGAATTGCACTGAGGACAAGACACATCAGAACACAAACAGAAGAACATTTCATCGCTTATTACAACAATTTTCATCAGAATACAAGAATATACAGAGTGAACAAATATTACACATTTACTAAATATCAGAGATTTACATTACTTTATTACAACGGAAAAATAATACAAAACACAACTGAAAAGAATATACGGATATAGAGCTTCCCGAATATCATTCCAGCTGTAAACCAGGATCCTGTGAATATAAATTTGCAAAATCAAAACTACTGGATGCCCGCGGAAAATAAGGGCACCCAGAGTTTAGGTTAAAACAATAAACTCCAGGTCAGTCATGTGACTGGTGTGAGAACTAAAACAGTTATTTAAAACTTTACTTTAAATCAGATATATCAAGGGACCACGCCGTATAACACGGAACGGGTTTCCTCCCAAGAACACCGGTGCATATAACCAAACATCGCAATGCTTTTTGGAAAAAATGAAGCTATTATAAGACCCAGGTCCTATCACACAATGCAACACAAGCCGGGGGATAGGGTTTTCCCTTACATTAGCCAAACATGCTTGATACGTTAAAACAAATCATTTGATACTATTATAAGTGCATAGTGTATAATGTCAAAACAATTTCAATCATAAGTATCAATCATAGACGGCATAAGTGCCCCATACCACTATGTCGCCATATATAGGTTTACAATCAAAACCGCAAATGTGACGTATTGGAAGTTGGATTTCCATCTGTGAACCAAGGCAAGGGATCATCCTTACTGCTTCGAGACAATCTAGCCTACCATGTCTCAGGACCCAAACTCAGGTGGGCCCTTGGATCGTCAGGGTCGGTCCACTCGATGTGGATTAAAATGCCTGAACACTGCGTTTCCCCACCCTATGGGGGCGTAAATGAGCCAAATGACTCCATTGGTCCTGGATCGACCGATATAACCGAGGCGCCTCGCAATCCATCATCCACCTAAGTAAAATGTCCGGGAGTGTAAAACCCAAAACACCACTCCTTGCTAGAAGGAAATGCATGCCCTCCCTGATGTCCATTCTCGTTTTTGGTTCACACCGGGCTCGCGAATTAACGCTACACAAAGCTACGCTGTATTAAAGCCGTGCTTTGATCATTAACCACAAGACTCTGATTTTCAACAGAAGCCTTGATCATTTGTATCTCAGCATGCCACATAGGCAATTCATGCCATGCGACTGATATCTATCGATATATAACCTCTGAGGTCGTACGTCTCAGAGAAGGGCGTTAAGAAAGAGAATAAATTCTTGCCACCAAACAGATATATATATTTAATAGAAATCAATCAACACAAAATAAAATCCAATGTCAGACACACAATCCATTTACAAGTCCGTTCTGCGTCTGAACGAAACCGGAGGAGCCTTATTCCTCGCATATCCATCGATCTCCCAGTACGTCTGGATGATCCCCAACCGATTCCCTCCTCTTGGGTGTACAACCCAATCAAGATCACTAGTAAATGTCAAAACGATGTGAAAACCTCCGGTTTTCGACCACCCTCTTCATCCTCGACACCTGGTCGAATCAGTTATTCAGAATGGGATAAACCCGGCCTTTCCGAATTACTCGCGTATATAATAAACAAGTGTTATAAAAACACAACATACGCCTTATTCCAATCCAAAATATTCCTTTATTCAAATATTCTTTTACTTTGGGAAAGGTTCCCATTAATTTTATCAAAGATAAATTCTTTAAATTTATTCTTTAATCTTCCTTTGGATATCGTTCCAAACCAAACTAATGTTTTCCAAACTAGTCGGGATTAGCGCACTTTACCGAAGTAATCATTTATTAAATTTACCAATCCCTACCTATTCATCCCATGAAGCAAAACTGGTAATACTTCATATCTAGCACCTCGGCGTTATCGGTAAAGTTAATTACCATTCCACATTCAAATCTAATTAAAGATTTAACTATCGCTTGGAGCAAAACTGGTGATACTCCATTCTCGATCATTTCTTTAATTTGATAATTTTAGTTATCAAATTCACCTTTCAATCTTTTTAAAAATTCATTAAAACTCTAATTCAACTTTAATTTCCAAAAATCATTACTTAATGATTATTCAAAGTTAAGAAATAAATCTTATCTTTAACGGGGTTAAAGAACTAATGTCATTTAAAACACAGTTCACGATAAACCCAAAACCCCATTCCATTAACAATGGAATCTTCACGGAAAATAGATCAATATATATAATCGATATGAACTTCCATATCCGACTAATAATAATATAAATGGAAAACGGCAAAGCCTTTTAAATTCCTGATATATTAGTTGTCTTCCTCCACAGAAATTCACTTCGATTATTACCAAATCGAATTCCATTCCATTCCAATTTATTTTATTAAATTGGGAAACTTTACTTTGGAAAATCTCCTCTAAATCTTATCAAAAAGTTTTATAAATTCCGAACTATATTGCACTGTAAATCGGGTTAAAGAACGAATGTCGTTAAAACACAGTTCATAATAAATCTAATTCACATTCCTTTAATTATCGGGTTAAAGAACAAATGTTATTTAAAACACCGTTCACGATAAACCCAAAAATCAATTCCAATTCAATTCTAATTAAATATCATTTAATTGGTATACTTCATTAAATCTAAATAAAAAGATTTAATTTTTTTTTTCAACTGGGTTTAAGAACAGTGTTAATGAAGACACCATCCACGACAAAACCAAATCCCATTTGATATTAAATACAAAGCTCTGAATAGAAAATATATCGGCTTATATTCAATATCAAATTCTACGACCAACAAATATTGTATTGGAAATAACGATATAAATATATCTTTCAAATTTCCATAACAACATCTGTATAGTCACGAAATCCAACATCGAAATATTCCGAAGACAATTTCGATTCAAATCCATTCCAATTTATATATTGGAAATTCTAGTTATTTTAAAAACCATTTCAAATCTAATTTATTTATTTTAAAAATAAATGGATTAAAATTCTAGTTCAAAACTAGTTCATTTCGATAAAATCTATTTTTATCTTTTCAACTATGGAGTTTTTCATCCCAATTCTTCCTAAATCATTTCTTATGATTTTACACTAATTATTGATATTTTTAATATTTTATCAAGGCCCGTACAGTCGATTTCCAAAAACTGCCATCGAACTGCACGTACAGCGACCTTTTCCAAATTTGATTTGGACATAATTCCAAATCCAACTGTTAGATTTCTAATTTCTGACATTCTTAGAAAGCTCTTTTCGATACGTACCCAATGGTTCCGGTTTTAGGAGAATCCGATGGTCGGATCACCTGTAATGTTCATTCGAAGTCAATGGTCGAAATTCACGAACTGCCGCAGCGTGGTGTGTTCTATTCAGGCCATTATATATATATATATAATATAATATATATATTTTGTCAATTTCCTTTTAAAACTTATTTTATAAATCGTTTTAAATTCATTTTCAAAACGATTTCAACTTCCTATTCAATTTCTAATCAAAATTGAATATTCCATATCATCGATATATAAATGATAATATTTTCAAAACATTAGATTTTGAAATCAATTTCCTTTCGATATGCATTATAAAAATGAATAAATTCGATAAAAATATCGTTCATGTCAAAATGGCGTTAAACTAATCAACACGGCAATATATATTTAAATATATTCGTGCCTATCCCAAATCGGACATCAAAATCAGATTTTGATTCTTTTTTGAAAATTGTTTGAAAATATTCGTTATTTTGAAATAATTGTTCTTTTAAAATATCCATTCTTTCTGAACTGGAATCAGACACGGTCAATTACCATATAATGTGATTATATGGATTTTCACACAACAGTTGTGTATAACAACAATGAAAACAGCAACCCATCATCCAGAGTGCATTCTACACCGCATAAGCATCAAGTGTAAATATTTAACGCTTATAACAGCTTGTCAATCAATCGATCAACATACAGCTAATTATTGGGATTAGTGTATGTCCAATTTCATCCCAACACCCGTGTGGGGTTTTCAAACAACAAACACAGATTTAATTGTGCAGTTGGGCAATGTGCAAAATTTACCGTCTCATTCAATATCAAAAGAAATGGGTGTACATAAACAAATCGTTCGATTTGTTTATAAATATTTATTTTATATACACATTAAAGATTTTATTTTTAAATATAAAGTATTTATTCATTCCCCCTCACACAATAAAATTTCACAACACATCAATCAAACAAACAAGTCATCCATGGTCTGTGGACGACGGGTGTCGGGTGCTACTAAGCACCGTCTGCATCCTAGTATATATTTCAACTAGAAAACAAATTAAAAGTGAAAAGTTGTCACCATTGGGATGCGCTCCGCCATTATCTATTTTTGAACGGTTCGGATATGTCCAAAATTCCAATGTGACCTTTTCACGTTGTTCACATTAAAAATCACATTTTTATCTCACTGTATATAATAAAAAGTCAGATTTTTATTTCGCTACATATATAAAAAAAATATTTTTATATTCTCTATTATATAAAAATTCTATGTTCAATCCGCTACTCGTATAGAAATCCAATTTTTATTTCACTACTACATATATAAAAATCATATTTTTATTATCTCTATAATATAAAAATCATATTTGCTGCCGAATATATAAAAATTATATTTTTATATCGCTACCGCATTTATAAAAAAATTATTTTATAACTCGTGTTACGAATAAAAATTACATTTTTATATCACTTCTTATATAAAAGATCTTATTTTATTACTCTACCTAAGTAAAAATCATATTTTTATTATTCTACAAATATAAAAATCATACTTTCAACTCTATGTCACTCATATAAAAATATAAAACTGGTTTCTATATTTTTGAAGCTAATTACATTAGTTAAGAACAAAATGGAAATAAATAAACTTACAGTTTTTTTTTCTATCGAAGAGGGGGAGGAGGCGCAGAACGCAGAACGCGCAGAACGGGGAGGCTGCACAGGCGGCGGGTTTGTTTTTGGGTGGCGGTGGCTTTTCCAATCGGAGGAGAGAAAGGAGCACAGGGGGGATTTCGATCAGGCAAGGAGAGAGAGGGAGGGGAAGAGGGGGGAGCGACGCGAGGTCGGAGCTCGGGGTTGCGGCGGGGGAGGGGGGGCACGGCGGTGCGCGGCTCCGCCTTGGGGGGGTGATGGCAGCGGCAGTCCCCCCGGTCGCTCTCTTCTTCTTTATTTTTTTGGATTTCTTTTGATTTCTAAAATGAACGGGGGGTGACTATAAATAGAGGGAGAGAGAGAGAGGTTTTTTTGTTATTATTATATTTAATTTCAAAAAGCTACCTTTTTATTTTGACCTCGAAATCAAACCCACCGACTATCGTCCATAACTAATTACCACCACTACGAACATAATGGGATATGTATCGTAAGCCAGTTTGGTTGTTTCGATCGGTTTCCGTCAAAATCAAAATATAATTCTATATATTGAATTTGAACGCACATTTCAATTTATCGAGGTCACATACGGACACTAAAAATTCCCGAAAAATATTTCTAGCATCGTACTGACGATATGGTCCTAACAAAACTAATTTCGTCAAACTCTGAGATCGTTTGAAAAATGGCCATTTTCTGGTCGATCGAAATTGACTAAAACTATTAAAACACGTTTTCCTGTGCCACGCTCACATATTGATTCGAAAAATTATGAATTTTTGAATGTAGCAATAATTTGACATTCCGGATCCAACAAAAGTGGTTTCGTCGAAAACAGAGGTCGTTTGCAAAATGGGTATTTTTAAGGGCCAAAATTCCATAGCGACTATTCTGAATTTTCAATTGGACATAACTTTTTATCCCCGCTATGAAATTTTGATTTTTTGGATTCGTTGGAAAGATATTCTCAAATAGATTCTAATATTTTTGGTTTCACCAAAATCCGGTTTATTTTGAATCCTGTACATCCAATTGAAATTTGAAATCGAATTTTCAAACTACCGCGCCATTTTCACTTCCTTTTATAATTAAAAATAAATATTTATATTCTAACGACGATTCAAATAAATATATACGTTTTAATTCTATTAAAAATAAATTTCTCGTTGTTATTATTTAAAATACATCATTTTAAATATCCAAAATTCGCTAAAATTGCCAAAATAAAAATTTTAAATTGGCTCGGATTTTCTGGTTTATTACATTTTAATTACAACTATTGTACAAACAATTTGGATTTTACATCATCAAGTCAAAATTTTCAAAATAATCCTGATTTTGCACCACAAAATTTTCAAAATGATGATCAACCCTCAAGTCTTGAAACAAGTATTCAAACTTTACTTGAATCGAGTCAAAGATTAAATAAAACCTATAATTCATTAATGTGCAACAATTCAAGTCAAAGTTTTCAAAATAATCAAAATTCAATTTCAATTTCAAAGTCAAATGATTTTGATTATAACCTTTGCCATTTCAATTTAGAACTCCAAAATGAATCTCAAATTCAAAATTAAAATGTGAATCACTTTTCAATTGATTTTGTTAATGGGAATAATTTCAATTGTGGTGCAACTGAAGATATTTGTTCTCAACAATTTCAAAGAGAAAATGCTCAGATAAATAATCATAAATTTGATTCTGTTAAGAAAAATTACATGGATTTTTTGTATGAAAGCTACTTGAAGTTTCGTCAGAGAGAAATTCAAATCCAAATGTGTGACGATTCGAATAATAATCCACCTTTGCCCACAACCAACGATTTTCAAATAACAACTTTTGAAACTGAAAATAACAATCTTAACGAAGTTGTTAAACACAATAATTGAGTTGGATTTCAATTCATTTGAGGGGGTGGAACCAAATCTCAAATTCGATATTCCTTTTTCTGAAGATAACGACTTTCAAACAACAACTTTGGATTTTGAAAATGATACATGCACTGAAGTCGTTGACAATTCACCAAGGAAGACGAATTTAATGAATACGATTTTTTTTGGACTTTTCGAAAATGAGTTGAATTTTAAAGAGGTAGATTTGAATCACCATTTTGAATTTAAAATCGATAATTTAAAAGAATTTTTCAATGGAAAATTTGAAATTCAATTTGGTGAAAATAAACATGAAATTCAATCCATTGTTCAATCTATCCCAAAAATCATCAAAAATAAAACAACTCGTTCGATTTTTAATAAAGTGACATTCATTTTTCCAAATTTACACTCACCTTCAAAATCTTTTACAATTTGATTTTTCAAGCTTAAGCCGTGCCTCCCATACTTGAAGAGACAAATGAATCGGTCTTTAGAAGGATGTTTCATTTACTTCTTGTCAATATATTTTCTGATATACTGTAAATAATTTTTTTCTTTTCTCTTGTAAATATAAGTCATATTTCCAAAGTTTCCATTTTCTTTCCATTTGGGTTGACTGTGGGGACACAGTCTAAATCAAATGTGCGGGGAATTTCATATTTATTATGGTTTTGCATAGAATTTACCTTTCTTTTTTCATTCAAAAAAAAATCAAAAAAATTAAAAACAAAGAAAAGAGTTTCGCATTTCTTTTTACTTTTAAATAAGACATAATGGAGTTAGCATACAATTTTGGTCGTTCGATTAAAGTGTTTGGAGATTTTCTTTCTTAACAGATAACGGAAAAAAGTTTGAATTATGAACAAATATGGTGTAACTGGTATATAGGGAGATTCGTAAGTGATGAGTCTGAAATGTTCTCTAAATTGTAATTCGATTAAATGAATGGCTGATTGAGATTACTTGTGATAACATTTTAGATATTGTAAGTGAAGTTGTGCAAGATATTCTCACTTAACTCTCTCTCTTATAAAAAAAATATAGAAAAAAGGAAAGAAAAAAGAAAAAGTAGAAGAAGTATATATATAGTAATCCAAGGATATCCAACATTGTTAGTACATCTAGCGTTGGTGTGCAAACCGTCTAAGCTCTTTTTGACATCTTGTTGACAAAGTCAGCGTCGGTATACCTTGGTCTCCTTTTATGAATTGAACACCTAAGTATTACCGACCCTCACGTAAGTCATAATGCAGTGCAGGGGTGGTATACCTAGGTGTTTTGTAAATAATAATAATGTAAATATTTTTCATAATAAAGAGAGAGTAAGCACTTGAATTCCAAGCACTATCTTCACTTATTCGACCTAACTTGTTAACCAAAAGGAAATTGAGATGCTATTTTATGATTGTTGATATCGATTATAGAATTCATTTCATACTAGCACTATGTTTCTACCAAAACAACTGGCCAAGCTGGAGGAGTTTGTGATGATAACATGACTTTTGTTTGAAGATTTGATTTGTAACGGACTTAAATTACATAGTGACGACCCAAACTTATGTTAACCATTCGTGTAAAATTTAAAAGTAAATTATCCATTTGTAAATATTCCTTTAAAAACTTGCACTAATCTTGTAATTTTTTTTTAAAAATCTAGTATTTCATAAATATTTTTGTATTTAACTTTGGGATCTTGAGGGTAGTATCTGTTGAAAACCCTCACAGGACAACACTCGTCCTACTGGGGAAACCTAGAGGTTTAACGGCTTGTTGCATACGTTCAGTGCAATCATACTCCCTATGAAAGTGGATTTATCTTAGTTTTTTTTACTTTATTCGAGGATGAATAAAAGGATAAGTATGGGGGTATTTGATGTGAACATAAAAATGCACATTTATGTTCACATATTTATTCTTGTTTAGTTTACATAAATGTCATATAAGGGTATTTTATCATGTTTAAACCATTATTCAGTTGAGGTTTTATTCCTCAAAAGGCCTCGGCATTAGTAAGAGATGGGGCACTTCACACAGGCTTCCACGATGTGGGGCTTATGGGTGTTATAGTAGCCCAACAGAATTGACAGGTGTTAAGCCCCAGTGACAAGAACGGGCTCCTAAACAAGTAAGATTAGATGTACCCCAATTACAACCCCCAATTGATCGACTGCCTAACTCGTAGATGCCATGTGCTGGCCCCACAGTAGGATGTATCACTTCCTAAAGTGGCAACCCTTTGTTTTACAAGATGTGCACAAACCATATCTAAGGTGTCACAGCATCTTAACCTCCCTGGACCAGACCCACGCACACACATGACCCCATCAGAATGTGCCGCCCACAGCATCCCTTAAGTGACCTCTTATAATCAGCTCAGTAAGCGTGCCCAGACCCCGACCTAGTTCGGGGTTCCCCGTTTGATACCAAGATGGGTTACTGACTAAAACGGGTCCTACACACCAAATGATACAAGCTTCCCCCTAGGCTTGCATCCCCACTAGTAGAATTACAACAGGTTATGCCTACCAGTTTAACAAGATTGCATAACCCCACAGGTAAGCTTATGGGCCTATATATATAAATATTACCCATCGCCACAAGATTTACAAAACCCTCCCCTACTCAAGTTAATAGGTTCTTTTATTCCTTATGGATTTAAATACATTAAATATTACAAGTTTATCACCATTCACTCATTAGTGGTTATTATTGCGCTAGACCTCCCACATTAAGTCTGCCACTTGTGGATGCTGGATATGCCGGTTGGGTCCGGGCAGACTTCTTCCACAAGTCGGACTTAACCGTATTTCTTAGCACCATCACGTGCACGTTTATGCACTTAGACCCCTCACATTAGATTCTCCACTTATGCTAGTTGGATTTGCCGTGCGGTTTCGGGCAAACTTCTACCATATGTGTAATCTAACCTCGTGTCTAAGCATGGTTACAGTTCCTAATTACTGTGAATCTAGGCATTTTCATCACTAACAAATTTTCATGTTTATTATGCCCAAAATCTCGGTCCGATCTATGATACAGGTTATGCCCCAGATTAATGTTTAGATCAAGATATAGATTATGCCCCCAAATCTCAAGTTTTGGCTCAAGGTACAAATTATGGCCAAAATTCCCAATCATGTTTTACGACATGAATTATGACCCAAATTAATCGTTCCCAATTTCGTGCGTTCGCGTGTTTTCAGCGATAGGCCTAGGCTCGAAGGTAGCCTGGCTACATAAACAAAAAAAGGGGTAAGAGGGACAGAGGAGAACAAGAATAGACATAGTAAATAAAACAGGCATAAGATGACATAATTAGGCAAACTAACCTAATAGGCATATGGTGACATGATTAGACAAACAAACATGATAGGCATAAGGTGACATGATTAGGTAAACTAACATAATTTGCATAAGGTGACATGATTAGGCAAACTAACATAATAGGGATATCATGTACATCCATACTGAGATCTAAGCAGTGAATTAGGTATATACATATTGTACGATCTATTATAATTCAGATTACTAACATGCATAGGCTTAGATCCAAATTTATAGGTATGTAAAGATTACATTTAGGTGTTTATATCTAAAAATAACATAGGCTCACTGTGATTGGATCTAAAGAACAGAAGATTAATCGTTGATGATGTAGCACAGATCTCTGAATACGTATAACTTGCTGTTGAAGAAGAAAAGGCTATTTTGCTCTGAGTTGGGACAACACCTCGTTGTCGCCATTTATTTAGTTGAATACAATAACGTGATTAAGTTCCTATTTATTGCCTAGGGTCAACGAATCTAGTCAAGAAATGAGTCTACGTTCAGAAATTGAATTCTGCCCAGATTTGGGGAGGGGGGGTCGACATGGGTGTTGACACTCCTGTTATGGTGTCGACCCATGGGTCTACACTCCTTGGGTGGGGTCGACCTCTAACGGGTCGATTTCCCCTATTTTTCCCATCTCTAATTTTGAAATATTTTGAATGTTTTTATTGGTTTTGTATATATATAATTCTCTTTGCGTATACAAACTTCTAGGCTTAATAACTTCCTCATACGATGTCCGTTTTACGCAAACTCGGAGTCTATCTTAAGTAGAATTCCGAGACGAAGCAATGACGCAGTCCATTTTACTTAATTCCAAATATTAATTAATTATTCTTTAATTTATCATTTTAATGTTCTTAAGAATTACGGGGTATTACATGCACTCCCGAACTGGTAGTAACGCATAACCGAAACTACCGTCCACCTCGGAAAAACATTCCCATATTAAGAATGCACATCAAATTAAATCAAACCGAGGGAAGATAGTAGTAAAGGAAGAAGGGTTACCAACAGGGGTAGTAAACCCAGTATGTCACAATACATTCATGTTTTAGTCATTTTAATAATGATCTGAAGTTCGAAGATATCCATTACCGTTCTCTTACTTTATTCCAACAGCGTTCGTCAAACCAACATCTTCATTCTAGATTCTCTACCACGTGCATAGTTGTTAAAGTGGTTTCGATATTGGCAAAAAGTATGACAATATCTGATCCTGATCTCTTTAACAACCAAATGTTTACATTTTCACACCGGTTGGATCTTTACATTTCGAATGGTTCGTACTTCATATCGACGTACCAGATTTTCTTTAATATCATTTCATATTCAAAACAGAATATCCTTTATATTAAAATCTTAATCTAAACCAAGCTTAGAATCTTAAAAACATTCTAATTTAAAATGGTCTGAATATTTAAAATACTTGAAAAGCATGTTAAAATAGTTTAAAAGTATATTAAAGTAGTTTAAAAGTATATTAAAACTGCTTAGATATATATTTAAAATAATTTGAAAATAGATAGTTAGGAAAATAAAACTTTAAATAAATATTTCAAATATGAAGATAGTATTTATCAAAAGTTAGTTAATTATGTATATAGTTATGTGTTAAAGAAGTTTATGAAATAGATAGTTGAATGTTAAAATAGTTTATTTAGAATAATTAATGTATATAACTTGAAAATAAATCAGTTTATAAAGTAAATAGTTTATAAAATAAAATAGTAATTTATTAAAGTAGTTACAATATATATATATATATATGTGTATATATATATATACACGTTAAAAATATAATAGTTTATAAGCAAAATAGTTATTTTCTAAAATAGTTTCTATAATGTAGTAAAATACTATAGTTGGAGTTTAGAATTGTTTGTTCCTAATTTCAATTAAACTTGAGTTCATATTCTAATTTCACATCAAACCAACTCAATTTGATATTTTAATCCGATTCAACTCAAATTTTAAATTTAATTCAATTCCAACAATTCAATTCATATATTTAAAGTTACAGTTAGAATTCTCACTTTGAATTATTTTAATTTATATTAATCTTAAGTTCAAAATTCAAATATCACTTTCAATCAAGTTAATTTAAAGTAAATTTCAAAGACGGATAAATAATTCAATTTCAGTAGATTCAGTCCATATTCAAATTTCATTTTAACTTCATTTTACAACATTAAATAATTTCCTTTAGCATTTATATTTCAGAATCCATATTTCAAGTTCAAAGGAAATCAATTTATAAAACATCATTTATTTTGTCTTTTAAACAATTTTTCAAGATTCAAGGTTAAAACAAATTTGATTTAACCAACCGGTGTCCGTAAATAATTTTCTCTCATGTGGTCAAGTGGTACTTAAAACTTAATTTTAGCACTTTAGGATACACACACACACACACACACACATATATATATATATATATATATATATATATGTTTCATTTCAATCCAAATCAGGGGTTATATGTATTTCAACATACATTCTTAATTCATTTTTAATGATTAAACCCAGGTTTATTTGATGACTGTAACATCTAAGGTAAATGTTTTGGATTAATCAACACAAACAATGGTCATATAAAAACAAGGTGAATAACAAGATGAATTAAAATCAATACATCAAGCATATCAGTCCAAGGTATCCCATCAATACATCCAAACAAATCAATATCACATCAATTTACTAGGTATCGGATGTCGGATGTCAAACTAGCAATTAAATGTCAAATTCTAACTTAATTATAAAATTAAAATTAATAGTCAACTTAAGTTACACTATCGGTATCAATTAACATAAATATTCAATTTTAACTACCAAACATTAATCAATACAACCAAATCATAACATGATTTTAATTTAAGTAATAATAAAAATATTTTAGTTAAGCGTGAGTGGGTTTAATCAATCACCTTTGATTTCGAATGTTTGAAATCCAAAATAAACCCCAAAATTTATTTATCTCAGAATCTATCCGAACCGGTGCCACATCGTCCAAAAGTTCAATACGATCTTAACAAAACAAAGCGTGAGTCAATCCGAGTTTGTAAGCAAAAGTTATACGCATTTTAACATTTCTAATTCAAATTAAAACAAAATAAAATAACCAATTCTCTCCCACGAAGAATCTGATATGTCAACAACCCTTTCCTCATTTCCCGTTGCATTCGCACGTTACAGCCTATGCACGAACCTAACACCCGTTTATCCCCTAAATCATGCACCACACAAAGAGCCACCGGACCATGATTAGGACTACAACCATGTGTGCCTACCTAGCTCCACCAAAGGCCCGACCCCACTTGGTGGGCCCAACCGCTTAGAAAACCCCATAATCCGCGCGACATTCACAACCAAATTCTGGCGATTTATTAAACAATTAGCGTAGATCATTTGTATGGACTGAAAGATCTTTTCGGGCACAACGATTCTCTAGTTGGCAGATTTCAATTTCGTCGAATGAATTGAGATATACCAAGTGATGAAGTTTCGAATTACTTTGGCCATTCGAATTTTTTGGCTAACATAGGTCTCTGAGAATATTTGTACATTATTTTATCTCAGTTTGCATGCTTTAAAGCCAAAAATGGACCTGTGTCAAAATCAGGCATGCTGACATCTGATCTCTATGTTTAAAGGTCTTCGGAACTCAATGGACCAAAAAATTGCATAAATATGATAATTGGAAATCATAATAAACACGAATTTTTATTTGTAAATTTTAAATATAACAAAGAATTGTTGGAAAGGACAGTTAGGCTTAGTATGTACATATTGATTTACAATGTGTTTGTAAATTATGAGCCTAGAACATTCATTGTCCGTCTTTAATATAACATACTACTTTACAATGTGTAGGTAAATTACGAGCTTAGAAACTAAACTATCATGGTTAGGCCTTAACATATACATATTGATTTATAGCGTGGGTAAATTATGAGCCTAGAACTTTTTCATCAGGCTTTAAATAGTATATTGGTTTATAACACGTGGGTAAATTACGGGACTAATAAACTAAAATTATTTGTATGGGCTAAATCAAGGATTGGGGATTGGGGACAAAATTACTATTTGTTGGGATCCACTCCAAGTAGCATACCCTTTTCATCATTTTTGGTCTCAATATAAAGCAAGAGCATGCATTATGCTATGTTGTTAATGTACGTCGATCCAATTGGAGGTTATGGACGCATTCTGATGGATCAGTGTATGTGCACTGGTCTGATTTGAGAACATAAGCCACTTTAACACATATGGATAGGGTTATGTCTTTTGCAGATGGTCTAAGTCCTGATAAACCCGAACCCATAGTAGGCATAGGTTATTCATGATTCTTTTAGTCGATCGATTGTGTAGTATTAGGGAATCTCTTTCTAATTTCATTTTAATTTGTAGAAGTGCAAAACACTCATCATTATCAAATATTGAGAACTAGAACTGTTACATCCTTTATGTCATTTATGATACCCCTATCCTATTTTGTTCACTTTTAGGTGTGCACAAACACTTACCCTTTTATGACACTAAAATTACCTTTTTATCTATTTTTCTTTCGCTTATTAGTCATGCTATTTATCACTACAACTCACCAGACTTTTTGTCTGATCTGTTTCTTCTATTTTTTTTTTATTTTTTTGAAAAGTCGGTATGTATGACTTAAGCAGGATCTTTATATGGATATGGCGGAAATAGTAAACTAGTTAGCTATAATAGTGAAGTAGGTAAAAACTAAGCTATATAGATATATCAAAAATAAAAGGTAAATGCAGTAAGTAAAGACACGAGGAATTTTACACTCGTTCGGACATCCCACCCTACGTCTAGTCCCGAAGCTCCTCTTGGAAATCACTATCATGCCCTCTCTTAACCTGGAGGAATAGGTCATAATACAACCAAGCACCAACAAGGATGTCCACGCCTGAGCATCCACACATGACAACACAATTTACAAGTGTTTTGACTCTTGAATGTGTTCTCATATCAACACGGAATAGTCACGATGAAGTACATCCTTTCTATAATCTTATCCCTGAGTATTTGAAGTGTATGTGAAGAATTAAGGAAGTATATTGGTTGTTGAATCAAGAGATGTGAAATACTATCAAAGATTCAACAAGTAACTTGAATTTAGGAGAGATTTAGAATGCAATGAGAATAGAAATTCAAACCAAAAAAAAGAGAGAACAGAATAAGAATTAGTGATTTGGAAAACATGTTTGTAGTGCTTATATAATTTTAGAAGAGTAGCATTCCTTCATGAAAGTTTTCAGCAAAAAGTTGCATCCATTTCCATCCATAGTCGAAGAGAAAACTCTTCATGAAAGAAGGTGACTCTTCATAAAAAAGACTTCTGTTCCGAATCAGTCAACTAGTCTAAAAACCATCAGTCGACTGATTGAATCATACTGTAAAACGTTTGGATTTAAAACCTTTTAAAACTAGCCATTATTGTACAGAAACATGCTGACCAGTCGACTGGTCATATTTCTACCAGTCGACTGGTACAGCTGAGTCAGTACAGCCATGGCTTTTTAAAGCCTTATACTATATATATATACCTTGTTTTGTATATTCGTGTTATACTTGAGGATATATTTTAACATAATTCTAACATGTCTCAATATGTATATCCATATAAACTTAGCTCTATGTCATTATTTCCATTGCTCTTCTCTTTGTTGACATTAATCAGAATTCTTGTTTTCAACATTGTCCCTGTTTTTGATTGATGATGTTGACAAGTTTCAAATTTCTTCGCCTAAATATCTGGCTCCCCCTGAATTTCTGCAACATTTTGTTAGTTCGTAATTTTATAAACTTACCGTTTTGATTCTTGCAACAAAATGTTAGCATATATATTTTCAATAAATAATTAGATCCATCATTGTGAGCATAGAAAACATAATTCTCCCCCTTTGTCATTGATTAAAAAGCATTTAAACAATATGATCACAAAGTAATCGAATAATCTTTCAGAGATCTTTGAAAGACACAATTCCTAGTTCTCGTTGAAGTCTTATGAAAGAATTTTCTAAAAGGGGTTTAGTAAATATGTCGGCAATTTGATTTTTCGAGTTTACAATCTCTAAATTGATGATTTGTTTTTCAATATTATCTCTCAAGAAACGATGTCTTATATCAATGTGTATAGATCTAGAATGGTTTATTGGATTTTTAGATAAATTTATTGTGCTTGTATTGTCGCAATAGATTGTGGAGTTAGATAAATTTACATTAAAATCTTTCAGTGTTTGCTGCATATATATTACTTGAGCACATGCTAGTGCAGCAGATATATATTCAGCTTCACATGTCGACAGTGAAACACAATTCTATTTCTTGTTGAACCAAGATATAAGTGATTTACTGATAAAGTGACATGTTCCACTTGTACTTCTACGATCCGTTCGTGATCCTCCAAAATCAGCATCACTATATGAAACTAAATCAAAGGAACAATCTTTCGGATAGAAAATTCCAAAATCTTTGGTACTGCTAAGATAACTTAATATACGTTTTACTGCCCTCAAATGTAATTCTTTTGGATTAGCTTGAAAATGAGCACATAAACAAACACTCGTCATAATATCCGGTCTACTAGCAGTTAAATACAGAAGTGAATCTATCATGCTTCAATATAGTTTTTGATCGACACTTTTACCATTTTCATCTTTATCTAGATGTGTCGTCGTACTCATTGGTGTAGGTTTACTTAAAGTGTTTTCCATTCCAAAACGCTTTGTTAGGTTAGTGCAATATTTTTCTTGATTAATGAAAATTTCATTCGATAATTGTTTAATTTTCATACCCAGAAAGTAAGATAGTTCACCCAAGTGTGACATTTCAAATTCACTTGCCATTATTTTTGAAAATTCCTGACATAGTTGATCATTTGTTGAACTAAAAATAATGTCGTTGACATATATTTGTACTATTAAAATATCTTTATTAGCTTTCTTAATAAAAAAAGTGTTTGATCAACCTTTCCAATTTGAAATCATGACTTTAATAGATAATTTTTGAGACGTTCATACCAAGCACGAGGTGCTTGTTTCAAACTATATAATGCCTTTTTCAATTTGAAAACATGGTCAGGAAATTTTTCATGAGCAAATAGTGGAGGTTGTTCCACATAGACTCTTTCTTTGATATAACCATTTAAGAAAGCGCTTTTTACGTCCATCTGATATAATATAAAGCTATGATGACATGTGTATGCTAATAGAATTTGAGTTGCTTCTAATCATGCAACTGGAGCAAAAGTTTCTTCGTAATCCATGCCTTCTTCTTGAATGTAACCTTGTGCAACAAGTCTAATTTTATTTCTAGTAATATTACCTAATTCATCTACTTTATTTTTGTAAACCCATTTTGTTCCAATAACAGTATGATCATTCGGTCTTGGAACTAATTCCAAGGCTTCATTACGTTCAAACTGGTTTAATTCTTCTTGCATGGAAATTATCCAATTTTCATCTGTAGATGCTTCTTTAGGGTTTTTGGGTTTGATATTTGATAAGAAGGCTACATTACATACTAAATTAAGTTGATTTCTTGTTCTTATGTTTGAAGTTATTTCTCCAATAATATTTTGAGTTGGATGGTCTTGTAGTATCCTTAGTGGAGACCTAACTTCATTAATAGGAATATTTGGCTATTGATATTATCTTGAATTTCTGTAGTATTATTTTCTACATTATTATGAACAATGTTTACATCTTCTCTATACATATCAATATCATCGTCATGAGAAGAATTATTTTTCACAGTATCTATATTAAAAGAATTTTTAACAAAGTTTTCATCGAATATAACATGAACTGATTATTCTATTTTACTGGTTCTCTTATTGACAATACGATAGGCTTTTCTATGCTCAGAATATCCTAAGAATATTCCTTCATCAAATTTTGAATCAAATTTTCCAAGATGATCTTTAGTATTTAAAATAAAACGTTTTGAACCAAATACTTTAAAATATGAAATATTTGGTTTTCTTCCAGTAAAGAGTTCGTATGGATTATTTATAGTAAGAGGTCGAATGGAGACGTGATTCAAAACATAACAAGCTATAGCAACTGCCTCAGCCTAAAAATATTTAGGCAATGTGCTTCCATTTAATAACGTTCTGGCACATTTTTGCAAAGTTCTATTTTTATGTTCTACAACTCCATTTAGTTGTGGGGTTCTAGGAAAAGAAAATTTATGAAAAATTCCTTTCTTTTGATGAAATAAATCAAAATTTTCATTCTCAAATTCTCCTCCATGATCACTTCGTATATTCTTTATTTTTAAATCAGTTAAATTCTAATTTTGTTTAACAAAATTTTTAAAGATATCAAAAGTATCGCTTTTATTCTTTAAAAATATAGTCCAAATATATCTTGAAAAGTCGTCAACTATTACAAACACATATCTACTATGATTTATGGACTGAACCTAAGTTGGTCCGAATAAATCCATGTGTAGTAATTCAAGTGGTTGTAATGTTGATATAACCTTTTTAGATTTAAAAGAGGATTTGGTTAACTTCCCAAGTTGACAAGCATCGCATAGATTTTCAGTTTTGAATTTTATTTTGGGTAATCATCTTACAAGATCATTTATAGAAATCTTGTTTGTCGTTTTAAAATTAATATGACAAAATCATTTGTGCCATAACCAAGGATCATTGTTTTGGCTAATAAACACATACTTGGATTATAATTAACAACCATATTCAAAATATAAATGTTTTTATCTCGATTTCCTTTAAAAATAAGATTTTGATTTGAATCTAATATACTTCATTTATTTTTAGAAAAAAGATATTTTAAAACCTTTATCGCATAATTGGGTAATGCTTAATAAATTATGATTTAAGATCTTAACTAATAAAACATCAGAAATGAGAGATGAATTAGATATACCGTAATTGCTCCCAACGCCTTTGCCGATGACATATCCTTTGGAATTATCTCCAAACGTGATAGTTCTTCCTTTTGAATAAATGATATTTGTTAGCATCTCTTTATCTCCTGTCATGTGTTTTGAGAAACCACTATCAAGTATCCATTTTCCTCTATTTTGTTGAGTGGGACCTGCAAATTTTTTTTTAGAATTTTATTGTTACCCACTTCCTCCGTTAGGGTCCTAAGGGTTAAATCATAGGAAGCCAAACCCAAGAGGGTTCAGGATCCTTTTTGAAAATATAATTAATATTGTTATGAATAGTATCTAAAAAATTCTTAATATATTTATTTCTAATAAGAACATTATTGGTTTTTGGAACCCATATACTAATATTTCCCGAGTAATTTTTCATAGAAGAAATATCTAATTTCTACTTGAAATTACAGGTTTAATATTAGATTTCTTAGAACTAGATTTCTGATTAGCTTTTCGATCATATCCTGAACCCTTTTACTAGAAACCTGTTGAGAATTTTCTAATTTTAGACAAATTTCCTCTACCTTCATTAAAATTGTTAGTATTTTTAGAAATACTATCTAGTTTAACTTTTAAACTAGAATTTTCTAGTTCTATAATTTTAATTTTAATTTTAATGTTCAAATCATGATTCTTAGAAGCTAATATATCAGTCTTATTCTTTTATGTCTCAATTTCTTGACTTAACATAGAAATTTGAGAATTTGCTATTGAAACAGATTTTTGTAATTTTCTAATCTCATCTTCTAAAATTTCTTTTTCATCTTTTATTAAGTCTCTTTCAAATTCTGCTCTTTTTCTATCTTCATTAGCTCGTTTACACATTCTCTTAAAATTATTTCTAGATTCGAAAACTTCCATATTAATTTCCATTAATTCATCGTAAGTAAATTCACTAACCTTAGTATCCTTTTCCATGAAGCATACATTTGCTTGCCCGTTGTCACTATCGTTGTTACTATCAGAAGAAGGTGAGTCAGAATTATCCCAAGTGACAGAGAATGCTCATCTTTTTTATTTTTATTTTTCGTTGCGATTCTTTTTCAATTCTGAACAATTCTTTTGATAATGTCCGGTTTTGTGACAACAAAAGCATTCTACTAGTGCTGGATCAGGCTCTTTTGATGAATTCTTTTTTACATTCTTTCTTTGGCCTTTTCTATATTTCAGAACTTTCTAAAATTCTTTGCTACAAAAGCAGTATCCTCTTCGTTTGAATCGGAATCTTCTTTTTCAGCATGGAAAGCTAATTTTTTTTTCTTGTACATGTTCTTTCTTTGCCTGCAAATTTACTTCATATGACTTGAATTACCAATTAACTCTTTGGGTTTCATGGCAGAGAGATTATTAGCTTTTTCGATAGCTAAGGCCTTTCTTTCCCATTCATCCGTTAAAGAGTTTAAATTTTTTGAGACTATATCAAAATCAAAGTACTTTTCTCCCAATCCTAATAGAGAATGATAAATGTTTTGAAAACGTGAATACATGTTATTAATGGACTCATTTTCTTTCATTGTAAAATTCTGAAACTGGTTTTCAAGCATGGATATCTTGCTTTGTTTGACTTGTTAGTTCCTTTATGAGTAACTTTGAGTGTTCTCCAAATTTCATATGTTATGTTGCACATACAAACCCGAATAAACTCATTTCTACCCAAGGCACAATGCAACATATTCATGGTTTTAGCATTGGCGGTAGCCTCTGCTTTTTAATTTGCAGAACATTCAATATATAGAGTAGTGGGTTGTGAATAATCCTTTTGTGTAACGTTCCTGGCATCAAAAACATTAGCTTGCATATATACTCTCATTCGTGTAGCCCAATAACTATAGTTCATGCCATTAAAAAAGGGTGGTCTTGTAGTAGATTGGCCTTCAGTATATCCAGTACTAGTGTTGTTATCCATATTGACTATGTATCAGATAACGGTTTTACGGATAAATGATGGCCTTGCTCTGATACCAAACGAAAAGTCGGTGTGTACGACTTAAGCAGGTTCTTTATATGGATATGGCGGAAATAAAGACTAGATAGCTACAATAGTTGTGCAGGTAAAAGCAAAGCTATATAGATATGTAACAAATAAAAGGTAAACGCAGTAAGTAAAGACATCAGGAATTTTATACTGATTCGAACTTCCCGCCCTATGTCCAATCCCGAAGCTCCTCTTCGGAATTCACTATCACTCCCTCTCTTAACTCGGAGGTATAGGTCACAATATACCCGAGCACCAACAAGGATGTCCACGCCTAAGCACCCACTCAGGATTTCACAATTTACAAGTGTTTTGACTCTTGAATTTGTTCTCTAATAAACATGGAATAGTCACGATGAAGAACAACCTTCCTATAATCTTATCCTCGGGTATTTGAAGTGGATGTTGCTTGCTGAATCAAGAGATGTGAAATATTATCAAAGAATCAACAAGTAACTTGAATTTAGGTGAGCTTTAAAATGCAAAGAGAATAGAAGTTCAAATCAGAAAATAGAGAGAATAGAATAAGAATTGGTGATTTGGAAAACATGTTTGTAGTGCTTATATAATTGTAGAAGAGTAGCATTCTTTCAGGAAAGGTTTTAGCAAAAAGTTGCATCCATTTCCATTCATAATTGAAGAGAAACCTCTTCATGAAAGAAGGTAACTCTTCATAAAAAAGGCTTTTGTTTCGAATCAGTCAACTGGTCTAAAAACCATCAGTCGACTAATTGAATCATATTGCAAAACGTTTTCATTTAAAACCTTTTAAAACTAGCCGTTATTGTACAGAAACATGCTGACCAGTCGAATGGTCATATTTCTACCAGTCGACTGGTGTAGCTGAGTCTATATAGTCATAGCCTTTTAAAGACTTATACTATATATATGCCTTGTTTTGTATACTCATGTTATACTCGAGGATAGATTTTAACATTATTCTAACACGACTCTATATATATATACATATAAACTTATCTCTATGTCGTGATTTCCATTGCTCTTCTCTTTGTTGACATTAATCAAAATTCTAGTTTTCAACATGTTTTTCTTCCTCTAAGGCTCTCAATGAGGATGCTTGTAGCTTAGATTTCTTGGTTGATTTTATCTTGGAAGACTCTTGAAGAGATGTATTGTTTTTCCTATTTCTTTCCGTGGTTTGCTTGTACCTTTTTGGCTATCTCGGAATACTATGATTTTTGTACTCTGATATTGCTATTATAAATGAGATTTAAGACATGGTATTTTATGGCATTTTGGTTTGGTCGAAACAATATGAATGGTTTTGTTATTTTAATGTAAACTATCTTTTTCTTCCGTTGTAAATTTATTACTTCATGTCTTGCAAAATCTTAGTCTCTGTGATGTTTATTGTCTTTATACCTACAACGCTCCCAATTTCTTAGCGGGACTCTATATTAGGATGACGTTGACGGGTATGGGGTGTTATACTTGGTATCACAGCCTAAGGTTACACGATCACTAAATTTTTGTTTAAAATAATTTTTTTTGAAAGAAAACCTATTTTTCAAAAGCAAAAAGTTATTAGTCAAGTTACAACATTCCGTTGATTCCTTTGAGTTACAAATTTCTATCATTTCTTTTACAAAACATGTCGAGAGCCCCTAATCTGAGGATGTTCCTATTTCTGGTCGGTTCCATAGATATTTTGAAGATATAACGGTGTTGAGGGATAAGAACTTGTGTAGGTTCCAGCACCCGCTGTGCTGGTTCCTCCCAACCCACCTATAGCCACGAATTTTTCTAATCTTTGTAAGGACTTCTCAAACTTGGGCAATCAAGACTTTTATGTGTACTGAGACATTTGTGGAGGCACACACTTGGATTAGAGAGACCGAGAGGATTTCCGAGATGTTGGTAAATGAGGATAGAATGAGAGTTTGACTTGTAGCTTGGAAACTTAAGGAAGAAGCCTTGTTCTGGTGGTGACTATAGAGGCTGAAAGAAGCCATATGGATTGGGTTGGATTCAGGAATAGGTATAAGAGGAAATTTCTATCTTCTACTGAGGAAGGAATGCAGTCGAAGCAGTTTTTGGACATGAAGCAAGGATATTTGTCAGTAAAGGGATACATTACCGTTTAACGAGTTATCGAGATTTGTCAT
Organism: Allium sativum; assembly: GCA_030737875.1. Lineage (NCBI taxonomy): Eukaryota > Viridiplantae > Streptophyta > Magnoliopsida > Asparagales > Amaryllidaceae > Allium > Allium sativum. The sequence goes on from CM060911.1 coordinate 187,304,024, forward strand.
GGATTTGGTTAATATAGCTAACAAGAAGGCTATTCGATTTGCGAGAGGGTTGAATAAACCTATCCAAGATTTGGTGATGGCTCGCATTTCTTTGAAAGTGACATATGGAGCTTTGATTGAGATAGTGTTAATGCATGGGGACACGGAAGAGGGGATTAAGATGATAAGAGTGTAGCTTCTAAGTTTTCTGGTCTTAAAAAGAATTTTTAGACTAAGAAAGACAAGAAGAAGGAAGTTGGAAATCTTCAAAAAGGGCAGATCAAGATTGAGACAAAGTGTCGTGGGTGTGGAACACCAGGGCACCGCATTAGCGATTACAGGAAACTAAAAGGAAATTGTTATAATTGTGGGAAGCCAGGACATATGTGTAAGGCATGTCCACAAAAGGCTAGATTGGGTACTGGTACAACAACACTCAAATGCATGTACTGGAGGCAGCACCAATTAGTAGTGGTCCGGATAGAGGTAGGAAAGTCTCTGTCAAAGTATTGATATATATCTCTAATTTTCCGACATGCACTCTTTTCAATTCAGGAGATCCTCATTCGTTTATTTCTAGCACCTTGGTTGACTGTCTGCACTTAGAAATCTCACTATATACCGACCGCATAGTTGTTTCAAACCTATAGGTGGTTCGATGCACTTATCTATGATTTGTTGGGGTTTGAAAATTTCTATTTTAGGCATTGATTTTGACTGTAATGCCTACGTGTTAGGATTTTCAGTGTACCGGACGATCTTAGGGATGGGTTGGTTAGCCATGTATAAGGTTGTACTTGACTACGAGAGGAGGGTCGTTCGTTTGATGACATGTAGTGGTAGGATCCTAGAGATTTCTTGCGATCTGCAAGGGTATGTCATGTTGAGTTTTCTTCACTACCTAGATTCTTATGTTGATATTTATTGTGTACCTATTATTTGTGAGTATCTGGATGTATCTGAGGAGGTAAGAGGATGACCACCTAAGTGTGAGATCGATTTCCGGATTTATTTTATTGAGAGCACACCTATAGCGTTATTTGTTAGCATATGGATTCGAGGGAACGAAGAGAATTAAGCAAGAAAGTGGGTGAGCTTTTGGAAAAGGGCTTTATTAGATGAAGTATTTCTATACGGAGAGCACCGGTTGCCTTCTCCACTAAGGCTGATGGTTCCCTCCGTCTATGCATGGATTAGCGAGAATTGAACGTGTTAGCCTGTTTTGTGACCAGGCCACCCAAGACCTAGACGATCAGGGGTACATATGATAGAGGCTAAAGCTCTCATACGTCCCAAAACCAGAGCTCGGGTCGGATCGATAGGATAGCTCGGATCAGATCAGATGGGATAGTTTGGATCGGATGGGGACAACAACACCGGTTCGGATCGGATCTAGGCCTCCTTACTGAACTGCCTGAAGCATCCCTGCATAGTACAAAGTTGACCTATTCTCAAGCCTAGTAATCCGGACTGCTGTACACATGTTGCCCCATGAATAGAAGCCATGTCCTCCACTTTCCCCACTACTCTCAAGTCCTTGCCTAATGCTGCCACGTGGTCGCTCCTCCCTAACTAATTTACTGCCTATAAATACATGAAAAACGCATCACATTGAGGGAGCTTTTTGCATTTCGTTCCTCTTTTCTGTCATGGTCGCACCTCTTCATAAGAAGCCACCTTCTTCTCTAAGGAAAAGACGATGAATTCAGAGAGTATTATTCTTAGAATTATGGTGCTTGAGTGATTGAATTCCGTGTAATTGTAATTTGTGAATGAAATGAGAAACTATGAAGTGGACGTAGGCTTATTAATGCCAAACCACTATAAATCTCGTGTGTTGATTGATTTTTCTTGTTTTTAGTTCATGATTCCTCATTATTCTCTGCAAAATATGATCAATTGGGCGTTAGGACCATTTTTTTGGTCTAATATTTTGGTGCTTTCACTAAGAAATCAAGATTCTCAACATATAAGGATTCTCCATTCTACTATTGGATTGCCAAGTCCAATGAGGAAATCCTGCAACATTCAACAACAATCGCTATAGTTTAGAAATGATGTCCAAGAAAGCTGCTAGTTAAGGTCGGATGGGTATCCAGTGGTTACAGAAACTCTGATGTTCGGGTTGGATCCTGCACAGGGTCAAAAATGCCTCTGGGTCGGATCTTATACTTCTAGTCAGATCGAGTTAAAATAGCTCTACACCGTCACTTCCAAAAGCAAAGAATCGGTTCAAGGTAACAGGGTCGGACCAGAACCATACTCATGCAAAGATTGAGTTTCAACAAACAAACATCGGATCGGGTTAGGGAAACACCCTTCCAAACCGAACCGATTTTTCCGTTCCGACCCAGTCAATGACAGACCCGAACCGCGATGCGATGACATCCCCGAACCGCAACTTTGAGGCAAATTTCGATCCGACCCGGTACAGCTATTTTTGGGAAAAAATACATTTTTCGGATCATTTCAGAAAAGGCTCCATCTTCCAAAACTGGAAAAATCGCCATCGGGACTGTGGGGCCCCGGACCCCCACCGGCACTGCGCCCGGACCCGCTGACGGCCTCGCCTTTGGCTCGGAGCACGGCTCGCCTTCCGCTCGGCATACGTTTTATCTAATAGCAGTTATCAAAGCTTGTCAATGAAGATTAGACGAATAGTTTGAGAATATCACAGCAAGTTGGCAACGACTGGAATTCTTCCTATAGTTATGACACTTATTTACATCAGTAAGCCAATTTGAGGAGCTATCGATCAGATTCAGCTTGTTATCAAGGACAGTATACAAGACAATGATTGTCTCGTAGCAGCTTCCTCTTCCTTAGTTCTGATGGTGTATAGATTTCACTGATGCATCCGATGTTGCTCGCTAACGAGTAGTGACCATCTTATTTATGCGACTTAAACTTGTCCAATCGGCGGGGCATCGAATGGCGGTTATATGGAATAATCGGAGCACTACTTCGAAGATGATTTATATGATCTTAGTGACCATGATTGTCAATAATGGGATACTAGAAAGCAGCTAAGGATCCCAACATCCCAAAGCTGCACTTCAATCGTATGATGTGATGAATGAAATATGTGCTGAGGTTCACCTCCCGAAGAACTTGGCTAACCTTTGCAATGGCTATTTGATATCAACCACACCGAGGAAGACTGATTTCCATCGAATAAGGGTTAGGTCAACATACTTTGGAGCCCAGAGTTAGGTACCATTTGAACCACCACATGCCATGATTAGACCTATGGATCCTTTCCCGGATTATAGCAACTTGACTGATCACTAGCCACCATACGACCTTAGTCAAATGATGAGAGCTCGAGATTAAAGCAAATATGAATCAACCATTAGCTCTCTACTTCTTATTTCCATCGTGACATAACGCATGAATATTACTTAAAGTCTCGCAAGCTATGCTATCATACTCAAGTTTATCTGATCAAGGTCTAGACCAACCAGCTCCAGCAGAATTCAAAGCTTACATTGCATCCTAGTGTCTACTGCTCAATCCCCAAAACATTAGCAGAATCCATCGCTGAATTTATCATTCCTAAAGAGGATGTGTTGGATGAAGAAGATGGCCCTTCAAAACGAAAAATGAATACAAGCACCCGTTACTGTATACCGACGGTGCAATGAATGATCGATGACCTGGCGTTGGAGATGTATTGATTCGAAGGAAATTCCAAATGAAGGGACTATAACTCATAGCTTACATAGAACAGGTAGAAGAGCTGTTGGATGAATTGGAACGTTACAACATATCTTACGTCCTACGAACGGAAAATCAAAAGGTCAATAATCCGTCCAAGTTAGACAGTTCTAACAACTCAGAAGAGTGTCATAAACAACCCCATGATGAACTTCCTGCAACACATAATGCATTTAGCAAGGAGAAGTGAAAGGCGTGACATCACTGTTTATGCCTCGAGATATGACATGCAAGGTGACAATGCTTATTTCCCTTAGAAGGTTGTCCCAAGATAGACACCAACGAGCCTCATTGCTGAATTCACCGCCCTAAATGATTGGACAAAATCACTAATCGGTCTCCCGCTAGATGGGAGATGAACGCGAATGAAACTTTTGACAAACGACGTTTTGGAGTTAGAAAGTGAAGATTTACAATTTCACTCCCTTCATCGAGGATTAGTCAAGTAACTCGTGTCCCAGATATTGGGTGCAACCAGAGATTCGAACATCGATTGCTCATGATTATATCATCTAATTCAAAGCTGATACATAATAGGCTTGCATGATAGACTACCTCAGCCTTGCCCAAAAATTGACGAGTTAAAAGTTTAGAGCACTTAAGCCTGGATGCTGATTGATTATCTGTCCATTAGATCTTATACCCGACATGGGATTTAAGGCATATATGCAGATGGATGAGATATAACTATCCCCCTTGCAGCCATATCCTATTTCCTAGCATGGAAAGCACAAAAGATTTTATGAGCATGGATCCATTATTCTCCTGCCAATTACTGTCCTAGCACCAAAGTGATGATATGATACGATTATAAATACATACATGACTCCCTGACATTAAACCCTTGCTCTTAGCATGGGGGCAAAAAGGCGATTCAAAGGAGACACAACCTCGCCATACGCTTATAGTATTTACCTAATTGCCTTTGTCACTCCAAGACCACAATCAAGCCATCACCCGACAGAGATTGGGCGAGGCAAAATGGACCTGCAGATAGCATGCAATGCCATTTTCACACAGAATCATATTCATTCCTTTAACAGGACTACTCTTTAACCATGACTCTTACATTTGCATCCTTTATGAGCTACTGATAGTTATGGGGAAATACCATGACGAGCTTGACTGAATAGCTCGTTTACAAAGCCACGCCCTCCACCTGAAAGAAGTTGTATAGCTCAAGGCGGATCCGAAATGACCATCCACTCCTTGGCTCATACGTGGTAGACATAAAGATAATTATGCATTGTCTTTTGCATTTCAAAGTTGGAATCCTATTTTAGATAGATGCAATTCGATCATCTACATAGCTCAGTCCTATGCACGACGCCACCAGATTACATGAATCCGAATAAAGGAGGTAGCACTGCCCCTTGATATGCTTACCTTTCAATTATGCGATCTACTTTTACATGCTTCCTGAATTATTGACATGACTAACTCATGCGACATGATTGATTCACGTACCTGAAGTTTGGTGCTAATTAATCCTCCCATTGATTGAATGGAGAAACGCAAAGATTCGGCAAGTGTGGCATGACCACTTGCCCAATAATGTACATCCGCCAGAGCGAAGTGGGAAGTACTGATTAAAATCGAGTTCGAGAATGACACTCGAGCCGACAGAATCTCACTCTTGGAATTAGAGTGCACAAGGAAAGCCGGGGCGAATGGCATGACTGTTCGCCTGATTAACTCTAACTCTCATGATTCGAGAGAGAGTATAAAGGACGGGAAGACGACGTCCCCAAGGCGTGATGGTGCACCACGATTAAAAGACAGCCCTAATTCCACTCTACCCTTGGCATTCAACGGGAGAGTATAAAGGCACCAGGGACTGAGCGCTGTAAAGGAACTCCTACCCCACTGAAGGATTGGGGGGGACAGAATGAAAGTTGAGTTCGAACTCTACCCTGGGCATACAACAGGAGAGTGTAAAGGCAATGCGATTAAATGCCACGGAAGGGCTCCTATCCCGCTGTAGGATCGGAGCCTAGAATGAAAGTTGAGCCCGAACCCCTCATTCCCGGACATGGGGGGCGATGCACTATCGGTCCTAATCAATCCCAAACAAGCCCAAGCCAGGCACTTTATCCACTATTGATTGGGGCATACACACACATCACACCCCTACGATGGTTGTGATATGATATGCTATTTATTTGCAGGGATTATGATTTGCAGGGACACTGAATTGAAACCCTTATCTGATTTGTGATGTGATTTATTGCTTACTACTCAGTGTAGTAATGCTCTAACTACAAATATATTCGGTTGAAATATATAACAAACTTGCAAATGTATGATACTGCAGGAATACCACTCTGTTTGTTTATTGAAGATTTACAATGGATAAATGGTCAAGAACGCGAGGCCCGCACTCGCAACAACAGGCTAGTAGAAAACAAATAAAGGGCCACGTCCAGAAGGCTGATGTTCATTCCTAATGATAAGCATCCTACGTAACTCGAGGCGGCAATCCAAAAGTGGCCTTGAGAGTGAATTATTCAATGACATGTCATGTGACTTAATACTCGTAGCCGGGAAGGACCCGGCGAAGCCCTAGGATTCTTGGATTTCTACCCGACCTTAATTAGTGATCGTCGATTTTCTGGTCTTATTACGATCTGACATAGTCATGGCATTCAGGATTCCTATGGATTGAAGATTTCCCTAACTATCAAGAATACGCCACCCTTCGTCTATATTTGAAAAGGACGTGATCTAACCACTACCTGTCTTATGCCATTACCCCTGGATTGGAGGCCGCTTGAGGACCACTAAACGGATGCAGAGTGTACGTCCATTTGCTAGTCTCGACCAATTTTCCAATTGAGACACCCCGGATGAGGGGGCATGCTATTACTTTGACTTCGAGCTTGTAAGGAAGCGAATTGCTTGATACTCCGACTCAAGGGATAAGAAGAAAGAAGATAGAAATTTCTTCCATTCGAGGATGTTGGTGCAGAAGGCGCTAGGAACGAAGAAAGCCAGCAGATTTCTTCTTGTGATGATCTCCCAGCATGTCAGACTAGATATGAAATGGATGGTGCCATTGCTGAATTGAGAACCAGATACTCAGCAAGACAAACTTCTCCAGAAAAGACGGAAAATGATGGATAACTTCTTTACTTGGATAGATGGAAGGCCAAGAAACTATGATTTACTTGTAGGAGTGAGCACCGTGGGAATTCAAGCGACAACGAACTTGGCTCAAACACCTTCTGGTCCGTGGTACAGATCATATGAGACCCCAGGACAAGTTGGCATAGCTGTCTTTAATGAAACGAGATGTAACCAACCTCCTCCTAGGAAACTTCTGACCGTAACATTTTGGATGAAAATGATGGATATGCAAGAGCCACTTGTAACGACCCGTATTCTACGCATCATAGGATCGTAGGATATTTATTTCTTTCACATACGAAGTTGTATGGTCATGTAACTTTGGGAGACGACTATTGGGGTCATTTCCCATGTTCATGATTTTTCCCGATTTTTAAATGACCATTTTACCCCTAGTTGGCACTGTTTTGGCCATAACTTTTGACTGGAAAGGAATTTTGACCTGAAACGACTTCCATTGGCTCCGGATGATGGTTTCTCTTTCCGTAGAGTGGTCACTTTAGCCAAACGGACACACCGTTTGGGAGATATGGCTGAAACAAGTTTCAGATGGTGAAAAACAGCTTAATTGGGCTTAACCGGGTGATTAGCAGCTAGGCCCAAAGAGGAATTTCGGGATTAGGAGTTTAAAAGGGCTGTTAGGGTTTGGAGAATACCTTTTTCTCATTTTTCAGCCGTCACTATTCATTCCTCTTAACCTAGCCATGGCCTCCACCCTCTAAATCTCTTCAAAACACCTCTTAATCACTTTCTAATTGAAGATTAGGCTTAGCAAACATCAAATCAAGGAGTATTAGCACGAGAACCGAGGTAGAGCTGCTGTGAAAGATTGGGAACAGCGCCAAATCAGAGAATATTTCAGTTTTGGGGTTTTAGTTGTGGCCAAGGTGAGTGATAACATCGTTTTGACACTAATTACAGTTAATTAAGGGTAATTAGTGAAGATTAGCGAATTTATACACTAATAAATTCTGGAAAAATGTTTAGAAATTCTTAAATAATGTTTTATGCTTCTGTTAGAAATTTGGTTCGATTTGATTAAGTTTTGTTAACCCTATGATTAGTTTTACTTAAACATGCTTAAGGGAAAACAAGGAGTTTTGGCCACTTTTGATCCGTTTTGATTCATTTGAATTGTTGTTTGGTGTTTGTGGTTGCTCTTACATGTTGATATGACTCTATGGTATGTTTTATGATTGATTAGAATAGTTAGATTAGTCGAAAACGCCGTCGAATGGCGTAGAAAGCTCGCTGGAAAGTTGCAGAAATGTGCAGGTTCCGAACCGGATCGGATCGGAGTAGGGGTCGGATCGAATTTGTGAACTGACCAAGGGAATTCGAACTGGATTGGAACTTGTCACTGGAGGAGGATTGGCAAGAAGGAAGGCCGTTTACTTAGAGTTGGAGTTGAGCAGAGGATCGGATCAGAGCCATGGAGCGGGATCGGATCGGAGTAGACTAGAGAGCGGGTCGGATCGGAGTAAGCTAGAGGGCGGATCGGATCGGAGTAAGCTAGGGAGCGGAGCGGATCGGAGCAAACAAGCGAGTGGGAGCGGATCGGGCAAATGGAGAAGGACAGGATCGGATCCAGGAACTTAGAAGGGAGTAACCACCGAACCAAGCAGAGAATAGGCACTACACTTCCGAACTGAACTGAGTGGAGAGCCCGAACCGAAGGAGCACCGAACCGAATGGAAAGATGACTACGGAACCGAACCGACGAAGGTGATGACTACCGAACCGAACTGAATTCTAGGACTGTTAATGCGCGACAACTCTTCTGAAGACCCACTCCAATTCGACCAAACCCGAGATGCAAAGGAAGTCTAAATGAGAAGTTAGAGCTCAAGATTCAGATGGGAATCAACGAGTTCGCTTCATGGTTGGGCTTTGCTGCGGGACGCGTGCCAAGGGGTTATCGACGTCTATAGCTTTGGACCACTATGGTAGGAGGTATGAAGGCGGATTCAGGGCCATTATGGCATCGGTAGAACCAAGGGCTACGACCAATGAAGTGGGTCATTGAAATGTTTGGTCATGACCCCCTGTGTTTAGCTTGGTCACAGCAGGGTTTCTACAAGTCGGGATTCGTCGTTACCTCAAGTCGTCTAGTGTCCCAAAGTGGTAGATATCGTATGCTTTACGCACTGAGTGAGAGATGTGAGGATGGTTGCTATAGTTGATTTGTTTGCTATCATTATGACATGCACACCCCACCCCCGTATTTCTTTACACCATATGTTGATGGCACCCTAGAGTATTGTACAGTATGTAGTGCTAACTCTTTGGTTGCAGGTCCAGGTTCAGGTATGGTTTAGTGTACCTGTTATTGTTTTGTTTAGATGCTTATCGCTCATACCAGGCTTTATGTCTGACCCAGAGTTTTATGTCTCCTCTTATTACTCTGGGTGCTCACACGAGCAGATTAGAGACAGGTTAGCTGGTGATGCACGGGTAGATGATCCGGAGACGAGCAGGAGGCTTCCACGTAATATATATATATATACAATATTCTCCTTGTGTTGTTGAAGACCGCCGCTTGGGCATTGGTGGTGCATCTTCTACTTTAGCTTTCTTTTGTTTAGAGACAGTAAATTTGGAAAATTGTAATAAGCTGTATTTGAATTTCCGCTGCTCTGATGATTGATGTTGATTTTAGTTATCAGCTTATGCACTGTCTCACCTGTTTTATGTCAAGTATGTTATTATTATACTTTATTCCATGCGCTGTGAGACATTCTACAGGTTCCTTGATTAGTTCATTCCCTTCTTTCCTTTCTTCTGACGACCGTCCCGTGCTAGTCAGGCATGTGTACAGCGCACTTTTGGAGGAAATGCAGGCTGTTGCAGAGCGGGCCGTCACACCACTGAAAACTTAAACAGAGCACGACCAACCTCTGCTCCAATTCAGATGAATGTTTAAAATCCATCTCAACCTCAACATAAGGCTCCCCATGTAGGGGGAAAACGAGAGCATTTGAGATAGCTATAATCTGACTTTATCGCCACCCGACTCTGAACCTCAGAGCTTGGATGGGAGACCAAAGACTAACATGAGCTAGACACGAAAAAATCATTTTGTATTAAACTCTAACTCACAGCTTGATGAGGGAGTATGAATTCGGAGAATAAGTGGATTTGATGATTACCATTTAGTAAAATCCCCGTGGATGGGATACGAGCATCAAGAAACATAATTTGACTATCCGCCAACTTTAGGAACATATAATATTATCGGAGTTCCGCAAGATCCCAGACTATAACCAGAAGAATGGATCATCAAGAACAACCTGCATACATCCGAGTAGTGGATCACCATCTAGAATTAAAAGAAAGAAGCCTAATTGATGGCTATTACATATGCGCGACCAAGAAGCCAGAGACTGACTTCCACTCACTTCAAGACTTCATACCGGGGGCACTCGCGCTAAATTGGACAATTGGCGACTTCTCAAAGATGAGGGCCAGATTGCCAACATTAATTGATGCTTCAGCAGAACTCTGGCGAGACCCTGCATGCATTCCTTGAAAGATTCAACGCCGCAATAACATCAATAAATCGACCTGGACCATATATGGTGTTGATTGCAGCAGTATTTGGTATTCTGGATATCTCAAACTTCAAAATCTCTCTGCAACAAGACCTACCAAGAGGACTTGGCGGATTCACCTCTAAAACAAACCTTGGTATCTCTCTACCATGAGATTTTCCTAGAAACGTTGGAAAATCCTATCTTGAGACAGACATATTCATGCAACAAGAGGGTGCTAATGTTGAAATGGATGATCTCAGTGTCTTCACGACAAAATGGAGCACCATCTGACTCTTGAAATGATAAAGGCAAAAGAAAAGCCGCAGGAAAGACTGACAGAAATTTACAATTTCGATAAAGACCAATGTCATTAATCCGGGCCCGCGATCTTGATTGTCAAGCTTAATGGAACCAACCATGAGAGATAGACTCAACAAGACTATGATGGCTATTTCGGATTATGCCAAATCATGAAACAAAGGAGCTCGAGTAACTCCCTAACAACGTTCCTCGCTTGCATGATTGATGAGCTTACTAAACCCGTGGCTGATGCGAGGAGAGTATATGAGTTCGCTGGCACTCGATAAGGCAATCCTCACTTTCTGACTAAAGAGATGAGATGACACCAAAGCGAACGCGATTCGACCATTCATGCATACAACTTCAACTCTTGCTGACTTGAGAAAGAGTATATAACGACTTGGGTCGGCTAAGATTGTCGAACCTACAGTTCTAACCCGATGTGATAAAGAAAAGTGAAATGGATAGAACACTAGATGTCTAATTGACCTAGTCCAACCCCCACCGATGCTAGGGGCATAAATGCTGACTACGTTTGTCCTCCACTGACGTTAAGAGCACGAGCTTCAACTCGCATACTGAATTTGAGTATGACCCCGACTTTGTGCATAATTCAGAACATATAAACTATATTTCTGGAATATGACATAATTCATCTTGACCGCTCAAGAAAGCCCACTAACGGATCAAACATGACTTCAAAGACTTGATCTACAGCTACATCGAATGGAGAATGTGGAGAATTCTTCAACTAACTTACGTTTGTAATGATCTTACGAGCACTGGTTTACATGATTTCAACGATGTCCCTTGCTAATTTTTATATGATCACAAGACTATGAAAAACACCTGAAACGGTCATTGATTTCTTTTAATATGATCTGATTACTATCTGGACGCTGGGATAGTCCCAAGACGAGTGCAAATGAACGTTTTTTGTACCAATTCTGATGTGGTCTATCCCAACAGCCTAGATGCTAGCTCAAATCCCGAAGATTCTTATACTACCACATGATTTGGATGGCTAAGTTTATACATTGACTTATACATAAAAAAAGCCTGACTCAGTAACACACTTGACTTGCATAGGAAAACGACATCGTTTGGCAACGACCCGTGTATGTATGATCTCACACTGGAGCCAACAATCCTACATGACTTATGATGAAGGAATTATACCTCTTGATTCGACGAGGCTTAAACCGTTACCTGATCATTTCGATTACTCCTTCCATAGAATTTGTACTAGCTAGTACCCATGGAAGCAGTGCAACAATTTGATAAAGCCTTCTCAAGGACAGATAACTTTCCAGAAATATTCAGCTCGACATATTCAAAGCACGCCTCATCTTCGATAAGACGTACTTTAGGGGGAAAAATGTTAGCATGTTTTGTGACTAGGCCACCCAAGACCTAGACTATCAGGGGTACATATGATAGAGGCTAAAGCTCTCATACATCCCAAAACTAGAGCTCGGGTCGAATCGATAGGTTAGCTCGGATCGGATCAGATGGGATAGTTCGGATTGGATCGGATTTGGACAACATCACCGGTTCGGATCGGATCTAGGCCTCCTAAATGAACTGCCTGAAGCATCCCTGCACAATACAAAGTTGACCTATTCTCAAGCCTATTAATCCGGACTGCTGTACACATGTTGCCCCATGAATAGAAGCCACGTCCTCCACTTTCCCCACTACTCTCAAGTCCTTGCCTAATGCTGCCACGTGGCCACTCCTCCCTAACCAACTTACTGCCTATAAGTACATGAAAAACGCATTACAATGAGGGAGCTTTTTGCATTTCGTTCCTCTTTTCTGTCATGGCCGCACCTCTTCATAAGAAACCACCTTCTTCTCTATGGAAAAGACCATGAATTCAAAGAGTATCATTCCTAGAATTCTGGTGCTTGAGTGATTGAATTCCTTGTAATTGTAATTTGTGAATGAAATGAGAAACTATGAAGTGGACGTAGGCTCATTAATGCCGATCCACTATAAATCCCGCATGTTGATTGATTTTTCTTGTTTTTAGTTCATGATTCCTCATTATTCTCTGCAAAATATGATCAATTGGGTGTTAGGACCATTTTTTGGTCTAACAGAACGAGCGCACAAAGAAGAATCGTTACCCACTCCCTCGGATATATGATTTGTTTGATTAGTTGGTAGGCGCGACTATATGCTCTTAGTTGGATTTGGTTACTATTTTAAATCAGTTGTGCGTGGATAAGGATAGCATCGATTAAATGACGTTTCAAACTCTCGATGGCTTCTTCGAGTGGTTGGTTATGCCTTTAAGGCTGACCAACGCACCAACGTATTCCGTGGACTAGATAAGTAAGTTATTCAAAGACGTTTGAATAAGCTTGTGGTGGATTTTGTGGATGATATCTTGCTTCTCAAGGAACGAGGACCAACATGCTTTGCATTTAGGAGAGGTTCTTCGTACTCTATGAGTTCATAAGTTGAAGGCAAAATTCTCCAAGTGTCATTTCTGCAGAAAAGAGGTGCGTTTCTATAGGGCATATGGTCTCAAAAGATTGGATGATTGTTATTCCTACCAAGGTGAGGAGTTTTCTTGGCTTTAGCGGGTTACTAAAGGTAGTTCATTAAGAAATTTTTACGGATCTCGAAACCATTAACTCGATTACTAAGAAGAATTTGGATTTATCTTAGGATATGGATTGTGAGGATGCCTTTCGAAGACTAAAGAATGCAATCACCAGTGCATCAGTTTTGACATTATCCGATGGATATTAGTTATTTATAGTTTATACCAATGCTTCTGGGACTGGTCTAGGTGCGGTGTTGATGCAAGAGAGTGGAGTTGTGTGTTACAACAATAGGCAGCTAAGGGTTCATGAAAGGAATTACTCTACGCACGATTTGGAGTTAGCTGCTATGGTATTCACATTTAAGTCTTGGAGACACTACCTACTTGGCAAGAGATTTTATCTCGTTGTAATGACCCGATATTTTCCGAATCTTGATTATCAGTACAAATACCATATCAACTAACCGAACACCAGAAATTTACTAGATCATTAATAGAAAGAAGTTAGAGGATGATAAATAAAAAGAAAGAAATATTAGGATAGAAGAATAAGAACGAAAATAACAACAAAGAATCTCACACCGCAAAGGAATAAAATATAATGTATATAACAATTTTTTGGGTTACTAAAATTTTGAACTGTATATACATATACATACCATTATCAGATTACAGTACAACACAATGGAAAATAAATAGTAAATATCTAACGTTGAAGCCTCCTATTCCAAGCTCCTCCAAGTATATCTGTAAACACCTGAACTACTTGACTGCCTGTACAAATTTGGGCACCCAATAATTTAGGGTAAAACAAAACAAAATAAACTCTGGGTCAGTTATGGGACTGGTGTGAGTAAACTCCAAACATTGGTTTAACTTTTAAAAAATCCTTACGGATGGTTTTTACCATGGGCTCTTATTAGAGAATGGATTCCAACTGGCAAGGTATGGGACCACCTTCTAACAGTGCATCTCTAGAGAGGAATACACTGAGTTCAACAAGAGTATCTTGCAACCCAGGTTAAACATGGCCAATCCCTCACTTTGCTTGAGATTACCGAGTGTATTATTACCAACGGTTCAGATCAGCAACCGTTCTGAAGCAGCAACAGGGATAAGATAAAGAAGCAAAAGGATTTTCTCTAGATCAGGTGATAATACACCCTACTTGAGTTCGACCCAATTACCCATGCGAACTACCCGATTTTATACCGTTTCCTGGTTACAAAGCTTGAGGATACGATTACTTACCTTTCATTGATAGCAAAATCACTTTTAATGTCACATTGTCAAACCCGTTAATCACTAATTGATATGCCCAAAGATATTCTGGATGTTATGCTAAGAGAATGAATTATCCGCCACCCAATTTATATTTGTACAGACCAACATATGCGATCACTGAAAATACTCTTTCAGACATTCGTCCATACACGTTCATTCTGGGACTGAACGAAACCGATGGCACAATTTCCATTAATCCATCTTAGGAAATTTCTACCTAGGATTAACAGAAAAAGCCCTTGCACTTTACTCTGACTTCGATTGTCTTCATATAATCTGATATTCAATGCTACTTCCAATAAGGCATGGTTCTTGGATAATAATCCAATCAGTCTCTCCATATTAACAATGATATTGGCCAATACTTCGATAGTCTGTTACTTAACTATCGAAGAAAAACAAAAACATTCATCCAAAGAATCAAACAATCACTGGACCCTTAATTAATATTTCATTAGTTAAATCACCTCCACATTTCCTTGTAAACATTTTTTAGCCCAATATTTTCAACAATCATCTTGGCCTCTTACACTATTTGGAAAACATTTTCATATATCGACTTCTTTTATTTTCTGTACTTAGAGGATATTTTATATTTATGATTAGATTCTTTTCCAATTACTTCTCCCTTTCACGACCATTCATTTCACAACTTATGAAATAATTATTTTTATATCTCCAAAATTCCACTTACTTGGGTTAAAACGACCATCATGTAAAACATCGTTACAAACAAATCAAAATATTGCATTCAACTAAATCTCTTTAAACATTGATCTTCGAGACTAAGTCTTCCTATATATTGGTTAATAATGAAATTAATCAAGTTGGGGTATTGTGACACCCCACGTCCGTTAATGTCACTCTTTATCGGAATGCATTAAGTTTTGTGAAGCGTTATAGGTAAACAAAAATAGAAACATCATAAGACAGATATAGAATAACAACGGAATTTAAAACTTTATAAAATAGAAATCATCATGGTCCAATACACAGTTACATCATAAGTCTGAAATACAGAAAACCCATTACATCAATTTAGAACTTCTGTCTTGTACTAAAATCATCAGAGTACAATAATGTATGAAAAGCATAGTCCCCAAAATATAGCCATATCTGAGATGACAGGAAATCAGAGTGGTACATCTAAGCAGCTCCAAGTAGAATGAAAGAGAGAATCCAAATCAAGCCTGAGTATTCCACCCTGAGAACTTGGGGGAGGGAGAAAGAAGAAGAAACAAAATCGGTTAGACATAAAGTCTGGCAAGTCCAGTTACTTTGAGCATATAAATAAATAAAAACATCATGACAGGCATACAAACTGGATGAGAGATATAAAAGTACCATAAGACAGGTATAACAGAATGAGCAAGATAAGCAGAATAATCAGGACAGAATAGGTTATGTTTCTCTAATATTTTTTCTCTGCACCAATACTAGCATAACGGAAACAAGATGATCCCTACAGAAACAGATGGTAGACTTAGGTGTACTTCTAGTGACAGGTTTTTACCCCTAACAAGAATAACAGACTTCCCAACAGAGATGACAGGTGTTACCCCCAACAAGAATAATGGGCTTCTAAACAAGCAAGAGTAGATGTACCATAATTCCTACCCCAATCGATCCGCTCATTACCCTGTAAACAGCCTGTGCTGGCCCCCACATGAGGATGTATCACCTCCTAAAGTGGCAACCCCTTTATTAACGAGATGCACAACCACCTACTAATGTCGTAGCGTCTTAATTTTTTCGAGCAAGCCGAACCCATGCACACACATGACTCCATTAGATCCCATTGTATCGAAACATCCACCTATATGAACCTCTTATAATCAACTCAGTAAGCATGCCCTGACCCCGACCTAGTTCGAGGTTCCCTATTTGATCTCAAGATGGTTTACTGACTAATGCGGGTCTCACACGACAGATGATGCAAGCTTACAATTAGGCTTACATCCCCACTAGTAGGATTTTGACAAGTTATGCCTAACAGTTTAACAAGGTTGCATAACCCCAACATGTAATACATGTTAAGTTTGTTGGGATTTAACAAAATTAACTTAACCCTCTCCGATTCAAGCAAGTTTACTTAACCCCTACCCAATTCGACAAGTTCATGTAACCCCCACATATTTTAAATAGGTTAATTATTCCTGGTTAACTAGTTATTATCATATTTCCATTTATGGCTATTAATGGACTAGACCTCTCACATTAAGTCCACCACTTGTGGATGCTGGATATGTTGGGCGGGTCGGGTAGACTTCTACCACAAGTCGGACATAAGCTCATGTCTTAGCATCATTACGCGTACATTTAGCCCCTCAAATTAGATTGACCACTTGTGGATGCTGGATTTTCTAGGTGGTTCTGGGAAGACTTCTACCACAAGTGTAATCTAACCTCGTGTCTATGTGCGGTTACAGTTTTTAATTACTGTAAGTCTAGGCATGTTCATTATTAACCCATTTTTCATGTTTACCCGAGGTTATGTCCCAAATCCCAATATGATTAGTTATGCCCCAAATTAAAGTTTTTGATCAAGGTGTAAATTATGCCCCAAATCCAAATCAAGTTTTACCATATAAATTATGCCCCAATTTATCATACCTAACCGTTCCCAATTTCATACATTCGCATATTTCAGTGATAGGCCAAGGCTCGAAGGTAGCCTGGCTATAAAAATAAAAAGGGAAGGATGGAGAGAAGAGAACAGGAATAAGCATAATAACAAGACTTGCATACTATGTCAGAAATATGCATATTAACTGAATAATCATATGCTTGCAGTAATAGGCTTATGATGACAAAATTAGGTATAATAAAGAAATATATGTATCAGGAATAAGTATATGAAACTAATCAGTAAATTAGGTGATCAAGTAATAACATATATGATTAGTTATGATTCAAGTTATTAACAGGCACCGATTTAGATCCAACTTATAAACATGTCAGGATTAATTTTTACATATAAAAGTAACGTAAATTCACTGTGACTGGATCTAAAGAATAGAGGAGTGATTGTCGATGTTGAAGCAGAGATCATTGAATACATATAACTTGTTGTTGTAGAATAATATGGTAGCTTAATTTGAGTTGGGGCAACACCTCGTTGTCTCCATTGTTTTTGGTGAAAAAAACAATGAGAACGAGGTCCTATTTGTAGCCTAAGGTCAATGAATCTCGCTCACAAATGTGTCAACGTGCAGGGAAGATTTGCCTTAGATCTCGATGGGGTCGATCCGGGGTCGACATTTCCTAGAGGGGTCGACCCATGGGTCGACACCCATAAAAGATGGGGTCGACCCCTAACGGGCAGATTTTCCTTCCTTTTCCGCTATGCGATTTCGATTTCTAGTTTTTTTTTATTAATATATGTTATGCTTATATGTATACAAACTTCAAACCTTAATATCTTCTTCATACAATGTCCATTTTATGCAAATGTGGCGTATATCATAAGCTGAATTCCGAGAAAAGAGCAATGGCATAGTCTGTTTCCCTGAATTCCCAATATTTAATTAAGTATTCTTTAGTTTATCATTATAATGTTCTTTAAAATTTTGGGGTGTTACATTCTCCCCTACTTAAAGGATTTCATCCCCGAAATTTCTAAGTTAAGAAGAATGTATATCCTAACATCCGTCGCCCATCTACTCATCCATCAATCACTGGCATCCATTGTCCTTAAAATATTTCTAATGCTTATATGAATATACGCAAAGCTGTGTGTATATGTCCCTATACTAATGCGAAAGATCAGGCGGCCTACAGATTTAGTTGACTTCTTAATGCAATGTATGTTAGTGCCATGAATCCAACAAGCATGCAAATAATCCTAATATATCATGTGAACTCTATATGTGTGCACAATCATCCATCCAAATGCAATTATGATACACCCATTTCCATCCATAAAAGAAGAAAAATGAATACACATCTATATGCAATATGAGAGTGATTGAGACAATCTAGTGCCAAAAGTGTGTGTATGCATCCACGTGCGACCACTAGCAAGCACTTGCATCCACCAAACATAACATATTTCAAACACATGTTTTCATCCATTGGTTTTCTCTCTAAAGGTAGAAGATTTGATCGATAGGATAAACTTAAATGACAGAAGCAAGTACGAAAAAAAGCTTTGGGAAAAGAAGTTAGGAACATACCCTTGAAAAGTATAAGGTACGAAGCGCGAATCTTTTCTTCAGTCTCCCAAGTTGCATCCTCGGGATCTTCCCCCCCCCCCCCCCCATTGAACTTTCATCAACTTGGCCTCTCGGTTGCGTAACTTCTTGACCTCTAATCCAAGAATACGGTTAGGAACTCATCTAACTATTGCTTCCCATTTTACCTCTACTTTCTCATGTATGCTCGGCTCCACTACTTCCGTGGTATCATGAAAGCACTTCTGTAAATGAGAAACATGGAAAAACATCATGAACACTGACCAGTCTTTCTGGTAACTTCACTTTATAAGCGATTTAACTAATCCTTTCTATTATGGGAAATGGCCCTAAAAATCTATGTGCCAATTTCCCTATAGATCCAAAATGAACCACGTTCCTCAAAGGTGATACCATGATGAAAACCATGTCTCCTACTTCAAACTCAATATCGGTTCTCCTCTTATTTGCGTAGGACTTCTGCCTGTCCTTAGCTATCTTCATGCGTCTGCGAACAAGATCAATCTTTTGTGAAGTCTCCCTAATTGTCTCTGGTCCAATTAGAAGCCTTTCTGTAGACTCCTACCAATAAGTCGGTGATCTACAGGGTCGTTCCAATAATGCCTCAAAGGGTGTCATGCCAATACTAGATTGAAAACTATTGTTGTAAGTGACCTCTACCAATGGAAGATGTTCTTCCCAAGTCCCTCCGAAGTCTAGGATACACAGCCTTAAAATATACTCAAGGACTCTATTCACCCTTTCCGTCTGTCAATCGGTCTGAGGGTGATAGGCGGTGCTCAGACACAACTGTGTTCCTAATTGCCTCCTGCAAGCTCCTCTAAAACTCACTAGTGAATACAGGGTCACGCGTGTTTGTCTTATAGATAGGAGAAGATCCCTGAGGGCTTCCTTAAGTCAGGAATAGAGTCCGGCCTTTTCAGAAGGATTCGAACCACCGAATAACGGGACCAAAACCTATTGCCTTACCAATTGGTCACGCCCCATTTTCATTTCGAATTTCTCTTTGATACTAACAAATACTAATATTGGTATCAGTCGTTCGTGGAAGGTTTATGGTTGACCGATATGGCTATCACTTACTATACTGGAAGGTACTCCATGTAGATGGACCATCTCACGAAGATAAACTGCTGCCAACCATGCTGCCATCCTCTTACTCTTAACAGGAATGAAATGAGCGCTCTCAGTAAGTCTGTCAACTATAACCCAAATACTAATGTTGATTTTTCTTGATCTAGGCAAACCATTAATGAAATCCATAGAGATGCTCTACCACTTCACTATGGGACCTCCAAAGGATGAAGTAAACCAACGGGTTTCCTTTGCTCAACCTTGACTTACTGACAAATCAAACATCGAGAAACAAACTCCGCTGCATCTTTCTTCGTTCCAGCCCAAAAGAAAACCATCTTCATATCTCTATTCATCTTATCATCACTGGGATAAATAGTCATCCTAGAATGATGGGCTTCCTCAAGGACCGTCTTCAACAAACTCCAAACTCGAGGGATATAAAGCCTTCCGTCTCGTCGCAGCCACCCTATCATCCGTGGAAAATCTACTGTGGTGACTAGAAGTCTCCCCTCTGCTGAGCATATCCAAGATGTCTGCTATCTGCGGGTATTCTCGCTGCGAAGTTCCTATCTGATCTATAGGAGTAGGTCGTACTTCTAACGATGCCAACAAACCAGCTATAAGATCCATAGATGTCCTAAAAACAAAGGTCGATATATGCTCCAAGCTTTGCCTTTTTACGAATAGTGGGCTCAAAATCATCCTTTGCCTACTTAGTGCATCCGCCACCACATTACTCTTGCCAGGGGTATAAGCAATCTCAAAATCGTAGGACACTAGGAATTCCATCCATCTCCGTTGCCTCAAATTGAGATCCTTCTGCGAGAACAAGTACTTGAGAGATTTATGATCGGTGTACAACTTGAACTCCTCTCCTTGTAGATAATGGCGCCAAATCTTAAGAGCGCATACTATGGCAGCCAACTCTAAATCATGGGTAGGGTAGTTCTTCTCATGTATTCTCAAATGTCTACTATCATAACATACTACCCTACCCTCTTGTATCAAGACAACACTAAGCTCTGTTCCCCATGCATCAGTATATACTGTGAACACTTTGTTCCAATCAGGCAAAGTCAAAACTGGAGCTATTGTCAGAGCTCTCTTTGGTCACTGAAAAGCATCCTCACAATCAATGTTTCAAGCAAATATCAAATTCTCCTTTGTCAGTTTGATGAGTGGGGCTGATATCTTTGCGAGGTCCTTAATAAACTTCCTATAATAGCCCGCTAAACCAAGGAAGCTCCTCACCTCCATTGCATTCTTTAGAATATTCCAATCTTGAACTACAACTACTTTCGCAGGATCTACTGCTATCCCATCCTTAGAGACCACA
Organism: Allium sativum; assembly: GCA_030737875.1. NCBI lineage: Eukaryota > Viridiplantae > Streptophyta > Magnoliopsida > Asparagales > Amaryllidaceae > Allium > Allium sativum. The sequence continues at coordinate 187,325,126 of CM060911.1, forward strand.
TGCCCTAGAAATATCACTTTCTTTCTCCAAAAATGACATTTGGAGAATTTTGCCTTAAACTGATGTGCACAGAGAGTTTTCAAAACCTCCCTTAAATGTCGGGCATGCTCTCCCTTGCTCTTCGAGAAAATCAAGATGTCATCAAAAAAGACCACAATGAACTTATTTAAAACTCCCAAAATCATCGTACTCATTAGATCCACAAAATAGGCGGGTGCATTCAATAACCAAAAAATGCATGACGAGCCACTCGAAGAATCCATCTGGAATTCTCAAAGCGGTCTTGTCTATACTGTCCTCGGCCACCCTCAACTGATGAAAACCCATGGCCAAGTCTAACTGAGAAAAAACAGACGCACCAACAAGCTGGTCAAACAAATCCTCTGCCCTCGGAAATGGGTGCCTATTTTTCTTAGTGAGCTTATTCAACTCCCTGTAATCCACATGTAAGCGAAGCAAACCATCCGCCTTTATGGCGAATACAACTGGAGCACCCCGTTCATATATGCTTCGCCTAATAAACCCTTTCTCAATTAGCTCCCCCACTTTCTTGCTGAGCTCCCTCCTTTCTCTCGGAGCCATTTGGCGCATAGGCAATGCAACTGGCTTTGCATTGTCCACCAAGTATATATGAAAATCAATCTCGCACCACGAAGGTAAACCCCGGACCTCCTTAAAAACATCAGGATACTCACAGATTACTGGTACAGACCTCAAGCGACTCTAGGATACTAAGCATGACAGACTCCTTAGGGTTATAAGAAATCTCGAGGGTCCTCCTATGGCAAGTCAAAAGTCTAACGACCCTCCTCCCACAATCCAGAATGACACCATACATGACTAGCCAATCCATCCCTAGAGTCAAACCATAGCCCATGAAACCAAGCACGTACGCGTGCACTCAAACTCGATGCCTAACACAGATATTCTCAAACCTCGACAAATCATAGAAAAAGAGCCGTACCTCCAATGGGGTTTGAGATAACAATGGGATCCAAAACCATACTAGTACTAAGGTGCAGAGACTCAACCACAGAATCAGATATAAAAGAATGTGAAGCTCCATAATAAAAAAAGAGTTCTAACAGGATGATTGGAAAGAGAAATCAAACCTTCAACGGAATCTTTCATATCTCTATTCGGTACACCAGCCACGAGAGCATGCATCTTCCCTCCAGAAATCTTTCCCTTTGGCCCTGTCCTTGCTTCTTCGTGTAATCCTTAATAAGATGTCTGACCTCTCCATATAAGAAGCAAGCATTCTTCCTTTTTCTGCAATTTTTGCTCATATGACCAACATATCCACAATTAAAACATTTCCTCTTTTCTCGAGCTTTGTTGTTCTTTCCACCCTTCTTCTGTTGTTATTTTTCTTCTTGGGCCATCCTTTTTCTCATCCTTGGGTTGTGCTCCTCAGCCCAAACTCCCTTATTCTCCTCTACACCATCCTTTTGTAGCATGTTAACAAGCTCTCGAAAGCTGCCTCCATCGCATGGAAATCCTTACAAAGCTTGAGAGAAAATTAGCCACAGGTGGAACTATTGCGGTTACAGATGGAGGTTGGGCACTTCTCTGCCCTTCGACATGTGCCATATTTTTAACATGCCTACGGAACCATGATGCAATGGGGACACCCTTCGGGAAGAATCGATTCCCCAGACATGCTGAAAAGAAAAGGAAAAGGAAGGAAAAGGGATTCATGTGAAGAATCGAGAGATATTTTATATGGCTTTAATGAATATGTTTTTCAAAAAAAGACTTTTCTTTTGAAAATGCTTTCTTTTAAAACCTTTTTGAAAAAAAATTCAAAATCTTTTATCCGATCTGGTAACCTTCAGCTTTGATACCAAATGTGACACCCCATGTCCGTTAATGTCACTTTTTATTAGAATGCATTAAGTTTCACGAAGCTTTGCCGGTAAACCGAAACAGAAACATCACAAGGAAAATATAAATTAACAGCAGAATTTAAAACTTTATTAAACAGAAATCATCGTGGTCCAAAATCTAGTCGCATCATAAGTCTGAAATACAAAAAATCCATTACATCAATTTAAAACTTCTGTCTTGTACCAAAATCGTCTGAGTATAATAATATATGGAAAGAATAGTCCGCAAAATATAGCCATATCCGAGAAGACAGGAAATCAAAGTGATACAACTAAGCAGCTCCAAGTAGAATGAAATATAGAATCCAAATCAAGAATGTGTATTCCCACCTTTAGAACCTTGGTGGGGAGGGGAGGGGACGGAAGAGAGACAAGACGAAACAAAATGGGTCAGACATAAAGTCTAGCGAGTCCATTTACTTTAGCATATAAATAAGTAAAAGCATCATGACAGGCATATAAGCTAGATGAGAGACATAACAGTATCATAAGACATGTATAACATAATGAGAAGGATAAGTAGTATAATCTGGACAGAATAAATTACGCTTCTCTAATAATTTTTCTCTGCACTAATACTAGTATAATAGAAACAAGATGATCCCTACAGAACCATATGGTAGACTTATGTGCACTTCTAGTGATGGGTTTTACCGCCAACAGGAATAACAGAAAGCCAACCAGAGATGACATGTGTTGCCCCCAACAAGAATAATGGGCTTCTAAACAAGCAAGACTAGATGTACCCAAATTACTATCCCAATCAATTGGCTCCCTACCTGTAGACACCCTGCGCTGACCCCACAGTAGGATGTATCACTTCCTAAAGTGGCAAGCCCTTTATTAACGAGATGCACATCCATCTACTGATGTCACTACGCCTTAATTTTCCCGAGCAAGCCGGACCCATGCACACACATGACTCCATTGGATCCCATGCTATCAACACCTCCACCTATATGAACCTCTTATAATCAACTCAGTAAGCGTGCCCTGACCCCGACCTAGTTCGTGGTCCCTGTTTGATACAAAGATGGGTTACTAACTGATACGAGTCCCATACGACAGATGATGCAAGCTACCCATTTGGCTTGCATCCCTACTACTAGGATTTCGACAGGTTATGCCTAACAGTTTAACAAGTTTGCATAACCCCAACATGTAATACAGGTTAAGTTCATCGGTCCTTAACAAGATTGACTTAACCCCCACTGATTCAAGCAAGTTTACTAAACCCATACCCAATTCGGCAGGTACATGTAACCCCTACAGATTTTAAATGGGTAACAAGTTATTATCATATTTCCATTTATGGCTATTAATGGACTAGGCCTCTCACATTAAGTCTACCATTTGTGGATGCTGGATATGGAGGCGGTTCTGGGCAGATTTTTACCACAAGTCGGACTTAACCTCATGTCTTAGCACTGTTACGCGTACATTTATGCACTCGACCCCTTATATTAGATTGACCACTTGTGATGCTGGATTTGTCGGGTGGTTCCAGGCAGACTTCTACCACAAGTGCAATCTAGCCTCGTATCTGAGTGTAGTTATAGTTTCTAATTACTGTAAATCTAGGCACGTTCATTATTAACCCATTTTTCATGTTTACCCAAGGTTATGCCCCAAATCCCAATCTGATAAGTTATGCCCCAAATTAAAGTTTTAGATCAAGGAGTAATTATGCCCCAAATCCCAATCATGTTTTACCATATAAGTTATGCCCCAATTTATCATCCCCAACCGTTCTCAATTTTGTACGTTCGCATATTTCAGTGATAGGCTAAGTCTCGAAGGTAGCCTGTCTATAAAAATAAGAAGGGAAGGAAGGAGAGAAGAGAACAAAATACGCATAATAACAAGACATGCATACTATGTCATAAACAGGCATACAAACTGAACAAGCATATGGTGGAAGAAATAGGAATAATGGGCATATGACAACAAAATTAGACATGATAACAAAACAGACATATCAGGAATAGGAATATGAAAACTAACTGTAAATTAGGTGAATAAATAATAGCAGATTTGATTAGTTATGACTCAAGTTATTAACAAGCACCGATTTAGATCCAACCTATAAACATGTCAGGATTGTATTTTACATGTTTACATCTAAAAATAACACAAACTCACAGTGACTAGATCTAAAGAAAAGAGGAGTGATTGTCGATGTTGAAGCAGAGATTCTAGAATACGTATAATTGGCTGTTGCAGATGAATATGCTAGTTTAATTTGAGTTGGGGCAGCACCTCATTGTCTCCATTGTTTTTGGTGAATAAAACAATAAGAATGAGGTCCTATTTATAGCCTAAGGTCAATGAATCTCACTCAAAAATGTGCCCACGTGCAAGGGGAGATCTGCCCCAGATCTCGGTGGGGTCGATCCCGAGGTGGACACTCCCGTGGAGGAGTCGACCCATGGGTCGACACCCATAAGAGATGGGGACGGCCCCTAACGGGCCGATTTCCCTCCTTTTTCTGATTCGTGATTTTGATTTCTGGATTTGTTTATTACTATATATTATGCTTATACGCATACAAACTTCAAACCTTAATATCTTCTTCATACGATGTCCGTTTAAAGAAAATTTAGGGTCTAAAGTAGAATTCTGAGACGAGCGCAATGGCATAGTCCATTTCCCTTAATTACCAATATTTAATTAAGTATTCTTTAGTTTATCATTATAATGTTCTTTAAAATTTTGGGGTGTTATAGATATAATTATCGCTCAGAACTTGACATAAAACATCCCTAACTTCAAAACAAACAAGACCACTTACTTCAAATAGTCAACATCATAAAAACCAATTATTCATTTTAATAACATGTATATGTTTCTCTTTCTATTTTTACTAGATTTAATTATAGATTTCCCTTTTATTTATAATATTCTATTTTAATTCCGTTTCCTTATCGAATTATATATATGTATATCGATATATTGATTTCTAATTATCAAATTTTCTTAAAAGTATTCTAACTCCTTAAATTTTCGGAAAATTTCGCCAACACCTCCTTTGTATGGCTCAATAGCTCAAACTCCAACTCGCCTCTCTAGGCCCTTTATATTTAAAAAGAAAATCAAAAAGCCATGTGGCTTTTCCTAAGAGGCTCATAAAATCTCATATGGAATTTAAATATGTACCTTTTTGTCAAGCACTCGAATTATAATCTTCATTCACTTTATTCCATACCTATTTAACATATATACATCCATTCCCAATTTATTGCAACTCAATCCATTCATTTTTATTCAACTCGCTAATTTATTCTTTAATTAACTCTTTTGCCTATTATACTTTTAACTGGAAACAACTGTGTTTGAAAACATTGTTATTAACTGATAAACAAGTTGAATTTACTTTCCATATTCGATTCAAAATTTAATTCAAGTTCCCATATTCGATTCCCAATTTTTAATTCACCATACCAATTTACTTAACATAAATTAAATTTGATCCAACTCCATTAACTAATTATTTTTCTAAATTAGTTAATTCTATTTGATAATTAATACTCTGATTTTTTTTCAAAAATCAATCCATTTACTCCACTTGACTTCATGTTAATTTTACAACTCAAGTCTGGGTTTTTCTAATGGAAATTAAGGTTTTATTTGCTTAAAATCTTTTTATTCTATTAAACAAACCATTATGGTTTTTAAATGATTATAGCGCTATTTTTCTAAAAATTTGATTTTGACCGAACTCAAAATCTATAAATCGAAATCCGTATTTTTCTCTTCCATTAGAAAACTATTATTTAATCGGTCCTAACGATTTTTGTTTGAATGATTTTCAACTTTAATTGAGTTCTGTATATTCAACTGAAGTTCGAAACGTCAAATTACGAACTACTACTCTACGACGAGTTTATTTTAATTGTATTTAACATTAAACATTAAACTTTGTTTATAAATAAATTCCACTATGTTTATTAAATATAAATTAACCTCGTTTTCCAAATCTAACTTTAATTTCCCGTTTTTCAAATTATCTTAAATTTTCCGATTATCCTAAATCGTCTATTTATTTCATAAATTAGTTACAAATTTAATTACAATTCAAACTTATATACTATATTCCAATTCGTTTGGAGATAAATTATTTTACAAAATTAGTAAAATCGAATTCGAATTATAAATCCTTTGGATTTATTTCAGTTTAGTTTATATTATGAATTCTAGAATAAAACCTGTCGTTCCTTCTTCGAAACGATTTCCAATTCACTTTTAAGTTCACACTTGAATTTAAACCTATAAATTATCTTATGATAATTTATCTCACTTAATTTATGAACATCGTTTTTAAATTTAACTTCCTTATTTTATAATTTAAAATAGGTTTCCATTTTAAATCCATTTGAAACCCAATTCCTATTCTTGCATATTTTGTTGATTATAGCTTATATAGATTTATACATAAACAGTGTATCTATTTTCATATGTAAATTTAAACTTCTATTTAATATAACCAATTTATCTTTTCTAAAAATATTGTATTTAAATAAATTCTATCTAATCGAATTAAAATCAATAATAAATCCATATGGATTTGTTTTAGTTCAATTTACATTCCAACCATCGGAATAGATTTCATCTTCCTTTTTGAAACTATTTTCAATTCCCTTTGTTAAATTCACATTTGAATTTACATTCCCTAAATTATCCAAATGAAGATTACTCCATTTAATTTATAAACATTGTTTATAAATCCATTTCAAGTACCCGCATTATCCAATGAAAATTATTTCATTTAATTTATAAACATTGTTTATAAACTCATTACATGATTTATTATTTAAAACAAGTTAATATCTCTTAGCCCATTCGAAATTCAGATTCTATTTTTGAAAAAAAAAATTTCCCTTTTTAAATCTCAAAATCACTATAACGATATATTTATGTATCAATATTTAGGGCCAGTGATATTTATACATCCAAACCACTCAATTATCAATCATAAGTTTTTTAACACATCATATATGATAATATATGTGAAATCATAATAAATTTTGAGGAATCCAGCTGGATCCCTCCGACCTATTTTCCTGTATCCATAGATGTTAGCTAATATAAATAATACCTATCCTGCTTCTAGGCAGGATATCGCGGTATAGAAGGTCATCCACTATAACAAATTAGGGCGCATAGGATCATCCGCTAATGGTACTGCGGGAAATATCCAACCACCAATATTTATATAATAGAAAAAACCACCAAGCCTAAATATAACTAATATATGTAATAGCGACAAAAATATTTAAATGCATACAAACAACCAACAACCGACATATAACATTATGTCAAATAATTATTCGTTTATAATAAATTTTAAATGAACCCAGAGAGTGAGTTTACTCACCGTGATTTTTATTTAATGATTATCTTTGTTTTATCTAATTTTAAACAACCACTTAAAATTAGGCAAGAATTCCAGAAAGCTTCAAAGCACTCCAAATCAATTCCATAGAGCAATCTACGTCTATACGAACACCGCTGATTTCGTTTCTTTTGATTCTGATAATGTACGAAAATATACATATATACGTTATAAATTGGTACCATCTAAATAGTTATTAATTTATTAATTAGAAATAAATTAAAATTTTAATTTACCTTAATTATTATTTTAAACTTCTTCTTCCCCGTTTTAAGGCCATTTCCTCCTGTATTTGCTGCAGTACACAACCAATTTAATATCACAACTATTTATTTTTCTTCCACGGTCACTACAATCAATCGAATATGAGTCACCCACTTCGCCCACGCACAAACCATAATGTTCCTAATGCCTTGATCTGTTGCCATCTCCAACCACATTCATGTAATTATCTCTTTACTACTAGTGAACGCTAAACCGTGCGCATAAAAATAAAGAAGGTCAAACCATTCTCCATTCCTTCCTGAATTCCAATGCTGATTCAACCCATATACGCTACTCTGAACTCAATGGAATTGATTCTGAAATTTAATTCAAACGTATATATAAAATAACCATATTAAATCGATATAATATAATTTTAATTCAGAACCAATAAATTCCTTGATAACAAATTATTATTATCGTCTATATTCAAATAGAATATATATTCATCATCCAAATCATTTCGATTCAGTTTTAACTTGGAATTAAATTATACTTCGTTTTCGTATTACGATAATTCAATATATTTAAATTTAAATCGTATATCGATTATTGAATCGCTAAATTCGATAAAAAATACATTTATATTATCAACACAACATTTAAAACAATATTAGATGATTAAAATTAATCGATCAAAGATTTGTATTGTTACATTCTTCCCCCTTAAAAGAATTTCGTCCTTGAAATTACTAAGGTAGAAAAAATGCTACAAATCCACTAACTTTTCAAAATCCACTTATGCTGAAATTCAATATTTCATACCTCTACAAATTTAGTTCAACCAAAACTTTTAGTTTTCATTAACATTGCATGCCATATATGCTTACATTTATTATATTCGAATGATTTACAACCAATATATTCACATCTAATTCATATTCCATTCATATGCACTTGAATTCATTCAAATTGATTTAAATCAATCTATTTACTTCAATCCATTTAACTTCCTTAAGTTAAATTTAAATTCTAGCATTCAAACTCCCAGGTTTTTATTTCAAATCCTTTAGAAATCACATAAACATATACATATTTTTGTAACCATCTCAAATTCAAAACATTGAATTTTCAAACCAACTTGTTTTCTTTCAAACAAATTTCCATCAAAACTTTTCTAAGGTAGCAATCCATCACTTAGAAACTCGAAAATGAACATTGATGATGGTGTAGTCATCATTATAATTAGTTTCCAGCAATTGTAGTGAGTTCAGTGCTTTATCACTTTCAAAATCCATTCAAAAATGATTTTTATTCAAAAAATCCTTCCAAAATAATGCTATATTACTTCAAATATACTTTGGAAAATATTTTCCAAACACCTAAGATTATAAATTCTTAACTCTAATTATGAGTTCAGTTTTAGTTCATCTCATTTGTACATATTATTATTATACAAATTTTATTTGGTTATATATAACCATTCCAATTTTGTAATCTCGTTGGATTTTAATAATAACAATCAACTCATCCATATATTCTAATAATTTCAAAAAATTGTTCCTTCTATATCAAAATATAGTTTGGGTAGAATTATTTCATTTACCCATTTTAACACAATATTATGTCGAACTTCTCTGTTTAAGTGTTTATAAATTCCTATCGACTCATGGCGTCCCACGATTCGACCAATATTCATAAACCACTCAACAGACAAGCCAACACAATATAAAACAATTTTTACCTCACTAACACATATACGCTCTCGTATATATACGCTCAACTCATTCTAGCGTACTACTGACCCTATCTCTAATGAGTAAACCCCCACCAAAGCCTCGGTATTCACTCAACCTAAGCTATGATACCACTGTAAGGAACTGACATTTCCCGATCCTGATTATCGATATAAATAACATATCGACTAACCAAACACTAGAAATTTACCAGATCATTAATAGAAAGAAGTTAGAGGATAAGAAATAGAAAGAAAGAAATATTAGAATAAAAGAAGAAGAAGAAGAAGAACAGAAATAGCAATACAGAATCTCACATCGCAGCGGAATAAAATATAATGTATATAACTACTTTTGGGATACAAAAATTATAAACTGTATATACGTACCATTATCAGAGTACAATACAACACAGTGGAAAATAAACAGTAAATGTCTGACGTTGAAGCCTCTTGCTCCAAGCTCCTCCAAGTATATCTGTAAACATATGAACTACTTGAATGCCCGTACAAATTCGGGCATCCAAGAGTTTAGGGTAAAAAAAAACAAAATAAACTCTGGGTCAGTCATGGGACTAGTGCGAGTAAACTCCAACCATCAGTTTAACTTATAAAAAAAATCCTTTTCGAAAGAAAAGATAATCGTGTGAGTAAACTCGAACCATTGGTTTAACTTTTAAAAAATCCTTTTCAAAAGAAAAGCTAAACATAAGACCGGTCAACACATAAACACGGATGGTTTTCACCTTACGATAACCCAAAATATTCTTTAAAATCAATACTTTTCTGATATTATAATAGTGTCTAAAACAAGTAAATAGCAATTTAGCATAACGCTTGCATCTCACGCTCAAAATACATAGTATACAATCAAACTGTGGGCTCTTATTGGAGAACGGATTCCAACTGGCAAGGTATGGGACCACCTTCCGACAATGTATCTCTAGAGAGGAATACACCGGGTTCAACAAGAACATATTGCAACCGAGGCTAAACATGACCGACCCTCACTTCGTTAGGGAGTACCGAATGTATTGTCACCAACGGTTAGGATCACCAACCGTTCTGAAGCAACAATAGTGTTAAGATAAAGAAGCAAAAGGATTTTTTCTAGATTAGGTGAGTATACACCCTACTTGGGTGCGACACACTTAGCCATGCGACCTATCCGATTTTATACCATTTCCCAGTTGCGAGGCTTGAGGTTACGATTACTTAACTTCCAACACTTTGAATGCCACATTGTCAGATTCGTTAATCACCAATTGATTTGGACAAAAATCTTCTAGATATTATGCTAAGTGAATAAATTCTCTACCTCCAGATGTATATTTGTACAGACCAACATATGCGATCTTTGAAAATACTCTGTCAGTCATTCTTCCATACACGTTCATTCTGGGACTGAATGAAACCGAAGGCCCAATTTCCATTAATTCATCTTTGGCAATTTCTACCAAGAATTAACAAAAAAAGAACTTGCACTTTACTCCGTCTTTGATTGTCTTCATATAATGTGATTCGAAACGCTATTGCCAATACGGAGTGGTTCTTGGATAATAATCCAAACGGTCTCTCCATATTGACAATGATATTGGCCAATACTTCGATAATCTGTTGTTTAATTATCGAAGAAAAACAAACATTCATCCAAAGCATCAAACAATCACTGGGCCCTTAATTAATATTTCAATAATTAAATCACCTCTCCATTTCCTTATCAACATTTGTTAGCCCAATTTTTTCAAAAATCATCTTGGCCTTTTACACTATTAAGAAAACATTTTCATATGTTTTCTTCGTAAAAATCGTTGTGATCACCTACGGATCCCATTTCAATAAAAATCGACATGCAGTTACTCTCTGATATTACGGTCTCAGGAAAACTAGTTTCGTCGAACTCCGAGTTTGTTTGCACAAACAACGAATTTTTAAAGTCAAAATATTGATTGTTTTTCATGATAAAATCACCCACAATCACATACTAGCTTCAAAAATTATGAATTTTGAAATCTAGCTATATTTTTACGATACGATCCTAACAAAACTAATTTCATCGAATTTGGAGGCCATTTGAAAAATGTCTGTTTTTCAATAGATTAAATTTACGATTGAAATTGAAAATGCGTTTAAATTCACTTTGCTCACAGATTAATTCCAAAAATTATGAAATTTTAAACCTAGCTATAATTTGACATTTCAGATCCAACAAAAGTGGTTTTGTCAAAAACGGAGAACGTTTGCAAAATGGCTATTTTTAAGGGCTATATTTTATTTAAAAATATAATTAAATTTTATAGCGACTATTTTGAATTTTAAACTGGACATAACTTACAATTTATAAAGTAAAATCTCAGTTTCTTACATTCATTAAAAAGATATAGTTAAATAGACTCTAACGTTACTTGTTTCGTCCGATTTTGATTTATACTGAATTATGTATATTCAATTAAAGTTAAAAACGAATTTTCAAACTACCGCGCCATTTCGAGTTCGTTTTAATATTAAAATAAATTTATACATTCGAACTTCAATCTAAATAAAATTTAAATCTTTAATTCTCAAAATAAATCATTTTAAATATTCAAAACCCATTAAAATAGCTAAAATAGAAAATTTAAATTGGTTCAGAAATTTCGGGTTGTTACATCGACCCCCATGTCGACCTCCCTTCCCTCCCTCCCCAAATATTTAGGCAGAATGTAGTTTCTGAACGTAGGCTCGTTTCTTGACTAAATTTGTTGACCCTAGGCTATAAACAGGACCTTAATCCCATTGTTTTATTCATCTAAATCAATGGCGACAACGAAGTGCTGCCCAACTCAGCGTAAAATAGCCTATTCTTCTCCAATAGCAAGTTATATGTATTCAGAGATCCGTGCTACATCATCTACGATTAATCTTTTGTTCTTTGGTTCAAATCACAGTGAGTCTATGCTATTTTTAGATATAAAAACCTAAAATGCAATCTTGACATGCCTATAAGTTTGGATCTAAGCCTACGGCTATTAGTAATCTGAATCATAACAGATCTGTCATTATTTTTATACCTAATTCACTGCCTAGATCTTAGTATGCATGTTCATGATATCCCTATTATGTTTGTTTGCCTAATCATGTCACCCTATGCCTATTATGTTAGTTTGCCTAATCATCTCACCTTATGCCTATCATGTTTGTTTGTCTAATCATGTCAACTTATGCCTACTATGTTAGTTTGCCTAATTATGTCATCTTATGCCTGTTTTATTTACTATGCCTATTCTTGTTCTCTTCTCTCCCTCTTACCCTTTTTTTGTTTATATAGCCAAGCTACCTTCGAGCCTAGGCCTGTCGCTGAAACACGCGAACGCATGAAATTGGGAACAATTGGGAATGATTAATTTGGGTCATAATTCATGTTGTAAAACGTGATTGGGAATCTTGGGCATAATTTGTACCTAAAGCCAAAACTTGAGATTTGGGGGCATAATTTATATCTTGATCTAAACCTTAATATGGGGCATAACTTGTATCGTAGATCGAACGAGGATTTGGGGAATTATAAACATGAAAATTTGTTAGTGATGAAAATGTCTAGATTCACAGTAATTAGAAATTGTAACTGTGCATAGACACGAGGTTAGATTACACTTGTGGTAGAAGTCTTCCCGAAACTTCCCAGCAAATCAAGCGACCACAAGTGGTGAATTTAATGTGAGGGGTCTAAGTGCATAAATGCACACGTGACGGTGCTAAGACATGAGGTTAAGTCCAACTTGTGGAAGAAGTCTGCCCGGACCCAAACGACATATCCAGCTTCCACAAGTGGCAGACTTATTGTGGGAGGTCTAGGGCAGTAATAACCATTAATGAATGAATGAATGGTGGTAAACTTGTAATACTTAACCTGTTTTAATCTATAAGGATTACATGAACCTGTTAACTTGAGTAGGGGTTAAGTAAACTTGCTTGAATCAGTGGGAGGGTTAAGTTAATCTTGTGGTGGTGGGCAATATATATATATATATATATATATATATATATATATATATATATATATATGCCCATAAACTTAACCCGTGGGGTTGTGCAATCTTGTTAAACTGGTAGGCATAACCTGTTGAAATCCTAGTAGTGAGAATGCAAGCCTAGGGGAAGCTTGTATCATCTAGTGTGTGGGACTCGTTTCAGTCAGTAACCCATCTTGGTATCAAATGGGGAACCCTAAACTAGGTCAGGGTCTGGGCATGCATACTGAGCTGATTATAAGAGGTCACTTGAGGGACGGTGTGGGCGGTGCATTCCGACGGGGTCATGTGCATGCATGGGTCTGGTCCAGGGAGGTTAAGACGCCGTGTCATCTATAGATATAGTTGGTGCACATCTTGTAAACAAAGGGTTACCACTTTAGAAAGTGAGACATCCTACTGTAGGGCTAGCAAAGGTTATCTATGAGTTAGGGAGTCGATCAGTTAGGGGTAGTAATTTTGGTACATCTAGTCTTGCTTGTTTAGGAGCTCGTTCTTGTCATTGGAGGTTGACACCTGTTAGTTCTGTTGGGCAGCCTGTTATTGTATGGGGTAAAACCTCTCAATAGAAGTTCACCTAAGTCTACCTTCTTGTATTTGTTGGGATCATCTTGCTCTTGTTATACTAGTATTAGTGCAGAGAAAGTAACATAGAAACGCAACGCATGTTATGTTCTGTTTATCCTGTATACCTTGCTATACCTGCATTATGATATTGTTATCTCTCTCCAACTTATATGTCGGTCATGATGGTTTTACTTATTTATATGCTAAAAGTAACTAGACTCGCCATACTTTATGTCTGACCCATTTTGTTTACTCTTCTTTCTCTTTCCCCCTCCCCTTCCCCCTCAGGTTCTCAGGGTAGCAATACTCAAGCTTGATCAGGATTCTTCTTTCCTTCTACTTGGAGTTGCTTAGATGTACCGCTTTGACTTCCTATCTTCACTGACATGGCTTTATTTATGGGGAATTATGCTTCTTTTATTACTATACTCTGATGATTTTAGTACAAGACAGAAGTTTTAAATTGATGTAACGAGTTTTTTGTATTTAAGACTTATGATATAACTATGTTCTGGACCACAATACCTTTTGTTAAATAAAGTTATAATTTCGTTGTTATTTTATATTTGTCTTGTAATGTTTCTGTTTACCTATAACGCTTCACGAAACTTAATGCATTCTGATAAAGAGTGACATTAACGGATGTAGGGTGTCATAGTGCAACTAGTAGATTTCGACACTGGGCATTCCACATGTGCCTTATCATATTACGCTGATCGAGCCCCTTACAATTTTGATTTGACGTTGTCATGTCACGGCGCATCCCTATCCACCGATGGTTTACTGGTATATTATATGCAAACTGTACGGCAATGGTATAAACAGTGTAATGATAATAATAGTAATCCCTCTTACACTATTGCCAATAGTATATTTATCGTAGACACTATTATAACAGTGTATTTACACAATTGCCAGTAGTATATTTATCGTAGACACTATTATAATAGTGTATTGTGTTATAGTATCCAGTTTAACGGATGCTTAGGAGATGGAATTTCCCGTAATATCTCTTAAGTCACTTCACTCATGAACACATTGGATATGAGATGTGAATTACTGTAAGCATCTCTGATGCCATAACACTCATATTAGCACATGGTTTTGATTTTATTGATATGAGAATATTTTAGTTCTGATTCAAGTATTTTTGTATTTTCATTTATGCTCGGGTTAGCTTGAATTTTTATGTTATCGAAGACACTGTTAGGAAGAAGAAGACGGAGCTTGACAAACATATTATCAATATTATTCCGCTACACATATTGGTACGTTGTATGATAGTTAACGATGATAATTGTCGTATATTCTAATCAAATATATGTTTTAACAGCTTTAGGAACTGTTATTTATTTATTACATTTTGTCCTTCGACTGCAAGATTCTGCAATTGTTTTACTTCTTTCTTCTTTATCTTATATTAATCCCAATAACTATCTGTACTTTTGGATTCATTTAACTTGACAATTATGAATTTTTATCGATTTGAATGACCAAAAATCCAGGTTGTTACAATTATGGGATGTGGATGCCCATATCCACTTTTTTCATGTTTTAAGTAAACGTATGAATAAATTTCGGATATCAATGGTTGTAGGCAGGCTAGTTTTTAAAATTGAACGAAAAAAGAAGACCAGTTGAATGCAACATTCTGACGTACTCTCCGGTTTATCATAAGTCAAAACAATATAGCAAGGAGTGGACCAATGTAGGTCTTTCAGTTTTCACTCTTTCTATTATTTTGTGTATTTAATTCATTTCCTCTTTGTCTACTAATCAAAAATTGTTTGCTTAATGAAAGTAGATTGTAAATTTGGATAAACATATATAAATATAGAATGAAGCGAGTCTCCATTTGCAAATGAAACTAAGCTTATTAATGAAGTCAGTTTTAAAAGTCTATCCAAACAATAAAAGGACAAATTTTTGTTTCTCCTCGTAATTAAGAAGTCAACGTTCAAATTTACTATGAAAATAATAATCTATCAGTAGTAAGAAATGGATTTTATCAAAAAAAAAAACTATTAGTTTAAGATTTGTTATTTCAAGTGTTCTTGCTTAAGATAATGTTTCAACTACAAATATTAAACTTAATAAAAATAATTTTATAAGAAAAAACATGTAACAAAGCATCACGACATTATTGGTTGCAAATTTACTGACGATTAACATGTAATCAGAAAAACAGAAATAGGTAAGGTAATAAATATAGGCCACTAAAATAATATAGTGCTAAAGGAAAATTAATCGATTCTTCAAGTCAATGCAATTTTGAAAGTGAAATTGTTTGTACTATTTTCTTTTGATTTATTTTCTATAGCTTATGCATCTTTTAAAGTATCCAGCAACGGCTTCACCACAATAGCTTGAAGGAGCCTAAAATCTATAGCATCAACTTAGAGAACATGCATCCAATATGATGTCAAAGCCAAAAGGGAGGAAAATTTGGGCAGTAAATGGTAACAAAAGTAGGTACTAAACGTCATCCAAAAGATTAACAAATTGAAATTATTTGTTTTGACGTGTAAAACATGTAGGTAGAAATAGCATGCATGTAGAGTAGGGAAGATGTAACATATCAAACTTGCAAACAAAGCAGTAAAAACATGTCCGAGCTCATTTGATAATTGTATTTGACATTTACATCTTATGCTTTATATCTTAACTCTTTCAAAATTCAGTGAAATTACACCTTTGGACAAACTAATTCATAGTCATAGTAAGAGTATAAATAACATGTAGCACCATATATAAAATATCACTTGTCCTAAATGTTACGTTATACCTATGCATTGAAAAAGCATATTAAAAGAAAACATTTGAATGTTTCAGCTCATAACAAAACTAATCCTATTTTGCGCATGCCGCCCCATTATCACTATAAACATGTTGACGTTAATGATTTTGATGTTGTAAACTACTGATAACATGCACAATGGAGAAACCTAAGTGTAATAACCGGAGTTTCGGGCACCCGTGTAGTATGGATTGTTGCGAGAATTAAAAAATAATTGAGAAAATAAGAGGAAATTTTGGGAAAGCAATTCATTTAATCATTAGGAACGGTTAAATAATGATTTTGGGACAATAAGTAGTAACTCATGAACCATGAAGGTAAAAATTGAATTAATATAATATTCATGGTGAATTAAATTTCAAGTTCAATATTTCGAAAAAATAAATAAGTATAAAAATGGAAAATAAAGTTGTATAATTTTTGTAAGCGGAATTTTGATGAAATATGTGTTGATAATGTTTGTATATGATTTATTATAATACATTACATATTTAAAATCAAACTTTGAATTTTGATGTAAAACGATGTTTTTAAATTCAGTTGGACATAAATAAAATGTAAATATGTTGTAAAATAAATATTTGCATGTAAAAAAGTAATTTTTAATGCATTTGTATATTTATTCAAGTCAAAAAAAGCCAACTGAACAATTATAGTAATTAAATTTGTAAGTTTTGACTAAAGAAGTGTGAAATGTGTGCTTTAATAGAAAATGAAAATTTTAAGCGTAAATATGTTCGAACTTGTGTTAATCAAAAGTTTTTAAAATATGTTTAACATGTTACAGAAATTTTTGTGAAGTTGTACAAGATTAAAATATAAAATCCTAAGCGAGAACAATGAGGAGAGCATGAAAAAGGCTTTAAAACCTTGTTAATAAATTACTTATACTATAAGCTTAGTTTAGCTTCTAATGTTCTAATTATGCCTTAATAAACTAAATTAAGCCCAATAGCACATGGATTAGGGAGAGGAATCTTAGGAATAAAAATTCCAATATGTATTCTTCTTCCTAAATATTCTTCCTTCTTCTCAAGTTATAGACAAAAGAGAAGTAGAAAAGTTTCCTGAAAACTCAATTCTCAACTTCAAAACTCAAGCCAAAGCTAAAATTAATTGTTGAAACCAAGCTAACATATTCGTCTGATCTACTTCTCAAGTCCTAAACACTCCTAATTTTCTTCAATCTCGTTGTAAAATTGTTATAATCCATGAAATAAGGTAAGCAACCTTTACACTTTATAGTCTATCAGCGATATATGTTAAATTTTGTGCTCATCATCCAGTCTTTTCTACTCATCATCCAATGTTAATCCTTTAAATATCTTTTTGCATGATTGAATCCATGCCTGCGCTTCAATAATAGATTCAGAACCCTTGAACTGCTTTCCACCTAGACTGCAGAAGTTCTTGCTCAAAATCACCAAATTGTGTTGAGATTGACTTGGAATAGCTGGCTCTATTATTGCAGTGGGATTCTAACCATAAGGAGTGGTGCTTTCCCATCCGCTATCTCATCTCCTTTTTCTGCACATCTTTTACAATCCATATATATAGTAAGAAAATGGTTTAAGCATTCATACGAGATATCTTAGGGATATGCAAATAGTTATATATATTTAGGGAGGGATTTATTTTAATTTTAATTCATTAGGTTTATTAATGTTTCCTTAATGCACTACTAACCCTAATTCTAACGAGTTATACCACATGGTTTTTTATAAACCAAGCTCCAACACTGTGTTGTACAACATGCCTTTTTGACTGCTTTAAGTCGTAATTAAACCAACTTCAAACATTCTCAAAGACAGATTGTTGCGAGTAATAGCACATCAGAATAAAATAAAATTATTACTTCACAATAATTCACATCATATACATTGATTTATCAGATTCAAAGTAGAATAACTAAATCTACAAAGTGTCCAAATGCTCCATTCTAGCTCCAACTCAAATTACCTAACTATCAGGTTGCCCGTGTGGAAAATAAGGGCACCTAAAGCTTAGAGGGAAAATAATAAACTCGGAGTCAGTCATGGGACTGTTGTGAGAAACTTGAAATAGTTATTCCCTTTAAAAATTAAGGTAACTCATATAAACACAGAACAAGTTTTCCCCTTATGAATACCAATGCATAAAATTCGCAATGCTTTTTAGAAAATGAAGCTATTATAAGGCTCGTCCCACATCACATGATGCAAGCGCATACCCATGGGCGAGTTTTGTCCTTATGATAACCAAAAATTCTTGATATGCAAAAACCATTTAATATTATTATTAGTGCATATTATGGAAAATCATTTCGCTGATAAATGTATCAATCTTAGCCAACATAATACCTCATCCTATTATGTTGATGTGTAAGTATACAATTAAAACCACATGGCTTGTAGTGGAGATTTAGATGCCAACAATGACCAAGGCAAAGGACCTGCGTTTCCGATGGGAACACCTTTATAGGGATGCACCATGTGAGAAAACAACTCATGCTTAGTCGGCCACACAAGGCCAGACTATCTCTATATACCGACTATGCTAGAAGGCAACACGAATATGACATTCCCTGATCGTAACCAATCTTTAACCGAGCGCTTGTTTCCATCATCCATATAAAGTAGATTTCCATATAAGTAAATGCATGGGCTCCATACCATTGTATAACTTTTTATCTAGAAGGGAAGGACCATACCCTGATGGGAATGAGCAACATAGCCTTGCTACCATAATCTCTTTTTAGGCCATTACCGGGTTATAAGGCTTGACGAAGTCCCATTACACAAAGCTACATTTTACCCTAAAGCCATGCTTTGATCATTTGCAGCTCAATCACTTAGTAAGTCACACTGTCATTTCATAACATATAACTGGTAAGCACTAACCATGTCACCTTTGAGCTCATATGTCTCAAAGAAGGGCGTTAGCTAAGAGAACATATTCTCTACCACCAAATAGAAATGTGTTTAGTAAAGATCGATCAATATATTACAAAATTCAATGTCAGACTCAAATCGATACAAGTCCATTCTAGGTATGAACGAAACCGAAGGCGCTTTATTCTTCATCCAATAAACGAGAGAAACCCTTGCAAATCCAAAAAATCCACCTAGTACGTTCGGACCACTACTATAATATAGATAACAAATCTCAAAATGGAAGCTATCCACTTGAGACCATCAGCGAGCAGTCCTACCGATGTGATGGTTTCTGGTCTTCAATTATAGTCTTCACATATCCATATGTGACGATCTCAAAACTCCGTACAACGGAATTGAGGATAATCATTCGAATATAATACATTAATCATTATTAGTAGAGAACAGATAATAGCATAAACAGAAAGTAGAGTAATTTACATCAGTATGACAGTGGAATCATAACATGTAATAAACATCAGAGTAGCACAGTGTAGGATACAACTTAGTGCATAAAAGTAAATGATCAGTCTACATCGAGATCATTAGTACGTATACATCATAAATACATAATAGAAGTAAATCTGCCTACATTACAATAAGCGGAAATCATATACATATAGTACTAATGGCGGAATATCACACAGCCAAAATACTGAGAAGTTAAGTCCCTGCCATACAAGCCAAAAGATGCACTCCATGCTGTAGCGCAAAAGCCAAAATATACCCTATTACCTATCACTAGGCTGCCCGTGTGAAAATAAAGGCACCCGAGTTTGCAAAGTGAAACAAACTACGAGTCATTCATGGGACTGGTATGAGAAATCTACTTAACTGTTTAAACAACAATAACAAGGCAAATCATAGGACCACACCACTTTCGCGGAACGGGTTTACTTCAGTGATTGTCAGTGCATGAAATAAAGTAAATCTTTTGAATAACGCAATGCTTTTTATAAAAATGAAACCGTTATAAGACTCAAGTCCCATCACACAATGCAACGCAAACCGGGGGATAGAGTTTTACCTTATAATGGCTAAAATATGCTTCATACGTGTAAGCGAAATCATTTGGTATTATTACTACATTTCAAAAGCAAATTCAATCATAAATATCAATCCTAGGCAGCATGGGTACCATATATCATGTCGCCATATATAAGTTACAATCAAATGCGTAACTTTGTATTGGAGATTTGGATTCCTTCATGAGTCGAGGCAAAGGGGCAAGCTCCTCACCGGCTTCGGGACACTCTTAGCAAATGCCCCAGGATTACACACTGTGGGTAGCCCTTGGAATCGGCTGGGCCGGTCCTCTCTTACGTTTGAGGATTAGTTAGTCCTGAACACATGTTTCCCGGTCCTATCAGACCTATATATCGAGGCGCCTTGCATTCCAACATCCACAAAGGTATAATAAGCAACGATGTTAGGGCTAGTAAAACGCTGACACCACCCATAGCTAGAAATCAACGTTGTGTTCTCCCAGCAGTCCCTATCCCATTTTTAACTTATACCGAGGTGTGAGGCTCGCGAATCAATGTCATACACAAAGCTACGCTATAAATCCGTGCTTTGATCATCAACCACAAGACTCTGCTTTTCAACAAAAGCCTTGATCATTGCATCTTTGCATGCCACGTTGTCAATCCACACCATACCACTGATGTCTACCGATATACAACCTCTGAGCTCGTACGTCTCAGAGAAGGGCGTTAAGCAAGAGAATAAATTCTCCGCCGCCAAACAGATGTATATTTAGTAGAGATCAACGAATGTAGCACAGAATACACGTTAGACACACATCCATTTACAAGTCCGTTCTGGGTCTGAATGTAACCGATGGCACCTTATTCCTGCTCCCGTATGTCCAATACAGGAGAGAGGCCCTCGCATATCCGGACAATCAACATGTACATCTAGACCACTACCACTGTAACCTCGTCAAGGGAGCTACCCATCTTAAAGGCATCAGTAGTAATCTACACGATGTGAAGATCACCGGTCTTGCACCATCTTCATATCTTCGACATTAATTCGTCGATCAATTATTTGAAATGAGCATTAACTCGGCCTTTTCAAATAATTTACGTATATTAGAATTCAAACCAATTCTGTCCATGGTTAAATTATTCGACATCCACATTTCAGTTCTTTATATAATTTTTAATGTCAAACACATTCAACCATCAAATATCAAGCAAACCAAGTAAAATCAGTTTATTTCCATTCCACATCGCCCATAATATTTCATAACGATATATCGCGATTTTTATTTATTTAAAAATATAGTGCCATTTAATTAAACGACGTTTCAAGCCATAACGTGGCCCTGGCACTGTTTTTCTCTAATTTTGATTTGCACATTTCTCAAAATCTAACCGTCGGATCTTAACGAAGTTGATTCCATTAGAAATATCTCTCCAAAGCGAACTCAACGGTTCCGGTTATGGGAGAATCCGACGGTCGGATCTCTCGATATAATCGTTTAAAGTTTTGATTTAAAATTACGAACTATAGCGTCGTCATTCGTTTTATTTAATTTAAATATATATATATATATATATATATATTTCATTCTGGCATTGTTTTCATTCAAATTTGAATTAAACATTTCACACTATCCAACCGTTGGGTTTAACAAATTTATAACATTGGAAAGATTTTTCCAAAGCGACCCCAACGATTATGGTTTCTGGGATATCCGTTGGTCCGATTTCCCTATATAATCGTTTAAAATTATGATTCCAAAAAACAAACTGCAGCGTCGTTATTCGTTTTATTTATTTTATATTTACATATATAAATATAATTCCTTCGACGATTTCCATATCGTTTTTCACTTCAAATATTTTACTAACACCTTTAAATTTCAGAAAATTTCGCCATAACCTCCTTTGTACGGGGAGGGGTTTGGAAATTTATTGGGCCGTATTAGGCACCCAATAAATCCTAAAAAGCATGCACATATTTATAGTGATATATTCCGATGTCCACAGGGGAGTGTGTATAGATCATAACTCCAGAGAATAAATTCTCGTCACCCTATAAATGGTTTTTGTGCCTTAATGACCAGAGAGACGTGTTTATTGTCATCTCCAGACCCGTGTGGGGTTTTTATTAATCTAGCAATTTATCGTTATATTTTATATAGTCCATATCAGTCTTTAGTTCAACCTGAAATATAGTCATCGCCATACAAGCCTCTAGCTTGTATGGTAAATCTTCAACCTCGTCACATAAGCTCCAAGTGCTTATGTGGTATATGATAGGGTATGCTATCCTCAAGAAGTATGTCATGTAGTATAGTTTAAAATTAATTGTTACTATCCTATGGCGATGTTTATTGTTTCATAAGGAACAACAAGCACTCCGCATCCAATGGCATTCACAGGAGTTTATATAATAATAAAATTGCGTAGCCAACTCATTAAGGCTTACCTATTTGTAGGGCACACAAATATATTCTTTACTCAATAGCTAATCCATATTCCTGTTCAACACATGTATATATATATGCAGAACTAAACCACAAGTAATATTTTAAGCGAACAAATGTTTGTTTCAATGTGCGGTTATTTTAACACTTCATACATTGGATAAAAATGTTATTTTTGGCGAACAAAAATATGTTTGAACACATGTGTATTTTTAGCAAGTCGTATACATGATAAATATGATATTTTTATCGTTTAAAATACTTATTCCACACATGAATGTTTTTAGCACTTCATATTCACAACAAGATGTAAATTTTATTGTTCAATCATTTTATTCAACAGATGAATCCTTTTCAACATATGAATATTTTAATTAGTTTGTACATATAATAAAAATTATATTTTTATCGTTAAAACAATTTATTTAAAACATGAATATTTTATATACTTCGTAAATAAGATATAATGATATTTTTGAAGTTAAAATCATTTATTTAAAACACTAATATTTTATATAGTCTATACATTAGATAAAAATGTGATTTTTAATTTTCAAACAACTTATTCAACATCTGAATGTCATTCAATGCATGAATATCTCAACATATGAATATCTCATACATGCACACTTCATATACTTCACTCGCATAATAAAAATGTGATTTTTACAATCAAAAAAAAATTATTCAACAGATGAAAATAATTCAAACACATAGATATTACTGAAAATTTCGGCAGCATAACGGTAGGGGGTTAAAAACCGACACCGTCCCGAGTACGGCTCCTCGCACTACCTTAGGCCTTGTGGCATTCCATAAGGGGTTTATCTAAATGATCTAAGATCAATTTCATATCATATAAATTTTCCACAATAATTCCCATTGTTTCAACCATAAACAATTTCTTTCAACCACAAACAAATATTTCCAACCATTCGTATTTCAACTAATTTTCAACCATTCGCATTATCAATCAATTTCAGGTCATATGCTATCCATTCATATCGTCCATGGTCTGTGGACGAGGGGTGTATATATATATATATATATTTCATTTCCATTTCAACACATATATGATTTTTACAACGCATTTATAATTTATACATCTCTCATATAACTTATACAACGCTCATACATGTGGTGTACAACGCATATATAATTTTATATTTTGCTCATATAATCTATACAACGCATTTCCATTCCATATTGAATTTAGATGTCTCACATTGATTTTAATCCTTCTGAAATTTGTAGCGAGCTCGGAACACATTCTAGCTTCTTCTAGAATGTAGATGATGTTGCTACGAATCCGATGTTTCCTGTTTCATCGAATTTCGTCAACATAGCAAAAAGATATGATTTTTATCTGAAAATCATGATTTGCAACACTTGGAAGTGTTATTTTCTATTTTAAAAACAAAGGCCGTTACCTCAGCAATTTCTTCCAAACAAGGTTTTGCTTTTTCTTCCAAACCGTAGCTCAAGGTCTAGATCGGATTGCACCACCTGAAAGGGCCTGGAGAGGCGCGCTGATCGAGGTGGGGGTGGGTGAACTCGGTGGAGGATCCGGGGCGTGGCTGCGCTGCGAAGTGCGGAACTTCCCGGAGGTGATTCTCGAAGTACGGTGCATGATAGTAGCTCCTTACATGGATTTGTAGAGGAGGAGATGTTCTTCAAATAATTCCAAAGAGGCAGGGTCCAATTCGTCGTGGCTTGGTCGGAAAATGGACGGGAAGGGAGGAAGGCTATTACGTCGTCGGTTACGAGGGGGTGGTTTTTTTTTGGGATATTTTTATAAATTTAATTAATGAATGAATTTTTATGATTGGTCCATATTTTTTTTTTGAAAATTTGGGTTTCTAAAAAACGAACTCCAATCTAAACCCAATGACTGTCACCCCTAGCTAAATACCCCCATTACGAACACAATGGGATATGTTCCGTAAGCCAGTTCGGCTATTACAGTCAGTTGTTCTTCAAATTAAAGTATAACATATTCGATTTTCGATTTGAACGTATATTTTAATTTTCCGGGGCCGCATACTGATTCTAAAAATTCCTGAAAAAATAAATCTAGCTATGTTGGGACGATATTGTCCCAATAAAACTGACTTCGTCGAATTCTGAGACCGTTTGAAAAATGGCCATTTTCTAGTCTATCCAATTTGACTAAAATCAACCAAACACATTTTCCTTTGCCACGCTCACATATTAATTTCAAAAATTATGGAATTTGAAACCTAGCAATAAATTGACATCCCAGATCCAACAAAAGTGGTTTCGTCGAAAACGAAGGTTGTTTGCAAAATGTCAATTTTCAAGGGCTATATTTATATAGCGACCATTCTGAATATTCAACAAGCCATAACTTTTGATTTCCGCTATAAAATTTCAATTTCTCAAATTCGTTAGAAAGATATTCTTAAATAGATTTAAATATTTTTGGTTTCGCTAAAATCCGTTTTATTTTGCATCCTGTACGTTCAGTTAAAGTTCGAATTCAAATTTTTAAACTGCTTCACTATTCCTAACTCATTATATTATTGAAATATTTTATTTCAATTACTCCAAATTCATTAAAATAACCAGATTAAATTTTTTAAATTGGCTTGTATTTTCCGGGTTGTTACAATCTCCCCTACTTAAAACTTTTCGTCCCTGAAAAGGAAACAGCAGTAAAGTAGGGAACAAAATGGAAATGCAAATTTTTGTAAATGTACCTTGCATCGAAGTTAGTCAGAGATGTCCACTCTGCAATTGGGATAAGCTTGCTTAATGCTTTCTTCTGTCTCCCAAGTACAGTCTCTAGGATCTCCACTGCACTTTAACTAAATGAACCTTCTTGTTCCTTAGCTCCTTAGTTTCTTTGCCAATAATTTTTATCGGCTCTCTTCTAACTGCTAGTTCTGGAGTAATTTCCAAGTCCTATTGCGTTGCTTCTTCTACAACAAGGTCTGGATCATGCACATGTTTTCTAAGTTGAGATACGTGAAACACATTATGTACTCCAGGCAACCAATCAGGTAATTGAACCCTATAAGCGAGATTTCAATTCGTTCAAGTATAGGAAAGAGGCCAATAAATCTAGGTGCCAACTTCCCAGTTTTACCGAATCAGATTACTCCTCTCATTGGAGAAACTCTCAAATAAACATAATCACCAACTACAAATGCTAAATCTCTTCTTCTAGAATCCGCATAACTTTTCTGTCGACTTTGAGTCGTTTGTAATCGTTTCTTGATGAAATCGACTTAGTCTGAAGCTTCGCAAATCATATCGGGTCCCAACACAAGTCTATTGCCAGGTTCTACCCAACATGCAGGAGATCTGCACGTTCTACCATATAATGCCTCAAATGGCGACATTTTCAAGCTTGCTTGATAACTGTTGTTGTATGAGAACTCAACCAAATGCAGGTGATCTTCCCATGATCTGCCAAAATCAATAATACAAGCCCGCAATAAATCTTCTAGAATATGGTTCATCCTCTCAGTTTGACCATCTGTTTGAGGATGATATGCGGTGCTTAGGTTCAGCTTTGTCCCCGGTTCTACTTGAAATGCCTCCCAGAATCTGCTAGTAAATTTCTATCACTAACTATGCTAATTGGCACTCCATGTAGCTTAACAATGTCCTTGAGATAAATCTGCACTAGACTTTGAGCGGTTCGATTGGATCTGACGGGTATGAAATGGGCGGTATTCGTGAAACGATTTACGATCACCCAAATACTGTCATTTCCTTTCCTGGTTCGGTGCAAACCATTTATGAAGTCCATAGAAATTTGTTCCCACTTCCAATTTGGAACTTCTAACGGTTGCAATAATCCAGCAAGTTTCTGTTGGTCGCTTTTGACTAGTTGGCAAGTAGAGCACCTGCTAACATACAAAGAAATATCCCTCTTCATGGACCTCCACCAGAAGGTGCACTTGATATCATTATACATTTTGCTCACCCCTGGATGGATACTAAGTTTAGAGTTGTGACACTCATCCAGTACTTCTCTCCGGAGTTCAGAAATGTTCGGAACACACATTCGGCCCTTTAACCTCAGAACTCCTTCATTATCAACCTGAAAATTCGAGGGCTCGCCTTTCTGAATTCCCTCTCTGATCCTCTGAATGAAGTGATCATCCTTTTGAAAAGAAGAAATTTTATCAATCAATGAAGGCGTAATTATAAGATTGGCGATGATTGCGGTTTTTCTGCTAAGCGCATCTGCCACCACATTGGCATTTCCCGGCGTATACAGAATATCTAGATCATACGCTGCAAGAAATTCTAGCCAACGCTGTTGTCTCATATTCAAGTCTTTCTACATGAACAAATACTTCAATGATTGATGGTCAGTATATAATTCAAATTTCTCACCCAATAGATAGTGCCTCCATATTTCCATAGCAAACACGATGGCTAACAACTCAAGATCATGAGTTGCATAATTCTTCTCATGCGGCTTCAACCGACGGCTAACATAAGCGGACACTTGGACCCTTTGCATTAACACTGCACCGAGACCTCTAATAGAAGCATCCGTCCAAACCGTCAAATCCTGGTTGCCATCGATAATGGTTAATACTGGAGCAGTTGTCAATTTTAATTTCAGTTCCTAGAAAGCTTCCTCACATTTGGGAGTCCACTTAAATCTTTCGTGCTTCTTTGTAAGCTTGGTTAATGAACCGGATATATTCGAAAAATCCTTAATGAATTTCCAATAATAATTAGCCAATCCCAAAAAACTTCGGACTTCTGTGGGTGTAGAAGGATGCTTCCATTCTTGGATTGCTGTAATTTTACTTGGATCTACAGAAATTCCTTTCTTTGACACGACGTGGCCTAGGAACTTCACTTCATCTTGCCAGAAGATACATTTAGAGAATTTAGCTTTGAAGACATTCTTTCTCAGAATCCCCAACACTTGTTCTAAATGTTTTTCATGCTCGCTTTCTGACTTAGAGTAGATTAAAATATTATCGATGAATACCAGAACAAATTTATTCAGGACTTCTCTGAACACTCTATTCATTAGATCGACGAAGTAAACTGGAGCGTTGCATAAGCCGAACGGCATTACTAACCACTCATAAATATGTCTGGACCCCTGAAAGCTGTAAAGGAACACACTCTTCGGCAATTCTCAATTGATGGAAACCTGTAGCTAGGTCCATTCTTGAAAATACTCGCGCCCCATTTAATTGATCCAACAAATCATCGATGCAGGGTAATGGATATTTGTTCTTGAGCGTCTTCTTGTTGAGGTCTCGGTAATCAACACACAATCGAAGAGTACCGTCTGACTTAGGAACAAACACTACAGAGGCGCCCGAACTAGAAAAGCTAGGTCTGATCAGACCTTTCCATAAAAGATGACGAGTTTGATTGCCTAATTCTTATTTTTCTTTTAGAGTCATTCTTCGGATAGAATGCACTACTGGCCTGGATTTCGGAATTAGACCGATCCTAAATTCAATTTCTCTTTGCGAAGGTAAGCTTTCGACTTCTTCGAACACATCTACATAGTATTTAATGAAAGGAATATTCTCTAACAAAGTGGGAATAACTTCCCGCGCAGAACAAAATTCTTTTCTATTAGGATCTGAATCTGAGCCTTGGCATGGTATAGTTATATACCCAAGCTTTGTTTTAATTGTGATTATCCTCTCGGCACATTTCACTTCGGCCTCGTATTTGGTTAACTAGTCCAGTCCAAGTATAATATCGAATTCGGAAAAAATTAGGACAACCAATTTGAAAGGGAATCGGTATCGAGAAAAAGAGATAGGCATTTTACAATATGAATTGAGAACAGTAGAAGCTCCTATCAGATTGTGAACTCTAACCGATTCTTTAAGGTTTCTTAGATTTAACTTTAACTTTATAACAGTGTTACTTGCAATAAAACTTTGTGAAGCACCAGTGTCAAAAAGTACGGAAACAAGAATATTTTTAATAGTAAGGATACCTCCCAAAACATCGGGTTTACCTGTCCCATCCGTAATAACTAGCGAATTCACCCCTTCATATACATGCACAACCTGTGAATTCTTCAATAAAGGACAGTTCCTTCTGATGTGCCCAGCCTGGTGGCAGTTGAAACACTCAACAGGTTTGCGGGGGTTCTGGCTCGAACTGGGTTGGTTGGTTGTGCACACATTGGAGTAATAGCTAGCTTGACTACAGTTGTTGCAACTACCTCTGGGTGGCCTATTTGCTTGTGGCTTGGCATTAGCTGCTGTGTTGCTGGATTCGGGCTGACTTTCTGAAGTCTTGCGCTTATTTCCCGCCTGATTCTTTGTGTGATCTATTTGCATATTCCTCATATCCAGGCTCTCATAATTGCAAGCCATATCCACCATCTCATCGAATGTTAGGTTAACATGGCTCATCACCCTATCCTGATATTTGCGTTGAAGTCCATGAATGAACCTCTTATTCTTTGCCTTCATAGTCTGAACAAGCTCTGGAGCATAGCGGGATAGCTGAGTGAACCTATTGAGGTAGTCCTAGATGGTGTGATCTCCCTGCTAGAGATTAGCAAACTCATCATGCAAGCGCTCCACCTCTTGCTATGGAACGAACTTCTCTTTGAACAGGGTTTTGAATTCATTCCATGTCATCTCTACCTCTTCCTCATTTATGGTGATGGCATCCCACCAGTGTTGGGCCTCGTCCTATAATAGCCAAGTGCCCATAAAGCTTTTCCTCCAATCCTCATGACCCATGCCCCTGAAAATTTTCTCACAAGTGCTTAACCATCCCAAGGATTCAATGGCAGTTCCAGTGCCCGAAAATGGCTTGCCTTCCAGATTCTTATATGTCTTTCCCACTCGGTCTAACTCAAATGGTCGAGGGGGTTACGGGGGCTGTGGCTGAACCAAAGGCTCTAGGACAATGGGGATATTCCCCCGTCCTCCGCCTCGGCCTCCTCGGCCTGCTCTACCTCTAGCTACAGCTGCTTGGGTAGTCATCTAGTCAAGTTCTATACAAGCAAGAAAAGAGTCAAGCTCACAGAAATGATAATTTTAAGATACAGTAAAAGCAGAAGAATATACGAAAAGACAACGATGTACTGATCAAGTTATTTTGCTATTCTGCTTAGCTCATTCTAGGACATTACTAATCCTATCTCTAATGAGCTATTCATCTTAGAACACTACAGATTCTATCTTGATAAGGTGTTTAATGTGTTAAATTCCAGAACTAAGATTGACCAAAGCTTTGATACCACCTGTGACGATCTCAAAACCCCGTACGACGGAATTGAGGATAATCATTGGAATATAACACATTAATCATTATTAGCAGAGAACAGATAATAGCATAAATAGAAAGTAGAGTACTTTACATCAATATGACAGCGGAATCATAACATGTAATAAACATCAGAGTAGCACAGTGTAGTATACAACTTAGTGCATAAAAGTAAATGATCAGTCTACATCGAGATCACTGGTACGTATACATCATAAATACATAATAGAAGTAAATCCGCCTACATAGCGATAAGCGGAAATCATATACATATAGTACTAATGGTGGAATATCACATAGCCAAAATACTGAGAAGTCAAGTCCTCGCCATATAAGCTAAAAGATGCACTCCATGCTGTAGTGCAAAAGCCAAAATATACCCTGTTACTTGTCACTAGGTTGCCCGTGTGAAAATAAGGGCACCCGAGTTTGCAAAGTGAAACAAACTACGAGTCAGTCATGGGACTGGTATCAGAAATCTACTTAACTGTTTAAACAACAATAACAAGGAAAATCATAGGACCATGCCACTTTCGTGGAATGGATTTACTCCAGTGATTGCCTGTGCATGAAATAAAGTAAACTTTTGAATAACGCAATGCTTTTTATAAAAATGAAACTGTTATAAGACTCAAGTCCCATCACACAATGCAACGCAAACCGGAGGATAGAGTTTTACCTTATAATGGCCAAAACATGCTTCATACGTGTAAGCGAAATCATTTGGTATTATTACTAGTGCATATACATTTCAAAAGAAAATTAAATTATAAATATCAATCCTAGGCGGCATGGGTACCATATATCATGTCGCCACATATAAGTTACAATCAAATCCATAACTTGGTATTGGAGATTTGGATTCCGTCATGAGTTGAGGCAAAGGGGCAAGCTCCTCACCGGCTTCGGGACATCTAACAAATGCCACAGGATGACACACTCTGGGTAGCCCTTGGAATCGGCTGGGCCGGTCCTCTCTTACGTTTGAGGATTAGTTATTCCTGAACACATGTTTCCCGGTCCTATCGGACCTATATATCAAGGCGCCTCGCATTCCAACATCCACAGAGGTATAATAAGCAACGATGACAGGGCTAGTAAAACGCTGACACCAACCATAGCTAGAAAGAAACGTCGTGTTCCCCCAACGGTCCTTATCCCTATTTAACTTATACCGAGGTGTGAGGCTCGCGAATCAACGTCATACACAAAGCTACGCTATAAATCTGTGCTTTGATCATCAACCACAAGACTCTGCTTTTCAACAAAAGCCTTGATCATTGCATCTTTGCATGCCACGTTGTCAATCCACACTGTACCACTGATGTCTACCGATATACAACCTCTAAACTTGTACGTCTCAGAGAAGGGCGTTAAGCAAGAGAATAAATTCTCCGCCGCCAAATAGATGTATACCTAGTAGAGATCAACAAATGTAGCACAGAATACACGTCAGACACACATCCATTTACAAGTTCGTTCTAGGTCTAAACGAAACCGGAGGCACCTTATTCTTGCTCCTGTATGTCCAATACAGCAGAGAGGCCCTCGCATATCCGGACGATCAACAAGTACATCTAGACCACTACCACTGTAACCTCGTCAAGGGAGCTACCAATCTCGAAGGCATCAGTGGTAATCTACATGATGTGAAGATCACCGGTCTTGCACCATCTTCATATCTTCGACATTTATTCGTCGATCAATTATTTGAAATGAGCATTAACTCGGCTTTTTCAAACAATTCACGTATATTAGAATTCAAACAAATTCTGTCCATGGTTAAATTATTCGACATCCACATTTCAGTTCTTTATATAATTTTTAATGTCAAACACATTCAACCATCAAATATCAAGCAAACCAAGTGGAATCAGTTTATTTCCATTCCATGTCGCCTATAATATTTTATAACGATATATCGCTATTTTTATTTATTTAAAAATATAGCGCCATTTAATTAAACGACGTTTCAAGCCATAACGTGGCCCTAACACTGTTTTTCTCTAATTTTGATTTACACATTTCCCAAAATCTAATCGTTGGATCTTAATGAAGCTGATTCCATTGGAAAGATCTCTCCAAAGCAAACCCAACGGTTCCGGTTTCGGGAGAATCCGACGGTCGGATCCCTCGATATAATCGTTTGAAGTTACGATTTCAAAGTACGAACTGCAGCATCGTCATTCGTTTTATTTAATATATATATATATATATATATAATTCATTTTGGCGCTGTTTTCATTCAGATTTGAATTAAACATTTCACACTATCCAACCGTTGGATTTTAACAAACTTTATATCGTTGGAAAGATTTTTCCAAACCGAACCCAACGATTACGGTTTCTGGGATATCCGATGGTCGGATTTCCCTATATAATTGTTTAAAATTACAATTCCAAAATACAAACTGCAGCGTTGTTATTCGTTTTATTTAATCTATATTTATACATATATATATAATTCATTCGATGATTTTCATATCGTTTTTCACTTCAAATATTTCACTAAAGCCCTTAAATTTCAGAATATTTTGCCATAACCTCCTTTGTGCGGGGAGGGGTTTGGAAATTTATTGGGTCGTATTAGGCACCCAATAAATCCTAAAAAGCATGCACATATTTATAGTGATATATTCCGGTGTCCACAGGGGAGTGTGTATAAATCATAACTCCAGAGAATAAATTCTCATCACCCTATAAATGGTTTTTGTGCCTTAATGACCAGGGAGACGTGTTTATTGTCATCTCCAGACCCGTGTGGGGTTTTATTAATTTGGCAATTTATTGTTATATTTTATATAGTCAATATCAGTCTTCAGTTCAACCTGAAATATAGTCATTGCCATATAAGCCTCTCGCTTGTATGGTAAATCTTAAACCTTGCCATATAAGCTCCAAATGCTTATGTGGTGTATGATAGGGTATGTATCTTCAAGAAGTATGCCATGTAGTATAGTTCAAAATTAATTGTTACTATCATCTGGCGACGTTTATTATTTTGCACAGAACAACAAGCACTCAATATCCAATGGCATTCACAGGAGTTTATATAATAATAAAATTGCGTAGCTAACTCATCAAGGCTTACCTATTTGTCGGGCACGCAAATATATTCTTTACTCAACAGCTAATTCATATTCATGTTCAACACATGTATATATATGCAGAACTAAACTACAAGTAATATTTTTAGCGAACAAATGTTTCTTTCAATATGCGGTTATTTTTAACACTTTATACATTGGATAAAAATGTTATTTTTGGCGAACAAAAATATGTTTCAACACATATGTATTTTTAGCGAGTCGTATACATGATAAAAATGATATTTTTATCGTTCAAAATATTTATTCCACACATGAATGTTTTTAGCACTTCATATTCCTAATAAGATGTAAATTTTATTGTTCAATCCTTTTATTCAACACATGAATCCTTTTCAACATATGAATATTTTAATTAGTTCGTACATATAATCCGGGTTGTTACACCTTATTTGCTCCATTAAGTCGTTTTATTATTCTGAATGGTTTTCAAACATAAGTTCAAATCCCGAAATTTCCGAATAATACGCGCCATTTTAAAAACGATATGGATATATCAAATTCCAGTTAAGTCTCAACCCATCTTAACTTTTGAAACTTCCTTTTATCATTAAAAATACTTCATTATACATTTGAAAAGGTTTAACAAAGTTTGGATGAAGATTATTAAGTTAAAACCATTCAAAACCAAATATAAAGCAAAAGGTGTTTCAAAAGCATTACTAAAGGCGTTACAAATAGGCTTATTTAACTAGTTTGATGAAAATAACTGTAGAACTCTATATTTCCAATCCAAATCGCTTTAAGAACATTTATTATGATTTATCAAAAAAATTCCACATTTTTAATAATTTTTATATAGAAGTTTCAATTAATTTCTAAATTTTGTTACAATACTGCACTACTACAATTTTTATTGAAAGTTGTTTTGGATATAACTTGAAATTTTTACACTGAAATTGGAAAATTTTCTTTTTCATTTGAAAACCATTATTATAAGAAAGTAAAAAACTTTCGTTTCACGGAAATCCAATCAAAAATGAATCTGTTATATCAGTTTAACCGCAGCCGCGACATCCTTTATTCTAACCGTATTTTATATTTATATTAAAAATAATCTGATTTACTTCGGTATAGTTTAGAAAATCATTTAAAATGTATATAAGACTATTCCAAAACAATATTTCACAATTTCAACTTAAAATTCTAATATTCATTTAATTAATATTATATTTAATTATTAAAATATTAATATTTTCCAAAAATATATCTTATGAAACCCAAGCTTCCCAAAACTCAAGTTAAATATTATATAAGCTATGTGGAACAATCGGTCTGAGATAAAACATCTTCTATATAACCAAATCAAACTTCAATTTCAAAACGAAGTCAAATCAACCGTTTTAAATTTGAACATAACGTTTACTATCAAAACGTTGTTTAATAAAGTTTCGACCTTTGCAAAAGTTTTTTAAAATCACTTCGATTTCATTTCTATCAAATCCCGAATAGAAAATTTCAAAATTTATTTTTTTTAGTATATTTAAATGAATAAAATATTCATTAATTATCCGATAAGTATGAGACTTAACCAATACCAAAATATCTCCCCACGGGTGAGTGTAACATGTGCAGTGTGAACTAGCATCATTACTAACAAGCATTATAACATTCATAGCATCCATTCATCCATCACATATCATGTATATTATAGTATATTCGTATAAGCGTTTGGTAATTAACGTTTACACTATGTTTGACAACTAATTACCTACCAATCTACATCCATCAACATAACATACAAAATAAACAAACATAAGTGTAGAGTTTCTCATCGAGGGTGCGTACGGATCCAAGTTATGTTTGGAACGAAAGAAATTCCGAATCAGCTTTGTCTACGAAGCTTACAAGTTTCTGGAACTATGATAGCACTCTCCTTCGCCTCCCAAAGTCATTAGTAGGACACTCAACGTTTCAGTCGTGAATTCTCAGTTGGAATCTTCTTTGGAAAAAAGCACCAAAATGTTGATATCCAAAAAAGGTCAGTAAAGTCTTTCAGTGGCATGTTTCGGTCAACCGAGAGAGTTAGTACACGCAGTTGAAGCAATAGGCCAGGATATTAATTCCATTATATTGCTTCGATTCTCCAAGAGAATTCTGATTTTTCGGTGAAAAGGCGAAGTTCCACTTCACCAATCTTTACGGTAGGACTTCCTAACTAACCGTTATTGCACCGGACCGACAATATTTCTTCACCAACTTCTTTATAAAATAAATTACTATTATCAAATGTATTATTATTATTAATGGAGGAGGAGGGAGGCTCGGCTAGGGTGGATCTCGAACGTGGATTGGAGCTGCAAGGGGGAGTTTGGGCGTGGGGTTTGGTGGCCGAGATGTGGTACTATGGTGGTGCAAGGGAGAAGGGACGGGGGGACGAGTTATATATAGGACTACTAAGGGAAAAAATAGGGAGGAGAGGGAGGAGGGTGGTGGCAGGTTTTGGAATGTTGGAGGATGGGGTTAGAGAGGCGCAAGGGGAGGAGGAAGAGGGGACTAGGGAGGCTGAATTATATAGGTAGGAAGAGCAAGAGAAAGAGGAAGAAGGGCTTAGGAAGCCATGGAAGGTGAAGAAGAAATAGAAAAGAGAAGGAAGAGTGGAATGAAATGAAATGGAGGGAGAGGCCTTCTTTTATAAAAAAAAAAGGGTAAAGAAGAAGGTGACACCTCTTAGGACACATGTCCTAGTCTTAATAAAACCACTAAACCATCCATTAAAACCATAGGTGTATGTACATGGTTTTGGTTTAAACACTTTTGTAACACTTAACGTTGTTGCAAATTTGTTACGCTTACTTATGTTGTTAGATATCAATTATAGGTTATCATTTCTATCGAAAGGCGGTATATTTTGTTAATAAAATTTATAGCTATATTTTATAATTTAAACAACTATTTTATTATAAATTCAACTAAATTAATTATTTAACTAGTTGAAAATTCCAGATTGTTACAATGTGTGTGGTATTTTTTTAGCTTAAGCATCCTTAAATTATAGAGAAATAATTATTGATTTCAAAATTTTATTTTGGTTAAAAAGATTGAGATGAGCGGACAAAAATTAAAATTGGCCTCGCAAACTTCTACTGGCTATAGAGTCAATAAAGTTATTTATTTTTTCCCATCTTCTCATTATTTGTTAACACAAATTACGTTTATTATTTAATCAATGATATATTTTTAGTTAGTTTAAAGGGATTTGGCCTTTTGATTGGCTTTAGGCACCAAATATCCTAGGCCCGGTCGTGACGTAAATAACAATTTTTTTCATGAATAGATGTAATGTAATACATAATCATGTATGTAGACCTAAACACTTGAGTTTTAAACTTTAAGAAAAAAAAATCTGAAATTAATGAGATTATCATACTTGCATATATTCGTGAAATATAGCAATAATGCAATATATGGTTTGTTTAGTGAACTTTAGACATGTGTTAACACATAACCTACATTTTGATTACCAGTGATAAAATAAATGTACTTTAGTAACAAAGACCTAAAACGAGAAGTGTTATATACTATTGATAAAAGTTATAAAAAGGATAAACTCGTGAACCATGTTTTCTTTTTCTTGATAAAAATCATCAAACTTTTTGTTTTTTCAAGTACATGTGGCTTGGTATGGCAGAATCTATTTCATTTACTTTTTATTTTTGGAAAAAAGACGGTTCCTATAATAAACTCACAAATATTAGTTTTGAGATATTATAAAAGTTTAATCACAATTGGACATCAAATTTAATAGTCCAATTTTGCGGATAGCAAATAAGCATAGTCAAATGGGAAGTCGCGGTAAAGCAAAGAACACAAACACGTACGATGAGAAAATAAAAGTCGTACTTCAAATTAAAAATGTTACCATATGAATAACAACGGTTTTGGTTTCCGTCGGCTCTTAAAATTGAGAAAATCCATGAATGATGGGAATAATAGTGGCGGAGCTGCTTATTAAACATAAACCTTGTAAATAGAACGAATCGTCGTCTCATGAAGAGGGATAAGGAAAAACAATGATAACAGCGATGAAGGAAAGAGGCGATTAGCATTTAATTTATAGGTTTTGGAGAAGAGGCGGTTAGCATTTAATTTATAGGTTTTGGAGAAGAGGCGGTCTGATCATGGATGTACAGAGCGATTTGCAGAGGAAATAGGCAGCAACGAAAAATAGAGAAATTGCAGATTGATGAAGGTACACATGAGAAAGGAATTAAAGATGTAATTATTCGTTAATAATAGTCTATATAACAAAAGCAAGACTCTTGATTTTCAAAATATGTGAGAGAGCTTCAAAACATGAAGCTCTGTTTTTAAAGAGAGTGTGAGTATATATATATATATATATATATATATATATATATATATATATATATATATATATATATATATATATATATATATATTTATTTATTTATTTATGCTCAACATTGGGCAGACCGACAGTTCCTCGGCCCAGCATGCCTCCTGATGCAAACCTATCTCTTCCTCCCGGTTCCCTTTTTAAAAATTGCTCATATAGGATTGAACGTTGTAGAAAACAGTACGATCAGTCATCAGAGTGTAGGGTCCTTGAATCAAACTCGTGCAAAATACAAGGGGCTCCAACCGTATATGTCGGTCGAAGATATTTTGTAGGGCGTGCCTATTCATATTTTAAGCACCAACCGATCACTGTGTAACGGTCGTTATTCAAGTTTTTATGATTGAAACCACAAACAGAGACATATGTAGAGATGCAGTTTACCCTGTTTATGCATTGAACGTTTAACTTGTGATTTCTACATTCTTAAGTCACTGTGTACTATGTACACAACAAAATTCATTGTTCTCATATATTTTTTTCTTTTTTCTTAATTTTCAACGCCAACTAAGCATAAAGAAAGAATGAAAATGCTATAAGACCGAAAATTAATTTGGCAAAACCTTAGAAAACAGTTTCGATGGTGGTTGTTTTCCTCACCTTTTGAATCCAACGGCTCTCCATAAATTTGTTATCATACCGTGATTTTCCTGACTTCTACTTTTCGGTCCAAGAAAGAAAACATCTCCAAAAAGTCAAATAAAACGCTTTGTCGGCCCACAAATATTTGAGAAAAAAAAAATAGACTTTCTTCAAGAAATATTCCGTTCAAAAGAATCATTAAGTTCTGTGGGTCTACCTATCATGTGGATCACAATAACAGTTTCCAAAAGAATCATTAACCCTTTGTTGCTGCGCATTCTACAACACAAACAGAAGAATTAAAGGCTAGCAGATGCATTCATCTCTACCAAACAAGAATTCATTCACCGCTATTCTTCAGAAATATCTTCATATGCGTAGTTAGGTACACTGAATATGCATTTATATCACAACCAAAAAAATGTATAATCAATTATTAGGCGCAATTAGTACCCTCATCCCAAAAATTAATATGTTAATGTGATAATAAATGTAGTTTTATCTTATATAATACGAATAATTCTACCAAACATAGCAAAAAAATTAACATAAACTATATTCCCATTTTACTCTCTACCCTGTACATAATGTATGCGTGTGTGGCTACAAAAGCAGGCAAGCTTAAAAGGAAACAACAAATGAAATGGAAAGATCACTGCTCCTACACTATAAACATTCATATCAGGGGAACTCTTTTTACCTAAAACATTTGTGAAAACACTAGGCTGTGTTTAAAACAAAAACGTTTCTGTCATCTCATGTTACAGCATTGTGGGTTTCCTTCAAGTATTTTGTTCCACATGCAGAGCATTTGCCTTGGAGATTGGTAGTGAGCTGTTAGGTATTCGTCTATGCATCCGAATTGGCAATATTTGAAGCTATGGACATACTCCACGGGCTTCGTGCTGTTGAACTGCTCCACCCACATCCCCATGCTCACATCTTCCATTTTGAACAACTGCATCACATTTGTTATTTCATACAGGGTTAACACAGATAAGCAGGCTCATAAGGTCAGCAAAAGCACCAGAACAATGAAATATGCAATGGTCAATATGAGTGTTCTCCTACTTGCAACGATCACTCGTTTCTTCCAAAAATGATGCAATGATCAATTTTTATGGACATCGACATACATAAAAATATAAGTTATTAGTTTCTTGAAAAATGCATTGTAAGGTTGATGCAATGTGTTTTCTCTTGATTAGATATTTCAAGAAATGTTAATGTAGATATACATGATGATGCCCATATAGATTGGGGGGCAAAATGTGTTTTCTTATACAGTAAGTCTAAATGATTGCACTAGTATGTATATATTCAAATCACCAATAATACTTAACTGGGATTAGTGATCAAATAATCGATGGTACTTGGCTTTTTGACCTTTATAATTTTCATCAGGCAGAGTCGATCAAATAATCATACATTAAAAATAAAATTTGAAAAAGGAAGAATCTTTCTTCCACCATGAGCCCATTATTATCACAAAACAGTGAATCATTTTTCTCACAAGAATCTATACAAAATGTGGCCATAAAAGGGATAATAAAGCAAAAGCTTGCCCCCACTAGCAAAAATACACATCTGCAAGTGCGTGGAAAGAGTGCCAACAGCAATTGCTTTTTGAATTGGTGCACATGCCGACAGATGTCAACAAGCCTTATGCTTGATTGATTAATTTCGGCTTCAGGTAAGAAAAAAAAAAAA
The DNA here is from genome assembly GCA_030737875.1 of Allium sativum. Classification (NCBI taxonomy): domain Eukaryota; kingdom Viridiplantae; phylum Streptophyta; class Magnoliopsida; order Asparagales; family Amaryllidaceae; genus Allium; species Allium sativum. Next base: position 187,365,081 of record CM060911.1, read on the forward strand.
GCAAGCAATAAATGAATACATTAAGCGAATTAAAGACTTACCCTCAATGTGTGCTTTTCAAATTCTGATACAATGAACTTAGCAATATCGGATGACACAATGTACCCTGGTCCATTAGCATATGGTGGATAAACCTCTTCGGGCCATTCCTGAAACAGCAAGAAACAAACTTGAGATACACTGGTGATTTAAGCTACAGAAGCATAGAAGTATCAAAATATAGGGAGCAATTATTTTTGAAAAAGCAGCGCAAAATCACATTCTGAATTCAAAACTTGCACAATTACTTCCCATTAATGCCCCAAAAATACATAATTTTACAAAGTATCACAAGAAGTTTTGCAAACCGGCTTGTTTATATGCCAAGCAATATTCCATGAAACAATGGACATACCTCATATGTGACTGCCCATTTTCCATATCGCAAAGGCTGGTGGTAGAAGTTCATATTACCCATATACAAGCTTTCACCATTCTTAACTTTTTTGATTTCCTTCATGACCGCATCAATTCTAACAAATGTGTCATCATCACATTTCATTACATGCTTTGCTATCACTCTACGTATCTGCCAAAAACAGAAAATTTTTAATCAAAACAAATTCACTGAAAGTAGAATTATTATCTCTAAGTGTAACAGTAACAGCAACATGTCAGTTTGTTCTGTATTCGGATGTCATAAGGTATGACTCTTCTAAATACTTCAAAGGGTAAAATTTCAAGACAATAAGTAACATACCCCATATTCGCATATAGCAACCGTCTTCAATACAACAAGATCATAGCTATCCATGTAGGGAACAATCACAATATCACCAAAGTACTCCGCTTCTTTCTTTAACTCTGCATTAACTTCTTTTCTTCCATGCTACATTCCAATATAAAACCAAAGCTATATATAACCCGAGCTTCCAATGAAACATTATTCATGTATAAGTGAAGAAAATATTTACCAAAGCAACGAAAAATCGTGCCACGAATTTTGATGACTTCCTAACTGCCGACATCCACGATTTCCTAACCGCCATCCTCTCTGCAAAATGGTTACCGGCCGAAAGTATCCCGATAAAGAGCTCCACCGGTTCATCTGTAAGTGGTGGGGCCCGCCACTCAGGTGACATTTCTAAACTCCTTTGTGGTGCATAACTAGGATGCGATGTGGGTAGCGAAGCAGCAAATATCGAGTGCACTTCTAAATCTCCATTCACTGATAGACCCGTAGCATCTTCAAGAACAAACCCCTGTAACATGCATATGACATTATCCTTAAGTGATATTTTGATTAGTAGCATGTGTAGATTTTCTACAACACTTACGAGAATTCGCTAACTACCGTATCTTTTGTTAGTTGAAATTTTGTGCCTGTGTGTTAGTAAGTGTACCATTTTTAAATAATTTAGGAATGTCTGATAGCTACTTACGGTTCGATACGGAAAAGATGTGATGTGCCGTCCATCGACATTAATGTGATAGCCTTCTAATCCAGCACTAAGCGTGAGAATGAACAGTTTGTCTTCAACAAATGGATATGGCCAATCAAAAGAGACTTTTTTAGTTCTTCCGATTAAGCGGTTTAACCACCATTGTGTTTTAGATTCTTCAGAATGATTGTCATCGTCACGAATCCATTTCTCGCATTTTGGTAGACCATCAACTGCAAAAGAAAGAATTAGGGGGTCTTTCTGATAATGGAAATTGAAGCAGTCATAGTTATCAAAAATGATCTCCTTCCATCAGAAATCGTTTTTAGAAGACTATAACAAAAACAATTCTGACTTCTCATCTACTGACCAAGGTTAAAATGATTGATACTTTAATAGAAGCCGACATGCACGAATAACAAATCATGTGGCTAATCGCTAATTCATATATCTTAAACTCCTTAGGAGTGAAAATGAAATTCCACCTAACAATTATGAGCAACTGAAAATCCTATTGTAAAAACTGTCTTCATCGTCAAAACCATAACTTTATGTCTATTAACCGAAAAAATTATTGACCAGGCAATAATAACTTAATAAATAAATATATGGCAGACATGAACTTAAGACAAATTGCAAAGCATATTCAATAGAGTGCCTCAAAAGTATTCCTAATACTAGAGTGCACTAGCATAATTATAAACAAACATGACACACTAAGGAGCTGCAACAACTTAGAGTTTCATGCTAGAAATATATAATATAGTCTTACAGTAACAATACTAAGCTACAAGACCGATTTGAGAAAGAAAAAATTAACATGTAATCCCATAAAATGACTCAAGCCGCACCTAATAGCGTTAATTTCGAATTTGTCCCAAAATAAGAAGTTTGAATGTTGAATGATAATTGCTTCTAATCATGTTAATCTGCAGTTTAAAAAAAAAAAAAAAAAAAAAAAAAAGTTCTGCCAGTTGCATATTTCATAGTATAATAAGCATCAACAGTTTCAATAACCAAGTGCATAATACTTGCACAATGCAATAAACGCATGCATAATTCAGAAAACAAAAAATTTCCTGGAAAAATTAAATCATACCAGTCTCTTCATCGGCTCTAGAATGCCAACCCTCGCATCTAGATGCAGACCCCCATTGCATTCTATAACAAGTATTCATCTCAATCACAGGTTTCCCACTCCAATCTCCTTTCAACCTTGGATTAAAATGCAAAATTCTAGGTGGGTCCTCTCCATCTACGGTCTTCAAGCCTTGTAACTCCATCATAAACTGACTCACCATCACTTCATTTTCACCTTCTCTTTTAATGGTAATTTTTGGATCTTTTTCTGCATGCGCAAAATTGGGCTTCGCAATCAAAGTGACATGCGATCCAAGCGTTAATCCGCATGGAATCACCAACAATTTCCCCTTTTTCACAAAGTCCTCTCCAGTCAACATGATCGAGTGCGGACATGATTCTTCTTCGTTCTTTTTTGCATTTATTTCCTCTGCTGTTGGTATAGTTGAGTTCTGTAGCTCCAAGAACACTTTTTTACCACTAATCCATGCTTGATTTACTGCTTTATCGAGCTCGGATAGATTGAAGTTAGCTTTGTAATGGTCGAATTTTAGGCTCGAAACATAAGACGAAGGTGAAACCCTATTGCGTTCTGAAGGGGACGAACTAATGACGCGAGAAGGACGTCTGGGAGAAAATGTTCTGATTAAGTCGTGACGGACGCGTAATAAATCGGTGGGGGTGGATGAGGTGGAGCCGGAAGCAGAGTTGGCGGAGAAATGGAAAGGGGTGGCGACGAAGAGTAGGAAAAGAGCGTAAAATAAAGAAAGAAGCAACAGAATTTGGAAAGATCGGTTCTTTTTCACAGAGTCTAGCTTAGATTTTCTCATGTTTCAAACCACAGTTTTGAGTTCTGGAAGAACCGACGATTTTAGGGATTCGCAAAGAGGAGGAAGAAAAAGGTGGAGAGGAAACTGAAAGAGGATTTTGTTCTTTGGAAGTGTCGACTTTAGAGAGAGAAGTTGGAAAACTAGCGTTTGTTTCTGAAAATGCGATCATGCGTTCATTTATAAATTTTCTAAAATGAGAGCTCAAATAATGATTAATTAATCGAACAATATTTTAAATGACGGGAAGAAGCGAGCCTGGGATTATGTGTATGGCAAAAACATCGCGCAGCTAATTTAAGATGCATTCAGAGCAGAATTTTGACCAATTTGAGTTGTAGGGTTGGCTTATACATCTACTATGCTCGGTTAAGCTATTGGAAATTGAAAATAAACTACTGGCGTCAACCGCTCATTCTTCGTTTGAATACGTCAAAGTGTCTCTTTCCTTTCGTAAAAAATGCACCTTTAGCTCTTAATATGTTAATCAAACAAATACGATCACAACTAGCCTTATTGTTGTTAACGTCCAAAAGTTGACGTCAACAATCGAGATTTCTCCAACAGTGAAAATAAATGTTCAATATAAAAAAATAAGCGAGTTACAATGTAAGCATGCAAAGGAAAACACAAGGTAAACGGTCACATGGTATTTATGGTGGTTCAGCCCGTCAGTGCCAACGTCCACTCTGGAAGATCATTACTTTATTAATCCACTTTTACAACTTACATTATGAAATCGGTATATATCGGAATGTACAAGAGGTAAGATAATTCCAATTGCTATAGTATGTGAACCCGTGAGCTATGCACGGAAGCGGAGGTAGTACGATTTACTTCGTGATTAGATGCTTGGAAGAGGAAGAAGGAGCCTTCACACGAGTCCGTGAAACCAAGTTTAGCCAAGCAGGGATTGAGGAGCTATGACGTTCTCATGAAGCTTTCATGGTCATGGTGGTAAGGAGGTTCAATGATGGGTTTTATTCCTTCTGAAATGCCAAGGCAGCCCAAAGTGGTCAAAGTGTCCAAGAAGTTGGTTCTTCTTCTTCTTCCCGGAGTAACGGGGGTGCTTGAGAGGTTTTAGGAAGGATATCTTCTCCCTGTAGAAGAGAAGAGCCTGGTGAAGCAAGTGGGAGTTAATGAGTAAGTGGGTCCCACCATGACATTTCGTACCCCGAGATCAGTGCGACTCCCGAGGAGTTGGTCTTTTCTTGGAAACTCTTTACCACATTTCTTCTTCTTCATATCCCCTTGTTTCCCTTCACTTTGTCCTCTTTCTATCTTGGGAAGCAATCCATGATTTCGTATCCAAGGATTGGTGGGGGAGTAGGGTTACCGGCTTCATATTCCGTGAGCCCTTTGTGATTTCATATCCGGGGGATTGTATCTCTTGGATACGAAACTAGCGGGATACGAAATGGAAGAGGAGGGGGATACGAATTTATGGAGGGGTGGTTGGATACGAAAAGGTGGCAAGGGCCGGATACGAAGTGGAGTGAATACGAAAAGGAAGCGGATATGAAATGGAGGAGTTTCGCTGAGGGATACGAAATGCAGGGATCGTACTATCGAACTACGGAGGTAAGTTTTGAGGATATGAAATTGATGTTAGTGGGATTTTGAGAAGTTGTGAGGTCAGGATACTAATTGATGATGAGGCTCAATGCCGATCCCGAAGTGTTGGTTCATTATTGAGCATCTTAATCGAGCCGGGACGAACATTCATGTACGACGCCATCTTGAGTATTGAATGTTTTAGCAACCCCTCTGACTCGTTGATCCACGCGATGAGCTGAGTCGCGCGGGCTTAACTGCACTTGGGAACAGGGAAAAATGATCGGTTAACACTTGCCTCCCAAAGGATGTCTTGTGATAACATGACCTGCTTTGAGATGATCCAAGTATTCTTGAAAATCGGAAGTCTCCTAGTCACGTCGCGTGATTGGTCATGCCATTTCTGTTGAGGCTTGTTGATGGCAGCACAAAATTCCAAATTGCTGAGATTTCTGGTTACTTAGACCGGAATCTTGTCTTACTTCCCAAGCAAGTATCTAATTCCTGTCAACTTAAGAAATTAAACGTTATTCATCGACTCTCGGTTATGTCGGAATGTAATTGAGTCGTTGTTGACACAGTGTCATGTATGCCTACATACGTTTGCATGTGGTTTTGATCAATATGATGATATTTTGAAATAAGTGACATGATGTTTAAGTGGTATGTCGTAGGCATGCGATCATGCAAGTTAGCTTTCGAAAGGTTGTCGATTGGGACTTTACTTTTTGGCGCGTACTCTTGGAGTGTTTAAATTCACGAGCACACGATCGGTTAACGATTCGAGTCGGTTTGGATGATCGAGATTCTAAAAGCGCGAATGCATGATCGTGGCTGTAGCTTTGGTGTGCGATAGCGTAAGTTGGTTACCGAAACGTCATTGAGTTTTGACTTGATTTTTTGGCATGTTCCGTGGAATCATTTAGATTCGTAGGTACATGATTGTTTAACGTTACGAGTCGATATTAAAGTTCGAAGTTTGGATGACGCGTATGCGCGATCATTGCCTTTGTTAGAGTTCAGAAATAAGTCACTGATTCGGGTGTATTGAAGTCTTTCTCAGCCATCTTCCCTTCCTCCCCCTTTTGTTTTTTTTGTTTACCGAGATTGGTACCGATCTAGTTACGTGGAAAATTTTCCAAGTTTTCTTTAGATCACCCCCACCTCCACTATACATATGCAGATACAAAACTTCTCTCTACCTCATTTCATGTTCCAGAGACTTAGAATTTTTCTCTGATTTCAAAATCCCTAAGTACAACCCGAGAACATCTCGCCGAACCAGAGCTAGCTCAAGTGGTTGGCTCGTTTATGTGAGTTTGTTGATTCCATTCGTGAGTTAATTTGGGGTCGAAGACATGCGGAGGTCGTGGTGGAAGTTAGTTTTAGCGATGGATTTCGCCATGGCAGGCATATTGGAGCGGATGGAGCTCGAAACGAAGTTGTATCCCAGTGAAGTATGAAGTTTTGTAGGAAGATGAAAGAGACAAAGTATGTGGATATAAAGAGGGTTTCGTATCCCAGTAGAGCTCATGCTTTTCGTATCTAGGAGGATTAGGGAAGACGAAAAACACGAGGCACGAAATAAGGAAGGGAAGGGATTGGTATTAATGAAGAGGAGTACACGCGGGAATGGGATACGAAATGTCAATTTAGTATCCAAGGGTTTCACAGAGTTTTCGTGTCTTATAGGCTAGTTGTACGGGGTACAAAACCTTGGAAGTTGGTGGGATACGAAATATCTATTTTGTATCCAGGCACTACAAAATTATCGTGTCCCAACATTAGTTGTTTCCTGAGTTGAGATGTTCGAGATGGAGAGTTTCTCGAGCTTGTGAAGGTGCGAAATGGGAATTCATCTCTTGGAAGCTTGATCAAATTTCAACTCTCACATTCGAGTATTCACGCGATATTACACGATCGTGTTGAGTACGAAAACGGGCATTGCATTGTATAATGCGTTAATGACGAACTCGTTTGAAATTATGATCCGAACATTTATACAGGATCAGAGCATAAACTCGGATTATGGACATATAATTGAACAACCGTTTCTAGGATCTGATTCTCATCCCAATCACATCATAATCGCGATACGACTTGAATTCAATGACTTCGGTTCGTGATGACAATAGTTTAAGATCACGGAACAGGAAATCGTCGCCCCGCCCCGAAGGGTTTCGGTATAATTGCATCTGCACGCATGACACTTGCATGTTCCATGTAGTTTAAACCAACACGGGGGAGGGGTTAAAATTTTTAGTTTGTTAATTAATGCAACTATCTTGAAAGTATAGTTTCCAATGGCAAAGAGAAGCTCCAAACAACTTCAAGGCTTGGAAGCTGAAGCCATAAAAACATCTCCGAGCTCTAATGATTCTTTTTACAATTCTAGCTCATCAACGTCCAATCGTGGGGGACTCTGAGACTTGCACCTCTTCTCAAAAAGTGGGTCCATCCAATGTATAGGAATAAGAGGTACAACCCGAAGGGTCGCACCATTCAGGCGAGCACATGGATGAGCCAGTAGTTGGAGGTGAAGCGGAAGTTGTTATAGAGAGCCCATTAGAAGGAAAGGATGTCGATAGCGATTAGAAAAGCCTTTTTGTAGCACCCGAAAGATGGGAGATAATGCGATTCTCGAGAATCCCTTTAATTCGGTTGTCTCGCAAATAGATGAAGCTTCGCTAAGGAGGATTTGTATGAAATATGGAATACCTTGATGTGATGTTCTGGTTCTTGGAAGGGAAGATAAGGCACACCCTCTTCTAGAAGGTTATAACGCCTAGAACAGGCAATTGTGTTATGTCGGTTGCATGCCCTTCATATTGTTCATATACCCCAGATAATCTACATTTCTTTTGGTTAGCGCCAACGCAGCTTCATTCGAACACATATGCCTTCCTGCTTGGCACTTACATCCTATATATGGAATGGTTGGGCATAGAGCTATCGAGGGAAGACATCACATATCTCTATTCTCTAAAAAAGAAGCACTTTGTCGGCCTCCTTTGCTTATTTAGAGGTGCAACCCAATAGTCTCTTTATCCTAGGAGCATGGAACAAACTCAGCTACTTTAAGCATGACTGGTTTTACATTTGATGCCCGCTAGGATTTGTGAGGTGGTGTCTTGAAGGCCGTATGTAAATTGAGACGTAAGCTCGAAACTAACTTGAAGTTTAATGAGGTAGGTATTACGCCAATTCTGAAAAGCGAAGAATATCTTGAGCGAGTCCTAGCTTTGAGGGATGTCCCAAGCGGGTATCGTGATGCCCATACTCTATTATCAAACTATTTCCTTCATCTGTTGGACTTTCTTTCCAAAGGCTGTTCAATAGGTTGCAAGGAAGATGATGAGGAAGAGGAAGTGGTAGAAATTGAGGGAGAATGGATTTCTCAGGTTTGTAGGAAGAAGTGCCCCATGTTGTTCCTTTTGACATGGCCTCGGTAGAGGAAGAAGTTGTAGAGGCTCAAGGGATGTAGGTTTCAACTACGACGATGAGGAGGAGACTAACGAATGACTTTGTTCACAAACTACTCTCGTTCCTTCTCCAATTGAAGAGAGGAGGCCCAAAGAGGATTTTGAACCAAGTTCTTCAGCTACGACCTCTGCCACTGTCGCATCGATGGAGGTTGAATATCAATTTAGTGGTTTGGACATATTCCCAATAGAGATCTCTTCATTCGGGTTAAGTGGAGCTGATGTTGGAAGAATATTGCTGAGCGTCGGGTAAATTACCCCTTCAAGCAAACTAACAAAGGTCCATGGGGGGGACACTTAGGATACACACACTCACAAGCACTGCATGACACAACACCTAACTAGTGCACATTAGATGTTCAATTCTGATTCAATGTTTGTTTTATTTACGCATGCACAATGTCTCGGAAAGGTGACAAAGATCGTGATTGGAGGCATTCTCGACGGTCGAAGAGGGGAGGTATGGGATATTTCTTTTAAAGTACATAATTGCACACAAAGAAGAAATCCCACGAGTTTGAAAGTAATCATCGCCATTGAAAATACACCCTGCACTCGGAGCCTTTGCCAGAAAGCATGAGACCAGTGGATGAAAGAAAAGAAGCTGAACTTTTTAGCATGAAGCTACAAGTTGTGACTGTCCCACCACTTCTTGTACCAACCCCCGCACCAATGGTTGTGGTCCTAGGCAGTGGCAGACCTAGAAAAGGAGGGTTAGGAACCAGAGGAAGAGATGCGAGGAGCAGGGGTCCGACACTGTAACACCCCACCTCCGCTAGGGTCACTCACAAAGGGAATGCACTAGGTTTGGTGAAGCATTATCGAGGTACACATGCACAGAAATATTACAAGACAGAACATATATATATAAAACAGCGGAAGTAAAACAAATTTCATTTTCCTTATAAAATAAGGTCTAAAGCCTTTTACATCAGAATACATCAAAACCTGTCTTGCAACAATAAAGAAGCATAAAAAACCTTTTCATAAATTATTCCCCAAGTAAAACAGTAAAGTAGCCATAGCCAAGAAAAGTCCGAGCCATACATGATGACCTTCAAACAGGAGAAGTCCGAACTAACAATAGCATTTCCTCCCTGTAACCTTGGGGGGGGGGGGGAACGGAAGACAAGAGGCGAAACAAAACGGGGTCAGTCATAAAGACTGGTAAGCCCTATCTACTATTAGTATATAAACTAGTAAAGTTAACTGGCATGAGGAACTGAGACGAACATAAGTATGATGACAAGACAGATAAGCTAAACCAAAATAACAGGATGAACTACTGTACCAAGATACACGAGTGTGTCATGATAAACTACGGTGTCAAGATAAATCAAGGTATCACATTGTCATGTTTCTATCAAGTATACTATCCCAAGGTATCTACCCTGTATAACGTCCCACGGTATCTATCATGTATATTTCCCCTGGTTCTAACATGTATATTTGCTCTGCACCCCTCGTACTAGTATCCCAACCCGCGTCATGTGTTAACTATGAATGTCCCTTGCCCAATGTCATGTAATGGTCCATGTCAACCTAATATATAGCATATGTAGGTTTTCCCAACTCGTATGTTTCTTTCCATGTATAAGTTCAGTCCTTTGCCGTAGGCCATACGGGCTTTCCCATGTAAACGTTTTATCCTTGAGGTTATTTTGGACTGCTACCCTTGATCTAGTTATGTTTCCTTACCATGAACTATCGCGCGTTCACTTAGGATTTATGCCACCTAGGACCACTAGGGATTATGCTACCTAATGAACGTTTCCGTGTCTCGGTTTGGGTTCAGCCACCTAGGGCCACTAGGGATTATGCCACCCGTCAACCGCGCCCTTTATCCCACGTATGTATCGTGAACCGTTTTCCATGTCTAGACGCACATGTTTCTCAATGTGCCATCCGAGTTCCGTGCCAGGGCAAACCAAGAAATACGGAACTCGGTCGGGAGCTTTAAGTCGTCTACTGATGCAGATATCAAGGTCTGTTTTTGTACCCGTGGCTATGGTCCCACGTGACCCCTCCCTCAACTACTGAAAGGCAATCCAAGAAAAATCATGTATGAGAACTACACTAAGGCCCATCGATGCTCATTTCTAGATAGCCAACCTCACCCATAACTTGATAGCTAGTATATGGTCTCTTGGGAGTTCCCTGCCTTTCCGTACGTACACGATTGACTAAGATGGTAGGTAGTCGGCGACTTGCTATCCCGGGGCAAAATCAGGTATCGTCGACTCCACGCTAATCCATCCCAGTCTTTAGGTCGCTCGCATAGCAACCAAGGCATACTCTTGGCTCTTCTACCGCAGACCTTAACCCCTGTGAGGCCGGGTTTCATGGACCACTTGCCACCTCACAGAGGGATACCAAGAGTACCCTCATGTTCCCCGAAGCTTCCGCTTCGGCACCCAGTTCGTTGGAGCTTTTATCCAAGTCAGATAACTTGCTCCTCCTCGTATACTAAGCGATGACCTACCGTACCAGGTTACTCATCTCTTTATGAACTAGTCCCATGTCCTTAGCTAAGAATTATTACTTAGTTACCCTTAACTAAGGTTTACCACTTAGCTCCTCTTTCCGTTATCCTTGTTAACTACGATTTCCAACCTAGTCCCCTGAGCTAGGGTTTTGTCAAATGGGTTAAGTGTTGTTATCCAAGTTCATGACTTAACCCGCCTACGAATCATGTCAAGATCGGCTAAGTACTCAAGTTCAAGGCTTAGCCCTACAGGTTGGTTAGGTGTACCAAGAAGCCCATGACTTAACCTTATCAAGTCAAACTGGTTAAGTATTTATTTGTCTTAACCCTATCAGATTATCATGTTAGATTGATTAAGCATAGATTATCTTAATCCCATCAGATTATCGAGTCGGATTGGTTAAGTATAGGTTAACTTAACCCCCATCCACTAATCGTATACAATGGTTAAGCCTAAATTAAAAGGTCTTGTGACTTAACCCTACCAGGTCCACCTATTAGATTGGTTAAGTAAAGGTTACTTAACCTCATCCAATCATCACGTATAATTGGTTAAGTATAAGTTACCTAACCCCATTAAATTATCATATTAAATTAGTTAAGTATTGGTTACTTAACCTCATTGGATTACCAAGTTTAGATTGGTTAAGTGTTTAACTTAACCCCATCGAATTACCGTGTTTAGATTAGTTAAGTATAGGTTACTTAACCCCATCTAATTACCGTGTTTAGATTAGTTAAGTCTTAATTACTTAACCTCATCTAATTACCGTGTTTAGATTAGTTAAGTCTTAATTACTTAACCACATCTAATTACCGTGTTTAGATTAGTTAAGTCTTAATTACTTAACCTCATCTAATTACCGTGTTTAGATTAGTTAAGTATAGGTTACTTAACCCCATCTAATTACCAAGTCGGATTAGTTAAGCGTAAATTACTTAACCCCATCCCCTAATTGTCTTGCACGGTTAAGTGTCATTAAGGAACCAAGTCCGGTTTAACTTAACCTACCCATTCGTGTCATATCGGTTAAGTGTCATTAGTCAAATTTACTTAACCTTATCATGTGGCATTAATTTAATTAATGCACTCTCAACCTCTCACATTAGACCTTGTTGTGGTTACTAGTTAAGCCGGGCGGGTCCGGGTAGTTTTACACCACATCTTAGTCTAACCTCGGGTCTTAAGCGCGACATGACCAACTTCTCACATTGGGTCTTATTGTTTATAGCCACTAGTTAAGCCGGGCGGGTCCGGGTAGATTTATGCTACAAACTCAACCCAACCTCGAGTTGGCCATTTTCATGTTTGGTCTAGTGTCTTATTACACTTACAACCCATACGTGTCAAGTTTTCAAGTCCCATGCTCATAGCCAAAGTTACATGTTGTCATGTTTATACCCATTTACCCAAATCATGTTTCACGTCATTAAAGTTTTACCCATAACGTAACCCAACGCCTTTAAACTCGCATATACATTCGCAACAACGCATAATGGATTAAAAGAAGGAACTTGGCAAAGGCATGACAAAAGGGGTATAAGGCCACAAGTTAAACATGGTGGCAAATGAGGTATAAACGTGTTCATTAACTTGCATATTACATTATTAGGCCTCAAAAACATGCACAACCTCAAACTTAGCACATAGGTGAATCATGGTGATAAATGACATAGAAAGATGGCTAGAAGTTCGCATATGGCATCACATGTAAGCTATCATAAGGGATATGATAGTTCTCATGTTGCCAAAATGCAACATTCAACATAAAGTTTATATCTTTAAGACCACAAGATCAAGATAATGACTTTTTAGTCATGATAGGATACATAACATGATAGCATGCAACATACTTAATGTTCAAACCTAACTTACAACATGTCACATTAAGTTTAAAGTTAATATCTAAGAGTAGGAAGAGGGCTTACAATGCTATGAAGGCACAAATCAACATATAAAACAAAGATTGAGACGAAGCCATTCATGCTATCACCCAAAAACCCCAAAAGAACAAGCTCCAAATGAAACCCTTGAGCAAATATCAATAAAAATCCTTACTTTGAAGAAGAAGAAAGGTTTCAACTTTGGATTTGAATGAAGCTTATGAGCTCTCATGCAAGATCCTTGCTTTTTGGTCAAGAAAAGGTTGCAACTTTGGCTAGAATGCAACTTATGAACTCTCATACAAACATGAAATCACTCAAATGATCATAGAATCTCTCATGAATGAAGAAAAGAGGCTCCTTTACTTTGAAACTAGCTTAGAACACTTAAGCTATCATGAAGAAGAAGATGGAGGCCATGGGTTGAAGTGGAGGCCATGATGAGGAATCATTTTGGCATAGTTTAGTTGTAGGATTGAATAATGGTGATTTAGGCTAGGTTTATGGGTCTTTTTATAGAGGATTAGGATAGTATTAGCCATAGGATTAACCCTAGATTCAATCCAAGCCATCAAAGCATGTCTTGGGGAAGAAGTCAAGTGTATGAACCATCTAGGGCCTTTAGATTAAAGCTGAACCATGAGAACCATTCAAATGCAAAATCTGCATTTGAGCGAATCAGCCCACGGGTTGACAGCCAAACACCCTGGATTAACCCCTAGTCGACCCAGCGAGCTCGGGTCGACCTCAAAAATCGGCCGGTTCGGTTATTCCCCTCTCCCAATTCGCTGTTTTGAACATTTTTGCATATTTATTTATTTAATTTTCAATTATATATATATATCAATATATATATATTTCTCTGTGCAACCCATTTCACTTAATTAAGTATACTTTAATTTGTGAATTTTTATGTTCAAATTACGGGGTGTTACATTCTCCCCTCCTTAAAGGATTTCGTCCCCGAAATCTCCAAGTTAGGAAGAACGTATCCTACTATCCATCATCCATCTACTCAAAACATCATCCACAGGCAACCATTGTCCTTAGACGATTTCTAATGCCATATGAACATATGCAGAACGTGTGTGTATATGCTCCTTAGCTAATGCTAATGATCAGGCCTGAATGATCTTTCTAATGCAAAATATGTTTAGTGCCATGAGTCCAACATGTATGCGAATAGTCCTAGTCATATAAGTACTATATGCGTGCACAAACATTCATTCATATGCAACATCCGCATGATAACACATTCAATTTCATCCATAAACAAGTATAAATACTCGTGCATATGCAACATGAAACGTGACCGTGTCAATCTAGTATCTAATGTGTATTCGCGCATCCATGAGCAACCACTTGCAACCATTTGCAACCATATCAATCACAACATGTTTCAAATACATGTTTACATCCATAGGATTCTACCTAAGGTTCCCAAGATAAGATCGAGGAGATAAACAAGACAAACTCCTTACAGGGTTTGCAACAAAAACAGGACCGAGAGGATATCCACCAAGCGATAGCATGCAAGCAAGCTCCACAGGAGAACCAGGGATCAACCATATACTCTTAAAAAGAGATATGATGCGCGCGCCTAAGCCGCATTTCCTTGAGCTTAATTCCATTGTGCCTTGACCATCTTTGACTTCATGATTTTCGTAGCTCCTTGATTCCCATTTCCAAGATATGAGTTGGAACTCATTTCACTGTCGCCTCTCGTTCCACTTTCACTTATTCTTTCCCTAGCATACTTGGCCCAAGTATATCCGCGTACTCATGCAAGCTCTCCAAAATTCACTAGTGAATTTTGGATCTCGTTTACCGATGCCAATCCCTGTTGCCAAGTGTACCTACTAGGGTGATCTCGACAACTCATGCACTAGCGGAATGAACCATCCGTCTTATTGGCGGACGTTACTCGATTGGATCAGAGATTTCCGATAAATGCATCAAGAGATTCTAGTTAACCAACCATGACAGAACCCAAAAGGTTACACGAGACTTCGAAGGTATTACCAAAGCAAGCCAAGAGTCTGACTACCCTCTTTTCAAAAACCGAGAATGGTATTCCTTACTGGATAACCACTTTATCCCTAGAACCCATCCTTGGCTCCAAAAACATGGGCACTCTCAAATCCAAACAAGTCATGAATAAATGGACCGATCCTCTAACAAGATTTGGGACAAAAATGGGATCCTCTTCTATGCTAGTACTAAGGTGCAGAGACTCACTATCCAAGCAGACTTAAATGATGCGATGATCAAAACAAAGTCTGGACGGGATGATAGAAAAGGAAGGCTGAACCTCTAACAGAAACGGTACCATTTCTTTTAGGTACCCTAGAAATGGGAGCGTACGATTGCTCTCTCCGATGATCTTTTCCTTGTCCTCCTTGATGGACTAAGCCATACCAACAGTTGCTTATCCTTAAGCTCGCGTCCTTTATCCTTACTCTTATTATCCTTCCTTGTACCACGGCAACATGTCTCTCAAGAACCACCTCCATCGTACGGGAAACACCTACGTGGCTAGACAAAGATTAGTCATAGTCAGAACTACTGTGACCACATATGGAGGAAAGAAAGGAGATTCAATCAAGGAATCAAAGGATAATGCTAATGGCCTTTGGGGAATAGCCTTTTAAAACAAACTTTTCTTGAAAAATGCTTCTTTGTAAACGGTTTTTCAAATAGTTTTCAGAAGGTTTTAAAAACTTTTGCCCAGTCTGGTAACCTTCTGCTCTGATACCAAATGTAACACCCCACCTCCGCTAGGGTCACTCACAAAGGGAATGCACTAGGTTTGGTGAAGCATTATCGAGGTACACATGCACAGAAATATTACAAGACAGAACATATATATATAAAACAGCGGAAGTAAAACAAATTTCATTTTCCTTATAAAATAAGGTCTAAAGCCTTTTACATCAGAATACATCAAAACCTGTCTTGCAACAATAAAGAAGCATAAAAAACCTTTTCATAAATTATTCCCCAAGTAAAACAGTAAAGTAGCCATAGCCAAGAAAAGTCCGAGCCATACATGATGACCTTCAAACAGGAGAAGTCCGAACTAACAATAGCATTTCCTCCCTGTAACCTTGGGGGGGGGGGGGAAACGGAAGACAAGAGGCGAAACAAAACGGGGTCAGTCATAAAGACTGGTAAGCCCTATCTACTATTAGTATATAAACTAGTAAAGTTAACTGGCATGAGGAACTGAGATGAACATAAGTATGATGACAAGACAGATAAGCTAAACCAAAATAACAGGATGAACTACTGTACCAAGATACACGAGTGTGTCATGATAAACTACGGTGTCAAGATAAATCAAGGTATCACATTGTCATGTTTCTATCAAGTATACTATCCCAAGGTATCTACCCTGTATAACATCCCACGGTATCTATCATGTATATTTCCCCTGGTTCTAACATGTATATTTGCTCTACACCCCTCATACTAGTATCCCAACCCGCGTCATGTGTTAACTATGAATGTCCCTTGCCCAATGTCATGTAATGGTCCATGTCAACCTAATATATAGCATATGTAGGTTTTCCCACCTCGTATGTTTCTTTCCATGTATAAGTTCAGTCCTTTGCCGTAGGCCATACGGGCTTTCCCATGTAAACATTTTATCCTTGAGGTTATTTTGGACTGCTACCCTTGATCTAGTTATGTTTCCTTACCATGAACTATCGCGCGTTCACTTAGGATTTATGCCACCTAGGACCACTAGGGATTATGCAACCTAATGAACGTTTCCGTGTCTCGGTTTGGGTTCAGCCACCTAGGGCCACTAGGGATTATGCCACCCGTCAACCGCGCCCTTTATCCCACGTATGTATCGTGAACCGTTTTCCATGTCTAGACGCACATGTTTCTCAATGTGCCATCCGAGTTCCGTGCCAGGGCAAACCAAGAAATACGGAACTCGGTCGGGAGCTTTAAGTCGTCTACTGATGCAGATATCAAGGTCTGTTTTTGTACCCATGGCTATGGTCCCACGTGACCCCTCCCTCAACTACTGAAAGGCAATCCAAGAAAAATCATGTATGAGAACTACACTAAGACCCATCGATGCCCATTTCCAGATAGCCAACCTCACCCATAACTTGATAGCTAGTATATGGTCTCTTGGGAGTTCCCTGCCTTTCCGTACGTACACGATTGACTAAGATGGTAGGTAGTCGGCGACTTGCTATCCCGGGGCAAAATCAGGTATCGTCGACTCCACGCTAATCCATCCCAGTCTTTAGGTCGCTCTCATAGCAACCAAGGCATACTCTTGGCTCTTCTACCGCAGACCTTAACCCCTGTGAGGCCGGGTTTCATGGACCACTTGCCACCTCACAGAGGGATACCAAGAGTACCCTCATGTTCCCCGAAGCTTCCGCTTCGGCACCCAGTTCGTTGGAGCTTTTATCCAAGTCAGATAACTTGCTCCTCCTCGTATACTAAGCGATGACCTACCGTACCAGGTTACTCATCTCTTTATGAACTAGTCCCATGTCCTTAGCTAAGAATTATTACTTAGTTACCCTTAACTAAGGTTTACCACTTAGCTCCTCTTTCCGTTATCCTTGTTAACTACGATTTCCAACCTAGTCCCCTGAGCTAGGGTTTTGTCAAATGGGTTAAGTGTTGTTATCCAAGTTCATGACTTAACCCGCCTACGAATCATGTCAAGATCTGCTAAGTACTCAAGTTCAAGGCTTAGCCCTACAGGTTGGTTAGGTGTACCAAGAAGCCCATGACTTAACCTTATCAAGTCAAACTGGTTAAGTATTTATTTGTCTTAACCCTATCAGATTATCATGTTAGATTGATTAAGCATAGATTATCTTAATCCCATCAGATTATCGAGTCGGATTGGTTAAGTATAGGTTAACTTAACCCCCATCCACTAATCGTATACAATGGTTAAGCCTAAATTAAAAGGTCTTGTGACTTAACCCTACCAGGTCCACCTATTAGATTGGTTAAGTAAAGGTTACTTAACCTCATCCAATCATCACGTATAATTGGTTAAGTATAAGTTACCTAACCCCATTAAATTATCATATTAAATTAGTTAAGTATTGGTTACTTAACCTCATTGGATTACCAAGTTTAGATTGGTTAAGTGTTTAACTTAACCCCATCGAATTACCGTGTTTAGATTAGTTAAGTATAGGTTACTTAACCCCATCTAATTACCGTGTTTAGATTAGTTAAGTCTTAATTACTTAACCTCATCTAATTACCGTGTTTAGATTAGTTAAGTCTTAATTACTTAACCCCATCTAATTACCGTGTTTAGATTAATTAAGTCTTAATTACTTAACCTCATCTAATTACCGTGTTTAGATTAGTTAAGTATAGGTTACTTAACCCCATCTAATTACCAAGTCGGATTAGTTAAGCGTAAATTACTTAACCCCATCCCCTAATTGTCTTGCATGGTTAAGTGTCATTAAGGAACCAAGTCCGGTTTAACTTAACCTACCCATTCGTGTCATATCGGTTAAGTGTCATTAGTCAAATTTACTTAACCTTATCATGTGGCATTAATTTAATTAATGCACTCTCAACCTCTCACATTAGACCTTGTTGTGGTTACTAGTTAAGCCGGGCGGGTCCGGGTAGTTTTACACCACAACTTAGTCTAACCTCGGGTCTTAAGCGCGACATGACCAACTTCTCACATTGGGTCTTATTGTTTGTAGCCACTAGTTAAGCCGGGCGGGTCCGGGTAGATTTATGCTACAAACTCAACCCAACCTCGAGTTGGCCATTTTCATGTTTGGTCTAGTGTCTTATTACACTTACAACCCATACGTGTCAAGTTTTCAAGTCCCATGCTCATAGCCAAAGTTACATGTTGTCATGTTTATACCCATTTACCCAAATCATGTTTCACGTCATTAAAGTTTTACCCATAACGTAACCCAACGCCTTTAAACTCGCATATACATTCGCAACAACGCATAATGGATTAAAAGAAGGAACTTGGCAAAGGCATGACAAAAGGGGTATAAGGCCACAAGTTAAACATGGTGGCAAATGAGGTATAAACGTGTTCATTAACTTGCATATTACATTATTAGGCCTCAAAAACATGCACAACCTCAAACTTAGCACATAGGTGAATCATGGTGATAAATGACATAGAAAGATGGCTAGAAGTTCGCATATGGCATCACATGTAAGCTATCATAAGGGATATGATAGTTCTCATGTTGCCAAAATGCAACATTCAACATAAAGTTTATATCTTTAAGCCCACAAGATCAAGATAATGACTTTTTAGTCATGATAGGATACATAACATGATAGCATGCAACATACTTAATGTTCAAACCCAACTTACAACATGTCACATTAAGTTTAAAGTTAATATCTAAGAGTAGGAAGAGGGCTTACAATGCTATGAAGGCACAAATCAACATATAAAACAAAGATTGAGACGAAGCCATTCATGCTATCACCCAAAAACCCCAAAAGAACAAGCTCCAAATGAAACCCTTGAGCAAATATCAATAAAAATCCTTGCTTTGAAGAAGAAAGGTTTCAACTTTGGCTTTGAATGAAGCTTATGAGCTCTCATGCAAGATCCTTGCTTTTTGGTCAAGAAAAGGTTGCAACTTTGGCTAGAATGCAACTTATGAACTCTCATACAAACATGAAATCACTCAAATGATCATAGAATCTCTCATGAATGAAGAAAAGAGGCTCCTTTACTTTGAAACTAGCTTAGAACACTTAAGCTATCATGAAGAAGAAGATGGAGGCCATGGGTTGAAGTGGAGGCCATGATGAGGAATCATTTTGGCATAGTTTAGTTGTAGGATTGAATAATGGTGATTTAGGCTAGGTTTAGGGGTCTTTTTATAGAGGATTAGGATAGTATTAGCCATAGGATTAACCCTAGATTCCAAGCCATCAAAGCATGTCTTGGGGAAGAAGTCAAGTGTAGGAACCATCTAGGGCCTTTAGATTAAAGCTGAACCATGAGAACCATTCAAATGCAAAATCTGCATTTGAGCGAATCGGCCCGCGGGTTGACAGCCAAACACCCTGGATTAACCCCTAGTCGACCCAGCGAGCTCGGGTCGACCTCAAAAATCGGCCGGTTCGGTTATTCCCCTCTCCCAATTCGCTGTTTTGAACATTTTTGCATATTTATTTATTTAATTTTCAATTATATATATATATATATATCAATATATATATATATATTTCTCTGCGCAACCCATTTCACTTAATTAAGTATACTTTAATTTGTGAATTTTTATGTTCAAATTACGGGGTGTTACAGACACTACCCGACATGTCATAGATCCCAAAGTTGGGTCCCGTAGATAGGAAAGTAATATTGAAGAAGCCATTTCCTGATTTTTACTTCGAAGAGTTGGTGTGGTTGTTATGGATTAATTTGATCCCATACCATGACGATGAATATGTTTGGAAGGAGATATATGCTATGTATTATTAGTATTAGGAGATGTATAAATATGCGAGGAGACTCTCGGGGTTGATCCTCAAGAAGAACACGGAAATTCAAGTTTTGTAGATTGAACTCAAGCTTGAACGGGAGAGTCTCGCTACTTGGGATAAGGAGATAGGTAAGATACGGTCCCGAGTTACATCTTTTTGTGTATTCGAGTAACACTTTTATGTGCTAGCTCTCCGTTGCCGAAACAAATGCATTTAAGAAGGAGTTGGATGACATGAAGGCGACCATGGCAGCGGCTAGCGAACAGTTCAAAGACTGTTAGCCTCTACACCATCCCATGCCTGGAGAACGACAATAAGGCCTTGTCCGAGGAGAACTACAGGCTGTAGGGGGAGAATAATACAATGCAGCATCCAAGAGGGGACAACCATGCTTTGGTTGAGGAGAATGAAAGGTTACGAAAGGAGAATAAAGTGACCCGGTGCCTAAAGAATGATAACGAGGATCACTGGAAAGAACTCATGACACATCATGTCGAGCTCGAACAAGCTAAGTAAGAAAGGAGGCGGTGGATGCTTCGAATAAAAAAGTTGTCAGCCAAACATATAGAGTCAGAGCCGAGTATGAAGCTAGACTTAGGGAGCTTAGAAAACTTGTCAGGGAGGCCCCGGAACAAGCAGAGAGGGACATGGAGCCGGAGTTCTAGGGTTTATATGTCAAAACACTTCGACGCCATAGGCTCTCATGGATCCGTGACTACGCTCAAAACCTAGTCTTGACTTGGGAAAATCTGGCGGAGGTTGAGACTGCTTCCTGGGAAATGAAGTCGGTGGACAAGGCACAGCGGATGGACCAATATCTGATGGAGGATGATTGTTGGGTGTTGGCGAAGGGAGAAAACTTCTTGAGGAAGACGTCGAGGCGGAGAAGGCAGGAAGACGTGCTACTGAGAAAGGAAAAAAATCGTTACTGAGGGCATTGTATTTGATTACGATGTTGTTTCCCAACAATAGCAAGCCATTCCAACCTTTTCCGCTGGTGACCCTTTTGTACTAGCTCCAAGTGTCCTTCTGTCAATCGCCGAAGGGCCAACGTCAGGGGATACCATATAGCAGGTGTCAAAAGGTATATCCACTTACTCGATAGTGCTAAAAAAGATGATAGCACAAAAAGAAGTAACCTATTTGTTTATTTCCCAACACATATGTACCTTTGAGAAGGGAACGTTGACTAGGATAGAAAAGATGATGGTCACCGTGACCTGGACAGATCTGGATGCCCAAAAGAGGCAGATGGAGTATAAGCACGAACTCCTCAAGGGATTTGACCTGGAAACAGAAGAAATATATTACTTCATATTCTTCGTGGAGGTCAAAGACGGGCAGGATGCGAGCGTCCAAGTGACAAGGCAGACTGAGGCAGGTGGGCAGACAATGCATGAACTAATCGAAATACATAAAGCCAAACTACTAATAAAGTCCGAGGAGCTTGAGACAAAAAAGAAGGCGGATGAGGAGGCCAAGCTAAAAGCTCAGGAATAGGCGAGGGACAAAGCCGAGAAAGAGGCCTAAGCAAAGGCATGGGAGGAGACCCGGAAGAAAGTAGAGCACGAAGCATCCCAAAATAGAGCCGAGGAGGAAATGAAGAAGATGAAGGCCTAGGAGGAAGTGAAGCTAAAGGTTGACCGGCTGACAAAGAAGAAGGCTGTGAGGGAGGCGAGAAAAGATCAAAGAGAGGACTAGAAGCTTGAAACTTTGAGGGGTCATCATCGAAGCTATCCCTCCTCCGCCGAAGGCGATCCTCCCTGATGCTGGGACCACATATATCCCGAGTGAAGAAGAGCAAGAGCGGGTCCTCCCAACATCCCTGGGCAGAGGATATGAGTTTGAACCTCTCCCTTCCTCAACTCCATCGAAGGAGCAGAAGTATGAAAGTTGGGAGTCGAAGAGGAAGAGGAAGAAGAGGGATGAACCAACCGAGATCGAATCTGAGAAGAAGAAAAGGAAGAAAGGCAGCTCGTCTAAATAATTGCTGTAGATAAGCATTATTTTCATATGACAATAAAATATGCAAGTACGATCCCTGCTTTTTAGAGGCACGATACGGTTGTTATGTATATTGTGTCATTAGTAAAAATCTGTATTTTTGACATGTGAATAAACTTTTGTTTTCTTTCATCACATATCGTTCTAAGTGTTTAAGCACTCTTCACAATTTCTAGTATTGTACCCATGTAAATCAATTTAGCGATACACTTAGACTTGAGTTTGTCGGAGGAGCCTCGAAACTTCAGTAGTTTGAAGACAAACCGAGAAAACACAAAAATTTGCAGCAAGTGCATGGAGATACGAATTTCTAACTCAGTATCCTGGAGACTTAGCCATTTTTTCCTATTTTTCTGGGAGTCGGAAGTTATGTTATTCTCTTCGATTTCGAATTTGATTTCACAATCTTGGTTTTTCACGCGATGTTGCACAATTGTATTTGGATTAGGGTCGAATGTTACACAGCTAGCTAGCATGACGCTCGAGAATCAAATTTGTTTGAACTGATGACTTGGATATGCACATGAGATGTAGACATATAGTTTAGCCGTCAGTTTCAGGATTCAATAATTAATCCAATCACGTCATGATCACGACTCGTTCCAGGTATGGGGTTTGCGATTGGTGATGACACTGGTTTTAATTATTAGACTAAAGGCTATAGCTATGTCTTAGAATGTTAGTTTGTAGGGAGTGTCGACATCGAGGGGCATCGAAAAGCAACTTCTGTGATGTCGAGACTTCAGGTTTGGATCATCTTCTTTGCATGGTGGGTTTACCCCCAAAGGGCACTCTATGGTTTACGAAGGAGATGATTATGGTGAAGATGCAGGGATGAGGGAGGTGATTTTCCCTTGGGCCTACTCTTTGTTGTGTGTGTGCCTTTGGTAGTGCTTCCAGATGTGCCCTCAATTAATCGGAAGGCGGTCAGAGCTCAGGCGGAGGCAAAATGTTGCGACGATAGCAAAGAGGAGGTATTTGTTACAGAATGAAGTTTTGTTTCTCATTCCAGTTTCGTCTTCGACGAGGGAGGCAAAGTGGGAGTGAGTCGTAAACCAGTTTCTCCGTGGACGACCTTAGAAACCACTACGTCGATGTAGGCGGTTGCATGAACTGGTGGAGGACCGATGTCTCTGGGACTGCTTCCATGAGTGTGCCTCTGATGGTGCTTCCCGACATCCCCTAGCTGGCTAGGAGGTGACTGGAGCTCTGATGGAGGCAAAGGGCAATGACAAAGCGAATAGGATGTGTTCGTTGGAGAATAGGGCTCGCTTTTCATTCCCATTCTGTCTCTAACAAAGGATGCAAAGGTAGGAGTGAATCACAAACCAGTATCTCTGGTGATGACCTAAGAGACCTTTGCCTGGGTACGGCAAAGCGTAGATAGGTCTAGTTGAATCCATTGAACTTAGTGACAGTGCCAATAGATTGCCGCCAGAATACGCTGGAGCGTAGGTAGGTCGAGCAAATCCGTTCTACTTAGTGTATTTGTGGTAGCAGTGCTTCGATGATCCACGGATAAATTTGTAAGGAAGGGTCTAATGTTTTTATACTTCGTACAAGGATTACAACTAAGTTGGTTACAAGGCAACTCTAGCTACTTATCAAAATTACAACACGCAAGCGAAATACTTTAGAAATGAATGAAACTATGTTCATACAAGGTGTAACCCAAACAAGATAAGTAGTGAAGTGCAGCGTCGATGTCCATGCTGCTTATTTCTGCTATAGTCTTGCTGAGTCAAAAGGATGATCCCAGGGATCTAGTTGCTAGGCCAAGTCCTAGTTGATTGAAATTCTTGTGAGCGTAGAATGGCTCAAAAATTTCGTGTGGGGGATCTTGTGTATACTATCCAAGTTTTCCTTTGCAAGCAGTATTTTTATGTTTTCATGAAAGTGACGTCATTCGTTTGTGTCGTGGCTATGGACACTGTGGAACCAACAATACTTTATGGATTCTCTTTGTTTGTACAACAAAACTCTAGGCTTTGGCTTCTTGTACTGCAGGACATTGTAGGTCTCGAGGTAAATATTCTCAAGGGAGCCATTAAGAGGAGTGCAGTTGCAGAAAGACATAAGTCTACTATGTTTCCTCTTCTTGTTGTGACTACCTCCGTTGTTGTCAACTGGAGCAGGTTTATGCAAAACATTAGGACTGGAGACATTGGAGCTTTGGACTTCATATTGAAGTGGTTTATCGAAGTGAGAAGCACGATTTCTTTGCGCTTCTTCTTGGCATAGGAAATGATTGGATTTCTCGCAAAATACTTCCAAAGTCACAGGCCATGTTCGATCAATCCGTGCTCCGAATTCAGAATCAAGAGGTACACCCTTGGTAAGTTGGGCTAGGATAGTTCGGAGGCCTAGGTCTTCGATATCTTCCAAAACATTGTCGAATCTCTTAAGGTAGCTCGTCAGAGTTTCTTCGTTGCATTGGTAGATGTCCATGCTAAATTGCTTGATTAGGCCCCCGGCTAGCTGGTCGAAAGTTGAAATGGTTCTTGGTAGAAATTGAGTGACCATAAAAGTGGAACGCCATCTAAAAAGATTATGAAGCACTTGCACTTCACGACAACTGTTGAGTGAGCGGATTCCATACACAATTCATAATGGTTTGTGAAGTCTCGTGGGTCGGATTTCCCTGAGCCGGCTTCTATCTGCGACAAATAGAAATGTGTCGGGCATTCAGCATTGAGTACATCTTTAGTAATGAGGTTACGTCTTGTACCAATTTCTCAATCGTCGGTGACGTGACTCTTAGATTCTTTCATGATGCAGTGAACCAAGTTGGCAAGAACGGGAATTCGAATCTCCACTAGATTCCAACGGTCGTGATTTGACATGGGAGTGTGTATACTTGGCCGTCTTTATCCAAAGAATCTTCGACCACGGTTCCTTGACTTTATGGAGCTTGATTAATGGGAGCTTGGGCCTGGCTTTTTGTATGAAGCGTAGGCGCCAAATCCCAGTTTGTGACTAGTCGAGCGAGGGGTTGAGCACTAACTCATTAGTCGTAATTATTCCTAAACCAGAATAAGTCAAGATGATGGTTATTGCGAAGAGAAACAGGAATCAAACTCGGAGAGACATGATTCGAAGGAGGCTGAATGCCTATGTCTGTTTGAATGCGAAGGTGTCTCATTGAGCATGTTTTTGAAGTCGTTGAGTCAATCCAAGATTTTGGTTAATTTGTTTGACGAGGTTCCTTTGTGTTTCTCCCAATTTTCTCATGGTTTCATCGAATTGAACACCGTTAACAAATGCATCGGTATTGGAAGTATTAGCGATATTCGTATTAGTCGAAACTTCAGTGGATTGAGGCCGAGGGAACCTTTCCGAGTTAGAATCAATCATGGAAGGTCCAACTATACTGTTCTTTCCTTTGGTCATCATTATCAGTAGGCCTGGTAGGTATGTTTCGGAAGACTTAACTAATGCTCGAAGTTTTTGATGTCTCAGTGGAAGTAGTGGAACATTGATTGTAGGTGTGTTTCCTTTACCTGGTGCACCAAAATGTTACGTCCAAAAGTTAGCACCAACAATCAAGATTTCCATGACAATGAAAATACATGTCCATTATGGAAAATAAGTGAGTTATGATGTAAGTATGCATAGGAAAATGTGAGGTAAATAGTCATACGGTATTTATAGTGGTTCGACTCGTCGGAGCCTACGTCCACTCTGGAAGTTCAGTGCTTTATTAATCCACTTTTACAAGTTACAATATGGAATCGGTATATCTCCGAATGTACAAGAGCTATGATAATTCCAATTACTATAGTATGTGATCCCATGAGCTATGCTTAGAAGAGGAGGTAATAGGCTTTACTTCGTGATCCAATGATTGGAAGAGAAAGGAGATGTCATCACGAGTCCATGAAACCAAGTTTAGCTTAGAGGGTATTGAGAGGCTATGATGTTCTCATGAATCTTCCATGGCCATGGTGGTAAGGAGGTCCAACGATAGGTTTTAATCCTTCATCTCGAAATGACAAGGCAGCCCAAAGTGGCCCAAGTGTCCAACAAGACAGTTCTTTTAATGACCTACCTTCCCGACCATCGAAAGTTAACATTAAATACGACCATTGTACTTCGATGTTGAACATCCAATTGTCGAAGACGTAGATTGTTAGGGTAAAATGAAAAAGAAAAAGAAAAAGAAAAAGAAAAGAACATAGATTCTCATAGCGAAATTTGAAATGTATAATAATAATTATGACAAAAGAACAGTCACTCCAAGATACAATGTATATCAGAGTTAAAAACAAATCCTATCAGCGAGACAGTTCTAACAATCTGACCTTGGAAATGCTGATAAGTAAAATAAAATACAGCAGAAATAAAATAATGCGACATCAAACTTCCACCTCTACTCCATGAGCTCTACATCCAACAAAAGACAACTTGGAAATAAGCTCGGTTTGACCCGAGTATTATAATGAAATAATATACGGATCAGTTAAGAATACCAATATGAGAATACTCAAGTTAAAGAAAACATAAATAATTCTGTGAGACCACATCACTGATCATGAATGTTTTTTTAACTCACGAGAACAACATATATGAATAAGCATCAACACAAAACCAAATCACCGAAACAAAAAGGAATGGGCGTCATATGTGAAACCTACAAACATAAAAGTAATAACAGAACAACACCCCCATTGAGAAGAGCACACGACACTTCTCGATGGAAACAAAGAAACTGATCCAATAATTTGGAGCGAACAAGGAAAAGGTTAATTTTTCCCGCAATAATTGGACTGCACCACTTACTGCGGACTGGGTCACTTACGACTAAATCCAATCTCACCATGGATTAAACTAAATAATAATCTCGAAGGGTTCGTTTCTTGCCGATGCAAATTTAAAATAGGAAACCCTTTTAATTAAAGAATCAAACGAATCGATTGAATTTTTTTTCCAAACAAACAATGACTTAGAGAGTGCGCTCCCATGACCGAAAGTATAACTCTAGAATATACTGAGAACTTTGATGGTTCTCAAAAATGTCCAAGCCAGACCCCGTACGAAATCCGAGTATTTCACATCTGTGCGCGAACACAACCAAATCCAATCTAGAGTAGATGTGACAATAACCTAATGGGAGCAACTCCACATAGCTTGACTTCCACTAGCTATTTTGGTTCAGCAATTTCAAATAAAGGATAACAATGCTCAAAGAGCAACACATCGTTTTAATTTGACAATACAAATCAAGAAAGATAAACTAATAGTTGTTGAATCAACCATCATGCATATTCAAAATGATCGTATATGCAAACTAAATCACAATCTCTTTCCATTATTAATCGATCTCAAACTTATATTATCTCTTGGTTAAAAGTAAAGTTAGACAAGTTAAGGTAGTGTAACCCTTAGGCATCGTCTAGACAATCTTATCGAACTTCTAGATAGGAGTAAGTTTTTATACTTTGGCCTTTAATGATAAGAGTATAACATAATATTTTCCATATAAGCGATATCGTTTATGGAAATTTCTTTCCATATTCATATCGAAAACCTTTGAACTTAAAAACCCGAACTTGTTCTTGGTTTTCACATTTTAGATATTTGAAATAAAACACTTTTAAAAGTATTATTTAAAATATTAGTTATAAATAGGTGATTATAATTCTAAGCATATTCAAAAGAAAATTTGAGCCAATGTTAATGCAAAAAATCTATTTTCATAAATCCAAACACACTTTGCGCATAGATTAAATTCCAAATCATCTTTATGTAAAATAGACATTCTCATTTAAAACTATCTTTTATGAGATCTAAACAATAATATTTATCCTAAAAGGGGTAACAAACTAAATTTAAATACCTTAATATACTTTAAACAAATATTAATCACCTGGAAAGACAGTTTATAGAGCATCTTTCATAACTTTGAAAATAATCTTTATTATTCTCAAAAGGGAAATGAACCGAATACAAAGATTGGCTTATAACTTTAAAACAATAGTAATTATCATGTAAAACAATTAATTGCATTTATGATATTTTATAATCAATAAATATTTTAGCTACCAACCTTAATTAAATTAATAAATCAAGTTCAAAACCTTTTATCTATTGGCTGATTATTCTTTTATTTAATAAATCAAATAATTTTTATTCATGTCAATTAATCAATTTAACTTCATTAAAAAGCAAGTTGAAGGAAACAGATTTATCCAACCAAATCTCGGTAGTTAAAATAAGTTATTGGAACTAAAGCATCATTTTTTAGAATAATTATAAGTTTCAATTAATCATTACATAAAATAATTAATTAAATTAAAGTTTCAATAACTACAATAATTAATTAAGTTCTATTGATATTCATTAGAATGAATAACCAACTTTTAGGTCGTTACTCATATGCAAAACTCGGACTCAATTGTCATTTGTTAAAATAGATAATTGCATCTCATTATTATTAACTCAACTAATAACTAAATCTATAAATATCATTAGTTAAAATGATAATTTTATTCAAATATCGATTCTCTGAAAACACAAGTTTATACTAAACAAAATGTTTAATTTACTTCAACCATCAATAATATAATCAATATGGGAACACACATAAGTTAATTTAGGAGATATAAGAATATAACAAACAAATGCAAGTAAATATAAATATTGACGAATGGATGAATAAAAATAAATATGAATAATCAAAGGAATTCATTCATCCCATAACAACCACACATAGATGTGTATATTTTGGAGTGTTCCGTCGCGACCTAGTTCGCCATGTACACCCCGCTTTTCCCTTTAATATTGTCCCCTGTAACAAAAAGATTATTTATGTGTATAGAACAGATGATATAATCAAATTAATTTAAGATGAATCTTCTGCTTAAAAGCAGGTAATGTCAAAGATCATCAATATATATACGGGCATGTATATCAACTACCACCAACAAAGTAATAAATCATCCAATCAATCAATAAACAATTAAGCATATCACACAAACAAACATCAATTCAATAATAGATATTTTTTTATACGATATGATATAATAGTAATACAGAGAGCGTGAGAGTTAAGTCACATTTATTTTTTTGTTATCGCCGAAGCGATATGGTTTAAACTAAAATCAATAGGGGCATTTGATTTTAACATAAATTCCAACAAGCTCAAATTAATATAAGTCTCGATGCCATGATCGTAACGTGATAGAACACGTTCGGTACAGACCTATAATGAGTGAGATATTGAGTTTATACAATATTTGAATTAATCAGTAATTAACTCCTATATAATTACAGTAATAAGAATTGTAATCGCCTATTTATAAAACAAAAACCCGCCCTAGCCATGTTTTAAAAAAACGTAACATCTCTTTCTCCAGGTTCGAACTTTGTTTCCCACCTCCTTTGAACATTAATCCACCACCACCGTCAGCCATTGAGCCTCCAACCACTAACGCCATCACCTCCAGCACCCAACTAGACGCCTACACCCAAGCTCACACCCTGTGGCATCACCCCTAACTCTCCCAAAACCCAATATAACACAGACCCTACTTCGCCTGAATTAAGCCACCACCGGTTATCGATAATCCCTAAACTCTGTCATAAGGTTGAGCTTTCCATGCTCTACAGCTTTCTAGTTGTCACCTCCGGCTATCGTCCCATGACGACGACGAACGACCCTAAAATCTGAAACAACACCACAACCATTCGTACCCAAATCCACGCCTCTACACCCAACTAAAATCCAAACCGCCACCGTCAATGGCTACCCTAGATCAAGGCGTACCACTTCCTAGATGACGACATCGGCCAAAAATGCTTTGATTAGGCAGAGGAATCATGGTCGTGGATTTATGGTTAGGAAAAAAAGAAAAAAAATGGAGGCTTTGGCTTAAACTTAGGTTTTTGACATAGAAATGAAATATGGTTTGTATTTATAAGCAAAGGTAATTACTATTCATGTAGTATTCAAAATAGAACATTCTCGAACCTCAATCGAAGCATGCTAACTATCATGCAAACCAATAACCCACATTGCAAACACAATGGAGCATGTTTTTGAAGTAATTCAATCATATTTAATAGTAATTATTAAATTCAAATTATTATTATTATTAAATTTAAATCCATTATCGATACGTGTTTATATCACGCACGGCCACATAACAACTCCAATAGATAGTGAAAATTAAAATCTTACAATTATTTGCTATTCTGCATCTGATGAAACTAGTTTCATTGAATTCCGAGATTGTTTGAAAAAGGACTATTTTTCATATTAAAATATTATTTTAAAATATGATCTAAATATGGTTCAAATCCAAACTATTTATTAATGTCAATAAATTTACTAAATGGGTTTATAATATATATTAACTAAACAATGTCAAATGAACTTATCGAATTCGTTTTAGTTAATACTTAATCACAATTTCAGTTATTTAAATAACCATTAAATTGAAATTCAACTTGTTAAATTCCAAAATCCAATCGCATAAATATTTAAAATTAATTAAATATTTACAATCAGCTAACTACATTTTTGGGTTGTTACATTCACCCTCCCATCAAAAGAATTTCAATCTCGAAATTCCTAAAGGAACGGAATGACAACAAATCCTTAAGTTTAAGCTATAGATTGATTATACATCAAAAACATTTCTTACTAAAATTATGTTAAATTTTTCTTTCATCTGAAATTTTCCGAAAATTTCGACAGAACCTCTTTTGTACGTCTCGATGTGAAAAAATTCACAACAACAAAATATGACTATGATGAGGCATCCTAAACCATGGGGAAACAATATATAAAACCCACATATGGTATGTAATCTGAAATACGAACTATTTTTTCGAGCAAACAAATCTTTACCATGAGACCAAAAGCTATTGGCAAGCAAACTAGTTTTCGCTTCCATCTACATGTAAATACTTACATAACCTGAAAGAGAAAATAAATAAATAAGTAACATAGTAACAACTAACATATGCATACACAACACAACAATTACAGCATTAACCAAGACATAATGTAACTGGTAATAACGGTGTAATAAACAATCAATAAGCATGTGGAATTAAGTAACATTGGGTTGTTGTAACGACCCATATTTTTAGTCATTTTAAAATATGAATTAAATATATTTAAAAGGGTTTTTAAATGGATAAGTCTAGTTGAATTTCAAATTTCGTCAAATATTGAATCTGGACTTGAAAAGTATGGAAAATGAATTTTAACTTTGTATTATATTTTGCTGAAGTTAAAAATAAGGTTGTGAAGTTTTAAAATTGCTTTAAAAGTAAACATATTAAAATTCACTAATCTAGTATTATTTTATTGGGGTTTTTAGGGAGAAGGAAAAACTTAGAGAAAAAATTAGTTTTAGAGACAAGAAGTTTGAATTTTAGGCTCAAGAACACTTTTTAGTGTTAAACAAGAAATTTACGGGTCCACCATCATTTCCTCATTCACACTAAAGTTTGCCCTTCAGCCTAAAATCCAAACTTGTTGTCCTTTAGCCTAAATTTTTCTCTAACTTTTCCTTCTGCCTATTTTCTTGTATTTTTTAATAACCTAAAAATAAGCCATTATACAGATGATCTCGGATTTCAACGAAACTAGTTTCATTAGATCCGAAACGTTAAATTGTTGTAAAGTTTCGAATTTCGTATCAATCGGAGTTAGTATCTGAGCGTGTGCAATATAAACGCGTATCAAAAAATCAATTGTAATTTAATAATAGAACACAAATATGCCATTTTACAAACAGTCTCAGAATTCAATGAGATCGTTTCGTTGGATCTATATCCGTGTAACATAATAGGATTTCAAATTTCGTATTAATCAGACTTACAGTTTGATCGTAGAAGTTGAAAAAATCTAAAGATCGTTTAATTAAATTAAATCATATCACTTCTACACAACTTTCTAAACTCTCTTCCGCTTTGACACCTCATCCTCTCTCCCTT
Organism: Allium sativum; assembly: GCA_030737875.1. NCBI lineage: Eukaryota > Viridiplantae > Streptophyta > Magnoliopsida > Asparagales > Amaryllidaceae > Allium > Allium sativum. The sequence goes on from CM060911.1 coordinate 187,397,257, forward strand.
CCATATGCTACCCACTCTCACTTTGCCACCTTCCTAAGTAATTAGAATAGTATAAGTCATCATTTTGTTTTATCTGTTTTCATTTTCTCTCTTCCATTCTTCCTTCTTTCTTCTTCTCCACTCCAACTCCACGATCTCTCCTCCTACCTCCCTATGCTGACCACCACACAGCCCCCACCAACCTCCCTAGCACACGCGTAACTCCCTCTACCCCATACGTGGGCCACTTTCCGAAAGCTCCCCTATTTCCCTCTTAAACTCTAATACTTGCACCTTTTACCCTTTTTAACTTCCGAAGCACACCTACCCCTTCTCTACCACCACGTCTCTCCCCGGGCCCCACAGAGTGTGTGCCATCCCCACATAGCCTCTTCCCCTTTAAGCCTTGGGCCCCACCCCTCTACCCTCCCTTAGAACACTAAAAATCTCACCTTTATTCTCTTTAAAGAAAGTTGTGTGTGTATATATATATATTAGTGTATGTTGAATCCATGAAGCGTTCGAGGTGGAAAACATGCTAACTTGGTTGTGGTTGTGTGGTCAGATGTTGTAGCAAAGTTAGAGAGTCCTACGCTCTAAGTTGGCGGAGTGGATAGGCAATAATGAGCACACTTTGCTCACATTTGGATTAATTATTGTAGTTAGTGTAGCTAATTATGTTATAATTAGTAAATGCTAGTTAGTTGAGTAAATTTGGATTTAATGATGTAAATGGAAGTTAGAAAAGTTAATTACTTAGTGATTTACTAACTAAAGTGAATACTCTAATGGCTATAAAGTTAAACCGGGAATAAATGACTGGTTAATTTGGTTGATAACACGATTGTTATGTTATGGATGAATAGTAACTTCAATTAATTTTGATGTGACATTTGTTGACAACTTGATGTGATGTGTGTTGACATTAATTGGATATAAGTGGATTAGCTAATAATAGCAAATAAATCACTAACGATGGTTAATAATTTAGTTAAAGTGATTAGAAATATTAATTATGTGTTAATGACCTTAACGCTTATGTTAATGATGCAGTTATGTGATAATTGGAAGTTAATGACTGTTAATGACCATTAATGGATGTTAGTGATGTGTTAAACCCATATAAGTTAGATTATATGGTTATTGATTGAGTTTTATTCCCGATCGAAATTTAATTGAATATTTTATTAATTAAATAATAAGTGAAGAATAAAAGTTTGAGTTTTTAATTTGAAATGATTTATAAAGATAGTTTAAGTAATTACGAATAGTTTTCATAAAGATGAAAGTTTTATTTGAGCAAGTTTTTAAGTAATTAAGGCATGTTTTAAATTTGAATTTAAAAGTGAATAGTAACTTTAAAAGGTGAAGTTCGGTTTGGATATCCAAAAAATCTTTTTAACTAGATTTTATTATCCAAACTGTCTTATTTATTTTTATTGTTGACTTTAGGAAAGTTTGATTTCAAAAGATGAAATTTGGAAAATAATATTATTTTAATAATTTTAATAATATTATAATATTTAAATATTGGAATATTTGAATTTAAAGTTAATAATATTATTTTAATAATATTATAATATAGTTATTATATAATTAATAAACTATTTTGAAAGCAATTCGATTTGATTTTAATATAAGTTGAAGTTGGTCTGAATAGGACTAGTAAAGTAGTGGTAGTTCACGAATTTCGACCGTTGACTTCAAATTGACGTAGTGGGAGATCCGACTGTTGGATATTCCCGAAATGAAAAACATTGGGTTCGAAATGAAAAGAGCTTTCCAATGCAAAGAAAAGTTTTACAATCCAACGGTTAGATTTTGAAATAAGTTCAAATCAAATTTGAATAAAAATAGCGCTAGTGCAGTTAAGGACCTGAAATTGGATTTAAATGAAATGAGCTATTTTTAAATTATTAAAACAGGAATAAATTATTATAAATCATAATAAATGATTTGAAAGTGATATGGATTGAATATACCAAGTTTTGAAAAGCTTAAAAGCTATTTTCTAAAAATGAGCCGTTTAAGTAATGATATTTGCAATGGTTTGAAATTAAAAGGTTTTGAGTAACCAAGGATACCCAAATGATTTGAAAACTAATCCAAAGGATTAAAATGAGGATTTTAAGATATTTGGGATTCGAAAAGTTTAAAACCAAGTTAAGTTTTCCAATTAACAAATTAAATTGGAATTGAACGGGAATTAATTAGTTATAATTGAGATACATCTTTGTGAATGAAGACCTTTACTATTTAAGGAATTTAAAAGGCTTTGCCATTATTCCGCTCATAGTATTAGTCAGATACGGGAATTTGTATCGATTATAAGCTGATATGATTTCCGTGAAGATTTCATTGAGAATGAAAGTATGATTTTGTAAGATGATTCCTCAAGTTAAGTTGAAGGGTAAACTTTATTAAATTTGAATATAAAAATTTAATGAAAGAGTTTCCCCTAGTAAACGATAATGAGAAAAAAGTTTATGGATCGCTTAAAAGAAGATAATCGTGTTTTTTTGCGTAAAGATAAGAATTAATCTTAAATAAGATTTTGGGATGATAAAAGAAGTTGAAACTATATTCTTTTATCTTTGAGTTGGGTAATCTTCTAGATGTTTAATCTGATATTGGTTTCGGACTTTGTGGTCATACACTTGACAGATTATTCTCCTGGCATTGTGCAGTCGAGAAATAATTTTGGTTAACGAATGGTTTTCGCTATATATAAGATTAAGAAATTGTAAGTATGATTTTTGAGTCAGAGATATGATCGAGGAAAGATAAAGTAATCTACCCTAATCAATGATCAATGAATGGATTAGGTTTGGGTAAATATGTTTTCCCGTAAAGATAAATGAAATATTTAATCTGATTTGAATTGTAAGAATGGAATTACTAAGAGTAATTAAACTTACCAAGATAGAAGGCAATTAGATATGGAGTATTGTCAGTTTTCCTCCACGGGATGAATAGGATTGGAATGGGATAACGATTTGAAAAATTACCTTTTCATGAGGTTCGATAATCCCGATGAAGTGTAGAAGCCTTGGTTTGTGTAAAATTTGTGAAATGAGATTTTATAATCAATTGAAATGATTTCCAAAGAAAGATTTAAATAAGAGTTTAAAATTTGTAAATCTTTTATAATGATTTGAGTAAACGAATATTCCAAAATGGAATGAGACACATGATATTTTTGTAAATCTTTATTGATTTTAAAGATGTGCTAGTTATTCGAAAAGATCAGGTTTCCACCCATTGTGAATAACTATATGACGTGATAAGAGCAACTGAAAATGGCGATGACTGTGATTGAAGGCCGAAGACCTTCACATCGAAAGGATTGCTCGTTGATGCCTCAGATGGCCACCAAATTATGAGGTTATATTGTGACGACAATCTGACCATACTTGAAGCAATTCATATTGCAAGGACTTTCGCACCGAGGTGGGATCATGGAATAAAGTGCCTTCGGTTTCGTTTACAACCCACAATGAACTTATAAATGGATGTTCGTCTAACTTTGTATTTTAAAGCATAATGAATTGAATTTTGTTGATGATATATCAGATAGGTGGAAGAGGAACTATCCTCTTAGCTTAACACCCTCCTTTGGGACTTATGTATGCAGTGGGTTATATATTAATAGACACCGAATATATTTTGCGAATTGACAATACGACATGCTAAATGCTGAGCTATTGATGATCAAAGCTTTTGTTGAAAATCAGAGCTTTGTGTGGAAGCGTAACTTTAGGGACTCACAACCAGTAATGGGCCAAAACATGATGAAGTACAACAAAGATAAGGACCAACATTTCCCTCTAGTTGAGAAAGATATGATATGGTATTGAGCCCAGAAAATTTACTTAGTGGATGATGGAATGAGGCGCCTTGGATAATGGTCGGTAGTGACCAGGGACGTTATGTTTAGGAGAAACCCGAACAACGCCAGGTGTAGGTGGGTCTGCTTTGCCACTATAGAAAGGAGCATTTATTGATGCTAGGACATCCCTCTAGAGGTGTACCTGAATCGTGGTTAAGGAAGATCCTTTTTCTTGGTCATTAATGGAACTCGACTTCCAATACGAAGCCTTACGGCTTTAGTTGTACTCTATGTATGCAGACGTACTAGCATTGGAACATTTATTTTGAAAAGGTTTTCAAAGATAGACATTAATGATAATATCAAATGATTCTGGTGTATCAAGCATATTTGTTTATCATAAAGTAAAACTTGCTCCTAATGGTGTGTGTTTGCATTGTGTGATGGGATGCGGGTCATACGGTAATTTCATTTTCTAAAAAGCATGCACGAAGTTTTGAAATCCCTTTAATGATTTTTTGAGATATGAATGGTTTGTTATCTAGTTCTCAAGATGGTTAATCCAAGCTTGACTTGAATGTTTGACACTCAGGTAAGATATGGGTGTATTTCAGGTTTAGAAAGGATTCAAGGAGTTCCTAGACGATTCCAAATAAGCTAGTGATCTTCGTCAGAAGGCAGGGTGTATCCTACTATCTATACTTGGATGTCGTGTTTGTATTATGTGAGGAAAGTGTTTATAACTATGCATGGTATGTTGACTCTGATATTTTAAAAAGTTTTCCGCTGTGAAGTTAAATTGAGTATTATATTTGTTCTATCCCACTATGAGATTTGTTTCATTGTGTTTGCTCTGATAAAACTCCGATGGATTGAGTCTGCGAGATTTTGTTTTTGTGGTACCTGAACAAGGAAGGATGTGTTAAGTATCGACAATCAAAAATTCGCTATATCGCAGGACTTTTTGTGGATGCTTACTTTTTGGATTGGACTTGTGTGGTTCATAATCGGTTCAAAGGGCGACGGTCTATGGGTCATTACGTTTGTCTTATGACAAACCAATCTGCATCCCATTGTCGAAAAGAAAAAGTTAAAATTATCTTCTCGGATTTTATACTCAAAACATACTTTCAAATTTCTTTGAACAACAACAAAACCAAATCAAAATCAATTATGATGAGGAGAGGGCTTCTCCTACCAAAGCATGGTATAACTCTAGGAAAACAACGTGGAGAATCCAGTGGTATTCTCGTTCCCCCAAAAACAATAACTAGAGTAGTTAAATCTACCTTGCGAATCTTTTGATCCGAAAAACTACCAAAAGCCCATTTTAGTCATAACTAATTTTTTGCAAATTTACACCAACCGCTTTTTTTTCAAATTCCTTTGAAATCACTTTTTCAAATTTACCGGGATTTAAGTCCTAATCAAGCAACAAAATTTTTATAAACCGTAGTCTGCAAAATCACACAATCAACCAACCAAAGATAATCAAATTCCAAAATGGAACAAACTAACACAATAATCAAACGGATTCAATAAAGGAAATCTAACACTTGACATTACTTAAAATATCAAATAAATATCACCTAGATTTTTAGATGAGTCACAAACTATTAATTCAACTATTTCCAACTTCATATGATATACATAAACCATTCATATACTAAATTTGATCTTATCACTTGCTCGAACACATAGACTTCACTTCAGAACCAGTACTGCTCACCTGACCTTCCTAGTGCAGACTTCGATTATATTTCTCGAATAGAGCATATATCTTCCTTACATAGCCTTTAACTATTGTGGAAATCTTCTGTATTATATCATGAATCCAAGTCAAGTGTTCGTTATCCGAATCAAGTGAGAAATCCTTTTTCTGATTGGTGTAAATTACCATGAATTTACATTTCCAAACTCTAGACCACACAACATGCGTACTAAACAATCTACGTATATCCTACTTACTCAATCTGATTGGTTTACTACTTATACAAATCTTACTAAATCACTTTCACTATTATATTAAATTTATCGTTTTAATTTACGAACTATCAAGCCGTGATTTTTCTGAAAAATTGATTTTGACATAACTCAAAATCTACAAGATGAAATCTTGATTTTCCACTTTCATTAAGAAAATATAATCCAACTGATAAGAAAGATTCTTGCTTCAAAAAAATTCAACTTATATTGGATCATATACATTCATTTGAACTTCAAATAGGAAATTTACGAATATCGCTATGCGGCAAGCTCGATTTTATTTAATTTATATATTCAAACTTCATTATATTAATAAATTATAACCATCTCTTCTTAAGTTTACATAACCAGAAAATACCGACTATTTATAATCGTTGAATATTCCATTTCTTTTACAATTAATCTATAAAACATCATATCAAATGAGGAACAAAATCAAACAACGTTGATTGGAATTTCTCTATATAATACACTTTTAATTATAAGGAGCATATACATAGCACAACATTTATCATTACTTAATAATTTATTTACTTCATTCTAAAATTCAAATAGATACCTAAACAAAATATGGGTTTTCCAACTGAATCAACCCTTCGACACATTTTCCTTAGGGTGTCTAAAGAAAAGATGACAGATTAGCTCATATAACATCAATCGATTTATAAATCTTAAATGTTTATATCAAGATATGGTTTTTATAAACTGAGCATATTAAAACCATTACACCCTATGAACTCATTTGAACCTAAGTTAATAAAGTTTCTTTACTAATTTAAAATTTCTAATTATAAACTTTTTATAAAAAATGGATATTAATTCAAATCAATTTCTCATACGATAACTTAAAATTTTGGAATATCTAAACATCGAAATATTTTAAGTAGAACTAACTTTTTTCTAATAAATCCTTTTGAAATCATTTTAATCAATACTAGGATTATTTTAATCAATACTATTTACAAAATATATTTCATTGTTACATTAATTTAGTTGCCAAAATACATATAATCCACTTACATTATAATAAAATTTCTCAAAATTTTCTTTTCTAAATGTTCAATTTTCCACTTAGATTGTATTAACCAATCTTCTATTAAATGTTGATTTTAACTTAATATTTATATTGAACATCTTATAATCAAACCGTGAAACATAATTCACAAGGGGTTCGATTCCAATAGACAAAAACTATTAATAAATATTGATATATAATTAGAACATAAATTAACATTTAATGCTCCTAAGCTACTTGAGCATGACAAATCAAATAATAATGATAATAATTTAAATTTATCATCAACCAACAATAATATTTATATAGCCATATACTTCTAGAAAAATTATTTCATTATATACAAAATATATCCTAGGTAAAATATTTCATTTATAAATTTTCAAAAATCAATATCGTGTCTATTTTCCTTGTTTGAGTGTTTAGAAATCCCTATTGACCCCATGGCATCCCACATCTTGACCGGAATTCATAAATAATTCAACAGACTAATTAACACGATATGTTTTTATAACACTAACAAATACGCTCTCAAATACATATATACACTCTAGAATCATTTTAGGGTCTCTCTTACCTAATTTTAATGAACTACCCCACTAGAGCTAAGGTTCTCGCCTAACCTTAAGTTCTGAGACCAAAGGCAACGACCCACTTCTTGACCATCAAAAGTCAACACCAAATATGACCATTATACTTCAGAGTCGAAGATCTAATTTTCAAAAACATAGATTGTTAGGGTAAAAAGAAAAAGAACAGAGAAGGAATTTAGAACATATAATAATAAAAACAACAGATGAACTGTCACTCCAAGATACAACATATATTAGAGTTAAAAACAAATACTATAAGATGGATAATTATAACAATCTGACCTTACAAATGTTGATAAGTAAAATAAAATACAGCGAAAATAAAATAATGCGGCAGGCAAACTTCCAACTCTACTCCATGTGCTCCAAATACCAACAGAACAAAAACTGGAAACAAGCTTGGTCTAATCCGAATATTATAATGAAATACACAGATCAGTCTGGAATACCAACATGAGAAAACTCAAATAAAAGGAAACATACAATAATTCTATGAGACGACGCCATAGATCATTGAATGGGTTTTTTTTACCTTACAAGGACAATACATATAAATAAGCATCAACGTAAAACAGTATCACAAAAATAAAAAGGAATGGGTTTCATATGTAAAACTTTCCAACATAAAAGTAATAATAGAACAACACCCCCATTGAAAAGACCGCACGACACTTCTCGATGGAAACAAAGAAACTGATCGAAAAATTTGGATCGAATAAGGAAAACAATAATTTTCCTGCAATAATTGGACCGCACCGCTTACTGCAGACTAGGCCGCTTATAACTACATCTAATCTCACCATAGATTAAGCTAAATAACATATCTAAAGAGTTATATCTTCCCGATGCAAATTTATAATAGTAAAACCTTTTAATTAAAGAATCAAATGAAAAAAATTCCAAACAAATAATGACTAGGAAAGTGTGCTCCCCTGATTGAAAGTATATCTCTGCAGTATACAAAGAAATCCGATAGTTCTTAGAAATATCCAAGCCGAACATCGTACAAAATCCAAGTTCTACATCTGCGTGCAAACACAATCGAATCAATCTAGAGTAGATGTGATAATACCCTAATGGGAGCTACCCCAAGTGGCTTGACTTCCAGTTGCTATTTTTGGTTCAATCATTACAAACATAGGATAATAGTGCTTAAGTAGTAACAAATCGTTTTATTTTGACTGCACAACTCAAGAAAGATGAATCAGTAGTTGTTGAATCAACTATCAGGCATACTCAAAATGATCGTATATGGAAACTAAATTGCATTCTCTTACTACTATTCATTGATCCCAAACTTATACTATCTCTTCGTTAAAAATAAAGTCGGACAAGTTGAGGTAGTGTTACCCCCAAGTATCCTCCGACCAATGTTTTCGAACTTTGAGATATGGGAAAGTTTTTACAGTTCGACATCTAACGATAAGAGTATTACTAAATATTTTACATATAAGCTATATAGTTTATGGAAATTCCTCTCCATATTCGTATTGAAAACCTTTGAACTTCAAACTTGAAATTATGCTTGGTTTTCAAATTTTCGATATTTGAAAGAAAACATTTTAACAATATTTTTTAAAATACTAGTTTTAAAGAGCTAGTTATAATTCTAAGAATATTCAAAAGAAAGTCGAAACCAATGTTAATGCAACACATTTATATCGGTAAATCCTAACACATTTTGTGCTTGGATTAAATTTCAAACCATTTCTATTTAAAATGGACATTCTCATTTAAAACTATTGTTTATGAGATCTAAATGATAATATTTATTCCAAAAGGGGTAGTAAATTAAATCTAAATACCTTAACATACTTTAAAAAAATATTAATAATCTTGAAAGACAATTTATAAAACATCTTTCAAAACTTTAAAAACAATCTTTATTATTCTCAAAAGGGAAATAAACCTAATACAAAGATTTTCTTATAACTTTATAACAACAATAATTATCGCAGAATATAATTAATTGCATTTATGGTCTTTTATAATCAATAAATTATTTATCTTCCAACCGTAATGATTAATAAATCAAGATTGAAACCTTTTATGTATTGGTTGGTTATTCTTTTATTTAATAAATCATATAATTTTTATTTATGTCAATTAATCAATTCAACTTTATTAAAAAGAATTTGAAGGAAACAAATTAATCCAACCAAATCTCAATAGTTAAAATAAGTTATTGGAACAAAAGCATCATTCTTTAGAATGATTATATGTTTCAATTAATCATTACCAAAAACAATTAATTAAATTAAAGTTTCAATAACTACAATAATTAATTAAATTCTATTATCATTCATTAGAATGAATAACCAGCTTTTAGGTCATTACTCATATGCAAGACTCGGACTCAATTGTCATTTGTTAAAATAGATAATTGAATATCATTATTATTAACTCGAATAATAACTAAATCTATAAATATCATTAGTTAAAATGATAATTTTATTCAAATATCGATTCTTTGAAAACACAAGCTTATACTAAATAAAATGTTTAATTTACTTCAATCATCAATAATATAATTAATTTGGGAACACACATAAATAAATTTGGGTGATAGAAGAACATAACAAACAAATGCAAATAAATATAGATATAGATGAATGGATGAATAAGAATAAATATGAATAATCAAAGGAATTCATTCATCATATAACAACCACACATAGATGTGTATATTTCAGAGTGTTCCGTCGCGACCTAATTTGCTACATACACCCTACTTTTCCCTTTTACATTGTCCCCTATAACAAAATGCTTGTTTATATGCATAGAACATATGATATAATCTAATTCATTTAAGATGAATCTTCTGTTTAAAAGTAGGTAATGTCAAAGGTCATCCGTTCATTAATGGGAATATATCTCGATAATCACTAATAAAGCAATAAATCATCCAATCAATCAACAATCAATTAAACATATCACACAAATAAATATCAATTCAACGATGAATGTTTATTTTATACGATATGATATAACAGTAATCCATAAAGTGTGAGACTTAACCCACACTGATTTTATGTTGTTGTCGCCAAAGCAATATGGTTTAAACTAAAATCAAAATGGGCATTTGATTTTAGCATAAATTCTAACAAGCTCAAACAACATTCAATCTAACTCTAGAATATTCATCTCGATGCGACGATCGTAACGTGACAAAACGCATTTGATTTAGACTGTTAATGAGTGAGATATCAAGTTTTACACAATACGTGAATTAATTAATAATCAACTCCCATCGAATTATAGTAATTAGGATTTTAATCACCTATTTATAAAACTAAAACCCATTCTAATCATGTTTTAGAAAAATCGCGATATCCCCTTCTCTAGGTTCAACGTTCATTCCCCACCTCCTTCAATCATTCATCCACCGCAACCGAAGGCTATCGGGCCTCCAACAACTAGAGCCATCACCTCCAGCACCCAACTAGACACCCATGCCCTTGGTCACAGCCCACGACATCGCCTCTAATTTTCCCAAAGCCTAGAAGAACATGGACCCTACTTCACTTGAATTAAGCCACCATCGATCATCGATAACCACTAAACTCCATCAGAAGGTCGATCCCTCCATGCTCTACAACTTTCCAGTTGTCACCTCCAGCTATCTCCCCATGACAACGATGAACAACCCTAAAATACAAAACTACTCCATAACCGTTCATCCCTAAATCCACGACTCTGTACTCCAGTGAAATTTGAACCTCCATCATCGATGGCCACCCCTAATCAAGGCGCACCATTTCCTAGTTGACAATATCGACAAGGAATGCCTAGATTAGGCGGAGTAATCATGGTCATGGATAGGGTTAGGAAAATAAAAATAAAAAACATTGGTTTTGACTTATAATTAAGGTTTTTGACTTTGAAATGAAATAAGGTTTGCATTTAGAAGCAAATGTAAATTACTATTCATGCACTATTCACAATAGAAACTTCTTGAACCCGAACTGAAGCATGTCGACTGTCATTCATAACATATAAACCACATTCCAAAAACAATGGAACTTGTTTTGGAAGCTAATTCAATTGTATTTAATATTAATTCTTAAAATCAAATTATATTTTATTTTAAATTTCAAATCCATTATCGATACGCGTTTATATTACGCACGACTATATAATAACTCCAATGTATATGAAAATTGAAATCTTACAACAATTTGCTATCCAGGATCCGATGAAATCGGTTTCATCAAATTTCGAGATCGCTTGAACATGACTATTTTTCATATTAAAATATTATTTTAAAATATGATCTAATTATCAATTCAAATCTGAACTATTTTCAACAAATTTACTAAATGGATTTATAATCAGTATTAACTAAACAATGCCAAATGAAATTATCGAATTTGGTTTAGTTAATACTTAATCACAATTTTAGTTATTTACACTAAATTGGAATTCAACTTATTAAATGCCAAAAATCCAATCACTTAAATGTTTAAAACTAATCAAATATTTACAGTCTATTAACTAAATTTCTTGGTTGTTACAGTTCTTCTTCTTCTGTGGGTGATAGGTGGTGCTAGAGAGGTTATATGAAGGTTATCTTCTTCCTCGGATGCCAAAAGAACGAGGAGTCGGCCCCCTTCATGGTGCAAACAATGTGTATTTATAAGAGGAGGGGAGGCAAGTGGAAAAAATCAGAGTTGATGGAGAAGTGGGGCCTACCCCCACATTTCGTTCCGTGGGATCGGTACCGATCTCGGGTTGGTACGACTCCCGAGGAGTTGGTCTTTTCTTGGAAACTATCTAGCTTGTTGCTTTATCTTCGTTTCCTCTTGTTTCCCCTTCACTTTATCCGCTTTAGTATCCTAGGAAGCAATCTACGATTTCACATCCAAGAATTGGATGGGGAGCAGGGTTGTTGGCTTTGTATCCCATGGGCCCTTCGTGATTTCATATTTTGGGAGTTTCGCATCTCTGGGCTACGAAACGAGTAGGATGCAAAATGGAGGAGGAAAGGGATACAAATTCATGAAGTGTAGGTTGGATATAAAAAGGTGGAGAGGTACAGGATACGAAGTGGAGCGGATATGAAAAATGGAACAGATACGAAATAAAGGCGTTGCGTTGTGGGATACGAAATACAGGGAGTAGTGCTGATCCAGGGAGGTAACTTTGGATATATGAAATTGGTGTTAGTAGGGTTCTGAGGAGTTGTGAGGTTGGGATACAAGTTGATGATGAGGCTCAATGTTGATCCCGAAGTGTTGGTTCATTGTTGAGAAGCTTGGCCGAGCCCCGACGATAATTCTTGTATGACTCCACACTAGGATTCATAGATTTTATAAGGCTTTAAACTGTATCGAATTTGATAATGCTCATAGCTGTATAAACTTTCATTTTTGTAATCCACACCTCCCCAAACACATAAGATCCAACGGTACATCAACAAAGTTCCAGAATAGTTCACTTGACACAACTTTGGGACGTATGAAATCCATATCATATTCCCCCCGCCCCCACGTTATTTTTCTTTCTAGCACCATCTTGCTTTGACACTTAACAAAACTTTCAGCTTCCCTCTTTTCAATTTCCATGGCGACTGAAAATTTAAATTAAAGTTTTGGAACTCGGCGCACCATCTTGATTTACCAATAAACCATCCATCGCTCAAAGCCCAGTCCACCGATGCCCATCATCAACTCGCGCTGCCTTCAGTTCACCGGCGAACCGATTAGTCACCTTCTTATTTCTTGTCACCGCTGAAGGTGAGTATTAGCTCACAGTTTAACTTGAATTGGGTTTAAGTTGGGTTTAATTTGAATTTAAATTGGGTTTAATTTTGAGTTTTTAGACCTGCTTTACCTGCTTTATTCATGTGCATGTTGCTGCACCTTGTGCTTGAACCCTTGACCTGCTTTAATTTTGGGTTTAGTTTGAATTGGGTTTAATCTTTGAGGCTTGTCTACTTCTGTTTACATTTCTGGCCATGGTTCTGGAGTATGCCACTTGTGTTGAAATCTTGACCTTTCTTGGCTTTGTGTGATGCCACTGCGCTTTTATATGTGCAATGTATTGCCACTCCTTGTTGCCTTTGCTTGTTCCATTTCCTTGTGCATGCAATTTTGCTTGCTGCAACACTAGTAATTTATTGTTTATGTTGGTCCTCTATCTTGTGCATGCAACTTTGCTTGCTACAGCACTAGTACTGTATACGCACCTCTGTCTTGTATTTGCATTCTTATGATAGAAACTAACACTATACTTCTTGTTATGTTTCTTGATTGTTCACTTGCTTGCCACTGAGCCATTCTTTGTGACTTGTTTCACTTGAGTTATATCACTCAATTATGTGCATGTTGCACCTATGTGGATCTGCCATATCCTTAGTACTTGCATCATGCAAGGGACTGATATCATTGTGCATGTTGCACATTTGCCTTGTCATCCAGTTTATAGTTGTTATCATGTGAATGTTTTCTTCCTTGTGCTTTGACACCTTTTGTTTGACCTTGAATACTGGTACATTATTTCACTTGAGCTTGATGTATTGTTTATTATATGAACCGTGAAATTTGTACTTGAACATTTTTGTGCTCGCTGCACATAAACTTGGGCTTCAATGCTTGCTCCATAGGCCTTATAAAAACTGACTTGGTTATTGTCACTTGTAACTGCTTGACCTAGTATTTGTTGCGGTTTAATTCAATATTCAGTATTTCCATTCAATATGTATATCTGAAAGGAGGAAGGCAAGTCGATGGCTCGATCATGGTTAGTAGGCTAGTCGAGGGCCGTGATAACAGTGATCCACTTTCATGCTTGTAGGCTTGAATTGTGATTGAATGTGGATTGGTGTGTATATGTGTGTCTGTGTATGTGTGTGTTGTATATGTATGCAGTCTGTGTGTGTGTTGTACATGTCTCTACGTGTGTGTGTGTGTTGTATATGTCTGTGTGTTGTATATGTGTGTTTGTGTCTGTAATTGTGTTGTATATGTATGCAGTGTATGTGTATGTGTCTGTATTTGTGTCTATGTTATGTATGTCTATGTGTTGTATATGTTTGTGTGTGTGTTGTATATGTATGTAGCTGTGTGTGTCTATGTCTCTGTGTGTGTTGTATATGCCTATGTGTTTGTGTTGTATATGTATGCAATGTATGTGTGTGTCTCTGTGTGTGTTGTATATGTCCCTTGAGTGCGCGCGCGCGCACACACACATACATATATATATATATACTTATATATATATATATATATATATATTTCATGCCAGAACAATTAAAATCGCTGTTACTATGAAATCGGGTATGTACTCTGTTTATATTAACATATGACTCATTTTTCTAATGCAAGTTAGGTTGCTAGTATAAATGAAGATGATGCATGTCTATTCTGGTAAGAATTTACTGGGTGATTCACCCAGGAAGCCTCACCAAGCTGAAGGCATTAACTTTCTAGTTAAGAAAAACTAGTTGATTCACCAGGTGGATGCACTTTAACTCATGCACCTGGTCAGTTATTCATGCTAACTTATGCTTTTAACTAAGCGTCAGGACTAGCAAAGCGGATAATATCAAGTGTCAAATGCTTTTTCCTAAGGTTAACTGAAGCAACATTCAACACTTGATAATTATCCTCATTGCTAGTGATTAACGTGTAAAAGTGTTAATTTTTATTCTCTATCTTATCTTTATTGTAAATAAATAAATTTTACATTGTGTATTTTTTGTATATTTTCACAGGTCGTTCATCAATCCTTATGCACCCCGAAAAGCAAGATGTTACACAAGAAAAAGATCAACTTCGAAGATTTTATCTCATGTGCTTTTGGAGTCTAATAAGAGTCCATGTTTGGAAGAATTAATCACATACAATCTGATTATCAATCAATTAGCCACATGGAAGATATGGAAGATTTGAAGATTTTATCTTATGCACTTTTGGAGTCTAATGAGAGTCCATGTTTGGAAGAATTAATCACATGCAAATCTTTTGTCAATCAATTAGCCACATGGAAGATTTGGAAGATATTCACCATGATATGCTCATATATTCTTAAAGATTATTTCCAAACAAGGTTGGTCAAGAAAGGCATGAGATATGATAATAATTCTTAGGAAAAGAGGCCCATTTATTCATATATCTGATTAGGGTTTGGCCTATCCCAACTATAAATATACGTTTTACTCATTGTAAATGTTCATGCCATTATTCTGTATTCTCGTTTATAAATAATAAAGTTTTTCTTCATTTTAGTTGATTGTCTTTTTCTTTCATAACAATTTGTATGTCTACTCAATTAGTTTTAGTAGAACACATATTGTTATTTTCTTTTATTACTGCATGTTAGCGATTGACTGTTGATTCAATTCAATGGTAGTCCTACTTTTAATTTTCTATTATTGTTCTAGTTGTTATTTCCTTTTTCCAGTAATTGGTTCCTTTCTTTTCAGTTGTTGAATTTGATATTGATTTGATTAGATTCAGATCAATAGTAAATTCAATACATTAATTCAAAAACATCTTCAGATTTTGCCCAACTCGCCTAAGAATAGATAAATAATAAGATTTAAAACACCTCCTTGTGATTCGACCTGCATACTACACGATCTGTGCGCTTGTAGTATTTATTTCATAAATCGCGCTTTTCTAATTCATAGGAAAGCGACGATCAAGTTTTTGGCGCTGTTGCCGGGGAGGTAACCATTAAATTTTATTATTTATTTAATTTCCGATTCGTGTTTGTTTTTATTTTATTTGTTTTACTTTTGTTTTCTTGTATATATAAAAGAAAATTCTCAATTAGTTGGTTTGGTATTAATTGTTGATATTATAATCTTCTATACAAGAGAAGAAAAAATATCTTACTACTTTTTCTTTGATTTCTTTCCTTTTTTTAATTTCTCAATCCCCTTCTTTTCTTTTACAAATCCTTCCTTCTTTTCAACAATTTCCTTGCTACTCCCTACTCATTGCCTTCCTTTTACACACCAAAAAGAAAAAAAAATCTCTTTTGAAAACTTCTCTTTTCTGCCTTGTAATTAATTCTCGGCATAGAAATTTGATTTCTTCCCACTTTTTCAAATCACCATCCCATTACATAATCACCCCTCACAAATCCCAGTCCTCCATTGCAAAAACCATCTGCCACCGACCATACTCCATTACACCAATTCACCGATCACAAAACAAACCCTTCTCACCATAATCTACCATACCATTCTCTTCATAGATTCGATCTTCGTCAACATAGCCACATACCATCAACAAACCCTCTCCATCCATAACCCAAAACGCTACATACCGTCAACAAACCTCAAACAATCTCTACGCCAACCATTGTTGTTTCAAACGCTAACCACCATCCTATTTTTCTATCTTAACCTTCATTAATAAAAGTTCTTCTTCTTCTTTTATTTTCTGGCATTTTCTTTTTCTTAGCAATTGGTGTTGTCTTCACAATTAGTTTTGCTAGAACACCAATTGTATTTTACATTTTTTTTAGTAGCGATTAGTCGTTTGATTAGTTTCAACGACAATCCTAATTTTACTTTTTGTTGTTCTTCTTTTTCTGCATTTTTAATTTCTGTTCTTTTTAGTGCTTCCCTAGGTCATATTGGATTGAATACAAATTTGATTAGATTCAGATCTGATTCAATTCAATAATAGTTTAATTGAAGTTTCAATTTCGTTTGTTTTCAAAACCAACCTCGAAGATTTGTCTAACTCGCCCAAGAAATTATATAAATAATTTAATTTATTATACCTCCCTGTGATTTGACCTGCATACTACCCGAACTGTGTGCTTGCAGTATTTTATTTCAAAATCTGCGCTTTTCTAGTCCATAGGAAAGCGTCTCAAAATGGGTTGAAGCCATCCCGACCAAAACCAACGACAATAAGGTTGTTATCAAATTCCTCAAAGAAAACATCTTTTCGCGCTTTGGCACACTTCGAGCTTTCAATAGCGATAATGGCACTCACTTCTGTAATCGTGCTTTTGAGTCCTTTCTCAAGAAATACTCAATCACACACAAGCTGTAGACCCCTTATCATCCACAACTAGTGGACAAGTAGAAGTTTCCAATAGACAAATCAAACAAATTCTTAAGAAAACCGTGAATTCCAATAGAAAAGATTGGTCCTTAAAACTGATTGATGCACTTTGGGCATTTCGCACTGCTTACAAAACCAATCTAGGAATGTCACCATATCGGTTAGTCTTTGGGAAGGCCTGTCACTTACCTCTTGAATTAGAGCATCTTGCTCTTTGGGCAATTAAACTTTTGAATTTTGACTTAGAGAAGGCTGGCTCACATAGGAAGTTACAGATCTCAGAACAAGAGGAATCAAAAAATGAAGCATATGAAAATGTGAAAATCTTTAAAGAAAGAACCAAAGCCCAACACGACAAGAACATACTTCGTAAGGAATTCAATGTAGGACAAAAAAATTCTTTTATACGACTTTAGACTTCACTTG
Source organism: Allium sativum (assembly GCA_030737875.1). NCBI lineage: Eukaryota > Viridiplantae > Streptophyta > Magnoliopsida > Asparagales > Amaryllidaceae > Allium > Allium sativum. The sequence goes on from CM060911.1 coordinate 187,415,113, forward strand.
TTTCCAGGAAAACTCAGATCTCGATGGACTGGACCTTATGTTGTGAAAACAGTATATCCTCATGGAGCAGTTGAAATTGATAATCCTAAGGATGGAAAAGTCTTCAAAGTAAACGGTCAACGACTGAAACCATTTTTGGAATTCGTGCAATACGAAGACGATGACCTTATCGATCTTCATGAGCCTAATCATCCACCATGAAATCAGGTGGTACACGTTCTTTTACTTTTATTTTTCATTTTTTCCCCTTCCATCTTGGTCTGCATACCTTAGACAGTTGGGACACTTTCTCAAACTAGCGTGGGGGAGTCAAGTCTGCATCACATCATCAAAAAAAAACACAAACACACACACGACTAATTTTAGAGTGATACCATGAAATAAGTTTACAATTTTTAGTCAGTTGATAGTATTTTTTTTCTCAACTTAGATCGAATAAGAAATGTAATGAAAAGTTTAATTTTGAGGGATAATAGTGTAACCGGTACATAGGGAGATTCTTAGGTGATGGCCATGAAATCTATTCTACATTGTAGTCTTTGTTTAAATAAGTGGAGGACTTAAAATACTTATATTGGCTTTTCGAATCTTTAAAACTAAGTTGTGTTAAGTTGAATTCGCGTAACTCTCTTTTGTGCTTATATTTTCAATAATAATAATAGTAATCCAAGGGTATCCAACATTGCTTGTGTATCAAGCGTTAGTGTGCAAACCCGCCAAGATCTATCCAACATGTTGTTGACAAAGTTAGCGTTGGAATATCTTGGTCTCATTTTATGAGATTGGACACCTAAGGATTACCGACATGTTGCTGACAAAATCAGAGTCGATCTGCACAATCCGCCAAGCTCTGTCCTAACTCTTCGTCAGTCCGCAAGGCAGTGTATGGGTGGTATGCCTTGGTCTTTTAAGTTAGGTGTATGTAACGAATCATAAATTTTAAAATTTTATAGAATAGAAAATAAGCGATGATGCCAAAACACTTCTTGACCTTATTGATTTGACTAGCCATACATGAGAAAATAATAATACCACTTTGCAAACTGTGCCAAGCAAACTAAGAATCTATTTCATAGCTGCACTATGTTATCAACCGAACCAATTGGCCAAGCTGGAATTTAACATTTGAAAACTTGAATTATATTGAAAATTTGTGATAAGTTGAGGTATATAAAGTACAACCAACTGACTAGAAATTTTTAACTTAATTTGTTGTACCACTTTTCTGAAACAAGTCGTGTTGCCATTTTTGTTTTTGTTTTTTTGTATATATCCATTGCATTCATGTAGTTGCATTAGATCCACACATACTGCATTTGGATTTTGTGGGTACACTAAAAACCCTCACGAGACACCACTCGTCCTACTAGGGACACCTAGAGGTTTAACGGCTTGTTGCATACGCTCAATGCAATCGTGTTTCCTACGAATGTGTGACCTATCTAGTTTAGCTTTTTATTTTTTTATTTATATTTCTTTATTTTCACTCGAGGACGAGTAAAAGATAAGTGTTGGGGTATTTGATTAACATGTAAAAGTGTTAATTTTTATGCTCTATCTTATCTTTATTGTAAATAAATAAATTTTACATTGGGTACTTTTCGTATATTTTCACAGGTCGTTCATCAATCCTCATGCACCCCGAAATGCAAGATATTACACAAGAAAAAGATCAACTTCGAAGATTTTATCTTAGGTGCTTTTGGAGTCTAATAAGAGTCCATGTTTGGAAGAATTAATCACATACAATCTGATTACCAATCAATTAGCCACATGGAAGATATGGAAGATTTGAAGATTTTATCTTATGCACTTTTGGAGTCTAATGAGAGTCCATGTTTGGAAGAATTAATCACATGCAAATCTTTTGTCAATCAATTAGCCACATGGAAGATTTGGAAGATATTCACCATGATATGCTCATATATTCTTAAAGATTATTTCCAAACAAGCTTGGTCAAGAAAGGCATGAGATATGATTATAATTCTTAGGAAAAGAGGTCCATTTATTCATATATCTGATTAGGATTTGGCCTATCCCAACTATAAATATACGTTGTACTCATTGTAAATGTTCATGCCATTATTCTGTATTCTGGTTTATAAATAATAAAGTTTTTCTTCATTTTAGTTGATTGTCTTTTTGTTTCATAACAATTTGTGTGTCTACTCAATTACTTTTGGTAGAACACATATTGTTATTTTCATTTATTACTGCATGTTAGCAACTGACTGTTGATTAGATTCAACGGCAGTCCTACTTTTAATTTTCTGTTATTGTTCTAGTTGCTATTTATTTTTTCTAGTAATTGGTTCCTTTCTTTTCAGTTGTTGAATTTGATATTGATCTAATTAGATTCATATCAATAGTAAATTCAATACATTAATTCAAAAACATCTTCAGATTTTGCTTAACTCGCCTAAGAATAGATAAATAATAAGATTTAAAACACCTCCCTGTGATTCGACCTGCATACTGCACGATCTGTGCGCTTGCAGTATTTATTTCATAAATCATGCTTTTCTAATTTATAGGAAAGCGCCGATCAGCTAGTCCTGGCGCTTAGTTAAATGCATAAGTTAGCATGAATAGCTGACCCAGGTACGTGAGCTAAAACACATGCACCTGGTTGATCACCCATTAAATTCTTAACCACAAATTTAAAACCTTTAGCTTGGTGATTGGATTAGTTCATCTTAAAAGCGAATCAAAGTGTTGATCGCTGAAGTTGAAAAGCGAAGAGAGGTCCCCGAAGTTGCTAAAATACTGAGTTTACCTTCTTTATTGTAATGTAATTATGAAACATTATATATTATACAATATGTATCTTCTTTATTGTAATGTAATTAAATAGCATGTATCTTCTTTGTTGTAATGTAGTGAAACAACATGTATCTTCTTTATTGTAATGTAATGAAACAATACGTACCATTATATATGTTGTTGGATTGGTATGGAATATTTCGTACAATTGTTTTGTTTTCTATTATAATTTTTCAGATAGATTTTGCAAGATATTTACTAGCCTTTTGTTTATATTCATACCTATTAGATAATTTAGATGCGGTTTATATTCGTATATAGTAATAAGTTAGGTATGGCTTAAAGCCGTATGTTATTTGCATTGAGATACGGTTTATAGCTGACTTTAGATACGGCTTAGAGCTGTATCAAATTTTTATTTTGATACGGCTTACGATCGTATCAAATATTCAAACACGCCATTACTAATACGGCTTATAGACGTGCCTAGTTGCAGTAAATACGGCCTAAAACACAACCTAATTTGCATATATGGTGCAGTTCCATCTTGAGTCCTGAATGTTTCGGGAACTCCACTGGGCCGTTGATCCATGAGGTGGGCCGAGTCGTGTGGGCTTGAACTTCTCTTTGGAACTGGGCAGAAAGGACAGTTAACAATTGTAGTATCATTCATCAATACTATTGTTAAGTAAAAAACGACTAGTGATACTTTATTGCCTCTGTTGTTCAAACTTTTCGTAAGTATAATTAAATTAGTCAACTCAACATGTTTTGCTCTAGATCCAGGTCAGATAACATTCAATCCAATTGAGACTGGTACATATTCGACCAGATTCTATCCTAGTAGACCAAGCCATAAATATGCCAATCCTAATCCTTGTGCCTCGTTTGGCTTGGTTCAGCTTGACGCCACCACTTCATATGACTTGACCCAGCTCAAAGCGATATGCTTATTGGTCAGCCACTTAACTTATGTATAACCAGTCTAGAACAGCTAGCCTCGTTGCTATATCTCATCTCGTTCCTTTATGATCCAACCTTAGCATGTCCAGCTTCACTCTGCAACCTTCAACAATTAGTGATCACGGTAACATCTCATAATTTTAGTTTAATCATTTAATTAGCTAGTTGATTTGGTTTCAAAAATTGAATTTGTGCAAATGGTGAAACTTGACAATAATACTTGCATCATATATAAGATTGAATTTACCCTAGGGAGAGGGATGAATAAGATCTGTTATAATATTCAAAGAATAATAAACAATAATTTAATATCAATAAAGTAGTTGTGCAAAATAAATAACACACATATTTTACGCAACTTCGGCAAAACACTGTATATTGTTGCCCCAAGGTTTTTACTAGGAATCAAAAATTGCAACACTTATGGACATTGTAAACTCGCGGCCATTGCTTATTTGATTGTTGTAACCCTACTCTTAAAACTCACTAGTACAAAATATGTCTGTTGCTTAGCCTCATTTGCTTCAGTCATCTTTACAACCGAAGGATTTAATATAATTTGCTTCTGTTAAATTAACACCAAAGCAAATAGTGTTATTTGCTTCTGTGGTGCTCGCAACAGAAGGAAATAGTATTATTTGCATCGGTTTGTTAATAACTAAAGCAAATAGTGTTATTTTCTTTCGTTGTGCTCCAACATAAGCAAATCATATTATTTGCTTCAGTTTATTAACAACTGAAGCAAATGCATCGAAGCAAATAGTATTTTTAATCGGATTCCTTTGGTTACTTAGGAAAAGAAGTAAATGCACCAAAGCAATTGCTAATTATTTTAATAGGAAAATGAACACAAGGACAAAATTTAGGGATTTTTTAACCACAAGGACAACCCATTAAAATTTTAACCATAAGGATAATATACTAATTCTTTTTAATCTCATGTGCACTGATTTCTTCTTCTACACCAATCGTCTCTATCGCGCATATCTCGGTCTCCTCATCAATCTTTAGCGCGAATTTTTTTTCCCTTGAATATTTCGATCTCCAGCAATCTTCATCAAACATCCATATCGATCACTAGTTTCATATTGCAAAATGGATCTCACGCGTATTGGTTTAGGATCTCGCATGTAATGATTTGGGAATTCGTAACGAGATTAGGGTATTTTCTATTTGGATCGACTAAATTTTACTGATAATTATTTCGATTTGGTTTGTTTTGTTTCTATCGGTGATGTACATTGGTTTTGTATTACTTTTATTTTTTGTAAAAACATTACAACAATTTTAAGGTATCATTTTTATATTTTCTTAGGTATCAGTTTTACTGTAATTGCTGTTTATGTTTATGTTCATTTTTTTATGTTGTATTTTTTATGATCATGTACTGTTGCATTACCTGTGTATTTCGTTAGAAATTTTTTTCCTTGATCAATCAAAATATTATGTACATGGTTCTTGCGTTTTTTATATTTAATTATAGCAGTTTGTAGGTATTAGTTTATTAGTTTTTTAGGTATCTGTTTTACTGTATTAACGTGTTATGCTTTTCTTATTATAATTTTGGTGTTGTATTATTTTTGTTGTTACACTATTGCATTAACTATGTAACTTAGTTGAAGTTATTTTGTTTTAATCTAACAACCTGTGAAGTAAACAATTCTTATATCATTTTTTCTTGTAAAAGATAATAGTAGTTTACAGGTATCAGTTTTATATATGTAGGTATCAGTGTTTTTTTACTGTGAGTACCATATTGTTTGTTTGCTTTGCTAATTGAATCTTTTGAATGATTTTCCTCTTCCAGTGGTCAAAACAGTCTTCTTATTGTTAATTCAAGCAGTGATGCAGTGATTAGACCACCCGAGGATAAACGTCGAGCTGGGAGACCAACCTCAAAAAGAAAATTAGGATTTACATATTGTCGAGCCAAGCAAAATAGATGCTGTGTGTGCAAAGAATATGGTCGTAACAAGTGGAATTGTCAGGCTTCAACTAATATATGATTTTTATTGCATTTGTTTTAATGAATACATGTATTTTTAAGTTTTTTTTTTCAAATAAACTTGTATATTATAGCAAATTGGTGTTTGATACATTGGAAATGTGCTCAATGTTCTATATTTTTAATAGAAATTCTTTGTACCTTATTGTCTTTTTATTTTATTTTTACATTAATGTGTTGTTGGTATGATATGATATGATTACTTACATGAGATTTGCATGTTGAGTATCAGTTTTAACCTCTTATATGTATCAATTTAATGTGTTCTTTTTTGTTTCAGCTACTGGGTATCAGTTATATGCCTCCGTAGGTATCAACTTCGTGTTATTTTCTTGCTTGCAGTTTCATGTCTCGGTAGGTATCAGTTTCGTTTTTATTTATTTATTTCAGTGGCTGGATATTAGTTATATATCTTGTAGGTATCATTTTTTTTTACACTTTATAGATATCAGTTTTTTAATACCATAGTAAATATCATTTTTCATTATTTTCTTTCTTCATAGCACTTGGGTAATAGTTTTTGGTAAAATTTAGTTGCAAAAAATATAATATTTGGTGTAACTTCAATATAATATTTGGTGTAATATAAGTGATGAGTTAATATCAGTGGGTATTATTAAGAATAAATATCATTTTTGTGATAATTGAATTGAGTTGAATTGTATTATTCTTTTAATCAGTAGGTATCAGTTAGAATTAATGTCGTGTATGAAAAAATTCATTTACCAAAGCAAATAACTCAAAACTGCAACCCTTGACATAGCTCCTATATGCAAAGGCAAAAAACTAATACCTAAAAAAAAATAAAACTGATACCTAAAAACTGCTATAACATTTTAAAGAAAAACTAATGCAAAAAATATTTACATCATAGTTTGATTGATTAAAATGACATAAGTTCGATTGAGTTATAAAATTAATGCAAGAGTACAACTACAAAATTAACACAACAACAAAATCGTATGAATAAAAAACATAACACGGTTAATACTATAAAACTGATACCTCAAATAATATAAAACTGCTACCTAAAAATTGCTTCTATATTCACCATCAATTTTTTTTTTCAACCTTCAGATCCATTAATATTTCCAAATTAAGATTCGTTGAAGATGATGAATCGTTGAAAACTGAAAATTGTTAGAAATTCTGAAGATATAATGAACACAATGAATCAACGAAGCTTTTGAGATGATTAAATTAGGCAAATCGAATAAACTGAGGAGCTTGAAAATTCTGAAGATGATGATGAAAACATTGAAGAGATGGCTGACACTGAATATCGCTGGAGGAATCAGAGAAGAAGACACCAGTTGGAGCACGATGGAAGATTTTATTTATATCTTCCTTCTGAATAAAACATGGTGTAAAGCTGTCCTTTTGATTAAAAAATGGAGCAGTTGTCCTTATGGTTAAATTTCTAATGCTAATTGTGCTTGTAAATTAATTACCCTTATGTTAATTGGAGCTAATGTATATATCGATAATCATAAACAACAACAAGTATACTTCATATTCATAATTTGTTATAATTATCATTTACCAATTAATAATTAATAATTATTTTAAATAATCAATAATTATTTTATATATATAACAATTTATTATAGTTAAGTACTAATAATTAGTAAATTATAGTAAATATTTTTTTTGTTACATTTAATAATCTAATAACTAATATATTTTTTTGATTTACATATGAAACCTAAGACTTTACTCAAATCATTGCTTGTCGGTCTTAGTAAACCCCACAGGTAGTGATATTCCCCAGTTTTTCAACGCCTTCACACTACCAAGGTAGTCACCTTTAGAAATTGGCAGAGGTGGCCCTCGAACCTGAGACCTATGTCTCATCCCAATTCGCCCACCTCTAACCAACTGAGCTAGGAGTGTCGAGGTATCTAATAACTAATATTAAATAATTAATATTTAGTATTTAATAATTAATGTTTAACATATAATATATCATATATAATTACAAAATCACATTTATGAAGTAATATTCATTAATTAATTTTTAATAATCATTAATTAATAATTACCATTAAATAAACAATTATTGATAATTATATGATAATTAAGACAAATAATTAGTAATTAATAACATAATTTAGTACTTATGAAGTGATATTTAGCATTTAATAATTGATTTTAAATAAATATTAATTAATAATAGCTATTAAAAAACCAATAATTAATAAATAATCAACATTTAGGAAAAACATTGATAATTAAGAAAACAAATATGATAATTTGTAATTAATAAGATATAGTAATAGTTTAGAAGTACATTTAGCATTTAATATTTTATAGTTATAAATAATAATTGTGTTAAATGTTTAGTTTTGAAAATAAAATTTTAAAATTAATTAATGTACTATAATTAATAGTTATCAATTATATTTAGCCTTAGATAATAAATTTGAAGGTTAGGGCTTGTGTTTGTGATTACTTTATTTTGATTACTAAGGTTTGCTTCTAGAATTTACTATGCATTTTTAAATCCCAACCCTATTCAACCTGATTCCAATCGCTTACTATTAATAACTTTTTTCTAACAACATACCATGACTACATAATAAATAATAATAATTATTATTATTAAAATTTATAATTTTAATAAATATTGCCTAAATAATAAATAATATTAAGTAGTTAATAATTTAACTGATTTTTAATGTGTAATATTTAATTTATAAGTAATATTTAATAAGTACATGTAATATATAAGAATTACTAACAGATTTTAATAAATTTTAATTATTGACTAATATTGAATAATTAATTGTTATATAATATTCATGACTAAAATTTAATGATTAATAATAAAATTTAACAATTAAGATGTAGCATTTGGTATTTTATATTTTCTAATTATAATTAATAATTATATTTAATGTTTACACTAAATAATCTCTCAAGTTTTCTGAAACTTTTTCAAAAAATAAATACGCTTTTAAAATTAGTCATATATCATGCATATTTGGAAAAAGATAATAAGAACAAGACCAAATGCTAATACTTCTCCTTGTAGAAAAGGCTAATACTTCGTGTGTTGGCGCCAGTTGAAACTTAAAGCAGAACATTTTATTTCCCTCCCTAACCCTTCGCTGTATAGAAAACCTTAATACTTCTTCGCATAACCACCACATTCGATTTATCAAAACTCAGGAGAATAGAATAGAAGTCATCGTCCATAACCTTGTCTCCCTTTTGTACTTCTCAACGAAATCACCTTCTGATGTGACGACTCCAATCTTGGCATCGCTAGACTCTTCGCCGCCTTGCATGCAACGACATTGTGCTGCGTGCAGATCTGCTTATGGTTTTCTTCAGCACCTGCATACGATTTCATTTAGAACCATCAAGGCACTCTACGCCTCCTATTTGAAAAGGTAGGTTCTGCCTTTGGCGAAGGTATTCATCGTAAAAGATTGTGACGCCCTTAGTTTGTTCAATGCTATTTTGTTCCTGCAAGATTGAATAACTTGGGTATTAGTTTTATCATTATTATTTTTTCTGATGTTCCCACCCTTCTACTATTCTAACTATTCTGTATTTTCCTACTATCTTAGATATGGCACAAACATATATTGTAGTCTAAAAATCAGACTTTGCTGATGTTGGTTTATGCTTAAATTAGGTTCCTTTACTGTGTTTGTTAGATAAAGCTTAATCTGTGCTATTGAACAAACTGATGATGTGTTCTTATGCACTGTTATTTGATTTCGAGACAAATCACGTGTTGCAAAAAAAATTTGTTTTAATATTACCGAGTTGCATCAGACACACTTGTACGTGCTAGATTTAAACCTAGACAGATATACTCAACATGCTCCATCCCCAAATATTATGTTGTATCTTTCAATGTTTGTTTGGTCCTATTTTCTTATTGTAACACTTGGAAATTAAATGTTTCTGTGTTTACATTACTTTTTTTTCAACCTGAATGTTAGGGTGATAGATTTTAAATATTACTGTATCATGCTTTTGCACATATTATTTAAATGCATTTTTAGCTATGGTAATGACTATTTAACATCTTTTTATCATATTTGTCCACACATATGATTTAAATTATTTTTCAGTTAGAATCTTTTAGATAAAGAGCATACAAAGAAATGCAGGGATTCAAAATGAGCAATAGGCATTCTATAATGTAGAAGGAAGAATATTGAAAGCACGGTAAGATATAGGTTTAGATTATGTGTCTAAAAGAAGGCATAATATATTAGCTGTGTTTTAGAAGTGTAAATTTCTGGTCAAGTGATATCTCAGTAGGGAAAGTTCTTGAAATTATCCATAAGCAATTGTTTACATCAGAAGCTTGTGTCTTACAGATGGTTTCTACTGTAGTTTGAACTGAAGCTTCAAGTGCTATGGAATTTAGTTTTAGATGCGGATTTATAAGTCATCTCCACATGAAAATTGTTCAGGTATTTTACTTATTGACTTTTATTGTCTGAAAAGGTTAAAAAGCAAGTAACTTGTTAGTTTTAGTAGCAAGCTGTTCTATTTTGTAAGAAAGGTTTGAGAGGGAGAACAATTAAAGCTTGATGAAAACTGCAACCAACAAATGGGGAAACAATAATTCTTGTGCTATGATGCCATCCTTGTAAGCCTATACCGAGGCATGCATTTGTTTACTCAGTACTTAAATGTGGCATCATATCTTTTGCAAACTATTTATAATAGAACTTTTCTACTTGTACGAAAGAATAAATAACCAAACCTTACGTGTCATAATAAAAACTTGTAAGAGAGAAGTTGATATAAAGTTCCCTTCACATGTCCTAAAGAATTGAAGTTTGAATATGATCTAACTAGCTGAAACATGAGGGATAAAGTTGAAATGTTCATAGAGTTATTTCCTTATCTTATATATTATTTTCTTCCACAACAAGCCTATGCAGAATTGAATTCTGTTGATTTTATCTATCTATTCTAAAATATATTTATGTATTACTTTGCAATGCCTCAACAAAATTCATAGTTGCATAGATGGTCTCTGAAGCATTGACTGCTACTCCAATAATGATATTCTTTAGTATTTTTGGTCTTGTATTAAACCTGGTGTTGGCCCCAGGTGCTACTTCTGATGCAGTTTTGTTATAAATGCATAGTGATTAGTTTTTATAAACAAAAATATATTTGTTTATAGTAAAAATTGATGAACCATTATTATATTTCTTTTATCCCCAGGCATGTATTGTATCTGCACACCAGTGGGTTACTTTGCTAGGATTTTTTAATGTCATCATTGAGCCTAAAAGATCTTTTCATGTCCATGAAGTTTTATTTTTTTTCAATGTCTCGTTTGATAAAGCTAGACTTACTAATGCAGATTCTGCTTAAATCCATTTTCTTGCTTATGTTTCAACATTGGATCCATATCAAGCTTATGCTTGAATCAGAGTGGAGGTTGAATTCGATATGCTGGAGAGAAATCTGCCCTAAGAGATGTGCAAGTATTTATTTCATGTAATGTATTTGACTTATATGCAAGATGTTTTAATTTTCTATATTAAGATTGTACCACTACTATTATTTTATATATGTCACATGATTCATTGTATTGCTGCTGTGAATATCGTTTTGTATTATGTTGTTTCTTACATATATATGGGTTATTAAGATTAACAATGAATTAATTTTGTTCTGCTATCATGTTGTCCAACCTGTATTTGATTATTAATCAATGAACGATAATTGTTTGTTTTGGTATGTATTTATATTGTTGTACATTTGGGTATCACAGTTATGTGCTATTGTTTTACTTTTGTCAGCTATTTTTTGCTTCAGTTTTGATCAAAATTGAATTAGAAGCAAGGGCATTTAAATCAAATAAAACTACTTTTCTTGCTTTAGTTGTGACTACAACGGAAGTAGTAAACTTATTTGTTGCTCAGGCTGAACAATAGAAGCAATAGATTTTTACCTATTGCGTCATCTGCATTTGCTTCGGTTGTTAAATCGAAGCAATAGGGGGGTAAACAACCGAAGCAAATGATCTATTTTGTAGTAGTGACTTACCTCAAAGTCCCTACTAGGAGTTAAAAGATACAACGCTTACAAACACTATAAAGTGGCAATCCTTACTCACATGATTGTTCTAACACTACGCTCAAAATTCTGCCAAAGACCTGTGAATTCTCAAACCACACCCGTTGTTTGCAACCTAGAAAACTATTTTTTTTTTCAAAATGAAAATTACAAATAAAATAAACTTAGAAGAATCCCAGACTAAACTAGAAAAATAAATAAACTATAAAGAAACTTAGCTTATTTAAATATATAAACCTGATCGCCTCCTTATTTTTCTACTTGATTTTCCCCTTTAGAAACTAGGGTTTCTTCTGGAAAATCGAAGTCGTTGTTCCCTCTTTCATCGATCGAATATGATTTACTTCTACTTGATTGCCTCATTGAACAATCTCTTCTTCGATTATCCGGGGTTACAGATGCTTGGTTATAAAGTTGATATTCCTTTATAAAATTAGTATGATTTTTATTCTTTTCTGATTTCTGTATGCTCGACTTCTCTGCTTGTTTGCCACTAATGAATGGGATATATGGGAGTCCAAGTCCTATATTTTATCTAATTTTTAATATGAGTATTCAGTATGATTTAATTTTTTTAAAACATATTCTCTGATTAATTTTCGATTATCTGATTTCGAATATATCTCTGATTATATGTTTTAATTCATTCATACTTTCTGATTTAACCATTTTTGATATATTCCAATATTTGATTTGGTCAAAAAATTATATGCTCAACTTTAAATTTTTGACTCATTCAATTTGCATTTCTATATTTTATGCGGATCACTCAAACTGTAACTTCATTCTGGAGAAAAAAATCATGCCTATTGTGTTATGCTTGGGTCATCTAATTTTTTATTCATTTGCACTTGTGTTTACTGGTGAAGCTTGATTCTTGCTTGATGCTCCTATGAGTTGATACCTATACTTTGATTTCATGAGCATATGAACTGATATGATTTGATGTTGACTCAAGTTTTTGTACTTTTGTTGCACTTGACCATTTACCTTACTACTATTTGTGTGTCTTGCACTTGCTATATACCATGGCTTATATATTGTGTGCGTGTGTGCGTGTTCGGTGTTGTAGTATGTTGACTTCGATTCACTTGACCTAAAGCATATTTTTTTATGCACAGTTTTGCTTATTGATTCAGCTTGTGCCTATGTGTCATTTGTGTACTTGCTTGATTGTGTATAGTGTTTCGTTGTTTTGTTGTATCCTTATATTTGTCGATGCATATTATTCATTGCACACTTTTTGCTTGACTATGTATCATGATTTGTGTGCTTGTATTTCTGGTATCAAGGCAGTTTCTTCGTTGCACCCTTTGTTGTTGAACTACGTATTATGGTTTTGGTTTTGTCATGTTCATGTGTCTATCTAGTTTAGACATGTGGGTTGACTAGTGCAATTTTCGTTGCACACTTTATTGTTGAACTAAACACAATTTGATTTCGACTCAACGTGATTCAATGCAGCAACTTTTGATAGATGTGAGATTTTCTTTGCTATCCTATGACTAGGATAAGGTAAAGCTTGGCAAGTTTTTACATTAAACTCTTTGAACAACAAGTTGTTTGCTTGCAAACTGAAGCCTGTCTTCTTGAATAAACCAACAATGCAGTCAAGTCTCCGTCTAACTGTGCTCCCGCATCTCCGACAATGGCAAATGTCAAAAATGGCCATGAAGCTTCCTCATCCTTGGTGAAGAAGAAGAATAAGACTAAACATGTTTATCCCTGTGAACATTTAATCCCACCAGTTGCGTATAAGGCACTTCCACCTCTCCTTGCAGATGTTAATTCAGTTTCATCTCCTTTAACTGCGGCTTTGCCAGGGTATAATGAAATCAAGGTGCCTATCATGAGGAGCAAGAAAAGGAGTTGTTGAAGGGTCTCAATTTCATAAATGACTAACTAATCGGGATATTGCAAGTCTGAGCTTCCTTTCGGCTCAAGGGAGGATTGTTAATAACTTAATATGTGATTCCTTGGTTTGGGTCTCTATTAATTTGATAAATGTAATTAGGGTCCATATGTTTTAATACTTTCTTCCCTGCATGGAAGTTGCTTAGGTTTGATGCAGATATACATGTATGTATCTCTTATCTTTCATGTATTATTATTTTCATATAATAAAAGGGCTACGAATCACTTAAAAACAGGCCGGCCTTGCCAGAAAAATGTTCAAAATTGAATTTTGATATTTATTATTTTATTCTACAAATATTTATTTACTACTGTGGAAAATATAATAGTATAATAATAAACACATTTATCGAATATATATATATATATATATATATATATATGTGTGTGTTTTTATTATCGTTAAATAAAAATCATATCAGTATACTCAACATCGTAGGGTTTTATGAAGAAATTCTGAGCAACTATCATATCTGGATTTTTGTGTTCAAAGTTTGTATGAAGAAATCAAAGATGAAATTGAATTAGAACAAAAATAAATAGATTAAGAAAATTAACATAAATAACTGGGCATAAAGGTTGACCCTTTTGATGGAAAAGTGGTCGACCTGCCTATACGTGGAAATTAGGTTTTCTGATAGCATTGTGGAATTTAACATAATACTGTTCAAAGTTGAGATTGATTCTTGTGTTTGTAAATTAAGGCCTAATCATTCCCTTCTCACATTTTCGTTAAGAGGTAATGAAGGTTTGTCATTTCTTCTTCACTTTCTTCGTAAATTATAGATATGAAGAATTTTCATTAATATTCATCCAAATTGTATAAGAATGGAAATTGAATAGAAATTAAATAGAAAGAAGAGAGATGAACCAAAATGTTGTAATCCATATGTAATATTATTTAGATCTAGAACAATTTTCAATTTTCACTTTCCAATCCAAATCTCTTCTCAAATTAAAAATTCTAATTTATGTATATATCCATTTTATACTTATTTTATCAGATCTGAAAGGGTTTGGAATTGAATTAAGATTTTACTTAAAATTTGAATAGTAGAATTATCATTTTGAGGGGTATTGGAAATTTATGCATTACTTATAATAACGTATTTATCATGTTAGCATATGCTTGGTATCTTTTTTTCCTTAAATTATTGTTTATATGAGTTGCAACCTTATTCTGTAGTAGAAGGACTTTGCATATACATATTCTTTCATTAAATTTAAATTTAGAATAGTGTTTTCATCGAGATCTAAAAACCAGTTCCAAAGATTATGTAATTTAAATTGATATGTTGTTTTATTCCAGATCCAATGGTAAAATGTTGACTCAATTTAGGTTTTTTCTTCAATTTTGATAGAAACTAGATTTTCCATAATTTTGTTTATCGGAACGACATCAGATATGTTTTATAAATTGTTTACATTGTTTCGTTTTCCAAAAAAATGATGTTTGATTTAACGAGGAATATGTGTAAATAGAAAGAAAAAATGTGAAAAGTATACGTTTATTCTCTATAGTTTGATTCAACAATTCCAAATAAAAGAAAATAACCATTCCCCTTAATTTCAAACAAGATCTACATTTTCTTTTATTTTAAATTGATTTATGAAAATTACATGAAAAAACTTCCCTTTGCAAAATAAATATGAAAGAGTATTCTAATATATAAATGTGTCTAGAATATTTGCTTTTTATAGGATTAGATTTTTATGTATTTATTGTTGCAATAAATAAGAATGAATTAAAATTAATTACAAGTAATACTCGTTTAGAAAACGGATTATTTATACGATTTAATTGCGTAACTATTATATATTAGGAAAATTATTCCTATCAGTAGGCAACGAATTCGTAGTTGTCAAATAATAGGAATTAGTACATTACAACCACAATTAATGGCACAATGTCACGTTTATATTGGCAGTTTTTTGAAAATTTGGCTGAAAAATTAAAACAATAAGAACGACTTAATGAGAAATTCATCTATTCACGATTGGTGTCCATTTGATAGGATCATTTCAGCCTTAAAACCGGAAATCATTGTGATAATAAACAAAATCAATAATGTTTTATTTAACCAAACAAACTAAATTTCTCAACATTGGTGTTATACATGTAATGATCCAAACCATATAACCGACTTATGCCTTCTCTCATTGGAACAAATATTATTTAACAAAGTTAAGAATGATCTATTCTCTCCAGCATGAAATCTCAACGGGGAAATCCTCGTAACTTTACTTGGATCCAAAACAATCCGAATTCAAATTAGGCTCGCTTGTCCTTTCAACTATTCCCAAACAATTCTTTGAATCCTTCTTATCAACCGAGCCAATTTCAGCAAAATTTTGTGCTTTATTCTCAAAACTAAGCACCTTAATCTTTTTCTCGTCAAGATGATAAACGAATGACATATCTTAAAAAGTTTGGAAAATTCAGATAAGGTTATAACTTAAATCTTCAATCAAATAATAATTTGAAAGAAAATTTAACTTATATATCTAAAAACAATTTAGTCTATCATGAAACTTAAGTAGCAAATGAGTCAGTTGGCCATTTTTGTGAGTGAATTGGAAAGAGGAACGTCCCCGGGTTAGACAATTCCAAATTTGAGGAATCAAAACTCTACCTCGAACTAAGCTCACGTCGTTCAATATAACAACATTAACGAAATGAACATTATCGTCACATTATACTTTGGTAAATTAATTGATAACCAAGTTGTCAATCCATATGATGAGCCAGAAATTCCTCTTGATACATTGAAAACCAAAAACGAATCTGATCTGAACATCAGGTCAAATACTGTGTCTAACACCAATCTCACTTGATTAATCTACTGGGTTGAAACTTCTATTTCTCGATGGACTTCTTGCTAAAAAACCATTCAAAACAAATGGAAAGGATTCTCAAAAAGTCTTTACCCACAC
This sequence comes from Allium sativum, assembly GCA_030737875.1. Lineage (NCBI taxonomy): Eukaryota > Viridiplantae > Streptophyta > Magnoliopsida > Asparagales > Amaryllidaceae > Allium > Allium sativum. Next base: position 187,431,756 of record CM060911.1, read on the forward strand.
CAAATTTTTTAAATGACTTGAGTATACAAAAGCAACATAATAGAGCGCCCAAAAAAGATTTCTTAGTGGCTAATTTAAGTGAAGATTGGTCTCAATCCATTTCGTCTGATTACAAAGATCTGGTCTGTCCCACAATCGCATATGCAATATAAGACATGACAATTAATAAATACGTGATAGACTTAGGAGCGAGTGTAAAATTAATTCCATACTCTATGCATGAATAATTAGGCATAGGAGAACTCAAACTAATGGAAGTCATGCTTCAATTTTTTGATCGTTCAATTAAAATTCCTGTAAGAGCAATTGAAAACGTACTCAGTAGAGTCGAGCAATTCATATTTCTGGTCGATTTCATCGTCCTTGAAATACAAACAATGAAACAACAAACGGGTCAGATTTCTTTTATTTTAGAATGACCTTTTTTTGCCACCAAAAATGCCTTATTAAATTATCATAATAGTTTGATAAAAATTTCATTTGGTGACACGTCCATGAATCTAAACATCTTTAACACAAAGGATGAATTGAATGAACCAGTCAACCAAACATTGGGAGTCAGTGCCATTCATGTGACCTTTGAAAATGAAATGATTGATATTCCTGATGAATACGAGATCAAGTATGAATATTTGTTTTATAGCATGCCTAACGAGATTAAATGCACACTTCCTTTTGAATCTCTTGCAGTTGTGTCCGAATTTCAACCAAATTCTATAACCGAGTAACCCCTGAGGTTATAGTTCAAGCCTTTTATATCTCACCTTAAGTACACTTACTTAGGTGACAATGAGTCAAGTCTTGTCATTGTTTCACCTAATTTGTCTCTTGGCCAAGAAAACTCTATTCATTTTATTCTTTTGAAAAACAAAATAGTGATTAAAGACATTAAGGGAATTAGCCCAACAATTGTCCAACTTTGGATTCACTTAAATAAGGAAGCCAAACTCAATCGTGATGCACGATAAAGGATTAACCTTAAAATAAAAGATATGGTGTGAGAGAAACTCCTAAGTTCCTTAACGTTGGTATCGTCTATCTTATACCTGCTAGGGACTAGGGTGTTTATAACATAGTGTTAATGGATATTAAGGCTATTCATACACTAGAGAGATGAAGTGTATCTAAATATCTAGTCAAATTCAAATAGAAAGAAATAAGTAAAAAAATAAAGTGTCGTAAAGAAAATAACGCCATGATTTTTATACTGGTTCGGAACAACCAATCCTACATCCAGTCCTACACTTCACCATGCAGAATTTTACTATAATCGCTTGCTTTCCACGGGTGGCAAGAACTCCTTTAAAATCTTGATTTCACGAGCTATAAGATACACGTTCTCCTTATCAACAACAAAAAACAATGGCAAGTAGTCGTATCTTCAATACAGATTCTTGCAGATTTGGTACAATGATCCTATAGACCTCCAATGACATTATATCTTTGAATTCTTTGAGGAAACAGGATAAAATAAGAGAGAGAATGATATGAATTCAAGTACAACTCTTTAATATTGTGCGACTTGCAAATCAATGAAGAATTGGAATGAAAAATAGTGGATTTCCAAGGATAATAGGATAATATTCAATGGATTTGTGTAGAGAATATATGGAGAAGGAGTGGAAGAAAATGTGAAAAGATGGTATAAAAATTCGTTACCAGAAGCCTTTAAATAGTATTTGAAAGGACGTGTCTTTTGGTGAAGGGATGGAAGGAAATAACTTCTCAATTTAAGTTTGAAAATCTAAAAAGCCGTTATATGTCGACATACCAAAAGATGTATGTTGACATACCTAGTGTTGTAAAAGACAATTATAAGTGTTGCAAATATTCTGCACTTCAGATTTCCGTATATTTATGGATTTTGGTGATTCGGTTGAGGTCAATTGTTGATTTTCTTCAAGTATGATTGCCACGGAATCTTTAACAAGATATTCTAAGGTTCAACCAACTCCTCATCACTTTAAACACCTCTGTTCTTCGGCATTCATCTTTAATAGGCTTTGGTCTTAAATTGTGTGACAGCCCGCTCCGCACCAGCCGACATTTCCTTCGAAAGTGCGCTGTATACATGCCCGACTTGCACGGAACGGTCGCCAAATAAAGGAAAGAAGAGAATGAACTAATCGAAAACCTGTAGAATGTCTCACAGCGCATGGAAAAAATATAATAACAACATACTTGACATAAAACAAGTGAGACAGTGCATAAGCTGGAAACTAAACATCATAGCAGCGGAAAATCCAGATACAACTTATGTTCCACATCATTATTATTACAACTTTAAAACTGTCTCTAAAGTAAAAGAAAGAAATGGTGCACTACTAATGCCCAAAGTAGTGACCAGCAGCGACACAGGGATAATATCTATATATATATATATATATATATATATCATATGTGGAAGCCTCCTGCTCGTCTCCGGTACAGCTCCTCGTGCATCACCAACTAACCTGTCTCTAATCTACTCGTGATAGCACCCAGAGTAATAAGAAGAGACATAAAACTCTAGGCCAAACAAAAAGTCTGGTATGAGCGATAAGCAGCAAAACAGAACAATAACAGGTATACTAAACCATACCTGAACTTGTACCTGCAACCAAAGAGTTAGCACTACATACCATACAATACTCTAAGGTGCTACTGAACAGATGGCGTAAAGATAACAGGGGTGGGGGTGCGCATGTCATAATGATGGCAAACAAATCAAACATAGCAACCATCCTCACATCTCTCACTCAGTGCGTAAAGCATACGATGTCCACCACTGTCAATCACTAGACCCATCGAAGTAGTGACGGAGTTCGACTTGTACAACTACTGCTACTACCAAGCTTACCCCGTGGAGTCATGACCAAATCTTTACAAATGACCCCACTTCATTGGTCTATTGCTCTTTAGTCGTACCTAGGCCACTGTGGCCCTGAATCCGTTCATGTACCCCCATACATAGTGATCCAAAGTTATAGACATTGACAACCCCTTAGCACACATCCCGCGGCAAAGCCCAACTCATGAATTTAACTCGTTGGTTCCCAACTGGATCTTGAGCCCTACTTCCTACTTGGACTTCCTTTTCATCTTGGGTTTTGGTTGAATTGGATTTGGTCTTCAAAAGAGTTGCGGCATAGTAGTAATATCACACGTCCGGTTCGGTTCGGATATGCATAGTGCTCCATTCCTCGTCGGTACGGTTTGGTCCAATGCTTCCTAGTATGCTCCTGGGTGCGGTTCGGTTCGGTGTCCCCTTCTAGCTCGGTTCGGTTCGGATGCCCTGAAGTGGTTCAGTTCGGGTGTGCTTCCTCATGTCTCCAGATCCGTTCTGGTCTTCCTCCCCTTAGCTCCGATCCGACCCCTTTTTGTTTTCTCCGATCCGATCCCTTGCCTAACTCCAACTCTAAGCAAATGGCCTTCCTTCTCGCCAAGCCCCTTATGCTAAGTTCCAATACGAATCTGATCCACCTGCCCGGTTCTCCGATCCGATCCGAGCCCAATGATCTGATCCGATCCGATTTGAAACCCTACATATTTCCTGCAACTTTCCAGCGACCGTTTTACTCCATACGATGGCGTTTCCGACCAATCTAACAGCTCTAATCAATCACAAAGCATACCATACAGTCATAGCAATAAATAGAAGTGACCACAAACACCAAAACAACAATATGACAAGGTTAGACGGATCAAACATGGCCAAAATCCCATATTTTCCCCTAAGTATGTTTAAGCAAAACTAATGATAGGATTAGTAAAACTTAACCAAATCAACCCAAACTTCTAACAGAAGTCTAAAATAATATTTCGAAATTTATCAATATTTTTCCAAATTTTTAACATGTATAATTAACACTAATTACCCTTAATTAACCAAAATTTGTGAGGAACTATGCAAATCACTCACTTTGGCCACAAATAAAATACCAAATCTGAAATGAATCTCTATTTGGCGCTGTTCCCAATGCAATACAGCAGCTCTAACCTTGCTTTGGTGCTAATCCTCTTTGATTTGATGTTGCTAAGCCTAATCCTTGATTAGAAAGTGATTTGGAAATGTTTTAGAGGTTGGAGGCCATTATTAGGGTTCTTAGGAGGTAAATGTCGGTTAGAAAACTGAAATGAAATGAAAACCTAACTCATTTTAGCCTCCCCATAACCCTAATCCCGAAATGGGTTATGGGCCCATTTACTAATCACCTCATTTGGCCCGATTAAACAGTTTTTCACCTTCTGAAACTTGTTTCAGGCATATCTACCAAACGGTGAGTCCGTTTGGCTATTGTGACCACTCTACGGAATTGTAAACCATCATCCGGATCCAATGAAAGTGGTTTCAGGTCAAAACTCCTTTCCAATCAAAAGTTATGGCCAAAACAAGATCAGCTAGGAGCAAAATAATCATTTAAAAATCGGCAAAAATCATGAACATGGGAAATGACCCCAATAGTCATCTCCCAAAGTTACATGACCATACGACTACGTATGTGAAAGAAATAAATATTCTACGATCCTACAGTGCATAGAATGCGGGTCGTTACACTCTCCCCCACTTAAGAAATCTTGTCCCCGAAATTCCTTAACCCAAAACATACAAAGGATCCCGCATGCCTACCGGCCATATACAATGATCAATCATGCAAAACAAGTAAAACAAACCTATACTAGCATGCGGAAAGACTAAATCGAAACTGAAATCTTACCAGGCGAAGAGTTCTGGATACGTCTTCCTAATGCTCTCCTCTATCTCCTAGGTACAGTCATTTTCATCCTCGCCCCACTGAACTTTGACTAGATTCACCGCTTTCCTTCGAAGTTGCTTCGTATCGTTCCCAACAATACGCATAGGCTTGCGGTTCCCAACCGCCTCGGGTTCAACTTCGATATCATCCAACTGATCAGGTGAAATAGTCACATCTGGGTCGTGCATGAACTTCCTTAACTGGGAAACATTAAATACGTTATGAACTCCTGCCATCTTCTCTGATAATTCAACTTTATATGCCAAATTCCCAATTTGCTCAAGAACTGGGAATGGACCAACAAATCTTGGTGCTAACTTGCCTCTCCTGCCAAATTGTATCACGCTCTTCAACGGAGAAATCTTGAAAAACACCAAGTCGCCAATGGAGAACTTTAATTCTCTTCTCCTCTTATCAGCATAACTTTTCTGCCTATCTTGGGCAGCCTTCATTCGATGTTGGATAACCTTAATCTTAGCTGAAGTTTCTCTTACCACGTCTGGTCCTAGCACAAACTTTTCACCAGTTTCTAACTAACATGACGGTGAGTTGCACGGTATTCCGTACAAAGCTTCAAATGGATCCATACCAATACTAGATTGATAACAATTATTATATGCATACTCTACTAGATGCAAATGGTCATCCCATGATCCACCAAAATCCAATATGCAAGCTCTCAAGAGATCTTCTAACACTCGATTCACCCTCTCTGTCTGTCCATCGGTTTGAGGATGATACGCGGTACTGAGATGTAGTTCTGATCCTAACGCCTCTTGTAAGCTCTTCCAAAATCCACTAGTGAACAACGGATCTCGGTCACTCACAATGCCTTTGGGTATTCCATAAAATCTAACTACCCACTTTATATACTGTTCCGCTAACTTAGCTGCCGTCCTGTTTGACTTGACGGGTATAAACCTTGCACTCTTAGTCAGTCGGTCCACAATCACCCTAATGCTATCATGGCCCGATCTAGTCCTTAGTAACCCATCAATGAAATCCATTGAGATTTGTTCCCATTTCCATTCTGGAATCTCTAATGGTTGCAACAACCCACTAGGCTTCTTTTGCTCAGCTTTAACTAGCTGGCAATTTATGCATTTGGAAATAAACTTCTCAATGTCTCTTTTCATCCCTTCCCAGTAGTAGGTCTACTTCATGTCTCGATACATCTTGTTACCACCGGGGTGTATAGTCTGTTTTGAGCGATGACATTCTCTAAGCACTTCATCTCTCAATCCAAAGACATTGGGTACAACTAGTCTTCCATTCTTCATAAGCCATCCGTCTCGATCAAGCCCATACTTGTTCATCTCTCCGTCGATTCCCATCTCTAACTTTGAGATGATTTCCAATAGTTTAGGATCGTCCCTCTGACTGGAACCAATCCGCTCAATCAAAGTGGGTCTGATCGTCAAACTCGCTAACATTTCCGGATCCAACTCGCACTTTGGTCTGAAATCATACCCAGCGATGTACTCCAGTTGCTTCCATTCAAGAAACATAGCCCCTAAACTGGCATGTCTTCTACTCAATGCATCAGCCACCACATTGCCCTTTCCTGGTATATATGCGATGTCAAAATCAAAGGAAGCCAAGAAGTCTAACCATCTTTGCTGCCGAAGATTTGGATCTTTCTGAGAGAAGTGATACTTTAATGACTTATGATCAGTAAACAACTCAAATCTTTCTCCCAAGAGATAATGTCTCCACATATTCAGTGCGAACACGATCGCTGCCAATTCCAAATCATGGGTAGGGTATCTTTTCTCATGCAGTTTCAATTGTCGGCTTGCATAAGCTACAACCCTACCTCCTTGCATCAATACAACACCTAGCTCTGTGCCACATGCATCCGAATATACTGTCATCTCTTCATTCCCCTTAGGAATGACTAAGACTGGTGCACATGTCAACTTTTCCTTTAGGCTCTTGAATGCATTCTCGCACTTTTCGTCCCAGATGAAAGCTTGATTCTTCTTGGTCAACTGAGTTAGCGGTGCTGCTATCTTGGAGAAGTCTTGGATAAACTTATGATAATATCCAGCTAACCCCAAGAAACTTCATATGTCCGTTGCATTCTTGGGCGTAGACCAATCTTGTATCGTAGCCACCTTCGTAGGGTCCACGGCGATACCATTTTCTGAAACAACATGGCCCAAGAATCTCACATCCCTTCTCTAGAAGTGACACTTAGAAAACTTTGCTTCCAATTGCTGTTTTCTCAATACCTCCATCACTATTCTTAAATGTTCCTTGTGTTCTTCCTCTGTCCTCGAATAAACGAGTATATCATCCACGAACACAAGAACAAACTTATTCAACTGATCTCTGAATACCTTATTCATCAGATCCACAAAATATGTTGGGGCATCGGTCAACCCGAATGGCATGACCAATCACTCATAAAATCCAGACGGCGTCCGAAATGCCATTCTAGCTATACTCTAAGCTTCCACTCTAAGCTGATGAAAACCTGTCGCGAGATCCAACTAAGAGAATACCCTCGCGCCACTCAACTGATCAAACAAATCATCTATCCGTGGTAGAGGATACTTATTCTTCCTCGTCACCTTATTCAACTTGCGGTAGTCTACACACAACCGAAGGGAACCATCCGCCTTGGTAGCAAACACAACTGGGGCTCCCATTAAGAAACACTCCGTCTGATAAATCCTTTCTTCAAAAGATCGCTGACTTGCACCCCGAGCTCTCGCTGCTCCCTTGGTGCCATACAACGAAATGGCATCACTATAGGTCCGGCATCTTTCACTAAATCAATACGGAACTCAATCTCTCGGTGTGGTGGAAGCCTGGTCACTTCCTCGAAGACGCCCGGATACTGGCCAACCACGGGAAAACCTGATAACTCACTATGCGGGATGTCGAGGGAATTTAGAAAACTAGCCATTACCCAATCACTAGGTAGACCACCAAACACTACCCTCTGCCCATCATCCGCTCTAGCTGTCACCAAAAGGCCCTCACAGTCTACCACCACCCCATATCTTTGGAGCCAATAGACTCCCAAAATAATGCCAAGCCCAGTAAAGCCCAAAACAAAGTAATCACAAACAAACATGCATCCATGACTCGATAAGACCACATTACGACAAACCATGTTAAGGTTAGTCGAACCACCAATCGGGTTCGTCACTACTGAAGATCTATTGACAATTTCGGGCTCCAATTCCAACCTATCTACCAGGTCACTAGATATGAAAGAACTGGAAGCTCCGGTATCAAACAAAACTCTAACAGGAACATCATAAACAGAAAGCATACCTTGAATAACAACATTCTTTCCTTTCTCGGCCGCAGTTGGGGCATTCGACGAAGAAGGAACAACATTAAGGGCATATGCTTTCACCATCTGCTTTTCTTTGGGGGTTGCGGACACTAGTCCTTGTGATGTCCCACTTGGCCACAATTGAAGCACTTCCTATCCGCTGGCTTGGCCCGACAATTACTAGCATAATGGCCCTTCTTACCACAGCTGAAGCACTCAACATCTTTCTTCTTCTTTTGGCCATCCTTATTCTGGTTCTGCTTCTTCTTATTTTGAGAACCATTCTTGCCTCCATCGCTTGCTTGCGGCTTTAGCTCCTCTGCAGATGCAACCTCAGTCTTCGACTTAGGGTAAAGACTCTCTGACCTCAATGCTTTTCCCATAATCGATTCAAACGTCTCATCGATGTGGTTAATAAGCCTTTCCCCCAAGTACTGATCCAAGCCAGTTATGAACTTCTCGTTCTTCTTCTTGGCAGTATCTATTAGGGATAACCCATATTTCGACAAAGTGTCGAATTCGGCAATATACTCCGAGACCGCTCTTCCATTCTGCTTGAGTTCCAAGAATTTCTTAAACAGCACCGACTTCTGAGCAGTTTGAATGAACTTATCGCTAAAGCGAACCTTAAACTGATCCCAAGTAATCTGATCCTCGGGAGTAGCTACCTTTATAGCATTCCACCAATTCATTGCCCGTCCTTGTAGCTGACAGGATGCTAGCCTTCTTTTCATCGCATCCTCGATACCCAAATCTTCGAAGATGCGCCCGCAGCTATCCAACCAATCCTGAACATCCGTAGCCGACTTCGTTCCGTGGAACGGCTTCCCACCAAGACTAGTATAATCCTTGTTCAGCTTGGCGAAATCGGCCCTAGGCGCCTGCACTATTGGACCACCACCATTACCAGCATTAGGAGCTGCTCCCTGAACATCTCTAAGCATCTCTCTCATGAGGTCAGTAAACATCGTCCTCATGTCAGCAACATTCCTATTATTGGCTCCTCTACCGGTACCCCTTGCATATCGGCTCATCGTTCAATCTGTAAAGAGAAAACGATTAACCATCTCCATAGTGGTGCCAGTGCAGTGTGACTTCATCCTTAACTATACTAATAGTATATATATATAGCTTTTGAAAACCAAAATAATCACAAATACGCGCTCTCATATACGTATTATCTCTCCCTGGTGTCTTTCCCTAGGTTAACTACGCAACCTAGAGCTCTGATACCAAGTGTGACAGCCCGCTCCGCAGCAGCCGACATTTACTCCAAAAGTGCGCTGTACACATTCCTGACTTGCACGGAACGGTCTCCAAAGAAAGGAAAGAAGAGAATGAACTAATAGAAAACCTGTAGAATGTCTCACAGCGCATGAGATAAAATATAATAACAACATACTAGACATAAAACAAGCGAGATAGTGCATAAGCTGAAAACTAAACATCATAGCAGCGGAAAATCAAGATACAACTTATGTTCGACATCATTATTATTACAACTTTAAAACTGTCTCTAAAGTAAAAGAAAGAAAGGGTGCACTACTAATTCCCAAAGCAGTGACCAGCAGCGACACAGAGAGAATATCTATATATATCATAGGTGGAAGCCTCCTGCTCATCTCCTGTACAGCTACTCGTGCATCACCAGCTAACCTGTCTCTAGTCTGCTCGTGAGATCACCCAGAGTAATAAGAAGAGACATAAAACTCTGGGTCAGACAAAAGTCCGGTATGAGCGATAAGCAGAAAAACAGAACAATAACAGGTATACTAAACCATACCTGAACCTGGACCTGCAACCAAAGAGTTAGCACTACATACCGTACAATATTCTAAGGTGCCATCGAACAGATGGTGTAAAGACAATGGGGGTGGGGTGCGCATGTCATAATGATGGCAAACAAATCAAACATAGCAACCATCCTCACATCTCTCACTCAGTGCGTAAAGCATACGATGTCCACCACTGTCAATCACTAGACCCATCGAAGTAGTGACGGAGTTCGACTTATACAACTACCGCTACTACCAAGCTTACCCCATGGAGTCATGACCAAATCTTTACAAATGACCCCACTTCATTAGTCTATAGCTCTTTAGTCGTACCTAGGCCACTGTGGCCCTGAATCCGTTCACGTAACCCCGCACATAGTGATCCAAAGTTATAGACATCGGCAACCCCTTAGCACATGTCCCGTAGAAAAGCCCAACTCATGAAGTTAACTCGTTGGTTCTTAACTGGATCCAGAGCCCTACTTCCTATTTGGACTTCCTTTGCATCATGGGTTTTGGTTGAATTAGAGTTGGTCTTCAAAAGAGTCATCGCGTAATAGTAATATCACACGTCTGGTTCGGTTCAGATATGCATAGTGCTCCAGTCCTCGTCGGTACGGTTTGGTCCAATGCTTCCTAGTATGCTCCGGGGTGCGGTTCGGTTCGGTGTCCCCTTCTAGCTCGGTTCGGTTCGGATGCCCTGAAGTGGTTCGGTTCGGGTGTGCTTCCTCATGTCTCCAGATCCGTTCCGGTCTTCCTCCCCTTAGCTCCGATCTGACCCCCTTTTTGGTTTCTCTGATCCGATCCCCTGCCCAACTCCAACTCTAAGCAAATGGCCTTCCTTCTCGCCAAGCCCCTTATGCTAAGTTCGAATCCGAATCTGATCCACCTGCCCGGTTCTCCTATCCGATCCAACCCAATGAGCCGATACGATCCGGTTTGAAACATTGCATATTTCCTGCAACTTTCCAGTGACCGTTTTACTCCATACGATGGCGTTTCCGACCAATCTAACAGCTCTAATCAATCACAAAGCATACCATACAGTCATAGCAACGAATAGAAGCAACCACAAACACCAAAACAACAATATGACAAGGTTAAATGGATCAAACATGGCCAAAATCCCATATTTTCCCCTAAGTATGTTTAAGCAAAACTAATGATAGGATTAGTAAAACTTAACGATATCAACCCAAACTTCTAACAGAGGTCTAAAATAATATTTTGAAATTTATCAATATTTTTCCAGATTTTTAACATGTATAATTCCACTAATTAACACTAATTACTCTTAATTAACCATAATTAGTGAGGAACTATGCAAATCAGTCACCTTGGCCATAAATAAAATACCAAATCTAAAATTAATCTCTTTTTGGCGCAATTCCCAATGCAATACAGCAGCTCTAACCTTGCTTTGGTTCTAATCCTCTTTGATTTGATGTTGCTAAGCCTAATCCTTGATTAGAAAGTGATTTGGAAATGTTTTAGAGGTTGGAGGCCATTATTAGGGTTCTTAGGCGGTAAATGGCGGCTAGAAAACTGAAATAAAATGAAAATCTAACTCATTTCAGTCTCCCCATAACCCTAATCCCGAAATGGGTTATGGGCTCATTTACTAATCACCTCATTTGGCCCGGTTAAGCAGTTTTTCTCCTTCTGAAACTTGTTTCAGCCATATCTCCCAAACAGTGAGTCCGTTTGGCCAATGTGACCACTCTACGGAATTGTAAACCATCATCCGAATCCAATGGAAGTGGTTTCAAGTCAAAACTCCTTTCCAATTGAAAGTTATGGCCAAAACAGGATCAGCTAGGAGCAAAATAGTCATTTAAAAATCGGCAAAAATCATGAACATGGGAAATGACCCCAATAGTCATCTCCCAAAGTTACATGACCATACAACTCAATATGTGAAAGAAAGAAATATTCTACGATCCTGCGATGCGTGGAATGCGGGTCGTTACAAATTGCATTGATTATCCTTCTTCTATAGTTCTTCTTATGTATTCTTGTTCATCTTTATAATTTTCTTCATAGTATATCTTATGTAACTGACTAACTTGAAGATACATTAGTAGTCATGTTTATATGGTTGTTGTCATCAAAATCAATACTTAGTGTACCTAGGGTATTAACAATCTCCCTCTTTTTGATGACGACAACCATATAAATATTTAAGAGATAAAATATAATACTTTTTATATTTGACTCCCCTTAACCTTTTGCACTTCCCTTATCATTTTGTCTAGTATGTTTATATCTTTTCTCCCCCTTTGTCATTAATAAAAAGGGTAAAAAGAATTATTTAGTTTGCTGCTAGACAATATGTAGAGTTTGTATATGCATATAAATAAAACACAAGGGGGGAAATCAAAGCATGAAATAAACTAAATAATCATATGAGTTTTAGAGTTACCGACTTTGCTGATCCCAATAACAAATCCTTTTCATATTTATCCAAGATTCAATATATTTCTTGTCATATGCTTTGAGCATCAACTATTTCATACCTGAAAAATTATAAAATATGCACACTGGTACACATTTTATTTTGGGGTCCATGGGGTTAAGTTTTGGATGCCAAACCCATGAAGAGTTTGAATTCCCTTTCAAAATATAATCATTAGATAAATGAACCTTATTAATACAATTATCAATATATTTTTCTTTTTCAATATTATCCAATCATTTTGGAACCTATAAGTTAGTGAACCTATTTGGAGGATTTAACTTTAATTTCCTAGGTTTTGATTTGAACTTTGTGGCTTTAACAAACTTAGCACATTGGGTACTATTTTTCTTTAATTTTGCCTTAGGTGTGTGCTATGCTTATTCTAGTGTGTTTAGTGTAGATAATAATTTCTCAAGATTATCCTTCCCTTTGTTAAATTTATTAATATCAATTTTCATTTCTTTAAAATCCTTTCTACGATTAAGAATAACATTGTCTAGAGATGTTATTGTTCCATTCAGATTAGTGATCTGTGACTTCATTGAAAGATTTTCTAATTTTAAGGACTCATTTTTACTTTTCAGTTTTTTCAAAACTTCCAAGTGTTGAATCCTTTCCATTTTTATAAGCATTAAATCTTTCAATTTCATCTTCTAGACATTGTTTTTCTTTATTCAACTTTTCATTAGATATTTTTAGTCTATCTATTTCTCCCAAACTATTATTGTACTTTTCCTTAAGTATTTCATAATCCCGATGCATATCATTTAAAAATTTTGTAATTTCTTTATCAAAATTCTATACTGGTCATCCACTGCCATGAAGCATACATTGACCTTCTCCATTTCTGAATCACTATCACTTGATGATGTATCTGAATCATCCCATGTTGCATTGAATGCTTGTTTCCTCTCCTTATTGAAAGTATTTGAAAAGTACGTTAGTTTTCTCAAGTTGGGACAATCTCTTTTCAAATGACCGAGTTTATCACATTGGAAACATTTAACAATATTTCCATTTATGGAATTATTGTTGTTAGTTTTTCGAAGTTCCTTCGTTATCCAATACTTCAAGAATTTCTTGATCTTATTGGTAATAAACTCGATATCATCATTAACAGTATCATCATCTTACTCATCATTATCGATCATTACATTAAGTGCCAGTGATTTCTTCTTGTTTCCCCGATTCTCTTTTCTAACCTGCAACTTTACTTCATAGGACATTAGATTACCAATTAATTCTTCTATTGACATAGTACTAATATCATTGGCTTCTTAGATTGCCAAAGTCTTTTGATCCCATTCACTAGGAATTAAATTCATGATCTTTCTGACTTGGTCTTCTTCAGTAATTTTCTTTTCTAATGATATTAAGGCACGTACAATATCTTGAAATCTGGAATGCATATCAGAAATAGACTCATTTGGTTTCATTTGAAAAAGTCGAAACTGGTGAGTCAGCATAGATATCTTTGTCTGTTTTACTTTACTGGTGCCTTCATGTGTGACTTTCAATATTCTCCACATTTCATATGCAGAATTACAAAAAGACACTCTATTAAATTCATTTCTATCTAAGGAGCAATATAAAATGTTCGTGGCCTTAGAATTATTAAGTGCTTGTGTCTTTTGGTCTAGTGTCCATTTTGAATATTCAGTTAGAGGCTCTATATACTCTATTTGGGTAATGTTCCAAATATCTAAACCATTAGACTGCAAATAGAATTTCATCCTACAAGCCCAATAAGCATAATTACTGCCATCAAATAGAGGGGGGTCTAGTGGTAGATTGCTCTTTTATAAAAGAATTAATAAATTTGTTACTAGTATCACTAGCCATTTATAATTTTCAAAAAAATCAGATTATGATAACTCTAAAAAACCTTGCTCTGATACCAATTGCTAGGGACTACGGTGTCTATAACACAGTGTTAATGGATCTTAAGGCTACTCAGACACTAGAAAGATGAAGTGTATTTACTATATCTATTCAAATTCAAATAGAAAGAAATAACTAATAAAATAAAATGCAGTGAAGTAAATAACATCAGGATTTTTATACTGGTATGAATTAACCAATCCTATATCTAGTCATGCACTTCATCGTGTAGAAGTTTACTATAATCGCTTTCTTTCTGTGGGTGGCAAGAACACCTTTATAATCCTGATTTCACGGGATACAAGATTCACCTTCTCCTTATCAACAACAACAAACAATGGCTAGTAGTCGTATCTTCAATACATATTCTTGCAGATTTGGTACAATGATCCTATAGACCTCCATTGGCAATATATCTTTGAATTCTTTGAGGAAATAGGATAAAATCAAAGAGAGAATGATATGAATTTAAGTATAACTCTATGATATTGTATGGCTTGCAAATTAATGAAGAATTGGAATGAAAGAGAGTGGATTTGCAAGAATAATAGGATAATATTCAATGGATTTGTGTAGATAATATATGGAGAAGAAGGAGTAGAAGAAAATGTGAAAAGATGATATAAAAATTCGTTACTAAAAGCCTTTAAATAGTATTTGAAAGGATGTGTCTTTTGGTGAAGGGATGGAAGGAAATAACTTCTCAATTTAAGTTTGAAAATCTGAAAAGCTGTTATATGTCGACATACCAAAAGATGTATGTCGACATACCTAGAGTTGTAAAAGACACTTATAAGTGTCGCAAATATTCAGCACTTCATATTTCCTTATATTTATGGATTTTGGTGATTCGGTTGAGGTCAATTGTTGATTGTCTTCAAATATGATTACCATGGAATCTTTAACAATATATTCTAGGGTTCAACCAACTCCTCATCACTTCAAACACCACTATTCTTCAGCATTCATCTTTAATAGGCTTTGGTCTTCAACTGCTTGATTATCCTTCTTCTGTAATTCTTCTTATGTTTTCTTGTTTATCCTTATAAATAACTTCATAATATATCTTATGTCACTGCGCAACTTGAAGATGCATTAGTAGTCATGTTTATATGGTTGTTGTCATCAAAATCAATACTTTGGGCGCCTAGGTTATTAACAATATCCTATAGCTATGGGTTTGACTTACTCACGTCGGTCGAATAAATTTGGACCCACCATTATCACGAACGACCAAAACCAACTTATTCAAGTTCGTACACTAATGGGTTGATGTGTTTGCATTGATTGTCAAATCTATAACACGTGAAGAGTATTTTATTCTTCCATTGATTTACTAAATTCTTTGAGTTTAATCGCCTACGAGAAAACTAAATTTCAGCAGCTTACGAAGATTAAGAGAAAGCGACTTTGACAAGTTCTTTCAAAATATTTGCTTATTGACGCTTGCCATTCAGGCTTTATAATGCCCCCACGACTTTCAAGGTTGCATGGTCGGTATTTTTTCATGCATGATTGATTATTTTCTAGAATTCTTATGGATGATTATTCGATCACTGGCAACTCTTTTTCTGAATGCTTGCATCATCTTGAATTACTCCTAAAATGATGTAAAGGTAAACATTTAAATTTAAATTAGGAAAAACACCACTTCATGGGCCAAAACAACATTTTCCTTGGACATGTTATTTCAAATAATAGGGCTGAGGTAGCTAAAGCCAAAATTGATGTTATTTCTATTCTCCTAATTCCCAAATGCATTAAGGACATTCTCTTGTTCTTAAGACATGCAGGCTTTTACTAAACCTTCGTAAAATACTTCCGCAGAATTGCTTGCCCTGTAACCAATATGTCGGGTAAAGATGTTCCTTTCGATTTTGGTTCCAAGTGTATTTTTCCTCCCAAAGTCTCAAAAATGAACTCATTTCATCCTCGATCATTTGCTCTCTTAATTAAGAACTTTCTTTCGAAATTATGTGTGATGCGTCAAAATTTGTAGATGGTGTTTTCCTTGGACAATGCATAAACCAAATCTTTTAGTATTTATTGTGCTTATATATCTTTAAAACGATGCTCAGCTCAATTATACAACCATTAAAAATAGATTCTAGCTGTAATATTCACACTTAAAAAGTTTAGCCCTTATTTGAAAGACTCGTACATCACAGTATAAATTTAGCGTTAGGCTCGTAAATACATTTCTACCAAAAGTACCCTAAACATCGTTTGATTCATTGGGTCGTTTTACTTTACGAATTTGACTTTACGATCAAAGATAAGAAATAATTTGACAATGTCATAGCTTATCACTTATCTTGTCTTCTACATGCAACACCTTTTTTGCCTATAAGTGAGAACTTTCCTGATGAAGAACTCCTTCCAATATCAATCGATCCTTTGTCCACTAATATGTTGACTATTTAGTTACTATGGAAACTCCTCTATTTTGATTTAAATAAGATAAATAGAAATTTATGTTCCAAGTGAAACACACACAAACACACAAACACACATATATGTATATATAAATAAATTGGGAGGATCCATTACTCGTAACATAGGGATTCATCAGGGGGACCCTATCTCCCCTATTTTTTCACGATCGCTATGGAGTACTTCTCCTAATTGATGAATGAAGTTGTTTTAACCAGGAAATTTCTCCTAAGTGACAAAATCTCTCCTATCATTTCACATATCCTTTACGCAAATGAATTAATGGTGTTTGGCAAAGCTACATCTACATCTACATCTACATCAACCCTTCATTCTGTTTTTCAAAAGTTGAACTACTACACAGGCTTTTAGATATAGGCAAATCAATAATTTACTTCAATGACAATGCTCTCATTTCAGATCATACTCAAAGTATTCTCAGTTTTTTCCTCTTGTTCTCTTCCCATTAAATAATTAGGGGTACCATTATCATCTAAGTATCTTCACTATTGTAACCACCCGCATTCTACGCATCATAGGATATTAGAATATTTATTTATTTCACATACGAAGTTGTATGGTCAATTAACTTTGGGAGACGATTAGAGGGGTCATTTCCCATGTTCATGATTTTTGTCGATTTTTAAATGACCGTTTTTCCCCTAGCTGATTTGTTTTGACCATTACTTTTGACTGCAAAGGAATTTTGACTTGAAACCACTTCCATTGGCTTCGATGATGGTTTACCTTTCTGTAGAGTGGTCACATTAGCCAAACGGACTCACCGTTTGGGAGATATGGCTGAAACAAGTTTCAGATGGTGAAAAACAACTTAATTGGGCTTAACCGGGTGATTAACAACTAGGCCCAAAGGGGAATTTCGGGATTAGGAGTTTAAAAGGGCTGTTATGGTTTGGAGAATACCTTTTTCTCATTTTTTAGCCGTCACTATTCACTCCTCTCAACCTAGCCATGGCCTCCGACATCTAAACCACCTTCTAATCACCGTTTAATCAAGTATTGGCCTAATCTACATCAAATTGAGGCGGATTAGCAAAGAGATTGAGATAGAGCTACTGTGTTGCCTTGGGAACAACGCTAAAATATAGAATCATTTCAGATCTAAAGTTTATTTGTGGCAAAGGTGAGTGATTTGCATAGTTTCGCACTAATTACGGTTAATTAAGGGTAATTAGTGGTGATTAACGAAATTAGACATGATAAAATTCTGGAAAAATATTTATAAATTTCGAAATGATGTTTTAGACTTCTGTTTAAAGTTTGGGTTAATTTGGTTAACTTTTGCTAATCATATCATTAGATTTGCCTGAACATGCTTAAGGGAAAATATAGGGTTTTGGCTATGTTTGATCCGTTTTAACTTATCAAATTAATGTTTTGGTGTTTATGGTTGTTTCTACATGTTGCTATGACTGTATGGTATGCTTTGTGATTGATTAGAAAAGTTAGATTGGTCGAAAACGCCGTCATATGGCATAAAACAGTCGTTGGAAAAGTTGTAGGAAAATATGCAGGGATCCGGATCGGATCGCCCCCTCTCTCCACGACCCGACCCGCTCCAGCTTGAGCGCCACGATCCGCCTGGGAAAAATCCACGAACTGATGCCTGAAGAGGGGGACCGACCTGAGGCGCCACGAATGAAGGAGCCACGACCCGATCCGACCTGGAGCAGGGATCACTCACGAACCGAACTGGAGTATGACGTCACGACCAGGAGCTTGGGTACCACGACCCGATCCAATGGAGGGAGCACGATCCAACCAGGACCAGAGTGGTGACTGCGACCCGATCCCACGGGTGAGCACGACCCGACCCGAACAGTGGTGGTGACCACGGACTGAACGAGGAAAAGAGAACCGATCCGAACCAATATGGTTACTGCGAACTGAACCAGGAAGCTTGAACGCGAGGCATAAACTATGAACTGAATGAAGACCGATCGAGGAGGAGACCAAAACCCGAGATGCAAAGGTAGTCCAAGTGGGAAGTTTGTACTCAGGATCCAGTTGGAACCAACGAGTCGACTTCATGAGTTGGGCTTTTCTGCGGGACGTATGCTAAGGGGATGTCAATGTCTATAATTTTGGATCACTATGTGTAGGGGGTACGTGAACGGATTCAGGGCCACAGTGGCCTGGGTACGACTAAAGAGCTATAGACCAATGAAGTGGGGTCATTTGTGAAGATTTGGTCATGATTCCATGGGGTAAGCTTGGTAGTAGCAGTATTTGTACAAGTCGAACTCCGTCACTATTTCGATGGGTCTAGTGATTGACAGTGGTGGAAATCGTATGCTTTACGCACTGAGTGAGAAATGGGTGGATGGTTGCTATGTTTGATTTGTTTGTCATCACTATAACATGCACACCCCCACCCCCGTATTCATTACACCATCTGTTTAGTGGCACCTTAGAGCATTGTACAGTATGTAGTGCTAAATCTTTGGTTGCAGGTCCAGGTTCAGGTATGGTTTAGTATACCTGTTTTGTTCTGTTTTGCTGCTTATCTATCATACCAGACTTTTTGTCTGACCCAGAGTTTTATGTCTCTTCTTATTACTCTGGGTGCTCTCACGAGCAGACTAGAGACAGGTTTGCTGGTGATGCACGAGTAGTTGTACTGGAGACGAGCAGGAGGCTTCCACGTATGATATATATATAGATATTCTCCCTGTGTTGTTGCGGTCACTACTTTGGGCATTAGTAGTGTACGTTTCCTTTACTTTGCTTTAGAGACAGTTTGAAAAGTTGTAATAAGCTGTATTTTGGATTTCCGCTACTCCGATGATGTTGGTTTTAGTTTTCAGCTTATGCACTATCTCACCTGTTTATGTCAAGTATGTTGTTATTATATTTTATTCCATGCGCTGTGAGACATACTACAGGTTCTTAGTTAGTTCATTCTCTTCTGTCCTTTCTTTGGCGACCGTCATGTGCTAGTCGGGCATGTGTACAGCGCACTTTCGGAGGAAATGTCGGCTGGTGCGGGGCGGGCCATCACACTTGGTATCAGAGCTCTAGGTTGCGTAGTTAACCTAGGGAAGTCATCAGGGAGAGATAGTATACGTATATGAGAGCGCGTAATTGTGATTATTTTGGTTTTCCAAAGCTATATATATATACTATTAGTATATTTAAGGATGAAGTCGCACTGCATTAACACCACAACGAAGATGGTTAATCGTTTTCTCTGTACAGATTGAACGATGAGCTGATATACGAGGGGTACTGATAGGGGAGCCAATAATGGGAATGCTTCCGACATGAGGACTATGTTCACAGACCTCATGATAGAGATGCTTAGGGATGCGCAGAGGGCAGCTCCCAATGCTGGTAATGGTGGTGGTCCAATAGTGCAGGCGCCTAGGGCTGATTTCGCAAAGCTAAATAAGGATTATACTAGTCCTGGTGGGAAGCTGTTCCATGGAACAGAATCGGCTACGGATGTTCAGGATTAGTTGGATAGCTGCGAGCATATCTTCGAAGACTTGGGTATCAAGGACGCGATGAAGAGAAGGCTAGCATCTCGCCAACGGCAAGGACAGGCAATGAATTGGTGGAATGCTATAAAGGCAGCTACTCCCGAAGATCATATTACTTGGTTGAGGTTCGCTTTAGCGATAAGTTCATTCCAGCTGCTCAGAAGTCAGTGTTGTTTAAGAAGTTCTTGGAGCTTAAGAAAAATGACAGAGCTGTCTCGAAGTATATTTCTGAGTTCGACACTTTGTCGAAATATGGGTTATCCCTAATAGATACTACCGAAAAGAAGAACGAGAAGTTCATAACTGGCTTGGATGGATACTTGGGGGTAAGGCTTATTAACCACATCGATGATACATTTGAATCGATTGTGGGGAAAGCTTTAAGATCGGAAAGTCTTTACCCTAAGTCGAAGACTGAGGTCGCATCTGCAGAGGAGCCAAAGCCGCAAGCGGGCGGTAAAGTCAAGGAGAAATCTCATAGTAAGAGGAAACAATACCAAGTTAAGGATGGTCAGAAAAAGAAAAATAAGAAAGATGAGTGTTTTAGTTGTGGCAAGAAGGGCCACTATGCGAGAGATTGTCAAGAAAAGCCTCGGGAAAGGAAGTGCTTCAACTGTGGCCAAGTTGGACATCAGAAGGATAAGTGTCCGCAACCTTTGAAAGAGAAGCAGAATGTGAAAGCATATGCTACCTGTGATGTTCCTTCTTCGTCGAATTCCCCAACTGCGGCGGAGAAGGGAAAGAATGTCGTCATTCAAGGTATGCTTTCCGTTTATGATGTTCCTGTTAGAGTTTTGTTTGATACCGGAACTTCCCGTTCCTTCATATCTAGTGATCTGGTAGATAGGTTGGAATTGGAACCCGAGATAGTCGATAGACCTTTAGTAGTTACGAACCCGATTGGTGGTTCGACTAACCTTAGTGTGATTTTCCGTAATATGGTCTTATCGAGTCATGGATGTATTTTTGTTTGTGATTGCTTTGTTTTGGGCTTTACTGGGTTTCACATTATTTTGGGAGTCGATTGGCTCCAAAGATACGGGGTGGTGGTAGACTATGAGGGCTTTTTGGTGACAGCTAGAGTGGATGATGGGTGGAGGGTAGTGTTTGGTGGTCCACCTAGTGATGGGGTAATGGATAGTTTTCTAAATTCCCTCGGCATCCTGCATGATGAGTTGTTAGATGTGCCCGTGGTTGGCCAGCATCTGGACGTCTTTGAAGAAGTGACCGGGCTTCCACCACACCGAGAGATTGAGTTCCGTATGGATTTAGGGAAAGCTGCCAGACCTATAGTGATGCCACTTCGTCGTATGGCACCAAGGGAGCAGCAAGAGCTCGGGGTGAAAGTCAACAATCTTTTGAAGAAGGGATTTATCAGAAGGAGTGTTTCTGAATGGGGAGCACCAGTTGTGTTTGCTACCAAGGCCGATGGTTCCCTTCGATTGTGTGTAGACTACCGCGAGTTGAATAAGGTGACGAGGAAGAATAAGTATCCTCTGCCGTGGATAGATGATTTGTTTGATCAGTTGAGTGGCGCGAGAATGTTTTCTCAGTTGGATCTCACGACAGGTTTTCATCAGCTTAGAGTACAGCTAAAACGGCATTGCGGACGCCGTTTGGATTTTATGCGTGGTTGGTTATGCCATTTGGGCTGACCAATGCCCCGACATATTTTGTGGATCTTATGAATAGAGTATTCAGAGATCATCTGAAGAAGTTTGTTCTTGTGTTCGTGGATGATATCTTGGTTTACTCGAGGACGGAGGAAGAACAAAAGGAACACTTGAAGATAGTGATGGAGGTGTTGAGAAAACACCAACTAAAAGCGAAGTTATCTAAGTGTCACTTCTGGAGAAGAAAGGTGAGATTCTTAGGCCATGTTGTTTCAGAGAATGGTATTGCCGTGGATCTTGCGAAAGTGGCTACGGTGCAAGATTGGTCTACGCCCAAGAATGCAACAGACGTAAGAAGTTTCTTGGGATTAAAGGTTTCTCCAAGATAGCAACACCGTTGACTCAGTTGACAAAGAAGAATCAAGCTTTTATTTGGTTGTTTTGCTAGTATCATCTCACATAGATTTTCTTAGTTCGGAGGAGATATTCCTTGGGTACTTGTCTGATATTGGTTTAGGACTTTGGGGCTTGTGCTTTGGGAATGCCGAGTCCGACTAGGATGGTTTGCGTGAGAGATAAATAGTTGTGGCAAATTTTCATTGGGTGCAGTAATGAGTGCATTGAGTTGGAGACATGCTAGTCAAGGGGTTATGTTTCTGGGTTGGATGCAACTAGAGTATATCACGGGATATCATTTCAGACCAAAGTGAGAATTGGATCCATTAATTTTAGCAGGTTTGACGATCAGACCCACTTTGATTGAGCGGATTGATTCCAGTCAGAGGAATGATCCTAACCTATTGGAAATCATCTCAAAGTTAGAGATGGGAATCGACGAAGAGATGAGAAAGTATGGGCTTGATCGAAATGGAAGGCTTAGAAAGAATGGAAGACTAGTTGTACCCAATGTCAATGGATTGAGAGATGAAGTGCTTAGAGAATGTCATCACTCAAAACTGACTATACACCCCGGTGGTAACAAGATGTACCGAGACATGAAGCAGACCTACTACTTGGAAGGGATGAAAAGATACATTGGGAAGTTTATATCTGAATGCATGAATTGCCAGCTGGTTAAAGCTGAGAAAAAGAAGCCTAGTGGTTTGTTACAACCATTAGAAATTCCAAAATGGAAATGGGAACAAGTCTCAATGGATTTCATTGATGGGTTACAAAGGACTATATCGGGTCATGATAACATTTGGGTGATTGTGGACCGATTGACTAAGAGTGCAAGGTTTATACCCGTCAAGTCAAACAGGACGGCAGCTAAATTAGCTGAACTATATGTAAAGTGTGTAGTGAGATTTCATGGAATACCCAAAGGCATTGTGAGTGACCGAGATCCGTTGTTCACTAGTGGATTTTGGTAGAGCTTACAAGAGGTGTTAGGATCAGAATTACATCTCAGTATCGCGTATCATCCTCAAACCGACGGTCAAACAGAGAGGGTGAATCGAGTGTTAGAAGACCTCTTGAGAGCTTGCATATTAGACTTTGGGGGATCATGGGATGATCATTTGCATCTAGTAGAGTTTGCATATAATAATAGTTATCAATCCAGTATTGGCATGGCTCCGTTTGAATCTTTGTACGGAAAATCGTGCAACTCACCGTTATGTTGGTTAGAAACTGGTGAGAAGTTTGTGCTTGGACCATGTAACACCCCGTAATTCTGTAACACTAAGATTCACAAATCAAGGCAGAATTAAATTTAAAATCAAAATCAAGGGAAATGGGCTGCGCCATTGCGTTCGTCTCGGAATTCAACATGAAAACGAGTCCGAGTTTGCGTAAATCGGAGTCCGTATGAGGAAGATATGGCCTCCGGAAGTTTCAGCGAAGTTCAAATTTCAAAACAGACTCAGAAGCGGGTTGGGCGGGAAATTTCCCGCCCAGGACCCAGGTCGACCAGGGGGTCGACCTGGGTACCCAGGTCGACCAGGGTGTCGACCTCCCCCCCATAGGTCGTCCTGGGGGTCGACCTCCCTGCTTTTTCCAGATCTGCAGCCTGGTTCGTTTTTCTGTATCCGGACGCCATTCTGACCAGATTCGTTGACTTCTACGCAATAAAAACACCCCTAGGACTCATATTTTCTCCTCACAACTTCTCTATGCCTATACTCTGATCTAATTCTAATTAAAATAAAATAATACGAAAATCCAAGACAAGGTTATGCTGCTCAAGTTTGTCAAGAAGAGATTCGAATAAAGATTAAAGCTTCAAGATAAGAATCAAAGGCTAACTCAAACGGTTTCGAGCAACGTCGCACGAATCATAGCAACGCCATCTTTCTATTCTAAAAACCGATCAATGTAAGTCGGTTACTTTTTAGATTTGAACGTTTTCTCTATTCGTGACATGAAATTAAAGGAATAAAAGAATATGCCAAATCTTTCTATTCGAATCAGTGCTTATATCTTTGGACTTAATTAAGAACTGTTATGATTCGATGACCAATGAGACTGTGACTATGAAACTATGGACCTTAAAACCATATGCCTCTTTGACTATGAACATTGCCTCTTTGACTATGAACATTGCCTATGACTGTGACTCTTGACTATGAGAATTATTTCCTTGACTATGAACACAAGCCTATGCCTTTGATTAGAAAACATAAACTATTGCCTTTGACATAACAAGGACAACAAGGATAACTGTGATTAAACACCTATGATTCATGACTAGGAAAGTGTTGCTTAAGTTTTGTGACTGTGAAATTGGGTCTAAACCTGATTATCTATTCTGTCTATTCTTGGTTTTCTTTGGTTTTAGACCTTGGGACTTTACCTATTAAGTTAGGTCTACCCATGTTCTTGAACCAACGTCGTTATTCAACCCTTTTTATGTCATAAGATTTTCAGACCTATAGGCTTTCGATGTTTTAGATCAATTTCAGTGTAATTCGTTAGGTCTGTAATTAGCAAATTATCATTTTATGCCAGTTATTATGTCTATCTTTTTCATAGCATCTTTGGTTCATTCCCTATTTTCTACGAATCTAGATTGAATCACGATTATACGAACGGTGGGAATATGATTTGGGCAAAATATGAAATTTACAAAAAACGTAGTTTTTAACTTTGAAATTTGCATAAATTGGGAACATGTATTATGGCATGTTCATAAAAATGCAAATTGGATAAATTTGACATGAATTATAGGATGCGTAATTTGAATCTAGTATTGACTTGTAAATCTTGCATTTACATGAATTGTGAACTAGAATAATAAGTCTAGTTTGACATGAACAGCAATTAGAATGTTAAATCAAAATTGGATTAGCTAATTTGGCATAATAAGTATATTGGCATAAATTTGAAATTGGCCATAATTGGGAGAAATTGTCATGTTTGGCAAAAATCATGGTTAGTGACACTTAATTTGGTATAGTTTACATACCAAAAAGCATAAATATGATATAGAGGGGAAAATGGGCCATAAGAATAAATGTTGACAATTTACATTAAAAGAATAATTAGGAAATAAGTAAATTAGGAATGATTTACTTATAGAATTTGTCCTAAATGAGAAAATGTAAATTTAGACAAATTAAAGGTTTATTAACGACATCTCTTTTAATAATACACCAGAAAGTTCTAGGGTGACAGAGAGGATAGTGTCTAGGCTTGGGTTTGGAAAATACAAGTTTCCTGCTCTCCCCGGCTATCCCTAACTGATCCGATGGACGGGATGGTTACTTTCAAAACCTGATTTGAAAATTTATCAAAATCCTTTGAACTTAGAAAACACGAATAGGCCTAACCCGAGGTTAGACTGAGTTGCGATGTAAACCTGCCCGGAACCAACCGGCACATCCAGTAATCGCAACAATATCTGTCTAATGTGAGTGGTCGCGGCTTTAATTTATTTAGTTAAAGCTAGAACAAGAATGGTATGGTTAAGTTAACTAAGACCATTAACCAATTCAATATGATAACCAGACCGATGGGTGGGGTTAGGTTCATACAGACAACTTAACACAGTTAAGCTAGAATAGGAGGGTTAAGTCCATAGGAACACTTAACCAATTTAACACAGTTAAGCTAGAATGGGGGGGCTAAGTCCATAGGGACACCTAACCAACTTAACATGGTAACAAAACAAGATTTGTAGGGGTTAAGTAACTAAGAAAACACTTAGCCAAATTAACATGTTAACTAGACTAGAAGGTGGGGTTAAGTAAAGTTAATACACTTAGCCAAATTAACATGTTAACTAGACTAGAGGTTGGGGTTAAGTAAAATTTAATACACTTAGCCAATTTGATATGTTAGCTGGACTAGACCGTAGGGTTAAGTAAACTTGAGCACTTAACCATCAGATTGTGGTAAAGGAATAGGGTTAAGTTTAAAACATGAAGGGATAATACTTAACCATTAATAACATGTTAGTTAAAACAGACGGGCAAGGTTAAGTTAAAAATGAACACTTAACCAATACAAGATGAATGAATAGGGTTAAGTAATAAGAAATACTTAACCAATATAACTTGGTTTGTGGTAGGGTTAAGTCAACATGAATTACTGATAACACTTAACCAATTTATCAAGATAAATGAAGAGGGTTAAGTTAGCTTGAATTGACTAATGACACTTAACCAATCCAAATTGATGGGAAAGAGAACTAAGTAGTAAACCTTAGTTAAAAGGAGCTAAGTAGTAAACCTTAGTTAAGAAAACAACGATTCTGGAAACTAAGTGGTAAACCTTAGTTAGTAAAACTAAGTAGTAATCCTTAGTATAACACGAGAAGGAGCGAATGTCCGTCTGAGTAAGGAGAAGGCTCCAACGAATTGGGTTACGAAGCCCGAGGCTTCGAGGGGACGTGAGGGTACTCTTGGTATCCCTCTGTGAGGCTGCAGATGATCCTCCTGGGCTCACAGAGGTTAAGGTCTGTGTTAGAAGAACCAGGGGTATGCCTTGGTTGCAAAATATGGCAACCTAATGACTAGGATGGACCTGCGTGATTCGGCGAGAAAACGGTAGCCCTGTGATAGCAACTCGTCGTCTACCATCCATCTTGAGTCAGTCGAGATACGTAAAGAGGAAAGGCAGAGAACTCCAAAAGACCATATACTTGCTATCTAGTTATGGGTGAGGATGGCCATAGGTTAGTGGGCCATAGGGGGCCTGCGTATAGTTCTCATTTTTCAAGGTGTGCCTTTCATTAGTTGAGGGAGGGGTCGAGTGGGACCATAGCCACTGGAATAAAAACAGACCTTTTCATCTGCATCGGCAGATATCTGAAAACTCTCGACCGAGTTCTGTGTTTCTTGATTTTCCCTACCATAGGACTCGGGCCGCACATTACAGGGCATGTGCATCTAGACAAGCGATAACGATTCGCGATACATGCGTGGGAAAGTATAGGAACATATACCACTCTAGGTAGTGTGTCCTAGACTTGGGGGAATCGTTCGACAGGTAGCATAATCCCTAGTTGGACTAGGTGGCATAGACCCTGAATCTGAGAAGCATTCAGCAGATAGCGTAAACTCTAGTTGAATCTAGAAAGCACTTGATAGAAAACCCTAGATTAGATCTAGGTAATAAATAATAAATGTAGGCCTGAAGGCAATGGAAACTACAGGGATTGGGATCACGTTATCGTCACTAGTTGGGACACTAGTTAGGTGGTGCAGAGATATAGAAACCAGTATAACAAGGAAATAGCGAAGCGGCGAAAGTATTAGAGCATATCCAGTTTATTTTATCTTAGCACATCTTGTGTTAATCTTGTCGAATCTTGCTGACCCTATCATCATGGTGTTATCTTGTATTCAGTTAATTCATGTCGTTTTGTTTTTCCATGTTCACATGTTAGAAGTAACTGAACTTACTCGGGCTTTATGTCTGACTCTGTTTTCTTTTCGTCTTCTTTTCTTCCGTACACCCCCAGGTAGTAAAGGGGGGAATAATATAGCTCAGGTTAAGTTGGACTGTCACTCTTTCCCAGCTTGAAGATTTGTCGAAGTTTTGCTTGGATTCTCTTTTCAGATGCTATGGCTGGCTCTTGCTACAATTGGGGAATATAAATGTCTTTTTATGCTTCTTTATTTTGTAAGACAGATGATACTTTGATATTATAAAGAAATCGTTGTACAAACTATTTTATCAATAAAGCAAAGTTTTATTTTCCGCTGTTGTAATTTTTGTCTGTCTTGTAATTTATCTGCATCTTTTACCCTAAATGCTCCACAGAACTTAGTGCATTCCCTTTGTGAGTGACACTAACGGATGTGGGGTGTTACACGTGGTATCAGAGCTGAAGGTTACCAGATCAGATAAAGGATTTGAAAAATTATTTTCAAAGCGGTTTTAAAAGAAGCATTTTCAAGAGAAAAGATTTGTTTTAAAGGCATATTCCCTAAAGCCATACGCACTATCTTCTCTTCCTATGTTTGAATTCTTGCCTCCTTCTTTCTTGAGTCTCTCGGGCTCCTAGCTTTCTGGGAGGTAACCTCATCGAAGGGCGAAGTCGTGCCTGGCTACCATCCATAACCGTAGTTGTTTCACCTACGACCAGTTTTCTTTCAAGCTTATAGGGTTTTCTGTACGATGGAAGCAGCTTTCGAGAGATTTGTCAACATGACTACACACGGAAGAGGATAAGGAATTCATGGATATAGATTTAGCTCACAAAGGAGGAAGGAATTATAAAACCTAAGACAAGAGGAAGTATCTTTACTATGGTGTAATAGGGCATGTAGTTAAGGGCAAAGGACAAGATTTTCAGAAGGGCAAGTACCTACTTTCGCCACCAAGCGTACCTAGGAGAAAGATAGTAAAGTTCTGTTGGAAGAGTCTAGTTTTGCTGTTCGTACTCTTTCCTTTGGTTTTAGCGCTTCTCATTTGTTCATATCCACTTCCATAGTTGAGTCTCTGCACCATAGTACTTGTATAGTAGAAAGATCCCACTAGAGTCTCAAATCCAATTGGTGGTCTGACCAGTTTATTTTTGGTTAGTAGGGATTTGAGAATAGCTATCGAGTTTGCTTATATCTGCTCACGTAGATCGTCTAAATTCGGAGGAGATATTCCTTGGGTGCTTGTCTGATATTGGTTTAGGCCTTTGGGGCTTGTACTTGAGGAATGTCGAGTTCGACTAGGATGGTTTGCGTGAGAGATGAATAGTTGTGGCAGACACTCTAAAAAGCACATAGAGACCTTTTCGACCCTTATAGTTATGGCATGGTGGATAAGAGGGAGACCTCTAATCATCTTAGTATATACACTCAGTATCATGGTTGACATTTGTTTATTTTGGAAATGGAGGTATGAAACTTCACAATCGTGAAGTTAAATTAGTTAAGATATAGTGGAGTAAAGCTCAAGAAGGCTAGATACTAGCATCATACCCTTTTTCCTTAAGGGTGCATCCTTGATTTCTTTTTTTTAGGAGCTTTACGCATAATTGTTTCTCTCTTTCCAAAGAATATCCTCTAGGTCGTATCTTCGATCCTTAGGTAGAAGCCAATGAATGTAAACATGTATTTGAAACATGTTATGGTTGATGGTTGCAAGTGGTTGCTAATGGTTGTTCGTGAATGCATATACATACGTATTAGGCACTAGATCAGTTCGGACGCTTTCATATTGCATTTACAGATATGTATTTGTTTGTAAGCTGAACTTGATATGTTATCATATGGATGTTGCATATGGATGAATGGCTATGCACACATGTAGTATTTACATAACTAGGGATGCTTGCATACATGATTGGACGCATGGAACTGACATGATTCGCATTAAGGAGGTCAACTGAATCAGTAGACCGCCTGATTTTGCATTAGATAAAGACATATACACACACTATGCATATGAACATGAAAGCATTAGAAATCTTTCTAAGGACAATGAATGCCTGTGATTGAATGGTTGAGTAGATGGGTGATTGGATGGTAGGACACATTCTTCCTAACTTGAAGATTTCGGGGACGAAATCCTTTTAAGTGGGGGAGAATGTAACACCCCGTAATTCTGTAACACTAAGATTCACAAATCAAGGAAGAATTAAATCTTAAAATCAAAATCAAGGGAAACGGGCTGCGCCATTGCGTTCATCTCGGAATTTTGCATGAAAACGAGTCCGAGTTTGCGTAAATTGGAGTACGTATGAGGAAGACATGGCCTCCGGAAGTTTCAGCAAAGTTCAAATTTCAAAACGGACTCAGAAGCGGGCTGGGCGGGAAATTTCCCGCCCAGGACCCAGGTCGACCTGGGGGTCGACCTCTCCCCCCATAGGTCGACCTGGGGGTCGACCTCCCTGCTTTTTCCAGATTTGCAGCCTGGTTCGTTTTTCTGTATCCGGACGCCATTCTGACCAGATTCGTTGACTTCTACACTATAAAAACACCCCTAGGCCTTATATTTTCTCCTCACAACTTCTCTATGCCTATACTCTGCTCTAATTATAATTAAAATAAAATAATACGAAAATCCAAGACAAGGTTATGCTGCTCAAGTTTGTCAAGAAGAGATTCGAATCAAGATTAAAGCTTCAAGATAAGAACCAAAGGCTAACTCAAACGGTTTCGAGCAACGTCGCACGAATCATAGCAACGCCATCTTTCTATTCTAAAAACCGATCAATGTAAGTCGGTTACTTTTTAGATTTGAACGTTTTCTCTATTCGTGACATGAAATTTAAGGAATAAAAGAATATGCCAAATCTTTCTATTCGAATCAGTGCTTATATCTTTGGACTTAATTAAGAACTGTTATGATTCGATGACCAATGAGACTATGACTATGAAACTATGGACCTTAAAACCATACGCCTCTTTGACTATGAACATTGCCTCTTTGACTATGAACATTGCCTATGATTGTGACTCATGACTATGAGAATTATTTCCTTGACTATGAACACAAGCCTATGCCTTTGATTAGAAAACATAAACTATTGCCTATGACAAGGACAACTGTGATTAAACACCTGTGATTCATGACTAGGAAAGTGTTGCTTAAGTTTTGTGACTGTGAAATTGGGTCTAAACCTGATTATCTATTCTGTCTATTGTTGGTTTTCTTTGGTTTTAGACCTTGGGAATTTACCTATTAAGTTAGGTCTACCCATGTTCTTGAACCTACGTCGTTATTCAACCCTTTTTAAGTCATAAGATTTTCAGACCTATAGGCTTTCGATGTTTTAGATCAATTTCAGTGTAATTCGTTAGGTCTATAATTAGTAAATTATCATTTTAGGCCAGTTATTATGTCTATCTTTTTCGTAGCATCTTTGGTTCATTCCCTATTTTCTACGAATCTAGATTGAATCACGATTATACGAACGGTGGGAATACGATTTGGGCAAAATATGAAATTTACTAAAAACGTAGTTTTTAACTTGGAAATTGGCATAAATTGGGAACATCTATTATGGCATGTTCATAGAAATGCAAATTGGATAAATTTTACATGAATTATAGGATGTGTAATTTGAATCTAGTATTGACTTGTAAATCTAGCATTTACATGAATTGTGAACTAGAATAATAAGTCTACTTTGACATGAACTGTAATTAGAATGTTAAATCAGAATTGGATTAGCTAATTTGGCATAATAAGTATATTGGCATAAATTTGAAATTGGCCATAATTGGGAGAAATTGTCATGCTTGGCAAAAATCATGGTTAGTGACACTTAATTTGGTATTGTTTACATACCAAAAAGCATAAATATGATATAGAGGGGAAAATGGGCCATAAGAATAAATGTTGGCAATTTACATTAAAAGAGTAATTAGGAAATAAGTAAATTAGGAATGATTTACTTATAGAATTTGTCCTAAATGAGAAAATGTAAATTTAGACAAATTAAAGGTTTATTAACGACATCTCTTTTAATAATACACCAGAAAGTTCTAGGGTGACAGAGAGGATAGTGTCTAGGCTTGGGTTTGGAAAATACAAGTTTCCTGCTCTCCCTGGCTATCCCTAACTGATCCGACGGACGGGATGGTTACTTTCAAAACCTGATTTGAAAATTTATCAAAACCCTTTGAACTTAGAAAACATGAATAGGCCTAACCCGAGGTTAGACTGAGTTGCGATGTAAACCTGCCCGGAACCAACCGGCACATCCAGTAATCGCAACAATATCTGTCTAATGTGAGTGGTCGCGGCTTTAATTTATTTAGTTAAAGCTAGAACAAGAATGGTAGGGTTAAGTTAACTAAGACACTTAACCAATTCAATATGATAACCAGACCGATGGGTGGGGTTAGGTTCATACAGACAACTTAACACAGTTAAGCTAGAATGGGAGGGTTAAGTCCATAGGAACACTTAACCAATTTAACACAGTTAAGCTAGAATGGGAGGGCTAAGTTCATAGGGACACCTAACCAACTTAACATGGTAACAAGACAAGATTTGTAGGGGTTAAGTAACTAAGAAAACACTTAGCCAAATTAACATGTTAACTAGACTAGAAGGTGGGGTTAAGTAAAGTTAATACACTTAGCCAAATTAACATGTTAACTAGACTAGAGGTTGGGGTTAAGTAAAATTTAATACACTTAGCCAATTTGATATGTTAGCTGGACTAGACCGTAGGGTTAAGTAAACTTGAGCACTTAACCATCAGATTGTGGTAAAGGAATAGGGTTAAGTTTAAAACATGAAGGGATAATACTTAACCATTAATAACATGTTAGTTAAAACAGACGAGCAAGGTTAAGTTAAAAAGGAACACTTAACCAATACAGGATGAATGAATAGGGTTAAGTAATAAGAAAAACTTAACCAATATAACTTGGTTTGTGGTAGGGTTAAGTCAACATGAATTACTGATAACACTTAACCAGTTTATCAAGATAAATGAAGAGGGTTAAGTTAGCTTGAATTGACTAATGACACTTAACCAATCCAAATTGACGGGAAAGAGAACTAAGTAGTAAACCTTAGTTAAAAGGAGCTAAGTAGTAAACCTTAGTTAAGAAAACAACGATTCTGGAAACTAAGTGGTAAACCTTATTTAGTAAAACTAAGTAGTAATCCTTAGTATAACACGAGAAGGAGCGAATGTCCGTCTGAGTAAAAAGAAGGCTCCAACGAATTGGGTTACGAAGCCCGAGGCTTCGAGGGGACGTGAGGGTACTCTTGGTATCCCTCTATGAGGCTGCAGATGATCCTCCTGGGCTCACAGAGGTTAAGGTATGCGTTAGAAGAACCAGGGGTATGCCTTGGTTGCAAAATATGGCAACCTAAAGACTAGGATGGACCAGCGTGATTCAGCGAGAAAACGGTAGCCCTGTGATAGCAACTCGTCGTCTACCATCCATCTTGAGTCAGTCGAGATACGTAAAGCGGAAAGGCGGAGAACTCCAAAAGACCATATACTTGCTATCTAGTTATGGGTGAGGATGGCCATAGGTTAGTGGGGCATAGGGGGCCTGCGTATAGTTATCATTTTTCAAGGTGTGCCTTTCATTAGTTGAGGGAGGGGTCGATTGGGACCATAGCCACTGGAATAAAAACAGACCTTAGCATCTGCATCGGCAGATATCTGAAAGCTCCCGACCGAGTTCTGTGTTTCTTGATTTGCCCTGCCACAGGACTCGGGCCGCACATTACAGGACATGTGCATCTAGACAAGCGATAATGATTCGCGATACATGCGTGGGGAAGTATAGGAACATATACCACTCTAGGTAGTGTGTCCTAGACTTGGGGGCATCGTTCGACAGGTAGCATAATCCCTAGTTGGACTAGGTGGCATAAACCCTGAATCCGAGAAGCGTTCAGCAGATAGCGTAAACTCTAGTTGAATCTAGAAAGCACTTGATAGAAAACCCTAGATTAGATCTAGGTAATAAATAATAAATGTAGGCCTAAAGGCAATGGAAACTACAGGGATTGGGATCACGTTATCGTCACTAGTTGGGACACTAGTTAGGTGGTGCAGAGATATAGAAACCAGTATAACAAGGAAATAGCAAAGCGGCGAAAGTATTAGAGCATATCCAGTTTATTTTATCTTAGCACATCTTGTGTTAATCTTGTCGAATCTTGCTGACCCTGTCATCATGGTGTTATCTTGTATTCAGTTAATTCATGTCGTTTTGTTTTTCCATGTTCACATGCTAGAAGTAACTGAACTTACTCAGGCTTTATGTCTGACTTTGTTTTCCTTTCGTCTTCTTTTCTTCCGTTCCCCCCCCCCAAGGTAGTAAAGGAGGGAATAGTATAGCTCAGGTTAAGTTGGACTGTCACTCTTTCCCAGCTTGAAGATTTGTCGAAGTTTTGCTTGGATTCTCTTTTCAGATGCTATGGCTGGCTCTTGCTACAATTGGGGAATATAAATGTATTTTTATGCTTCTTTATTTTGTAAGACAGATGATACTCTGATATTATAAAGAAATCGTTGTACAAACTATTTTATCAATAAAGCAAAGTTTATTTTCCGCTGTTGTAATTATTGTCTGTCTTGTAATTTATCTACATCTTTTACCCTAAATGCTCCACAGAACTTAGTGCATTCCCTTTGTGAGTGACACTAACGGATGTGGGGTGTTACAGACCAGATGTGACAAGAGAAACTTCAGCTAAGATTAAGGTTATCCAACAGCGAACGAAGGCTGCCCAAGATAGGCAGAAAATTTAGCCTCGGCGACTTGGTGTTTGTCAAGATTTCTCCGTTGAAGAGCATGATACGATTTGGCAGGAGAGGCAAGTTAGCACCAAGATTTGTTGGTCCACTCCCAGTTCTTGAGAAAATTGAGAATTTGGCATATAAAGTTGAATTACCAGGGAAGATGGCAGGAGTTCATAACGTATTTCATGTTTCCCAGTTAAGAAGTTCATACACTACCCAGATATGACTATTTCACCTGATCAGTTCGATGATATCGAAGTTAAACCCGAGGCAGTTGGGAACCGCAGGCCTTTGTGTATTGTTGGGAACGATACGAAGCTACTTCGAAGGAAAGCTGTGAAATTAGTCAAAGTTCAGTGGGGCGAGAATGAAAATGATTGTACTTGGGAGACAGAGGAGACCATTAAGAAGACGTATCCAGAACTCTTCGCCTGGTAAGATTACAGTTTCGATTTAGTCTTTCCGCATGCTAGGATAGGATTGTTTTGTTTGTTTTGCATGTTTGATTGTTGTATATGGCTGATCGGCATGTGGAATCCTTTGTATGTTTTGGGTTAAGGAATTTTGGGGACGTAATTTCTTAAAGGGGGGAGTGTAACGACCCGCATTCTACGCATCATAGGATCGTAGAATATTTATTTCTTTCATATATGAAGTCGTATGGTCATGTAACTTTGGGAGACAACTAGAGGGGTCATTTCCCATGTTCATGATTTTGATCAATTTTTAAATGATCGTTTTTCCCTAGCTGATCTTTTTTGACCATAACTTTTGATTGGAAAGGAATTTTGACCTTAAACTACTTCCATTGGCTCCGGATGATGGTTTACCTTTCCGTAGAGTGGTCACATAAGCCAAACGGACTCAACGTTTGGGATATATGGCTGAAACAAGTTTCAGATGGTGAAAAACAACTAAATTGGGCTTAACCGGTGATTAACAGCTAGGCCCAAAGGGGAATTTCGGGATTAGGAGATTAAAAGGGCTGTTAGGGTTTGGAGAATACCTTTTTCTCATTTTTCAGCTGTCACTATTCACTCCTCTCAACCTAGCCATGGCCTCCAACATCTAAAACACCTTCTAATCGTCGTTTAATCAAGTACTGGCCTAATCTACATCAAATTGAGGTGGATTAGCAAAGAGATTGAGATAGAGCTGCTGTGTTTCCTTGGGAACATCGCCAAAACAGATAATCATTTCAGATCTAAAGTTTATTTGTGGCAAAGGTGAGTGATTTGCATAGTTTTGCGCTAATTACGGTTAATTAAGGGTAATTAGTGGTGATTAACGAAATTAGACATGATAAAATTCTGGAAAAATATTTATAAAATTCGAAATGATGTTTCAGACTTCTGTTTAAAGTTTGGGTTAATCTGGTTAAGTTTTGCTAATCATAACATTAGATTTGCCTAAACATGCTTAAGGGAAAATATGGGTTTTGGTTATGTTTGATCCGTTTTAACTTATCAAATTGATGTCTTGGTGTTTATGGTTGTTTCTACATGTTGCTATGACTGTATGGTATGCTTTGTGATTGATTAGAAAAGTTAGATTGGTTGAAAATGTCGTTGTATGGCGTACAGTCGCTAGAAAAGTTGCATGAAAATATGCAGGGATCCAGATCGAATCGCCCCCTCTCTCCACGACCGGACCCGCTCCGGCTTGAGTGTCACGATCCGCCTGGGAAAGTAAGCCACGAACTGATGCCTGAAGAGGAGGACCGACCTGAGGAACCACGAATGAAGGAGCCACGACCCGATCCGACCTGGAGCAGGGATCACTCACGAACCGAACTTGAGTATGACGTCACGAGCAGGAGCTTGGGTACCACGACCCGATCCGATGGAGGGAGCACGATCCAACCAGGACCAGAGTGACGACTGCGACCCGATCCCATGGGTGAGCACAACCCGACCCGAACAGGGGTGGTGACCACGGACTTAACGAGGAAAAGAGAACCGATCCGAACCAGTATGGTGACTGCGAACTGAACCAGGAAGCTTGAACGCGAGTAAACTACGAACTGAATGAAGACAGATCCGGAGGAGGAGACCAAAACCCAAGATGCAAAAGTAGTCCAAGTGGGAAGTTTGTACTCAGGATCCATATGGGAATCAACGAGTCGACTTCATGAGTTGGGCTTTGCTGCGGGACGTGTGCTAAGGGGTTGTCGATGTCTATAACTTTGGTTCACTATGTGTAGGGGGTACGTGAACGGATTCAGGGCCACATTGGCCTGGGTATGACTAAAGATCTATAGACCAATGAAGTGGGGTCATTTGTAAAGATTTGGTCATGACTCCATGGGGTAAGCTTGGTAGTAGCAGTAGTTGTACAAGTCGAACTCCGTCACTACTTCGATGGGTCTAGTGATTGACAGTGGTGGACATCGTATGCTTTACGCACTGAGTGAGAAATGTGAGGATGGTTGATGTGTTCGATTTGTTTGCCATCACTATGACATGCACACCCCCACCCCCGTATTCTTTACACCATCTGTTTAGTGGCACCTTAGAGTATTGTACAGTATGTAGTGCTAACTCTTTGGTTGCAGGTCCAGGTTGAGGTATGGTTTAGTATGCCTGTTTTGTTCTGTTCTGCTGCTTATCGCTCATACCAGACTTTTTGTCTGACCCAGAGTTTCATGTCTCTTCTTATTACTCTGGGTGCTCTCACGAGCATACTAGAGACAGGTTAGCTGGTGATGCACGAGTAGTTGTACTGGAGACGAGCAGGAGGCTTCCACATATGATATATATATAGATATTCTCCATGTGTTACTGCGGTCACTACTTTGGGCGTTAGTAGTGTACCTTTCCTTTACTTTGCTTTAGAGATAGTTTGAAAAGTTGTAATAAGCTGTATTTTGGATCTCCGCTACTCTGATGATGTTGGTTTTACAGCTTATGCACTGTCTCACCTGTTTTTGTCAAGTATGTTGTTATTATATTTTATTCCATGCGCTGTGAAACATACTATAGGTTCTTGGTTAGTTCATTCTCTACTTTCCTTTCTTTGGCGACCGTCTTGTGCTAGTCGGGCATGTGTACAGTGCACTTTCGGAGGAAATGTCGGCTGGTGCGGGGCGGGCCGTCACACTTGGTATCAGAGCTCTAGGTTGCGTAGTTAACCTAGGGAAGTCATCAAGAAGATATAATATACGTATATGAGAGCGCGTAATTGTTATTATTTTGGTTTTCAAAAGCTATATATATATACTAATAGTATATCTAAGGATGAAGTCGCACTGCATTGACACCACAACGAAGATGGTTAATCGTTTTCTCTGTACAGATTGAACGATGAGCCGATATACGAGGGGTACTACCAATAATGGGAATGCTCCCGACATGAGGACTATGTTCACAGACCGGAGATGCTTAGAGATGCGCAGAGGGCATCTCCCAATGCTGGTAATGGTGGTGGTCGAATAGTGCAGGCGCCTAGGGCCGATTTCGCCAAGCTAAATAAGGATTATACTAGTCTTGGTAGGAAGCCGTTCCACGGAACAGAATCGACTACGGATGTTCAGGATTGGTTGGATAGCTGCGAGCGTATCTTCGAAGACTTAGGTATCGAGGATGCGACAAAGAGAAGGCTAGCATCCCGTCAGCTGCAAGGACGGGCAATGAATTGGTGGAATGCTATAAAGGAAGCTACTCCCGAAGATCATATTACTTGGGATCAGTTTAAGGTTCTCTTTAGCGATAAGTTCATTCCAGCTGCTCAGAAGTCATTGTTGTTTAAGAAGTTCTTGAAACTCAAGCAAAATGGCAGAGCTTTCTCGGAGTATATTGCTGAGTTCGACATTTTGTCGAAATATGGGTTATCCCTAATAGATAATGCCGAGAAGAAGAACGAGAAGTTCATAACTGGCTTGGATGGATACTTGGGGGAAAAGGCTTATTAACCACATCGATGAGACATTTGAATCAATTTTGGGGAAAGCTTTAAGATCGGAAAGTCTTTACCCTAAGTCGAAGACTGAGGTCACATCTGCAGAGGAGCCAAAGCCACAAGCAGGCGGTAAAGGCAAGGAGAATTGTCAGAGTAAGAGGAAACAAGACCAAGTTAAGGATGGGCAGAAAAAGAAAAATAAGAAAGATGGTGAGTGCTTTAGTTGTGGCAAGAAGGGCCACTATGCCAAAGATTGTCAAGAAAATCCGGGGGAAAGGAAGTGCTTCAACTGTGGCCAAGTTGGACATCAGAAGGATAAGTGTCCACAACCTTTGAAAGAGAAGCAGATAGTGAAAGCATATGCTATCTTTGATGTTCCTTCTTCGTCGAATTCCCCAACTGCGGCGGAGAAGGGAAAGAATGTCGTCATTCAAGGTATGCTTTCCATTTATGATGTTCCTGTTAGAGTTTTGTTTGATATCGGAGCTTCTCGTTCCTTCCTATCTAGTGACCTGGTAGATAGGTTAGAATTGGAACCCGAGATAGTCGATAGACCTTTAGTAGTTATGAACACGATTGGTGGTTCGACTAACCTTAGTGTGATTTGCCATCTTATCGAGTCATGGATGTATGTTTGTTTGTGATTGCTTTGTTTTGGGCTTTACTGGATTTGGCATTATTTTGGGAGTCGATTGGCTCAAAAGATACGGGGTGGTGGCAGACAGTGAGGGATTTTTGGTGACAGCTAGAGTGGATGATGGGTGGAGGGTAGTGTTTGGTGGTCTACCCAGTGATGGGATAATGGTTAGTTTTCTAAATTCCCTCGACATCCTGCATGATGAGCTGTCAGATGTGCCCGTGGTTGGCCAGTATCCGGACGTCTTTGAAGAAGTGACCGGGCTTCCACCATACCGAGAGATTGAGTTCCATATTGATTTAGGGAAAGATGTCAGACCTGTAGTGATGCCACTTCGTTGTATGGCACCAAGGGAGCAGCAAGAGCTCGGGGTGCAAGTCAGCAATCTTTTGAAGAAGGGATTTATCAGAAGGTGTGTTTCTGAATGGGGAGCACCAGTTGTGTTTGCTACCAAGGCCGATGGTTCCCTTCGATTGTGTGTAGAATACCGCGAGTTGAATAAGGTGACGAGGAAGAATAAGTATCCTCTTCCGTGGATAGATGATTTGTTTCATCAGTTGAGTGGCGCGGGAGTGTTTTCTCAATTGGATCTCGCGACAGGTTTTCATCAGCTTAGAGTGGAAGCTGAGAGTATAGCTAAAACGACATTTCGGATGTCGTCTGAATTTTATGTGTGGTTGGTTATGCCATTTGGGCTGACCAATGCCCCGACATATTTTATGGATCTTATGAATAGAGTATTCAGAAATCAGATGAATAAGTTTGTTCTTGTGTTCGTGGACGATATCTTGGTTTACTCGAGGACGGAGGAAGAACACAAGGAACACTTGAAGATAGTGATGGAGGTGTTGAGAAAACACCAACTAAAAGCGAAGTTCTCTAAGTGTCAATTTTAGAGAAGAAAGATGAGATTCTTGGGCCATGTTGTTTCAGAGAATGGTATTGCCGTGGATCTTGCGAAAGTGGCTACGATGCAAGACTGGTCTACGCCCAAGAATGCAACAGACGTAAGAAGTTTCTTGGGATTAAAGGTTTCTCGAAGATAGCAACACCGTTGACTCAGTTGACATAGAAGATTCAAGCTTTTGTTTGGTTGTTTTGCTAGTATCATTTCACGTAGATTTTCTGAGTTCGAATGAGATATTCCTTGGGTACTTGTCTGATATTGGTTTAGGCCTTTCGGGCTTGTGCTTTGGGAATGCCGAGTCCGACTAGGATGGCTTGCGTGAGAGATAAATAGTTGTGGAGATTTTTCATTGGGTGCAGTAATGAGTGCACTGAGTTGGAGACATGCCAGTCTAGGGGTTATGTTTCCGGGTTGGAAGCAACTAGAGTATATCATGGGATATGATTTCAGACCAAAGTGAGAATTGGATCCAGTAATTTTAGCAGGTTTGACGATCAAACCCACTTTGATTGAGCGGATTGATTCCAGTCAGAGGAATGATCCTAACCTATTGGAAATCATCTCAAAGTTAGAGATGGGAATCGACGAAGAGATGAGAAAGTACGGGTTAATCGAAATGGATGACTTAGAAAGAATGAGAGACTAGTTGTACCCAATGTCAATGGATTGAGAGATGAAGTGCTTAGAGAATGTCATCACTCAAAACTGACTATACACCCCGGTGGTAACAAGAAGTACCGAGACATGAAGCAGACCTACTACTGGGAAGGGATGAAAAGAGACATTGGGAAGTTTATATCTGAATGTATGAATTGCCAACTGGTTAAAGCTCAGCAAAAGAAGCCTAGTGGTTTGTTACAACCGTTAGAAATTCCATAATGAAAATGGGAACAAGTCTCGATGGATTTCTTTGATGGGTTACAAAGGACTAGATCAGGCCATGATAATATTTGGGTGATTGCGGACCGATTGACTAAGAGTGCAAGGTTTATACCCGTCAAGTCAAACAGGATGACAGCTAAGTTAGCTGAACTATATGTAAAGTGGGTAGTGAGGTTTCATGGAATACCCAAAGGCATTGTGAGTGACTGAGATCCATTGTTCACTAGTGGATTTCGGAAGAGCTTACAAGAGGTGTTAGGATCAGAATTACATCTCAGTACCGCGTATCATCCTCAAACCGACGGTCAAACAGAGAGGGTGAATCGAGTGTTAGAAGACCTCTTGAGAGCTTGCATATTAGACTTTGGTGGATCATGGAATGACCATTTGGATCTAGTAGAGTTTGCATATAATAATAGTTATCAATCCAGTATTGGCATGGCTCCGTTTGAAGCTTTGTACGGAAGATCGTGCAACTCACCGTCATGTTGGTTAGAAACTGGTGAGAAGTTTGTGCTTGGACCAGATGTGATAAGAGAAACTTCAGCTAAGATTAAGGTTATCCAACAGCGAATGAAGGCTGCCCAAGATAGCCAGAAAGGTTATGCTGACAAGAGAAGAAGAGAATTAAAGTTCTCCATTGACGACTTGGTGTTTGTCAAGATTTCTCCATTGAAGAGCGTGATACGATTTGGCAGGAGAGGCAAGTTAGTACCAAGATTTGTTGGTCCACTCCCAGTTCTTGAGCTAATTGGGAATTTGACATATAAAGTTGTATTACCAGAGAAGATGGCAGGAGTTCATAACGTATT
Source organism: Allium sativum (assembly GCA_030737875.1). Classification (NCBI taxonomy): domain Eukaryota; kingdom Viridiplantae; phylum Streptophyta; class Magnoliopsida; order Asparagales; family Amaryllidaceae; genus Allium; species Allium sativum. The sequence goes on from CM060911.1 coordinate 187,473,192, forward strand.
TCATGTTTCCCATTTAAGGAAGTTCGTATACGACCCAGATGTGGCTATTTCACCTGATCAGTTGGATGATATCGAAGTTGAACCCGAGGCGGTTGGGAACCGCAGGCCTATGCGTATTGTTGGGAACGATACGAAGAAACTTCGAAGGAAAGCTGTGAAATTAGTCAAAGTTCAGTGGTGCGAGAATGAAAATGATTGTACTAGGGGGACAGAGGAGAGCATTAAGAAGGCGTATCCAGAACTCTTCGCCCGGTAAGATTACAGTATCGATTTAGTCTTTCTGCATGCTAGGATAGGATTGTTTTGTTTTTTTTGCATGTTTGATTTTTGTATATGGCTGATAGGCATGCAGAATCCTTTGTATGTTTTGGGTTAAGGAATTTCGGGGATGAAATTTCTTAAGGGGGGGAGAGTGTAACGACCCGCATTCTACGCATCATAGGAACGTAGAATATTTATTTCTTTCACATATGAAGTTGTATGGTCATGTAACTTTGGGAGACAACTAGTGGGGTCATTTCCCATGTTCATGATTTTTATCGATTTTTAAATGATCGTTTTGCCCCTATCTGATCTTGTTTTGACCATAACTTTTGACTGGAAAGGAATTTTGGCCTAAAACCACTTTGATTGGCTCCAGACGATGATTTACCTTTCCGTAGAGTGGTCACATTAGCCAAACGGACTCACCGTTTGGAAGATATGGCTGAAACAACTTTCAGATAGTGAAAACAGCTTAATTGGGCTTAACCGGGTGATTAACAGCTAGGCCCAAAGGGGAATTTCGGGATTAGGAGTTTAAAAGACTGTTAGGGTTTGGAGAATACCTTTTTCTCAATTTTCATCCGTCACTATTCACTCCTCTCAACCTAGCCATGGCCTCCAATATCTAAAACACCATATAATCACCATTTAATCAAGTATTGGCCTAGTCTACATCAAATTGAGGCGGATTAGCAAAGAGATTGAGATAGAGCTACTGTGTTTCCTTGGAAACAGTGCCAAAACAGAGAATCATTTCAGATCTAAAGTTTATTTGTGGCAAAGGTGAGTGATTTGCATAGTTTTGCACTAATTACGGTTAATTAAGGGTAATTAGTGGTGATTAACGAAATTAAACATTATAAAATTCTAGAAAAATATTTATAAATTTCGAAATGATGTTTTAGACTTCTGTTTAAAGTTTGGGTTAATTTGTTTAAGTTTTGCTAATCGTATCATTAGATTTGCTAAAACATGCTTAAGGGAAAATATGAGTTTTGGCTATGTTTGATCCGTTCTAACTTATCAAATTGATGTTTTGGTGTTTATGGTTGTTTCTACATGTTGCTATGACTGTATGGTATGCTTTGTGATTGATTAGAAAAGTTAGATTGGCCGAAAACATCATCTTATGGCGTAAAACAGTCGCTAGAAAAGTTGCAGGAAAATATGCAGGGATCCGGATCGGCTCGCCCCCTCTCTCCACGACCCGACCCGCTCCAGCTTGAGCGCCACGATCCGCCTGGGAAAGTAAGCCACGAACTGATGCCTGAAGAGGAGAACCGACCTTAGGCGCCACGAATGAAGGAGCCACGACCCGATCCGACCTGGAGCAGGGATCACTTACGAACCGAACTGGAGTACGACGCCACGACCAGGAGCGTGGGTACCACGACCCGATCCGATGGATGGAGCACGATCCAACCAGGACCAGAGTGGCGACTGTGACCCGATCCCATAGGTGAGCACGACCCGACCCAAACAGGGGTGATGACCATGGACTGAACGAGGAAAAGAGAACCGATCCGAACCAGTATGGTGACTGCGAACTGAACCAGGAAGCTTGAACGCGAGGCATAAACTATGAACTGAATGAAGATCGATCCGGAGGAGGAGACCAAAACCCGAGATGCAAAGGTAGTCCAAGTTGGAATTTTGTACTCAGGATCCAATTGGGAACCAATAGTCGACTTCATGAGTTGGGCTTTGCCGCGGGACGTGTGCTAAGGGGTTGTCGATGTCTATAACTTTGGATCACTATGTGTAGGGGGGTACGTGAACGGATTCAGGGCCATAGTGGCCTGGGTACAACTAAAGAGCTATAGACCAATGAATTTGGGTCATTTGTAAAGATTTGATCATGACTCCATGGGGTAAGCTTGGTAGTAGCAGTAGTTGTACAAGTCGAACTCCACCACTACGTCGATGGGTCTAGTGATTGGCAGTGGTGGACATCGTATGCTTTACGCACTGAGTGAGAGATGTGAGGATGGTTGCTATGTTTGATTTGTTTGCCATCACTATGACATGCACACCACCACCCCCGTATTCTTTACCCCATCTGTTTAGTGGCACCTTATAGTATTGTACAGTATGTAGTGCTAACTCTTTGGCTGCAGGTTCAGGTTCAGGTATGGTTTAGTATACCTATTTTGTTCTGTTTTGCTGCTTATCGCTCATACCAGGCTTTTTGTCTGAACCAAAGTTTTATGTCTTTTCTTATTACTCTGGGTGCTCTCATGAGCAGACTGGAGACAGGTTAGCTGGTGATGCACAAGTAGTTGTACTGGAGACGAGCAGGAGGCTTCCACGTATGATATATATATATATATATATATATATATATATATATATTCTCCCTGTGTTGCTGCGGTCACTACTTTGGGCATTAGTAGTGTACCTTTCCTTTACTTTGCTTTAGAGACAGTTTGAAAAGTTGTAATAAGTTGTATTTTGGATTTCCGCTACTCTGATGATGTTGGTTTTAGTTTTCAGCTTATGCACTGTCTCACCTGTTTATGTTAAGTATGTTGTTATTATATTTTATTCCATGCGCTGTGAGATATACTACAGGTTCTTGGTTAGTTCATTCTCTTCTTTCCTTTCTTTGGCGACCGTCCTGTGCTAGTCGGGCATGTGTATAACGCACTTTCGGAGGAAATGTCGGCTGGTGCGGGGCGGATCGTCACAACTATGCAGACTGTCAATCTCTATTATCTAAAGTACAAAAGTAATTGAAAGGATGGAATGTAAATTACCTGAGTTTTGTTGGACGTGCTTAGCTCATTCATATTGTGGTCGCTCCTGCAATACTATACTGTCTTCTTATATATCAACTTCCAGAATTTACATTAGATATACTCAACAATTTATGCACTGATTTCTTCTGGGGTTTGTGTAAGCATGAAGTAGCCTAAAAAACCCTATATAAACCCAAAATGGAAGGTGGGATAGGTCTTAAAAAAATCCCAGACCTAAAACATGCAGTAGTAATTAAGTTAATGTGGACTTGTGATAACCTATGGACTAGATGGATGAATAAAGAATATTGCAGTGGAAAACAATTCTGGTCTGTGAGTATAGACAATAACGCCTCTAGTATCTGGAAATCCATTTTGCGCCTTCGAACATCAGGAAAACAACATTCAATAAAGTCATCGCTAATGGCTCTACGTCTTCTTTATGGTTTGATCCTTGGCTGAATTGTAAATGCTTGCTTGATGTTTTGGGCTTTCACAGGTTGCATGTTATTGATTGCAAGTACCACATAGTAGCATCTATTATTTTAGGTGGAATACTGCATCTTTTAACACATCCAACAACAAGAGAATTAGCTGATGACATTAACCAACTTCATCTTCAAACGACACAACCAGCTAACTACTTCGAATGGTGTAAGGGAGGTAAGTTTACATTCTCTAAAGCTTGGGAAAATGTTCGTCACCAAGGAGTATTTAATCCATATTATAAAGCTATTTGGTATTCTAAAAATAGTCAGCATATGTCATTCATCACCTATTTGGCTGCGTTGGATCGATTCAGCAAAAAAGTCCGTTTATCTCACTTTGGCATTATCATGAACACATCATGTCCCCTTTGTGACAAGTTCAACGAAAATACCAGCTACTTATTCTTTCAATGTGGCTATTCTTCTTTCATATAGGGCTCACTTAAACTTAAGCTTGGCCTTAATCCTTCTATTCTGGGCTCTTTAGATGAAGAAATTTTACTAATTACTACCAGTTTCAAGATAAGGGACCAATCATAAGATGTCGATTTTGGATCTATTACTTGTTCGTTCTACTTCATTTGGAGTGAACGCAATGCCTGGATCTTTTCAGGATGAAGAATTGATGCCTACACCAAACTGCAACATATAGTTAAAGATTTTTTTACCTTGTTCGGAACAATGGAAGTACGTTGAAGTTGAATAATCAAAATATGGAGTTTCTGGCGAGGTAGGGAGTTGATTTACTTGACAGCGGATGAGTTAAAGAAGATGTTTTGGAATTGAGGAGAAAGAGTAGCCGGATTTATTTCTTTTCGAATTATGTAATCATTCGAATGTTTGTATTGCATTGTGTACTCCTCTTAAGTCATATTTATGTACTCTTTTTCCTTGCAAGATATCCAGTAGGAGGATTGCAAGGTTTCGACGAGGCATAGATATGAATTTTATAACTGGTATCGTAATAAAGTCTGCCGATTTTTAAAATAAAAATTGGGACGATCCATACTAGTTTAAACACTATCCAGACCAAATTATTCAACGATGCATATATGATATTAAAATTAAGAGTGTTATTTTGTTTTATTATGATCAAGCATATGGTGTACATTTTGATCCAAAGAAAACACTAGAAAAATTAAATCAATGTGGCTTTTATTGTCCAACTCTTTTCAAAGATGTGTTCGAGTTTTGTAAGGTGCACAAATGGTTGGTAAAGTCTTTCAATGAAACATAATGCCTTTGAATCTCATCCTTACGCTCGAAATCTTTTCTTTGTGGGGATTCGATTTAAACGACCTATTGCCTAACCCTTTTGGAAATCTATTCATTCTTTCCGTCATTGTCTATGTTTCGAAATAGGTTAAAGTTGTCCCTTGTAAAATAAAAGACCATAAAATTATTGTAAAATTTCTTAAAAAAAACATTTTTCGAGGATCAGTAAACCTCGCACAATGATAAGTGATTACGGAGTGCATTTTTATAATTGATCATTTGAAATTTGAATGAAGAAATAGTCGATAATCCATATGTATCCACATCTTATCACCCACAAACCTGTGGCTATGTTAACGTTTCAAATTGAACAAGTAAGGCAAATTCTAAAGAAAACTAGTAATGAAAACTAAAACAAACTAGTCATAAAATTTAATATATTAGTATACCGTAAAGCATGTCACTTTTCGACTGGAATTGAACAATAAGCTTTGTGTGCAATAATGTACTTGAATTTCAACCTTAATAAAGCTGGATAAAACTAAAAACTATAATTAAAAGAATAAGAAGAACTTAGAATGAGATGCATGAGAATTCAAAATTTTACAAGGAAAAGGCCAAAGTTTTTCATGAAAAATCAGTCCTAAAGGAAATGTTTTCACCAGTTCAGTAGACTATTTTTTATGTCTCTTGACTTCACTCATTCTCGAAGAGATTAAAATTGAGATGGACCGAACTATACGCGGTACGTACAATTTTTCCACAATGAGACATTGAAATAAAAACCTTAGGATAGATCAGTTTTTAAACTCAGCGGTCATGTCAAAATCTTTTTTGGAATTTCCTAGTAACTAAAGGAAGAGATCATAATTCTTCACGAGTCACACTACGTCCGATTAGTAATTTAACCTTCTTCTGCAAATATATGTATATTTTTCACTTTTTCTCATTATATCATTCACTGACTTCGAGAACACAGTCAAATTCAAGTGTGCTTGTGTAGGGCGAGGACTATATATGTTAGTCACTATATTGAATTTTTTGGAAAATTTCTCGTCTCAACCAAAAATACAAAGGAAAGTTTAAATCAGTAGTAACTTTATATAACTTGTACATAGAGAAATTCACATGTCATAAATTATGAAATGTTTTCTAGATTGTAGTCGTTGTTTAAAGGAATAGTTGATTTATAGTATATAAGTTAATATTTAAAACCTTTAGTGTTATGTTGTGTTAAGATGATTTTACATAATTATCTCAAAAAAGGTTTTATATATGTACATATTTTGTTAACATCTAGAATATTGTATACCCACTTAAGTATGTACGCTCACCACATGCTATACTCTGATCATATAAGCTCGCAAGGCAGTGCATTGATGGTATGTACGGGCTTTGTTTTTTTTTGTTTTTTTTGAAAATGGGTAATCCACCTTGTTAAAAACCTGTACTAGAAATCAGTGTGAAGTCTAGATAGGAAAAAAGAGTGCGGTGCTTTATTGACGACTCATCAATAAAAAGTACAGAAGTTTGTACATAAGAGGCTAGCAAATCATCAAGATTATCACGCAGCCTAAACCTATATAAACAAACAAAAACAAGCAAGTGGCGGTCCATGAATTTGGTCAAAGCGAACAGGCTACATACACGTGGCGGTAGCATAAACTCATGAACTTAAAAACCAACTGCCATGGAGAGCACAAACGTTAAAAGCAAGAAAGATCTTCCCCAAATTGAAGCGAGGTCTCCTAAACTCCAAAATTACCCTTCGTCCAAGCAGTCCACACCCCATCTGCTCTCATCGATCTCTCTCTTCTTCTTCTTTGATTTCTTCAACAAGTATCTAACTTCCAGCTCTAGAAGATCCCATCTTCTGAATTTATTCAAGGCTTGATTATTATGAGTTCGGTTGTTCCTCTCTGGCCATATGTGGCAGATCGCAACAATAAGGCTACACCAAGCCGCATCATGCCTGAAGTCAGAAGAAGGAAAGGTGTTCTTCAGATCCGCCAATTCTTGCTCAAGAGTCATCGGTCTATCCTGATTTGGTGGAAGGCCGCACTTGATTTTGCATCTAGTCCACAGGTACGCCGAGTAAGTGCATTGAAAAAAGAGGTGGTCCTAATTTTCATTATCTTCAGTACATAGAATGCAAGTAGGAGTGACCTTGTATCCCCAGCTTATCATCATGTCCTTAGTACTTAAACGATTTAGAAATGCTTTATAGGCGCAAATAGACATTTTCGGGCAGTTTATATTATGCCAGATTACGTTACACCAGTCTAATTCTGGATGATACGTTCTTGAAACGTCCCAAGCCGAGTGAACGGTAAAACCTTTGGGAGAATCATTCCAACGCCAGTAATCATCTTGCATGTTGTTTTGAATATTGATATCCTTAATTTGATTTATAAGAAGTCTTGTAGCTGGTAGGAAGTTAGGATTAAAAACCCCATCCTGAATAATGTTGTCTACACGTTGTGTAACACCCCGTGTATTCTATAACAGTAAAATTCACAAATTAAAGTATAATTAATTTCAAATCAAAGAATTAAGGGAAACGGGTTACGCCATTGCATTCTCCTCGAAATTCTGCTTGAGATAGAGCCCGAGTTTACGCAAAACGGATAACGTGTGAAGAAGATATCTTTAATTTAAATATCGCAGCAAAACATGAGAAAAAAAAAGAATGGGAAACGTATAATGTTTAGCATTGTTCTAGGATTTGTAAGCAAAAGACTTAGTAGCTCATTTGGTTGGAACACATGACTTGCATACAAGAGGTACAGAGTTCGATCCCCGCCAGCGCCCTATTTTTGTTTTAGGGAAATGGCTTAAAATAGCCTAGTGTGAACGCAGTTCAAAAAGTGGTTTAGTGTGAAAATGGGTAATTGGGAAGATAGAGAAAAAAATGAATATATATACAATATATATATACATATACGCATATATATATATATATATATATATATGACGTGTACGCATCATGTAGCGTACGTTGCGCATTTTTGGTTGTCAAGGATGGTTTTTTTTGGCCTTCTCCAATTTTTAATTTTGACAAATTAAAGGTAAGAAAATATTTATTCATATATAAATAAATATTTATATATGGGTAATTAATACGGTAAAGGGGAAAATGTATCTATTAAATACATATTTACGTTTGAATTGGTGAACATTTAATACGCTGAGTCATTTCTGACTCATCGCTGAGTCAATGCTGAGTCATTTCTGACTCATGGCTGAGTCAATAGGATAACTCTATCCTGACTGAACGGTTGTGGTCATTTCTAGGATTAATCAAACAGCCTAAATTAATCCTCAAATTCTATATATACAACTCAAAACCTAACCTAAACTCACACAAAAAAATAAGAATAAGGCCATCATGCTGTTGAGGAACGACTAGGAGTAGCCACCAATTTGAGAGACGATTAGGAGGCAAACTCTAAAGCATAAAGCAACTGCAAGTTAGACTTAAACAAATCAAATCAACGCCTACGTCAAAGGAGCCGCATCTCCAAATTCCTGAATTGGAGAATTCGCCACACGATTGTAAGTAGAGTATTATTCTGGTATGAACAAATAACTGTGTTGGTTTGTACACTTGATTTGTGGTGATAAGTAATTCATATTTGTGCGTTACTATGATTCTTATCGATTTGGAATATTGTATAACGATTGGATATTCGCAAAGTATGTTATTCATTATAAAAACTACATGTTTGCGGTAGTTTTATGCAAGTATACAATTGGATATTCGCAAAGTATGTTATTCATTATAAAAACTACATGTTTGCGGTAGTTTTATGCAAGTATACGTTTGGATATTCGCAAAGTATGTAATTCATGTTGAAGCTACATGTATGTAGTTGTTTAATTGAAATTCATGCAAGTATGTGGTTTTGCTACTATGCCATCATAATGTATATTTTTGTATAAAAATCATTTTGTGTGTAATTGGAACAAATTTGGGTTATTATAATTCATATGAAATTTTGGCATCATGATCTATGTATAAGACCATACTTTTGCATTAAATACAAAAGTAAGCCTCTTTGCGAACTTACGAATATGACTAGGCTATGTTTGATATTTTGCATAATTGAAAAACATGTTAGGTCTATATTGTTAACAAGAATTATATGATGACATATGTGGTACATAGCTAGGTTAGATTTAAAAATCCCATTTGCAAGTTTGCATGACCAAAGTAAAAATCATGATTTCATGTTTAGAAATATTTATGTAATAAGTATATGTGTGCCATGGTTATGTGAATAGATTTAAAATCATGATTAAGTTGGAATAATTCAAGTTGAACTATACTTTTGTATTAGTAACAAAAGTAAACACCTTTGTAAACATGTAGTAATCTTATGAACATGATTTGCTTATGTTTGACATTATGCCTAAATAAAAATATAGGTTTATGTTGTAGTTAAGACTATGTGTCAATAATGATATCCAATTTAGATTCTTAACTTAACTACAAGTTTACATGCTTTGATTCATGTCACTTATGCTTTATGACCAAAGTATACGTTACTACTATGCAAGTATACCAGTTTCCATTTTGTAGTTCCAACGTTATGTTGCAAGTTCATGCGTTCACCTTCCCCTTTTGTGTATATAATCACGCTTTAAGCCTCCCCTTTTTCACGTGGCTAAGTTGGGCTTAAAAAGGCTAAGTCCAACATATATTATAATAAACGAACGTATTAAACGGGGGAAATAGCGTTGGGCCAAATAAATTAATAAATGAAAATATAAAAGTAGATGGGCCCAAATTCAAGAATGGGTTGGGCCCATGATTGGTGTAAACCTTTACACCATTAGCTTAAATTGATTTTGAATAATGGGCCGCAAATATTTACATATAAAAAGAAGAAAGATAAAATATGTAAATGTAGAAAATACGATGTGTTTAACCCGAGGTTGGATTGAGTTGTGATGTAAACCTGCCCGGAACCGCCCGGCTGTCCAGTAGTCACAACAATACCTATCCAATGTGGGTGGTTAAACATGGAGCCCAATAAGGACCCGAGGTTAGACTGAGTTGTGGCGTAAGACTGCCCGGACCCAACCGGCAACAGGCAGCCACAACAATACCTGTCTAATGTGAGAGGTCAAGGCTTTAATAAGACAATTAAGGCTGAGTCAGGATTGATAGGATTAAGTAGATTATATTAATACTTAATCAAAATGGAACATGCTAAACTAAACAGACTGATTGGGGATTAGGTTTATAAACACTTAACCAACTTAGCATGTTGGCTAGAAATAGAAAACCTAGTAGCGGGGGACCCTTTTCAGCAGTCACCCTACAAGGCGTATCATGATACCCTGAAACTAGGCAGGGTGGGGCACGATTACTGGGCTGATTGTAAGAGGTCAAATCGACGGCGGTGGTGCAGCAGTGTAGGTTCTAACGGGGTGCGGGCGTGCACACACTCCGGCGCAGAAAAATAAGGCACTGGGCACCAGTAGCATACCTGTGCATTCTAGGATTGTGTCGGGTCGCCACCATGGGACTTGATACACCCCATGGTGGGACCAGCACAGGTAACTACAACATCGGGGGCCGTAAGACACATGTAACTATGCGAGTAGGAGCCGATCATTATAAAATGGATCACTTCACCCTGATTATGGGGTGCCAGTTGGGAACTAGTTTATATGGGTTCAGAGATTAAAATGGGGTACGATAGTATATTCGACCCTAGACAACTTAACTAAGTTTATGGTGCTTTCCCATTTCTAGTTTATACTTATCATACCCAGTTCTTTATTCATAGACTGAATAGTCCTAGACTTACTCAGGCTTTATGTCTGACTCTACTTTTCTTTCGTCTTCTTTCCTTCCGTTCCCCCCCCCCAGGTCCACAGGGAGGGAATACCGCAGCTTGACCAGCCTTCATATCCAGCTTGAAGAGAAAGAATGTATTGCTTGGATCTTTTCGTTTTGGACTATGGCTTTGGACAGCAACTATGGGACTTTTGCAGTTTATTTATGTTTTCTTTATGCTTCTTTAAATAATGTAATCAAGACAGTTATGAAGACGTTATGTTTTTGACGTATTGTAAGACAATTATGGTATGATTGTTGTAACACGTATTTTTAATGAAATAAAAGTTTTTGTTTTTCCGCTGTTCAAAAATATGTGTTCTTATATCTGTCTTGTATATCTGTGACTTATACTTATAAACCTCCACCAAAATTAGGGCATTCCCTTTGAGAGTGACCCTAACGGAGGTGGGGTGTTTCACTTGGTATCAGAGCATAGGTTTACCAGATAAGATAAAAAGATTTGAGAAATTATTTTCAAAAAGGAAATTTAAAGAAGCATTTTTAAAAGATAAAATATTATTTTTATTTTAAAAAGGCAAAGCCCCCCCAAAGCCATAGGTACTATCTCTTATCCTTCGTTTTGAATCTATCCTTTCTGTTTCAGCATGTCTGGAGACCTTACTCCCTAGCTGCTGACGCTTTCACTTCTCCTCCTCCACGTGAACCATCAAGCGGAAGAGTCCCAGAGTAGGAAGACGAATAATAGTCAAACAAGAAAGGATCGTAACAGTAATAATAAGAAACGAGAAAAAAAAGGAAATGCAATTTTTGTGGTATGGAAGGGCACATAGCCAAGGATTGTAGAAAAAGGAAAAGAAAGCAAGGAGAATGTTTTCATTGTGGGGAGACTGGACACATCAGCAAAGACTGCCCTAGGAAGCAGACCGGACCTTCTGGCGGTACATCGTTAACTTATTCTAGATGCTTTGTTTTATCCTATTTCTCTCCTCGATCCTATCTTGAGAACCATAGGTAGAATCTTTTTGGATGTAAACATGTAGTTGAAACATGTTATGGATGATGGTTGCAAGTGGTTGCAAGTGATTGCTAGTGGTTGCTCGTGGTTGCATATACACACACAATCTAGGTTTTAGATCGGCTCAGTCACTTCATATTGCATATGCATATATGTTTGCATTCGTATATGGTTGAACTTTAATGTGCTGTCATATGGATGTTGCATTTGTATGAATGATTGCGCACTCATGTAGAATCATGAATAGGAAAAATTTGCATACATAATGGATTCATGGCACTTACATAATTCGCATTAAGGAGGTCAACTGAATCAGTAGACCGCCTGATTTTGCATTAGATAAGTACATGTACACACACACACTTCGCATATGATCATGAAGCATTAGAAGTCTTTTAAGGACAATGGATACTCGTGTTTGATGGATGAGTAGATGGATGTTTGGATGTTAGGATATATATATTTTTCCTAAACTTGAAGATTTCGGGGACGAAATCCTTTTAAGTGGGGGAGAATGTAACACCCCGTGTATTCTATAACAGTAAAATTCACAAATTAAAGTATAATTAATTTCAAATCAAAGAATTAAGGGAAACGGGTTACGCCATTGCATTCGCCTCGAAATTCTGCTTGAGATAGAGCCCGAGTTTACGCAAAACGGATAACGTGTGAAGAAGATATCTTTAATTTAAATATCGCAGCAAAACATGAAAAAAAAACTACATGTTTGCGGTAGTTTTATGCAAGTATACAATTGGATATTCGCAAAGTATGTTATTCATTATAAAAACTACATGTTTGTGGTAGTTTTATGCAAGTATACTTTTGGATATTCGCAAAGTATGTAATTCATGTTGAAGCTACATGTATGTAGTTGTTTAATTGAAATTCATGCAAGTATGTGGTTTTGCTACTATGCCATCATAATGTATATTTTTGTATAAAAATCATTTTGTGTGTAATTGGAACAAATTTGGGTTATTATAATTCATATGAAATTTTGGCATCATGATCTATGTATAAGACCATACTTTTGCATTAAATACAAAAGTAAGCCTCTCTGCGAACTTACGAATATGACTAGGCTATGTTTGATATTTTGCATAATTGAAAAACATGTTAGGTCTGTATTGTTAACAAGAATTATATGATGACATATGTGGTACATAGCTAGGTTAGATTTAAAAATCCCATTTGCAAGTTTGCATGACCAAAGTAAAAATCATGATTTCATGTTTAGAAATATTTATGTAATAAGTATATGTGTGCCATGGTTATGTGAATAGATTTAAAATCATGATTAAGTTGGAATAATTCAAGTTGAACTATACTTTTGTATTAGTAACAAAAGTAAACACCTTTGTAAACATGTAGTAATCTTATGAACATGATTTGCTTATGTTTGACATTATGCCTAAATAAAAATATAGGTTTATGTTGTAGTTAAGACTATGTGTCAATAATGATATCCAATTTAGATTCTTAACTTAACTACAAGTTTACATGCTTTGATTCATGTCACTTATGCTTTATGACCAAAGTATACGTTACTACTATGCAAGTATACCAGTTTCCATTTTGTAGTTCCAACGTTATGTTGCAAGTTCATGCGTTCACCTTCCCCTTTTTGTGTATATAATCACGCTTTAAGCCTCCCCTTTTTCACGTGGCTAAGTTGGGCTTAAAAAGGCTAAGTCCAACATATATTATAATAAACGAACGTATTAAACGGGGGAAATAGCGTTGGGCCAAATAAATTAATAAATGAAAATATAAAAGTAGATGGGCCCAAATTCAAGAATGGGTTGGGCCCATGATTGGTGTAAACCTTTACACCATTAGCTTAAATTGATTTTGAATAATGGGCCGCAAATATTTACATATAAAAAGAAGAAAGACAAAATATGTAAATGTAGAAAATACGATGTGTTTAACCCGAGGTTGGATTGAGTTGTGATGTAAACCTGCCCGGAACCGCCCGGCTGTCCAGTAGTCACAACAATACCTATCCAATGTGGGGGGTTAAACATGGAGCCCAATAAGGACCCGAGGTTAGACTGAGTTGTGGCGTAAGACTGCCCGGACCCAACCGGCAACAGGCAGCCACAACAATACCTGTCTAATGTGAGAGGTCAAGGCTTTAATAAGACAATTAAGGCTGAGTCAGGATTGATAGGATTAAGTAGATTATATTAATACTTAATCAAAATGGAACATGCTAAACTAAACAGACTGATTGGGGATTAGGTTTATAAACACTTAACCAACTTGGCATGTTGGCTAGAAATAGAAAACCTAGTAGCGGGGGACCCTTTTCAGCAGTAACCCTACAAGGCGTATCATGATACCCTGAAACTAGGCAGGGTGGGGCACGATTACTGGGCTGATTGTAAGAGGTCAAATCGACGGCGGTGGTGCAGCAGTGTAGGTTCTAACGGGGTGCGGGCGTGCACACACTCCGGCGCAGAAAAATAAGGCACTGTGCACCAGTAGCATACCTGTGTATTCTAGGATTGTGTCGGGTCGCCACCATGGGACTTGATACACCCCATGGTGGGACCAGCACAGGTAACTACAACATCGGGGGCCGTAAGACACATGTAACTATGCGAGTAGGAGCCGATCATTATAAAATGGATCACTTCACCCTGATTATGGGGTGCCAGTTGGGAACTAGTTTATATGGGTTCAGAGATTAAAATGGGGTACGATAGTATATTCGACCCTAGACAACTTAACTAAGTTTATGGTGCTTTCCCATTTCTAGTTTATACTTATCATACCCAGTTCTTTATTCATAGACTGAATAGTCCTAGACTTACTCAGGCTTTATGTCTGACTCTACTTTTCTTTCGTCTTCTTTCCTTCCGTTTCCCCCCCGGTCCACAGGGAGGGAATACCGCAGCTTGACCAGCCTTCATATCCAGCTTGAAGAGAAAGAATGTATTGCTTGGATCTTTTCGTTTTGGACTATGGCTTTGGACAGCAACTATGGGACTTTTGCAGTTTATTTATGTTTTCTTTATGCTTCTTTAAATAATGCAATCAAGACAGTTATGAAGATGTTATGTTTTTGACGTATTGTAAGACAACTATGGTATGATTGTTGTAACACGTATTTTTAATGAAATAAAAGTTGTTGTTTTTCCGATGTTCAAAAATATGTGTTCTTATATCTGTCTTGTATATCTGTGACTTATACTTATAAACCTCCACCAAAATTAGGGCATTCCCTTTGAGAGTGACCCTAACGGAGGTGGGGTGTTTCACATTGATTATCTCCCCCAAACAGACTTAAGTGGTCCCAGCTTTAAGAATTAACCATGATATTGCTATTCAGCCACGGATCAAACCATAACATAGTAGTGTGCCCATTTATAATACATCCTTTGATACATTGGAGGCTCTTTTGTCTGTGTCTAAGAATTGTTTTCCAAGTACATGAACTGTTAATATCAATTTTCATCACCCAAAAGAAATCATCTGAACAAATTCTTTTAACAATCCATTTTTTCCACATGCTATTTCCATTAACAAAGTGCCAAAGAAGCTTCAAAGCTACAGCAGTTTTAATATCCTTAAAATTTCGTAAGCCCACTCCCCTTCTTCCTTAGGAGTACATAGCATCTCCCAAGCAATTTTGTGTCTTTTCCCTGCCCATATAAAATTAGCACACAATTTATTAATTTTACCAATCGTAGCTGTTGGGATCTAATATGTTAGCATCCAGAAAAGCACCATGGGTGTGATGATAGTTCTAACTAATTCAATCTTACCAACCATAGATAGAAGTTTATTGTCCCAGCTGTCCATTCTCTTTCTAATTTTGTCAATTAGTTCCCTACAATCAGAAAAGTGCAGGTAATTATGTGAAAGCGGAACACCCAAATACTTGAGTGGCAGACTACCTTCCTTCATATTTAGCTCATGAAAAATCTGGTTCTTTATGTTCACCCCTTGACTGAAAAAATATTTAGATTTCAAACCATTTACTTTAAAGCCACTATAGTTCGACATTTGGTCCAAAATCGATTTGGTAGTCTCCACCCCTTTTATCGAAGCCTTACAAAAAACATCAAATCATCTGCGTATATGAGATGAATAATTTTAGGCTCCTCTTTGTATATGGGCTGAATCTGTTTGAAAACCGCAGCTTTAAACATTAAAATTGATAAGTATTCAATAGCTGCACAAAAAAGGTAAGGCGATAGAGGGTCCCCTTTCCTGAGACCTCTATTACTATAAATAAAACCTTTGGGACTTCCCTAGACCAAAATGGAGAAGGTAGTTGACCTAATGCATGTTTTGATAACTTTAATCATTTGATGAGGAAACCCATCATAAAAAGCATGTGACAAATGAAGTCTATGTTAACCATATCATAAGCTTTTTGCAAATCTATTTTAATGCAGATTTTGCCGTTACCTCTTCTGCCAAAAAATCTGATTTGTTCATGGGCTAGAAGAATATTTTCAATAATATACCTACCCGGAATGAAAAAGGATTGATTTTCAGAGATCAAATGTTTGAGGTAAGGTTTTATTCTGTTGCAAATAACTTTGGAGATGATTTTTGTATATTACATTACAGCAAGAAATAGGTCTATAATCCGAAATATTAGAAGGGTTATCAGTTTTTGGAATGAGAGTGAGAAAAGTGTGATTTATACCCTTTGCTAATCTACCGGTGTTAAACACTTCTTGAACTGTCTCCAAAATACTACCTTTAAGACTATTCCAATGAAACTTGAAATTTTTTGAGGTGAAACCATCCGGGCCTGGACTTTTGTCATCCGGTATAGAAAAGACAGCCTTATGGACTTCATCCAAAGTAACATTTGAAGATAAATCCCGTCTACCTCTTTCATTAATAATGTGCTTGCAGTTAATCTGAAGAAAATTAATATTCATAGGTGTGTTAGAATTAAAGATCTTTGTAAAAAATCAATGGCTTCCCTTTCTATATTATCCGCGTCATAAGCGTTATCCCCATTACTCTTGAAAATATTGCTCTAGTTATTGATGTGCTTCCTCATGGACATCTTTGATGAAAAATTTTGGTGCAAGAATCACCCTTGTAAGCCAATTGATTTTTGCTTTTTGCTTAGCATTTATCATATCAACGTTGCTTTGTTCTTTCCAATTGAAATAAGCCTCACTAAGCAAGTCAAAGATCCTGCAATCTTCCGGAAATCTATCAATTTCAGCCAACAGAAACTCATACTTTTTTCCAATCCGATTTAAAATCTCGCTGTCTTTCGGACTATTATAATTCCAGTTTTTTCAGGTTGTATTTGCTCATCTTAAGAAATTGTTGGAACTTGTATATTTTTGAACCTTGAATGTTAGCAAATAACATGATATATCTGACCATATCTATAGTTTCTTTATACCCAGTCTTATGACACCATGAGTTCACATACCTGAAAGGAATGTTTTTACTTTTGGGCATCCCTGAATTGAATCATACACAAATAGCAATGTGGTCACTCATGGGATTAGCAGTTCCGAAAGCATTTAAATCCAGAAATTTGTTAAGGAATAAATGATTACAAAACACATAATCAATTTTCGTAGCCAAACCTTGTCTCCTCCATGTATATTTGAAACCCATTGTCGGTATGCTCATCAGCCCTGAATTAGCAATGCAATCGATAAAGCCCGCAATCTACCTAAAAGTCACAGACGATCCACTTTTTTGTCATTAGCGGACAGAATGTTATTAAAGTCCCCTAGCACAAGCCATGGGATATTGACATTGTCAGCTTCCGAAGATACATCGCACCAAAGCTTCTCACGATCGAGCAAAAAATACTTGCATAAATAAATGTTATTCTACAACAAAAACCACCTGTATTATTTGCTGTGAAAGTAATATGCTGCACCGTTTTAACCTCAATATTAATAGACCAACAGTTTGAGTCCTAAAAAATCAGAATAGGGCCTTTGTTGCCACATGAGTTGTTATCAACAGACTTCCATCTTTCATGTAGCTGGTAGTTAAACATATTTATCATATCATTGCCTAGTTTATTTTCAAGTTGGCCTACAATCGACAGCCTAAATTTATTAAGGAATTTGAGTACTTCAAGTTATTTGTTCGGCGCATTCAAACCCCTTACATTCCATGTAACACCCCACCTCCATTAAGGTCACTCACAAAGGGAATGCCTTAACTTTGATGGAGCGTTTTAGTAGACAGAACTGAAATTTACAAGACAGATAAAGTAGTACTTAAAAAATTTGTAACTTTATTACAACAGAAACAGAAATAAGTTTGGTTACATCTTTTCAAATCACAATATCAGAATTCAAGTACAAAATATCGGTCTTGTACAAAAGCCTTCAGAATGCATAGTTTTTAAAGTCATAATCCCCAATATAAACTGCCATAGAAAGATAGAGCCAATGCCAAGCAATACTTCAAATACTTCAAGCAGAGAGAATCTGAATCAAGCTCCTATGTTTCCACCCTAAATACCTTGGGGGACGGAAAGAAAAGAGGCGAAACAAACTAGGTCAGACATAAGTCTGGTGAATCCAGTGACTTTCGGCATATAAATAGATAATAGTATCATAACATGTTAATAAAAGTGAATGAGAGATAACTGCAACAGGAATAACAGGTTAACAGAAGAAACAGAATGATATAAGCTAAGCTAAGCTTTTCACTTCTCTCTGCACTAATACTAGTATAACAGGATTAGGTGTTGCCCTAATGTCTAAACTGAAACAGAAACAGAAACAGAATAATCTCTACAGAAACAGAATGCTAGTGATGGGCGTTTACCACCCGAACAGACAGAAGGTACAGAAGCAGAATACTAATAATGGGCCTTTACCACCCAACTAATGGGCCTTTACCACCCCAACAGATAGAAGGTACGGAAACAGAATAATCCCTATGGAAACAGAATGTTAGAATTAGGTGTACACTAGTAATGGGCCTTTACCACCCCCACAGACGGCACCACGCAGAAACAGACAGGTGTAACCACCCAACAGAAACAGACGGTACCAACGGAAACAGACAGAACTAAGTGTATCCTAAGTCCTACCCCCAAGCGATCGGCTCCCTAATACATAAATACCCTGTGTCGGCCCCATAGTAGGGTGTATCACTCCCTAAAGTGGCAACCTATTGGCACGAACCTATTTACAGATGTCACAGTGTCATACATCCTTAGAGCAGACCGGATCCATGCACGCACATGACCCTGTTGGAATGCACCATCAACACCCCTCGCCATTATCAGAATGAATCGCTTATAATTAGTTCAGTAAGCGTGCCCGGACCCCTACATAGCGCGGGGTCAAAGTTTTGATACCAGAAAGGGTTACTGACTAATATGGGTCCCAAACAACAGATGACACAAGTATTTCCCCTCCTAACCTTGTGTCACCAGACTAACAGATTTCAGATTAACTTGTTTACGGATTTCGGACAGGGTTCAGGTTACTAGTTCATAGATCTGACAATCAAGTTAACAAGTTTTCAGACTAACGGATCAGATATACAAATTAACAAGTTCTTAGACTAACGGATCAGATATACAGATTAACAGGCTTACAGATTGTTTTACCTAACTTTGTATTGGGCCTACAGATTTACGAAACTGGTTTATTAGATTCATCAGACCAATTGTTTTAACCCTATCCACCCAACACGTTTTAGGTATCATATTTATCTTAGATTTGCATTAATTAATTATTAATGCACATACCTCTCACATTAGGTCGGTAGCTTGTGGCCGCTGAATATGTCGGGCGGTTCCGGGCAGACTTCTGCCACAAGCCAGACCTAACCTCGTGTCTAAGCATATTTTAGTTATGCGTACGAACTCTCACATTAGACTGACAATTTGCGGTCGCTGGTTAAGCTGGTTGGTTCCAGGCATACTTCTACCGCAAACAGAGTCCAACCTCGTCTCATAGCCACTTTACATAAAATATCATACTAATAATGTCTATTTAGCAGATTTAACTTCTTTACAAGTTACGGCAGATTATCCAAAGTTCTATTAACATGTTTTTCTCAATTTTAGATCGAGCCTCCAATTTATAATTCTTCATCTTTCAATAGATTAAGCAATTCAATAGATTTAGCAGATAACAATTTTAGCAGATTAGGCAATTCAGCAGATTTAGCAGATTAGGCGATTCAACCGATTAAGCAGATAACATATTTAGCAGATTAGGCAATTCAACAGATTAAGCAGATAACAGATTTAGCGGATTAGGAGATTCAACAGATTAGGCAATTCAACAAATTTAAAGGATTAAATATTTCTTAAAGTTCTATTTACATATCTTACCTAAATTTACATGCCTAAATCATGGTCATAATTCATAATACGACATATGCCCCAAATTTTAATTAAACTTTGCACAGTACAGAATATTCTCTAAAAAGTCCCAAACAATATGAATTATGCCAAATTATAGCCTATGATGCCAAATATCCTAAAATCCATATTTAGGTGCATTCATATTAATAGTTAACATATTTAATATAGATCTTAAATTTTGATCATGTATTATGTCCTCAAAAATCAGATCTTGCATTATAATATGCATTATGTTCCAAATCCCAAGTCATATGCTAACATATAATAATTCTTCTTCCAAATCACAGTCTTTTATACATAATATGCACTAATTCTAGATCTTAATTTACAACCTATGTTCTTTTCTCAAATTAGTCACAGATCAGTCATGTCCAATTATGTAGTATTCATTATTTGTCCCAAAATTAGCGTTTGTGTGTTAATCTCTTATGAGATTTGGCGCAGGCTCGTAGTAGCCTGGCTATAGAACAAAAAGAAAAAGGAAATACAGAATAGTCACAGAAAAACAGATCAGACAGATAAGAATATGCATAACCTCAAATTCAGATTTATAACCATGCTATGATCATAATAAAAGTTTATATCTGAAAATAACTGTACTCACAAAAAGAGAACGATTCTTGTATTCTGGAATCTGTATTCTAACACTGAATAGCACTCCTTTGGCGTGGACTATCGATTAGATTTGATTCTGTTTTAATTCTATTTAGATTGGAAGAAGATGCATTAATCCTAGTTTTGATTCCAGCAGAGTAGCGACGCCATTTTTATTTTTAATTAGAATAGAGGCAGAGTAAAGGCAGAATGAAATTGTGCGGAGAGAAAGCTTGGTTTGGGGGTGTTTAAATAGGTTAAAGCTCACGAATCCAGTCAGAAAGGCGTCTAAATACAGAAAAATGCATCTGTCCACGGATCTGGGAATAGGGGGGAGGTCGACCCTAGTGTCGACCTGTTTACCCAGGTCGACCCCCAGGTAGACCCTAGTGCCGACCTGGGTCCTGGGCAGGAATTTTCCCGCCCAGTCGGGTATCTGTTTTGAATTTCGAAATTTGAATTTTGAATTTTGGGCTGATTTTTACTGAAACTTCTGAAGGCCATATCTTCTTCATACGGAGTCTGATTTACGCAAACTTGGACTCTATTCCAAGCAGAATTTCAAGATGAACGCAATGGCGCAACCCGTTTCCCTTAACTATTTTATTACAATTTAATTATCCTCTGAGTTGTTACTCTTATGTTCACAGAAAATACGGGGTGTTACATTCTCCCCTCCTTAAAGGATTTCGTCCCTGAAATCTTCAAGTTAGGAAGAATGTGTCCTACCATCCAATCACCCATCTATTCAACCATCATCCACAAGCATCCATTGTCCTTAGAAAACTTCTAATGTTGTATGAACATATTCAAAAGTGTGTGTATATGTTCCTTATCTAATGCAAAGATTAGGCGGTCCATTGATTCAGTTGACCTCCTTAATGCGAAATATGTTAGTGCCATGAGTCCAACATGTATGAAATTTTCCTATTTGGTACATATCATTTCTATATGAGTGCAAAACCGTTCATTCATATGCAACATCCATGTGCTAAGTCAATCATTTCGCATCGATAAAATTTTTGAAATGCACACACAACCATACGCAGTATGAGAGTGTTTTTGTGCCGATCTAGTGCCTAGTGTGTGTATATGCATCCACGATCAACCACTAGAAACCACTTGCATCCACTTGAAACCATCAAACATAACATGTCTCAAACACATGTTTACACCCATTAGTTTCTTCCTAAAGGTTGAAGACTAGATCGATAGGATACAGCTGAGTGATAGAAGCTAGTACGATTATAACAAAAGCTTTGTTCCTATTAGACATCGATTTAAGAGAATAACCCCCCTAAGTATCAACCCCAAAGACCGAAATCAACATCAGATTGACACTTAGAGAATCACTCCCATTAAACAAATGCCCAACTAGAAATCTACTTCACGCTTTGAGTAAAAACCCTATCCTTTTCTGAAATATTCAGATACTTACAGACTACTGGTACAGAGCAGATCACCAAATGATTCTTAGGAAACTAAGCATGATATAAACCCAGAATATATGCGTCATAGTCAACTTAACGCCCAACACAGATACCCTCAAATCCCAACTTATCACAAACAGATGAGTCGTAACCCTTATGGGGTTTCAGACTGTAGCGGAACTAGAAACAAGACTAGTATTAAAGTGCAGAATTTCAATTACAGAATCAAAATGCCAGAATCAGAAAGAGTTTTTAACTCCACAATCAGATAAGGAGATTAATCCCTCTACAGAATCTTTTCCTATTTCTATCCTATCCACGAGCCTCGAGGGCATTTGCCTGTCCTCCAAAAGTTGGTCCTGCCCTCTGCCCTTGTCCTCGTTTCTTTGAGCAGTCCATAGTGAAGTGCCCCATTTCTCCACAGTTGAAGCAAGTGCCCTTCCTCTTTCTGCAATCCTTGTTCATATGGGTCGAGCTTCAACAGGTAAAGCACTTCTTCTCCTTCTTGTCTTCAGACCTCTCATCCTTCTTTTGTGTTTCCTTTTTGGACCCCGCCTTCTTGTTCTCTGGTCCTTCAAGCTTTTCCTCTTTCTTTTTACTTTCGGCTTCTTCATCATGCATTAACGCCATGTCCACCAATTTCTCGAAGGTTGCCCCCATAGGAATGTGGGACATCGCCGATCCGTGTAGCGGCTCATTCAAACCTTTAGCAAACCATAGTGCCTTCTTATGCGGTGTACTTACCAAATCTACGCCGAATCTTGCCAACTTATTAAACTTGTTGACGTACTCTCTCACTGATGAATTCCCCTGCTTCAACGCCAAAAACCTCTCTACGTATAGACTCTCTTCCGCTCATGAGAGAAATTTCATCTCGAACGTATGCCTGAAATCCATCCATCTCTCTACCGGACGCTCTCCATTTGTGACCTCCCACCAAAAAGAAGCTACGTTCTTAAGCAACCATACCGCCAATTGTATCTTCTGCCTATCGTTCACCTTGGATATAATGAACTAATCCTTAGTTTCTTTGAGCCAGTTCCTTGCCTCCACGAAGGATTCATTTCCATTAAAGTTCTTCCCACCCATGGCTTGAAATCTCTACATATCTTCGGGAAAGTATTCACGTGCAGAGGAGGAACTGCTGCAGCTGGGGGAGGAGGGATGTCTACTGGGCCCGCATCATTAGCCCTAGCTTCTAGGTACCTCCTGAACCAGCCAAGTATCGGTACGCCCTCCGGAAGGTTAAGATCCCAGACATGCTGAAACGAAAGAAAAGGAAAGATTTAAAACAAAGGATAGAAAGATATGCATATGGCTTGGGGGATTATGTTTTTTCAAAATAAACTCTACTTTTGAAAATACTTCCTTTTTAAAACCTTTTGAAAATAATTTTCAAAACTTTTCATCAAATCTGGTAACCTTCAGCTCTGATACCAAGTGTAACACCCCACCTCCGTTAAGGTCACACACAAAGGGAATGCATTAACTTTGATGGAGTGTTTTAGTAGACAGAACAGAAATTTACAAGAAAAATAAAGTAGTACTCGGAAAATTTGTAACTTTATTACAACAGAAACAAAAATAAGTTTGGTTACATCTTTTCAAATCACAATATCAGATTCAAGTACAAAATATCGGTCTTGTACAAAAGCCTTCTGAATGCATAGTTTTTAAAGTCATAATCCCCAATATAAACTGCCATAGAAAGATAGAGCCAATGCCAAGTAATACTTCAAATACTTCAAGCAGAGAGAATCTGAATCAAGCTATTATGTTTCCACCCAAAAAACCAGGGGGGAACGGAAAGAAAAGAGGCGAAACAAACTAGGTCAGACATAAGTCTGGTGAGTCCAGTGACTTTCAGCATATAAACAGATAGTAGTATCATGACATGTTAATAAAAGTGGATGAGAGACAACTACAACAGGAATAACAGGTTAATAGAAGAAATATAATGATATAAGCTATGCTAAGCTTTTCACTTCTCTCTGCACTAATACTAGTATAACAGGATTAGGCGTTACCCTAATATCTAAACTGAAACAGAAACGGAAACAGAATAATCTCTACAGAAATAGAATGCTAGTAATGGGCCTTTACCACCCGAACAGACAGAAGGTGCAGAAGCAGAATTCTAATAATGGGCCTTTACCACCCAACTAATGGGCCTTTACCACCCCCAACAGACAGAAGGTACGGAAACAGAATAATCCCTATGGAAACAGAATGTTAAAATTAGGTGTACACTAGTAATGGGCCTTTACCACCCCAACAGACGGCACCGCGCAGAAACAGACAGGTGTTACCACCCAACAGAAACATACGGTACCAACAGAAACAGACAGAACTAAGTGTACCCTAAGTCCTACCCCTAAGCGATCGACTCCCTAATACATAAATACCCTGTGTCGGCCCCATAATAGTGTGTATCACTCCCTAAAGTGGCAACCTATTGGCACAGACCTATTTACAGATGTCACGGTGTCATACATCCTCAGAGCAGACCGGATCCATGCATGCATATGACCCTGTTGGAATGCACCATCAACACCCTTTGCCATTATCAGAATGAACTGCTTATATTTAGTTCAGTAAGCGTGCCTGGACCCCTACATAGCGTGGGGTCAAAGTTTTGATACCAGAAAGGGTTACTGAGTAATATGGGTCCCAAACAACAGATGACACAAGTATTTCCCCTCCTAACCTTGTGTCCCTAGACTAACAGATTTCAGATTAACTTGTTCATAGATTTCAGACAGATTTCAGGTTACTAGTTCACAGATCAGACAATCAAGTTAACAAGTTTTCAGACTAACGGATCAGATATACAGATTAACAAGTTCTCAGACTAACGGATCAGATATACAGATTAACAGGCTTACATATTGTTTTACCTAACTTTGTATTGGGCCTACAGATTTACGAAACTGGTTTATTAGATTCATCAGACCAATTGTTTCAACCCTATCCACCCAACACGTTTTAGGTATCATATTTATTTTAGATTTGCATTAATTAATTATTAATGCACAGACCTCTCACATTAGGTCGGTAGCTTGTGGCCGCTCGATATGCCGGGCAGTTACGGGCAGACTTCTGCCACAAGCCAGACCTAACCTCGTGTCTAATAATATTTTAGTTATGCCTGCGACATATCACATTAGACTGATAGTTTGCGGTCGCTGGTTAAGCCGGTTGGTTCCGGGCTGGCTTCTACCGCAAACGGAGTCTAAACTGGTGTCATAGCCACTTTACAGAAAATATCAAACAAATTATGTCTATTTAGCAGATTTAACTTCTTTACAAGTTACGGCAGATTATCCAAAGTTCTATTAACATGTTTTGCCCAATTTTAGATCGAGCCTCCAATTTATAATTAATCAGCTTTCAACAGATTAAGCAATTCAACAGATTTAGCAAATAGCAATTTTAGCAGATTAGGCAATTCATTAAATTTAGCAGATTAGGCGATTCAACCGATTAAGAAGATAACATATTTAGCAGATTAGGCAATTCAACAGATTAAGAAGATAATAGATTTAGTAGATTAGGAAATTCAACAGATTTAGCAGATAACAGATTTAGCAGATTAGGCAATTCAACAGATTTAAAGGATTAAATATTTCTTGAAGTTCTATTTACATATCTTTCCTAAATTTACATGCCTAAATCATGGTTATAATTCATAATACGACATATGCTCCAAATTTTAATTAAACTTTGCACAGTACAGAATATTCTCCAAAAAGTCCCAAACAATATGAATTATGCCAAATTATAGCCTATGATGCCAAATATCCTAAAATCCATATTTAGGCGCATTCATATTAATAGTTAACCTATTTAATATTGATCTTAAATTTTGATCATGTATTATGTCCTCAAAAATCAGATCTTGCATTATAATATGCATTATGTTCCAAATCCCAAGTCATATGCTAACATATAATAATTCTTCTTCCAAATCACAGTCTTTTATACATATTATGCACCGATTCTAGATCTTAATTTACAACCTATGTTCTTTTCTCAAATCAGTCACAGATCAGTCAAGTCCAATTATGCAGTATTCATTATTTGTCCCAAAATTAGCGTTCATGCGTTAATCTCTTATGAGATTTGGCGTAGGCTCGTAGTAGCCTGGCTATAGAACAGAAAGAAAAAGGAAATACAGAATAGTCATAGAAAAACAGATCTGACAGATAAGAATATGCATAACCTCAGTTTCAGATTTATAACCATGCCAAGATCATAATAAAAGTTTATATCTGAAAATAACTGTACTCACAAAAAGGGAACGATTCTTGTATTCTGGAATCTGTATTCTGACACTGAATAGCGCTCCTTTGGCATAGACTATCGATTAGTTTGACTATCTTTTAATTTTATTCAGATTGGAAGAAGATGCATTAATCCTAGTTTTGATTCCAGCAGAGTAGCGACGCCATTTTCATTTTTAATTAGAATAGAGGCAGAATGAAATTGTGTGGAGAGAAAGCTTGGTTTGGGGGTGTTTAAATAGATTAGAGCTCACGAATCTGGTCAGAAAGGCGTCTAAATACAGAAAAATGCATCTATCCATTCTGGGAATGGGGGGGAGGTCGACCCTAGGGTCGAACTGTTTACCCAGGTCAACCCCCAGGTCGACCCTAGTGCCGACCTGGCTCCTAGGCGGGAATTTTCCCGCCCAGCCTGGGTGTCTGTTTTGAATTTCGAAATTTGAATTTTGAATTTTGAAGTCCGGGCTGATTTTTACTGAAACTTCTGAAGGCCAAATCTTCTTCATACGGAGTCCGATTTACGCAAACTTGGACTCTATTCTAAGCAAAATTTCGAGATGAACGCAATGGCGCAACCCGTTTCCCTTAATTATTTTATTACAATTTAATTATCCTCTGATTTGTTACTCTTATGTTTACAGAAAATACGGGGTGTTACATTCCAGACAATAATATCCATTTAAATTTGCTTTGGCTCCTTGTCGCGACTATAGGAGGAACAATTTGAATATTTTTGGAGTTTTTCTTTTTAGCCTGTTTATTGATGTTGTCTAGGTCTTCCAGAAATTTACGATTTTCTTCAACATACCCTGACACATCCTTCTCTTGTTTAGGTGGAGTTACATTGCTTTCTTTGGTTGCAATTTGCTATGTAAGCCTTTCATCATCTGAATCTTCCCAATCTACAACAAAGCCGTCAGAATTCCCTTCAAGAATTGGAGGAATATCACCCATCATCCCCTGGTTACCATTACAAGAGTTCTGCAAGTCCGCATTTTGTTGATACATATCATTATGTAATGTATTATTATTTGTGTAATGGGCCTTTCGCAAATATTCTGAATGGAGTTGGTTCCCATGTCTTGATTGCATTCATTATTTGCACCCCTGATTGTAACATTGAATGTGATTTTAGTGTTCCTATGTACATGTACACACATAAATGCAATTGTGCATCCATTGTCTGTACATTGCTCAGCGATACTAACTGTAGTATTATCTGTTTTTTGGGTTGGCTCATCTTGATTGTTATCCTTTGTAATTTCAGATGCTAAACCATTTACATCTTTATTACTTTCCAATGTGTTTGTGTCATCCTCCATTTGTACACAGTCTACAATGATTGCACCCATGACCAATTGCTCAGTTTTGTCCTTTTGGATAGTAGTAGCACCCCTGTCATCGTTATCCTCAAGTTCGACAGTCGTAGTATTATCAATATTGCTGGCCGACTTCTGCTCCCACTTCTCCTTTGGTTTGGCTTTGCACTACGAATTTGAGTGTCCAAAAACCCCGCAAACTTTACAGCAACTCGTTTGTACGGATATTCCACCTTCACCTTCAATTCCTCCCCGTGTGAAGAAGCACATCTACCTCAGTAGCAAAATCAGATTTTGCATCCATCTCTATTAGTATCTTAGCAAAGGCAACTCTAGATTCATCTGTAGTTATTTTATCCATTTTAATCGATCTACCTAACACGCTAGCGATAGCGCTTAATGCTTCTTTATCCCATGGTTCTAATTCTAAATTTGAAAATTTTACCCAAAGAGGCAAGGTACATAATAGATCCTTTTTGAATCTCATTCACATAGTCTGTTTTTTCAAAATTATTATTTTGTTATTAAACAAATAAGGACCTTCTTTCAGAATATTTTCACAATCTAAACTGTTATCAAATCTTATGATAAAGAAACCATTTTCGTTTGATAGAAGTCGAAAATTCCCGGTTGGTTTCCACATTCGTTCTATGTAATTTTTAAGGTGAAGATGGTACGGTCTCGCTCCATAAACATATAAAATAATGGAGTTATTCCACTTTTCTACAGATCATAAGCAGCCATCATTGGAATGGAAGCTTTCTTCTTAACGTCAATCACTGTGGGTTCAATAAAGCTCAGATCCACATACTCATTCGATGATATTCCAGTTCCTCCTAATGTTGTCTGACTCCACGATTTGGATCTCCCTGCTGCCACATCAGTCCTCTAACTCGCCCAGTCAAACATTGGAATTCTCCATGCGTGCTGAAACTGTTGATCGCCCGTTTTCGATATAACGTCAGCTCTTCCCAAATTTTGTGATCTAGGAGGATGCATCACCGTAGTGATATTTTGACGATCGTTAGATCTCCCGTCACCCCGCAGGTCAGCCGCATGATCAACCATCAGAACCTTAGTTGGACGTCCTCCTCTTCCAACTTCAGTCCATACATTCCTCACCGATGATTCAGTCATGCTATCTTCTCCCCACGCTGGTTCTTTTCCTGGCCTTCGATCTAGAGGTCTACCTTGATCGCTATTAGCTCTAATCGCGTCTCCCATAAACTTCGTGGTAACCATGATTAAAATATATCCAAATGTTAGACTTCTATTCCATAAAATAAGGGATATTATCGGATATGCAAATCAACTATTTAACATCATGTGGCACTAGTATAATGGTAAGTATGGCCTTTGTTTGCCAGAGTTAGGTAGGGCTGTTATGGTAACGGGTAAATTTACCATTACCGTACCGTTACCGATAAATCGGTAACCGGTTAAAAAATTAAACGGTATACCGATGCATTTGGTACGGTAACGGTAATTTTACCGTTATAAGCGGTAATGTTTCGGTAATTTTTTTTATTCCGTCGGTAACGGTAAATTACCGCAAACTTATATGTATTATATTTTGATCCATTAGATTAGAATCTAACGCTGAAAGTTGATTAGAAAATTAGGTTTCGCCTATCTCCTTTTGTCTCCTACAGTCAGCCGCTACTTCTCTTTCATTTATAATTTATTTCAATCCAATGACTAATCGGACCTAAACCGAATGGCAGCACAAAATTATGCCTGGAAAGTTCATCCTTCTCCCCTGTCGACGTTCCAACAACCCTTCTCCCCACCGCTCAACCCTCCGCCGCCCTCTTTCCTTCCTCCTGGCCCTCCTGACAACTCGTCTGACCAAGTCGGTTCTCCCCAATCGCCAAATCGACCGCCATCTTCCTCACATCAGCTGCCGCACTCGTGAACGCGAGCGAAGCCCTAGTTCCAGTAGTGTATACTCCTTCATTATTGCCTCCGCTTCCCCAGCTAGAAGGACCTTTATTGAAGCCCTAGTTCCAGTAGTGTATTCTTTGTTGAAATTTAGCGTTCTTTATACTTGAAGGACCTTTATTTAAAATATTCAATCAGCTCCAAGATTGTAATCTTTTGTCCAAGTACAAACTTCATGGAAAAATTGGAAGAAGAAGAAACATGTTCTTTACAGATACAATTTTATTATCTAGTTTTGTATCATTTTATAAATATTGGTTATCATTCTAGTCCTGCACTTTTTTAATTCTAGTTCAATATGTTGCCTTGATCTTAAGATGCTGCTCCTTTTATGAAATTTGTTCAGTAGAAATGGAGTTACGATTTGAATGGTGATGGTGGGGTTCACTCTTTTTGAAGCATGCCAAATAGTTTTCAAAACGGTAATTTACCGTTACCGACAAAACGGTTACCGTTATATCGGTATACCGACAAAACGGTTACCGACATATCGGTAACGGTAACGGTAAGCATTTTTGATTTACCGAAGAAAACGGTACGGTAACGGTATTTGCTTAACGGTAACGGTAACTGTTACCATAACACCCCTAGAGTTAGGTATATATGTATTATTTTTAAAATGATAAGTTAGGCATACACACTTATGTATACACTCGCCACGCTGTACTTTCTTTACATAAGCCCTTAACGTATTGCATGGGCTGTATTTTTGGCCTCAGTTTATCTGAGTTAGACATACGTAAATAATGTTAATATTAAAAAAAATAAACAATAGAAAAGGAGTACATAATTGAAACTCAATCATCAACATAACTTTATGGATTTGACTTGTTATACGGAAAGAAATAAAGATATCATTGTGAAAACTTTGACAATCTATTAAACAATTTATTTCATATTTGCATTTATGATTAACCCAAAATAGTTTACCAAACTAGAATCGAAATGTAATGAGAACTCAATTTTGTTGGTGGTTTTGACAAGTAAAGAACTGATATTTTTTATAATAATCGGAATTTGTATATCACTATTTGATGCAAATTTAAAGTAAATTCTTCATTTTGTAAATAAAAACATTCATTCATATTTCTGTAAATAATCTTGCATTAAAATTTTGCATCTTACATGTTGATTTTAGGGATAATATCCACTGAAAACTCTCACAAAACGACATTCGTCTTACTGGGGCATCCAGAGTTTTAATGCATGTAGCTTATGCTTAATGCGGTCATGTTTCCTATGAAAGTGGAATTATATTAGGTTTACTTTATTCAAGGACTAATAAAATGATAAGTTTGAGATTATTTGACGTGCATGCAAAAATATATTTTTTAACCTAAACGCTTATTCTTCTTTTTATTAAATAAATGTCATACTATGGTTTTTTTACAAATTTTAACCAAAATACAAAATATATCTAAGTCATCATTCACAAGTATATACATGGGAAAAATAGACATTCTTCGTATGAATTAATTTGAAAAGATACTTTTTAATATTTTTTACGTAAATGAGTGCGAATGGAATCCCACCACCCCTTGTCTAATATAAAGAAAATCAATGACAAAAACACCAGTTAGTGGAATATTAGTCAAGAACTAATGGTTACTTTAAGGATACTAAATGACGAGGGTACTTTTGGTGGCACGCTTAAAATAGATTAAGGCTTTTGGCATGTACAAATAACTTCTTATGTACATGTAGAAGGATCTCTTTTCGTATGCAAATATTGTGATCAAAGTTAGGAAATAAAGTTAGTTTTTCTTAATGGCTTTTTAAGCCTCTTCTTTAATTTCATGTCTTTAATTTCATGTCTTTAATTTCATGCACTATTCTTTTATGTTATTCTCTTTTTTCTGTTTTTAACTTACACGCAAGTAAGTTAGTTTCATTTTATTCAAGTAATTATATCACTATCTTTTCATTAATTATTTTACATTTACTTTTACGTTTATACTGAAATCTTCTTTTGTTAATAGTGTTCAAATATGAGTCTAAACCCTTTTTAATTTAGAGGCCATAAATCTCTCGTGAATCATTGGAAATTGACTGAAATAATTTCATTTATGATTTCACTTTTAAACTCAATGGGGTGTAGATGTAAATGTTGTTTATTAATGAGCCTGATAACCTACATTGTTCAAAACAAAAAGGCTATGCTTAATTTAACATAAACACAAGTTACATCTTCATCAACATATGGTAATGATAATGAAAGTGCCAAAATTTAATGTTCTACACTTTTAGTTCAGTAATAAATATATAATGCTTGAAATAGATTTTATTTTTGATTCAATGTCATTTTCATGAAGATTTATAAGTGGGTTAAAGGATGTGTTATAATTTGATGGTTTAAGTTATATTAGCTAATAACATAATTAAACTGTACTTATAATAAATAAATCAATTAATTCCACAATTAATTAAAAAGGAGAGATCGCAAATTAATTTTATATTTACATGTATGATTACGAGAAAGGATTTGCCTCTAATTTTTTTTACTTTAATAGTTCAACCAACAAATCTTCTCTAATTTTATCATTTTTACTTGACAAAAATCTGAAAATATGTTGGTTTAATCTGATTGATTATATTTAAAATTCTTTTTTTCGTTTTGCGGATCGATCTGCAAGTACATACGTCCTATAATTGTATGGAATTCCTTTGAGTTGTTTAACATTTGTACAAAATTGATGATTTTCTAATTAATAGGAAATCCTCATCCGAATTCATTTTACAACACTATGACATATCCAAAGCTTCCTATCACATCACTATATCCCGACTCGTTCTTTCATGATCTTGCATTAGCAATTTAGGCTTCAATTGATAACCTTCTACAAAAAATGACAAGTCATTAAGTTTCCCATCAGACTTCCCACTTGGAGGAGCAAAAAAATGATAATCAATATCATCTTTCTACTAGTTACTATTGCAAGCATGCCTAGCACATCTCCACATTAAATGCAAAGTATTTGCCTTGTATGGAATGATAATCAACACACTTCTTCGTCATACATTCCATTAAAAATTTACAGTTATCTTCCATATACACATAGAGCCAAAATAACAACAAGATTACATCTTTTAACTATGAAATCTAGGCCACCCATTATCTATATCTACTACTACAAATATCAACTGCCATGCAACATCAATTGAGATGATTTCACTAACAAGTAGATCCTCATACAACTCCTTAATTTAAAATAGTTATGATATAAATGCTAGATTTATTAATATAATTTTGTAATTCATTGTAATTGTAAGAGAGAAACGTATTTATAGTGGACATATATATGAAAGCTTTCTCGAACTACTATACATAATTGTGTCATTTAGTTTATTTTGATTATTTTCTTCCCATTTTACATGTTGAAGCCTAGTATTAACAATTAGCTTTCACTTCTTCAAACCAATTAGTTTAATTTTGACTTTTGAAATTAACTATTTTATTCGTTAATGGTTATCAATGGTAAAGTGATCATCAATGTATTGGTAAACTGGTAAAGAATTGATTATTAATGTTGAATTTTCCACTACGTAAAGAAACTAAAATTATATTGTATTAGGATTTCGATAATGATAAATGAGTATAATTTTTTTTTTTGATTGTCATTCCATCTATGACTATGACTATTTCGATTTATTTTAGTTAATGTAAAATTTTATAAATCCATCACATATTACTTATAGTTATATGAAACACTAAAGTTGTTAAAATACGATTTTAAAGTTAGAGAAAAAGTTTAAAAAATTTATATTATCTTGAATAATCCTATAAGTATTTTATTAAATTTGATATATCTTAAAATTGTCCATGGTGAAATGTGAAATAAAAGTGTGAAAGAACAAAATGTGGACAAGCATTCTTGTCTCAAGTGGTTATAGCACAGGAGTAGAATGCAAGAGATCATGGGTTTGATTCTGTCGAGCCATTTTGCTAAGATAATATGGTTCATGGTTCATACTATCCAAATTCGTATATAAGTACCAAATTTAAATAAAAATTGATATGTTGTGATAATTACTATACAAACAATACTAGTACAAAAAACATTAATGTTGACTTCTCTACCATGTTAAATTTGGCATACTATCAACATTTTTATATCAATGTAGCTTAGTATTGATTCCAATTATTTGGTATTGGAATAGTAATGGTAAATTCGTCATTATCATGGCAACCTTGTTTACAATTGGCAAAGATCATTACATCAATGTCGAAATGCTCTTCTTCTTCTAGGTAAATTTAGTTTCTCTATTTTATTTGGCAATTATGTTGATTGTTATATACTATGATATAATTAGCTTCATTAATTTCTTATTACAATGATAGTTAGTGCAACTTAGTCATTGTCGGCGGTGCAAACTCTGTACATTTGTTTAACAAATGTCTCAACTGTAAAACATCTTATCTATGTCTATTGATTCTCATTTATGATATGACTTAAAAGAAGAATAAAATGTATGTAGACATATTTATTTGAAATTATTTGAAATTTTTAATATACGAACATTATTTATCAACTTCCATGCTTATACGAACATCCAAGTATAAATCTTATACGGGATGTGTTTATCTTAATCTCCTGTAGGACATGATACAAACACACATAGTCCAGTCCAATTATTCTCGTTTATTCTCTTAACTATTGTTTTTATTAGTTAGGATGTCTCTATGACATTGAAGAATAAAATTTAATTAAATGATTTGCTAATATTACAAGATTTTTTCCTATTTAGATTAACATAACACTGAGATATTGAATTAGATTTTTTTTTGCACCTCAGCTAGCTCTTTTATGTTATTACCACTACTTTGAATAAACTCTTTTTGCCAAAAACCATTATTAACTACTACGTTAGTGAAGTATGAACACTAAAAAATAACATAGTCGGAATGTAACTAACTGCATAAGAATTAGTTTCTTTGAGTACACTGGTGATGATGCGTAGAATTTAGGAATCTCATTCAACTTTTGAGTGATATCTACCAACGACATTGTTACTTTTTTTTTACCATAAATGAACAATTTTTTTTATTTTTTTCTATCTAAGAGCATCTCCAAAAAATAATCCAAAATTCGAAAATGTGAGATGTGAAACCAAAACCCCGAGTGTAGATACCTTGATATTGCATATTTTGGGAGTAATAGTGTGAAGCAGGATTTTTTTGGGAATTTGTTGAATAAACGCTTAAAATCCAAGCGTTTGTTCAAAGCGCCTCATTCTGAGATATCTGTTGAATAAGCACTTGGATTCTAAGCGTTTGTTCAATAAATGGTCAAAAATTTGCTTCCTTGGCTCTTTCACTGCTTCATATTCACATCTTTCTCAGTTTCTTCATTCACAACCACCTTTCTATCCCAGTTCCAAAATTTCTACTTCCAATCACCTTACCATAATAATGTATTCTAGCTTTGACGTTGATGCCACAAGTTGCAGCTTTAAAGGATTTTATTTACAAAACGTTTGACTTTGATTGGTGAAACGGTTACCAAGATTGCAGTCTTTCTTACATTTTCTGTTCATTTTCCACCGGTCCTATTTGAGGTACAGATCAAAGCGGTGAGATTTTTTAGGGCAAAGTTACTAATTGCTACAATGCAAGAACATCGATAGTAAAAGAACTGTGTCTTCTATTAAAGGTTGTCATGGAAAAATCAATCTTCAAATACAAACATTTAATTATAATTTTTTCAAGGAAAAGTGGACAAATCCTAGTGGACTTCAAAATCAAATGCATTTGGTAATATTTATTAAATATGCAAACGTTTCTACTTATTTTCATGGTTTTCTAATTATTTTGGTGTTTGTTTTTCTAGAGAATGGCAACAAACAAGTTGTTTAAACAAACTTACAAATGGGATAATAAACAAGCACCACATTTTTATAAGTTCATGTATGTTTATGACTTGCTGGTCGAGCATGTTAAATGAAAATCATCACTTAACAAAACTGTCAAAGACATTCAATCAAACAATAGTCGTGGTAAAGCTCTTAGAGTTGGAGAAAGCTAGTCTAATCCTTGGGAATCATTCAAAAGAGAGGGTTTGGGTTTGATTGGTGATCTAAACCTTAACCTTTCCAAAGATCACTTTGTTATGCCACAGGGAGGAAAACTAACAAAAAAGAAGCAGGTTACTAGAGAGGATCATGTAGAAATTAAAAAGCTTGTACTTGAATCTTAATATAGGTATAACCGTGCAATGGAAACTACTGCAATTCAATACAAAGAAAGATTGTCAAGAATGGATCAACGTCTCGCTAGAAATCGATAGAGAGATAATGACGCAATTATGTTCATAGATACTCGTACATATATGAAGAACAATGAGAGTACATGGAGCTCAGAAGGAGAGAGATTCTTAGAGGTAGACGTGAAGAGGGATAATAATCATTTCAATATTTTTAGAACCATTGCATCTTTGGATTATTAGTAGCTGTATTATATTACATTTTTTTTTTGTATTTCTAGAACCATTATATCTTTGAATTACAAGTAGCTTTATTATACTATGAATTTATATATATATTTCTAGAACCTTTGTATATCTTTGAATTACTAATAGTTGTATTGTATTATGAACTAAAATAAGTTATTGCAAGACTAAAATCAGTAAGATTGCAAAATATTGATAGAAAGATTACAACAATACTAGGTTACTTAAACAGAAATAAAATAGAACAATAATAGTAGGTGACAAATCCATAACTTAACAATAGAAAAGTTAAAAATAATAAAGTTTCACTGAGTGCCAAAATGGTTCCAAAGGCGATCTGTTAGATCATCTCTAAGTCTTCGGTGGAGTTGTATGTTGCAGTACGACTTTTAGTGTTGTACATGAAATTCGAGTTCTAGTGCACTTCCATCATATAGTTACATCATACATCAGCGGTGTTGGAGAACACTCATAAGCATAATCTTCTTCCATATTTCGTTCATCCTCTAACATCATTTTATGTAAAATGACACAAGTGTACATTATTTTGTCATTTTATCCATTACCGAAGTCTACATGGATTACGAACAATGGAAAATGTTGACTAAAGAACTTCAAATGGTTTTTCAACGTCTTTTTTCTGGACTTCTTGCATTGCTGCAAACTTGGATTTTTTATTGTTTTTTGGGTTAGGACCTGTCTTCACGATGGTACTCCACTTAGAGTATATACCATTGCCAAAATAATATCCCGTGACCTCCCAAACTGAAGGTACACAAAGAAGATATTCCATTTGCTAAATCTTTAAATAACTACGATCATTCTACTGCGTTAAGATCATCGCTAGAACCCGACATTTTAAAAAAAGCATTCATATCCATAAGTCACATGATGATATGACTTCCAAAATAATGGTAGTTCTACGAGATTTATCCTCATAAACTTATTCTTCCACTCCTAATGTATATAGTATACACTAGTCAACCTTATGGGTTATCCCCTGGTGCATATTCATTAAACTTACAGTGTCAACCTCATTCTGTTCGTGTAAGTATTGATCATCGTAAATGTCCAAGATAGCTTAAAAGAAATGCTCCAAACTGTAAAACCTCGAATTTTAATAAAAAAATAATTAAATAAAAAAGATTAATAAAAAATATTAATTAAAATTATATTCATAATTGGGCAAAAAGGATTTCACCATTGCATCTGTTATAAAATTCAAATTCAGATAGACTTTTAATTTGCATTAAACGGACAAAAATGAATAAGGTATGATTGGTTAAAGTTTGAAACTAAAAATAGAAATTTAATAAATAGTCATAACTTAATCAGAGGTGAAATGGGTAACCTAGCCCATATCTAGGTAGACCCCTATGTCAACCTAGGGGTCGACACGTGCATCACCTTACATAAGAGGTGGGTCGACCGATATTGTGTCAGGCGCAATTTTTTCCTGGCACGATGCTGATCCTGGTGCTAAACGTTTTTGGAGTCTTCTTTACTGATGTTTTGTTGATGTGTCTACAAAGGATGAAATTTAAAACCTAAAATTCTAAGGTTTGAATTATCCTTCCACACCTATAAATAGACTGCTACTCATCACTTTCCCTCCACACCTCTTTTTCTCCATTTTCTTAGCCTCCACTCCATTATGTTCTAAAATGAAATAAAATTGGGGAATAAGTCAGAGTGTTGTCAAATTGTAGATCTGAAAGGATTGTTGTTCTTCTTCTTTCAAGACCTTATTCTTGGATTTGCAACATTTCACTATGAGGTTTTGATATAATTTTTAGATCAATAATTTATATAAGAGGGATTGAGACAGTGAAATAGTTTGGATCTAAAAGTTTTACATTTACAGTGTTTATAAGATTATTTACTATAAATTATTACTTAATCTATTCAGTGCCTATGTTTATTCCTTTTAGTTGTTTATTTATTTATTTGTAAGAAATTTTCCTTCTTTATCCCCTCCTCTGTTACTATTTCATTTACAGTCTTGCAATGCCCTGTTTTATTTATTTTGTTCATTTCTGAGTCTAGGCCTTACGAGTAGCTTAGACAATTTTCTCCTTTTTATTTTCTTTTGCGTTGCGCCTAGGCCAATGAGAGCCTAGGAATTAATTATTTAATTTGCGTGAAAATTGGAATAATATTGAAAGAATGTCAAAAAGAGAATTTTTGGCATACTGAGAATTGGTGAATATTATATTCAAATTATGGAGTGTAAATTGGGATGAATTCTAATGTAAGAATGATTAAACTTATGAATTGGAATAAGTGATTAGTGATGTGTCTTTTTAGTTGATGGGTTCGGGATTGATAACCCCGAATTCCATAACTGGCACAGGGTAAAGAAGTCGATCGATGGGTAGAAATTAGGTAAAGCCCAATCGATATTTTGGTGGTTAGTACAACAATTTTGACATAAACGAGAAGTCTATCTTAATTTTTGTTTGCTATTTACTATACATTCTCGTCCATTACTATTCATTTGTCTAAGTACTTCCTTATCTTATTTTCATGTTAGAAATTACTAGAACTCACTTGACTTATGTCTAACCTAATTTGTTCTCTCTCTCCTCGCATTCCCTCTAGGTTCTCAGGGTGAAGGAACGCAACAGTGACTTTTAATCTTTTGACTCGGCTTGGATTCTTACTATTTCTTGCGTCATGTATTACTTTGGTACTTTCTTTCTGACTATTGTATTGGCTTATGAGGGAGATGACTTTTGTGGTTTTCCTGTTATAATATGATATTTTTCCATGAGACAGTTTAATTTTTTCATGATGATGGTTCTATAGTATTTTGAATTGTAATTAATGCAATGACTGGTTTTGCTCAATAATAAATGTTTTTTAGTTTTCGCTGTGTTTTACATTTCTATCTTCTGAATTTTAGTCTCTGTGTTGTTACTTTATACCTATGCACTTTACAAAACTTAATACATTCTCTTATCGGTGATGTTAAGGGACATAGGGTGTCACATTTGGTATCAGAGCCTACGGTTACAAGATCAGAGAAAAGTTTTTGAAAAAGTGTTTTCAAAAGTAAAGATCTTCAAGTAAAACCTATTTTTGAAAAATATATCCCCGTAAGTTAATTACAGTATTTTCTTATCTCTTTTTGAATCCTTGTCTCTTCTTTTTTCAACATGTATTGGGCTCCCAATTTCCTAAAGGGCAATTCCATTCCGACATGGTTCCATAGACATGTTGAAGCTACGGCGCCTGCTGAAGCACTAGGAAATGCCCCACCCCAACTACAACCGCGGTAGTTTCACCTAATCCAGTAGTTCACTTATCTAAGCACTGTAAGGATTTCTGTGAGATGGGAAGCAAGCCATTTTTGGATTGGAGAGTTACTTGGAAGCTCATAATTGGATTTAGCAGACAGATCGTATGTTTAGATTGTTGGAGCTATATGGCAGGAGAAGGATCCAATTGGATGCCTAGCAACTAAAAAGGTAAGCATCTTATTGGTGGGAGGTAGCCTAGGTAGAGTGGGCAGTGAAGACATGGATGAATTCAAGGATAGATTTGAGAAGAATTTCTTATCACAAGCTGAGGAAGGAATACAATTGGAGAAGTTCTTGAGTCTGAAGCAAGGCAGTATGCCAGTGAAGGAGTATGTCAATAGCTTTAATGAATTGGCAAGTTTTGTCTTAGATCATGTTAATATTGGGCAGAAGAATTCTTTGAGGTTTTCGAGAGGGATGAACCAACCCTTCCAAGGACTTGCGGTGACACATATTCCTATGGGAGAAACATTTGAGAGGCTAGTGGATATGGATTTGATGAATGGAGATGGAATAGTGAGCAAGAAAGACGATAAGACTGAAGAGGCCATGCCCAATTACTGGAAAGAAAAAGTGGTGGCCCAAGAAGGGTGCAGTGAAAAAGGGAGAGGAATCTGAGAAGGCGAAAATCAAGAAGGAAGTTAAGTGTCTTGGTTATGGAATGATGGGACACTTTGTCAAAGACTATAGGAAGACTAAGAAGAATGCTTATTTTCAGTGCGGACAAGTGGGACATTATGGCAAGCAATGCTCAGAAGTAGGGGCAGGATCATCCGGAGCATAGGTTCATCCACATGAGGCAACCCAGACAGGTGGAGGTAGTCAGGATTGAGGTAGGATGTGACGGCCCGCCCCGCACCAACAGACATTTACTCCAAAAGTGCGTTGTACACATGTCCAGTTAGCACGGGACGGATCGTCAGAAGAAAAAGGGAAGAAGGAAATGAACTAATCAAGGAACCTGTAGAATGTCTCACAGCGCATAGGATAAAATATAATAACAACATACTTGACATAAAACAGGTGAGACAGTGCATAAGCTGAAAATAAACTAACATAGCAGTGGAAAATCCAAATACGGCTTATGATCCAAAGCCAACATTATTTCAACTTTTCTAACTGTCTCCAAAAACAAAAGCAAGATAAAGGAGGTACACTACTAATGCCCAAGTAGCGACCACCAACAACACAGAGAGAATATCTATATATCATACGTGGAAGCCTCATGCTCGCCTCCGAATCAGCTACTCGCGCATCACCGGCTAACCTGTCTCTAGTCTGCTCGTGTGAGCACCCAGAGTAATAAGAGGAGACATAAAACTCTGGGTCAGACACAAAGCCTGGTATGAGCGATAAGCAACAAAACATAACAATAACAGGTATAATCCAATCATACCTGAACCTGGACCTGCAACCAAAGAGTTAGCACTACATACCGTACAATACTCTAAGGTGCCACTAACATACTATGTAAGAGATACGGGGGTGGGGGTGTGCATGTCATAGTGGTGTCAAACAATCAAGCATAGCAATCATCCTCACATCCCTCACTCAGTGCGTAAAGCATACGATATCCATTACTTTGGTCACTTAATACTTTGGGCCATGACGGAATCCAATCTCGTGTAACTATCACTACAAGCCCACCATCCATCTCTCAGTGGTGAACCAAAGTTATGAATACCGACAACCCCTTTGCACACGTCCCGCAACAAAGCCGAACCATGAAGTGAACTCATTGGTTCCCAACTGGATCCTGAGCTCTAACTTCCCATTTGTACTACCTTTGCATCTCGGGTTATGGGTCACCACTAGGTCGGTTCGGGTTCCCCTTCTAGCCATCGGTTCGGGTCGGGTCCTCTACCATGAGTTGGTTCGGTTCGTGGTCTTCCTCTGGTAACGATTCGGTTCGGGTCTTCCTCTGGTAACGATTCGGTTCGGGTTCACAACGTCGCATTGGTTTGTGTCAGGTGTCCCACTTCGGGTCGAGTCGATTTCCATCTCCCACCCAGTTCGTGCTTCGACTCCGATCAGCTCCCCTCGTCCTTCGTTTACTCCGATCCGATCCCCCTCCTTTAGCAGATCCGATCCCCCATCCTTTAGCCGATCCGATCCCCCTCCTTTAGCCGATCCAATCCAAGTTCAACTAGCATGGCCTTTCTTTTTGCCAGGTTTCCCAAGTGCCAAGTTCCGATTCGATCGAATCCCTTGCCCAGTTCAGTTATCCGATCCGAGCCCATTCCTCCGATCTGATCCGAAAACCTGCACTTTTTCCTGAAACTTTTCCAGCAAGTGTTTTATGCCATTCGACGACGTTTTCGACCATTTCAACTATTCTAATCAATCACTAAGCATACCATACAGTCATAGCAACATGTATCATCATTCACAAACACTAAAACAACGATCATACCATGTAAAATGGATCAAACATACACAAAAACCCATATTTTCCCATTAATCCCTCTTAATCATGTTTGAGTATATAATTAGCAAAACTTATCCAAATTAGCCAAATTTTCTAATAGAGGTCTAAAACAATATTTAGGAATTTCTGAATATTTTTCCAGATTTTAATCATGCATAAATTCGCTAATTATCACTAATCACCCCTTAATCCTCCAAATTCCGAGATTTGCAAAATTAGTCGAAATTAACCCAAATTCATATCAGAGGCATAAAATGATGTTTTAGAATTTTAGAAATTTTTCTAGATTTTTCTGAGCCATAATTTCTCTAATCTTCGCTAATTACCATAACTAGCCGTAATTAGTGAAAAACAATGCAAATCGCTCACCTTAGCCACAAACAAACTTTAGATCTGAAATAATCTATGATTTGGATCCAATCCCTATGTGTTCCAGCAGCTCTCTCTCTCTCTGATTTGGTGCTACCCTCCCTTGATTTGATGTAGTTTTGTTTAATCTTCGATTAGAAAGTGATTAGAGACGATTTGGGATGAAATTAGAAGGTGGAGGCCATTACTAGGGTTTCAAGAAGGAAAGTGGCGGCTCAAAACTGAAATGAAAATGATTTCCCAAACCTATCAGCCTCCCCATAACCCTAATCCCGAAATGGGTTATGGGCCTAGCTGTTAACTACCCGGTTTAGCCCAATTAAGCTGTTTTTCACCTTCTAAACCTTGTTTCAGCCATATCTCCCAAACGGTAAGTCCGTTTGGCAAATGTAACCACTCTACGGAAAGAGAAACCATCATTCGAATCCAATGGAAGTGGTTTAAGGTCAAAACTCCTTTCCAATCAAAAGTTATGGCCGAAACAGTACCAACTAGGGGGTAAAACGATCATTTAAAAATCGACAAAAATCATGAACATGGGAAGTGACTCTAATGGTGGTTTCCCAAAGTTACATG
Organism: Allium sativum; assembly: GCA_030737875.1. Taxonomy (NCBI): domain Eukaryota; kingdom Viridiplantae; phylum Streptophyta; class Magnoliopsida; order Asparagales; family Amaryllidaceae; genus Allium; species Allium sativum. The sequence continues at coordinate 187,515,759 of CM060911.1, forward strand.
ACCATACGACTTCATATGAGAAAGAAATAAATATTCTACGATCGTTCGATTCGTAGGATGCGGGTTGTTACACTCTCCCCCCCTTAAGAAATTTCGCCCTCGAAATTCCCTAACCAAAACACACAAATGGTCCCGCATGCCTATCAACCATAAAACAACAATCAACATGCCAAACAAGTCTATCCTAGCATGCGGTTTACTAACAAGGGAAGAAACTATCACTACCAAAAGCTTACGAGGCAAAGAGTTCTGGATACTTCTTCCTTATATCCTCCTCTGTTTCCCAAGTACAGTCTTTTTCATTCTCACCCCACTGGACTTTGACTAGTTTCACCGCCTTCCTTCGAAGCTGCTTCGTATCGTTCCCAACAATACGCATAGGCTTGCGGTTCCCAACCGCCTCGGGTTCAACCTCGCTATCGTCCAACTGATCTGGTGAAATTGCCACATTAGGGTCTTGCACAAACTTCCTTAACTGGGAAACATGAAATACGTTGTGAACTCCCGCCATCTTGTCAGGTAGCTCTACTTCATACGCCAAATTCCCAACTTGCTCGAGGACTGGGAATGGACCAACAAATCTTGGTGCTAACTTACCTCTCCAACCAATCCGAATCACATTCTCAATGGAGAGATCTTGACGAACACCAAGTTGTTAACGAAGAATTCCAAATCTCTTCGTCTCTTATCGAGATAAGTCTTCTGCCTATCTTGGGTAGCCTTCATTCTCTAATATGCAATTTACTCAAATACCATCATGACCTGACCTGGTCCTTTGTAAACTATCAATATAATCCATTTGAGACTTGTTCTCAACGGTTGTGACAAACCACTAAGCTTCCTTTGCTCAGCTTTAACTAGCTGGCAATTCATGCATTTGGACATAAACTTCCCAATCTCTTTCTTTATCCTTTCCCAGTAGTAGATCTGCTCCATGTCTCAATACATCTTGTTACCACCGGGATGTATAGTCAATTTCGAGTGATGATATACTCAAAGAACTTCACCTCTCAGTCCATCTACGTTGGGTACAACTAGTCCCTTATTCTTTCGAAGCTACCCTTCTTGATCAAATCCTTATTCGATCATTCTCTTTCCATCGATACTCATCTCTACCCTAGAGATGGTTTCCAATAGATTAGGATCGTCCTTCTAACTGGAACCAATCCACTCAATCAAAACCGATCAAATCGTCAAGCTTACTAGTGTTTCTGAATCCAATTCACTCTTGGGCCCGAAATCATATCCTGTGATATACTTTAGTTGCTTCCATCCTAGAAACAAAACCCCTAAACTGGCATATCTCCTACTCAATGCAACTATTACCGCACCCAAATCCTTTACTATGATCACTCTGCCCCATGGAGTCATGGCGACTCCAGTTCACTGATCCATAGCCACTAGTCCTTTCCTATGTCCACTCTACCCCATGAAGTCATAACAACTCCACTGCACTGGCTCATAGCCTTACTAATCATTTACTATGTCCACTTTGCCCCTCGATTCATGACGACTCTACTGCACTGGCTCATAGTCCTACTACAATCACTTTGTTCCCCATCGCTGGAACCCTACAGGTGATAGTCTACTCAAGGGAAGAAAAATAGGAACAACATAGCAACCATAACATCCATCAAACAAGTCCTACCTATCACCTGCTAAATTCATAAACACATCGACACCTACATGATTGGTCTAACCAATCCCAATATGTCGATTCAAGTATGTCTGGTCTAACCAACATCAATAACTAATGGAAGCCCAGCCTCCATACATACACCGATGCCTACTTGACTGGTCCAACCAATCCCAGGCCAATGGAAGCCCCGCCTCCCTACGGACTATCGTACGTCCAACGTAAGTTTATCCTTCAAGGATAACTAGATCACGTCCAACGGATCCGAGGTAACGGGCATCCCCAGATACCCCTACTTTTGGTCTGCCTAAAATACTTGAGTCCAACCCAAGTCTATCCATTTTCTTGCTGCCCTCTCGAGTCCAACTCTAGCCGAATCCAATTCCTTGCAGCCTTCTCGAGTCCAACTCGAGTCAATCTATAACTCAGACCCAGTCTTGAGTATCCATTAGTGACAAACTTTAGTCCAACGTGAGTCGTCTCCCTATTCGTTGCATCTCCAAGATCAACGAACACCCATTTTCTTTTACGAGTTCAAGTCCAACTTGAATCGCCCTAATCTTCGTTGTATCTTCCATGATCATCGAACACATCCTATTCCTTTAAAGTTTTATCCAATAGATAACATCAACATAGGGTCCTAAACAATCCATTACCTTGCATCTTTCTCGAGTCCCACTCGAGCAATCCCATAACCCTATCGAGTCTAACTCTGGGCAGTCTATACCATTGAACAGTCTTATCATGTTCTGTCTGCCCATCACTCCTTGAGTAAACCAAGATATCATCCAATGAAAAATCACAACAACTATTTACCCCTCACGCAAACCATCCTAGTCGAAATCGACATTCCCCAAGCACAAGCCCCAAAGGCCTAAACCAATATCAGACAAGCACCCAAGGAACATCTCCTCCGAGTTCGGACAATCTACATGAGGTGATACTAGCGAAACAATCTAGCACTGGAGCACTCATTTGCCTCCCAGAGACAACTAGAACTTATTACAACGATAACCTCTTAGCTTCCTTAACTCCAGTTACTGTCGCCATCACTAAGTAGGTACCTAATACCACCCTATTCCTTTGGAGTAAATCGACTCCCCAAAATAATGCTAAACCCAGTAAAGCCCAAAACAAAGCAATCACAAGGAAACATACATCCATGACTCAATAAGACCAACCACAACAAATCATACTAAGATCAGTCGAACCACCTATCGGGTACGTCAAAATTAGAGGTCTATCGACTATCTCGGGTTTGTCAAACAATACCCGAACAGAAACGTCTTAAATAGAAAGCATACCTTTTATAACGACACTCTTTCCCTTCTGCGCCGCACTTGGAGCATTCGACGAAGAAGGAACAGCATTGATAGCAAACGCTTTCACAATCTGCTTCTCCCTAGGAGGTTGTGGGCAATCATCCTTGTGATGTCCCGCCTGGCCGCAGTTAAAGAACTTCCTTTCCCCAGACTTTTCTCGACAATCTCTGGCATAGTGGCCCTTCTTGCCACAACTAAAGCATTCACCATCTTTCTTATTTTTCTTATTCTGACCATCCTTGGTCGGGTTCTGTTTCCTCTTGTTCTGAGAATTCTTCTTGCCTTCACCGCATGCTTGCGGCTTTGGCTTCTCTGCAGATGCCGTAGCAACCTCAGTCTTCGACTTAGGGAAAAGGCTCTTTGACCTTAATGCCTTTCCTACAATAGACTCGAACGTCTCATCGATGTGGTTTATAAGTCTTTCCCCCAAGTACCCATCCAAGCCAGTTATGAATTTCTCGTTCTTCTTTTCGACTGTATCGATAAGGGACCATCCATATTTCGATAAAGTGTCGAATTCGGCAATACACTCCGAGACTGCTCTACCATTCTGCTTAAGCTCCAAGAACTTCTTGAACAATTCTGATTTATGAGCAGCTGGAATAAACTTATCACAAAAGCGAGTCTTAAACTGATTCCAAGTAACTTGATCTTTTGGAGTAGCCGTTCTAATGGCATTCCACCAATTCATCGCTCGCCCTTGCAGCTGACGAGACACTAGTCTTCCTTTCATCGCATCCTCGATACCCAAGCCGTCGAAGATACGATCACAGCTATCCAACCAGTCCTGAACATCTGTGGCCGACTCCGTTCCGTGGAACGGCTTCCCACCAAGGATAGTGTAACTTGGCGAAATCGACCCTAGGCGCCTGCACTACTGGACCACCACCATTTCCGGGATTGGGAACTGCCCCTTGAACATCCCTAAGCATCTCCCTCATGAAGTTAGTGAACATCGTCCTCATATCAGGAGCATTCCCATTATTGGTCCCCCTACCAGCACCTCTAGCATATCGGCTCATCGTCAATCTGTAAAAGGGGAAACGATTAACGACCCCATAGTGGTGCTAGTGCAGTACGACTTCATTCTTATACTACTAATAGTATATATATATAGCTTTTGAAAACCAAATTAATCACAAATACGTGCTCTCATATACGTACTATCTCTCCCTAGTGTCTTTCCCTAGGTTAACTACGCAACCTAGAGCTCTGATACCAAGTGTGACGGCCCGCCCCGCACAAACCGACATTTACTCCAAAAGTGCGCTGTACACATGTCCAGTTAGCAAGGGACGAATCGTCAGAAGAAAAAGGGAAGAAGGAAATGAACTAATCAAGGAACCTGTAGAATGTCTCACAGCGCATATGATAAAATATAATAACAACATACTTGACATAAAACAGGTGAGACAGTGCATAAGCTGAAAATAAACTAACATAGCAGCGGAAAATCCAAATACAGCTTATGATCCAAAGCCAACATTATTACAACTTTTCTAACTGTCTCCAAAAACAAAAGCAAGATAAAGGAGGTACACTACTAATGCCCAAGTAGCGACCACCAACAACACAGGGAGAATATCTATATATCATACGTGGAAGCCTCCTGCTCGCCTCCGAATCAGCTACTCGCGCATCACCGGCTAACCTGTCTCTAGTCTGCTCGTGTGAGAACCCAGAGTAATAAGAGGAGACATAAAACTCTGGGTCAGACATAAAGCCTGGTATGAGCGATAAGCAACAAAACATAACAATAACAGGTATAATCCAATCATACCTGAACCTGGACCTGCAACCAAAGAGTTAGCACTACATACCGTACAATACTCTAAGGTGCCACTAACATACTGTGTAAGAGATACGGGGGTGGGGGTGTGCATGTCATAGTGGTGTCAAACAATCAAGCATAGCAATCATCCTCACATCCCTCACTTAGTGTGTAAAGCATACGATATCCACTACTTTGGTCACTTAATACTTTGGGCCATGAAGGAATCCAATCCCGTGTAACTATCACTACAAGCCCACCATCCATCTCTCAGTGGTGAACCAAAGTTATGAATACCGACAACCCCTTTGCACACGTCCCGCAGCAAAGCCCAACCATGAAGTGAACTCATTGGTTCCCAACTGGATCCTGAGCTCTAACTTCCCATTTGGACTACCTTTGCATCTCGGGTTATGGGTTACCACTAGGTCGGTTCGGGTTCCCCTTCTAGCCATCGGTTCGGGACGGGTCCTCTACCATGAGTTGGTTCGGTTCGTGGTCTTCCTCTGGTAACGATTCGGTTCGGGTCTTCCTCTGGTAACGATTCGGTTCGGGTTCACAACGTCGCATTGGTTCGTGTCGGGTGTCCCACTTCGGGTCGGGTCGAGTTGCCATCTCCCATCCATTTCGTGCTCTAGCTCCGATCAGCTCCTCTCGTCCTTTGTTTACTCCGATCCGATCCCCCTCCTTTAGCCGATCCGATCCCCCCTCCTTTAGCCGATCCGATCCCCCTCCTTTAGCCGATCCGATCCTAGTTCAACTAGCATGGCCTTCATTTTTGCTAGGTTTCCCAAGTGCCATGTTCCGATCCGATCGAATCCCTTGCCCAGTTCACTTATCCGATCCGAGCCCATTCCTCCGATCCGATCAGAAAACCTGCACTGTTTCCTGAAACTTTTCCAGCAAGTGTTTTACGCCATTCGACGACGTTTTCGACCATTCCAACTATTCTAATCAATCACTAAGCATACCATACAGTCATAGCAACATGTATCATCATTCACAAACACCAAAACAACGATCATACCATGTAAAATGGATCAAACATACACAAAAACCCATATTTTCCCCTTAATCCCTCTTAATCATGTTTGGGTATATAATTAGCAAAACTTATCCAAATTAGCCAAATTTTCTAATAGAGGTCTAAAACAATATTTAGGAATTTCTGAATATTTTTCCAGATTTTAATCATGCATAAATTCGCTAATTATCATTAATCACCCCTTAATCCCCCAAATTCCAGGATTTGCAAAATTAGTCGAAATTAACCCAATTTCATATCAGAGGCATAAAATGATGTTTTAGAATTTTAGGAATTTTTCTAGATTTTTCTGAGCCATAATTTTGCTAATCTTCGCTAATTACCATAACTAGCCGTAATTAGTGAAAAACAATGCAAATCACTCACCTTAGCCACAAACAAACTTTAGATCTGAAATAATCTCTGATTTGGATCCAATCCCTATGTGTTCCAGCAGCTCTCTCTCTGATTTGGTGCTACCCTCCCTAGATTTGATGTAGTTTTGTTTAATCTTCGATTAGAAAGTGATTAAAGACGATTTGAGATGAAATTTGAAGGTGGAGGTCATTACTTGGGTTTCAAGTAGGAAAGTGGCGGCTCAAAACTGAAATGAAAATGATTTCCCACCCCTATCAGCCTCCCCATAACCCTAATCCCGAAATGGGTTATGGGCCTAGCTGTTAACTACCCGGTTTAGCCCAATTAAGCTGTTTTCACCTTCTAAACATTGTTTCAGCCATATCTCCCAAATGCTAAGTCCGTTTGGCTAATGTAACCACTCTACGGAAAGAGAAACCATCATTCGAATCCAATGGAAGTGGTTTCAGGTCAAAACTCCTTTCCAATCAAAAGTTATGGCCGAAACAGTACCAACTGGGGGTAAAACGGTCATTTAAAAATCGACAAAAATCATGAACATGGGAAATGACTCTAATGGTTGTTTCCCAAAGTTACATGACCATACGACTTCATATGAGAAAGAAATAAATATTCTACGATCCTTTGATGCGTAGGATGCGGGTTGTTACATAGGAAAGTCACTGTAGAAGGTTTTATTTCTCTTTTTATTTCTTCTATTAGGGCTTTGTTCGGTTTTGATGCTTCTCATTCTTTTATATCTATTTCTGTTGTAGATAGTCTGCACCTAGATAATTCTAGAATTTCTGATCTAGTAGTTGTCTCAAACCCCATAGAGGTATGACTCACTTGTCTATGATGTGTAAGAATTTGAGGATTTCTGTTCTTGGCTTCAAGTTTGAGTGTGACACATACGTACTGGGTTTTATGGGTTACTCGCTTATTTTAAGGATGGATTGGTTGGCCATGTATGGTGTTATCCTTGATTACGAGAGGAGAGTTGTTAGGCTTTTAACATGACATGATAGTACTCTCGAGATTTCCTGCGACTCGCAAGGGTCAGTTATGCTCATTTTCTTAGATTCCCTAGATGCTTTTGTTAACGATCTCAGTTTTGTACCCATTGTTAGAGATGTATTCGAGGAGGTGATAGGGTTACCTCCCAGGCGTGAGAGAGATTTCCGGATATACTTGGTGGAGAATGCTGAAAACGCTGCTTTGCCATTGCGCCATATGGCCTTGAGAGAGAGGAGGAAGCTTAGCAAGAAAGTGGGTAGTTGTCCAATAAAGGATTTATTAGACGGAGCATTTCTGAGTGGGGAGCATCGGTGTTTTTTGCGATCAAGGAAGACTACTCACTTCATTTGTATGTGGACTATAGAGAGTCAAATAAGCTCACTAAGAATAATAGACATCCACTCCCATAGATAGATGACTTGTTTGATCAGTTAGTGGGCACTTCAGTTTTCTCGTAGTTGGATTCTGCCATAGGTATCCATCAACTTACGGTAGCAGATGACAACATAGAGAAGACTAATTTTAGGACTCCCGATGGATTCTTTGAGTGGTTGGTTATGCCTTTTGGGCTAACTAATGCACCGGCGTACTTTGTGAATGTGATGAGTCGGGTATTTAGGGAATAACTGAACAAGTTTTTCGTGATATTTGTTGATGATATCTTGGTTTTCTCGAGGAGCGAGGAAGAGAATGCCATGCACTTGGGAGAGGTCCTCCGTACTTTCTGAGCACATCAGCTGAAGGCGAAGTTTTCTAAGTATCATTTATGATAGAAGGAAGTAAAGTTCTTAGGGCATGTTGTCTCTAAGGATGGTATATCGATGGACCCCGCGAAAGTTGTCGCAGTTCGGTATTGGAAAGCCCCTAAGAATGCGACAGAGGTTAGGAGTCTCTTGGGATTGGTGAGATATTACAAGAAGTTCATTGAGGATTTTGCACAGATCTTATCTCTGCTTACCTGCCTAACGAAAAAGAACCTTGTTTTTGCTAAGGATATAGATTGTGAGGATGCATCCTTGAGGTCGAAGAAAGCTCTTACATCAGCTCAAGTTTTGACTCTTCCTGATGGTACCAAGATGTTTACATTTTACATGGATGCTTGCGGCACAGGTTTAGGTGTAGTGTTGATGCAGAAAGGTAGGGTTGTCCGTTGTAGGAGTAGGAAGTTGAGGGTACATGAGAAGAACTACCCTACCCATGATTTGGATCTAGCGGCGATAGTGTTTTCGCTCAAGTCTTGAAGGCACTATTTACTAGGTGAGAGGTTCGAGAGCTTTATACGGATCATTAGTCATTCAAATACTGGTTCTTGCAAAAAGATCTTAATTTGCGACAACAACATTGGATGGGGTTCCATGCATCTTATTATTTCAATATAGCATATACCCCGGGAAAGGAGAATGTTATAGCGGATGCATTGAGTAGGCAGAGAATGAATTTAAGTCCATTATTCGTAGATTGGCAAAGTTTGGAGTTCATCTCATCGTTTGATTTTAGACTATCTATGGATTTTGCACCCAAAATATTGGCATCGTTGGAGGTGCAACCTACTCTTTTAGAGCGCATTGGATCTAGTCAGCGCGAGGATCAGCAGTTGGTGGACATCGTGGATCGACTCCATGAAGGAGAGACCTTTAATCACCTTGCTAGGTATTCTGTGGATAAGAGAGGTTGGATACACCAAGATGGGAGACTGTGTGCTCCTAGAGTAGATGATTTATTGAGATTATTTTTAGAGGAGGCTCATCACTCTTGGATGACTATCCATCCGGGTGGTGATAAGATGTACAGAGACATGAGGAGGGTTTTTCATTGGATTGGAATGAAGAAGGACGTAGCAGAGTAAGTAGCTTAATGTATCACTTTCTAGCGAGTGAAGGCTGAACAAAGGAAACATGGTGGATTGCTTCAGCCTCTAGACATACCACAACGGAAGTGGGAGAGCATCTCTTTGGATTTTATCGATGGATTGCCTGGATCAAGGAGGGGCAATATCAGCTTTTGGGTTGTAGTTGACAAGTTGACTAAGAGCGCTCACTTTATCCCAGTCAGAGTAAGAGGACTTGTGACTACTGTTTTTACGAGTGAGTTTTGGAGGATCCTGCAAGAGGCATTGGGGATACAACTATGACTTAGTACCTCTTATCATCCTTAGATGGATGGACAGACATAAAGGGTTAATAGGATTATCGAGGATTTACTGAGGTTGTGTATCCTAGACTCCGAGGGACTTGGGAGGAGCATCTTCCGTTGGTAGAGTTAGCAACAGTAACAGCTATCAGATGAATATTGGTATGGCTCGCTTCGAGACACTTTATGGATGACCCTGCAGATCACCTACTTGTTAGTGGGAGTCTACGGATAGACTTTTACTTGGACCTGAGATGGTAAGATAGACCTCATAGAAGATAGAATTGATTCGAAGGCGGATGAAGGCAGCTCAGGACAGGAAGAAGTCATATGCATATCTGAGGAGGACAGACCTAGAGTTCAAAGTAGGAGATATGGACTTTTTTAAGGTGTCACCTTTGAGGAGTGTTGTTCGATTCAGCTCAGTAGGGAAGTTGGGGCCAAGGTTTGTAAGGTCATTCCCTATAGTAGAGAGAGTAGGTCAGATGGCCTATAGAGTTAGACTACAGGAGAGACAGGCAGAAGTTCATGATGTGCTCCATGTTTCACACTTGAGGAAGTGTCTACATGATTCCGTGGTAGTAGTTGAGCCGAGTACTATAGTGGATATAGAGATAGATAAGGAGGCATCGGTCAGAAGAGTTAATACTCGGATTCTAGGAAAAGCTACAGAATAAGGAGATAAAGCTAGTTAAGATACAGCCGGGAGAAGATAGCGACGACGCGACTTAGGAACCAAAAGATAGGATACACGCTTCTTTTCTGTTGCTCTTTGAGAGTACGCTCTTAATTCTTTTCTAAGCTTTTAAATTGAATCTAATTTCTTATCATTTGAATCTTGATTCTTAGGTAGAAGCTGATGGACGAACTACGCCACTTACATATGTGGATGCATATACACACGTTAAGCACTATATTAGGGATCGGCTGAACTACGCCACTTACATATTGCATATGCATGTGTGCGCATTTTAATTTATTATAATTATGGATGAAAAATGGTTGAGTCATCACGTGAATGTTGAATTTTGATGAGTGGTCGTTGCACATATATAGAATTTTATATGTATCAATAGGATTCTTTTGATACATATTGGATGCATCACACAGACTCGAACTGCATTAAGGAGGTCAATTGAATCAGTAGATTGTCTGGTCTTCGCATTAGCCTAGGGACATATACACAACACTTTTTCATATGTTCATACTAAGCATTAGAAGTGCTAAGGAAAATGGATGTCAATGGTTGATGGTTGAGTAGATAGGTGTAGATAATGGTTGATATTATTCATAGCATTCTTCTAGCCTTAGAGATTTTGGGGACGAAATCTTTTAAGGAAGGAGAATGTAACACCCTGAGTCTTAATAAATAATAATTAAATAGAAAAGAATAATAAAAAAATATTAATTAAAATTATATGCAGAATTAGGCAAAAAGGATTTCACCGTTACATCCATTACAAAATTTTGATTTAGATAGACTTTTAGTTTGCGTAAAACAGATTAAAAATGAATAAGTTATAACCAGTTAAAGTTTGAAATTTAAAATAGAAATTTAATAAATAATTGGAACTTAATTAGCGGTGAAATGGGACACCCAGCCCATATCTGGGTCGATCCCTGTGTCGACCCAGGGATCGACACATGTGTTGACCCATGTAAGAGGTGGGTCAACCCATATATGTGCCAGGTGCGATTTTTTCCTGGCACAATGCCGGGCCTAGTGCTGAACGTTTTTGGAGTCATCTATATTTTGCTGAAGTGTCTCTAAAGGATGAGATTTAAAACCTAAAATCCTAAGGTCTGAATTATCCTTCCACACCGCTTCTTATTCATTTTCATAGCCTTCACTCCATTATGCTGTAAAATGAAATAAAATTGGGGAATAAGTCAGAGCACTGTCAAATTGTAGATCTGAGAAGATTATTATTCTTGTTGCAAGACTTTGTTCCTGGATTTTCAACATTTCTCTATGAGTTTTTGATATAATTTTTAGATCAGCAATTTATATAAGAAGGATTGAGGCAGTAAAATAGTTTGGACTGCAAGTTTTACATTTACAGTGTTTATAAGTTTATTTACTATAAATTATTATTTAATTTATTCACTGCCAACGTTTATTCCTTTCTGTTGTTTATTTATTTTTTCTAAGCAATCATCCTTCTTTATCCCCTTCTCTGTTACTATTTTATATACAGTCTTACAATGCCCAATTTTATTTATTTTGTTCATTTCTGAGTCTAGGCCTTACGAGTAGCCTAGACCAATTTCTTCTTTTTATTTGCTTTTGCACTGAGCCTAGGCTAATGAAAGCCAAGGCCTTTATCGTTTAATTTGTGCAAAAATTGGAATAATATTAAACGAATGTCAAAAAGCGGATTTTTGGCATATTGAGAAATTGTGAATATTATATTCAAATTAGGGTCTGTAAATTGGGACGAATTCTAATAGAGGAATGAAATTGGACATTAAGTAACATGTAATTGGGAAACATTAACATAGTAATAGATTGGAATTAATTGGACGATAAGTGACATGAGGAAGGGTTGTGTAAAAAGATTACATTTAATTAGAATTGTTAATTACAACCTAGTAATATAACACGTGGTTTTATTGGGCTTGTTAATGAACTTGAACGTGTTAAGTTAAATTTGTGTGATCAATAAGCTAAGGGGTCCATTCTAGTGGGATATAAGGGGCTTGTAGAAATCCTAGTTATAAATTGGGGACCAAGTCTAGGGGTGACTTGTGTCAAATGTATTTTTGTGTGGAACCTGTATCCATCAGTCTCCCTTTGTATCACAGAGTCACTCACTAGGTAGAAGCTAGGGCACGCTTTACTAAACTGAATAGTAAGAGGTTCAAATGAGGTGGGCACGCACGTGTTTCAGCAGAACCATGAGCGTGTGTTGTTAAATTAGGGAAAATAATATGTTGTAACGCTTGTGACTAATGCTGTGTCTTTTTAGTTGATGGGTTCATGATTGATAACCCCGAATTCCATAGTTGTCACAGGTTTTTCACTTTGGGTAAAGTTGTCGATCGATAGGTAGAAATTAGGTAAATCCTAATATGATATTTTGGTAGTTGGTACAACAATTTCGGATATGAATGAGAAGTATATCTTATTTCTTGTTTGCTACTTTACTATGCTTTCATGTTCATTACTATTCATCTGTCTGCATACTTCCTTATCTTATGTTCATGCTAGAAATTACTAGAACTCACCAAACTTATGTCTAACCTATTTTGTTTTCTCTCTCTCTCTCTCTCTTCCTTTCCCCCCAGGTTCTTTGGGTGGAGGAACGTAGCAGTGACTTTTGATCTTTTGACACAGCTTGGATTCAGACTTTTTCTTGCTTCATGTATTGCTTCAGTAGTTGCTTTCTGACTATTGTAATGACTTATGAGGGAGATGATTTTTGTGGATTTACTATTATACTCTGATATTTTTCCACGAGACTGTTTAATGTTTTATGATGATGGTTTTACGGTATTTCGAATTGTAATTAATGCTATAACTGGATTTGCTCAATTTAACAATAAATGTTTTTTAGTTTCCACCGTGTTTTACATTTTTGTCTTGTGAATTTAATCTACATGTTGTTACTTTATACCTATGCGCTTCACGAAACTTAATGCATCCTCTTATGGGTGACTTTAGGTGATGTGGGGTGTCAAACTAGCACTCTAATACCTTACTTTACCCTAAATGCAAGTTCTCATAAAAGAGCGTCCTCTGATTCAACATAAGCAAGCATTCTTAGCGCAACAGTCAATTTTTTGAATATCAGTCAATCCCTGAGTACGAGATGCATCGGGTTTGAAGATAATATATTTACCATACAATATTGGATTTCTAAGGAACAACGGTTAGTGCATGTGAAATTTTCTTCTGAAATCTCCCTTTGTGTATGTAGAATTAAGAACTAAATAGCCTTCCATAAGTCACTCATTGTACCAAAAATGTCTATGATTTTTTATCGATAGTGAACAACCGATCCACCATGTTGTCTACTGCATGTACCAACTTATAGCACAACCATATTTATTATCTCCCTTTCACGACGAAATGATCTTCCATTATCATCAAAATCATCACCGCTATCATCAAAAAATTATAATATCTTCGACAGGCCTTTTTGTTTAAACTTGGAAATATATTAAATATGTCTTACCAATCATATCTCTTCTTTTTACAAGAATATTTGCATAATTATAACCACATGCTTGCTTTCAGAAAATAACATGCATTTATGACTAGTTGGCAGCTAGCATTAAGTAATTTCAGCCGTTACCCAAGAAGGAGATTACATTTGAATTCAAATTGTAATACTACATTCGTATCCATAGTGTTATGTCACCTCTTTAGGCTCCACGGATTTCTTTATAGCCACGTTGCATGGTTTTCTTTGTAGCCACATTGCACAGTTTGCCGAGAAAAGACATTGATTTTATGTAAAGAACGTAGTTACACTGTACAGTAACAGTCAGTCACTTTAGCCATGTTATATATTTGTAATGACCCGCATTTTCTGCGATATATAATTAATTTATTTAATTATATAATTGGTGATTTAGAGAAGTTAATGACCGTTTAATTTAATAATATTGAATATTTAATTAATAATTATAATATAATAATATATTATAATGTCGAAATAGTCGGAAATAGTGAAATTCACAATATCATGTGAATTGAATAGCATACGAGATTTTGTGGAGTTTCGATTCGAAATATAATAACGAATATATTCAATCGACGACGGTTTGAACGTATAATTATAATATATCTATAAATAGAGCTCGAAATGGCACGGCAGTTCGCTATTTAGCGATTCGAACTTCAACTGAATATACAGAAGCCGTTTTAAGTCGGATTTCTATGAAACAAGAAACGCGTGGAGCTGGTGGAGTATATCTTTCTAGTGGAAGAGAAAAATCGGGATTTCGTCGTATAGATTTTGATGTACGTCCAAATCAAATTTCAGAAAAGTCGCTGTAGAATTCCTTTATAATTTGCGACGCTTTATATACGTTATAAATCGATTTTTCGATACGAACTGAATATCGGGATAATCTGGAGTCTGGAAATCAAGTCATAAAATCTGAGATGATATTCTGGAGTCGGGCGACATCGTATATGGATATATACGATAATATAAATTTAATTATATTTAATTTAATAATATTTAAATATATTTATATATTTAAATGGGTCATCCAGAGCAGTTAAAAATATGCAGTTTGAACATACGGAGTCGGAATTCGACGAAACCAATTTTGTTGGGTCTGTAATGTCAAATTCTAGTGGCATGTCAGTTTTTGTGATTTTAGAAGATCGTATGTGGTCGCACGGATTTTTAAGGACCGAAGACAAGGAGAAAACGAGAAAATAAAATACGAAAATCAAATTCTAAATATCCCCTTTATTTTTCTACAATCCAGCACAGGCCACTGGGGCCTTCGGTCTCAACCACAACCAAAACCAACCCAATCAGGGTATCAAACCAATCAAAACAAGGACATAGGAAGCAAAAATGAACACGAGAGGAGAATATGCCGAGAATATGCTTTTGATAAAATATCTAGATATTTTATCACCATTATATATACCCCCTATTCAAATCCTTAAGACCTAAAAGTTCAGTCTTCTGTAGAAAAATAATAGGCCGCCACTTCCAGAACTTCTTCAATCAATTTTATAAAATGAAATACATGATGAAATCGCATAAAACCAGATCGGTTGAACTCGTAGGAGTTTTCTCTTCAGCCTGGTAGCCTTCATCTTGAACTCGGCGTCAGTTGTTGGGTCATGGGTTTTGCTCAGCGTCGGTTAGGGTTGGGGTTTGATCCCACTACAAGGAGTTTTGGCTCGAGGGGAGAATGGATTTGGGATCAGCATCAAAAACCACACCTTGTGTATCGATTTGGAAGGGTTCGGTGGTGCCTTGGGTGCTGATGTCGAGGTCAACGGAACCGTGAGGGTGGTCTCGAGCTCGGTTGTATGGTGCTGGGGTGGTGCAGTTTGTGGAGGGGAGTTGGTTCGTGGTTGTTGCAGTGGTCCTCGATGACCGGAGTGGCGCTGGTGGGAGGTCAAACTATCGGTCAAAAGGTGGGTTTCATTTCCTGAAAGCGGTATTGAAATGAAGATGAGGAAGAAGAGGGGTTCGGTATTGGGTTTATACGGGAGCGGGTCAGATAGTATTAGTGGGCCGAGAAATAAAAGGTGAAAGCCCATTGAAAATATAATTCAAGTTTTATTTTCATTTAAAATGTACGCAATCTTATAAACGCGATATCTAGCTCATACGGAGGCGAAATCGAGAACCGTAAGTTGCATTGGGATCGTATGGACGGGAGAAACACGATGAGACTGACCGGAAGCGAATCCGAGTTCGTTACAATTTATGGCGAAATAAATTGTCCGACTGAATCAGATAACGCAAACCGACATTTAACGGTTAACGCGCCAATGTGAGTAAATCTCATCAATTCTGAACAGTTTATAATTTCATGTTGTATTTTTAGAACTGTTAGAAATTGTCTGTTTGATTGTGTGTTGACTATTTGATTGAACTGCTAGTCAGTTAGTTAAATTTCTATATTGATTCTGTTTAACAGAATATATCATATGGAACTGAAAGTGATGTTATCTATATTGTCTAACATCTGTGATGCAGGGAAACAGGTTGGAGGAATCCGACTGGATTCCTCAACAGTTATTTTACTGTGATTTATATATTGTGATATATATAATGTGATATATAATCTGTTGGCGATTATATGTGTTTGGACGATATTGAACATCGTGATTTGATATGATTGAATACCATAACATACAGGAATGTTGATAAGGGGATTTTCAAAGTGATATTGAAAATAGAATATTTATAAATTGGAATATTTATAAATAAGAGATATTTATAAATTGGAATATTTATAAATAAGAGATATTTATAAATGGAATATTTATAAATAAGAGATATTTATAAATGGAATATTTATAAATAAGGAATATTTATAAATTCGGATATTTATAGGAGATATTCAAAAAGGAAATAATTTCAAAACATTTCTTTTTGAATGGAAAGGCCTGTGTGGCGAGTTTGGGGATTTTCCCGATGCTCCCGATACAAAGGAGGTTATGGCGAATTTTCCCGGGAATTTAAGGAGTTAGAATATTTCAAGAATAAACTTGAAAAGGAAATATTTGTAAACCATTTACAAATAGAATTAAAAAGGAAACGTTATAAAAAGGAAATCTTTATAAAGAGAATAAAGCAAATCGAATATGTTATTCGAAAGGAGAAATCGAATATGGTATTCGAAGTTAGTTAATCGAATATGGTATTCGAAGTTAGTTAATCGAATATAGTTTATTCGAATAGAATTAGAGGAGTTAATCGAATATAGTTTATTCGAATAGAATTAGAGGAGTTAATCGAATATAGTTTATTCGAATAGAATTAGAGGAGTTAATCGAATATAGTTTATTCGAATAGAATTAGAGGAGTTATCGAATATAGTTTATTCGACAGGAGTTAAGTGAATAGTTAGGTTAAACTAAGTGAACTAGTTAAGTGAATTGGTTAAGTTAATCAAAGTGATTAGTTCAGTTGATCGAGATAAGTAAAATCAAGTGAGGTTAATCAAGTTGAATTAGTCAGTCGAGTTAATCAATTGAGTTAGTCAAGCCAAGTAAATCAAGCTAGGTTAATCGAGTTGAATTAGTAAGTCAAGTAAATCAGGTAGAGTTAACCAGTTAGAGTTAATCAGTTAGAGTTAATCAGTTAGAGTTAATCAGGTAGAGTTAATCAGGTAGGGTTAACCAGTTAGAGTTAATCAGTTAGGTTAGTCGAGTTAAGTCATTCGAAGAGGAGTTAATCGAATTAAGTTATTCGAAGAGAGATAATCGAATATAAGTTATTCGAAGAAGAGTTAATCAAATAGAATTAAACAAGATTAGAAACTGACTAGAGATAGTAAGTTGAATAGTTTTCTGAGTATCGATCTGATGTTGGTTTCGGCCTTCGGGGTTTATACTTAGAAAATTGTTCTCTTACTAATTTACAGTTAGGGACTAATCGTTGTAGAATGGTAATGATGCGTGAATAAGCAGATGGAAACGTTTTCCTGTATTAACGTATATTTCCTCAAACATAGAAAATAGGAAATATGAATATATATATACATATATATATATGATTGATGATTGATTGATAGAATTTCCATCTGGAAATAATATCGTTGTTTGCACACAGACATTTTTCGTTTGATAGTTAAATCACCGACTATCAAAGTTTTGACCATTTTAACATTGTTAATATGGAGAGACCGGTTGGATTATTATCCAAAGAACCACTCTGTATTGGCATAAGCGTTGCGAATCATATATGCTAAAGATAATTGAAGACGGAGTGAAATGCAAGGGCTATTGTATAAGTCTTAGATAACAGTGACTAAGATGGATGTACTGAATAGTGCCTTCGGTTTGTCCAGTCCCAGGACAACTGGTATGGACGAAGGTCTGACAGAGTATATCTAGTAGATCACGTAAGTTGGTATTTTCAAACGTATTCACGTTTGGTGGCGGAGTAACTCGTTTCTCTTTGCTGTATACCCGTGGTATGTTTGGCGAAATCAATTTATGATTTGGCGGGTATGACGATGTGGCTTTCAAAGCAAATGAAGATTTTATAAAAAGGGTAAGTTATGACCTCTGGCCTCACATCCAGGAAAAAGGTATAAAATCGGGTAGGTCGCATGGCTAAGTG
The DNA here is from genome assembly GCA_030737875.1 of Allium sativum. Lineage (NCBI taxonomy): Eukaryota > Viridiplantae > Streptophyta > Magnoliopsida > Asparagales > Amaryllidaceae > Allium > Allium sativum. The sequence goes on from CM060911.1 coordinate 187,533,793, forward strand.
GTTAGCTGCCAAGTAGGGTGTATTGTCACCTGATCTAGAGTTTCATTCATTTCTATAATCTATTGTTGATGCTGTCCCTTTCGGGAAACGGTTGCTGATCCCAACCGTTGGTGATAATACATTCGGTACACTCAAGCGAAATGAGTGACCGGTCATGTTTAGCCTGGGTTGCAAGATGTTCTTGTTGAACCCGGTGTATTCCTCTCTAGAGGTACACTGTCGGAAGGTGGTCCCATACCTTGCCAGTTGGAAATCCAATTACTCAATACGTACTTGCGGTTTTGATTGTATACTATATATGTAGAACGTGAGATGAAAGCGTTTCTGCTAGATTGATATCTAATTGTACTTAGACATTATTATAATATCAGAATGATATTGTTTACAAAGTTGTTTGGATTCTCATAAGGGAAAAACCCGTTCCGTTATACGGCGTGGTCTTATGAGATATCATTTACTTGTTCAAACTGTTTTAAACTGTTTTACTCATACCAGTCCCATGACTGACCCGGAGTTTATTTTGTTGTTTTCCCTAAACTCTTGGGTGCCTAAATTTGTACGGGCAGTCAAGTAGTCGGGATTTACAGATATACAGGAAGAGCTTGGAGCAGGAGGCTTCAGGATCATACAGCTATAGTTATTTCCGCTGTGTTGTAAGTGCTGTACTCTGATAAGTGCTATTGTATACATAACTGTTATATTTCAAAGTTATGTTATCTGTTATATTTTTATTCGTTCCGCTGTGAGATTCGTGTTTACTCTGATGATGATGTTCTTCTTCTTCTTCTTCTATTCTATAAATTCTATCTTATCTACCCTCACCTTCTAATTTCTTTCATTAATTACCGGGATTTTTCGATGTTTTGGTTATCGACGTCGAGCTTACGTCGATAACCAAAGCCGTCGAAAATCCGGGTCGTTACAATATTTTTCTTTTCTCGATCATTGATTGTTTGTAAAAAAAAGGTGGTTAAAGTACCTAGTTAAGATCAGTCGTTGAGTGTCAGTAAAGAACCTGGTTATAACGTGTGGTTATAGTCAGTCACTACAGCCATGTTGAACGATTTACTTTTCTTGATAATTGAATGTCTATAAAGAACATGGTATAGTGAATGGTCGTAATCATTTATTATAGTCATGTTGTAGATTTTCTTAAAATTTAGCAAATTCACTCACTTTTCAAAATAAACCATTAAGCATTCATTGTTTTGTCATTACAAATACCAATGACTATGAGATAAACATATTCGAAAATTTAAATCAACTCGTAAAATGCCAATTGAATATCTAAAATCATACAATTACGCCAACCATCTATATGTACCATCAAATCCAAATCCGTCTTCACTGAGAGAACCAACTTCATGCTACATCCAAATGGAAGAGCGACACTATAAATGTTAAACGGCCTTTTGGCCAGGCTCCCAAAAGCAGCTCAAGCCCACACAACTTGGTCCATCGCATGATACAAAAGCCCAGAAGCATTGTCGAAACGTCTAAGAACCGAACCAGATGGAATAACGCAAGAATAGTCTATCCATCTCGACCGAGCTACTCAGCAATCGACCAATGACCCAAGATCGGCCTCGTCATCAACACGCACCCCGGCCTCACAACTACTCAAAGCCTATGCTAACCCAAATGTTGTATCCCTTTATCCCAGGGGATACGAATTTGTATCCCTCTATCCGTGTGATACGAATTCGTATCCCCCGGTTGCCTCCGAGATGTGAATTTGTATCCCTCTAGGATATGATTTCGTATCCCACAATAGGATACAAAATTGTGTCCCCTTGTTGTCTTTAGGATACGAATTTGTATCCCTCCATGGGATACGAATTTGTATCCTCCGTGGCCTCCGAGGCACAAATTTGTATCCCTACGTAGGATATGAATCTTTATCCCTTCATCCAAGGGATACAAATAGTTGCACACATGTATGCAACTTTAGCTCCAGATTTTCAGTAGAAAACAACGTATGCAGTAGGTGCATACAAGTATGCAACTATTAGCAAAAGTTGCATACATGCACGCAACTTTTTTTATTTCCGTAAACTTCTGTGAATACTTCCAGATTTTAGATTTTTTTAAAACTTGTAGTGCCAAAAAATTTGACCAGAAAATGAAAATGGAGAAACTACATAAATAGGGGGTGGGTTTACATGTAAACTTAGGGAGGTATGTGAGCCTAATTAAGTTTGCTTTTAGGGATGTGAGCCTAATTTTCACCCTATAAATACCCCCTCACTTCCTGTGAGGAGGGCTAGATCTTGCTTGGCTCCTAGCTCTAATGGCTTCCTAAGAGGGAAATAACCTTCCTAAAGTCTCCCTAATCTTCCACCACTCTAAAAAGAAGAAGAACTATTTTCTTGAACAGTTGACTATTTTTAGGCTTCCTTAGCATCCAGGAAGAAGATAAAGAATCCATCTTTGCACCTAATTGCCACAGTGGCCATGATAGCATCATGAAATCTCCCTAACCTCTTCATTCTCACTCAACTAAGCTTGGATTTATGGACACTCGAAGGCTCCTCCTTCTACTTCCAAACATTCGGATCACAAAGAAGAGACTCCCTCCTCCTCCAAGCATAAGACTCGGGAATTACATACTTTTGTATTGGAAGTCATCGAAACTCATGTACACTCGGAAGTATTTCAATCATATGTTGTAACCTTGTATGAAGAGCGTAATAAAGAATGAAACTTCCAGAGTGGACGTAGGTTTCGACCAATCGAACCACCATAAACTCTGTGTGACTTTTCACTTGCACTTTTCCATTACACATTACATCGCAACTTACATATTTTCCACCGCTGGACGTTTATTTTCACTCATGTGGAAATCACGAGGGTTGATGACCACTTTTTGGCATTAACAACGATGATTTTTGACAAATAGAGCTTGAAGTAGGGATGTACCAAGTGCAAGTAGACCATCAACAATAATAACAACCTTCTTAATGTACCCGAAGGTCATATAATTTAATCCTCCTATCCAAAATATTGTTGAAGTCAATGAGGTACATTTGCGAAGATTGTATGCTTATGTAGTTTTGAAGCACCACTTCTAGTCATTCGATATGGAAATGATGTTGGTCACCAATACTATCGTTGACTGCAACATCTAAATAGATACGAATTTGGACAGTGGATGTGATCGTTTCCCTTCTAGGGATGTTAGTTATGCTTTGGAATTGGAAGAAGAGTCGGGATGCTTCGCATCAGGTCAATGATCTTTTGCAAGAAAATTTACACCTTCGTAATGGTTTAAATTAAAGGTTTTCCTACTTTATGTTAAACTTGTTTTAGATCTATGTTACCACTTAGTACTATGACTATATCGTATGGTTTTAGATCTATGAATGATATCGTTTTATTTTAAACCAATCTATTTAATTAAACAGAGGACAACCCATTTATTTAATTAAACATAGGCTGACCCATTTATTTAATTATGAAAAGGACGACCTAACACTGACATGTCACTAATAAAACATTGTAGCTATGTGTAGATTACAACTCGGTGACAACACTTCTTATAAATATTTCCTTTTATCTTCCTAACTTTGAACATAAATTTATGAAATAAAATGTTTACAATCACTCGGTCTTCTTTATAGTTACTTATACTCATGATAGCGTATGTCAAAGTTGATCGCAAGCATGAAATTATGTTTATAGATGTGCGTGTAAGTCATGAAATGTTTTAGAATATGGTGAATGAAGATTACAACAATCATTCTGACTGCCCAATGAGGCGGTCTTATTAGAAGGCAAAAATACTTATGGTCATTTTAAGACAGCCTAAAATCGTTATCACAACATTATCGAGCTAATTAAAGGAGAAGATGTTTTCCAAGAAACTCGTTTTACTTTTGAATCAAGATACCTATCATAATACAAAAGGAATTCGTTGGTCATAATGCATATGAACTTCAATTTAGTTGGCTCACATGTCTAGGCTCCAAATAAGCATTAATAATTATCACATTGCCGCCCTTTAATCCATTTATTGTATGCTGTTTCATTTTCACACCTTTATATTTGTTAGAACTTAAATACTAGACTAAGCATCAATGAATTGCGACATAATATGTATTTTGACAACTTTATAAACTTTATATTGCATATTTCATGTTTTATATTATTATATAGTTTTGTCTACGAACAACCGAACCATGAGTCTTTTGAAAATTTGATTTTGAAAAAACTCAAAATCTACATGATGAAATCATAATTTTCACTTTCATTTGAAACATATATTCAAATAGATCAAGAGTATTCTTGTTTCATATCATTCCAGCTTAAATTGGATCCTACATATTGATTTGAACTTCAAATAGGAAAATTATGAACTACCTATGCGAGATGAGTTTAATTTAATTTAATTAATTTGTTCAAACTTCATGAGTAGTAACTTATCTCGCCACATTATTCGCATTCAACTCTACAAATAGAGGACGGCCCATCATTGATAGGACACTATAGCCATGTGCCAAGTTGTATCGGTCATTTAGAAACTATAATGAGACATGATATGAATACCTAATCGTACGATCAGAAACAACAAATACATACAAAAATCTATCAGTATAACATAGTACATGGAGCATGTCTATACAATGAGAGCAAACGAATACAAAGTGGTTGAGAATGGAGTTTTGATGACAGCAACCTCATCTCAATTATCATTGATTATAAAATATATACTAACATATCTGTCTAGAATATACATACATATATATATATGTAAAACCTATATACGTGAATTAATACTAAAGACTGTACAGTATTAGAGTTTCAAGAGATTCAGAATTCATAGGAGATTCAAGACTCATGAGCAATCAAGTTATCAAGAGTTCAAGACAAATATAGTAATAGGGTCTAGTTTATATGTAAGACTTTAATAGCACTTCAGGTTCAAATTCTATTTTTTCAAATTCTGGTTTTCAAATTCTGATTTTCAAATTTCAAATTCGATTTTTTAAAATTCTAATTTTAAATAGTTTTTATATCTTACTTTTGATTTCAACCATATGTTTTAAAGTTTATATATGTTTATATAGTTATATGCCTTTACAATTTTATATTTATATAGTTTTAAACCTTATAATTTTATAAATATGTTTATATAGTATATATTTATGTTTTCATATGATTTCATATTTATAATACTCATTTATATATCTAAGTTTTAATTCAAGAATTTCCAGAACTACATATATAGTTAAACACTTGATAAATATTCAAAATTCAAAATTTTAAAGTACATATATGTCGACATACATATATGTATATGACGACATACAACTTCATTTTTTTCAGTTTTCAAAGGAAGTGTCTTTTCACAATTTGTAACATTTCAGAAGCATTGCAATCTTTCAAATCTTATAAATAAGGGTTGAATATGAATTTTTTACTATTCTTCTTCTCCATCTTCACCCCTTTTCATTCCTCCATTAATATTTCTTATTTTGTTGATTTCTAAACTTCTACTCTGCCAGTTTCTATTCTAATTACATAAAACTTCTTCTCTTCTCACTCTCTTCTCATTATTCTCTGAATTGAATTGCTATTAAAGAGTTATAGGGATATTGTAATCATTTGGGATTGTTTGGAAAAGGGTGTGTTCCTTATAGCCCTGAAATCAAGAAAAGGGAGTGGTATTAACCTTCTAGCCGTGAAATCAAGGGTGTTTGGAGCGATGTTAACCTTATAGCTAAGAAATCAAGGGATTGTACTTAGATATTGATATAGTAATAAAACTTAGCGCAATCAAGCGTTGCGTGGGACTAAATGTAAGAGTAATCTGACCTAGTATAAAATCCGGTGTGTTATTTCTTTTTCTGCATATTATTTTTGTTTATTTCCGTGTTTACATTTGATGTTGTGTCTTATGATCATCTCTTTGGTGTGTTAATCATATAGTAGATCATATAAATTTTGATTTTATTAAAATTCCTTGAAAATACTATCTACCCCCTTTAGTGTCAGTCTTGCCTTAAGATCTGCATTCCGCATTCCCTAACAATTGGTATCGGAGCAAGGTCTTTCAAAAAGTTCGTAATCTGATTTTTGGAAATATTAAATGGCAACCAACACTGGTAATAATAGTTCTTTTGTAGAGGTTCAGTCCACTATTAGACCTTAATGGTAGTAATTATTCATATTGGGCATGTAGAATGAAAATATATTTACAGTCAGTAGGATTAAACACATGGAATATCACACAGATTGAATATGTAGAACCCACAACAAATTTTGCACAATGGACTAATGAAGAAAAGGCTATTGCACAAAGAAATTCTAATGCCATGAATATGCTATTCTGTTAATTAGATATAAAAGAATTTAATATAGTGTCAATTTGTAAATCTGCTTACGAAATATGGAGAACTTTACAAATTACTCATGAAGGAACCAATAAAGTTAAACAGACTAAGATATCGATGCTAATTATTCATTTTGAGTTATTCCAAATGAACAAGAATGAATCTATCTCCGATATGTACTGCAGATTTCAAGAGATAGTGCATTCATTAATAGCATTGGGAAAGACTTATTCAGAAGAAGATCAAGTCAAAAAAATATTGAGTTCATTGACTTCGGAATGGGATCAGAAAACATTAGCGACTGAAGAAGCCCGTAATGTCAGGGAAATGAGGATTGAGGAATTAATCGGAACTCTGTTGTCTTTTGAAGTCCAATTACAGAGAAGAAAGGAAAATAAGCCAATTGAAAAGAAATCCATAGCATTTAAAGCAACAACAAGTGATTCTGATTCAAGTAGTGAAGACAATGAAGAAATAACCTTAATGACAAGACATTTCAGGAAAATACTGAGATACAAAAAGAGAAATAAATTTCAAAGAAATAACCAAGGAAATTCTGGAAGAAATAATGATCTATGATATAACTACAATAAACCAGGTCATATAAAGAGAATGTATCCATACCCAGATAAATCAATTCAACAGAAAGACAATAGAATTTCATCAAAGAAAAGAAAGAGGGCATACGCAGCAACTTTAGACGATTTTGATTCATCATCAAGCAATGAAGAGCCAGAAACCGGAAATTCAAATATGTGTTCCACAACAATTCATAATTCATAAAATATCGAGGAAATGGATCTAAAAACCTGGTACGCCTTAATTAATTATTAAATTTTTTGGTTGAATGGATGCTTTGATTGCCTTGCTTGTTTACTTTGTTTTGAATTTAAAATTTAAACTTTAAAATTCAAACTTGAAACCTAAAATTCAAAATATTAATATATATATATATAATAATAAAATAAATTTTGGATGTTTGTTAGAATTAATATTTTTTCAGGAAATAGTTAAACTTGAAATATAAATCGATAATTTTAAAACCAAAGTCAGAAAACCGTATGCCCTTTGAAACTTATGCATGTGTGTCGACATACATATGTCCTTATGTCGACATAATGACAGAAAATGAAATTCAAATTTTGAATTGCAAAATTTAAACTTTCAAACTTTCCTCTAACTTTTCACCAACTCCCAAGGACTGAAAAGGTGTCATTGATTTCTGAAAAGTTGTGCCCATTCAATTTATATCTATTCAATCTCTATTTATATATATATATATATATGTTCAATCTTATTATCTCTACCTTTTGTTCAAAATTCAAACTACTCTCTTTATATCTATTCTCTTCAAAAACGTATCTCTAATGGCTTCCTTTAGCACTCCTCAAACAATGAGATTGTCCAAAACCATCAAAGGATATCTCAATAATGATAGAGAAGCAATCAAAACCTATGTTGACTATGTAGCAAATGCAAAAATCAATATGAGTGCTTTCGCCATCTTTGGAGATTTTCCATCTTATGGTTTTACTTCTCTTTTCAATCACAATGAAGTATTGAGCTTGATTGACGCCCGGGATAATGATGAAGTATGTTATCCGAAACTCGTCAAAATGTTTTATGCAAATCTTAATCATGGCTTTTACGAAGGAGATGAAAATCAAATTTGGAGTAGCGTAAAAGGCACACAAATAATTCTAGATTGTGAAATTTTGGGCAATATCTTGAATTGTAAAAGTATGGGCTTAGATTTTTAGAATTTGAAATCAAAGTGACGGATTTGGAAACTTATCACCACATATTTAAAAGCGATGCTCACATAGAATTCAAAAATCGCTTTTTCTACCCAAAAACAAGAATCGTAAATCTCCTCCTTCAACATACCATCACTCCACATTCCAGAAAATTCAGTAACCCAACTCTCAAGGTCCAAAAAACAGCCTTTGCTATTATTAGTGGTTATGACATCAATTGGGCCGGTATGATCTTAAAAGAATTTAAGCCCATAGAAACATCAACAAGCGAAAACACTATTTATTATGGAGTTTATCATACTCGTATTTTCAAATATTTTGGAGTTGATCTCAAGGGAGAAGAGCTTGTACCAAGAAATGCGTTTGACTCCACAAACATACAACCATATGAGACATTCGAAGACAAACAAGCTCGAATGAAACAAGAACAAGAGCCTATGGACATCGAAGAAGAAGAAACTTCTTTGGAAAGCATTGAGTGCCGAATCATGTAACAACCCGGAATTTCAGAGCCATATTAAAATTTTTATTTTAGCTACTTTAATGGATTTTAGGAATTTAAAATGATTTATTTTAAATAATAACGACTAAAAATTTATTTAGATCAAAGTTAGAATGAATAAATTTATTTTAATTATAAGACGAGCCGGAACCGGCGCAGTAGTTTAAAAATTCAATTTCAAATTTCAAATGAAAGTACAAGATTCAAAATAAATCGGATTTCAGTAAAACCAGAAATATTTGAATCTATTTAATTATAACTTTCTAACGAATGTGAAAAATTCAGATTTCATAATGAGAATTGAAAGTTATGTCCAGTTTAAAATTTGAAATAATCGCTGTGGAACTTTTATATATTTTATATAATATATAGCCCTTAAAAATAGCCATTTTGCAAACGATCTCCGTTTTTGACGAAACCACTTTAGTTGGATCCGAAATGTCAAATTATTGCTTGATTCCAATTTTCATTATTTTTGGAATTGATATGTAAGCGTGGTGAATTTAAACGTATTTGGTAATTTCAATTTGAAATTAATCGATTGGAAATTGACCATTTTTCATACAATCTTCAAATTCTATGAAATTAGTTTTGTTAGGACTGTATCGTTGAAACATAGCTAGATTTATTTTTTTGGAATTTTTGGAGTCACTATGTGGCCTTGGTAAATTAAAATGTACATTGCAATCAATTTTGAACGTTATAATAACTTATACTTTAATTTTAATGAAAATGGATCGAAACAATCGAATTGGCTTACGGGACATATCCCATTGTGTTCGGAAGGGGGGGTATTTAGCTAGGGGCGACAGTCGTTGGGTTCGATTTGGAATTCAAATAAAAAGGTTACTTTTTTTGGAAATTAAATTTAAATAAATATATAATTATAAGTCAACCCTCTCCATCACTTTCTCCCTCTTCATTCAAAATAAGAAAAAAAATGATGATCAATCCCGTCGCCTGGCCCTCCGACCGCCGCCCCGCCTGTCGCGCCCCCCAGCGTTGGTTGCCACCCCTCCGACCTCCCCAAGCCGCCGCCACTGCCCCCTTTTCCTTCCTCATCTCGAAAACCCCAAAATCAATCTAAAACTGCCGCCGGCCACCCCTACAGCGCCTCCCTCTGCCACCACCTCCCGACCCTCCAAACCCCCAGCGCCGCCTACCCCGCCACCATCTCCTGCCAGTGGACCTCCCTCTACCAAAAATTCAATTTTTTCAAGGAAAAAGGTGAGTTTTTGGTTTATATTTTTTATGCTATTAAATTTTTATATAAACAACTTTATTTTAAAAATCTGGTTTTTATGTACATAACTTTGTTTTAAAAATGTGATTTTTGTTATGAAATAGCTTTAACAAAAATGTGTTTTTATTATATATGTAGTGTATAAAAATATGATTTTTATTTATATAATCATGGGTAAAAATATGATTTTTATATATGTAGTAGTGTTATAAAAATATGATTTTTATATATGTAGTAGCGTTATGAAAATATGATTTTATATATATAATAATTAAAATAAAAATGTGATTTTTTTATATATATTAGCATAGAATAAAAATAGGATTTTTAATATATGTAAAGCGATTTAAAAATGAAATTTTCAATATATATAACAATGAATAAAAACCTGATTTTTATATATATACCATTGGATTAAAAATGTGATTTTTCTAAATATATATAACATTTTTAAAAATATCATTTTTAATATAAATCGCGTGAAGCAGATTGTGTTGGAATCAATATGAAGAACGCTACGCACTGAAACAAATCCAAATCCAAACCGTTCAATTAAAGAATGATGGAGTGGAAACCAAATGTGAGAACTCCTTCTCACTAAGTTTATATTACAGTTAAATATATACTAGGATGCAGATGGGACTTAGAAGCTCCCGACACTATTTTATTGTAGAAACCATGGTTGGTTGTTTGGATCGTATTGTGGAAATTTGGATATTAATAGATTAATTTTTTGGTTTTGATTTGGATGTGAATTGGATTGAAATTGGTTTGTGTATGGCGCGAGCCAGTATTAGGCAAGGGATATGGCTAGACCTTATTCTGGTTCTAGTATCGTGCCGTTATGCTACCGAAATTTTCTAAAAAGTATTAGAGAAATTTTGTTAGTTGAAAATATTATTTTTAGCTTATAACTGCGATAAATAAAATAATTATTGGATAGTTAAAAAATAAGTTTACACATCCATTTACAAGTCGGACGACTTGTTTATGCACACCTATTTTTGTGATATCGATTGGGTCGATAATTTTACACATCGCCCAACGGTACAAATAATATTCAGTATTTGTTGGGTGAAACCCCACACCGGTATCGGGAAGATATTTGGTGTACACTAAACCCATTTGTTTAGTTGTATGTCAATCGATAGTTGACAGACTGTTGTACGTGTTAATTATTTATATTTGATGCTTATGCAGTTGAGTAGTACACTTTGGATGATGGTTAACTGTGTATAATTATTGTTGTGTACATGTGTGTATGAAATCCATATAAATAACATTATATAGTAATTGACTGTGTCAGATTCCAATTCAGAAATAACAAATATTTTAAAATAATTTTCCGTAAAGGATTAAAATGTGAAGCCGTATTGATTAGTTTTACGTCATTTTAACGCGAATGATATTTATATCGATTTTATTCATTTTTATAATGAATATCGAAAAGGAAATGATTTCAAAATCTGATATTTCGAAAATACTATCATTTATATATTATAATGATAAGGAGTATTCAATTTTGATTTAAAATTGAAATGAAAGTGGGAATCGCTTTCAAACGAATTTATAAACAATTTATAAAATACGTTTTAAATGGGAATCGAAGAAATATATATAATATATATATTATATATATTTGATGGCCTGAAAAAAACGCGTCGTACCGCGACCATTTGCGAATTTCGACCATTGACTTCGAATTGACATTACAGGAGATCGGACCGTCGGATTCTCCTAAAACCGGAACCGTTGGGTTCGTATCGAAAAGAGCTTTCAAGAATTTTAAGTGAATTGAAATTTACTGACTGGATTTGGAATTATATCCAAACAAAATTTGGAAATGGTCACTCTAAGTGCAGTTCGATGACCGTTTATGGAAATCGACTAAAAGGGCTTTAATAAAATTATTAAAAATACTAATAATTTGTGTAAAATCATAATAAATGATTTGAAAAGAGTTTGGATGAAAAATTCCTTGTTTGTAAAGATAAAAATGTATTTTTATCAAAATGAATTAGTTATTAACTAGATTTGAAATCCGATAATTTTTAAATAAAATAAATTGGATTTGAAATGGTTTTAAAAATAACCAGAATTTTCCAATGAATGAATTGGAATGGATTGGAATGGAAATAATCTTCGGAATATTTCGATAATGGATTCCGTGGTTATAAGGATATTGTTATCGGAATTTGGAAGATATAGATATTGTTATTCCCAATACGATATCCGTTAGTTTCAGAATTGATATTGAATACAAGCCGATATAATTTCTATTTAGAGCCTTGTATTTAATATCAAATGGGATTTTGGGTTTGTCGTGAATGGTGTCTTCAATAACACTATTCTTAAACCTAGTTGAGAAAAGAATAAATCTTTTAACTAAGATTTAGAGAAGTTTACCAATTAATTAATATTTAATTGGAATCGAATTAAGAATTGGATTTTTAGGTTTATCGTGAATGGAGTTTTAAATAACACTTGTTCTTTAACCCGATTAAAAGGGAAGTTAAGATTTGGGATATATAAATCTTTTTATTAAGATTTAAGGGGAATTTTCTAAAGTAAATTTTCCAATTTAATAAAATAAATTGGGATTTAATGGAATTCGATTTGGTAATAATTGAAGTGAACTTCTGTGGAGGAAGATTTTTAATTTATATGGAATTTAAAAGGCTTTGTTGTTATTCCATTTATATTATTAGTCGAATACAGAAATTGATATCAATTATATATTGATCTATTTCTCGTGAAGATTCCATAATTAATGGATTGTGATTTTAGGTTTATCGTGAACTATGTTTTAAACGACATTAATTCTTTAACCCAGTTACAGACAGGTTTACATGTCTATCATTATATTTCGAAATGTAATCTTGATCTCTGCTAAATATATATCTGTTTGGTGGCGGGAAATTTATTCTCTTGCTTAACACCCTTCTCTGAGACATGCGAGCTTAGAGGTTATATATCGGCAGAAATCAATGGTACGGTGTAGATTGTCGATGTGGCATGTTTGATTTCCCAAAGTAAAATAATCATTAATAATGATTATTAGAAGATTAAAACTAAGTGGAGTTTTAATGAATCATTAATTAGATTGAAATGTGAAGGTGATAATTTAAATTATCAAATTTGGGAAATGATCTAGGATGGAGTACCACCAGTTTTACTCTAGACGATAGTTAAATCTTTAATCAGATTTGAGCGCGAAATGGTAATTAAATTTACCAATAACACCGTGGTGTTAGATATGGAGTATTACCAGTTTTGCTCCATGGGATGAATAGATTGGGAATGGGAAATAAAAAAAATGATTTCTTCGGTAAGGTCCGCTAATTTCGACTAGTTTGGAAAACCTTAATTTGGTATAAATTATGAAAAGAATATTTTAATAAAAGAATATTATGGATTGGAATGAGGCGTATGTTGTGTTTTTATAGCACTTGATTATAAGATACATGAATTATTCGGAAAGGCCGGGTTTATACCCATTCTGAATAATTGATTCGACGATGAAGATGGTGGTTGAAGACCAGAGGTATTCACATTGTTTGGATGATTACTGATGTCTTGATTGGGCTGTACACCCAAGACAAGGTAATAAGTGGTGATCGTCTAGACGTACTTGGAGATCGACTGGATAAGCGAGGACCTTTCTTCTGTATTGGACATATGGGACGAGGAATAAGGAGCCTCCGGCTTCGTTCGGACTCAGAACGAACTAGTAAATGGATGTGCGTCTAACATTGGATTATATTCTATGTTGATTGATCTCTATTAAATATATATCTGTTTGGTGGTGGAGAATTTATTCTCTTGCTTAACACCCTTCTCTGAGACGTACGAGCTTAGAGGTTATATATCGATATATTTCACTTGCATGGCATGAATTATCAGTGTGGCATGCTGAGATGCAAATGATCAAGGCTTTTATTGAAAAGAAAAGTCTTGTGGTTGATGATCAAAGCATGACTTTAAATAGCATAGCTTTGTGTATAGCATTAATTCGCGAGCCTCACACCTCAGTATGAGTCAAAAATAAGATAAGGGACCCAAGAAGTGCACGATGTTTCTTTCTAGCTATGGGTGGTGTCATGGTATGGAGCCCAGACATTTATTATACTTTTTTACTTATGTGGATGATGGATTGCGAGGCGCCTCTAATGTATCGGTTACTACGGAGCCGACGGATAGATCCTATAGGACCAGGAAACATGTGTTAGGGAATTGCCAATCCACTAAGTTAGTGTGGATTAGCCTTGGAGGATCCAAGGGTTCACTGCGGAACCCTGAGGCATTTGCTAAAGTGTCTCAAAGCCGGCGAGGAGTTCACCCCTTGCCTCAATTCATGACGGAAATCCAATTTCCAATACATGACATTTTGGTTTTAATTGTAGATCCTAGTATGGCAACATAGTAGGATGGGGTACTATGTCGTCTATGATTAATACAATTATATTTGAAGTTGTTTTATACACTATGCACTTATAATAGTATCAAATGATTTGTTTTAAACGTACCAAGCATGTTTGGCTATTATAAGGTAAAACTCTATCCTCCGACTTGCGTTTCATTGTGTGATGGGACCTTAGTCTTATAATAGCTTCATTTTTCCAAAAATCATTGCACTGTTTATAACTGCTTACGCACTGGTATTCTTCGGAGAAAACCCGTTCCGTGTTGTACGGCGTGGTCCCTTGATTTACTTTATTTTTAAAGCAAAGTTTTAAATAACCGTTTTAGTTTTCACACCAGTCCCATGACTGACCTAAAGTTTATTGTTTTAACCTAAACTCTGAGTGCCCCTATTTTCCACAAGGGCAATCAGTAGTTTCGGTTTTGAAGATATTTCTTTATTCATAATCCTGGATTTACAGCTGAAGCTATATTCGGAAAGCTCTGTATCCGTTTATTTCTTTAACCTGTGTTATTTATTATTTTTCCGCTGCTATGTAATGTATTTTAATCTCTGATATTTTCTGCTATATTATTTATTCTTACTCTGTTATATTCTAGTACTCTGGTGTAATTGTTGTAATAAGCAATGAAATGTTCTTCTGTTTGTATTTTGATTTTCGTGTTCTCAATTCAATCTGGGCTTTCCCGCAAGGGCGAGTTTGGGTCGTTTTAGTTTGGTATCAGAGCTATCGTTTACAGAGCTCAAGAACAAGAACATTAGAACCAAACGAAAGGATTCATCAGAGATTGGATTAGTAATATCCAACGAGAATGAGTTGTCAGAGATAGGATCAGTAGTATCCTAGAACAACTGTGAAGAGTGTTATTTTTAAAATAAAAATGAAAACAAACTTTGTTTTGAAAATTTAAACCTTATCATACATATTTGAGTATTTTATTGTATATTGAATTTGGATAATCGAGTATATGAAGATTTTGCATATACGTCTTGCAAATGTGTATACAAAGCCTTAAATATATTGGATAGATATAGAATCACACTCTAGTTGCTCGGGGATGGTTCTGATAATGCTGCAGCATTATCAGTATTTATTTTCAAGTAAAGAAAGTAGGATATCTATATATTTCCAATTGACTGGTGTGAGAACCAAAACTAGATAGGGTTTATTGTTGCGATTTGGCACTGAAAATATGATTTTTGAATACATTAAAGTTATATGTTTGAAAACATAATCAACAAATTGATTGCTGGTTGTGATGTATGATTATTAGTATAACTAATAAAATTATTGGAAAGATAATTAAGTGAAACCAATATGTGAATGAAAGTTAAATTTAGCCAAATTGAGGCAAATATTGAACTGATTTGAAAATTGATTGAAATTGCATACATGAACATATATATGTGTGAACAAGTCATAGCGTGGAAGCTAAGAAGATGAAAAAATTGTATGCCCGACAAATAGGTACATATTTACTGTATTTCTTGGGTTTTGATGATTTTATGAGATGATTGACTTTTTCTTTTGGATTGTTGAGGGCCCTATGAGGCAAGTTGTGGTTTTAAATGTCTCCCGGTACAAAGGAGGTTATGGCAAAAAAATTCAAAAATTTAGGGTGTTAGCCAAATTTTTGAGAAATTAGAAAGTTCTTAGAAATTGAAAAGTTGAAGAATGAAAGCCAGAATGAAAGTTGAGTTGGTTAGTCAAACAACTTTCAGCTCCGCTCCTTTTCGAGGACGAAAAGATTTTAAGTGGGAGAGAATGTAACAACCCGGGATTTCAGAAACAATTTAAAATTTTTATTTTGGTTATTTTAATGGATTTTAAGAATTTAAAATGATTTATTTTAAATAATAACGACTAAAAATGTGTTTAAATCTATAACAACCCTGAAAAATCAGAACTAATTTAAATTTTTTATTTTGGCAATTTTGATGAATTTTAAACATTTAAAATGATTATTTTAAATAATAACAACAAGAAATTTAGTTTGAATAGAATTGGAACGTATATATTTATTTTAATTGACGTTAGAAAATAAATAATTATTTTAATTATAAAAGGAATTGAAAATGGTGCGATAGTTTGAAAATTCAATTTCAAATTTCAAATGACTGTATAAGATTCAAAATAAACCGGATTTTAGTGAAACCAACAATATTTGAATCTATTTGAAAATATCTTTCCAACGAATCTGAAAAATTAAAATTTCGTAGCGGGAATAAAAAGTTAGGTCCAGTTGAAAATTCAGAATAGCCGCTATAGAAATATAACCTTTAAAATTAGCTATTTTACAAACGATCTCCGTTTTTGACGAAACAACTTTTTTTGGATCCGGGATGTCAAGTTATTGCTAGATTCCAATTTTCATAATTTTCGGGATCAATATGTGAGCGTGGCAAAAGAAAATGCGTTTGACTAGTTTCAGTTGAATTTAATCGACTGGAAAATGGCTATTCTTCAAACGATATCATAATTCGATGAAATTAGTTTTGTTAGGACCGTATAGTCAATACGAAACTAGAAATGATTTTTCTGGAATTTTTGGAGTCCGTATGTAGCCTCGGTAAATTGAAATGTACGTTTAAAATTGATTATATAGATTTAAATTTTAATCTAAATGGAAACTGATCGTAACAACCAAACTGGCAAACGATACATATCCCATTGTGTTCAGAATGGGGGTAATTTGCTAGGGACAACAGTTGTTGGGTCTCAATTGGAGAACGAAATTTGAAGTTACTTTTTGGAGAAATTAATTAATTAAATAATTAAAATATTATATAAATTAATCCCCCTCTTCATTCTCTCTCCCCAACAGTTATCTTCAATGAAAAAAAGGAAAAAAAAACTAAATCGATCGCCCCCCTCCCCCAACGGCGGTGGCGCCGCCTCCATCTTATCCCCCTCCCTCCGCATCTCCTTCTCCGTCCCCCCCTTCAGCGCGAGGAATCCGCGGCCTTCCCCAAACCTATGAGACCCGCAACCGCCGCCATCCCCTCACTCCGACCACCGCGCCCTCTGTAACAACCCGGAATTTTGGAACCAATTTAAAAATTTTATTTTAGAAATTTTAATGGATTTTGAATAGTTAAAATAATTTATTTTAAATAATAATGACGAAAAATTTATTTTAATTGAAGTTAGAACGAATATATTTAATTTAATTATAAAAGGAGTTAGAAATAGCGCGGTAGTTTGAAAATTTGAATTTGAACATTGACTGACTGTACAGGATTAAAAATAAATCGAATTTTAGTGAAACCAAAAATATTAGAATCTATTTAAAAATATATTTCCAACGAATCCGAAAAATCGAAATTTCATAGCGGGAATCAAAAGTAATGCCCAGTTTAAAATTCAGAATAGTAGCTGTAGAATTTATATATTTTTTAATATAATATATGGCCCTTAAAAATAGCCATTTTTCAAACAACCTACGTTTTATACGAAGCCACTTTTATTGGAGCCAGAATGTCAAATTTTGCTAGGTTTAATTTTTCATAATTTTTAGAATTAGTATGTGAGCGTGACAAAGGAAAACGTGTTTTGTCCATTTCGGTCAAATCAGATCGACTTTTGAATGGCCATTTTTCAAACACTCTTGAAATTCGACGAAATTAGTTTTGTTGGGACCGTATCGTCAAAACATAGCTAGATATGATTTTTCTCTAATTTTTAGAGTCAATATGTGGCCCCGATAAATTTAAATATACGATCGAATTAAATAAATAAATGATTTAAATTTTAAATTAAAGAAAAGTTGGTTGAGACGATCAAACGGGCTGACGGGACCTAGCCCATTGAGTCCGGAACGTGGGTATTTGGCTAGGAGAGGCATTGGTTGGGCTGAAATTGGAGCTACTTGGATTTAACGGGCTTTAACTAAGAAATTAAGTAATTTAAATATTATTTTATTATATAAATAACCACAAAAACCTAACCCTAATCCTATTACAAATCAGCCGCCGCCTTCTTTATGAATCAATGGCCAGTTTCTTCCCAAATTCAAACCCTATAACCATTTAATCAAAATCTAATTAACCTATGAAGTCAAAGTGAATATTGAAGAGGTTTGTTCCCTCTTTAAAACCATACGGTGATGATCGAACCAGGGGTTTTCTGACGATTGGATTTCGGGTCCAAAGTGGACCACTTGCATGGCGATTTCGAGGCGGCATGAGGGCATGAGTGGGGCCCCATGGGCAGCGACGGAGGAGCGGAGGTAGGCGGTTGGAGGGGCAGGTTCGGATCTGGGTAAGGGGTGTGGATTGGCGTGCGACATGGTCGGGTTGAAGTCGAGACATTGGGTTCTCGTTTACAGGCACAAACAAGAAAGAAGAAGGGGCGGCAAATAAAAAAATAGGGTAATTAAGGAATTATAATTATTAATTAATTATTTAATTAAGTAATTAGTATATCAAATGTTTGATTGATCATAACTCCTTCATACAAGATTGAAATCGGACGATTTTAGAAGCGTTGGATTTGTAGCGTTGAGATCTACAACATGGAACAAACCAGATCTGAAACGGAGCACTTTGGAAATTTAGGAAATTTCAGTTCTGAATTATTCTGAATTAAAAGCTCGGCGAGATTTCTATTTTAAAATAAAATTAATTATTTATTTCATTATGAAATTTATATTCATTTTATATAAAATTCATGTTGGTGTTGTGTGTGTGTGTTTATATATATATATATATATATATATATATATATATATATTGCAGTGTTGATTGTTTTATGATTGTGATGAATCACTGAATTGATTTGTGTGTCTCATGTTTGTTATGAAATAGGTAAAAACAAACATATCATGTTTGAAATAAAATAGATGGAACAAGCTTCACACATTTAGTTGAAATAGAATTAGCATTTTTATTTGCTAAGTTAGATTAGAAATTGTAACAAATAAATTATTCTTTTATTTGTTATTAGAATGTAAAAATATAAAATATTCTTTTATATGTTATTATAATACATAGAAAAATGTAAACACATAAATTACTCTTTTATATGTTATTAGAACACATAGAAAAATGTGGACAAATAAAATATTCTTTTATTTGTCATTAGAATACATAGGAAAATGTACATAAATGAATTTGTCATCTAGTTATGAATTGTTATGTCAAAAATTAGGATAACAATAAAATATTCATTTTATTGTTTACATTAAAACATGGTTTTGTTTAAAATTAGAATAACAATAAAATATTCATTTTATTGTTTACATTAATCATGGTTGTGCCAAAAGTTAAGATTTACAATAGGAATAATCATTTCTGTTGTTTTGTCAAAAGTTAGATTAACACTAAAAATCTCATTTCTATTATTTACATAGAACATGGTTTTGTCAAAGTTAGATTCACAATAAAAATATTCATTTTTATTGTCTATATGAAACATGGTTTTTTTGTCAAATATTTGTTTGTCATTAAAATAAAAAGATTATAAATAAAAGATTATAATAAAAGATTGCTTTTTTTTAATTGTCACTTAGTTTTCCAATAAAGGATTATAATAAAAAGATTATAATAAAAAGATTATGATAAAAAGATTTCATCTTTGTTGTCACTTTGTTAAATACAATAAAAAGAGTAGAATTGAAAATATGTTTTTATTGTCATTTTAGATTATAATAAAAAGAATAGAATGAAAGATATATTTTTATTTTAGTTACAATAAAAAGAATAAAATAGAAAGATATATTATTATTGCCAATTTTGTTGCAATGAAAGGATAAGTATTAAAGATCATGTTTTTACTTTCACTTTGTTTAAATAAAAAGAATTAATATGAAAGATTTTATTTTTATTGCTCATAGTTTCAATAAAAAGATTGAACTTAACAAAAAATTCATTTTTGTTAAATAAGGTTAGAGTTAAACAAAATTACATTTTGGTCAAATAAATTTGAGTTATAAAAGTTGAAACCAAATTTGCCACTTTTATCAAATGTAAAAGTTAAAACCAAGTTTGTCGCTTTTGTCAAATGTAATAGTTAAAACCAAATTTGTCACCTTTTGTCAAATGTAGTAGTTAAAACCAAATTTGTCACCTTTTATCAAATGTAATATTGGAAACAAAATTGGCCTTTTTGTTGAAATATGATTGGTGAAACAAAACGAACATTTTTGACAAATTAGAGTTGAATTAGAAATATACATTCTTGTCAAAAAGATTGGTTGAAACAAATACATCATATTTGTTGAAACCAAATAGCTGAGTTGAAAAGAACATTTTTGTCAAAATATATTAATTGAAACAAAAATGTACATTTTGTCAAAATAGGATGATTGAAAACAAAAATTACCTTTTTGGTTAAATAAAAGAGTTAAACACAAATAGCATTTTTGTTAAATAGGTTTGTGCTGCAACAAAAATATTCATTTTGATAACATAGAATTGTCAGCAAAATGGATGTATCACTTTTTATACATTTGGTGAAATGTAATTT
Organism: Allium sativum; assembly: GCA_030737875.1. Lineage (NCBI taxonomy): Eukaryota > Viridiplantae > Streptophyta > Magnoliopsida > Asparagales > Amaryllidaceae > Allium > Allium sativum. The sequence continues at coordinate 187,554,516 of CM060911.1, forward strand.
ATATGCAAATATAAAAATCACTTTTATTTTCATAACATACATTAGAATTTATATGCAAATATAATAATCACTTTTATTTGCATAACATACATTAGAATTTATATGCAAATATAAGAATCATTTTTATTTTCATAACATACATTAGAATTTATATGCAAATATAAGAATCACTTTTATTTGCATAACATACGTTAGAATTTATATGAAAATATAAGAATCATTTTTATTTGCATAACATACGTTAGAATTTATATGCAAATATAAGAATCAATTTTGTTTGCATAACATACGTTAGAATTTATATGCAAATATAATAATCATATTATTTGTCAACACATACATTAAAATTTTATGTAAATTAAAGTGACATTTTATTGTTAAATTAGACAATAGAATTTGAATGCAAATCCAAGTGACATTTGTATTGTCAAATTTTACATTAGAACTTGTCTACAGAGTAAATGGGCACTTCATATGTTATGATTTGAAACTATACTTATAAAACATTTATTTTTATTTGTTAAAATTTAAATAGAAATTTGCATACAAATAAAGAAAAATGAAAATTATCTTTTCATTTGTCATCAGAAATAATGAAACGTAAATAAATTACATTTTATTAGACATTAGAAACATGTAGGAAAATTATGCGAGTAAAATACATTTTTATTCGACAATAGGAATATAATAACATGTTTGTTCATTATCGTCAACATGTTAGCAGAAATTAAAATTGGGTAAATTCATTAACCAATTATTTATTTAGATGAATTGTTGCTGGCTAAAAACCCACATGGGTATTGGGATGATATTTGACATACACTAGTCCCAATATTTAGTTGTTTGTCGATCGATTGATTAACAGGCTGCGATGAGTGTTATTATTTCATTTTAGCGCTCACACAGTTGTAAATTTCACTCTGAATGTGAATTGATTGTTTAATGATTATTTATCATTGTTGCCGTGTGCATGCGATGTATGAAATCCATATAACCGAAATTATATGGTAACTGATTTAGTCGCATTTCGATTCAGAATATCTTTAATACAAAGAACATTGCAATATAAAGAATATTTTTAAATAAAAAATATTATAATATAAAGAATATTTTTACATAAAGAATTTTTTTATATAAAGAATATTTTTAAATAACATATATTTAAAATATTATTCAACGAAGAATAAAATGATGATTTCTATGCCCGTTTTTGGATGGACAAAAGATAAAAATATATTTTTATCGAAATAAACTAGTTATTAACTAGGAATAAACCTTTTAAGTTGAGATTTAATGAAGTCTTCCAATTTATTTAATATTTAATTGGAATTAAATAAAAGAATTAGATTTTGGGTTGTCGTGGATGGTGTCTTAAATAACACTGTTCTTAAAACCCCGTAATAAGGACTAAATCTTTAAATTAAGATTATTAGAGTTTCCAATTATATTTAGTAATTGGAACAAAATGATATGTGAATTGGGTTCATCGTGAACTATGTTTTAAATGACATTTGTTCTTTAACCCAATTAACAGTGTAAATATGATTTAGAATTTATAAATCTTTTTATTAAGATTTAAAAAGAATTTTTCTAAAGTCAAGTTTTCCAATTTCATATATTAAATTGGAATTGAGTGGAAATTCGATTTGATAATAATCGAGATAGGCTTCTGTAAAAGAAGACTGTTACTATATACAAAATCTAAAAGATTTTGCCGTTATTCCATTTATATTAACGGTCTGATATGGAGATTTATATCGATTATATATTGGTTTGATTTCTATGAAAATTCTATATTTAATGGAAAATGATTTTGGGTTTATCGTGAATTGTGTTTTAAATGACAGTGGTTCTTTAACCCAGTTATAGATAAGGTTAAGTTCTTAAAAGTTGAATAAGCATAAAGTAATGATTTTTTATATAAAAAAATTGTTGGCTAGCTTTTTGACCAAGCCACCAAGGTTCAATCACAAGAAGAAGGTATGAAACTGCGTTCCTTAAATTCATGAAGGATCGGATCGCACCAGAGGATCGTCCCTCATCGGATCGCCCCTCATCGGATCGCACCCCATCGGATCGCTCCCATTTCATCAGCGATCCGACTACTTCTACGCGACTCGATCCGTACATACGCTACTACCCAGCACAGACCGATCCGATCCCCTGATGCAGAGCGAAGCCTCTGACCTGTTCAAGCACGAGCTAGTCTTCGGCGATCCGAGATGCACGGATCCAGCGACACGTTTCCCCAACTGTCACTTTGACTGATTCTCCCCCTTTGCTCGATCCGATATTTAAGGGGATCGCGACACCTGTCCACAACGGCTAATTTGACTAATTCTTCGTCAGGCTGCGATACGATCCGATATTCTCGGGATTTGTGCCACGTGTGACCGCGATCCGCCTGACAAAATCAACTATAAATAGCCCGAAGCTTGGCATTTTTCGGGATCTTTTGGCAGTATTGAGCATTGATTCCGCCATTATTGTCATACTACCATTTCTTATCAGTTTTATTACTAGTTTACTGAGAGAAATCACAATTGTAAAAGTGAGTTTGAGAGAAATCATTGATTGTACTAGCATTCAAAGTATAATTGATAATATATAAAGTGGACGTAGGATCGTTAACGCCGAACCACTATAAATTCTGTGTGTTTTCTGCTTTTTCTTCATTCTCCAGTTAAAATTCTTTAAGAATCAAAACAATTTGGGTGTTAGGTCCAAATTTTGATCTAACATTTTGGTGCTTTCACTGAGAAGATAGTCTCAAAACTTCACTATTCAGTTTTTTTTGTAGATTCCAGCGACATCTGATATCATGGCTGGAAAGAGGTCTAAGGAAGTACGAGCTTCACAAACAAATGAAATCGCGAATGAAGCAGTTGAAGAAAGTGTGCACGAGCTGGGCAATGAGGGAACTTTGGATCGCGGAGCGCCAGGGGCGAACCGATCCGATGAAGGTGCCATGCTCCGAGTCGACGAGGACGAGACGATCCGTACTGCTGAAGGGGTTGTTACTCGATCCCGTGATAACGCCTCGAATCCTCCGCGTACCGTGACCACGAACCGATCCCAGGGGGGCGCTGCGAGCCACCATCCTCGATCCACAGCGATCCGAATTGATGATCAGACTACAACTCGACCTAGAAAGGAGCCTATGGCTCGCTCCTACCGTCCTGGCCCCTCCGCTCGACCTGACTCAAGCTCTTTGCGCATAAGAGAAAGTGATGATGATCAATATGACCCTTCTGCTCCCGTTACTGAGGGGGATCTCTCTCGCTTTTCCGAAATGTGGGAAAGACTGTTTGATGAATTGGATGCTCAAAGGCAGGAAAGCTCCGTTCTGCGACAGAATTTGACCACTATGGATAGAAGGCTTAATGATCTCGTAAGGCAAACGACGCCACCAGTTCGTCCGCTCACCCCAGAATACTCTTCTTTGTCAGAGGAATCACCGAGGCCTCCGCGGCGACCGTATGAGAGGCCCGAAAACATAGAGCAGCTTCGATTTGGAACCCTGCCATCACGGGAAGAAGAGGCACTGGGTGCAGGGCCCTGAAACCGTAATGTGAACGATCACGCCGCAACTCCCAGAGCTCGAGGTGTAGACAGCCCTGTACAGAACAGACTACCTCAGCCTCATCGCCGTGCAAATGCTCATAGTAACAGGGGGCAACGAAGCCCAATCCGAGCCCCGGATTTCGTGACTGCTCCCAGAAGAGAGATTAGAGAACCCCACCGAGCAAGAAGCGCTGACCCCGAGCCTCCGCTGACCAGTGCAAATGTTGCAGCTATGATCCATCAAATTCGGGAAGATAGCCGTGGACAACGGAATGAAGATTGGGGAATTGACCGCAGTCATACCCCTTTCACTGATGATATTTTAGATGCGACTTTCCGGAGGCGCTTTAACATGCCGCAGATGAACCGTTAAGCGGGTAGATTTGATCCCGTCCAGCATCTGATGAGATATTCTTGGTCAATGACTCCTGCCGCAGCCTCTGACGCTGTCAAGTGCAAAGCATTTCCCATATTCTTGGAGGATGTAGCATTATTATGGTTTACTCGCTTACCAGCAAGATCAATTTCCAGCTTCAAGGAGTTGAGTGAAAGGTTCGTGGAACAGTTCCGCATCTATGCACAAAAGACGAAGAGTGTGATTGACTTGTTCCTTGTCAAGCAACGACCAAGCGAGAGTTTGAGGGTGTATCTAGACCATTTCAACCTGGCCGCTACTGAAGTTAAAGATCCTCATGAGCCAACTGTTGTGGCAGCCCTGATTGATGGGGTAGATAAAGACACTGAATTTGGGAGATACCTGGCCGGCAAGCCACCCCATACTAGAGAGTTATTCTACGAAAAAGCTAATGCCCATTTACGTCGGGAGGAAGTATATGCTAACCGAAAGGCAAAAACGGCCGATAAAGAGGAAATCTAGAGCAATGTCGCCATCAAGAAGACAGGAGACAGCTCGGGGAAGGTCGAGGTTAATGTCGGAAATCGGAATCAGGGTGGTCGTCAGTCAGGAAACAATGATAATAACAGTAATGGCAACAACCGGAAGAGGAATCGAGGGAACGACTCCCAGAGAAGGACTCATCCCAGGTCTTTTGAGAGTTATACGCCAATAAACGATACTTTGGAAAATATCTTCATGGATTCGTACAACGTCCTCCAAAATAAAAGGCCACCTGCCAGAGAGTCGACGGAGAAAGAACGCGAAACGGGGAAGTTTTGTCTCTTTCATCAGATTCATGGCCATTCGACAAATGAATGCCGTCACCTAAGAGATGTAGTCGAGAGGCTTCTCCAAGAAGGAAAATTGGATGAATACAGAGTAACGCCCAGGGACGGGGGGCAAGCCGTACAAGCCCCAAATCAGAACCAGAATCAACCTGCTGTCAGGCCAACCGCCTAGCAAAAGGGAAAGGACCTTGTTATCAATACCGTAATTGGAGGGCTTTATCTCGCCGGACACGGTTCCAAGGCATTGGATCAGTATGTTAATGCAGCCAAGCAACACCTCGAGGTTGGGGAGTGTAGCGACCCCGAAGACAACGTCCCGGTAAAGCAACAAAAAATGATGTACGACGATGTCGTTTTCCGCGAACGAGAAAGCATTGGACTCCATGCTCCAACTGAAGATCCATTTGTAATCACAGTACCTATTGGCCTGGCCACTGTTCATAAAGTTTTGGTGGATAATGGGAGTTCCGTCAATATTCTTTTCAAAACTACATTCGACCAGATGAACCTCGAGATAAAAGACTTGAAGCCCTGTCAGGGATGGATCCGTGGATTTAACGGAGCATCCACCGCTCCAATGGGTTATGTAGAGCTACCAGTTACGCTTAGGGAAGGAGAACGCCAGAGAGTGAGAATCCTCCCCTTCGTGGTTTTGGATATTGAATCACCCTACAATGCCTTCTTGGGCCGACCGGCCCTCGCAAAGTTTAGAGCCTGTATAACCCCCTGGTGCTTACTATTGAAATTTCCTACAGAAGCTGGTGTTTGTATTGTCAGAGGAGATCAGGTTGCCGCACGTGCATGTTATGTTGCAGAGCTAAAGCTACTCCGCAATGGAGGGGACGTAGAAACCAAGGCCGCTTCTCCCCTACAAGGGCGGAGACCTTATAGCAACTAAAGAGGATAACCGTAGGAGAGTCGCCCAGAGATTTGCCCGAGGATATAGATCCTAGAGAGGACAAAGAACCTAGGGGCAGAATGGTGACTCCCAACGAGACAACTGGGGATGTACCGATCGATGATAGTGACCCAGAGAAAGTCCTTAAGATTGGATCCCAGTTAAATCCGAATGTAGCTAAAGAACTGACGAATTTCTTAAAAAATAACTTGGATGTATTTGCTTGGACCCACGCAGACATGCGCGGGATATCTCCATCAATCATGAGCCATTCATTAAGCATTAACCCTAAACATCCTCCAGTAAAACAAAAAAGGCGAATGTTGGGTCCAGAGAGGTCCGCTGCCTTGAAAGAAGTTGGAAAGCTAAAGAGTAATGGATTTATCAGAGACTCAATCTACCCAGACTGGATGTCAAATCCAGTTCTGGTGAAGAAGGCTAACGGGAAGTGGCGAACGTGTATCGATTTCTCGGACTTGAATAAAGCCTGCCCGAAAGACAGCTTCCCGTTACCCAGGATCGATCAGTTGGTGGACTCAACGGCGGATCATGAACTCCTCTCCTTTATGGATGCTTATTCAGGATATAACCAGATCCCAATGCATGTTCCAGATCAAGAACACACTAGCTTTATTACGGATCTGGGATTATATTGCTATGTAGTAATGCCCTTTGGCTTGAAGAACGCAGGCGCTACATATCAACGGTTAGTGAACAGAATGTTCTATAACCAGATCGGGAAAACAATGGAAGTATACGTCGACGATATGTTGGTTAAGTCCAGGCAATCCTCCAATCACACTACGGACTTGGCAGAGATGTTCGGCATTCATCGAAAGTACGGGATGAAACTCAACCCAACAAAATGTTCATTCGGGGTCGCTTCCGGAAAATTCTTGGGATTCATCGTCAGTTCTCGTAGGATTGAGATTAATCCAGACCAGATCGCAGCAATCAGAGACATTCAGGAACCTAGGCAAATTAAATATGTGCAAAGCCTTGCAGGAAAAGTAGTCGCACTAAGCAGATTTATCTCCAGGGCTACGGACAAATGCATCCCATTCTTCGAATTGATAAAGCGAGGAAAACGCCACTTCAAATGGACGCCCGACTGCGTAGAAGCGTTTCAGAACTTGTTGAGACACCTGGAGAAACCGCTGATATTATCTAAGCCGATGGATCACGAGGACTTATTCGTGTACTTGGCAGTGTCGTCCCATGCGATCAGCTCAGCATTGGTAAGAGAAGAAGATAAGGTCCAAAGACCTGTGTATTACGTGAGCAAAAAATTGACGGCAGTAGAGCGTAATTATCCAAGGATAGAAAAGTTGGCGTATAGTTTGCTGATCGCCTCTAGAAAGCTTCGACGTTATTTTCAGGCGCATCCCATTACCGTATGCACTGATCATCCACTCAAGCAAGTTCTACAGAGACCAGAAGCATCTGGAAGGCTACTCAAGTGGAACATTGAGTTGAGTCAATTTGATCTGAACTTTCAGCCCCGGCGGTCAATTCGGGGGCAAGTGATAGCCGACTTCATAGCGGAGTTTACCGTCCCGGAGGAAGATGTAGCAAACGAAGAAGTTGACCCCTCAAAATTACTTCTCGATCCCAGTGCCTGGAGATTGTATACTGATGGCGCTAGGAATGACAAGAGAGCCGGCGCTGGAGTAGTGCTTGAAACTCCCGAGAAACGGCTGATATCCTATGCTATCCGGATGGAGTTTCACGCCACTAACAACGACTCCGAATATGAAGCCCTGATAGCCGGACTAAGGATCGCAAAGGAGTTGGAAGTCACAAAGCTGGACATCTTTTGCGACTCCAAGTTAGTTGTGAGCCAGGTTACTGGAAAATTCCAAGCCAAAAGTGCAAGATTGATCTTATACTTGGAGAAAGTGAAGGAGTTGCTGAACGGCTTCAATCACTACAGCATATCTCATATTTCCCGGTCGGAGAATCAGCAGGCAGATAAGTTGGCAAAGATGGCTAGCTCTGACGATCCTGAAGAGATCGGGCTAGCCCCAGTTGAAGTACTTCGGTCTCCTAGTATAGATCAGATGGAAATTGATCCGGTACTAGAGACGGAACTAGAAAGGGAGTCATGGATGACCCTTCTAAAGAATTTCTTGATGAATGGAGCGCTTCCGACCAAGAAAAGCAAGAGGCGTAAAGTAATTCGTAAAGCTGCCCGATACGTTCTGCAAGGCGGAGTTCTTTACAGACAAGGATTTTCGATGCCCCTTCTTCGGTGTATAGCTCATGACGTCATTAAGCGTGTGCTGCAAGAGGTACACGAAGGTGAATGCGGCGATCACACCGGAGGGCAAACATTGGCAAAAAAAGGTGTTACGGCATGGTTATTTCTGGCCTACCATAAATAAGGATGCGGCGAAATACGCACGACGGTGTGATGCGTGCCAGAGATTTTCAAAGATACCTAGAGCACCTCCTAATCAGTTAAAAACAATGACGAGCCCATGGCCTTTCGCTATGTGGGGAATTGATATCATCGGAAGTCTCCCCATAGCTAGGGGCGGAGCGAAGTTCGCTATTGTAGCCGTAGATTATTTCACTAAGTGGGTCGAGGCTGAACCACTGACTACAATCACAACCAAACGAGTGATCAATTTTGTTGTTAGAAACATCATCGGTCGATTTGGGATTCCAAAGATTGTTATAACTGATAACGGAACTCAGTTCGATAGCACTGAATTCAGAAACTTCTGCCAGAAATACCACATTGAGAAACGGTACACCTCTGTGGCGCACCCGCAATCGAACGGACAAGTCGAAGCGGCGAATAAAGTGATTAAGTCCATTCTGAAAAGAAGACTGAAACGGGCCAGAGCCATGTGGGCTGATGAGTTACCCTTAGCGCTATGGGCCTACAGGACAACATATAAATCGGCAACAGGACATACCCCCTTCTCCCTTGCTTTTGGAGCAGAAGCAGTCATCCCGGTTGAGATAAAAGTACCTTCTCACCGAGTGACTTATTACGATCCGATGACTAATAACGATTTGCTCCTTGAATCCCTGGATATGATCGAAGAATAGAGGGACGAAGCAGACCTGCGGGCTTTGAGATGCAAACAACAGGTCGCTCGATACTACAACAAAAAGGTTCGAGATCGAACCTTGGAACCCGGAGACTTGGTTCTGAAGCGTGTCTTTCCAGCCCCAACTCATATGGGTGCGAAGTGGGAAGGACCGTACTCCATACTGTGCAAGCTTGATAATGGAACCTTCAAGCTAGCAACCGTAGATGGAAAGGAAATCCCCAGAGTGTGGAATGCCCAACATTTACGGCCGTACCTAACGTAAAGATGTCAGATCTGTTCTTTTGCTTTGTTAAGAACCATGTACAAGGCACTACTTGCCTAGAATAGTCCGATTTCTTAAAGCAAAAAATTATAAATTGGACGTAGGTCATGATTCGACCGAACCACTATAAAAATATTGTGTGTTTTTTACCTTTATTGCACTATTATTTATCTGCCTTTCTATTTTTATGGAAATTGCCGTGAATCATGCAACGATCCCAGAAGCATATAATTATAGGTGCCTTCCATCAGAATGGAATGTAATCCCCAGTCAAAACTCTGAGGGTGTGATAAAGTAAATCATATCAGTGATAGCGCTCTAACTCTCCAGAGCCGAGAGAGAGCATAACGGACATGAAGACGATGTCCGTAAGTCATGGCGGTGTACCATGATCGGAACCGCCTTGACGGAACTCTAACCTCGGCGACCGCCAGGAGAGTATAAAAGCGTCTCTGACAGAGCGCTGAGAAAAAGCTCTCACCCCGCTGAAGGATTGGGGAGCGATTGAACTGCTGAGCTCGAACTCTAACTCTCCAGAGAGAGAGAGAGAGAGTATAAAAGCGTCTCCGACAGAGCGCTGATAAAGAGTTCTCGCCCCGCTGAAGGATCGGGGAGCGATTGAACTGCTGAGCTCGAACTCTAACTCTCCAGAGAGAGAGAGAGTATAAAAGCGTCTCCGACTGAGCGCTGAGAAAGAACTCTTGCCCCGCTAAAGGATCGGGGAGCGACTGAACTGTTAAATTCAAACTCAGACCTCGGCGACTGCCAGGGGAATATAAGAGAGTATATGGTTAAGCACTAAGAAAGGTGCCGGAAACTCAACACCATAAGGACAATTATCTTGCTAAATTTTCTAAGTCCCCCATATTCAGAAATAGGGGGCAACGTGCAGACAATGCTAATCAATCCTTAATAAGCCCTAGTCAGGCTCCACATTAACGATTGATTGGGGGCATATACATATATACATATACACATGAACACTGACATATATACATATACACATGAACACTGAAATTTTTAAATTTTTCTTTCTGTTGCTTGACTGATTTGTAGTTATAATCAGATGGTCTATGACTAAGCATGAAAAGTTTATTAAATGCAGGTACACGATGATGCAAAAAGAGATAAACTTTTATTTATAAACTGCAAGCCTAGAAAGCAAAAAAACAACCTAAAACAAAAGTGAGGGCCAGTCTCATAATTACATTTCATGGCCAGTAAGAATCCTAAAAACAAAATATAAACGAGCAATAATATCCAATTTACGCTTGGATTTCTTATCCTGTTTCTGCTTCTCCAGCCTCGCCTTGTCAATATCGGATTGATCACCCTTCTTTCTTTTCCTTTTGTCTATAAGAGGAACGTCCGACTCTTCAGAAGATTCCTCCTCCACCTCCTTTCTCTTTCTTTTATCAGTAAGGGAAGCTGGGAAATCATCAGGGTTCGCAAAATGAAGCTGTTTGCTGATGGATTTGGGCTGGAGTTTCAAAACCATCCTAGTTTTGGGATTAAACTCCGAGATAGGGACAATGTTCAAAGGCTCTCGTCCCACCTTCTTTAAAGCCATCTCCTTTTCCTGCCTAGCTTTTATGTTAGCCAAGGTTTCGTCGTCATCGTCTTCGACTTCTTTGGTGCTAATGATATCCTCCTCATCCTCTACATGGCGCCCATCCATATCTTTCAAGGCCTCGATGGTTTCATCATCCTTGGGAGCATCAGCACCGGGTGCCAGGACGCCCTTCTCTGCTGTTGTACCCTCGGCCTACTTCGGTATCTCAACACCGACGCTAGGCGAGACGACAACCTTCTCTGCCTCTTTCCTCTTCTCGACATCCTTGTCGACGGGCTCGCCACCTGTATTATGGGGAACACATGTCATTAATTCAATTGGTTGCTCTACCAGACGACGACAACTCACAATTGTTTTGACAAATTGTGGGGAAAAAAGGGAGATACCTTCCGCTGATCCTCCATCTAGGCTAGCTCCAGAAGCTCCAACGACCACAGGAGTTAGGCCCAAAGGAAATAATGGATCATCAGGATGGTACTCCTCAACTCCGGAGGATTTGGGCTCTACAGCTGAGCTCGTACCTTCGTCAATCTTACTTTTGCCCTTAGCCAGGGCTCTTTCCTTCTCCATTTCTTCTTGAATTAGACGACGACCTTCTGCCAGATCCTCGGGCTCATTATCCCTCAGGATGGTCTTCATCAGCTCATCTTCGTCAATTTCTTCAACTCCCAATCTCTGCTTCTCACCCTCAACGATGGCATCCCATAAATTGGCTAAAGTAACGTGGTAATCCAGGATCCACGAGATGTTACGGGTTTTGAGGAGATGGCCGAGGAAGTCAAAGATCATCTCTTCGAACCCTTCGATATCCTTTTCTCTCTCGAGGAGCTTGTTGTTAGAAGCAGTAGCCATTTCAATGGCACTTTCAACATTCTTTTCAGCGAGAGCCGCGCGCCTCTCCGCATCCGCGACTTGGTCATTTAAAATCACCTTTTCCGCTTCAGCCAAAGCTAGACTTTATTTCAAACTTGCTTTTTCTGCCTCCTAGGCAGCTCTCTCAGCTTCAAAATGGCCTTGTGCTGTCTTCAACTCAATGTTGGCCATTTTAATATCTTCTACCTCCTTCTTAAAGGCCATTTTCTCTTGACTATTTGAGTCAAGTTCCGAATGAAAGCGTTTCTTAGCACTCTCCAATTCGGTCTTATAATTTTCAGCATCTCTCCGTGCTAAGGCAAGTTGGGATTGAGCATCTTCCAAGTCCTTCTCCATCTTTGTCCTGGCCCTTTCGTTGTTATCAATCTTCACCTTGGATCTATGTGCTTCCATTTCAAGCGTTCGGATAACTTCTGAAAGATTAACAGCATGTTTCTTCATCATTTCATACTGCTTGGCTACATGGCGAATGTGCCCGATGACTTCATTATCCCAGTTCCTAGGGACTGGTTCCAGGGCTGGAATAAACGTCATCCTTTCGAAGAAGATGTTGGGGAATTGTTCCCGCAACTTTTCCAGCCTACCTTGAGTCTCGGGACCATGGATGTAATCTCGCGACCCGGGGGCAACCAACTCTGGCTGGCTGGAAGGGACAATGTCACTTCTCTCCTTTTCAGAATCTTTGATTGGATCCTTGCTTCTATCCTTGGGCTCGTAATGTCTTTTTGACGACCTACTGTGAGAGGGTGCACTCTTCCGAGGAGTTAACTCTTTAGGAAGTTGTTTTCCCCCTGCAGGAGCTACCGGATAACTGGGAAGCTTGCCAGAAGTCGATTTTGATGGAGACCGGGGTTACGAAGAAGTAGGCTTGTGAGAAAGGCCGCGAGAGCGCTCGGTACTCGGATGAAGACTGGGTGTGCCTTCACGAAGAGAGCGATAAGAATAAGACCGCCTGCGAGACAACTTTCCTGCAAAGGAGAAAAGAGCATATTAAAACCTTGGATACTATTGATATAAAAATGTGGGGTCAGGCAGTGCGTGTGATTTGTGCATCCCATATAATTCCCCCTAACAGACCCGGGCCTGAAGTCAGGCTCATCTGAGTAGTTTCTTGTCCTCTAATTGGAACGGTGGTCTCCTCAGAAGCAGGGAAAAATGGCTCCCCTTCAAAGTCCCCCTCTGTGTATACATCATCGGGTAAAGGAATTTTGCTCAGTTCTTTAAATAGCTGTTCTTCTGTCAAATCATCAGGAGCAGCAGGTTCGATCGGAAGAGAATCCCTTGAGGGGAAACCCCCCGGAGAAACTGGGATTTCCTTGGACTTGTCACCATGGGCCTCATCTCCTCTATATATATTTAGGTCCTCGTCATCCTGGATGATTATCGGGGAAGGACTCTTACGGAATTTAGTTGTTTCTACTGCCCGTGATGTTCCCTCTTCCTCCGTTGGGGGCACGTATTTGTAGGGTTTCCCGCCAGCACCAAGTCCAAATCTTATATCCAGAAGGCTATGCTTATGAAGATTCTCGTCAGTGATGCACTTCTTGATCCTTAGAAAATCAGATCTGCTTTGTAGAAGAATAGACAGTCGATTATTGTATAACAAGCCTTCCGTCTTGGGAAAGACGTGATCTGCTTAAAAAAAAAAAAGAGGGGATGTTAATGCTTCGGTTTCTTAAGCAAGATATTCAGTCAAAAGATTAAAATTTACTTGATTTAAGCCATCTTCTTGAGCACCCAGCCTGTCTCTTTATATAGAACCAATCAGACTTGGGATCCCCTATATTGCTGTATCCGTCATACAGAACCTTCCTATTCGCCACCGATTCGAAGAAAGGGAAATTTGGGGTTGCCGAGGAGCGATGCTTGAAAAGATAAAAGAATGTTAAATCTTTAAATGTGAGCTCGGTATGCAAGATCTCAGCGTATGCGATATATAGAGTGTATAGAGCCGCGTAGGTGTTAGGATGAAGCTGCATCGGAGCGATACCCAGTCGTTTTAAGGTCTCAATGATGATTGGAGGAAATGGAGGAATAGCTCCTACCAAGCACATGATTCGGCTGACTGCCATATACCCTTCCGGAGCTAAGTGGGGTCTATCTTCGCTAACGGGTGTCCTCACATCATCCCAAGGGATCCCATGTCTCAGGCAAATTCTTTTAAGCTTTATGTCATCGAGTTTAGATGCTAAAGAATCAGTAAATTTCTCTATCCCAAGTGCATCAGGAATCTCATCAGGAGCTCGACCGTCTACTTCAGACTCCTCGTCAAGTGAAGTACTTTCAGTTGGATCTGATTCCGTTGCTTCGTATTCGGAACCAGAATCCTCGCTCCTTGGATTAGTTGGATGGACCTCAGGGTTATGATGCTCAGACACCTCGGGATCCATCTCGGTGTTAGATCTCGGAGAGGAGTGATTATCCGACATTACTGTTTAGGCGAAGAAACATGAGAAATAAGATTAAAACTACCTGTCCCCCCTGTTTGTGCAAGTGCCGGTGTGTGTGCTTGTGCATTCATTAAAGAAAAGAACAAAGGTCAACAAAGTCTTCTAGGCATTGGTCGTTGTTCGATTGATAGATTATGCATTTGTTCAATCCGGAATGTTCGTCCCAAAGGCTCTAACCTAACTGTTCATCGATTTGTTAGAGTTGCGTTATTTAGTCAGCGTGTGCATCAGATCGTTCGTCAGTCGGATCGCAGGGCAGGTTCGGATCGCAACATATGAACGGATCATGCTGAAGGACTCGGTACGCGGAAAGGTGCAAGCTCGTAGAAAGGTTTTGAATCGTGAAGCGCACCAATCCATCCAAACGGATCGCTATGGTATCTTGACGATCCGCCTCGCCTCCTATTCTCCACGATCCGAAGCTCCTCCCTTCCCGCGACCCGATCCTTTAGCTGAATCTATGCTTCGTTCTCATCTCTCCGAACCCTCGCCTCGCCAACGAAACGCACCGAACTGCTCTTTACTTCCTCTCCCTCTTCCCTGAACCTCGCATCGCCACGAACCATCGCTCCCCTCCGATCTGATTCCTCCTTCTTCTCCCTCGCCTCTTCCTCTTCACTTCTCCTCGATTCGTCACGCGAGCACCTGAACCCATCAACCATCATGGGTGCGGTCTCAAACATCACCAATTTTCTCATTTTTTCTTCTTAGATTCCAGAAAAACAAGTGAAAAATTGCATGAGAATGATTTTGGCGAAATTACCTTTCTTAAATTAGGAAGAACAATCATATTTTTGGAAGGAAGAATTAGGGTTTTATCTTGAGAAAAATAGGCGGCACGTCGCTGAAAGAAGAAGAAGGAGAAGAGTGAAGTGAGGATCGATTTATATAGGCAAAAGGGCGACCGTTTGTCTCCCCCTTTTTTGTCTTATTCGATCCATGAAAGTCGATGGGCCGTGAACCAAAGCCCATCGCGTCACGAACCAAAAGCCCACCTCGTTCCGTAAAGAGGCCCAAGTACTCACCAAAGGACGAGGCGAATAACTTGCTAACGGACTGTGACTCGCCCATGCGATACGAACCGATAAATGACCGACAGGAATGAAAATTCAAAAATGCACCTGATAGATTCGATGATGAAGACTCTGAAAGATCCCAGAAAAGAATTGTCCAATAAACAAGGAAACTATTAAAGATTCATCCGATGTTTATAGCAAGCAAAGTAACAACTTTCCGTAAATGATATGGCCTTTCGGATAGACGCTACCACTGATTTGCATCTCTTTATGAAAAGACGTTTCTATAGTTTCGAAGCATGTTCCATTATCGATAAAACATACTTCGAGGGGGAAAAATGTTGGCTAGCTTTTTGACCAAGCCACCAAGGTTCACTCACAAGAAGAACGTATGAAACTGCGTTCCTTAAATTCATGAAGGATTGGATCGCACCAGAGGATCGTCCCTCATCGGATCGCCCCTCATCGGATCGCCCCCATTGCATCAGCGATCCGACTACTTCTACGCGACTCGATCCGTACATACGCTACTACCCAGCACAGACCGATCTGATCCCCTGATGCATAGCGAAGCCTCTGACCTGTTCAAGCACGAGCTAGTCTTCGGCGATCCGAGATGCACGGATCCAGCGACACGTGTCCCCAACTGTCACTTTGACTGATTCTCCCCATTTGCTCGATCCGATATTTGAGGGGATCGCGACATCTGTCCACAACGGCTAATTTGACTAATTCTTCGTCAGGCTGCGATACGATCCGATATTCTCGGGATTTGTGCCATGTGAGACCGCGATCCGCCTGACAAAATCAGCTATAAATATCCCAGAGCTTGGCATTTTTCGGTATCTTTTGGCAGTATTGAGCATTGATTCCGCCATTATTGTCATACCACCATTTCTTATCAGTTTTATTACTAGTTTACTGAGAGAAATCACAATTGTAAAAGTGAGTCTGAGAGAAATCATTGATTGTACTAGCATTCAAAGTATAATTGATAATATATAAAGTGGACGTAGGCTCGTTAACGCCGAACCACTATAAATTCTGTGTGTTTTCTGCTTTTTCTTCATTCTCCAGTTAAAATTCTTTAAGAATCAGAACAATTTGGGTGTTAGGTCCAAATTTTAATCTAACAAAAATCAAATTGGAGTTTTATTGAATCTTTAAAAAGAAGATTAAAGATTAAATTTGAAAGAATTTATCTTTGATAAAATTTATGGTAACCTTTCCCAGTTAATATGATTTTTGAGGCGTATGATGTGTATTTATAGCACTTGATTTTTAGTTATAAAAGTACGTGAGTTATTCGGAAAGATCGGGTTTAACCCATTCTGAATAATTACTACGACGATTAAAAGTCTAAGACATTGAAGACGGTGATTGAAGACCAGCGATCTTCACATCGAATGGGCGACTACTGATGCCCTGAACTGGGTTGCTCCCAGTAAAGTGTTAAAGTGGTAGTTGTCTGGACATACTTGTTGATTATCCGGATATGCGAGCACATCTCTTCCGTATTGGACATACAGGACAAGGAATAAGGTGTCTCTGGTTTCGTTCAGACCCAGGACGGACGTGTAAATGGATGTGTGTCTGACATTGGATTTCATTCCATGTAAATTAAAATATCTGTGGTGGTGGAGAATTTATTCTCTTTTTTAACACCCTTCTCTGAGACGCACGAGCTCAGAGGTTATATATTGGTAGTTATCGATCGCATGGCGTGAATTGTCAATGTGGCATGCCAAGATGCAAATGATCGAGGCTTTTGTTGAAAAGCAGAGCCTTGTGGTTGATAATCAAAGCACGGCCTATTTAGGTGTAGCTTTGTGTATAGCGTTACTTTGCGAGCCTCACACCCCGGTATAAGTCAAAAACGAGACAAGGGAAAGCAGGAAGTGCACACATTTCTTTCTAGCTAGAAGTGGTATCAGGGTTTTGCAAGCCCTGACATTTTACTTATGTGGATGATGGATTTCGAGGCCTCGGTTATATTGGTCGATAGTGACCATTTTATAGGTTCAATAGGACCTGAAAGCGTGTGTTCATGAATTGCCAATCCACTAAAGTATTTGTGGACCGGCCCTGCAGTATCCAAGGATTCACTGCGATGAATCCTGAGGCATTGCTAGAGTGTCTCGAATCGGTAAGGAGATCGTTCCTAGCTTTAAATCATGATGGAAATCCAACTTCCAATACGACATCATGCGGTTTTGATTGTATAACTAGTATGGCGACATAGTAGGATGGGATACTATGCCGTCTATGATTGATACATTATGATTGAAATGTTTTTGAAACATATATACACTAATAATAATATGAAATCCGTTTTTATCGTATCAAGCATTTTTGACCATTGTAAGGTAAAACTCTATCCTCTGGATTGCATTGCATTGTGTGATGAGACTTGAGTCTTATAATGGTTTCATTTTTCTAAAAAGCAATGCGTTGTTTAACGATTTATTTTATTTATGCACTGGCAATCCAATAGAGTAAACCCGATCCGCGTTAGCGGCGTGGTCCTGTGATTAGCCTTATTATTAGACAAGTTGGGAAAGATTTCTCATACCAGTCCCACGACTGACCTGTAGTTTGTTTCACTTTGCAAACTCGGGTGCCCTCTTTTCCACACGGGCAGTCGAGTAGCTTATTTTACAGATATATTAAGCAGGATTCTGGATCGAAGCTTAAAGCTGTGTCCAGATCATTGATAGACTTCCGCTGTTTTAGTTTATATTTCCGCTGTGCAGTGTAATACATTTATTTTAAATTATCTTCCGTTGTATTTTATCGATATGCTCTGATATATTCTATACTCTGATGTAAACATTATTATAATGATTATAAAAGTCTTATGTTATTTGTTATGATGTGTTGTATTTCCATAGTTAGCGTATTCGGGTGTTGAACGGTCTTGGTCGATTTTACGATCGATTAGGTCCGGGTGAAATCAAAGTGGTTACACCCTCCTTCCACCTCCACGGCCGATCAGCAATAGCCCTTCCCTCCCTCTTCTTGAAACACACAGTGAGTTTTTAATAGTTTTTATTTTATTTTATTTTATTTTCTTATGCGATTAGCTTAGTTAATTTAACAAATAAAAAAGGTTAGGATTTTTATTTGTACAAGATATGATTTTTAACTATTAAAATTGTGATTTTTATAAACAAAAATGTGATTTTTATACGTATAACACTAGAGTAAAATACGTTTTTTTATTTGTAGATACGAGTTTTAAAAACGAGATTATTATTTGAAATAAAAACATAATTTTTGTTATATAGAAGATATAAAAGTATGATTTATTTATGTAGAGTAGTAAAAATATGATTTTGATTATCTAGGAAGCAAAGTAAAAATAGGATTTTTATATGTATGAAAGGTAAATAAAAATGCGATATTTATTATGAAGTTAGCGAAGTAAAAGTACGATTTTTATTGTTTGAATGGTTAAATAAAAATGTGATCTTATATGTATATATATATATATAGCGATGTAAAAATATAATTTTTATATGGAAAGTAGCGTTGTAAAAATATAATTTTTATATAAATATCGTTATAAAAATAGGATTTTTACATAGGAATTAGCGATGTAAAAACGTTATTTTTTTTTAATACAAACATCATATTACAAATGTGATTTTTACTATGAACAGCGGGAAAAGATGGCAATGGTATCGATGGAAATCAAAACGAAACCCAAACCGTTCAGAAATAAAAATGGAGGAGCGGATCCTAAAGGTGAGAACTTCCCACTTTAATTTACTTTCTAGTTAAAAATATATACTAGGATGTAGACGGTGCTTAGCATCACCCAACACCCGTCGTCCACAAACCATGGACGACATGTTTGATTATGATGTGTTGTGAAAATTGATTGTGATGTGGAATGATAAAATATATTCATGTGTTGAATGGAAAAATATTCATGTGTTGAATGGAAAAATATTCGTATGTTGAAATAAAATAATTTATCATTAAAAATATAATTTTTAACGTGTATATGAATAAAATAAATACTCATTCAAAAATCAGACAATTTGTTTATGTACACTCATTTTATTGATATGAATTGGGACGATAAATTTTACACATCGCCTAACAGCATAAATAAAATATGTGTTTGTTGATTGAAACCCCACACGGTTATTGGGATGATAATTGACGTACACTAATCCCAATTGTTTAGTTGTATGTCAATCGATGGGTTGACAGATTGTTGTAAGTGCTAATTATTTAAATTTAATCCTCATGTAGTTTTGTAATGCACTTAGGATGATGGTTGATTGTTTATCATTATTATTATATACATGTGTTGTATGGAATCCATATAATTAACATTATATGGTAATTGATTGAGTCATATTCCAATTTAGAAAATAAAGAATATTTTAAAATAATATTCAGAAAAGGGTTAAAAATATTCATATGTTGAATGAAATGAATATTCATGTGTTGAATAAATTATTTAAACAATAAAAATATCATTTTTATTGAATGTATAAACCATTAAAAATATTCATGTGTTGAATAAAAGCCGTGTTGATTAGATATGCGACATTTTGACGTGAACGATATTTATATCAATTTTATTCATTTTTATAATGAATATCGAAATGGAAATGATTTCAAAATATAATATTTGAAAATATTATCAGTTATATATATCGATGATATGGAATATTCAATTTTGATTTGAAATTGAATATGAAGTTGAAATCGTTTTGAAACTGAATTTAAAACGGTTTATAAAATACGTTTAAAATGGTAATCGTTGAAATATATATAATATATATATTTAATGGCATGAATAGAACGCGCCGCGCCGCGGTAGTTCACGAATTTTAATCATTGACTTCAAATTGACGTTACGGAAGATCCGACTGTCGGATTCCCCTAAAATCGGAACATTGGGTTCGTATCGAAAAGAGCTTTCCAACGAATATAAGGAATTTGAAATCTAACGGTTGGATTTGGAATTATGTCTGAATCAAATTTGGAAAAGGTCGCTGCAAGTGCAGTTCGATGACCGTTTATGGAAATCGAATGTACGGGCCTTGATAAAATTATTAAAAATATCAATAATTTGTGTATAATCACAATAAATGATTTGGAAAGAATTGGGTTGAAAGATTCCATATTTGAAAAGATAAATATATATTTTTATCGAAATGAACTAGTTATGAACTAGAATTATAATCCAATATTTTTAAATAAATAAATTGGATTTGAAATGGTTTTAAAAATAAGCAGAATTTCCAATATATGAATTAGAATGGATCAGAATCAAAATTATCTTCAGAATATTTCGATATTGGATTTTGTGATTATACGGGTATTGTGGAGGAATTTGGAAGATATATATATATCATTATTCCAATACGATATTTGTTGGTTTCAGAATGCAATATTGAATATAAGTCGATATATTTTCTATTCAGAGCCTTGTATTTAATAATACTGTTCTTAAACCCAATGGAGTTAAGAAAATTAGAAACTAACTGGAGATTAGCTAAGTTGAATGGTTTCTTGGGTATTGATCTGATGTTTGTTTCGGCCTACGGGGTTAATACGTAAGGAATTGTTCTCTTACTAAATTATGGTGAGAGACTGATGGGATTTTGAGTTTGTTGTGAACTGTGTTTTTAATGACATTCGTTCTTTAACTCGATTTACAGTGAAATGTGATTCGAAATTTATAAATCTTTTTATTAAGATTTAATGGGAATTTTCCAAAGTAAAGTTTTCCTATTTAATATATTATATTGGAATTGAATGGAATTCAATTTGATAATAATCGAAATGAGCTTCTGTGGAGGAAGACTGTTAATATATATGGAATTTAAAAGGCTTTGTCGTTATTCTATTTATATTATTAGTCGGATACAGAAATTGATATCGATTATATATTGATTTGTTTTTTCGTGAAGATTCCATAATTAGTGGAATGTGATTTTGGTTTATCGTGAACTGTGTTTTAAATGACATTAGTTCTTTAACCCAATTAAAGGCAGATTCCATGTATGTCATTGTATTTCGAACTGTATGGTTGATCTCTGCCAAATATATATCTGTTTGGTAGTAGAGATTCTATTATCTTGTTTAACACCCTTCTCTGATACGTACGAGCTTAAAGGTTATATATCGGCAGAAATCAATATTACGTCGTAGATTGTCAATGCTACATGTTTGTGTTTCCAAAGTTAAATAATCATTAATATTGATTTTTGGAAAGATTAAAACTAAGTGGGGTTTTAATGAATATTTAATTAGATTGAAATGGGAGTTGATAATTTAAATTATCAAATTTGGGAAATGATCGAGAATGGAGTATCACCAGTTTTGCTCCAAAGCGATAGTTAAATCTTTAATTAGATTTGAATGTGAAATGATAATTAATATTTACCGATAACATCGTGGTGTTGGATATAGAGTACTACCAGTTTTGCTCCATGGGATGAATAGGTTGGAACTGGGAAATAAAATAAATGATTACTTCGGTGTGGTTCACTAATCCCGACTAGTTTGGAAAACCTTAATATGGTTTGAAGTGATATCCAAAGGAAGATTAAAGAATAAATTTAAAGAATTTGTCTTTGATAAAATTATTGGGAACTTATTCCCTAGTGATGTGAATATTTGAATAAAAGAATATTCAAAATTGGAACGAGGCGTACGTTGTGTTTGTGTAGCACTTGTTTATTATATACGCGGGTTATTTGGAAAGGTCGGGTTTATACCCATTCTGAATAACCGATTCGACGATAAGTCGACGATGAAGACGGTGGTTGAAAACCGAAGGTCTTCACATCGTTTGGATGATTACTGGTGTCTTGATTGGGCTGTACACTCAAGACGAGGTAATAAGTGGTGATCGTCCAGACGTACTTGGAGATTGACGGATATGCGAGGACCTCTCTCCTGTATTGGACATATGGGACGAGGAATAAGGTGCCTACGGTTTCGTTCAGACCCAGAACGAAATTGTAAATGGACTGTGTGTCTGACATTGGATTTTATTCTATGTTGATTGGTCTCTATTAATATATAACTGTTTGGTGGTGGAGAATTTATTCTCTTGCTTAACGCCCTTCTCTGAGACGTACAAGCCCAGAGGTTATATATCGATAGACATCAGTCGCATGGCATGAATTGCCTGTATGGCATGCTGAGATGCAAATGATCAAGGCTCCTGTTGAAAAGCAGAGTCTTATGGTTGATGATCAAAGCACGGCCTGTGTGGCATAGCTTTGTGTACAGCGTTAATTCGTGAGGCTCACACCTCGGTATGAGTCAAAAATGGGATCGTGACTGCCGGGAGTGCACGACGTTTCTTTCTAGCTATGGGTAGTGTCAGCGTTTTACAAGCCCTGACATTTATATTATTATTTACCTATGTGGTTATTGGAATGCGAGGCGCCTCGGATATATCAGTCTCTACGAGCCGATGGATAGGTCTTATAGGACTCGGAAACGTGTGTTCAGGTATAACTAATCCTCTATGTATGGACCGGCCCTAAAGATCCAAGGATTCGCTAGCGTTCGAATCCTGAGGCATTGGCTAGAGTGTCTCGAAGCGGTGAGGAGCCATCCCTGGCATCGACTCATGACGGAAATCCAATTTCCAATACGTGACATTTCGGTTTTGATTGTAGAGCCTAGTATTGGCGACATGTGTACCCATGCCACCTATGATTGATACATTTATATTTGAAGTTGTTTTAATACACTTTACACTATAGTAGTACCAAAATGATTTGTTTTTAAACGTACCAAGCATTATTTGGCTATTATACAGGAAAACCCTATCCTCCGGCATACGCTGCATTATGTGATGGGACCTAGGTCTTATAATAGCTTCATTTTCTTTAACCAGCGTTGTGCTATTTGTTTAATGCACTGGTATTCTTGGGGTTAAAACCTGTTCCGTGTCATACGGCGTGGTCCCTTGATTTACCGAACTTTAAGAATCAAATTAATAACTGTTTTAGTTCTTACACCAGTCATATGACTGACCTGGAGTTTATTGTTTTAACCTAAACTCTGGGTGCCCTTATTTACAACATGGGCAGCTAGTAGTTGGGTTTTTGCAGATTTATTTCACAAGATCCTGGATTTACAGCTGGAACTATACTCGGAAAGCTCTATATCCGTGTATTTCTTTCAGTTTTGTTTTGTATTAATTTTCCGCTGCATTGTAAATCTGAATCTCTGATATTTATCAAATGTATAATATTCATTCATACTCTGTATATTCTTGTACTCTGATGTAAATTGTTGTAATAATCAATGAAATGTTCTTCTGTTTGTGCTCTGATTCGTCTTATTCTCAACTCAATCCGTTCTTTCCTTCACGGGGAAGTTCGGGTCGTTACAAAATCGAAGTTAGAACGAATAAATTTATTTTAACTATAAAACGAGCCGGAAATGGCGCAGTAGTTTGAAAATTCGATTTCAAATTTCAAATGTAAGTACGGGAATCAAAATAAATCGGATTTCAGTAAAACCAAAAATATTTGAATCTGTTTAATTATATCTTTTTAAAGAATGTGAAAAATTCATATTCCATAATGAGAATTGAAACTTATGTCCAGTTTAAAATTTGAAATAGTCGCTATGGAATTTATATATATTTTATATAATTTGTAGCCCTTAAAAATAGCCATTTTGCAAAAGACCTCCGTTTTTGACGAAACCACTTTGGTTGGATCCAGAATGTCGAATTATTGCTTAATTCCAATTTTCATAATTTTTGGAATTGATATGTGAATGTGGTGAATTTAAACGTGTTTGGTAATTTCAGTTTGAAATTAATCGAATGGAAATTACCATTTTTCAAACGGTCTCCAAATTCGACAAAATTATTTTTCTTAGGACCGTATCGTCAAAACAAAGCTAGATTTATTTTTCTGGAATTTTTGGAGTTAGTATGTAGCCCCGGTAAATTAAAATGTACGTTAAAATCAATTTTGAACGTTACAATCATTTATATGTAATGTCCCGTATTTTTGGCAGTAAATATTTAATTTAATTTATTATTTTAAATATTGTATTTTAAATATTAATGGGTTTTAATATTTAATTCGTTATTAAAAACGAAGTTTGGCTAATTTAAATTTTCAAACAATCACTATAGAACTATTTTTAATTTATAGCGTTTTATTTATAAATATATGGAAAAGGAAAAAAAATGATTTGTAACTTTTATTTAACTCTTGCTTCTATGTTCCTACTATAGTAGAAATGGGAAGAAACAAACTAGTGGGTTTTGAGTTAAAACTTTTGAAGAAAAAAAAGTTTGACAAATTGCATGAAGATTTTGCACAAACGGTTGTGGAACATACCCTTACCGATCTCATTATCTCATGTATCCCTCTTAAGGATAATTTATGATTCAGAATGTTCATGAAATCATTATGGTTTGAATTAGAATATCATAAGATGATGAGTTCAAATATTATATATAAACTGTTTATGACTTATGGAACTAAATACAATTAGTTCGGCAAACATATGGGACCAAATACAATCGCGCCATAATCGTTCAACAATAAAACATTGATGTATACAAATAGAAGATATGCGCAACCTGACATTTGAATTGGTAATACAAATATATATATTTGGTTGTACAAAGTCAAAACACAACAGGGAAAAAAAACATATACATGTTCTGATTTGAACAATGAAAAACATAAAGAATGGAAGAAAACCACACATATTACTGTTGTGACCCTTTTGTACTATTGTTCTTTACAATTGCATCCTGTCTTCTTCTTTTTCTGTCCTTCTGCAATCTACCACTGTTCCCCCACTTCTTCAATCACGTCTTTGTTGCAGTAGTAGCTATTGTATTTCCAGTGTGGCTCTGGTTTAAAGGAGGAGGAAACTAAAAAGAAAAAAGAAATTCAATCAAATCAGCAAAAGCTAACTAGGTACATAAATGAACAGTAATAGACAGAAAGAACAGTAAAATTGAACAGCTAAAGGAGACAAGAAAATACATATAGCAAAAGAAAAGCCTATACATTTTGTACAATGCGAAACAGTGAAGATAAGACAATTCATTTTTCTGCCAAGACAACTAAAACCAAGACAGTTAAAATATATATGATAAAATAATACATTTTTCCTTTTCAATAAAGGAAAATCACCAATCTGAAAAGAAAGTACCAAATCAAAGCAATGGATAGGTAAATTTATTGAAAAGCAAGTGTGTTCAGTTTACTAAGTAGAAAGTATAGCATAAGATCTCATTCACATAGTGGTAGCCAAGAATGAAATGAGCAAGTAAAACCAATCTCAACCAAAACTGATTTCTGAATTGTTTTAGAAAAAGAAAAGGAAAATAGTTCATTTTAAAATCACTGACAGATAACATGACTTGTCTCATTTTTGAAACAGTAAATTTCAATTTTTCATATCATAAATCACTGACAGATAGCTGGGCATGTCTCTATTTACAGTCTCAATAAGATTTTGTTCACAGCATAGGAACAGCTAAGAAGAAAGCCCAATATATATATATTGTACAATCAACTTTTTTTTCCTTTTTCTTTTTTTCAGAATCAATGAACAGCTAATTCATATATAGGTATAATTATATATTCTCAAGAACAGAAATAGGAACAGAAAGGAAGTGGTGAAACAAACCAAATACACATATAAATATATAGTCATACATCAAGAATATATAGAGATGAACAGCTAAGGAAAATAGTATAGTATGTTGATGGTAAAAACAGATATGTATATTCATACATCAACTCCGTCAATACATTGCACAATCTAGAGAAAAGAAAATCTGCATTTCTTCATACTACAAATCTAGATAAAACTGCTAGTGTTGATTTCAGATACAAAGGGACAGTGCTATACTCTGAACACAGGATTTCATACAGTTTTAAATTTCTGGAATGAATAAATAAGTCATAGCCCTATTCCACCTAACTTATGCTTTCCAATCACTGTTTTCCCATTAGAGCTACTGTATGACAATATAATACAATGCTCAACAAGATCTCTACTTAATAAAAATCCATCACACAGATATCAGTTTTCCATCAACCCTTTGTACGCAAATCTGAAAATCTGAAGAAAGCCAATGGCCTAAGGATTTATAGCTAAGCTATCTAAGATAGGACGTTGATCTTATCTAAAATCCTAACACTATAAATACAAGGGTGTTTTCTCATTCCTGAACACAATACGAACCATACAGTAAACCAAAAATGGTTCGAACCTCATAAAAATCGAAACAAAAATCATACAGCAAATGAAAATCAAAATAAAATTGAAGCAGAAGAATAAAAATCAGTTAAAAGCACTTATCTGTGTTGTGAGTACACGCGCATCGACCGTACGCTTCGGATGAATTTTCTGGTTCGAAGCTGAAGACTAGGGTTTGGTATGATCTTCGAATAGAAGGCTCGATCTATTTGATGACGAACTGTAGTGGCTTTCGAAGGCATGGGGAGGCGTTGATGGACTGAAGAGGTTGGGAAGGCTCGGAGGTAATCATCGAAGACTGTAGCGACAGAGGTTTTGATGTGGGGTCTGGCGAATCATCGGAGGAAGAAATCGAAGACCAATCGAAGAAATAGTGGAGTGGTAGGGTGGCGACGCAACTGAACTTGATTTTTTGATTGAAGAACAGAAAGGGGAGAAGGGATTGGAGTGCGGCCATGGATGAATTTCGTGGAGGCGGCAGAGCTTTGTTTTTGTTCTGAGGATTTGGGGAGATAGTATGGAGGCGGTGGAATTTCTGAAGGGGTAACCAATGTTTAGGGTTTTAATGTTGGTAATGGGCTGGAGTGGTCAGATGGGCCGCACGGGCAAGGTAATGGGCCGTTTTTTTTAAATAAAATGAAAGTTAAACAATTAAATTAGTTAATTAGCTTATTTTTACCATATCTCGAACACACATCAACAGATTTGAACACCGTCAGTTTCGTTGAGACCCTTGAGACGAGAATATCGTGATGAAGCAGGATCAGGAAGGACTAGATGCAAGAAGAATTTTTAATTAAACAAGGTTTAATTTAATTGGAAAGCCAGCATTTAACGACCAAACCAGTCCAGGTGAGTTTAACTCGCTCAGTTATCCCATCAGTTGGGTTTCTCATTTGTATGTCATGTTTGTTGAGTGCCGGTTGATTTGCTGATTTGATTGGATGTTGAAATATACCGTTATACCATCTATTTAAATTAAACGTGGTTTAATTTAAATAAAAGTGACATCGTTATTTCTAACGATGATTTCCAATATAGTTCACTTACCCTGTTGGTTACATAACCGTATTTGAATTAAACTGGATGCTTGGATCATGACTGGTTGACCAATATGAGTTAAATTGATGATCGTTTATGTTCATATATATGAACTGTTGGATTATGTTGATTGGATTTTAGTTGCTTATCAATTGTTGAATCTAAATTCAACAAATTGTTGTTGTTAACCAATGGATCGCAATTGGTTAAGAAATGTGTGGCAGATGGCTTAAATATACCTTGTCGTATAAAAGGAAGATTTACCGTTATAAATAGAAGTAAAGATGTTTAAAATTATTATTTTTAAATATATTATTTAAACTGGGTTATAAAAGGGGAAATAGACCAACCATCATACATCGATCTTTTTAACCATTTTGGTACAAAAATATATCTGTGTGCGAAGCACGTGTTTTATCTAACATATGAAATGATTACGATATTGGTAAGGAAGTAAGTGGATATTAAGGCGGTGTTGAATAACCAAGGATAAGTGATTTTAAGAAGCAATTTAAGATAAGATTATATTTGATTATTACTCAATTATAATAATCAAATGGAATTATTTAAATTAATTTAAAATTAAAAGGGAAAGACGAGCTGGGATTGGATTAATGTGTTAATCAAATGTAGAGTTGACAAAGTCAACTGTGTTATTAAAAATCTAATTATTTAATTAGTGGAAACAGAATGGATAATTAAACCGTTTTAAAATGTTGATATGGGTTGAATGAAAAATCAAAGTGATATCTTAGGATTTAAAATATATATATACCAAGGTTTATAAAGTTTTAAACCATTGTTATAGCAAAGAAATATTTAAGCAAGTTTATGAAATAAAGGATATAAGTTAAGCTTAAATTCGAAGTTTTAAGTTTGAGGACTTATTTTCATATTAGATGGAGTTATAAAATCAAAGATTATTTGAATATACCATTAAAACAAGTTGGTAGAAAACCAAATTTGAATTTGAATTGTTAAACGGGTTAAGTTATAAATATGCAATAGATTTGACGTATATAAAAAGAAATGGTGTTTTCATCAAGATATAAGTAAAGAGGGCTTGTTTGGATATTGAGGATAAGTATCGATTTTGGTATTATAGCTGATACTATCTTAAGGTAAGAACGTTGTTGATCAAGGTCTGAGAGGTAATTTAAATACCCCAACTTGAACGACAGCAGGACTACCAAAGGATGATATTGGTCGTAATAGTGAAGATGTTAAAGCAATTTATTTACGTTATTTGAGGATTTTGGAAATATATATATACTTTGGACTTTCAGAGAAAAGGGGATTTAAAAAGGGGCTTGAGAATTTAAACGGCATTGCCATGAAGAAAAAAAGAATATAAAAGGAGATCGATGGCAAATAACGATATTTCCAAAAGTAAGGAAACAAGATTTGGAAATAGAAATGGTGATTATGGTTTCCCGAACAGGAATGAAAAGGAGAGTTTGTAATACAAAGGATGAATTTAATCGATTAACAATTGGTTATAATGAGTACCAAATGTGTAAATGATATTTAAAGGAAGGATTTGATATGGTTTTAAGATATATTATAAAATGATTTGAGAATAAATATATTAAAATAAAGATGTTATTTCAAATGGACAAGTGATGCTGTCTAGCGAACCAATGGATTTATTTATTAATTTATACTTGTCTATTTTGATAGTTAAATAACCGACTATCAAAAGCATGTCCAATGCGTTGTTGGTACGGAAAGGCCGGGATCGAATTTATATTCGAAAATCATTCCGACCAACAAATACGTGAAGATGTCAGAAGACGGTCGAGATGGAGCATTGAAGATCATGGATCTTCATAAGAGGAAGAATTACTTATAATCACTGGCTTAGCGGCCCGAGATACACTGTGATTCTGTCGTGGTTGGAATCTGCGGGTTGCAAGGACTTCTCGCTACTGATCCATGGGGTGATTCCTTTATTGGATGCAGTAGGAGAGTACCTTCGGTTCATCCTATCCCTGGATGACTCGTATGGGCGAATGTCTGACAGAGTATTTCAAAAGGGATCGCGTACGTTGATTTTTACAAACGTATTTCTGTTAGTGGCGGAGAGGGGCACTTCTCTTAGCTGAACTTTCAGAGTATTTTTGTGGACGTCGATTAGTGATATCTGGCGGATCTGATGATGTGGCATTCAAGGTGAATGGCGATCAGATGTTTCAAAGTAATTTCTAGCCTCAAGCCTCACAACCAGAGAATGACAGAAATCGGGCAGGCAACATGGCTATGTGGGTCGCTCCCATTAGGGTGTATGATCACCTATCTAGAGAAATTCCTTTTGCTTCTTTAATCTATCGATGCTGTCCCTTGTCGGGAAGACGGTGGGTCGCACCCAACCGTTGGTGATATACATTCGATACACTTAAGCAAAATGAGTGATCGGTCATGTGTGGGCCGGGTTGCAAGACGTTCTTGTTGAATCCAGTGTATTTGCCTCTAGAGATACACGATCGGCAGGTGGTCCCATACCTTGTCAGAGTTGGAATCCAATCTCCAATAAGCGCCCGCGGTTTTGTTTGTATACTATATATGTAGAGCGTGAGATGTAAGCGTTCTACTAGATTTGATATTACTTGTATTTAGACATTATCATAATATCAGACAAGATATTGATTTCAAAACTATTTTAGGTCATCGTAAGGTAAAAGTCGTCCGTATTTATGTGTGGATTTGGTCTTACGATTATCCTTTTCTTTCAAAAGATTTTTGAACTAAAAACCAAGTTGTGTGATACCCTAAATGCTGTGCGAGTTTTCTCACTCTGGTTCACCAGACTGACCCGGTGTTTTTGTAAATACTCGGGTTAGCCCGGGTACAGGTTCAGGTTATCGAAAGCTGTGAAGAGACGAGCTGGAAGAGTCCAGACGTATGATACTATTCTGTTCTGTTATATATATGATGAGACAGATTTTTATAACTGTCCGAAGATGTTGATGTACTATGATATTGTAAGTATTTTAAAGCTCTCAATAAAATTATTTCTGTATTATATTTTGTTCCGCTGCGATGTGAGACTCTGTGATGTGATGATTCTTCTTCTTCTATTCTAACTTTCTTTCTTTTCTTATCTCACCCTCTAAATTCTTTCTATAAACGTTCCAGTGTTTTCGGTGTTTGGATGGTCGGCATAAGTTACGGTAAGGGTATTTATGTCGATTTTCGAGGCCGAAAATCTTTGGGTCGTTACAGTGGTATCAGAGCTATTGGTTTAGTGATAACCTTGGCTCTGTGGCGTAACTCAATAGAGATGGGATTAGTAACACCCTAGATTGAGTTTGAGTGTATATATATATATGAGAGCGTATTTGTAAATTTTGATACACAAATGTTTTGTATTGTGTTGTTGATCGGTTCGAGTGTTGAGAAGCATTGAACTGACAATTAATACAATATTTTTCTGTAAAAGTGGGTAAATGAAATAATTTTGCCCAAATTATCTTTCTGTATAGCAAGGAAATAATTTTATCAAATTATTAAGATATTACTATGATTTATTGATTGGAATGATATTCAAGTTGGATTGGAATTTCGAATTGAAACTTAATCTAATTAAGTGGAAATAAATTTGGAATTTGATGAATAAATAATAATAATTAAACAAAAATCAATCAGTATTAATCGATTGATGTTCATATATGTGAAACCAAAGTAAAATATTATTATTGAATGTAAATTTATTTGGTTTGATTGATCTGGTTAGGTATTGATTGCTGATTGTGATTGTTTAAACAACAACCGACTTCGCAATTTGTGTAGTTATACCAGTTGATTAGTAGAACATTATCTTAGAATTTCAAATATTATTTCTCATATGTGAATTGAGTAAGTATAGGCGTCAGATGACTTTTGAGGATTATATTTTGATTGAATAGATCGCGATGAATTAGATAGCGCTCGCAAAAAAGGTACGCTTACGCAAAAATATAACATTTATGGGTTTGTAACGTTCTTTCCTACCTTAGCAATTTCGAGGACAAAATTTTTTTTAAGGGGAGAAGAATGTAATGTCCCGTATTTTTGGCAGTAAATATTTAATTTAATTTATTATTTTAAATATTGTATTTGAAATATTAATGGGTTTTAATATTTAATTCGTTATTAAAAACGAAGTTTGGCTAATTTAAATTTTCAAACAATCACTATAGAACTATTTTTAATTTATAACGTTTTATTTATAAATATATGGAAAAGGAAAAAAAATGATTTGTAACTTTTATTTAACTCTTGCTTCTATGTTCCTACTATAGTAGAAATGGGAAGAAACAAACTAGTGGGTTTTGAGTTAAAACTTTTGAAGAAAAAAAAGTTTGACAAATTGCATGAAGATTTTGCATAAACGGTTGTGGAACATACCCTTACCGATCTCATTATCTCATGTATCCCTCTTAAGGATGATTTATGATTCAGAATGTTCATGAAATCATTATGGTTTGAATTAGAATATCATAAGATGATGAGTTCAAATATTATATATAAACTGTTTATGACTTATGGAACTAAATACAATTAGTTCGGCAAACATATGGGACCAAATACAATCGCGCCATAATCGTTCAACAATAAAACATTGATGTATACAAATAGAAGATATGCGCAACCTGACATTTGAATTGGTAATACAAATATATATATATTTGGTTGTACAAAGTCAAAACACAACGGGAAAAAAAAACATATACATGTTCTGATTTGAACAATGAAAAACATAAAGAATGGAAGAAAACCACACATATTACTGTTGTGACCCTTTTGTACTATTGTTCTTTACAATTGCATCATGTCTTCTTCTTTTTCTGTCCTTCTGCAATCTACCACTGTTCCCCCACTTCTTCAATCACGTCTTTGTTGCAGTAGTAGCTATTGTATTTCCAGTGTGGCTCTGGTTTAAAGGAGGAGGAAACTGAAAAGAAAAAAGAAATTCAATCAAATCAGCAAAAGCTAACTAGGTACATAAATGAACAGTAATAGACAGAAAGAACAGTAAAATTGAACAGCTAAAGGAGACAAGAAAATACATATAGCAAAAGAAAAGCCTATACATTTTGTACAATGCGAAACAGTGAAGATAAGACAATTCATTTTTCTGCCAAGACAACTAAAACCAAGACAGTTAAAATATATATGATAAAATAATACATTTTTCCTTTTCAATAAAGGAAAATCACCAATTTGAAAAGAAAGTACCAAATCAAAGCAATGGATAGGTAAATTTATTGAAAAGCAAGTGTGTTCAGTTTACTAAGTAGAAAGTATAGCATAAGATCTCATTCACATAGTGGTAGCCAAGAATGAAATGAGCAAGTAAAACCAATCTCAACCAAAACTGATTTCTGAATTGTTTTAGAAAAAGAAAAGGAAAACAGTTCATTTTAAAATCACTGACAGATAGCATGACTTGTCTCATTTTTGAAACAGTAAATTTCAATTTTTCATAGAATAAATCACTGACAGATAGCTGGGCATGTCTCTATTTACAATCTCAATAAGATTTTGTTCACATCATAGGAACAGCTAAGAAGAAAGCCCAATATATATATATATATATATTGTACCATCGACTTTTTTTTTCCTTTTTCCTTTTTTTCAGAATCAATGAACAGCTAATACATATATAGGTATAATTATATATTCTCAAGAACAGAAATAGGAACAGAAAGGAAGTGGTGAAACAAACCAAATACACATATAAATATATAGTCATACATCAAGAATATATAGAGATGAACAGCTAAGGAAAATAGTATAGTATGTAGATGGTAAAAACAGATATGTATATTCATACATCAACTCCGTCAATACAATGCACAATCTAGAGAAAAGAAAATCTGCATATCTTCATACTACAAATCTAGACAAAACTGCTAGTGTTGATTTCAGATACAAAGGGACAGTGCTATACTCTGAACACAGGATTTCATACAGTTTTAAATTTCTGGAATGAATAAATTAGTCATAGACCTATTCCACCTAATTTATGCTTTCCAATCAATGTTTTCCCATTAGAGCTACTGTATGACAATACAATACAATGCTCAACAAGATCTCTACTTAATAAAAATCCATCACACAGATATCGGTTTTCCATCAACCCTTTGTACGCAAATCTGAAAATCTGAAGAAAGCCAATGGCCTAAGGATTTATAGCTAAGCTATCTAAGATAGGACGTTGATCTTATCTAAAATCCTAACACTATAAATACAAGGGTGTTTTCTCATTCCTGAACACAATATGAACCATACAGTAAACCAAAAATGGTTCGAACCTCATAAAAATCGAAACAAAAATCATACAACAAATGAAAATCAAAATAAAATTGAAGCAGAAGAATAAAAATCAGTTAAAAGCACTTATCTGTGTTGTGAGTACACGCGCATCGACCGTACGCTTCGGATGAATTTTCTGGTTCGAAGCTGAAGACTAGGGTTTGGTATGATCTTCGAAAAGAAGGCTCGATCTATTTGATGACGAACTGTAGTGGCTTTCGAAGGCATGGGGAGGCGTTGATGGACTGAAGAGGTTTGGGAAGGCTCGGAGGTAATCATCGAAGACTGTAGCGACAGAGGTTTTGATGTGGGGTCTGGCGAATCATCGGAGGAAGAAATCGAAGACCAATCGAAGAAATAGTGGAGTGGTAGGGTGGCGACGCAACTAAACTTGATTTTTTGATTGAAGAACAGAAAGGGGAGAAGGGACAGGAGTGCGGCCATGGATGAATTTCGTGGAGGCAGCGGAGCTTTGTTTTTCTTCTGAGGATTTGGGGAGATAGTATGGAGGCGGTGGAATTTCTGAAGGGGTAACCAATGTTTAGGGTTTTAATGTTGGTAATGGGCTGGAGTGGTCAGATGGGCCGCACGGGCAAGGTGATGGGCCGTTTTTTTTTTAAATAAAATGAAAGTTAAACAATTAAATTAGTTAATTAGCTTATTTTTACCATATCTCGAACACACATCAACAGATTTGAACACCGTCAGTTTCGTTGAGACCCTTGGGACGAGAATATCGTGATGAAGCAGGATCAGGAAGGACTAGATGCAAGAAGAATTTTTAATTAAACAAGGTTTAATTTAATTGGAAAGCCAGCATTTAACGACCAAACCAGTCCAGGTGAGTTTAACTCGCTCAGTTATCCCATCAGTTGGGTTTCTCATTTGTATGTCATGTTTGTTGAGTGCCGGTTGATTTGCTGATTTGATTGGATGTTGAAATATACCGTTATACCATCTATTTAAATTAAACGTGGTTTAATTTAAATAAAAGTGACATCGTTATTTCTAACGATGATTTCCAATAGAGTTCACTTACCCTGTTGGTTACATAACCGTATTTGAATTAAACTGGATGCTTGGATCATGACTGGTTGACCAATATGAGTTAAATTGATGATCGTTTATGTTCATATATATGAACTGTTGGATTATGTTGATTGGATTTTAGTTGCTTATCAATTGTTGAATCTAAATTCAACAAATTGTTGTTGTTAACCAATGGATCGCAATTGGTTAAGAAATGTGTGGCAGATGGCTTAAATATACCTTGTCGTATAAAAGGAAGATTTACCGTTATAAATAGAAGTAAAGATGTTTAAAATTATTATTTTTAAATATATTATTTAAACTGGGTTATAAAAGGGGAAATAGACCAACCATCATACATCGATCTTTTTAACCATTTTGGTACAAAAATATATCTGTGTGCGAAGCACGTGTTTTATCTAACATATGAAATGATTACGATATTGGTAAGGAAGTAAGTGGATATTAAGGCGGTGTTGAATAACCAAGGATAAGTGATTTTAAGAAGCAATTTAAGATAAGATTATATTTGATTATTACTCAGTTATAATAATCAAATGGAATTATTTAAATTAATTTAAAATTAAAAGGGAAAGACGAGCTGGGATTGGATTAATGTGTTAATCATATGTAGAGTTGACAAAGTCAACTGTGTTATTAAAAATCTAATTGTTTAATTAGTGGAAACATAATGGATAATTAAACCATTTTAAAATGTTGATATGGGTTGAATGAAAAATCAAAGTGATATCTTAGGATTTAAAATATATATATACCAAGGTTTATAAAGTTTTAAACCATTGTTATAGCAAAGAAATGTTTAAGCAAGTTTATGAAATAAAGGATATAAGTTAAGCTTAAATTCGAAGTTTTAAGTTTGAGGACTTATTTTCATATTAGACGGAGTCATAAAATCAAAGATTATTTGAATATACCATTAAAACAAGTTGGTAGAAAACCAAATTTGAGTTTGAATTGTTAAACGAGTTAAGTTATAAAGATGCAATAGATTTGACGTATATAAAAAGAAATGGTGTTTTCATCAAGATATAAGTAAAGAGGGCTTGTTTGGATATTGAGGATAAGTATCGATTTTGGTATTACAGCTGATACTATCTTAAGGTAAGAACGTTGTTGATCAAGGTCTGAGAGGTAATTTAAATACCCCAACTTGAACGACCGCAGGACTACCAAAGGATGATATTGGTCGTAATAGTGAAGATGTTAAAGCAATTTATTTACGTTATTTGAGGATTTTGGAAATATATATATACTTTGGACTTTCAGAGAAAAGGGGATTTAAAAAGGGGCTTGAGAATTTAAACGGCATTGCCATGAAGAAAAAAAGAATAGAAAAGGAGATCGATGGCAAATAACGATATTTCCAAAAGTAAGGAAACAAGATTTGGAAATAGAAATGGTGATTATGGTTTCCCGAACAGGAATGAAAAGGAGAGTTCGTAATACAAAGGATGAATTTAATCGATTAACAATTGGTTATAATGAGTACCAAATGTGTAAATGATATTTAAAGGAAGGATTTGATATGGTTTTAAGATATATTATAAAATGATTTGAGAATAAATATATTAAAATAAAGATGTTATTTCAAATGGCCAAGTGATGCTGTCTAGCGAACCAATGGATTTATTTATTAATTTATACTTGTCTATTTTGATAGTTAAATAACCGACTATCAAAAGCATGTCCAATGCGTTGTTGGTACGGAAAGGCCGGGATCGAATTTATATTCGAAAATCATTCCGACCAACAAATACATGAACATGTCAGAAGACGGTCGAGATGGAGCATTGAAGACCGTGGATCTTCATAAGCGGAAGAATTACTTATAATCACTGGCTTAGCGGCCCAAGATACACTGTGATTCTGTCGTGGTTGGAATCTGCGGGTTGCAAGGACTTCTCGCTACTGATCCATGGGGTGATTCCTTTATTGGATGCAGTAGGAGAGTACCTTCGGTTCATCCTGTCCCTGGATGACTCGTAGACAGAGTATTTCCAAAGGGACCGCGTACGTTGATTTTTACAAACGTATTTCTGTTAGTGGCGGAGAGGGGCACTTCTCTTAGCTGAACTTTCAGAGTATTTTTGTGGACGTCAATTAGTGATATCTGGCGGATCTGATGATGTGGCATTCAAGGTGAATGGCGATCAGATGTTTCAAAGTAATTTCTAGCCTCACAACCAGAGAATGACAGAAATCGGGCAGGCAGCATGGCTATGTGGGTCGTTCCCATTAGGGTGTATGATCACCTATCTAGAGAAATTCCTTTTGCTTCTTTAATCTATTGATGCCGTCCCTTGTCGGGAAGACGGTGGGTCGCACCCAACCATTGGTGATATACATTCGATACACTCAAGCGAAATGAGTGATCGGTCATGTGAGGGCCGGGTTGCAAGACGTTCTTGTTGAATCCAGTGTATTTGCCTCTAGAGATACACGATCGGCAGGTGGTCCCACACCTTGTCAGAGTTGGAATCCAATCTCCAATAAGGGCCCGCGGTTTTGTTTGTATACTGTATATGTAGAGCGTGAGATGTAAGTGTTCTACTAGATTTGATATTACTTGTATTTAGACATTATCATAATATCAGACAAGATATTGATTTCAAAACTATTTTAGGTCATCGTAAGGTAAAAGTCATCCGTATTTATGTGTGGATTTGGTCTTACGATTATCCTTTTCTTTCAAAAGATTTTTGAACTAAAAACCAAGTTTTGTGATACCCTAAATGCTGTGCGAGTTTTCTCACTCTGGTTCACCAGACTGACCCGGTGTTTTTGTAAATACTCGGGTTAGCCCGGGTACAGGTTCAGGTTATCGAAAGCTGTGAAGAGACGAGCTGGAAGAGTCCAGACGTATGATACTATTCTGCTGTGTTATATATATGATGAGATAGATTTTTATAACTATCCGAAGATGTTGATGTACTATGATATTGTAAGTATTTTAAAGCTCTCAATAAAATTATTTCTGTATTATATTTTGTTCCGCTGCGATGTGAGACTCTGTGATGTGATGATTCTTCTTCTTCTATTCTAACTTTCTTTCTTTTCTTATCTCACCCTCTAAATTCTTTCTATAAACGTTCCAGTGTTTTCGGTGTTTGGATGGTCGGCATAAGTTACGGTAAGGGTATTTATGTCGATTTTCGAGGCCGAAAATTTTTGGGTCATTACAGTGGTATCAGAGCTATTGGTTTAGTGATAACCTTGGCTCTGTGGCGTAACTCAATAGAGATGGGGTTAGTAACACCCTATATTGAGTTTGAGTGTATATATATATATGAGAGCGTATTTGTAAATTTTGATACACAAATGTTTTGTATTGTGTTGTTGATCGGTTCGAGTGTTGAGAAGCATTGAACTGACAATTAATACAATATTGTTCTGTAAAAGTGGGTAAATGAAATAATTTTGCCCAAATTATCTTTCTGTATAGCAAGGAAATAATTTTATCAAATTATTAAGATATTACTATGATTTATTGATTGGAATGATATTCAAGTTGGATTGGAATTTCGAATTGAAACTTAATCTAATTAAGTGGAAATAAATTTGGAATTTGATGAATAAATAATAATAATTAAACAAAAATCAATCAGTATTAATCGATTGATGTTCATATATGTGAAACCAAAGTAAAATATTAATATTGAATGTATATTTATTTGGTTTGATTGATCTGGTTAGGTATTGATTGCTGATTGTGATTGTTTAAACAACAACCAACTTCGCAATTTGTGTAGTTATACCAGTTGATTAGTAGAACATTATCTTAGAATTTCAAATATTATTTCTCATATGTGAATTGAGTAAGTATAGGCGTCAGATGACTTTTGAGGATTATATTTTGATTGAATAGATCGCGATGAATTAGATAGCGCTCGCAAAAAAGGTACGCTTACGCGAAAATATAACATTTATGGGTTTGTATCGTTCTTTCCTACCTTAGCAATTTCGAGGACGAAATTTTTTTTAAGGGGGGAAGAATGTAATGTCCCGTATTTTTGGCAGTAAATATTTAATTTAATTTATTATTTTAAACATTGTATTTGAAATATTAATGGGTTTTAATATTTAATTCGTTATTAAAAACGAAGTTTGGCTAATTTAAATTTTCAAACAATCACTATAGAACTATTTTTAATTTATAACGTTTTATTTATAAATATATGGAAAAGGAAAAAAAATGATTTCTAACTTTTATTTAACTCTTGCTTCTATGTTCCTACTATAGTAGAAATTGGAAGAAACAAACTAGTGGGTTTTGAGTTAAAACTTTTGAAGAAAAAAAAGGTTGACAAATTGCATGAAGATTTTGCACAAACGGTTGTGGAACATACCCTTACCGATCTCATTATCTCATGTATCCCTATTAAGGATGATTTATGATTCAGAATGTTCATGAAATCATTATGGTTTGAATTAGAATATCATAAGATGATGAGTTCAAATATTATATATAAACTGTTTATGACTTATGGAACTAAATACAATTAGTTCGGCAAACATATGGGACCAAATACAATCGCGCCATAATCGTTCAACAATAAAACATTGATGTATACAACTAGAAGATATGCGCAACCTGACATTTGAATTGGTAATACAAATATATATATTTGGTTGTACAAAGTCAAAACACAACGGGGAAAAAAAACATATACATGTTCTGATTTGAACAATGAAAAACATAAAGAATGGAAGAAAACCACACATATTACTGTTGTGACCCTTTTTTACTATTGTTCTTTACAATTGCATCCTGTCTTCTTGTAACAACCCGGAAAATCTGGGCCAGTTTAAAATTTTTATTTTGGCAATTTTAGTGAATTTTGATTATTTAAAATGAATTATTTTAAATAATATCGACGAGAAATTTATTTTGAATATAATTCGACGTATATATTTATATACGTCGTCGTTAGAATATAAATAATTATATATAATTATAAAAAGGAATTGAAAATGGCGCGGTAGTTCGAAAATTCGATTTCTAATTTCAAATGAATATACAGAATTCAATATAAGTCAGAATTGAATGAAACAAGAAATATTTGAACCTGTATAACTATATCTTTGTAACGAAGTTAACAAACTGGGATTTCATCTTAGAAATGATAAGATATGTCCAGTTTAAAATTAGAAATAGTCGCTGTGGAATTTATATATATTTTTATATATATAAGGCCCTTAAAAATAGCCGTTTTGCAAACGACCTCGGATTTCGACGAAACCAGTTTTGTTGGGTCCGTGATGTTAAGTTATTGCTAGGTTTCAAATTTCATAATTTTTCGAATCAATATGTGAGCGTGGTAAAGGAAAACGTGTTTTGACCATTTCAGTTGATTTTAATCGACTGGAAATTGGCCATTTTTCTAACGATCTCAGAATTCGATGAAACTAGTTTTGTTAGGACCGTATCGTCAATACGAAGCTAGAAAATATTTTTCAGGAATTTTTCTAGTTAGTATGTGACCCCGGTAATTTGAAATGTACGTTTAAAATTCAATATAGTGATTTAAATGTAAAAGTAACGGAAACTGATTGTAACAGCCGAATCAGCTTGCGTGACATATCCCATTGTGTTCGGAATGGGGGTAATTAGCTAGGGACGACAGTCGGTGGGTTCAATTTCGAGTTGAAATTAAAAAGTTACTTTATGAGCATTTAAAATAAAAATTAAATAAACTAAATATATATAAACCTTCTCCTTTCTCTCTCCTTACCTTTCAGATCTGAAATAAAAAAAAAAAAAAAGGAGACGCAGGCGATCGAAATCGCGACGCACTTCCCCTCCTCCGCCTGCGCGCCGTCGTGGGTCCCTTCCCTCTACAGGCGATCGCCGTTCGCCAGCATTCCCAGCCTCCGCCCCCTCTCCGATCAGTCGGTCTTGCCCTCGACCGCGAACCCTAGCCCCCTGAAAACCCTCCCACCGCCATCACCGAGGATGCCCGCCTCCGCTTCGCCTCCACCTCGATTGCCTCCTCCCCGCGTTACTCCGCCCATCATCCACCACTCCACCGTAGTTCAGACCGCCACCTCCAGCGCCGCAATTTCTTCCTCCCTCCCTCTCTCTCTCGTGGTAAGTTTCTTTTTTATTTATTTATTTTATTTTATTTATTTTATTCATTAAGTTGTTTAGCTTTAAAACTGAAATTTGTGAAACATTGTTTTTAAATTTCAGATTTTATAATAAAATGGTATTGTCTTATTTTTCGGATTTTGATTTATAAAACAATGTTTTAAAATATTATTTTAGTAGAAAAAAACATAGGATAAAAATTCCGATTTTTATGAAGTAAAAATGGGATTTTTATGAAATAGCTTTGTAAAGTAAAAATGGGATTTTTATGAAATAGCTTTGTAAAGTAAAAATGGGATTTTTATGAAATAGCTTTGTAAAGTAAAAATGCGATTTTTATGAAATATAAACAACATAGTTTTTTTTTTTTGAGATATAAACAGCTTTGTTTGTATTAAAGATAAAAATAGATATTGTTTTTAAAATA
Source organism: Allium sativum (assembly GCA_030737875.1). Classification (NCBI taxonomy): domain Eukaryota; kingdom Viridiplantae; phylum Streptophyta; class Magnoliopsida; order Asparagales; family Amaryllidaceae; genus Allium; species Allium sativum. Next base: position 187,595,540 of record CM060911.1, read on the forward strand.
TAAAATAGCATTGTTTTATTTTTCAAAAATTCATTTATTAACATAGGGTTAAAAAGATGTGATTTTTATTCATTCGAAAACAAATAGAAGGGAAGACAAAAATAGGATTTTTATATATTGAACTTCGAAATAAAAATATAATTTTTATATATTGAATAACGAAGTAAAAATGTGATTTTTACGTATGTAGTGAAAGCAGCAACGAAGGTGACAAAAAGGTGAAACGACGAAGACTTCTGCAAAAGAAGAGCCGTGGAGCTAGGATAGCTATAAGTGAGAATTTCTCACCTTTCTATTTCTTTTCTAGTTATATAATTATACTAGGATGCAGACGGTGCTTAGTAGCACCCGACACAATCGTCCACAGACCATGGACTTGTTTGTTTGACTGTTTGGTGATTGATTGCGATATTGGTTTGAATGTGGTTTGTGGTGTGAAAAATCGAATCGATAAATTGGTTAGGATTAGACGTGCGCCGTTATAAGGCGAAGGAGTAAGGCTAGGTTAGACCCTTACTCCAAATTTTGTGGTTTGCATAACGAAAGTGAATTTGATTGATGTGTGAATGGCGTGGGCCTTCACTAGACCGGGGATAAGGCTAGGCCTTGTCCCGTTTCTAGTATCGTGCCGTTATGCCGCCGAAATTTTCTAAAATAAGTTAGAAAAATAAAAATAGCATTTTATTTAAAGAATGAACTGAATAGAAATTCATATGTTAAAATAAAATGTGTTATCGTTAAAAATATAATTTTTAACGTGAATGTGAATAAATAAATATTCATTGACAAACCAGACGGTTTGTTTATGTACACCTATTTGAATGACGTTGATTGGGTCGATAAATTTTACACATCGCCTAACTGCACAAATAAAATATGGGTTTGATTGTTTGAAACCCCACACGGGTGTTAGGATGAAATTTGAAGTTCACTCATCCTGATTGATTAAATGTGTCGATCGATTGATTGACAGACTGTTATAAGCGTTGAATATTTATATTTGATGCTTATACAGTGTAGAATGCACTTTGGATGATGGTTGATTATTCATCGTTGTTGATATATGCATGTGTTGTAGAAAATCCATATAATTAACATTATATGGTAATTGATTGGGCCTCATTCCAGTATTTGAAAAAGAAATATTTGAAAAAGAAATATTTGAAATAGAATATTTGAAAATAAAGGAATATATGAAGCCGTGTTGATTAGATTGACGCCATTTTGACGTGATCGATATTTTTATCGATTTTAAAACGATTTCGAAATGAATTGAATTGAAAACGATTTCGAAATGAATTGAATTGAAAACGATTTCGAAATGAATTGAAAACGAATTCAAAATGAATTGAAAACGATTTCGAAATGAATTGAATTGAAAACGAATTCAAAATGAATTGAAAACGATTTCGAAATGAATTGAATTGAAAACGATTTCGAATTGAAATGAATTCAAATTGAATTGAAATTCGAATTGAATAGAAATGAATTTTGAAACGAATTTTTAAAGAAGAATTCAATTTTGCTTTGAATTGAAATGGAAGTTGAAATAGATTTTGAAACGAATTTTAAAACTATTTATATAATTCGTTTTGAATAGAAATCGACGAAGTATATATTATATATATTATATATATAATATAATGGCCTGAATAGAACGCGCCGCGCCGCGGCAGTTCGCGAATTTCGACCATTGACTTCGAATGGACATTACGGGAGATCCGACCGTCGGATTCTCCTAAAACCGGAACCGTTGGGTTCGTATCGAAAAGAGCTTTCTAACGAATATTAGAAATTAGAAATCTAACGGTTGGATTTGGAATTATGTCCAAATCAAATTCGAAAAAGGTCGCTGTAAGTGCAGTTCGATGGCCGTTGATGGAAATCGACTGTACGGGCCTTGATAAAATTATTAAAAATAGTAATAATTTATGTAAAATCATAAGAAATGATTTGTGAAGATTTGGGATGAAAGACTCCATATTTGAAAAGATAAAAATAGATTTTTTTATCGAAATGAACTAGTTTTGAACTAGAATTATAATTCTATTTATTTTTAAATAAATAAATTGAATTCGAAAAGGGTTTTGAAAATAACCAAAATTTCCAATGATTGCATTGGAGTGGATTTGAATCGAAATTGTCTTCGGAATATTTCGATGTTGGAATTCGTGATTATACAGATGTTGTTATGGAAATTTGAAAGATATATATATTTATATCGTTATTTCCAATATAACATTTGTTAATCGTAGAATTTGATATTGAATATAAGCCGATATATTTTCTATTCAGAGCCTTATATTGAATATCAAATGTGATTTGGGTTTGTCGTGAATGGTGTCTTCACTAACACTGTTCTTGAACCCAGTTGAGAAAAGATTAAATCTTTTTATTTAGATTTAATGAAGTGTACCAATTAAATAATATTTAATTGGAATTGAATGGATATTGATTTTTGGGTTTATCGTGAACAGTGTTTTAAATAACACTTGTTCTTTAACCCGATAATTAATGGGATGTGACTTTGAGTTTATCGTGAACCGTGTTTTAAATGACACTGATTCTTTAACCCAGTCACAGATTAAAACTAAGTGGAGTTTTAATGAATCTTTAATTAGATTGAAAAGATCGAGAATGGAGTACCACCAGTTTTGCTCCAGGCGATAGTTAAATCTTTAATTAGATTTGAACGTGAAATTTAGAAACTAACTGTCGATTAGCCAAGCAGAATGGTTTTCTGGATATTGATCTGATGTTGGTTTCGGCCTTCGGGGTTAATGTTTGGGGAATTATTCTCTTGATTAATTTACGGTTAGTGACTAATGAATTGGAATGAGGCGTATGTTGTGTTTGTGTAACACTTATTTTAAATATACGCGAGTTATTCGGAAAGACCGGGTTTATCCCATTCTGAATAACTGATACGACGATAAGTCAAAGATGAAGACGATGGTCGAAGACCGGAGGTCTTCACGTCGTTTGGGTAATTACTGATGATCTTGATTGGGCTGTACACCCAAGAAGATGGAAACAGTTAGTGATCGTCCAGACGTACTTGGAGATCGATGGATATGCGGGGTACTAGGTGCCTCCGGTTTCGTTCAGACCCAGAACGGACTTGTAAATGGACTGTGTGTCTGACATCGGATTTCATTCTGTGTGACTGATATCGGTTGCATAGGATGGTTTGCCTGTGTGGCATGCTAAGATGCAAATGATCAAGGCTTCTGTTGAAAAGCAAAGTCTTGTGGTGATGATCAAAGCACGGCCTTTGTGGCGTAGCTTTGTGTAACGTTTACCTCGCGTGTTTCACACCCGGTATGAACCAAAAACGGGAGACGGACCTCAGGGAGGGCCTGCGTTTCCTCCTAGCTAGAAGTGGCGTCAGTGGTTTTACACGCCCTGACGAGTTTGACTTATGTGGTTGTTGCTGTTGCGAGGCGCCTCGGTTAGATCGGACGATCCGGGTCCGATGGAGTCATTCGTTGGCTCGCTTACGCCCCAAAGGGCGGCGAAACGTAGTGCTCAGGTATAATAATCCACGTCGGTGGACCGGCCATGTCGCTCCAAGGCTTGCCTGCGCGCTTGCCTGAGACTCGGGCTAGGCAGTCTCGAATCGGTTGAGGACTATCTTTTGCCTCGGTTCATAGACGGAAATCCAATTTCCAAATACGTGACATTTGCGGTTTTAATTGTAATCCTATATATGGCGACATAGTGGGATGGGGCGCTTATGCCGCCTATGATTGATACTTATGATTTGAAGTTGTTTTATACACTTATAATAGTATCAAATGATTTGTTTTAAAACGTATCAAGCATTCTTTGGCTGTTATAAGGGAAAACCCTATCCTCGACTGCGTTGCATTGTGTGATGGGACCTGGGTCTTATAACAGCTTCATTTTTCTTTATTTAGCATTGCGCTGTTTGTTTTATGCACTGGTATTCTTGGGAGGAAACCCGTTCCGTGTTATACGGCGTGGTCCCTTGATTTACCTAATGATTTAAAATAAAGATTAATAACTGTTTTAGTTCTCACACCAGTCCCATGACTGACCTGGAGTTTATTGTTTTAACCTAAACTCTGGGTGCCCTTATTTTGACACGGGCAGCTAGTAGTTTTGGTTTTGCAGATTTATATTCACAGGATCCTGGTTTACAGCTGGAACGATATCCGGAAAGCTTTGTATCCGTATATCTCTTCTAGTTGTTTATTGTATTATTTTCCGCTGCTATGTATTTAAATGTAATTTAAATCTCTGATATTTCTGTGTAATATTCATTTATACTCTGTATATTCTTGTAATCTGATGCATTGTTGTTATATACAATGAAATGTTCTTCTGTATGCGTTCTGTTGTGGTTTGTTCTCGAACTATCCGACACTTTCCTTTACGGGGAAGTTACGGGTCTTCACAGTTGGTATCAGAGCTTTGGTTTACAAAGCTCAGAGAACAAGGCACATTGGAACCATACGAAAGGATTCATCAGATATTGGATTAGTAATATCCAATTAGAGTGACTCGTTAGAGATGGGATCAGTAGTATCCTAGAACGAGTGTGAAGAGTATATTTTTCAAATGAAAACAAAATTTGTTTTGAAAATTTAAATCAATTATTCGTATTTGGTTATTTATTTATATTGACGTGGACAATCCAGTATATATAGATTTTGCGTATTCGTCTGATCCGCGTGTATTCAAAATTTTAATATATTGGATAGATATGGGACGACACACTAGTCACCCGGGGATGATCCTGATGATGGTGCATCATCATCAGCATTTATATTCGAGTGACGAAAGTGGGATTCCTATATATTTCCTATTGACTGGTGTGAGAACCAAAATTAGATAGGACCTATTGTTGTGATTTGGCATCAAAAACATGATTTTTGTATATGTATCAAAATTATGAATTTGAAACTCTAATCCACAAATTGATTGATGTTTGTGTTGTTCGTTTATTTGTTTGCTAATTTTTAGCCATTTAGCCTAATTGAAACAAATATTGAATTGTATTGAAAATTGGTCGCGTTTGCTTGCATATACATGTATATCATTGAACAGGTCATAGCAAGGAGGCTAGAGCAGAGAATAAAATTTGTTTGCCCGACAAATAGGTACATGTTTACTACATAATTTCCTGTTTTGTTTGGGTGATGATGATTTTGTGAGCCTATTGGCTAGCCGCTTGGCTTTTTCTTTTTCTTTTTGAGATCTGAAGGACCGGGGAAGCTATTTGAAATTCCCCGATGCTCCCATTGCAGGGGAGGTTATGGCGAAATTTTTCAAAAATTTAGGGTGTTAGCCAAATTTTTGAAATTTTGAAAATTCTCAGAAACTAAAGAGTTGGAGAATGGAAGCCAGATCGAGCGTAGAGCTGAATAATCAAACCACTTTCGACTTTGTTCCTTTTCGGGGACGAAAAGTTTTAAGTGGGGGAGATTGTAACAACCCGGAAAATCTGGGCCAGTTTAAAATTTTTATTTTGGCAATTTTAGTGAATTTTGATTATTTAAAATGAATTATTTTAAATAATATCGACGAGAAATTTATTTTGAATATAATTCGACGTATATATTTATATACGTCGTCGTTAGAATATAAATAATTATATATAATTATAAAAAGGAATTGAAAATGGCGCGGTAGTTCGAAAATTCGATTTCTAATTTCAAATGAATATACAGAATTCAATATAAGTCAGAATTGAATGAAACAAGAAATATTTGAACCTGTATAACTATATCTTTGTAACGAAGTTAACAAACTGGGATTTCATCTTAGAAATGATAAGATATGTCCAGTTTAAAATTAGAAATAGTCGCTGTGGAATTTATATATATTTTTATATATATAAGGCCCTTAAAAATAGCCGTTTTGCAAACGACCTCGGATTTCGACGAAACCAGTTTTGTTGGGTCCGTGATGTTAAGTTATTGCTAGGTTTCAAATTTCATAATTTTTCGAATCAATATGTGAGCGTGGTAAAGGAAAACGTGTTTTGACCATTTCAGTTGATTTTAATCGACTGGAAATTGGCCATTTTTCTAACGATCTCAGAATTCGATGAAACTAGTTTTGTTAGGACCGTATCTTCAATACGAAGCTAGAAAATATTTTTCAGGAATTTTTCTAGTTAGTATGTGACCCCGGTAATTTGAAATGTACGTTTAAAATTCAATATAGTGATTTAAATGTAAAAGTAACGGAAACTGATTGTAACAGCCGAATCAGCTTGCGTGACATATCCCATTGTGTTCGGAATGGGGGTAATTAGCTAGGGACGACAGTCGGTGGGTTCAATTTCGAGTTGAAATTAAAAAGTTACTTTATGAGCATTTAAAATAAAAATTAAATAAACTAAATATATATAAACCTTCTCCTTTCTCTCTCCTTACCTTTCAGATCTGAAATAAAAAAAAAAAAAAGGAGACGCAGGCGATCGAAATCGCGACGCACTTCCCCTCCTCCGCCTGCGCGCCGTCGTGGGTCCCTTCCCTCCACAGGCGATCGCCGTTCGCCAGCATTCCCAGCCTCCGCCCCCTCTCCGATCAGTCGGTCTTGCCCTCGACCGCGAACCCTAGCCCCCTGAAAACCCTCCCACCGCCATCACCGAGGATGCCCGCCTCCGCTTCGCCTCCACCTCGATTGCCTCCTCCCCGCGTTACTCCGCCCATCATCCACCACTCCACCGTAGTTCAGACCGCCACCTCCAGCGCCGCAATTTCTTCCTCCCTCCCTCTCTCTCTCGTGGTAAGTTTCTTTTTTTTTTATTTATTTTATTTTATTTATTTTATTCATTAAGTTGTTTAGCTTTAAAACTGAAATTTGTGAAACATTGTTTTTAAATTTCAGATTTTATAATAAAATGGTATTGTCTTATTTTTCGGATTTTGATTTATAAAACAATGTTTTAAAATATTATTTTAGTAGAAAAAAACATAGGATAAAAATTCCGATTTTTATGAAGTAAAAATGGGATTTTTATGAAATAGCTTTGTAAAGTAAAAATGGGATTTTTATGAAATAGCTTTGTAAAGTAAAAATGGGATTTTTATGAAATAGCTTTGTAAAGTAAAAATGCGATTTTTATGAAATATAAACAACATAGTTTTTTTTTTTTTGAGATATAAACAGCTTTGTTTGTATTAAAGATAAAAATAGATATTGTTTTTAAAATATAAAATAGCATTGTTTTATTTTTCAAAAATTCATTTATTAACATAGGGTTAAAAAGATGTGATTTTTATTCATTCGAAAACAAATAGAAGGGAAGACAAAAATAGGATTTTTATATATTGAACTTCGAAATAAAAATATAATTTTTATATATTGAATAACGAAGTAAAAATGTGATTTTTACGTATGTAGTGAAAGCAGCAACGAAGGTGACAAAAAGGTGAAACGACGAAGACTTCTGCAAAAGAAGAGCCGTGGAGCTAGGATAGCTATAAGTGAGAATTTCTCACCTTTCTATTTCTTTTCTAGTTATATAATTATACTAGGATGCAGACGGTGCTTAGTAGCACCCGACACAATCGTCCACAGACCATGGACTTGTTTGTTTGACTGTTTGGTGATTGATTGCGATATTGGTTTGAATGTGGTTTGTGGTGTGAAAAATCGAATCGATAAATTGGTTAGGATTAGACGTGCGCCGTTATAAGGCGAAGGAGTAAGGCTAGGTTAGACCCTTACTCCAAATTTTGTGGTTTGCATAACGAAAGTGAATTTGATTGATGTGTGAATGGCGTGGGCCTTCACTAGACCGGGGATAAGGCTAGGCCTTGTCCCGTTTCTAGTATCGTGCCGTTATGCCGCCGAAATTTTCTAAAATAAGTTAGAAAAATAAAAATAGCATTTTATTTAAAGAATGAACTGAATAGAAATTCATATGTTAAAATAAAATGTGTTATCGTTAAAAATATAATTTTTAACGTGAATGTGAATAAATAAATATTCATTGACAAACCAGACGGTTTGTTTATGTACACCTATTTGAATGACGTTGATTGGGTCGATAAATTTTACACATCGCCTAACTGCACAAATAAAATATGGGTTTGATTGTTTGAAACCCCACACGGGTGTTAGGATGAAATTTGAAGTTCACTCATCCTGATTGATTAAATGTGTCGATCGATTGATTGACAGACTGTTATAAGCGTTGAATATTTATATTTGATGCTTATACAGTGTAGAATGCACTTTGGATGATGGTTGATTATTCATCGTTGTTGATATATGCATGTGTTGTAGAAAATCCATATAATTAACATTATATGGTAATTGATTGGGCCTCATTCCAGTATTTGAAAAAGAAATATTTGAAAAAGAAACATTTGAAATAGAATATTTGAAAATAAAGGAATATATGAAGCCGTGTTGATTAGATTGACGCCATTTTGACGTGATCGATATTTTTATCGATTTTAAAACGATTTCGAAATGAATTGAATTGAAAACGATTTCGAAATGAATTGAATTGAAAACGATTTCGAAATGAATTGAAAACGAATTCAAAATGAATTGAAAACGATTTCGAAATGAATTGAATTGAAAACGAATTCAAAATGAATTGAAAACGATTTCGAAATGAATTGAATTGAAAACGATTTCGAAATGAATCGAATTGAAATGAATTCAAATTGAATTGAAATTCGAATTGAATAGAAATGAATTTTGAAACGAATTTTTAAAGAAGAATTCAATTTTGCTTTGAATTGAAATGGAAGTTGAAATAGATTTTGAAACGAATTTTAAAACTATTTATATAATTCGTTTTGAATAGAAATCGACGAAGTATATATTATATATATTATATATATAATATAATGGCCTGAATAGAACGCGCCGCGCCGCGGCAGTTCGCGAATTTCGACCATTGACTTCGAATGGACATTACGGGAGATCCGACCGTCGGATTCTCCTAAAACCGGAACCGTTGGGTTCGTATCGAAAAGAGCTTTCTAACGAATATTAAAAATTAGAAATCTAACGGTTGGATTTGGAATTATGTCCAAATCAAATTCGAAAAAGGTCGCTGTAAGTGCAGTTCGATGGCCGTTGATGGAAATCGACTGTACGGGCCTTGATAAAATTATTAAAAATAGTAATAATTTATGTAAAATCATAAGAAATGATTTGTGAAGATTTGGGATGAAAGACTCCATATTTGAAAAGATAAAAATAGATTTTTTATCGAAATGAACTAGTTTTGAACTAGAATTATAATTCTATTTATTTTTAAATAAATAAATTGAATTCGAAAAGGGTTTTGAAAATAACCAAAATTTCCAATGATTGCATTGGAGTGGATTTGAATCGAAATTGTCTTCGGAATATTTCGATGTTGGAATTCGTGATTATACAGATGTTGTTATGGAAATTTGAAAGATATATATATTTATATCGTTATTTCCAATATAACATTTGTTAATCGTAGAATTTGATATTGAATATAAGCCGATATATTTTCTATTCAGAGCCTTATATTGAATATCAAATGTGATTTGGGTTTGTCGTGAATGGTGTCTTCACTAACACTGTTCTTGAACCCAGTTGAGAAAAGATTAAATCTTTTTATTTAGATTTAATGAAGTGTACCAATTAAATAATATTTAATTGGAATTGAATGGATATTGATTTTTGGGTTTATCGTGAACAGTGTTTTAAATAACACTTGTTCTTTAACCCGATAATTAATGGGATGTGACTTTGAGTTTATCGTGAACCGTGTTTTAAATGACACTGATTCTTTAACCCAGTCACAGATTAAAACTAAGTGGAGTTTTAATGAATCTTTAATTAGATTGAAAAGATCGAGAATGGAGTATCACCAGTTTTGCTCCAGGCGATAGTTAAATCTTTAATTAGATTTGAACGTGAAATTTAGAAACTAACTGTCGGTTAGCCAAGCAGAATGGTTTTCTGGATATTGATCTGATGTTGGTTTCGGCCTTCGGGGTTAATGTTTGGGGAATTATTCTCTTGATTAATTTACGGTTAGTGACTAATGAATTGGAATGAGGCGTATGTTGTGTTTGTGTAACACTTATTTTAAATATACGCGAGTTATTCGGAAAGACCGGGTTTATCCCATTCTGAATAACTGATACGACGATAAGTCAAAGATGAAGACGATGGTCGAAGACCGGAGGTCTTCACGTCGTTTGGGTAATTACTGATGATCTTGATTGGGCTGTACACCCAAGAAGATGGAAACAGTTAGTGATCGTCCAGACGTACTTGGAGATCGATGGATATGCGGGGTACTAGGTGCCTCCGGTTTCGTTCAGACCCAGAACGGACTTGTAAATGGACTGTGTGTCTGACATCGGATTTCATTCTGTGTGACTGATATCGGTTGCATAGGATGGTTTGCCTGTGTGGCATGCTAAGATGCAAATGATCAAGGCTTCTGTTGAAAAGCAAAGTCTTGTGGTGATGATCAAAGCACGGCCTTTGTGGCGTAGCTTTGTGTAACGTTTACCTCGCGTGTTTCACACCCGGTATGAACCAAAAACGGGAGACGGACCTCAGGGAGGGCCTGCGTTTCCTCCTAGCTAGAAGTGGCGTCAGTGGTTTTACACGCCCTGACGAGTTTGACTTATGTGGTTGTTGCTGTTGCGAGGCGCCTCGGTTAGATCGGACGATCCGGGTCCGATGGAGTCATTCGTTGGCTCGCTTACGCCCCAAAGGGCGGCGAAACGTAGTGCTCAGGTATAATAATCCACGTCGGTGGACCGGCCCTGTCGCTCCAAGGCTTGCCTGCGCGCTTGCCTGAGACTCGGGCTAGGCAGTCTCGAATCGGTTGAGGACTATCTTTTGCCTCGGTTCATAGACGGAAATCCAATTTCCAAATACGTGACATTTGCGGTTTTAATTGTAATCCTATATATGGCGACATAGTGGGATGGGGCGCTTATGCCGCCTATGATTGATACTTATGATTTGAAGTTGTTTTATACACTTATAATAGTATCAAATGATTTGTTTTAAAACGTATCAAGCATTCTTTGGCTGTTATAAGGGAAAACCCTATCCTCGACTGCGTTGCATTGTGTGATGGGACCTGGGTCTTATAACAGCTTCATTTTTCTTTATTTAGCATTGCGCTGTTTGTTTTATGCACTGGTATTCTTGGGAGGAAACCCGTTCCGTGTTATACGGCGTGGTCCCTTGATTTACCTAATGATTTAAAATAAAGATTAATAACTGTTTTAGTTCTCACACCAGTCCCATGACTGACCTGGAGTTTATTGTTTTAACCTAAACTCTGGGTGCCCTTATTTTGACACGGGCAGCTAGTAGTTTTGGTTTTGCAGATTTATATTCACAGGATCCTGGTTTACAGCTGGAACGATATCCGGAAAGCTTTGTATCCGTATATCTCTTCTAGTTGTTTATTGTATTATTTTCCGCTGCTATGTATTTAAATGTAATTTAAATCTCTGATATTTCTGTGTAATATTCATTTATACTCTGTATATTCTTGTAATCTGATGCATTGTTGTTATATACAATGAAATGTTCTTCTGTATGCGTTCTGTTGTGGTTTGTTCTCGAACTATCCGACACTTTCCTTTACGGGGAAGTTACGGGTCTTCACACTTCTTCTTTTTCTGTCCTTCTGCAATCTACCACTGTTCCCCCACTTCTTCAATCACGTATTTGTTGCAGTAGTAGCTATTGTATTTCCAGTGTGGCTCTGGTTTAAAGGAGGAGGAAACTAAAAAGAAAAAAAGAAATTCAATCAAATCAGCAAAAGCTAACTAGGTACATAAATGAACAGTAATAGACAGAAAGAACAGTAAAATTGAACAGCTAAAGGAGACAAGAAAATACATATAGCAAAAGAAAAGCCTATACATTTTGTACAATGCGAAACAGTGAAGATAAGACAATTCATTTTTCTGCCAAGACAACTAAAACCAAGACAGTTAAAATATATATGATAAAATAATACATTTTTCCTTTTCAATAAAGGAAAATCACCAATCTGAAAAGAAAGTACCAAATCAAAGCAATGGATAGGTAAATTTATTGAAAAGCAAGTGTGTTCAGTTTACTAAGTAGAAAGTATAGCATAAGATCTCATTCACATAGTGGTAGCCAAGAATGAAATGAGCAAGTAAAACCAATCTCAACCAAAACTGATTTCTGAATTGTTTTAGAAAAAGAAAAGGAAAACAGTTTATTTTAAAATCACTGACAGATAGCATGACTTGTCTCATTTTTGAAACAGTAAATTTCAATTTTTCATAGCATAAATCACTGACAGATAGCTGGGCATGTCTCTATTTACAATCTCAATAAGATTTTGTTCACAGCATAGGAACACCTAAGAAGAAAGCCCAATATATATATATTGTACCATCGACTTTTTTTTTCCTTTTTCTTTTTTTTAGAATCAATGAACAGCTAATACATATATAGGTATAATTATATATTCTCAAGAACAGAAATAGGAACAGAAAGGAAGTGGTGAAACAAACCAAATACACATATAAATATATAGTCATACATCAAGAATATATAGAGATGAACAGCTAAGGAAAATAGTATAGTATGTAGATGGTAAAAACAGATATGTATATTCATACATCAACTCCGTCAATACAATGCACAATCTAGAGAAAAGAAAATCTGCATATCTTCATACTACAAATCTAGACAAAACTGCTAGTGTTGATTTCAGATACAAAGGGACAGTGCTATACTCTGAACACAGGATTTCATACAGTTTTAAATTTCTGGAATGAATAAGTAAGTCATAGCCCTATTCCACCTAATTTATGCTTTCCAATCACTGTTTTCCCATTAGAGCTACTGTATGACAATACAATACAATGCTCAACAAGATCTCTACTTAATAAAAATCCATCACACAGATATCTGTTTTCCATCAACCCTTTGTACGCAAATCTGAAAATCTGAAGAAAGCCAATGGCCTAAGGATTTATAGCTAAGCTATCTAAGATAGGACGTTGATCTTATCTAAAATCCTAACACTATAAATACAAGGGTGTTTTCTCATTCCTGAACACAATACGAACCATACGGTAAACCAAAAATGGTTCGAACCTCATAAAAATCGAAACAAAAATCATACAGCAAATGAAAATCAAAATAAAATTGAAGCAGAAGAATAAAAATCAGTTAAAAGCACTTATCTGTGTTGTGAGTACACGCGCATCGACCGTACGCATCGGATGAATTTTCTGGTTCGAAGCTGAAGACTAGGGTTTGGTATGATCTTCGAATAGAAGGCTCGATCTATTTGATGACGAACTGTAGTGGCTTTCGAAGGCATGGGGAGGCGTTGATGGAATGAAGAGGTTTGGGAAGGCTCGGAGGTAATCATCGAAGACTGTAGCGACAGAGGTTTTGATGTGGGGTCTGGCGAATCATCGGAGGAAGAAATCGAAGACCAATCGAAGAAATAGTGGAGTGGTAGGGTGGCGACGCAACTGAACTTGATTTTTTGATTGAAGAACAGAAAGGGGAGAAGGGATTGGAGTGCGGCCATGGATGAATTTCGTGGAGGCGGCGGATCTTTGTTTTTCTTCTGAGGATTTGGGGAGATAGTATGGAGGCGGTGGAATTTCTGAAGGGGTAGCCAATGTTTAGGGTTTTAATGTTGGTAATGGGCTGGAGTGGTCAGATGGGCCGCACGGGCAAGGTAATGGGCCGTTTTTTTTAAATAAAATGAAAGTTAAACAATTAAATTAGTTAATTAGCTTATTTTTACCATATCTCGAACACACATCAACAGATTTGAACACCGTCAGTTTCGTTGAGACCCTTGAGACGAGAATATCGTGATGAAGCAGGATCAGGAAGGACTAGATGCAAGAAGAATTTTTAATTAAACAAGGTTTAATTTAATTGGAAAGCCAGCATTTAACGACCAAACCAGTCTAGGTGAGTTTAACTCGCTCAGTTATCCCATCGGTTGGGTTTCTCATTTGTATGTCATGTTTGTTGAGTGCCGGTTGATTTGCTGATTTGATTGGATGTTGAAATATACCGTTATACCATCTATTTAAATTAAACGTGGTTTAATTTAAATAAAAGTGACATCGTTATTTCTAACGATGATTTCCAATAGAGTTCACTTACCCTGTTGGTTACATAACCGTATTTGAATTAAACTGGATGCTTGGATCATGACTGGTTGACCAATATGAGTTAAATTGATGATCGTTTATGTTCATATATATGAACTGTTGGATTATGTTGATTGGATTTTATTTGCTTATCAATTGTTGAATCTAAATTCAACAAATTGTTGTTGTTAACCAATGGATCGCAATTGGTTAAGAAATGTGTGGCAGATGGCTTAAATATACCTTGTCGTATAAAAGGAAGATTTACCGTTATAAATATAAGTAAAGATGTTTAAAATTATTTTTTTAAATATATTATTTAAACTGGGTTATAAAAGGGGAAATAGACCAACCATCATACATCGATCTTTTTAACCATTTTGGTACAAAAATATATCTGTGTGCGAAGCACGTGTTTTATCTAACATATGAAATGATTACGATATTGGTAAGGAAGTAAGTGGATATTAAGGCGGTGTTGAATAACCAAGGATAAGTGATTTTAAGAAGCAATTTAAGATAAGATTATATTTGATTATTACCCAGTTATAATAATCAAATGGAATTATTTAAATTAATTTAAAATTAAAAGGGAAAGACGAGCTGGGATTGGATTAATGTGTTAATCATATGTAGAGTTGACAAAGTCAACTGTGTTATTAAAAATCTAATTATTTAATTAGTGGAAACAGAATGGATAAACTGTTTTAAAATGTTGATATGGGTTGAATGAAAAATCAAAGTGATATCTTAGGATTTAAAATATATATATACCAAGGTTTATAAAGTTTTAAACCATTGTTATAATAAAGAAATGTTTAAGCAAGTTTATGAAATAAAGGATATAAGTTAAGCTTAAATTCGAAGTTTTAAGTTTGAGGACTTATTTTCATATTAGACGGAGTTATAAAATCAAAGATTATTTGAATATACCATTAAAACAAGTTGGTAGAAAACCAAATTTGAATTTGAATTGTTAAACGGGTTAAGTTATAAAGATGCAATAGATTTGACGTATATAAAAAGAAATGGTGTTTTCATCAAGATATAAGTAAAGAGGGCTTGTTTGGATATTGAGGATAAGTATCGATTTTGGTATTACAGCTGATACTATCTTAAGGTAAGAACGTTGTTGATCAAGGTCTGAGAGGTAATTTAAATACCCCAACTTGAACGACCGCAGGACTACCAAAGGATGATATTGGTCGTAATAGTGAAGATGTTAAAGCAATTTATTTACGTTATTTGAGGATTTTGGAAATATATATATATACTTTGGACTTTCAGAGAAAAGGGGATTTAAAAAGGGGCTTGAGAATTTAAACGGCATTGCCATGAAGAAAAAAAGAATAGAAAAGGAGATCGATGGCAAATAACGATATTTCCAAAAGTAAGGAAACAAGATTTGGAAATAGAAATGGTGATTATGGTTTCCCGAACAGGAATGAAAAGGAGAGTTCGTAATACAAAGGATGAATTTAATCGATTAACAATTGGTTATAATGAGTACCAAATGTGTAAGTGATATTTAAAGGAAGGATTTGATATGGTTTTAAGATATATTATAAAATGATTTGAGAATAAATATATTAAAATAAAGATGTTATTTCAAATGGCCAAGTGATGCTGTCTAGCGAACCAATGGATTTATTTATTAATTTATACTTGTCTATTTTGATAGTTAAATAACCGACTATCAAAAGCATGTCCAATGCGTTGTTGGTACGGAAAGGCCGGGATCGAATTTATATTCGAAAATCATTCCGACCAACAAATACGTGAAGATGTCAGAAGACGGTCGAGATGGAACATTGAAGACCGTGGATCTTCATAAGCGGAAGAATTACTTATAATCACTGGCTTAGCGGCCCGAGATACACTGTGATTCTGTCGTGGTTGGAATCTGCGGGTTGCAAGGACTTCTCGCTACTGATCCATGGGGTGATTCCTTTATTGGATGCAGTAGGAGAGTACCTTCGGTTCATCCTGTCCCTGGATGACTCGTATGGACGAATGTCTGACAGAGTATTTCCAAAGGGATCGCGTATGTTGATTTTTACAAACGTATTTCTGTTAGTGGCGGAGAGGGGCACTTCTCTTAGCTGAACTTTCAGAGTATTTTTGTGGACGTCAATTAGTGATATCTGGCGGATCTGATGATGTGGCATTCAAGGTGAATGGCGATCAGATGTTTCAAAGTAATTTCTAGCCTCAAGCCTCACAACCAGAGAATGACAGAAATCGGGCAGGCAACATGGCTATGTGGGTCGCTCCCATTAGGGTGTATGATCACCTATCTAGAGAAATTCCTTTTGCTTCTTTAATCTATCGATGTTGTCCCTTGTCGGGAAGACGGTGGGTCGCACCCAACCGTTGGTGATATACATTCGATACACTCAAGCGAAATGATTGATCGGTCATGTGAGGGCCGGGTTGCAAGACGTTCTTGTTGAATCCAGTGTATTTGCCTCTAGAGATACACGATCGGCAGGTGGTCCCATACCTTGTCAGAGTTGGAATCCAATCTCCAATAAGCGCCCACGGTTTTGTTTGTATACTATATATGTAGAGTGTGAGATGTAAGCGTTCTACTAGATTTGATATTACTTGTATTTAGACATTATCATAATATCAGACAAGATATTGATTTCAAAACTATTTTAGGTCATCGTAAGGTAAAAGCCGTCCGTATTTATGTGTGGATTTGGTCTTACGATTATCCTTTTCTTTCAAAAGATTTTTGAACTAAAAACCAAGTTGTGTGATACCCTAAATGCTGTGCGAGCTTTCTCACTCTGGTTCACCAGACTGACCCGGTGTTTTTGTAAATACTCGGGTTAGCCCGGGTACAGGTTCAGGTTATCGAAAGCTGTGAAGAGACGAGCTGGATAGACGTATGATACTATTCTGCTGTGTTATATATATGATGAGACAGATTTTTATAACTGTCCGAAGATGTTGATGTACTATGATATTGTAAGTATTTTAAAGCTCTCAATAAAATTATTTCTGTATTATATTTTGTTCCGCTGCGATGTGAGACTCTGTGATGTGATGATTCTTCTTCTTCTATTCTAACTTTCTTTCTTTTCTTATCTCACCCTCTAAATTCTTTCTATAAACGTTCCAGTGTTTTCGGTGTTTGGATGGTCGGCATAAGTTACGGTAAGGGTATTTATGTCGATTTTCGAGGCCGAAAATCTTTGGGTCGTTACATTATACTTCAATTTTAATGAAAACCGATCGAAATAGTGGAATTGGCTTACTGGACATATCCCATTGTGTTCGGAAGGGGGTATTTAGCTAGCGGTTACAGTCGTTGGGTTCGATTTCGAATTCGAATAAAAAGGTTACTTTTTTGGAAATTCAATTTAAATAAATATATATAATTATAAGTCAACCCTATCCATCACTATCTCTCTTTTCATTCAAAATAAAAAAAATGCTTCTCGATCCCGTCGCCTGGCCCTCCGACCGCCGCCTCGCCTGTCGCCCCCCTCTCCAGCATCGATCGCCACCCCTCCGACCTCCCCAAGCCACCGCCCCCTCTTCCTTCCCTATCTCCAAAACCCCCCAAATCAACCTAAAACCGCCAATGGCTACCCCTACAGTGCCACCACCACCGGCGCCACTCTCTATCGCCACCTCCCGACCCTCCAGACCTCCAGTGCTGCCTACCCCGCCACCGTCTCCGGCCAGTGGACCTCCCTCCACCAAAAATTCATTTTTACAAGGAAAACGGTGAGTATTTGGTTTATATTTTTTATGTTATTAAATTTTTATACAAACAACTTTGTTTAAAGCTTTTATTTTTATGTATATAATTTTTTTAAAATGTGATTTTTATTATGAAATAGCTTTAACAAAAATGTCTTTTTATTATATATGTAGTGTATAAAAATATGATTTTTATTTATATAATCATGTGTAAAAATATGATTTTTATATATGTAATAGCGTTATAAAAATATGATTTTATATATGTAGTAGCGTTATAAAAATATGATATATATATATAATAATTGAAATAAAAATGTGATTTTTTTATATATTATAGCATAGAATAAAAATAGGATTTTTAATATATGTAAAGCAGTTTTAAAATGAAATTTTTAATATTTATTTATAACAATGAATAAAAATCTGATTTTTATATATATAGCATTGTATTAAAAATGTGATTTTTAAATATATATAGCATTGTTAGAAATATGATTTTTAATATAAATCATGTGAAGCAGATTGCGTTGGAATCAAGATGAAGAATGCTATGCACTGGAAAAAAATCCAAATCCAAACCGTTCAATTAAAGAATGATGGAGTGGAAACCAAAGGTGAGAACTCCTTCTCACTCAATTTATTTTACAACTAAATATATACTTGGATGCAGACGGGGCTTAGAAGCCCCCGAGACTATTTTATTATACAAACCATGATTGATTGTTTGGATTGTATTGTGGAAATTTGGATATTGATAGATTTATTTGTTTGGGTTTGATTTGGATGTAATTGGATTGAAATTGGTTTGTGTATGGTGCGAGCCAGTATTAGGCGAGGGATAATGCTAGACCATATTCTGGTTCTAGTATCATGTCGTTATGCTGCCGAAATTTTCTAAAAAGTGTTCGAGAAATTTAGTTAGTTGAAAATATTATTTTTAGCCTATAACTGCGATAAATAAAATAATTATTGGATAGTTAAAAAATAAGTTTACACATCCATTAACAAGTCGGACGACTTGTTTATGCTCGCCTATTTTTGTGATATTGATTGGATCGATAATTTTACACGTCGCCCAACTACACAAACAATATTCAGTAATTGTTGGTTCAAAACCCCACACCGGTATTGGGATGATATTTGGCGTACACTAATCCCAATTGTTTAGTTGTATGTCAATTGATTAGTTGACAGACTATTATAAGCGTTAATTATTTATATTTGATGCTTACGCAGTTGAGTAGTGCACTCTGGATGATGGTTGACTGTGTATAATTATTGTTGTGTACATGTGTGTATGAAATCCATATAAATAACATTATATGGTAATTGACTGCGTCTGATTCCAATTCAGAAATAACGAATATTTTAAAATAACGAATATTTTAAAATAATATTCCGTAAAGGATTAAAATGTGAAGCCGTGTTGATTAGTTTTGCGTCATTTTAACAAGAATAATATTTATATCTGTGACGGCCCGCCCCATTGTACACATGTCCAGTTAGCACAGAACGGTCGTCAGAAGGAAAGAAAGAAGACGAAGAATCAACAAGGAACCTTCAGAATGTCTCACAGCGCATGGAACAAAATATAATAACAACATACTTGACATAAAACAGGTGAGACTGTGCATAAGCTGAAAACAAACTATCATAGCAGCGGAAAATCCAAATACAGCTTATGTTCCACATCATCATTATTACAACTTTTCAATCTGTCTCTAAAGGTAAAAGCAAGATAAAGAAGGTATACTACTAATGCCCAAGTAGTGACCACCAACGACACAGGGAGAATATCTATATATATCATACGTGGAAGCCTCCTGCTCGCCTCCGAATCAGCTACTCGTGCATCACCAGCTAACCTGTCTCTAGTCTGCTCGTGAGAGCACCCAGAGTAATAAGAAGAGACATAAGACTCTGGGTCAAACAAAAAGTCTTGTATGAGCGATAAGCAGCTAAACATAACAATAACAGGTATGCTAATCCATACCTGAACCTGCAACCAAAGAGTTAGCACTACATACTGTACAACACTCTGAGGTGCCACTAAACAAATGGTGTAAAGATAACGGGGATGGGGGTGTGCATGTCATAGTGATGGCAAACAATCAAACATAGAAACCATCCTCACATCTCTTACTCAGTGTGTAAAGTATACGATATCCACCAATTCGATCACCCAATACTTTGCTATGATCACTCTGCCCCATGAAGTCATAACGGCATCACTGCACTGATCCATAGCCACTAATCCTTCGCTATGTCCACTCTGCCCCATGGAGTCGTACACACCCTACTGCACTGGCTCATAGCCTTACAAATCCTTTACTACGTCCACTCTGCCCCATGGAGTCACAATGGCTCCACTGCATTGATACGTAGTCTTGCTACGATCACTTTGCCCTTCGAGTCGTAATGACTCTACTGCACTGATACGTAGCCCATCATCCTTTTTCAGTGGTGAATCAAAGTTATGAACGTCGAAAAATCCTTAGCACACGCCCCGCAGCAAAGCCCAACCATGAAGTGAACTCATTGGTTCCCAACTAGATCCTGAGCTCTAACTTCTATTTGGACTACCTTTACATCTCGGGTTATTGGTCATCATCGGATCGGTCTTCATTTAATTCATAATTATCATATAGGCTCGAGTTCATCTCAATTCATAGCAACCTCATCAGATCGGTTCGGATTGGATAACCTTCACCCATCAGTTCGGATCGGATAGCCTCCCCCATCAGTTCGGATCAGATGACTTCCTCCATCGATTCGGATCCTTCTCCTCAAGCACTCCAGGTCAGTTCGAGCCTCTCGAGCTTCTCCATAGTGTATTGGTTCGGCTCGGAGTGGCACACAAAGGCAGGTCGGGTCAGGGTTCGTGTCCAAATCGTCTCATGGATACCACAACTTAGAGGGCGGTTCGGTTCGAACTCTTTCTTCCGATCCGATCTGGATCGGCTAAATTCCTGCACTTCCTTCCAGCAACTGTTTATGCCATTCGACGGCGTTTTCGACCATTCTATCTATTCTAATCAATCACAAAGCATATCATACAGTCATAGCAACAAGCAGAAGTGACCCCAAACACCAAAACATAAGCATGATAGGTTAAAATGGATCAAACATAGCCAAAACCCCATATTTTCCCTTAAGCATGTTTAAGCAAAACTAGTGACATGATTAGTAAAACTTAATCAAATTAACCCAAATTTCTAACAGAGGTCTAAAACATTATTTAAGAATTTATAAATATTTTTCCAGAATTTATTAGTGTATAAATTCGCTAATCATCACTAAGTACCCTTAATTAACCATAATTAGTGAGAAACTATGCAAATCACTCACCTTAGCCACAAATAAACCTTACATCTGAAATAAATATCTGATATGACGCGAATACCAATGCTAAACAGCAGCTCTAATCTTGATTTGGTGAAGATCTCCCTTGATTTGGTGTTGCTAAGCTTAATCTTTGATTAGAGAGTGATTTGGGGGTGATTTAGAGGTTGAAGGCCATTTTTAGGGTTTCCAAGAGGTAAGTGGAGGCTAGAAAACTGAAATGGAATAAAACCTTAACTCTTTTCAGCCTCCTCATAACCCTAATCCCGAAATGGGTTATGGGCCCATTCACTAATCACCCTATTTGGCCCGATTAAGCAGTTTTGCACCTTCCAAACATTATTTCAACCATATCTCCCAAATGGTAAGTCCGTTTGGCTATTATGACCACTCTACGGAAAGGTAAACCATCAAACGAATCTAATGGAAGTGGTTTCAGGTCAAAATTCCTTTTCAATCAAAAGTTATGGCCAAAACAGTATCAGTTAGGGGCAAAACGGTCATTTAAAAATCGACAAAAATCATGAACATGGGAAATGACCTCAATAGTCGTTTCCCAACTCTACATAACCATACGACCTCACATGAGAAAGAAATATTCTACGATCCTCCGATGCGTAGAATGCGGGTTGTTACATTCTCCCCTCCTTAAGAAATTTCGCCCCCGAAATTCCCTTACTAAAACATACAAAGGGTCTCGCATGCCTATCGACCATAGAACAACAATCAAACATGCAAAACAAGCAAAACAAATCTATCCTAGCATGCGGAATAACTAAATTGCAAAGTAAACCTTACCAGGCAAAGAGTTCTGGATACGTCTTCCTAATATTCTCCTCTGTCTCCCAGGTACAGTCATTCTCGTTCTCGCCCCCACTGAACCTTGACTAGCTTCACTATCTTCCTTCGAAGTCGCTTCGTGTCGTGCTCGACAATACGAATTGGCTTGCGGTTCCCAACCGCCTTGGGTTCCACTTCGAAGTCCTCTTACTGATCAGGTGAAATAGTCATATCTGGGTCATGCACGAACTTCCTTAGCTGGGAAACATGAAATACGTTGTGAACTACCGCCATCTTCTCTGGTAATTCAATTCTATATGCCAAATTCCCAACTTGTTCGAGAACTGGGAATGGGCCAACAAATCTCGTCATACTTGCCTCTCCAGCCAAATCGTATCACGCTCTTCAACGGAGAAACCTTGACAAACACCAAGTCACCAACGAAGAATTTTAAGTCTCTTCTTCTCTTGTCAGCATAACTCTTCTACCTATCCTGGGCAGCCTTCATCCGTTGTTGAATGATCTTAATCTTGTCTGAAGTTTCCCTCACCATATCTGGTCCAAGCACAAACTTCTCACCGTTCTCTATCCAACAGGATGGTGAGTTGCACGGTCTTCCGTACAAAGCTTCATATGGAGCCATACCGATACTGGATTGGTAGCTATTATTATTTGCAAACTCTACTAGATGCAAATGGTCATCCCATGATCCACCAAAATCCAATATACAAGCTCTCAAGAGATCTTCCAATATACGATTCACCCTCTCTGTCTGACCATCAGTTTGAGGATGATACGCGGTACTGAGATATAGTTCCGACCCTAGAGCCTCCTGTAAGCTCTTCCAAAACCCACTAGTGAACAACAGGTCTCGGTCACTCACAATGCTTTTAGGTACTCCATGAAATCTCACTACCCACTTCATATACAATTCTGCTAACTTAACTATCATTCTGGTCGATTTGACTGGTATAAATATTGCACTCTTAGTCAATCGATCCATAATTACCCAATTGCTATCATGTACCAATTTAGTCCTTGGTAAACCATCAATGAAATCCATCGAGACTTGCTCCCATTTCCATTTGGGAATTTCTAATGGTTGCAACAAACGACTAGGCTTCTTTTGCTCAGCTTTAACTAGCTGGCAATTCATGCACTTGGATATAAACTTCCCAACGTCTCTTTTCATCCCTTCCCAGTAGTAAGTCTGCTTCATGTCTCGATACATCTTATCACCACCGGGGTGTATAGTCAGTTTTGAGTGATGACATTCCCTATTCACTTCATCTCTCAACCCAATCACGTTGGGTACAACTAGTCTTCCGTTCTTTCGAAGCCATCTTTCTCGATCAAGCCCATACAAATTCATCTCCTCGCCATCGATATTCATCTCTAACTTGGAGATGATTTCCAATAAATTAGGATCATCCCTCTGGCTGGAACCAATCCGCTCATAAAAGTGGGTCTGATCGTCAAACTAGCTAATATCTCTGGGTCCAATTCACACTTTGGTCTGAAATCATACCCTGCGATATACTCCAGTTGCTTCCATTTAAGAAACATAGCCCCTAAATTGGCATGTCTCTTACTCAAGGCATCGGCTACCGCATTGCCTTTCCCAGGTGTATATGCGATGTCAAAATCATACGAAGCCAAGAACTCTAACCATCTTTGCTGACGGAGATACAGATTCTTCTGGGAGAAGAGATACTTTAACGATTTATGATCGGTAAACAACTCAAATCTCTCTCCCAAGAGATAATGTCTCCACATCTTCAACGCGAACACGATCGCCGCCAGTTCCAAATCATGGGTAGGATACTTTTTCTCATGCGGCTTTAGTTGTCGACCAGCATAAGCTACAACCCTACCTCCTTGCATCAATACAGCACCTAGTCCGATACCATAAGCATCCGTGTATACCGTCATTTCTTCATTCCCTTTAGGAATGATTAACACTGGCGCATGCATCAGCTTTTCTTTTAGACTCTTGAATGCATTCTCATACACTCCGTCCCAGACGAAGACTTGATTCTTCTTAGTCAACTGAGTCAACAGTGCTGCTATCTTGGAGAAGTCCTGGATAAACTTACGATAATATCCAGCTAACCCTAAGAAGCTTCTCACGTCTGTTGCATTCTTGGGCGTAGGCCAATCCTGTACCGTAGCCACCTTCGCAGGGTCCACGGTAATACCATTCTCTGAAACAACATGGCCCAAGAATCTCACTTCCCTCCTCCAGAAGTGACACTTAGAAAATTTCGCTTTCAATTGGTGTTTTCTCAACACCTCCATCACTATCCTCAAATGCCCCTTGTGTTCTTCGTCTGTCCTCGAGTAAACAAGGATGTCATCTACGAACACAAGAACGAACTTATTCAACTGATCTCTGAACTCCTGATTCATAAGATCCACGAAATATGCTGGTGCATTGGTCAACCCAAATGGCATGACCAACCACTCATAGAATCCAGACGGCGTCCTAAATGTCGTTTTCGGAACACTCTCAGCTGCTACTCGAAGCTGATGAAATCCTGTTGTGAGGTCCAACTGGGAGAACACTCTTGCTCCTTGCAGTTGATCAAACAAATCATCTATCTGCGGTAGAGGATACTTATTCTTCCTTGTCACCTTATTCAACTCGCGATAGTCCACACACAAACGAAGGGAACCATCTTCCTTAGTGGCAAACACAACTGGTGCTTTCCACTCGGAGACACTTCTTTAATAAACCCATTCTTCAAAAGATCGCTTACTTGCACCCCGAGCTCTCGCTGCTCCCTTGGTGCCATACGATGAAGTGGCATCGGTATAGGTTTGGCATCTTTCACCAAATCAATACGGAACTCAATCTCTCGGTGTGGTGGAAGCCCGGTCACCTCCTCGAAGACGTCCGGATGCTGGCCAACCACGGGCACACCTGACAACTCATCATGCGGGATGTCGAGGGAATTTATAAAACTATCCATTACCCCATCGCAAGGTACACTACCAAACACTACCCTCCGCCCATCATCCGCCCTAACTGTCACCAAAAAGCCCTCACAGTCTACCACCACCCCGTATCTTTGGAGCCAATCGACCCCCAATATAATGCCATACCCAGTAAAGCCCAACACAAAGTAATCAGAAATAAACACACATCCATGACTCGATAAGACCAAATTTCGGCAAATCATACTAAGGTTAGTCGAACCACCAATCGGGTTTGTCATAACCAACGGTCTATCGACTATCTCGGGTTCCAGTCCCAACCTATCTACCAGGTCACTAGATATGAAGGAACAAGAAGCCCCAGTATCAAACAAAACTCTAACAGGTACATCATGAATAGAAAGCATACCTTGAATGACGACATTCTTTCCTTTCTCCGCAGCAGTTGGGGCATTCGACGAAGAAGGAATAGCACCGATAGCATATGCTTTCACAATCTGCTTCTCCTTAAGAGGTTGTGGACATTTATCCTTATGCTGTCCCACTTGGCCACAGTTGTAGCACTTCCTATCCGCTGGCTTGGCCCGACACTCTTTGGCATAATGGCCTTTCTTACCACAGCTGAAGCACTCAACATCTTTCTTGCTCTTTTTCTGGCCATCCTTAATTTGGTTCTGCTTCCTCTTATTCTGAGTGTTATTCTTGCCTCCACCGCCTGCTTGCGGCTTCAGCCCTTCTGCAGATGCAACCTCGGTCTTTGACTTAGGGTAAAGACTCTCTGATCTCAAAGCTTTCCCCACAATTGATTCAAAAGTCTCATCGATGTGCTTGATAAGCCTTTCCCCCAAGTATCCATCCAAACCAGTAATGAACTTCTCATTCTTCTTCTCAGGAGTATCGATAAGGGATAATCCATACTTCGGCAAAGTGTCGAACTCAGCAATATAGTCCGAGACTGCCCTACCATTCTGCTCAAGCTCAAAAACTTCCTAAACAATTCCGACTTCTGAGCAGCTGGGATAAACTTGTCGCTAAAGCGAGCCTTAAACTGATCCCAAGTAATCTGATCCTCTGGAGTGGCTGTCTTAATAGCATTCCACCAATTCATCGCTCAACCTTGCAGCTGACGAGACGCTAGCCTTCTCTTCATCGCATCTTCGATACCCAAATCGTCGAAGATACGATCACAACTATCCAACCAATCCTGAACATCCGTGGCAGACTCCATTCCGTGGAACGGCTTCCCACCAAGGTTAGTGTAATCCTTGCACAGCTTGGCGAAATCGGCCCTAGGCGCCTGCACTATTGGACCACCACCATTACCGGCATTGGGAGCTGCCCCCTGCACATCCTTAAGCATTTCTCTCATGATGCTAGTAAACATCGCCCTCATGTCAGCATCATTCCCATTATTGGCTCCTCTACCAGCACCTCTTGTGTATCGGCTCATCGTTCAATCTATAAAGAGAAAACGATTAACCATCTCCATAGTGGTGCTAGTGCAGTGCGACTTCATCCTTAGCTATACTAATAGTGTATATATATAGCTTTTGAAAACCAAAGTAATCACAAAAACGCACTCTCATATACGTACTATCTCTCCCTAGTGTCTTTCTCTAGGTTAGCTACGCAACGTAGAGCTCTGATACCAAATGTGATGGACCGCCCCGCAGCAACCGACGTTTACTCCAAAAGTGCGCTGTACATATGTCCAGTTAGCACGGAACGGTCGTCAGAAGGAAAGAAAGAAGACGAAGAATCAACAAGGAACCTGTAGAATGTCTCACGGCGCATGGAACAAAATATAATAACAACATACTTGACATAAAACAGGTGAGACAGTGCATAAGCTGAAAACAAACTATCATAGCAGCAGAAAATCCAAATACAGCTTATGTTCCACATCATCATTATTACAACTTTTCAAACTGTCTCTAAAGGTTAAAGCAAGATGAAGGAGGTACATTACTAATGCCCAAGTAGTGACCACCAACGAGACAGGGAGAATATTCATATATATCATGCGTGGAAGCCTCCTGCTCGCAGCTACTCGTGCATCACCAACTAACCTGTCTCTAGTCTGCTCGTGAGAGCACCCAGAGTAACAAGAAGAGACATAAAACTCTGGGTCAGACAAAATGTCTGGTATGAGCGATAAGCAGCTAAACAAAACAATAACAGGTATACTAAACCATACCCGAACCGGGACCTGCAACCAAAGAGTTAGCACTACATACTGTACAACACTCTGAGGTGCCACTAAACAAATGGTGTAAAGATAACGGGGGTGGGGGTGTGCATGTCATAGTGATGGCAAACAATCAAACATAGCAACCATCCTCACATCTCTTAATCAGTGCGTAAAGTATACGTTATCCACCACTTCGATCACCCAATACTTTGCTATGATCACTCTGCCCCCATGAAGTCATAACGACTTCACTTCACTGATCCATAGCCACTAATCCTTCGCTATGTCCACTCTGCCCCATGGAGTCGTACACACACCACAGCACTGGCTCATAGCCTTACTAATCCTTTACTATGTCCACTCTGCCCCATGGAGTCACAATGGCTCCACTGCACTGATACGTAGTCTTGCTACGATCACTTTGCCCCTCGAGTCGTAATGACTCTACTGCACTGATACGTAGCCCATCATCACTTTTCAGTGGTGAATCGAAGTTATGAACGTCGACAACTCCTTAGCACACGTCCCGCAGCAAAGCCCAACCATGAAGTGAACTCATTGGTTCCCAACTGGATCCTGAGCTCTAACTTCTATTTTGACTACATTTGCATCTCGGGTAATTGGTCATCATCGGATCGGTCTTCATTTAGTTCATAATTATCATATAGGCTCGGGTTCATCTCAATTCATATCACCCTCTTCAGATCGGTTCGGATCGGATAACCTTCACCCATCAGTTCGGATCGGATAGCCTCCCCCATCGGTTCGGATCGGATGACTTCTTCCATCGGTTCGGATCGCATAGCCTCCCCAATCGGTTCGGATCCTTCTCCCCAAGCACTCCAGGTCAGTTTGGGCCTCTCGAGCTTCTCCATAGTGTATTGGTTCGGGTCGGAGTGGCACACCAAGGCAGGTCGGGTCGGGGTTCGTGTCCAAATCGTCTTATGGATACCACAACTTGGAGGGCGGTTCGGTTCGGACTCTTTCCTCCGATCCGATCCGGATCGGCCAAATTCCTGCACTTCCTTCCAGCAACTGTTTACGCCATTCGACGGCATTTTCGACCATTCTATCTATTCTAATCAATCACAAAGCATATCATACAGTCATAGCAACAAGTAGAAGTGACCCCAAACACCAAAACATAAGCATGATAGGTAAAAATGGATCAAACAAAGCCAAAACCCCATATTTTCCCTTAAGCATGTTTAAGCAAAACTAGTGACATGATTATTAAAACTTAATCAAATTAACCCAAATTTCTAAGAGAGGTCTAAAACATTATTTAAGAATTTATAAATATTTTTCCAGAATTTATTAGTGTATAAATTCGCTAATCATCACTAATTACCCTTAATTAACCATAATTAGTGAGAAACTATGCAAATCACTCACCTTAGCCACAAATAAACCTTAGATCTAAAATAAATCTCTGATATGGCGCGAATACCAATGCTAAACAGCAGCTCTAATCTTGATTTGGTGAAGATCTCCCTTGATTTGGTGTTGCTAAGCTTAATCCTTGATTAGAGAGTGATTTGGGGGTGATTTAGAGGTTAGAGGCCATTTTTAGGGTTTCCAAGAGGTAAGTGGAGGCTAGAAAACTGAAATGGAATGAAACCCTAACTCTTTTCAGCCTCCTCATAACCCTAATCCCGAAATGGGTTATGGGCTCATTCACCAATCACCCTATTTGGCCCGGTTAAGCTGTTTTTCACCTTCCAAACATTATTTCAGCCATATCTCCCAAATGGTAAGTCCGTTTGGCTGTTATGACCACTTTACGGAAAGGTAAACCATCAAACGAATCTAATGGAAGTGGTTTCAGGTCAAAATTCCTTTCCAATCAAAAGTTACAGCCAAAACAGTATCTGCTAGGAGTAAAACGGTCATTTAAAAATCGACAAAAATCATGAACATGGGAAATGACCTCTATAGTCGTTTCCCAACTCTACATGACCATACGACCTCACATGAGAAAGAAAGAAATATTCTACGATCCTCCGATGTGTAGAATGCGGGTTGTTACAATATCGATTTTATTCATTTATATAATGAATATCGAAAAGGAAATGATTTCAAAATCTGATATTTTGAAAATATTATCATTTATATATTATAATGATAAGGAGTATTCAATTTGGATTTAAAATTGAAATGAAGGCGGGAATCAGTTTAAAATGAATTTATAAACGATTTATGAAATATGTTTTAAATGGAAATCGACGAAATATATATAATATATACATTTAATGGCTTGAATAGAACGCGTTACCCTGCGACCGTTCGCAAATTTCGACCACTGACTTTGAATTGACATTACGGGAGATCCGACCGTCGGATTCTCCTAAAATTGGAACCATTGGGTTCGTATCGAAAACATCTTTCCAATGAATATAATAGATTTGAAATCTAATGGTTGGATTTGGAATTATGTCCAAATCAAATTTGGAGAAGGTTGTTGTATGTGCATTTCGATGATCGTTTATAGAAATCGACTGAAAGGGCTTTAATAAAATTATCAAAAATACTAATAATTTGTGTAAAATCATAATAAATGATTTGAATAGATTTTGGATGAAAAATTCCACGTTTGTAAAGATAAAAATGTATTTTTATCAAAATGAACTAGTTATTAACTAGATTTGAAATACGATAATTTTTTAAATAAAATAAATTAGATTTGAAATGGTTAAAAAAAACCATAATTTTCCAATGAATGAATTGGAATGGAAATCATCTTCGGAATGTTTTGATATTGGATTCCATGGTTATATGGATATTGTTATGGGAATATGGAAGATACAGATATCATTATTCCCAATACGATATTCGTTAGTTTCAGAATTTGATATCGAATATAAGCTGATATAATTTCTATTAAGAGCCTTGTATTTAATATCAAATGGGATTTTCGGTTTGTCGTGAATGGTGTCTTCAGTAACGTTGTTCTTAAACCTAGTTGAGAAAAGAATAAATCTTTTAATTAAGATTTAGAGAAGTTTACCAATTAATTAATATTTAATTGGAACTGAATTAAGAACTGGATTTTTGGGTTGATCGTGAATTGTGTTTTAAATAACACTTGTTCTTTAACACGATTAATAGGGAAGTTATGATTTGGAATACATAAATCTTTTTATTAACATTTAAGGGGAATTTTCCAAAGTAAAGTTTTCCAGTTTAATAAAATAAATTGGGATTGAATGGAATTTGATTTGGTAATAATCGAAGTGAACTTCTATGGAGGAAGACTGTTAATATATATGGAGTTTAAAAGGCTTTGTCGTTATTCTATTTATATTATTAGTCTGATACGGAAATTGATATCAATTATATATTGATCTGTTTCTCGTGAAGACTCCATAATTAATGGAATGTGATTTTGGGTTTATCGTGAACTGTGTTTTAAACGACATTAGTTCTTTAACCCAGTCAAAGACAAGATTACATGTCTATCATTGTATTTCGAACTGAATTGTTGATCTCTGCTAAATATATATATATGTTTGGTGGCAGAGAATTTATTCTTTTGCTTAACACCCTTCTCTGAGACGTACGAGCTTAGAGGTTATATATCGGCAGAAATCAATAGTATGGTGTAGATTGTCGATGCGGCACGTTTGATTTCCCAAAGTTAAATAATCATTAATAATGATTGTTAGAAGATTAAAACTAAAAGGAGTTTTAATGAATCTTTAATTAGATTGAAATGCGAAGGTGATAATTTAAATTACCAAATTTGGGAAATGATCGAGAATGGAGTACCACTAGTTTTACTCCAAGCGATAGTTAAATCTTTAATTAGATTTGAACGCGAAATGGTAATTAAATTTTCCAATAACACCATGGTGTTAATATGGAGTATTACCAATTTTGCTCCATGGAATGAATAGGTTGGGATTGGGAAATAAAATAAAAGATTTCTTTGGTAAGGTTTGCTAATCCCGACTAGTTTGGAAAACCTTAATTCGGTTTAAGTTGTGAAAAGAATATTTGAATAAAAGAATATTCTGGATTGGAATGAGGCGTACGTTGTGTTTTTATAGCACTTGATTATAAGATACGTGAGTTATTCAGAAAGGTTGGGTTTATACCCATTTTGAATAATTGATTCAACGATAAGTCGACGATGAAGATGGTGGTTAAAGACCGGTGGTCTTCACATCGTTTGGATGAATACCGTTGTCTTGATTAGGTTGTACACCCAAGAGAAGATAATAAGTGGTGATCGTCCAGACGTACTTGGAGATCGATCGGATATGCGAGGACTTCTCTCCTGTATTGGACATATGCGACGAGGAATAAGGAGCCTCCGGCTTCGTTCAGACCCAGAACGAACTAGTAAATGGATGTGTGTCTAACATTGGACTTTATTATGTGTTGATTGATCTCTATTAAATATATATCTGTTTGGTGGCAGAAAATTTATTCTCTTGCTTTACACACTTCTTTGAGACGTACGAGCTTAGAGGTTATATATCGATAGATATCAGTTGCATAGCGTTAATTGTTAGTGTGGCATGCTGAGATGCAAATGATCAAGGCTTTTGTTGAAAAGCAAAGTCTTGTGGTTGATGATCAAAACACGGCTTTAAATAGCATAGCTTTGTGTATAGCGTTACTTCGTGAATTTCACATCTTGGTATGAGTCAAAAACGGGGTAAGGGACCAAAGGAGTGCACGACGTTTCCTTCTAGCTATGGGTGGTGTCCTGGAATGGAGCCCAGACATTTATTATATTTTTTACCTATGTGGATGATGTATTACAAGGCGCCTCGGATATATCGGTTACTACGGAGCCGATGGATTGGTCCTATAGGACCGGGAAACGTGTGTTCAGGAACTGCCAATCCACTAACGTAAGTGTGGACCGGCCTTGGAGGATCCAAGGGTTCACTGCGGGGAACCCTGAGGCATTTGCTAGAATGTCTTGAAGCTGACGAGGAGTACATCCCTTGCCTCAACTCATGACGGAAATCCAATTTCCAATACGTGACATTTCGATTTTGATTGTAGAACCTAGTATTGGTGACATGATAGATGGTACCCATGACGCCTATGATTGATACATTTATATTTGAAGTTGTTTTATTCACTATGCACTTATAATAGTATCAAATGATTTATTTTAAACGTACCAAGCATGTTTGGTTATTATAAGGTAAAACTCTATCCTCCGGTTTGCATTGCATTGTGTGATGAGACCTGAGTCGTATAACAGCTTCATTTTTCCAAAAAACATTGCGCTGTTTATAACTGCTTATGCACAAGTTTTCTTAGGAGAAAACCCGTTCCGTGTTATACGGCATGGCTCCTTGATTTACTTTTTTTAAAAGTAAAGTTTTAAGTAACTGTTTTAGTTCTCACACCCGTCCTATGACTAACCTGGAGTTTATTGTTTTAACCTAAACTCTGGGTGCCCCTATTTTCCACAGGGGCAGTCAGTATTTTCGATTTTGCAGATATTTCATTATACAAGATCATGGATTTACAACTGAAGCTATATTCAAAAAGCTCTGTATCCGTGTATTTCTTTAAGCTATGTTATGTATTATTTTTTCGTTGTTATGTAATGTATTTCTAGTACTCTGATGTAATTGTTGTAATAAGCTATGAAATGTTCTTCTGTTTATATTCTGATTTGTCGTATTCTCAACTCAATCCGTGCTTTCCCATAAGGGAGAGTTTGGGTCATTTCAAATCAACACTAGAACCATTTCCAAAGAGACACTTGTTCAAAATCAAGTGAAAATAGTCAAAAATCAAAAGAAGGTCAAAAAATCTTACCAAAATTACTATGTTCATGGGAATGATAGGAAGAAAACTTGGAATTTCATCTTCCTCCTCATCATCCGCTAAAATCTAGCCTATCTAGTTTAAGTTATCTTTAATATTTGCTTATATTTGTTTTCGAATCTTGTATCTAGTGTCAAGTAATTAGTTGGATGCATTTGCTTACTAAGAAGTAATGAATGGAATTTTATTTATGTCAAAACCATCTTTAAGTTACCGTGAAAATATTAGAATTAAATGTATTAATATAATATAGAAACAAAAAACTAAAAATTGGAAATTTCAGGAAAAAATTAAAGAGTATGTCGACATACATATATCTATATGTCGACATATCACTGCCAGTTTTTTTAAATTTGTTCAAAATTTAAATAACTCATGTCCATTCAAATCCAACGAATTCCAAACCCTATTTAAACCTATTTCTTCCAAAAAAAAATCATTTTATCATTCCTCCTTCCTCTCTATTCAATTTTTATAAAAAATATGGAAAATCCAATTCATAACTTGAGTGGAAATCCTGAAAAGACTTTGAATTTCTTCAAGAACATTATATCCATAGTACTATGAAATCGGCGTCATCTTGAATTGTGTCAAATCAAAATGGTAGAGCAACAAGAGAAGCACTTTGATGCCATCCGTTGGTTAATCTCTTCTCTTTTCAGAGACGAAGAAAACAATCTCGCTAAAGCAACACCCACAAAAGAAGATAAAGACTGAGAGGTCATCAAAAAGGATTCAATCTTTGGAGGAGATGGATGGGTAGAACTTCCTTGGGACGTTTAATTATTTGTTATGATTTGGTTGGTTTGATTTGTTTGAAATTATTTCAACTTATGTATTAATTGGTTTGGATTGCTTGACTTAAAGCCTGTATATATATATATATATATATATGCTTGGATTGATTGGATTGGAAACTTGTGTATATATTGTGAAACATATGTAATCAAGACATTTGGATTAATTTGTTTATATACATGGTATAATATAGGCATAATTTTAGGGGGAGTTATATATATAAATTTCATAGTGCTTTAGTGCATATTAATCATACGATATATATAGATAGATATAGGATTTAGGGGGAGTATTTTTAGAATTCCTTTTTTATAATGCCAAAGGGGGAGAAATTATAAAATATAGACTTAGTTTAAGTAGAGTATATATAGGATTCATATTGATAGCGGGAGTATTAGAAGGATCAGAATCAACAGGTATGAATATTTTATAAACTAAGGTTGTCATCATCAAAAAGAGGGAGATTGTTGGAGAATGGAGCTTTGATGACAACAACCTTATTTCAATTATCATTGATTATAAAATATATATTAACATCTTTATCTATAATATATATACATATATATATATATATGCAGAATCTATATATATGAATTTACACCGAAGACTGTACAGTTTTAGAGTTTCAAGAGATTCAGAATTCAGAAGAGATTGAAGACTTATGAGTAATAAAATATTCAAGATTTCAAGAGTTCCAGACAAATATAGTAATAAAGTCTAGTTTATATGTAAGACTCTAAATAGCACTTCAGGTTCAAATTCAAATTCTGTTATTTCAAATTCAGATTTTCAAATTTCAAATTCTATTTTTTTTTTAAATTCAAATTCAAATTTTAAATATTTTTCATATCTTACTTTTGATTTCAAACATAAGTTTTAAAGTTTATAAGTTTATATACATTTATATAGTTATATACTTTTATAATTTTATATTTATATAGTTTTAAACCTTATAATTTTATAAATATGTTTATATAATATATATTTATGTTTTCATATGATTTTATACTTTATAATACTCATTTATATCTCTAAGTTTTAATTCAAGAATTTCCAGAATTATATATATAGTTAAACAACTTGAAAAATATTCAAAATTCAAAAATTTAAAGTATATATGTCAATATACATATATGTATATGTCAACATACAACTGTCATTTTTTCAATTTTCAAAGGAAGTCTCTTTTCACTATTTGTAACGTTACAGAAGTGTTTCAACCTTTCAAATCTTATAAACAGGGGTTGAATTCGAATTTTTTAACTATTCTTCTTCTACATCTTTAACCCTTTTCATTCCCCCATTAATATTCCTCATTTTATTGATTTCTACACTTCTACTCTGCCGGTTTCTATTTTAATTACGTAAAACTTCTTCTCTTATCACCCTCTACTCATTACTCTCTGAAATGAAGTGCTATTGAAGAGTTATAAGGCTACTGGAATCATTTGGGATTGTTTGGGAAAGGGTGTGTTCCTTATAGCCTTGAAATCAAGGAAAGGGAGCGGTGTTAACCTTGTAGCCGTGAAATCAAGGGTGTTTGGAGCGGTGTTAACCTTGTAGCCGGGAAATTAAGGGGATTGTAATTGGATATTGATATAGTAATAAAACTCTACACAATCTAGCATTGCATGAGACTGGACGTAGGAGTAATCCGAATCAGTACTAAATTCGGTGTGTTTTTCCTTTTTTACATTTTATTTTTGTTTATTTATGTGTTTTGTTTGATTCTGTGTCTGTGATCATCTCTGTGGTGTTGATTCATATAGTAGATCATATAAGTTTTAGATTTTCTTAAATTCCTTGGAAATACTATTCACCCCCTAGTGTTAGTCTTGCCTTAAGATCTGCATTCCCTAACACAAAGTACAAATCTACAATACCATCATAACATAAACTGAATAAACTATATGAAACAAATCAGTCAATGTGATATGAACTACTATCACTATTCGATGAGTCATCGTCATCACTGTGATGAGGTTTATGTTCCTACTCCAGCTGCATTTAGAGCAGCTCGGTCAATAATTCCTGGATATACTCACCATACTCAGTCTATTGCTGCTGGTATGCAGTCTGATAATTTTGCTACATCATTTGCATAGACTGAAGTGTCATACGCTCAAATGCACTAGCCATCCATCTATCGTAATCCATGTACTAAGAAAATTGAGACGTACATAAAAAATATTATACATTTATGGAGAATATAATATAAAACAATTATATGAAATCGAAAAGTCATACGAAGCTGATGAGGTTGATACTATCCAGCAGATGGTACGCCTAATGCATCCTCGTATGTATGAAACTACAGGGGATACTCCACAATCTAGCCCTGCCAATCATAAACTCTAAATGAATAAGGAGGAGGGCTGAATTCGGAAGTTGCATGGACTGAGATGGCACAGGCTCAAAGGCAGCAGGCGGTACATGCACTCTACCAAAAGAAGGACAAGCGCCATTGTGAAAGGAGTTCAAACCCCGTACGTAAACAGGTAGCACGTAAGCACGCAGGGCTAACCTAACCCAATATGAATCTCAATTACCATGTACTGTAAATGGTTACCATCCACCCATCCCGCGACCCTCATAACAGCAATATAAGCTGGACCAACTCTAATATCGCAATACATATCATCCCAAGCAAGTGGATCTGAGGGAATGCAAGCTATATCATGCAACTGTAGCCAACAATGCTCCACTAGATACCATACAAATGGACATGTTGAAACCTGAATGCAAACCTTATGCCTCGACAAAGCATACTGAAAATTGTGCTGATGACTACCACCAAGCTTCAGAAAATATTTTGCTCCCAGGAACAAAAGATAATGTAAGTCAAATAGCTCATATTGTTAGAAA
This sequence comes from Allium sativum, assembly GCA_030737875.1. NCBI lineage: Eukaryota > Viridiplantae > Streptophyta > Magnoliopsida > Asparagales > Amaryllidaceae > Allium > Allium sativum. The sequence continues at coordinate 187,632,092 of CM060911.1, forward strand.
AAAATAGATCCAAAAAATATAATAAGAAGGCATAGATAACTGGAGTGTGCATATCCTTGGCAACCCTTTAATCTGTAATGTATTTGTGATGGCCGCTCCGTACCAGCCGACATTTCCTTGAAAAGTGTTGTGCCAATGCCCGACTAGCACAGGACAGTCGTCAAAAGAAAGGATTTGCAATATTGAATCATTAAGAACCTATAGTATATCTCAAAGCGCATGGAATAAAATATAGTAATAACACAACTTGATATAAAACAGGCGAGACAGTGCGTAAGGTGAAAACTAAACCATATCCATCAGAGCAGCGGAATCCAAAATACAGCTTATATTATAAACCATTATTATAACTTCAAAATACTATATCTAAAAAGGAAATAAAAGAGGTACACTACTAATTCCCAAAGCAATGACCAACAACAACGCAGGGAGAATATATGTATGTAGTACGTGGAAGCCTCCTGCTCATCTCCGGATAGCTACTCGTGCATAACCACCTAACATGTCTCTAGTCTGCTCGTTTAGTAGCACCCATAGTAATAAGAAGAGACATAAAACTCTGGGTCATATGAAAGTTTGGTGTGAGCGATAACAAATCTGTGCAGCTAAATAAATCAATAACAGGTATAATTAATCATACCAGACCTGGACCTGCAACCAAAGAGTTAGCACAACACAATGTACAATACTCTAAGATAAACACTAACATAGAGTGTAAAATAGAAGTGTGAGTGTCATTGTGATTGTAAACATCAAACATAGCAATCATGCTCACATCTCTCACTCAGTGTGTAAAGCATATGATATCCACCACTTGATCACCAGATCCATTGCAGCCATGACGGAGTCCCACTCCGTACAACTACTGGTGTGACTACTTTACCCTTTGGGGCCATGACGGAGTCCCACTCCGTACAACTATTACCCTGACCCCACTACATTGGTCCATAGTCAATAACCCTAATGGGCCAACCAGTCCACACAGCTCTGGATCTGGTTCGCTTACATGCCCCCTCTCTCAATGGTGAACCAAAGTTAAAGATATCGATAACCCCTTTGCATACGTCCCGCAACAAAGCCCAACTCATGAAGTTAACTCGTTGGTTCCCATCTGCATCCTAATCTATAATTTCTCATTTGGAATTCCTTTGCATATCAGGTTTTTGGTTTCCTCCAGTTCACGATTCGAACTCCACTCGGTTCTCTTTGTGACTAGCCTTGGGTCGGTTCGTAGGGTCTCCATCTGGTCGGGTCGTGCTCGTCCGCCTGGTCGGGTCGTGCCATCTCACCAGGGTCGTGCTCCTCCACCGGTTTGTGGGTCATGCTTCTTCCACCGGATCGGTTCGTAGGTTCCCCTATCGGGTCGGTTGTGGTTACTTCATCAGAGTCGGGTCGGTTAGTGAGTTCCTTCGCGCATCGGGTCGGTTCGTGAGTGCCTCCACCGAGCCGGATCGTGCCCCGATGTTACGGGCCACACCATGTACCTGATTCCAGCAAGCTAATTTAGCCACACGACGGTGTTTTCAACCATTAGAACTTCCCTATGCAATCATAAAACATCCCAAACAACAGTAACAACATAAAGGTTCAATCATAAAGATCAAAACATCAAGCATATAGGTATTTTAGATCAAACATACCCAAAATCCATGATTTTCCCCTTGACCATGTTTAACCATATCTAGCAATAGGGTTAGAAAACTTAATCCAAAATACCCCAAATTTATACCAGTGACATAAAATAATATTTTAGATTTTTCACATATTTTTCCAGAATTTTTAGATGCGTAATTTTGCTAATTATCACTAATAACCCTTAATTAGCCATAATTAGTGTACAAACATTCAAATCACTCACCATAGCCACAAATAAATTGTAGATCTGAAACTTTTACTAACTCGGCTTGGATTCCTATGTAGTGCAGCAGCTCTATCTCGAATTTGGTGCTAATCTGACTTGATTTGATTTTGATTTGCTTAATTTGTGATTAAAAAGTGATTAAAGGTGATTTGAGAGATGAAAGTCATTATTAGGGTTAGTGCAAGGTTTGTGACGGCTGAGAAAATGAAAAGGAATCATTCTCTAACTCCTTTCAGCCCTCCCATAACCCTAATCCCGAAATGGGTTATGGGCCTAGCTGCTAATCACACTATTGAGCCTGATTAGGCTGTTTTTCCATCCTCCAAACCTTATTTCAGCCATATCATCCAAACGGTAAGTCCGTTTGATTAATGTGACCACTCTGCAGAATGGGAAACCATCATCCAAATCCAATGGAAGTGATTTCAGGTCAAAACTCCTTATAGTCAAAATTTGTAGGCGAAACATGATTCGCTAGGGAGAAAACGGCCATTTAAAATTCGACAAAAATCGTGAATGTGGGAAATGACCCCAATAGTCATTTCCCAAAGTTACACGATCATATAACTTTGTATGAAAATAAAATAAATATTCTATGATCCTCCAATATGTAGAATGTGGGTCGTTACACTCTCTCCCCCATAAGAAATTTCGCCCCCGAAATTCCTTAACTAAGAAAACAACCAATGGTGCCCCGCATGCTATCAGCCATTTATAAACAATCAAACATACATAACACGACAAGCCTATCCTAGCATGTGATTTACTAACAAGGGAATAACTTTATCGCCATTTAGAATCTTACCAGGTAAAGAGTTCGGGATACGACTTCCTTATGCCCTCCTCGGTTTCCTAGGTACAGTCATTCTCATTATCGCCCCCACTAGACCTTGACCAGTTTCACTGTCTTCCTTCGAAGTTGCTTTGTATCGTGTCCGACAATACGAATCATTCTGCGGTTTCCAACTGCCTCGGGTTACCCCGATATCATCCAATTGGTTTGGTGAGATAGTCATATCAGAATCGTGCACGAACTTCCTTAACTATGAAAATGAAATACGTTGTGCACTCCCGCTATCTTATCAGGTATTCCAACTTTATACATTAAATTTCCAACTTATTCGAGAACTGGGAATGGACCAAAACCTTGGTGCTAATTTACCTCTCCTACCAAACCGAATCACACTCTTCAATGGAAAAATCTTGATGAATACCAGGTCGCCAACGAAGAATTTCAAATCTCTTCGCCTTTTATCAGCATAACTCTTCTGTGTATCTTGGGCAATCTTCATTTGTTGTTGAATAACTTTGGTCTTATCTGAAGTTTCTCTTATTACATCTGGCCCAAGGACAAATTTCTCACCTATTACCAACCAACATGATGGTGAGTTGCATGATCTTTCGTACAAAGCTTCAAATGGAACCATATCAATACTGGACTAATAACTATTATTATATGTGAACTCATCCAGATGCAAATGGCCATCCCATGACCCTCCAAATTCTAATATATAAGCTCTCAATAGATCCTCTAATACACGATTCACCCTCTCTGTTTGACCGTCGGTTTGGGGATGGTACGCGGTACTAAGATGTAATTCGGACCCTAAAGAATCTTGTAAGCTCTTCCAAAACCCACTAGTAAATAAAGGATTTCGGTCACTCACAGGCACTCCATGAAATCTCACTACCCACTTCATATATAGTTCCGCTAACTTAGCTGTCGTTCTGTTCGACTTGACCGATATAAACCTTGCACTTTTGGTCAATCGATCCATAATCACCCAAATACCATCATAACCAAATCTAGTCCTTGGTAAACCATCAATGAAATCCATTATGACTTGTTCCCATTTCCATTCGGGAATTTCCAACTGTTGCAACAAACCACTAGGCTTCTTTTGCTCGGCTTTAACTAACTGGCAATTCATGCACTTGGATATAAACTTCCCAACGTCTACCTTCATTCCTTCCCAGTAGTAGATCTGCTTCATGTCTCGGTACATTTTTTTACCACCGGGATGTATAGTCAGTCTCGAGTGATGACACTCCCTAAGCACTTCATCTTTCATTCCATTAACATTGGGCACAACTATTCTCCCACTCTTTCGAAGCCACCCTTCTCGATTAAGTCCATACTTTTTCATTCCCTCACTGTTGATAACCATCTCTAACCTAAAGATGATTTCCAATAGATTGGGATCGTCCCTTTGACTGAAGCCGATTTGCTCAATCAGAGTCGGTCTGATCGTCAAACTTGCTAAGATCTATGAATCTAATTCACACTTAGTTCGGAAATCATATCCCGCGATATACTCCAGTTGCTTCCATTATAGACATAGAGCCCCCAAACTAGCATGTCTCCTATTTAATGCATCCGCTACTACATTGCCCTTTCCAAGTGTATATGCGATATTGAAATCATATGAAGCCAAGAGCTCTATCCATCTCTGCTGACGAAGATTTAAATCCTTTTGAGAGAAAAGATACTTTAACGACTTATGACCGATAAACAACTCGAATCTTTCTCCTAAGAGATAGTGTCTCCACATCTTACGATCACTACCAATTCCAAATCATGGGTAGAATATCTTTTCTCATGTAGTTTCAGTTGCCGACTAGCATAAGCCACAACCCTACCTCCTTGCATCAGTACAACACCTAGTCCAGTACCATAGGCATCCGTGTATACCGTCATCTCCTCGTTCTCCTTACGAATAGCTAACACAGGTGCACATGTTAAATTCTCCTTTAGGGTTTTAAATGCATTCTCACACCTTTTGTCCCAAACAAAAGCTTGATTCTTTTTGGTCAACTGAGTTAACGGTGCCTCTATTTTGGAGAAGTCTTGGATAAACTTACGATAATATCCCGCTAATCCCAAGAAACTTCTTACGTCCATTGCATTCTTTGGCATAGACCAATCTTACACCGTAGCTACCTTCGCAGGATCCACGACAATACTATTTTCTGAAACAACATGGCCTAAGAACCTCACTTCCTATAACAACCCGTATTGTTATAGCATCAAGGCAGAATTAAATTTTAAAATCAGAATCAGAGGAAACAGGTTACGCCATTGCGTTTGTCTCGAAATTTTACATGAAATGGAGTACGAGTTTTCGAAAATCGGAGTCCGGATGAAGAAGTTATGGCCTGTACAAGTTTCAGCAGTTTTCAGGCAGGACTGGCCCAAGGGGTCGACCATAGGGTCGACCTACCCCCCCCCCCCCCGGAGGTCGACCATAGTGTCGACCCCACACCTTACAGGTCGACCTGTTCGGCCTGGTTTGACCCAAAACTCATTTTTGAAGCCTGAGACGTGTTTTGACGGTCCGGATTGATTCTAGGGTTAATCTAAGGGCCTAAACTAGCTGCTACACCTATAAAAACACCCTTAGACCTAACCTAATTCATATCAAATCATTCTTACACTATTATGCTGCTGGACTTCCTCTTGATCATGGCCGTCGCTCTCTAAACTTTTCTCTTAGCCTCCAAACTAGATTCAAACTAGAGATTAAAGCTTCTACAGCAATTCTACAGCAATTCAAGAAGATAAATCAATGTCTCTGCAATGTTCTACGACAATTTTAGTTCTTAATTCATTAGCCATGCTATGTAAGTTCTAGTTATTTTTAGATTAAAATAATTAAATTTAATATGGACATGTGATGAAATGAAATTGGACTTTTGATTCAATTCTTGTTTCTTCTTGGATCTCGATCTTGAGAACTTTTCTATCTTTATTCGCAGGACAAGTTTATGGTCTATTCATCCTGTTGTAAATCAATTTTTCTTGGTTCATGTTGATATTATTATCAAGATCTATTATTTATGCCTGAGATGATGCTTTTATGTCGTTTTCTCTCTGATCTTGTTTTTTTTCCAACTTCTACCTCCCCCTATTTATTTTCTTTTGATGAACCTAGGTCAATTTCGGACCTAGGCATAAACTACGATATACGTGCGATGGTATATGGGGGAAATATTGGAATATTGCCTAGTGGAATATATGTGTTTGGTGGAATCGAAGGCATAATACGAAAATTTGATGTTTAGGGATAATTTACCATTAACTTGAAACTTGATATTTGGGTATTGTCATTATAATGGTAATTGCAAGAATGGGGATTGGCATATATAATTTGATATGGATTTTGATATATATATATATATAATTTGACATGGATCTTGATATATGTAATTTGGCTAGAACTTGTTATGAGTAAATTGGTGTAAACGTAGTATACATGTAATTTTGGGTATAAAACTTGATCTATGTAAATTGGGCATAGCTTTGTAAACATGTAAATCATGAATCTTGACATATGTAAAGCGGCATGAAACTTGGTATATGTGTAAATTGGCATACATGTAAAACGGCTTAAATTGAACATATGTAAATTTGGTACGAATTGGGCGTATGTAAAATTTACATGTAATCTAGAACTTGGACATATGTTAATTATGTAAAATTTGGAGTTGAAACATATATGATAATTTATGACTTAGTAGAGGTTTAATATGAACGCGCCTAAGTTGGGTTTTGGGTAATTGGCACGTATTGTAAATAAAAGGCTATAACTTGGCAAAACCTTATAGTGAATTTTGATAATAATTTGGGAATACGTTTTGGGGCAAAAACGTGAATCATGAACATTTCTATATGTTAAACACATGAACTGATATTGGGGTTTTGGGTGGAATACGACCATTAATGAACCTTTGACACGACGTTAGACTCGGTTTGTGGTGTAAATCTGCCCAGAACCGCCCGGCAAATCCAGTAGCCACAAAGTGTCAGTCTAATGTGAGAGGTTGAAGGTCGAATTGTAGGCTTAACGATTTATGACACGAGGTTAGACCCAGTTTGTGGGGTAAATCTGCCCAGAACCGCCCGACAAATACAGTGGCCACAAAATGCATGGTCTAATGTGAGAGGTCATGATTCGTTCGTCATAATGAATGAATTAAGAAATACTAACCATAATAAGACGTAGGTATGGTTAGAGGGTTAGGTGGGATGACATGGAAATTTGACATGTGAATATGGACCTAACCGGTATGAGTTAAGAACATGTAAAACTTATAAATGTGGGCTTAACCAACATAACTGTTAATCAGACTAATGGGAAGGTTAAGTAACATAGCTAGGCTAATGACACTTGACCGTTATAACATGACTAGCGGATGGGTTGGGCTAACTTGAATAGGTTGATAACACCCAATCGATATAACCTGATGCGTGGTAGGGTTAAGTAAACACACGAGGGTAACACTTAACCATTATAATATGACTGGTGGATGGGGTTAAGTTAACATGCACTTAACCAATATAACGTGATGCGTGGTAAGGTTAAGTAACAACAGAGGGTAACACTTAACCGTCACAACATGATAAGTAGGTGGGCTAAGTCAATGTACACTTAACCAATATGACATGACACGCGGTGGGGTTAAGTTAACACAAGGGAGAACACTTAGCCAGTATAGCAAGGCTTGCGGTAGGGTTAAGTAACACAAGGAACAACACTTAACCGATATAACATGATGTGTGGTAGGGTTAAGTAAAACAAGGTGAAACACTTAACCAACTTAACGTAATGGACGGAGAGGGTTAAGTACATATCGGGTTGGTGGGTAATGTTAGTAAATATAGGCCCACAAACTTAACCATTAATAAGCACGCTTGAATAGGTGGGTTAAGTACATCACGGGAAGGTGGGTAATATCTGTATATATAGGCCCACACACTTAACCAGTAGGAAACCCTAGTAACGGGGACCCATTTCAGTAGTAACCCGAATCAGGTATCAACGGTACCCTGAAACTAGGCAGGGTGGGGCATGATTACTGGGCTGATTGTAAGCGGTCAAACGACGACGGTGGGTGCACAGTGCAGGTCTAACGGGGTGCGGGCGTGCACACACTCCGGAGCAGACAACCAGGGCATTGGGGACACCAGTAGTATAACCTATGCCTTCTAGAATTGCGTCGGGCCGCCACCATGGGTCTTGATACACCCCATGGTGGGACCAGCATAGGTATCTACAATCATTGGGGGCCATATGACACACATAGGTAGCATAATCCCTAGGTTGGACCTAGGTGGCATAAACCCTAAATCCGAGAAGCGTTCAATAGGTAGCATAATCCCTAGGTTGGACCTAGGTGGCATAAATCCTGGTTGAATCTAGGAAGCGCTCGATAGAAATAGATTAGATCTAGGTAATAAATAATAGATGTACATGTGAAAGTAACCTTAATTTTCGGGGATTGGGATCACGTTATGATTTTATCATTTTATATAGATTACTAGTTGGGACACTAGTTAGGTGGTGCAGAGAAAATAGATATCATTTTAGTGGTGAAGCAGAGAAATCTTGCGATGCTTGATAGAAATCTTGCGAAACTATACTTAGTTCATCTTGAATGGGAACCTTGCAATGTTATACATGATAGAAATCCTATGATGTTATTCTTAGTTATCGTGCCTATAGCTTATCTTGTCATCATGCTTATGTTTACTTTCAGTTTATTCATGCCATGTTATCTTTACCTGTTTTTATGCAGAAAGTCACTAGGACTTACTCAGTCTTTATGACTGTCCTGGTCTGTTTCGCCTCTTTTTCTTCCATCCCCCCCCCCCAAGTTCACAGGGTGGGAATACAGCTTAATACGGATCTTACCAAGCTCCAAGGCTCTTTCATGTACGGCTTGGATTTCTCGTGACTATGGCTTGCTTTGCTTTATTGGGGAATGCTACAGTTTATTTTTATGCTTCTTTGTTTTTTAGCAGGACATATATTTTAGCTATGTATTTGGGTATCGGAAGTTGATGGGCTTTTATTGTAAACAATTCTATTTAATAAATGATTTGGAGTACTTCTACTTCACTTTCCGCTGTTTTATATATGTCTGTCTTGTAATATTTCTGTTCCAGTACCCATAATGCTCCATTGAAATTAAGGCATTCCCTTTGTGAGTGACCTTAACGGATGTGGGGTGTTACACTTTCCACCTCCAGAAGTGACACATAGAAAGTTTCACTTTCAATTGGTGTTTCCTCAACACCTCCATCACTGTCCTCAACAGTTGCTTGTGTTCTTCCTCTGTTCTCGAGTAAACCAAGATATCATCCACAAACATAAGAACAAACTTATTTAATTGATCCCTGAAAACCCTATTCATAAGATCCATAAAATATGCGGGTGCATTGGTCAACCCGAATGGCATGACCAACCACTCATAGAATCCCACGGCGCCCGAAGTGCCGTTTTAGTTAAGCTCTCAGCTGCTACTTGGAGCTGATGAAATCCTGTCGTGAGATCCAACTGGGAAAACACTCTTACTCCACTTAATTGATCAAACAAATCATCTATCCATGGAAGAGGATACTTATTCTTCCTAGTCACCTTGTTCAACTCGCGGTAGTCCACACATAAGCAAAGAACACCAACGGCCTTGGTAGCAAATACAACTGGTGCTCCCCACTCGAAAACACTTCTTTGGATAAATCCTTCTTTAAAAGATCTCCCACTTGCACTTCGAACTCTCGTTTCTCCCTTGACTCCATACGACGAAGTGGCATCACTATAGGTCTGGCATCTTTCATTAAATCATTCTAAAACTCGATCTCTCGGTGTGGTGGAAGTCCGGCCACTTCCCCGAAGATGTCCGGATACTCGCCAACAATAGGAACATCTGATAACTCATCATGTGGGATGTTGAGGGAGTTTAGAAAACTAGCCATCACCCCATCACTAGGTAGGCAACCCAATACCACCCTCTTCCCATCATCCGCTCTAATGATCACCGAAGACCCCTCACAGTCTACCACCACCCCATACCTTTGGAGCCAATCGACTCCCAAAATGATGCCAAACACCGTAAAGCACAAAACAAAGCAATCACAAGCAAACATACATTGATGACTCGATAAGACCAAATTACGGCAAATCATACAAAAGCTAGTTGAACCACTGATCGGGTTCGTCACAACTAAAGGTCTAATGACAATCTCGGGTTCCAGTTCCAACCTATCTACCAGGTCACTAGATATGAAGGAAAGGGAAGCCCCGGTATCAAACAATACTCGAACAGGAACATCATAAATAGAAAGCATACCTTGAATAACGACACCTTTTCCTTTCTCTGCCGCAGTTGGGGCATTCGACAAAGAAGGAACAGTGTTGATAGCATATGCTTTCACGTTCTGCTTCTCTGTAGGAGGTTATGGACATTTGTCCTTGTGATGTCCCACTTGGCCATAATTGAAGCATTTTCTTTCCCTGGCTTTGCTCGATAGTCTCTGGCATAGTGGCCCTTCTTGCCGCAGCTAAAACACTCGATAACTTTCTTATCCTTCTTTTTCTAACCATCCTTGGTTTAATTCTATTTTCTCTTATTCTGAGAATTCTTATTTCCTTCCCCACTCCCCCGCGGTTTCGGCTCCTCCACAGATGTAATAGCAACCTCGGTCTTCGTTTTAGGCTAAATGTTGTATGTTCTCAACACCTTTCCCACAATAGATTCGAAGGTCTCAACGATATGGTTTATAAAACTTTCCCCTAAGTATCCATCTAGGCCAGTTATGAACTTCTCATTCTTCTTCTTGGCAGTATCAATAAGAGATAATCCATATTTCAATAAGGTATCGAATTCAGCAATATATTCCGAGACTGCCCTACCATTCTGCTTAAGTTCCAAAAAACTCCTAAACAATTTTGATTTATGAGCAGCTAGAATAAACTTTTCACTAAAGCGAGTCTTAAACTGATTTCAAGTAATTTGATCCTTTGGAGTAGCCGCTTTAATAACATTCCACCAATTCATAGCCCGTCCTTGAAGCTGACGCGATGCTAACTTTCTCTTCATTGCATCATCGATCCCCAAATCCTCGAAGATGCGCTCATAACTATCAAGCCAATCCTGAACCTCCATAGCCAATTCCGTTCCATTGAACGGATTCCCACAATGGCTAGTATAATCCTTGTTATGCTTGGCGAAATCGGCTCTAGGCACCTGCACTACTGCACTACCACCATTAGCGGCATTAGGAACTTCTCTTTGAGCATCCCTTAGCATCCCTTAGCATCTCTTGCATGAAGGTAATAAACATCATTTTTATATCAGGTGCTTTCCCATTGTTGGCCTCCGAACCTGCTCCCTCTTCAACTCTCGGTGTGGGGTTCCTCACCGTGCTCCTCGTATTTCAGCTCATTATTCAATCTATAAAGAGAAAACGATTAACCATCTCCTTAGTGGTGCCAGTGTAGTGCGACTTTATCCTTAGATATACTAATAGTCTGTATATATATAGTTTTTGAAAACCAAAATATCACAAATACGCGCTCTCATATGCGTATACTATCTCTCCCTGATGTCTTCCCTTAGGTTAAACTACGCAACCTAGGCTCTGATACCAAGTGTGACGGACGCCCCATACCAACTGGCATTTCCTCAAAATGCGTTGTGCCAATGCCCGACTAGCATGGGACGGTCGTCAAAAGAAAGGGTTTGCAACGATAAATCATTAAGAACCTATAGTATATCTCACAGCGCATGGAATAAAATACAGTAATAACATAACTTGATATAAAACAGGCGAGACAGTGCATAAGCTGAAAACTAAACTATACTCATTAGAGCAGCGGAATCCAAAATACAGCTTATGATCCAAACCATTATTACACCTTCAAAATACTGTCTCTAAAAATGAAATAAAAGAGGTACACTACTAATGCCCAAAGCAGAGAACAACAAAAACACAGGGAGAATATATGTATGTAGTACGTGGAAGCCTCCTACTCGTCTCCGGACAACTACTCGTGCATAATCACCTAACATGTCTCTAGTCTGCTCATTTAGTAGCACCCAGAGTAATAAGAAGAGACATAAAACTCTGGGTCAGATGAAAGTCTAGTGTGAGTGATAGCAAATCTGCGCAGCTAAATAAAGCAATAACAGGTATAATTAATCATACCAGACCTAGACTTGCAACCAAAGAGTTAGCACAACACGATGTACAATACTCTAAGTTAAACACTAACATAGAGTGTAAAATAGAAGTGTGAGTGTCATGGTGATAGCAAACATCAAACATACCAGTCATCCTCACATCTCTCACTCAGTGCGTAAAGCATACGATATCCAGCACTTTGATCACCAGATACATTGTGGCCATGATGGAGTCCCACTCTATACAACTATTGCTATGACTACTTTACCTATTGGGGCCCTGACGAAGTCCCACTCTGTACAACTATTACCCTGACCGCACTGCATTGGTCCATAGTCAATAACCCTAACGGGCCAACCAGTCCACACAGCCCTGGCTCTGGTTTGCTTACATGCCCCCTCTCTCAGTGGTGAACCAAAGTTGTGGATATCGATAACCCTTTTGCACACGTCCCGCAGCAAAGCCCAACTCATGAAGTTAACTCATTGGTTCCCCTATGGATCCTGAACAATAACTTCTCATTTGGACTTCCTTTCCATCTCGGGTTTTTGGTCTCCTCTAGTTCACGATTCGGCCTCAACTCAGTTCGTTTCGTGACTAGCTTCAGGTCGGTTCGCGGGGTCTCCATCTGGTCGGGTCATGCTCCTCTGCCTGGTCGGGTTGTGCCATCTCAGCGGGGTCATGCTCCTCCACCGATTCGTGGGTCGTGCTTCTTCCAATCGATCGGTTCGTAGTTTCCCCCATCGAGTCAGTCGTGGTTACTACATCGGGGTCGGGTCGGTTCGAGAGCTCCTTCAGGCATCAGGTCGGTTCGTGAGTGCCTCCATCGAGCCAGGTCGTGCCCCCATGTCATGAGCCGCACCATTTTGCTGATTCCAGCAAGCTAATTTCGCCACACGACGACGTTTTCAACCATTCTAACTTTCCTATGCAATCATAAAACATCCCAAACAACAGTAACAACATATAGGTTCAATCAAAAAGATCAAAACATCAAGCATATAGGTTATTTTAGATCAAACATACCCAAAATCCATGATTTTCCCCTTAACCATATTTAACCATATCTAACTATAGGATTAGCAAACTTAATCCAGACTAACCCAAATTTGTACCAATAACATAAAATAATATTTTAGAATTTTCACATATTTTTTCCGAATTTTTAGATGCATAATTTCACTAATTATCACTAATCACCCCTTGTTAGCCATAATTAGTGTATAAACAAGCAAATCACTCACCTTAGCCACAAATAAATTATAGATCTGAAACTTTTACTGACTTGGTTCAGGTTCCTATGTAGTGCAGCAGCTCTACCTTGAATTTGGTGCTAATCTGACTTGGTTTGATGTTGATTTGCTTAATTTGTGATTAAAAAGTGATTAAAAGGTGATTTGAGAGAAGGAAGTCATTATTAGGGTTTGAGCAAGGTTTGTGGCAGTTAAGAAAATGAAAAGGAATCATTCTCTAACTCCTTTCAGCCCTCCCATAACCCTAATCCCGAAATGGGTTACGGGCCTAGCTGCTAACCACCTTATTAAGCCCGATTAGGCTGTTTTTTCATCCTCCAAGCCTTATTTCAGCCATATCTCCCAAACAGTAAGTCCGTTTGATTACAGTGACCACTCTACGAAATCGGAAACCATCATCCAAATCCAATGGAAATGGTTTGAAGTCAAAACTCCTTACCAGTCAAAAGTTATAGATGATACAAGATTCGCCAGGGGAAAAACAGTCATTTAAAATTTGGCAAAAATCGTGAATGTGGGAAATGACCCCAATAGTCGTTTCCCAAAGTTACACAGCCATGTAACTTTGTATGAAAATAAAATAAATATTCTATGATCCTCCAATACGTAGAATGCGAGTGGTTACTGTATCGCTACAAACAAGGAAGAGTAACTGATAAAGAGTTGAAGAGAAGGATACTTTTCCATTCAGCAATAACAAATTCATAATTATAAGATACACGCATTCATATAATTATGGAATAATATCATTAATGATATTTATTCCTCATATTATAGCATACCAATTATAAGTACTGTTGCAGTTATGGAATTAATGTCATTAATGATATTTATATTATTCTCTCTTATTATGGCACATCATTAATGATATTTATTCCTCAAATTATGGCGTATCATATGCAGGGATTGACATAAAATATGTCAACCCTTATCACGCCCCCTCAAAATGGACGACCAAGATAAGAGACCGATTTTGCTAACCAATGTTGTGAAGGAGGTACGTGGTAGTGGCTTGGTGAGGGCATTCGCAAGCTGGTCATTAGTGGATATGTAAGAGACCCTCAAGTTTCCATTTTGCACGTTCTCTCTGACAAAATGGTAATCCAATACCAGATGCTTTATTTTAGAATGAAAAATTGAATTAGCACTCACATATGTAGCTCCACATTATCACAATAGATGACTGGCGCGAGAGTGAGGTTATGACCAAGCTCCTTGAATAAATTTCCTATCCATAGAATTTTAGCAGCAGCATTTGTCGCAGCCCTGTACTCGGCCTCGGTAGATGATCTAGCTCTTATACGCTGCTTCTTTGACGTCCAAGAGATAGGATTCTTGCCCATATAGACTATATATGATGTTGTAGAAATCTAGTCATCTTTGTCATGAGCCCAATCCTCATCACGGTAAGTATAGAGAGTGAGAGGTGAATCCTTGTGTATAATTAAACCCATATTAGATGCTCCACTTAGATATCAAAGAAGACGATGTAAAGATTGCATGTGTTCCTCAGTTGGACGCTGCATGTATTGAGCTAACTTGTTCACTGCGAATGCCACATCAGGCCTTGTGAGACTTAAATATTGTAAACTACCTATTAGAGTACGATACTTAGTAGGATCCTTGAGAAGATTTCCATATATAGTTAACGGAGGATGAGTTGCTAATGGTGCTGCAACAGATTTTACATCATCCATATTAGCTTTGCACAAAATATCAGCAATATACCGCTTTTGACTCAAGAAAGTACCTTTTGGATGAGGCACTACTTCCACTCCCAGAAAGTAAGACAATTCTCCAAGGTCTTTGAGTGAGAAATGTGCTGCCAACTTTTTTATAAAACCTTCCAAAACATGAGTTGCATTACTTGTAACAATAATATCATCCACATAAACCAGCAGATAAATGATGTCACCATTTTTGTGCAATGTGAACAAGGATGACTCCGAGACCGTATTCTTGAAGCCCAACTCAATTAAATATTGTCGTAATCCTTTATCAAGCTCATGGAGCTTGTTTTAACCCATATAGTGCCTTGTTTAATTTGCATACATGTGTTGGATGTATAGGATCTGTGTAGCCAGGAGGTTGTACGGTATGTACATTATCAGTGAGTGCGCCCTATACAAAAGCATTGTTTATGTCAATTTGGCGCAATGACCAATCTTGACTAACTGCAAGTGAGAGCACAAGCCGAACCATGGCGGGTTTAAATACGGGGCTAAATGTTTCACTGTAGTTGATGCCAGCTCTCTGATTAAAACCTCTTGCCATATAGCGAGCCTTGTACTGAATAATGTTGGATCTAGATTAACCCTAGAGGGGGGTGAATAGGGTTTATCACAGTCTTTAACTGAATTGAAAATCTGGCAGGATATTAAAATAATAAACAGATCATAGAATATAGAAGAAACATAAATGCAGAAAATAAATCACACACAGATATACCCAGCTTCGGAAAAACCCTTCCTACTGCTGCATTTCTAAGGTTTCTACTAGGTGATAGAACAGATCCTGCATACAAGACCATGTACACTTGCAAACCCTGCTCCTATTCAAACCCTACGCTCAAAATTCTAGACTGATCTAAACCCCTAGATCAGATTCTCCCTGATTACAACCCCATAACCAGTAAATTAGATTTTACAGACTCTAGCAACTGTCAGTCAACACCCTGACTGTATCTTCCTAGATTTTATAGACCTAGAAAACTGTTCAGACGATGTACAACTCAAATTGAAAAACAATAAAATGAAAAACAATTAAAAGAAAAACCCTAGACAACATAAAACAAAAGGAGATTAAAGATTAAAGGGTTATCCCCTTTGTTAAAACATGGTCGGCCATTCTCTCTATTGGTTTAGCCCCTTTCTTGTTGTCTCTGGAAAATAAAAATGGTGGCTTCTCAAGAGCTAGGGTTTTCTATACTTCCCCAAATCGATTTCGATTTCGATGGCTTTCTGAAATTGATGTAATAGCTTCTCTGACGCTGGATTCTTTGTTGCTTTGCTCGATCGGTTTGGGATTGTTCTCTAGTGATCGAAAACCTGAAAATTTGTGAGTAATTCAGATTTAATTCTTTGCTTGAATTGATGCTTGGTTTCGATTTGAAATGTTAGGTTAGTTTTTCATAACTACCGATGATTAATTGGTGTAGATAAATATAGGGTTTTTCAAACCCTTTGATTCTCTCTGAATTCGTTTTAATGGCTTGATCTGATAATCTGTGGTTTTCCCCTTTTTGAAATTCTCGATTGAATTAGCTTGCGTGATTGTTGAAATATGTTAATTCCCCTTTTGGCAGAAATGTTGTGGTCCCTTGAAAAAATGCCAAAAATTACATGTTGCAATTTTGTCCAAAATAAAATCTTCATGCCAAAAATATTCTCTGTGATTTCTGGATTTTATTGTTGTTCAAAAAAATGTTGAGCATTTCTGAAAAAAATCTGTGGCCTGTTGAAGAAAGATTTGCAACTTTCCTGTTCTGATTACCCTCGATTTGTATTGATGGATTTGCAAATTTTAGGAATTAAAACTTGCCAAAAATTGGAAATATATTTTTGGCCTTCACACAGATTCTCGAACATTTAATTCTTGCCGAGATTGATTTGATGAAACTGGAAAAATAGACTTGCCCCAAAAATTGTTTTAATTACTTTCCATATCATGAATAATTTCTGGAAACTTAAGGATGCTTGCCTCTAATCCCATCTTTGATTTTGAAAACATGTAATGTAATCACAGTGATTGACTCCAGGAATGATTGAATATATTCTTATATTTAACCTGATGCCATATTTATCTTATGTCAAGAGTGTTTTAAATTTAATTCTGAATGGCAACCATATGTTAGCTTCAGTATTTGCTTTTATCATACTGTGTCCATATCATCACTTGTTTACTTTCATTCTTGTGCTTGGGATATGCACTTGATCATCATGCATACATCATTTAATTGGGTACTGCCTTGTTGTGGTTCTTGCTTTATCCACTTTTGCTGAAACAATCTACTTTGTACATGCTTTGACTTGTGTACATTTTCCTTGTGCTTGTCGAGGCTTGGTCTTTGTGCACTGTCATTGCTTGACCACCTAATTTGAAACTTCCTTGTTGAGTAGTTGGTCTGCATGAACTATGGCTTGACCCTGTGTTGTATTTGCATGAAGCTGTACCTTGCATGTTGCACTAAGTATTGTTCCATGCATTAGTTTCGCCATTATGTTGAGTTGTTTGCTTGGCCTGTTTGGTTCTTTACATTGTTGCATTCTTTCCTTGTACTTCCTGTACTTTGTTGTACCTGTTTGTACACCATGCTGCTGGTCCATATACTTTACATTGATGAGCTCCACCATGCCATGATTAAGCTGCCTATTTATTTGCTGCATCATTATGATCCACTCAAGCTTCATGCTATTTGACATTGCTTTTGTAGTTTTAGTATGTGTTCACCAGATTTCTTTAAACTGGACCATTTGTTTGAGCACTCTTGTACTTATACATGTGCTTGGCCATGAAACTCCATGTGTGTTGAATTTGTCCGATCATTGAGTTGCTTTTGTATTGACTTGTGTTGACTTTGACTATGCTGGTTGACATTTGTTTTGTTGCTTAAGTGTTGCACTGAGTCGAGATGGTCCACGTGGCGACTCCTCAGTTACACACTGCTATATTCTGATTGGCGTGGCAGTGAACACGTATATATCTATACACGTGTGTATTTGCAGCCATCAGAAAATTTC
Source organism: Allium sativum (assembly GCA_030737875.1). Taxonomy (NCBI): domain Eukaryota; kingdom Viridiplantae; phylum Streptophyta; class Magnoliopsida; order Asparagales; family Amaryllidaceae; genus Allium; species Allium sativum. The sequence goes on from CM060911.1 coordinate 187,649,909, forward strand.
CTGTCCCTGTACATATACAAACTGTTTGCCTAGACACAAATAAATCAGATCAGGTCATGAAAAATGATGAGAAACACACAACAAATCTGAGGCAAATATTTTTAAAAAAAAGAAGAATTAAAATTTATATTTGCGCGTATACAGTTTTATTTCTATTGCAGTGTACTGTGTGTGTGTTTCATGTGACAGGTAAATAGGTGATGACTAGACTGACTGAGAAGATGCTGTGGGAACAGAAGACTGAAGACAGTGTGTAGTGTCAAATAAATGTATGAGACTGAAATTGTATATGAGTCAAAGTGAATATATATATATAATGTAACTGTGTATCTGTTGTGTATGTATAACTGAGTGACAATAAAGAACTGTACTAATGGAGCTGTGAGAGAATTGTACTGATATATGTAATAAACAAATTTGATTGGATTAAAATATTATTTTATTGTTGTCAAACGAACTTGTCTATTTTATTCTATTTATATACAAGTACAATATGAAGTGAATGTTTAAATAGTGGAGTTATAAATAGTTGTACTGTTAAATATAATATTATATTTAAATACTATATGAATATATGAATGTCTGTATAGTCATATATTATTTAAATCTAAATATAATATTCATGTCTGAGATATATAGAACAGTACAGTACCAAACACATTTATAATATATATATATAAATATATTTGGTTGTCATCATCAAACAAAAATCATATAATTGTGTATACAACAACGTTATATACAACAATCTCCCCCTTTTGATGATGACAAACAAATAAAAGATTTTGAGTACAATAAATGTGTTTGACAGTGAATATTGAACTTCCCCTATTTATTAGCTCCCCCTACAATAGATAACTCCCCCTATAACTGCACATGAGTGAAATGAATTTTCAAAATAAAAAATATTTATAAAATTAAAATATTCACTCATAAATCAAAATCACAACCCATTCTCCCCCTTTTGTTATCATCAAAAGGATATAGAATTTAAAATATAGATGAATACTGACTAGAAATATAATTTCAGCTTTAGAGGAAGAACGGTCATCATAAATCTCAATCAGCCAAACAAAAATCATAATATTATGAGAACGGGTGGCATATTTCACATTGTAAAGAATGACGGATTTACGATGAATTTATAAATAATGGTGAGAGTCAAATCATTATTTCCAGTTATTTTCAAAAGAACTTTACAAAAATAAGCGCAAAAACAGTGATGGATTTGGACTATAATTAATAATTCAATTTAAGTGACAGAATCAAATAGTCTCAAATCCCAGTAGCTATCAATCAATAAATCATAATACATCATAAAATATTAACACATTTCACAAGTTAGTATATGGATTGATAAGCTGGTTTTTATACTCAGAGGAGTATTTCAGATTTATTTCAATTTTATAGCACATTTTTCCTTATCTTTTATTTCATATTTAAGAGTACACTGACCACGCATAACCAAAGCTTGGATTTTTAAATGAGGTCAGTCGCAGCTTAAATTATAAGTTGTCTCATAACCATGCATAACCAGAGCTTGGATTTTTAAATGAGGTTGGAGACACACTTATCTATTAATTACATTTATATTTTCAGCTTTAAAAGGAAAAGCTCCTCGGTATAAAACCAATATGGATGATAGAAATGTGGCAGGTACAGAAATGGTTTGTGAAATAAATTTCTAAATTAATCATATTATGAAATATGCTCGACTGTACCAGGATCATTGAAAATTTTCGATTATCACTAATTCTAAATAATAATATAGTCCCATTTCTATCACAAATAATTTCCACTGTTTTAAAAGGACGATTTAAAAAAAATATTATCTCTCCACATTAACATAAAATCACGATGGATGGCAGAAAGATGATAGATAAAGGAGATGGTCGTGAAATAATTGCCAATTCAAAGATATTATAATAAATGTTCAACCATCATGAAATACAAATAAAGTCTCCTCTTGTTGTGAAATATACTGCAGTCAAAATTCATCGCAATTTCAAAATCTGATAATAATTTTGATGAATTATAAATACAGTTCAATTTGGATATTGATTTCAATTTCTGAATGAATAATCAATAAATAATTTAAAAATTGAAAAAACAATTATAAGAGGAATATGAAGAGCTATACAGGACAAGACGGATAAGACAAATATATACAAAAAAATTCAGCAATTCTGATACCAATTGGTGTCTCTATTAACAAATTTTAATCACAAAGCCCAAACAGATAGAATTTACAAGTTTGCACATTTTTCAAAGCTGCAGACAAGAATAAGCAGTTATTTTAAACAGTATCAGAGCAACACAGAAAACAATATCACAGCCGACTTGTCAGAGGATGGTCACATAAGATCATTCATGATCCAAGACTAGAAATATCGTTTAATTGAAATCATTTGAGGAATATGAAAAACTCTAGATTTAATGACTCGATCACACCAAATTATTAGTTTCACATTCAAGATATGTGTGTGATTCAGTAAATCAATAATTTCAAATGATTTTAAACAAACAAATATTTAAATTAAAACATCATGAAATAACAGTGATTTTCAAAGACCATTTTTCAAAAGAAATTTTCAAGATATTTCTGACAAGTATAAGAGAAATTTTAGATCATTTACATCTAGTTTGGGAGATATTCAAGATCCAGAAAATTTATAAAATAATTTATTTGAAATCACTTGAATCAATGTCAACTTTTGAGATATAATGAATCAGTCACACAAGATTGATATTTTCAAATTTTAGAGGCGTGTGATGTTCATAATATCAAGAATTTCAGATGATTTCAAACAAATAAATCTCAACAATAATGATCATGAATAAAGATGAGCTTACTGTAATTCAAGCCAATCTGAAAATTTCTAAAATTATCACAACTGATAAATAACAGAGTGCTGTAATGAGTATAACATTTTAATCTTTTCTAAAATGAATTAGAAGAAACCCATAATAGTATACATGTGTGTAATTCCATTAAACTTTCAGATTATCAAAAATTTAGAATTCAAACTAACAGTGTTCAAGATATGATATTAATGCTTCAGCACTGTTAATAATTCAAAAAATAAAAAAAATTAAACTTCAAAACAATTGCAAATAATTACAGATTTAAATTCAAGGTCTGGAAATGGTTAAAACAAGAGAGTTTTATTCACATAAAGAAAATTTCCAGAAAATCAAAACTACTGCAACTGGAAGTTTAAGATGCACAGAATAAGAAATAAAGATATAGCAGTGACAAATCAAAAACAAAAACAAAAAAAGAAGGGGGTGGAAGAAGGAATAGACAAAGAAAATAAAAAAAGAGAATATTTACAAGGCTGAGTTTAGAGATCATACCAGAATCCAATGTAAATCAGAATCTCTAACTCAACAGTCTTGGCTTAAGGAACTGTGAATGACTACAAAAGTATTGAGCAGCTTGAATCCAAATCTCTTTTGCTTAGCAGTTCCTCAGCCATCTCTGGTACCTAACAGTTTAGAGAATCGAGTAGTCTAACAAAATTTGTAAAACCACTCACAGTTTTGTTCATAGCTTTAGGTACCCAAACTTGTTTATATAACAATCCATCAGAATTTACCAAAGTACCTTTAGGGACCCAGATCTGTTTGAAATTAGACGAATTCACTTTACTTCTTTTTGAGGTCCAAGAATTATAAAATGGTTTGTTATAAAGCAAATTCTTATTTTTTTTACGTTTCAAAAAATCTTTTGAATTGCCAGAGTTTAAAAATTCAAAACAATCTTTTCCAAGATAATTTGAAGTGTCTTTAAAATCATTTGAATACATCCTATCAAAACGATTGATATTCCCAAAGCAAAGACCAGATTTATTTCCAATAGAAACTTGGTTTTGTAACAGCATATTCAATGATTTTTCCCCATTAGAAAATTTATCCAAAGTTGATTCTAATCATTGAATTTTGGATTTTAAATCGCTATTTTCTTTTAATAAATTTGAGGAATTATTTATAGCAATCTTTTGTTCAGCATTGGACTGTTTCAAAACCAAATTCTCATTTTCAAGCAATTTAATTTTGGCTTGGAATTCAGAAATTCCAAATTCAAATCGTTTTTGCTTTTCAGACTCAAATTTCTTAGATTTTTCAATCTCATTTTCATGTTCTTTCAAAATCAAACCACTTTTCACTAAATTTTCATTTTCAGCAATTTCAAATTTGGAATATATATCAGTCTTAAAATTTTCAAATTCCTTTTGTAAAAAGTTATTCAAACTTGATAACTCAATCTTGTTTTCTTTTAAGATCGGAATTTCCTTTTCAAACTTTTGAATATTTTTATTGAGATGAACAAGATTGGTTTTCAATTTCAAACAATTTTTGCAATCTGAATTTGAAGAATTTTTAAAATGATCAAGTTGTGATTCCAAATAATCAATTTTGCTGAATTTCCATTTGTAAATCCTGTTAAGCAGTACTCTGAATCTAAGTTGATTTTATCGGGTTTTGAGTTGTGGTTGTCAGATCTTCCATACTTCGTATTGAGAGTATCCCAGATTTCCAGTGCAGATAAACAATGACAGATAAGATTAAACTATTCCGTATTAAGATAATCAAATATGATTTTCATAGCACGAGCATTGAAAGTAATATCTACACAATTAAACCCGTTGATAACAACATTCCAACATTTAATATTAACAGATTTTAAATAAAATTCCATTTTGGATTTCCAGTTTGAAAAATCTGTCCCATCGAAAATAGTTGGAAATGAACTGGACTGACTATCTATCGGCTGACAACTAGGAATCACCATTACTCTAGAGTTAACAGAAAACCTTGCTCTGATACCACTTGTAGTCTCCTTCTCGAAGATTTTAATCACACCCCGGTGGCCTACAATGGCACCTCAGAGATTGATTTCACATCCAGCCTCTCGATATAGACAACCACCCACGGACATGTAGGGATAAGAGTCACTACTTCGCCACTAGATCATAGAGCGAGAACTCCCTATCATTTTGTAACCTTATACCAGCTTTGATACCACTTGTTGGATCTAGATTAACCCTAGATGGGTGTGAATAGGGTTTATCACAGTCTTTAACTGAATTGAAAATCTGACAGGATATTAAAATAATAAACAGATCACAGAATATAGTAGAAACAGAAATGCAGAAAATAAATCACATATAGATATACCCAGCTTCGGCAAAACCCTGCCTACTGTTGCATTTCTAAGGTTTCTACTAGGTGATAGAACAGATCCCGCATACAAGACCATGTACACTTGCAAACCCTGCTCCTATTCTAACCCTACGCTCAAAACTCTAGACTGATCTAAACCCCTAGATCAGATTCTCCCTGGTTACAACCCCGTAACTAGTAAACTAGATTTTACAGACTCTAGCAACTGTCAGTCAACACCCTGACTGTATCTTCCTAGATTTTACAGACCTAGAAAACTGTTCAGACTATGTACAACTCAAATTGAAAAACTATAAAATGAAAAACAATTAAAAGAAAAACCCTAGACAACATAAAACAAAAGGAGATTAAAGATTAAAGGGTTATCCCCTTTGTTAAAACATGGTCGGCCATTCTCTCTATTGGTTTAGCCCCTTTCTTGTTATCTTTGGAAAATAAAAATGGCGGCTTCTCAAGAGCTAGGGTTTTCCATACTTCCCCAAATCGATTTCGATTTCGATGGCTTTCTGAAATTGATGGAATAGCTTCTTTGACGCTCGATTCTTTGTGGCTTTGCTCGATTGGTTTGGGATTTTTCTCTGGCGATCGAAAACCTGAAAATTTGTGAGTAATTCGGATTTAATTCTTTGCTTGAATTTATGATGATTGGTTTCGATTTGAAATGTTGGGTTATTTTTTCATAACTGCCGATGATGAATTGGTGTAAATAAATATAGGGTTTTTCAAACCCTTTGATTCTCTCTGATTTCGTTTTAATGGATTGATCCGATAATCTATGGTTTTCCCCCTTTTGAAATTCTCGATTGAATTGGCTTGCGTGATTGTTGAAATATGTTAATTCCCCTTTTGGCAGAAATGTTGTGGTCCCTTGAAAAAATGCCAAATATTACAGGTTGCAATTTTGTCCAAAATAAAATCTTCATGCCAAAAATATTCTCTATGATTTCTGGAATTTATTGTTGCTCAAAAAAATGTTGAGCATTTCTGAAAAAAATCTGTGGCCTGTTGAAGAAAGATTTGCAAATTTCCTGTTTTGATTACCCTCGATTTGTATTGATGGATTTGAAAATTCTAGGAATTAAAACTTGCCAGGAAATATATTTTTGGCCTTCACACAGATTCTCCAACATTTAATTCTTGCCGAGATTGATTTGATGAAACTGGAAAAATAGACTTGCCCCAAAAATTATTTTAACTTCTTTCCATATCATGAATAATTTTTGGAAACTTAAGGATGCTTGCCCCTAATCCCATCTTTGATTTTGAAAACATGCCATGTAATCACAGTGATTGACTCCAGGAATGATTGAATATATCTTCTATTTAACCTGACGCCATATTTATCTTATGTCAAAAGTGTTTTAAATTTAATTATGAATGGCAACCATATGTTAGCTTCAGTATTTGCTTTTATCATACTGTGTCCATATCATCACTCGTTTACTTGCATTCTTGTGCTTGAGACATGCACTTGATCATCATGCACACATCACTTAATTGGGAACTGCCTTGTTGTGGTTCTTGCTTTGTCCACTTTTACTGAAACAATCTACTTTGTACATGCTTTGACTTGTGTACATTTTCCTTGTGCTTGTCGAGGCTTGGTCTTTGTGCACTATCATTGCTTGACCACCTAATTTGAAACTGCCTTGTTGAGTAGTTGGTCTGCATGAACTATGGCTTGACCCTGTGTTGTATTTGTGTGAAGCTGTACCTTGCATGTTGCACTAAGTATTGTTCCATGCATTAGTTTGGCCATTATGTTGAGTTGTTTGCTTGGCCTGTTTGGTTCTTTACATTGTTGCATTCTTTCCTTGTACTTCATGTACTTTGTTGTACCTGTTTATACAACATGCTGCTTGTCCATATACTTTACATTGATGAGCTCCACCATGCCATGATTAAGCTGCCTATTTATTTGCTGCATCATTATGATCCACTCATGCTTCATGCTGTTTGACATTGCTTTTGTAGTACTTGAGTATGTGTTCACCATATTTCTTTAAACCGGACCATTTGTTTGAGCACTCTTGTACTTATACATGTGCTTGGCCATGAAACTCCATGTGTGTTGAATTTGTCCGATCATTGAGTTTCTTTTCTATTGACTTGTGTTGACTTTGACTATGCTGGTTGACATTTGTTTTGTTGCTTGAGTGTTGCACTGAGTCGAGATGGTCCACGTGGCTACTCCTCAGTTGCACACTGCTATATTCTGATTGGCGTGGCAGTGCACACGTGTATATCTATACACATGTGTATTTGCAGTCATCAGAAAATTTCCTGTCCCTGTACATATACAAACTGTCTGCCTAGACACAAATGAATCAGATCAGGTCATGAAAAATGATGAGAAACACACTAGAAATCTGAGGCAATTTAAAAAAAAAATTATATTTGCACGTATACAGTTTTATTTCTATTGCAGTGTGCTGTGTGTGTTTCATGTGATAGGTAAATAGGTGATGACTGGACTGACTGAGAAGATGCTGTGAGAACAGAAGACTAAAGACAGTGTGTAGTGTCAAATAAATGTACGAGACTGAAACTGTATATGAGTCAAAGTGAATATATATATATATATATATATATATATATATATATAATGTAACTGTGTATCTGTTGTGTATGTATAACCGAGTGACAATGAAAAAACTGTACTAATGGAGCTGTGAGAGAATTGTACTGGTATATGTAATAAACAAATTTGATTGGAATAAAATATTATTTTATTGTTGTCAAACGAACTTGTCTATTTTGTTCTGTTTATATACAAGTACAATATGAAGTGAATGTTTAAATACTGGAGTTATAAATAGTTGTACTATTAAATATAATATTATATTTAAATACTGTATGAATATATGAATGTCTGTACAGTCATATATTATTTAAATATAAATATTATATTCATGTCTGAGATATCTAGAACAGTATAGTACCAAACACATTTATAATATATATATATATATATTTGGTTGTCATCATCAAACAAAAATCATATAATTGTGTATACAACAACGTTATATACAACAATTAATTTTACCATCCTTATTTCTTTTAATTTGGAAAATCCATTTGCATCCCACTACATTTTGTGACATAGATGAAGATACAAGATCCCAAGTTCTAATTTTCATCAATTCATTGATCTCTTCATCCATATCTTTACACCAAACTGGGCTTTTTAATGATTGGGTGATTTTTTTGGGATCTCCATTTCATGAACCTCCGCATTTAAATTCAGTTTATTGATTGGTTTCCTAATGCCATATTGTAGTCTTATGGTCATTTGAGGAGAATGTACAGGATTGTTGGGTGTTGAATTTGTAGATATGGATATTCAAGATTTGACTGAGTTGGGGTAGAGGAAAGCTCAACAGTAGTATTAGGAGGTTGAGATGAGTTTGTTGTGGATATTGGAGATGAAAGGGGTGAAGTGGGGAATAAGGTAGGAGGTGTGCAGGAAGGTGAGTTAGTTTTCAATGAATGAGAAGAGGAAGATTGAGTATTTCATAATATAGACAATAGACAATGTGAGAGTGCCCATTGTTACACTAGGTCAGACAAGGAGATAGTTGAGTTATTAAGTTCAGAAAAAGGAAAAAAATTCTTTGAAATGAACATGACGAGAAATATAAACATGATTAGTGTTTAATTAGAGACAATAATATGCACTTTGAGTAGGTGAATAACCAACAAAAATACAGGGTCGAGATTTGAGTTCAAGTTTGTGAGAATTGTAGGGTTTAAGCCATGGGTAGCAAAGACACTCAAAACTTCGAAGCTTGGAATAATTAGGATGTTGGCCGAATAATTTAAAGTAGGGTGGCACATTGTTTAGATTTGGCGTGGGAAGTCGATTAATCAAGTAAACAGCTATTGAGCAAGCAATTGTCCAATATTCAAGGAGCATTTTAGCATGAGTTAAGAGTGATAGAAATGTCTCTACAATGTGTCATGTCATCGCTCCGAATAGCCATTGTGTAGAGGGGTGTGGGGTGGAGTTGTGAGATGCGAAATTCCATCAATGGATAGGTAGTTACGTAGGCTTTCATATTCACCACCATTGTCCGAGTAGAGAGTTCTGAGAGGCAGTTGAAAGTATTTTTCAGTTAGAGCTTTATAGCGAATGAATACATGTTTTGCATCTGATTTTCGTTTCAAATTATACAACCAAATGTATTTAGAAAAATGATCAACGAAAATAAGATAATATTTAAAGCCATCATGAGAGTAAATTGGCGATGTCCAAAGATCAGAATAGACATACTCAAGTGGGGCAGTAGACAAAATAGAGGAAGTAGAAAAAGAATTTTGTGACCATTATTGCAAGCACATGAATTGCAATTTAAAGTGGAGATAATAGGAACATGAAGTTTATTTTTGGAAACAATTTTCCTAAAGACATTACGGGACGAATGCCCCAAACGATGATGCCAATCAAGTGAGCTAGTTGTGCTTGCATAGACTGTAGGGGTTGTGGATTTGAGCTGATAAATGCCTGTTGTAACCAGCCCTTGGAATAGAGATTCCTCCATTTTGAGATCCTTTATATGAAAAGAGGTGGAAGAAAAGACAATTGAGATATTATTATCATGACAAAGTTGAGAAACGGAAATTATATTTTTTGACATGGCAGGAACAACCAAGACATTATTTAGTTTGAGTGATGATAAAGAGAAAGAACCGACATGAGTGATTTTTAGGCCTTTGCCATCGCCGACGATCAATTCTTCAGTTCCATCATAAGGAGAATGGAAGGATAGATTGTTCAGATCTATCGTGATGTGGTGAGACCACTGTCAAGAAGCCATGTTGAAGAGGATGAAGAGACAGAGGGATTTGCAATGTTTGCTTAAGGTTTTGTTGTGAATTGGTTTGGCGAAGGTTGGGAATTTGAAGGAGGAATGACATTAAGAAACTTTTGCTTAAATAAAGGACAACGAGCAGTCACGTGTCCTTGTTCTCGGCACCATTGACATTTTTCTAGAAAGACGTAGGGCTTTGTGGGATCACTACCATTAAGAATTTGATACAATGAAGTTTGGTTAATGAGAGACATTTTAGAAGAGGAAGTTGAACTAATTTGGATCAGAGCTCTGATACCATGATAAAGAGTTGAAGAGAAGGATACTTTTCCATTCAGCAATCACAAATTTATAATTACAAGATACATGCATTCATATAATTATGGAATAATATCATTAATGATATTTATTCCTCATATTATAGCATACCAATTATAAGTACTGCTGCAGTTATGGAATTAATATCATTAATGATATTTATATTATTCTCTCTTATTATGGCATATCATTAATGATATTTATTCCTCAAATTATGACGTATCATATGCAGGGATTGACATAGAATATGTCAATCCTTATCACTAACAACACCTCTTCTGACCTCCTTAGGGGCTAAAATCGGTAAATAAAGTGAATACACTCAAACTCCTCAAACAAAGTATCAAATGGAATATGCACGCTGTTTGATCGACCAACCTCTATGACAGTGAGTGTATTAAAATCTAAGGATGTCAATCCTAACTCAAAATCGAGAAAATGAAAGGTACGAGTAGTAGGACACCATTTCTCCATCAAAGCCTTTACAATGTTGTTGTCTACGTTTGCAAATCTACATAACGCTAGAAAATCATTGACAGCTGACGCACGTAGTCTAGCCAAAATGGGATCTGGTAAACCATCAAAATACTCAAATATACACCTAAATGAACTACCTTGCTTAGATATGTGATGAGCTAAAATGTAATATTTATTAATTCTAAACTACAAAAACAAATAATATTTGTATACTATTGAGATGTTGTGCATCAAATAATAAATATTTTAACGTATACTGTTGCGTAATTATAGCTCCAGTAAGTCAATGCAAAACAGTGGCATCCAACTCGTTGAATGTAGACCGCCTGCAATAGCCGCAACACCCAAAGAAGTATGTGCTGGTCTGATGTCTGCATCTATCGCATAACGAACGACCCATCTACTAATACTAGTCTAGATGGCATTTCAACGTGAACATAAATAAAAAAATTAAAAAGTCATAAATAGTTTATAAAACAAATGAAATAATTTGTAGGTTTGTTCCTCTTATAGGCGCTGCCCTCAGGTGTTTATTGAATAAGCACTTGAGTGAAAATCAGTTGGACAAAACTGTTTACAAATGGATTTTCTATCGAATTAGAAAACCGTCAACAAAAAATCATAATAAAAACGTAAGTGCACGACATACAATTGTTAGTACGTGGGCGAGTACGGGTCGATCCGCAAGGAAAGAAATGACTTCAATATTACTCAATCAAATTAAACGAAACTTTGGATTGTTTTAATTAACAAAAACTAATGAAAGCTAGAAACTCGGTTGAGAGCTAAATATGAGATTAGAGAGCAATTTAGAGGTAAATCCCCTCTCATATTTATGTAAATTAACAAACATACAATCTATGATCTCTATTTTTTGACATAAATGTTGCATTTATCATAAGTGTAGTTTATTTATGTTATTAGTTAATATAGCATAAACTATCAAACTATAACACAACAACTAAACCACTCATGTTCTCATAAAAATGAAATCAAAGCAAAAAACTATTTTAAGTATGATCTACTCACTATTATAATTAGTGACATAGATTATCAAATTTTGTTCATGCTTTATTTCATAATCAAAAACCACTTAGCAAGTATTGATGTAATTTGTATTTATATTGAATAAGAATAGCTTATTTGCATATGCAACATAAACTATCAAACCCACTTGTATAAACTTACGTCAAAATCCACTACCATGAAGCACAAATTAGAGAGATCACAAATCATACAAATATTGAACTTACATAAAATTAGAGAGCTTCATTACCCTTAAATTGTAGGGCCTTAACTTCTAATGTATGTTATCATATTAATACATGTAAGTTTCGACATTGGAAAAGAAAGCTAAATGAAAGAAAATCTAAACAGAACAAGAAAAGAACTAAACTAAGTGCATGTAAATAAATCTAAACTATGAACATAAAGTAGAGAGCACGTAAATAATTTAAGCCATGAACATAAAGTAGAGAGAATGTAAATAAATCTAAGCTATGAACATAAAGTAGAGAGCATAGAAATTTAAAGAAGCACAGAAATAGACATAAGAGAAAGAAGCTTGGAAGCCATTTTTATTTATTTGATCACTTACACTTTCATATCACCAAAAAGAGGATCCAAAATACATGAAACAAAAGGATATATATATATATATATATGTATGTATGTATGTATGTATATATATACATACATACATATATATATACATACATACATACATATATATATATATATATATATATATCTAAAACCCTAAAACTCTAATTGCTCTTCTTAAGAATTCCCCAAAATGCACATTTATGAAGCTATCAATTGTCATTAGCCATTAATAAGTCATGTAGAATGCATGAGGCCTTTTGTCTCATCCAATTAGTCTTTAATATGAAGCTTCAGAGAAAATGAGTTAGTTGAAAGGTGGGGGCCTCCACTATCCATAGAATGAATTATTTCTTTGTCTCCTCTTGTATGTATGCATGCTTTCCTACATATATTCATGTGTATATATCATTTTTGCTCCTAATTTCCTAAAAGAATAATTATACGGAACAAGTAAATGCAATCTCAAACTAAAGTACGCACATTTTATCGTTAAACCTCCCAAATGAGTGATGATTTTGAAAACATTTAAAACATGGTTTGATCATATAAAATACCCAAAAATGGTCATTTATTCAAATAAACAAGAATAAATATGTGAGTATAAATGTGCATGTTTACGTGCACATCAAAAATCAAAGTTTCGATTTTTGTTTTATGGTTTAAGTGAGATTTCACCTAACGCTGTTGGAGATACTCTAAGTTGGTTTGAAGTTTTTTAAAAACTTGTTTAAATTTCTTACATAAGAATTCTTAAAATAATAATTGATTATTTAATTTCAAAGGGTGGTCCCATGAAGTACTAAATATGCATTACAGTGTTAATATGCATAGCAAGATGCACGATCATGGTCGAATCAAACCCGTAATTTGGTTGTTCCCATTCATTTTTTTGAGAGAAATGAGTGATCCTCACGAGGAGAGCACTCATGCAATTTTAATCCACACAAAAAATCGTTACCAACAAGCCTGGCAGGTAACAAAACTTTGTCCATATAGAAGAAAAAACCCCAAACCAGAGAAGTAGAGTTCAAAAAAAGAAAGAAAAACATATTACTAAAGCCTGTAACCGCAGAGAAGAAGCGTACAAAATATGAAAAGTACTATATATATATGTGTGTGTGTGTGTGTGTGTGTATGCATGAAAAACTGATATATATACATATATGATATACATACATACATACATACATAAATACATACACATACATACATGCAAATATACACACACACACACACACACACACACACACACACATATATATATATATATATATATATCAGAATAGAACACATACTAAACAATGCCAACATGAAGCAAAATACATAAAGAAACAAACAATGACATAATCACGGATAGAAACAAAACGAACAACTTCAGAAACACATATAACGACACATACAAAACAATAGAGAGTACAATTGAAGTGATATTAAGAAAAGACTATCAGGATGCAACATACGTAGAAAGAACAATGTTAAAATTACTATAACGACAGAGATACATTACTAGGAGACTTAATGATTTTGAGAAAGAATTTAAAATCAGAAAATTTGTTAAGCTTATAAGAAGGATTTGAAATCTAAGTGTACATAAAAAAGACATTCTAAAAAAAGACCGGTCGGCTCTACTATCAAATTATCAAAATTACCATTATAGTTATGAAAAGAATGTTGGTTACTTTCATACCAAATATACCAACAAATAATTAAGAAAATAACATCACATAAATGCCTGCTTTTAACATTATAACGAAACTATAATTATTCCAGTAAAAATCACAATCGAAATAACTAAAGTTAATATGAAAATTTAAAAGGTTAAAAATACTAGATAAAATATTATTAGTAATACAATAGTCAAAATAAAGATGAGCAATATCTTCCAAACAATTGTTACAAAAATATTTTTTTAACTAATAGCTATTAAGCTTGCAGTGCAAGATAATCCACATACGAAATTTGGTTTAGGGAGGACGTTTGGCTTTCCAAAGAAAATCATTTTTTTTTACTATTAGCGTATTAGAAGCTAAGAAAAATATAAAATGACTTGGAAGTAAAAGAACCACTTTTATCCCGACATCAAATATTAATATCTTTTTCATCATCAATTTTATACAAATCTAATTTGGTACATAATAAGGTAAACTGCTTAAGAGTAAAGCCAACAAGAGTACGATTAAAACTAAAATTCCATGGGAAATTTTGATTATGATCATAAATATCAAAAATTAAAACCTTTTTAAAATTACAAATATCATATAATTCCTTAAATTCGATTTATAAAGGAATGGTAGAAAAAAAAATCCAGCAGTCATCCCATAACGATTTATTACTGCCAGAGTGAACAATAGAATTGATACCTAACATATAAATATCGAAATTAAACACAACAGATTTTAAAAATATGAGAGGTGATTAGAATTATTATTAGTACAGAGATTTAAATTATAATTACCATCATACCATTAATTAGACATTAATTCTTTCCATAACAAATTAACATTACAATTGTTAAATTCCCAAACCAATTTGCTCAATAAGAAAATATTAAGATTGTACAGATTTATAATTCCTAATCCACCCTCTTTTATAGGTTTACAGACATTTTACAATTGAAACAAACATTTGGAGCGAGAAAAAGTGATGTCACCACACCATAAAAAATCACTTCTAATTTTATCAATTTTCAGAATGACCCATTTAGGAAAATGGTATAAAGACATCCAATAAATGAATTAAGCACATAAAATAGAGTTAATTATAAGCTTCCCAACTGCTCTGGATAAAATTCTACCATTCCAAGTAGACAAGCTATTATTAGTTTTATCACTAATAGTGTTCCAATCATCATGTTTAATTTTTGAGGCCTTATAAGAGAACTAAGGTATTCAATAATGAATTTCATTCAATTACAATTTAAAGTGTTAGCAACTTGAGTTTCACAGGTATTAATATCATTAAGAACTAAAACCAAACTGTAACAACCCGTATTTCAATAACATGTTAAAACGAGAATCAAGGCAGAATTTAATTTTAAATTCTGAATCAAGTGAAACGGGCTATGCCATTGCGTTCGTCTCGGAAAAATACGCGAAATAGAGTCCGGGTTTTCGAAAATCGGAGTCCGTATGACCCGGTTAAGGCCCAAAGAAGTTTTCGGGAAATTCGAATTTCGGAAACAGTTTTGGAAATCAGATCTGGGGCCAGGCGGGAAGTTTCCCGCCTAGGCCATGTCGACAGGGCTGTCGACAGGCCTGTCGACTTGGGCCCAGACCAAGTCGACAGCCCTGTCGACTTGCCTGTCGACAGGGGGTGGCCGGGGCAAGCTGCCTGGTGCACCTGTTTGCCTCACCTGGTCTTGTTCTTGGGCTGGTTCTGGAAGCTTCCGAGATCTGATGGTCCTAATCTATCCTAGGGTTAATCTAAGGGCCTAAAACTATCCTAATCTCTATAAAAACACCCCTAAGCCCCCCCTAAACCCTCATAACTCACCCTCTCCACGAAGTGCTGCCCAAATGCAAAGTGACCATGGCCTCCATCTCAAATCCCTAGAGCCTATGCACTCAAATCAAGTTCAAATCAAAAGGTGCAAGCTTGCTACACCAAATCAAGGCCAAATCAACATTTCTATGCGAGTTCCATGACGATTCTTCTACAAAGGAGGCACCTTTCTTAGCCAAGATGATTCATGCTCCTTTCCCTAGGCCTAACTATGTAAGTTCTAGCTACTTTTAGATGGAAACGGTAGTTTTGATAATGACATGGGATAAAATGAGGCTAAACATGATTATGCGAACCTATATGAACCTTACCTTGCCTCTTGTATTCATGTTTATGATTTTAGGCCATGTGAGTGACTTAATCATGCCTCTCATGCTATGCATAACCTAGTTTAAATTGCAAGTTTGGATCTTTATGCATGAAATGCTAGCATGAACCTTTAGGTACCACTTTACTTGTGAAACATTGGCTAAGACAAGATTTTGGGGCTTATGCATGTTTATGAACCCAAACCCCTTATGCTAACATGCAAGTTTGTGGCCAAATCCTCTATGAGATTATGCATGCTCGTGGCCAATCCCCTCTTTTAAGTTGTGCATGTTTATGGCCAAACCCTTTTTGATAATATGCATGTTTGTGGCCAAATTACCTTATGACACTATGCATGTTTATGGCCAATCTCTTTATGATGTTATGCATGTGGAAGCCAAGCTCTTTTTGGCATCATGCATGTTTTGAGATCAATATGTGACATAGTATCCTTACTATGTTGACTCGCTTTGCTTGCGTTGGGGAAAACACGATTTTGGGTAGTTAGACAAACATGAACATGTCGCAAAATCTTAACTTGAATATGACATGTGTTTATACTTGAAAATATGACTTGAAAGATAACATGGAAGATGACATGTAAGTATGCATAAAAACACAAGCTTGGGAATTTACCTATTAAGTTAGGTCTACCCTTTGGGAATTTACCTATTAAGTTAGGTCTACCCAAATGCTGGAAAACTTGTAACATGTTTTGGAAACATGATGAACTTAGATAATATAAGTGTGGCCAACTCGAGGTTGGGTTGAGTTTGCAACGTAAAACTACCCGGAACCGACCGGCCTAACTAGTAGTTGCAAACAATAGGACCCAATGTGAGAAGTTGGTCATGTCGCGCTTAAGACCCGAGGTTAGACTAGGTTGTGGTGTAAATCTACCCGGACCCGCCCGGCTTAACTAGTAACCACAACACGGTCTAATGTGAGAGGTTGAGGGTGCATTAATTAAGTTAATGCCACATAATAGGGTTAAGTTAATTTGATTAATGAGGCTTAACCAAATATGATATGGACAAATGGGTTAAGTAATTTGATTAGGCTAATGATACTTAACAAAACAGGATAAGCTTGGGTAGGTTAAGTAACTTGATTTGCCTAATGACACTTGACCATTGTTATACGACTAGTGGACGAGATTAAGTTAACCAACACTTAATCAATCCAACACGATAACGTGATAAGGTTAAGTAAATTTTCTTAATGACACTTAACCGTATAATACAGTTAATGGATGGGGTTAAGATTAGGCTTAACTAATCTAAACATGGTAATCGGATGGGGTTAAGTTAGCCTAGACTTAATTAATCCAACTTGGTAATTTAATGGGGTTAAGTTAAACACTTAACTAATTTAACACGATGATTTGATGAGGTTAAGTGACCTATACTTAACCAATCTAACTCGTTAATTTGATGAGGTTAAGTTAATCTATACTTAACCAATCTAACGTGAAAACATGATAAGGCTAAGCCACGAATCACTTGAATACGCTTGACCAATTTGATGACAAGGTCAAGTTAACTTATATAATTAACCAACTTGACGCATGGTTTGTAGGGTTAAGTCTTGGACTTGGATACTTAGCCAATTTTGACATGGTTTGTAGACGGGCTAAGTTATGAACTTAAGTGACACTTAACCCATTAGATAAACCCTAATTCGGAGGATTAGGTAAATAACCATAGTTAACCAGGATTATGGAAATAAGGCTAAGTGGTAAACCTTAGTTAAGGGAAACTAAGTAATAATTCTTAGTCAAGGAAATTTGGACCATTTCTTAGATAGATTAGTAACCCGATACGTTAGGTCAACGTTTAAGTATGCGTATAGGAGCAGGCTATCTGATTTAGATAAAGGCTCCAACGAACTGGGTAACGAAGCAGCGGCTTCGGGGAACGTGAGGATATTCTTGGGATCCCTCTGTGAGCTGCCAGGTCATTATACTAGGATCACGAGAGGTTGAGGTCTGCGGTAGAAGAACCAAGAATATGCCTTGGTTGCTATGCGAGCGACCTAAAGACTGGGGTGGATAGCAGTGAGTCGGCGAATACATAAGGTGCCCGAGATAGCAAGTTCGTCGATCATCTACCATCTTGAGTCAAGCGTGTACGTACGGAAAGGCAGGGAACACCCAACAGACCATAATTTGCTATCTAATTATGGGTGAGGTAGGCCGTAGGATATGGGCTGGCCGGAGTGTAGTTCTCATACAAGATTTTCTCTTGTGTTGCCTTTCACTAGTTGAGGGAGGGGTCTCATGGGACCATAGCCACGTGTAGAAAAGCAGACCTTAGTATCTGCATCGGCAGATAAAATCTAAAGCTCCCGACCGAGTCCTGTATTTCTTGTTTTGCCCTGTGACAGGACTCGGATGGCACGATGTGATACATGTGCATACAGTTATAGAAAAACGATTCACGATGAATGCGTGGGAAAAAGGGCGCGGTTGAGGGTTAGCGTAATCCCTAGTGGCCTAGGTGGTTTAACCCAAACCGAAATACGAAAGCGTGCAATAGGTAAGCGTAATCCCTAGTGGTGCTAGGTGGCGTAAGTCCTAGTAGTTCAAACGATGATTCATATGGAAGAGCCTAGCTAGAACAAGGGTGACAGTCCAAACGATTTCAAGGATAATACGACATGAGGAAGCCCGTACGAGGTACGGCAAAGGACTGAACTCACATACGTGGAAAGAAACATATAATTTGAGTAACCTATATATGCGATATATTAGGTTGACATGGACCATTACATGACATTGGGCAAGGGACATTCATGGTTAACACGTGACGCGGGTTGGGATACTAGTACGAGAGGTGCAGGGCAAATATATATGTTAGATCTAGGAAGAATATACATAATGGATACCGTGGGATGTTAGGCGGGGTAGATACCTTGGGATAATGTACTCGATAGAAATCTGACGATGTGAGACCTTGACTTATCATAACACCGTAGTTTATCACGATACCTTAGTTTACCTTGCCGCAGTAGTTCAACCGGCTACCCTGGTTTATCTATCTTGTAGTTATCCTTATGTTTACTTTCAGTTTATGCATGTCATGTTACCTTTACCTGTTTTTATACTGGAAGTAGATAGGACTTACTCAGTCTTTTTGACTGACCCGTTTTGTTTCGCCTCTTTTCTTCCGTTTCCCCCCCTTCAGGTTACAGGGAGGAAACAATGCAGTTTAGTTCGGACTTCTTCTGCTTGAAGGTCATCATGGATGGCTTGGACTTCTCTTGGCTATGGCTACTTTACTGTTTTACTTGGGGAATAATTTATGGAAAAAGTCTTTATGCTTCTTTACTATTGCAAGACAGGTTTTGTTGTACTCTGATGTAAAAGGCTTTAGACCTTATTTATTCATGTTATGAAAGTTTGATTTTACTTCCGCTATTTTATATGTTCTGTCTTGTGATATTTCTGTGCATGTTTACCAATAATGCCCCTCTAAAGCTAGTGCATTCCTTTGCGAGTGACCCTAGCGGAGGCGGGGTGTTACACAAACTCTTATCAAAATTGATTTTTAAACTAGAAAGTAACTCAAAACTATATAAAATTGATTTTAAAGCAATGATATGCTCAGAAAAAAATTAATTAATTATTGACTGACATTATTTCTTTTGCACTAAATTTTAAAGAAAAATAAATAAATTGTTGACTAATATTGTTTATACTGCGACATTGCTCTCGATTAAAGAGAATGCACAAATAAGCATCTTGATTGTTAGTAAACTAGAAAAAATCTTTCATTTAACTTACACACATTTCTTATTGTCAAATTTATACTTTTTCCCATTGATCGATAGTTTGGTCAAATCAATAATTAATAAAACTATCATTTGAAATTCTAATAGATCTTAGTTGATTCGAGTGTACATACATCATACATGCATCACAAAGTTTATTTTGAAGCAAATTAATTTACTACTCGATATTAAGCAAAACAAAAAATACAGCAATCGACATTAACATATGTCCAACTGTTGGACACCTATTAAATTCATGTTCTAATTTGGTGTTCACCTATAAACGGTCAGCAATAATGTCTGTGTCCTAAACGTTCATTTAATGTACCATGGGACTTATACGTCTATCAAACAAACGTGTGATGTATAGACGCTTATTAAATAAATGTTTTATTATTAGATGCATAATTAATAAATGTTTATACTCATTTGTTTATTAAAAATGCATCTGAATATTAGTTAAAACCCATAATGTTAATGGCTTAATGGCCAATCATTCAATATCAAGATTTTTAGTAGCCGATTCAAATTGAGGCAAATCATTCATCCTCAACTTTTTTTTATTTTTTTATTTTTGACGTGTCCCCTTATGTATATTTTTGTATGTAATCAGGTGAGTCTCTCATGATAATAAAATTATAATTACTATTAGTAGATGAAAGTAAATGAGTGACCTACCCTCCTTAAACTACGTGATTTATACTATAAGTGCATTTATCAACTATTTATATAGAATCTTAAAATATAAAAATCAATTTGAAATTAGAAGTCCCAAATGCTTTGAAATAATGGGTAATTTGACTAAAGTCACTGTTAAGTTTCAAAAACGTTAACTGCCCATGTAACATTGTAAATTAGATACCTATTATCTGAAAATCATCAAAATAATAATAGTAAAAAATCAATACAAAAAACTAACAATCTTCAAACTTAATTCAGTTTATAATCATTTTCGTACTTATATAAGAAAAGTAAAATAAAAAATGCTCTAAAAACCAAAAAATCACGCTTTAACATAACATGCAGTAACAACTGCAGTTTTCAAAGAACTGCATACATCACCGTAATTATAACAAAAAAGTTGCATGCTTTTAAGCAATTTTTGATGATATCTTCACACTTTTAAATTCAATGCCTAAATTTATTCAATATCACATTATCGTAGAAATAAAGGTGGAACCCAATGCACGCGGCTTCTCGTACGAGAACGGGCTTTGGGTAGGTCTATATTTACAAAATTTTTATTCATATCAGCAAAAAAATGATGTACATTATCGTAGACATATCAGCAAAAAAATGATGTACATTGCATACAAATGGAAAAATATTTTATTTACAAGAAAAATGCAATAAAAGAAAACTATACTGAAAAATTATAGTCATGCGTGTATGTTTTTGATATACTGAAATGAGTTTGTAATACATTATGGAATAATTACAAATATGTATGCACTTTTTGATAATAAGTACAAACATTTCTTTAACTTTTTTTTTTTATTAATATCTGCAATACACTATGAAAATAGTTGTAGATATGTCTGCATATTTTCATAATAAATGCAGATATTTCTACAATATTTTTTTTTAGTAATCTTTTGTGAAATTTACAATTTTTTGATAAAAGATTTAAAGTAGTAATGCAAAAAAATCAATGGAAAAAATGTTAGGTATAGTGATATGGATCCGCTTTATATCGAAAGTTGTAATAATAGAATATGGTTTGTAATGAGCTTTGATTTACGTGATCCATCCTTGATATTTTAGTCAAAAGAATTCAATATCGTTACAGGTGGACAGATAGAAGCCAGCTTAACTTTAATGGCACGGAAAAGAAGACAGCGGCAGCATGAAAGCTAGAATAAAAAAATAAGGAAAAAGGAGAATCATATAGGTCAAAAAAGGGAAGGATGACCGAATGCACCCGATTTCTTGCCTGGTCCGCCGATTAACATATATTGTATCAATCATCATGGACAAAGACAACCAGATACGAATTCATTATAAAATCCGTAGCAGCAACTTTTGGAATAAAACAGCAGATTTCCGTTGTGCACCCCATATTGTTTCTTATTTTTTTTCTTCTCTGTCTTACTCATGAATAATCACTTTACTTTTAATATATATATATATATATATATATATATATATATATATACACACACACACACAAACATATACATACATGCGGCATGCCCACACATGAGGAAGGTTATATGGAACCCCATTTTTTTGTCTTCCTTTTGCACTCTATTTGTGGCCAAGTATTTATAGTTAAATAAGTTAGTGGAGGGAGAGAGAATTAGCGGAAGGAGAGAAAAACAAGAATACGTGGTGGAAATCAAGGGGGTTAAAGGGGTGCTACACTATTTGGGGTGTCATTGAACGCTCATATATATATATATATATATATATATATATATATATATATATATATATATACACACACACGTGTGCGCGTGCGAATATTGTTTGTTTTTGCCTTCTTTTAGATTCTGTATATGTTTAATCTACATATATATTATTATCTATTCAAATGTCGGAATTAGTTCAAATTTTAGATGGATAACAATATATATGTGGATTAAACATCTACAAAATCTTGTTGGATTTTAATTAGTGTAGCTCGGCGTGGAGTAGAGATGCTGCTAAACAAGATTTTGTGATTCGGTGAATTTGTTTGGATTGTGTTCAGATGCTGATTTTAGTGTTGCTTTGTACTTTTTGGCTACGATGTTTCATGTATACGACAAAGTATTTTGATTTAGTCGGATGCCTCTTTTGGGGAATTATCGACACAGCGTAGCGTAGCCTTTCCAACAAATGTCAACTTCACATCATTTACAATATGAGTATTCAATAAAAGTTCGATAGAACCGTACGATTTAAACAACCCAATCACCGATCATAAAAGTCTCTCGATGCTAAATTGTGTTAACGTGGTTTGAACTAGATGCCTATAGCTAAACATGACAAACAGACGGGTAAAAAAGGTTAGAAAGCAGTATGAAAAATAGCAAAACCATATATAAAAGTGTTAAATAAATAAATGAGAAGACGCTGTAGTGGAGGAATATACATATATTCACACACATATACGTATACATATATATCTACATGTATATATGTAACACAGACGTGTTACTCTTGGCTCGAGGGGTGGTTGCACACTTGCACAACCCCATATAATTGGTACGCTATCTACTGGACCAACTATAGTGTTACATAAAGCATGCATGATGTTTACAATGCATGCTTCATTGGGGTTTACAAAGAGTGCTTTGAATCAAGACAAACAATATTAACTTAGTTGGACAAGAGTCTCTGGTTGGCCAGTCATCGTTTATAAGTCCCGAAGATATCTGTTCAAATAATTGGTGTATAGTCTTTTTTGTCTAGCAAAGTGGAAGCTTTTACCATTTTGGAAAATGTATCACATCTTGATAATGTATGCTTTCTGGTTTATCTTTAACCTGCTAAATAATGTCATTGCTAACCAAAACATGTGGATAATGTTAGAACTAAATATTTTATTTTATTTCATAAATAAAATTTATGTTTATGTTGTTTTGTATTATATTCGAATATGTGTATCATATGCACATACTAGTGTATGTGTACGTGCGCTGTGCACCGTAATACAATGTACATAATTTTATATATCATGTATAACTAGTAGGATTTACACAATAACAGACACGTTATTCTCTTTAATTTTCTATAAGTTATCTAAATAAGTGTGTGCGTGTCTATATATATATATATATATGGGAGTGACTATAGTGACACAAAATTATGTATATAAAATCTGAACCACAAAATTTGTTTGTCTTTATGTGTGAGATGTAATTCAAAGGAAAATCCAATGGCTCAGATTTCGTGTCAGCATCTTGTGTTCATTTAGACTTTCCCTATAAGGCTATATATATATATATATATATATATATATATATATATGTGTATGTATGTATGTATGTATGTATGTATATATAATCAACTTACTAAAATAAAATAAAATTATAAATCATAATTTTTAGGATTTGAATACTATATAAAAACGTTATTTTATATTTTATAATCGATTTCAGTCTTTATTAAACATATATGTGTATATGTATATATAATCAATTTCTTGTTAAATAAATAATTATATCATTAAGTAAATATAAAATAAGTACAAAATATATTAAGTTTAAGGCTCATTGCTGCTAAATTAATAATGTATATTTTTTTTATAAAATTAATTTTTTTTACTGTATCATATTTATCTTTAGGATATAATATATAAATAAAAAAAACAATATATACTATTACATAATCAAAAAATGATTTTTTTTAATCATTGGCTGTGAGTTTAATGCTAGTGAACATACACATTTATTTTAAATTAACATTAACGTAGATGAACTAATATAATCAACTATCTAGTATGTGGTAAAATATTAATACCTTTGATTCATAATATATCTAATAACCTTCAACATATTATAATAATATTGATTAAATTAGTACATATGTTAAATGGCTTTTACTAGGTCCGGAGATCTTACTTCAAATGATGAAATGGCTCACTTAATTAAATCCCTAGTTTTAGAGTTAGATCCCAATCAACTTTATCTAGAACGATTAAACAATTTTTTTAACGTGGCTTGAGCTTGGATATCTTTTAGGTTTAAATGGATCTGCTAGTCGAAATATGCTAAAATTATCACAAAAATAACGGTGTTGAAAGTGGCATACAAATAGGAAATCAAATGAAGAGTAAAATAAAACGTCTCCACATCTAAACTATTCAAAAGCCTTCCTCTTATGCAATGCAATATTTAGTTAACCTAACCAAGCTATTATGGTCGACATTTGCATACTCCATAGGCCTCAAAGCTAATTCCATCTCGAACAATGGTCATTGCATTTAAATGTAAATTTAACATGTATCGATACCATGTACCAATTAATATGATTATAAATATTGTAAATACATTGTTTAACATTATTCGACACATCAAATACAAAATTGTGTAGCTAATATTTCATGAATATTAATTAAATTCATTATTTTATAACAAATCTAATTAAATCAAGTGATAAAAGCAGTATTCATCATTTCATTGTTGAAACGATCCAACTCCTTAACCTCAGAAATCGACACTAATACAACCTCGGTGTTCACGTGCCCTAGATCCAATGTAAGAGGATCAGATGGTTTAGGGTAAAAGGAAAGCATAGATAGAAAAAAAATGTACAGAATCTCAAATCGTATTAAACTTTAATAATTTTACATTAGGAAATACAAGCACGTAGTCTGATACATACTAATCTAGCAAGAATGGTTAGGCAACCTATTTGGGCAAGTGTTGGAAAACACAAATGCAGTGGAATAATACGTAAACAAAAGGGTAGGACCCAAAAGCATCATTCTCCAATAGCCTTCAAAATGCTCGATGGCTACAAGCTCTAAAACAATGCTATCCTTCTGAATCTTTAGGTTGCCTGGATAAAAAAGAAAACCGAGAGTTTAAGGGAAAAATAACTCCATGTCAGTCATAGGACTGGTGTAAGAAACTTGTAACGACCCGCATTCTACGCATCAGAGGATCGTAGAATATTTATTTCTTTCTCATGCAAAGTCGTATGGTCATGTAACTTTGGGAGACGATTATTGAGGTCATTTCCCATGTTCATAATTTTTGCCGATTTTTAAATGACCACTTTTCCCCCAAGCTAATCTTGTTTCGACCATAACTTTTAATTGGAAAGGAGTTTTGACTTGAAACTACTTCCATTAGATCCGGATGATAGTTTACCTTTCCGTAGAGTGGTCGCATTAGCCAAACGGACTTACCGTTTGGGAGATATGGCTGAAACAAGGTTTAGAAGGTGAAAAACAGCTTAATCGGGCTTAATTGGGTAATTAACAGCTAGGCCCAGTGGGGGATTTCGGGATTTGGAGTATTTAAGGGCTGTTAGGGTTTAGAGAACACCCTTTTCTCATTTTTTTAGCCGCCACTTATCATCCCTCTTAACTTAATAATGGCCTCCAACATCTAAAACACCTCTAAACCATTTGCTAATTGAAGATTTGGCTAAATTACATCAAATTAAGGAGAAATAGCACCAAAACAAGGTTAGAACAGTTGTATAGCCTTGGGAACAACACCAAATAGAGGATAATTTCAGATTTGGTATTTTTTTTATGGCTAAAGTGAGTGAGTGATTTGCATGGTTCCTCACTAATTATGGTTAATTAAGGGAAATTAGTGTTAATTAGCGAAGTTAAACATGATTAAATTCTGGAAAAATATTTATAAATTCCGAAATTTTGTTTTAGGCCTCTGTTAGAAAATTTGGTTAAGTTTTACTAATCCTATCATTAGTTTTGCTTAAAAATGCTTAAGGGAAAATATGGGATTTTGGCTATGTTTGATCCGTTATAACCTATCAAATTGTCGTTTTGGTGTTAGTGATCAATTCTATATGGTGCTATGACTGTATGGTATGTTTCGTGATTGATTAGAAAAGTTAGATTGGTCGAAAACGTCGTCGAATGGCGTAAAACAGTCGCTGGAAAGAAGTGCAGGAAATCAACTGAACCGGATAGAATCGGAGGAGAAGCACGAACCGAACCGTTTCCCCCAAACTGTTGCATCACGAGTTGCCATGAGATAAGAGCTCACGACCCCGAACCACTTGGAGATCCCGATCCGACCAGGAGCTCACAACCCGATCCGACCAGAAGCTCACGAACAGCTCATAGCTGAAGCCCCCGACCCAATCCGGAGCTCCATCACGAATCGATCCGATGAAGGCCTGACCCACGAGTCAATGGAGGAGTGCGACCCAACCTGGAGAGGAGCTCATGATCCAAACTAATGGAGGAAGGATGTCACGAGCCGAACTGTTATGCCATAAGCTGGTGATTGGGCACGAACCGACCCGATAGGGTTAACCAAGACCTGAATCGAGGAGCTTGGACTTGAGACTTGATGATCATGAACCGAATGAGATTGATGACAATGGACTGAACGAGAAGAAGAGAGCTGATCTGCATAGAAGCTTGTTCCGAACCGATCCGGAGATGATGACCAAAACCCGAGAAGCAAAGGTAGTCCAAATAGGAAGTAGAACTCAAGATCCAATTGGGAACCAACGAGTTAACTTCATGAGTTGGGCTTTGCAACGGGACGTGTGCTAAGTGGTTATCGACGTCTATACCTTTGATTCACCACCAAGACGGATGTTAGGCTACGTATCATTGCAGTGGGGTAGCTACTACTCTATGGGGGAGAGTGATCATAGCATGGCTATGAGCCAGTGCAATGGAGTCGTTATGACTTCGTGGGGCAGAGTGGACATATCAAGGATTAGTGGCTATGGATCAGTGCAGTGGTGTCATTACGACTCCATGGGGCAGAGTGATCGTAGCAAGGAATTGGGTGGTCTAAATGGTAGATATCATATACTTTACGCACCGAGTGAGAGATGTGAGGATGGTTGCTATAATTGATTATTTGTCATCACTATGTCATGCACACACCCACCCCCGTATTCATTACACTATATGTTAGTGGCACCTTAGAGTATTGTACAGTATGTAGTGCTAACTCTTTGGTTGCAGGTCCAAGTTCAGGTATGGTTTAGTATACCTGTTATTGTTCTGTTTTGCTGCTTATCTCTCATACCAGACTTTTGTCTGACCCAGAGTTTTATGTCTCTTCTTATTACTCTGGATGCTCTTAAACGGGCAGACTAGAGACATGTTAGTTGGTTATGCACGAGTAGCTGATCCGGAGATGAGCAGGAGGCTCCTACATATTATCTACATATATTCCCCATGTGTTGTTGATGGTCACTGCTTTGGGCATTAGTAGTGTACCTCTCCTTTCTTTTTCTTTAGAGACAGTATTTTGAAGTTGTAATAATGGTTATGGACCATAAGCTGTATTTCGGATTTCCGCTGCTATGATGATTATGGTTTAGTTTTCAGCTTATGCATTGTCTCGCCTGTTTTATGTCAAGTATGTTATTATTATATTTTATTCCATGCGCTGTGAGACATTCTATAGGTTCCTTGTTAGTTCAAATTCCTTACCTTTCCTTTCTTTGATGACCGTCCCGTGCTGGTTGGACATCGGCACAACGCACTTTCATTGGAAATGTCGGCTGGTGCGGGGCAGGCCATCACATTTGGTATCAGAACTCTAGGTTGCGTAGTTAACCTAGGGAAACACACCAGGGAGAGATAGTACGTATATGAGAGCGCATATTTGTTATATTTTGGTTTTCAAAAGCTATACATATACTATTAGTATATTTAAGGATGAAGACGCATTGCGCTGGCACCACTGAAGAGATGGTTAATCGTTTTCTCCTTACAAATTGAACGATGAGCCGATATACTAGGGGTACTGGTAGAGGAGCTAATAATTGGAATGCTTACGATATGAGGATGATGTTCACTGACCTCATGAGAGAGATGCTTAGGGATGTTTAGAGGGTAGCTCCTAATGCTGCAAATGGTGGTGGTGCAGCAGTGCAGGCGCCTAGAGCCGATTTCGCCAAGCTTTGCAAGGATTACACTAGTCTTGGTGGGAAGCCGTTCCATGGAATGGAATCGGCCACAGAAGTTCAGGATTGGTTGGATAGTTGTGAGCGTATCTTCGAAGACTTGGGTATCGAGGATGCGATGAAGAGGAAGTTAGCATCCCGTCAACTGCACGGATGGGCTATGAATTGGAGGAATGCTATTAAGGCAGCCACTCCAGAGGATCAAGTTACATGGGATCAGTTTAAGGCCCGATTCAGTGATAAGTTCATCCCAGGTGCCCAGAAGTCAGAGTTGTTTAGGAAATTTCTGGAGCTTAAGCAGAATGGTAGGGCAGTCTCGGAGTACATTGCAGAGTTCGATACTTTATCGAAGTATGGATTATCCCTCATTGACACTCTCGAGAAGAAAAATGAGAAGTTCATAACAGGCTTGGATCAGTACTTGGGGGAAAGGCTTATTAACCACGTCGATGAGACGTTTGAATCAATTGTGGGGAAAGCTTTGAGATCAGAGAGTCTATACCCCCAAGTTGAAGACTGAGGTTGCATCTGCAGAGAATCCAAAGCCGCAAGCAAGCGGTGGAGGCAAGAATGGTTCTCAGAATAAGAGAAAGAAGAATCAGACCAAGGATGGCCAGAAGAAAAAGAATAAGAAAGATGTTGAGTGCTTCAGCTGTGGTAAGAAGGGCCACTATGCCAAAGAATGTCGGGCCAAGCCAGCGGGTAGGAAGTGCTTCAACTGTGGCCAAGTGGGACATCACAAGGATAAGTGTCTGCAACCCCCTAAAGAAAAGCAGATTGTGAAAGCATATGCTATCAATGTTGTTCCTTCTTCGTCGAATTCCCCAATTGCGGCGGAGAAAGGAAAGAATGTCGTCATTCAAGGTATGCTTTCTATTTGTGATGTTCTTGTTCGAGTATTGTTTGATACCAGAGCTTCCCGTTCCTTCATATCTAGTGACCTGGTAGATAGGTTGGGATTGGAACCCGAGATAGTCGATAGACCTTTAACAGCGACGAACCCGATACTAGCCTTTGTATGATTTGTCGTAATGTGGTCTTTCGAGTCATGGATGCATGTTTATTTGTGATTGCTTTGTTTTGGGCTTTACTGGGTTTGGCATTTTTTTAGGAGTCGATTAGCTCCAAAGATACATGGTGGTGGTAGACTATGAGGGCTTTTTGGTGACAGTTAGAGCGGATGATGGGCGGAGGGTAGTGTTTGGTGGTCCTACCTAGTGATGGGGTAATGGCTAGTTTTCTAAATTCCCTCGACATCCTGCATGATGAGTTGTCAAATGTGCCCGTGGCTGTCCAGTATCCGGACGTCTTGGAGGAAGTGACCGGACTTCCACCACACCAAGAGATTGAGACCCGTATTGATTTAGTGAAAGATGCCGGACCTATAGTGATGCTACTTCGTTGTATGGCACCAAGGGAGCAGCGAGAGCTCGGGGTGCAAGTAAGCGATCTTTTGAAGAAGGGATTTATCAAAAGAAGTGTTTCTGAGTGGGGAGCACCAGTTGTGTTTGCTAACAAAGCAGATGGTTCCCTTCGATTATGTGTGGACTACCGCGAATTGAATACGGTAACAAGGAAGAATAAGTATCCTCTACCACAGGTAGATGATTTGTTTCATCAGTTGAGTGGGGCGAGAGTGTTCTTCCAGTTGGATCTCGCGACATGTTTTCATCAGCTTAGAGTGGAAGCTGAGAGTACCGCTAAAACGACCTTCCGGACGCCGTCTGGATTTTATGAGTGGTTGGTCATGCCATTCGGGTTGACCAATGCACCAACATATTTTGTGGATCTTATGAATAGGGTATTAAGAGATCAGTTGAATAAGTTTGTTCTTGTGTTCGTGGACGATATACTTGTTTATTCGAGGACAGAGGAAGAACACAAGGAACACTTGAGGATAGTGATGGAGGTGTTGAGAAAACACCAGTTGAAAGCAAAGTTTTCTAAGTGTCACTTCTGGAGGAGGGAGGTGAGATTCTTCGGCCATGTTGTTTCAGAGAATGGTATTGCCGTGGATCCTGCAAAGGTGGCTACGGTACAGGATTGGTCTACGCCCAAGAATGCTACAGACGAAAGAAGTTTCTTGGGATTAGCTGGATATTATCGGAAGTTTATCCAAGACTTATCCAAGATAGCAGCACCGTTGACTCAGTTGACCAAGAAGAATCAAGCTTTTATCTAGGACGAAAAGTGTGAAAATGTATTCAAGAACCTAAAGGAAAAGTTGACATGTGCACCAGTGTTACTCATTCCTAAGGGGAATGAAGAGATGACGGTATACACAGATGCATGTGGTACCGGACTTGGTGTTGTGTTAATGCAAGGAGGTAGGGTTGTAGCTTAGCTAGTCGGCAACTGAAACCGCATGAGAAAAGATATCCTACCCATGATTTGGAATTGGCTGTGATCGTATTCGCATTGAAGATGTGGAGATATTATCTTTTGGGAGAAAGATTCGAGTTGTTTACTGATCATCTCCAAGTTAGAGATGGGTATCGACGAGGAGATGAACGAACACGGGCTTGATCGAGATGAATGACTTAGAAAGAATGGAAGACTAGTTGTACTCAATGTCAATCGATTGAGAGATGAAGTGCTTAGAGAATGTCATCACTCAAAATTGACTGTACACCCCGATGGTAACAAGATGTATCGAGACATGAAGCAGACCTACTACAGGGAAGGGATGAAAAGAGACGTTGGGAAGTTTATATCCAAATGCATGAATTGCCAGCTAGTTAAAGCTGAGCAAAAGAAGCCTAGTGGTTTGTTACAACCATTAGAAATTCTAGAATGGAAATGGGAACAAGTCTCAACAGATTTCATTGATGGGTTACCAAGGACTAGATCAGGCCATGATAGCATTTGGGTGATTGTGGACCGATTGACCAAGAGTGCAAGATTTACACCCGTCAAATCAAATAGAACGGTAGCTGAGCTATATATGAAATGGGTAGAGAGATTTCATGGAGTACCTAAAAGCATTGTGAGTGACCGAGACCCATTGTTTACTAGTGGGTTTTGGAAGAGCTTACAAGAGGTGTTAGAATTAGAATTACATCTCAGTACCGCGTATCATCCTCAAACCGATGGTCAGACAGAGAGGGTGAATCGAGTGTTAGAAGATCTCTTGAGAGCTTGCATATTGGATTTTGGTGGTTCATGGGATGACCATTTTCATCTAGTAGAGTTTCCATATAATAATAGTTATCAATCCAGTATTGGTATGGCTCCATTTGAAGCTTTGTACGGAAGACCATGCAACTCACTATCATGTTGGTTAGAAACTGGTGAGAAATTTGTGCTTGGACCAGATGTGATAAGAGAAACTTCAGATAAGATTAAGGTTATCCAACAGCGAATGAAGGCTGCTTAAGATAGACAAAAGAGTTAAGCTGATAAGAGGAGAAAAAATTTAAAATTCTCCATTGGTGACTTGGTGTTTGTCAAGATTTCTCCATTAAAGAGCGTGATTCGATTTAGCAGGAGAGGCAAGTTAGCACCAAGATTTGTTGGTCCATTCCCAGTTCTCGAGCAAATTGGGAATTTGGCATATAAAGTTGAATTACCAGAGAAGATGGTCGGAGTTTATAATGTATTTCATGTTTCCCAGTTAAGGAAGTTTGTACACGACCCTAATGTGGCTATTTCACCGGATCAGTTGGATGATGTCGAGGTTGAACCCGAGACGGTTGGGAACCGCAGGCCTATGCGTATTGTTGGGAACGATATGAAGCAGCTTCGAGGGAAGGTGGTGAAACTAGTCAAAGTTCAGTGGGGTGATGATGAGGAAGATTGTACTTGGGAAACAGAGGAGGACATAAGGAGGAAGTATCTAGAACTCTTTGCCTGGTAAGATTTTAATTGCGACTTAGTTTTCTACATGCTAGGATAGACTTGTTTGTTTTTGTATGTTTGATTGTTGTGAATGGTTGATAGGCATGCGGGATCCTTTGCTTGTTTCTTGGTTAAGGAATTTCAGGGGTCAAATTTCTTAAGGGGGAGAATGTAACGACCCGCATTCTACGCATCAAAGGATCGTAGAATATTTTTTTCTTTCTCATGCAAAGTCGTATGGTCATGTAACTTTGGGAGACGACCATCGAGGTCATTTCCCATGTTCATGATTTTTGCTGATTTTTAAATGACCATTTTCCACCTAGCTGATCTTTTTTCGACCATAACTTTTGATTGGAAAGGAGTTTTGACCTGAAACCACTTCCATTAGATCCGGATGATGGTTTACCTTTCCGTAGAGTGGACATATTAGCCAAACGGACTTACCGTTTGGGAGATATGGCGGAAATAAGGTTTAGAAGGTGAAAAACAGCTTAAATGGGCTTAATTGGGTAATTACCAGCTAGGCCCAGTGGGAGATTTCGGGATTTGGAGTATCTAAGGGCTGTTAGGGTTTAGAGAACACCCTTTTCTCATTTTTCAGCCGCCACTTATTATCCCTCTCAACTTAGTAATGGCCTCCAACATCTAAAATACCTCTAAACCACTTTCTAATTGAAGATTTGGCTAAATTACATCAAATTAAGGAGAAATAGAACCAAAGCAAGGTTAGAACTGTTGTATAGCCTTGGGAATAGCACCAGACAAAGGATAATTTCAGATTTGGTATTTTGTTTGTGGCTAAGGTGAGTGATTTGCATAGTTCCTCACTAATTATGGTTAATTAAGGGTAATTAGTGTTAATTAGCGAAGTTAAACATGCTTAAATTCTAGAAAAATATTTATAAATTCCTAAATTTTGTTTTAGGCCTCTGTTAGAAAATTTGGTTAATTCGGTTAAGTTGTAATAATCCTATCATTAGTTTTTCTTAAAAATGCTTAAGGGAAAATATGGAATTTTGGCTATGTTTGATCTGTTTTAATCTATCAAATTGTCGTTTTGGTGTTAGTAGTTGATTCTATATGTTGCTATGGCTGTATGGTATGTTTTGTGATTGATTAGAAAAGTTAGATTGGTCAAAACGCCGTCGAATGGCGTAAAACAGTCGCTGGAAAGAAGTGCAGGGAATCAACCGAACCGGATCGGATCGGAGGGGAAGCACGAACCGAACTGCTTGGAGATCCCGATCTGACCAGGAGCTCACATCTGAAGCCCCTGACCCGCTCTGGAGCTCCATCACAAACCGATCCGATGAAGGCCTGACCCACGAGTCAATGGAGGAGTGCGACCTGACCTGGAGAGGAGCTCACGATCCGAACCGATGGAGGAAGGATGTCATGAGCCGAACCGATGTTCCACAAGCTGGTGATTGGGAACGAACCGACCCGATAGGGTTAACCAAGACCCGAACCGAGGAGCTTGGACTTGAGACTTGATGATCACAAACCGAATGAGGTTGATGACAATGGAATGAACGAGAAGAAGAGAGAGCTGATCTTCGTAAAAGCTTATTCCGAACCGATCTGGAGATGATGACCAAAACCCGAGACGCAAAGGTAGTCCAAATAGGAAGTAGAACTCAGGATCCAGTTGGAAACCAACGAGTTAACTTCATGAGTTGGGCTTTGCTGCGGGACGTGTGCTAAGGGGTTATCGATGTCTATAACTTTGATTCACCACTAAGACGGATGTTAGGCTATGTATCAGTGTAGTGGGATAGTTACTACTCCATGGGGAAGAGTGATCGTAGCATGGCTATGACCAATGCAGTGGAGTCGTTATGACTTCATGGGGGCAAAGTGGACATAGCAAGGATTAGTGGCTATAGATCAGTGCAGTGGTGTCATTACGACTCCATGGGGGCAGAGTGATCGTAGCAAGGAATTGGATGGTCAAAGTGGAAGATATCATATACTTTACGCACTCAGTGTGAGATGTGAGGATGGTTGCTATGATTGATTGTTTGCCATCACTATGTCATGCACACCCCCACCCCCGTATTCTTTACACCATATGTTAGTGGCACCTTAGAGTATTGTACAGTATGTAGTGCTAACTCTTTGGTTGCAGGTCCAGGTTCAGATAAGCTTTAGTATACCTGTTATTGTTCTGTTTTGTTACTTATCACTCATACCATACTTTTGTCTGACCCAGAGTTTTATGTCTCTTCTTATTACTCTGGGTGCTCTTAAACGGGCAGACTAGAGACAGGTTAGTTGGTTATGCACGAGTAGCTGATTCGGAGACGAGCATGAGGCTCCTACGTATTTTCTACATTTATTCTCCCTGTGTTGTTGATGGTCACTGCTTTAGGCACTAGTAGTGTACCTCTCCTTTCTTTCTCTTTAGAGACAGTATTTTGAAGTTGTAATAATGGTTATGGATCATAAGCTGTATTTCGGATTTTCGCTGCTATGATGAATTTCTTTAGTTTTCAGCTTATGCATTGTCTCGCCTATTTTATGTCAAGTATGTTATTATTATATTTTATTCCATGCGCTGTGAGACATTCTACAGGTTCCTTGTTAGTTCAAATTCCTTACCTTTCCTTTCTTTGACGACCGTCCCGTGCTGGTTGGACATCGGCACAGTGCAGTTTCATTGGAAATGTCAGCTGGTGTGGGGCAGGCCTTCACAAAACTCAAATTCTACATTTGAAAATAAAGGATATCCCATAAGACTATGACCACAAATAAACATGGCACAGGTTTTTACCTTATAGTGACCAAATCATCGTACGCCGAAATTGTCTAATATTATTTTGAACGACTTGCGTGATGAACTCATTAAAATAAAATAAACAAGGCATAGGTTGATACTTAGGGTATTGTTCTCTTACTAATTTATGGTTAGGGACCGATGAATGTGAAAGGACAGTGATGCGTGAATAAGTAATGGAAATGTTTCCAATGGTAACATATATTTTCTAAATACAAAAAATAAGAATTTGTGAATATATGGAAATGTTTTCTGATGTTAATTAGAAATATTTTTTGGAATATAGAAAATAAATAGTATAATAGATGGAAATGTTTTCCAATAATTGGGAGAGGCTTAGCGGGTTTTGATAAATATCTAGGTAAAGGTATTGAAAGGAACCGGGAAATGAATAAATTAATTTAAAGGGGTCATTGTTGGTTGATGATTAAACTTAAAATTTCCATTTGGAAACAAGATCGTTGTTTGTATGGATATTTTCCTTTGATAGTTAAATAACTAACTATCAAAGTTTTTGACTATTTTTTCCGTTGTCAATAGGGAGAGATCGGGATCAGATTTATTATCCGAAAAACCACTTCATATGGGCATTAGCGTTATGAACCAAATATGCTGAAGATAATCGAAGATGAAGTTACGCAAGGGTTGTTCTATTAATCCTAGGTAGAAATTACCTAAGATGGATTTACAAAATAGTGCTTTCGGTTTGTCCAGATCCAGGACAACTTGTATGGACGAATGTCGGGCAGAATATACCTAATAGATCGCGTAAGTTGATCTCTTCGAATGTATTTACGTTGGTGGCAGAGGAATTCGTTTCTCTTAGCTTTATACCTATGGTATTTTTTAGGAAATCAATTTGTGATTTGGCTGGTTTGACGATGTGGCATTCGAAGTGAATGGTGACCAGATGTTCCAAAATATACGTTATGACCTCAAGCCCCATCAACCGGGAAATAACAAAAATCGGGCAGGCAGCATGGCTAAGAGGGTAGCTTCCAATTAGGGTATATTGTCACCATCTAGAGATTATTAATTTTCTTCTTCTTTTTCTTCTGTGTCTCCCAGGAACAGTTATGTTGGTATACCAACCGTAAGGTGACAATATATTCGGAACATTTAAGAGAAATGAATGATCGGTCATGTGTGGTTTAGATGCAAGATGTTCTTGTTGAACTCCAGTGTATCCCCTCTAGAGTACACTGATCGGAAGGTTGTTCCATACCTTGGCATAGTTGGAAATGCATTACCCAATAAGAGCCCGCGGTTTTGATTGTATATTATGTATGTAGATCATGAGATGCAAGCGTTCTGCTAGATTGCTATTTACTTGATTTAGACACTATTATGATATCAGAAAAGTATTGGTTTAAAAGAATGTTTTGAGTTATCCTAAGGTAAAAACCCTCTATGTTTATGCATGGATCGGTCTTACGATTATCCTTTCATTTGAAAAGGATTTTTAAAAGTTAAACTAAGTGTTTGGAGTTTACTCACACCAGTCCCATGGCCGACCCAGAGTTTATTTTGGTTTGATTTACCCTAAACTCTTGGGTGCCCACATTTGTACGGGCAGTCAAGTAGATATATTGGAAGATCTTAGAGTAGGAGACTTCAACATTAGATATACATAGAGTTTATTTTCGATGTGATGTTATGTGTTGTACTCTGAGATGGTTATATATAGTTATAAGTTTGTATTTTAAAAGTTATGTTATATAATATATTTTATTCGTTCCACTGTGAGATTCATGTTTATTCTAATTCTTCTATGTTGTGATCTTCTTTTTCATCTATTCTAACTTTCTTTCTTTCTATTTCTCACTCTCTAACTTCTTTTTATTAATGATCTGGTATTTCTGATGCTGGAATAGTCAACATTGTGTTTTTTGTCGATTTTCGGGGTCGAAAATCCCTGGTTCATTACAATGTATATATAGATTCATACATATATATATATATATATATATATATATATATGTAATAAAATTATTACTATAGGTTTGGATGATTTATTGTCTGCTTTGGCAGAATTAATAAATTTAGGGTGGATAATATACGAAATAGGTTTGCAAGGATATTATAGTTACTATATGAAAATTTTGTAAAGGGATCAAATGAGAGTCCGTGCCAATTTTGATTTTGATCACATATTTACATATTTGTTATATAAATTATTATGTGCTAAAAGTTTGGCTTCCTATCTATATTGATTGTGAATGTTATATGTCTTACAAGTTGAATTATTTTTAGAATGAAAATAGTATAGTGTTTGATAAATGATGTAGTAGCCAATAGTCTCGATATAGTACAAAGAAATACTATTATTTGACGTTCCGAATAAATTTGGTTTTAATTTAAAAATGACATATTTACAAATAAAAGGATCGACTTATAAATGTGGAAAATAGGAACAAGGAAAAACTTTGAAATAAATATATGTTGAAGGTCTTCGAGTTTTAAATTTAGGCTAAAGGCAAACTTTGGAGAAAATTAGGCCGAAGGATATTGGAAAACAAAACTAGTATTTTATGCAGTATAAAACTAAATATAATGCTAGTAAAAACTAGCATTTTTGTATGGTGTAAAACTTGAATATAATGCTAGTTATATTTGTTATTTTCCTTTAGCCTACTTTTCCTTTTTCAAAGTTTGTCCTTCGGTCCAAAATAAAGCTTGGTGTTCTTTAACCTAATCCTTTTAAGTTTACCATTCTCCTTAATTACCCATTTACAAACTATGATATTTAATAAAAATAGGAATTTATTCCTAAATGATTACATTACGAATAAACGGATTGATTTATGAGTAAGCTTTTTGTAACAACCTGTATTTTTAATAACCTGTTAAGATATAAATTGAGGCAGAATTTAATTTAAAAATCTGAATCAAGGGGAAACGGGCTGTGCCATTGCGTTCATCTCGGAAAAATACGCGAAATAGAGTCCGAGTTTTCGAAAATCGGAGTCCGTATGACCCAGTTAAGGCCCATTGAAGTTTTCAGAAATTTCCATATTAAAAACAGATTTAAATTTTAAGTTAAAAACAAGGGTTAGGGCACAACTGGCGTCAGCGGGAAAACTCCCGCCAAGACCCCCAAGTCGACAGGCATGTCGACAGGGGTCTAAGGGTGTCGACTGCCCTGTCGACAACCCTGTCGACACGGGGCGGCCGGGCAGTTTTGCCTGGCGCACCATTTCTGATCTGGGCTTGGTTGTGTGGCTTGGTTCTGGAGAATTCCGAAATCTGATGGACCTAATTCAACTAAGGGTTAATCCTAAGGCTAATATTACTCTAATCTTCTATAAATATGACCCTAATCCTACCCTAAAACCCCATTATTCATTCTAGCAACCAAACTATGTCAAATTGATTTCTCAAATGGCCTCCACTTAAAAACCCTAGCCTCCACCCTCTTCATAAATCATTCCTATGAAGATTATAATGTTCATACAAGCATTTCTAAGTTGTATGAATGATCATTAGCTTGCATACACCATCAAGTTGCAAGTTTTATTTGCTAAGCTAGAGTTTTTGGGATTTTTGTTAAGGGTGTTTCTTATTGGAGCTTTGTTTTGGGTTTTTATGCTTGCATAAAGGGCTTCTCAATCTTTACTTGTAGATTTGTGTCTTCATAATATTAGTAAGCCCTCTTACCTTCATTTTAGAAACTCTAAAGTTAATATGTGATGAAAGTTGGGATTTATGCATGTTTAATAAGTTATGCATGCTTATGCGAGTTCACTATGCCATGTTACACATGTTTAATAAGTTATGCATGCTTATGCGAGTTCACTATGCCATGTTACACATGTTTAATAAGTTATGCATGCTTATGCGAGTTCACTATGCCATGTTACACATGTTTAATAAGTTATGCATGCTTATGCGAGTTCACTATGCCATGTTATACATGTTTAATAAGTTATGCATGCTTATGCGAGTTCACTATGCCATGTTACACATGTTTAATAAGTTATGCATGCTTATGCGAGTTCACTATGCCATGTTACACATGTTTGATAAGTTATGCATGTTTATGCAAGTTCACTATGCCATGATTTGCAAGTTTAACAAGTTATGCATGTTTATGCAAGTTCACTATGCTAAGTTATGCAAGTCCAACATGTTATGCATGTTTATTATGATATGTAAGATTCATCATGTATGTTGTGCCAAGTTCCCTCTTTCTATCCTTTATGCGTTATAACGAATATGTAAGCGATAGAATGACGTTGGGGGGTTTGGGTAAAACTTAAAATACATGAAAATATAAGATTGGGAATTTACCTATTAAGTTAGGTCTACCCCTTGGGAATTTACCTATTAAGTTAGGTCTACCCAAGTATCTGTTAAACTTGTAATTATGTTTTGAAAATAAAGTGGACATGACACTTAGAAAACATAAGTGTGGCCAACTCGAGGTTGGGTTGAGTTTGTAGCGTAATTCTACCCGGAACCTACCGGCTTAACTAGTGGCTACAAACAATAGGATCCAATGTGAGAAGTTGGTCATGTGGTGCCAAGACCCGAGGTTAGACCAAGTTGTGGTGTAAATCTACCCGGAACCCACCGGCTTAACTAGGTAACCGCAACAAAGTCTAATGTGAGAGGTTAAGGCACAATTAAATTAATTAATGCCTCATGATTAGGGTTAAGTCATGGCCCACTAATACTTAACCAATTTTGGGGATACGAGGGATTAAATGGGGTTAAGTGGTGAACTGTTGGTTACACTTAACTAATTAGTCCATGATTAGTGAGGGGTTAAACCACACTTAACCCTCTTAGAAAACCCTAGCAACGTGGTCTGTTCCAGCAGTAATCCCAGTTTGGTATCATT
The DNA here is from genome assembly GCA_030737875.1 of Allium sativum. Taxonomy (NCBI): domain Eukaryota; kingdom Viridiplantae; phylum Streptophyta; class Magnoliopsida; order Asparagales; family Amaryllidaceae; genus Allium; species Allium sativum. Next base: position 187,689,909 of record CM060911.1, read on the forward strand.
CACAACCCTAGAGGCTAGGCTAGGGCGGGGCACGATTACTGGACTGATGTAAGCGACCAAAGCGACGGCTGAGTGGTACAGCGGTGCGGGTCCAGGCGGGCTACGGACGTGCACGTAGTCCGGTGTTGGACAAACTCGAGGCACGGGTACCAGTAGGTTTAGACTGTGCATTATTGCTTAGGTGTCTGGGGTTGACACCCGAGGGCTTGATACACCCGAAGGTGGACCCAACACAGTCTGACTACAACCATATGTGGGCCGTATGGACACCAACACTTGACGTGTTAGGTTTATAGGGAGCTGATCGACTAGACCGTTGGGCTGGACCTTGTATTAAGGTCACCTCATGTTATTGGGCCAAAGTTTGGGCTGAGGGATCAATACCTGTTATGTTAGTTTGCTAGTACACTGTGGTGCAAAGCTTAATCTTCTTTATGTGATGACACCTTTATCTATTGCTAGTATGTTCATCTCAGTTTCCATCATGATGCTAACTTTATTAGTTTATAGACTGATCGTAGTAGGGCTTACCAGTCTTTTTGACTGACCTGTTTTCTTTCGCTTCTTTTCTTCCGTTTCCCCCCCCCCCAGGTTCTCAGGGAGGGAATAGTGGTGCTTAGCTTGGATCGCTTGCTTGTTTGCTGGATAGCTCATGTATGTCTGGACATTGAGCTCGCTGTGGTTTATCATCTTTATTTTGGGGATAGCACTATGTATTTCAGTATTTCTGTTTATGATGTACTAGACATGTTTATTTTGGCAGTTGACTTTATGATGTACTAAACTTGTTTGAGATGGTTTGAGATATTCCGCTGTTTTATTCTCACTTACTCTGTTTTACATATATATTTATGTTCTTGTTCTGCCTTGATATATCATTATGCATGCTTACCCAGTTCTAACGCCCCCCAGAAGCTAGTGCCCCCGAAAGAGTGACCCTAGCGGAGGTGGGGTGTTACAAATTTGGTATCAGAGCATATGGTTTACAAGAAAGAACAAAAAGTTTTTAAAAGACTTTTGAAAAACTATTTTCAAAACAAGTATAAAGTATTTTCCAAAGAAAAGTCTAGTATTTTAAAAGGCTATTCCCCAAAAAGCCATTAGCGTTATCCTTCGTTCCCTTGACCTAATCTTATCTTATCTTTCGTTTCAGTATGGCTGAGAATCTTGCCATCCCGGATGGAGTAAACGTACCACTCTGGTATAGGAGACTTCTAGAAGCTAGGGCGGCAGCTGGCCCCGCAAACCCTACTCCCACTCCTCCTCCTGTAGTTGAGAATCCTCCCCCTAATGTCCCTCCTCCGGTGGTTCATGTTCCTCCTCCTCCAGTTGCTGAGGCTCCTCTTCCTCCTCCTCCCCCTCAGCATCCTCAGGTTGAGTTCACGAAGGTTTGTAAAGACTTCAAGGCGATGGGAGGCAAGAATTTCCTAGGCACGGAATCTTTTGTTGAAGCTAGGAATTGGCTGAAAGACACTGAGGACTTGTTTGCTATCTTTAGGATTGATGACGAGAGGAAGATCTTATTGACAGTGTGGCTTTTGAAGGACGAAGCAGCCTATTGGTGGGAGGTCACCAATGGGACGAGGCCCGTCGAGACTTGGGCCGATTTGAGGGCTAGATTTGTGGCCAAGTTTCTATCTTCTGCTGAGGCGAATTTACAGATGGAGAAGTTCATTGCATTAAAGCAAGGTGATATGTCTGTCAAGGAGTATGTGAACAAGTTTAATCAGCTGGCCCGTTTTGGTTTGGATATGGTGAACACTCCTGAGAAGAAGGCTCTTCGATTTGCTAGAGGGTTGAATGAGCCGCTGCAGGGTTTGGCGATGTCACATATTCCGCATGGGGCTACTTTTGAGAGTTTGGTCGATATGGCTCTACTTCAGGGAGATGGAAAGAAAGAGGTCAAGTCGAGTGATACTCAAGCAAAGAAGACTGATTCTCAGGGTAAAGGCAATCAAGGTGGTCAAAGCAGTCAGGGGAATCAGAGCAAGAACAAGAAGGGGAACAACAACAAAGGCAAGGGAAAGTGCAATTACTGTGGTGTGCCTGGACACTTTGCTAAGGATTGTAGGAAGAAGAAAAGGAAGCTTAGTGGTGGATGTTTTTCCTGTGGTGAGACTGGACACTTCAGCAAGGAATGTCCGAAGAAGAAAGGGCAGGGTCAGACTCAGCGTGCTGGACCTTCAGGAGGGCAAGTTCATGCTCTCAATACCGCTCCAGTTCCCGATCGAGGTAGTGTTTCTGTTGAGAACCTTGTTTATGTTTCCGATCTTCCAGTTCGTACCTTGTTTGATTCTGGTGCATCACATAGCTTTATTTCATCTGATCTTGTTGATAGTTTGCACCTTAGTACTAGCTTAGTGGATGATCCCGTTTGTGTTTCGAATCCCATTGGGGGTTCTGCTCATCTATCTATGATATGTGAGGATCTGATGATCTCTATACTCAGTGTAGAGTTCTTGTGTAGTGCGTATGTTCTTGGTTTCAGGGGATACGGATTGATTTTGGGCATGGATTGGCTGTCTAGACATGGAGCCATTCTTGATTGTGAGCATAGGGTTGTGAGGCTTGTGACTCGCCTTGGCAACACCTTAGAGATTTCATGCAATCCGAAGGATCCCGTCATGTTGTGCTATCTTGAATCTCTCGACTCGTCAGAGGAAACCCTTCAGTCTGTAAGGGTGGTCCGAGATTATCCAGATGTTTTTGAAGAAGTTAAGGGGTTGCCCCCTAAACGAGAGATTGATTTTCGCATTTATCTGGTGGATAATGCTAAGCCTGTTTCTTTGCCCGTTCGGCACATGGCTCCGCGTGAGAGACGGGAGCTCAGCAAGCAAGTAAAGGAGTTGCTTGAGAAGAACTTCATCAGACGAAGTATATCCGAATGGGGAGCGCCTGTGGTGTTTACTACTAAGGCAGATGGTTCTCTTCGACTTTGTGTGGACTATAGAGAGTTGAATAAGCTGACTAAGAAGAACAGACACCCATTACCGAGGATTGATGATCTTTTTGACCAGCTTGTTGGTGCTTCTGTTTTCTCTCAGCTTGATCTTGCTACTGGATTTCATCAGCTCAGAGTGGCTGAAGATAGTATAGACAAGACTGCATTCAGAACTCCAGATGGATTCTTTGAATGGCTTGTTATGCCGTTTGGTTTGACGAATGCACCCGCGTATTTCGTGGACTTGATGAGTAGGGTGTTTCGAGAGTTCTTGAACAAGTTTGTCGTGGTCTTTGTGGATGATATTCTGATCTTCTCTAAGGATGAAGAAGAGCACGCGAGGCATCTTGTAGAGGTGATGGATATGCTTAGAGCGCATCAGTTAAAGGCCAAGTTCTCCAAGTGTCACTTTTGGAGAAGGGAAGTTCGGTTCCTTGGGCATATAGTATCTAAGCAAGGCTTGGCGGTGGATCCCGCTAAAGTAGTTGCTGTGCAGGATTGGAAGACTCCAAGGAATGCAACCGAAGTGAGAAGTTTTCTAGGTCTTGCAGGTTTTTACCGGAAGTTCATCAAGGACTTCGCGAAGATATCCGCTCCTCTTACTAAGTTGACGAAGAAGAACTTAGTTTTTGCTTGGGATATGGACTGTGAGCTTGCTTTTCAGAGACTCAAGAGAGCCCTTACCTCAGCACCAGTTCTAGCTTTACCCGATGGTGGTAAGATGTTTACCGTGTACACTGATGCTTGTGGCACGGGATTGGGCGCCGTTCTGATGCAAGAAGGCAGAGTTATATGTTTTGGTGGTAGGCAACTTAAGGTGCATGAGAAGAATTATCCCACTCATGATCTAGAGCTGGCAGCGATAGTATATGCACTCAAGGCTTGGCGTCATTATCTTCTGGGAGAGAGATTTGAGCTGTATACTGATCATAAGTCTTTGAAGTATCTCTTTTCGCAGAAGGATCTGAACTTGAGGCAGCAAAGGTGGATGGAATTCTTGGCGTCCTACGATTTTGATATAGCCTATACCCCTGGCAAGGGGAATGTTGTAGCGGATGCGTTGAGTAGAAAAAGGTTGACACTAAGTCCTCTATTTGTTGAGATGAAGAATTTAGAGTTCTTGGCAACCTTTGATTTCTCTTTGGCAGTTGAGTCGATGACCGGTTCTTTAGCATCTCTTGAGCTCAGGCCTACCCTTCTGGATCAAGTTGGGGCTTCGCAGAAGGAAGACCCTCAGATAATTGAGATTATGGATAAGCTGATTCGAGGGGAGACATCTAGTCACCTTGCTCGATATTCTATAGATGATAAGGGTTGGCTGAGGAGAGACGGAAGGCTTTGTGTTCCGATGGTGGAAGACTTGGTGAGGAAAGTTCTTGAGGAAGCACATCGCTCCAAGTTGACTATACATCCGGGTGGAGATAAGATGTATAAGGATATGAAGCGCATTTTCTTCTGGCCTGGAATGAAGAAGGATGTGGCAGAGTTTGTCTCTAGATGTGTTGTTTGTCAGAGAGTAAAAGCCGAGTCGAAGAAGCCCGGTGGGCTATTGCATCCTCTAGAGGTCCCGCTATGGAAGTGGGAGAGTATTTCTATGGACTTTGTTGACGGATTGCCAAGGTCAAGAAAAGGGAATACAAGCATATGGGTCATTGTGGATAGGCTTACGAAGAGTGCTCATTTCATTCCGGTGAAGAGCAAAAGGACCGCATCTGGACTAGCATCAGTATATCTTCGTGAGATAGTACGACTACATGGGGTCCCTTCTAGCATAGTCAGTGACCGAGACCCCATCTTTACTAGTCAGTTCTGGAACAGTTTGCAGGAAGCTATGGGCACGAGGTTGAACCTGAGTACGGCTTATCACCCACAAACGGACGGTCAGACAGAAAGGGTGAATAGGGTACTTGAGGACTTGTTGAGGCTTTGCATTCTGGATTTTGGTGGTACTTGGGAAGACCATCTTCCTCTTGTGGAATTTGCTTATAATAACAGTTATCAGGCGAGCATTGGGATGGCACCATTTGAGGCTTTATATGGGAGACCGTGCAAGTCACCTACATGTTGGTGGGAGACTACAGATAAGCTTATACTTGGACCTGACATGATTAGAGATACATCCGAGAAGGTCGAGTTGATTAGAAGATGGATGAAAGCGGCCCAAGACAGACAGAAATCTTATGCTGATAGGCGAAGGACTGATTTGGAGTTTGATGTTGGGGATATGGTTTTCGTGAAGGTTTCTCCTTTGAGGAATGTGGTTCGGTTTGGAGCAGTAGGAAAGTTAGCACCAAGGTTTGTTGGACCGTTTCCAGTTGTAGAGAGGATCGGGCAGATGGCCTATAGAGTGGAATTGCCCGAGAAGCTAGCTGGAGTGCATAATGTTTTTCATGTTTCGCATCTCCGGAAGTGTTTGCATAAGTCAGCAGAGGTGGTTGAGCCAAGTGTTCTAGAAGATGTGGAAGTAGAGAAAGAAGCTACCTTGAGGAGAGCTCCGATTCGTATCTTGGGGACAAAGATCAAGAAGCTAAGGAATCGTGAGGTCAAGTTGGTGAAGGTTCAATGGGGTGAAGCCGAGGAAGACGCAACTTGGGAAACTGAAGAGAAGATGCGTAGGCTTTATCCATTCCTTTTTGAGGGTACACTCTCAATCTCTTTATCTTTCCATGTCTATCTAGTTTATCTAGTTCATCGTGTCTATCTTATCATGAGAACCTTAGGTATAATCCTTTGGATGAAACATGTGTTTGAGACATGTTATGTTTGATGGTTGCAAGTGGTTGCAAGTGTTTGCAAGTGGTTACTCGTGGATGCATGATACACATTAGGCACTAGATCGGCTCACACACTCCTCATATTGCATGTGCATGAGTGTTTATGCTTATTCTTAGATGAAATTTGTATGCTATCACATGGATGTTGCATATGGATGTATGATTGAGCACGCATGTAGATATTATACATTATGTTAGGGATTTGCATACATATGGATACATTTCACTAACATATTTTGCATTGATCTTTGCATTAGATAAGTACATATACACACACTTTTGCATATGTTCATGCAGCATTTAGAATCTTTTAAGGACAATGGTTGCTCGTGGATGATGTTTTGAGTAGATGGATGTTGGATGGTAGGATATGTTCTTCCTAACTTGAAGATTTCGGGGACGAAATCCTTTAAGGAGGGGAGAATGTAACAACCTGTATTTTTAATAACCTGTTAAGATATAAATTGAGGCAGAATTTAATTTAAAAATCTGAATCAAGGGGAAACGGGCTGTGCCATTGCGTTCGTCTCGGAAAAATACGCGAAATAGAGTCCGAGTTTTCGAAAATCCGAGTCCGTATGACCCAGTTAAGGCCCATTGAAGTTTTCAGAAATTTCCATATTAAAAACAGATTTAAATTTTAAGTTAAAAACAAGGGTTAGGGCACAACTGGCGTCAGCGGGAAAACTCCCGCCAAGACCCCCAAGTCGACAGGCATGTCGACAGGGGTCTAAGGGTGTCGATTGCCCTGTCGACAGCCCTGTCGACACGGGGTGGCCGGGCAGTTTTGCCTGGCACACCATTTCTGATCTGGGCTTGGTTGTGTGGCTTGGTTCTGGAGAATTCCGAAATCTGATGGACCTAATTCAACTAAGGGTTAATCCTAAGGCTAATATTACTCTAATCTTCTATAAATATGACCCTAATCCTACCCTAAAACCCCATTATTCATTCTAGCAACCAAACTATGTCAAATTGATTTCTCAAATGGCCTCCACTTAAAAACCCTAGCCTCCACCCTCTTCATAAATCATTCCTATGAAGATTATGATGTTCATACAAGCATTTCTAAGTTGTATGAATGATCATTAGCTTGCATACACCATCAAGTTGCAAGTTTTATTTGCTAAGCTAGAGTTTTTGGGATTTTTGTTAAGGGTGTTTCTTATTGGAGCTTTGTTTTGGGTTTTTATGCTTGCATAAAGGGCTTCTCAATCTTTACTTGTAGATTTGTGTCTTCATAATATTAGTAAGCCCTCTTACCTTCATTTTAGAAATTCTAAAGTTAATATGTGATGAAAGTTGGGATTTATGCATGTTTAATAAGTTATGCATGCTTATGTGAGTTCACTATGCCATGTTACACATGTTTAATAAGTTATGCATGCTTATGCGAGTTCACTATGCCATGTTACACATGTTTAATAAGTTATGCATGCTTATGCGAGTTCACTATGCCATGTTACACATGTTTAATAAGTTATGCATGCTTATGCGAGTTCACTATGCCATGTTATACATGTTTAATAAGTTATGCATGCTTATGCGAGTTCACTATGCCATGTTACACATGTTTAATAAGTTATGCATGCTTATGCGAGTTCACTATGCCATGTTACACATGTTTGATAAGTTATGCATGTTTATGCAAGTTCACTATGCCATGATTTGCAAGTTTAACAAGTTATGCATGTTTATGCAAGTTCACTATGCTAAGTTATGCAAGTCCAACATGTTATGCATGTTTATTATGATATGTAAGATTCATCATGTATGTTGTGCCAAGTTCCCTCTTTCTATCCTTTATGCGTTATAACGAATATGTAAGCGATAGAATGACGTTGGGGGGTTTGGGTAAAACTTAAAATACATGAAAATATAAGATTGGGAATTTACCTATTAAGTTAGGTCTACCCCTTGGGAATTTACCTATTAAGTTAGGTCTACCCAAGTATCTGTTAAACTTGTAATTATGTTTTGAAAATAAAGTGGACATGACACTTAGAAAACATAAGTGTGGCCAACTCGAGGTTGGGTTGAGTTTGTAGCGTAATTCTACCCGGAACCTACCGGCTTAACTAGTGGCTACAAACAATAGGATCCAATGTGAGAAGTTGGTCATGTGGTGCCAAGACCCGAGGTTAGACCAAGTTGTGGTGTAAATCTACCCGGAACCCACCGGCTTAACTAGGTAACCGCAACAAAGTCTAATGTGAGAGGTTAAGGCACAATTAAATTAATTAATGCCTCATGATTAGGGTTAAGTCATGGCCCACTAATACTTAACCAATTTTGGGGATACGAGGGATTAAATGGGGTTAAGTGGTGAACTGTTGGTTACACTTAACTAATTTAATCCATGATTAGTGAGGGGTTAAACCACACTTAACCCTCTTAGAAAACCCTAGCAACGTGGTCTGTTCCAGCAGTAATCCCAGTTTGGTATCATTCACAACCCTAGAGGCTAGGCTAGGGCGGGGCACGATTACTGGACTAATGTAAGCGACCAAAGCGACGGCTGAGTGGTACAGCGGTGCGGGTCCAGGCGGGCTACGGACGTGCACGTAGTCCGGTGTTGGACAAACTCGAGGCACGGGTACCAGTAGGTTTAGACTGTGCATTATTGCTTAGGTGTCTGGGGTTGACACCCGAGGGCTTGATACACCCGAAGGTGGACCCAGCACAGTCTGACTACAACCATATGTGGGCCGTATGGACACCAACACTTGACGTGTTAGGTTTATAGGGAGCCGATCGACTAGACCGTTGGGCTGGACCTTGTATTAAGGTCACCTCATGTTATTGGGCCAAAGTTTGGGCTGAGGGATCAATACCTGTTATGTTAGTTTGCTAGTACACTGTGGTGCAAAGCTTAATCTTCTTTATGTGATGACACCTTTATCTATTGCCAGTATGTTCATCTCAGTTTCCATCATGATGCTAACTTTATTAGTTTATAGACTGATCGTAGTAGGGCTTACCAGTCTTTTTGACTGACCTGTTTTCTTTCGCTTCTTTTCTTCCGTTTCCCCCCCCCCCCCCAGGTTCTCAGGGAGGGAATAGTGGTGCTTAGCTTGGATCGCTTGCTTGTTTGCTGGATAGCTCATGTATGTCTGGACATTGAGCTCGCTGTGGTTTATCATCTTTATTTTGGGGATAGCACTATGTATTTCAGTATTTCTGTTTATGATGTACTAGACATGTTTATTTTGGCAGTTGACTTTATGATGTACTAAACTTGTTTGAGATGGTTTGAGATATTCCGCTGTTTTATTCTCACTTACTCTGTTTTACATATATATTTATGTTCTTGTTCTGCCTTGATATATCATTATGCATGCTTACCCAGTTCTAACGCCCCCCAGAAGCTAGTGCCCCCGAAAGAGTGACCCTAGCGGAGGTGGGGTGTTACACTTTTATAAACCAGAGAAATAATTTATCAACATTTTATAAATATTAGACTGGATTTAGAAATGAAATTTTATAAATAAAAAATATTGAAATATTTTATAATAAATGCTTGTGAAATGTTTTATATAAAACTTTATATAAAGTTAAATGTTAAAATGATATTTTATTAAAAATAGTAAACTGCTAAATGATATTTTTCAAGGAGATGCAATATTATTTTGATAACTTGGTATAATAAATAACATTTGTGAATTCACACTGATATAAAGAAATCTATAAAATAAGTTATAAAAATCAATTTGGATTTGTGAACGAAGTTTTATAAATGGATTTGGATTTAAGAAGAAGTTTTACAAATTGATTTGGATTTACAAAAGAAGTTTACAAATAAATATACAAATTCGTAAAAGAAATTTAATAAATAAAATGAAATTTTATAGAAGAAACTCACTAATAAAATTAAGGGATTTATAAAAGTAGTGTAAATATGGATTAGATTGTAAATTGGCTTTATTAAAAGAAAGTGAGATTTAGTTTTGACAAATAATCTTTTTAAAATCAAATCAAAATCAAGAAAATAGTGTGAAGGAAAAAATTATAGAAAAATTTAGGCATAAGGACAAGAGGCTAAAAACTTAGTCACAAAGACACTTTTTAGTGTAAAATAGAAAATGATGGTGGACCCCTCAATTCCTTGATTTACACTAAAAAGTGTCTTTGTGACTAAATTTTTGGTCTTTTGTCCTTGTTTCCAAATTTTTCTCTTATTTTGTCCTTCTGCCTAAAAATCCCTTTTAAAATGACAATAGTGGGGAAATTATTATTTTTGTACTCAACATCAAATTTTAAGGAATCAAAACTTATCCTTATCATGAAAATTAAGGGTATCGCAAAGTCATCCCCTGGGCGGTAACTTGAACAACTTCATTGTTTACTAAGGATTCATATAGGTTTGAAATCGTTAAGTGGTAATAAGATCTAATTACTTACACTGAAGGAAAGGTGATTTGAGTTTGTAGTAAGCAATGTTTAGAACGTCATTTGTTTTTGACCTCATCAAATATATGATTTTAGAAAAGAAAAGAAAAACTCCTTTACAACTTGTTAATATACTTGCACCATTGATGTGAGAATATGGAATTTTCTTCTATGAATGAAAGAAAAGTTGTTTGTAATAATACTCATAATGATTAAATAAGTATATGACTATTTTTGGCAGATCTATTGCGGTTGGCAAGAGCTAATGGCTTTCTCATGTAGGCTAATAGTTTGAATTTTAACAGCTGCATTGAGTCGCTTGAAAGGACTACATTAAACCAAAGATGCAATTATTGAGCATCAGCTCGTACATTCTCTACTTACTACCAATAAAGCTGGATATTTTTGTTTTCAGAAATAAGTATTTGAATATCTTCCAAGCATTGAAAAAGTACAAATGGTAGACGAAAAAGAAACATACTTATGTATACCATTGTAAAGGTGGTAACACCTATTTACAAAGTGGTTTTGATTATAATATGATTAATTAAAGATGAGGAGCGTTCAATGGTACCCCAAATAGTGTAGCACCCCTTTAGTCCCCCGATTTCCACCACACATTCTCGTTTCGCTCTCCTTCCACTAATTCTCTCTCCCTCCACTAACTTCTTTAACTATAAATACTTGGCCACAAAATGAGGTACAAAAGGTAGACCAAAAAAATGGGGTGCCATATAACCATCCTCATTAAAGAGACCTAGTGGCTAGTTATAGACTTAACCATGCTTGCATAAATCATTAATTTGATTGTTTGTTTATTAACATCATATAATAGACGTTGAAGAAACCCGAACCGACTTTAATGGCCAATTTTAGAAAATATCTATGGGGAATTTCCCCTTCCCTCCCCCCTCCCTGGTTTCGACCTTCAATTTCAGCTACTACTTTCTCCTCTCCTAAGCCCGACGGATCCCTTTTCCCTACCACTGAACCCTGACCCTACAATGGACCAAGATGGATTTCCGCTTGTCGTTCTGAAGAAGCCCCATAGGCTGCGATGTAATTTCCCTCATGCTACTTCTTCCTCCTCTAATCATATGCTGCTTGGCCCTGATTTGTGTGGTTTTCTTCCTACCGGGCAACCAACTCTTCCCTCTTAGGAAGATGCTATAAGTCCTCTTGCGTAGTCATCAGCTTGCAAGGAACGGTGCTTGCTATGGCAGCGCAGATTCCACTTTTTCCTCATCTAGAGGCTGCTATCACTACACCATAGATGGTTTACTACAACCCCAGAGAAATGATGCTGTAGGTGCCAAAAAGTGTTGCTGTAGGCAAAAAATGATCTGTAGCAACACTTTTTTGGGGTTGCCTTTTGCCGCGTTGCCTTAGAGTCAAAGGCAACACATTTGCGACCCTAAGGCAACATCAGCACAGGTGTTGCTGCATGTACTAAATTTACAGAAATGTGGGACCGACAAAAATCTGTAACCCGGGTTTACGGAATCGCCACTAAAATCTGTAGCCCGGGTTCACGGAATCCGGTTGTGGGGCCCACATGCATAAATATATGTCAACAATTTACCACCCAATGGCAACACTATATCATAGCTATGACAACATTTAACATCACATTATATCATATATATGACAACTGTAACACCCCGAATTTCGGTTAATACAAAAATTCACAAATTAAAGAATAACTAATCCCAGATGTGGGAATCAAGGGAAACGGGTTGCGTCATTGCGTTCGTCTCGGAAAAATACGCGAAATAGAGTCTGAGTTTTCGAAAATCGGAGTCCGTATGAAGAAGATATGGACGAACGAAGTTAGGCAGAAAAACCCGAAACAGGCCAGAAATGCACTGGCGCACTTGTGAAGTGCGCCAGTACCAGAATGCACTGGCGCACTTGTGAAGTGCGCCAGTACAAAAATACACTGGCGCACTTGGGAAGTGCGCCCGTGCCGAGCCAAGAAACCTGCACAGTTTCTAGAGAGTTCTGTGGTTGGGTGCACCAGTTTGGGGTTTGGGCTTGGTCTTAGGGCTGGTTTCTGGAAGGTGCTGAAATCTAAGGGTCCTAATCTAATCTAGGGTTAATCTAAGGGTCTAAAATGCAACCTAATCCTATAAATAAGACTCTAACCCTACCCTAATTCATTCATAATTAAATCTTGTAAATAAACTATGGCAAAATGAAACTTGATCATGGCCTCCACAAATCAATGAAGAGGAAAGCAAGCTAATCAACCTCTCTAATCAACTTCTAATCCATTCTAAGCATCTTAATCTTCTTCATTTGGAGTGCAAATTGCTAGTGGTGAGTTTCTATCACTTTGATGATCAATTGTTAAGATAAGTAGATTAGGTGTAATGAGACTTATGGTCTTGAATGCGGATTTGTGAGTTTGAATCATTTGTAATGATATGCTAATCTATGTATAATATTAATCCTATGTTGAATATGTAAGTTTATGCAAGTTGAATATGAGAGTTTATGCAAGTTGGATATGTGGGTTTATGCATAATAAGTAATTGATTTTATGCAAGTTAAGTATGTGGTTTTATGCATGATGAGTATGTGATTCTATGCATGCTAAGTATATGATATTATGCAAGTTTAGTATGTGATTCTATGCATGCTAAGTATATGATATTATGCAAGTTTAGTATGTGATTCTATGCATGCTAAGTATATGATATTATGCAAGTTTAGTATGTGATTCTATGCATGCTAAGTATGTGATAATATGCATGATTAATAAGTTGTTTTATGCATATTTAACAAGTGGGTTTATGCATGTTTAACAAGTACGTATGCAAGTTACATGTATGATAATATATGCTATGCAAGTTACATGTATGTTAATATGCAAGATATGCTATGCAAGTTACATATTTGTTAATATGCAAGTTACATGTATGTTAATATGCAAGATATGCTATGCAAGTTACATGTTTGTTAATATGCAAGTTACATGTATGTTAATATGCAAGAGATGCTATGCAAGTTACATGTTTGTTAATATGCAAGTATGTGAATGCTTATGCAAGAATGTGAATGCTTATGCAAGTTATGTGTATGCTTAAATGCATGTTTAACATGTTATGCAAGTTGTGAGAATGCTTATATGCAAGTTCAACATGTTATGCAAGTTATGTGTGCTTATGCAAGTTATGTGAATGCTTATATGCAAGTTCAACATGTTATGCAAGATATGTGTATGATAATATGCAAGTTCATATGCAATATGTTATGCAAGTCATGTGCGATAATATGCAAGTTTGGGTTAAATGTAGTTGGGTTAATATATGCTCATATATGCAAGTTGACATCCTCTTAACCCATGACAAAGTTATATGCTAAGATTTGGTTAAAACCCATGATATTTGTGATGGATCTTCCCTTTTTATTATGTCGTGAAATGAGAACGATTTGCGTGGGGAACGATGGGGTTAATAAATATGTTAATTAAAGTATGGTTGGGTATGATTAAGCATACCATAAAAATAAATTAACATAAGTGGGAATTTACCTATTGAGTTAGGTCTACCCCATGGGAATTTACCTATTGAGTTAGGTCTACCCCATGGGAATTTACCTATTGAGTTAGGTCTACCCATGTTATGAGAAACTTGATATTAATTAGGGATAATTAATATAAATTATGAGGGTGATTAATTAGGTGTAATTAATCGACTAAGACACGAGGTTGGACTTAGTTGTAGCGTAAAACTGCCCGGACCCAACCGGCCTAACCAGTTGCTACAAATGTTAGCCCAATGTGAGAGGTCTTAGGCACAAACTAAATACGTGATTAATGTAAAGACACGAGGTTAGACTCGGTTATGACATAAGGCTGCCCGGACCCAATCGGCTTAACCAGCGGTCATAAAAGATAGTCTAATGTGAGAGGTCTTTATGAGGATCACGGTCTTAATTAATTAAGAAACACTTAACCGTATAAGCATGTAGTGGGGCATGAGGGTTAAGTGGGTGCCTTGGGTGGCATGTGGAAATTTGGTGGTTGCCTTGGGTGGCAATAGAAAATACGATTAGAATACTTAACCAAAGTGGGACATGTAATTAAACATGGGTAAAGGGTTAAGTAAGTGCTTTGGGTGGCATGTGGAAATCTAGTGGGTGCCTTAAGGGGCAATTGAAATATAATTAAATGACTTAACCAGGATTTATAACATGAAGGTAGACATGATTATTAAAAAGGGTTAAGTGGGATACACTAGATAAACTTACAAGCTTAGGTGGTAGCTTGTGGGGGCCCATTTCAACCAATATCCCAAACGTATCTTTGTGGGCTCGACTCAAGTCGAGTGACGGGACACGCATATTGGGCTTGACTATAAGAGGCCAAAACGGATTAGCGGTGGCAACGCAAGTCCATCGGGTTTCATATGCGTGTGTGGGCCCGGGCTGGTAAGTAAGACGTTGTTGCATCGTGTAGGTATAACCCGTGCACCAGAATCAGGCTCGCCACTTTGGGGAATGATACATCCCACTGTGGGGCCAGCACGGATATCTACGGTAGGGAGCCGATCGCTTGGGAGTAGTGGGTACACCTTGTAAAGATAGGGGCAGACGACACCTATGTAGGGGTAAAAGAAACTACTGGCTAAAAATTACTAAGTACATTTAGTGGGATCAATCTTTAGATGTTAATTAATCTGGGGTAGGTAGAACTGGTGTGGTGCAGTGTAGGAATTACTCTTAGGTGGATAAGTCTGGGGCGGTGTAATCTAGTAATTATCCTTGGGTGGATAAATGCGTCTTTACGGTGATCTTAGTTTATCCTAAGTTTACCAAGCTGCTTAGTGTAGCCATTCATCCCCAGTCGTTACCGTATATCAACTTATGTCTTCTCTGGTTATCTTTAATGGTTGTATTGTTAGGGTTATAGGACTCACTCAGACTTATGTCTGACCCCGTTGTTTTTATCTTTTTCCCCCAACCCCAGGTTATTAGAGTGAGCCTGGTGCTAGTGGGCTTTGATCTGATTGCTGTATCTATCCTATGGAGCTTGGACCTCTGAAGTGAAGCCGAGCTTATCTTTCCTTTTTATGGCTATTAGTTATGTAGTGGGATTATGTACTTCTATTTTATCAAGATGGATATTATGTACTTGACTCTGGTTTATGGTTTTGTGATGTAACCAAACATGTATTACTTTCCGCTGCAATGAAATGATGATTTAAATTTTCAAGTATTACTTATATCTGTCTTGCTGTAATTTTACTGTTCTATATTCACTTAAAATACTTCACCGAAACTAAGGCATTCCCCTGGTATGAGTGACCTTAGCGGACGTGGGGTGTTACACGTGGTATCAGAGCTTAAGGTTACCAGAACAGATAAATTTTTTAGAAAAACTATTTTCTAAGAATATTTTTGAAAGGAGTATTTTCAAAAACATGTCTTTTAAGAGAAAAGTTTTTAAAAGAAAAGCATAATCCCCGATAGCCATATCTTTATCTTTTTGAATCCTCCGTTTGAATCTTTCCCCTTTCGTTTCAGCATGGCTAAAGATCTTAATCTTCCGGACGGTGTAGCGATACCAGTATGGTATAGGAGGATGTTAGAGGCTAAGGCCGCAGATGCAAGTCCGGCAAATATTTCTCTACTACCCGTTACACCCGTTCCTCCTCGCGCGGATACTTTTGCTAAGACTTGTAAGGAGTTCAAGGCTATGGGAGGGAAACCTTTTGTAGGAGCTAGGGATTGGCTCAAGGAGACGGAAGAATTGATGGAAATCCTTGAAGTGGAAGAAGGAAAGAAAGTCAAGTTAGCCGCTTGGTTGATGGAAGGGGAAGCCTCGCTATGGTGGAAGGTCACTAATGAAGAACACCCTGTTAACTCTTGGGCAGATTTCAGGCAAAGGTTTGAGGCAAAGTTTCTTTCAAGAGTGGAAGAAAATCTGTATGTGGAAAGGTTCTTGAACTTAAAGCAAGGGAACTTGTCGGTGAAAGAATATGTTGACGAGTTTAACCAGTTAGCGAGATTTAACATAGACTTGGTAAACACACCGGAAGAGAAAGCTCTGAGGTTCGTTAAAGGCTTGAACGAACCGATGCGCGGATTGGCTATGTCTTGCATCCCTATGGGGGCCACTTTTGAGAAGCTAGTGGACATGGCACTTATGCATGAGGAAGAGAAGGGTCCCAATGCTATTAAAGCACCCGAGAAGAAAGGCAACGGTGGCAAGGGAAAGAAGAAGTGCTTCAACTGTGGGACACTAGGCCACCTAAGCAAAGATTGTCGCAAGAAGAGGAAGACTGGTTGCTTCCACTGTGGGGAAGCAGGGCATCTAATGAAAGGCTGTCCAAGGAAGGGGCAAAGAACGGGATCTACCCCAGGAGGACAGGTGCAAGCTCTTGTGGCACCAGCTCAGGCAAGGGGGCAAGTTCAGGCTCTCGCAGCTCCACCGATTCGAGAAAAGAGGTAGAACTATTTCCGTGGAAAGTTTAGTTTTTCTGTTTTACCATCCGGTCCATAGTTTATTTGATTCTAACGCATTGTGTTCGTTTATCTCATCATTAGTTGAGTCACTGCACATAAACACCAGTTTGGTAGATGATCCCTTAGTCGTTTCAAACCCAATTGGGCTCCATGATGTGTTTGGGTTTGAAAGTTTCTATACTTAGCGTTGAGTTTAGATGTGATGCTTGTTGGGCTTCACGGGCTATGGGTTAGTTTTGGGGCATGGACTGGTTATCCAGTAGGGGTGCCGTTCTTGATTCTGAAGGGAGAGTTGTTAGGCTTTTGACCCGCTTGGGTAACACTCTCGAGATCTCTTGTAATCCCATAGAATCTGTTATGCTAAGTTATCTAGAATCGCTTGACACGTCGGTCGAGAGTTTGCGATCTGTTAGAAGTGGTCCGGGAATACTCGGATGTGTTTGAGAAGGTGAAGGGCTTACCTCCAGAGCGGGAGATTGACTTCCGAATATATCTGGTAAACAATGCCAAACCTGTGACTTGGCCAGTGTGCCACAAGGCTCCTCGTGAGAGGAGGGAACTCCATAAGTAAGTAGGCGATTGCTTGAGAAGGGGTTCATAAGAAGAAGTATATCGGAGTGGGGCGCTCCAGTAGAGTTTGCCATGAAGGCGGATGGGTCCCTCAGACTTTGTGTAGGCTAAAAAGAACTAAATAAACTCACAAAGAAGAATAGACACCCATTGCCTAGGATTGATGATCTCTTTGAACAGTTAGTTGGCGCCTCAGTATTTTCGCAGTTGGACTAAGCCACGTGGTTTCGTCAGTTGAGAGTGGCTGAGGATAGTATAGAGAAGATTGCCTTTAGGACTCCGGATGGTTTTATGAGTGGCTGGTGATGCTATTTGGTTTGACGAACGCCCCCGCATACTTTGTTGATTGGATGAGAAGGGTGTTCAGGGAGTACCTAAATAAGTTTGTAATGGCCTTTGTAAATGACATCTTGGTCTTTTCAAGGAGCGTAATAAGTTTTCGTATGTGCTCAATAGGGTGAGCAAAGCCAGTTATGGGAAGAACGGTGGTTTTGGAGCGAGACTGGCGAGGACATCCAAAGTTGGTCAAAGGCTTAATTGTTTAGCCATTATTTATTTTAGTATCATCTCACGTAGGTCGCCTGAACTCGAAGGAGATATCCCTTGGGTGTTTGTCTGATATTGGTTTCGGCCTTTGGGGCTTGCATTTGGGGGATGTCGAATTCGACTAGGGTGGTCTGCGTGAGAGATGGACAGTTGTGACGATTTTGGATAGGATTTTTAGCATCTTATGAGTTTGAGATAGCGTATACCCCTAACAAGGGAAACATGGTAGCAGACGCCTTAAGAAGAAAAAGGTTGTCCTTGAGTTCATTGTTCGTTGAACTATAGAGTTTAGAGTTTATTCCTATGTTTGACTTTAGACCTTCCGTTGACTTTGTACCCAGTTTGCTAGCCTCCTTGGAGGTTAGGCCTACTCTTTTGGGGAGGATTGGCGGAACACAGCGAGACGACCCACAGTTGGATGAGTTAGTAAAGAAGCTCACGAGGAAGGGGTTGTCCAGCCATTTGAGTAGGTACACCCTAGATGGTAAGGGGTGGTTGCGTAGAGACAGTAGACTTGGTATACTGTAAGACAAGGGGTTTGAGGAAGGTTATACTTGATGATGCACATCGGTCGAAGATGAACATTCATCCCGATAGGGACAAGATGTACCAAGACAGGAAGCGAGTTTTCTTTTTGGGGCCGGTATGAAGAAAGATGTGGCCGAGTATGTCGCTAGATGCTTGGTGAACTAGCAAATGGAAGCAGAACAAAAGAAACCCGGTGGGTTACTTCACCCATTGGAGGTTTCGCTAAGGAAGTAGGATAGTGTCTCGACGGATTATCGAAATCAAGGAAGGGTAATACGGGGATTGGGCTTATGGTAGATAGACTTACTAAGTGTGCCCATTTCATACCAGGGAAGAGCAAGAGCACTGTTCCATGTCTAGCTTCAGTTTATATTCGAGAGATAGTTCGGTCGCAAAACATGACGTATTCCATGTGTCACGTTTGAGGAAATGCCTACATGAGACCGCAGAGGCGGTAGAGACGGGCTTACTTAAAGAAGTAAAGGTAGAGTGTGATGTGATTATTCGACGAGCTCCTACCCGCATCCTTGGGTCAGAGACTAGGAAGTTGAGGAATTGAGAGGGTCAACTAGTCAAAGTGCAATGGGGAGAAGATGAGAGCAACGCTACTTGGGAGACAGAAGCGAAGATGCGTTCGAGGTACCCTTTTCTTTCGGAGGGTATGTCCTTTTGCTTCTCCTTCATCGCATATCTTGTGCTTATCTTATCCTTAGTATGTCCTCTCGTTAGTACCTTTGACCTTCAGATAGGATAGTCCTATGGTTGAAACATGTGTTTGAGACATGTTATGTATGATGGATGCAAGTGGATGCAAGTGTTTGCTAGTGGTTGCTCGTGGATGCATATACACACACTCTAGGCACTAGATCGGCTCAGTCACTTCATATTGCATATTGCACAAAATTGTGTGTAGGAAGCTATATCTATGGATGTATAATGATTGTGTTATCATATGGATGATGCATTTTGGTGAATGATTGTGCACACATGTAGATATTGTATGTGTCGATAGGGTTCTCTCGCATACATAATGGATGCATGGCACTATCATGGTTTGCATATGTTCATACATTAGATAGGGAACATATACACACACTTTTTGCATATGCTCATACATCATTAGAAACTGTTTAAGGACAATGGATGCCCGTGGTTGATGGTTTGAGTAGATGGTTGTTTGGATGGTAGGATATGCATTCTCCTTAGCTTAGAGATTTCGGGGACGAAATCCTTTAAGGAGGGGAGAATGTAACACCCCGAATTTCGGTTAATACAAAAATTCACAAATTAAAGAATAACTAATCCCAGATGTGGGAATCAAGGGAAACGGGTTGCGTCATTGCGTTCGTCTCGGAAAAATACGCGAAATAGAGTCTGAGTTTTCGAAAATCGGAGTCCGTATGAAGAAGATATGGACGAACGAAGTTAGGCAGAAAAACCCGAAACAAGCCAGAAATGCACTGGCGCACTTGTGAAGTGCGCCAGTACCAGAATGCACTGGCGCACTTGTGAAGTGCGCCAGTACAAAAATACACTGGCGCACTTGGGAAGTGCGCCCGTGCCGAGCCAAGAAACCTGCACAGTTTCTAGAGAGTTCTGTGGTTAGGTGCACCAGTTTGGGGTTTGGGCTTGGTCTTAGGGCTGGTTTCTGGAAGGTGCTGAAATCTAAGGGTCCTAATCTAATCTAGGGTTAATCTAAGGGTCTAAAATGCAACCTAATCCTATAAATAAGACTCTAACCCTACCCTAATTCATTCATAATTAAATCTTGTAAATAAACTATGGCAAAATGAAACTTGATCATGGCCTCCACAAATCAATGAAGAGGAAAGCAAGCTAATCAACCTCTCTAATCAACTTCTAATCCATTCTAAGCATCTTAATCTTCTTCATTTGGAGTGCAAATTGCTAGTGGTGAGTTTCTATCACTTTGATGATCAATTGTTAAGATAAGTAGATTAGGTGTAATGAGACTTATGGTCTTGAATGCGGATTTGTGAGTTTGAATCATTTGTAATGATATGCTAATCTATGTATAATATTAATCCTATGTTGAATATGTAAGTTTATGCAAGTTGAATATGAGAGTTTATGCAAGTTGGATATGTGGGTTTATGCATAATAAGTAATTGATTTTATGCAAGTTAAGTATGTGGTTTTATGCATGATGAGTATGTGATTCTATGCATGCTAAGTATATGATATTATGCAAGTTTAGTATGTGATTCTATGCATGCTAAGTATATGATATTATGCAAGTTTAGTATGTGATTCTATGCATGCTAAGTATATGATATTATGCAAGTTTAGTATGTGATTCTATGCATGCTAAGTATGTGATAATATGCATGATTAATAAGTTGTTTTATGCATATTTAACAAGTGGGTTTATGCATGTTTAACAAGTACGTATGCAAGTTACATGTATGATAATATATGCTATGCAAGTTACATGTATGTTAATATGCAAGATATGCTATGCAAGTTACATATTTGTTAATATGCAAGTTACATGTATGTTAATATGCAAGATATGCTATGCAAGTTACATGTTTGTTAATATGCAAGTTACATGTATGTTAATATGCAAGAGATGCTATGCAAGTTACATGTTTGTTAATATGCAAGTATGTGAATGCTTATGCAAGAATGTGAATGCTTATGCAAGTTATGTGTATGCTTAAATGCATGTTTAACATGTTATGCAAGTTGTGAGAATGCTTATATGCAAGTTCAACATGTTATGCAAGTTATGTGTGCTTATGCAAGTTATGTGAATGCTTATATGCAAGTTCAACATGTTATGCAAGATATGTGTATGATAATATGCAAGTTCATATGCAATATGTTATGCAAGTCATGTGCGATAATATGCAAGTTTGGGTTAAATGTAGTTGGGTTAATATATGCTCATATATGCAAGTTGACATCCTCTTAACCCATGACAAAGTTATATGCTAAGATTTGGTTAAAACCCATGATATTTGTGATGGATCTTCCCTTTTTATTATGTCGTGAAATGAGAACGATTTGCGTGGGGAACGATGGGGTTAATAAATATGTTAATTAAAGTATGGTTGGGTATGATTAAGCATACCATAAAAATAAATTAACATAAGTGGGAATTTACCTATTGAGTTAGGTCTACCCCATGGGAATTTACCTATTGAGTTAGGTCTACCCCATGGGAATTTACCTATTGAGTTAGGTCTACCCATGTTATGAGAAACTTGATATTAATTAGGGATAATTAATATAAATTATGAGGGTGATTAATTAGGTGTAATTAATCGACTAAGACACGAGGTTGGACTTAGTTGTAGCGTAAAACTGCCCGGACCCAACCGGCCTAACCAGTTGCTACAAATGTTAGCCCAATGTGAGAGGTCTTAGGCACAAACTAAATACGTGATTAATGTAAAGACACGAGGTTAGACTCGGTTATGACATAAGGCTGCCCGGACCCAATCGGCTTAACCAGCGGTCATAAAAGATAGTCTAATGTGAGAGGTCTTTATGAGGATCACGGTCTTAATTAATTAAGAAACACTTAACCGTATAAGCATGTAGTGGGGCATGAGGGTTAAGTGGGTGCCTTGGGTGGCATGTGGAAATTTGGTGGTTGCCTTGGGTGGCAATAGAAAATACGATTAGAATACTTAACCAAAGTGGGACATGTAATTAAACATGGGTAAAGGGTTAAGTAAGTGCTTTGGGTGGCATGTGGAAATCTAGTGGGTGCCTTAAGGGGCAATTGAAATATAATTAAATGACTTAACCAGGATTTATAACATGAAGGTAGACATGATTATTAAAAAGGGTTAAGTGGGATACACTAGATAAACTTACAAGCTTAGGTGGTAGCTTGTGGGGGCCCATTTCAACCAATATCCCAAACGTATCTTTGTGGGCTCGACTCAAGTCGAGTGACGGGACACGCATATTGGGCTTGACTATAAGAGGCCAAAACGGATTAGCGGTGGCAACG
Organism: Allium sativum; assembly: GCA_030737875.1. Taxonomy (NCBI): domain Eukaryota; kingdom Viridiplantae; phylum Streptophyta; class Magnoliopsida; order Asparagales; family Amaryllidaceae; genus Allium; species Allium sativum. Next base: position 187,712,116 of record CM060911.1, read on the forward strand.
CAAGTCCATCGGGTTTCATATGCGTGTGTGGGCCCGGGCTGGTAAGTAAGACGTTGTTGCATCGTGTAGGTATAACCCGTGCACCAGAATCAGGCTCGCCACTTTGGGGAATGATACATCCCACTGTGGGGCCAGCACGGATATCTACGGTAGGGAGCCGATCGCTTGGGAGTAGTGGGTACACCTTGTAAAGATAGGGGCAGACGGCACCTATGTAGGGGTAAAAGAAACTACTGGCTAAAAATTACTAAGTACATTTAGTGGGATCAATCTTTAGATGGGAATTAATCTGGGGTAGGTAGAACTGGTGTGGTGCAGTGTAGGAATTACTCTTAGGTGGATAAGTCTGGGGCGGTGTAATCTAGTAATTATCCTTGGGTGGATAAATGCGTCTTTACGGTGATCTTAGTTTATCCTAAGTTTACCAAGCTGCTTAGTGTAGCCATTCATCCCCAGTCGTTACCGTATATCAACTTATGTCTTCTCTGGTTATCTTTAATGGTTGTATTGTTAGGGTTATAGGACTCACTCAGACTTATGTCTGACCCCGTTGTTTTTATCTTTTTCCCCCAACCCCAGGTTATTAGAGTGAGCCTGGTGCTAGTGGGCTTTGATCTGATTGCTGTATCTATCCTATGGAGCTTGGACCTCTGAAGTGAAGCCGAGCTTATCTTTCCTTTTTATGGCTATTAGTTATGTAGTGGGATTATGTACTTCTATTTTATCAAGATGGATATTATGTACTTGACTCTGGTTTATGGTTTTGTGATGTAACCAAACATGTATTACTTTCCGCTGCAATGAAATGATGATTTAAATTTTCAAGTATTACTTATATCTGTCTTGCTGTAATTTTACTGTTCTATATTCACTTAAAATACTTCACCGAAACTAAGGCATTCCCCTGGTATGAGTGACCTTAGCGGACGTGGGGTGTTACAACAACATTACATAACATAACATCAAACTGAAATTAACAAAGAACTTTTTATTTCAAATTAACCAGCAAACACAAGTAGTACTTAGTCAACTACAAAATTACAAAACATAGCCACTAAATTCAATTTTACCGACATTTCAAAAACAAACACAGTAAGTCCTAAATTCATGTTTACATAAAACTAAAACAGTTTCAAAATATAGCGCAAGCCTTCAATGCATTCAATGCCTCTACTGCATCACGTACCTCTAGTGCCTTCAGTAACAAGTTCTTGAAAATCCTCATCACTGCCTTCTTCACCTGCATACATCAGTTGCATTTTAGCACAAAATAAGAGGTATGCATGCCTCAATTGCATTTTAGCACAAACTATGGTCATAGTATAACTGAGTTTCCTTTCAGCACAAACTGGGTTTCATAACTGAATTCCATTTGCATTTCAGTGTAACATAGTATACTGATCTAAACAATGTGTATAAAACTGTACTGATCTAAACAATGCGCGAGTTACATAACTGATCTAAACAATGTGTATATAAGTGTATACTGATCTAAACATAACTGAGTTTCATTTGCATTTGCGTTTCATTTACATAACTGAGTTACATAACAGAGGCACAATATGGATACAAGTGTACTGATCTAAATATAACTGAGTTACATAACTGATTTAAACAATGTGTATACAAGTGTGGCAGTGTGGCAAAAATTATGTAATCTGTAATTTAGGTTTAATGGGCAATGTGGCAAAAATTATCACTAATCTACAATGTGGCAAAAATTATCACTAATCTACAATGTGACAAAACTTAAAATTATACCTGAAAAACTGCCCATACATGCTACTTTATGTTACTTCACTGCTCTACATTGCCATAACAACACAAAAAAGAACTCCAAACATGATTTAGGACATAGCTAAAGCTTTTGCAAAGAATTTTTCTCCTGTCTCGTGTTTTCCACATTCAATGCGCATTAGGGCCAACTCTTCCATCATATCTACCACAAATTCATTGGCTTTTGCCAGCAACTTTTCTTCAATTGTCTTCTTTTCCACGAACAATTGCGATATAGTCTTTTGTTTTTCCATTAATTTAACAGTAGTATCATAAAATTCTTCAGAATTGTTGTTGATTTCATACACTTCGTCATGCCACATAAAATACCTGCAATTGCCATTCTGCACATATATTAAATTCTCGAGTAAAACATCAACGAAAGATATGATAATCGACATAGGGCAACCAAAAAAACCTAATTTATACTTACCAGCCACATGGAGAAACCAAAAAACTTCTTCCCCGCATTCGACCCTACCTTCACAGTCCTCATCTTCATGGGATTTTGTGGTGGCAGTTTTCTCGCAGCCGTTGTTGACGAGTTTGAAGTAGAAATTGATTGAGTGGTCATTCAACTCGATTTGAAGGAAGAATTGAAGTGATATCAAAAACTACAAATCATTCAGTAGGCTTTCAGGCATATATTTCATGCATATTAAGTATTTGTGTGCATAATCAAAACAAAACATGCTTATATTTATTAGCCAGTCTTACACACACACACACACTCTTAAGAAATCATGCGTATACTTATTAGACGGTTTTATTAAAACATATCATGATAATACTTAAGAAATGATAACTATCATGTATATGTAAGCATCCTTATGAAACCATTTTCATGAACTAGTGTATCATGTCTCAATCATCACAGACAACAATAGCCTGAGAAACCCGAGCAGTTGTTTAGAACATGCAGCTCATATAAGGTCGTTGGTCTAATTGTTCACAACCATACTTCGCTAGGAACTAAAGTTCTGTTTTATTAAATTGAATAACAACCAAATAGCGGCTCAAATAACATTTCAGTGAATCAACATACAATGAAACCACAAAAATACACCACCATCTACAATTTATAAGTATTAGTTTCAACTTTTTGTTTCATTATCATGCCCAATATTGCTGCTCATATCTACCTTAGTTTTTAAGTTTCAAAATTCGTTCAACTAAACTAAGCTACAAACCTAGAATCAAACTTGTATTACACACATTTAGAAGCACTGTTCTAGCCAAAACAACTAGCCTCAGTTTCAGACTTGTTTATAGATGAAGATTTTGGATTATAGCCTGAGACAGTGCATTCTAAAGCTCGGTTTTTGCCAGTATATCTCAAAGTATGTAGATTGAACATAAGCTCAGTTTTTGAGGTAACGCACTGTTCGAAAATGAATTGTTTGAAACAAACTGGATTGTGTGAAATAAAAAATTAGGAATTTTACCTCAATAAATGCAAAGCGTAAGGGAGACAACTGACAAAATAACCAGACTGTCGCACAGACGAAGTTGGAGGAAGGGCACAACAGCCGATTGCGGCGGACAAAAAAGGGGAAATTGCTGAGGCAGAGGACGACAATAAGTAGTGGTAGGAGAAACGAAACATCGACGATGAGCAGGGACGCTGATTGTCTCGAAGCCGACCAATTTGATTGTAAATGGAAATTAGAAGGGAGAATTGATGGTCATTCGATTTGGAATTAGGGGTCAGTGATTTTGGGAATTTTGGGTAGAAATGAAACGAAAAGAGAGGCGGTAGAAAGAAAATAAAAGCGGAATAGAAATAAGTGAGGTGCAGATTGATGATGTGGATGGACGACTGAGATTTTGTTTAAATTAATGGTATGGATCGCTGAGGTGTATTTATCTTTTTAAATATTTTTATTTAGAATATATCTATAGCCACTGCAACACAATTTGATATCTATCCTAACACACTGAAGCGTGTGTTGCAATAGACAAAAAACAACATAATAATGGCAATATTGTAGCTAGCAACACCATGGATTTTCGTTGCGGTAGGCCATCTATGGCGTAATGTACTCAATCAAGTCACCCAGTGACATCTTACAAACTAGCCTGAGGTCCAAGCAGAGCATGAAAGGATATTATTACAGATAATCGACTTCATGTATTTGATCCGCTTAAGTTTTACGAGCCTACGAAATTTCAAAGTATGATTGTGGAAAGATGTTACCAAAACTAGTTTTAAAAAGGCAAACAACAATGTGATAATGTTTTAGTTATTTATGCTATTGATTCCAGACCCTATTACCATTTTTTAAAAGCTTATATTCATATAGTATGGAAGTCAATAGGTGGCTATTCTATTTATTCTAAGAAAGATGGCTTTTATATTATTAAATTTGATATAAAGAAGGCTGTAATAGAATTTTGAGGGAGGTCCTTACATCTATAATAGAAAATTAATGATGGTGAAGCACTGGTCAGTGGGTATAAAGTTAAAAAGGGATATTTTACATTTTTACTACAAGGCAGGCTTCATTTTGCAATGGGAGGGGGCGACGGCTAAAAAAGCGGCCATCGCAAGCCATCGCACGACCTGTAATATTAACAACCGCCAGCTTCTCCCCCAAATCATTTTCCGATAAACAAAATTAAACCCCAAACCCTTCCTGTCGCCCACCGCCGCTACTCCGATTTCACTAAGCCTAACTCTATTTCCAAGCTTCTCAATTTGCTCCAGTATGTCTTCTAATCCCTATTATATGTTTATTTATGGTTAATTAGGGTTAATTTCCATGTTTATATGGGTTTCTTAATTGAATGATTATGGATATGAAATTGGTTGTCTTGTGAGATGCATATGATGTTGATTATGTTATAAATTGATTTGGGAGTAAGTGTAATTGATTATGAGGTTGAAAACGTTGATTATCACTTATGTACTTGATTTAAGAGCATGAAAACAATGATTATCATGTATGGAATTGGGCTTACGTTGATTGTGTTATAGGTTGATTATGTGGTAGGGATTATTTGAGAAAATATGAAGTAAATGTAATTGTTTACCAGTAGTAACTTGAGTACAATTATTGAAACGGTGTAATGATATCCCTTGTCTACATGCATTGTTATTTATGTCACCATCGAATGCCAGAATAGTCGGTCCAAACAAATTTAAAGAATGCATTTGTAATATAAAAAAAAATTGTTGCTATAATATTTAATAAAAAAATGTTAATTCGAAATGGTTCTTAATTTAGTTATAGACCATTAAGAATCTTGTTATATGTAACAAAAATCATATTTATAACTTAACTCCTTAAATTTGAAATGAAATTAAATAATTAACTTGAAAGCTTATTTTATCTTTCAAAAATTGAAACTAATAAACTAAAAGTAACTAAAACTAATTTATACTTCATAATTTTCATTGTCATATTATTTTACAAATTGAAAGTCGTGAAAAATATTACATAGAAGCTATGTAGTTAACGTGCGAGCGTAGACGAAAAAAGGCACAAGGCGCAATTAAGGGGCTTTTTTGAAGTTTAAGGCGCACCTATTAGTGAAGCGCAAAAAAGAGAGCAAAAAAGCCCAAAGCGCAAAAAGCATGCTTTTTTCATTTGTATTGTTTTTTGGTTTAAACTTAGGTTGAATGTTTTTTTTGACTATTTAGATGAACCCCTTAGATAAATTTGGCCCCGTCCGACAAGTGTTTTATATGATCGTTATATGGGTATTCGTTTTTACGCAAAATGGAAATTTATATTCATCTGATACAATATTCGTTGGATTTGTCATAGTATTGGACAAGTTACAAGTATAATAACGTAAACATATTTTATAAATCGTTTCAATTTAAACGGTTTACAAAGTTTCGATGGCACTTCCTTTTTGTTCTCTGTGTATACTCATTTGTATACGATACAGGGACAAAAGGGAAGTGCTGCCGAAATTTTGTTGAACCGTTTAACCTGAAATGATTTATAAAATATGCTTATGTTATTATATTTATAATGGGAAGTAGGTAGATCGGCCGTCAAAGTAAAAAAGAAATAAACAAAAAAACCGTAAACATGCAATAGTTATAAATGCAATTTTACAAGATTTAAAATAGTATCAAGTGTTACGTTCGATCGAACTTTCTAACATATTTGTTGCAAATTAGGAAAATGTTCGATTATTTTCGTGATCGCAGTTGGATGTATCAAACCCCGAACCGGTAAGAAAGGGTCGATAAAGGAACATTTTTGTAATGGAGTCCAAGAATTTATTAGATTCGCTAAATCCAATAATCGGGGTAACGTAGACATTCGTTGTCCGTGTAGTAAGTGCAGACATCTAAAGCATTGGAAACCAGATGTAGTAGAAGTACGTCTGTATAAATTTGGTTTTGTGTTGAATTATCACTTATGGGATTGTCATGGAGAACTTGTTCAACCTACGTCTAACCCTATGGTGGTAGAGGACGATAGTGCAATGATGAACGATAATACATTGACAAATCCGATAGAAAATATGGTGCAAGATGCAGCACGATCAATGTTTCCTAACATTCAGCAAAGCGATGATGAGACTGGAAATGTCGAAGAACCAATGGCGGAAGCGAATTTTTTTAATGAGTTATTGAATTCTGCTAAGAGGCCGTTGTGGGAAGGGTGTACAAGCGGAACCGAGTTATCTGTAATCGCCGAGTTCATCATTATGAAATCAAAATTCAATCTTACAGAAGCTGCATTTATAGCAGTTGTACAAACTGCAAAACGACATATGCCGCCCAATAATTTGATGTGCGATAGTCATTATAAAGTGACAAAACTTATGTTCTCTTTTGGAATACCATATAATATGATAGATACATGTGCTAAAGGTTGTATGTTGTATTGAAAAGAAGACGCTCAACGTAGAAAATGCAATTTTGCAACGAAGATAGATATAAAGCAAGGAAAAAGAAAGGAAAAGAAGTTCCATATAAAAGAATGCAAGTTTTGTACTTATGCTATGTACTATATTCTGAGCTATGTACAATGTTATGTATTATTCTGAGCTATGCAATAATAATGATGTTGATTGTTCTTAGCTATGCATTTACTTACATTTGTTACTATTCTGAATTATGTAATGATAATGTTGATTATGTATGTTATGCAGTATTGTTCTTCTCATTTACGATTTATGTTATGATAATGATGACTAATGTTAATAATTCAAGTTATTTTGTATGCACATTATATTATTGTAACAGATATGTCTGACGATAGACAACGATCGAGGAGTACATCTCAACCTACTCCTTCACCATCTCCAGGAGGATCAGGAGCAGGTGCAAGCAGCTTAGTGCCGGATCTGCGCCGAGTTGCGGAGATTGTTCCGAAGAGTGGCGGATAAATGTCAAATTTATTTCAATTTAGTTTATTTAAAATATATGAAATACTTATATCAACTTCTACACAGGGGATTCGAGATTGAGCCCGCACAGTTCATATTAGAGGTATCGAGGCAGTCTTACTTGAGCAGAATGATGGGGGCTTGGCCACATTGGGATAGTATTCCACCTCATATTAAGAATGTCATTCTAGTCAATTTATTGGTAAGTATTTTTTATACTAATATTGAAAATTAATATACTGTAAATAATTAAAAATAAATGTAATATGCAGGCTGTTGTACGCGTTGAGGACCATGACATGCCTACTTTTCTGACTCATTGGAATACGAAGATGCACAAAAATTATAGAGAGATTGTTTAAAGGGTGAAGACATCTAGAAAAAAGCCTCCGTTTATGAGTGATGATGTTTGGGCAGATTTTTAAAAGTATTGGGAGTCAGAAGAAGCTAAAGTAAGACATAATGATAAATTTTCACATTTATAATATTGATTGCATTAATTTACATCATCTTGTTTAAAATTTAACAGAAAGTAGCAGCTAGAAATAAAGCAAATAGAGAAAAGAATCATGCTCTACACCGCAGTGGCTCAAAATCATTTCAAGAACATAGAAGGGATTTGGTCTAAATTTTAAATACTTGTAGTATATGTTCACATAAAAATTTAGTGTATATAATTAATTCTTATTTAAAAAAAATATTTACTCAAACTGTAAAGTACGGAAGAGAGCCTTCGCTGGCAGATGTATTCAGACACACATATGTAGTGGAGCATATAGATGAAGAAGGAAATATTACATATGATTCGGCGGATCCGAAGAGTAAGCGTGTAATGGTAAATATATATGCTTATCCGTATAAATTAAAATATTCCATATTCGTTCCTATCACAGTATATAAGTAAATTTTATGGCATTTGTGTTAAAATTATATTGCTATTATAGGGAAAGTATGATGCAAAGGCTGCTAGAGTGATAGAGGCTACTGGACAGGAGCTTACGGTCGCAGAGTCTGATCGTATACGACATTCTATCATCGATCCTCCTACTCGAGGAAGGTGATATGGTTTTGGCAATCAAGAGATAAGACCTATTGTAAACATGAATTACAGTTTTAAAATATGAGATATTATGATATTTAATATTAAGTTTTGTTTACATTTGGACCACACTAAACTCATACATGTTTAACAACAACCAAAAAAATGTTTAAAACAAACCATATACATGTTTAACTATATACATGTTTAACACAAACCATATACATGTTTAACCATATACAAGTTTAAATAACTTTAATGTGAGCTTGCTTATTTCGCAGGATGTTCAGCATATTTATAGGAGGACGATGGAGGAGGCGACTATTGCTCGGATGCAGGAGCAGATGAATGAGATGATGGATTAGCGAAAAACCCAGATGCAACAGGATATAGATGAGCGCATCGCAGCTTACTTTCAGGAGCATGGGTTTATGCCTGGGGAGGGAGGAGATGGAGGAGATTCTGTCGTTTATCGAGGGGAGGAAGAAGAAGACAATGATGAGGAAGATTAGTGTGTAGGTGCACATTTCTTGGTTTATGCTCCGGTATGTACATAAACTTGGTTCTTATATGCTATATGTACGTATGATGGTATGAATATAAACTATGGCTTGATGTGTTTTGTGTTGTACGATGTACGATGGTATATGATGTGTTTTGATATGGTTTTCATATATGTGGTGTTTATAATTTTGTTTTTTAATTGATGAATTGATTGTTGATAAGTATTGGTGAAATGATGAGATAATATTGGTGAATTGATGAGATGGTGAAATAATAGTGAGTTGATGAGATGATAGTGTGGTGTGGTTTGATGGAAAGGAACTGCTGTGCAGTGCCAAAATTTTTGCTTCAAATTTGCGACGATTTGCAACAGCTAGCGATGGTCTGTTATTCAACACATAGTGACGGCCTGTGACGGTTTTTTGCAATGGTTTTGCGACGGTATACAACGGCTTGCCGGTAAAAAAATTACTTGCCACGTAAGATGACACGTGGCTACAACCGTTGCTAGCTGTTGCTACATCAGCGACGAGGCCGTCGCTTTGGCCGTTGCTTTTTCTGTTGGCGACGACGTGATTAGCGACGACATTTAGTGACGGCGGACGACGGTTTGCGACGGCCACTAACGGCTTCAGACCATCGCAAAAGGCTGTGTTATTTGTAGTGTTTATTCCTGTTTGGGTCCGTCTCCTTGGACTGTATCTTTATTATCAGATGAAAGAGGGAATAAGCGGAATTGAATCTGTCCTTGGTAATTCTCTTAATTAGATTCGATAAGTTTACTGAAGGAATTAAATAATTTCTTATGCTCAGGTATTGGTTGAAGTTTCTAGTTTATCTTCCTACCCTAGGAAAATTCGAATTTTATCGAAGGATGGTCATTTTGTAATGCAGAATGTCCAATATTAGTGGTTTCCACCTAGTTGCCCCAATTAACATTGTTTTGGACATCTAGAAAATGTTTTCCAGTTTACTAAAGTTTGGGCTCCCAAGAAAACATATACACATTTAAGTCACACTAACTCCATGGAGATCGTGTTAGGTGTGGCTCGCATTGGAATGGAGTGGGTGCGTGGATTGAACGGAAGAATTGTCCCACATCGCAAGATATTAAGGAAAATCGTGATATATATGGTATTGGTGGCATGTAACAATGAGGATTCCTTTTGTTACAATAAGTGCTTGCCAATACCAAATTATATGCTCGATGGGAGCCGATGGTGGATGTTCAATCGGGACGCCGACATGAGAGACTTCGACCGTTGACTCCGATAGACACGGTGAAGCGCGTACGGTACGCAGGGAATGCCGAAACTCAACATGGTATCAGAGCTCCATGGTTCGATGGGACCAGTATGTGTAGCATGATCGAAGCATGGCTCTAAAGGGGCTTGAGCATGGGATGCTCGTCAAGGTGGAGATACAGTTATAAGCAGTCTGTCTCCTCCACTGCTTATGAGAACTCGGGGTAGCAGCCTAGCCAACTGTGAAGAGTACTCAAGGTGTAACTCCAAAGGTGACTTGAGCAAATGCTCGCCAAGGTGGAGATTGTTAGGTGTGGCTCGCATTGGAATGGAGCGGGTGCGTGGATTGAACAGAAGAATTGTCCCACATCGCAAGATATTAAGGAAAATCGTGATATATATATGATATTGGTGGCATGTAACAATGAGGATTCCTTTTGTTACAATAAGTGCTTGCCAATACCAAATTATATGCTCGATGGGGGGCGATGGGGGATGTTCAATCGGGACGCCGGCATGAGAGACTTCGATCGTTGACTCCGATAGACACGGTGATAGATGAAGATATGGATGTCGCTACTGGCAACATGTCAGATAAAAAAGCTGCAAATAAACTAGTTTCTAGACCAAAAGTTGTATGTGGAGGTAGAACCAATGTGGCACCTTTCAAAATTTGATGCAATTATGGATTCTTATATAGTTGAAAATCCTGCATGGAATTCAACGGTTGCTCAAACAAAGGATAGGAAAAGGAAGAAGGTTTAAAAGTTTAAGAAATTGGAGACTATCTTTTTCTGGTAAGGATGCTTCTTAAGGTTCTTAAAGCAGATCTCATTATGGAAGTAAAAGTTATGATTGTCATTCGTTGGGTTTGTTAGTTTTAGTCTTCTATTAGCAAAAATTTAGATATCGGGCATTAGTGGCTTTGGATTTTATATCTTTAGTACATACTTCTTATATTGGAATGAGCAAGTTTTCAGGTTGAGTGATGTATCATTTGTTTTGAAATTGTACGATCAAGGATGTAAAATTCGTATGTTTATATATGTGTGTATATATATGTATGTATGTAAAATAAGGAATCAGTTTTCTAAAGAAAAAAACACATTATAAAAGGAAGATGTAGTAAAAGCAACCAAAATTGCACGATAGACATAACTATAAATGTAAGAGTGATATTGATTAGAATGTTATCTAAAAATATATTATTAAATGATATGTTCCGAGTTTAGAAATAAAAAGGAGAATTGTCAGATTCAAATTACCTTGTTCCATTTTCATTGTTTCTTTGGCTAACCAAATATATGCTGTTCATTTTTTTAACTCATTGTTTATCAATAGTTGATGAGGATAGATTTAACGCATCTATGGGATCATGAAAGTCTTGGATCAGGCGATTGTTTGCCTATTAAATTAAATTATTCAAATTATCTTTCGACCAGCAAATCAAATTAATTACATAAACCATGATTGTCATTCAATCAAAATAAAACCTTAACCTCCTTTTTTCTTTTTCATTTTACTTTTTTTTAATAGAAAATAGTCACACGTTTTTATCCCTATATATAATCAAGTATTCCTGACCATTAATCAATTCCAAAAACCCTGAGTTAACAATTAAAAACTCAAAAAAATCAATAATACCAGCAAAAAATTAGACGCAGAGCATGTGACCTCCAAAGATTGAAATAAAGAAAACATCAAGTGAAGAATCTCGTCATGTATGTTGCTCAAAGCGCAGGGCTGGGCTCTTCAAAAAGGCCAATGAACTCTTCGTTCTATGTGGGCTGAGCTCGCCGTCCTAAACTTCCCAACTAGTGGAAAATCTTATTCCTTCAGATATTGCTCTCTTGATCTAATTACTAATCGCTTCCTCAATGACAGTGACGATTATCATCGTCGTCGTCAACCTAGTCCTTGCACTATGGTAATCACCTCAGCAAACCTCGGTACGCTTGATTTGAGAGGTACCCAGAGTATGAACAACTCCTATATTCTGAGCAGGATGCGTGAGAGTTGCTTGGAGATTATGGAAAAGGAAAGGAGCAAGAAAGCTGTGTTGATGTCCAGAGGGCTACAAGGTTCAGTCAAGAGAATTTGGGTAAGTTTGATTTGGGTCAACTTGATTTCATCCAAACGAGCTTGGCCTCTACAATTGAGGAGGTAGGTAAGCTTTTGATAAATGCTAAGGGTGTGTTCTCAGCGAACGGTAACAAAGTATTTGAGCGGGTATTTGACTGTGGTACTATTGTGAACGAGGAATGTGTTTTTTGTTGAAACGGGGTATTTGAACGTGGTATTTTTGTAATGTGTTTTTTTATTTTTTTAGTTTGGTTTGTAAATTAAATATTAACTGCATATAAAAAACTACTACATTTCAAATAAAAACAAAATACAACAGAAATACAATAATAAAATGACATGAACATCCTACATGTGGGCACCAACTTGTTTTATCAGATAAGATTGATATTCTTTTGTGTGGCGTTTTTCTGCATGCCCGGATATTAACCAAATTTTAGCTATATCGTTGGGAAGAATAGCGAATACCAACTTTTTGTTGGGTTTCATAACAAATAATATTGCTTATGCAACATCAAATTCACCTCCGTCTCCCAGACGTTGAATGCAGGTAACCATATTTGCAAAATTAGTAGAACTTTCCGTTGATTCTACGCTGGTACAAGTATTCAGACTATCAGAATGCATGCATGATTTTTCATCTATCTCTCATGTATTAGTCCAGTGATCTCATTCATCTTATCTTCATTTTCACCATGTCTTCTTCTTCAACATTGACGAGACGTTGGTTGCGAAGGAGGATTCATTGGAGTGCAGTGCGAAGGAGGATTCACTGAAGTTTCGTGAAATGAAGGAGTCATTGGAGTTTGTTGCACTTGAGGATTTGATGACGAATTCAAATTTGGAATATATTCTTTTTGTTTTTCATCAAATGGATTAAAAAACCATCAAAATCCCACGTTCTATCAAACGTGCTTTGTGTTGAAGATTGTGTACCAATCTGTGACGATTGTCAGGTAAAAACAGGCGTATACGATGACTAACGTGTAGGATTCGTCCCACGAAATAATGGTTGCATCATCTTCAAATGATCAAGTGGAGATTCTTATATTTTATAACAAAGGGTCCAAATTCCTAAAATAAAATTAAGTAATTATCTATAAAAAACCGTAAAAATTAAAGTTCACAAACCTTTACACGATCTTGCCGCCATTCATCGCTTTCAGATATAGTTCCCTTACAATGATTCCAACCAACACCGGTTTCGTTCATCAACGCATCCCATTTGAGCCACCCTCATCGAATACTATCATATTTATTTCATATTTTTCTTTTGTTTACTAGTGCGACGTCCGGGTTATTCTATACGACATCGTTGAACTTTTCTGATATTGCTTTGTGTACACTTATTTTATTGCTACTACAAGCACCGTAGGCTTAAACAACACATTGCATCATAATCTGAGATGCATTGAACGACCAATGATGTGTAAATTTTCGGTTTGCCATACTGGAAAATAAAAATGCAAATTGAATAAAAAAACCCAAAAAACATTGAAAAAAATTATGTTGAGTAACCGAAAAAAAAGGTTACTAAAGAAATTTGTTTCGAAGCTCAGATTTGGTCGAAAAAATTGAAGAAGAGGAAGAATTTGTATTTTGAAAGTATAGAGAAGTAGAAGGAAGAAGGTATAATATAGATGCTAGAGGGAACGTTAAAAATTAGACCGTTGGCGTCCGATGCCAACAGTCCAATTTCTAACGTTCGCAATCGTGGCTTGTGACCGTTTATGGATGCTGCACGCGTCGAACATCATCGCAACGGTAACATGCCAAAACTTTACTGCGAATGGTACCTAAGTCCATATATGAACGACAACATCATCACCATCATCTTATAATTGATAATATGATGGAGTTGTCCAATGCAGTTGCTGGTAACTATGATCAGGGACAAGATTCGTTTATGGCGTCCTGCATGTCATGAATAGTTATGATGACCCAAACTGCTATCCTTTCGTGTATTGCAAAATCTCCAACTGAAGCTCCAATTTTAGAAAACATGAAATGTATACTCAAAAAGTGTCCAATAATGTGTGGATTATACCCAAAGTGTGAATTTTGAGGGTAAAAGTTCGAGAATCTGCAAATTCTTTGAGCGCTTGTTCGACAAACGCCTGAAATCAGGCATCTATTCAAAAACATCTGGTTTCAAGCGTTTGTTGAATATTCGAATGTGTCAAGGCGTCTGTTGAACATATCTGGGACTTATAATTCCAAGCATCTGTCAAACAGACGCTTGGATTACATAGTTTTGTAAACTGGTTACTTTGCCTTAATGCTTATTATTTGGTATAATTAATTCTTGTGAACGTTTTGTATTTCTAAACAAGAATGATTAGTAAGTAAGTATCTTGTTTAATACGCGTTATCGTTGTGAAATTAGTAGTGGTATTTTGCTATGAATTTTAGTAGTTTTTGTGTTATCCACACCGATGAAGCAATTAAGAACCAAAGCTCTAATTAAACAAAAACGATTAACAGTTACAGTACAAGAATAAAAATATTAAAACAATGAAAGCACAATACATACTTTCACCGACATCCAACAATGTTCCAAAGATGACATGTTCGATCATTATGGAGCTTTCGATGTACGTGAGCGTTATGGTAGGACATTTGGCTTTCTATGTGAAACTCTAGCTCTAGTTCACTTCCAATCATATTTTCGCGCCAAACAGCTAGCGGTGGAGCAGCTCTATCGTAGTTGAAATCATCTTCCATGTCTCTTTCATCCTCTATAATCATGTTATGTAAAATAACATAAGTGTACATTATCATAGTCATTTTACCTAGTGACCAAAGTTTACATGGATTACTGACTATGGAAAGTCTGGATTGAAGAACGCCAAATGCTCTTTCAACATCCTTTCTTAGTCCTTCTTGCATTGCTGCAAACCTTGCTTCTTATTGTTTCGTGGGTTCGGAATTGTCTTCACAATGATACTCCATTTCGGGTATATACCGTCACCTAGATAATATCCATGGTTGTTTGTGTTATCCTCTAAAGTAAAAGTACATGGAACTGATCTACCCTTTGCCAAATCATTAAACAACGTTCAACGTCCAACTATGTTATCATTGTTCGAACCTGGCATTCCAAAAAAAGCATGTCATATCCATAAATCGTACGACGCTACAACTTCAAGTATAATAGTTGACGTATGAGACTTACCCTAGTAAGCTCCAGCAAATGCTTTTGGACAATTCTTCCACTCCCAATGCATGCATTCTAAACTACCTAACATTCTGGGCCATCCTCTACTATCATGCGTATTCATTATTGTTATCCATCTGATCGATCCAAGTGAGTATGGGTCGGTCTTAATCGTTTTGAAGAAGGGATCGGTCCTGCCGTTATTAAAAGGGAACGGTCGTAGCGCAAGATTCCTGGTCGTCCTAAAGCTGGTCGCCCCAGAAGCCAAAGAAATCTACCCGCTCCAAAGAGTAGAAAAACCTTGATCGTCCTAAGGATTCTGATTATTCCTGAGGGTAGAAAATCATGGTCACTCTCTGTTATGCACTGACCCGATCGTCCCAAAAGCTAAAGAAAACTGGTTGATCCAAACTTGGTTGCCCGCTAGTCTCGATCGCTCCAAATACAAAGGGCAGCTGATCGTCCTTCTATGCAGACCGATCCCATGTTCGAGGGAACTAATTCCGATGTGTCCTCAATCCTGGTCGTGCAATTTTGGAGGGTATTCATTGGTCGGTCCGCTCCGCATTCTAGCCTCCTGGTCGTCCTTTCTTCTGGCGGAAGCTCCTGGTCGGCCAAAGCGCTAGAAGCGACCTGTGAGGGCGTGACAGCTGGAAACAACTGGCAGTGGCATTTTCGTAAATACCGAAAAAACCGACCAGACCCCTGCATACAAGATTTCAGCCATTTCTCCGCCTATAAATAGGACCCTACCTCCATCATCTTAGGGGGACTGCTGGCTGGAACAACGAGGAGGTGCTGCCCAATTGCTTTCGAGATTTCGCCAAGCATTTCTTCATCTCTTCCCTATCAAATCTATGGAGCTTTGGAGCATGAGGAGCATAGCTTTCATGGAGGAATGAGCATAAGCATTCTATGCACTTCTTCATCTCTTTTTGATCATCTAAGGAGCTTTCATCTATAGCTTTCATGGAGGGATTGGCATAAAATGCTTTAAGCTTTTATCCGTTCTTTCAATTGGTTGTAAGCACAAATGCATGTCAAAGAAGCTTGTATGAATGCATAATGGAGCAAATATTGTAATTTTGTGGCTACTAATGAAATCCAATCTTCAAAGTGGACGTAGGCTCAAATAAGAGTCGAACCACTATAAAATTCTTGTCTTCTTTCTTTATTTTGGTATTTTGATGCTTTTGAATGTTAGATATGGCCTCACATAACTCTAATGGTTTTCTAGCGCCCCGCCTCTGAAAAGGTGACGTGCTTTCTAAGCACCTCGCCTCCGATTAGGTAACGTGTTTAGAAATTCCATTTTGGTTGTTATACCAATTTTCGGTATCAACAATTAGGCGCCCACCGTGGGGCCAGATCTACTTTCTGGCATCAAGTATACTACGTAGATCTTGAGATCTTGAAGCTAAGCCTTAAAATAGCTCGCTCCAGCTTGCGATTTGGACCTTCTGACGGATTTTCTGCAAAGTTCAAATTGCTTTCTGAAATAATGCCGCCAAAAGCAAATAAGGAAGCTAGAATTAGAATCTCTAACGGAGAAAATCGGGATGAGACCCCCGTGGCTAACCGATTTGAAGTGGGAGAGACATCTAATGGAGGTGTGAATGTCACAAGAGGCGAGCTTGATCAGGCTGTCGCTGGATTGACGCAACAGCTAGAGATAGCTAACAAAGCCATGTTGACAAAACTTGATTCTCTCTTTGCTCTTCAGGCCGCTACGGCAAAGGTGGCCTCTAAGCCCATTCGTGCAGAGGATGCTGGTTCTTCTTCTTCTAGTCCAAATCGGGAAAAATCTTTTCAAGAAATCTCCGATCCAAATAAAGGAAAGCATGAGGTTTCGAGGCAAGCTGATCGGAACCGCACTGCAGGAATCACTTCTCATCAAGCGGCTAATTCTGCCAAAGGGGCACTTTCCAACCAAGAAAGACCAGGGCCCCTAAGTCTCAACCACGATGGTTTGCTCAGGCAAGCCTCCGGTCAAGACAAAGGTGCCCGCCCCGCAGATAGCCTCCCTGAGAAGGAACGCCTCAAGAAAATGGTCCAACAGCTTATGAAGGAAAGCCAATCTCGAAACGATAGTGAGGCTGAATGGGAATTCGCACCGTCCAAAACCCCCCTCACTGAAAGGATTAAAAAGACAACTTTCCCACGCAAATTCAAACCCCCTTCAATCCAAGCTTATAACGGGACAGGCGACCCCAACGTGTTCTTGTTTCGATATGATCAGCACATGGATGGGGCACAAGCAACTGACGAACTTAAGTGCTTGTACTTCCCGGTGTATTTGGAAGGGGTTGCGTCATTATGGTTCACAAGGTTGCCTCCCCGATCTATTGATGACTTTGCCACATTGGCGAGATGCTTCCGAGACCAGTTCTGCCTCCAAACAACAAAGGTCAGAGATATCATGTCCCTCAACGAACTAGAACAAGCTCCTGGCGAAACGATAAGGTCTTTCTTGAATCGTTTTAATGCTGCTGCTGCAGAAGTAGGGACCCAAGAGCCAAGGCTAATTCTAATGGCCTTAAAGGGGGGCATTGATAAGCTGTCTGAATTCGGAAGGTGGCTAAAAAGAAAGAAACCTGAGACGCTAGAAATTTTTTATGACAAAGCCGAGGAATACATGTGTCTTGAAGACGATCCTATCTATTCCGTGGGCAATGTCAAAGCTAAGGTGGTCCCAGAAAGGAAGGAAGCTCCCAAAAAGACTAGTCAAGAAAATTTTGGGGAAGGTCAAAAGAGAGGAAGCAGTAATGATGCTAAAAATGATAAGGATTCCAAGAAACGGCGTTTCTTCAAGCCAACGGATTTTACTCCGTTGAACGATACAATCGAGCACATATATATGGCAACAAAAGATGCAGAGGGCTATCCGAGCCCGAAGCCAGTAAAGGTGTCTGAGGAAGCTGCGAACTCAGGGAGGTTCTGTCGATTTCACAATCGACCGGGACACGACACTAATGAATGTCGATACCTGAAAAACTTGATTGAAGAATTGATAAGGCAAAATCGTCTCCAGGAGTATGTAAAGCATTCATCAGATACCGAGCCTGCCCAGGGGCAGCAGGTCCATCCAAGTCAAGACAGAAGAACACCTGCGAATATTCCTCGACCTGTTATCAATATAATTAGTGGTGGACCTCACCCTGCAGGGGATACTTGGGAGGATATGATCAGGTATACTAATGAACCAAGAAGCATTCTAAAAGGAGACGGTTTTGAGGTTTGCAATAATTCTCTCCGTCGGAAAATGCCTAAAACGTCCTGCGAAGATGTTATCTTCCGGGATCGGGATTCCGACGGAATATTGGTTCCAACTGTTGATCCAATGGTGATCACCATTGGCTTGGGTCCAGCAATAGTAAAAAAGGTGTTGATTGATAATGGAGCATCCGTGAACATCCTGTTTTACAGTACTTTCTCTAAAATGGGTCTATCCATGGACAATGTGCGAGCTAGCAAAGACAAAATACACGGGTTCACTGGCATACCAACTCAGCCAATAGGTGTGATTGATCTCCTTGTAGAGCTAGGAGAGGGAGAGAGGCAAGTCTCCATGATACAATCTTTCGTTATAATTGACTCACCTTCAGGGTACAATGCATTCTTGGGAAGGGCAGCACTTGCCGACTTCAGGATAGCTCTTGCTCCTTGGTGCTTGATGATGAAGTTCCCGACCACAAATGGGGTGGGAGTTGTCAAAGGGGATCCTCAGGAATCGAGAGAATGCTATATGGCAGAGCTGATCGAAGCTCGGAAATACGAAACCCGGAAGGATGCGGAGACTCCTCTCTGCACCCATGAAGCTCCTTTATAGCAATTAATGACCATCCCTTGCGCTGGAACATATAACGACATGCAGGAAGATATGGACCCACGAAAAATCAGTGCAGGGGATGAAAAGGTAGCACCAGCTGAAGCTACCATTTCCATAGAAATCCATGATAGTGATACAGATAAGCTAATAAAGGTAGGCTCCCAATTGGACCCTATGCTGCAAAAGGAATTAATTAGTTTTCTGAAAGCAAATTTGGATGTCTTCGCTTGGAATCACTCAGATATGTGCGGGATACCTCCAGACGTAATAGTGCATAAGCTGAATATTGACCCCAACGTGCGCCCGGTGAAGCAGAAAAGACGGATACAGGGCCTGGAAAGGTCTGATGCTTTGAAAGATGAAGTGGACAGGCTATTGACGAAAAATTTCATTCGAGAGTCCACCTATCCTAATTGGGTGTCCAATCCGGTCCTTGTGAAAAAATCAAACGGCAAATGGCGAGTGTGTGTTGATTATTCTGACTTGAATAAGGCTTGCCCAAAAGATAGTTTCCCCCTACCTCGAATTGATCAACTTGTTGATGCAACGGCGGGGCATGAACTATTGTCTTTCATGGATGCATATTCTGGCTACAATCAGATTATGATGCACGAGCCAGACCAGGATAGTACCAGTTTCATAACTGATCGTGGTTTATATTGTTACAAGGTAATGCCGTTTGGTTTGAAAAATGCAGGTGCCACCTACCAACGCTTGGTGAACGCGATGTTCGAAACTCAAATTGGAAAGACTATGGAGGTTTATGTTGATGATATGCTGGTAAAATCCAAAGAAGCAAAGAATCATATAGAGGATCTTGATGAAATGTTCCAAATCCTGAGGAGATACGGCATGAAGCTCAATCCACTTAAGTGCTCGTTCGGCGTAGCATCAGGAAAGTTTCTTGGTTTCATGGTAAATGCTCGGGGCATTGAAGCAAACCCAGCACAAGTGATTGCTTTACGGGAAATACAAGCTCCACGGACTAAGAAAGAACTCCAATGCTTAAACGGCAAGGTAGCAGCATTAAGCCGCTTCATCTCAAGGGCAACGGACAGGTGCATTCCCCTATTTGATGCATTAAAAAAGGAGAAGAAAAGCTTCCAGTGGACCCCTGAATGCCATCAAGCATTTGAAGATCTCATCAAGCACATGGAATCCCCTCCGATGCTATCAAAGCCTAGGGATGGAGAAAGCTTGCTCTTGTACCTTGCAGTGTCATCCCATGCATTGAGCGCAGCACTCGTTAGGGAGGAAGACAAAGTGCAGTGGCCAGTATACTACATTAGCAAAAGGTTTACCGGGGCGGAGATGAATTATCCAAGGATAGAAAAGCTTGCATATGCCTTGCTCATCGCATCACAAAAGCTCAGACCCTATTTCCAATCCCACTCTATTAAAGTCCTTACCGACCAACCCTTAAAACAGGTGTTGTTCCGTCCAGAAACTTCAAGGAGACTCCTGAAATGGAATATTGAACTCAGCCAATATGATATCACTTATTATCCCAGGAAAGCAATAAATGGGCAAGCTCTGGCCGACTTTATCGCTGAGTTCACTGACAGGGGAGAGGAAATGGAGGAAACTAACGAATTGGCCGTTAGGTGGAAACTTTTTGTCGATGGCGCTAAGAATGAATATTGTGCTGGGGCAGGGATAGTATTCGAAACCCCAGAAGGACGATATGTATGCTGTGCTCTGCGATTTGAATTTCCCATCACCAACAACGAGGCCGAATATGAAGCATTACTTGGAGGATTGCGGGTTGCAAAAGAATTAAGCTTGAAAAGTCTACTAATATTCAGTGATTCACAGCTAATGGTTTCTCAAATCAAAGGTGAATTTCAGACTAAGATGGGAAGGCTTCCGACATATCTGCTTAAAGCCAAAGAACTTCTCGACAACTTGGAATATTATTCTATCTCTCATATTCCCCGCGGAGAAAATTGGAAGGCAGATTCCTTATCAAAGCTGGCTAGTACCGGAGATCCTCAAATCTTCGATCTAGTTCCTGTGGAAGTATTATCTAGTTCCAGTGTTGAGGAATCCAATATAGACTGGGTTATGGAAGCAACCAACGAGCCCGACTCGTGGATGACCCCTATAAAAAACTATATACTTCACGGAACACTTCCCGAGAAACCAAAGGATCGCAGAAAACTGCTCCGAAAGTCTCGCCTATATCTCGTCCAAGACGGTCATTTATACAGGAGAGGATATTCAACGCCATTACTACGGTGTGTGACAAAGGAGGAATCTAAAGCGATTTTGGCAGAGCTACATGAAGGAGATTGCGGAGGTCATGTTGGTGGACAGACTCTTGCCAAAAAGATCCTTCGATATGGTTATTTTTGGCCCGATGTGAACTTCGACTCAATGACATTTACTAAGAAATGCGACCGGTGCCAGAAGTTTGCAAAAATTCCAAGAGCTCCGTCAACTAAGTTGACACAGATGTTGAGTCCTTGGCCATTCGCTGTCTGGGGCATAGACTTGATTGGAGCACTACCTACCGCAAAATCGAGCTTCAAGTATGCTATAGTGGTCGTGGATTACTTTACCAAATGGGCTGAAGCTGAACCATTGGCAACTATCACATCGAAGAAGGTAATCAACTTTGTGTTGAAAAATATCATATGCAGGTTTGGGGTTCCGCAGAAAATTATCACCGACAATGGCACACAATTCGAAAGTGATGAATTCAAGGACTTCTGCAACAAATATCATATTCAGAAAAGCTTTGCAGCAGTTGCCCACCCGCAGGCCAACGGGCAAGTTGAGGCAATCAACAAAATCCTGAAATCCACCATTAAAAAGCGTCTCGAGAAAGCTAAGGGCAACTGGATTGAAGAATTGCCACTTGCCCTATGGGCTTATCGTACGACTCATAAAACTGCAACTGGGCATACTCCGTTCTCCTTGGCATATGGTTCAGAAGCAATGATACCTGTGGAGTTAGAGGTTCCAACTCACCGCAGAATTCATTTTAACCAAGAAGAAAATGAAAAGCTGCAACTTGAGGCTCTTGATTTACTCGAGGAGAAAAGGACCGAATCAGAACTTAGAATGGTCGCCCATCAGAGAAGAGTTGCTCGACACTTCAATCAAAAGGTCAGGCATAGAACATTTGAAATGGGAGACCTGGTGTTAAAGAAAATCATGACTACAACAGGAGTCTTTGGCCCCAATTGGGAAGGTCCATTTGTCATCAACCAAAAGCTCCTCGACGGTACCTTTAAGCTCAAAACTACAGATGGAGTAGAACTCCCAAGGGCCTGGAATAGTGATCACCTTCGTCGCTATTTCAAATAATTTTCTAACTCGTGTACTTTTGTATTTTTCTATGAATATAGTGAATAATTTGTATGAAATTACATGAATATAAATCCAGCAACACTTCTGACTCTGTCAAAGCTTCATATTCGCATGCCTTTGATCATATATCCAAAAGATACATAGCTATGGTTACAGGACACAATACCTCCGTCATCCTGTTTTTTGGCATGAAACTCGCCATAGCTTTACTGAAGAAATACGGTCCAAAAGTGGGCGCAATCTTAACCCAAACCCTCACCGAGGATTCTTAGTCGAATAATAAACTGAGTCTTCTCCAGGGGTGCTCGGTCAAATAACCCAAAGTCAGACAAAATCTGATCGCGTTATAACCGAGTTTCTTAACCCAAACCCTCTCCGAGGATTCTCAGTCGAATAATAAACTGAGTCTTCTCCAGGGGTGCTCGGTCAAATAACCCAAAGTCAGACAAAATCTGATCGCGTTATAACCGAGTATCTTAACCCAAACCCTCTCCGAGGATTCTCAGTCGAATAATAAACTGAGTCTTCTCCAGGGGTGCTCGGTCAAATAACCCAAAGTCAGACAAAATCTGATCGCGTTATAACCGAGTTTCTTAACCCAAACCCTCTCCGAGGATTCTCAGTCGAATAATAAACTGAGTCTTCTCCAGGGGTGCTCGGTCAAATAACCCAAAGTCAGACAAAATCTGATCGCGTTATAACCGAGTATCTTAACCCAAACCCTCTCCGAGGATTCTCAGTCGAATAATAAACTGAGTCTTCTCCAGGGGTGCTCGGTCAAATAAACCAAAGTCAGACAAAATCTGATCGCGTTATAACCGAGTATCTTAACCCAAACCCTCTCCGAGGATTCTCAGTCGAATAATAAACTGAGTCTTCTCCAGGGGTGCTCGGTCAAATAACCCAAAGTCAGACAAAATCTGATCGCGTTATAACCGAGTATCTTAACCCAAACCCTCTCCGAGGATTCTCAGTCGAATAATAAACTGAGTCTTCTCCAGGGGTGCTCGGTCAAATAACCCAAAGTCAGACCAAAATCTGATCGCGTTATAACCGAGTTTCTTAGCCCAAACCCTCTTCGAGGATTCTCAATCGAATAACAAACTGAATCTTCTCCAAGGGCGCTCGGTCAATAAATCAAAGTCAGATAAAACTCGACTACGATATTACTGAGTCTTTGACAAGGAAAACCTTCAAAAGGCATTCAAACATTTCTCGAATATCTAACGCATTAGGACGCAAAGGATAGAGAAGTGCCCTCAACAAAATGGCGAGATTCTCGTCTGGTCGTCATTTCTACACAAGCGAGTATGTTGAAAAAACAAACTACAAGAATATTCGTAAAACCTAAAACTGGGTCGACCCTGGGTGGTCGGACACCAGGTCGTTCTAAAAGCTGATAGAGCACCTGGTCGCTCCAAACCAGTCAAAACCCGATCGCATAAAATTAGCCTCTATTGGATCGGTAAAAGCATCCTAAGGCTGGTCGCTCTACAAGTTATTCTAGAAACAACTTCAACCTGATCGGACAAAATTCAAATCCGTCTGGGTTGGTCCTACCGGGCGATGCGAGATAAGGCTCATGAATCAAAAGCATCACCACAACTGTAAACAAGCAAAACGTGTGAAGTGCAATGTGTAAGCATGATGCCCATATCAGAATATGCAGAAAAAAGAACGACAAAGTTCAGAAACGCAGAGCATCATCACAACACATCCAAGTACAAGGGAGCCAACCTACGCCACAAACACATAGATTACAAACCAAAAAGTAGTCTTGAAGTCAAAAGCGAGGGCTGGCACTCGCTTAATACACACCAGCCTAAATTAAAAAAGCAAGTCAGATGAGCGGGTTCTTCCTAGGCCTCCCAACCTTCTTCTTCGCTGGAACAAAGCCTGAAGATGAACCACCAGGAGCCTGCCTCTTGCCAAGAGAACCAGTCAGTTCGGCATCGCCTCTCGGAAAGGTGGCAACAATGGAATCCCGAGCTCGCAGGGCCTGGATCAGTTTCATTTTGTCTTCTTCCAGAATGGCGATTCGCTCGAGACCCTCTCTATGAAGTTTATCCAAATTCTTGGCCAAAGAACTCCAATCTCCAAGTTTCTGAGCAGTTTGGTCCCTCAGCAAATCCATCTGTTTTTCGAACTGCCCAATAGCTTTCTCCATCCGGTCCAACAATCTCAACTTGACAACGTTCATATCAGTAGATATGATTTGACGGTCGAAGACAGAGACATCTACGTTGGCAGTAACTCCCTACAAGTCCCAGTCGCGAAGATGTTGAGCCAATTTAACATCACGTGCCCCCGGAGAATAACGAGGTCGGTTTATGACGGCCTGGAGCTCGGGATAAGAAGGCCGAAGAAGTGGAGGAGGGTTCATTGGAGATTCCCCAGTTTTCATCGGAGATTGAACAGTCGTTTCGGTATCATTGTCAAAATACTTTTTCACAAAATCTGCTCGAGACATTTCCACCCTGCACAAGAGTTTCACAATCAGATTCAAGAATCATTCATGATGAAAGTTAAACCGATCAGCTGCGCTTGGTCAAACAGAATCGGTCGGTTATGAACAACTAAGAAACATGGACGTTCCAAGCAAGAAAACGACCCCTAGCTAATCGATCGTACCTAGTCATATAAAGTTGGACGGTTGCAAATAACATGTTCGGTCAGTTGGAAGCTTATCTAAGACTGACCGCTCTAAGACTGATCGCTCTAAGACAAAATAAGAATCCTGGTCGTTCAAAGCATGCCCCGACCGGTTTGTAGCAAATTTTATCTCAAGAACGACCCAAGTTCAACTAAAACCCTAAATCAGTTTTAAACCGACCAGTTTCAACAGATCTAAAATGGCTGTACTTCGAAAGAAAGGATGGTTGTCACTTCAGAAATTCATGCAAACAGTTTGTGATCATTATGAAAACAAAATTACAAGGGTTTTGATTTTGAAGTTGCCATCTACCAATTCAAATCAGGCAAATTACCTCCTACATTATCAGCGAACATGTTGACAATCAATGAATTTCGCATTCAACAATTCTCATGCGAATCAAAATCACGCTTCAATAGGGGTTCGGACTCAATTTAAACCCCAAAGATCCCAGCCAATTATTAAACAATGCAAGAACGCATACCTGTAATCAAATCAGTTGGGTGAAGAAGTTTGAGATGAATCCTCGAGCCTGGAAGCGGAGAAAATCTGAATGTTTGGGTTAAAAGATGGACTGAATTCTCGGATTAAATCAGAGAAAGCAAGGTGGAGATCGAAGAATTTTCTCAAAGGAGAGCCGCCATTAATGAAAATTCTGACCAAGAAAAAGTGAAGGAGAGAATGATAAGTTAAATTAATTATATAAAGTTTAACTTGGTCTCTTCATATTTCGAGAATTGTCTCGTCGTCTTCCAGGAATTTGGCTTTTTCGTGCGTTCCAAAACTGGAGAAAAGACCGAGCCCCCAAGCTAATTCCAGAACCGGCCCATGAAAACTGCATCCACGACCGACCCGTAATGAAAGCGGATCGATCCACTAATATTTCGAAGCCCACAGTTTTCATAAAAACTATGAAACTTCGAGGGGCAAAATGTTATCCATCTGATCGATCCAAGTGAGTATGGGTCGGTCTTAATCGTTTTGAAGAAGGGATCGGTCCTGCCGTTATTAAAAGGGAACGGTCGTAGCGCAAGATTCCTGGTCGTCCTAAAGCTGGTCGCCCCAGAAGCCAAAGAAATCTGGTCGCTCCAAAGAGTAGAAAAACCTTGATCGTCCTAAGGATTCTGATTATTCCTGAGGGTAGAAAATCATGGTCACTCTCTGTTATGCACTGACCCGATCGTCCCAAAAGCTAAAGAAAACTGGTTGATCCAAACTTGGTTGCCCGCTAGTCTCGATCGCTCCAAATACAAAGGGCAGCTGATCGTCCTTCTATGCAGACCGATCCCATGTTCGAGGGAACTAATTCCGATGTGTCCTCAATCCTGGTCGTGCAATTCTGGAGGGTATTCATTGGTCGGTCCGCTCCGCATTCTAGCCTCCTGGTCGTCCTTTCTTCTGGCGGAAGCTCCTGGTCGGCCAAAGCGCTAGAAGCGACCTGTGAGGGCGTGACAGCTGGAAACAACTGGCAGTGGCATTTTCGTAAATACCGAAAAAACCGACCAGACCCCTGCATACAAGATTTCAGCCATTTCTCCGCCTATAAATAGGACCCTACCTCCATCATTTTAGGGGGACTGCTGGCTGGAACAACGAGGAGGTGCTGCCCAATTGCTTTCGAGATTTCGCCAAGCATTTCTTCATCTCTTCCCTATCAAATCTATGGAGCTTTGGAGCATGAGGAGCATAGCTTTCATGGAGGAATGAGCATAAGCATTCTATGCACTTCTTCATCTCTTTTTGATCATCTAAGGAGCTTTCATCTATAGCTTTCATGGAGGGATTGGCATAAAATGCTTTAAGCTTTTATCCGTTCTTTCAATTGGTTGTAAGCACAAATGCATGTCAAAGAAGCTTGTATGAATGCATAATGGAGCAAATATTGTAATTTTGTGGCTACTAATGAAATCCAATCTTCAAAGTGGACGTAGGCTCAAATAAGAGTCGAACCACTATAAAATTCTTGTCTTCTTTCTTTATTTTGGTATTTTGATGCTTTTGAATGTTAGATATGGCCTCACACAACTCTAATGGTTTTCTAGCGCCCCGCCTCTAAAAAGGTGACGTGCTTTCTAAGCACCTCGCCTCCGATTAGGTAACGTGTTTAGAAATTCCATTTTGGTTGTTATACCAATTTTCGGTATCAACAATTATCATTGCTATATCTGCCTTGTTTGGTCTACGTAAGTTTTGATCGCCGTAAACGTCTACGATAGCTTGGCAAAAATGGTCCAAGCACTCTAATACCATGCTTTCCGCCATTTTTAAGTTTTCATCTTGAGAGTTAGTTGGACCACCATATGCTATCATACGCAGTGCAACTGTCATCTTCTGAATTTCAGTGAGGCACATTGTATAGGATGCATTGCGTTTGTAGATAAAGTACGAATCATGTTGTTGAATACACTTTAGGATTTGAAGAAATGTACGATGCCTTGCGGAATCTCCTCCTAAAATCTTGAGCTGTGTACGTTCGATTTGAAACAAAATAGTCTTCCATTAGTCTATTATTGTGCCACGAACGATGTCGGTCGACGGCCTTCAATAGAACCACAATGTTTCTGGCAAGATTCTCCATCATCATGTAGTGCAGATATTAGCTCCCTATGTCGATGAAAATGATCCTCTGCCATAATATCAAATTCTTCGTCATTATCGTCGAACAACATACACTCTTCAATGGACATTTTTAATTTTTTAAGTTTTTGAGTTGCTTAGATACTGAATATAATGGAATTCGTTTGAGTAATAAACATTGTACGTCTTCCCATTATTATATATATTTTTTGGGTACAATACTCTGGTCTTCATTGGATACTGCACTCTATTGGAGACGAATTAGGCCAAGTGGTAGTAGTGATTTGTCATTGTCTAGGGCACTATAACCACTTTGGCTTCACTGGATACCGCACTCTGTTCTCTCTTGGATTTCGCACTCTGGTCTTCATTGGATTCCGTACTCTGTTGGAGACAAAATAGACCAAGTGGCAGCAATGTAGTGTCATTGTCAATGGAACTGTATCCATTTTGGCTTCATTGGATACTGCACTCTGTTCTTTCTTGGATTCCGCACTCTGGTCTTCATTGGGTACCACATTTGCATGGAGACAAAGTAGGCCAAGTGGATGCACCGTAGTGTCATTGCCAAAGGCACTGTAGCCACTTTGGCTTCATTGGACACTGCATCTGTTCTCTCTTAGATTCCGCACTCTGGTCTTCATTGGATACCGCACTCTGTTGGAGACAAAGTAGGCTAAGTGGCAGTAGTGTAGTGTCATTGTCAAGGGCACTGTACCCACTTTGGCTTCATTGGAGACAAAGTAGGCCAAGTGCCAAGGTGATAAAGCTGCCATATATTAGTGAATGAAATGATTAAAGCTGGTTTATTAAAGAGGAGCCAGCCTCTCTACCTTTATTTTATTATTTTTCGTCAATATGATAGATAATTGGTAGTTCGATGATGAAACCATGTTTCAAATGTACGATGAGTATGAACGTAATAAGCAACCAGCCGAAGATGTCGAATTTGCGCTCGAAACACAAGTGGAAGTCCAAGTGGAAGCTACAGAAGCAGAGTCCGAACTCTTTAGTGTCAAGTAACAAAACATTGTCGTCTGGTGCATCAGACCAGTTCAAAAATCCCTCCATGCTAGGTTGAGGGAAGTAATAGCTTAACAGAACCCGGATAGGTCAAGCTCTAGCATATCGGGTCGTTCAGTCCTATGCTATTGCGGATTCGAATGTAATGTCTTTGTTTCTAAAAGACGGACGAATGCAGGTCGTCGCTTTTGTGGTTGCAAAGCATACATTGATGCATAGAATCGCCAAGGATTGCAAAGTTGAAAAAAAAATCATGGATCGATCCACCGTTGATGATGAGGGGTGTTTAGTACGCACTTGAGATGCTAGCTGAGGTAAGTCGTTTGGAAAGGATGAATGTTGCAGCAAAGGCTGAAATGTTGTATGGGTGCTATGGTTCACCACAAAACTATGGGTTGTAGTTAAATTGTACTGATTCGTAGTTATATGTTTGTATTCAAAGTTATGTTGTATTTGGGTCATAGTTATATGTTGTGTCGAACGATGTTTGTTTGCTTTGTTCCGTAATTTGGTGTATCGAATGATGTTTGTATGCAAGTTCCTTTATTTATCAAAGTAAGAGATTGGTTATTTACTTTTCTACAGTTTGTACGGTGTGTATAGTGGCTACAAAACAAAGCACTAATTGAGATTCCTGTTTGCACTATTTAGTTTAATTATTATGTCTGCAAAGTGTGTAGTTGTAACAACCTGGAAAATTAGAACCAATTTAAAAATTTATTTTAAGGAAATTTTGACAGAAAATGCTTAAGAATTTAAAAATTCCATTTTTAAATTAAAATTATTAAAAAAACTTTTAAATAAAATTATGATGTTATTTATGAATGATTTCAAATTTATTTCTAATAAACAATTATTTGTAATTAGATTAATAATGATTTATTACAATTGAAATTAGTATCAAATTGTATGTATGTTTGTAATAATTAACTTCAAACAAATGATAATAAAAGGAAATAGTAGTTGAGTCATTGTTTTGTTAAAACTTTAATATAAGACTTTTATGATAATTAATAATAAAGTCAACACATAATTTCTTTGCTTATTCACATTTCATGCAAGTTTATTTTGCTTTCTTTTCATTTTCTACTTCATCAAATTCACTACCTCTTTTCTCACCACTCTCCATTAATTACGCATTCATATCTTTTCTTTATCTATTACTTTCATTCTATTAACTTATTTCTCTTCATTCTATTTTCCCACACGTATTCTTATTTCTTAAATTTACATCCCCTTATTTCTTTTTTTTCCTTTTCCTTTTATTATTTCTCTCCAAAAACAAATCAACTCCATGTATGTATATTTCTTTTTATTTGTGCTTGCGTGAGCATTGAATAGGTCCCTAAATTCTGTAACGTTAGTATTATATGTTTTGAAAATTGAAAAGTTATAAACATTATAACAATTGGCATTAAACAATAAATCATGCATTAATTACATTCCCGTTTTCTCTTTTCCTATGTTTTTCTTTTGAATTTTTGAATAGGAGATAAACGTTGATTATATTAACACCTGCCTAGTCAGCAAACTTAATTCCTTTGTAACCTACTATATGTGAAGAGACACATTAGCGTAATGAAATAAATGTTTATTCGTTAATAATAATAATAATAATAAAATCTAATGTATATATAGAATGGATAAAATTTACATGCTACGGAGTAGTTATGGTTAGTTAAAAATATAATATTTAACTAATGTAAGTGATGAAAATAAGAAATGAGAAATAAATACGCCACCTCAGCCAATTTATTTCCCTTGTAACATAAAACATATGTAGGGACACAAGTAAGGAATAAAGTAAAATATATAACCAAATAAAGAAAGTAAAAAATAAAATAAAAGTCGCTGCCTTCATAAAATAAATAAATAAAAATTGAAACTATATTCAACGGAAATTAGAGGCGTGTCATTCATTGCAAAAAAATAAGGAAAAAAGAATAATGATAATGATAACAATAATGGTTGCATGCGTTTCATTCATATCCTTTATTTATTTTATGTTCTCTCTCTTCCTCTCATATGCATATATGCCATATTTTATCCCTTTTATAAATACAAGACAAAAAGATAAGATAGACAATTATTAAATTAAAAATTATTTAATACATATACCCTAGTATATACGGTCAAAACCTAACCCTAATTCTCTTCATTACGTTGTCGCCGCTCTGAACTAAATCAATGGCAACCATACTCCCTAATTTATTTCCCCTTTTCTTTGAATCCAATCAGTAAATTCGAGATCTTCCAAAGAGAAAAACAAAGAACTCCTCACGATCTTTCTAATCAACAATGAAGATTGGTTGCGCGGCTACACGGGAAGAAGAAAACAATGGCCTTGTGAATGTAATTAAGTAAATAATGAAGTGAATTATATTACAATGAATTTGATTGTGTAATTAAAATTTAGAAACTTATATCTTCTTTTTACGAAATCAGAATCCAGCGATTTTCGAAGCATTGGAATTGTATTCAAGAGAGCTATGCAATGGCACTGACCAGAACAAATCACTACACCAATTTAAGGAATTAGGAACGTGCAACAGTTTTGGTTTGAAATGGGTTAGTAGTGTACCTCGGCTTGCAAATGATTTGCCATGTTTTGGTTTAATTAAAACTATTCCTTAATTAGATTATTAATTAAAAAATAAAATGTGTTGTTATTCCGTTCGTACTTCCCAAATCCTTTTTCTCAAACCCTCGGGTCGCTTAATCGTTCCCATCCTCGCCTTCCCTATCCGCTCTATACCATGATTTGAAAAAGAGGAAAGTAAGCTGAGGTACAAACTTATATTTTAATCAACTCGAGCTTCATTTGGTTCTAGGCCAAGCTCCTTTCTCTTACCCAGGTAACTTTATCCTTTTCAACCTTCTTCTATTTCAGTGAGCAAGGTTCACGGATCGGATTTGAAAAGTGCATTAATGATTTACTATTGATTTGATCTTCATTTTCTAGTGACTTTCGATTCATTTCAAGAGTTTGAATTATAATTGGTTGTCGCATACCATATAGTAACTTATAAGATCCGGCGAAAAAAATTATTGTTGCAAAAATTTGGAGGTGTATGGATCCCTGATTTGCTGTAAATCTCAGATTCCTATTAATTTATTTTTAGTAGGAGTTTTAGCTTCTAAGTTTAAATAGAGGATCTGTGATGACCCGAACTTCCCCGGTCTCCGAAGAGAAGAGAAAGAACGGATTGTAATGAGAACACGACAAATCAGAACACAAACAAAAGAACATTTCATTGCTTATTACAATAATTTACATCAGAGTACAAGAATATACAGAGTATGAATAAATATTATACAATTGATAAATATCAGAGATTTACAAATTACACTGCAGCGGAAAATAATACAAAAACACAACTGAAAGAGATAAACGGATACAGAGCTTTCTGAATATCATTCCAGCTGTAAACCAGGATCCTGTTAATATAAATTTGCAAAACCAAAACTACTAGCTGCCCGTGTGGAAAATAGGGACACCTAGAGTTTAGGTTAAAACAATAAACTCCAGGTGAGTCGTGTGACTGGTGTGAGAACTAAAACTGTTATTTAAATCTTTACTTTAAAAACAGAGTAAATCAAGGGACTATGCCATATAACACAGAACGAGTTTCCTCCCAAGAATACCAGTGCATATAACAAAAAGCGCAATGTTAAATAAATAAAACGAAGCTATTATAAGACCCATGTCCCATCACACAATGCAACGTAAGCCAGAGGATAGAGTTTTACCCTATAATAGCCAAATAATGCTTGATACGAATAAAACAAAAGTATTTGATATTTTTACTAGTGCATATATGTTTCAAAAGCAAATTCAATCATAAATATTAATCCTAGATGGCATAGCTACCATCTACTATGTCGCCATATATAAGTTACAATCAAATCCATAATTTCATATTGGAAATTTGGATTCCATCATGAGTCTAGGCAAGGGATGTACTCCTTTCCGCTTCGAGACACTCTAGCAAATGTCTCAGGACTGCACACTCTGGGCAACCCCTGGATCTTCAGGGCCGGTTCTCCCTTACGTTTGAGTATTGGTTATTCCTGAACACACGTTTCCCGGTCCTATCAGACCTATCCATCGGCTCCGTAAAGATCGATATATCCGAGGCGCCTCGCATTCCAACAACCACATGGTAAAAATATAACAATGTCAGGGCTTGTAAAACGCCGACACCACCCATAGCTAGAAAGAAACGTCGTGCACTCCCTGCAGTCACGATCCCGTTTTTGACTCATACTGAGGTGTGAGGCTCGCGAATTAACGCTATACACAAAGTGGCGCTATATTAAAGTTATGCTTTGATCATCAACCACAAGACTCTGCTTTTCAACAGAAGCCTTGATCATCTGCATCTCAGCATGCCACACAAGCAATTCACGCCATGCGACTGATGTCTATCCATATATAACCTCTGAGCTCGTACGTCTCAGAGAAGGGCGTTAAGCAAGAGAATAGATTCTCCGCCGCCAAACAGATATATACTTAATAGAAATCAATCAACACAGAATAAAATCCAATGTTAGACACACATCCATTTACAAGTTCGTTCTAGGTCTGAACGAAACCGAAGGCACCTTATTCCTTGTCCCATATGTCCAATACAGGAAAGAGGCATGCGCATATCCGTCGATCTCTAAGCACGTCTGGATGATCACCACTTATTACCTCGTCTTGGGTGTACAGCCCAATCAAGACATCAGTAATCATCCAAATGATGTGAAGACATCCAGTCTTCAACCACCGTCTTCATCGTCGACTTATCATCGAATCAGCTGTTCAGAATGGGTATAAACCCGGCCTTTTCGAATAACTCACGTATATAATAAACAAGTGCTATAAAAAAACAACATAGCCTCATTCCAATTCAGAATATTCTTTATTCAAATATTCACACTATTAGGGAATAGGTTCCCATTAATTTTATCAAAGATAAATTCTTTTAAATTTATTATTTAATCTTCCTTTGGATATCAATTCAAACCATATTAAGGTTTTCCAAACTAGTCGGGATTAATGCACCTTACCAAAGTAATCATTTATTTAATTTCCCAATCACCACCTATTTACCCCATGTAGCAAAACTGGTAATACTCCATAACTAACACCACGGTCTTATCAGTAAAATTAATTACCATTTCCCATTCAAATCTAATTAAAGATTTAACTATCGCTAGGAGCAAAACTGGCGATACTCCATTCTCAATCATTTCCCAAATTTGAAAATTTAAATTATCACATTCCCTTTTTCAATCTTTTTAAAGATTCATTAAAACTCCACTTAGTCTTAATCTTCCCAAAAATCAATATTAATGATTATTTAACATTGGAAACATAAACATGCCGCATCGACAATCTACACCGTACTATTGATTTCTGACGATATATAACCTCTAAGCTCGTACGTCTCAGAGAAAGGTGTTAAGAAAGAGAATAAATTTTCCGCCACCAAACACATATATATTTAGCAGAGATCAACCATACAATTCGAAATACAATGACAGACATATAATCCTGCCTTTAACTGGGTTAAAGAACTAATGTCATTTAAAACACAGTTCATGATAAACCCAAAACACATTCCAGTAATTATGGAATCTTCATAGAAAAACAAACCAATATATAATCGATATCAATTTCCATATTCGACTAATATAAATGGAATAATGGCAAGGCCTTTTAAATTCCATATGTATTAACAGTCTTCCTCCACAGAAGTTCACTTCGATTATTATCAACTGAATTCCATTCAATTCCAATTTAATATATTAATTGTAAAACATTACTTTGGAAAATTCCCGTTAAATCTCAATAAAAAGATTTATAAGTTCCAAATCACATTTCACTGTAAATCGGGTTAAAGAATGAATGTCGTTAAAAACACAGTTCACAATAAACCCAATTCACATTCCATTTTCAGTTCCAATTAAATGTTAATTAATTGGTAATTCTTCTTTAAATCTTAATTAAAAGATTTATTCTTTTCACACTGGGTTTAAGAACAGTGTCATTTAAAACACAGTTCACGACAAACCCAAAATCCCATCAGTCTCTAACCGTAAATTAGAAAGAGAACAATTCCCTAAGTATTAATCCGGAAGGCAGAAACCAACATCAGATCAATACCCGAGAAACCATTCAACTTAGCTAATCTCCGGTCAGTTTCTAACTTTCTTAACTCCATTAGGTTTAAGTACAGTATTATTAAAGATACCATTCACAACAAACCCAAAATCCAATTTTATATTAAATACAAGGCTCTAAATAGAAAATATGTCAGCTTATGTTCAATATCAAATTCTGAAACCAACAAATATCTTATTGGAATAACGATATATACATCTTCCAAATTCCTCCACAATATCTGTATAATCACGAAATCCAATATCGAAATATTCCAAAGATAATTTTGATTTAAATCCATTCCAATTCATATATTGGAAATTCCGGTTATCTTTAAAACCATTTCAAATCCAATTTAATTATTTAAAAATATTGGATTATAATTCTAGTTCATAATTAGTTCATTTCGATAAAATATATTTTTATCTTTTAAAATATTGGATTATAATTCTAGTTCATAATTAGTTCATTTCGATAAAATATATTTTTATCTTTTAAAATATGGAATTTTTCATCCCAATTCTTTCCAAATCATTTATTATGATTTTACACAAATTTGATATTTGTAATAATTTTATCAAGGCCCGTACAGTCGATTTCCATAAACGTTCATCGAACTGCACTTACAACGACCTTTTCCAAACTTGATTTGGATATGATTCCAAATCCAACCATTAGATTTCAAATCTCTTGTATTCTTTGGAAAGCTCTTTTCGATACGAACCCAACGCTTCTGGTTTTAGGAGAATTCAACGGTCGGATCTCCCGTAATGCCCGTTCGAAGTCAATGGTCGAAATTCGCGAACTGCCACGGCACGGCGCGGCGCGTTCTATTCAGGCCATTATTTATATAATATAATATAATATAATATAATATAATATATATCTATTATATTTCATTGATTTCCATTTAAAACGTATTTTATAAATGATTTTAAATTTGTTTTCAAAATGATTTCAACTTCACATTCAATTTTAAATCAAAATTGAATATTCTGTATCATTAATATATAAATGATGATATTTTCAGAACATTAGATTTTGAATTCACTTTCTTTCGATATTCATTATAAAATGAATAAAATCGATATAAATATCGTGCACGTCAAAATGACGTTAATCTTATCAACACGGCTTTATATATTTAAATATTTTCGTGTCCATCCCAAATCAGACATCAAAATCAGATTTTGATCTTTTATTGAATATTATTTTAAAATATTCATTATTTTAAAATATTCGTTATTTTAAAATATTCATTCTTTCTAAACTGGAATCAGACACAACCAATTACCATATAATGTCATTATATGGATTTCATACAACACATGTACACAATAATAACCAAACATAATCAACCATCATCCAGAGTGCATTCTACAGTGCATAAGCATTAAATATAAATATTTAACGCTTACAACAGCCTGTCAATCAATCGATCGACATACAACTGATTATTGAGACTAGTGTATGTCATATATCATCCCATTACCCGTGTGGGGTTTCAAACAATCAAACACATGTTTTATTTGTGCAATTGGCGATGTGTAAAATATATCGTCCTAATCAATATCAGTCAAATGTGTGTACATAAACAAATCGTCTGATTTGTTTATGAATATTTATTTTATTCATGTACATGTTAAAAATTATATTTTTTACGATAAATTATTTTATTCAACACATAAATATTTTATACAGTTCATTTCACACCACAATCAAACAAACAAGTCGTCCATGGTCTGCGGACGACGGGGAGAAGTTTATATATGCAGTTATAAAATAAATAACTGAACAAAAATTTTTAGTGAGGAGTTCTCACCTTTGGGTTCCACTTCGTCTTTCTTTAGCGAACGATGGTTTGGATTTATCCAACATTCCAACTCCATCTTTCCACGTTGTTCATAAATAATAATCACATTTTTATTTCACTGCTACATGGATAAAAATCACATTTTTATCACTTCGCTATGATTATAAAAATCAAATTTTTATAGCGCTAAAAATCAAATTTTTATATAACTAAAAATCAAATCTTTTCGCTGGAACATATTTTAACATCACTATTCAAGTAAAAAAAAAATCTCATTTTTATCACAACGCTAAATTATAAATTCATACCTTTATCTAAACAAAGGTCATATTTTTATTTCAAAATTATATGTACAAAGATTATATTTTTCTTTCTGTTTTCAAAAATCGAATCTTTTCTAATTTAAAAATCTCCTCTTTATATTTTTAAAAACAAGGTCTTTATATTTCTAAAAATTGTATATTTTCATATCGAAAATCATATCTCTATATTATTAAAAATCGTATTTTCCTATAATGAAAAAAATCAAATCTTTTTGCTTGTAAAAATCTATTATTTTCTTATATAAAATAAAACCGCATTTAAACAATGTATTTAAATAAAAAAAACCGAATTTGAAGTAAAATAAAGAGGGAGAAGCTAACTGGTTTTTGGTTGCTGCTGGTGGTGGAGGTTGGCGACGGGGCTGAGGTGGTCGAGGGGTGGAGCAGTGGTCGGCGTGGGGTCAGGGTGGCGGTGGTGGCTCGGTCTTCGTGGATTTGGGGTTTTAGAAAAGGGGGCGGGGTCTTGGATTTGAGGGCGATCGAACGAAGAGGGGGGGGGGGTGTGGATCGAGGAAGGGGGCGGAGGGGATCTCACCGGAGCGGCGGTGGGCGGCGCCGCCTGGTTGGGGTAAGGGGGCGATGACGGGTCTGGGCTGAGGGGCGTCGCGTTTCCCCCTTTTGAATTCCTTTTTTTTCGATTAAAAATGAAGAGAGAGAGGAGGGTAGGAGGTATAATAATATATATAATTTAATTATTTAATTCTCCATTAAAGTTGACTTTCCATTCAAACTCCAAACGAAACCCAACGACTGTCACCACCAGCTAATTACCCCCATTTCGAACACAATGGGGTATGTCCCGTAAGCCAATTCGGCCGTTACGATCAGTTTCTCTTTTAATTAAAATATAAATCAGTGTATATTGAATTTACACGTACATTTTAATTTACCGGGGCAACATACTGACTACAACAATTTCAAAAAAACAATTTCCAGTTTCGTATTGACGATACGGTCCTAACAAAACTAATTTCGTCGAATTTTGAAGGCTGTTTGAAAAATGGTCATTTT
The DNA here is from genome assembly GCA_030737875.1 of Allium sativum. NCBI lineage: Eukaryota > Viridiplantae > Streptophyta > Magnoliopsida > Asparagales > Amaryllidaceae > Allium > Allium sativum. The sequence goes on from CM060911.1 coordinate 187,749,968, forward strand.
CTGGTCGATCCAAATTGATTAACACTGTCAAAACACGTTTTCTTTTGCCACGCTCACATATTAGTTCCAAAAATTATAAAAATTGGAATCTAGTAATAACTTGATATCTCGGATCCAACAAAAGTGGTTTCGTCGAAAACGGAGGTCATTTGCAAAATTTCCATTTTTAAGGGCTATATTTCCCTAGCGACTATTTAGAATTTTCAACTGGACATAACTTTTTATTCCCGCTATGAAATCTGGATTTTTAGATTCGTTAGAAAGATATTTTCAAACATATTCAAATATTTTTTGTTCCACTAAAATCCGGTTTATTTTGAATCCTGTATATTCATTTGAAATTTTAAATCGAATTTTCAAACTACCATGCCATTTTCAATTCCTTTTATAATTAATATAAATATTTATATTTTAATTTTAATTTAAATAAATATATATATTCTAATTCTATTCAAAATAAATTTCTAGTCCTTATTATTTTATATAATTCATTTTAAATATTCAAAATTCCTTAAAATTAGCAAAATAAAAAATTTAAATTGGTTCTGATTTTCCGGGTTGTTACAAGATCTGTATTTTAGTTGTTGAAGCAACATATTTCTACGGAAACGTCAAAATTCAAATGTTTTTTGGGCTTAATCTTTAAATTTATTTTACTTTTGTATTCTAAACTTCCACATATTGGACTGTATCTCATTAAGATGAAGTACAAAATTCCATATCACATGTCACTTATTCTTTGTTTATAATATTACCATGTCAATTTGCAAAAAACTACACTATCATCATCAAATCATGCAATGAACCTTATGCAATAAAAGCAGTACCTCAAAACTCTAATGATATGCATCATATTATGCTTATATTGGTCCATTTTGATTTGTATTATGTTTTCTATTTAATGGTTACATGACTGATCATGTCATCTTTAACTATTGTCTACATTCTACTATTTACAGTACCAATTTGAGCTACAAGTGTATGAGATATTAGTATGACTGTTTTTCAATTTCACATAATAATTTGCATGGTTTTACTCATGTTATACATTTCTTTCAAAATACTGAGTTTGTTTCTTGATTATTTAAAGATGTGCTGGCCGTAGTGACAAAGAGTGAATCAAACAATTAATTTAATATATGAGACTCCTTGTGCATTTCCATCTGGATTTACGTACTTTTCTGTGTTATTTGTGATAATTTTTTACTTTACTTTGAGATTATCTAGTAGTTGGGTCTGTCTCTGAACACTACTAGATGGATGGCTAGTACAATAATACAAATATTTATCCATGATATCTAACCATTCAGCATTCAATATAATTTAAATTGACGTATGCCTGTTCAGCAAATTGAGTTTTCTTAGTTAAGGAAGCATGTTCTCCATTTTACTGCTCATAAAGTACAATTTCTGATGGTGGTTATGGGATTTCAGGTGTGACTTTACATATAACCTAGCTCATTACATTAATAAGGGTATGATTTCATGACTTTTTGTATATTCTGATAATCATTACTACTAATAAAAGCAATTGTTCCTACCATATGATGCTCACACTCAATTTGGGCTATAAATTCAACTATTTGTACAGAACAAATGATATGTAATTTGATAAGATAGTGCTAAATTTGCATGCCTCTTAAAAGCAGTGCATGTGAATTCATTTTAAATCTAAATAGTATAATTAGTTCATAGGAACAAAGAGAAGAAGTAACTATGCTTTCACCAAAGATGCAAAACTGATTACCTTTATTTTTGTAAAAGAGTCATAGGAGGAACACCTATGAATTAGGTAATCTCCTGTAAGCATTTAAAATAACAGCTGAATAAACATGCTAACTGTTTGTGGTGCAAAGTATCATGAATAAAGACGTTTACTATATAGTAGTATTGCAGCTGAGTGCCAAATGCACACTGAACCTGAAATTGGACAATCTTGACCCAGATTTAGTACTTGTTGCTGCACTGTTTTCCAAGCTTACTAGAATGTGCCCCGTGCTTCGCACACGGCAATATTTGGTTTGCAGAGTTGTATGTTTGCACGAATACTTAGGAGAGCTAGTAAGCGTGTTATCATTTCTAGGTAGTTAGTAGAACTATACGTGGAACAGTAAATGATGTATGCTGGAGCAGTGAAAATTAAATGGATAACACGTTATAACAAACCAAAACAGTTTTATGCTATTAGGTGCTCCGTTTGTGCAGGGTAAGAAGGAAATGGTAGTTTAAAAAATGCAAAAGTGCGTAGAAGGATGTGGACTGGGACAAGTAAAGACAAAAGTAGGTAAGCAGGCTAATGATAGTAGTAAAGAAACGCATAGAGATGACATATACAAAGTGGTAGCGTAGTTTATGCAACAAGCAGTAGATGGTTTATGTACAAGCTAGCTTAGGAAATAATACATAGGACATTAGTTAGGTTTACAGTATGTTAATGTACAAACACAAGTAGTTAGGTTTACAGTATGCTAATGTACAAACACAAGTAACGCATGAATGTGATGTGGGAAACAACGGGCTGATGTAGAAGTAGAATGGGCAAAGTCTGAAGTTGAGGAAATTCATAGGAACAATATGTTGGAAAAAGAACAGGAATTGGGATCACAAACTGGGAACACAAGGTGAAATTTGAAATGGGAACGCAAGCTGGGAACAATGGAATAGAAGTTGCATTTCAGCAGCTGCCTATGTCTTCCTCTGTTTACCTGGTTGTTTGTTTGCATCCAGTTCGGAGCATGTCTGGTCGTCTGTGTTATCCTTTATTCACAATATGACACAAGCACTTTAGAGTAAGTAGAAGAAATGAGAATATCATGTGCAGGAAGCAGGTGTGGACACGGGTAGTGGAATATACCATTAGTGTTAAAAAAAAACTAGGCGTGGTGTATGAAAACAAACCTTTATGACAATACCCTTATGACCATGTCTGCGAGCAACAACAAGGGCAGTTAGGGTTTTACCTTTGTCAGTGGTCTTATTTGCAGAAGCAGGCTGAAATAAATGGAATAGGTTGGTTACGGAGTAAGTAAAGTTGAAGATATTACGATGATGCTGTACATCAGTTATGGCAGGAGAGCGTACCGTAGTAACAACCGCTTTTCCCTTGATGTCCGATGAAGTTGGTGTTGTTTGAGTGTTGCTTGTAGGTAAGCTGTCAATAGTTCCACATTGGTCCAACGGTTGTGAAGTCTGCGTGTAATATCGTTGATTTTAGTACTATTATCAGTGACTATGGTTTTCAAGTTGGGAAAAAAAATTATAAAGGTTTAATTAGTTGACGAAGGCTGTGAATTATGTAGTTACCGGGGTTAACGTGCTGGCAGAAGGAGAGTCGGCCACTGATTTGGTTATTTTCCTTGCATTGATCGAGGAGTCGGAATTGTTAATTTCATAATTAGACGGACGAAACTCAAAAGTAGCGGTAGTGCCAACAAAAGTTTGGAATATGGTCTGAACCTTGGTCGTTCCATTATCCTAGTGAGCAGTTTGAGTAAAATTGTAGTTATTGTATTAAAGTGTAGTGTGCATGTTGGAGAAATAAGCAATACAAGGTGGGATCTTAAAAGAAGGAAAGCTAACACGAACTGATTTTGAAATAGCTAGCATGTCATCGACGTGATGTCCTGTAAGTCTTTCAGCCTCGTCGTCGAATGCAGTTATGGTTGTGGTCATGGTGTGATCAACAATCTCAAGGTGAGGATGATAGCTGAAGTAGTGAATCGAGTAAGTACAAAATTATGAGTTTATGATTAAAAGACAGAGCTGATGATGTTGTACCGGTTCACCGGGTTGTCAATTGGCTTGTGACATTTGTTGCAAACATAAGTTGTGCAATCAAATCGTGCCAAACCCTTACAAAGAACGCATGAGAGATAACTCCATGGCGAAGTTGTTCTAACCTTGCTTATGGTTGCTACAAGCTCATAATTTTTTCCCTGCATTAAGGATTTGTTATAAGCAGATTGTAGCGTATATTATTTTATTCTGGTTGAAAAAAGTAGTAAGTTTGAAACTAAGAAGCGGAATAATGATATATGAACATGGAAAGAAGAAAATAATCAGAGAAGTTTCAAACTAGACAGTTTGCAACTCGCAGCTCTTCTCGTAGGTGTGCAATATTTGATTTCACATTTTGTATTTCAGCGTATCCCTGGGAGTTTTGGTTGGTGTCAAATATCGTAAGCTTAGTCGTCGCTGCAGCTGAGTTGCTGGAAAGCGAGTAGTGCAGTGATTTTTTGTACATATTTTGACAGGTAAACGTAATTGAAATTTGTTGACTGATGATAAAGGAAAACCTTTGAATAAGCGATTCAATTTCAGGAATTTGAATGTTGATGTAAACCTTAGTTGCTTTGGTAGAATCGAAAGTAAAGGATCCTGGAAAAAATGACAAGGGAGAGGTGTGTCAAAGTACTTGGAAGAAGGTAAGTGTAGTACAAAGTTACCTCCAAAAAATGACACAGTTGTGGAGGTGATGACAATTGGGACGGACAAGTCAAATTGGTTGAGAACAGTTTCATCGATCATATGTTCCTTATCTGACCACAGTGACACAGTAACTGTCTGTGCACTGTTTAAAAAAAAAGTGTTAGTTTGCATATACCTAATTCTTGAAAGTTATGTTGTCAAGACCGACATACCTAAACGTTTGAACCCGAAGTTCCCTCTTAACAGTTTGGGTTCCATTTCTTTTCGTGATGTGCAATCTGTTAGTTATGGACTGTAGCAAGCCTCCTACGTCTGTAGAGGTAAAGGTATTAAGTAAGTTCATGTTACATTTATATTCAGATTAACCGTGTAACACTTGAATGCAGTTGAACATGGAAATGAAGAAGTAAACTGTAACAGTATGGGGCGTAGTTCAGTATTGGACAGAATATGTGTTGTTAATTTGAAAGGATTGGTAAAGATCGTATCATAGTATTTTGTTACTACGTCGAGCAATAAATGTACAAATATAATGGTTTGAATGAAGGTATTTCGAAATTTGACAACACTCTAACATATATAGAATATAAACTTTTGGTTTAATTTGTTGCAGAATGTTTGACATAAATGTGCAGATTTTCAAGGTAGGAAGCAGATGAGAAGGTATTAACCTATTACTGTTTAAGATCTTTTTCGTTGAAAATATGTGGAGATAACATTATTTGACCAATACAAATTCATGGTTGTAGAAATAGGACGAACACATGTGATGATAGTATAGTGAAAAAAAAGTAAGTATAAAATGTAGTTGACAAAAGACATAATAACATCAAAATTGAAGCAATAGAAAAGTCTGTAGTAGAATGACGGAACAATAACGAACTGTACTGTAGGTATAGAAAGTGAAATATGAAAAGTAAGAATATGGTATGGAGAACCTGTTAGTTGCTCTTTTTTATTAAGACTCAAAGGAAGAATGTTGTCGTCCACAAATGCAAACCGATATCGAGGAATGACAACATCGGTGTTCACAACCTCAGTTACTTGAGTGTCCGCTGTAATAATTATAGTCCAGTCCTCGTCTATTGCTTTGTAATTTCCATCTGAGCTTTTTATGGTGAACCTAGTAACGTCATACACTTTCTCCTCTTCAAACGTGTCTTCAAATTGAGAGAGTAGATGTCTACCTACTGTAGCCATTTTTTGATCACCCTGAAGGACAAACTTGGTTAGGTTCCAAATTCTGTGTCTGTAAGTACGAAGATGGTAAAAAAATTGGACGAAGGAATACATACGTTGCTATCTAGAAGTTGCATGATAAGGGCATATGCTTCGTTTGTGCTCTGATTGAGTAACATCCAGATTCTAGCAACTCTAACCCTGATCGTAGTCAAGTTAGCGCCGAACATCAGGTTTGCCAGCGGTTGAAATTGTTGATCCATTGTATGTACTGTCATGCAAAGTGGATTAGTATAATATGTTGTTTAATGAGTAAGAAATGCAGAAAATGAGAAGGAATCAATACCAATTATTTAGTGAGAGTGAGCGAAAGTTGGTGAAGATAGTTTGGATATGCGTAGTAACTATGGAGTTGTTTAATAGAAGAAATGGCTAAATAAATTTGAGGACATGTATATATTGCAGTCATTGTGGCAGTTATGAAACGGTTTCCTACAGTCATGGAGGGAGAAAAGGGGCAGTTATGACAACCGCCGGCTGTTGATTTGCTGTTAAAACTAACTCAACACGTGTACCAATCAATTTTTTTGCAACGGCACTACATCTACCTATACCGCTACATTGGATCTTCAATTTGTACCTGTGGTATATAAAATGCATTAAATTACAGCCGGGTGAAAGTACAGAGGACATGCGGGTACAACATGTCAGCCAAAAAATAATTGTACTAATTGATCCAACAATACCTTCAAACCAGGTATTATTTAAGGGTATTGTTATCAGCACTCCCTTTTTGATTGAGGGGTGACAAATTTTAAGCACACACCGTGTTACTTTGTTTATGTTAAGAGGCAACACAAGTAGCACTTTTGTTGGAAAAAATTACTCATGTTACGATGTTTCGTTTTCGAGTAGATCTTTTTGTTTTTAAGTTTGTCGCTTGAATCACTAAAATTGGTAAGAGTGTACCATTTGTGAAACAATGTCATTATAACATCAGTTCTATCTGCGTAGCAAAATTAATAAAGCAATGTAAACGGTTATATTCTACCGTGTTTACACACAAAAAAACGTTCATAATTTATCTATAGTTATGATGGTTGTTCTGTGTTTGATGTCTGTTTTTTGTATGTTGAAATCTACATCGTGCTGCAGAAAACAGTTACTCACGACTAAACTTCACCAAGTCGTAATTTTATTTACGTTAAGGATATTTTTGTCTTATTAATATGTAATGTTAAGGAATTTTGTCTGTAGCGTATTCCCGTGGACAAAATTTTAAAAACTAAAATTTATGTCATTCCTTACGCAGGAAGGAATTATCAGTAAAAGTACACTTATTTAATCAAGAACTTTTCCACATGTATAACCATGCTATTTACCACATTAACCTTCGCAAAAAAATGTTATTCTTTCGAACGTTGGTCCCATTATGTTAGAACGTAGGACGGACCAGGTTTACATGAGGACGCATGTAAAGTTGAGGTAAACAAAGAATGTTGGTCACTTGGGATATGATAAGCAGGTTGACATGAGCTCGCATGGTAAACACATGCATGAAAGTTTTATTACATGAGTCACAAATATTATACCGTGTAGATAGTGTAAACCGATATTTGTGTTTCCGTGTACATTTGGTGTCACAATACGAAAAAGGTAGTGAGATTACTATATGTGCGTATGGGAATAAAATAAGGGAAGGGTGGGGGTGTGGGCAATTGCAAGTAAATTATTCCAAAATTTAAAAGTAATTATTTATTCACAGTAGGTGTGATAGGAAAAAAAGTGGTGACAATCATGTTATAATGTTGACCAGCAGTTAAAAATAATAATTTAGTCACAGTATAAGCATGGAGTATGAAACATGTTATGCTAAGTCCGCCGAGTTAGCTGGTAGCATGTTTTACAGCATGATTTGCACATTTCAAATACAGTAACATTATACTGCACACGTAATAGCTGAGTTCTAGTTACTGAATGTAGACAGTCAATCTTGGTCCACAAATGTATGTTGAAGGTTGCTATTCTCATTCATCCACATCTGCAAATTGGATAAGGGACAAACACATAATGGTATATGCAAATTAATCAGCGGAAATGGTAGTTGAATTAGAAATGCAGCTGAATATACCTGATAGGTTTTTGAAAACTTCTGTATACACTATGTTTTGAGTGAAACTTCCATGGCCAATAGAATGGTCCACAGTGTGGATTGGTTGGTCTGCAGTAAATATCTTCAACCCACCAGGAGACGTGGTTCTGGACACAACGACATAGAGTTGTCCATGAGTGAAGACAAGCTGGGGTAAGTAGATACCAACATGATCCAACGTTTGGCCTTGACTTTTGTTTATAGTCATTGCAAAGCAAACCTTTACTGGAAACTGTCGCCTACGCAGAATAAACGGCCACTTTGTGTCATTGGTTGTTAGCACTATTCTGGGAATTAAAACCTTACGCCCAACATTAGCACCGGTTAGTATTTCAGCCTCAATTACTCTACCAGATAGTTGTGTGACAATTAATCGTGTACGATTACACAGACCAAGACTTTGGTTCAAATTTCGAAGAAGCATGATAGGTACTCCAACTTTCAATTGCAAATCATGGTTTGGCAGACCGGAAACTTTTAGTGTGTGATGAAACTCAGGAGGGTACAATGTATGATGATCTTCAGATGTGTCAGACAATGGGCTGATCGAATTCGCGCTTAAATAACTTTTCAATGCGCCTCCCATAAGGTTTACTACGTAAGAATTAACCTCCTCAACACAGTCATTGGTAGGAGCAAGTATACATCGTTCTTGAAGATATCGCGGGTTTGACAAATGTTCCTCCAACTGTGGATAAGTATTGTTGACAATTTCAGACACGTCTTTTGTTGATGTTGGTATAATATGCTCAGCCAGTATTTCAATCCAAGTTGGATCTTCTCCTGGATGAAGTGAAAAACTTGGTAGTCTACCCTAACCCAATGCTAAAACCCAATTAGAAAACAACTACAGTTTACGTTTTTGCTTGAAGTCACCACTTTCAGTACTCAGTCTCATGTTGGTGGTTAGGTTAAAAATGGTGCATTTACTCCAAAGTGGTGATTGGTTTATTGCAGAGTTAACAATTGATTGTCTGCTTCCTTTAGGAAAAACAGGCAGGTTTTGCTTGAAATCACCTCCTAGAACCACGGTCTTCCCACCAAATACTTTATCATGATATGCTGCAGTTTTCGTAGACATGATGTCGGTCAAGCTCTTTTCAAAAGCCTCCAACGCATTTCTGTGTACCATAGGAGCTTCATCACATATTACCAAATCTGTATGTCGAAGAAGATCAGCCAACAAAGATTGCTTAGATATGTCACATGTAGAGCTGTCATCCAAATTTATTGGTATCTTAAATTTAGAATGAGCTGTTCGACCACTAGGAAGTAGTAGTGAAGCTATACCAGATGAAGCTACAGCTAGCACAATTCTACCTTCTGAACGTAAGCTGGTTATCATAGTCTTCCATAAAAAAGTTTTTCCCATTCCTCCACTGCCGTAAACAAAGAAAAACCCACCAACACCTGTGCGAACAGCTGTTTGAACAACGTCAAATACTTTTTTCTGCTCTAAGTTAAGATTTGGCAGTAATTTTGTTGCCTCCTCCTCGAGCATGGCAAAGTCATATGACTCCTCTTCTCTTATCAAAGCATTTGTAGATGAAGAAGAGTTGAGAAATTCTTGTTCTGTTATGGCCCAAAACTCCTTTATAGATCTGCCAGTTCGTTGCATTATTTTTTCAACTTCCACTAATGTAACAGCCTTAACCTTGTCCTCATTTGGATGGCAAACAGAAATACGTTGTTTATTTACTTCTCTCCAACTGATGTCTTCGGCCAATAGAGCCCAGTGGTTCAACCATAGGTGTTCGGGGTTGGATACTTCACAGAAAAGTAGGATAGTTACAAATAATTCTCTAAGGTAAGATGGTGAAGCCCACAACTCAGCTTCTTTTAACGCTTCATCCCATTCTTGGTCATCCTCAAGCAAACCACGTGCAATGCATGCATCTTTGAAACTGCCATATAAAACTTCATCTACTGTCCTGATATCTTCGTTGCATGTTGGTCCTTTCACTATATTTAAAAGCATGCGTAGATAAAATCTTTCTCCGGCAGTTGGATGAGCATAAAAAATTTGGCCAATGGTATCACCTTTTTGTCTTATTTTCCACTGTTTCAATGTTTTGTCCCACACCCATTTTGTAGGAAAATCAACATAAGTTAGATTTTGTGCTTCGTCGCATGACTTGTTTGTTTCAAACCATTCCGTAAACATTGTTCTGTTTATGTTGGACCGTGCTTGCACATCTAGCAAATTGTTATCTTCATCATAATACACAGTATGCTCACCGGGCAGGTGAAATGTAAGCCTTTCAACAGCTGGAGTGCGGTACTGAATATCAAACCCAAATATTCTCCAGCTAGCTTCAGAAGCAGATACATATCTGCAATCCAAATACGTTTTAACCTCGTCAATCTCATGTACCACTGTATGATCATCACCAACGTTATCCTGAATTACCACACTTGCTTTGTCGTGCCCTTTGGTAATGTACTTGAATAGGTATTTAACCGATCTTGACTTGTTGCATATCTCAACGTTTATGTGCGCCTGATATTTTACCACCAAATCGACATTGTGCGGTATAACCCACCTGTTATCTTGAATAAAACCATTATTAGTTGTCGTTGTACGTCCATTATCTCTTTGCCTATATATCACAAAACCCTTTTTGTCAAAAGTGGTTTTAGTGCAATAATCTTTTGGGTAATGCTTTGAGCCAAAATTGGATATCATGCAAGGGCAGTTTGGGTTTGCGTACCCACAAGGTCCATGAATCATAAACTGACAAACGGACTGGTATGCAAATTGATCAGACCGTGCATCTGGAATCTCCGCGCTAACCCTTTTGTCAACATCTGTTGCAAGTTGAGGTCTTGAGTTGGCGCAAACGAATATGAGTATGTGTGCATGTGGCCGCCCTCTTTTCTGAAACTCAATGGTGTATATCACTGGTCATAGAAATAACATGGATAAGTGAAAAGATGTAAAAAAAATTCAGTTTACATAAAGTAATGTTTATTTATGTCTATGCATTAACATGGAAAAATGCATGGGGCAACTACTAATTGACTGGCCATTTTAGTGTAGCCAAACTTATTTGTACATTTTTTTTGGTTTTCTGTAATTGTCGGTGATTGAAAAAACAGACAAACAGCCCTTTTCCTCCTTTTTTTTAATTAACATATTGTAACTAATGTTGTTGGTAACAAAATACTTCATGATGCCATGCTAAAGTGTCTAAACATGTCACCATGTGTGACAGGCAGGAAAATTGTAAACATTCTGGTTGACTACATCTAAACATGGTAGTCAGAAGAAAAAAATGTATGGATTTTTTAGTACATTTGCCTATGAAAACATGGTAAACATTAAATAAACTGAAGAAATGCTCACAAGCTTTAATATTTCCAAAATGTGATTCATCTTTTATGTCTTGTATAAGCTCCATTAGCTTTATGTGAAACACACGGGACACTATATTAGGTCTATCTTCAGAGCGTTGTCCAGGAATGATTTTCAAAGCTCTTTGAATCTTTGGCCATTTTGGATTACAAGTGAATGTGACAAAGTAATCTGGACAGCCAGCCCATCTGCAAATGGCCATTGCATCTTGGTAGTTTTGGACCATGTATCGAGGGCCGCCTATAAATGTTGATGGCAATATAACTTTTTTCCCAACTAAGTGGGCTGCCGTGTCACCAACTGTTACTGCATCACGTAACCCATTGTACACCTCACATTGTATCTTGCTTTGATGGTTGTTGATCCATGATAGTCTATCCTCTTCTATGCAAGTGTATGCATCAACAACAAATTGTTGGAAGAGCCTGCCTCCACGTAGGAAGATAGACCCATCCATCGGCCTGGTTTGTATTACATGTGTGTAGTACTCTCGCATGGTCACATTCTCTCTTTTTGTCGACCTACTTAACCCAATTTCTCTGTATTTAATGTTTGGTCGGTATCCATCCTCTCCGTAAGGAAATAACAACGGATATTGCATAGCCATGAAGGACGGATGCTTTTCATTAATTCTTTTAATAATACCATTCCTCTCTTCAACAACTATGTTGCGATAACCACATGAGTCAACATTGGCAAAGTCTATTATAGACGCAACTTCAGACGATGTAGGAATGTTATACTGCCTACCATCTCTGTATCGTCTTTCATACATCTGAATAGTTATTGGTTTGTACTCAGTTGCATGAAATTGATCTCTAGCCGTCCTAAACAGCTTAGCTAGCTTGTTCCATTCATCAAGTATGTGTATCAGGTGTGTGATCACCAATTCATCTACATTTGTAATGCCACCATCCCATGGTGCACCAACTCTGTTTCGCACCTCATTATCAGTATCGTAGAAATACAGCTGCGCAAATTTAGGTCTCCCGCTCGTTGGTAGTAATGACCCAATCCTATGATGATTTTTCCCGTTTAGACGGAATATGTAGGGACCATGACCGTCATTTACGCTGTTGTCTATTTGACCGCCCATTGACGTAAATACGAAAAGGGAGTTGTATGCTCGAATATTATCCCTAAACTTTCTGCATTCGGGGCCTCCGTGATAGTCAAGTAGATGAAATAAATAATCCGGGCATTGTTTATACAGGGGTAGTCGAACCTTTCCATTTTGGCAGCCTAAAGTGAAAATAAGGTTTCCCACCGTACTGTCCTTCTTTACTCGTTTCTCATACCACATTGTTGCTCCACAATTAGAGCAACAGCTGGTCGGCAGACCAACATCTAATGCTGCAAACATTTTGCCTGGTGGAAAAATATATCACGTAGCGTCAAAGCATAGATTGGCAATAAATGTAATACAAAGATGGTTTTATCTTACGATTTGCAGGAAGAGTTGCAGCATAGTTTGAACACGAAGATGTTGGTTTGAACACCGAATTGGTGGAGCGAATTTTGTAGCAGTTGAACCATGGGAATGACGGTTGTGGGCACCGGCCAGTATTACCACTTCCTGCTAGTAAATATGTTATATTTTACAACATTAGATGTCAAACCGTAATTACAACTGGCAGTGTATGGCTTTACTGTGGTAAGAAAAATCAACAACTGCGGCATGCATTGTACCTGCATTGATTCTCAAAGCCTTTTTATGTTGTAAGTGTTCATGCCGGTATTGCCGATTCAGTCGGCAAACTGCAATATTTTTGTTCAACATAGTAATAATGAACAGTTAAATATGGTTTTACTTGATCAGACATGTCAAATGTGGATAATATATTTGTACCTCCACGTCGTTGGCAGTGTATTAAATTGATTAATTTTCCACATTCGTTAATGTGCTTGCTGCACACACGGTGGGCCCAATTGTTGTATCTCAAATCGGCAATGAGTAATTGACATTGAGTACAACCAGCTGTCAAGATTTCCAGTTTTCTAACAGTTCTTTTACCCAAAAGAATCAACTTCTTTTCGTCTGAACTTGCCTGCATAACTATTTGTGCAAACGGTAACATTGGTCGCGGTAGGGAACATTCACGACAAGAAAAGCAGATGCGGTAAATGATTGTGTGCAGGAAGCTTGGCAGAATTAACGATTTGTATGACGTAAAAAATGAAATAAAGGACAGGTTAAGGGTTATGGCCATACCAGCAACATGCATCCACGATCATGGGTTGAGAAGTCCCGCAGTCCACTCATTTACTATGTGCTTAGTGGGCAGCAACAGCTGATATTCGTGACAAAACCAGTATGTTGTGCAAACAAATCTGTATCAGTATGTTGTGCAAACAAATCTGGAAGCAGAAGCATGTAGAAGCAGACAGACAAAAGTAAAGTAATATAATCATATTCTTTTCTATTCGTGATTTTTTTGGGTAAATCAAAACTAATATTTGACAAATTGAAATTTAAGTTCAAAGAGAAGCAGTATTTGTGAGGCTGTAACTACATGATGACTCATTGTCGATATCATAAAATGAATAACGGAACCAGTAGCTGAAATATTATTTGTGACGGGTACAACTAAAGCCTAAATAATATTGAAAACAGTTGTCTGATTTGGTTTAGGTCTATATTAAATTCTTCTTATCACAACGAAACACATGGTAAGAGAAGAAGGTACATATACATGAAAGCGCAAACAGTATGCAGGTTGGTTGTACCAGCATATAATGAGGTAACCATTCACGTAAACGGCTCACTAAAGAAACATGGAAAATAAATTAATCAACAGCACATGACTTGTTCGACATTCCCGCCAAGGATCATAAAACTTGTTATACGGCATTGTGCAGTCTAAATCGTGCGTTGTATTGAGTTGCCTGGTAACAGTCGTTGTAGAAAAGTATATGTAGGCATCTACATGGGTACACAAATCAGTTGTAGGTGTAATCATATGAAGAGGTTGATAAAACTTTAGTAGTTTCATACGTTAGCAGGAGGCGTATATTTCCACATTTCAACAACTATCAACACGCAAGTTGCAGGTGTTTAAAAAAGATGTAGAATGTTAATTAGTATTACATATATTTGCTACGCTGCGTAGCGTTAGAACGCATGCGTCCAACTCTGTTACAGCCAAATTCATCATACGGACTATATGCAAGAATGCTAAGAGTTGTCCGAAATGCATGTGCAAAATGCACTAATGTGTTCGCCTGCAGGACTATATGCATGGGAGCCTCTTCCCGTAAGAAATGAATGAAAAAATATAAATTGTATACGTTATGACTAGTCTGCTTTCTACAATCTGGTTTGCTGTATATTTGGTACGGTATACCTACACTAAAACTACGATGTGTGTTCTGACCAAGTTTAGTTTGTCTCCATGCAAATATGTTATGGTTCAACTTTCACTCAGTCTATACTCATCCACCAAATCCTTTCTTCCCACTAATAAAATGTCAGCTATTTATCGATAGGAAAAGGTCACTGAAAATTTTAAACTTACTATAAAATAGACAACATAATATATGTTGCCTGAATATGGCATAGCAGCATGTACAGTTGAGTAGAGACTTCAAATTATCAATTGAAGCAATTGAAGCATTGCATGAAAATAAACATTAATGTCGAACAATGCGGTAAGTGACGAAGGAGAGTTACCTAATCACTGGTTGATGAAATTGTCATGCGCACAGGCCAAAGAGGCATGGGGAGGAGGATGGTTAGTTGACATGTGGATTTGCCTTCCAAATCGGCGGTGAGAAGGTTGTGATTGTTCAGTACGTAAGATGCGAAAATGGGTGGGAATTGTGGACCAGGTCAACGGTCGGCGTTAGGTAAAGTAAAGTAGGTTACAGACGATGTCGAGTAGATGGTAGTTAGGGTTATGAGGAGAGGAATTCCGTGGCAATGAGGAAGAGAATGGGTGCAGTTGGTAAAGTAGGTACCGGTTGGGAAGACGGTTGGAGGGAGAAGGGGCAAAAAGGGGCGAAATTAAAAATTGGGCGCAAAGTGTTGGGGGAAGGGATTGGGGAAAAGAATGGGCAGGAGGGAATTTCAAATTGGGCGTAAAGTGTTGAGGAAAGAGATATGGGAAAAGGACGGGCAGGGGAACATGACACGTAAGCAATGTGTAGTTCTTGATTTCCTGTTTAAATAATAGATTTCATCTTTGCTTCGCTTGTCATCAACTTTTCCTGTAACTTTTTCAATTCTTCTTCGTCTTGTTCGAGTAGCATAATTCCAAGGTATGTGTGATGGTGTATTTTACAATATATGTTGTTAACATGTTGCTAATATGCTATTGTTGAATAAATATAAAGCCTACTGTAGCAATTATCTCTAATATGCTATGTGTTTGACATGTTTTATTTTACAATATATGTGTGTGCTAGATGTTTCAGTTGCGATCATTAAAGTTAACCACCAGTGATAATTAAGCTACCCAATATCTTCAATTATGAGATGGTATTTGAGAACTCTTATTTGGTTTGGCATTAATCCCTTTAGATTTCCCACTAATGTCTTGTATAAATGGTACATTGTGTCCTTAACCTACATTACCAAACTTGCATTAGTGCTTTGTTTGAAAAATGGTGTGGATTTACATAAGTTTATTTATTAGATTCGGTGTTACTTATATTTAAGTGAAAATTAGGGACACATCCCTAAAACCAAATTTAATTCACGCCACGTCCCCCCGCTTTTTTTTTATATGTTTCCGGTCCCTAAAATTAGATGCCGCCCAAAACTTTTGATCCATTCGCCTTCTCCTCAAGTCCCCTTCGCCTTTTTCAATTTCTGACAAAAAAATGCGCTCATGCATAAATTTTTTTTTCTAAATTATGGAAATAATCCCAGGAGCCCACGCAAAATGAAAAAAAAAATTTGCATACATGTATGCAACTATTACTGATAGTTGCATACATGTTTGCAACTTTTTAAATACACATGCAAAAAAAATCCGCAAGCCTACTGAATAATTGCATACAAGTATGCTGTTATTCAAAATAGCTGCATACTTGTATGCAGTAATGTGTTGAAAGCCGAAGGCGTGACAATATGTGCATACTTGAATGCATATTTTCTGCATAACTGCATACTCGTATGCACATATGCAAGCATGCATGCTTTCCATGCAGAAATCGAATAGATGCATGAAATCATGCATGTATTTCGGAAAATCTACATACATGTATGCATATATGCTGCTGTATGATGCGGAATTGAAATAGATGCATACATGTATGCAACTATTTGAAATATGTGCATGTTTTCATGTATTTTATTGCATTTTTCGCTGTTTTGTGTATTTTTTGATTTTGACGTGTTTGTTGATTGATTTTCCACCTGATTTTTTTGGTGTGAACATGTTTTATTTAATTATGAATTTACGTGATTTTTTTTATATTTTTTATATTTTTTTTAATGAATTTTCAAAAAATAGGAACCTAATTTACATGAAAAGTTGGACCGGATGTGAGCCTAATTTTGAAACTTAATAGGGACCTGTGACAAACGGACCCTATATTTAAACTATAACCATGCCCTACAAGAATTATACTTTTTACTAATATAAAATGTATACAACCATAACCTATTGAGCTGAAGTCCTGGATCCATTGAATGGAATAAGAGAATTATCCTTTAATAAATTTTCCACTTTTTTATTTTAATAGATCACATATGTTGTTTCAGTATCATAATGGAATTGATTCTTTAGGCAAATTCTTAAATTAATTTATGGCATAATTAATATATGGTCTACAGAGATGGACAACGAATTAATATATGGCAGAATCATCAAAGTGACATAAATTAATTTCTATTCTTAAATTAATGTCGCTATTTGTGGTTATTTTACAAAACATTACTAGTTTGTTAGTTCTGCATGTACTTGTTTTCCATAGGAGCTAAAAATAATACAAGTCTACACATGGCTATTGACAATGCTTCAATCCTTGGTAGTTTGTAATTATCAGCATGCTTTGCTTCTCCTAAAGTGGGAAAGTGGGGTGTGATAGTGCATTTTTAAATGCCTTTCTTGGCCTAGCAAGTGCTCACTATAATGCATCTTTGTTGCAGTTGATTTATGTTCAATGTAATCTTTTGATCTCTATGGAAATATAAAATATTAATTAGTTAATTTCAAAACACTCAAATTTTGTTAATGTCAATTAAAATTTTGGATCTTTGTATCCATACCAAATGAGTCAATTTCAATTTTTCTATCATGTACAGAAGGTTAGAATGATTTGAAATGTTAATTAATTGGTCTTGAATCATTGATGTGTCTTTCTTACAGGACTTATTGGAAGAAGCCTACAGTCCTTATAGCAAGGAAGAACTAGGATTCTACTAATATTAAAGTCATGTGGCGCTTATGTTTTTCTATTGAAAACGAAGGCAATACAGAAGCACTGACAATATTGGATAAAGATACTGAAGTTAAGCAAAATAAACAGCTTCCCATTTTATGCAAGAACCAAAACCAGAATAGGAAGACAGCAAAGTGCGCTTAAGCAACTGGAGAAGCTTCAGTTGCGGTAGGACCTTCATTCATAGGTTCTGGTTCTGCTCCAAACATAGCAAAGCCCTAGAACCATTAACAAGTTCATTCTTTGAAGCCATGACCAAGTAAATTCTAGATCCGATTATTAAGGGATGAGGAGGAGAGTTATTAGAGAGGAACAATTGCAATTTTTATTGATTCAAAACATGATACAAAGAGCACATATATATATATATAGTGCTATGAGCCCAACGGCTAGTACAAAATATACCAAATATGTATGAGCCTAACGGCTAGTATTAAATATACCAAGTATGCATGAGCCTAACGGCTAATGACAAAGCATGCTAAATATGATAAAAACATGTTCACACTCTAACGGCTCTATTGTCTTCGTTATACCCCCTCAGTTTGAACTAGGGTTTCTTGCTCATTCTGGCTTCCGCCTGCACTGATAACGCGAAGTTCCTCTCTCATTCTGATAAAAAATTTGGTCGAAAGGGCCTTTGTGAGAGCATCTGCTGTCTGATAGTATGCGGGCACATGACATATTGCAAGTCTTCCTGATTGCGTTCTTTCTCTCACAAAGTGGAGATCAATTTCAAGATGTTTCGTCCTTGAATGTTGAATAGGGTTTAGAGATAAAGATACTGTGCTCTTATTATCGCACCAAATGACCGGCTTTCATCTTGGGGTGAAACCAAGCTCCTCCATCAGTGATTCTATCCACATGATTTCAGCTGTAGCGCTTGCCAGTGCACGGTACTCAGCCTCTGTGCTAGATCTTGATGTGGTCTGTTGTTTCTTCGTACACCAGGAAATGATATTGGAACCGAGGTAAACGCAGTATCCTGAGACAGACTTTAGATTATTAATATCGTTGGCCCAATCGGCATCGCTAGAGCACTGTAATTTAAGTTCCTTTTCTGAATTTAGGCGTATGCCGTAATGTTTTGTGCCTTGTAAGTATCGTAACACTCTCTTTATGCCATCCAATGTTCTGATAAAGGGTTCTGCATGTATTGACTGAATTTATTGACGCTGTAGCATATGTCTGGTCGAGTAATAGTTGCGTATTGTAACGCTCCTATTATGCTTCTATATTGTTTGGCATTGTCGATAGCTTCTCCTTTATGCTTAGATAGTCTTAGGTTACTAATCATAGGCGTAGGTAATGGGTTTACCTCGTGCATATTTGCCCTTTGCAGTATTTCAGTGATATAATTTTGTTGGGATAATTTTAATTCACCATTTTTTTTCCTAATCACTTGTATTCCAAGAATTTTTTTTAGTTCCCCCAAGTCTTTAATGGCGAAATTTTGATCCAGCTTGTGTACGATTCTGTTTATTTCTTCGCTGTTGTCTCCTGTTATTAGCATGTCATCAACGTATACTAGAATGAACACAGTTCCATGTATGCCCTTCTTCATATATAGAGAATTGTCCGATTTAACTTGTGAGAAACCCATGTTAGACAAAGTTGACTTTAGCTTTTCATACCAAGCTCTCGAAGCTTGTTTTAAGCCATATATTGCTTTGTTAGTTTGCATACTTTATCACCAGTACCATATCCTTTAGGCTGTTGCATGTATACCTCTTCAGTCAATTCCCCGTTCAAAAAAGCATTATTGACGTCCAATTGCCTCACATTCCATCCTTTGTTTAGAGCAATGGTCAGTATAATTCTGATGGTTGTGGGTTTTATGACTGGGGAAAAGGTTTCATTGAAATCAAAACCAAATTGTTGCGCGTAACCTTTTGCAACCAGTCTGGCCTTGTATTTGTCAATAGATCCATCTTCTTTTCTTTTTATTTTGTTTGTCCACCTACAACCAATCACATTTTTGTGTTTTGGTTGAGTCACTAAGCTCCAAGTGTTGTTTTTTATGAGAGCTTTATATTCAGTGTCCGTCGTCTCCTTCCATTTGTTTGATCTTATAGCCTGAGTGAAATTCAATGGTTCGATCTCACTGGCAGAAATATTATATACTTTGGGTTTGAAGATGCCTCTCTTTGACCTGATGATCGTGTGATGTCCAGTTGATTGTGGTGGTGTTTGCTGCTGTGTATCATTGTTGCTGGTAGTGTCAACATGGTTGTTGTTTTCTGTATCTTCACTATACTGCATGTTTTGATGTATGTTTGTATCTTCTGAGTCATTGTGTGTCTCATTGGTTTGCTCATTTGTTCGAGCCATAGTTTCTTCCTGGGTATTTAAATTGCTTGTGCATTGTTGCTCTTCATTTCTATCAATTGAAGGTGGTTCAGTAATGAATGGCTCGAACTGTATGTTATTGTTTATGCTTTGTTCCCCATCCTTTTTGCCAATTTGCTTTTCTGCAAAAGGAAACTTTTTTTCATCAAATATCACATGTCTAGAAACATATATTTTTCCATTTTTGTCCATGCACTTATAACCTTTTTGGTTTTGTGCATACCCGATAAATGTGCATGGGCTTGATCTCATACTTAGTTTATGATTGTTATAGTCTCTCAAACATGGAAAACATAGACACCCATAGGCTTTCAGAAAACCATATTCTGGTCTAACACTGTATATCATTTCATGAGGGCTTTTATTGTTTAAGACTTTGGTTGGCAACTTGTTAACGAGGAATACAGATGTATAGAAAGCTTCATTCCAAAATTTCATGGGTAATGAGCTTTGTGATAACAAAGTTAGACCAGTCTCTACTATGTGTCGATGTTTTCTTTCGACTAAACCATTTTGTTCGGACGTATGCAAGCAAGTTAATCTATGTTTGATCCCTCTTTTGAGAAAGTAATTAGTTAGAGGTTTAAACTCAGCTCCCCCATCCGTCTGAACAACCTTAACAGTACTGTTCATTTGTTTTTCGATATGAGTTATAAATTGTATAACTGTATTGCAAGCTTCTGATTTAGTTTTCAGCATGTATATCCAAGTATATCTAGAATAAGCATCCACAAAAGAAAGATAATACGTGTGTCCCTGATATGAATTTAGAGGCGCGGGTCCCCACAAGTCAGCGGCTATAAGTTCCAGTGGCTCATTATACCTGGTTTAAGAATCACTAAAAGGGAGCTTATGCCTCTTTCCGAGTTGGCAGTGCGTGCATGTGTGTTTGATAGGTACATTTTTATAATGAATGTTATTATTACGCAGAACAGTCTTAACAGTTTCCAGATTAGGATGTCCTAATTTTACATGCCAAGAATCAATCACGTTACATTCACTGCTATTATTGTCATAATCAATGTTATTGCAAAAATTCCTAATACAGTCATTGTCACTACTAGCATCTACATTATTGTACCAGAATTCTCCACTTGAGGTTGCAGTCTTGAATTTGTATAAACCATCGTATAGGTTACCTCGAAGTAATATTTCATGATTTAGGGAATCTTTAACTAAACAAAACTTAGGATGAAATTCAAAGTAAACATTATTGTCGTTGGCAAATTTTGATACACTTAACAAATTTTTATTAATCGTAGGTACCATAAGAAGATTGTTTAATTTGAGTTGTCTTTTCCCAAAGATAGTCCCTTTGCCTATGTGTGTGATACTAGCAGTACTACCATTATCCATATGCAAATTTCTCATACTTGAGTAATTTCTGCTCCCAATGTTTAAATTTTGAAGATTGCTAGTTATGTGGTGAGTCGTTCCTGAGTCAGGGTACCATTCTTCGAAGCCATTGTCTTCATTTTTTACTTCATCATCATCTGCAGCATTATGTCTTCGGTATGCGTTATTATTATTTTGAGTTGAATTCCCTGTTGTTGCCATATTTGCTTGTGCTCTTCTTTGTGAAGAGTAATTTTGGCTTGCCTGTTGTCTACCTGTGTCTGAATTATACCTGAAGTAACATTTGTTCGCCATGTGACCAAACTTTTGGCATATTTGACATTTCACATGATAGTTGTTGTTATCTCCTTGTATCTGCTTATTTCTGACTGTAGTATAATTGGCAAAGAACTTATTTTGTGCTGTTTTTCTTTGGTCGATTCTTCCTTCATGAGCAAGGAGTGCTGATCGAACGAACTGTAAATCAGGTAAGGTTTGTTGTGTGACTAACACAGTTACTAGAGATTCGTATTCTTCATCTAATCCACCAATAATAAATAGGATTTGCTAATTGTCGCTGATCTTATGGCCAACAACATTTAGTTTGCCACACAGATTTTTAATTTTTCCTAAGTATTCTTTCATGCTTGCCTCCTTTTTTCTAGAATTTTGTAATTCCCTTCTATATTGCATGATTCTAGCAGCTGATTGTGAACTGAAAATTTGTTCAACTGTTTTCCATATTTCATAAGACGTGCTACATCCAACTATTTGTGATAATAAATTCAAACTTACTGACGATAAGATCCATGAGGAGAGGAGGCTGTCTTGTTTTTGAAACTTTGTGTAGCCTGTGTTAGGCACAATTTCTCCTTCCGAATTGGTTATCGTCACTGGTGGGACTGTTATTGTCCCATTTATGTACTGCAGTAAATCATACCCTCTTAAAGCGATCTCTACTTGATATTTCCATAGAATGTAATTGTCTTCGTCTAGAGATGTGGTGATAATTTGGCTTTCTGGTTTAATCACGTCATGATGGTTAGGTGGAGCGCTGTACCCTATACTTCCTGAAACAGCGGAGGTTACTTCATTGTTGTTAGCCATAAAACAAAAACAACTTTCTGCTTGATGATTAAGCCTTTCGGCAATTTGGATCTGATACCATATTAAGGGATGAGAAGGAGAGTTATTAGAGAGGAACAATTGCAATTTTTATTGATGCAAAACATGATACAAAGAGCACATATATATAGTACTATGAGCCCAATGGCTAGTACAAAATATACCAAATATGTATGAGCCTAACGGCTAGTATTAAATATACCAAGTATGCACGAGCCTAACGGCTAGTAGATAATGACAAAGCATGCTAAATATGATAAAAATGTGTTCACTCTCTAACGGTTCTATTGTAACGGCTCTATTGTCTTCGTTACCGATCTTTAGTTCAGTAGAACGAGTGAAGGGTCCTCCTGATCATTCTTCCTCTTACGACATTCGGTCGTCTTAACCTCGTCCGCTCCAAAAGCAGCCTTGTAAAACTCCACAGCAGATTCTACATTCTTCCCGTCGACCTCAACAAACGCCTTCCTGCCTGTAAATGCCACAATCTCAGCCTTCTCCTCGGCCACAGTGTCAACATTCACAGCTTGCATTTCGCTCGTCATTGACGAAAGGCTAAGTCAAAACCCTAGGGGAGATAAATGTTTGAACAAAATACTTTTTAGGGAGAGAAAAAGTATGGTGAAAACAGCGGAAGCGGAAACGTTTGGAAATTCTTTGATACAAAAATGCAACAAGAAGAATCATAGGAGCTGCTTTTAAAATTGCACTGAAAACAGATGTCAGGTCTTTCTTTACATTTTTATGGACTATTGGTTTCATATTATATCTTGCACTGAAACATGCAAACAGGGGTATTTCTTGGATTTCTTTCATTGGAGCTCATGGAAGTGCCTTTTTTGCTGCATCTGTGTGGTTTACTTCTTAAATAAGATGGGCATGCATACATATTATCTTTTACATAATTAAACCAGTCTAACACTAAAAATACTCTTCCATTGATTATTTAGGTTTGCACAAGTGCTGGTGATCCAAGTGCATCAGGCGTTGTGATGTTGCTTACCATTGTTACTGTCAGACGCCACGACACCAAGTAATAAAATTATTGATATTCCTTTTTCTTATTCTCATTGTTATTAGAGATACTTGAACTAGACAGTTTAGAATAATATATTGCAAAATAGTTAAAGATTAGACTCATTCAACCTTTAGCTTATGTTGTACTGATGAAATATTATGGACCTGTTTAGACAAGATTGCATTAAAAGTATGTGTGGGCTCTTGGATGAATTTTTTGGTAGTTGATCATGTTAGTTTAATTTTGTGGAAGTCAGAATGTGTTTATAGACATAGAAATTTAGAATATGTAGGCCATGTTTACTAGCATAAATAATATACAATACCTGTTTTGTGCCTGAATGTTTAAATGTTCGAGCACTGAAACTATTGCAGGTTATAAATTTACCATGTTAATATCGTTTACAGGTGAGTCCCTTAGCTTTTCAGTGAACATTTCAAACATGGGACCAGTAATTTCTTAGTACTTGAAGGATGGAAGCATCTTATTTGCTGCATAATGTGGTGCTTTGCATGTTTTCCAATTATCAAAAGGAATACAGTTTCTTTTCTAGTACGTAATAGCAATCTTGGTGTATATTTATGCACAAGCAATCTTAAGCTGTATATTCAAGGATGACTACTCAAGCAAATTTCTGAAAACGTAAATGATGCTGCTCATATGAAAACATTTTTTGACAATCTATTCCTGGAAAACTGAAAAATATTTAAGTGGGTAACGTAACTATAACAAAACTTGAAGTTTCATTTGGGAATCTGAACCTGAGAACGGGAGGATTCTAAATACTGCAAATTTGTAATGAGTTTGGTTTTATACTGAAACCGTTTATTTGTAATGAGTTCTTGGTTTAGCAACTGGAAACGCTCAATGCCCTAATGCTTATGTAAGAGAATTTATTGTTTATCATTTCTCTTGCTTATAACTGGTATATGAGTACTGTCGGTTTGCCTGAACTCATCTAAAGCCTGATGATCGCGTAATATGAAATAAATTACATCTAGGAGCAGAATATTGACATAATTCAGTCAGACTACTGCACGCCTGAGATGGTTGGCTATGATCTCCTCAAGGCCATTAAGGTAATCAATTCTATTTCCTGCTATGGCTAATTTTTCATTATCCATCTGTTTATAATTTTTATGTATGTTACAAGTTTTGCTGCAAGTTTTCAGAAGCACAAATGCCCTATATATATTCCCATGATTGTTATGTTATATGAAAATGGACCACAGAGAATATCCAGGTATTTTCAATCTTTTTTTTAAACAAATTCTTATACTAGTGATGTCTATAAATCGTGTTGGGTATTTTACAAGTAACACGTGAGTTTTCTAGTGTTAACATTAACATGCATTTCAGCCATTAAGTTTTAGCTTTAACAAATGTTATTGATTAGAAATGTATAAGTTTTAGTGGTTATTAATTACAATGCTGATGACTGTGTTACATAAACGAGTTTGTTTCCAACCTAATTAATGTTTAAAAATGTTAATAGTGTGCAAACTTAAAAGTAGGTTGGTCCCATGAGGTCATTCAGAAACGGACAGCTGCATGGGTGAATTAATATGTACGAAGCATATAATACTGGTTGTGAATAAGAATGCATTTGTTGTATAGTTTCCACTTTACAAAATAGACTTGCCTTGCACATATTCTGAATGAATATGTTATCTTTATACATTTTGTGTTCTTTTAATTCAGAGAACATATAAAGCTCCGGTCGAGCTCAGAAGTCATTTGGTATGATGTTATGTTTTAGACTTCTGGTCAAGGAATCTATTTATTATTACTGCTGTTTATTGCATATGCACAACCTTGTTTGAAGTTGTATTTATACACTTTTAGGTTCTTCAGTCATTTACACGTACAATTTTTTATTTTATTTTTTGAAATGTTATAACTAATGAGGTTGACAAAGAACATGACAACATGATATTTGTATAGTATTCATACAGTTGAACTGCAGAACTTATTCAAAGACATCTTACTTGGGTTTGGTGCTAACAAAAGGATATCTAAGATCATTTTAGTACATGACCTTGTTATGATTTAATTATTTAGAGGTTTGTTTACGAATGAGCTCATGCGAACTTATGTAACTTGAAAGATCAGCAGGTTCGAAAGGAGCAACTAAAATTAAAGAATGTCATAAAGTTACAAGCTGTGACACTGAGTCAGGAGATTGGCAGTTGGCACCCTCCAGTGTTCCCTTTCTGTACTTAGAATCAAGCACTTATAAGAGCCAATAAACAGGTGAAGGTCTTTGTTCTCATGCGCAAGACGTGCAAATGCTTTGTGCGAGAAAGTGTAATAACTTAAATAATTGTTGTATAAGCACCAATGAGTTGTGTTGTTTTGCACCCTTCTTCTATCTTTTAAGATATTGTATAACATATTTACATGTTATGTATTCTCTTAGGCTCATTTCAAAAATATACTACTAAGCAGGTACATAAGTTTTCGTGTGTGCAGAATAATGGGCTTAGGTACATAATTTTTTATATGTTTAATAACCAGCATATGTGCATACGATATAACTACATAAAATAATACAACATGTCAATGTTTGCAGACATATTTCATGTAGATTTGAAGGAAGGAGAAGCTAAATTCACAGTTTCATGGAAGTGGAACCAAACAATTGGAAACAGAGCAAGAAGGGCAGAAAAAACCGACTCTGAAGAGAAGACAAACGTCAACTCAGGTAAATATCATGTAAAATTTGGATTGTTTTACCATATGCTTTAGTCATTTTTAAAATTTTGGTTCCACATTATATAATTGGGTTACATTTAATGATCACATAAACATAGGAAAAAAGAGTGGTATACTTGGCTGATCACATTATATAATTGGGTTACATTTAATGATCACATAAACCCATGGAGTCATAACGTTTATAACAGAACATTTGTTTATGATAATGCAAGTTCAGTATGGTGCTCAACTTATTTATAACTTGCCTGAATTTTCATATGTTTCAATTTGTAGTAGAAATGACTTAACCATATTTTTCTAACAATGATTTATATTGGTATGTTATCTTTCTTTTCTGTTTATAATTGATGTTCAGTTTACAAATTTATTTTAAATAAACTTCCTATGTTCTAAGCAATTCTAAGTCAATTAGAAATTCGATCATTGGAAAAATAGTAATCCTTTATCTGATTAGAATTAGATTTGAAGGTTTAGGTTTTTCCTTAAAGAAAGACTGAGTATAATAAATGATGTTTTTTTGTTTTATAGTAAAATTTTAATTTCCCTTACCCACATCAATAAACCTATATTATATATTAGACTGTTAAATATATCACACTTTTGAAACTCTCGATCAAAGCTTTAATAGAGTGCTTGATTTTGTATTTGCAGGATATATTTCTGGTAAGCCTACCAGTGCTACTCGCATAAATTTGTCATTTCGAATTAATTTTCAGCCTTCAGTATGATGTAATCATATTGGTAATGACATAGGATTTGATGAGAAATTGGTTTTTAATGTAATTCTGAAATCAAAATTATGGCTTTGTTTTTTCATATTTTTATATTTCAACGTTGGATGACTTGGTGTATGTGTATATGTATATATAATTTCTAGATGTGCTTATATGTTGTTTACATATATATTTTTAATATGGAATGAACAATTTACAAGAATTGTTTTGAATTGTAAATACGAGACTCTCGGTTATTGCTGTAGATAGTAATTAGAGAATTGTATAAATTTATCATTTGAAATAGTAGGTGTTGTGATTGTCAATTTGAAACACTTAATAAGCATTGCAGTATAGTAATTTGAAACACGTAGTAAGTGTTTCAAATTGATAAACTGTAACTCTTACTTAGTGTTTCAGATTAACAATTAGAAACACTAAGCGCATGTTTCAAATTGATAATTTGCAACACTTAGTAAGTGTTTCAATTAATCAATTTAAAACACATACATAGTGTTTTAGATTCTTAATCCGAAACACCTTATAAATGTTGCAGATTGTCAATTTGAAAACCTTAATAGGTGTTTCAATGTGTTCATCTGATACACTTAATAGGCATTTCAATTTGTTTACCTGAAACACTTAATTGATGTTTCAATTTATTAATCTGAAACGGACAATAAATGTTGCAAAAATCTGCAACATACTAATCTGCAACACTGGAAAAGTGTTCCTAATATTTTTAGAAACAATTTGTTACCATTTCAGTTTGATCTTTTTGGTGTAGTGAATTCAGAAGCAGTCATGAATTTTGATTGAATTAAACTCAGGGTTTAATTCAGCTAAAAACAATCTTTAATTACCAATTTTGAAACCAATCAAGGTGAGAACTCTCTCATAAATTCTTTTGTACAATTGTTTATTTTTATAATTGAATTTGTGTTGATTGTCTGTTAGCTCACCTCCCACATCCACAGACCATGGACGATCTAGATTGATTGTTTTGAGTTGTGATTATGATATGAATAAAAATATATACATGTGAGAATTCTATTTTTTTAATATTTAAAATTAATTAATTATGATTGTGTTATTGCCAATCCGCTGTTAAATTCTATTTGCTATTATACGTGATTTGATCTGGAATTGATGTTGTTATGTAGATCTGTTGATTTGATGATTATTGTGTTGAAACAAAATTAACCTTTTTTTTGAAATAAAATTGTTGAAACAAAATTAACCTTTTTGTTGAAATAAAATTATTGAAACAAAATTAACCTTTTTGTTGAAATAAAATTGTTGAAACAAAATTAACCTTTTTGTTGAAATAAAATTGTTGAAACAAAATTTACATTTTTGTCGAAATAAAATAGTTGAGACAAAATTTACATTTTTGTCAAAATAAAATAGTTGAGACAAAATTACATCTTTATCATAATAAAATAGTTGAAACAAAATTTACATTTTTGTCGAAATAAAATAGTTGAAACAAAATTTACATTTTTGTCAAAATAAAATAGTTGAGACAAAATTACAATTTTGTCAAAATAAAATAGTTGAAACAAAATTAACATTTTTGTTAAAATAAAATAGTTGAGGCAAAATTGACATTTTTGTCAAAATAAAATAGTTGAAACAAAATTGACATTTTTGTCAAAATAAAATAGTTGAAACAAAACGAACATTTTTGTTGAAATAAAATTGTCAAAACAGAAATATCATTTTTTGTTGAAATAAAATAACCAAAACACAAAAAAAAAATCATTTTTATTAAAGTTAAATAGTCAAAATAAAAATAACAATTTTGTTAAATAGATTTGTGATAAAACGAAAATATCAATTTTGTTGAATTAGAGGATGGTTAACAAAATGAAGTTATCAATTTTATTCATTTTTTTAAAATAGAACTATTAACAAAATGAAGTTCTCACTTTTATTTATTTTGTTGAAATGGAATTGTAGATAAAATGAAGTTGTCACTTTTATTCATTTTGTTAAAATAGAATTGTCAAAAAAAATGAAAAGATCACTTTTAATTATTTTGTTGAAATAGAATTGTCAACAAAAATGAATGAATCATTTTGTCAACAAAAATGAATGAATCATTTTTCATCATTTTGTTGAAACAGATTGTCAACAAAAATGATTGAATCAATTTTAATCATTCTGTTGAAATAGAATTATCAACAAAAATGAGTGAATCATTTTTAATCATTTTGTTGGAATAGAATTGTCAACAAAAATGAATGAATCACTTTAATCATTTTGTTGAAATAGAATTGCCAACAAAAACGAAAAGATAACTTTTAATCATTTTGTTGAAATAAAATTGTCAACAAAAATGAATCATTTTTAATCATTTTGTTGAAATAGAATTATCAACAAAAATGAATTAATCATGTTCAATCATTTTGTTGAAATAAAATTGTTAACAAAATAGAAATATCATTTTTATTTGTGTTGTTGAAATAGAATGGTCGACAAAATAAAAATATCAATTATTGTTCGAATTAGATTTGTATGCAAATGAAAATGACATTTTTATCGTTATGTTGTATATTAGAATTTGTATACAAAGTAAAGATACAATTTTACTAATAAGTTATACATTAGATTTGTATGCAAATTGAAACACCCCACCTCCATTAAGGTCACTCACAAAGGGAATGCCTTAACTTTGGTGGAGGGTTATAGGTACAAGACACAGAAAAATTTACAAGACAGATAAATTTAAGCAGCGGAATCCAAATATTTATTTCATACGTAGTTCAACATAAAAGCATTACATCAAATTGTCTCAAAACAACTTCGAAACATTACACCATAATTTCTGTCTTGATTATTCAATAAAGAAGCATAAACCAAAAAGTAAAAAGCATAAATCCCCAAGGATCATATCCAAAGCCATAGCCAATGCAAGAGAGTCCAAGTCATACATCTACTTTCTTGAAGCTTGTAAAGAGTCTGATAAAGCTGGAGTATTTCCTCCCTGTGGACATGGGGGAGGGGGGGAACGGAAGAAAAGAAGACGAAAAAAAAACGGGTCAGACAATAAGTCTGGTAAGTTCAGTGGTTACTATTATTAAACAAGAAAAAGGGGTCATGACAGTGATAACAGAACATAGGACAATACCCTAATATAAGATAGGAGGGACATGTGATCGCACCCATTACTAATAGTCTCTGCACCTACTTAATCCACTGGTTCAACCAGTCCACGTGTTTACAACAAACGATCCCCTTAATGACCGGCTCCTACTCGCACGTATTGATGTCATGTGTCCTTCGGCCCCGGTTGATTGTAGTCACCTGTGCTGGTCCCATCATGGGGTGTATCAGTCCCTCTGGTGGCAACCCGACACAATTCAAGATGCACAGTGTACACTACTGATGCCCAGTGCCTGATTTTTCCACTCCGCAGTACGTGCACGCCCATACTCCGTCGGAACCTACACTGGCTTACCAACCACCGACATTTTGACCGCTTATAGTTCACAGTAATCGTGCCCCACCCTGCCTAGTTCAGGGTACCATGATACGTCTATGTGGGTTACTGCTGAAATGGGTCCCCGTTACTAGGGTTTTCTAATCAACATGTTTATATGGTTAAGTGTCCAAGTTTACCTAACCCAACCCATTCGTTTTAATTAACATGTTGAATCGGTTAAGTGTTTTCCTAATTTACTTGACCCTACCAGTCTTGACTCAGCTTTAATTTATTAAAGCACCAACCACTCACATTAGATAGGTCTAGTTATGGTCACTGGATATGCCGGTCGGTTCTAGGCAGATTTACACCACAATTCAGTCTAACCTCGGGTTCTTTTTGGGCTTGATGCACTAACCACCCACATTAGACAGGTCTTGTTGTGGTTACTGGATATGTCGGTCGGTTCCGGGCAGATTTACACCAAAACTCAGTCTAACCTCAGGTTAGGCATATTCGTCTTTTTTAAATTCACATTTTTCTATATATGTCAAATTTCCTTTATGTGAATTAAATTTAATTTATTCACGGCATAATTATCCTGTGATTATGCTCAACATAAATGGTATATCAAAAATTCCATTAAATGAACAAATCTATGCCATGAATTTTCATATTTCCCATCGCTACCCCCATGGAACGTATGCGTTAATCACACAAAATGTTGGGCTAGCAAGTTAGCCCAAACCCATAAACAAAAAGGGGTAACAAACAAAGAACATGAAATGATCATAAACAGCATACATTTAACTTTTCACATGTAACTTGGCATAGATGTATGTCACTAAACATTAATCACTTGGGTAAAGATGAACTTGTGACTAAGTTGAATCTAATGGTCATGTAAACTCGACAAAGGTCTAGCATGAAAGTTTAGCATATAATCACAGTTTCAACCTACAACTTGGCATATAATCTTATGTATGTCAAAACATAAGAAAGCTATCATAATCATTTTCTTATCACAATTTAGCATGATGTTAACAACTTAAGAGGACTACAATTCCACTTTTACAACATAAATAGATTCAACTTGGCATAGTTCTAAATATTCATAAATGTAAATCTAACATGTAAACATGTGATTTAGATCCTAAACTTGCAAATAACCACCAAAATTACAGCATGACATGTTTTACCATTTTGTTGGCATAATAAGTTCTTTACTTAATCGTAATAACATATAATGTTGTGCATCACCCAAACATATAGACATGAGATATACAACATGTTCATCGCCATAAGCATATAAACATGAAATATACAACATGTTCATCGCCACAAACATATAGACAAGATTAATTTCCACAATATTTTAAGATAAACGAGAATCAAATCTCATACATAAGCATCGTACTGTATTCCAATTACAACATGTCATGATTCAATCGAAAGGAATGTTTAAATCTGTGTAGCAACTAACTTACAAACTAAAATAAATTCTTGCATTCTGAAATCTGAATTCTGAAATTGGAGATGCGGGCCTTTGATGAAGATCGTTGAACTAAAATAGTTTTAATTTGCTTCTTGATTCAAGTTCTTTAATTCGTCTTTTGAATCGAAAAGGGTGACGGCTAATCCAAGTCCTCCATTAACGGCATTTCAGTTCTAGGTTTAATTTTCTGTGTGTTTTTAGGTTAGGCATTGAGTTGTTTATATAGAATTCCAATTTGATTATAGCCATCAGATGAACCTAGGATTAGTCACAGCCACTCAGACCTGATCAGGCCCGTCCAAAAACCCTAGTGACTCAGCAGTGAGTCTGAAATCGTTCAAATTTCAGATCTGGCCAGGGGCCAGGTCGACCCTAAGGTCGACCTCACGGGGGGAGGTCGACACTAGGGTCGACCCCCTGGTCAACCTGCCTGGGCGGGAATTTTCTCGCCCAGCTCGCTTCTGGCCTCTGTTTGAATTTTGAATTTGTTCTTTCGGGCTGTTTGAATTTATTCGAATTTCTGAAACTTCTAATAGCCATAACTTCTTCATACGAAGTCCAATTCACGCAAACTCGGACTCTATCTCAACCAGAATTCCGAGATGAACACAATGGCGTAGCCCGTTTCCCTTAATTATCACATTATAAATTAAGTATTATAGGATTCATAACGTTAATAGAAAGTACGGGTTGTTACATTCTCCCTTCTTTTAGGATTTCGTCCCCGAAATCTTCAAGTCGAGAAGAACTTATATCCTACCATCGAATCACCCATCTACTCAACCATCAAACACAGGCGTCCATTATCCTTAAAAGATTTCTAGAGGTTCATGATCATATGCATTGTGTGTGTATATGTCCTTATCTAATGCAAAATCAGGCGGTCTACTGATTCAGTTGACCTCCTTAATGCAAATTATGTCAGTGCCATGAGTCCATTATGAATGCAATTTTTCCTACTCAAAATTTCTTACATGAGTGCACAACCATTCATACAAATGCAACGTCCATATGACAACCCATCAAGATTTAATCCATAAACCAATACATATATGCATTTGCAATATGGAAGTGACTGAGCCGATCTAGTACCTAATGTGTGTGTATATGCATCCACTAGCAACCACTTGCAACCACTCGCAACCGTCAATCATAACATGTTTCAATTACATGTTTACATCCACATAGGTTCCTACCTAAGGATAAAGGATAGGATCGAGGAGATATACCTATAAAGATAGATATGAGCATAAACTTGAGGAAAAAGAGATTAAAGACGTACCCTCAAAAAGAAAAGGGTAGGTTGCGCGTATACGGTCCTCAGTTTCCCAAGTCGCGTCTTCCTCCACGTTGCTCCATTGAACTTTGACGAGCTTAACTTCACGGTTGCGTAGCTTTCTGACTTCTGTTCCCAAGATACGGGTTGGAACTCTTCTCACAGTTGCTTCTCATTCAACTTCAACTTCTTCTAGCATACTTGGTTCTACCACTTCTGCAGACTCGTGTAAGCACTTCCGCAGGTGAGAGACATGAAAGACATTATGAACCCCGGCAAATCTTTCGGGCAGCTGTACCCTATAAGCCATCTTCCCAATCTTCTCGATGATAGGGA
This sequence comes from Allium sativum, assembly GCA_030737875.1. Classification (NCBI taxonomy): domain Eukaryota; kingdom Viridiplantae; phylum Streptophyta; class Magnoliopsida; order Asparagales; family Amaryllidaceae; genus Allium; species Allium sativum. Next base: position 187,783,261 of record CM060911.1, read on the forward strand.
ACGACCCTACAAATCTTGGTGCTAACTTTCCTGAGGATCCAAAGCGAACGACGTTCTTCAAGGGAGATACTTTAAGGAACACCTTATCTCCAACTTCGAATTCAAGGTCAGTTCTTCTTTTGTCTGCGTAGGACTTCTGTCTATCTTGGGCAGTCTTCATTCTTCTTCGTATCAAGTCTACTTTCTCTGAAGTCTCCCTAATCATGTCTATTCCAAGTATGAGCTTGTCTGTTGACTCCCACCAGCAAGTTGGTGACCTGCACGGTCTTCCGTATAAAGCTTCGAAAGGTGCCATGCCTATGGTGGCTTGGTAGCTATTGTTGTAAGCGAATTCCACCAAAGGTAGATGATCCTCCCAGGTACCTCCGAAGTCAATAATGCATAACCTCAAGAGGTCTTCTAATACTCTGTTGACTCTTTCCGTCTGGCCATCAGTTTGAGGGTGATAGGTCGTGCTTAAGCATAACTGTGTGTCTACAGCCTCTTGTAAACTCTTCCAAAACTCGCTCCTGAAGATAGGGTCTCGATCACTCACTATGCTGTAGGGTATCCCATGGAGTCGAACTATCTCCTTAAGATATATGGATGTTAGAGATGAGGCAGTCCTTCTACTCTTGACGGGTAAAAAGTGGGCGCTTTTTGTGAGCCTGTCCACTATTACCCAAATGCTAGTATTGCCCCTTCTTGACCTAGGCAACCCATCTATAAAGTCCATTGAGATGCTATCCCACTTCCACTCTAGGATCTCTAGAGGATGGGGCAGACCACCAGGCTTCTTTTGCTCCGCCTTGACTTGTTGGCATATCAAACATTTAGAAACAAATTCAGCTACGACTTTCTTCATGCCATTCCAAAAGAAAACTCTTTTGATATCTTTATACATTTTGTCTCCGCCTGGGTGTATGGTTAGCTTGGAATGGTGTGCCTCTTCTAGAACCGTCTTTACCAAGCCCCTTGCCTGTGGGACACATAGTCCTCCATCTCGTCTCAACCAGCCCTTGGCATCCATGGAGTATCTATTGAGGTGACTAGAAGTCTCACCCCTAATTAATTTGTCCATTACTTCGGCCAGCTGAGGGTCTTCTCTTTGCGTGGCTCCGACTGAGCCTAATAAAGTTGGTCGCACTTCTAATGTTGCTAGCAAGCCGAGTACAAAGTCAGTGGAGGGTCTGAAGTTAAAGCTTGCTATGAACTCCAAGCTTTGCCTTTCCACAAAGAGAGGGCTTAAGGTTAGCTTCTTTCTACTTAAGGCGTCTGCTACTGCATTGCCCTTGCCAGGAGTGTAGGAAATCTCAAAATCGTATGAGGCAAGAAATTCCATCCATCTTTGCTGCCTCAAATTGAGATCCTTCTGCGAGAATAGGTATTTCAATGATTTATGTTCAGTATACAGTTCAAATTTCTCACCTAGAAGATTGTGGCGCCAAGACTTAAGCGCAAAACGATGGCTGCCAACTCTAGGTCGTGGGTTGGGTAGTTTTTCTCATGCACTTTCAACTGCCTTCCACCATAAGCCACTACCTTCCCTTCTTGCATCAAAACAACGCCTAGTCCCGTTCCGCATGCATCTGGGTGTACTGTAAACATCTTGCTTCCATCAAGCAATGTCAGAACTGGGGCTGTTGTTAGAGCCCTTTTCAAACGTTGGAAAGCAATATCGCAATCCAAGTCCCAATTGAAAGTTAGGTTCTTCTTTGTCAATCTTGTTAGTGGAGCTGAGATTTTTGCAAAATCTTTGATGAACTTTCGATAAAAGCCTGCTAGCTCGAGAAAGCTTTGGACTTCGGTTGCGTTTCGAGGAACCTTCCAATCTTGCACAGCAACCACTTTTGTGGGGTCACGGTTATCCCCTCTTTGGACACGACATGTCCAAGGAACCTAACTTCTTCTCTCCAGAAATGACATTTGGAGAATTTCGCCTTCAACTGATGTACATGGAGAGTATCCATGACTTCTTTTAGATGCTGAGCATGCACTTCCTCATTCTTTGAGAAGATCAAAATATCGTCTACGAAGGCCACCACAAAATTATTAAGGAACTCTCAGAATACCCTGCTCATTAAATCAACGAAGTAAGCAGGTGCGTTTGTCAAGCCTAAAGGCATGACAAGCCACTCGAAGAAACCACTGGGTGTTCTGAATGCGGTCTTATCAATGTTGTCTTCAGCCACTCTTAGCTGATGAAACCCAGTAGCTAAATCTAAGTGGGAGAAGACCGATGCACCTACAAGCTGATTGAACAAATCATCAATTCTTGGGAGTGGGTGTCTATTCTTCTTGGTCAGCTTGTTTAGCTCCCTATAATCAACGCACAGGCGAAGCGAACCATCAGCTTTGGTTTTGAACACTACCGGAGCACCCCATTCAGAAATACTCCGTCTTATGAACCCCTTTTCAAGTAGCTCTTTGATTTTCTTGCTGAGCTCTTTACTCTCCCTTGGGGCCATGTGCCTAGCGGGTAAAGCAACGGGCTTTGCATTATCAACGAGGTGTATGCGGAAGTCTATCTCCCGCTTCGGAGGTAAGCCCTTTACCTCTTCAAACATATCCGAATATTCATGGACTATTCTTACAGACTGCAAGTTCTCGACAGACGCATCAAGTGATTCTACGTAACTAAGCATGACAGAGTTCATGGGATTACAAGAAATTTCGAGAGTGTTACCAAGGCGAGTCATGAGTCCAACCACTCTCTTTTCACAATCGAGGACGACACCATTACTGGATAGCCAGTCCATGCCTAGAATCAACCCACAGCCCGTGAAGCCCAAAACAAAGGCATTGCATCTAAACCCAACGCTTAGTATAGATATTTTCAAATCCAAACAAACCATTGACAAATGAGCTGAGCCCCCGATTGGATTTGAAACAACCAAGGGATCCTCTACTATACTGGTGTCTAAGTGCAGAGATTCAACTAAATCAGCGGATACAAATGAGTGTGACGCACCAAAATCAAACAATGTACGAACAGGATGATAAAAAAGATAGACTAAACTTTCGACATAAATATTTCTACCTCGTTCTTGCGGAGGTGCCATGAGAGCGTGGACTTGTCCTCCAGAAGAAGGTCCAGCTCCCTGCCCTTGCTTCCTTGGGCAGGCCCTAGCTATGTGTCCTATCTCACCACAGTGGAAATAACCACACATCTTCCTTTTCTTCTTCCGACAGTCTTTGACCAGATGTCCAGGAATGCCATTGAAATTACACTTTCTCTTTTCGGGGTTTGTTGTTCTTCCTACCTTTCTTTGGATCAGCCTTCTTGTTCTGTGACCCTTCCCCCTTCTTATCTTGAGGCACTTCTGCTTTTGCCTCATTCTTGCCCTTGTCTTCCTTATTTAAGAGTGCTTTGTCCACTAACCTTTCGTAAGTAGCCCCCATAGGTATGTGGGTCATAGCCAAGCTGTGAAGTGGCTCATTCAATCCCTTGACAAAACAGAGAGCCTTCTTATGAGGAGTATTCACTAAGTCCAGTCCAAACCGGGCCAGCTGATTGAATTGATTGACGTACTCCTTGACCGTCATACTTCCTTGCTTAAGAGATAAGAACTTTTCCAGCTGTAAACTTCGTTCAGCTTGTAAGAGGAATTTCATCTCAAATCTTATCCTGAAATCCATCCATGTATCAACAGGTCTTTCAGCGTTAATGACTTCCCACCAATAGGAAGCTTCGTCTTTGAGCAACCATACTGCCAACTGTACCTTCTGCCTACCATCCACCTCGAAGATAACGAATAGATCCTCAGCTTCTTTGAGCCAGTTTCTCGCTTCTACGAATGATTCAGTTCCCTTGAAATCCTTTCCACCCATGGCTCTAAAATCTCTACAGATCTTTTAGAAAGCATTTGCACGAGGAGGAGGAGGAACCGCTGCAGCTGGAGGAGGAATATCTGCTGGGCCTGCGTCGTTGGCCCTAGCCTCTAAGTACCTCCTGAACCAGCCAGGTATTGGCACACCCTCTGGAAGCTTAAGATTCCCAGACATGCTGAAACAAAAAAGAAAAGATTCAAAACGAAGGATAGAAAGATAGTGCATATGGCTTTGGGGATTATGCCTTTTTAAATTAAAAACAACATTTTTCCTTGTAAAATGCTTCTTTATATTTCTTTTTAAAGGATAGTTTTTCAAAAATTCTTATCTAATCTGGTAAACCTTTGCTCTGATACCAAGTGAAACACCACACCTCCATTAAGGTCACTCACAAAAGGAATGCCTTAACTTTGGTGGAGGGTTATAGGTACAAGACACAGAAAAATTTACAAGACAGATAAATTTAAGCAGCAGAATCAAAATATTTATTTCATACGTAGTTCAACATAAAAGCATTACATCAAATTGTCTCAAAACAACTTCAAAACATTACACCATAATTTCTGTCTTGATTATTCAATAAAGAAGCATACACCAAAAAGTAAAAATGCATAAATCCCCAAGGATCATATCCAAAGCTATAGCCAATGCAAGAGAGTCCAGGTCATACATCTACTTTCTTGAAGCTTGCAAAGAGTCTGATTAAGCTTGAGTATTTCCTACCTGTGGACCTTGGGGGGGGGGGGGGAACGGAAGAAAAGAAGACGGAAGAAAACGGGTCAGATAATAAGTCTGGTAAGTTCAGTGGTTACTAGTATTAAACAAGAAAAGGGGGTCATGACAGTGATAACAGAACACAGGACAATACCCTAATATAAGATAGGAGGGACGCGCGATCGCACCCATCACTAATAGTCTCTGCACCTACTTAATCCACTGGTTCAACCAGTCCACGTGTTTACAACAAGCGATCCCCTTAATGATCGGCTCCTACTCGCACGTATTCATGTCCTATGTCCTTCGGCCCCGCTTGATTGTAGTCACCTGTGCTGGTCCCATCATGGGGTGTATCAGTCCCTCTGGTGGCAACCCGACACAATTCAAGATGCACAGTGTACACTACTGATGCCCAATGCCTGATTTTTCCACTCCGGAGTACGTGCACGCCCATACTCCGTCGGAGCCTACACTGGCCCACCAACCGCCGACGTTTTGACCGCTTATAGTTCAACCCAGTAATCGTGCCCTACCTGCCTAGTTCAGGGTACCATGATACATCTATGTGGGTTACTGCTGAAATGGGTCCCCGTTACTAGGGTTTTCTAATCAACATGTTTATTTGGTTAAGTGTCCGAGTTTACCTAGCCCAGCCCATTCATTTTAATTAACATGTTGAATCGGTTAAATGTTTTCCTAATTTACTTAACCCTTCCCGTCTTGACTCAACATTAATTTATTAAAGCACCAACCATTCACATTAGACATGTCTTGTTGTGGTCACTGGATATGCCAGTCAGTTCCGGGCAGATTTACACCACAACTTAGTCTAACTTCGGGTTCTTTTTGGGCTTGATGCACTAACCACCCACATTAGACAGGTCTTATTGTGGTTACTGGATATACCGGTCAGTTCCGGGCAGATTTACACCACAACTCAATCTAACATGGGGTTAGGCATATTCATCCTTTCTAAATTCATATTTTTCTATATATGTCAAATTTCCTTTATTCGAATTAAATTTAATTTAATCACAACATAATTATCCTGTGATTATGCTCAACATAAATGGTATATCAAATATACCATTAAATGAACAAATCCATGCCATGAATTTTTCATATTTCCGATCGCTACCCCCGTAGAACATATGCGTAAATCACATAAAATGTTGGACTAGCAAGTTAGCCTAAACCCATAAACAAAAAGGGGTAACAAACAAAGAACATGAAATGATCATAAGCATCATACATTTAACTTTTCACATGTAACTTAGCATAGATGTGTGTCACTAAACTTTAATCGCTTGGGTAAAGGTGAACCTGTGACTAAGTTGAATCTAATGGTCTGTAAACTCGACTAAGGTCTAGCATGAAAGTTTAGCATATAATCACAGTTTCAACCTACAACTTGGCATATAATCTTATGTATGTCAAAACATAAGAAAGCTATCATAATCATTTTCTTATCACAATTTAGCATGATGTTAACAACATAAGAGGACTACAATTCCACTTTTACAACATAAATAGATTCAACTTGGCATAGTTCCAAATATTCATAAATGTAAATCCAACATGTAAACATATGATTTAGATCCTAAACTTGCAAATAACCACCAAAATTACAGCATGACATGTTTTACCATTTTGTTCCAATAATAAGTTCTTTACTTAATCGTAATAACATATAATGTTGTGCATCGCCCAAACATATAGACATGAGATATACAACACGTTCATCGTCATAAGCATATAGACATGAAATATACAACATGTTCATCGCCACAAACATATAGAAAAGATTAATTTCCACGATATTTTAAGATAAACGAGAATCAAATCTCATATATAAGCATCGTACTATATTCCAATTACAACATGTCATGATTCAATCGAAAGGAAAGTTTAAATCTGCGTAACAACTAACTTACAAACTAAAAGAAATTCTTGCGTTCTGAAATATGAATTCTAAAATTGGAGATGCGCGCCTTTGATGAAGATCGTTGAACTAAACTAGTTTTAATTTGATTCTTGATTCAAGTTCTTTAACTTGTCTTTTGAATCGAAAAGGGTGACAGCTAAGACCTGATTAGGGCCATCCAGAAACCCTAGTGACTCAGCAGTGAGTCAGAAATCGTTCAAATTTTAGATCTGGCCGGGGGCCAGGTCGACCTCAAGGGGGGAGGTCGACACTAGGGTGGACCCCCTGGTTGACCTGCCTGGGCGGGAATTTTCCCGCCCAGCTCGCTTCTGGCTTCTGTTTGAATTTTGAATTTGTTCTTTCAAGCTGTTTAAATTTATTCGAATTTCTGAAACTTCTAACAGCCATAACTTCTTCATACGAAGTCTAATTCACGCAAACTCGGACTCTGTCTCAACCAGAATTCCGAGATGAACACAATGGCGTAGCCCGTTTCCCTTAATTCTCACATTTTAAATTTAGTATTATAGGATTCACAACGTTAATAGAAAGTACGGGGTGTTACACAAATTTAAAGAGACATTTTTACTGTCAAGTTATACATTAGAAATTATATACAAATTAAAGATACATTTTTACTGTTAAGTTGTACATTAGATTTGTATGCAAATTTAAAGATACATTTTTACTGTTAAGTTTTACATTAGAAATTGTATACAAATTAAAGAGACATTTTTACTGTTAAGTTATACATTAGAATTTGTATGCAAATTAAAATAAACATATTTATGTGTCTTGTTATACATTGAAACTAAATACAAATAAAATATATTTTTTATTTGCTAAAGTTAAAAATAGAAATTGCATACAAATATTGAAAATAAAAATTATCTTCTTATTTGTCATTAGCAAAAATGTCGTGTAAATAAAAACATTTTATTTGACATTATAAACATGTAGATTTGTTATGCAAACAAAACATGCTTTTATTTGGCATGTTAAACCACATTAGTGGAATCGTCAAGTAATTTATATATATATAAATATAAATTAAAATTAAACGAATCACGCGCGGTAATTCGCGTTTCGGAATCGTAACTTTAAACGATTATACGGCGGATCCGACCGTCGGATTTCCTAAAAATGGAACCTTAGGACCGCTTTGGGAAGAAACGGTATAAAATTTATTAAAATCCAATTGTTAGATTTCGAGGAATGTGTAAATCAAATTTGGGTAAAAACAACGCTAGGGCCGCGTATTGATCCGAAGCGTCGTTAAATTAAATTGGGCTATTTTTATATAAATAAAAATAGTGATAAATCACTATAAAATAATATTAATGATATAAAATGGTTTAAATTATATGTATGCGAGAATTATTTGAAATGACCAAGTTCAATCTCATTTCAAATTATTATACGACGATTTAAATCGAAGATATTGATGACGGTGAATGAAGACCGGCGATCTTCACATCGAATGGATGACTACTGACATTGGGTATCTCCCAATAAAGGGTTAAAGTGGTAGTTACCCGGACGTACTTGTTGATTGTACGGATAAGCGAGCACCTCTCTTCCGTATTGGACATACAAGACGAGGAATAAGGTTTCTCCGGTTTCGTTCAGACCCAGAGCGGACTTGTAAATGGATGTGTGTCTGACGTTGAATTTCATTCTATGTGAATTGATTTATATTTAATATATATCTGTTTGGTGGCGGATAATTTATTCTCTTTCTTAACACCCTTCTCTGAGACGCATGCGTTCAGAGGTTACATATTGATGGATATTGATCGCATGGCGTGAATTGCCCATGTGGCATGCCAAGATGCAAGTGATCGAGACTTTTATTGAAAAGCAGAGCCTTGTGGTTGATGATCAAAGCATGGCCTGTTTAGGCGTAGCTTTGTGTATATTGTTACTTCGCGAGCCTCACACCCCGATAAGAATCAAAAACGGGACAAGGGAATGCAGGGAGTGCACACGTTTCTTTCCAGCTAGAAATGGTGTCATGGTATGGAGCCTCAGTTACATTGGTCGATAGTGGACAATTTATAGGTTCAATAGGACCGGGAAGCATGTGTTCAGGAATTGCCAATCCACTGAAGTATTTGTGGACCGGCCCTGCAGGATCCAAGGGTTCGCCAACGTCTGAATCCTGAGTCATTTTCTATAATGTCTCGAATCGGTAATGTGATCGTCCCAAGTCTTGACTCATGATGGAAACCCAATTTCCAATACGACATTACGGTTTTGATTGTCAACCTATATATGGCGACATAGTAGGATGGGGTACTATGCCGTCTAGGATTGATACATTTACTTTGAAGTATTTCATAACTGATTAGACACTAATAATAATATTAAAATATTATTTTCTATGTATCAAGCACATTTGATCATTATAAGGTAAAACTCTATCCTCCGGTTTGCGTTGCATTGCGTGATGGGACTTAAGTCTTATAATGATTTCATTTTTCTAAAAAGCATTGCGTAGTTTTGAATAAAAATTTATCAAATTTATGCACTGGAAATCCAATGGAGTAAACCCGTTCCGCAATAGCGGCGTGGTCCTGTGATTAGCCATATTGTTAGATAAGTTAGTAAAGATTTCTCATACCAATCCCATGACTGAATCATAGTTTGTTTCACGTTGCAAACTCGGGTGCCCATATTTTCCACACGGGCGTTGATTAGCTTATTTTGCAGATATATTGAGCAGGATTCTGGATTGAAGCTTAATGCTGTGTCCAGAGCATGGATAGTCCTCCGCTGTGTTGGTTTAATTATTCTGCTGCAATGTATTACATTTATTGTAAATTAATCTTCCGCTGTATTTTATTCGATGTACTCTGATATATTCTGTACTCTGATGTAACATTATTATAATGTTTATAATAATCTTCTGTTATTTTTTCTGATGTGTTGTATGCCTAGAGTTAGTATGCGGGATTCGAACTGTCTTGGTCGATTTAGCGATCGATTAGGTCCGGGCGAAATCCACGTCATTACAGCTGGTATCAGAGCTTTGGTTAACTCAAATCTTTGGTGTATAACTCATTAGAACTGAACAAAAGACTCATCACAGGTAGGATTAGAAATATATAAAAGAATACTCATTAGAGATAGGATCAGTAGTATCCTAGAATGAGAAAACTCGTTAGAGGTGAGGTTAGAAATGCCCTAGAATGAGTTGAGAGTGACAAGTCAATAATAACGTATTTGCGATTATATATATAACCCGATCTTAGAAAATATGATTTTTAAATATATAAACATTATATATATTTAAAAAGCTAATCAACTAATTGATTGATGATTGTGTTGTATGATTATTAGTTCAACTAATAAAATTATTGAATACAATAAATGAATGAAAGTTGACTTGGTTAGTTAAACAACTTTCAGCTCCGTTCCTTTTCAAGGAAGAAAAGATTTTAAGTGGGGGAGATTGTAACAACTTGGAAAATCAGAACCAATTTAAAATTTTATTTTAAGGAAATTTTGACAGAAAATGTGTCAGAATTAAAAAATTCCATTTTTAAATTAAATTATTAGAAAAAGCTTTTAAATAAAATTATGATGTTATTTATGAATGATTTCAAATTTATTTCTAGTAAACAATTATTTGTAATTAGATAAATAGTGATTTATTAAAATTGAAATTAGCATCAAATTGTATGTATATTTGTTATAACTAACTTTAAACAATCGATAATAAAAGGAAATAGTAGTCCAGTCATTGTTTTGTTAAAAACTTTAATATAAGAGTTTTATGATAATTAATAATAAAATCAACATATAATTTCTTTGCTCATTCACATTTCATGCAAGTTTATTTTGCTTTCTTTCATTTTCCACTTCATCAAATTCACTACCTCTTTTCTCACCACTCTCCATTAATTACGCATTCATTTCTTTTCTTTATCTATTAATTTATTACTCTTCATTCTATTAACTTATTTCTCTTCATTCTATTTTCACACATATATTCTTATTTCTTAAATTTACATCCCTTTATTATTTTTTCCTTTTCCTTTTATTAGTTCTTTCCAAAAACAAATCAACTACATGTATGTATATTTCGTTTTATTTGTGCTTGCATGAGCATTGAATATGTCCCTAAATTCTGAAACGTTAATATTATATGTTTTGAAAATTGAAAAGTTATAAACTTTCTAACAATTGACATTAAACAATAAATCATGGATTAAGTACATTCCCGTTTTCTCTTTCCCTATGTTTTTCTTTTGAATTTTTGAATAGGAGATAAACGTTGATTATATTAACCCCTGTCTAGTCAGCAAATTTAATTCCTTTGTAACCTACAATATGTGAAGAGACACATTAGGGTAATGAAATAAATGTTTATTCATTAAAAATAATAATAATAATTTTTTTAATGTATATGTAGAATGGATAAAATTTACTTGATGCAGAGTAGTTATTGGTTAGTTAAAAAATATAATTTTTAGCTAATGTAAGTGATGAAAATAAGAAATAAATACGTCACCTCAGCCAATTTATTTCCCTTGTAACATAAAACATATGTAGGGACACAAGTAAGGATTAAAGTAAAATATATAACCAAATAGAGAAAGTAAAAAAAATATAATAAAAGAAAAGAAAAGTCGCCTCCTTCATAAAATAAATAAATAAAATTTAAAATTATATTCAATGGAAATTAGAGGCATATCATTCATTGCAAGAAAAAAATAAAGAAGGAAAAAAGAATAACGATAGTGATAATAATAATGGCTGCATGCGTTTCATTTATATCCTTTATTTCTTTTATGTTCTCTCTCTTCCTCTCATATGCACATATGCCATATTTTATCCCTTTTAAAAATACAAGAAAAAAAGATAAGATAGACAATTATTAAATTAAAAATTATTTAATATATATACCCTAGTATATACGGTCAAAACCTAACCCTAATTCTCTTCATTACGTTGCCGCCGCTCTGAACTAAATCAATGGCAACCGTGCTCCCAAATTTCTTTCCCCTTTTCTTTGAATCCAATCAGTAAATTCGAGATCTTCCAAAGAGAAAAATGAAGAACTCCTTACGATCTTTTTAATCAACGGTGAAGATTGGTTGCGCGATGTCCAAGCTATACGGTAAGAAGAAAAAACAATGGCCTTATGAATGTAATTAAGTAAATAATGAAGTGAATTATATTACAGTTAATCTGATTGTGTATTCAAATTTTGAAGCTTATATCTTCTTCTTATGAAATCAGAATCTAGCAATTTTCGAAGCGTTGGAATCGTATTCAAGAGAGCTACGCAGTGGCACCGACCGGAACAAATTCAGAAGCGATCAGGAATTTTGATTGAGTTAAACGCAGAGTTTAATTCAGCTAAAAACAATCGTTAATTATCGATTTTGAAACCAATCAAGGTGAGAACTCTCTCACTAAATTCTTTTGTACGGTTGTTTATTTTTATAATTGAATTTGTGTTGATTGCCTATTAGCTCACTTCCCTCATCCACAGACCATGGACTATCTAAATTGATTGTTTTGAGTTGTGATTATGATATTAATAAAAATATATACTTGTGAGAATTCTATTTTTTTAAATAATTAAAATTAATTAATTATGATTGTGTTATTACCAATCCGTTGTTAAATTCTATTTACTGTTATACCTGATTTGATCTGGAATTGATATTGTTATGTAGATCTGTTGATTTGATGATTATTGTGTTGAAACAAAATTAACCTTTTTGTTGAAATAAAATTGTTGAAACAAAATTAACCTTTTTGTTGTAATAAAATTGTTGAAACAAATTTAACCTTTTTGTTGAAATAAAATTGTTGAAACAAAATTTACATTTTGGTCGAAACAAAACAGTTGAGGCAAAATTTACATTTTTGTCAAAATAAAATAGTTGAGACAAAATTACATTTTTGTCAAAATACAATAGTTGAAACAAAATTTACATTTTTGTCGAAATAAAATAGTTGAGACAAAATTTACATTTTTGTCAAAATAAAATTGTTGAGACAAAATTATATTTTTGTCAAAATAAAATAGTTGAAACAAAATTTACATTTTTGTCAAAATAAAATAGTTGAGACAAAATTGACATTTTTGTCAAAATAAAATAGTTGAAACAAAATTGACGTTTTTTTCAAAATAAAATATTTGAAACAAAATGAACATTTTTGTTGAAATAAAATTATCAAAACAGGAATATCTTTTTTTGTTGAAATAAAATAATCAAAAAACAAAAATATCATTTTTGTTGAAATTAAATAGTCAAAACAAAAATAACATTTTTGTTAAATAGATTTGTGATAAAACAAAAATATCAATTTTGTTAACAAAATAAAGTTATCAATTTTATTCATTTTGTTAAAATAGAATTGTTAACAAAATGAAGTTACCACTTTTATTTATTTTGTTGAAATGGAATTGTAGATAAAATAAAGTTATCACTTTTATTCATTTTGTTAAAATAGAATTATTAACAAAAATGAAAAATCACTTTTAATCATTTTGTTGAAATAGAATTGTCAGAAAAAATGAATGAATCATTTTTAATCATTTTGTTTAAATAGAATTGTCAACAAAAATGAATGAATAATTTTTTAATCATTTTGTTTAAATATAATTGTCAACAACAATGAATGAATCATTTTTAATCATTTTGTTGAAATAGAATTGTTAACAAAAATGAATGAATCATTTTTAATCATTTTGTTGAAATAAATTTGTCAACAAAATTGAATGAATCACTTTTAATCATTTTGTTGAAATAGAATTATCAACAAAAATGAAAAGATCACTTTTAATCATTTTGTTGAAATAGAATTGTCAACAAAAATTGATGAATCATTTTTAATGATTTTGTTTAAATAGAATTGTCAACAAAAAGGAATGAATCATTTTTAATCATTTTATTGAAATAGAATTGTCAACAAAAGTGAATGAATCATTTTTAATCATTTCGTTGAAATAAAATTGTCAACAAAATAGAAATATCATTTTTATCTGTGTTGTTGAAATAGAATGATCGACAAAATAAAAATATTAATTATTGTTAGAATTAGATTTGTATACAAATGAAAATGACATTTTTATCGTTATGTTATGCATTAGAATTTGTATACAAAGTAAAGATACAATTTTACTGATAAGTTATACATTAGATTTATATGGAAATTTAAAGAGACATTTTTACTGTCAAGTTGTACATTATAAATTGTATACAAATTAAAGATACATTTTTACTGTTAAGTTATACATTAGATTTGTATGCAAATTTAAAGACACATTTTTACTGTTAAGTTTTACATTAGATTTGTATGCAAATTTAAAGATACATTTTTAGTGTTAAGTTATACATTAGAAATTGTATACAAATTAAAGAGACATTTTTGCTGTTAAGTTATACATTAGAATTTGTATGCAAATTAAAGTAAACATTTTTATGTGTCATATTATACATTGAAACTATATACAAATAAAATATTTCTTTTTATTTGTTAAAGTTAAAAATAGAAATTGCATACAAATAATGAAAATAAAAATTATCTTTTTATTTGTCATTAGCAAAAATGTCATGTAAATAAAATACATTTTGTTTGACATTATAAACATGTAGGTTTGTTATGCAAACAAAATATGCTTTTATTTGGCATGTTAAATCACGTTAGTGGAATCGTCGAGTAATTTGTAATTATATATAATTATATATATATAAAAATTAATATTAAAATTAAATGAATCGCTCGCGGTAGTCCGTGTTTCGAAATCGTAATTTAAACGATTATACCGAAAGATCTGAAAGTCGGATTTTCCCAAAACTGGAACCGTTAGGACAGCTATGGGAAGATCTTTCCAAGGTATAAAACTTATTAAAATCCAACGGTTAGATTTCGAGAAATGTGTAAATCAAATTTGGGTAAAAACAGTGACAGGGCCGCCTATTGACTCGAAGCGTCGTTAAATTAAATTAGGCTATTTTTATATAAATAAAAATAACGATGGATCGTTATAAAATAATATTAATGGTATAAAATGGTTTAAAATGTATATATGCGAGAATTATTTGAAACGGCCGAGTTCAATCTCATTTCAAATAATTATACGACGATTTAAATCGAAGATATTGAAGACGGTGGTTGAAGACCGGCGATCTTCACATCGAATGGATGACTACTGATGCCCGACATTGGGTAGCTCCCAATAAAGGGTTAAAGTGGTAGTTGTCCGGATAAGCGAGCACCTCTCTTCCGTATTGGACATACGGGACGAGGAATAAGGTGTCTCCGGTTTCGTTCAGACCCAGAATGGACTTATAAATGGATGTGTGTCTGACGTTGAATTTCATTCTATGTGAATTGATTTCTATTTAATATAAATCTATTTGGTGGCGGAGAATTTATTCTCTTGCTTAACCCCCTTCTCTGAGACGCATAATTTCAGAGTTTATATATTGATGGTTATTGACCGTATGGCGTGAATTGTCAATGTGGCATGCCAAGATGCAATTGATCGAGGCTTTTGTTGAAAAGCAGAGCCTTGAGGTTGATTATCAAAGCATAGCATATTTAGGTGTAGCTTTGTGTTAGCGTTACTTCGCAAGCCTCACACCATGGTAAGAGTCAGAAGCGGGACAAGGGAACGCAATGAGTGCACACGTTTCTTTCTAGCTAGAAGCGGTGTCATGGTATGGAGCCCAGTCATTTTTACTTATGTGGATGATGGATTACGAGGCCTCGGTTATATTGGTCGATAGTGGCCAATTTATAGGTTCAATAAGACCGGGAGCGTGTGTTCAGGAATTGCCAATCCACTAAATTATTTATGGACCGGCCCTGCAGGATCCAAGGGTTCGCCAACGTCTGAATCCTGTGACATTTTCTAGAGTGTCTCGAATCGGCAAGGAGATTGTCCCTAGCCTTGACTCAAGATGGAAACCCAATTTCCAATACGACATTACAGTTTTGATTGTCAACTTATATATGGGACACAGTAGGATGGGGTACTATGCCGTCTAGGATTGATACATTTACTTTGAAGTATTTCAAAATTGATTAGACATAAATAATAATATTAAAATATTATTTTCTACGTATCAAGCATGTTTGATCATTATAAGGTAAAACTCTATCCTCTGGTTTGCGTTGCATTGTGTGATGGGACTTAAGTCTTATAATGATTTCATTTTTCTAAAAAGCATTGCGTAGTTTTGAATAAAAATTTATTTAATTTATGAACTGCTAATCCAATGGAGTAAACACGTTCCGCTTTAGCGGCGTGGTCCTGTGATTAGCCATATTGTTAGATAAGTTAGGAAAGATTTCTCATATCAGTCCCATGATTGACTCGTAGTTTGTTTCACTTTGCAAACTCGGGTGCCCATATTTTCAACACGGGCAGTCAAGTAGCTTATTTTACAGGTATATTGAGGAGGATTCTGGATCAAAGCTTAAAGCTGTGTCCGTAGCATGGATAGTCCTCCGTTGTGTTGGTTAATTGTTCCGCTGCATTGTATTACGTTTATTGTAAATTAATCTTCCGCTGTATTTATTCGATGTACTCTGATATATTCTGTACTCTGACGTAACATTATTATAATGTTTATAAAAGTCTTCTGTTATTTGTTCTGATGTGTTGTATGCCCAGAGTTAGTATGTGGGATTCGAACTGTCTTGGTCGATTTAGCGATTGTTTAGGTCCAGGTGAAATCCGTGTCATTACAGCAGTCACGTTCCTTTACGACAAATCAGAGCACTAGCGGAACCTCCTGACATTTAGCTGACAATTACTGTTCGAATGGACAATACATAAGTGCAGAGCACTAGTGGCTGTTCGAATTGACTACTCTTCAAGCTAGTCTTTGAAATAATTATATAGTTAGTATTTGTTATAAATAGTATTGCTTATAGATGGTTTCGTTTCTCATTCCTAAATATTACAGTTAAACTCATTGGGGAAAATTTCAATCCAAAATTGGTATGCTGCTGAGTTACCAATACTTGTGGAAGCTTTTACCAAGTTTGATAGAAGACACGAGATTATGCTGCAAAACGGTGGGAGCATAAGCCATGAATTGTTTTGGATTTCGATCCAATACATTTACAACAACCATTCTGACTGCTCCTCCTGGAGGTCTACTATAGAGCTTCATAAAACTCATAGCACATTTTGGGACGATTGCCATCGTTACCGCAAGACTATCGAGCTGGTACAAGATGAGGATATATTTCAAGCATATACATCCACTTTCGATGCACGTTACCGATTAGAATACGGAAGAGATTTCATTGTTAATGAAGCTTATGAATTTCACTATAGCTAGCTAACACTCTTTGGATCTGATTAAGATTTAATGGTTTGAATTTGTAGTTGGTCAGATTAAGTATTATTTATCTTACTTGTATCATGAATGTATCATGCAGGTGTATCGTGAATGTATCGTGCGACTTTTATTTATCTTATTTATCTTAGTTTTATTTAAGTGATTCAACTTACTCGAACAGATGTCTATTTATTTATAAATTCAAGTCGTCCTCGGTTTAGGTAATCATTCAAAAGCTTTGGAAATTGTAGCTTAAACATTTTACCGTCATGCCTAATAGTGCAGGCTAGTACGTAAAGCAGATTCGCTACAGTATACCATCAGGCCTAATAGTGTATGGCCGTATGTAAAGCAGATTCGCTACAGTGACCGATCACATCACAATTTGTTTTATTCGCTTGATACATAGCGGCTATATATCTCTACGGGTTTTTCTCATCGTTCTTCACTCAAACAAGTTATTTTATTCTCTACAATTTAGCATACCAAAAGCTACGCCTTCATGGCCTTCGCCTATGGATTCTGACTTCTCTTGGGGTCAAGCTCCGACAGCTAGTTCAAGACCTGATATTGATTAGCTTATCGAATACCAAAAGCAACACTACGAGGATGTGCATCTTGAGTACCTAAATTGAGCCTACTTAGACTTCAGGAACCTATTGAAACTCCGGTCCCATATTTTGGTCATCAGGTAGTTTAACCTCTATATGAACAAGAGGTACAAGCGGCTATAGATACTCAACCTCCAACTCATGAAGTGGTACGAGTGACTACAATTACCGAACCTCCAAACAATCAAGAGGTTAACTCGTATTCCATTTGTTGCCACTGTGGGTACACGGTGGAGGTAGTAGTAAGGGTGGATGGAGAAAAAATTGGTCATAGGATCCAATTATGCTCATTATGGCCAAACAGTTGCAATTACTCTAAATGGATTGACGACCGTTTATGTCCAAGGGTTATTTCTTATGCCATCGAGTTAGAACAAGAGATAAGGTGGTTTAGAACTGATTTAGAATCCTTTGAGATTGAACCTAACATGTAGTTTGCTTGCGTAATTATTTTCCTAGTTAACATGTGTTGTATCATATGTTTTAGTAGCTATTTCCTAGTTAACATGTGTTGTATTCTAAGTCTTAGTGGTTATTTCCTAGTTAACATGTGTTGTATCCTAAGTTTTAGTACCTTTTTCCTAGTTAACATCTGTTGTAATTATTTATCTAGTTAACATCAGTTGTAATCATATCTGTCGGATCATGAAACATTCTAATTGATTGTTAGCTTTGAATTAATTGTTAACTTCAATTTTAATAAATGGTCGGGGAGTCAGACTTTTGTTGAACTAACGCCGACCTTTTTAAAGCTTGGGCATTTATTGAGCAAGCGCCTAACTATCAGGCGTTTGTTGAACAAACGTTTAAAAATCAGGTGTTTGTTCAACAGGCATCTGGTTTGAAAAACTATTGGGAAAAACTGTGTTCCAACAATTTATGGTGCGAAAAATCAAAAATCCGCACCTTGAACTGTTGGAGATGCTCTTACGACTACAAAGGTGCATGCTTATTTTATGTTTAGGGTTAGGGTTTGATTAGTGAATTCGAGCAATGATCATCATTACTCTACATTAGCTGCTTGCTGCGTTTTATTTTAATTCTTAGAATGTTTTTTTCCCTTTTTATAGTTCTTGATTGTATGGAACTAATGTATCTCGGATTTGATTTTACGTTTTACATACTGTTATTTAAAATATAAATTATTAGATGTTTGAAGTTTTAAATTAATTAAAACCAAGATAATAAAAGACATCTAAAATTTCTTGTTTGGAAAATTTTGAATTATGCCTAAATTGCCTTCCTTTCAGAATATTTGATACCTTTTTTTAGGAATTACACTGAACATCAAAAATCATTAATTGCATCAAATATACTACAATGTACGATCAACATGCTTGATAGTGCTCAATCATAGGAATTTTGTAGCATAAGAGATTAGTTATACCGATTATATCAACAAATATACTGAACGTATCCCAGTAATACACATGTAAAATTGCATTGTAAATAATATCTACCATCATTCTTAAGAAATGTGAAGTTATAATATAACTAACAAAATAGTTATATGATCCTAAGAAAGTACTTACTTGAATTGTAATATCGAATGAGTTTCATTTTCTCACTATAACCATTAACCACACCACTAAAAAAAAGTTTAGTCTATCACAAATGTATCGTTGCTAGAACATTAAATTATACGAGTTCAACTCTCGTCCCATTTTGTATGTCCACAGGTGCCTTATACATCGCAATCGTCTAATTTCCATAATGGTTTATTTATAACTCTAAATCAATTTTTTATCATTATTAATTTAAGAATATAAAATACTATGCTATGTTTGAATATGATAATTTTAATATATTTTCCTCAAATTAACAACTTTTAATTTTCCTTTTTAAGCTTTACCTTTGATTTTTTTTTCTCATTACATGAAATTTTAACAACCTTAGTGTGTTGTGCAGTCGAAGTTGATGAAATCCTATTGTCGTGCACTCCTTGTAATGTTAGAACACTAATTATGTCATCTTAGGATTCAGGTAAACCTTATTTGATAATAATTCATTTACAGTAACCTTAGACTTTTGGTTACCTAACAAATACTAACTGAAACTTTATGATCTGACTTTCATCTCCACTAGAATTGCGACTATTGAAAAAACTCCATTGTAACTATCTGGTCTTGTGTGATTACCAATTTAAACTATTATAATGAATTTTTAATGAGGTTATAAATTATAAATCAAGTGTTAGTTATTTAATTGGGTGGTAATTTCGTAAAATGAATATCGATCATTAAATATGATTTAGTTGTGATTTGTGGGAATTTTAGTTGAATAGAAATTTAAGCTTATGGAGAACAAGCTTAACCTTCTGTTCGAATTAATTTGGGTATGAATATGTAAAATTTGGAATTTAAACAATAAGTTGGGGTAAATACCCAATATTGTAAATTTAAGGTTTGGAAAATAATAAAATATGGTGAAATATTATTTTTGAAAGGCGGCAATTTTTTTTTAACACTCAATATTTACAAGTATATAGCTACAACCAAATCCGAATTAACTACAAAACTTACAATATAAACAAGAACAAACATCATACTGAAATACAAAAACATACAGCATACTTAAATACAAAAACATACAGCATACTTAAATACAAAAACATATAGCATCAGGAACCAACCTTCAGACTTCTCAAAATAGATCTTTGAATTAAAGCAAATAATTCATTCGAATTCTTCATACCATTGCCAAAAGCTCTTCTGTTCCCTTCAGACCAAAGCTCATATATAAACTTCTTCAAAATCTTCAACAAAATCTTAGTTCTCGTATTCTTCCATCTGGTAGCTTTATCAATGTTAAACCACTCAACAATGCTAACAGATGAAGGCCTATGAAACTTACCTGCTGATAAGATCCGCAACCATATACTATAAACTACTGTGCATGTGCATTAGTTTCATGCTCTACATTGCAATAAAGACATTATAGGCTGTAATTAAACCCATATCAAAAAGTTTCTGTTTGGTATTAATTCCATTTTCCATCACCTTCCACAACATTAATTTTTCTCTTGTAGAAATACCCACATTCCAAATACGAGAGGATCATGCAAAGTATTCAATGCTTTGCTTCAACCCCTTATACCCATTACAAATTGAAAAAGATTTTCCATTCCATTGAACTGCAGATTCACGATCAATAGTTTTACCTACATAAATCTCCCTCCAAAATTGCTGCAGAGAAGTTAAGTTCGAATATGGCAAGACAATACCATCTTCATGCATA
The DNA here is from genome assembly GCA_030737875.1 of Allium sativum. Lineage (NCBI taxonomy): Eukaryota > Viridiplantae > Streptophyta > Magnoliopsida > Asparagales > Amaryllidaceae > Allium > Allium sativum. The sequence continues at coordinate 187,803,882 of CM060911.1, forward strand.
AACTTTATAGCCAAAGCAGAATCCGGAATGCCTGAGTACTTCATAGTATTATAATCCACTATCTTGCTAAGAATAAGTCCTTTCCTGGCCCAAAGATTATGCCAAAAAGAAGTCTTCCTATTTATCTGAGCATTCTACTGAATAAATGGGAGAAAATCCTTTTTGAGATTCAAAATACTTCTCCAGCTCCAACTACTATTCTGACTACCTTGGATTGTCCAAAAGTTTTTATCCCTGATTAGATTACACTTAATCCATTGAGTCCAAAGACTACCATCATCACAAAGTAGTTTATTGAAATACACAGAAATTGCTGCTTTATTCCAGAGAAAAAGATTTGTAATTCCTAGTCCACTATTTTTTTTATCCTCATATAATTTGTTATAAGAAATGGGAATCATTTTCCTAGAGAAGGGGTCACCGTGCTACATGAATTTATTCAGTGCACTAGTAATCATTTTTAAGAGTTTTATTGGCAAAATATAGTGACGAAACTAATAAGTGGTCATTGCAGTAACAAGACTGAACAATGGTAAGCCTTCCCGCTTGGGAAAGCTTGCAACCAGGCCGCATTAATAATTTCCCAATTATTTTCTCAAATAATGGGGAACATTTGACCTTTGAAAGCCTTGAACAAATAAATGGAAGACCCAAATAAGAAGCATCAACAGATAATTCATTAAGACCTGACAAGTTTATTAGCTGCCTTTTCTTGGCTTTATTTAATCTAGCAACCAAAATAGATGACTTACTCACATTAATTTTCAAACCTGTTATTTGAAAAAATTCATGCAAATTAGATAGTATGCATTGAATATTAGAAGCAGTAGGCTTTGTAAAAATAACCAGATCATCCGCAAAGAGCAAGTGAGTAATTAATGGTTGCTTACATTTGGGATGAAGTTCTAAAATTTTCTTATTCACTTGGTCCAAAATAATTGAATTTAATAATTACATAACAATTATAAAAAGATATGGTGATATGGGATCACCCTGTCTAACTCAATTAGTGCCTTTGAAATAACCATGCAAACTACCCTTCCTTGAGATTGAATAATATGGAGAGGAAATGCCTGTATATATCCAAGCCAAGAAGGGTTTAGCAAAGTTCATCCTCGACATGATGGCAATTGTTGAATTCCAAGAAACAGTATTGAAAGCTTTCATGATATCTAGTTCAACATGCATCTAGGTGAGATACCTTTGCTATTATAACCATACAGTAACTCTTGAGTTATTAGTATGTTATCACTTATCGATCTTCCACTTACATAAGCTGCTTGGTTACTAGATATAATAGAAGGAAGGACTAAATACAGTCTACTTGCCAATACTTTAGAAATAACCTTGTAGATGATATTACAACATGAAATTGGATGAAAATCAGAAACTAATAAAGGATTATCTACTTTTGGAATTAAGGCAATAGAGGTAGCAACTAAACTTGAAGGAAGTTCGTTGTTCATAAAGAAAAATTGAATGGCACTTACAATATGATCTCCTATAGTTTGCCAACATTTTTGAAGAAAAAAGGCGTTAAATCCATCAGGACCTCCGCAGCTCGTAGCATCCAGATTAAAATCTGCAACTTCTTCACTTGTAATAAGAGTAATCAACTTCTCAGATTGTTGAACTAAAGTGTTTTTAACTTTAACATTGAAAAGAGGCATTAAATTTGGTTGAAAATAATTAGCAGCCAAGATTAAAGAAAAGTATTGAATAAATGCCTTGTTAATATCTGCCTCCAAGGAATGTAAGATACCATGCTGATCATAGATCATGAAAATGTCACCAGTAGCTCTTTTAATCTTCAATGAGTTATGATAAAACTTTGTATTACGATCCCTTTCCAATTCTCTTCTAGAATAAGCCATTTTCCTAGCAGCTTATAACTCAGAATCTAGTGCATTAGCTAAACCAATTTTAAGTTTACTCTCCATATCAATCAGATTGATATTAGTTGGATCAACAGTCAAAGAACTCAGCACACTTATCAAATTTGATCTAATAGACGTTGATAACAATGAACCCTTGCCAAAATTTAGGGATTCCCAAGCTTTAAGATGGAATTTAAGAGCTTTCATTTTAGCCACCAGAGAAAATAAGGGAGAACTGTTAAAATGGGTAGACCATACCTGCAATAAAAGAAAAGAAAAACTAGTATTATTAGTCCAAAAGTTAAAAAATTTAAAAGATGAGTTACCCTTGATTTTGGCATCAAAAACTCTCTAATGGAAGAGCAATGGATTATGATTAGATAAAGTAGAGTGGAGAATTTGATAGAAATAATTAGGCCAAAGATTAAAGAATTGCGAATTTGAAAAACAAGATCAAGTTTACAACAAGTGGTAATGCCAGATTTTATACAATATGACCATGTAAAAGAAGGTCCAAAACTGCTGGTAGGATAAAGGGAATATGATCTTAAAGCTTGATTAAGGGAAGCAATGTCTAAAATGGATAAAGAACAACATCCATATTTTTTATTACAGGAATGCATACAATTGAAATCACCCCCAATAATCCAAGGGTCAGAATTTTGATGTAAAAGGTATAAGCTATTAAGAAAAACCTATCTCAAAGGAAGTGCATTGTGAGCATACACTGAAGTTAGAAAAAAACGAAGTGTTCGAAGGTAAATGCAAGCATTTGAAGTGTATGAACTAAATAGTTGAAGATAATTTTAAAAGATTGAAAATAGATGGATTCCACACAACCAGAATTCTACCAAAACTTGCATCATATAAGTTATGCTCAAAGCTCCATGATGCAGAAATGAAGTTTGCTGCCTTTACTATTGTTTCCAAATTCAACTTAGTTTCGGATAGGCATATCAACTAGATGTTATACTCTCGGATCATTGCTTTTACATCACTTTGATTAGAGGTAAAATTCATACCTCTAATGTTCCAATATGCTATATTGTGCATTGTTAAAATGAAAGAGGATTAGCAAGGGGAGTAGGATGATTCCTTGTGTGCCTTAATGGAAGTTTTATTATGATTACCCGCATGAAATACTTCTTCAGGGGTAAATTCCTTTCCATTGTTTAAATCAACTGTCTCTATAGCAGTAGAATGGAAAGCTTTCTTCTTTTTACCCTTTTCTTTCTCTTTCTTCCAAAGGTTGCAGGCAAGTCATCCTGAACTGAGTCAGAGATAGCAATAGAGGAAATCACAATTGTGGAGTTATTTGGAGCTGGAGGAGGTAAGATTACATTTGGTGGGGTTGAAAGATGAGCATAAGGAGAATTTAGCTTGTAGCTAAAAGAAGAGTTGGTTGGAACATTAAAGCTGAAGGAAGATGATGATGATGTAGAATAAAGAGTTGGAAAATTTGATGAAGTGGAAGTAGAGGTAATATTAAAACTAAATGTTGAATCACAAGTAGTTGAATTTAAGGTGGAGCAAGATGATGTTTTTTGAGGAGAGGACATCCCTTTACTTAGAGATTGATCAAAAGAGAACTCATCCAAAATATCAAATGGATTATTCACATGGAATTCATTTGCTACTGCCTCTTTAAGCATGGATTCAAATACTTCTGTACCATTTGAAACACTTCCCTTATCTGAGTGGCCATTTGCAGAAGATTCATTTTTGTGATGCACAAAGAACTTGCCATTTCCATCCACCAGTACCACATTCTTTTTTAATCCCTCCTTATCAACAAGATTAAAATCCATTTCCATTTCATTATTTACCTCTACTTCATTAAATTTCCCTACAATCTCAACCACCTCCTCCATTTCCTTATTAACTTCTTTTGCAACGTCAGTATTGAAGCCATCCTTTTTCCTCCAAACTTGTTTTTTCTTGTTGACCACCTGTTTCCAGCCCTGCTGAAAATTCCTTGATGGAGCCTCATTCCTAGCTTGTCTTACATTAGTATTTACATCTGGCCTTCTTCCATCATAAACTTGATCCTTTTGAACTTCCTGAATTATCACATCTTTAGTAATTAATTCACACATGTCTGTTACATGACCAAACACTTTACAGTGGGTGCATATTTTTGGTCTCCAGTCGTATGAAATTCTAACAGAAGGACAATTCTCTCCAAGATCATCAAGTTATATTACATCAGGTAATTCATATTCGTGGGAGATTTCCACTAATGCCTTAGTGTATCCGAATCTCTGTATTTTCTCAGTACTCTCATCAAAACACCGCAATTTACCAACATGGCAAACCAACCAATTTATCCAATGCAAAGTCCATAGCAATAGAGGAATTCGATGTAGATGAATCCAGATAGGTACACTTCGAATTTGAGCTAAAGAACTTCCAATTGATGGATCCCATTTTGTAATGATAAACATCCTACCCCTTATGAAAATTGGATCTGCATGCAAGATTCTCTCCCTATCAATGTCACCTGAGAACTTATAGAAAAAATTGAAACCATCAGGTTTTATGTCCACTTCACCATTCAATTTCCAATGCTTATTCAGGAAGTTCACAACAAAGATATAAGATAGAGTACCATCAAGAAAAAAGCCACGAGATGATCATTCCAGTATTTCATACCTTCCTAGTTGATATTATCAGGAATCTTCTTTGGTTTACCATCCCAAGGTATATCATACTGAACAGGCTTGAAAGATCTAGCATTACGTGGAAGAGCTTTAAAGAGAGAAGAAAAATTAGATTTAACAGGATGAGGATTTTGAATTGGCACAACTGAAGGATTTACAATTGATTGCTTTAAGATAGACGAAGGATTTACAAAAGAAGAACTCGAATTAGATGAATTAACAGATACTGAACTAGGATTAGAAAGAAATTTATTGGATATTCCAGAACTCGTATTAAAGACAACATGATTCGAAGTGTTTGATGAAATGATTTTGGCCGAGGAAGGATTTTCACCAGTTTCATTAACTAAAACTGATTCAGTGGATTGTAACTCAATATTCTTGGCAATTTTAATACTACCATTATCTAGATTCAACAAAATTTCCCTAGCATCTGAAGCGTTTGAGGAAATGTCTATAGAAGAGAGATTATGATTATCATAACAATTATCAGAGCACCATTTCGATTGTGTGGGATCAACATTCTTGGCATTTAAAATATTGCCATTATCAAGATTCGAAGAAAACCCAATAGGATCTGAGGAATTATCAATATGAGATTGTGGATTACATCAAGATTATCAGAATTTGACAAGGTGCTCAGATTAGAAACACTGGACAGATTATTATCAACAAGATTTCCAGCCGAATTAACAATAGTAGTGACAGATGAAGAAAAATTTGCCAAAGGTGGATCAACAAAAGATTTACTGACAAAAGAAGTGGGATCAGGAGGGACAGAGGGAGGAGGAGGTGGTGGAGGAGGAGGTGGGGGAGGATCAAAGGGAGATGAAGAAGAAGACGAATCGGAGAGAGCTGACGCCATTAGCAAGAGCTTTTTTCACCTAAAAATCAATTAGGCTCGATTAATATGGCGAAATATTATCTTTGAAACAATAAAAGTGCAAAGATATTAATAAAAAGGAATTTGAGAAACTCTTATAAGTAAATTTTTGTATAAAACTATGTATTTAAAATGAAGTTATGCGAAGTAAATATTAAAAATTTGTAAACGTTTGTTGTAAGATATTTATATAAGTGTTAATAATAATATTTTTAGTTTAATTACTTTATTGGAGTAATATAAAATGTTTTAAACAATTAAAATGCTTATGTAATGACCCGCGTTGGCAGAGGTATTATGATTAATTTATTTTATTATATCAATGGTGATATAGTGAATTTAATGGTCGTGGAATTAAATAATGGTGAATATTTAATTTAATTAATAAATTAAATAATATATATAATTCTGAAATAAACAGAATCGGCTGAAATGGCGATATGGTGTGAACCGGATCATCTGTGATATTTAATTCAGCTTGGAATTGAATTTGAATAATGAATATATTCAATCGTCGACAGTTGAACGTATAGTTTATAATATAATTATAAACGAGCTCGAAATGGCGCTGCAGTTCGTAAATTGGCGATTCGAACTTCAACTGAATGTACATGATTCGTTTTAAGCCGGATTTCTGTGAAACAAGAAACGTGTGGAGCTGGTGGAGTATATCTTTCTAGTGGAAGAGAAAAATCGGGATTTCGTCATGTAAATTTTGAGATATGTCCAAATCAAATTTTAAAATAGTCGCTATAGAATCGTTTATCGACCGTATCGGTTTATTCGATATAACTAGAGAACGGGTTGGAATTTAGACAAGGTTCTTTAGAGAAATAGTGATAATTTAACTTTTAGAATTTTACTGTAATTTTTAATTAATTTAATAAGTGACTTTTTATTTGAAGTATTTCGTACCCTGAAATCAAGATTTTGAAGTTTCAAAATATGAGTCCATCTACCGGTATTATTATATTTTTGGGATCATGGGATATCGCTGATGACAACGGTATTTTTATTTTCGTCGATTGAGGTCCGAAAATAAGTGGAGTTTTATGAAATGGGGTACCCTAAAATATCCTAACTAATATATGGACTAAATCAAGCCACACACTCAATTTTCTCAGCCACACATACCAAGTATAAACGCAGAAAAAAACGTGGAGAAGTCTCCACAGCAAAAACTCAAAGCAAAACCATCCTATATAAGGACCTCCTTAAAACCATCGTCCAACCTAATTCTCATTTTCCACGAACCCTTTCTCAGCCGCCACTATAGACAATTGAAAACGAGAAATCGAGCCGCCTCAAAAACACCAAAGAAACCCAAAAAAAAATCCGATATTTCAGGAAAATCGAAAACACTCAGTACATCATGAACTCCATATCTGACGGTGGCGGTGGCCACCGATGGACCACGGCGTCCAGGATGTTGCCTCGAAGCCGTTGCAGTCGGAGTGAGTTTGCGGACAAACGATGGGTTCCGAAGGGGCGAGATTCAAGGCGCGGACAGGCGAGGCTATGGTGCAGGCCATGGTGGCATCGGATTCTCGTCCGATCAACGTGAATAGGTGCTTTGTTTTACGGATGGAGGAGGAAACGTACTGTTGATGAAGGGGGAGCAACGTGAGTGTTTGCAGAAAGGTTTGGGGAAAGTTTGGTCTCAGTTGTGAACGTGGAGTGGAAGATCTGGGTGCTTGTGCTGTATAGTTGCAAGTGAGTAGCATAAATGGTGGAGTAGTGGAGTGTGCTTTCAGATGAAAGAAAGTGGCGCTGTGTTAATAATGAAGTGACGCAAACTAAGTAAAGGAGGATGCTTGAATATTTGTGGAAGTGGTGATCCGGGGCATGTATCTTTGTTCGGGGATGAATGAAGTTAAACATTGGGTAACAGTATTTGTAAATACTGAAGTAGTAGGGGCGGACGGTTTAAAAGTGGTAAATGGACCATTTACACAGAGTACATGGGGCACCGTTGTTTTGAAACACAGTGAAATTTGGGCAAAAGTCGGCGACAAATATGATTGGCATCTGTACATTTGTAAAATGTTTGGCCGATAAAGTTAGAAGTCGCGAGTGATGTTTGGCACTCGGATTGGTTATATTGGGTATGGTAAGAAGGAGTTTTGACGACATGAGTGGTGGTACCTTTGGTTTATGATTTCATGAAGATTCGAAGAAGAATAAAGGAGGCGGATCATTGAATGGGCCGACAAGGAAGAATTACACAAAACAAGATCTGTCGGGATCGTAGGGACGGACACTACAACAATTGAACTGACTGGAAGCGAATCGAAGCTCGTTACAATTTATAGAAAAATAAATTGTCCGTCTGAATCAAGCGATGGTTATCGTTATTAACGATGATCGTCCAATGTGAGTAAATCTCACTAACTCTGAACAGTTTATAATTTCATGTTGTATTTTTAGAACTGTTAGATATTGGCTGATTTACTGTATGTTGACTGTTTGATTGAACTGCTAGTCAGTTGATTTATTTTCTATATTGATTCTGTTTAACAGAATATATCATATGGAACTGAAAGTGATGTTATCTATATTGTTTAACATCTGTGATGCAGGGAAACAGGTTGGAGGAATCCAACTGGATTCCTCAACATTTATTTTACTGTTTTCATATATTGTGATATATGATGTGTTATATAATCTGTTATGGATTATGGGTGTTGGAATGATGTTGATCATTTTTATTCGATATTTAAAATATCATAAAAGACCCTGGGATGTAAAAAGAATTTATTTCAATGTATATTGAAATAAAGGAATTTTATAAAATCACAGGATTTTATAAAAGGAATTTTTTATAAAACGAACACGGTTTTATAAAAGGGATATTTATTTAGAAAATAAATAGAAGTTATAAATAGGAAATATTTGTAACGGTAAATAGAAGTTATAAATAGGAAATATTTGTAACGGTAAATAGAAGTTATAAATAGGAAATATTTGTAACGGTAAATAGAAGTTATAAATGGGAAATATTTGTAACGGTAAATAGAAGTTATAAATAGGAAATATTTGTAACGGTAAATAGAAGTTATAAATAGGAAATAGTTGTAACGGTGAGTAAACGTTATAAAAAGGAAATAGTTGTAACGGTAAGTAAACGTTATAAAAAGGAAATAGTTGTAACGGTAAGTAAACGTTATAAAAAGGAAATAGTTGTAACGGAAAACGTAGTTTAGTAAAAAGAAGTTAATCGATGTTAGTTTAATCCATTAGTGTTAAAGAAAAGGAGTTAATCGATGTTAGTTAATCGATTAGTGTAGAAGTAAAATGAGTTAGTCGATATTAGTTAATCGATTAATGTTAAAGCAAAGGAGCTAATCGATGTTAGTTTAATCGATTTGAGTTGAAGCAAATGAGTTAATCGAATATAGTTATTCGAATAAAAGCAAATGAGTTAATCGAATATAGTTATTCGAATAAAAGCAAATGAGTTAATCGAATATAGTTATTCGAATAGAAGCAAAAGAGTTAATCGAATATAGTTATTCGAATAAAAGCAAATGAGTTAATCGAATATAGTTATTCGAATAGAAGCAAAAGAGTTAATCGAATATAGTTATTCGAATAGAAGCAAATGAGTTAATCGAATATAGTTTATTCAAAGAAAAGTAAAAGGAGTCATCGAATATAGTTATTCGAAAGGAGTTAAGTGAAATGGGTAAATCAATAGCATTAGTCAAAATGAGTCAATCCAATAGTGTTAGTCCAATAGAGTTAATTGATAAGGGTTAATCGAATAGAGTTAGGTGAAAAGAGTCAATCGAATATATTTATTCGAACGAGAGTTAAGTAAGGAAGTTAGTTAAAGGAATATAAAGTGAACTTTGCCTATTTCAAAGTTAGAAATGTTGTTCAGTTAAGGTCTGAGAGGTAGTTCTACCCCAACTTGATTGGCTTCGTTTTAACTAAGGAATAGTTAAGGTTCGGCAGTAAAGGAAATGGTTTGAGTTGGCATCGCGATGGTTTGTTTAAACATCTATTTAAGTCCAATGAAGAAGCTTTGGAAATGTTTTCCAAAGAAGAAACCAGAAATGTTTTCTAATAAAGAAAACAAGAAATGGAAATGTTTTCCATTGTTAATAACGTATATTTTCCAAATTTAGAAAATAAGAAATATTGAATATAGGGAAACAGGAGATTAGTAAAATTATGAACTAAGGAGATGAATGTTGAATGATGTTTGATTGATATAATTTCCATCTGGAAATAATATCATTGGTTGCACACCTGTTTTTATTCGATAGTTAAATCACAGACTATCGAAGTTTAGACCATTTTAACGTTGTTAATATGGAGAGACCGGTTGGATTATTATCCAAAGAACCACTCTGTATTGGCATAACCGTTGCGAATCATATATGCCAAAGGAAATTGAAGACGGAGTTATGCAAGGGCTATCCTGTTTACAGAATAGTGCCTTCGGTTCATCCTGTTCCTGGATGACTTGTATGGACGGATGTCTGACAGAATATGTCCAGACGATCACGTATATTGATTTCTCCAACTGTACCAAGAGTGGAAGCGGAGAAGGAAACTTCTCTTAGCTAACACATAATGTATGGTTGAGGACATCAATCGGTGATTGGATGGATTTGATGATGTGACATTCAAAGTGAATCTGATGTGATGATAAAGCGTAGCTTCTAACCTCACATCCGGTAAATGACAGAAATCGGGCAGACAACATGGCTAAGTCGGTCGCACCGAAGTAGGGTGTATAATCACCTGATCTAGAGTTTCATTTATTTCCAAAAATCTATTGTTGATGCTGTCCCATTCGGGAAACGGTTGCTGATCCCAACTGTTGGTGATATACATTCGATACACTCAAGCGAAATGAGTGGTCGGTCATGTGTGGCCGGGTTGCAAGATGTTCTTGTTGAACCCAGTGTATTCCTCTCTAGAGGTACACGAGCGAAAGGTGGATCCATACCTTGTCATAGTTGGAAATCCATTACCCAATACGTGCTTGCGGTTTTGATTGTATACTATATATGTAGAACGTGAGATGAAAGCGTTTCTACTAGATGATTATTATAGTTGTGGTTGATAGACATTATTATAATATCAAAAGGTTTTTGATATAAAGATATTTGGATTCTCATAAGGGAAAAACCCGTTCCGTTATGCGGCGTGGTCTTATGAGATATCATTTAATTGTTCAACTGTTTTACTCATACCAGTCCCACGACTGACCCGGAGTTTACTTTGTTGTTTTCCCTAAACTCTTGGGTGCCTAAATTTGTATGGGCAGTCAAGTAGTCGGGATTTTACAGATACACTTGAAGAGCTGGAGCAGGAGGCTTCAGGATCATATAGCTATAGTTATTTCCGCTGTGTTGTAAGTGCTGTACTTTGATAATGATATGTATATACAAGTACAGATTTGTATTTCAAAGTTATGTTATGAAATATATTTATTCGTTCCGCTGTGAGATTCGTGTTACTCTGATATGGTGTTCTTCTTCTTCTATTCTAAGTTTCTATCTTATCTTTCCTCACCCTCTAATTTCTTTCACTAATTACCAGGATTTCTCGATGTTTTGGTTATCGTCATCGTGCTTATGTCGATAACCAAAGTCGCCCGAAAATCCGAGTCGTTATAGTTGGTATCAGAGCTTAAGTTAAGAATTACTTGGCTCTGTGGCGTGACTCGGTAGAGATAGGGTTAGTAATACCCTAGACTGAGATTGAGTGTATATATACGAGTGAACGTATTTGTATATTGATATAAAAATTGTTTTATATTGTGGAGATTCATTGGTTGAGTTGTTTATGGATTCTGGTCGATCAGTTTGATCCACTGTATCGGTAGGAGTTACTAAACACTTGAATACGATGAACCATCATGGTATGTTTTGAAAGAGGGTAAACAAAATAGTTTACCCAACGTATATTTTGAATATATTGGATATATTGGTTGTTATTATAATCGAGTAAGATTATAAGTGAAATGGTTATGTAAATAACCAATCAGAATTCATATAAGTAAAATACGTGAAATCATATGAGTTGAATCTGAAATTTTAAACCAGAAATTTAATTAGAATTCTGGAGGATTGGATAAGTGTTTGTAAATGGATTTGAATTAAAAATAAGGAAAATTTAAGATCCTGGGAGATTTTAAATTGTTTTACAAGCAGTGTGAATTATATTTTGAAATGAATTTCAAAGTGGAAATGTTTAGAAATGGTTTTATAGTATTGAACTCACTTCGATCGCTGGAAAATAGATTCTGATGATGACAGCTGCATCATCAGTATTCATTTTCGAGTTGTAAGTGACGAATTACTACCAGAGATACTGTTTTGAAATTGTTTTGGGAAAGACAAGTTGTGTTGAATTTCAAATGGGATTTATAATATAGAATTTGAATTTTTAAATAGATTTGAAATATTAACTTGTTTTAAAAGAAATAAAACGAGAAGTTCCATTATAAACGAAGTTTATAAATAGTTCTTTTATAAACGAAGTTTATAAATGAAGCGAATAGAATTATCATTGGATAATTCAGAAATAAAAATACAAGTGTGAAATTGAAAGGGAAATCTATTTTCCAAAGGTAGAAATATCGATTTCAAAAGGAATTGAAATCGAGACTTATGTAAAGAATGAATAAAGAAAGTTTGAAAAGGGAGTCTGAATATATGAAATTCAATGGAAGTGATATAGAATTTGAATATAGAAAATTCAAAGGGGATTTGAATATAGAAATTCAAATGATATTTGAATAAGGAAGATTCAAATAGAATTGAAATTGAAATTTGAATATAGAAGATTCAAAGGGAATTGAAATGAAATAAAGAGAATTCAAATAGATTTGAATATAGGAATTCAAATGGAGTTTGAAAATAGATTTGAATAATGAAATTCAAATATGGAATTTGAATAAGAGAATCGAAATGGAATTTGAATATAGGAAATTCAAATAAAATTGAAATGGAAATCAATTAGTTGATAAACAAGTTAAACTTATATTTGAACATGTATATTCAAATAAAAAGGTGAAATAGTTAAACCAGTTAATTAGCCATTAGTAAATGGATCTTGAATTGAAGTTGAACTTTAGATAAGTAAAGGGGACTGGTAAATTTATATTTGAAATCGAATATGAAACCTAAGTTTGAAAAGGTGGAATTTGATTAGTTTATAAGTAAGTTAAATTATATTTGAACATGTATATTCAAATAAAAAGGTGAAATGGGCTAACTAGTAATTTGAAAATCACTTAACGAAATAAGTTAAAACGATTGGATTAAGTTGAAATGAATTAGAAATGTATGGATATACATGAGATAGGTATGGAAAAAGGTATGAAGGTATATAAATAGAATGCTCGACGAAAAGGTATGTAATTAATTCACATATGAGATTTTATGTGCCGTATCGGCAAGCCACTTGGCTTTTTCTTTTTCTTTTGGATTGGTGAGGGCCATGGGAGGCTATTTGAAATATCCCGATGCTCCTAGTACAAAGGAGGTTATGGCATTTTTTTTCAGGAATTTAAGGAGTTAGAATATTTTTAAGATAATTTGATAGTTAGAAATCAACGTATCGATATATATAGAAGTCGATAAGAAAACGAACTCAGAAATAGAATAGTATAATCAAAAAGAAAGTCTAGAATAAAATCTAGTCAGGATAGAAAGAGAAAGTGTGTACGTGTTTAAAAGTGAAGAATTAGTTGTATGGTATTGATTATTCGAGTAAGTAGTCATATCTGTTTTGATGTTATAAATGTTATTCAGTCAAGGTCTGAGAGGTAGTTATACCCCAACTTGATTGATTTCATTATTAACAAATAAATGGTAAGATTTCAGGCTCGAAGATCAAGGTTGAATAAGAGTTAGTTGAATATAGTATTTGGGTTGTCGTAACGATGTTTTACACAACATCCGTTTTAACCCAAATAAGTGTAACTTGGAAATAGAAATAAAGAAAAATTTCCTAAGTATAGAAATAAACAAGATCGGAAAAGAGATAGGTAATTGGAATATTTTCCAATTATAAATAGCATATATTTTCTAAAGTTTAGAAAATAAAGGAAGGCGATGTTCAGAAATGTTTTCCAAATAACATAAAAGGGCCAATATGGTTATTGAAAATATTTGGTTAACAAATATTGATAAAGAAATAGAGAAGTGATTTAACTAATGGAATATTGATTATGGGCTCAGTTAAATTTCAAAAAGGAAAATTTGATTTTTGAAAAGAGTAAACTGTTTGAAAACTCCCTGGGAAAGACTGTTTGAATTAAAAACAAATTTAACAGAAATTTGTGAAAACAAAATCGAATTAAAGTAAAGCCAGTAAAGTGGTAACTGAGTTTTGAATTAGAATGATATCAAGGCAAATTTGATTGTGAGATTCAAATGTGAAGTGTAAGGTTATAATCAAGTTAAGAGTTGGGGATCAAGAACGAAACTTGAGTTGAAATGAAAATTTGGCTTGGTAAAAAGCGAATGGTGGTGTTGAGGATAAATTGATCAGAGTTTGGTTTGATTAATATTAGTATATGCTGAGTTGATAGCATATGGAAGTGATGGGGTTGATATGCCCAACAAAAGGTACAAGTTTATATTTCTATTGGATATAAGATTTATGAGCCGAATTGGCAAGCCGCTTGGCTGTTTGATTTTCTTTTGGGTTGGAGATGGCCTAGAGAGGCGAGTTGGAGTTGGACGTATTGACCAATACAAAGGAGGTGCTGGCGAAATTTTTCGAAGAGTTAAGGAGTTAGAAAATTTTCAGGATTTTTGAAGATATTCGATAATAAGGATTAATTAATATTTAATTAAAATTAAATTGGTTCAGTGGAAACTGGAGTTAAGAAGTGAACAAATATGTTCTAACCAGTCGATAGGGTCGTTCTCTACCTTCTAGCAATTTCGAGGACGAAATTATTTTAAGTGGGGAAGATTGTAATGACCCGCATTGGCAGAGGTATTATGATTAATTTATTTTATTATATCAATGGTGATATAGTGAATTTAAGGGTCGTGGAATTAAATAATGGTGAATATTTAATTTAATTAATAAATTAAATAATATATATAATTCTGAAATAAACAGAATCGGCTGAAATGGCGATATGGTGTGAACCGGATCATCTGTGATATTTAATTCAGCTTGGAATTGAATTTGAATAATGAATATATTCAATCGTCGACAGTTGAACGTATAGTTTATAATATAATTATAAACGAGCTCGAAATGGCGCTGCAGTTCGTAAATTGGCGATTCGAACTTCAACTGAATGTACATGATTCGTTTTAAGCCGGATTTCTGTGAAACAAGAAACGTGTGGAGCTGGTGGAGTATATCTTTCTAGTGGAAGAGAAAAATCGGGATTTCGTCATGTAAATTTTGAGATATGTCCAAATCAAATTTTAAAATAGTCGCTATAGAATCGTTTATCGACCGTATCGGTTTATTCGATATAACTAGAGAACGGGTTGGAATTTAGACAAGGTTCTTTAGAGAAATAGTGATAATTTAACTTTTAGAATTTTACTGTAATTTTTAATTAATTTAATAAGCGACTTTTTATTTGAAGTATTTCGTACCCTGAAATCAAGATTTTGAAGTTTCAAAATATGAGTCCATCTACCGGTATTATTATATTTTTGGGATCATGGGGCATCGCTGATGACAACGGTATTTTTATTTTCGTCGATTGAGGTCCGAAAATAAGTGGAGTTTTATGAAATGGGGTACCCTAAAATATCCTAACTAATATATGGACTAAATCAAGCCACACACTCAATTTTCTCAGCCACACATACCAAGTATAAACGCAGAAAAAAACATGGAGAAGTCTCCACAGCAAAAACTCAAAGCAAAACCATCCTATATAAGGACCTCCTTAAAACCATCGTCCAACCTAATTCTCATTTTCCACGAACCCTTTCTCAGCCGCCACTATAGACAATTGAAAACGAGAAATCGAGCCGCCTCAAAAACACCAAAGAAACCCAAAAAAAAATCCGATATTTCAGGAAAATCGAAAACACTCAGTACATCATGAACTCCATATCTGACGGTGGCGGTGGCCACTGATGGACCACGGCGTCCAGGATGTTGCCTCGAAGCCGTTGCAGTCGGAGTGAGTTTGCGGATAAACGATGGGTTCCGAAGGGGCGAGATTCAAGGCGCGGACAGGCGAGGCTATGGTGCAGGCCATGGTGGCATCGGATTCTCGTCCGATCAACATGAATAGGTGCGTTGTTTTACGGATGGAGGAGGAAACGTACTGTTGATGAAGGGGGAGCAACGTGAGTGTTTGCAGAAAGGTTTGGGGAAAGTTTGGTCTCAGTTGTGAACGTGGAGTGGAAGATCTGGGTGCTTGTGCTGTATAGTTGCAAGTGAGTAGCATAAATGGTGGAGTAGTGGAGTGTGCTTTCAGATGAAAGAAAGTGGCGCTGTGTTAATAATGAAGTGACGCAAACTAAGTAAAGGAGGATGCTTGAATATTTGTGGAAGTGGTGATCCGGGGCATGTATCTTTGTTCGGGGATGAATGAAGTTAAACATTGGGTAATAGTATTTGTAAATACTGAAGTAGTAGGGGCGGACGGTTTAAAAGTGGTAAATGGACCATTTACACAGAGTACATGGGGCACCGTTGTTTTGAAACACAGTGAAATTTGGGCAAAAGTCGGCGACAAATATGATTGGCATCTGTACATTTGTAAAATGTTTGGCCGATAAAGTTAGAAGTCGCGAGTGATGTTTGGCACTCGGATTGGTTATATTGGGTATGGTAAGAAGGAGTTTTGACGACATGAGTGGTGGTACCTTTGGTTTATGATTTCATGAAGATTCGAAGAAGAATAAAGGAGGCGGATCATTGAATGGGCCGACAAGGAAGAATTACACAAAACAAGATCTGTCGGAATCGTAGGGACGGACACTACAACAATTGAACTGACTGGAAGCGAATCGAAGCTCGTTACAATTTATAGCAAAATAAATTGTCCGTCTGAATCAAGCGATGGTTATCGTTATTAACGATGATCGTCCAATGTGAGTAAATCTCACTAACTCTGAACAGTTTATAATTTCATGTTGTATTTTTAGAACTGTTAGATATTGGCTGATTTACTGTATGTTGACTGTTTGATTGAACTGCTAGTCAGTTGATTTATTTTCTATATTGATTCTGTTTAACAGAATATATCATATGGAACTGAAAGTGATGTTATCTATATTGTTTAACATCTGTGATGCAGGGAAACAGGTTGGAGGAATCCAACTGGATTCCTCAACATTTATTTTACTGTTTTCATATATTGTGATATATGATGTGTTATATAATCTGTTATGGATTATGGGTGTTGGAATGATGTTGATCATTTTTATTCGATATTTAAAATATCATAAAAGACCCTGGGATGTAAAAAGAATTTATTTCAATGTATATTGAAATAAAGGAATTTTATAAAATCACAGGATTTTATAAAAGGAATTTTTTATAAAACGAACACGGTTTTATAAAAGGGATATTTATTTAGAAAATAAATAGAAGTTATAAATAGGAAATATTTGTAACGGTAAATAGAAGTTATAAATAGGAAATATTTGTAACGGTAAATAGAAGTTATAAATAGGAAATATTTGTAACGGTAAATAGAAGTTATAAATAGGAAATAGTTGTAACGGTGAGTAAACGTTATAAAAAGGAAATAGTTGTAACGGTAAGTAAACGTTATAAAAAGGAAATAGTTGTAACGGTAAGTAAACGTTATAAAAAGGAAATAGTTGTAACGGAAAATGTAGTTTAGTAAAAAGAAGTTAATCGATGTTAGTTTAATCCATTAGTGTTAAAGAAAAGGAGTTAATCGATGTTAGTTAATCGATTAGTGTAGAAGTAAAATGAGTTAGTCGATATTAGTTAATCGATTAATGTTAAAGCAAAGGAGCTAATCGATGTTAGTTTAATCGATTTGAGTTGAAGCAAATGAGTTAATCGAATATAGTTATTCGAATAAAAGCAAATGAGTTAATCGAATATAGTTATTCGAATAAAAGCAAATGAGTTAATCGAATATAGTTATTCGAATAGAAGCAAAAGAGTTAATCGAATATAGTTATTCGAATAAAAGCAAATGAGTTAATCGAATATAGTTATTCGAATAGAAGCAAAAGAGTTAATCGAATATAGTTATTCGAATAGAAGAAAATGAGTTAATCGAATATAGTTTATTCAAAGAAAAGTAAAAGGAGTCATCGAATATAGTTATTCGAAAGGAGTTAAGTGAAATGGGTAAATCAATAGCATTAGTCAAAATGAGTCAATCCAATAGTGTTAGTCCAATAGAGTTAATTGATAAGGGTTAATCGAATAGAGTTAGGTGAAAAGAGTCAATCGAATATATTTATTCGAACGAGAGTTAAGTAAGGAAGTTAGTTAAAGGAATATAAAGTGAACTTTGCCTATTTCAAAGTTAGAAATGTTGTTCAGTTAAGGTCTGAGAGGTAGTTCTACCCCAACTTGATTGGCTTCGTTTTAACTAAGGAATAGTTAAGGTTCGGCAGTAAAGGAAATGGTTTGAGTTGGCATCGCGATGGTTTGTTTAAACATCTATTTAAGTCCAATGAAGAAGCTTTGGAAATGTTTTCCAAAGAAGAAACCAGAAATGTTTTCTAATAAAGAAAACAAGAAATGGAAATGTTTTCCATTGTTAATAACGTATATTTTCCAAATTTAGAAAATAAGAAATATTGAATATAGGGAAACAGGAGATTAGTAAAATTATGAACTAAGGAGATGAATGTTGAATGATGTTTGATTGATATAATTTCCATCTGGAAATAATATCATTGGTTGCACACCTGTTTTTATTCGATAGTTAAATCACAGACTATCGAAGTTTAGACCATTTTAACGTTGTTAATATGGAGAGACCGGTTGGATTATTATCCAAAGAACCACTCTGTATTGGCATAACCGTTGCGAATCATATATGCCAAAGGAAATTGAAGACGGAGTTATGCAAGGGCTATCCTGTTTACAGAATAGTGCCTTCGGTTCATCCTGTTCCTGGATGACTTGTATGGACGGATGTCTGACAGAATATGTCCAGACGATCACGTATATTGATTTCTCCAACTGTACCAAGAGTGGAAGCGGAGAAGGAAACTTCTCTTAGCTAACACATAATGTATGGTTGAGGACATCAATCGGTGATTGGATGGATTTGATGATGTGACATTCAAAGTGAATCTGATGTGATGATAAAGCGTAGCTTCTAACCTCACATCCGGTAAATGACAGAAATTGGGCAGGCAGCATGGCTAAGTCGGTCGCACCGAAGTAGGGTGTATAATCACCTGATCTAGAGTTTCATTTATTTCCAAAAATCTATTGTTGATGCTGTCCCATTCAAGAAACGGTTGCTGATCCCAACTGTTGGTGATATACATTCGATACACTCAAGCGAAATGAGTGGTCGGTCATGTGTGGCCGGGTTGCAAGATGTTCTTGTTGAACCCAGTGTATTCCTCTCTAGAGGTACACGAGCGAAAGGTGGATCCATAACTTGTCATAGTTGGAAATCCATTACCCAATACGTGCTTGCGGTTTTGATTGTATACTATATATGTAGAACGTGAGATGAAAGCGTTTCTACTAGATGATTATTATAGTTGTGGTTGATAGACATTATTATAATATCAAAAGGTTTTTGATATAAAGATATTTGGATTCTCATAAGGGAAAAACCCGTTCCGTTATGCGGCGTGGTCTTATGAGATATCATTTAATTGTTCAACTGTTTTTAAACTGTTTTACTCATACCAGTCCCATGACTGACCCGGAGTTTACTTTGTTGTTTTCCCTAAACTCTTGGGTGCCTAAATTTGTACGGGCAGTCAAGTAGTCGGGATTTTACAGATACACTTGAAGAGCTGGAGCAGGAGGCTTCAGGATCATATAGCTATAGTTATTTCCGCTGTGTTGTAAGTGCTGTACTTTGATAATGATATGTATATGCAAGTACAGATTTGTATTTCAAAGTTATGTTATGAAATATATTTATTCGTTCCGCTGTGAGATTCGTGTTACTCTGATATGGTGTTCTTCTTCTTCTATTCTAAGTTTCTATCTTATCTTTCCTCACCCTCTAATTTCTTTCACTAATTACCAGGATTTCTCGATGTTTTGGTTATCGTCATCGTGCTTATGTCGATAACCAAAGTCGCCGAAAATCCGGGTCGTTACAGTTGGTATCAGAGCTTAAGTTAAGAATTACTTGGCTCTGTGGCGTGACTCGGTAGAGATAGGGTTAGTAATACCCTAGACTGAGATTGAGTGTATATATACGAGTGAACGTATTTGTATATTGATATAAAAATTGTTTTATATTGTGGAGATTCATTGGTTGAGTTGTTTATGGATTCTGGTCGATCAGTTTGATCCACTGTATCGGTAGGAGTTACTAAACACTTGAATACGATGAACCATCATGGTATGTTTTGAAAGAGGGTAAACAAAATAGTTTACCCAACGTATATTTTGAATATATTGGATATATTGGTTGTTATTATAATCGAGTAAGATTATAAGTGAAATGGTTATGTAAATAACCAATCAGAATTCATATAAGTAAAATACGTGAAATCATATGAGTTGAATCTGAAATTTTAAACCAGAAATTTAATTAGAATTCTGGAGGATTGGATAAGTGTTTGTAAATGGATTTGAATTAAAAATAAGGAAAATTTAAGATCCTGGGAGATTTTAAATTGTTTTACAAGCAGTGTGAATTATATTTTGAAATGAATTTCAAAGTGGAAATGTTTAGAAATGGTTTTATAGTATTGAACTCACTTCGATCGCTGGAAAATAGATTCTGATGATGACAGCTGCATCATCAGTATTCATTTTCGAGTTGTAAGTGACGAATTACTACCAGAGATACTGTTTTGAAATTGTTTTGGGAAAGACAAGTTGTGTTGAATTTCAAATGGGATTTATAATATAGAATTTGAATTTTTAAATAGATTTGAAATATTAACTTGTTTTAAAAGAAATAAAACGAGAAGTTCCATTATAAACGAAGTTTATAAATAGTTCTTTTATAAACGAAGTTTATAAATGAAGCGAATAGAATTATCATTGGATAATTCAGAAATAAAAATACAAGTGTGAAATTGAAAGGGAAATCTATTTTCCAAAGGTAGAAATATCGATTTCAAAAGGAATTGAAATCGAGACTTATGTAAAGAATGAATAAAGAAAGTTTGAAAAGGGAGTCTGAATATATGAAATTCAATGGAAGTGATATAGAATTTGAATATAGAAAATTCAAAGGGGATTTGAATATAGAAATTCAAATGATATTTGAATAAGGAAGATTCAAATAGAATTGAAATTGAAATTTGAATATAGAAGATTCAAAGGGAATTGAAATGAAATAAAGAGAATTCAAATAGATTTGAATATAAGAATTCAAATGGAGTTTGAAAATTGATTTGAATAATGAAATTCAAATATGGAATTTGAATAAGAGAATCGAAATGGAATTTGAATATAGGAAATTCAAATAAAATTGAAATGGAAATCAATTAGTTGATAAACAAGTTAAACTTATATTTGAACATGTATATTCAAATAAAAAGGTGAAATAGTTAAACCAGTTAATTAGCCATTAGTAAATGGATCTTGAATTGAAGTTGAACTTTAGATAAGTTATGGTTAAATTGGGTGAAATATTATAAAAAAATAGTTAATTTACTATTTTTAGTAGCGGGATTGTGTATATATTTTAAGTTTTAGGATTAAATATAAGTGATTTGTAAAAGATTTTTTTTTAAAACTTGTATGAATGGAGCCATAAAGCTCTGATTACCTTCCCTAAACCTAATCAAAGGTTTAATAGCTTAATTTAGGCCTAGTTGGCTTGGTTAGTGTAGGAAGTAGGGATACTTATGGAAATGTACATATTTTCATTTTTCCTAGTAAAGAAATACTCCATCTCCTCCTTACACTAATTTTTCCCATGGCCTCCACCTACTAAATTGAATTATTCAACTTCCTACAACAAAATTTAAGAGAAAATTTCCACTCTAAACTAAATCCATAGTAAGTAATCAACATTGTAGGCTATATTTCATCTCAATTTGATCCATTTTATTTTAAGTTGCAAAATTATTTTTTGTTAAATGTTACATGTCTCTATAGACTGTTCTACAAGTACTGGAGCTTAGAAAGAAGTAATAAAGTCCAATTTTTGGTTAATTGTAAAGCTTTCTTCTACCTATCCTTAGTACAAATCAAAGATGAGGAAACCCTAACACTTTTCAACTTGTTTCAGCGAGTGAATATATAAATATAGGCTTAAAAACTGTAAGTTTCCTTCAAAAATTTATTATGTGTTTCTAGGGCAGCAAAACGTGGCATAAGTCCTTGTTTGAGGCTGCATGACTCCTGCATTTCTCCATGAAATGATGTGATCCAATTTATTGTGTTGTCATCGAATTCTAGTGTATACCTGTGAAATTTCATTCAATTTTGAGTGGTTTGATAGCCTTAAATCAGTTTGAAAGTAGTAACATTGTTAGAAATCAAGCCTGGGCACTTTCCTATGCCCAGAACGACTTAGTGGTCAACCTAGTGGTCGACACCCCTAGGCAGTAATGCCCAGGTACGTGTCATTGTTTTTGTCATTCATGTGCCTTTTCTTCTTGAATATAATGCATTTCCTAAACTAGTTTGTGCTACAAATCAAATGCTATTTCTGCACAATTAATCAAGTGTATTTTCACTAGTTTGTTTTGACAATATTGTGGTTTGCTTCAACAGTAAAGAGGCAATACATATAATGAATTTCTAATGGTTTAGTGAATGTGATTATGTGCATTTCTGGTGATACTTTCTTGAGTGTTTCAAATGACACCTGCATGAGTTTTTAAAGTGTTTTTGGAAGTTTTTGTATAAGAAATATAACTTTGACACGAACTATTGTTTTAACAAGATTTTATAAATTTATAAATAAGTTTTATTTATACATGGGTTTTCCAAACTTAACGACTTTTAAATATTTTCCTAAAAATCATATTTTCAAATTGTTTTCTAAAGTATAATTTTATACTACAAAATCACACATATTTGCACCCTTCGAGAAGCCGTGTTGGTGATAAATGGTACCGTAAACCCTGAGGTATGGGACGCGACATTATATATTATCAGTTAATCCCATATTCATCTAATCCAAGCAATGAATCTTAGTTACTCTCACTTATTCTCTGTGATTTCCTGTGTTTTCCATTGTGGTACTAACATGCGGTGTGTGAACCGTTAAGTGAGAACACATGGTATGGGACGCATGATTACCACTTTTCGGGTCACTATCCGAGGGTATGTGACACATTCCTATGCGACCACGGATATTAGACCTTTGGGTCCATTCAAAGTGAGCTCTGTATATACCTTCAAGTTAATTCTGTGTGAAGTCTATAGACCTTCGGGTCATTTGAGTACCCATCCGTGTGAAAGTAGTACTGGCTATGGTTTCAAGCCATCCTATGTGATAGCAATGCAGATAGAACTTCGGCTTTCCACTCTCTGATGGATCCATGCTAAGTGTTTCTGTGTTTGGTATTTATTATAGAATTCACAATAGTGATTATCATTATCAATGGTGATTTCATTAGTTATTTTAAACTTTCAACAAAGTTGCAGTGATTCAGTGATTCAGTAATTTATGTGGTTTTGTGATTTCATCTTATGGTTTCCAATGATATTCTTAGTGTTACCTTGAGGATAAAACCTTTCTGGAATATTGTGAAATTACATTCCTTATGAAATAAAGGAATGTTTTCCCTTAATAAATTATTTCCATATCTCACTTATACTGATTACCCGATTCAACTGATTCAAGTAAGACAGACGTGTGTGTTGTTCCTCGGGTCAGACCGAGTCGCTGGTTAAGATTTTTTATCTCACACTTAGTTGTTCACCTATGGACATCATGCTCTATCTTTTTGGGATCATATAGTTTTTGTAGTCATCTTTTGTAGTTTATATTAGACACAATGATCTGTATTCTTTGGTGGGGGTTATGATGTATATATTTATGTAGCAACTTGTCAGATCATATATGTTGTATGACATTGTACATGATTTATTCGTATGCATGTATATTTGTGTCTACTATTCTGTAATGTGTATATCTTATATTGTATTTTATTTTGGATAGATTTTGCAATGACTATAATAGTGTATGAGATAAGGGTTAAGTATGTCAGCACATGTAAGGAAAAAAGTGTTAACATATTTAATACTAATTTGGTACAATATTATGGGTGGTCGCTATAGAGTAGCCTTATTTTCGTATTAACAGATAGTTTACTAGTTAATACTCTTTGTTAACGTGGGTCTCGGGGTGTGGCGTCACATTTATTGCAACAACCCGCAATTTCTGAACCAATTTAAATTTTTTATTTTATCAACATTAATGGATTTTGAATATTTAAAGTAATTTATTTTAAACGATAACAACCAAAAATTATTTAAATCGAAGTTAGAATGAAAATTTCTAATTTAATTATAAAAGGAGTTTAAAATGGTGCGGTAGTTCCAAAATTCGATTTCAAATTTCAATTGACTGCACAGGATTCAAAATAAATCGGATTTCAGTAAAACAAGAAATATTTAAATCTGTTTGATTATATCTTTCCAACGAATCTGAAAAATTGAAACTTCATAATAGGAATAAAAAGTTATGTCCAGTTTAAAATCTAGAAAAGTCGCTGTAGAATTTATACATATAGAAATATAATACATGGCCCGTAAAAATAGCCATTATGCAAACGACCTTCGTTTTCAACGAAAACACTTTTATTGGATCCAGAATGTCAAATTATTGCTAGGTTTCAATTTTCATAATTTTTGAAATTAATATGTGAGCTTGGCAAAAGAAAACGTGTTTTGACTGTTTCAATCAAATTCGATCGACTAGAAAATGGTCATTTTTCAAACGGTCTCCAAATTTGACAAAATTAGTTTCGTTAGGACCGTATAGTCAAAACATAGCAAGAAATAATTTTTCTGGAATTTTCAGAGTCAGTATGTGGGCCCGGTAATTTTAAATGTACGTTTAAATTAAATATACATTGATTTGTATTTTAATTTTAAGAATAACCTATCGGAACAGTTGAATTAGCTTACGGGACATATCCCATTGTGTCCGGAATGGGGGTATTTGGCTAGTAGCAACACTCTTTGGGTTTGATTTGGAGTTTGTATCAACATACGGGTGTTTTTGAAAATTAATGAATTAAAATTAAATAAAAATACGGGTTAAATACGGTCGAATACGGGAACCCTATTTCCATTTCAACGAGCCACCATCCCTTTGTTTCAACAGCCGAAATCATCTAGGTTTCATCCCCTATATTCTTCCAAACCTATACGAATTAAATCCTAAATTTAGCATGAACTTGGCGGAGATTTCTGCCCACTTTGATTTCATCCCGTGATGATCAAATTTCGTGGCCCGATTCGTACGATTGGTGAGCTCGAAGCAAGTTGGTTCAGGTCCCTTTTCTGGTCACTGGCGGTCGGTGAGCTGCACCTAGCAGCGGGTGTGGGGAGCGTAGGGAATGGCGAGTGTCGTGGCATCATATCTTGTGTCAGCTACCTCGACGTTCGTGCGCAAGTGACAAGGTTAGCAGGAGCATATACACGAGGAAGAAGAAAGAAGAAGTCGGGTTTCCAGGTCAAAACGAGAAAGGGAATTTCAACATATGGTATTAACATTATTTTCAAATAAATTTTACATTGTTTTGTAAAATCAAATTGTTTTGAAAATAAAATAAACAAAGTTTTATAAAATATAAAATTAACATTGTTTGGATATAAAAAATTAACATTTGTTTTGATTATAAAAGAACTTTGTTTTGAATATAAAAGAACATCGTTTGGTGAATATAAAGATCATTGTTTTGTGAATGAAAATACCATTATTTTGTAAATTAAAAACATATCATTGTTTTGTGAATAAAAATAACAAGTGATTTGAACATAACGTTGTTTTGAATTAAACTATACATTGTTTTTGAAACTAAACTATACATTATTTTTGAAATAAAATTAACATAGTTTTATATAATAAAATACAACTTTGATTTAAAAAATAAAATACAACTTTGGATTTAGAAAATAAAAAAAAACTTTTTTTTGTAAATCACTTTGTTTTGTAAATCACATTGTTTTTGTAATACGGAATCACATTGTTTTTTATATAAGAATCGCATAGTTATTATAATGAAATTTACATTGTTATTAAAATGAGGCTTGCATTGCTAAAAAGAAATAGCAATATGAAAATATGATATTTACCATATATATAGAACAACATTAAAAATATGATTTTTAACACAAACTGTGTGTCATAGACTGCGATGGAACTGAATGGAAGTAGAACGGAATCAAAATCATCAGTTAAAGATTGATGGAGTGGAAACGAAGGTGAGAACTCCTCACTTAAATTTCTACATATTTATTTATTTATTTTCAAAACTGAAAAATATACATAATTGTTAGTTTAGATTTTTATCAGTTTAATCACTATAAACTGTACACGATGTTTGTTAGATCACTTCCCTCGTCCACGAACCATGGACGATCTGAATTGACTGTATCGTATGTAGTTTGTGATGTTCAAACGATTAAAAATTATGTTAACATAAATTTCGTAGTTGAAATTAGATTATAAGTATTTATTTATAATTTGAACAATGAATTTTGGTTAAATTTATTAACCAATAATTTGTGTAAATAAACTAATGTTGTTTGAAAACCCCATACGGGTCTGGGGATGATAATTTATTCACATCTCCCCTAAATTTAATTATATGTCAATCGATGGATTGACATGCTGCAATGAGCGTTAATTAATTATTTTAACGCTTATTCAGTTGTAAATTTCACTCTGGATGTGAATGGAATGTTTGATGATTATTGAGACGACCCGATTTCCCGTTCTCACGGAAACAAGGTTATCTTTTGGAATATAACACAGAAACATATAATAGCAGAACAGAATTAAATAAATACACCAGAATGAACAACAAAATATACTGGATAAAAGTAATCATCAGAGTTACACAGTATACAGGATCTTACTTAGTACAAATACAGTTCAGCTATACATAAATGTCTACAGCGGAAATAAACAAAATATGTACAATAGGAGCTGAACAGCATAAAAAGAAATAAATGATAGAATCCATCTTCAGCTCCAGCTATCCAGAAAGAACCAGCTAAACCTGAATACAAGGCTGCCCGTGTAGAAAAAGGGGCACCCGAGTTTGAAAGTGAAACAAACTGCGAGTCAGTCATGGGACTGGTATGAGAAATCTACTCAACACATATATAATATGGCTAATCACAGGACCACGCCACTTTCGTGGAACGGGTTTACTCCATTGGATTGCCAGTGCTTTAAAACCAATCTTTCTTTTAAAACATCGCTATGCTTTTTATAAAATGAAGCCGTTATAAGACTCAGTTCCCATCACACAATGCAACGCAAACCGGAGGATAGAGTTTTTACCTTATAACGGCCAAAATATGCTTGATACGAATAAAACAAAGGCATTTGATATTATTACTAGTGTTTATATGTTTTGAAAACAATTTCAAATCATAACTATCAATCATAGACGACATGAGCGTCCCATGCCACTATGTCGCCAAATATCTATACAATCGAAACCGCATCGTCACGTATTTGGAAATTGGATTTCCGTCATGAACCAAGGCAAAAGATAGTCCTTACCGAATTCGAGACAATCTAGCCCATGTCCCAGGCAAGTACTCAGTCAAGCCTTTGGAGCGACAGGGCCGGTCCACCGATGTGGATTAAAATGCCTGAACAATACGTTTCCCCGCCCTTTGGGGCGTAGACGAGCCAACGAATGACTCCATCGGACCCAGATCGTCCGATCAAACCGAGGCGCCTCGCAACAGCAACAACCACATAGGTGAAAAGTATATAAATGTCAGGGCTGGTAGGTCACTGACACCACCCTAGCTAGAAGGAAACGCATGCCCTCCCTGAGGTCCTTCTCCCGTTTTAGGTTCATACCGGGGTGTGAGGCTCGCGAATCTACGTTATACACAAAGCTACGCCACACAGGCGATGCTTTGATCATCACCACAAGACTTTGCTTTTCAACAGAAGTCCTGATCACTGCATCTTAGCATGCCACACAGGCAATTCATACCGTGCACTGATGGCTATCAATCACACAGAACAAATTCCAATGTCGGACACACAGTCCATTTACAAGTCCGTTCTGGGTCTGAACGAAACCGGAGGCACTAAATACCTCGCAAACCCTTCGATCAACACGTACGTCTGAACGATCACCACTCATTATCCATATTTCGGGATGCCTCCCAATCAGGACCTCGGTTACCATCCAAACGAGGTGAAGATCTCCGGTCTTCGACCACCGTCTTTATCTTCGACTTTCAATCGTCGGTCAATTATTCGAAATGAGAATTAACTCGGCCCTTTCAAATAATTCACGTATATTTAGAATTTCAAATCGATTTATTTCAATGGTCAAATTATTCGACAACACCAATTGTGTTCTTTAATATAGTTTTCACACCAAACACATTCAACCATCAAACATCACATAAATCAAGCAAATTCAGTTTATTTCCGTTCCATATCGCTTACGATATTTTATAACTATTTATCGCTATTTTTATTTATTTTAAAATAGCTAATATATTCAAAACGACGTTTCGGGCCATAACGTGGCCGTGGCGCTGTTTTTCTTCAGATTTGATTTACACATATCTGAAAATCTAACCGTTGGATCTTCACAAAATTTACGTCATTAGAAAGGTCTTTTCAAAACGAATCCAACGGTTCCAGTTTCGGGAAAATCCGACGGTCGGATCTCCCGGTACAATCGTTTGAAATTTCGATTTCAAAATACGAACTGCAGCGTCGTTATTCGATTAAATATAAATTTATTTATTTATATAAATAAATATAATCGTTTCTGGCGCTGTTTTTCTTCAGATTTGAATTAAACATTCCAGACAATCCAACCGTTGGATTTTTACAAGGTTGGTGCCGTTGGAAATATTATTCCAAGGCGAACCCGACGGTTGAGGTTTCGGGAAAATCCAATGGTCGGATTTCCCGTACTAGTCGTTTGAAATTACGGTTTCGAAATACGAACTGCACGGCTTCGTTTCGTTTTAATTTTATTTATATTTATATAGTTATATAAATATAGTTCATTCAACTATTTCAATATCGTTTTAACTTCAAAAATTTTCTAACTCCTTAAATTTTGGAAAAATTTCGCCATAACCTCCCCTGCACCGGGAGCGTCGGGAAATCGCAAATAGCGTCCCGGTCCTTCTAATCTCAAAAAGAAAAAGAAGAAGCCAATAGGCTCAAAATCATCACCCAAACAAATCAGTAAATGTGTACCTATTTGTCGGGCACAAAATTTTATTCCTCTTCTCTAGCCCCTTCGCTATAACCTGTTCAATGAATATGCATGTACATATATATACAGTCCATATCATTTTTCATTTTCTATTCAACTTCATATTCGATTTCTATTTGGTTTAAAAACACCATTCATTCTAATGTTACATAAATAGGTGCAAATCATTTCATTAGCTAATTAATGAATATTTCAACTCATATATGTTTATTTTGAACAAGTGGCTATTTTTAACACTTCACATTTTAACGATTTATGCATACAATAAAAATGTGATTTTTATTATCGAACAATTTATTTCAAAATATGAATACCATTCAACACATGAATTTCTAAACAACGAATGAATATCAATTCAACACATGAATGTTTTCAATAGTTTTTATATATAGATAAAAATGTGATTTTTATTATCGAACAATTTATTTCAAAATATGAATACCATTCAACACATGAATTTCTAAACAACGAATGAATATCAATTCAACACATGAATGTTTTCAATAGTTTTTGTATATAGATAAAAATGTGATTTTTATTATCGAACAATTTATTTCAAAATATGAATACCATTCAACACATGAATTTCTAAACAACGAATGAATATCAATTCAACACATGAATGTTTTCTATACAATGAATAAATATAGTTTAAGCATATGAAAATAATTCAAACACACACAAATATTATTCAAAATTTCGGCAGCATAACGGCAGGGTAGTTACACCGGCACCGTCCCTAGTACGGCTCCTCGCTCTACCTTAAAACCTCGCGGTTTTTGACAATGGGGTTCATGCATCTAATTCGCACGCAGGCGGCATGTATATATTTATTTCATTTCCACAAACTAATCCTATGTGGTTTCAACCAAATATTTCACAACCACAAACGGGTATTTTTCAACCAATATCAATCACAAACAATCCCAAACAATCATTCAATTTTCACCACAATTTCAACCAATAAATATCGTCCATGGTTTGTGGACGAGGGGCGTATATATATATATATATTTATATATAGCAATTCACTTTTACTTCACACATATATATATATAAATTTTAAATCAGAAATCTCACCAATAGCTATCCAACTGCACGACACTTCTTAATAGAAATCTTCGCCTATTTGTCGCTTTCACCCGTATTTTCTGCATATGTAAAAATAGAATTTTTACTACGCTATTCAATATATAAAAAATATGATTTTTACTTCGACTTTCAATAAATAAAAATATGATTTTTACTTTGACTTTCAAAATAAAAACATGATTTTTACTTTGACTTTCAAAATAAAAATATGATTTTT
This sequence comes from Allium sativum, assembly GCA_030737875.1. NCBI lineage: Eukaryota > Viridiplantae > Streptophyta > Magnoliopsida > Asparagales > Amaryllidaceae > Allium > Allium sativum. Next base: position 187,834,124 of record CM060911.1, read on the forward strand.
TTTTATTTTTAAAGAAATCAGTTTTCAATACCTTTTTTTAAAATTTCAGTTTTTATACTTTTTACAAAATCAGTTTTTAATATTCAACAAAATCAGTTTTTAACTTTTAAAAACCAAATCAGTTTTTTTTAATTTTTTTTACATCAGTTTTAAAAATGCTTTTCAAAACAGTTTTTAAATCTTTTAAAATCAGTTTTAAACACTTAAAAAAAATCGGTTTTTCATATTTAAACAAAACAGTTTTTTATCTTTTAAAGAAAATCAGTTTAAAATACTTTTATAAAAACCTGTTTCTACTTTCTTAAAAAAAACCAAATCAGCTTTTTTTATCTTTTATCTGTTTTAAAATTCAGGTTTTTAAAATGCTTTTAAAAATTCCAGTTTTAATACTTTTAAAAATTCCTGTTAAAAATATTCAGTTTTATACCTTTTATAAAATTCAGATCTTAACTTTTAAACATTTTCAGTTTTTATTTTTAAAACAAAATCATTATTAAATTCGGTTTTTGTAAAATAAAAATAAAACAATAAAATAAACAGAAATTCTTACAGAGAGGGGGGGGGGAGGTCTTCGCAGACGTCGGAGGCTCCTCGAAGTGGGCGTTCGCTAGGGCTTTGAACGGGGGGCTTCGGGGTCGATCGCTGGAGGCGGGGCTTGGGTCTTCGATCGGTGGTGCGGCTTCTTCGCAGGCGTCGAGACGAGGGTTGGGGGGGCGCGGCTCTTCGTCGGCGTCGAGACGAGGGTTGGGGGGGCGGCGGCTCGATAGTTTTAGGGCTTGGTTTTTTTTTTTTTTTCTGTTATGAATTATAACGAACGGGGGGGGGGGCAAGCAGAAGATAAGAGGGAGGGAGGGAATAAAAATATATATATATATATATATATATATTTTTTATTTAATTATTCAAAAAGTTGACTTTCACATACGACCTCGAAACGAGGCCCACCGCCTGTCGTCCATAGCGTTTCACCCCCATTCCGAACACAATGGGATATGTATCGCAAGCTGATTTGATCGTTACAGTCAGTTTCCTTTTGAATTTTCTTTTAAATCATTATATTGAATTTTAAACGCACATTTCAAATTACCGGGGTCACATACTAACTAGAAAAATTCCAGAAAAATATTTTCTAGCTTCGTATTGGCGATACGGTCCTAACAAAACTAGTTTCATCAAATTCTGAGACCGTTTGAAAAATGGCCAATTTCCAGTCGATTAAAATCAACAGAAACTGGTCAAACGCGTTTTCTTTTGCCACGCTCACATATTCATTCGAAAAATTATGAAATTTGAAACCTAGCAATAACCTGACACTGCGGATCTAACAAAAGTGGTTTCGTTGAAATCCGAGGTCATCTGCAAAATGTCCATTTTTAAGGGCCTGAATTCCATAGCGACTATTCAGAATTTTCAACTGGACATATCTTTTGATTCCCGCTATCAAATTTCGATTGGTTAGATTCGTTAGAAAGATATTACCAATAAGATCCTAATGTTTTTGGTTTCACTAAAATCCGGATTGTTTTGCACCCGGTATATTCAATTGAAGTTTGAAATCGAATTTATCGAACTACCGCGCCATTTTCAATTCTATATATAATTATAATTAATTATATTGGTTTTCAAATGTCGATTCGAACTCAGTTTTCATCGCCTTTATTTAAAATATTTATTTTAAATATTTAAAATTCATTATTTTAGCCAATTTAAAAATTTTAAATTGGTTCAGATTTTCTGGGTCGTTACAATCTCCCCCACTTAAAACTTTTCGTCCCCGAAAAGGAATAAAGTCGAAAGTGGTTTGATAAATCTACGATCACACAACACAACAACCAATTTGTTTTTAATATTCAGAGTTTTAGAATAAATAATGCACATCCATGGGAAGAAAATAGCAACAGAATAGAGAATTAAATGGTAATGCAAAGTAGGGTAAATGTACCTTGCACCAGAGTCAATCAGAGATATCTACTCGGCATCTAGGATAAGCTTTCTGAATGCTCTCCTCAGTTTCCCAAGTACAATCTCGCGGATCTCCACTCCATTGCACTTTGACTAAGTGAACCTTCTTGTTCCTCAGCTCTTTGGTTTCTTTGCCAATTATCTTTAGCGGCTCTTGCCTCACAGCTAATTCTGGAGTAATTTCAATGTCCTGCTGAGCTGCTTCTTCCACGATCAAGTCTGGATCATGAACGTGCTTTCGAAGTTGAGATATGTGAAATACATCATGCACACCAGGCAACCAGTCTGGCAGTTTGACCCTATAAGCGAGAGTTCCAATCCGTTCCAGAATAGGAAACGGACCAATGAATTTGGGTGCTAACTTTCCAGTTTTACCGAACCGGATAACTCCTCTCATCGGCGATACTTTCAAATATACATAGTCGCCAACTTCAAATGATATATCTCTTCTTCTTTTATCGGCGTAGCTCTTTTGTCGACTTTGAGCGGCGAGTAATCGCTTCTTAATAAAATCGACTTTGTCGGCAGCTTCTCGAATCATATCTGGACCCAACACAAGTCTATTTCCAGGCTCGACCCAACAAGCAGGAGATCGGCACGGTCTACCATACAATGCTTCGAATGGCGACATTGTCAGACTCACCTGGTAGCTGTTGTTATAAGAGAATTCAGCCAAATGCAGATGGTCTTCCCATGATCCACCGAAATCTAGAATACAAGCCCGCAATAGATCTTCTAAAATGCGATTCACCCTCTCAGTCTGACCGTCTATCTGAGGATGATAAGCGGTGCTCATGTTTAACTTCGTTCCCAGTTCGACTTGAAATGCCTCCCAGAATTTACTAGTGAATATCGTATCCCTATCACTTACTATGCTGAGCGGCACTCCATGTAGTCTAACTATTTCCCTGAAGTATATCTGCGCCAGACTCTGAGCAGTTCTGTTTGATCTGACAGGTATAAAATGGGCGGTCTTCGTGAAACGATCTACGATCACCCAAATACTGTCATTTCCTTTTCTGGTTCTGGGCAAACCATCAATGAAATCCATAGAAATATGCTCCCACTTCCAACCAGGAACTTCCAGTGGTTGTAATAATCCAGCCAATTTCTGTTGGTCGCTTTTAACTAGCTGGCAAGTAGGGCATCGACTAACATATATTGAGATGTCTCTTTTTAACGACTTCCACCAGAATGTGCGTTTGATGTCGTTATACATTTTATTCACACCTGGATGGATACTGAGCTTAGATTTGTGGCACTCATCAAGCACTTCTCTTCTTAGTTCAGGAATTTCTGGAACGCAAATTCGCCCTTCTAACCTCAGAATCCCTTCGCTGTCTAGCTGGAAATCCGAAGCATTGCCTTCACGAATTCGCCGACTTATTCCTTTGATAAATTGGTCGTCTTCTTGGAGAGCCGATATCTTATCAATCAACGAAGTCGCAATGATGAAATTGGCGATCATTTCATTCTTTCGGCTTAACGCGTCGGCCACGACATTGGCTTTCCCTGGAGTATATATAATTTCAAAGTCATATGCTGCAAGAAACTCCAGCCAACGCTGTTGCCTCAGATTCAAGTCCTTCTGAGTGAACAGATACTTTAACGACTGGTGGTCTGTAAACAGTTCAAACCTCTCTCCCAGAAGATAGTGTCTCCAGATTTTCAAAGAGAATATGATAGCCAATAACTCAAGATCATGAGTTACGTAGTTCTTCTCGTGTGGCTTCAGTTGACGGCTAGCATAAGCAATTACTTGGCCTCTTTGCATTAACACTGCTCCAAGGCCTTCTCTAGAAGCATCAGTCCAGACTTTTAGATCCTGGTTGCCATCAATGATGGTTAACACTGGAGCTGTTGTTAATCTTAACTTTAGCTCTTCAAAAGCCTCCTCACTCTCTTCAGTCCATTTGAACTTAGAATGCTTCTTTGTAAGCTTCGTTAAGTGGCCAGATATCTTAGAAAAGTCTTTAACGAACTTCCGATAATAACTAGCCAATCCGAGAAAACTGCGGACTTCAGTGGGAGTACTAGGCTGTTTCCAGTTCTGAATAGCTGTGATTTTACTTGGATCCACAGCAATTCCTTCTTTCGATACGACGTGGCCCAGAAATTTTACTTCATCTTGCCAGAATATACATTTGGAAAACTTGGCTTTTAATACATTCCGTCTGAGAATTTCTAAAACCTGTTCCAGATGTTTTTCATGTTCGGCCTTTGATTTAGAGAAGATTAGAATATCGTCAATAAAAACCAGAACAAATTTATTCAATACTCCTCTGAATACCCTGTTCATTAGATCGACGAAGTAAGCTGGAGCGTTACATAAGCCGAACGGCATTACTAACCACTCGTAGAATAGGTCGGGACCTCTGAACGCTGTCATTGGAACACACTCTTCGGCAATTCGAAGTTGATGGAAACCTGTAGCTAGGTCCATTCGTGAAAATACTTGTGCTCCATTTAATCGATCCAACAAATCATCAATCCGCGGCAATGGATATTTGTTCTTTATAGTCTGCTTGTTTAAATCACGATAATCCACACATAGACGTAGAGTACCGTCAGATTTTGGGACAAACACCACTGCTGCACCCCAATCAGAGAAACTAGGCCTGATCAGACCTTTCCATACAAGCTGTCTTGTTTGATTGTCTAATTCCTCTTTCTCTTTCAAGGACATTCTTCGAATAGCGTGAACTACCGGCCTTGCATTGGGAACTAAAGCAATCTTGAAATCTATTTCTCTCTGCGGAGGTAAGCGAACAACTTCCTCAAACACATCCGCATAATCCTTGACGACAGGAATATCTTTAATGAGGTCAGGAATATTCTCAGTGATTTCAGGGATATTTTCTATTTGAGCTGGAGAAACATCGAGAGCTGACCAGAAATCTTTTCTATTTGAAGTCGGGCCTTCACATGGTATGGTTATATAATTCCCCGATTGGGCCTTTGCTTTAACCACTCTCTCGGCGCATTTAACTTCAGCTTCATATTTGGTTAGCCAATCCAATCCCAGAATAAGATCGAATTCATTAAAATTCATGATGATAGAGACAATGGGGAATTTATAGCAAGAAAAAGAGACGGGCACTGCACAAATCCAACTGAGATTGATGGAACCTCCAACTGGATTCTGAACAGTCATGGGCTCTTTGAGCTTTTTCAAATTCAAATCCAACTTCTTGACTGCACTCTTTGCAATAAAGCTTCGCGACGCGCCTGTGTCAAACAGTACTTTAACTGGAATGTTTTTGACATTAAGCGTGCCTTCTAAAACATCAGATCTTTCTTGAACAGACGAGGATGCAGGTACTTCTACCACTTCATTTACTTGTACTGCCTCAGATTTCTTTGAGAGTTGACACTCCCGTGCAATATGACCTGATTGACTACACTTATGGCATTTCCTTTCGCCATGTGTGTTCTTTTGCCTCTTCGTAGGTTTGGATCCGCTTTTTCCTTTCTTCTTTAAGGATCTGCAATTTCCTTGCATATGCCCTTCCTTATGGCAGTTGTTGCATATGGCAGTCGTTGCTGGTTCTTTTTCGGATCTGGCCCTTTTCTGATTGGTCCTAGGCTCCTTACTGACCTCGGACATCATACTGGCTTCAGGAATATCCGTTTCCGAATCTTCTTTGCCACTACAACAAACTTCTTCTTCATCACGCAACATTCCTTTCTTGTCTAGATCTTCGTATTGATAAGCCATATAAATCATTTCTGAAAAAGGAAGCTTCACATGCCCCAATACTTTATTCCGGTATTTCCTTTGAAGCCCATAAATAAATCTCATATTTTTCCTCTTCGGATTTTGAATTAGATGGGGAGCAAAGTGAGCAAGTTCATTGAATTTCTTGTGATATTCTGGGATGGTCATATCGCCTTGAATTAGATAGGAAAATTCATCGCATAGTCGCTCGGTCGCTTCGGGGGGAGTAAATCTTTCCAAGAAAATAACTTTGAATCTGTCCCAGGTGATATCACCTTCTGGATTATTCTTAACAACAGAATCCCACCAGAACAAAGCTTCATCTTCAAGTGCCCAGGAGGCCAGTAATCTTTTCTGGTCATCCCTAAGCTTTAATGCTTCGAATATTTTCTCAACCGAACGAATCCAAGCTTGGGTTCTCATAATAGATTCTTCGCCCGAGAACGGCTTTCCACCCAGATTTCTATACTTCATGAATAGAGCTTCTATATCCGGGTCAGTATTACTTATTCTGTTTCTGGCACTCATTTTCTAGTTCTTCTGCAAATAGCAGATCAAGTGTCAGGTCACAGAAAAGGTATTTTAAAATATAGAGACAAATACTTGAAGTGTAAATGTGTCTATCGAAGTGTATTCATTCTGCTTTACTCATACTAGGATATTGCTGATCCTATCTGTATAGAGTTACCCGTCCTAGAACACTACTGGTTCTATTTCTGACGAGTTCGTTCACATGTTATATTCCAGCACTAAGCTTAACCAAAGCTCTGATACCACGTTGAGACGACCCGATTTCCCGTTCTCACGGAAACAAGGTTATCTTTTGGAATATAACACAGAAACATATAATAGCAGAACAGAATTAAATAAATACACCAGAATGAACAACAAAATATACTGGATAAAAGTAATCATCAGAGTTACACAGTATACAGGATCTTACTTAGTACAAATACAGTTCAGCTATACATAAATGTCTACAGCGGAAATAAACAAAATATGTACAATAGGAGCTGAACAGCATAAAAAGAAATAAATGATAGAATCCATCTTCAGCTCCAGCTATCCAGAAAGAACCAGCTAAACCTGAATACAAGGCTGCCCGTGTAGAAAAAGGGGCACCCGAGTTTGAAAGTGAAACAAACTGCGAGTCAGTCATGGGACTGGTATGAGAAATCTACTCAACACATATATAATATGGCTAATCACAGGACCACGCCACTTTCGTGGAACGGGTTTACTCCATTGGATTGCCAGTGCTTTAAAACCAATCTTTCTTTTAAAACATCGCTATGCTTTTTATAAAATGAAGCCGTTATAAGACTCAGTTCCCATCACACAATGCAACGCAAACCGGAGGATAGAGTTTTTACCTTATAACGGCCAAAATATGCTTGATACGAATAAAACAAAGGCATTTGATATTATTACTAGTGTTTATATGTTTTGAAAACAATTTCAAATCATAACTATCAATCATAGACGACATGAGCGTCCCATGCCACTATGTCGCCAAATATCTATACAATCGAAACCGCATCGTCACGTATTTGGAAATTGGATTTCCGTCATGAACCAAGGCAAAAGATAGTCCTTACCGAATTCGAGACAATCTAGCCCATGTCCCAGGCAAGTACTCAGTCAAGCCTTTGGAGCGACAGGGCCGGTCCACCGATGTGGATTAAAATGCCTGAACAATACGTTTCCCCGCCCTTTGGGGCGTAGACGAGCCAACGAATGACTCCATCGGACCCGGATCGTCCGATCAAACCGAGGCGCCTCGCAACAGCAACAACCACATAGGTGAAAAGTATATAAATGTCAGGGCTGGTAGGTCACTGACACCACCCTAGCTAGAAGGAAACGCATGCCCTCCCTGAGGTCCTTCTCCCGTTTTAGGTTCATACCGGGGTGTGAGGCTCGCGAATCTACGTTATACACAAAGCTACGCCACACAGGCGATGCTTTGATCATCACCACAAGACTTTGCTTTTCAACAGAAGTCCTGATCACTGCATCTTAGCATGCCACACAGGCAATTCATACCGTGCACTGATGGCTATCAATCACACAGAACAAATTCCAATGTCGGACACACAGTCCATTTACAAGTCCGTTCTGGGTCTGAACGAAACCGGAGGCACTAAATACCTCGCAAACCCTTCGATCAACACGTACGTCTGAACGATCACCACTCATTATCCATATTTCGGGATGCCTCCCAATCAGGACCTCGGTTACCATCCAAACGAGGTGAAGATCTCCGGTCTTCGACCACCGTCTTTATCTTCGACTTTCAATCGTCGGTCAATTATTCGAAATGAGAATTAACTCGGCCCTTTCAAATAATTCACGTATATTTAGAATTTCAAATCGATTTATTTCAATGGTCAAATTAATCGACAACACCAATTGTGTTCTTTAATATAGTTCTCACACCAAACACATTCAACCATCAAACATCACATAAATCAAGCAAATTCAGTTTATTTCCGTTCCATATCGCTTACGATATTTTATAACTATTTATCGCTATTTTTATTTATTTTAAAATAGCTAATATATTCAAAACGACGTTTCGGGCCATAACGTGGCCGTGGCGCTGTTTTTCTTCAGATTTGATTTACACATATCTGAAAATCTAACCGTTGGATCTTCACAAAATTTACGTCATTAGAAAGGTCTTTTCAAAACGAATCCAACGGTTCCAGTTTCGGGAAAATCCGACGGTCGGATCTCCCGGTACAATCGTTTGAAATTTCGATTTCAAAATACGAACTGCAGCGTCGTTATTCGATTAAATATAAATTTATTTATATATATAAATAAATATAATCGTTTCTGGCGCTGTTTTTCTTCAGATTTGAATTAAACATTCCAGACAATCCAACCGTTGGATTTTTACAAGGTTGGTGCCGTTGGAAAGATTATTCCAAGGCGAACCCGACGGTTGAGGTTTCGGGAAAATCCAATGGTCGGATTTCCCGTACTAGTCGTTTGAAATTACGGTTTTGAAATACGAACTGCACGGCTTCGTTTCGTTTTAATTTTATTTATATTTATATAGTTATATAAATATAGTTCATTCAACTATTTCAATATCGTTTTAACTTCAAAAATTTTCTAACTCCTTAAATTTTGGAAAAATTTCGCCATAACCTCCCCTGCACCGGGAGCGTCGGGAAATCGCAAATAGCGTCCCGGTCCTTCTAATCTCAAAAAGAAAAAGAAGAAGCCAAGCGGCTAGCCAATAGGCTCAAAATCATCACCCAAACAAATCAGTAAATGTGTACCTATTTGTCGGGCACAAAATTTTATTCCTCTTCTCTAGCCCCTTCGCTATAACCTGTTCAATGAATATGCATGTACATATATATACAGTCCATATCATTTTTCATTTTCTATTCAACTTCATATTCGATTTCTATTTGGTTTAAAAACACCATTCATTCTAATGTTACATAAATAGGTGCAAATCATTTCATTAGCTAATTAATGAATATTTCAACTCATATATGTTTATTTTGAACAAGTGGCTATTTTTAACACTTCACATTTTAACGATTTATGCATACAATAAAAATGTGATTTTTATTATCGAACAATTTATTTCAAAATATGAATACCATTCAACACATGAATTTCTAAACAACGAATGAATATCAATTCAACACATGAATGTTTTCAATAGTTTTTATATATAGATAAAAATGTGATTTTTATTATCGAACAATTTATTTCAAAATATGAATACCATTCAACACATGAATTTCTAAACAACGAATGAATATCAATTCAACACATGAATGTTTTCAATAGTTTTTGTATATAGATAAAAATGTGATTTTTATTATCGAACAATTTATTTCAAAATATGAATACCATTCAACACATGAATTTCTAAACAACGAATGAATATCAATTCAACACATGAATGTTTTCAATAGTTTTTGTATATAGATAAAAATGTGATTTTATTATCGAACAATTTATTTCAAAATATGAATACCATTCAACACATGAATTTCTAAACAACGAATGAATATCAATTCAACACATGAATGTTTTCTATACAATGAATAAATATAGTTTAAGCATATGAAAATAATTCAAACACACACAAATATTATTCAAAATTTCGGCAGCATAACGGCAGGGTAGTTACACCGGCACCGTCCCTAGTACGGCTCCTCGCTCTACCTTAAAACCTCGCGGTTTTTGACAATGGGGTTCATGCATCTAATTCGCACGCAGGCGGCATGTATATATTTATTTCATTTCCACAAACTAATCCTATGTGGTTTCAACCAAATATTTCACAACCACAAACGGGTATTTTTCAACCAATATCAATCACAAACAATCCCAAACAATCATTCAATTTTCACCACAATTTCAACCAATAAATATCGTCCATGGTTTGTGGACGAGGGGCGTATATATATATATTTATATATAGCAATTCACTTTTACTTCACACATATATATATATATAAATTTTAAATCAGAAATCTCACCAATAGCTATCCAACTGCACGACACTTCTTAATAGAAATCTTCGCCTATTTGTCGCTTTCACCCGTATTTTCTGCATATGTAAAAATAGAATTTTTACTACGCTATTCAATATATAAAAAATATGATTTTTACTTCGACTTTCAATAAATAAAAATATGATTTTTACTTTGACTTTCAAAATAAAAACATGATTTTTACTTTGACTTTCAAAATAAAAATATGATTTTTTTTTATTTTTAAAGAAATCAGTTTTCAATACCTTTTTTTAAAATTTCAGTTTTTATACTTTTTACAAAATCAGTTTTTAATATTCAACAAAATCAGTTTTTAACTTTTAAAAACCAAATCAGTTTTTTTTAATTTTTTTTACATCAGTTTTAAAAATGCTTTTCAAAACAGTTTTTAAATCTTTTAAAATCAGTTTTAAACACTTAAAAAAAAAATCGGTTTTTCATATTTAAACAAAACAGTTTTTTATCTTTTAAAGAAAATCAGTTTAAAATACTTTTATAAAAACCTGTTTCTACTTTCTTAAAAAAAACCAAATCAGCTTTTTTTATCTTTTATCTGTTTTAAAATTCAGGTTTTTAAAATGCTTTTAAAAATTCCAGTTTTAATACTTTTAAAAATTCCTGTTAAAAATATTCAGTTTTATACCTTTTATAAAATTCAGATCTTAACTTTTAAACATTTTCAGTTTTTATTTTTAAAACAAAATCATTATTAAATTCGGTTTTTGTAAAATAAAAATAAAACAATAAAATAAACAGAAATTCTTACAGAGAGGGGGGGGAGGTCTTCGCAGACGTCGGAGGCTCCTCGAAGTGGGCGTTCGCTAGGGCTTTGAACGGGGGGCTTCGGGGTCGATCGCTGGAGGCGGGGCTTGGGTCTTCGATCGGTGGTGCGGCTTCTTCGCAGGCGTCGAGACGAGGGTTGGGGGGGCGCGGCTCTTCGTCGGCGTCGAGACGAGGGTTGGGGGGGCGGCGGCTCGATAGTTTTAGGGCTTGGTTTTTTTTTTTTTTCTGTTATGAATTATAACGAACGGGGGGGGGGGGGGGGGGGCCAAGCAGAAGATAAGAGGGAGGGAGGGAATAAAAATATATATATATATATTTTTTTTTTATTTAATTATTCAAAAAGTTGACTTTCACATACGACCTCGAAACGAGGCCCACCGCCTGTCGTCCATAGCGTTTCACCCCCATTCCGAACACAATGGGATATGTATCGCAAGCTGATTTGATCGTTACAGTCAGTTTCCTTTTGAATTTTCTTTTAAATCATTATATTGAATTTTAAACGCACATTTCAAATTACCGGGGTCACATACTAACTAGAAAAATTCCAGAAAAATATTTTCTAGCTTCGTATTGGCGATACGGTCCTAACAAAACTAGTTTCATCAAATTCTGAGACCGTTTGAAAAATGGCCAATTTCCAGTCGATTAAAATCAACAGAAACTGGTCAAACGCGTTTTCTTTTGCCACGCTCACATATTCATTCGAAAAATTATGAAATTTGAAACCTAGCAATAACCTGACACTGCGGATCTAACAAAAGTGGTTTCGTTGAAATCCGAGGTCATCTGCAAAATGTCCATTTTTAAGGGCCTGAATTCCATAGCGACTATTCAGAATTTTCAACTGGACATATCTTTTGATTCCCGCTATCAAATTTCGATTGGTTAGATTCGTTAGAAAGATATTACCAATAAGATCCTAATGTTTTTGGTTTCACTAAAATCCGGATTGTTTTGCACCCGGTATATTCAATTGAAGTTTGAAATCGAATTTATCGAACTACCGCGCCATTTTCAATTCTATATATAATTATAATTAATTATATTGGTTTTCAAATGTCGATTCGAACTCAGTTTTCATCGCCTTTATTTAAAATATTTATTTTAAATATTTAAAATTCATTATTTTAGCCAATTTAAAAATTTTAAATTGGTTCAGATTTTCTGGGTCGTTACAATTATTTACCATTATTGTTGCATACATGCGGTGCGTGAAATCCATATAACTAAAATTATATGGTAATTGTTTGAGTCGCATTCCGATTCAAAAATAAATAATGTTTTATAAATAATGTTTAATAAAAGACCATATTAGAATATTATTTAAGAATAAAAGACCACTTTAAAATAAAATATTATTTTGGATAAAAAGACCATTTTAGATAAAAAGGACATTTGAGATCAAAATAACATTTTTGATATAAATAATGAAAAAGGACAATTTTGATGTAAAAAGATCAATTTAAATGTAATCGGACATTTTTAATCAAAAGAATGTAAAAGAACATTTTAATGTGAAGAATATTTTAAATAAAGAATTCTTTCAAAATAAAGAATATTTTAAAATAAATGAATATTTTAAAATAATATTCAGTAAAAAATAAAAATCAAGATTTCGTTGTCCTTTTTAGATGGACACAAAAATATAAAAATATGAAGCCGGGTTAAGTGTAGAAACACCATTTTAATCCCGAATGGGTTTACCGATCGATCATATTCATTTAAAAAAGAATATCGAAAAGAAGTGATTTCAAAATCTAATATTTTGTAAATATTATCATTTTAATATGGTAAAAATATAGAATATTCAACTTTGATTTAAAATTGAAAACAAACTTGAATCGTTTTAAGTCAAATTTATAAACGCTTTATAAAATACTTTTTAAATGGAAATCGAAGAAATATATATAATATATATATTTAATGGCCTGAATAGAACGCGCAGCGCCCATTCGCGAATTTCGACCATTAACTTCAATTTGACATTACAGGAGATCCGACCGTCGGATTCTCCTAAAACCAGAACCGTTGGATTCGTATCGAAAAGAGCTTTCCAATGAATAGAAAAGATTTGAAATCTAACAGTTAGATTTGGAGATATGTCCAAATCAATTTCAGAAAAGGTCGCTATGGATGCAGTTCGGTGGTCCTTGTTGGAAACCGATTGTACGAGCGATAATTAAATTATTAAAATATGGAAAAATTATGTAAAATCCTAAATGGTTTGGAAAGATTTTTGATGAAAAATTCGAATTTTACAAAGATAAAAATATGTTTTTATCGAAATGAACTGTTTAATGGACTAGTTATTAACTAGAATAATAATTTAATTATTTTTAGAAATAAATAAATTGGATTTGAAAATGGTTTTAAAATAACCAGAATTTTCCAATATATACTCATATATATTGGGATGGATTTGAATGGAAATTATCTTCGGAATATTTCGATATTGGATTTCGTTATTATATGAATATTGTGAGGAATTTGGAAGATATATACATATCGTTCTTCCCAATACGATATTTGTTGGTTTCAGAATTTGATATTGAATATAAACCGATATAATTTCTATTCAGAACCTTACATTTAGTATTAAATGGGATTTTGGGTTTGTCGTGGATGGTGTCTTTAATAAGACTGTCCTTAAACCCAATTTAGGAAAGAATAAATTTTTAATTAAGATTTAGGGAATTTTACCAGTTAGTTAATAATTAATTGGAACTAGATAAAAGAATTGGATTTTTGGGGTTTATCGTGAACGGTGTTTTAAATAACACTTGTTCTTTAACCCAATTAACAATGAAGAAATAATTTGGAATAAATCTTTTATTAAGATTTAATGGAATTTTCCCAAAATAAAGTTTTCCAAATCAATATATTAAATTAGAATTGGATGGAATTCGATTTGGTAATAATCGAGATGAGCTCCTGTGAATGAAGGCCGATACTATATATGGAATTTAAAAGGAATTACCGCTATTCCATTTATATTATTCGTTTGATATGGGAATTTATATTGATTATACACCGTTATTATTTCCGTGAAGATTCCATAGTTAATGAAAGAAGGTTTGGGTTTATCGTGAACAAGGTTTTTAAAAGACATTAGTTCTTTAACCCAGTTAAAGATAAGGTTATATTCTTAAGCTCGTATAATCCTTAAGTAATGATTTTTGAGATTAAAAAGAATTAACTTAAAAGAATTTATCTTTGATAAAATTAATGGGAACCTTTCCCTAAGAATGTGAATATTTTATTAAAAGAATATTCTGAATTGGAATGAGGTGTTGGATGTGTTTTTATAGCACTTGTTTATGAAGTACGTTAGTTATTCGGAAAGACTGGGTAAACCAATTCTGAATAATTGATACGACGACTATCAGTCGAAGAGATTGAAGACGGCGCAAGACCGACGATCTTCACATCGAATGGATGAGTTGCTGCTGATCTCATGATTGGAGTAGCTAACTTGAAGAGGCTATAGTGGTAGCCGTCTGGACGTACTTGTTGATTGTTTGGATATGTGAGGGCCTCTTTTCCGTATTGGACATACGGACGAGGAATAAGGTGCCTCCGGTTTCGTTCGGACCCAGAACAGACTTGTAAATGGATGGTATGTCTGACGTTGTATTCCTTTATGTTGTATTCGTTAATCTCTGCTAAACATATATATATATATATCTGTTGGTGGCGGAGAATTTATTCTCTTTCTTAACACCCTTCTCTGAGACGTATGTGCTCAGAGGTTATATATATATTGGCAGAAATCAATGGTACGGTAGGGATTGACAATGTGGCATGCTAAGATGCATGGATCAAGGCTTTTGTTGAAAAGAAGATCCTTGTTGATGATGATCAAAGCATAACTGTAATTAGCATAGCTTTGTATAGCGTTACCTCGCGAGCCTCACACCCCGGTATGATGGTGAACGATTTGTTTGATTAGTAGGTTTGACCAATATACTTTATATATATATATATATATATATATATATATATATATATATATATATATATATATATATATATATATATATATATATATATATGGATTTGGTTGACCAAGTGATGAACATTAAATTGTGTAAATTTTACATTGCTTAATTATGCATTTTATTATTATAAAACAATATTACTCGTTTTTTTTAGTTGTGTTTATTATAGGTACTTTATTTTCATAATAAGAAGAAATTCCTTCTAAAAAGGGCCAATTCAAGAAGATTCTAGAATATACTAGAGAAAGAAGCTTCTAGAAGAATATGGAACAAGCTAGATTAAGAAGCATCTGCAAAAAGATCAAATCAAAAGTTCTAGAATGTGCTAAATTAAGAAGCCCCTTTGAAATAAAAGAAAGATATTTCTAGAATAATAAAGAATGAGAAAATAAAGGAAGACCAAGTAAAAGCTCATAGAAAAATCTTATTTTTATATCTAGATCCAAGGAGCACTATAAATACTCCTACCTAGGATTAGTTTTAGCCATCTTGGCAATTGTTTTTTTCTTTTCTTCTTAGGATTTGGATTTTCTGTTGTAATCTCTCAACTTATTATTTCATAAATAAAATTAGTTAAATTCTTCTTTACCTCTTCTGCCTGTGTTCTCTTCTACTTTATTCTTATTTCTGTCTGTGTTCTCTTTGCTTTATTTTACTTTTTATTTTTATTTCTTTGAGATCTATTGATTTGCCAAGAGGTTAGTAGATCTCATATCTAGTTCTCATAATTCTTAAATATTCTTTTACTCTATAAAACTGTTTGCTATTCTATTCCAGTCTAATTTCTTAACTAAAACACTAATCTTGAATTCGTCTAACTCGCCTAGAATATAAATAAATATTAGCAAATTATATAACTCCCTGTGGATTCGACCCGTATTCGCACAAATAATACAACAGACGCCGTGTGCTTGCAGTAAAATAAAATCGCGGCTTGTGTTAACAACTAAAACCGTCGATCAAGTTTTTGGCGTCGTTGCCGGGGAGTATTTATAATTCCTAGTGTTTATTTAATATTCGATTCGTGTTAGTTTTTTTAATTTGCACTTTGTTTTCTATTTTCTATTAAGTTGTAGTTCTTTGTTTTGTTTTATTCATATTTGAAAATAAAAATAAATCATTTTTTTTCTTAGCTTAGTCACTTAGTTTTCTTATTATAAGTCTTAGATTTTTGTTTTCCATTTTTCTTTGCTTCCTTTTATTTACTTAAAAAGGAAAAAAAAAATCATTTTTTAGTTTTGTAGTTTTCCAAATATTTTAGTTCTTTCCAACCTTTTGCAATTTTCGTAAAGTTAAAAAAAAGTCATTTTTTTCCCTTTAATGTAGTCGCTTAGTTTCGTTATTAGTAGTTTTTGTTTCTTTGTTTCCTTTTATCAACCTTTGAAAAAAAAATCAATTTTTTTTTCTGTTAATTGCTTATTTTCCTTTGTTTTCTTGTTAGCAGCCCTTTGTTTTTGTTTTCTTTACTCAAAAAAAATTAAAATTATTATCCACTTTCTTTCTTTACGATTTTACCATTATCATTTTATTTCTTTTAGTTCTACGGTTCCCATTTATTTTAGTTCTTTCAAGAGTTTAGCATTTTTTCTTTAAAAAAAATGATTTTTTTCTCATTTCCTGGTTTACATCTTGTTTTCATTAGAAGAAAAAAATCGGGGTTTTTTTTTATTTTGCTACTTCTTCTCTCAGATATAACTTTAAAAATAAATAAAGAAAAATCATCTTATTTCTTATTTTACCATTTACAATTCAAAGGAAAAAAAAAGTACATTTTTCCTTGTTTCATTTTGTCCACGCAGTTGCTTCACCCAGCTTCACCGCAAGCTCATCAGAAAGGCATTTTTCTTGAACGTGCCCAGTCAAAAGAAAGGAATTTCGAGATTACTTGTAGATAAAGGCAGGTGCAAACGGAAATCAAAGATAAAGGAGGACACGTGCCAACCGCTGTAAGTATTTTAGTTTTCAAATGATTTTGTTGCCCATCAGGTCATCATTATTTGCTGAAAAATAAACACGCAGTATTAATAACTAATTGTTTATGCAAACGTGGTTTCGAAACAATAGTAAACGATTAGAAAGACGCAATACCACTTCTTTTGAACATTTTACATCAATGAGTAATCACAGTTCTGCACCAAAATCACCTAGGCAAAACGAAACAAATAATAAAAATCAAAATATTCAGAATCTCGTTTTTCCTTTTCAACAAAATTTCCAACAACCACAACCACCTTGAGGTTTATCGTTAAGAGAACAATGCTACCCAGTTAGAACTGCACAACCTCCAGTTATAGTTTTCCACCGAACGAAGGAAATAATTTTGAATTAAAAAAAATTCTTTCATTCAAGGCGTTCCTAAGTTTACTGGTTCTGAAAATGCATATGAATTTCTTGACGATCTTGAATTATATACATCCACAATAAAAATGCAATAACTTTCACATGAATCCATTAAACTTAGATTGATTCTATTTGCTCTAGTCAGGAGTGCTAGAAAGTGGTTTAACTCTCTTCCACGACCATCCATTTATTGTTGGAATGATTTTGAAACGATTTTCATAAAAAAATTCTTTCCTTTTCATAAGGCACTTAAAATTAGAAATGAAATTCACCAATTCACCCAAAATGAAGGGGAAACTTTCTATCAATATTTTGAACGATTTAATCAATTATTGCAAAGTTGTCCTCACCATGGAATTCCACTGCAAATGTTATGTCAAATACTATACGAAGGACTTAATTATCCAACTCGAACTCAACTCGAAACTATGTGTCATGGAGAATTTATGGATAAATCAAGCGAAGAAGCTTGGGCATTTTTTGAGGAATATGCTGGTAAAGATCAACAATGGAAATCTATTCATTGCCTCACTCGTACAAACCCACGAGGAGTTCACGCTTTAGACCCCTCTTTATTTTCTACTGAGGAGCCCCAAGCTGAAGAAGGGCTACTTCCTCATCCTTAAGAACAAGTGAACGCCTTCTCTCCAACTAATTCTTCATATAATTATAATTGGAGGAAGCATCCAAATTTTTCGTGGTCGAATCCAAATAACTTCACAAATCCTTCACATTTTAATCACACAAATCAAAATACTCAAACTTCTCAAGTGCCTAGTCAATAATTTGTACCTCAAAATAAGAATCCTTCTAGCCAGACTTACAACCCTCCACATCTTAGAGATGCATCTCAATCTTCTCAACCATCATAGGATTATGCTCGTCTAGAGAAAGAAATTAAAGAAATGCACAAGAAACACGATGAACTTATTAATATGATAAATTTTTTATCAATAAATAATGAGAAAGGGAAATTACCAAGCCAAACCGAAGAAAATCGTAAATATAAAAATTCTCGTGGAGTGAATTCTTGTGAGGACGACGAGTCAAATTCGGTAAATTCGATCACAACCTTAAGATCAGGCAAGAAAATTGATAATCATATCGAAAAGTCTAATGCTTCTAAGGGTACAACATCTTCAAACATCAACTTATCATCTTCTAAATCATTATCAAAAGGTAGTAATCCTAGAACTCTTCCATCTTCTATAAGCAACCCTCAAACCGACTCGACTCAAAACGATGAGAAATCCGATGAAAAGGTCTATAAACCAGTCTTTCCTTCCCCTAGTAGGCTAAAGAATAAGGAAAACCCGCTCAATTTGATAAAATCTTAGATATCCTTAGACAAGTTCATATTAACATTCCACTTTTAGATACTACTGAACAAATCCCACAATACGCAAAATGTCTTAAGGAACTTTGTACTCGGAAGCGGGCAACCAATGTACCTAAAACTGCCTTTTTGACTGCAAACACCAGTTCAATTATTTCTAACCACATGCCTATCAAGTTTGAAGACCCTGGCTGTCCAACAATTGGCTGTAAAATTGGAAATATGTTCATTAACCGTGCATTACTTGATCTTGGTGCGAGTGTAAACTTGCTCCCTTATCACCTATATTGTCAATTGGGAATAGGAGAATTAAAACCTATTAATACCATGATTCAACTAGCTGATCGATCCACTAAGAAACCCGTAGGCCTAGTTGAGGATGTATTGATTCAAGTAGATCAATTTTACTTCCCTGTTGACTTCCTAGTTCTTGAAACCTCTCCTGTCCCTAATCCTAAAGCTCAAATCCCTGTTATCTTAGGTTGTCCCTTCTTAGCAACCTCAAATGCTATTATAAACTGCAGAAATGGAAATTTCAAACTTTCCTTTGGGGACCTAACTGCTGAATTAAACATCTTTAATCTTACTAAACAACCCCGAGATTGTGAGCTAGAAGAAATTGATACTGTTGAGGCAATCGTAGAAGAAACTCTCAATGATTCGTCAAATGCTTTGAACATGTGTCTTGAGCATTTTAATTCAGACATTGATGAATACGAATATATATCTAATTTGAATGAAATGCTTGATTCACACTCTTCAACAATTGATCAAAATATTTCCACAAAATTAACCACTTGTGATAAACAAAAAATGATCTTAAACCGCTTCCAGAAAATCTTAAATACGCTTACCTAGGTGCAGGTCGAACTTTTCCGGTAATTATAGCCTCAGTTTTAATTAAAGATCAAGAAGAAAAGCTTTTAAAAGTCTTGGAGGAAAAGAAAGAAGCAATCGGTTGGGCAATTTCTGATATTAAGGGGATATGTCCTTCCATTTGTGAGCATCATATACATTTGATCGATGAGGCTAAGCCCTCTCGCGAAGCTCAAAGGCGACTGAATCCTAATATGAGGGAAGATGTAAAAGAAGAGATAATCAAATGTTTGGACAACAATATAATTTATCCAATTTCTGATAGCATTTGGGTAATCCCAATTCAAGTAGTACCAAAGAAATCGGGAGTCACTTTAGTAAGAAATGAAAACAATGAGCTAGTTCCAACCAAAGTAACACCAAATGGCGTGTGTGCATCGATTATAGGAAATTAAACACAACAACTAGGAAGGACCACTTTCCTTTACCATTCATCGATCAAATGCTCGAACGATTAAAGGGACATGAGTACTATTGCTTCCTTGATGGATATTCGGGATATAATCAGATTCCCATTGCTTTAGAGCATCAACGCAAAACCACATTCACATGTCCTTTTGGAACTTTCACTTATCGTCGAATGCCCTTCGGACTATGTAATGCGCCTGCCACATTTCAAAGGTGCACGACGAGTATATTCTCTGATATGGTCGAAGATTTCTTGGAAATTTTCATGGATGATTTTTCTATTTATGGATCCTCCTTTGATCAATGTCTATTTCGTTTAAAATGTGTTCTTAAAAGATGTAAGGAGAAATCACTTGTTTTAAATTGGGAAAATGTCATTTTATGGTTAAACGAGGCATCGTGCTAGGTTATATAGTATCAAAGGATGGGTTAGAAGTTGACAAATCAAAAGTTGACTTAATCACTAACCTCCCTCCACCCAAATATGTCAAGGACATTCGCTCATTCCTAGGACATGCAGGATTTTATAGGAGATTTATCAAAGATTTCTCAAAAATTGCAAAGCCACTTTCGAATCTACTCACCAAAGATACTAAATTTGAATTCAATAAGGAATGTGAAATTGGTTTTGAAAAATTAAAATCCATTTCGACTTCAACTCCAATAATTCAACCTCCCGATTGGTCACAACCATTTGAGATAATGTGCGACACTTCTGATTTTTCCGTAGGTGCTATTCTAGGTCAGAGAATTAATAATCAATATTGAGTAATTTATTATGCAAGTAAGACTCTTAATGACGCACAACTTAACTATTCAACCACTGAAAAAGAGTTTCTTGCTATCGTCTTTGCTCTCGAAAAATTTAGATCATATCTCGTATGCTCAAAGGTCATAATTTTCACCGATCATGTAGCCTTGAAGTATTTGTTGTCATAGAAAGATGCTAAGGCCCACTTAATTCGTTGGGTACTCCTCCAAGAATTCGATTTGGAAATACGTGATAAGAAAGGTTTCGAGAACGTAGTAGCTGACCACCTCTCTAGAATTGTGCACGATAAAATAGACGATATTCCAATCAATGAATGTTTTCCAGATGAGCATCTATTATCCATAACTAATACTCCATGGTACGCTGACATAGTAAGTTACTTGGTAACTAATGAACTACCTTCACACTGGTTAGCACAACATAAGCGGAAATTTTTCTCTAGAGTTAAGGATTATTTTTGGGATGATCCTTATCTTTTCAAATATTTTCCCGATTAAATCATTCGTCGTTGTGTACCCAATGAAGAGTTCCATAGTGTTTTATCCTTTTCTCATAGTTATGCTTGTGGTGGGCACTTTGGAGTAAGAAAAACAGCTGCCAAAATATTACAATGCGGTTTCTATTGGCCCACTTTATTTCGCGATGCATACGAGTTTTGCAATAAATGCCCACAGTGCCAACAAATGGGGCGAATTACAAAAAGAAATGAAATGCCTTCGAATCCAATTCTAGTCATGGAATTATTTGATGTTTGGGGTATTGACTTCATGGGCCCATTTTCCAACTCATTTGGTAATTTATACATTTTAGTTGCAGTTGATTATGTTTCAAAGTAGGTCGAGGCAGTCCCTACAAAAACTAATGACAGCAAAGTGGTCATCAAATTCCTTAAAGAAAATATCTTTTCTCGATTTGGTGTTCCTAGGGCCATAATAAGTGACAATGGTACTCTTTTTTGTAATCGGGCTTTCGAATCACTACTTAAGAAATATTCAATTACCTATAAGGTAGCCACTCCATATCATCCTCAAACAAGTGGACAAGTTGAAATTTCAAATCGACAATTAAAGAAAATTCTTGAGAAGACTACAAACACTCATAGAAAAGACTGGTCATCAAAATTAATAGATGCACTTTGGGCCTTTCACATTGCATACAAAACAAATTTAGGAATGTCACCATATCGTCTTGTCTATGGTAAGGCTTGTCACTACCAGTTGAATTAGAACATCGTGCCTTATGGGCAATTAAATATCTAAATTTTGACATCGAAGAAGTAGGTTCACACAGAAAGTTACAATTATCAGAACTAGAGGAACTTAGAAATGAGGCCTATGAAAATGCAAAAATTTATAAAGAGAGAACAAAATTATATCATGATCGAAACATACTTCGAAAACATTTTGAAATTGGTCAAAAGGTTCTCTTATATAATTCAAGGCTTCATTTACTTCCGAGAAAGCTAAAAACACGTTGGACTGGGCCATATAATGCAAAGACTATATATCCCTATGGTGCCATTGAAATTGAAAATTCAAAAACTAGTGAACATTTCAAGGTAAATGGGCAACGACTGAAACCATTTTTACAATTTGAGGAAAATAAAATTAATGAGATCGTGGACCTCCACGATCCTATATATGCTTATAAAAGTAATTTAGGCTACGAGGACGTAGCCTAATTCTTGTGTGGGGGGGGGGGGAGGATGGTTGTCTTCATGCATTCATATTTTGCATTTAGGTCGTTTTCTTACATTCATGTTTTTTTGTTTCATATTTTTAAATTTTAAAAAAAAATAGAGAGAGAGAAGCATTTCCATTCATGAATTTTCTTTTGTTGCATTCATATTTCCATTTATGTTCATATTTCTATATGCAATTTTTTTCCACTATATGCACATTTGTTTGAATTTTTTTTCATTAAGACCTGATGAACTTGGTTTATTATAAATTGGAACAGTAGAGTAGATATACTGTGCTAGTCATTTGATGGAAACTTTTGTGAGTCATTAGCTTCAGATGCAAAATAAGATGAAAAGTGTAAATCACATAAGATAATAGTAAGCTAATATGCATGCTGATTCATAAGTGGCAATTATGAAGCTTGTTATTTGTTGTCATTGTTTAAAAAAGTGTTATATCTAAAATACACAAGTTAACTATTTTCAAATCTATATAATTAAGAAGTACTTAGACGATTTTGCATTATCCTCTCTTGGCTAATAATCATAATAATGATAATAATTATTAATAAACCAAGGGTTTCCAACATTGCTAATACATCTAGCATTGGTGTGCACACCCGCTAAGCTCTGTCCCGCTCTCACGTAAGCCCGAAAGGCAGTGCATGAGAGGTATACCTTAGTGTCATTTTATGAGTTGGGCACCTAAGGATCACCGACCTATACTGACATTGTAAGAGTCGGTTTGCACAATCCGCCAAGCTCTATTCCATTCTCACGTAAGCCCGAGAGGCAGTGCATGGATGGTATACCTTGGTCCATGGGTTAGGTGTACGAGTAAATAAATATATATCATTAAGTAAAAATATAAAAAAAAAGAGTTGATAAGTGAATGAAATCAAAGCATACTCTTAGTTTTATCGATTTGAAATTGTTATACAAGTGAAGTAGAAATATCTCTTTGCAAAATTCGACAATCATGAATAAATGAACTTCATAATTTCACCATGTTTTAACCCAAAATATTAGCAAGCTATAGTCTGATGTGATGAAAACTTGATTTTTGTTTGAAGTTTGTTGTTAGGTGATGAACTTAAATTTCTTGATTTTGACTAGTGCATTTATATGCTACAAGATTGTAACTATTTAATACAAACCGATTCATCATGTTTTACATATATTCTTTTCATTCATATAGTTGCATTAATAGCATATCATGTTGCATTAGATTTTATGGGTAGTATCCGTTGAAAACCCTCACGAGACACAACTCGTCCTACTAGGGACACCTACGGGTTGAAAGGCTTGTTGCATACGCTAAATACAATCGTGAATCCATACGAAAGTGTGGCTAATAAATTTAGTTAGGTTTTTATTCGAGAACGAATAAAAGTTCTAGTGTGGGGGTATTTGATGGACATCAAATTGTGTAAATTTTACATTGCTTAATTATGCATTTTATTATTATAAAACAGTATTACTCGTTCTTTTTAGTTGTGTTTATTACAGGTACTTTAATTTCATAATAAGAAGAAATTCCTTCTAAAAAGGGCCAACTCAAGAAGATTCTAGAATATACTAGTGAAAGAAGCTTCTAGAAGAATATGGAACAAGCTGGATTAAGAAGCATCTGCAAAAAGATCAAGTCAAAAGTTCTAGAATGTGCTAAATCAAGAAGCCCCTTTGAAATAAAAGAAAGATATTTCCAGAATAATAAAAAAGGAGAAAATAAAGGAAGACCAAGTAAAAGCTCCTAGAAAAATCTTCTTTTTAGATCTAGATCCAAGGAGCACTATAAATACTCCTACCTAGCATTAGTTTTAGCCATCTGGGCAATTGTTTATTTCTTTTCTTCTTAGGATTAGGATTTTCTCTTGTAATCTCTCAACTTATTATTTCATAAATAAAATTAGTTAAATTCTTCTTTACCTCTTCAGTCTGTGTTCTCTTCTACTTTATTCTTATTTCTGTCTGTGTTCTCTTTGCTTTATTTTACTTTTTATTTTTATTTCTTTGAGATCTATTGATTTGCCAAGAGGTTAGTAGATCTCATATCTAATTCTCATAATTCTTAAATATTCTTTTACTCTGTAAAACTGTTTGCTATTCTACTCCAGTCTAATTTCTTAACTAAAACACTAATCCTGAATTCGTCTAATTCGCCAAGAATTTAAACAAATATCAGCAAATTATATAACTCCCTGTGGATTCGACCCATATTCGCACAAATACTACAACAAACGTCGTGCACTTGCGGTAAAATAAAATCACGGTTTGTGTTAACAACTAAAACCGTCGATCACCAAGTTGTGCTGGTTGTGGTCGCACCACACCTTGAGATTAGGGATAGGGTCATTTCCCCTGATTCCCATATATAGGGATAAAGTAAGTGGTGTTTTCTCTCGATGGGACATAAGCCGCGGTGGTACTTGATTTTCCAAAAGTGCAGATGTGCATTACGGTGTTTTCTCTATCTAGGACGTAAGCCGTGGAGTATTGCACTACGCGATAGATCTTTCGAATCAGGAGCCATCATGATGGAAACCCAACTTTCCAATACGAGCTTTGCGGTTTTGATTGTAAACTTGTATATGGCGACATAGTGGGATGGGGCACTCATGCCGTCAATGATTGATATATTTACTTTCGAAATTGATTTCTTCACTATGCACTTATAGTAATAATAAAAGAGAAATTTTGCGTATCAAGCATATTTGGCTATTATAAGGTAAACCTCTATCCTCCGGATTGCATTGCATTGTGTGATGGGACTTGAGTCTTATAATTCATTTTTCCAAAAAGCATTACGTTGTTTATTTTTGGTATTATGGGGGTTAAACCCGTTCCGTGTAATACGACATGGTCCCTTGATTTATCTAACCTTAAAATCAAATTAATAACTGTTTTGAGTTCTCATACCAGTCCTTGTTGCTGTCTATGGAGCTGGTGACGCATGATAGGGGTTTCTCGCTATGTTTTTTGGTGGCGAACAGTTGGCTCTTACCCCTACATGTCCCTTATTTATTAGGGTTGGTTATTGCAGTCGAGAGGCTAGCTGTAAAACAAGGTGTCTGGGGGATCATCTGTATGTCACGGTGGGAGGTTAACCCACTGCCTGCGAGTCGTCACATTTGGTATAATAGCTTTGGTTTACAGAGCTCGAGAACAAGACACATTCGGACTGAACAAAAGAATTCATCAGAGATAGGATCAGTAGCATCCTATACGAATGACTCGTTAGAGATAGGATCAGTAGTATCCTAGAATGAGTCCGAAGAGTGTTTTTTAAAACAAAAATGATAACAAATTTGGTTTCCAAAATTTTATCTTAAAATACGTACTTCAAATATTATTATAGTTTAATTTGGACAATCGAGTATATAGAGATTTTAATATACATCTGATCCACGTGTAAACGAATTCTTAAATATACTGGATAGATATAGATTCACACCCCAGTCGCCGCGAGATGTTCTGATGGTGGTTCGAAACATCATCAAAATTTATGTTCGAGTTTCGAAAGTGGGACATCTATATATTTCCATTTGACTAGTGTGAGTACCAAAACAAGATAGGGTCTATTGGTGTGATTTGCACTGAAATATGATTTTTAATTGTATATATAAAAGTTAATCACCTAATTGATTGCTGGTTATGATGTTTGATTATTAGTTTAACTAATTAAAATATTGGAATGATAATTAATTTAACCAATATGAGAAAGAATGATAAATTTAACTAAATCAAATTTAATATTAAACTGAATTGAAAATTTGATTAGAATTGAAAGTTGATTTGGTTAGCTGAACAACTTTCAGCTTCGTTTCTTTTCGAGGACGAAAAGATTTTAAGTGGGGGAGATCGTAACAACCCGAATTTTCTAAACCAATTTAAAAATTTTATTTTATCAATTTTAATGGATTTTGAATATTTAAAATAATTTATTTTAAACAATTACGATCAAAAATTTATTTAAATTGAAGTTAGAACGAAAATTTCTAATTTAATTATAAAAGAAGTTTAAAATGGCGCGGTAGTTCGAAAATTGGATTTGAAATTTCAATTGACTATACAGGATTCAAAATAAATCGGATTTTAGTAAAACAAGAAATATTTAAATCTGTTTGATTATATCTTTCCAAAGAATCTGAAAAATTGAAATTTCATAATAGGAATAAAAAGTTATGTCCAGTTTAAAATCTAGAAAGTCACCGTAAAATTTATGTATATTTTAATATAATTTATGGCCCTTAAAAATAGCCATTTTGCAAATGACCTCCATTTTCGACGAAACCACTTTTGTTGAATCCAGAATGTCAAATTATTGCTAGGTTTCAATTTTCATAATTTTTGAAATTAATATGTATGCGTGGCAAAAGAAAACATGTTTTGACTGTTTTAGTCAAATTCGATCGACCAGAAAATGGCCATTTTTCAAACAGTCTCTAAATTCGACGAAATTAGTTTTGTTAGGACTGTATTGTCAAAACATAGCTAGAAATAATTTTTCTGGAATTTTCAGAGTCAGTATGTGGGCCCAGTAATTTAAAATGTATGTTTAAATTAAATATACATTGATTTATATTTTAATTTTAAGAAAAACCTATCAAAACAGTCGAATTAGCTTACGGGACATATCCCATTGTGTCCGAAATGGGGGTATTTGGCTAGGGTGACACTTATTGGGTTTGATTTGGAGTTTGTATCAACATACAGATGTTTTTGAAAATAAATGAATTAAAATTATATAAAAATACGGTTTAAATACGGTATAAATACGGTCAAATACAGGAACCCTAATTCCATTTCAAAGAGCCGCCATCCCTTTGTTTCAATGGCCGAAATCATCTAGATTTCATCCCCTAAATTCTTCCAAACATATATGAATTAAATCATAAATTTAACATGAACCTGGTGGAGATTTCTACCCACTTTGATTTCATCCCGGGATGATCAAATTTCATGGCCCGATTCGTACAATTGGTGAGCTCGAAGCATGCGGGTTCGGGTCCCTTTTCTTGTCGCTGGCGGTCAGCGAGCTACACCTGGCGGTGGGTGTGGGGAGCGTAGGGAATGGCGAGTGTCGTGGCACCTGTAACACCCCACCTCCGCTAGGGTCACTCACAAAGGGAATGCACTAGGTTTGGTGAAGCATTATCGAGGTAAACATGCACAGAAATATTACAAGATAGAACATATGTAAAACAGCGGAAGTAAAACAAATTTCATTACCTTATAAAATAAGGTCTAAAGCCTTTTACATCAGAATACATCAAAACCTGTCTTGCAATAGTAAAGAAGCATAAAACCTTTTCATAAATTATTCCCCAAAATAAAGCGGTGAAGCAGCCATAGCCAAGAGAAGACAAGCTATACATGATGACCTTCAACCATAAGAGGTCCAAACTAAACAACATCATTTCCTCCTTGAAAACCTGGGGGGGGAGGGGGGAAACGGAAGACAAAGAGGCGAAACAAAACGGGGTCAGTCATAAAGACTGGTAAGTCCTATCTACTTCCAGTATAAAAACAGGTAAAGGTAACATGACATGCACAAACTGAAAGTAAACATAAGGATGATGACAAGATAGATAAGCTAAACCAAGATAACTGGATGAACTACTGTAGCAAGATAGGCTACGGTATCATGATAAACTACGTGTCAAGATAAATCAAGGTATCACATCGTCAGGTTTTTATCAAGTATACTATCCCAAGGTATCTATCATGTATAACATCCCAAGGTATTTATCATGTATATTTGCTCTGCACCTCTCGTACTAGTATCCCAACCCGCGTCATGTGTTAACTATGAATGTCCCTTGCCCAATGTCATGTAATGGTCCATGTCAACCTAATACATAGCATATGTAGGTTTTCCCAACTCGTATGTTTCTTTCCATGTATAAGTTCAGTCCTTCGCCATAGGCCGTACGGGCTTTCCCATGTAAATCTATACCACCTCAACGTAGTACCATTTTATCCTTGAAGTTGTTTTGGACTGCTACCCTTGATCTGGTTATGTTTTCTTATCATGAACTATCGCGTGTTCACTTAGGATTTATGCCACCTAGGACCACTAGGGATTATGCTACCTAATGAACGTTTCCGTGTCTCGGTTTGGCTTCAAGCCACCTAGGGCCACAAGGGATTATGCCACCCGTCAACCGCGCCCTTTATCCCACGTATGTATCGTGAATCGTTTTCCATGTCTAGACGCACATGTATCTCAATGTGCCATCCGAGTTCCGTGCTAGGGAAAATCGAGAAATACGGAACTCGGTCGGGAGCTTTAAGTCATCTGCCGAATGCAGATTTTTTGTATTCGTGGCTATGGTCCCACGTGACCCCTCCCTCAACTACTGAAAGGCAATCCAAGAAAAATCATGCATGAGAACTATACTCCGACCTCGCTATGCCCCCACTTTCCTATTGGCCAACCTCACCCATGACTTGATAGCAAGAACATGGTCTGTTGGGAGTTCTTTGCCTTTCTGTTCGCACACGATTGACTAAAGATGGTAGGTAGTCGACGACGCGCTATCCAGGTCAAAAATCAAGTATCGTCGACTCCACGCTAATCCATCTCCGTCTTTAGGTTGCTCGCACAGCAACCAAGGCATACCCTTGGCTCTTCTACCGCAGACCTTAATCTCTGTGAGGCCAGGTTTCATGGACCATCTGCCACCTCACAGAGGGATACCAAGAGTACGCTCACGTCCCCCGAAGCTACCGCTTCGTCCCCCAGTTCGCTGGAGATTTTTATCCAAGCCAGATAAGTTGCTCCTCGTATACTAAGCGATGACCTACCGTATTAGGTTACTCATCTATTCATGAACTAGTCCTTGGCTAAGAATTATTACTTAGTTATACTTAACTAAGGTTTACCACTTAGATTCTTTTCCCCGTTACCCTTGATTAACTACGATTTTCTACCTAGTTCCTCTAACTAGGGTTTTGTCTATTGGGTTAAGTGTTGTTATTCAGGTTCATGACTTAGCCCGCCTACAAATCATGTCAAGTTGGCTAAGTATTTAAGTTCAAGGCTTAGCCCTACAAGTTGGTTAAGTATACCAAGAAGCGCATGACTTAACCCTATCAAGTCAAATTGGTTAAGTATTGGTTTGTCTTAACCCTATCAGATTATCGTGTTAGATTGATTAAGCATAGATTATCTTAATCCCATCAGATCATCGAGTCGGATTGGTTAAGTATGGGTTAGCTTAACCTCATCCACTAATCGTATTACAATGGTTAAGTATATTCAAAAGGTCTTGTGACTTAACCCTATCAGGTCCACATGTTAGATTGGTTAATTATAGGTTACTTAACCTCATCAAATCATCATGTATAATTGGTTAATTATAAGTTACTTAACCCCATTAAATTATCATGTTATGTTGGTTAAGTATTGGTTGCTTAACCTCATTGAATTACCAAGTTTAGATTGGTTAAGTGTTTAACTTAACCCTATCGAATTACCGCGTTTAGATTAGTTAAGTATAGGTTACTTAACCCCATCTAATTACCATGTTTAGATTAGTTAAGTCTAAGTTACTTAACCCCATCTAATTACCAAGTCGGATTAGTTAAGTGTAAATTACTTAACCCCATCCCCTAATTGTCTTATATGGTTAAGTGTCATTAAGAAATCAAGTCCGGTTCCACTTAACCTACCCATTCGTGTCGTATTGGTTAAGTGTCATTAGTCAAAATTACTTAACCTTTTCTTGTGGCATTAATTAAATTAATGCACCCCAACCTCTCACATTAGACTTTGTTGTGGTTACTAGTTAAGCCGGCGGGTCCGGGTAGCTTTACACCACAACCTAGTCTAACCTCGGGTTTTAAGTGCTATATGACCAACTACTCACATTGGGTCCTATTGTTTGTAGCCACTAGATAAGCCGGGCGGGTCCGGGTAGATTTATGCTACAAACTCAACCCAACCTCGAGTTGGCCACTTTCATGTTTGGTCTAGTGTCATATTACACTTATAACCCATACGTGTCTAGTTTCAAGTCCCATGTTTACCCCTCATGTCATGTCCACATTTAGGTGTATCATGAGTGTCATATTTTCATGAAATCCCATGTCAAATTATCATGTCATAATCATGCACGTTTAACCCACCCCAAATCGTGTTTCCAACCCAAGTAAAAGCGAGTCAACATAGTAAGGATACTATGCTACATATTGGCCTCAAAACATGCACAATGTCAAAAAGGGATTGGCCACCAACATGCATGGTGTCATAAGGGGTTTGGCCTCAAAATATGCATAGCATCATAAAGGAATTTGGCCACAAACATGCATAGTATCATAAGGGAATTTGGCCACAAACATGCATGATAACATAAGGGAATTTGGCCACAAACATGCATAGTATCATAAGGGAATTTGGCCACAAACATGCATGATAACATAAGGGATTTGGGTTCATTTACATGCATAAGCCCCAAAGTCAAGTCTTTGCCAATGTTTCACAAGTCAAATGGTTCCCAAAAGTTCATGCTAACATTCCATAGATAAAGATTCAAACTTGCAAGATAAACTAGGTTAAACATAGCATGAGTGGCATGATTAAGTTGCTAAAACTTAGCCCAAGGTCATAGATCATTGAAAAGGGGCAAAATTAGGTTCACATAGGCTAGCATACTTATGTTTCATCGCATTTTATTCCATGTCACATTAGAACCACCGTTAGAATCTACAAGTAGCTAGAACTTACATAGCATGGCAAGAGATTTAGGAGCATGAATCGTCTTGTCGAAGAATCCATGTTGAGATGATGATCAAAACCCTTGATTTGGTGTAGAAAGCTTGTACCTTCGTCTTGGATCTAGTTTGAATGCATAGGCTCTTGAAGTTGGAGATGGAGGCCATGATCAAGAGGGATTTGGGCAGCACTTGGTTGTTAGATTGATTTTGAGTGATTTAGGTTAGGTCCTAGGGTGTTTTTATAGAGATTAGGAGTAGTTTAGGCCATAGGATAAACCCTAGGATAGATCTGAGCCCTCAAAATCCGTCACAAGCCTCCAAACATGTCTTGAGGAACAAGTCAGGTGCACCAGGCCAAACTGGCCGACCACCCAAGTCGACAGGGGTGTCGACTGGGCAGTCGACACCACCTGGGGTGTGTCGACTCCCAAGTCGACTCCCTAGTCGACTTGGGGGTGGCGGGAATTTTTCCCGCCTGTTCTGCTTGGCTGAATTTGAATTCTGAATTCAAATTTGAACTGTTTTTGAACTTGAAATTTTCTGAAAACTTTAACGGGCCATAACTTGGTCATACGGACTCCGATTTTCGAAAACTCGGACTCTGTTTCGCGTATTTTTCCGAGACGAACGCAATGGCGCAACCCGTTTCTCCTGATTCAAATTTTATAATTAAATTCTGCCTTAATTCTTGTCTTAACACGGTATTAAAATTCGGGTTGTTACATCCTCCCCAACTTAAAGGATTTCGTACTGAAATCTCCAAGTTGGGAAGAACGTATCCTACCATCCATCATCCATCTACTCAAAACATCATCCACAGGCAACCATGGTCCTTAAAAGGCTCCTAATGCTTTATGAACACATGCAGAAAGTGTGTATATGTTCCTTAGCTAATGCTAATGATCAGGCCTAAATGATCTTTCTAATGCAAAATATGTTTAGTGTCATGAGTCCAACATGTATGCAAATAGTCCTAGTCATATAAGTACTACATGCGTGCACAAACATTCATTCATATGCAACATCCGCATGACAACACATTAATTTTCAAACAAGTATAAATACTAGTGCATATGCAATGCAAAATGTGAGTGCGTCGATCTAGTATCTAACGTGTATTCGCGCATCCACGAGCAACCACTTGCAACCATTTGCAACCATATCAATCATAACATGTTTCAAATACATGTTTACATCCATAGGGTTCTACCTAAGGTTCCCAAGATAGGATCGAGAAGATAAACAAGACAAACTCCTTACGGGGTTTGCAACAGAAACAGGGCCAAGAGGATATCCACCAAGCGATAGCATGCAAGCAAGCTCTACAGGAGAACCAGGGATCAACGATATACCCTTAAAAAGAGACATGATGCGCGCATCTAAGCCGCATTTCCATGAGCTTAATTCCATTGTGCCTTGACCACCTTTGACTTCATGATTTCGTAGCTCCTTGATTCCTATTTCCAAGGTATGAGTCGGAACTTATTTCACGGTCGCCTCTCGTTTCACTTTCACTTATTCTTTCCCTAGTATGCTCGGCTCAAACATATCTGCGTGCTCATGCAAGCTCTCCAAAATTCACTAGTGAATTCTGGATCTCGTTTACCGATGCCAATCCATGTTACCACGTGCACTTACTAGGGTGATTCCTATAACCCATGCTTAAGCGGAATGAACCATCCGCCTTATTGGCGAACGCTACTCGACCGTATCAGAGGTTTCCGATAAATGCACCAAGAGATTCTAGGTGACTAACCATGACAAAACCCAAAAGGTTATTCGAGACTTCGAGGGTATTACCAAGGCAAGTTAAGAGTTTAACTACCCTCCTTTCAAAACCAAGAATGGCATCCCTTACTGGATAACCACTTCATCCCTAGAATTCATCCATAGCTCAACAATAGAAGCATTGCTTCTAATCTCAACACTTGGCATTTACACTCTCAATTCCAAACAAGTCATGAATAAATGGACCGACTCTCCAACTAGATTTTTGGGACAAAAGTGGGATCTTCTACCATGCTAGTACTAAGGTGCAGAGATTTAACTATCGAGGCAGACTTAAATGATGCGATGATCAAAACAAAGTCTAGACGGGATGATGGAAAAGAAAGGCTAAGCCTTTAAAAGAAACGATACCATCCCTCTTAGGTACGCTAGAAATGAGAGCATATAATTGCCCTCTCGCTGATCTTGTCCTTATCTTCCTTCGTGGATCAAGCCATACCAACAAGTTGCTTATCCTTACGTCCGTGTCCTTTATCCTTGCTCTTATTACCCTTCCTTGTAACACGGTAACAGGCCTTTCAAGAACCACCTCCATCTTACGGAAAACACTTCGTAGCTAGACAAGGATTAGTCGCAGTTAAAACTACTGTGACCACGGATGGAGGAAAGAAAGGAAAAGAGATTCAATCAAGGAAACAAAGGATAGTGCTAATGGCTTTTGGGGAATAGCCTTTAAAAACTTTTCTTTAAAAATGCTTCTTTGTAAACGGTTACTCAAATAGTTTCAGAAGGTTTTAAAAACTTTTGCCCAGTCTGGTAACCTTCTGCTCTGATACCAAATGTAACACCCCACCTCCGCTAGGGTCACTCACAAAGGGAATGCACTAGGTTTGGTGAAGCATTATCGAGGTAAACATGCACAGAAATATTACAAGACATAACATATATAAAACAGCGGAAGTAAAACAAATTTCATTACCTTATAAAATAAGTTCTAAAGCCTTTTACATCAGAATACATCAAAACCTGTCTTGCAATAGTAAAGAAGTATAAAACCTTTTCATAAATTATTCCCCAAAATAAAGCGGTGAAGCAGCCATAGCCAAGAGAAGGCCAAGCTATACATGATGACCTTCAAGCATAAGAGGTCCAAACTAAACAACATCATTTCCTCCCTGAAAACCTGGGGGGGAACGGAAGACAAAGAGGCGAAACAAAACGGGGTCAGTCATAAAGACTGGTAAGTCCTATCTACTTCCAGTATAAAAACAGGTAAATGTAACATGACATGCATAAACTGAAAGTAAACATAAGGATGATGACAATATAGATAAGCTAAACCAAGATAACTGGATGAACTACTGTAGCAAGATAGCCTACGGTATCATGATAAACTACGTGTCAAGATAAATCAAGGTATCACATCGTCAGGTTTCTATCAAGTATACTATCCCAAGGTATCTATCATGTATAACATCCCAAGATATTTATCATGTATATTTGCTCTGCACCTCTCGTACTAGTATCCCAACCCAAGTCATGTGTTAACTATGAATGTCCCTTGCCCAATGTCATGTAATGGTCCATGTCAACCTAATACACAACATATGTAGGTTTTCCCAACTCGTATGTTTCTTTCCATGTATAAGTTCAGTCCTTTGCCGTAGGCCGTACGGGCTTTCCCATGTAAATCTATACCACCTCAACGTAGTACCATTTTATCCTTGAAGTTGTTTTGGACTGCTACCCTTGATCTGGTTATGTTTTCTTATCATGAACTATCACGTGTTCACTTAGGATTTATGCCACCTAGGACCACTAGGGATTATGCTACCTAATGAACGTTTCCGTGTCTCGGTTTGGGTTCAAGCCACCTTGGGCCACTAGGGATTATGCCACCCGTCAACCGCGCCCTTTATCCCACGTATGTATCGTGAATCGTTTTCCATGTCTAGACGCACATGTATCTCAATGTGCCATCCGAGTTCCGTGCCAGGGCAAATCGAGAAATACGGAACTCGGTCGGGAGCTTTAAGTCGTCTGCCGAATGCAGATATCAAGGTCTGTTTTTGTATTCGTGGCTATGGTCCCACGTGACCCCTCCCTCAACTACTGAAAGGCAATCCAAGAAAAATCATGCACGAGAACTATACTCTGGCCCCGCTATGCCCCACTTTCCTATTGGCCAACCTCACCCATGACTCGATAGCAAGAACATGGTCTGCTGGGAGTTCTCTGCCTTTCCGTTCGCACACGATTGACTAAAGATGGTAGGTAGTCGACAACGCGCTATCCAGGGCAAAAATCAAGTATCGTCGACTCCACGCTAATCCATCCCCATCTTTAGGTTGCTCGCACAGCAACCAAGGCATACCCTTGGCTCTTCTACCGCAGACCTTAACCTCTGTGAGGCCAGGTTTCATGGACCATCTGCCACCTCACAGAGGGATACCAAGAGTACCCTCACGTCCCCCGAAGCTACCGCTTCGTCCCCCAGTTCGCTGGAGCTTTTTATCCAAGCCAGATAAGTTGCTCCTCCTCGTATACTAAGCGATGACCTACCGTATTAGGTTACTCATCTATTCATGAACTAGTCCCATGTCCTTGGCTAAGAATTATTACTTAGTTATACTTAACTAAGGTTTACCACTTAGCTTCTTTTCCCCGTTACCCTTGATTAACTACGATTTTCTACCTAGTTCCTCTAACTAGGGTTTTGTCTATTGGGTTAAGTGTTGTTATTCAGGTTCATGACTTAGCCCGCCTACGAATCATATCAAGATTGGCTAAGTATTTAAGTTCAAGGCTTAGCACTACAAGTTGGTTAAGTATACCAAGAAGCGCATGACTTAACCCTATCAAGTCAAATTGGTTAAGTATTGGTTTGTCTTAACCCTATCAGATTATCGTGTTAGATTGATTAAGCATAGATTATCTTAATCCCATCAGATCATCGAGTCGGATTGGTTAAGTATGGGTTAGCTTAACCTCATCCACTAATCGTATTACAATGGTTAAGTATATTCAAAAGGTCTTGTGACTTAACCCTATCAGGTCCACATGTTAGATTGGTTAAGTATAGGTTACTTAACCTCATCAAATCATCATGTATAATTGGTTAATTATAAGTTACTTAACCCCATTAAATTATCATGTTATGCTGGTTAAGTATTGGTTGCTTAACCTCATAGAATTACCAAGTTTAGATTGGTTAAGTGTTTAACTTAACCCTATCGAATTACCATGTTTAGATTAGTTAAGTATAGGTTACTTAACCCCATCTAATTACCGTGTTTAGATTAGTTAAGTCTAAGTTACTTAACCCCATATAATTATCAAGTCGGATTAGTTAAGTGTAAATTACTTAACCCCATCCCCTAATTGTCTTATATGGTTAAGTGTCATTAAGAAATCAAGTCCGGTTCCACTTAACCTACCCATTCGTGTCATATTGGTTAAGTGTCATTAGTCAAAATTACTTAACCTTTTCTTGTGGCATTAATTAGATTAATGCACCCCAACCTCTCACATTAGACTTTGTTGTGGTTACTAGTTAAGCCGGGCGGGTCTGGGTAGCTTTACACCACAACCTAGTCTAACCTCGGGTTTTAAGTGCTATATGACCAACTACTCACATTGGGTCCTATTGTTTGTAGCCACTTGTTAAGCCGGGCGGGTCCGGGTAGATTTATGCTACAAACTCAACCCAACCTCGAGTTGGCCACTTTCATGTTTGGTCTAGTGTCATATTACACTTATAACCCATACGTGTCTAGTTTCAAGTCCCATGTTTACCCCACATGTCATGTCCACATTTAGGTGTATCATGAGTGCCATATTTTCATGAAATCCCATTTCAAATTGTCATGTCATAATCACGCACGTTTAACCCACCCCAAATCGTGTTTCCAACCCAAGTAAAGGCGAGTCAACATAGTAAGGATACTATGCTACATATTGGCCTCAAAACATGCACGATGTCAAAAAGGGATTGGCCACCAACATGCATGGTATCATAAGGGGTTTGGCCTCAAAATATGCATAGCATCATAAAGGAATTTGGCCACAAACATGCATAGTATCATAAGGGAATTTGGCCACAAACATGCATGATAACATAAGGGAATTTGGCCACAAACATGCACAGTATCATAAGGGAATTTGGCCACAAACATGCATGATAACATAAGGGATTTGGGTTCATTTACATGCATAAGCCCCAAAGTCAAGTCTTTGCCAATGTTTCACAAGTCAAATGGTTCCCAAAAGTTCATGCTAACATTCCATAGATAAAGATTCAAACTTGCAAGATAAACTAGGTTAAACATAGCATGAGTGGCATGATTAAGTTGCTAAAACTTAGCCCAAGGTCATAGATCATTGAAAAGGGGCAAAATTAGGTTCACATAGGCTAGCATACTTATGTTTCATCGCATTTTATTCCATGTCACATTAGAACCACCGTTAGAATCTACAAGTAGCTTGAACTTACATAGCGTGGCAAGAGATTTAGGAGCATGAATCGTCTTGTCGAAGAATCCATGTTGAGATGATGATCAAAACCCTTGATTTGGTGTAGAAAGCTTGCACCTTCGTCTTGGATCTAGTTTGAATGCATAGGCTCTTGAAGTTGGAGATGGAGGCCATGATCAAGAGGGATTTGGGCAGCACTTCGTTGTTAGATTGATTTTGAGTGATTTAGGTTAGGTCCTAGGGTGTTTTTATAGAGATTAGGAGTAGTTTAGGCCATAGGATAAACCCTAGGATAGATCTGAGCCCTCAAAATCTGTCACAAGCCTCCAAACATGTCTTGTGGAACAAGTCAGGTGCACCCAGGCCAAACTGGCCGACCACCCAAGTCGACAGGGGTGTCGACTGGGCAGTCGACACCACCTGGGGTGTGTCGACTCCCAAGTTGACTCCCCAGTCGACTTGGGGGTGGCGGGAATTTTTCCCGCCTGTTCTGCTTGGCTGAATTAGAATTCTGAATTCAAATTTGAACTGTTTTTGAACTAGAAATTTTCTGAAAACTTTAACGGGCCATAACTTGGTCATACGGACTCCGATTATCGAAAACTCGGATTCTATTTCGCGTATTTTTCCGAGAAGAACGCAATGGCGCAACCTGTTTTTCCTGATTCAAATTTTATAATTAAATTCTGCCTTGATTCTTGTCTTAACACGTTATTAAAATTCGGATTGTTACAGCACCTTCAGATCTTGTGCCGGCTACCTTGACGTTCGTGCGCAAGTGACAAGGTTAGCAGGAGCATATACACGAGGAAGAAGAAAGAAGAAGTCAAGTTTCCAGGGCAAAACGAGAAAGGGAATTTCAGCGTATGGTTTTAACATTATTTTCAAATCAAATTTACATTGTTTTGTAAAATCAAATAGACATTGGTTTGTAAAATCAAATTGTTTTGAAAATAAAATAAACAAAGTTTTATAAAATATAAAATTAACATTGTTTGGATATAAAAAATTAATATTTGTTTTGATTATAAAAGAACTTTGTTTTGAATATAAAAGAACATCGTTTTATGAATATAAAGATCATTGTTTTATGAATGCAAATACCATTGTTTTGTAAATTAAAAACATACCATTGTTTTGTGAATAAAAATAACAAGTGATTTGAACATAAACATTGTTTTGAATTAAACTATACATTGTTTTTGAAACTAAACTATACATTGTTTTTAAAATAAAATTAACATAGTTTTATATAGTAAAATACAACTTTGATTTAGAAAATAAAATACAACTTTGGTTTAGAAAATAAAAAAAACTTTGTTTTGTAAATCACATTGTTTTTGTAATACGAAATCGCATTGTTTTTAATATAAGAATCGCATAGTTATTACAATGAAATTTACATCGTTATTAAAATGAGGTTTGCATTGCTATTAAAAATAGAAATGGAAATATGAAAATATGATTTTTACCATATATATAAAACAACATTAAAAATATGATTTTTAACAAAAACTGTGTGTCACAGACTGCGATGGAACTGAATGGAAGTAGAACGGAATCAAAATCATCAGTTAAAGACTGACGGAGTGGAAATGAAGGTGAGAACTCCTCACTCAAATTTCTACATAGTTATTTATTTATTTATTTTCATAACTGAAAAATATATAGGGTTGTCAGTTTTGATTTTTATTAGTTTAATCACTTTAAACTGTACACGATGCTTGTTAGATCACTTCCCTCGTCCACGAACCATGGACGATTTAAATTGACTGTATTGTATGTTGTTTGTGATGTTGAAACGATTTAAAATTACATTAACATAAATTTGGTAGTTGAAATTAGATTATAAATATTTATTTATAATTTGAACAGTGAAATTTGGTTAAATTTATTAACCAATAATTTGTGTAAATAAATTGATGTTGTTTGAAAACCCCACACGGGTCTGGGGATGATAATTTATTCACATCTCCCCTGAATTTAATTATATGTCAATTGATGGATTGACATGCTATGGTGAGCGTTAAATAATTATTTTAACACTTACTTAGTTGTAAATTTCACTCTGGATGTGAATAGACTGTTTGATGATTATTTACCATTATTGTTGCATACATGCGGTGTGTGAAATCCATATAACTAAAATTATATGGTAATTGTTTGAGTTGCATTCCGATTCAGAAATAAATAATGTTTTATAAATAATGTTTAATAAAAGACTATGTGAGAATATTATTTAAGAATAAAAGACCATTTTAAAATAAAATATTATTTTAGATAAAAAGACCATTTTAGATAAAAAGGACATTTGAGATAAAAAGAACATTATGATATAAATAATGAAAAGGACCATTTTGATGTAAAAGAATCAATTTAAATGTAATCGAACATTTTTAATGTAAAGAATGTAAAAGAACATTTTAATGTAAAGAATATTTTAAATAAAGAATTCTTTTAAAGAATATATTAAAATAAACGAATATTTTAAACTAATATTCAGTAAAGAATAAAAATCATGATTTCGATGTCCGCTTTTAGATGGACACAAAAATATAAAAATATGAAGTTGAATTAAGTATAGAAACGCCATTTTAATCCCGAATGGGTTTATCGATCGATCTTATTCATTTTAAAATGAATATCGAAAAGAAGTGATTTCGAAATCTAATATTCTGAAAATATTATCATTTTAATATGATAAAAATATAGAATATTCAGTTTTGATTTAAAATTGAAAACAAAGTTGAATCATTTTAAAACAAATTTATAAACGATTTATAAAATACATTTTAAATGGAAATCGATGAAATATATATAATATATATATTTTATATATTTAATGGCCTGAATAGAACGCGCCGCGCAACGACCATTCGCGAATTTCGATCATTAACTTCAATTTGACATTACGGGAGATCCGACCGTCGGATTCTCCTAAAACCGGAACCGTTGGGTTCGTATCGAAAAGAGCTTTCAAATGAATATAAAAGATTTGAAATCTAATGGTTAGATTTGGAAATATTTCCAAATCAATTTCAAAAAAGGTTGTTATGGATGCAGTAAGGTGGCCGTTGTTGGAAACCGACTGT
This sequence comes from Allium sativum, assembly GCA_030737875.1. Classification (NCBI taxonomy): domain Eukaryota; kingdom Viridiplantae; phylum Streptophyta; class Magnoliopsida; order Asparagales; family Amaryllidaceae; genus Allium; species Allium sativum. Next base: position 187,874,547 of record CM060911.1, read on the forward strand.
ACGAGCGATAATTAAATTATTAAGAATATGGAAAAATTATGTAAAATCCTAATAAATGGTTTAGAAAGATTTTTAATGAAAAATTCCAATTTTATAAAGATAAAAAATATTTTTATCGAAATGAACTGTTTAATGGACTAGTTATTAACTAGAATAATAATTTAATTATTTTTAAAAATAAATAAATTGGATTTGATAATGATTTTAAAATAACCAGAATTTTCCAATATATATTCGTATATATTGGGATGGATTTGAATGGCAATTATCTTCAGAATATTTCGATATTGGATTTCGTTATTACATTAATATTGTGAGGAATTTGGAAGATATATACATATCGTTATTCCCAATACGATATTTGTTGGTTTCAGAATTTGATATTGAATATAAACCGATATAATTTCTATTCAGGACCTTACATTTAATATTAAATGGGATTTTGGGTTTGTTGTGGACAGTGTCTTTAATAACACAGTTCTTAAACCCAATTTGGAAAAGAATAAATCTTTTAATTAAGATTTAGGGAATTTTACCAGTTAATTAATAATTAATTGGAATTAGATAAAAAAATCGGATTTTTGGGGTTTATCGTGAACGGTATTTTAAATAATACTCATTCTTGATCCAATTAATAGTGAAGAAATAATTTGGAATTTATAAATCTTTTATTAAGATTTAATGGGAATTTTCCCAAAATAAAGTTTTCCAAATTAATATATTAAATTGGAATTGGATGGAATTCGATTTGGTAATAATCGAGATGAGCTCCTGTGAATGAAGACCGATACTATATATGGAATTTAAAAGGCATTGCCACTATTCCATTTATATTATTAGTTTGATATGGTAATTTATATCGATATACACCATTATGATTTCCGTGAAGATTCCATAGTTAATGAAAGAAGGTTTGGGTTTATCGTGAACAATATTTTTAAAAGACATTAGTTCTTTAACTCAGTTAAAGATTAGGTTAAATTCTTAAGCTTTAATAATCCTTAAGTAATGATTTTTGAGATTAAAAGAATAAATTTAAAAGAATTTATCTTTGACAAAATTAATGGGAACCTTTCCCTAAGAATGTGAATATTTTATTAAAATAATATTCTGAATTGGAAACAGGCGTTGGATGTGTTTTTATAGCACTTGTTTATAAAGTACGCCAACTATTCGGAAAGACCGGGTAAACTCATTCTGAATAATTGATACGACGACTAACAGTCGAAGAGATTGAAGATGGAGCAAGACTGACAATCTTCACATCGAATGGATGAGTTGCTACTGATGCCCATGATTGGAGTAGCTACCTTGAAGGGGCTACTGTGGTAGCTGTCCAGACGTACTTGTTGATTGTTCAGATATGCGAGGGCCTCTCTTTCGTATTGGATATACGGACGAGGAATAAGATGCCTCCGGTTTTGTTCAGACCCATATTGGACTTGTAAATGGATGGTATGTCTAACGTTGTATTCCTTTATGCTGTATTCGTTGATCTCTGCTAAATATATATATATATATATATATATATATTTGTTGGTGGCGAAGAATTTATTCTCTTGCTTAACACCCTTCTCTGAGATGTATGTGCTCAGAGGTTTTATATATTGGCAGAAATCAATGGTATGGTATGGATTGGCAATGTGGCATGCTAAGATGCATGGATCAAGGCTTTTGTTGAAAAGCAGTGCCTTGTGGATGATGATCAAAGCATAGCTTTAATTAGCATAGCTTTGTGTAGCGTTACCTCGCGAGCCTCACACCCCGGTATGATGGTGAACGAATTGTTTCATTAGTAGGTTTGACCAATATACTTTATATATATATATATATATATATATGGATTTGGTCGGTCGAGTTGTGCTGGTTGTGGTCGCTCCACACCTTGAGATTAGGGATAGTGCCATTTCCCCCGATTCCCATATATAGGGATAGAGTAAGCGGTGTTTTCTCTCACTTGGACGTAAGCCATGGTAGTACTTTATTTCCCAAAAGTGCGGATGTGCATTACGGTGTTTTCTCTAGCTGGGACGTAAGTCGTGGAGTATTGCACTATGCGATAGATCTTTCGAATCAGGAGCCATCATGATGGAAACCCAACTTTCTAATACAAGCTTTGCGATTTTGATTGTAAACTTATATATGGCGACATAGTGGGATGGGGCACTCATGCCGTCTATGATTGATACCTTCACCTAATTGATTTCTTCACTATGCATTATAGTAATAATAAAAGAGAAATTTCGCGTATCAAGCATGTTTTGCTATTATAAGGTAAAACTCTATCCTTCGGCTTGCATTGCATTGTGTGATGGGACCTGAGTCTTATAATAGCTTCATTTTTTCAAAAAGCATTGCGTTGTTTATTTTAGGAATTCCGGGGGTTAAACCCGTTCCGTGTAATACGACGTGGTCCCTTGGTTTACCTAACTTTAAAATCAAATTAATAACTGTTTTGAGTTCTCATACCAGTCCTTGTTGTTGGCTATGGAGCTGGTTACGCATGATAGGGGGTTCTTGCCATGTTGTTTGGTGGTAAACAGTGGGCTCTTACCCCTACATGTCCCTTATTTATTATGGTTAGTTATTGCAGTCGAGAGGCTGACCGTAAAACAAGGTGTCTGGGGGATCATCTGTATGTCACGGTGGGAGGTTAACCCACTGCCTGCGAGTCGTCACGTCTATTCTCAAACCAATGGAAGTTTCTAAGTTGAATAATATAAGAAATAATGAATAACATTAGGAGAAGAAAATTGTGGAGATATCGAAAGAGTGTGATGGAACAAATTGGGGAGTAGAAGAAAATTGCATTACAACAAATCCACCTATTACAACATAAAAAAAAGTTGTAATATTAACATGGAAACTTTTTGTAAACTTAGTATCATTTCAGGTTGTAATAGAGTCAGCACCTTTTATAGCATTTTTTAGATATGCAAGAAATGTTATAGTACAACAATTTTCAAGTTTATACTTGATTTGGCAGTACATTTTTTCACAAATATTATAAAGTTTGTGATATACATTTTCTACAGTATTTTTTAAACGTTGTACATATGATTATTTACAACTATTTTTAAAATAATGTAGTATATTTTAACTTATTGAAAAAAATACATGGACATTTCTTTTTGTTATAAGCATAAATGCAATAATTAGAAATTTCAACAATGCGAACTATAAGCAATGTAAATCCAAATCATTTCCATAAAAGTAAGTTAATTTTTTTTCACATAAACAATTTTTACATATGAGCATAAAGTTATATTGTGGTAGCATATGGAGATTCCATCATCTTCTTCACCTAGTTTTATACTACTACAAAATAGTATATTATTGTCTGGAGATTATAATGTATCTTCAGTCCATGTTCCTGAATTATAAGTACAGAAGTTATTATTAAATAAATATTATAAGTACTTCTAGTAGACTGTGTTTTTTTTGTGTGTGTATTATATGTGTAACAAGATGAAAATTTAAATAAAATTAAATAATGTTTTAACTGAAATTTAATGTTAACATTTCAAATTTAAATTAAATAACAAAATTTGATATTTGAATTATGTTTAGTTAAATAAAAGGAATAAATTTCATAGTTAAATACGTTAGTACTATCTGTTCGCAAATTTTGGTTAGACGCTGTAAATCATTTAAAATAGAAAGTTCAAAATTTAAATATCTTTTTTATTTGAAGTATTAACTTGTAATCTATGAAAGAGTCATTTTCCATTCCATAAAATTCGGATGTTCATAGTTTCGAATACACGATTTTATCTATTAAAATAGCTAAAACCATCAACATAACCTATATAAATCTATAGCCTTAGTCCATGATATTTCCATTGTTTGTTTAATTATTTGGCTCTCGAATTATGTGGGAAATGTAAAACTTTGTGTTGTGTCATGTGAATTTGTAACTCATAATTCCTCAATCATCACTTTTTACCAATTCGTAAACTATATATTTCAAAAGAATAAACTCTCTCACTTCTCATTTTCTCTCTCATGTCATTCTTCCTTCTCTTTTCTTTTCCTTACTATGTCCATAAATCATCCATACGCCCTTTTCTCCTCTACCGCTCCTCCCCGTCCGCCACAGGCCCCACCACCTATGGTCATCGTTCCTTTGCACCACCTCAGAAGACAACTCCACAACCTCCGTTGTAGCTTGGACCCTCGTCCACCAAATCCTACATACCCTAACCCTAAATTACCCTCTTCCTATAGCCGAGCCACCCTCTTAAAAATACCACCAAAATCCAGTGTCGTTCCTCATGCTCTACCACCTGAGACTGTCACTTATCCTTCCAGAACTTGTAGGCAGCCCGTAACAGCAACCCGCTCTCTCCTTCAAACCCTTAACTCCCACAAAACCTTCGACACAACTGCACCACCAACTATCGCAAGCACACAAGGCATATCACCGCCCTCCTCCTAGTCCATTTTAGGATGCAATCCCTTACACCCAAACCAAACCCATGTAGACCACTTCCTATACCCTTTTCTTCCCCTCTAATCCGCAATGACCATGATCACCCATACCTTCTTTCGTGCCCTACCGCACCCCGCCTCCATCCTAGCCTTTACCGATGTCATTGCCTTCACTCAAAAACCCTCTCCTCCCTGACCCACGACTTGGGCTTCAACCATTCTTCTCCTTATCTTTGCTTTTCAAAGAAAACAAAATTAGTTTTTATGCATGTCGGTTCCTTTGTCACTGTCCTTGTCAAAGCTATGATTATGTCCTTGCTTGAGTTGTGTCGAAGTTGTTGTATCCATGTCATCTTGTGTCGTAGCTTGTTTCCTTCTCAAAGTACGAAAGGTAAGCAATTGTTTATGAACAACATTCATATGTTAGCTAAATTGATAACACATAAAATGTTAATCATTATTACATGGCATGCAAGTTATTGTTATATGAATTGTTATTTTACTATCACAGTACATTTTAGTAATTGATTTTTGATATGTTATGTATATTTATATGCTTAGAATTTTTTAATTTACATTTCACGATCCTTTTTATCACATTGCAAGTTCCCGAAATTATACTCAGTTTACTGAAACTATTATGATGTTTATTTGGGATATGGTCTTGAATGATATATATCTGGAATTAAATCACTATCAAACGAAATGATATGTACCCGAACCACTCGACTGTAAGATAACTATATATGGATAATTTGGTCAAATAAAATATTTTCTAAAATTTTATAAGTATATCTTCATTTAAAAGATTAATTGAAATATTTTAAGTTTAATTTAATGTTCCTGATATTTAAATCTGGACTTATGAGTTTATAATTTAATTGATTTATTGAAAAGTATAATTCAGTTTTAATCTTAAATCTATTATATGAAAGTTAATTTATAAATTTAATGAAGATTTTAAAATTTAATTTTAAGAAATTAAAGATTTGATTTAAGTTATGTTGATATAATATAAAGACAAATTTTAATATAATAGTTTAATTCAAAAGTTCGAATTTAATATAAAATTGATATACTTTTAAAGATTAAATTTAATTTAACATAATATAAAGATTTAATTTAATATAATAACTTTAATAAAATTAACTCAACTGAAAGTTTTTATTTTAAATTTTAATTTTTTAAATTAATCGAATGAAAAAGTTTGATTTAATTTAAAGATTTAATTAATATAAGATTATTATTAAGATTTAATTGTTTAATTGATTTAAAGATAATAATTTTTTGCAAGGCCGACTGGTTTTTATAGTGCTCTGTAACACTCTTTTATTTATTAAAAATATATATTACAATGAGCTCAGGTGATATGCATTATACATATCAACTATAGAAAGATATACCATAACGTATATCAACAAAAGCGTCCCATGCAGGGGTACAATGCTGAGCCACAACAGCAAAATACATAATCAAGAACAATGACATGATCCATCACATTGCTACAGTTATATATAGACTAACTTATGTGCCAATACAAAGCACATCACCACACGCTTGCTAAAGAGCTAGCCTTCCTCTAGTTGTGCATAAAGCAGTTCTGTCTTTCTGCTGCGAGTAAGTGGAGAATTCACTGGAGCAGTTGCATCTCCAGTCACTTGTAAAGTAGTCACATCTAGACGAGGAGGAGCTTTATGGCCTGGTGGTGGAGCAATATGTGCATATGGTGATATCACTTTAGCTGATGACGTAGACACAACGACACTTGATTTTGTTGGGGGTGAACCGATGACACTTGAGGTCTTTTTCCTTGGACTTTGTGAATTTAGGAAACTAGGCCTGAAAGGAATAGGAGTGTCATTCTTTGATTGCGTCAAGTAAGATTTAGTTTGGTTCACTACCACTTGATCAGGTGCTCCACCTAGAGCATTCATGTTGTTTCTAAAAGAAGAGAAATCATCAACCATATTTTCTAACATAACTCTCTTTTCTGCATTTACACCAACGTCTTTTAGTTGTGAACTAATTCTCTCAGTAATTTCAAGTGCTTTTGAGCATTTACCACCAATAATGGGCTTTACTGTAGCCTTATAAATTTGGACATGAGCACTATGTTCATTCTCTTGCACAACATCCATATTGAAATTCTGAAGTAGAAAGCTATCTAGTGTAACATTGTTATTGAAGCTACTAGTGGAACTAACCATATCAACTACTATAATAAATTGTTCACCAAATTTAGGTTCAACGGACCCTTCTACATATGCATCAAGTTGCATGTTTTTCAAATGTTTTTCACCTCCTTCTTTCATTTGCCTAGCATGAGAACCCACATCATTAACACTCACTATTGGGTCACTGCCAAAAGCCTTAATTAGTAAATCATTAATCTCTCCTTTCTCAAGAGCTATTCCTTCATGATACTCAATGATTGCATTAGGATCTTGCACACTATTAACATTTTCCTATTCCACATAATTTTCTCTTTAGTGTTAAGGAAATTAAAGTAATTAAGGTCATCAACAAAAGAAGTAATAGGGTTAGCACATCCATGTTCTATCATCGATTTCTTACCAATAACTTTACTCCAAACTTCTTTTGTGTTGTGCATTGATCTGACCTTTTCTCTAGCAGTAAATGTAGCACCCGCTTCAATATTGATACCATTTGAATAGCTAACTGGAACTGACTTCCTTTCTCTAAAGTAACCTTTGCCAAACTCTCATTACTTTGTTCCTTGTTTTAGATTCACACTTAACTATGGAATACCCAAACTTCTTAAATATCACATAGATATCTATATGTCATGTAGACTGTCTGCTTTGAACCATCAGGAAGAAAAACAGGAAAATCATAGGGAAGTGCAACATCAGTAGTAATTTTCATGTCTATCAAGCCTTTCGGTAGACAAATCCATACACAAGAAACTACAATCCTAGTGGCCAACCAACTAATACCCAATTTTGACTAAGCAAACAGTGGGAGGTTAGTGAGTCTAATCCAAATCAGGACAGATTTAATCCCTAAACTAACAGCTCCTATTCCAGTATTCCATGGCCTTATTATGAAGATCATATTGTGAATTATCACTGGGTCTACTCTCAAGATTCGATCATTATCTTTTGTATTATTAAGGTGGAAGAAAAAAATTACCTGTAGACCTGACCTTAATGCCACCGATTGGCTTCCAAAGCCATTTGAGGTGATTTATAACCTTCGTGAATGAAAGAGTTTATCGAGGAAGTATCCAATAATTGATATAATATAGAGCAGGATACCAACTTCTATAGACAGTTCAAAGGAAGAAATTGTGACAAACTTATTTATGGAAGAGGAGAATCAGACAAACTTTCTATTTTATTTCACTTTTCTTTTTTGTTCTACCATTACAAACAATGTCACTAGCATCCTTTTATAGGCATTATAGTCCGAAGGAAACATAGAAAACCAAGCACCGTTTGACTCTTCACATACAAAAGACACTTGACTCATACAAAAGACACTTGACTCTTCAATTATTTTATCATTTCCAACTAGCATTTAAAGTTTATTTAACAAAACTCCCCCGTAAACTTAAATGCTTCTTCCATCCGTCATACCAACCATTTTCTTGCATTTATCGAGAAATACTTTCGGTAGTGGTTTTGTAAAGATGTCCGCAGCTTGATCTTGACTTGTCACATGCACCAGTTCCACACTTCCTTCCTTCACATGATCTCGGATAAAGTGAAAACGAGCATCAATGTGTTTGCTTCTTTCATGATTCACTGGATTCTTTGCCAACTCAATTGCTGAATTATTGTCAACATGAATCACGGTTGCATCGAGTTGCTTTAGCTCCATCTTACTTAACAAATTTCTAAGCCATATCGCATGACATACACACGAAGATGCTGCCACGTATTCAGCTTCACACGTCGAGAGCGTTACGATCGGTTGGTTCTTTGAAAGCCAAGTAAACGCAGTATCTACCATAAAGAACACATATCCCGAGGTACTTTTCTGATCGTCTATGTCTCCGCACCAATCGCTGTCAGAATAGCCAACTAACTTGTAATCTTCTGCTTGTGAGTAAAATAATCCATGTGACACCGTTCCTTGTATGTATCGTAGAATTCGCTTCACCGCCTTCCAATGTGAATGAGTCAGCTCCTCCATGAACCGACTTACAATTCCGACGCTTAAAGATAGATCCGGCCTTGTGCATGTGAGATATCGAAGGCTTCCTATCAAACTCCGGTATCTACTCGCATCAACACGTTCTCCTCCATCGAACTTTGAAAGTTTTGCACCTGGTTCCATTGGTGTTGATACCGGGGTGCAGTTTTCCATCTTGAACTTCTTCAAAATCTCTCTTGCATATGCCTCCTGTGATATAAAAATTCCCGTCTCTACTTGTCTAACCTCTAAACCCAAAAAATACTTCATCAAACCCAAATCTTTCATCTCAAATTCCCGTGTCATTGTGCTCTTAAACTCTTCAATCATTTCATCATTGTTACCCATAAAAATGAGATCATCGACATAAAAAGCAACAAATAATATATTACCTCCTTTTTTCTTTACATAGAGGGCATGCTCGTAGGGACATTGCTTGAACCCGTTCTCCTTGAAATATGAGTCGATACGTGTATTCCATGCCCGTGGTGCTTGCTTCAACCCGTAAAGCACCTTCTTCAATTTTAGCACCTTCTTCTCTTTTCCGACTTTCATGTACCCAGGTGGTTGTTCGATGTAGACGTCTTCTTCAACCACACCATTCAAGAATGCCGACTTGACATCCATTTGAAATATTGGCCATCTGAATTGAGCAGCTTGTGAAATGAGTAATCGGATTGTCTCCATTCTTGCAACAGGAGCGAATATCTCGTCATAGTCAATTCCTGCTTTTTGCTTGTATCCCTTCGCAACAAGTCGCGCCTTATACCGTTCTATCTCACCTTGAGCATTCATCTTTTTCTTGAACACCCATTTCACACCAATGGGCTGACTTCCTTTCGGCAACTTTGCAAGCTCCCATGTTTTGTTGCAGTTAATTGCCTTAATCTCTTCGTTCATTGCAGCTTGCCACTTCTTGTCTCGAACCATCTCTTCAAAACTGATATTTTCAGCATTAGACAAAAGACATACAAGGTGTACTTCATTTGTCGAATCATACAAATCTTGCAAACTTCTCATTTTTGGTTGTAGTGGTTCATCTTCACTGTTAGTGGTTTCAGGGTCTGTTGGTATACTTGCTGGTGCAATGACTGATGATTCTCCAACTTCTATGACAACCTCCTTCGAATTATTCCAGTCCCACTCGCTTACTTCGTCTACTCGCACATCACGACTCACCATCACCTTCTTGCTAATCGGGTCGAGCAGCTTGTACCCTTTTGTCTTCTCATCATACCCAATGAAAATATACCTTTTGCTTTTGTCGTCGAGCTTCGTTCTTCATTGATCTGGAATGTGTGCATAAGCCATACTACCGAACACTTTGAAATGAGAAACTGTTGGTTTTTGTCCGCTCCAGGACTCTTGTGGTGTTTGATCATTTAACTTCACATGTGGACATCGATTTTGTACGTAGATGGCACATTGAACAGCCTCTGCCCAGAATTCCTTCGGCATCTTCTTACTTTTGAGCATTAATCGAACTATGTAGAGAATAGTCCTGTTCTTTCTTTCGGCCACACCGTTTTTTTGGGGAGAGTATGGTGCGGTTAGAAATCGCCTTATGCCTTGCTCCTTGCAATACTCCATAAAAGCCGTCGAAGTATACTCTCCACCTCTATCGGATCGTACGGCTTTGATGTGTCTACCAGTTGCCTTCTCCACCATCACTTTGAATTTTTTGAACATCTCGAATGCCTCAGATTTTTCCTTCAAAAAATAACCCCAAGTTTTTCGTGAGAAGTCATCGATAAAAGAAATAAAGTACCTTTTACCGCTGAAAGATTCGGGAGTGATTGGTCCACATATGTCAGTATGAATCAACTCGAGAATATGTTTAGCTCGATATTCTGCATTCTTTTGAAAGGAGGTTCTTGTTTGCTTGCCAAGCACACAATCTTCACAAAGTTTGCCCTCATAATTCATGTCTGGCAGTCCGTGCACCATGTCCTTCCTTGCTAACTTCTTTAAACTTCCATGATATAGATGACCAAAGCGAAGATGCCACAACGACGCCTTGTCTTCTACGTTGACTCGCAAACATTTTTCCTGCACACTTCTCAATTTCAGTTTGCACATCCGATTTCTCCCCATCTCGACTCGAGCAACTAGACGCCCTTCATTGTCTTTCAGCTGTAGTACCCGGTTTTTCATGAATACCGAGTATCCCTTCTCCATAAGTTGCCCCATGCTCAAAATATTGCTCTTAAGGTCAGGTACATAATAAACATTCTCAATTGATCCTTCTGTACCATCTTTTTGTAAATAATGAATTGTACGTAAGCCTTTTAATTGGATCTTTGACGCGTCTCCAAATGAAACATGTCCATCTTCAACCTCTCGCATCCCCCTGAATAGGTGCTTGTGCCCGCACATATGGTTACTTGCTCCAGTGTCGAGATACCACTCTGTATCGTTGTCAGAGACGGTATTTTTGTAAGCCATCATAAGAACACCATCTTCTCTTGCCTCCTTGATATACACGTAAATGTGTATATTTTATCCGCATATTTATCTTATTTTATCTTTTAAATAATTGATATTGCGTATTTATAGCTGTGTTTTCAGATTGTTGACAAGAATCATGGTTTAAAGCATTTGATGAATAAAGCATGAAGAATTTGCTGAAAAAGAGTGAAGTTAAAATTACTTAAGCTTGAAGAGTTTAAAGCTTGAAGAACGGTTGCAAATAGAGTTTAATTGGGTAGATTTGGCTCACTAAAGACTCATATTGTGTTCACATTGGCTCAATTGCAGACCATTTCACTCATGTAGCGTTCACATTGGCTCCTTTGCAAGGCTTCTCATTCATGCACTGCACGCGTTCACACTGGCTCACTTACAAGGCCTCTTGCTCTACAACCCCGTCCACACTAGCTTATGTGTTATTTGGGCTAATTCTTTAGTCCCACATTATGGAATTTGCCAAGTAGCCATTGTCATATCAGCTATAAATACACTTTATCTCATTCATTGTAAAACACATTGGGTTTTATTCTGTAATTCTCTTCTTGGAATAAAATCATTCTTCCTCTGTTCTATTTAGTTTTAGCTTTATTTATGTTCATGTTATTTAGTTTCTATTTTTCTTCTTCTTTAGCTATGTCTAGCTAATCCCCTTTGATTAGGGGGTGATGATGCTAATAGATATGATTCCACATGAATCACATAGCCAATAGATAAGGACTTTATATATGTAGATCTAGATTTGAATCAAGGGTTAGATCTGAACCTTCATATTCTGTGTCGTTTAAGAGCTATGCTCCTTCACAGGATATATTCGTGTTCGATCTAACAATTATCAGATTTAGATCTAATTTTAGGTTTTTAGAAATTAATTTGTGAATCTGTCCTGATAGTCTATGATTGTTTAAGAGCTCAGCTCCTGCATAGGCTATGCTTGTCGTTGTTTACTTATTTGTTTCTAAAAATCTATTTATCGTTGATTCGTGTTTGTGACAGAAACATGAATTAGATCTATATTTATTTGTTGGCTATTGATGGGTGTGAATCTAATCTATGTCATTATTCCCTAATTGTTTTCTCTTATTATATAAATCTCTCTTTTTATTTAATTGCTGCTATTTTCTGTGTTTTCAACCAATCAAAATACTGGAATAACTTGACTGGATTTATTAATTAAAATATTTTTGGTCCTAGAGTTCGACACCCTCTACAACAATCCTTGTTGTTTAGGAAAACCGAACGGATTTTACACTTGTTTACAATTGTATAATTTGTTCGCAAACAAATTTTGGCGCCGTTGCCGGGGACCAAAATAATATTCTATTTTTAAATCCTTCGGGTTATAATTTTTATTTTTATTTTTATTCTCCATAAAAAAAACAAAAAAATATTTTTATTTTCCAATTCGTGTTAGCTTTAATTTTGCTTTCCTTGTATTTTTCTTTCATATATAGGAAAAAAAATCTTGATTGGTGGATTGGGTATTAAAACATTGATACCATAATCTTTCAAATAAGGAAAAAGAAAACACTTGTCATTTGCTTTCAATTTCTTATCTTTTTTGTACACATTTTCACATTATTCTTTAAAAAAAAAATCCATATTTCCTTTGATTTCTTTCCTATCTCTTATTCCCTTTGCAATTTCTTTTACAATTTTTCCTTTTCTTGTACAACAATAAACCAAAAAAAAAAGTTATAAATATTGTTTACAAATTTTTCTCTTTTCTATTACAAATCCAACCCCATCCTCACCACTCTCTCAGCTTCCACTTTCTTCAATCACCAAACAGCTCCTACTCGACCGACTTCTCCTTTTTGCCTTCATTAACTGTTCACTGCGTTTATCTTCACCATTAACAGTTCGACAAAAGCAGCCTCAATCCCCAAACTCCACCTACAGAAATTCCTTCATCAAACCACCTTGCTGTCACTCCAGTTTCAACAAGCCAGTACCCTGTCACCAGAAACCCATACCACACGCTCACGAACATCTCTCCTCACTAAAAAAAAAACAACAACTCCACCTCCTCTGAGTAACTCACATCGCAAGCCACTTTCAAACTATCAATACCCCACGTCATCAACAACAACCGCCTCCACCCAGTACCACTTCATCATACAACAGCCTACACTAACAGTTCTATAACTAATACCCCATACATCACCCACTACACTTCCATTTTTGCCTATATCACTCCATACACCATCATCTACTACTGTGCAACACAGCTACCACCTCCTTGTATTGCCACAAAGCTTCCCTTTGTCACAAACACCTCAACACAGTTACTCATCTCCCCCCTTATTCACAATCAACACAGAACAACAGCTTCACCTCAAACCCTCAAATTCATCAACAAATCAGCCATCCACCTTGTCAGACTCATCTCCCCTTCACAAATCCGTTAAAAAAAAACCCTATCACCAACCGAACAGTTCATACACCATCACCCAGCAAGCGTGCCTACCTCCTCCTCCGGCTGAAACTTCCATCACCACGATTTTACACAATCTGCAATACCGATCAATCCATCACCCTGCATTCATCGCAAGAAAAAAAAAACCGCAGTTAACCCAAATCAACGAGTGCTATCCCTATCTCATGATCTGACAACCGGAGGCCCGACTTTACATCGTTGCGAAGTTTGGATTTTTACGCAGGAACTTGCTTGCGATTTGGGACTGGAAATTCTGAATAATTTTGGGGCCATATTTGAGTTTCTGGAATTTTCATGTCAGTTTAATTGAGTTGCGGTTTAATTGTTTTCAACGATTGATGTACTTTTGCTTTTGGGGCAGACCTTGTTGAGTAGTGACTCGGTATTTATTCGGGGATTTGTGTGGCATTACAAAAGGCTGAAAATCAATTTTGTGGTGTTTTTGCTTTTTGTCCCAGATCTTGTTCTTTCTGTGGTTAAACAACAGGTACCGGCGAAAAGCATTTGGGTTCACATTTGGGTTGACCACATGATCGTCTGGTAAATTGATTTTTTAGGGTGTAGGTATATTTATTTCTGTGGTTAAACAACTGGTGTTCGAACTAATTTTTTTTTTGGGTCCCCGATCTTGTTCTTGGTTAGTGAGCCTAAGTTTAGTTCATTTTATTTTATTTCTTTGTTTAGTCTGTTGTTCTTGGTCCCGATCTTGGTTTTAGTCCCAAACTTTGTTTAGTCTTTAGCCTTTGTTTTATTTCCAATTTAGTTTTTTTTTGTTTTGTTAAAAAAAAATTCTCAAAAACAAATCAAAGGCTCAAGTAAAAAAAAAAAAAGAGGGGAAATTTTCCAAAACCCGTGCCGCAGCGCAGTCAAGAAAATAATAGGAGGCAACAAATACAGAAAGCAGCGGACGATTCAGGGTTCGAGCGGTTGCACACCAAGTGGGGTGTGAACACGCTAACGCTTCTCAACTGCACTGGACGGACTGTCGATCAAGGTGAGTATTTTCTAACTCTACAGGGACCGCTGCTGCAAATAAAAAAATTATAGCAATCGCTTGTAAAAATCTTCTGCAGGGCATCGGCTTGCTTGTAGAAATTTTATTTTTTTTATTTCTGCAATTGCCTGTTCTGTAACTATTCTGAGACTGTTCATTCTGTGACTGATTAAAAAAAAATATCGCATTCATCTTAGTTTTTTTTAATTTTCTAAGGACTTCATTATATTTTGACAATTTGGTTTAGTTCTAACGAAATTTTTCTCGGTGTCTAGACTACGACAGAGTAATAACTGTTTATAAATATTACGGTGATTCGTAAATATTATATCGGTTGTTCCTCTGAAGGTACTTAAACCTTTGGCTGCATTGCTAGGGTGATTCCTGGTGCACCGATAACTCCTATCCGTTAACTGGCTGAGAAGTCTTTTGTTGAAATAAATCAAACCGTCATTATATAATTCTAGAAATTGTAAATTGCATTAGGTTCATTTAAAAAAAAAATCTTTTGTGTTTAATTCTTTTTCTCTAAAAAAAAAAATCGCTCAATTTTTTTTTTCTCGTCTTCCCTTATTCTTCTCGCTAGTGCATGCGTCATTGGACTCATGATCCTTCAGATAATCGTTTAGTTCGAACAAACATTCCTTTAACCATGGCTGAAGAAAATCCCCCTCGATCTCTTATGGATAGATACTTCCCCGATCGGGTTTCTATTCCTTCTTGCATCATATTGCCCGCCCCAACGGGTAACCACTTTGAAATTCATTCGAATCACATAAATACTCTTCCAAAGTTCGGCAATTTAGAATGTGATGATCCGTATATTTTCTTGACCAAATTAGAACAAGTTTGTGCAACCATGAAATTTCAACAATTAAGTGACGATGGAATCAAACTTAGGTTAATTCCATTTGCACTTACCGATTATGCTGAGAAATGGTTGTATAGCTTGCCTTCAAATACGATTGGAACTTGGGGTGAATTTGTAAACATTTTTCTAAAGAAATTTTAGCCTTTGGAAAAAACATCCAAAATTCGAAATGAAATCGTCAATTTTCGTCAATTTGGGGGTGAATCCTTTGCAAAATATTTTGAAAGATTTAAAGAGCTTCTTGTCAAATGTCCACATCACAATTTCGAAAAATGGACTCTTTGTCAAATTTTATACGATGGACTTGAAAATAACTCTCGAACCATGCTCGAATCATTGTGCCAAGGAAATTTTCTAGCCCAAGATCACAATGCCGCTTGGAAATTTCTCGAAAATTTGGCCAAAAAATCAGCTCAATGGGAAAGATCTAACGAGAAATCGATTTATTCCCGTTCTAATGCTCATTCGGTAGGATCATCAGTAGCCTTAGAAGCAAAAATTGACGCGATGATATCCAAATTCGATAATGTCCTTTCATCAACGCAAATAAATCAAGCTCAAGCGTCTCAGACCTCATGTTACAAATGTAACGATCCTAACCACATATCTGATCAATGCCCACATTCATTGGAACAACTCAACGCATTTAACAAAGCTAGGAATGACCCATTCTCCCCAACGTACAATCCAGGTTGGAGAAACCATCCTAACATCTTTTGGACCCAAAACAATGCAAATTCGAATGCGGTTCGACCTCCTTTTTAGTCATTTTCGAATAATCCTTCGAAACCTCCCTTTCAACAAACTCAGTTCCAACATCTTGCGCCACCTTCTCAAAACCAAGTGCAACAATCTTTTGTTCCCCAAGACGATAAACGATTGACATCACTGGAGAAAACTCTCGAAGAATTGACTAAAGCGATGACTCAAAATCTCCAATCAAATACCAATCTTCAAAATTTATTGACTTCGCACATGCAAAACACGAGTCAATCGATTGCTAAACTTGAAATGCAAATGAGTCAGTTAGCCACTTCCGTAAGCGAACGGGAAAGAGGCACTTTCCCGAGTCAACCCATTCCAAACCCCAACCATCAAAATACTAACTCCAACCAAATTCACATCATTCAAGATTCAAACGTTAGTCACTTGAATGCGGTCACGACTCTTAGATCCGGCAAAAAGATTGACAACCATGTAGTCAACACAAATGCTTTACCGGACGATCTTCAAAACCCTATCGAAAATTCGACCAACTTAGATCAAAACATTGAGCTAATTTCTGACAAGGACCATCCTCAAACTCAAGTAGCCCAACCTACTGAGTTGTCTGCTCCATTTCCTCATAGACTCCGACCTAGGAAAAAGACGGATCAGCTAGAAAAAATCCTTGAAATATTTAAGCAAGTTAAAGTGAACATTCCTCTTTTAGATATTATACAACAAGTTCCACAATACGCAAAATTTCTAAAAGATATGTGCACTCAAAAACGTCATACACATGTACCTAAGAAAGTGTTTCTGGCAGCAACTTTAAGCAAAGTCTTGTCCCAATCAATGCCAGTAAAATACAAAGATCCTGGCTGACCCACAATATCATGTACTATTGGGGACAAGAAAATCGATAGATGCCTGATAGACTTAGGTGCTAGTGTTAACTTGCTTCCATATTCCGTCTATCATCAATTAGGGCTAGGAGAACTGAAACCCACCAAGGTTACCCTTCAGCTTGTTGACCGTTCAATTAAGAAACTTGTGGGCGAAATCGAGGATGTGTTGATCAAAATTGGCGAATTCATCTTTCCAGTTGATTTCATTGTCTTAGAAACTCAACAGGTTAGCAATCTTGCAAACCAGATCCCTTTGATTCTAGGACGACCCTTCTTAGCAACCTCTCATGCGCTTATCAACTATAGAAATGGGTCTATGAAACTTTCTTTCGGTAACATGACTGTCGAGCTAAACATCTTCAGAACTGAAAACTCTCCTAACTCTTATGTGGACCAGTTTTCTGAAATCCATGCTGTCCACGATAATGAATCTGAGCTCGACCATCTGAATAACGAAATTGAATCAGATTATGAAACTTTGTTTCAAGATACTCCCGAAAATGTCTCTGATTCGACTCCTGTCGAGCCTCTCACAAATGAGTCTATCCCTCAACCAATTTCTTCGGTTGAGTCGTCCCCAAAATCTGAACTCAAAGTGTTGCCCTGTCATCTTAAGTACGCTTACTTAGGAGACAATGAAACTTTTCCTGTCATCATCGCTTCTGACCTTACTTTAGAGAAGGAACAATTGCTCCTTCCCATCCTTAAGAAAAATAAGGAAGCAATTGATTGGTCTATGGCTGCTATTAAGGGGATTAGTCCTTCGATTGTCCAACATCGAATCCACCTTATAGATGATGCCAAACCCACTCGGGATCCCCAACGTCGAATAAACCCCATCATGAAAGAAGCAGTTCATGCTGAAATCCTTAAATGCCTTGACAATGGAATCATCTACCCGATTTCCGATAGTCAATGGGTTAGTCCGATTCATGTCGTACCTAAGAAATCAGGGATTACCGTGATCCAAAATGAAGCTAACGAGCTTATCCCAACCCGCACTCAGACCGGTTGGCGTGTTTGCATTGACTATAGGAAACTAAACGCTGCAACACGTAAGGATCATTTCCCTCTGCCATTTATCGATCAAATGTTAGAACGACTAGCTGGTCATGAATATTATTGTTTCCTTGATGGGTACTTGGGATATAATCAAATCCCTATCGCTCCTGAGGACCAAGAGAAAACCACTTTCACGTGTCCATTTGGTACATTTGCGTACCGACGTATGCCTTTTGGTCTCTGTAATGCACCGGCAACCTTTCAGAGGTGCATGATTAGCATTTTTTCTGATATGATCGAGCGATTTTTGGAAGTTTTCATGGATGATTTTTCTATCTTCGGGGATTCTTACACTGAGTGTCTACATCATCTCGATCTTGTTCTTAATCGCTGTAAAGATAAACACTTAACGCTTAATTGGGAAAAGTGTCACTTCATGGTCAAACATGGCATTGTCCTAGGACATGTCATTTCTAATAAAGGAATTGAAGTAGACAAAGCCAAAATTGAGGTTATTTCAAATCTTCCCATTCCCAAATCTGTTAAGGACATCCGATCCTTTTTAGGTCATGCTGGTTTTTACCGTCGCTTTATAAAAGATTTTAGCAAAATCACTCGACCTTTGACCAATCTTCTTGGTAAGGATGTCCCTTTCGATTTCAATTCTGACTGCATTTCATCTTTTGAGCGTCTTAAAAATGAACTTGTCTCTGCCCCGATCATTTGCTCTCCTAATTGGAAGCTGCCTTTTGAAATCATGTGTGACGCCTCGAATTTCGTTGTTGGCGCTGTCCTACGACAACGTATCGATAAGATTCTTCACGTTATTTACTATGCGAGTAAGACTTTGAACGATGCCCAGATCAATTATACGACCACTGAAAAAGAACTTTTGTCAGTTGTTTTTGCTCTAGAAAAATTTAGGCCTTATCTAGTTGGCTCACACATCACGGTTTATACCGATCATTCCGCACTTAGGTATCTTTCCTCTAAAAAGGATGCTAAGGCTCGTCTCATTCGTTGGATCCTTCTACTCCAAGAATTTGACCTTACCATTAAGGATAAAAAAGGATCTGACAATTTTATTGCGGACCACCTGTCTCGTCTTCCAAATGCCCCGTCTTCTTCTCTTCCAATCAACGAGAATTTCCCCGATGAACAGCTGTTTTCTCTATCCACTTATCCTTGGTTTGCTGACATTGTCAACTACTTAGTCACCAAGCAGACCCCTTCTTTTTGGTCTAAGCAAGATAAACACAAATTCTTTTCCCAAGTGAAACATTTTTATTGGGACGACCCCTATCTTTTCAAGTATTGTCCCGACCAAATCATTCGAAGATGCGTTCCTGACACTGAAATTCACAGTGTCCTCTCTTTCTGTCATGACTAAGCATGCGGTGGTCACTTTGGTCCCAAAAAGACAACCGAAAAAGTTCTCCAATCAAGTTTCTACTGGCCCACCCTTTTCAAAGAAGCGTACGAATTTTGCAAAACTTGTGATCGATGTCAATTCTTAGGGAAAATTTCTAAACGGAATATGATGCCCCTAAACCCCACTCTAGAGGTCGAAATTTTTGATGTGTGGGGTATGGACTTCATGGGACCCTTCCCTAATTCTTTTGGGAACCTTTACATTCTCTTAGCTGTTGATTATGTGTCCAAATGGGTCGAAGCTGTACCATGCAAAACAAACTATAACAAGGTTGTTGTGCACTTCTTGAAAGAAAACATCTTTTCTAGGTTTGGCACACCTCGCACAATAATCAGTGATAATGGTACACACTTCTGCAATCGTTCTTTTGAAGCTCTCATGAGAAAGTATTCGATAACCCACAAGTTATCCACTCCTTACCATCCTCAAATTTGTGGGCAAGTTGAAGTATCGAATAGGCAGATTAAGCAAATCCTTGAGAAAACTGTGAATCGAAACCGTAAAGATTGGTCCCAAAAGTTAACCGACGCTCTTTGGGCTTACCGCACCGCTTTTAAAACCAACTTGGGTATGTCCCCTTATCGGTTGATTTTTGGTAAGCCATGTCACTTGCCAGTTGAACTAGAACATAGGGCGTTATGGGCAATAAAAACTTTGAATCTTGATTTAGAGCAAGCAGGAGAACATAGGAAGCTTCAACTTAATGAACTTGATGAAATTCGAAATGATGCCTATGAAAATGAACGAATTTACAAGGATAGAACAAAAGTTTTTCATGATAAATCAATTTTACGTAAAACTTTCATGCCAGGTCAAAAAGTTCTGTTGTATGACTCAAAACTGCATCTATTTCCGGGTAAGCTAAAATCTAGATGGACAGGACCTTACACTGTACGGAATGTTTTTCCGTGTGGTGCGGTAGAGATTGAGAATCCAACTGATGGATCATCCTTTAAGGTCAATGGTCAACGCCTTAAACCTTATTTGGAACCAATACCCAACCAAGAGGAAGAGCTCATGGTCCTCCATGAGCCACATTACATTCGGTAAGACGCACTAACCCTCTTTTGTACATATGTAAATAGTCTCTTATTTTATTTTTCCTTTCACTAAGATATGTCTGATTAACGACTGTGAGGACACAGTCACACTCAAGTGTGGGGGGAATTTACATTACATCAGCAATCAAATTTTATGAAGTAGCTCATTCGTTGAACAAGGATTAACTTAAAATTCATAAATAACACCTTGGTTCTTGTTTGATAAGTTGAATTGTTGGGTGATGAGAATGAACATTATTTATTCATTGAATCGTAATGTGTCTTTTTAAGATGCTAGCTTGAGACTGTGCAGACGTTAATTGTGTTCTGGAGTAAGAGTGTCAACCTTTGTTATACATGTTAGAACGTGCAAGTAAAAATAATCAAAAAAAATGAAAAAAAAAGAAAGTCAAATAATAATGATTTTGCACTTACATTGGATTTTCTGAGTTCGTTTTCATGCATAATATTTTCTTTTCACTCAAATTTTCAAAATCGTAAGTTCTAAAATCCACTTGGCCCAGTTAAGGAGAAATGACTCATTGTAGCGTTCTTCTTCGATACCCCACATTATTCAAACCCAAGTTTTAGTCGGTTTACATCCATGTTTCGACAAGTTTATCTTATATTGGTATACTCAAGAACCTTTGTTTAAAGGTCAAAAACGTCACTTTTTATACCAATATTACACCACCCACTCCGTACTTGTTTTAAGGTAGGATAACCATATACCACATCTTATTTTATATGGGTTATCTATCTTATGAAACTTTGCTTATCATTCCTTTCAGCTTTTTGTATAACATCAATCCAGACTTGTGTGTTGAATTAAGGTTATAGAAGTAGAGTAACTAGGGCACAAAACTTTCCTTTCATGAAGTGTTGGTAGTAGAGGGGAATCAAATGAAATCAAGTTCGTCATCATTCCATCTCCACTCATCATTCATCATGCAAAGGAAAAAAGGAAAAAAAAAGAGAAAAAGAAAAAGAAAAAAAAAGAAAGAAGAAAAAAAGAATAGAAAAAAGTGAAATAAAGAGAGAGTCTCTCTGAATAAAATAGTCTTCATCATTCCTGACTATGAAGCATCCATTTCCATTCCATCCACATCCATCATACTGTACTTAGAAGCAAGGATTGTAATTGACGAGATGAAAGGAAACAAAATGTCCATATGTGCCTTAGTATTACTTTATCTTTTGTAGCTTGAAATTCAACTAATACACTTGCCCTCTTATCTAGAATATTTTTAGAACTTACAAAATTTTCCTTCATCTATGCATAACTCATATCCAATACATTACAGTTACATTGGTGCAAAATCATTCAAAAAAAAGAGAGAATAAAGAAATGATTGGGTGCACATTGTCGATGTGTAGAACTTTGGTCGACACCACGCTCTTAACCTTCAAGACAATTACAGTATTGTCAAGGAATTACGATTCAGCTTGAAAATTTTTATTCATTTTTGCACCAATTATGGGGTGGACAATTTGGGACTAAACCGTTATTATTGGAGTTAGGTGAAATCCTTGGAATGTGAAAGACCTAACAATTAATCCGCGTACATAAGACGCTTTGGATTTTGTGGGTAGTATCCGCTGAAAACCCTCACGAGACAACACTCGTCCTACTGGGGACACCCAGAGGTTTAACGGCTTGTTGCATACGCTAAATGCAATCGTGTTTCCTACGAAAGTGTGACATATCTTAGTTTAGTTTATTCAAGGACGAATAAAAAGATAAGTGTGGGGGTATTTGATATACACGTAAATGTGTATATTTTATCCGCATATTTATCTTATTTTATCTTTTAAATAATTGATATTGCGTATTTATAGCTGTGTTTTCAGATTGTTGATAAGAATCATGGTTTAGAGCATTTGATGAATAAAGCATGAAGAATTTGCTGAAAAAGAGTGAAGTTAAAATTACTTAAGCTTGAAGAGTTTAAAGCTTGAAGAACGGTTGCAAATAGAGTTTAATTAGGTAGATTTGGCTCACTAAAGACTCATATTGTGTTCACATTGGCTCAATTGCAGACCATTTCACTCATGTAGCGTTCACATTAGCTCCTTTGCAAGGCTTCTCATTCATGCACTGCACGCGTTCACACTGGCTCATTTACAAGGCCTTTTGCTCTACAACCCCGTTCACACTAGGTTATGTGTTATTTGGGCTAATTCTTTAGTCCCACATTGTGGAATTTGCCAAGTAGCCTTTGTCATATCAGCTATAAATACACTTTATCTCATTCATTGTAAAACACATTGGGTTTTATTCTGTAATTCTCTTCTTGGAATAAAATCATTCTTCCTCTGTTCTATTTAGTTTTAGCTTTATTTATGTTCATGTTATTTAGTTTCTATTTTTCTTCTTCTTTAGCTATGTCTAGCTAATCCCCTTTGATTAGGGGGTGATGATGCTAATAGATATGATTCCACATGAATCACATAGCCAATAGATGAGGACTTTATATATGTAGATCTAGATTTGAATCAAGGGTTAGATCTGAACCTTCATATTCTGTGTCGTTTAAGAGCTATGCTCCTTCACAGGATATATTCATGTTCGATCTAACAATTATCAGATTTAGATCTAATTTTAGGTTTTTAGAAATTAATTTGTGAATCTGTCCTGATAGTCTATGGTTGTTTAAGAGTTCAGCCCCTGCATAGGCTATGCTTGTCGTTTTTACTTATTTGTTTCTAAAAATCTATTTATCGTTGATTCGTGTTTGTGACAGAAACATGAATTAGATCTATATTTATTTGTTGGCTATTGATGGGTGTGAATCTAATCTATGTCATTATTCCCTAATTGTTTTCTCTTATTATATAAATCTCTCTTTTTATTTAATTGATGCTATTTTCTGTGTTTTCAACCAATCAAAATACTGGAATAACTTGACTGGATTTATTAATTAAAATATTTTTGGTCCCAGAGTTCGACACCCTCTACAACAATCCTTTTTATTTAGGAAAACCGAACGGATTTTACAGTTGTTTACAATTGTATAATTTGTTCGCAAACACTCCTCTTCCGCAACTAGATTAGCGTTTTCTTCTACCTTTTTCTCGGAATAGCACTCCTTCGAATGGTGTCCATACTTTCCAAAATTATTGCACTTGATGTTTGATTTGCACTCTTTTGCGTAGTGTCCATACTTGCCTCAATTATAGCATCCATCATTTGAATAATTTGACCGACCGCCTCTCCCACGACCACGTCCTCTACCTCGACTACTTTGCTGGCTTGACTGCACCTTTTTCTCATGATATTCACCTTGACCGCGGCTTACACCACCGCGACTATTGTTGTGACTTCCACGACCACGCCCTCTACCATGAATTTTTTTAGAATGGAGTTCCTTTTCTTCTTTGATTGACACCTTGGTTTGAAGTGCCTGCTCAAGTGTCTCCTCCTTCTTTTTCTTCTTACGTTGTTCGTGTGCCTCGAGAGAACCGGCAAGTTCGTCGACTGTGAGCGTCGTAAAGTCCTTTGATTCTTCTATCGTGCACACAACATTCTCAAAATTATCGGTTAACGATCTCAAGATCTTCTCCACAACACGCGCGTCGGTTAGCGCCTCGCCATTACGATTTAGTTGATTTACCGCAGCTTGAACACGTGTGATGTAGTCAGATACGCTTTTGGACTCCTTCATTTTAATGCTCTGAAATTCACCACGAAGAGTTTGGAGACGCACTTGCTCGACTCGATCAGCTCCTTCATACACTTTTTCTAAAATGTCCCGCGCTTCTTTTGAAGTATTTGCATTGGCAATCTTCTCAAGACCCGACTCATCAATGACTCGAAACAACATGTATAGTGCTCCTTTATCCTTCGATCGTGACTCTTTCAACGCCTTATTTTAAGCCGTCGAATATCCCGTGGTATTTGCTGTTTCTTCGAAACCTTCTTTGACCACCTCCCATGCATCTTGAGATTTGAACAGAGCTTTCATTTGAATGCTCCAGTTCTCATAATTCGCCTTCGTCAGTCGTGGCAGCGACATTTGGCTCATCATGTTCTCCATCGGCTCCGATACAAATTTGATATAATAGAGAGCAGGATACCAACTTCTATAGACAGTTCAAAGGAAGAAATTGTGACAAACTTATTTATGGAAGAGGAGAATTAGACAAAATTTTTATTTTATTTCACTTTTCTTTTTTGTTCTACCATTACAAACAATGTCACTAGCATCCTTTTATAGGCATTATAGTCCAAAGGAAACATAGAAAACCAAGCACCGTTTGACTCTTCACATACAAAAGACACTTGACTCATACAAAAGACACTTGACTCTTCAATTATTTTATCATTTCCAACTAGCATTTAAAGTTTATTTAACAATAATGTAGTCATCCCGCACTTCCTTTCCCGCTTCTATAAATTCATCAAAAGGTTTTAGGGATTTACCAGAGAAATATGTAACATACTAACTTTCCCGTACCCTTTAAGTTGACTAATTATGACTAAATTCCAACCCAAATTTCACTGAAAAAGAAGATTGTTATGAGAAAGAAATTAGAGGGTGAGATAAGAAATAAATATTAGAATAGCAGAAGAAGTAGAAGAATCAACACAACACAGAATCAGAGTCTCACATCGTAGCGGAACAAAAATATAATATAGAAATAAATCTTTATAAAGAACTTGAATAAATATACTTACATACATCAGAGTACAACAGACAAATCTAGATAGTTATAATAACATGTCCACAAATACAACACACAGTGAAATAATGTCACACACACACATACACACACAAACACACACACACATATATATATATATATATATATGTATGTATGTATGTATGTATATATATATATCATACATCTGGACTCTTCCAGATCGTCTCTGAACTTCACAGCATCCCATAACCTGAACCTGTACTCGGGCTGACCCGAGCATTACAGACGCCAAGGGTCAGTCTGGTGAACCAGCGTGAGAAAAACTCACTAAGTTTATATGTAACACCCATATTTCTTAACTTTGAAAACATTTTGAAAGAAAGGGTAATAGTAAGACCAACCCACACATAAACATAGACGGTTTTACCTTACTATAACCAAATCATTTTTGAAATCAATATTATTCTGATATTGTAATAGTAATGTAAATCAAATAAATAACTAAGTAGCAGAACGCTTGCATCTCACGCTCTACATATATAATATAAAATCAAAAACCGTGGGCGCTTATTGGGGATTGGATTCAGGCTATGACAAGGTATGGAACCACCTGCTTATAGTGTATCTCTAGAGAGGAACACACTGGGTTGAACGAGAACGTCTTGCAACCCGGCCACACATGACCGACCAATCATTTCTCTTAAGTGTACCGAATATATTATCACCTAACGGATGCGCAACTACCGTTTCCCAGAAGATACATAAATGAAAAGAAGTGACAAATATGAATATTCTCTAGATGGTGACAATATACCCTAATGGGTGCGATCCACATAGCCATGTTGTCTGCCCGATTTTTGTCATTTCCCAGTTGTGAGGCTTGAGGTTATAATCTTTTGAACATCTCGCCACCATTTACTTTTGCATCCCACATCGTGCATACATGTCATCCAGGAATAGAATGAACCGAAAGCACCCTCCTACCGCATCCTTATATAGGAATCACCCCATGGATCAGTAACGAGTAAACCTTGCAATCCAAGAACTCAATCATGACAGAATCACAAGTCAAAATATCTTCGGGAGCTACCCTTAGAAATTCAACGAGTAGTTCTTCCGCTCATGAAGATCAACGGTCTTCAATGTTCCATCTTCAATCAGCACATTTCATGATTTCACATTCATTGGGCGGAATGGTTTTTGAATATAAATTCGATCCCGGTCTTTCCGTACCAACAATCGTATTGGCCAGATTTGATAGCTGGTTATTTAACTGTCAAATAAACAATTATTCATCTATATAATAAGATGGATTTACGGGTTCAGAACTCAGCGTCACTTGGCCTCTTTAATAATAAACATTTGGTTAATTTTAAAACTTTATATCTTCAATATTAGGAAACCATTCCCCTTTTCTTATTTAATATAAGAATATTCAATTAAAAATTCACTTCTACTTCTGTAGCTCCTCATTTTAAATTAGTAAGTCAATAAATTTCTAAGTAACAACCCTGAAGGCCGAAACCAACATCAGATTGACACCTCGAAAGTTACTCAACTCAACCAACATACAACAGGTTTTACTTTCTTCAAAAACTACATCAAATTCCATATCATACTTAATATATCCTTTAAAGCCATTATAAGTAAGCCTTGATTCAAATATAAATTAAAACTTACCTCAACCCTATCCTGGTTATATCTTAACCAACTCCATTTCTTGTTTCAGAGTACACAACTTCAGATCGACTTCTTATCATAATTCGCCCCACTTATTTCAGCTCACTTTGTTATTTATTTCGAATTCCATTTCATATCTTATACTTTTAATTTTACATTCATCTCAAAGTTCATAACTTTATTAACTCGTTATAATATTTGCAATCATTTACAATACATTCAACTAAACTTGGTTTTCTATAAATTTCTAAATTAGATTATTACTTGCTTTAATTCTTAAGTTTTCATAAACTCCAATACTTTAGTACTAAGCACTAGATTACCTCCTTTGATTATTATTAATTAATAATAACCTATTTCGATATCATTAAATATGTTTTACTTCGTTATTGTCTATAACTTAATAGTTAACCCTTCTTTAAAGGTTATCAACTTTATTAAATAATTAACTACTTAATACTTGTTTATAAAACTTGTTTAAATTTAAGGATTTACCCTATAACATTTATTTGCAGTTACTTATAAATAATAAAATAATTGGCTTCCTCTTCATAAATCTTTTTACCCCAAATAACTTATATAAATAGATTTTAAAATCTATTTTTAGTTATCAAGTAAATTTATAACTTTATTTCAGTCCATTTACCTGATGATAAATCAATGTTTATAAAACAACAAATATTTTTGGCCATCTGCTGCAATTACTCAACCATTATTGCCCATTGGTTAATATTAAATAAATGTGTAATTTGGATTCAGCCATCAACCATTAATCAAATTGATTAAACAATTCTTATAAGTAAACAACATACGATCATATATTTACACAATAAACGAAAATAAACAATTCAACTCACAACGGTCAACAATAAATTAACAGCACCCAATCTACCATCCAATTACTTATTAAATACATTTATACTATTATAAACGTGACCCACAAGGTAAGTTACTTTGTTTGGAATCTAATCGTCAAAAATAACGATTTAATTCGATTAAATTAAACAAACGTTTAATTTAATCAGTGAATATTAAAAAATATTAAGCACATATGCAAACCATCATCAATTAATCAATCATTAGCAAACATGGCATACAAAATAAAATCCGGTTTATATAAAATATAAAAGGGATAAACTGAGTGAGTTGAACTCACCTTGATTTCCATTTGTTGAAATACCGAATAATTTTCAAGTAGATTAGAACGCGTATAATTTAACTGGGAATTCCGGCTGCGTTCGGATGCGTCCTAATCCATTCCAGAATGAAGCGCTAATCATGGTGATTCTAACGTCTTTTGTTTTGTCGTGTTCTATCAATGTAAATGTATGAGTACGTTATATAAATTATATGTAACAGTTTCAAATTAAATTTATTTAAATCTTACTTAAATATTGCTTAATGTTAATCACTTATAAAAGTTACTACTCGGTTGGCAAGAATATAAGATCCGGCCCGTAGTTAAAAGAATTTGGCCTTTAGTTGATATAGGGGAAAACTAATCAGTGATGGTTCTACATCCTAACTAAATAACTAAGCATTATTTATGCTTTTAACAATTTGGGCACGTGTCTTATTATAGTTAAAACGTTACATTATTGTAATAAAGGATTAGGCTCAACCGGATTTGGCATATTCATGAATACCATACGCCACATAGTATGTATAATGTATATATATGAATAGTTTACGCTATATAATATATTATAGGTAGTTTAGACTTAATTAAGGCTATGTTACAACTTAATATGTAGTTAAGGCATAATTATTAACCCATACTTAGTATATATACTAATTACTAACCCATATTTACATTAGTTAATCTCGAGATTTGGCACCCATAAACAGAATAGGCACGTACCCCATTTCCCTGCTCATCCTCTTCTTCCCTGCTGTTTATACAAACCGTCTGTTTCTCTACTCTTTTGTTTAACCTGAATACACAGTCCACCAAGACACGCACGGTTCGCCATTTCCGTCCTCCATTTGTTTGCTATGCCACCCACCCTCTTGTCATCGTCCTACTACTCAGTTGCCAAGTCCGACAATTTTCAAGCTCGTCACCTCCATCACTTTGCCTCTGACTCGCATTTACCTACCTTGTCATGGCTCTGGATCCCTCACGCCCCTGTAATGAAGACAGCGACAAAAAGTTTTCCATCGAACCTGCTACCCCCTTCTAACATTGACCACGTCCACTCTACTTTCTGCTGTTCATTCCTAGACCATTACCTCAGTCCCATATTCACTATTGTGGCCCCTTTTCCGACCAACTTTCTCCTCGATACCGCCAACTTCTTCCCGTTGAGCACCCAATACCCCATCTATACATGCTTCAACATTTCTTCGAGTCTGTCACCCCCATTGGTTTACGTTCCACCTTGCACCCATAATTGGGATCACCTGTACCCATTCTCGCATCTACAGCTCAAGATACCCACGCACCAGAAACAGCATCACGTCCGCCTTCCCTATGCACCGTCCTACGATCTAGCATTTTCATTATTTTTGTTTTAGTGTGGAGGAGCAAGGCTTAAGGTTTATAAATCATGGAGGATCGTGTTTGATATTTACACAGTGAAGAATGTTTTGGTTATAGAAGAATGAAGATGTTCAGTTACTGTCTTTTTGCTTTGCACAGAATAGGGGAAATGGTATGTTATTTATAGTGGAGGAAAGAATATATAAGAACCACGTCTCTTTCAGTAGGGTGACTTATTTTCTACAATAGCATGTACATCTGGGTTGGATAGCATGTGCACATATCGGTTTGGCTGTATGAAATTGCTTCTCATTTTGATGGGATGATGTAGACAACAGAAGGCAATACCCTACACATGACGTTGGTGAATGACAATGTACTTAGCTACGAAAGGACCAGCTAGAAATAGGGTTTTATACCACTTTGTGAATGATGTTATTTGCAGATGATTCAATAGAAATAACCCGGTAGCTAATGGTACCGAAAATCCTCATTTCTAACTGTAGTGAGAGTAGATTAATTGGTTTAAGGATTAAGGGGGATTTGCGGTTTTGATGTTCATACAAAATTACGAATTACTATATAAATTTAAAATTAAGGGTTAAGTCGGGATTATTTTTATTTTGGTTTTATACGGTTAATCCCACCGCTAATAAATATTAACCGTTAAATATTCGCATCAACATTAAATATTCACATCAACACACACGAATCCAGAACACAAGAAAAAGGATATACCACAACACCTTAACGTTCCGGTCTCAACGAAACTAATTTCATTGAAAACTCACTTCGTTTGGACACCGATGATATTTTAATTTATCGGTTCACCTCTAAATATCGCCTACCGATAAAATAACTCCGTTTGGCTCCAAACTGGAAATGTGGCAATAATTATTTGTACGCATTCCAATAAAATTTGTTTCATAGAGAACGGAGGTCATTTGAAAATATAATCATTCCCGAGGCCTAATTAAATCTAAAACAAATTATATTTAATAATAATAAATTATTGTTATCATATATCTCCAAATAAAACAATATATCATTTTAATATAAGCCAATATGGGTTTTAAAACTCAATATTCTACCATTCTGGATTAAACGATG
The DNA here is from genome assembly GCA_030737875.1 of Allium sativum. Lineage (NCBI taxonomy): Eukaryota > Viridiplantae > Streptophyta > Magnoliopsida > Asparagales > Amaryllidaceae > Allium > Allium sativum. Next base: position 187,904,907 of record CM060911.1, read on the forward strand.
TTTAAATTATATCAAAAACCCTATTTAAATTATTAAATAAACGTTATTGTTTATTAAAGAATACCATAGCAACTATTTGAAAATTTTAATTGGACATAACTTGTAATCTGTAATATGAAATCACCATTTTTCTCTTTCATTAGAATATTATTATCAAACGGATTCACACGTTTCTTGTTTCACAGAAATCCGACTAATATCAAATCATGTATATTCAATTAAAGTTCGAAACTCAATATTATGAACAGCCGCGTCATTTCGAGCTCGTTTTAATTTTATTATAAATATATATATTCGAACTCCATTTTAAATAAATAAATTTCAATATAAAATCTATTTATATTAATAAATAAATATTTGAAGTAGATTTAAATATTCCAATTTAAATGGATGAAAAATCTGGGATGTTATATTCTTCCCCCCTCCGAACCAGATAATTATATTTTGAATTATCAATATTCAAACTCTTAAAGATTTTTGAAAATTTCGCCAGCACCTCCTCTACACGGCTTGATCAAAACATCTACAACTGCCACTCCGGCCCTCAAATTGATAAAAAGAAAACAAAAGCCAAAAGGCTTATCCAACTTAGGGGTATAAAAATCCATCACTCCAATCAATATTGTAACACCCTGAATTTTTGAATCAACTAAATTAAAGAATAATTAATCTCAAATGTGAGAATTAAGGGAAACGGGTTGCGCCATTGTGTTCGTCCCGGAATTCTGGTTGAGATAGAGTCCGAGTTTGCGTAAATTGGATTCCGTATGGAAAAGATATCTTTAAATTAAATATTGCAACAAAACATGAAAAAAAAAGAATGAGAAAAGAATAAATGTTTAGCATTGTTCTAAGGTTTGTAAGCAAAAGACTTAGTAGCTCATTTGGTTGGAACACGTGACTTGCATACAAGGGGTACAAAGTTCGATCCCCACCAGCGCCATATTTTTGTTTTAGGGGAATGGCTTAAAATGGCTTAGTGTGGACACAGTTCAAAAAGTGGTTTAGTGTGAAAATGGGTAATTGGGAAGATAGATAAGAAGAAAAAATATATATAGAATATATATATATACACACACATATATATATATATATGATGTGTACGCATCATGTGGTGTACGTGGCGCATTTTTGGTTGTCAATGATTGTTTTTTTATGTGGCCTTCTTTGATTGGCTTTTATGACAAATTAAAGGTAAGAAAGATTTATGCATGTATAAATGGATATTTGTATATAGGTAATTAATGTATACGGTAAAAGGGAGAATATGTAATTAACAATAATAGATTTATAATTTACATATAAATATGAAGGATAAACATGAAAATTACATGGCATAGATTGGTTCATGAAATGGTATATTTAGTATACCATTAATTGTTTAGTTATGGCATAATTAAAATGAGAATAATTTACATATGTAATTTGTCATAAATAAGTAATATGTAAATTATAGAAAAAAATGAACATTTAATACACTGTGCTGAGTCATTAGGGCTGACGTGTCACCCTATCTTGTTTGGATGGTTCAGGTTGCTTCTAGGTTGATCGGATGGCCTAAATTAATCCTAAACTCTATAAAAACACCTCTAGACTCAAACCCTAAAATCAAAACAAAATTAGATTCATGGCCTCCATGCCGTCACCAAGCAACTCCTCATAGCCGCCACATTTTAAAGAGGAAGAAAGCTAGTCTAAATCAATCCTTTTCAACTTTAACAACGAATCTTCTTCAAGGGAAAGCTATTACAACTTCAGAACTCAGAATTCAGAATTCAAGACCTTCTCTGAATTGTGAGTTCGATAATTTTAATAAAATAATTAGCAAATTAATTGGATTGAGTTATGATGTGGACTATTTGGATATGATGTGAATTACTGACCTCATGTTATTATTCATGTAGTAAAATTGTGATGTTTATGTTGTAAATTCTATGATGCTATCTTGTAAAGATGTGATCATCTATGTTGTAATTTTATGATTGGCTTATGTATAATCGAATCACCATGTTGTTCATATGCTAGTTTGGGTATGTTGATTCATATGATAAATCATAAGTATGTATGCAAGTTTAGATTTTTATTAAGACATGAATCATATGCAAGTTGGGGAAAATTATATGTATAACCTTATATGCTTCATGACACCTATTTTAGATCTAAATTTAGGCTATGACATGTGTGAGTTATATGCCAAATTCTACATGCTGGTTTACATGTTTAGATGTAAGTTTATACTATTGTTATGTTGCATAAATCACATATGCAATTTTATATGAATACATGTGTTTGAATATGAATCATGTTATGCAAGTTTATGGTTACTTCCCACGCAAGATTACACCTTTAGATGTAGACCTATGACATACATGATTTATGCAAGTTTGTGACCATTATCCCAAAAAGTTCACACCTTTAGATTTGGGTCCATGACATATGTAGTTTTATGCAAGTTGTAACTTTGGCCTATGCAAGTTTTAGATGTAGAACATCATTCACACATGCAAATTCACCCCTTATGTTTAGATCTAGTTTTAATTATATGTACGTTGTGATGTTTACTCTTTATTCCATGAGTTAGACTATTCGAGTCTAACGTATATTTTACGTTAAACGAACGAACGTACAACGTGGGGTAAAGGGGATAATATTAAAAGATTTAATTGACATAAATGCCTTAAAAGACATAAAATAAATTTGTGATGAAAATTGGTATGATTTTACATACCATAAATGGATGGACATAATTGAGTCAATTATGGACATCATTAAATTTGGTATTGATTGATAATTTGAATAGGAAAAGTAATTCAAATTGGGGAATGATTAATTAGGAGTAATTAATCGTCTAAGACACGAGGTTAGGCTCTTTTGTAGTGTAAGACTGCCCGGACCCACCCGGCAAATCTAGCTGCCACAAATGCCAGTCTAATGTGGGAGGTCTTAGGCATAAATTAAATACGTAACAATTGTAAAGTCACGAGGTTAGGCTCTTTTGTGGTGTAAGACTGCCCGGACCCGCCCGGCAAATCCAGCTGCCACAAATGCCAGTCTAATGTGAGAGGTCTTTACGAGGTTACAGTCTTAATGAATTAAGAAACACTTAAACAGATAAACATGTAGTGGGACATGAGGGGGTTAAGTGGGTGCCTTGGGTGGCATGTGGAATCTAGTGGGTGCCTTGGGTGGCATTTGAAATACGATTAGAAATACTTAACCAAAATTGAAACATGTAATTGAAACATGAATAAGAAGTGGGTTAAGTGGGAAATACTAGAGGGGACCAAGCTTAGGTGGATAGCTTGTGTCAAGTCATGGGGGCCCATTTCAACCAGTAACCAGTACGTATCTTTGTAGGCTCGACCCAAGTCGAGGACGGGACAAGCATACTGGGCTTGACTGTAAGAGGCCAAACCGGGTTAGCGGTGGCAACGCAAGTCCAACGGGTTCATATGCGTGTGTGGACCCGGGCTGGTAGGGAAGACGTTGTTGCATCGTGTAGGTATAAGCCGTGCATCTCTGGTAGTATTGGGTTGCCACTTTGGGGAGTGATACACCCCACTATGGGACCAGCACGGGTATTTACGAGTTAGGGAGCCGATCGAATGGGGAAGGTAGTGGGTACGACTAGTGGAGATAGGAGCAGGCGGCACCTATGAAAGCAGCTAGGAGTGAAGCTACCATATTATGAATATTGTAATTAGAATGGGGAGGGTAGTGGGTACCACTAGTGGAGATAGGAGCAGGCGGCACCTATGACAGCAGCTAGGGGTACACGAAACTACCACTATTATTATCACTTATGTTCAGTAGGCAGGATCAACCTTAGGGTGACTAGTGGTGGTGCAGTATAGAAATTATCTCATAGTGTTGGTGTAGTTTAGTAATTATCTTACAGTGGGTTAGGTGCGCTTTAACGATATCGTTGTTCATCATGTTTCTTTGTTTACTCTGCCATACTCAATGGTTCATGATCATTTCCTGATTTTCCAACTTATGCCTTAGCCTAGTTACTTTGGTGATTATATTGTTAAAGTTATCGCACTTGCCAGACTTTATGTCTGACCCCCTTTGGTTCCTCCTCTTTTCTTCCTTCCCCCCCCCCCCTCAGGTGCTCAGGTTGGAACTAGCACCAGTGGAGCTTGATTTTGGGCTGCTGTGCTTCTTGCTTTTAGAAGATTGCTTGGATCGCTGAAGTAAAGTTCATCCTCTCTTTTATTTATGGCTATTTTGTATTGGGGATTATGTCTTTCAATTTATGTACTTTTATTTAGTCAAGATGGATATTATGTACTTGGCTCTGGTTTTGATGATGTAATCAAACATATGTATTTTCCGCTGCAATGAAATAAAGTTTTTTAATTTTTCAAGTATTGTTTATATCTGTCTTGTTTTTTAAGTTTCTGTTCTATACTCACTTAAAACGCTCCATAGAAGTTAATGCATTCCCTTTGTGAGTGACATTAATGGACATGTGGTGTTACACGTGGTATCAGAGCTAAAGGTTACCAGAACAGATATGAATTTTGAAAAGTTGTTTTTCAAAATCAATTTTATAAAGAAGTACCTTCAAAAGTATGTTTTAAGGAAAGTATTTTCAAGAGAAAAGCTTATTTTAGAAAGCATAACCCCGAGGGCCATATATCTTTCCTTCGATTCTCCGTTTTGAATCTTTTCCTCTTTCCCTTTTGAATCTCTTCCTCCGCGTATAGATGCTTTTTCCTAAGATATGTAAGGACTTTCGTGCAATGGGGAGATGATGAGAGCAACGCTACTTGGGAGACGGAAGAGAAGATGCATTCATTATGCCCTTTTCTTTTCAAGGGTATGTCTTTTAGTTTCTCCTTTATCGCTTACCTTATACTTTTCTTATCTTTAGTATGTCCTTTCGTTAGTACCTTTGACCTTTAAGTAGGGTAGTCCTATGGTTGAAACATGTGTTTGAGACATGTTATGTATGATGGCTGCATGTGGATGCAAGTGTTTGCTAGTGGTTGCTCGTGGATGCATACACACACACTTTAGGCACTAGATCGGCTCAGTCACTTCATATTGCATATTGCATATAAATGTGTGTACATATTTAAGTAATGGATGTATAATGGTTGTACTATCATATGGATGTTGCATTTTGGTGAATGGTTGTGCACGCATGTAGAGATAATATGTATCGATAGGATTCTTTCGCATACATAATGGACGCATGGCACTATCATAGTTTGCATTTAGGAGGTCAACTGAATCAGTAGACCGCCTGATTTTGCATTAGATAAGGAACATATACACACACTTCTTGCATATGTTCATACGGCATTAGAAAATTTTAAGGACAATGGATGCCTGTGTTTGATGGTTGAGTAGATGGTTGTTTGGATGGTAGGATACGTTCTTCTTGACTTAGAGATTTCGAGGACGAATTCCTTTAAGTATGGGAGAATGTAACACTCTGAATTTTTGAATAATCGAATCAACTAAATTGAAGAATAATTAATCTCAGATGTGAGAATTAAGGGAAACGGGTTGCGCCATTGTGTTCATCTCGGAATTCTGGTTGAGATAGAGTCCGAGTTTGCGTAAATCGGATTCCGTATGAAAAAGATATCTTTAAATTAAATATTGCAGCAAGACATGAAAAAAAAGAATGAGAAAAGAATAAATATTTAGCATTGTTCTAATGTTTGTAAGCAAAAGACTTAGTAGCTCATTTGGTTGGAACACGTGACTTGCATACAAGGGGTACAGAGTTCGATCCCCGCCAGCACCATATTTTTGTTTTAGGGTAGTGGCTTAAAATGGCTTAGTGTGAATAAAGTTCAGAAAGTGGTTTAGTGCGAAAATAGGTAATTGGGAAGATAGATAAAAAGAATATATATATATATATAGAATATATATATACATACACACATATATATATATATATGACGTGTACGCATCATGTGGCGTGCGTAGCGCATTTTTGGTTGTCAATGATTGTTTTTTTTATGTGGCCTTCTTTGATTGGCTTTTGTGACAAGTTAAAGGTAAAAAAGATTTATGCATGTATAAATGAATATTTATATATTGGTAATTAATGTATATGGTAAATGGGAGAATATGTAATTAACAATAATAGATTTATAATTTACATATAAATATGAAGGATAAACATGAAAATTACATGGCATAGATTGGTTCATGAAATGGTATATTTAGTATACCATTAATTGTGTAGTTATGGAATAATTAAAATGGGAATAATTTACACATGGAATTTGTCATAAATAAGAAATATGTAAATTATAGAAAAAATGAACATTTAATACAATGTGCTGAGTCATTGGGGTTGAGGTGTCACCCTATCTTGTTTGGATGGTTAAGGTTGCTTCTAGGTTGATCGGATGGCCTAAATTAATCCTAAACTCTATAAAAACACCTCAAGACTCAAACCCTAAAATCAAAACAAAATTAGATTCATGGCCTCCATGCCATCACCTAGCAACTCCTCATAGCCGCCACCAATTAAAGAGGAAGAAAGCTAGTCTAAATCAATCTTTTTAACTTTGACAACGAATCTTCTTCAAGGGAAGGCTATTACAACTTCAGAACTCAGAATTCAGAATTCCATACCTTCTCTAAATAGTGAGTTCGATAATTTTAATAAAATAATTAGCAAATTTATTGGATTGAGTTATGATGTGGACTATTTGGATATGATGTGAATTATTGACCGCATGTTATTATTCATGTAGTAAAATTGTGATGTTTATGTTGTAAATTCTATGATGATATCTTGTAAAGTTGTGATCATCTATGTTTTAATTTTATGATTGGCTTATGTATAATCGAATCACCATGTTGTTCATATGCTAGTTTGGGTATGTTGATTCATATGATAAATCATAAGTATGTATGCAAGTTTAGATTTTTATTAAGACATGAATCATATGCAAGTTAGGGAAAATTATATGTATAACCTTATATGCTTCATGACACCTATTTTTGATCTAAATTTAGGCTATGACATGTGTGAGTTATATGCCAAATTCTACTTGCTGGTTTACATGTTTAGATGTAAGTTTATATTATTATTATGTTGCATAAATCACATATGCAAGTTTATATGAATACATGTGTTTGAATATGAATCATGTTATGCAAGTTTGTGGTTACTGCCTATGCAAGATTACACCTTTAGATGTAGACCTATGACATACATGATTTATGCAAGTTTGTAACCGTTGTCCCAACAATTACACACCTTTAGATTTGGGTCTATGACATATGTAGTTTTATGCAAGTTGTAACTTTGGTCTATGCAAGTTTTAGATGTAGAACATCATTCACACATGCAAGTTCACCCCTTATGTTTAGATCTAGTTTTAATTATATGTATGTTGTGATGTTTTCTCTTTATTCCATGAGTTAGACTATTCGAGTCTAACGTATATTTTACGTTAAACGAACGAACGAACGAACAACGTGGGGTAAAGGGGATAATATTAAAAGATTTAATTGGCATAAACAACTTAAAAGACATAAAATAAATTTATGATGAAAATTGGTATGATTTTACATACCATAAATGGATGGACATAATTGAGTCAATTATGGACATCGTTAAATTTGGAATTGATTGATAATTTGAATAGGAAAAGTAATTCAAATTGGGGAATGATTAATTAGGAGTAATTAATCGTCTAAGACACGAGGTTAGGCTCTTTTGTGGTGTAAGACTGCCCGGACCTGCCCGGCAAATCCAGCTGCTACAAATGCCAGTCTAATGTGGGAGGTCTTAGGCATAAATTAAATACTTAACAATTGTAAAGACACGAGGTTAGGCTCTTTTGTGGTGTAAGACTGCCCGGACCCGCCCGACAAATCCAGCTGCCACAAATGCCAGTCTAATATGAGAGGTCTTTATGAGGTTACGGTCTTAATGAATTAAGAAACACTTAACCAGATAAACATGTAGTAGGACATGAGGGGGTTAAGTGGGTGTCTTGGGTAGCATGTGGAATCTAGTGGGTGCCTTGGGTGGCATTTGAAATACGATTAGAAATACTTAACCAAAATTAAAACATGTAATTGAAACATGAATAAGAAGTGGGTTAAGTGAGAAATACTAGCGGGGACCAAGTTTAGGTGGATAGCTTGTGTCAAGTCATGTGGGCCCATTTCAACCAGTAACCATACGTATCTTTGTTGGCTCGACCCAAGTCGAGGACGGGACACACTTACCGGGCTTGACTGTAAGAGGCCAAACCGGGTTAGCGGTGGCAAAGCAAGTCCAACGGGTTCATATGCGTGTGTGGACCCGGGCTGGTAGGTAAGATGTTGTTGCATCATGTAGGTATAAGCCGTGCATCTCTGGTAGTATTGGGTTGCCACTTTGGGGAGTGATACACCCCACTGTGGGACCAGCACGGGTATCTACGAGTTAGGGAGCCGATCGAATGGGGAAGGTTGTGGGTATGACTAGTGGAGACAGGAGCAGGCGGCAACTATGACAGCAGCTAGGAGTATAGCTACCATATTATGAATATTGTAATTAGAATGGGGAGGGTAGTGGGTACCACTAGTGGAGATAGGAGCAGGCGGCACCTATGACAGCAGCTAGGGGTACACGAAACTACCATTATTATTATCACTTATGTTCAGTAGGCAGGATCAACCTTAGGGTGACTAGTAGTGGTGCAGTATACTAGTGGTGGTGCAGTATAGCAATCATCTCATAGTGTGGGTGTAGTTAAGTAATTATCTTATAGTGGGTTAGGTGTGCTTTAATGATATCGTTGTTCATCCTGTTTCCTTGTTTACTCTGCCATACTCAATGGTTCATGGTCATTTCCTGATTTTCCAACTTATGCCTTAGCCTAGTTACTTTGGTGATTATATTGTTAAAGTTATCACACTTGCCAGACTTTATGTTTGACTCCCTTTGTTTCCTCCTCTTTTCTTCCTTCCCCCCCCCCACCCCAAGGTGCTCAGGTTGGAACTAGCACCAGTGGAGATTGATTTTGGGCAGCTATGCTTCTTGCTTTTAGAAGATTGCTTGGATCGCTGAAGTAAAGTTCAGCCTCTCTTTTATTTATGGCTATTTTTTACTGGGGATTATGTCTTTCAATTTATGTACTTTGATTTAGTCAAGATGAATATTATGTACTTGGCTCTGGTTTTGATGATGTAATCAAACATATGTATTTTCCGCTGCAATGAAATAAAGTTTTTTAATTTTTCAAGTATTGTTTATATCTGTCTTGTTGTTAAGTATCTGTTCTATACTCACTTAAAACGCTCCATAGAAGTTAATGCATTCCCTTTGTGAGTGACATTAATGGACATGGGGTGTTACAAATATAAAGGTTTACCTATTTGTAGGCCAACCCAATTCCAATTCCGCAGCAAATCAACTAACTGCTCTTCGTCTGTACTTCCAATTTGTGTAGCCAAATCATCTCCACAACTTTCAAGATTCTGCACTTAACTCCACTTATAATGCAAACGACAATACAGGTTAAATAGTTCAGTTTCAACTCATAGATCCATTTGAATCCCAATCAAATCAAGCAAAACAACCAACCAACCAATATTATTGTATTATAGGAAATTATTTCCTTTTTCTATAAAAATATAATTTGGGAAAAATTATTTCATTTACCCTCTTTTATAATACAATATTGCGTCCATTGCCAGTTCAATATGGTTTCCCAACACTTGAACCGATTAATCAACACAATATAAAACATTTTTGTATACAGTTTAAAAATACGCTCTCTCGGATATACACTCAAACTCAATCTAGGGTATTGCTAACCCCATCTCTATCGAGTTACGCCACATAGCCAAGGTTACTATTCAACATATAGCTCTGATACCACTGTAACATACTGACTTTCCCATACCCTTTGAGTTGACCAATTACAACTCAAGTCCAACCCAAATTGCTCCGAAGAAACAGATAGTTATGAGAAAGAAATTAGAAGGTGAGATAAGAAACAAAGAAATATTAGAATTGAATAAGAAGTAGAAGAATCAACACAACACAGAATCAGAGTCTCACATCGTAGCGGAACAAAAATATAATATAGAAATAAATCTTTATAAAGAACTAGACTAAATATACTTACATACATCAGAGTACAGCAAACAAATCTGGACATTTATAATAACATGTCGACAAATACAACATATAGTAGAATAATATCATATATATCACATGTCTGGACTCCTCTAGCTCGTCTCTGAACTTCACAGCATCCCATAACCTGAACCTGTACTCGGGCTGACCCGAGCATTACAAACACCAAGGGTTAGTCTGGTGAACCAACATGAGAAAAACTCACTAAATTTATATATAACACCCATATTGCTTAACCTTGAAATCATTTTGAAAGAAAGGGTAATAGTAAGATTAGCCCACACATAAACACGGATGGGTTTTACCTTACAACAACCTAATCATTTTTGAAATCAATATTATTCTGATATTATAATAGTGATGTAAATCAAGTAAATAACCAAGTAGAAGAACACTTGCATTTCATGCTCTACATATATAGTATAAAATCAAAAAACGCGGGCGCTTATTGGAGATTGGATTCTGACTATGACAAGGTATGGAACCACATGTTGATAGTGTATCTCTAGAGAAGAACATACTGAGTTCAACAAGAACATCTTGCAACCTGGCCACACATGACCGACCACTCATTTCTCTTGAGTGTATCGAATATATTATCACCTAATGGCTGCGCAGCTACTATTTCCGGGGAGATGCAGAAATGAAAAGAAGTAACAAATATGAATATTCTCTAGATGGTGAAAATACACCCTAATGGGTGCGACCCACATGGCCATACTGCCTGCCCGATTTTTGTCATTTCCCAGTTGTGAGGCTTGAGGTTATAATCTTTTGAACATCTAGCCACCGTCTACTTTTGCATCCCACATCGTCCATAAACGTCATCCAGGAACAGGATGAATCGAAGGCACCCTCCTATCGCATCCTTATATAGGAATCAACCCAAGGATCAGTAGCGAGTAATCCTTGCAATCTGAGAAGTCAAACTGAGTGAGTTGAACTCACCTTGATTTCCGTTTGTTGAAATACCGAATAATTTTCAAGTAGATTAGACACGTGTATAATTTAACTGGGAATTCCGGCTGCGTTCGGATGCGTCCTAATCCATTCCAGAATGAAGCGCTAATCATGGTGATTCTAACGTCTTTTGTTTTGTCGTGTTCTGTCAATGTAAATGTATGAGTACGTTATATAAATTATATGTAACAGTTTCAAATTAAATTTATTTAAATCTTACTTAAATATTGCTTAATGTTAATCACTTATAAAAGTTACTACTCAGTTGGCAAGAATATAAGATCTGGCCCCTGGTAAAAAGAACTTGGACTTTAGTTGATATAGGGGAAAATTGATCAGTGATGGGTCTACATCCTAACTAAATAACTAAGCATTATTTATGCTTTTAACAATTTGGGCACGTGTCTTATTATAGTTAAAACATTTAGACATCATTGTAATAAAGGAGTAGGCTCAACCGGATTTGGCATATTCATGAATACTATACGCCACGTAGTATGTATAATATTTAAATGAACAGTTTACGCTATATAATAGATTATATGTAGTTTAAAATTAATTAAGGCCATGTTACAACTTAGTATGTAGTTTAGGCATAATTGCTAACCCATACTTAGTATATATACTAATTACTAACCCACACTCACGTTAGTTAATCTCGTGATTTGGCACCCATAAACAGAATAAGAACGTACCCCATTTCCCTGCTCATCCTCTTTTTCCCAGTTGTTTATACAAACCGCCCGTTTCTCTACTCTTTTGTTCGAACCTGAGTACGCAGTCCACCAAGACACGCACAGTTCGCCATTTCCCTCCTCCATTTGTTTGCTATGCCACCCACCCTCTTGTCATCGCCCGACTACTCAGTTTCCAATTCCGGCAATTTCCAAGCCTGTCACCTCCATCACTTCGCCTCTGACTCACACTTACCTACCTCATCATGGCTCTGGCTCCCTCACGCCCCTGTTATGAAGACAGCGACAAAAAGTTTTCCATCGAACATGCTACCCCCTTCTGACATTGACCATGTGCACTCTACTATCTACTGTTCAATCCTGAACCTTCACCTCGGTCCCTCATTCACTGTCATGGCCCTTTTTTCGACTAACTTCCTCCTCGATGCTGCCAGCTTCTTCCCGTTGAGCACCCAAGACCCTACGTAAACATGCTTCTCCATTTCTTCGAGTCCGTCACCTCCATTCACTACACCATATATGCTAATTAATTGTAACAACCCGAAAATCTGGGCCAGTTTAAAAATTTTATTTTGGCAATTTCAACTAATTTTGAACATTTAAAATGAATTATTTTAAATAATATCGACGGAAAATTTATTTTGAATGGAATTCGAACGTATATATTATATACGTCGTCGTTAGAATATAAATATTTATTTTAATTATAAATAGAATTGAAAATGGCGCGGTAGTTCGATAATTCGATTTCAAACTTCAATTGAATGTACCGGGTGCAAAACAAACCGGATTTTAGTGAAACCAAAAATAATGGAATCTAATAGTGACTATCTTTCCAACGAATCCAAAAAATCAAAATTTCATAGCGGGAATCAAAAGATATGTCCAGTTGAAAATTCTGAATAGTCGCTATGGAATTCAGGCCCTTAAAAATGGAAATTTTGCAAACGACCTCGGATTTCGACGAAACAACTTTTGTTGGGTCCGTGATGTCAATTTATTGCTAGGTTTCAAATTTCATAATTTTTCGAATCAATATGTGAGCGCGGCAAAGGAAAACGCGTTTGACCACTTTCAGTTGATTTTAATCGACTCGAAAATGGTCATTTTTCAAACGGTCTCAGAATTCGACGAAACTAGTTTTGTTAGGACCGTATCGTCAATACGAAGCTAGAAAATATTTTTTCAGTAATTTTTAGAGATTGTATGTGACCCCGATAAATTGAAATGCGCGTTCAAATTCAATATATAGAGTATATGTTGATTTTAACGGAAACTGATCGAAACAATCGAATCAGCTTACGATATATATCCCATTGTGTTCGGAATGGGGGTAATTAGCTATGGACGACAGGCGGTGGGCCTCGTTTCGAGGTCGAAATAAAAAAAGTCAACTTTTTTGAAATAAAAAATATAAAATTCCCCCTTTCTTCTCTCCCCTTATACTTTGCCCCCCCCCCCCCCGTTTCTTCAAAACTGAAATTGAAAAAAAAATATGCAGAGACCTAATCGAACGCGCCGCTCCATCATCGTGGAAGCCACCGCGACCGGCCCCCTTCCTCCGTCGTGAGCGCCTCCATGCCATCCAGCCTCCCCGCCCTTCACTCCTCCTTCCTCTCTCGCGTGGAACCCCAGACCCGCGCCCACCTCGAAGAACCCTCCGCCGTGCCCTAGCCTCCCACCGCCGACTTCACCACCTCCGCACCTTCTCTGACCACTCCGACGCCCCGACGCGAGCAACCCCCACCCCCTTTATCAACTGTGAGTTTTGTTTTTATATATATAAAATATTCTTTTTAGTTTTTTTACATGTTTGATTTCAAAATAAAAATAGGTTCTGATGATAATGAAGTATGGATTTTGATGATAATAAAGTTATGATTTTTACGTTATAAAGGAGATGGTTTTTATGTTATAAAAACATGATTTTTATATATTGATATCGTAGTAAAAACATGATTTTTATATATTGAATAACATAGTAAAAATTCGATTTTTATATATTGAATAGCGAAGTAAAAATTCGATTTTTATATATTGAATAGCGAAGAAAAAATTCGATTTTTATATATTGAATAGCGAAGTAAAAATTCGATTTTTATATATTGAATAGCGAAGTAAAAATTCGATTTTTCAATATTGAGTAGCAAAGTAAAAATGTGATTTTTATATATGTAGAGAATACGGGCAACGAAAGTGAAAAGAGGCAAGAACAGCAAAGATTTCTACCCAAGAAGAGTCGCGGAGTTGGGATAGCTATTCAGTGAGAATTTCTCACTCTTTAATTTAATTTTCTAGTTATATATATATATATACTAAGATGCAGACGGTGTTTAGTAGCACCCGACACCCGTCGTCCACAGACCATGGATGGCTTGTATGCTTGTTTGTTTGATTTTGATGTGTAGTTGATTGTGGGATGTGATGTGAAATGGAATAAAATATTCATATAGTTAAAAATATTTTATATAGGCAAAAATAGAATTTTTAACGTGTATATGAAATGAAATAAAAATAAACAAATCGGATGATTTGTTTGTATACACACATTTGACTGATATTGATTGGGATGATAAATTTTACACCTCGCCCAACTGCACAAATAAAATCTGCGTTTGATTGTTTGAAACCCCACACGGGTATTGGGATGATATTTGACGTACACTAATCCCGATTGTTTAGTTGTATGTCGATCGATTGATTGACAGACTGTTATAAGCATTGAATATTTATATTTGATGCTTATACAGTGTAGAATGCACTTTGGATGATGGTTGATTATTCATCGTTGTTGATATATACATGTGTTGTAGAAAATCCATATAATTAACATTATATGGTAATTGATTGGGCCTCATTCCAGTTTCGAAAAAGAAATATTTGAAATAAAAATATTTGAAATAGAATTATTTGAATAGAAATATTTGAAATAGAAATATTTGAAATAGAATTATTTGAATAGAAATATTTGAAATAGAATTATTTGAATAGAAATATTTGAAATAGAAATATTTGAAATAGAATATTTGAAAATAGAAACATATGAAGCCGTGTTGAATAGATTGACGCCATTTTGATGTGAAAAATATTTATATCGATTTTATTCATTCTTCAATGAATATTGAATAGATTTGAAATTGAATAGATTTGAAATTCGAACTATATTGAAATGAATTGAAATTCGAATTATATTTAAAGTGAATTGAAATTCGAATTAAACTAAATTGATTTGAAATTCGAAAAACATTGAAATCGATTTGAAATGAATTTAAAACGAATTTATATTGGAATATTCAATTTTGATTTGAAATTGAATATGAAGTTGAAACCGTTTTGAAAATGAATTTAAAATGATTTATTAAATACGATTTAAAAGGAAATCGACGAAGTATATATTATATATATTATATATATAATATAATGGCCTGAATAGAACGCGCCGCGCCGCGGTAGTTCGCGAATTTCGACCATTGACTTCGAACGGATATTGCGGGAGATCCGACCGTCGGATTCTCCTGAAACCGGAACCGTTGGGTTCGTATCGAAAAGAACTTTCTAACGAATATTAAAAATTTGAAATCTAACGGTTGGATTTGGAATTATGTCCAAATCAAATTTGGAAAAGTCGCTGTAAGTGCAGTTCGATGGCCATTGATGGAAATCGACTGTACGGGCCTTAATAAAATTATTAAAAATAGTAATAATCTGTGTAAAATCATAAGAAATGATTCAGAAAGAATTAGGATGAAAAACTCCATATTTGAAAAGATAAAAATAGATTTTTATCGAAATGAACTAGTTTTGAACTAGAATTATAATTCTATTTATTTTTAAAATTAAATAAACTGGATTTGAAATGATTTTGAAAATAACCTGAATTTCCAATAATTATATTGGAATGGATTTGAATCGAAATTGTCTTCGGAATATTTCGATGTTGGATTTCGTGATGATACAGATTTTGTTATGGGAATTTGAAAGATATATATATATATATATCGTTATTTCCAATACGATATTTGTTAGTCGTAGAATTTGATATTGAATATAAGCCGGTATATCTTCTATTCAGAGCCTTGTGTTTAATATCAAATGTGATTTGGGTTTGTCGTGAATGGTGTCTTCATTAACACTGTTCTTAAGCCCAGTTGAGAAAAGATTAAATCTTTTTATTTAGATTTAATGAAGTATACCAATTAAATAATATTTAATTGGAATTGAATTCGAATTGATTCTTGGGTTTATCGTGAATGGTGTTTTAAATAACACTCGTTCTTTAACCCGATAATTAATAGAATGTGATTTTGGGTTGTCGTGAACGGTATCTTCAATAATACTGTTCTTAGACCCAAAGGAGTTAGGAAAATCCAGAAACTAACTGAAGATTAGTTGAGTTGAATGGTTTCTAGGATATTGATCTGATGTTGGTTTCGGCCTTCGAGGTTAATATTTTAGGAATTGCTCACTTGCTAATTTTGGTTAGGGACTGATTGAAATGTGATGTGATTTTGGGTTTATCGTGAACCGTGTTTTAAATGACACTGATTTTTTAACCCAGTTAACGATTAAAACTAAGTGGAGTTTTAATGAATCTTTAATTAGATTGAAAAGGTGTTAGAATGGAGTACCACCAGTTTTGCTCCAGGCGATAGTTAAATCTTTAATTAGATTTAAACGTGAAATGGTAATTGAATTTACCGATAACACCGTGGTGTTAGATATGAAGTATAACCAGTTTTACTTCATGGGATGAATAGGTTGGGATTGGGAAATTAAAATAAATGATTACTTCGGTGTGGTTCGAACTCCCGACTAGTTTGAATTGATATTCAAAGAAGATTAAAGAATAAATTTAAAGAATTTATCTTTGATAAATTAATGGGAACCTTTCCCTATGAATGTGAAATTTAGAAACTAACTGTCGGTTAGCTAAGCAGAATGGTTTTCTGGATATTGATCTGATGTTGGTTTCGGCCTTCGGGGTTAATATTTGGGGAATTATTCTCTTGATTAATTTACGGTTAGTGACTGATGAATTGGAATGAGGCGTATGTTGTGTTTGTGTAACACTTATTTAAAATATACGCGAGTTATTCGGAAAGACCGGGTTTAACCCATTCTGAATAACTGATACGACGATAAGTCGAAGATGAAGACGATGGTCGAAGACCGGAGGTCTTCACGTCGTTTGGGTGATTACTGATGATCTTGATTGGGCTGTACACCTAAGAAGATGGAAACAGTTGGTGATCGTCCAGACGTACTTGGAGATCGATGGATATGCGGGGTACTAGGTGCCTCCGGTTTCGTTCAGACCCAGAACGGACTTGTAAATGGACTGTGTGTCTGACATTGGATTTTAGTCTGTGTGATTGATCTCTATTAAATATATATCTGTTTGGCGGCGGAGAATTTATTCTCTTGCTTAACGCCCTTCTCTGAGACGTACGAGCTCAGGGGTTATATACTGATGGATATCAAACGCATAGAGTGGATTGCCTTTGTGGCATGCCTAAGTGGCAATTGATCGAGGCTTCTGTTGAAAAGCAAAGTCTTGTGGTGATGATCAAAGCACAGCTTGTGTGGCACAGCTTTGTGTAACGTGAATTCGCGAGCCTCACACCCTGGTTGTGAACCAAAAACGGGTGAGGACCTCAGGGAGGGCACGCGTTTCTTTCTAGCTAGGGTGGTGTCAGTGACCTACCAGCCCTGACATTTATATACTTTTCACCTGTGTGGTTGTTGCTGTTGCGAGGCGCCTCGGTTTGATCGGACGATCCGGGTCCGATGGAGTCATTCGTTGGCTCATTTACGCCCCAAAGGGCGGGGAAACGTAGTGTTCTGGAATTTTAATCCACATCGGTGGACCGGCCCTGACGATCCAAGGGTCGATGCGCTCTGACCCTGAGGCTCGGGCTAGAGAGTCTCGAAGTCGGTGAGGACTATCTTTTGCCTCGGTTCACAGACGGAAATCCAATTTCCAAATACGTGACATTTGCGGTTTTATTTGTAGAGCCTAGTATGGCAACATAGCGGGATGGGGGCGCTTATGCCGTCTATGATTGATACTTATGATTTGAAGTTGTTTATACACTATGCACTTGTAATAGTGTCAAATAATCTGTTTTAAACGTATCAAGCATTCTTGGCTATTATAAGGTAAAAACCCTATCCCCCGGCTTACGTTGCATTGTGTGATAGGACCTGGGTCTTATAATAGCTTCATTTTTCTTTATTTAGCATTGCGCTGTTGTTTCATGCACTGGTGTTCTTGGGAGGAAACCCGTTCCTTGTTATACGGCGTGGTCCCTTGATTTACCTAACTTTAAAAATAAAGATTTACAACTGTTTTAGTTCTCACACCAGTCACATGACTAACCTGGAGTTTATTGTTTTAACCTAAACTCTGGGTGCCCCTATTTTGACATGGGCAGCTAGTAGTTTTGGTTTTGCAGATTTATTCACAGGATCCTGGTTTACAGCTGGAACGATATCCGGAAAGCTTTGTATCCGTATATCTCCTCTAGTTGTGTATTGTATTATTTTCCGCTGCTATGTATTTAAATGTAATTTAAATCTCTGATATTTCTGTGTAATGTATATTCATTTATACTCTGTATATTCTTGTAATCTGATGCATTGTTGTAATATACAATGAAATGTTCTTCCGTTTGCGTTCTGTTTTTGTCGTGTGCTCAAAACAATCAGGCGTTTCGAACGGTCCGGGTCGGTTTAGCGACTGATTCGGATCGAGCGAAATTCCTTTTTGTCACATTAATCCGTGTTTTTAGCTGTATCTAACGCTCTGTAACATGGCCAAAAGCCGTATCAAAAAACGGCGTGTTAAATTTTTAGATACGGCTGTAAACGGTATCTCACTCGTAACAACATATGGCTTAAGCTGTATCTAAACCGAATTTAGACACGGCCTTTAACCGTATCTAATTATATATGTGTGTGCACTTATATATATGATATATATATAAAAACATAAACTATAGCACATATTTTTCATAACACGGCATATATACTCAAAGCATTACAAGAATTTTCATAACACGAACACAATGTATAACATACAAACATATACAAAGGAAACTGTCAACGATTTTCATAACAGTACGAACTAAGTAAAAGGTAAAAACATATGATCATCCTGATATATATAACTCCAGTCGAGGCCGATGAAATCCATGTATTTGCTGTAAATCAAAGTAGTACTATGATAATAAGCTAGCTCATGATGCTGATCATAAAGTTTTGTATATAACAGCATAAATATTTATATATGTACACAATTTAAAACAAAAGCTTAAAAGGCCAACCTGATGATTGGCAGTAAATCTGAATCTGATAGCTAGCGCCTGAGTTCCAACAGCACAAAAGCACCAAAATCTACAAGAAAAAAGAAGTAATTTATGCCTGATTGCACATTAAATATCGTGTCTTTGTGTTCGTACTGATAACAGTGAAGGGCATATCGTGTCTTTGTATTCGTGTGTGCATATTTGTCAATTATATGTGTAACATGTTTATGTAATGCTATCGACATGATATCATTCTTCAAAACAATTCCTTTTCTTTGAACAAATTTATTTTTCATTCTCCAAAATCTCCGCAAACGATTTTCAAGTAAGGACTCACTAATTCACTCTAAAAGTATTAAACCACAAACTTATTATAATTCTCCTTGTCACTTGGCTTCAATGTAAATATAACATTGCTATAGCCTAGCCCTTTCTATTCTATCACCCTTATCTTATGTAGTGTATCCGAATTGAGGGGATGGAAAAAAGAGAGATATTACCTGAAGTTTATATAAAAAATGCTCTGATTTTTCCTGCTAAGTACCATGACAGAAATCCCAATCCAGCAGACCCTGCACAGTTATGGTTTTACTGCGTAGTTATAACCTATACGGTTCAGAACACTAACAACTTCTCGTATTACATAAAGGGTTGTACCATGACAGAATTACCTGAATAAAAATGTTACTGAAATAGACATCGCCAACAAAATGACCATATTGACCACTGCCATAGGTATTAACCTTGAGCCTCTTTCCTTCCACTAATTTTACCAATTCCTCCTTTGACTCCTTCCCATATGGCATTGCACTCTCAGCTCATCACCCCACAGGTTCAACAAAAAGCCATAGAAAGCATAAATAATAAGTAAGAGTGTTTTAATAAGCATGCATATATCCTAACATCGTTACTACATGAATGGCAGTATCTCATTAATCATCGAACTAGAAACCTCTGTAAGTATGTTGAGATATGACAAGTAACAAAATCAAAAGATAGAAACCTCTATAAGTATGATGAGATATGAACAAGTAACATAATCAAAAGATAGAGTGACATTATGAGAATATGAGAAAGTAAAAATAATTACCTGAATTTAACGACAGCTTTGTGCTAGTAGATTACCCAAATTTGGCAATCATTACCCGAATGTAACAATCATTACTTTGTGCTAGTAGAATTACCTGAATGTAACGATAACTTTGTGCTAGTAGAATTACCTGAATGTAACAATCTATACGATCTTCAGATTACCCAAATTTGAAAAATCTTGCTTTGCGCTTGTAGATCATGGGCATCATTTACATTTATAGTGGCAAATCAAATTCCACTTTATAGCTGAATTAGTAAAGCACGGCTACTTATAATTTTACCTGAGACTTTGATGAAGATTGATTATCACATTGGAATGATGCCAATGATCTAACTAGCGAAAAGCTGGAGAGGGTTGTTTATCTCTCCCAGAGGAGGAAATTTCAAAGAAAGGTGGAGGTACGATTTGGTGACCGTAAACCGTAATTTGGGTTTTCGATCGGTCACCATTAAAGTAAAAGAAAAGGGAAAGGAAGCGGCCAAAATTTGTGTTCGGAGTGCCTAAAGGGGTGCACAATATGATATGCATTTGATTTGGCCAAAGGCCGTGTCAAATTAACTGATCCGGATCTTCCTTGATGCACGGTCAAATTTATGGTGTTTAGGGTGCTGCGAATCGCAAAATGTAGCTTGATACTTATCTAAGCACTATCAAATATGATACGGCTATAACCCGTATTTTATCTCTACAGCGTTGTGTGCCAAATTAGCTGTTATGGTGTAGTGATTGCTTCACGTTCCACCTTGCACCCATAACTTGGATCACCTGTACCCATTCTCGCTCTACAGCTCAAAAGACCGACGCACCAGAAACTTCATCACGTCCACCTTCCATATGCACTGTCCTGCGATCTAGCGTTTTCATTATTTTTGTTTTAATGTGGAGGAGCAAGGCATGCGGTGTATAAATCAAAGAGGCTCGTTGTAACACCCCACCTCTGCTAGGGTCACTCACAAAGGGAATGCACTAGTTTTGGTGGAGTATTATCTAGGTAAACATATACAGAGATATCACAAGGCAGAACATAAATAAAGCAACGGTAGAAATTAAAAACCAAATTTCATTACTTTCCAGAAAAGAGTCAAAACCTCATATATCCAAAGTACAAATTATTCCATTACATCAAGTTCTAAATAAAGAAGCATAGACTTAAGATAACAAAAGTAAATTATTCCCCAAAAATAGCAGAAGTGCAGCCATAGCATAGCTCAAGACCAAACCGTACATGAGCTGACAGAAAGCAAGCTAACTCCAAGCTAAGAGCTAGCGTTTCCTCCCTGAGAACCTGGGGGGGAAACGAAAGAAAAAGGGGCGAAGGAAAAAGGGCCAGTCATAAAGACTGGTAAGCCCAAGTGACTTTCAGCATAAAAACTAGTAAAAGTAACATGACATGTGAAAACTGGAATTAAACATAAGGATGATAACAGGACTGGTATGATAACTAAGATAACAAGATAAGTCAAGTCTAGCATCGCATATTCAAGATTCGCTGCACCAACTGTACTAGTATTCTAACCCATGTTAACCATGAAATGATCCCTTGGCCCAATATCATGAAATGACCAATTACGGGGTCCTACAGTACGATCTACTAATCGATCGGCTCCCTACAAGTTCTAGCTCATGATGTGTCTATGTCATACAGCCCAATCACGAAATGTAGTCACCTGTGCTAGGTCCACCATAGGGTGTATCAAGCCCTAGGGTGCCAACCATCGACACGAATCAAGCACGCACAGTGTAAACCTACTGGTGCCCAATGCCTGCTTTTTCAACTCCGGACTACGTGCACGACCATAGTCCGCCTAAACCTACAATGGTGCACCAACTCAGCCGTCGTTCTGGTCGCTTACAATCAACCCAGTAATCTTGCCCCACCCTACCTAGTCCCAGGGTATCGTGATACGTCTAAGTGGGTTACTGCTGAAAAGGACCGCGTAACTAGGGTTTCTAATGGGTTAAGTGTTGTCATTCAAATTCATGACTTAACCCTATCCAATCATGTATCAAGTTGGATAAGTGTTGTCTTTCATGTTCATGACTTAACCCTATCATGTAGCATAAATTCATTAATGCACCCCAACCTCTCACATTAGTCTAGTTGTTGTGGTCACTGGATTTGCCGGGCGGTTCCGGGTAGATTTACACCACAACATAGTCTAACCTCGAGTTTTAGGTGCGATATGACCAACTACCCACATTGGATCCTATTGTTTGCAGTCACTGAATTCGTCGGGCGGTTCCGGGCAGATTTACACTGCAAACTCAACCAAACCTCGAGTTGGCCATTTTCAAGTTCGTTCTAGAGTCATGACCATGTTCAAGTCTCATATCAAGTTCGTGACAAGTTTCAAGGTAAGTTTCATGTCCATATTCAGATTCAAGTTATAATAATGTTCATGTTCCAAGTTCATGGTAAATTCAGGTTTGCCTAAACTACCCAAATCGTATTCCCATCGCATGTGAATTCGAATTGATACAAACAAATCTAATTAGGGAATAACATAGAAAGAACAGGCATTAGATGGAAAAAGTGATTACAAATCAAGCATGGTATAACTTGAGATAAATGATTACAACTATACTGGCATATGGAGTAGTGGTCTCAAATATCAAATCTAGCAAAATAGGGTGATAGTCATGGTTACAGTTGACATAAGATAATAACCCCAAACTTGTGAATAACAACTAATTCAACATCACAGGCATGAATATTATGGACATTAGGGGTTTTAAATATACAACATATATAGGTCCCAAATCAATTTCATATAAATATTACCACAATTCAAGATTCAAGATGAATAGATCCAAGGTGAACAAATAGTAGATCCAAAATACTAGATCCAAAATGAACAATGATAGATCCAAGATATACAATGATAGATCCAAGATAATTGTCATACTTAGGTTCAATTTCAATTTACAACATGTCCATATTAAGTTTAAAGTTTAGATCTAAAAGTAACTGGGGCTTACAGATCGTGGTTTGAGAATTAGAAAACAAAGAGGCGATGTTGAATCTCGAGTCTAACAGAAATCCCCCAAACAACAATACTCTACACGTAGCCTTGTTGGAGAAGAAGCAATCCCTTTTCTCTAACTTTTCAACCAGAGTGTTAGCAGCATAAGGCCAGAGAGAATTTGTGTAAAGAGACTGGAGTTAGGGGCTATTTGTATAGGGTCAGGCCAACGAATTTAGACAGAAATCGGACTAGAAACATCAGAGTGAACTCTGACTCAAAAATGGGCTCGGCAACCAGGTCGACACCTAGGTCGACTCTATGGTCGACCTGGTCCTGGGCAGGTCGACACTATGGTCGACCCCCAGGTCGACCTGGTCCTGGGCGGGAAATTTCCCGCCCAGTCCGTTCTGGGGTTTGAATTCGAAATTTGAATTCGAATTCTGAGCTGTTTTTGAACTTGATATTTCTGAAACTTTGAAGGGTCATAACTTGGTCATACGGACTCCGATTTTCGAAAACTTGGACTCGTTTCCAAGCAGAATTTCGAGACGAACGTAATGGCGTAACCCGTTGCCCTTGATCCTTATTTTAAAAATTAATTTTGCCTTGATTTATGGTTATAACACGTTATTAAAATACAGGCTGTTACATTCTCCCCTCCTTAAAGGATTTCATCCCCGAAATCTCTAAGTTAGAAAGTATATATCCTACCATTCAATCATCCATCTACTCAAAACATCATCCATAGGCAACCATTGTCCTTAAAAGATTTCTAGTGCTGTATGAACATATGCAGTAAGTGTGTGTATATGTACTTATCTAATGCAAAAGATCAGGCGGTTACTGATTCAGTAAACCTCCTTAATGCAAAATATGTTAGTGTAATGAGTCCAACATGTATGCAAATTCCTAACATAATTCATAATGTAACACCCCGTATTTTTAATATAATTAAAAATAAAATAAAATATATAAAAATATGCTTATTATGGGTAAATAATGGTGATGCATAAGAAGAATTAATTAATACATGGAAGAGAAGAAAAATTAGTTCGATAACGATGTATGTAACGGAAAAGATAGTAAAATAAGGATAATTAATTTAAGAATCAGGAATTAGGTAAAATGGGCATCACCATTGCGTTCCTCTCAAAATTTTACATGAAATAGAGTCCGAGTTTTCGAAAATCGGAGTCCGTATGACCAAGATATGGCCAAAACAAGATTCAGAAGGTTTCGGTCAGCACAGAACTGGCCAGGTCGACCTGGGTGTCGACCTGGGGGCCAGGTCGACCAGGTGGTCAACCTGAGAGTCGACCTCCCCTATGGGGGTCGACTATAGTGTCGACCTCCCCCCCTGCAGGTCGACCTGGTCGGCCTGTTTCGGGCCAGAACCCATTTTTGAGGCCCGGGACGAGTTTTGATGGTCCGGATGGGTTTTAGGGTTAATCCGATGGCTGAAATGAATTACTACACCTATAAAATAACACCTAGACCTAGCCTAACTCACACAAATTCATATGATACCAAAATTATGCTAAAATCTCTTTTGAGCCATGGCCGTCGTCTCCAAATTAAAGCTTAAGCGTCCAAACTCAAATCAAATCAAAGATCAATGCTTCTACAACAAATTCAAGGGGATAGATCAATGACACTGCAATTTTCTAAGACAAATTCACTTCTTAATTCATTAGCCGTTCTCTGTAAGTGCTAGTTATTTTCAGATCTAAATATTTAATTTTAATATGGGCATGAAATAAAGTGGAATTGGATCTAAGTATGTTTATCGATTCAGATCTATTCCTGTTGCTTTTTGAATCTTTAGTTTGAGACTTGTCTACCTTTATTCTCATGACAAGTTTGTGATTTATTCAGCAGTTTCCTTGATTCGTAATGATTTTATCATCAAGTTGTAATCTTTATGCCTATCATGATGTTGTTTTCTCTCTGATCTATTTATTATGCAAATTTCTACCTTCCCCTATTTATTTTCTTTTGATGAACCTTGGTCAACTTCAAACCTTGGCCTAAAATCGCGATTCGCATACGAGATGTATACGGGGGAATAATGGGATTTTTGCCTATAAGAATATGATTAATAATTTGCAACATGAAATTGGATGTTATCATTTTATTTGCAAGTTTGGGGTAGATATGTAAATTTTGGTATAATCCTGTTATGATAGAATTTTCATAAATATTATATACATGGAATTCGACACCAATTGGATCTATGTAATGTAACATGAAATTTGGTATATACAACATGTATGTAATTTGGCATGTAAAATAAAATTATGAGTTTTGGAGCCTATGTAAATTAAATCAAAAGATTGGGCTTATGTTAATTAGGCATGTGTAGACTTGGAAATTTGAGCATGAAAGCGACTGTAAACTTTATAATTGGCATAAACATGTATTATGAACTTGGGCAACTGGCACGTATTGAAATAAAAAGATTATAGTTTGGGATAACTACATCATGAATCATCGGATTTGGGTTTATTGGGTATGAAACTTGATACATGTAATTTTGGCTAGATCTTGACATATGTAAAAAGGCATGAAACTTGGTATATATGTAAACTGACTAGAATTGGGTACATATATTAGTTGGCATGTAATAGCCTTAAAAGAGGGATAAATATAAATTGAGATAAGTTGCCTTTATTGGCATAAGATAAATTGTGATAAAATTGATATGATTTTGCATACCATTAATTGATGGACATAATTGAGTCAATTATGGACGTCGTTAAATTAAGAATTAATTGATAATTTGAATAGGGAAATAAATTCAAATTGGGGTAAAAGATTGTAAGTGATAATCAATGCTTAGGACACGAGGTTGGACACATTAGTGATGTAAACCTGTCCGGAACCGCCCGGCAAATCCAGTAGTCACAAATGGTAGCCCAATGTGAGAGGTCCTAGGCCCAAATTAAAAGCGTAACAGTTGTAAAGACACGAGGTTAGACTCTTTTATGGTGTAAGACTGCCCGGACCCGCCCGGCAAATCCAGCTGTCGTAAATGTCAGTCTAATGTGAGAGGTCTTTATAAGGTTACGACCTTAATGAATTAAGAAATACTTAACCAGATAAACATGTGGTGGGACATGGGGGTTAAGTGGGTGACATGTGGAAATACGAATAGTAATACTTAACCAACGTAACATGGTAATTAGACCAGTGGGTAGGGTTAAGTAAATAAGAACACTTAACCAATATGATATAAATGGGTGGGTTAAGTAATATGATCAGGTTAATCTGGACACTTAACCAATTTAATAAGTTGACTACGGGAGTGGGTAAGGTTAAGTAAATGTTTAACCATTATAACATGATTAAACTGGACTAGAGAGTGAGGTTAAGTTAATGAGAACACTTAACTAATACAATGGGTTAATTAGACAAGTGGTTGCGGTTAAGTAGTAACACTCAACCAACATAACAGGACAAGCGGGTGGGTTAAGTTAACTTGAATAAGTTGATAACACTTAACCATTATAATATGACTAGTGGATGGGGTTAAGTTAACATGCACTTAACCAATCTGATGTGATGCGTAGTAGGGTTAAGTAACACATGGGGTTAAGTTTAGAAGAAAATTCTTAACCAATGTAACCAGACAGACGAATGGGGTTAAGTTAATAATCCACACTTAACCAATCAAACATAATAAGCGAGAAAGGTTAAGTTAACTAAGATAAACTCTTAACCATGGTAACATAACGAGTAGAAGGGTTAAGTACATATCGGGTTGGTGGGTAATATTAGTAAATATAGGCCCACATACACTTAACCATTAAATACACATGCTTGAATCAGTAGCGGGGTTAAGTACACATCAGGGTTGGTGGGTAATATCAGAGAGTATAGGCCCACAGAATTAACCATTAGAAAAACCTAGTAACGGGGACCCATTTCAGCAGTAACCCACATTAGGTATCAACGGAACCCTGAGCTAGGCAGGGTGGGGCACGATTACTGGGCTGATTATAAGAGGTTAAATTAGCGGCGGTTGGTGCAGCAGTGCAGGTTCTAACGGAGTGCGGGCGTACACACACTTCGGCGCAGAAAATTTAGCCACTGGGCATCAGTAGGTATAAAGCTGTGCATCTTGATTGTGTCAAGGTTGCCACCATGGGACTTGATACACCCCATGGTGGGACCAGCACAGGTATCTACAAGTAGGGGGCCGCGTGACACAAACGAGAACTAGGTCAAGTAGGGAGCCGATCGATAAGGTAGTAAGGGTGCATCGAATATATACATGGCCATTGGGGTGATCGAGGTGGAATCCTCAAAATCGATGTACACCTGAAGGCTACCATAATTGCGGGGATTGGGATCACGTTGTAATTATTATATAACACGGGCTACTAGTTCGGACACTAGTAGGGGGTACGGATCCTTGTTGCATAGGACACTAGTTGGGATACTAGTAGGAGTACATATCATTCTATGTAAGACACTTATGAGGATGCTAGTTAGGTGGTGCAGAGCAAATAGATATCGTTTTAATCGTAAAGCTTAGAAACCTTGCGATGTTACTCTTGATAGAAACCATGCGGTGGGATACTTGATAGGAATTATGGGATGTTATACTTGTTTCATCGTGCCCGAAGTTTATCTTGTTACCTTAGTTTATCTTGTTATCATAGTTTATCTTGTTATCTTACTTTATCTTGCCTACCTTGTCATCATGCTCATGTTTACTTTTAGTTTATTCATGCCATGTTATCTTTACTCATTTTTATGCTGAAAGTCACTAGGACTTACTCAGTCTTTATGACTGACCCATTTTGTTTCGCCTCGTTTTCTTCTGTTGCCCCCCCCGGTTCACAGGGTGGGAATACAGGTTAGTTCGGATCTTACCAAGCTCCAAGGCTCTTTCATGTATGGCTTGGATTTCTCTTGGCTATAGCTTTGCATTATTGGGGAATACTGCAGTTTGTTTTTATGCTTCTTTGTTTTTGAGCAAGATAGATATTTTAACTATGAAATTGGGTATTGAAAGTTGATGGGCTTTTCTTGTAAACATTTATATTTAATAAATGATTTGAAGTACTTCCACTTTATTTTCCGCTGTTTTATATATGTCTGTCTTGTAATATTTCTGTTCCAGTACCCATAATACTCCATTGAAGTTAAGGCATTCTCTTTGTGAGTGACCTTAACAGATGTGGGGTGTTACATTTGGTATTAGAGCAGAAGGTTACCAGACTGGGCAGAAGTTTTCAAAAACCTTCTGAAACTAGTTTTCAAAACGTTTACAAAGAAGTAAATTTTCAAGAAAACTTTGTTTTAGTTAAAAGGCATATTCCCCAAAGCCATATGCACTATCTTTTGATTCTCTCTTGAAATCTCTTCTCTCTCTTTTCACCATAGTTTAGTAGGCATCCGACACATGTCGGAGGGCAAAGGAGTGCCCAACCTCCGTCTGTAGCCGTGGTAGTTCCATCTGCGTCTAATCTTATTTCAAGTTGGGTAGAGTGTCGTGCGTTGGAGGTAGCTTCGAAAGACTTGTCAAAAAACTATACCAGGACAGTAAGGACAAGAAGCTAGTTGTTATAGCTTAATCCACGAAGGAGGAAAAAGGTGAGAGGAAAGAGGCCAAAGTGAAAGAATAGTAAAACCCATGACAAGAGAGAGTATCTTTAGTGAGAAGGGACATGTAGTTAAGTATTATAGGACAAGGGCAAGGGACAAGATCGTTGAGAGGGCAATTGTATGCTCTCACTACTAGCGTACCTAAGAGAGGTGGTAACATTTCTGTTAAAGATTTAGCTTTTCTTTTCTATCATCCCACTAGAACTCTGTTTTTGTACATCGCATCCTTTTTATTCTGCTTCGATAGTTCAGTCTCTGCACCTTAATACTAGCATATTAGAAGATCCCATTTTCGTCTCAAATCCTGTTGGGGAATCGGCTCATTTATTTATGACTTGTTTGGATCTGAGAATGTCTATGCTAAGTGTTGAGTTTAGAAGTAATGTTTATGTTTTGGGCTATGGGTTGATTCTAGCGATGGAGTGGTTATCCAGTAAAGGGTAACATTTTCGGTTTTGAAAAGAGGGTAGTTAAACTCTTAACTTTCCTCGGTAATACCCTCGAAGTCTAGTGTAGCCCTTAGAGTTCTACCATGCTTAGTTACCTAGAATATCTTGATACATTTATCGATCCGCTCGAGTAGTGTTCGCCACTAAGGCGGATGGTTAATAAGAAATGGGTTAACATCTGTTTATTTCCACCTATTTATTTTATTCGTAGAAAGTTTCCATGTGTTACGTTTGGCAACATGGTTGACATCTGTTTATTTCCAAGAGATAGTTCTTCTGCGTGGAATACCTGATAGTAAGTGAACGAGATCCAAGATTCACTAATGAATTTTGGAGAGCTTGCATGAAACCATGAGTACGCAGTTATGTTTGAGCCAAGTATACTAGAAAGAGAATAAGTGAAAGTGGAACGAGAGGCAACAGTGAAATGGGTTCCAACTCATATTTTGGAAACAAGAATTAAGATGCTACGAAATTGTGAAGTTAAAGACGGTCAAAGCACAATGGAGTTAAGCTCAATGAAATGCGACTTAGAAGATTGAAGACTAGATTCGCGCGTCATATCTCTTTTTAAGAGTATATCCTTGATTCCTCTTTTCCTGTAGAGCTTACTCACATGCTATCTTTTGTGTATATCCTCTCGGTCCTATCCTCAATCCAATTTCGGTTGCAAACCCCATAGGGAGTATGCCTCATCTGTTAGTAACACATGTTGGGGCTTGAGGGTGTTCGTTGGGTTGACTAAACTTTTTGGGTTAGTTTTAAGAAGGGATTTCTTGTGACCTAAAAGGAGTCTGTCATGCTTAGTTTCCTAGAAACATATATATATATATATATTGGTTGGGTTGAGTAATTCTTTGGGTGTCAGTCTGATGTTGATTTCGGTCTTCGAGGCTGATGCTTAGGGAGTTCTTCTCCTAATCAGAATATATGTGGCATAGACTTCCAGTTTTGACATTACCTAATGGGCACAAAATTTTTACTTGCTTCTGTCATTCGACTTTATCTTTAGATAGGAACATTTGGGTGTAAACATGTGTTTGAGACATGTTATGATTGATGGTTGCAAGTGGCTGCAAGTGGTTGCTAGTGGTTGCTCGTGGACGCATTTACACACATTAAGCACTAGATCGGCTCAGTCACCTTTCATATTGCATATGCATGAGTGTTTACACATGTTTGTGGATAAAATTGAATGTGTTATCATGTGAATGTTGCATATGGATGGATGTTTGTGCACACATATAGTGTTTATATGACTAGGACTATTTGCATACATGTTGGACTCATGGCACTAAACATATTTTGCATCTAGAAGATCAATCAGGCCTGATCATTTGCACTAGACAAGGAACATATACACACACTTCTTGCATATGTTCATACAGCATTAGAAATCTCTTTAGGACAATGAATGCCTGTGATTGATGATTGAGTAGATGGATGATGGATGGTAGGACACATTCTTCTTAACTTGAAGATTTCGGGGACGAAATCCTTTAAGGAGGGGAGAATGTAACACCCCGTATTTTTAATATAATTAAAAATAAAATAAAATATATAAAAATATGCTTATGATGGGTAAATAATGGTGATGCATAAGAAGAATTAATTAATACATGGAAGAGAAGAAAAATTAGTTCGATAACGATGTATGTAACAGAAAAGATAGTAAAATAAGGATAATTAATTTAAGAATCAGGAATTAGGTAAAATGGACATCACCATTGCGTTCCTCTCGAAATTTTACATGAAATAGAGTCCGAGTTTTCAAAAATCGGAGTCCGTATGACCAAGATATGGCCAAAACAAGATTCAGAAGGTTTCGGTCAGCACAGAACTGGCCAGATCGACCTGGGTGTCGACCTGGGGGCCAGTTCGACCAGGGGGTCGACCTGGGAGTCGACCTCCCCATGGGGGTCGACTATAGTGTCGACCTCCCCCCCTGCAGGTCGACCTGGTCGGCCTGTTTCGGGCCAGAACCCATTTTTGAGGCTCGGGACGAGTTTTGATGGTCCGGATGGGTTTTAGGGTTAATCCGATGGCTGAAATGAATTGCTACACCTATAAAATAACACCTAGACCTAGCCTAACTCACAAAAATTCATATGACACCAAAATGCTGCTAAAATATCTTTTGAGCCATGGCCGCCCTCTCCAAATTAAAGCTTAAGCGTCCAAACTCAAATCAAATCAAAGATCAATGCTTCTACAACAAATTCAAGGGGATAGATCAATGACACTGCAAATTTCTAAGACAAATTCACTTCTTAATTCATTATCCGTTCTCTGTAAGTGCTAGTTATTTTCAGATCTAAATATTTAATTTTAATATGGGCATGAAATAAAGTAGAATTGGATCTAAGTATGTTTATCGATTCAGATCTATTCCTGTTGCTTTTTGAATCTTTAGTTTTGAGACTTGTCTACCTTTATTCTCATGACAAGTTTGTGATTTATTCAGCAGTTTCCTTGATTCGTAATGATTTTATCATCAATTTGTAATCTTTATGCCTATCATGATGTTGTTTTCTCTCTGATCTATTTATTATGCAAATTTCTACCTTCCCCTATTTATTTTCTTTTGATGAACCTTGGTCAACTTCGGACCTTGGCCTAAAATCGCGATTCGCATACGAGATGTATACGGGGGAATAATGGGATTATTGCCTATAAGAATATGATTAATAATTGGCAACATGAAATTGGATGTTATCATTTTATTTGCAAGTTTGGGGTAGATATGTAAATTTTGGTATAATCCTGTTATGATAAAATTTGCATAAATATTATATACATGGAATTCGACACCAATTGGATCTATGTAATGTAACATGAAATTTGGTATATACAACATGTATGTAATTTGGCATGTAAAATAAAATTATGAGTTTTGGAGCCTATGTAAATTAAATCAAAAGATTGGGCTTATGTTAATTAGGCATGTGTAGACTTGGAAATTTGAGCATGAAAGCGACTGTAACTTTATAATTGGCATAAACATGTATTATGAACTTGGGCAAATGGCATGTATTGAAATAAAAAGATTATAGTTTGGGATAACTACATCATGAATCATCGGATTTGGGTTTATTGGGTATGAAACTTGATACATGTAATTTTGGCTAGATCTTGACATATGTAAAAAGGCATGAAACTTGGTATATATGTAAACTGACTAGAATTGGGTACATATATTAGTTGGCATGTAATAGCCTTAAAAGAGGGATAAATATAAATTGAGATAAGTTGCCTTTAATGGCATAAGATAAATTGTGGTAAAATTGATATGATTTTGCATACCATTAATTGATGGACATAATTGAGTCAATTATGGACGTCGTTAAATTAGGAATTAATTGATAATTTGAATAGGGAAATAAATTCAAATTGGGGTAAAAGATTATAAGTGATAATCAATGCTTAGGACACGAGGTTGGACACATTTGTGACGTAAACCTGCCCGGAACCGCCCGCAAATCCAGTAGTCACAAATGGTAGCCCAATGTGAGAGGTCCTAGGCCCAAATTAAAAGCGTAATAGTTGTAAAGACACGAGGTTAGACTCTTTTATGGTGTAAGACTGCCCGGACCCGCCCGGCAAATCCAGCTGCCATAAATGTCAGTCTAATGTAAGAGGTCTTTATAAGGTTACGGCCTTAACGAATTAAGAAATACTTAACCAGATAAACATGTGGTGGGACATGGGGGTTAAGTGGGTGACATGTGGAAATACGAATAGTAATACTTAACCAACGTAACATGGTAATTAGACCAGTGGGTAGGGTTAAGTAAATAAGAACACTTAACCAATATGATATAAATGGGTGGGTTAAGTAATATGATCAGGTTAATCTGGACACTTAACCAATTTAATAAGTTGACTACGGGAGTGGGTAAGGTTAAGCAAATGTTTAACCATTATAACATGATTAAACTGGACTAGAGAGTGAGGTTAAGTTAATGAGAACACTTAACTAATACAATGGGTTAATTAGACAAGTGGTTGCGGTTAAGTAGTAACACTCAACCAACATAACAGGACAAGCGGGTGGGTTAAGTTAACTGGAATAAGTTGATAACACTTAACCATTATAATATGACTAGTGGATGGGGTTAAGTTAACATGCACTTAACCAATCTGGTGTGATGCGTAGTAGGGTTAAGTAACACATGGGGTTAAGTTAACAAGAAAATTCTTAACCAATGTAACCAGATAGACGAACGGGGTTAAGTTAATAAACCACACTTAACCAATCAAACATAATAAGCGAGAAAGGTTAAGTTAACTAAGATAAACTCTTAACCATGGTAACATAACGATTAGAAGGGTTAAGTACATGTCGGGTTGGTGGGTAATATTAGTAAATATAGGCCCACATACACTTAACCATTAAATACACATGCTTGAGTCAGTAGCGGGGTTAAGTACACATCAGGGTTGGTGGGTAATATCAGAGAGTATAGGCCCACAGACTTAACCATTAGAAAAACCTAGTAACGGGGACCCATTTTAGCAGTAACCCACATTAGGTATCAACGGAACCCTAAGCTAGGCAGGGTGGGGCACGATTACTGGGCTGATTATAAGAGGTCAAATTAGCGGCGGTTGGTGCAGTAGTGCAGGTTCTAACGGAGTGCGGGCGTTTACACACTTCGACGTAGAAAATTTAGCCACTGGGCATCATTATGTATAAAGCTGTGCATCTTGATTGTTTCAGGGTTGCCACCATGGGACTTGATACACCCCATGGTGGGACCACCACAGGTATCTACAAGTAGGGGGCCGCGTGACACAAACGAGAACTAGGTCAAGTAGGGAGCCGATCGATAAGGTAGTAAGGGTGCATCGAATATATACATGGCCATTGGGGTGATCGAGGTGGAATCCTCAAAATAGATGTACACCTGAAGGCTACCATAATTGCGGGGATTGGGATCACGTTGTAATTATTATATAACACGGGCTACTAGTTCGGACACTAGTAGGGGGTACGGATCCTTGTTGCATAGGACACTAGTTGGGATACTAGTAGGAGTACAGATCATTCTATGTAAGACACTTATGAGGATGCTAGTTAGGTGGTGCAGAGCAAATAGATATCGTTTTAATCGTAAAGCTTAGAAACCTTGCGATGTTACTCTTGATAGAATTCATGCGGTGAGATACTTGATAGGAATTATGTGATGTTATACTTGTTTCATCGTGCCCGAAGTTTATCTTGTTACCTTAGTTTATCTTGTTATCATAGTTTATCTTGTTATCTTAGTTTATCTTGCCTACCTTGTCATCATGCTTATGTTTACTTTCAGTTTATTCATGCCATGTTATCTTTACTCATTTTTATGCTGAAAGTCACTAGGACTTACTCAGTCTTTATGACTGACCCGTTTTGTTTCGCCTCTTTTTCTTCCGTTTCCCCCCAGGTTCACAGGGTGGGAATACAGCTTAGTTCGGATATTACCAAGCTCCAAGGCTCTTTCATGTATGGCTTGGATATTTCTTGGCTATGGCTTTGCTTTATTGGGGAATACTGCAGTTTGTTTTTATGCTTCTTTGTTTTTGAGCAAGACAGATATTTTAACTATGAAATTGGGTATTGAAAGTTGATGGGCTTTTATTGTAAACATTTATATTTAATAAATGATTTAAAGTACTTCCACTTTATTTTCTGCTGTTTTATATATGTCTGTCTTGTAATATTTCTGTTCCAGTACCCATAATACTCCATTGAAGTTAAGGCATTCCCTTTGTGAGTGACCTTAACAGATGTGGGGTGTTACACATAATCTCTACATGAGTGCACATAACATTCATTCATATGCAACATCTAAGTGATATCATAACAAGTTCCATCCATGTACAAGTATAAGCACTCATGCATATGCAACATGAAAATGTGACTGAGCCGATCTAGTGCCTAATGTGTGTCATGCATCCACTAGCAATCACTTGCAAACACTTGCAACCATTTGCAAACATCAACCATAACATGTTTCAATCACATGTTTACATCCATATGGTTCTACCTACGATTCTCAAGATAAGATCGAGAAGATAACAAGGCAAACATAGGTAGTAAAAGCATGATACGAAAGGTTTTCAAGTTTATAGGAAAAGAGATCGAGAATGTACCCTCAAAAAGAAATGGGTAAAGCGCGCGTATCTTCTCTTCGGTTTCCCAAGTTGTGTCTTCTTGGGCTTCACTCCACTGTACTTTTACTAGCTTGACTTCTCGATTCCTTAGCTTCTTGATCTCCGTTCCTAAGATACGAATCGGAACTGGCCTCAATGTTGCTTCTTTTTTCACTTCTACACCTTCAAGGATGCTTGGCTCAACCACTTCGGCCGACTCATGTAAGAACTTCCGGAGATGCGAGATGTGAAAGACATTGTGCACTCCGGTCAGCTTCTCAGGTAAGTCTACCTTATAGGCCATCTGCCCAATCCTCTCAGTGATATGGAACGGTCCTGCGAACCTTGGTGCTAGCTTTCCAACCGCTCCAAAACGAACCACATTGCGTAAAGGAGAAACTTTTATAAAGACCATATCTCCAACTTCGAACTCTAGGTCTGTCCTTCTATTATCCGCATAAGATTTCTGTCTATCTTGGGCCGTTTTGATCCGTCTTCGTATCAACTCAACCTTCTCAGAAGTGTCCCTTATCATGTTGGGCCCAAGTATAAGCCTGTCTGTCGTCTCCCACCAACAAGTTGGCAACTTGCACGGTCTTCCATACAGGGCTTCGAATGGTGCCATTTCGATGCTAGCTTGGTAACTATTATTATATGCAAACTCCACGAGAGGAAGATGGTCTTCCCAAGTACCACCAAAGTCAAGAATGCATAGCCTCAAAAGATCCTCTAGTACCCTATTTACCCTTTTGGTTTGTCCATCAGTCTATGGGTGATAGGCCGTGCTTAAACTTAGTCATGTACCCATTGCTTCTTGTAGATTATTCCAAAACTGGCTAGTGAAAATCAGATCACGATCACTAACTATACTAGAAGGAACCCCGTGCAACCGTACTATCTCTCGAAGGTAAATAGACGCTAGCCATGATGCGGTCCTCCTGCTTTTCACCGGAATGAAGTGAGCACTTTTCGTGAGTCTATCAACTATGACCCATATGCTAGTATTTCCCTTCCTTGACCTGGCAGTCCATCCGCGAAATCCATCGAGATACTCTCCCATTTCCATTGCGGAACCTCCAAAGGATATAATAGCCCACCGGGCTTCTTCGACTCGACCTTTACTTGTTGGCACACCATGCACTTCGAAACGAACTCTGCCACGTCCTTTTTCATTCCAGGCCAAAAGAAAATGTGTTTCATATCCCTGTACATCTTACCCTCTCCGGGATGTATGGTTATCTTCGAGTGATGCGCCCCCTCGAGGACTTTCCTTACTAAGTCTCCCACTTGTGGGACACATAACCTTCCATCACGCCTCAGCCATCCCTTGTCATCTATGGCATACCTACCGAGGTGACTTGACATCTCACCACTAATTAGCTTGTCCATGATTTTGACTATCTGTGGGTCTTCCTTCTGTGAAGTCCCTAATTGATCTAGAAGTGTAGGTCATAACTCAAGAGATGCTAACGTAACAGTCAATGACTCAACAGCAGGTGTAAAATCAAAGGTTGCTATATACTCTAGACTTTTCCTTCCAACAAACAGGGGGCTCAAGGTCAACCTTTTCCTACTTAGCGCATCTGCCACCACGTTACCCTTGTCAGGGGTATAAGCTATATCGAAGTCATATGATGCCAAGAATTCCATCCACCGCTGTTGTCTCAGATTCAAATCTTTCTGTGAGAAGAGGTACTTAAGCGATTTATGGTCGGTATACAGCTCGAACCTCTCCCCTAGAAGATAATGGCGCCAAGATTTAAGTGCAAAAACGATCGCTACCAACTCCAAGTCATGTGTGGGATAGTTCTTCTAATGAATTTTAAGTTGTCTACCCCCATAGCATATCACTTTCCCTTCTTGCATTAGGACAACGCCTAATCCTGTGCCACACGCATCTGTGTACACCGTAAACATCTTACTTCCGTCGGGTAATTCCAAAATTGGAGCTGTGGTGAGGTCTCTCTTGAGTCTCTGAAAAGCAATCTCACATTCTATGTCCCATGCAAATGCTAGGTTTTTCTTCGTTAACCTAGTAAGAGGGGCTAAAATCTTAGCGAAGTCCTTAATGAACTTCCTATAATAGCCTGCCAAACCGAGAAAGCTTCTCACCTCCGTTGCGTTCTTAAAAAATTTCCAGTCTTGCACCGCAACTACCTTTGCGGGGTCCACGGTTATGCCTTGCCTAGAAACTACATGTCCAAGAAACCGAACTTCCTTCCTCCAAAAATGGCATTTGGAGAACTTAGCCTTTAACTGGTGTGCTCTAAGCATATCCATGACTTCCTTGAGATGTCTAGCATGCTCTTCTTCATCCTTTGAGAAGATCAAAATATCGTCCAGAAAACCACTACAAACTTGTTAAGGAACTCCCGAAACACCCTACTCATCAAATCTACAAAGTACGCGGGTGCATTCGTTAACTCAAACGGCATGACGAGCCATTCGAAGAACCCATCTGGAGTCCTAAACGCAGTTTTGTCAATGTTATCCTCAGCCACTCTAAGCTGACGGAATCCTGTGGCTAGATCGAGTTGAGAGAAAACAGATGATCCCACAAGCTGGTCAAACAAATCGTCGATTCTTGGTAGTGGGTGTCTATTTTTCTTAGTTAGCTTGTTTAACTCACGATAATCTACGCATAGACGAAGCGAACCATCCGCCTTAGTAGCGAATACCACCGGAGCACCCCATTCAGAAATGCTTCATCTTATGAAATTTTTCTCAAGCAACTCCTTAACTTGTTTACTGAGCTCTCTTCTTTCTCGCGGGGCCATGTGCCCAACGCGAAATGAAACTGGCTTGCCATTATCAACAAGATAAATTTGGAAGTCTATCTCGCGTTTAGGAGGTAACCCCTTCACCTCATCAAAGACATCTGGATATTCTCGGACCACTCTTACAGATTGCAAATTGTCGATGGACGAGTCAAGAGATTCAAGATAACACAACATGACCGGACCCTTAGGGTTACAAGAAATTTCAAGGGTATTACCAAGGCGAGTCATGAGTCTCACTACCCTTCGTTCACAATCAAGAATGGCTCCATAATTGGACAGCCATTCCATACCTAGGATCAAACCGTATCCCATAAATCCGAGAACATAAGCATTACACGTGAATTCTACGCTTAAGATAGAAAACCACAAATCCTCACACATCATAGATAAATGAGAGGAGCCCCCAATTGGATTTGAAACTATAATGGGATCCTCAACCAGACTAGTACTTAGGTGCAGATTTTTAACAACATCAGAAGAAATAAAAGTATGCGACGCGCTAGAGTCAAATAAGGTTCGAACAGGAAATTCAAAAATGTAAACAAGGCTTTCTATGGAAATATTACTACCTCGGTCAAGTGCTAGAGTGGTGTTGAGAGCATGCAACTGCCCTCCAGAAGGTCCTGCTCGCTGGGCCTGCCCTTGCCCCTGCCCTTGCTTCTTAGAAAAATCTTTGCCGATGTGTCCAGTATCTCCACAATGAAAGCATTCACCCAACTTTCTCTTCTTCCTTCTACAGTCTTTAGCTAGATGTCCCGTAATACCACAAAAGTTGCACTTCCTTGTCTCATGTGGTTTGTTAGTATTGTTGTTCTTGTTATTCTTGTTGCCTCCCTTCTTGAAGTCAACCTTCTTATTCTGAGTCTCATTAGGCTTAACCTTCTTCTTGCTATTCTTGTCTTCCTCATGAAGTAGGGCCATATCCACCAAGCTTTCAAAGGTCGCCCCCATGGGTATATGAGTTATGGCCAAACTGTGTAGTGGCTCGTTCAATCCTTGAGCAAAGCGTACAGCCTTCTTCTGAGCTGTGTTAACCAAGTCCAATCCGAACCTAGCAAGCTGATTAAACTTATTCACGTACTCCCTAACGGTCATGTCCCCTTGCTTAAGTGCTAGGAACCTCTCCATCTGAAGGTTCTCTTCTGCTGACGATAAGAATTTAAGCCCAAACCTCTCTCTAAAGTCTGCCCAAGTCTCAACTGGCCTGGTAGCGTTGGTGACTTCCCACCAAAATGCAGCTTCCTCTTTCAACAACCATGCTGCCAACTAAACTTTCCTATGATCCTCCACATCGAAGATAATAAACAAGTCTTCGGTCTCCTTTAGCCAGTTTCGTGCCTCAACGAAGGTTTTAGTTCCAACGAAGTTCTTGCCGCCCATTGCTTTAAAGTCTTTGCATATTTTGGCAAAGGCAGTACCAGGAGGAGGAGGAGGAACCGCGGCCACCGGGGGAGGAGGAGGAGGGATGTCTGTCGGGCCCGCGCCGTTGGCCCTAGCTCCCAAGTACCTTCGGAACCATCCAGGTACGGGTATTCCCTCAGGAAGGTTAATATCAAACATGGTGAAAAACGAAAAAGAAAAAGATTCAAACGAGGAAATAAAGGAAAGTGCTAATGGCTTTTGGGGAATAGCCCTTTTAAACATTAAACTTTTATTGAAAAATGCTTCTTTATAAACGGTTTTGGAAAATAGTTTTAGAAGTTTTTTTTTTAATTTTCCCAGTCTGGTAACCTTCTGCTCTGATACCAAATGTAACACTCCACCTCTGCTAGGGTCACTCACAAAGGGAATGCACTAGTTTTGGTGGAGTATTATCTAGGTAAACATTCACAGAGATATCACAAGGCAGAACATAAATAAAGCAGCGATAGAAATTAAAAACCAAATTTCATTACTTTCAAGAAAAGAGTCAAAACCTCATATATCCAAAGTACAAATTATTCCATTACATCAAGTTCTAAATAAAGAAGCATAAACTTAAGATAACAAAAGTAAATTATTCGGCAAAAATAGTAGAAGTGCAGCCATAGCATAGCTCAAGACCAAACCATACATGAGCTGACAGAAAGCAAGCTAAATCCAAGCTAAGAGCTAGCGTTTCCTCCCTGAGAACCTGTGGGGGGAACGAAAGAAAAAGGGTAAGTCATAAAGACTGGTAAGCCCAAGTGACTTTCAGCATAAAAACTAGTAAAAGTAACATGACATGTGAAAACTGGAATGAAACATAAGGATGATAACAGGACTGGTATGATAACTAAGATAACAAGATAAGTCAAGTCTAGCATCGCATATTCAAGATTAGCTGCACCAACTGTACTAGTATTCTAACCCATGTCAAGTATTAACCATGAAACGATCCCTTTGCCCAATATCATGAAATGACCCGTTACGGGGTCCTACAGTACGATCTACTAATCGATTGGCTCTCTACAAGTTTTAGCTCGTCATGTGTCTGTATCATACGGCCCAACCACGAAATGTAGTCACATGTGCTAGGTCCACCATATGGTGTATCAAGCCCTAGGGTTCCAACCATCGACACGAATCAAGCATGCACAGTGTAAACCTACTGGTGCCCAATGCCTGCTTTTTCAACTCCGGACTACGTGCACGACCATAGTCCGCCTGAACCTACAATGGCGCACCAACTCAGCCGTCGTTCTGGTCGCTTACAATCAGCCTAGTAATCGTGCCCCACCCTGCCTAGTCCCAGGGTATCGTGATCCATCTAAGTTGGTTATTGCTGAAAAGGACCGCATAACTAGGGTTTCTAATGGGTGAAGTGTTGTCATTCAAATTCGTGACTTAACCCTATCCAATCATGTATCAAGTTGGTTAAGTGTTGTCTTTCATGTTCATGACTTAACGCTATCATGTAGCATAAATTCATTAATGCACCCCAACCTCTCACATTAGTCTAGTTGTTGTGGTCACTGGATTTGCTGGGCGATTCCGGGTAGATTTACAACACAACATAGTCTAACCTCGGGTTTTAGGTACGATATGACCAACTACCCACATTGGATCCTATTTTTTGCAGTCACTAGATTCGCCAGGCGGTTCCAGGCAGATTTACACTGCAAACTGAACCCAACCTCAAGTTGGCCATTTTCAAGTTCGTTCTAGAGTTATGACCATGTTCAAGTCTCATATCAAGTTCATGACAAGTTTCAAGGTAAGTTTCATGTCCATAGTCAGATTCAAGTTATAACAATGTTCATGTTCCAAGTTCATGATAAATTCAGGTTTGCCTAAACTACCCAAATCGTATTCCCATTGCAAGTGAATTCGAATTGATACAAAAAAATCTAATTAGGGAATAATATAGAAAGAACGGGGATAAGGTGGCAAAAGTGATTACAAGTCAAGCATGGTATAACTTGAGATAAACGATTACAACAATACAGGCATATGGAGTAGTGGTCTCAAATATCAAATCTAGCAAAATAGGGTGATAGTCATGGTAACAGTTGACATAAGATAATAACCCCAAACTTGTGAATAAATAATAATTCAACATCACAGGCATGAATATTGTGGACATTAGGGGTTTTAGATATACAACATATATAGGTCCCAAATCAATTTCATATAAATATTACCACAAGTTAAGATTCAAGATGAATAAATCCAAGGTGAACAAATAGTAGATCCAAAATACTAGATCCAAAATGAACAATGATAGATCCAAGATATACAATGATAGATCCAAGATAATTGTCATACTTAGGTTCAATTTCAATTTACAACATGTCCATATTAAATTTAAAGTTTAGATTTAAAAGTAACTG
This sequence comes from Allium sativum, assembly GCA_030737875.1. NCBI lineage: Eukaryota > Viridiplantae > Streptophyta > Magnoliopsida > Asparagales > Amaryllidaceae > Allium > Allium sativum. The sequence goes on from CM060911.1 coordinate 187,946,813, forward strand.
GGGCTTACAGATCGTGGTTTGAGAATTAGAAAACAAAGAGGCGATGTTGAATCTCGAGTCTAACAGAAATCCCCCAAACAGCAATACTCTACACGTAGCCTTGTTGGAGAAGAAGCAATCCCTTTTCTCTAACTTTTCAACCAGAGTTTTAGCAGCATAAGGCCAGAGAGATTTTGTGTAGAGAGACTAGAGTTAGGGGCTGTTTATATAGGGTGAGGCCAACGAATTTAGACAGAAATCGGACTAGAAACATTAGAGTGAATTCTGACTCAAAAATGGGCTCAACAACCAGGTCGACACCCAGGTCGACTCTATGAACGACCTGGTCCTAGGCAGGTCGACACTATGGTTGCTCCCCAGGTCGACCTGGTCCTGGGCGGGAAATTTACCGCCCAGTCCGTTCTGGGGTTTGAATTTGAAATTTGAATTCGAATTCTGAGCCGTTTTTGAACTTGAAATTTCTGAAACTTTGAAGGGTCATAACTTGGTCATGCGGACTCCAATTTTCGAAAACTCGGACTCGTTTCCAAGTAAAATTTCAAGACGAACATAATGGCGTAACACGTTGCCCTTGATCCTTATTTTAAAAATTAATTCTGCCTTGATTTATGGTTATAATATTAAAATATGGGTTGTTACACTCGTGTTTGATATTTACACAATGAAGAAAGTTTTGGTTACAGAAGAATGAAGTAGTTCGGTTACTGTCTTTTTGCTTTGCACAGAACAGGGGAAATGGTATGCTATTTATAGTGGAGGAAACAATAGATAAGAACCATGTCTCTTTTAGTAGGGTGACTTATTTTCTACAATTACATGTACATCTGGGTTGGATAGCATGTGCCCATGTCGGTTTGTGTGACACCCCATGTCCGTTAATGCCACTCACAAAGGGAATGCATTACGTTTCGTGAAGCGTTCAGGTAAACAGATACAGAATATTACAAAAAAATTACAGCGGAAATAAACAACTTTATTAATCATCAAAATACCATGGTCCAAAGCATCATTTGTCTGAAATATAAAAACCCATTACAACATAAAAACCACTGTCTTGTACTTCAGAAATTTCAGAGTACATAAAAGAAAGAAAATTCCCCAAGAACAAAATATGGCCATAGCAACAAGGATAGGAGCTTGATCCATACATATCAGCAGCTCCAGCAAAATAAGAAGAATCACGATCAAGCTTGTGTGTTTCCTCCCTAAGAACCTGGGGGGGAGCGGAAGAAAGAAGGGGAAACAAAAAGGGTCAGACATAAAGTATGGCAAGTCTAGTTACTTTTAGCCAGTAAATAAATAAAAGTAACGTGATAGGCATACAAAGTGGATAAGAGAGGTCAATACATAAATGACATGTATGATAAGGTAAACAGGACAACATGATAGAATAGATAGCGCTTCTTAATACTTTCCTTGCTCTGCACCAATACTAGTATAATAGATGTGTCATAGGATTACATACTCCCTAATTGCTTAACAAAATTAGGATAATCCCAACAGAAACGTAATGGTAGTTTTAGGTGTACTCTAGTAACGGGTTTTAACCCAAACAGAACTGATACCTAAACAGAAATAATGGGTGTTAGCCCAGACAGAAACACAGGTACCCCACAGAAACAGACATGACTAGATGTACCCTATTTACTACCCCTAATCGATCGTCTCCCTATTCCATAGATACCTTATGCTGGCCCCACAATAGGGTGTATCACTCCCTAAAGTGGCAACACTTTATTTTCCGGATGTGCACAACCATATCTGCTTATGTCACAATGTCTTATCTTCCCCAGCAGGTGGAGTCATGCACGCAAATGACCCCGTTGGAACGCGCCATCAACACCGCCTCCACGTTTGGATCACTTACATTCAGCTCAGTAAGCGTGCCCCACTCCGACCTAGTTCGGATTACCCGTTTGATACCTATTTAAGGGTTACTGACTGAAATGGGTCCCACACAAGATGATGCAAGCTCTCCCCTTTGTCTTGCATCCCCACTACTAGGTTTTCAACTGGTTGTGTTTACCTAAAAGGTGTCTTCACTTAAATAACTTATCAGGTTAAGTTTGTGGGCCTATATATACTAATATTACCCACCTACGCAAGATTTACTTAACCCTCCCACTAATTCAAGCATGTTTATTTAACGGCTAAGTTTGAGCCTATATATACTAATATTACTCACCTACCCAAGATTTACTTAACCCTCCCCTTTTATTCAACCCAGTTTACTAAACCCCCCCCCCCCCCCAACTTAAATTTAAGTTCATACAATCCTTATGGATTAACTTAGGTTAAGTAGTCCAATTCACTACCATGTCAATTTGTGGTTATAATGAGCTAGACCTCCCACATTAGGCCTACAACATGTGGATGCTGGATATGCCAGTCGGGTCAGGGCAGTCTTATTCTACAATTAGGCCAAACCTCGTGTCTTAGCCCGATTTGTATTTACATACTTAGACCTCCCACATTAGGTTCAACATTAGTGGCTGCTGGATATGCCGGTCGGGTCCGAGCAGACTTCCACCGGTAATGTAACCTAAACTCGTGTCATAAGTACAATTATAATTCCTAATTGTAGTTACTAATCATTCCATTTATTAATTAATTTACTAATTAATTAATCTTACCTTCTTGGGTGTTATTGCCCATTCTATCACAATTTGAATTACTAATCCAAAAATGTTTATTTCCCAATTATGCCAATATTCACTTTTTTCCCCGTTTTTAACTAACGTCCTTACCAAATTGACGACACACCTAGGCTAAATAATTTAGCCTAGTCATAAGCGATGAAAAGGAAAGCTAATAGGAATGTAACACATGTGATCATTGAATATGATTTGGCATAACATAGATTAACATAGTCATAAGGTTGTCATATGAACTTGTGGCAATTTCTATGATGTCAAAGTAAACAAAAATGAGATCTAAACTAATCATTTAAATATCCAGCAATTCAGATCTAGCATAGTAAGGGTGACATAGTAGCATGTTTAGATCTAAGGATAATTTCACTTGTCCAATTTATAACATATCCCAATTTATCACAATATGACAGGTGAAAGGTGGTTTACATAAAGAACCAGATCTAATCAATGTCATAACTTGTCCCAAATTAACATATTCACCTTTTCCATAATACAATTACAAGTCAAGATTTACATAGGCAACATCATAGAATAACCACAATTATATCAGATCTAGAGAAATAGATCTGTCAAGATCTGCATAGTATAAAATTTAATACTGGCATAGATTCATACTTCACAACATATCCAATTCATTATCTTTCATAATTCACTGTTATTTATTTAAACCTAAAAGTGACAAGAAACTCACATCGTTAGGTTTAGAGAATTGAGAGAGAATAGATCTGAATTCTGAAGTCTGAATTTGATTAGCTAAACCGTTGTTGTAGAATTTGATTCTGTTTCAGTTTGCAACCCGTCAACATATGGCTTCCATGATCTCCAATGAAGAGAATAGTAGAATAGGGGGACCATATTTATAGCCTAGAACCAATGAATCAGACCCAGAATCAAGTCCAAGTACGTAAAACGAATTCTGTCCAGATCTTCTCGGGGGGGGGGGGGGGGGTCGACAACCCTATAGCGTGGTCAACTCCCCAGTTGACACCCCCTAAGGGGGGTCGACACCCATGTCGACTCCCCCTGGGGGGGTCGATACCCACGAGCGAGAATTTTCCCGCTCAGCCCGCTTTGATCGGATTTTTATTTTTGAACTGTTTTGAAGGTCATGGAATTATATTATATATATATATATTCTTGCTTATACGTATACAAACTTCTAAGGTTTATAACTTCTTCACACGATATCCAATTTACGAAAACCCGGACCCTGTCCTAAGCAAAATTCCGAAACGAACGCAATGGCGCAACCCGTTTCCCTTAATTCTTCTTCTAAAAATTAAGTTTTATTTAATTTGTTAATTTTAATATTTTAAAATTACGGGATGTTACATTCTCCACTCATTAAAGGATTTCATCCCGGATATCTTTAAGTTAAGAAGAATGTATCCTACCATCCATCGTCCATCTACTCATCCATCATTCACAAGCATCCATTGTCCTTAAAAGATTTCTAATGCTTATATGAGTATATGTAGTGGTGTGTGTATATGTCCAATACTAATGCGAAAATCAGGCGGTCTACTGATTCAGTTGACCTCCTTAATGCGATGTATGATTAGTGCCATGAATCCAATATGTATCCAAATAATCCTATTATAACATATAAGTTCTATATGTGTGCACGTCCATTCGTCCAAGTGCAACATCCATATGCTAACTCATCCATTTTCATCCATAAAAGAAAAATAAAATGCACATGCATCCATATGCAGTATGAGAGAGTGATTGTGCCGATCTAGTGCCTAATGTGTGTGTATATGCGTCCACAGGCAACCACAAGAAAACACTTGCATCCACTTGCATCCATCAAGCATAACATGTCTCAAACACATGTTTACAATCATGGGATTTCGTACCTAATGGTCGAAGATTCGATCGACAGGATTTACTCAGATGATAGAAGCAAATGCGAATAAAAGCTTTTGGAAGAGAAGTTAAGAACATTCCCTTGAAAAGGAAAGGGTACGAAGCGTAAAAATCTTATCTTCGGTCTCCCAAGTTGCATCTTCTTGGTTGTCTCCCCACTGGACCTTCACCAACTTGACTTCTCGTTTGCGTAGCTTCTTAACCTCCGATCCAAGTATGCAAGTCGGAACTCATCGCTTCCTTCTTTATTTTCACTTCCTTTCACAAGTTTGGCCCTACTACCTCGAACTCTATACATTTTATCGCCACTTGGATGAATAGTCATCTTGGAATGAAGGGCTTCCTCAAGGACTGTCTTCAATAGGTTTCCCATCCTGATATGATTCACCTATCAAACTTCTTCTCAAGTAGCCCCGTCACTTGCTTATCAAGTTCCCTCTTTTCTTTTAGGAGCCATATGGCGCACAGGTAATGCAACTAGCATTGCATTGTCCACCAGGCATATACGGAAATCAATCTCGCGCCTCGGGGGTAAACCCCGAACCTCATTTAAGACATTAGGATACTCACGGACTACTAGTGCCGATCACATATCATCAATAGACGCCTCAAGAGACTCTAGGAAACTAAGCATGACGGACCCTTGTAGGTCACAAGAAATTTCGAGGGTGCTTAATGACCCTCCTCTCACCACCCAAAATGGCACCATATGTGGTAAGCCAACCCATCCCTAGAATCAACTCATATCCCATAAACTCGAGCACATATGCGTCGCATTCAAATTTGATGCCTAACATAGATATTCTCAAACCCCTACAAATCATAGATAAATGAGCCAAATCACCAATGGGCTTTGAGACAACTACGGGATCCACTACTATACTAGTAACTAAGTGCAGAGATTCAACAACAGAACTATATATAAATGAAGCGCCAGAATTAAAATGTGTTCTTACTGGATGATTTGAAAGAGAAACTAAACTTTCTATGGAAATTTTTCTACCTCTTTCAGGAGCACTGATCACGAGAGCATGCACCTGCCCTCCAGAAGTTCCTTCCCTTTGACCTTGTCCCTGTTTCTTCAGGCAATCCTTAATAAGATGCCCGACCTCTCCACAAGCGAAGCAAGCATTCTTCCTTTTCCTACAGTCCTTGGCTAAGTGACCCTTTCGCCCACAACTATGGCACTTCCTCTTGTCTTTAACCTTGTCATTCTTTTTGCCTTTCTTCTGCTGTTTTACCTTTTTGGGCCATACCTTCTCATTTTGCGTTGCTTCCTCAGCCTTTTCTTCCTTCTTTTCTCCCTTGTCTTCCTCATGCATTAGGGCCATATCAACAAGTTTTTCAAAACTGTCTCCCAATGGGTATGGGACATGGCTAACCCATAAAGGGTTCATTCAGCCCTTTAGCAAACCGCAAAGCCTTTTTGTGCGGCGTATCTACCAATTCTAACCCAAACCTTGCTAGCTGGTTGAATTTATTCACATATTCTTTCACTGTCAAGTTTCCTTTTTTGAGTGCTAAGAAACTCTCCATCTGCAAGCTTTTCTCGGCTTAGGAAAGAAATTTCGTTCCAAACCTTTGCCTAAAATCTTCCCAAGTTTCCATCGGACGTCCAGCTTGGGTGACTTTCCACCAAAATAAGGCTTCGTCCTTTAATAGCCAAGCAGCTAACTGAATCTTCCTCCTATCCTCTACTTCAAAGATTACGATCAATTCCTTGGTCTCCTTGAGCCAATTTCGAGCTTCAACGAATGTCTCATTCCCATGGAATGACTTCCCTCCCATAGCATAGAAGTCCTTGCAGATCTTAGCGAAGTTATCTGCTCTTAGAGGGGGAGGAGGAGGAACGATTGGAGCAGCTCGGGGAGGAATGGCTCTTTGTCCTTCGGCAGGCGTCGTTGCCTCCAAATACCTATGGAACCATCTGGGTATTGTGACGCCCTTTGGGATATTAAGAATGTTTTGTTCCCCAGACATGCTGAAAAAGGAAAAACGAAGAAATTTAGATAAAGGACCGAAGGATATTACATATGGCTTCTTAAGGGAATATTTTCAAAATAGACTTTTCTTTTTGAAAATACTTTCTTTTAAAACCTTTTTGAAAAATAATTTTCAAAAACTTTTATCTAATCTAGTAACCTTCAACTCTGATACCAAGTGTGACACCCCACGTCCATTAATGTCACTCACAAAGGGAATGCATTAAGTTTCGTGAAGCGTTTAGGTAAACAGACACAGAATATTACAAGACGGATATAAAAAAAATTGCAGCAGAAATAAACAACTTTATTAATCATCAAAATATCATGGTCCAAAGCATCATTTTTCTGAAATATAAAAACCTATTACAACATAAAAACCATTGTCGTGTACTTCAAAAATATCAGAGTACATAAAAGAAAAAAAATCCCCAAGAACAAAATATGACCATAGCAACAAGGATAGGAGCTTGATCCATACATATCAGCAGCTAGCAAAATAAGCAGAATCACAATCAAACCTGTGTGTTTCCTCCCTGAGAACCTGGTGGGAGGGGGAACGGTAGAAAAAAGGGGAAACAAAAAGGGCCAGACATAAGGTCTGGCGAGTCTTGTTACTTTTAGCCAGTAAATAACTAAAAGTAACATGATAGGCATACAAAGTGGATAAGAGAGATCACTACATATATGGCGGGTATGACAAGGTAAACATGACAACAGGATAGAATAGATAGCACTTCTTAATACTTTCCTTTCTTTGCACCAATACTAGTATAACAGATATGTAATAGGATTACATACTTCCTAATTGCTTAACAAAAACAAGATGATCCCAATAGAAACGTAATGGTAGTTTTAGGTGTACTCTAGTAACGGGTTTTAACCCAAACAGAACTGGTACCAAAACAGAAATAACGGGTGTTATCCCAGACAGAAACACAGGTACTCCACAGAAACATATAGGACTAGATGTACCCTATTGACTACCCCCAATCGATCGGCTCCCTATTCCGCAGATACCCTGTGCTGGCCCCATAATAGGGTGTATCACTCCCTAAAGTGGCAACCCTTTATTTTGCGGACGTGCACAACCATATCTACGGATGTCACAACATCTTATCTTCCCCATCAGGCGGAGTCATATGCGCACATGACCCCGTTGGAATGCACTGTCAACACCGCCTCCATGTTTGGATCTCTTACAATCAGATCAGTAAGCGTGCCCCACTCCGACCTAGTTCGGAGTACCCGTTTGATACCTATTTAAGGGTTACTGACTGAAATGGGTCCCACACATGATGATGCAAGCTCTCCCCTTTTTCTTGCATCCCCACTACTAGGTTTTCAATTAGTTATGGTGTCTTTACTTACATAACCTTATCAGGTTAAGTTTGTGGGCCTATATATACTATTATTACCCACCTACCCAAGATTTATACTTAACCCTCCCACTAATTCAAGCATGTTTATTTAACGATTAAGTTTGTGGTCCTATACATACTAATATTACCCACCTACCCAAGATTTACTTAACCCTCCCCTTTTATTCAGCCCAGTTTGCTTAACCCCCTAACTTAAATTTAAGTTCATACAATCCATATGGATTAACTTAGGTTAAGTAGTCCAAATCACAACCATGTCCATTTATGGTTATAACGGGCTAGACCTCCCACATTAGGCCTACAATATGTGGATGCTGGATATGCCGATCGGGTCCGGGAAGTCTTATTCCACAGTTGGGCCTAACCTCGTGTCTTAGCCCGATTCTTATTTACGTACTTAGACCTCCCACATTAGGTTCAACATTAGTGGCTGCTGGATAAGCCGGTCGGGTCTGGGCAGACTTCCACCACTAATGTAACCTAACCTCGTGTCATAAGTACAATTACAATTCCTAATTGTAATTTCTTAACATTCCATTTATTAATTAATTTACCAGTTAATTAATCTTTCCTTCTTGGGTGTTATTTCCTATTCTATCAACAATTTGAATTACTAGTCCAAAAATGTTTATTTCCCAATCTTGCCAATATTTACTTTTTTTCCCCGTTTCTAACTAACGTCCTTACAAAATTGACGGCATGCCTAGGCTAAATAATTGGTCTAGATATAAGCGATGAAAAGGAAAGCTAATAGGAATGTAACACAAGTGATCATTGAATATGATTTGGCATAACGTTGATTAACATAGCCATAAGGTTGTCATATGAACTTGTGACAATTTCTATGATGTCAAAGTGAACAAAAATGAGATCTAAACTAATCATTTAAATATCCAGCAATTCAGATCTAGCATTGTAAGGGTGACATAGTAGCATGTTTAGATCTAAGGATAAATTCACTTGTCCAATTTATAACATATCCAAATGTATCATAATATGACATGTGAAAGGTGGTTTACATAAAGAACCAGATCTACTTAATGTCATAACTTGTCCCAAATTAACGTATTCACCTTTTCCATAATACAATTACAAGTCAAGATCTATTTAGGCAACATCATAGAATAACCACGATTATATCAGATCTAGAGAAATATATCTATCAAGATCTACATAGGCAAAATCATAGAATAACCACAATTATGTCAGATCTAGAGAAATAGATATATCAAGATCTCCATAGGCAACATCATAGAATAACCACAATAATATCATATATAAAGAAATAGAACTATCAAGATCTACATAGGCAACATCGTAGAATAACCACAATTATGTCAGATCTAGAGTAATAGATCTATCAAGATCTACATAGTATAAGACTTAATACTGGCATAGATTCATACTTCACAACATATCCAATTCATTGTCTTTCACAATTCACTGTAATTTATTTAAACCGAGAAGTGACAAGAAACTCACAGCGTTAGGTTTGGAGAATTGAGAGAGAATAGATCTGAATTCTTAATTTGATTAGCTAACCCATTGTTGTAGAATTTGATTCTATTTCAGTTTGCAACCTGTCAGCATATGACCTCCATGATCTCCAATGAAGAAAATAAGAGAATACGGGACCATATTTATAGCCTAGAACCAATGAATTGGACCCAGAATCAAGTCCACGTACGTAAAACGAATTCTGCCCAGATCTACCCGAGGGGGGGGGGTCGACACTTGTATGAGGGGGTCGATTCAACAGTTGACACCCCCTAAGGGGGTCGACACCCATGTTGACACCCCCTAGGGTTCGAGCCCCATAAGCGGGAATTTTCCCGCTCAGCCCACTTTGGTCAGATTTTGATTTTAACACAGTTTTGAAGGTCCTGGAATTATTATATATATATTCTTCCTTATGCGTATACAAACTTCTAAGGCTTATAACTTCTTCATACGATATCCAATTTATGCAAACCTAGACTCTATCCTAAGCAGAATTCTGAGACAAACGCAATGGCATAACCTGTTTCCCTCAATTCTTCTTCTAAAAATTAAGTATTCTTTAATTTGTTTATTTTTATATTTTAAAATTACGGGGTGTTACAGTTTGGCTATATGAAATTGCTTTTCCTTTTGATGGGATGATGTAGACAACGTAAGGAAATATCCTACACACGACGCCGGTGAATGCCAATGTACTTAGTTATGAAAGGACCGACTAGAAATAGGGTTTTATACCACTTTGTGAGTGATTTTATTTGCGGATGATTCAATAGAAATAACCCGGTAGCTAATGGAACCGCAAATCCTCATTTCTAACTGTAGTGAGAGTAGATTAATTGGTTTAAGGATTAAGGAGGATTTGTGGTTTAGATGTTCGTACAAAATTACGAATTACTAAATGAATTTAAAATTAAGGATTAAGTCGGGATTATTTTTATTTTGGTTTTATACGGCTAATCCCACCGCTATTAAATATTAACCGTTAAATATTCGCATCAACACACACGAATCCAGAACACAACGAAAAAGGACACACCGCTACACCCTAACGTTTCAGTCCCAATGAAACTAATTTCGTTGAAAACGCACTCCGTTTGCACACCGGCGATATTTTAATTTATCGGTTCACCTCTATATATCACCTACCGATAAAATAACTTCGTTTGGCTCCAAACCGGAAGTGTAGCAATAATTAAGTGTATGCGTTCCAATAAAATTTGTTTCATTGAAAACGTCTTTTGGAAAAATAATCATTCCCAAGGCCTAATTAAATCTAAAACAAATTATATTTAATAATAATAAATTATTATTATCATAAATCTCCAAATAAAATAACATACCATTTCAGTAGAAGCCAATATGGGTTTTAAAACTCAATATTCTACCATTCCGGATTAAACAATAATTAAATTATATTGAAAATCCTATTTAAACTATTAAACAAACATTATCATTTATTAATGAATTCCATAAATACTTTTTGAAAATTTGAGTTGGACATAACTTGCAATCTGTAATACGAAATCTCCATTTTTCTCTTTCATTGGAAAATTATTATCTAATGAATTCAAACGTTTCTTATTTCACAGAAATTCGACTTATATCGATCTTGTATATTCAATTAAAGTTGGAAACTCAATATTACGAACTGTCGCGTCGTTTCAAGCTCGTTTTAATCATATTATAGATATATATATTTGAACTCCATTTGAAAAAAATAAATTTCAATATAAAATCTATTTATATTAACAAATAAATACTTAAAGCAGATTCGAATATTCCAATTTAGATGGTCGAAAAATCTGGGACGTTACATCTAGCTTGAAAGGTGGTGGCGAGAAGGAGCCCGCATTTGTAGGTTTGACTTCGAAGAGATCAGACCATTCATTTTTGGAGGAGGAAGCATTAGGTTGAGGTTTCTTCGAAAGCGCATTAGCGAAGGAGGTTGGAGGAGGATCCGTAGGTGGTGGGTTTAGCGGAGGAGAAATCGTACAAGGTGGGTTTAAAGATAATTTTTGAAATTTGAATAATTTGATTTAAGTGATAAAACATGATGACTAACACTACTAAACAAACAATATACCAACAGATGCTTTCAACGGTTGCCAATGGCAAGTTGGCATCAGCTTCCAACAAAAGCAGTTTTCTCGATTAGTAGCGATTGCTAAATTGTGGGCAAATTGCCAGCAACAACTTCTTCCTCATTTCGTGTTTTACCCAAAACTTCCCAAAACCGTCCCCTCCCTCCTTTAAAAACAAAACCTACTGCCATCATGCCATTACCTAGCCTCTCTAATCCCTAAAAACCTCCCTCTTTTCCTCTCTAGCTTCCAAATCTCCTCCAAACAAGTTACAAACCTGTAATGATATGGTCCTAACAAAACTAATTTCGTCGAATTTGGAGACCATTTGAAAAATGGTCATTTTCAAGTAGATTAAATTTAACTGAAATTAACAAAACACGTTTTAATTCACTGCGCTCGCATACTAATTCCAAAAATTTTGAAAATTGGAATATAACAATAATTTGACATTCCGGATCCAAAAAGTGGTTTCATCGAAAACAGAGTCGTTTGCAAAATGGCTATTTTTAAGGGCTGTATATTATATAAAATATATAAAAATTCCATAGCGACTATTCTGAATTTTAAACTGGATATAACTTTTTATTCCTGTTTTTAAATCTGAATTTTTCACATTCATTAGAAAGGTATAATTAAACAGATTCAAATGTTTCTAGTTTTACTGAAATCCGATTTATTTTGAATCCTGTACATTCATTTGAAATTTGAAATCGAATTTTCAAACTACCATGTCATTTTAGGCTCGTTATATATTAAAATAAATCTATTCATTTTTAACTCCGTTTAAAATAAATTTTTAGTCATTATTATTTAAAATAAATCAATTTAAATATTTAAAATCCATTAAAATAGCTAAAATAAAAATTTTAGATTGATTCTGAAAATCCGAGTTGTTACAATATCCCCATCTTAAAATATTTTCGTCCTCAAAAAGGAACGGAGCTGAAAGTTGTTTAACTAACCAACTCAACTTTCATTCTGGCTTTCATTCTTCAACTTTTTAGTTTCTAAGAATTTTTTAATTCTTCAAAAATTTGGCTAACTATACCTTTCATTCTCATATTGGTTTAAATTAATTATCATTCCAATATTTTTATTCGTTAAACTAATAATCAAACATCACAACCAGCAATCAATTAGTTGATTAACTTTTCAAACTCATAGCTTTAATGTATAGTCAAAAATCATATTTTCAGTGCCAAATCACAACAATATATTCTAACTATATTTTGGTTCTCACACCAGTCAATTGGAAATATATAGAAATAACACCTTCGAAACTCGAACATAAACACTGATGATGGTGCACCATCACCGGAATTATCCCCTGGCGACTAGAGTGTAATTCTATATCTACTCGGTATATTTGAGACTTTGTGTACATGTTTGCAAGGCATGTATTCAAAATCTTCATATACTCGATTGTCCAAAATCATTTTAAAATAAAATAATCAAATATAAATAATTGATATAAAATTTTAAAACTAAATTTGATTTTAAAAATAACACTCTTCACACTCCTTCTAGGATACTATTGATCCTATCTTTAACGAGTCATTCTTATTGGATATTACTAATCCAATCTCTGATGAATCCTTTCGTTCGGTTCTAATGTGTCTTGTTCTCGAGCTTTGTAAACCAAAGCTCTGATACCACGATGAAACCACCCGAACCTCCCCTTACGGGGAATCCCGGATTGAGTTGAGAATATGATAATCAGAACACAAACAGAAGAACATTTCATTGCTATTACAACAATTACATCAGAGTGGCGCAGCGGAAGCATGTTGGGCCCATAACCCATAGGTCCTAGGATCAAAATCTGGCTCTGATACTAACTGTAACAATAGGGTCCTAACAAAACTAATTTAGTCGAATTTGGAGATCGTTTGAAAAATGATCATTTTCCAGTCGATTAAATTCAACTGAAATTGACAAAACACATTTTAATTCACTGCGCTCACATATTAATTCCAAAAATTATGAAAATTGGAATATAACAATAATTTGACATTCCAGATCCAACAAAAGTGGTTTCATCGAAAATGGAGGTCGTTTGAAAAATGGCTATTTTTAAGGGCTATATATTATATAATATATATAAATTCCATAGCGACTATTCTGAATTTTAAACTGGACATAACTTTTTATTCCCGTAATGAAATCTGAATTTTTCACATTCGTTAAAAAGATATAATTAAACAGATTCAAATATTACTGGTTTGACTGAAATCCGATTTATTTTGAACCATGTATGTTCATTGAAATTTGAAATCGAATTTACAAACCACCCCGCCATTTCAGGCTCGTTATATAATTAAAACAAATTTATTCGTTCTAACTCCGTTTAAAATAATTTTTTAGTCGTTATTATTTAAAATAAATCATTAAATATTCAAAATCCATTAAAATAGCTAAAATAAGAATTTTAAATTGGTTTTGAAAATCCGGATTGTCAAAAATCCTAACCCTTTTTTATTACATACACTAATTTACGGTTAATTTGTTCATTTTCATGTTTGTATTGCCTTATTGTATGTATAGTGTAGTTTATTGAGGCCTAATTCTTGTTATTAATCTTTGTATTGCAGGTTTATGTAGTTTGTATACTATGTACATATAGGTTGAACATTAAGGGACAATTTGGCTAAAGTCCCAATTTAGTTTCAAAATTGTCAAAATATCCTTGTCAAATAAGTTATGTAAATTAAATCTCTTGAATTAAGTCAACTAATAATTGTATAAATTTATTCAGTGAATAGTTGCAAACATTTATGCAAGTAAATCAAAAAAATGCGGAAATATCCGTAGTTACTCAACTGAAAATTTGCTGAAATTTAGGCAATTTTTCACCAAAAAATTATTGAAATTTCTTCAATTTTTCCAAAAAAATTCGGAAATTCCCTCAATTATTCATCAAAAAATTGCTGAAATTTCAGCAATTATTCATCAAAAAAATTATGGAAAATTTTGCAATTTTTTGACGTTATTGCATAAATAACTGCTGAATACACTGCGATAAAATATAAATGCAACCTCACACAAGTTGGATTTACAGTTGTTGTACAAGCTGCAAAGCGGCATATGCCTCACATTAATTTAATGTATGAAAATTATTATAAAGTTAAAAAATGATGTCGGCTTTTGGTTTACGATATGAAAAAATAGAAACATGTCTAAATGGTTTCATGTTGTTTTGGAAGGAAAATATCAACTTTAAAAGCTGTAAAATATGTAATCAGGAAAGGTACAAATGAAGAAAGAAAAAGGGAAAGTAAGTGCCTTATAAATATATGCATTATTTACATATTACTCCTAGAATTCAAAGGTTTATGCATCTTCTGTAACTGTGCAACATATAAGATGGCACAATGTGAGAATATAGGAAGAAGATACGTTGACACACCCAGTTAATGGGAAAGCATGAAAGCATTTTTACTAGAAATATTGTTATTTTTCATCCATGAGTCGTAATGTTAGACTTGGTTTATGTACAAACGTATTTTCACCATTTTCTCAATTTGGTGCTAAATATCTGTCCTACCTATAATTGTCACACCTTATAATTCACCCATGTGGATGTGTATGAAAACTCCTTATATGTTTCTCACAGTTGTTGTCACTGGTCCTGATGATCTGACATAACTAATCAATCTTTATTTACAATATTTGATTGAAGAATTAGAAGCATTGGGTACGAAGGAGTAGAAACATATGATATTCCCCAAAAAAAGAACTTTCGCATGCATGGTTCTTAATTGTGGACAATCAATGGTTTTCCTGTGTATGCAATGCTTTCAGATTGGAGTAAGACTGGTCATCTAGCTTGTCCTTACTGCATGGAAGAAACATGAGCATTTTCTTTACCTCATGGAAAGAAAATCTCGAGATTTGACTGTCATCAATGTTTTCTTCATATTAATCATTCTTTTAGAAGGGATACGAAAATTTTACAGCTAATAGGCATGAAATTTTAATACCACCTGCGGTTTGATCGAGCGAATATATTTATGAACTTGTAAAGGATTATCCAAAGATACATGAAAATGAAGAACAAATTGAAATTCAAGGTAAATCATTAATTCATAATTGGCACAAACAAAACATATTTTAGGAGTTTCCTTATTGGAAATTTTTTTCCGATTCATCATAATATTGATGTGATGCATAATAAGAAAAATATGCTTGACATTATATTTAATACAATTTTGAATCTCTCGAGGAAGACGAAAGACGATTTGAAATGAAGACATGATATCGAAGTAATATGTAATCTTCCTGAGCTTATATAATGCCAAATAACAAAAAAAACAAAAGCGTGATATGAGCTAGACACTAATCAAATTAATACTTTTAAAGTTGGTAGAAGGATTGATATTTACGGATGGTATATCTTATAATCTTCGTAGATATGTCAACTATAAATACAATAAAATTAGAAGGATGAAAAGCCATGATTGTCATGTTATGATGGAAAATTTATTGCCTGTCGCTTTCAAAAAACGGTTGCCTATAAAAGTTTGGATTGTTATAATAAAACTTATTTTGTTTTATAAAGAGCTTTTTTCCACTACATTAAAAATTGATCGTCTATGTAAACTTGAGGAAGACATACTTATATTTCTTTGCAAACTGAAGGAAAAAATTCTTCCTTGTTTTTTCAAAGTTATGAAGCATTTACATATTCATCCTATATCGAAGCACGTCTTCGAGGGCTTATACAATAAGAATGGATGTATCCATTTGAAAGGTATATTAATATTTAGTTCATTAAATATTGGTTAATTAAATGTATGAAAAATTTAATTTAAAATGATCTTAAGTAAATACTTAAATAATCTAAAGAAAAAAATGAGACATAAAGCTCGAGTTGAAGATTCAATTTGCAAATCATACATCGAAGAATAAACTTCATTTTTCTCTCTCATTATTTTAGTGGCCATGTGAACATGTCATTTGCAAGTGCTACGCATAATGATAAAGGAAATGATTAAGATGATTGTCAAGCGACTTTATCTATGTTTTACAAACATGGTCAGCATGTTAGTAAATGTGTGGAAGTACAGTTGGATGATAGAGATTACCATGCAGCACACACATATATTGTTCTCAACTGCTTTGAAGTTGCATGGTTTGTTAGGTAATATACTTATATTCACCATAGTAAATTCATATAATCTATACTTTGTATGTACAAATATGCAGATATGTATCTTAATCATAATGTGACATTTGTTCTATAATTGCAGCAGTTACGAGTCACAACATCTAAACGGTGATATCGGAAAAGAATTCGCTACTTGGTTTTCTAATTACATTTTTGATACAACAAATTATGTTGTAGACAAAGGATTAGAACATTTAGCCGTGAGACCAAAAAGGAAAGTCAAGACCTATCCAATATTCGTCAGTGGATATAAATTTGATCCCAAAGAATACGGTGTTGAAAAATTAACCAATAGTATTGGTGTATTTATTAAATGTAGTGATGATCCAAATGACCATGGCATGCTAACATAGATTTTGCAATTGACATATTTTACACGACTCGTGAAAGAAGTATTTTTGGTTAAATGCGACTAGTTCAACAACATTCCAGGTTCTAGAATCAACGTGCATCTAGAATATAATCTTACAGAAATAAAGCATACTTCGTGTTATTATAAGTTCGGTCCTTTCGTACTTTCCAAACAAGTTATTCAAGTTTATTATGCTCCTTATCCATCTCTAAGAAGAGATAAAATTTATTGGTCGGTTATTATTAAAACAAATGCAAGGTTTACATTTGATGAACGTAATATTCACGATGAATAAGCATAACAAGAAGATGCCAACGAAGATAGAGAAATAGTAATAACCGACGATCAAATAGATTTTTGATTTCTAAATGAGCATTTGAGAATACAGAGGAATAAAATATAAAGTATGAAATGGAGTCAAAATCTGAAAGTGACGAGGACTAATTAATAATCCTCGTTTTAAGAAGGTAATTTTTTAACATTATGTTGTTTTATTAAAATAATATGTTATACTAATATGGTATGTATTGCATAGTCTTCTAATATAATGCCATAATGTTTGTTTTACAAAGTCCTTTTATGTTATGCTATCATGTTTGTCTGTAATAAGTACTACAGATATGTGGTCACATCGGCGTACATCTTCACATTCTAGTTCTCCTTCTACTTCTCAAAGAGGGGAAAGTCCTCCGCCAGGTGTTGATGGCGGTGGTCCATTACAGGAGCTAGCACGTTGTAACGACCCAGATTTTGTCGATTAATTTTAAATATTTACTATTGTTTAAATATTGTATTAATAATATAAATGGATATTTATATTGAGTTATCAACTGAATAATCGAAATATGAGTTATTTTGAATATATATAATTATTGAAATATGAAATTGAATTTATTTAAATTCAAAGTTAAATCTGAATTAAAAACAGTTCAGGTAATCAATACGAAATTCTATTTGAATTAGAGTAATAATATTAATTTATTTTCAAAGAATTTATTTTCTTTGAATTTAATTTATATAGATTTAAATTAATTTCTTCTTCATATGATCGAATTGGACTTCGAAACCGGACCTAGTGAGTTCAGAATAGTGTTGTAACGTTAGAACATCAGTCATTACGTTAAATAGATGTTCGCGATGTAATGCGATAAACCCCGAGATATTCGATTTGTGGATAAGCTCGATATCAAATCAGAATCGATTTAGATAAAATAAAAATCTCTTTATGTCGAGTCAAATTAATGCGAAATCAAATCGAAGTATAAATCAAAATCAAATCGAATTAAATATGCGGTGTACTTAACCAACATACATTTAATACCATGTACTTCCTGTTCCCTTCCTCCTTCTATATAACGCTACCATCCCCCTTTAATCCCTTCCCATTTTCATTCCTCAGGAAACCAAAGTCCTCAAAACAGAAATCAAATTTCCTCTGCCCTCTTTTTATTTTGTTTCCCAGTCACAGGAAAATATATGTTGAATTCCTTTTCTCCTCTTTCCATTTTTAGTTCAGTTCGTTTAGTCAAAGGGGAAACTGCTCTTGCCCTCCTCTTTCCAGTTCGAACCATTTCAAATCAAAACCCTGTATTCCAACCCAAGTGAATATCGATTGTGATTTGGAATCCTTCTTCGTGCAAGAGCTGCCGTGCAATTTATTGGGGTCAAATGGAATTCACGGTTTGAAATCACAACGAAGTTTGAATGACACGATGTTAGGGTTCGAGCAATACTCTTGGAGCATGATGTTCGGGATGAAAGGGGTTTCGTGAACTTTAATAAAACTGCTGTCGTGTTTCCTCCAATGGAAGATTTTCGATTGGTGTTAAAACTGGAGGGTGCGCACCAACTTTGGAAGCTCGACAGTTCAGCTTAGGGTTCGTGAGAGGGTACGATGTTAGAGCGATGACTGGAAATGGATTGGAAGTGATGCTGAGGGATCGCTGTGTTTTTCCGGGTGATAGCGACATGCCTCAAGGATCTAGGCAAGGGCGATGGAGTTGAAGTAGGAAGGTCGAGGTTGAGTTGCAAGCTAAGGCAATAGGTTTAGGGTTGGAGAATTAAATGAAAATAAGTTGAATTCTTATTTAAATTTAATTAGTCTATGATTTAAAACTAAGATGTTTACACTGTGGGAAAAAGGAATGTCGTTTCTACTAATCTTGAATTTTGAAACCAAAAGGAAAATGTAGTTAGCGAATCATTTTACAAATTTTAAATCAAATGAGTGAAATATATAAATTAAAATTTGTTAGCTATTCAAAATCAAGAAGTAGGAAGCAAGGAGAAAAAAAAATCAATTTTAGTATATTCTAGTCATTTAACCTTGTTAAGGAAATTCAGTAGCTAATTTATAAAATTCGGGTTTTTCTTAGGCGAACACAAATCAAATGAAATCATCCGTGTGGAGTTCGGAGACTCGGAAACCAATGAAAAGAAATTGAAGTTGGTACAAGTGCAAATAATAAAATCACAGTGAGTAATTCTCATTCAGAAATTTATTTAAATTTATTTTTACCATTAAAAATAAATTGTTGGTTTCCATGGATGCATTTATAAACTGTTTAACAGTTTTTGCTATTAAATATATATTAGTTATTTAGGATTGGTGTTTGTGGTTATTTTATATATATTGGTGGTTGGATTCCCGCAGTACCATTAGCGGATGCCTGCAGTATCATTAGCGGATGACCCTATACGCCCACGCTATGATAGTTAATGACCTTCTGTAATGCGATATCCTGCCTCGGAGCAGGATGGGTATTATTATGTTGGCTAACGTCCGTGGATGCAGGAGAACAGGTTGGAGGGATCCAACTGGATTCCTCAAAAATTTATTATTGTTTGTTTTCACGTATATATTATCATATATAATGTGTTGACTGATAATTGGGTGGTTTGATTGTTTAAATATCACTGGGGCTTGAATATTTATTTATAAAAAAATATCGTAAAAAAAAGATATTTTGAGATTTAAAAAGGAAATCTATTTTTCTAAAAATAGAATTCGAATTTCAAATGGACTAGAAATATTAACTTGTTTTGAATAAATAAAACTATTGATGAATTTATAAACGATGTTTATAAATTAAATAATACAGGAAATTGAAGTGATGATTTTATAAATGATGTTTATAAATTAAATAACGTAGGAAATTGAATTAAATTTATAAATGGTGTTTATAAACAAAATGGAATGATTTTCATTGGATAATCAAGGGATTGAAATGAATTTATAAACGGTGTTTATAAGTGAAGTTGAGAATTTATCATTTTGATAATTTGAATATTTAAAGTCAAATATGAATTTAAAATAGAATTTGAAATCATTTGAAAGGGAATGGTTTTTATTCCGCAATTCGGAATATAAAAGGAATGGAGTTTCAAATAGAAATTTGAAATGGAAACTTGTTTAATATGTAAAACAAGGAAGTTAAATTTATAAACAACGTTTATAAATTAAGTGAGATAATTATCATTTGGATAATTTGAATATTTAAATTCAATTATGAATTTAAAAGTGAATTGGGAAGTGATTGAAACAGAATGATTGATTATATTTCAGAATTCGGAGTATAAGTTGAATTGAGGAAAATCGAATGGATTATAATTAGAATTTGATTTCATCGAATTTTATAAACTAATTTATTTCTTATGGAATTAGAGAGTAATAACAGAAATGAAGTTGTAATTGAATAGGTAACCGAGTAATGAAAAATCGACAATTAGAGATAATCGAAAATATTAAGTTAGATTTGAAAACTGGATTTAATATATATTAGAAATATATTAGAATGGAGTTGAAATTTATTTTAAATGAAGTTTAAATGTTTTTATTTAAATATAATTAAAATGAACTCGCTGTAGCCCGGTAGTTCGTAAATTGGCATTTCGAACTTCAATTGAGTATATAGAACTCAATTTAAGTCGGAATTCTTTGAAACAAGAAATGTTAGGACCGATTTGATAATAGTTTTCTAATGGAAGAGAAAAATCAAGATTTTGTCTTATAGATTTTTAGTTACGTCAAAATCAAATTTTCAGAAAAGCAGCGCCATAATCGTTATTAAACCATAACGATTTAGTTAAATAAATAAAAAGGATTTTTAGCAAATAAGACTTAGATCTGTGTTATAAAAATCCAGACTCGAGTTGTAAAATAAATATGAACTCAAGACAAGTAAACGAAATGATTTTCGAAACAAAAATCATATTTTTGAGTATTGAATAGGATTAACTAATTTTAATAATAATTCGTTAATTGAGTTTTGAATCGAAATTGGCGTTGGATAAGTAAATTGGTTTTGTGAATTCATATTCGAAATCGAATATGAAAATCAAGTTGGAAATGAAATTCTACTTTTTTATAAGCAAATTAAAATATATTCGAACATGATATGTTCAAAATAAAGGGATTTGGCAAAATAGCAAATTAAAGAACAAATTAGCAAATTGAGTTAGGAATGACCGGATTGAGTTAGGATAAATCGGAAAAACAGGTGAACGTAGATTAGACAGGTTTGGATTGATGTGTATAAAGATTATAATTTGTGTGGTTGACAATAAGGTACATGTTTAAATTTCATATGAGGTTTTATGCACCGAATCGGCAAGCCACTTGGGTTTTTGATTTTCTTTCTGAATGGAAAGGGCCTAGAGAGGCGAGTTGAGGTTTGAACTATCGACCGGTACATAGGAGGTTATGACAAAATTTTCCGAAAATTTAAGGAGTTAGAATATTTTAAGAAGATTTGATAATTAGGAATCGATATATCGATATATATAGAATTCGATAATGAAACGAAATTAAAATAGAATGTTATAACCAAAAAGGAAATCAATAAATTTAATCTGATAAAAATAGAAAGCCAAACGTATACACATTTAAAAGAAATGGATACTTGGTAATATGATGTTGATTATTCTAGGTAAGTGGTCTTGTCCGTTTTGAAGTTAAGGATGTTTTCAGTCAAGGTCTGAGAGGTAGTGATACCCCAACTTGATTGATTTCATTTTTAGCCGATAAATAGCAAGATCTAGTCTCAAAGAGAAATGTTTGAATAAGAGTTAGTTGAATACAGTATTTTGGGTTGTTGTAACAATGTTTTACACAACATTCGTTTTAACCCAAGGAAGTGGAATTTTGGAAATATAAAATAAATAAATATTTCCTCAGTGTAGAAATGAACGGGCGTGAAAGAGATAAGTAATTGGAATATTTTACAATTATAAATAGAAGATATTTTCTATGTATAGAAAATCAAAGGAGGTGATATATGGAAATGTTTTCCAAATAGCGAAAACGGCCAAGATGATGGTTGAAAATATTTGGTTAACAAATATTGATAAGGAAATGGAGTAGTTATTTAATTGATGAAATATTAATTTAGGGCCCAGTGATTGTTAGAGGTTATGAATGGATGTTTGTTTTTTTCGATAGTTAAATAACCGACTATCGAAGTGTTTGCCAATATCGTTGTCAATATGGAGAGACTGGTTGGATTATTATCCGAGAACCACTCCGTATTGGCAGTAGCGTTGCAAAACAGATTATATAAAGATAATCGGAGATGGGGTAGAGTGCAAGGGCTTTTTCTATTAATGGAAATTGTGCCTTCGGTTTCGTTTAATCCTAGAACGAATGTAAATAGATGAATGTCTGACAGAGTATTTCCAATGATCGCATATTATTGTTCTATACAAATATATATGCTGGAGGAGAATTTATTCTCTTAGCATAATATCTAGATTATATTTGTGCAAATCAATTAATGATTTAACGGATCTGACAATGTGGCATTCAAAGTGATAATGCTATCAATGAATGATAAGTAACCGTAGCCTCAGGCCTCGACAACCGGGAAATGACAAAAATCGGGCAGGCAGCATGATGTGGGTATACTATCACCTATCTAGAGATTCATTTAATTACCTATTCCATTAGATGTTGTCCCATTCGGGAAAACGGTCGCTGTTCCCAACCGTTGGTGATATACATTCGATACACTCAAGCGAAGTGAGTGGTCGGTCATGTGTGGCCGGGTTACAAGATGTTCTTGTTAAACCCAATGTATTCTCCTCTAGAGATACACAATCAGAAGGTGGTTCCATACTTTGTCATAGTTGGAAATTCATTACCCAATAAGTGCTCACTGTTTTGATTGTATATCATGTATGTGGAGCGTGAGATGAACGTGTTCCATTAGATTTCTATTTATTTGATTTAGACATTATTATAATATCAAAAGAGTTTTGATATAAATATTTTCGTTTCTTTCAAAGGGACCTTGAAAGTTAAATCGAGTGTTTTGGATTCTCATAAGGGAAAAAAACCGTTCCGTGTTATACGGCGTGGTCATATGAGATATCGTTTAGTTTCTCAAACTGATTTAAATTGTTTACTCATACTGTGACGAACCGCCCCGCACCAACCGACATTTCCAATGAAAGTGCGCTGTGCCAATGTCCAACTAGCACGGGACGGTAGCCAAAGAAATAAAAGGGAAGGAAACTTAAC
This sequence comes from Allium sativum, assembly GCA_030737875.1. Taxonomy (NCBI): domain Eukaryota; kingdom Viridiplantae; phylum Streptophyta; class Magnoliopsida; order Asparagales; family Amaryllidaceae; genus Allium; species Allium sativum. Next base: position 187,970,320 of record CM060911.1, read on the forward strand.
AGTAGACTAACAAAGAACCTGTATAATGTCTCACAACGCATGGAGTAAAATATAATAATAACATACTTGACATAAAACAGGTGAGATAGTGCATAAGCTGAAAACTAAACCATCATAGCAGCGGAAAATCCAAATATAGCTTATGTTCCACATTATCTTTATTACAACTTTAAAACTGACTCTAAAGTAAAGGAAAGGTACACTACTAATGCCTAAAGTAGTGACCAGCAGCGACACAGGGATAATGTATAGAGAATAGTATGTGTAAGCCTCCTGCTCGTCTCCGAACAGCTACTCGTGCACAACCAGCTAACCTGTCTCTAGCCTGCCCGTTTAAGAGCATCCAGAGTAATAAGAGGAGACATAAAACTCTGGGTCAGATAAAAGTTTGGTATGAGCGATAAGCAGCAAAACAGAACAATAACAGGTATACTAAACCATACCTGAACCTGGACCTGCAACCAAAGAGTTAGCACAACAAGATGTACAATACTCTAAGGTGACACTAACATATGGTGTAAAGATATGGGGGTGTGTGTGTGCATGTCATAGTGATGTCAAACAGTCAAGCATAACAACCGTCCTCACATCTCTCACTCAGTGCGTAAAGCATACGATATCCACTACTTTGATCATCCAAATCCTTGCTATGATCACTCTGCCCCATGGAGTCACAGTGACTCCACTGCACCGATCCATAGCCACTAATCCTTTGCTATGTCCACTCTGCCCCATGGAGTCATAACAACTCCACTACACTGGCTCATAGCCTTGCTACGATCACTCTGCCCCATGAAGCCATGATGACTTCACTGCACTGATCCGTAGACAATATCCGTCTCTCGGTGGTAAATCAAAGCTATAGACATCGATAACCCCTTTGCACACGTCCCGTAACAAAGTCCAATCATGAAGTTAACTCATTAGTTCCCAACTGGATCCTGAGTTCTACTTCCCATTTGGACTACCTTTGCATCTCGGGGTTTGGTCATCATCCGTATCGGTCTTCATTGGTTCACAATTCATGCCTCGCGTCCAAGCTTCCTAGTTTGGTTCGCAGTCACCATTCTGGTTCGGATCGTGGGCTCCAGTCCACTGCATTTCAGTTCGTTCTCCTTCCACTGGATCGGGTCGCGGACACCCATTGGGTTCGGCTCGTGTCCCTTCATTGCTTCGGTTCGTGGCTTGCTCTCCTGTCCTCGACTCATGATGGCTTTCAGCTCATGATGGATCGTGACCATCGGGTCGGTTTGTGGCAATGCTCCCCTAATGGCTCGTGGTCTAGTCTATGGCTTCTTGCTCTGGCTCATAGTGCTCCAACATGGTTCATGACTTGCTTCATGGCGAGTTCCATCGTTTGGTTCGTACTTTGAATCGTGAAGGGTAGGTGACCCATAGTTCGGGTCGGGTAGTGCTCCACGATCGGGTCAGGGTCAGGTAGTGGCGATCCGATCAGGGCTGGCTCCTGCATATTTTTCCAACGACTGTTTTTACGCCACACGACAGCGTTTTCGACCATTCTAACCATTCTAAAAAATCACAAAGCATACCATACATTCATAGCAACATGTAGAATTGACCACAAACACCAAAACAACATTTTGATATATTAAAATCGATCAAACATACCCAAAATCCATATTTTCCCCTTAATCATGTTTAACAATAACTAATGTTAGGATTAGCAAAACTTAACCAAATCAACCCAAATTTCTAACAGAGGCCTGAAACAATATTTCGATATTTATAAATATTTTTCCAGAATTTAATCATGTTTAAATTCCCTAATTAACACTAATTAACCATAATTAGTGTAAAAACAATGCTAATCACTCACTTTGGCCACAAATAAAATATCAAAACTGAAACTCCGCTGATTTAGGGCGATCTCCAGCATCTAACAACAACTCTAGCTCTGAAATGGTGATATTTTTCCTTGATTTGATGTTGCTAAGCTTAATCCTTGATTAGAGAGCGATTTGGGATGAAATTAGAAGGTGGAGGCGATTGTTAGGGTTTCTAAGAGGTAAATGGCAGCTAGAAAACTGAAATAGAATGAAAACATAACTCATTTCAGCCTCCCCATAACCCTAATCCTGAAATGGGTTATGGGCCCATTCATTAATCACCTCATTTGGTTCGGTTAAGCAGTTTTACACCATTTAAACCTTATTTCAGCCATATTTCCCAAACGGTAAGTCCGCTTTTCACTTATGACCACTCTACGGAAAGGTAAACCATCATCCGGATCTAATGGAAGTGGTTTTAGGTCAAAACTCCTTTCCAATCAAAAGTTATAGCGGAAACAAGATCAGCTATGGGCAAAACGGTCATTTAAAAATCAGCAAAAATCATGAACATGGGAAATGACCCTAGTAGTCGTCTCCCAAAGTTACATGACCATATGACTTTGCATGAGAAAGAATGAAATATTCTACTATACTTCGATGCGTAGAATGCGGGTCGTTACATTCTCCCTCCCTTAAGAAATTCCATCCCTGAAATTCCTTAACCCAAAACATACAAAGGATTCCGCATGTCTACCAATCATTAACAAAATAATAAAGCATACAAAACAACACAACAAGCCTATCCTAGCATGCGGTTTACTAACAAGGGAGTACTATACCGATATAAAAACCTTACCAGGTAAAGAGTTCTGGATACTTCCTCCTTATGTTATCCTCTACTTCCCAAGTACAGTCTTCCTCATCATCACCCCCACTAAACTTTTGACTAGTTTCACCGCCTTCCTTCGAAGCTGCTTCGTATCATTCCCAACAATACGCATAGGCCTGCGGTTCCCAACCGCCTTGGGTTCAATCTTGATATCGTCCAACTGATCCGGTGAAATAGTCACACTAGGATCGTGCACGAATTTCCTTTGGGAAACATGAAATACGTTATGAACTCCTGCCATCTTCTCTGGTAATTCAACTTTATATGCCAAATTCCCTACTTGCTCGAGAACTGGGAATGGTCCAACAAATCTTATTGTTAACTTGTCTCTCCTGCCAAATCGTATCACGCTCTTTAACGGAGAAATCTTGACAAAACACCAAGTCACCAATGGAGAATTTCAAATCCTTTCACCTCTTATCAGCATAACTCTTCTGCCTATCTTGGGCAGCCTTCATTCGCTGTTGAATGATCTTAATCTTGTCTGAAGTTTCTTTTATCACATCTGGTCCAAGCACAAACTTCTCACCAGTTTCTAACCAACATGACAGTGAGTTGCACGGTCTTATGTACAAAGCTTCAAATGGAGCCATACCAATACTGGATTGATAACTATTATTATATGTGAACTCCACTAGATGTAAATGGTCATCCCATGATCCACCAAAATCCAATATACAAACTCTTAAGAGGTCTTCTAATATATGATTCACCCTCTCTGTCTGACCGTCGGTTTGAGTATGATATGCGGTACTGAGATGTAATTCTGATCCTAACGCCTCTTGTAAGATCCTCCAAAATCCACTAGTAAACAACGGATCTCGGTCGCTCACAATGCCTTTGGGTATTCCATGAAATCCCACTACCCATTTCATATATAGTTCCGCTAACTTAGCTGTTATTCTATTCGGCTTGACGGGTATAAACCTTGCACTTTTGGTTAATCGGTCCACAATCACCCAAATGCTATCATGGCCCGATCTAGCCCTTGGTAACCCATCAATGAAATCCATTGAGACTTGTTCCCATTTCCATTCCGGAATTTCTAATGGTTGCAACAAACCACTAGGCTTCTTTTGCTCGGCTTTAACTAGCTGGCAATTCATGCATTTGGATATAAACTTCCCAACGTCTCTTTTCATCCCTTCCCACTAGTAGGTCTGCTTCATGCCTCGATACTTTTTGTTACCACTGGGATGTATAGTCAGTTTTGAGTGATGACATTCTCTAAGCACTTCATCTCTCAATCTCTTGACATTGGGCACAACTAGTCTTCCATTCTTTCTAAGCCATCCATCTCGATCAAGCCCATAATTGTTCATCTCTTCGTCGATTCCCATCTCTAACTTTGAGATGATTTCCTATAGGTTAGGATCGTCCCTCTAACTGGAACCAATCCTCTCAATCAAAGTGGGTCTAATCGTCAAACTTGCTAACCTTTCTGGATCCAATTCGCACTTTGGTCTGAAATCATATCCAACGATGTACTCTAGTTGCTTCCAATCTAGAAACATAGCCCCTAAACTGGCATATCTCCTACTCAAGGCATCAGCTATCGCATTTCCCTTTCCTGGTGTATATGCGATGTCGAAATCATAGGAAGCCAAGAATTCCAACCATCTTTGCTGTCGGAGATTTAGGTCCTTCTGAGAGAAAAGATACTTTACGATTTATGATCAGTGAACAACTCGAATCTTTCTCCCAAGAGATAATGTCTCCACATCTTCAATGCGAACATGATCGCTGCCAATTACAAATCATGGGTAGGATATCTTCTCTTGTGCGGTTTCAGTTGCCAACTAGCATAAGCTACAACCCTACCTCCTTGCATCAATACAACACCTAGTCCGGTACCATAGGCATCTGTGTATACCGTCATCTCTTCATTCCCTTTAGGAATGACTAACACTGGTGCACATGTCAACTTTTCCTTTAGACTCTTAAATGCATTCTTGCACTTTTCGTCCCAAACAAAAGCTTGATTCTTCTTGGTCAACTGAGTCAATGGTGGTGCTATCGTGGAGAAGTCTTGGATAAACTTACGATAATATCCAGCCAATCCCATGGAACTTCTTACGTCTGTTGCATTCTTGGGCATAGACCAATCCTGTACCGTAGCCACCTTCGCAAGGTCCACGGCAATATCATTCTATGAAACAACATGGCCTAAGAATCTCACTTCCCTCCTCCAGAAGTGACAATTAGAAAACTTTGCTTTCAATTGGTGTTCTCTCAACACCTCCATCGCTATCCTCATGTGTTCCTTGTGTTCTTCCTCCTTCCTCGAATAAACCAAGATATCATCTACGAACACAAGAACAAACTTATTCAATTGATCCCTGAATACCCTATTAATAAGATCCACAAAATACGCGGGTGCATTGGTCAACTCGAATGGCATGACCAACCACTCATAGAATCCAGACGGCGTCCGGATGGCCATTTTAGCTATACTCTCAGCTTCCACTCTAAGATGATGAAAACCTGTCGTGAGATCCAACTGGGAGAATACCTTCGCGCCACTCAACTGATTAAACAAATCATCTATCCGCGATAGAGGGTACTTATTCTTCCTCGGTACCTTATTCAATTTGCGGTAGTCCACACACAATCGAAGGGAACCATCTGCCTTGGTAGCCAACACAACTGGTGCTCCCCACTCAGAAACACTTCTTCTGATAAATCCCTTCTTCAACATATTTCTTACTTGCACCCCAAGCTCTCGCTGCTCCCTTGGTGCCATACAATGAAGTGACATCACTATAGGTCTGGCATCTTTCACTAAATCAATACGGAACTCAATCTCTCAGTGTAGTGGAAGTCCGGTCACTTCCTCGAAGACGTCCGAATATTGGCCAGCCACAGGTACATCTGACAACTCATCATGCTGGATGTTGAGGGAATTTAGAAAACTAGCCATTGCCCCATCACTAGGTAGACCACCAAACACTACCCTCCGCCATTAATCCGCTCTAACTATCACCAAAAAGCCCTCACAGTCTACTACCACCCCGTATCTTTGGAGCCAATCGACTCCCAAAATAATGCCAAACCCAGTAAAGCCCAAAACAAAGCAATCGCAAGATAACATACATCCATGACTCGATAATACCACATTACGACAAATCATGCTAAGGCTAGTTGAACCACCAATCGGGTTCGTCACCACTAAAGGTCTATCAACTATCTCGGTTTCCAATCCCAACATATCTACCAGGTCACTAGATGTGAAGGAACGGGAAGCCCCGGTATTAAGCAATACTCGAACAGGAACATCATAAACAGAAAGCATACCTTGAATGACGACATTCTTTCCCTTCTCCGCCGCAGTTGGGCATTCGACGAAGAAGGAACATCATTGATAGCATATGCTTTCACAATCTTCTTTTCTTTAGGGGGTTGCGGACATTTATCCTTGTGACGTCCCACTTGGCCACAGTTGAAGCACTTCCTGTCCGCTGGCTTCGCTCGACATTCTTTAGCATAATGGCCTTTCATGCCACAGCTAAAGCACTCCACATCTTTCTTATTCTTTTTCTTCTAGCCATCCTTGGTCTGATTCTGCTTTTTCTTATTCTGAGAACCATTCTTGCCTCCACTGCTTGCTTGCGGCTTTAGCTCTTCTGCAGATGCAACCTCAGTCTTCGACTTAGGGTATAGACTCTCTAATCTCAAAGCTTTCCCCACAATCGATTCAAACGTCTCATCGATGTGGTTAATAAGCCTTTCCCCCAAGTGTCCATCCAAACCAGTTATAAACTTCTCATTCTTCTTCTCGGCAGTGTTGATAAGGGATAATCCATACTTCGATAAAGTATCAAACTCAGCAATATATTCCGAGACTGCCCTACCATTCGGCTTAAGCTCCAAGAACTTCCTAAACAATTCTGATTTCTGAGCAGCTAGGATAAACTTATCACTGAATCGGGCTTTGAACTGATCCCAAGAAATTTGATCCTCTGGAGTGGCTGCCTTAATAGCATTCCACCAATTCATAGCCCGTCCTTCCAGCTGACGGGATGCTAGGTTTCTCTTCATTGCATGCTCGATACCAAGTCTTCGAAGATACGCTCAGAATTATCCAACTAATCTTGAACTTCTATAGCCGATTCTGTTCCGTGGAACAGCTTTCCACCAAGACTAGTGTAATCCTTGCATAGCTTGGCGACATCGGCCCTAGGCGCCTGCACTGCTGCATGACCACCATTTACAGCATTAGGAGCTGCCCTCTGAACATCCCTAAGCATCTCTCTCATGAGGTCAATGAACATCGTCCTCATATCAGGAGCATTCCCATTATTAGCTCCTCTACTAGTACCCTTAGTATATCAGCTCATCGTTCAATCTATAAGGAGAAAACGATAAACCATCTCTTCAGTGCTGCCAGTGCAGTGCGACTTCATCCTTAAATATACTAATAGTATATATATAGCTTTTGAAAACCAAAATATCACAAATACACGCTCTCATATACGTACTATCTCTCTCTGGTGTCTTCCCTAGGTTCACTACGCAACGTAGAGCTCTGATACCAAGAGTGATGGCCCGCCCCGCACCAGCCGACATTTCCAATGAAAGCACGCTGTGCCAATGTCCAATTAGCACGGGACGGTCGCCAAAGAAAGAAAAGGGAAGGAAACTTAACAGTGGACTAACAAAGAACCTGTAGAATGTCTCACAGTGCATGGAGTAAAATATAATAATAAAATACTTGACATAAAACAGGCGAGACAGTGCATAAGCTGAAAACTAAACCATCATAGTTGCAGAAAATCCAAATATAGCTTATGTTCCACATTATCTTTATTACAACTTTAAAACTGTCTCTAAAGAAAAGGAAAGGAAAGGTATACTACGAATGCCCAAAGTAGAGACCAGCAACGACACAGAGATAATGTATAGAGAATAATACGTGTAAGCCTCCTGCTCGTCTCCGGACAGCTACTCGTGCACAACCAACTAACCTGTCTCTAGTGTGCATGTTTAAAAGCACCCAGAGTAATAAGAAGAGACATAAAACTCTGGGTCAGACAAAAGTCTAGTATGAGCGATAAGCAGCAAAATAGAACGATAACAGGTATACTAAACCATACCTGAACTTGGACCTGCAACCAAAGAGTTAGCACAACAAGATGTACAATACTCTAAGGTGACACTAACATATGGTGTAAAGATACGGGGGTGGGGGTGTGCATGTCATAGTGATGTCAAACAGTCAAGCATAGCAACCATCCTCATATCTCTCACTTAGTGCGTAAAGCATACGATATCCACTACTTTGATCACCCAAATCCTTGTTATGATCACTCTGCCCCATGGAGTCACAGTGACTCCACTGCACTGATCCATAGCCACTAATCCTTTGTTATGTCCACTCTGCCCCATGGAGTCATAACAACTCCACTGCACTGGCTCATAGACTTGCTACGATCACTCTGCCCCATAAAGCCATAATGACTTCACTGCACTGATCCGTAGCCAATATTCGCCTCTTAGTGTTGAATCAAAGCTATAGACGCCGATAACCCCTTTGCACATGTCCCGCAGCAAAGTCCAGTCATGAAGTTAACTCGTTGGTTCCCAACTGGATTCTGAGTTCTGCTTCCCATTTGGACTACCTTTGCATCTCGGGGTTTGGTCATCATCCGGATCGGTCTTCATTGGTTCATAACTCATGCCTCGCGTCCAAGCTTCTTGGTTCGGTTCGCAGTCACCATTCTGGTTCAGATCGTGGGCTCTAGTCCACTGCGTTTCAGTTCATTCTCCTTCCACTGGATCGGGTCGTGGACACCCATTGGGTTCGGGTTGTATCCCTTCATTGCTTCAGTTCATGGCTCGACCTCCTGTCCTCGACTCGTGATGGCTTCCAGCTCATGATGGATCGTGACCATCGGGTCGGTTCGGGGCAATGCCCCCCTGACGGCTCGTGGTCCAATCCGTGGCTTCTTGCTCTAGCTCGTAGTTCTCCAACACGGTTCATGACTTGCTTCATTGCGAGTTCCATCGTTTGGTTCGTACTTCGACTCGTGAAGGGTAGGTGACCCACTATTCGGGTCGGGTAGTGCTCCACGATCGGGTCGAGGTCGGGTAGTGGCGATCCGATCCGGGCTAGCTCCTGCATATTTTTCCAGCGACTATTTTTACACCACACGATGGCATTTTCAACCATTCTAATTGTTCTAAACAATCACAAGCATACCATATAGTCATAGCAACATGTAGAATTGACCACAAACACCAAAACAACAATTTGATATATTAAAATGGATCAAACATACCCAAAATCCATATTTTCCCCTTAATCATGTTTAACAATAACTAATGTTAGGATTAGCAAAACTTAACCAAATCAACCCAAATTTCTAACAGAGGCCTGAAACAATATTTCGAAATTTATAAATATTTTTCCAGAATTTAATCATGTTTAAATTCGCTAATTAACACTAATTAACCATAATTAGTGTGAAAACAATGTTAATCACTCACTTTGGCCACAAATAAAATATCAAAACTGAAACTCCGCTGATTTGGGGCGATCTCCAGCGTCTAACAGCAGCTCTAGCTTTGAAATAGTGCTATTTTTCCATGATTTGATGTTGCTAAGGTTAATCCTTGATTAGAGAGCGATTTGGGATGAAATTAGAAGGTGGAGGACATTGTTGGGGTTTCTAAGAGGTAAGTGGCGGTTAGAAAACTGAAATAGAATGAAAACCTAACTCATTTCAGCCTCCCCATAACCCTAATCCCGAAATGGGTTATGTGCCATTCACCAATCACCTCATTTGGCCTGGTTAAGCAGTTTTTCACCTTCTAAACCTTATTTCAGCATATCTCCCAAACGGTAAGTTCGTTTTTCACATATGACCACTCTATGGAAAGGTAAACCATCATCCGGATCTAATGGAAGTGGTTTTAGGTCAAAACTCCTTTCCAATCAAAAGTTATGGCCGAAACAAGATCAGCTTGGGGGCAAAACGCTCATTTAAAACTCGGCAAAAATCACGAACACGGGAAATGACCTCAATAGTCGTCTCCCAAAATTACATGACTATACGACTTCGCATGAGAAAGAAATAAACATTCTACGATCCTTCGATGCATAGAATGCGGGTCGTTACACATACCAGTCCCATGACTGACCCATAGTTTGTTTTGTTTTACCTAAACTCTTGGGTGTCCAAATTTGTACTGGTAGTCAAGTAGTTCAGGATTTGATATATCTAAAGGAGCTTAGAGCAGGAGGCTTCAGTGTTAGATATATGGCATTTTTATTACCGCTGTGTTGTAAGTGTTGTACTCTGATAAATGTATGTTATACAGTTAAAATTTTGTATTTCAAAAGTTATGATATATTATATTTTGTTCCGCTGCGACGTGAGATTCTGCGTTGTTATATCTGTTCTTCTTCTACCTTTTTCTTTAAAAAAAATGATTCGTATTTCTGTGATATTTGGGTTGGACGTGTGATGTATGTAGTCAACTCAGATAGTACGGATCTGCGGTTCGTTACACACGTCCTGTTGTTTGACTTTAGCTAAAAGATAATGGATGGTAGGTATTAAGTTTCAAAATTAAATTTCATTTATGTGTAAAATATTATAAATATAAATTGTAGTCATGAAATAATAAATGTTTTTTCTAGTTAACACCGTGGTTTTGAGTTAGAACCCTCCACCATAGTCCTAGAGATATTGCAACAGGCTTACATGAGTTGCATGATGTCATGTTGGCCTAAGTGTACCTTGATTCCAGATAATGTTGAGGAGACTATTTAACAGGATTTTTTTGGTATGTGTGATATAACAATATTACATTAAGTAGTCTTGTATACTACTTTGTTATATATGTTACTTCTTAGGTTTAAATATCAATTCTTCTTTATAAGGATACGATAAATTCATGTTTATACTATTTTTGAAACATGCAATGTTCAGTGGACCTCCAGGAATATGATATTTCCCTTGTATAGTGCCATTGAAATAAAACCCAGCCCTTCCCCGAAGCTGCTAAAGCAGCCGCTAAGGGAACCAAAAATCCTAGGGCATCATATCACCGCTTCTACTGCAGAAAAAAAGCGAATCGGGATCTGAAGAATCGGAAGATCCAAATGGCGAGCTACTCCGACATTTAACTCCAAACCATTGGAAAATCCAAATCACATGGCAGTAGGGTGCATGTACCAAGCGTAGGTTCCAGGCAGGGGCAGACGATCCAATTCCAAGCTGCTCTTCTTCTTCAATCTTGACTTCTTCGGTAATGGTTGGCACTCAATTAGTGATAATTTATAATTCATTAAGTTATTGTACTATAAAATTATTTGTGTATTCAGTATTCTTAATTGTACCTCTCCCACTTGCATTATTCTCAAGAGAGTTGACGCATTAAGTGTGCTCTTGTTCTTTTATTCCCACTTCTTCTTCTTATAATATTAATTATCATAGGCACTTAATATAACACAGTTCTATAGGAAATTAAGGAAATGAAGATGCAATTGATAATTTGTTTTTAGGTTTATGAACAGAACCTTGAAAAAAATTAAACTTTATAAGTGCCATGGTTTTCACCTACATAATTTCCTATCCTATTGTACTTACTTTACATTTTATTGATTATCAAGGAAATTGTTGTTGCGGTTGTTCTAAGCAAGTGACAGTGTTATTAAGTTGGGGACCTGGGTCGTTGTAGTTTGTGATTGCGTACAATCTGGTAAATTCATGATTATAGAATTGGTTTCTGTGAGTTGAGGCAAGCAAATAATTAGGGCAATTACAATGATGATATAGAGCAAAATGCTTGTCTTTTTATGCTCTCAAGAGGAAAACACACAACTCGCATACCATAAGATTGGACACATTGGAATTTCGTATCCATGCCCATCCAGTTTTAGGAGTTAGAGATACACCCATTATCATCTTACAGACTCGTACTAAATCTGGATGTAGTTTGAGCACAAGTTGTAAAACTTAGTGAAAGTGTATTGTAAATAAATTATATTTTTGTTAAATATCTTATTTTCTAACATATTTTATGTATTCGCGACCCGAATTTTTGGTCAATTTATTTTAAATATTTAATATGGTTTTAAATTATTGAGTTGATAATATAAATCAATTTTTATATCGAGTTATCGATTTAATAATCGAAATACGATTTATTTCGAATATATATATATATAATTATCATAATACGAGAGTTTGAAATAATTCAATTTGAAATTAAAACCGAGTCAAAACGATTTATATAATTAATCAAAATTCTATTTGAATGGAAACAATGATCATAATAATTTATTATCGAGGAATTAATTGTTTTGAATTTAATTTATATTTTATCAATTTAAATTGATATCTTCTCCATAAGATCAAATTAGACTTCGGAGCTTGTTCTAATGTGTTCAGAATAATGGTTAAACCCTAAAAACATTAGTTGTTAGGTTTGGATTGGAGTTCAGAACCCCAAAATAAATTATTATAAAATTTAAACAGATAAGTATGAAATCACCTCATAAAATCTAATCAAATAAATATGTGTACCTTCTATTCTTCCTTCATTCCTAAGTATACAAACACCTGTTCATTTTGTACCCTAAGCGTTGAATACTACGCAACCTGAAACGCAGCTACAACATACCTATACACGTGGAGATCAAGCTTCCCTTTTGATAAAACTATGAGTACCCCCCCCCCCCCCCAATTCATTTATTTTCCTCCTTTGCTATTTCTTCTAAAAAAAGAAATCGAACAACTCTTTTTAAAACGCGGTTCACTCGTTCCACTTCCAAAAATCGAATTCAACAGTAATCAAAGAGCTTTAGGAAAAAAATTATGTCTCTCATCTTTGTTTTTCTCCAATTCGAATCAGATGAAATTATACCGCTTCTTTCCCAATTTCAAGATCAAAATCTAAGGCTTCGAAAAAAGGGGGATCGAAATCAAATCCTTTGAGCTTTCCGTTTCATCTCGATGACATTTATTTAGGTGCGATCTATTTTTCCTTGAATCTCGATTTCGACAGTGGCAAGCTTGACTTGCGAGAATGAAGGGGGAGGTGCGACGTTTCTCTCTGGTAGGAGTCGAGCTCGAGTGGAGCTTAATGGTTGATGCGGTGAGGAATGGAAATTTCAACATTGGCTGTCACACTAGTTCGAAGTTGCGGTGTTTCGGGAGATGGTGTTCGAGGAATTTTACTATGGTTTGACATTTAACACAATGGAGGAAGGGGTTCAAACTTGTTTAGGATTGTTGGGCATTGAGTTTCAGTGTTGCGTGATTTTCCAGTGGTCAACCATAATTCAACCTGGTCAGTGCTACAAAAGGTAGATATGTTGAGCAATAGTCGATGATTTGAATTGGAGGTAGGATTTTGGTCTTGGCCTCGATTGGTGCTGCTGTGAAATTTTGGAGAAGACTGCGTTTGACAGTAAAAGGGAAAATCGATCTAACATGAGGTGAGTTCTTATTTGAATTTAATTTTTGTTTTTAAAAATAGTATATTAGTTAAAACTAAATTAGTCAGCTCTTATATAAAAGAAAGTGGCATTAACTATTAATATGGAATTTGGAAAATGGAAAGAAAAGAAAAAATTATCTTGTAAATTATTATATAAATGGTAAATTAGATGAGTGAAAATCTAAACTCAAAATAATTAGCTTTTCAGGAAAGTTTAGAAAATTAAATTTTAGTATATTTTTAAATATAACCTCGTTAATGAAATTTATTAGCTTATTTATAAATTTGAATTTTTTTTAGTCAAGGACAAATCAAATGGAATCAATTGTGTAGAGTTGAAAGCCTCGGAAAACGATGAAAAGAAATTGAAATTGGTACAAGTGCAAAATATAAATCAAGGTGAGTAAAATCACTCTCTGGTTCGTTTATAATTTTATTATAAATGAATTTTTATTTTAAATAATTGTTATATGCAGGTTGTTCGTTATTTGGATGCATTTAAATATTTTTGTGGCTATTATAAACATATTAATTATTTAGGCTTAGTGTTTGTGGCTGTTATATATTTTGTGGTTGGATATTTCCCATAGTACCATTAGCGAATGCCCACCGTATCGTTAATCGATGACCTTATGCGCGCTACAATATGATAGTGGATGACCTTTATATCGCGATATCCTGCCTTGAAGTATGATGGGTATTATTTATGTTGGCTAACATCTGTGGATGTAGGAAAACAGGTTGGAAGGATACAACTGGATTCCTGGAAATTTTATTCTTGTTTGTTTTCATATATATTATCATATATAATGTGTTAGGAAACCTGTGATTTATAATTGGTTGTTTTGAATGTTTAAATATCACCGGGCCTAAATATTAATATATAAAAATATAATGAAAAGGAATTTTGAGATTAAAAATGGGAAATCTATCTTTCTAAAAATAGAATTTGAATTTGGAACAGGCTAGGAAATATTAACTTGTTTTGAATAATAAAAACAAGCAATTCATTTATATACAATGTTTATAAATGAAGTGAAATGAATTATTGTTGGATAACTCGGGAAATGTAAATACAAGTGTGAATTTAAAAAGCGAAATTTATTTTTCCAAAGTAGAAATTTAATTTCAAATGGATTTGAAACCGTGGCTTGTTTAAATTATAAACAATTAATATAAATGATGTTCATAAAGAAAGGTGTAAAATTATCAATTGTATAATACAAATATTTAAATTCAAATGTGAATTTAAAATGAAAATTTGGAATCGTATTAAATAGAAAACGATGAAATCTATTGCGATGTTCGAAATGTAAATTTAGTTGGATAATTTAATTAGATTATGACGAATTTGTAAAATAAATTATATACAAAAAGGATATTGGAATTTAGTTAATTAGAAACTAAGATTTAAAATTAAATAGAAAAAGACTATATGTTATAAGTTAAAATAAATAGAATATTCCAAAATAAGATTTGGTTTTAAAATTAGAATTTGAAATGGAACTTGTTTTGAATATATTAAACAAGTAAATTTATAAACGATGTTTATAAGTGTAGTGAATTAATTATCAAGAGATAATTTGGAATTTTAAAATCAAGTACAAATTTAAAAGTGAATTGGAAATCATTTAAAAAAAAGGGATAATGGATGTTATTCTGATATTCATAATATAAAGTTGATTGAGATAAATCTAAGAAATTATATTTGGTATTCTATTTCATTGAAATTAATAAATTATTTCTAATGAAATGGGAAGTTAATATTAAAAAATGGAGCTTTGATTGGATTTATAACTGAGTAATAAAATAATCGACGATTAGGAATAATCGAACTGTTGAGTTAGATTGGAAACTGGTTAAATTTATATTTAAAATACGAAGGAATGGAATACAAGTTTATATAATAAATGAAGTTTAAAGATTTATAGTTAATATAATTAAAACAAACTCGCTATAGTGCAGTAGTTCGTAATTTGGAATTTCGGACTTCAGTTGAGTATATAGAACAAAATTTAAGTCAGAATTCTTTGAAACAAGAAGCGTCAGGACCAATTTGATAATAGTTTTCTAATGGAAGAGAAACATTTAGATTTCGTCTTATAGATTTTGAGTTATGTCAAAATCAAATTTTCAGAAAAACAACGCTATAACCATTATTAAACCATAATGGCTTAATTAAATAAAAAAGGAATGAAATCCGAATTTCCACTAGAAAAATCCAGATTTAAGTTATCAAATAAATATGAACTCAAGTGGAGTAAATGGATTGATTTTTGAAACAAAATTCAGATTTTCAGTTATCGAGTAGAATTAACTAGTTTAAAGAAAAATTAGCTAATGGAAATTTTGAGTTGAAATTGGCCTTTGGATAAGTAAATTGGATTTGTGAATTTATACTCTAAATCGAATATGAAACTTGAATTAAAATGGAATTCAATTGGTTAATAAGTCAATTAAAAATATATATGGCGTGATATGTTCAATTAAAAAGTGGAATAGGCAAAAGTGCTAATTAAAGAATAAATTAGCCAGTTGAGTTAAAATGACTGGATTGAGTTGGAATAAATTGGTATTAGATGAGTATGTATAAAACAGGTATGGAATGAAGAGAATGAAGTTTATATTTTGAGTTCCCGACAAAAAGGTACATATTCAAATTCCATATGAGTTTTTATTCCATATGAGTTTTTATGCGCCAAATCGGCAAGCCACTTGGCTTTTTAATTTTCTTTTTGAATGAAAAGGGCCTGGAGAGGCGAGTTGAGGTTTGAGGTATTGACCGGTACAAAGGAGGTGCTGGCAAAATTTTCCGAAAATTTAAGGAGTTAGAATACTTTTAAGAAAAATTGATAACTAGAAATCACTATATCAATATATATAGAATTCGATAAGAATATAGACTTAAAATAGAGTATTATAACAAAAAGGAAATCTATAAATTAAATCGGGTAGAAATAGAAAGAAAAATGTATACACGTTTTTAAAATGAATAATTGGTTTTTATGGTGTTGATTATTCTAGGTAGGTGGTCTTGTCTGTTTTTCAGTTAAGGATGTTTTTAGTTAAGGTATGAGAGGTAATTATATCCCAACTTGATTGATTTCATTATTAACCGATGAATAAGAAGATCCAGTCTCGAAGATCAATGTTTAAGTAAGTTTTCGTTGAATATAATATTTTAGGTTGTTGTAACGATGTTTCACACAACATTCGTTTTAACCCAAGTAAGTGGAATTTTGTGAATATAATAATAAATATTTTCTCAGTATAGAAACGAATGGTCATGAAAGAGATAATTAATTGGAACATTTTTCAATTTTAAATAGAAAATATTTTTTAAGTATAAAAAATAAAAGAAGGTGATATACGAAATGTTTTTCCCAGTAGTTAAATGGCTAAGACGATTATTGGAAATACTGGGTTAACAAATATTAATAAGGAAATAGAGAAGTGATTTAATTAATGAAATATTAATTAAGCAGTCCAGTAATTGTTTGATGCTGTGGATAAATGTTTGTTTTCCTTCAATAGTTAAATAACCGACCATCGAAGTATTTGCCAATATCATTGTCAATATGGAGAGACCGGTTGGATTATTATTCAAGAACCACCCTGTATTGGTAGTAGCGTTGCGAATAAGATTATACAAGACAAATCGAAGACAGAGTAAAGTGCAAGGGCTTTTTTTGTTAATCCTAGGTAGAAAGTGCCTAAGATGGATTAATAGAAATTGTGCCTTCGGTTTCGTTCAGTTCCAGAATGAACGTTTATGGACGAATGCCAGACGGAGTATTTCCAATGATCGCATATGTTGGTTTGTACAAATATACATCTGGTGGTGGATAATTTATTCTCTCAGCATAATATCCAGAATATCTCTTTGTGCAAATCAATTAGTGAATAACAGATCTAACAATGCGGCATTCAAAGTGATTGTGCTATCAATGGAATTTAAGTAATCGTAACCTCAAGCCTCACAACCAGGAAATGGTATAAAATCGGGAAGGTCGCATGGATAAGTGGGTCACATCCAAGTAGGGTGTATTGCCACCTGACCTAGAGAAACTCCATTTGCTTCTTAAATCTTTTGATGTTGTCCCTTTCAAAAAATGATTGCTGAACCCCACCGTTGGTGGCAATACATTCGGTACTCTTAAGAGAAGTGAGGGGCCGGTCATGTTTAGCCTACGTTGCAAGATGTTCCTATTGAACCCGGTGTATTTCTCTCTAGAGATACACTGTCGAAAGGTCGTCCCATACCTTGCCAGTTGGTATCCATTCTCCAATAAGAGCCCGCGGTTTTGATTGCATACTATATATGTAGAGCGTGAGATGCAAGTGTTCTGCTAGATTGTTATTTACTTGTTTTAGACACTATTATAGTATCAGAAAAGTATTTAATTTAAAGAATGTTTTGGGTTATCATAAGGTAAAAACCATCCGTGTTTATGTGTGGATAGGTCTTACGATTATCTTTTCTTTCGAAAAGGATTTTTGAAATGTTAATCAAGTGGTTGGAGTTTACTCATACCAGTCCCATGATGGACCCAGAGTTTTTTTTTTGTTTTACCCTAAACTCTTGGGCATTCAAATTTGTACGGGAAGTCAATTTGTTTAGGTATTTACCGATACACTTGGAGGATCTTGGATCAGGAGGCTTCAATGTTATTCAGTTATTGTTATTCCCGCTGTCTTATAAATGTTGTACTCAAATGACGATATGTATATACAGTAAAAAAATTATATTTCAAAAGTTGTTCTATATATTATATTTTATTCCGCTGCAATGTGCAATTCTATGTTGTGTTTATGTTCTTCCACTACATCATATCAGCGAATTTGGCACACAAGATGCGGGTATACAATTCGGCTAATAGCCGCATCAAATTTGATAATGCTCAGATCTGTATCAATCAAACAACAGTTTGCGAACCTCACCACCCCAACCACCCCAAATCCGACCGTCCATCGCGAATGCTACGGATCGGTTAATTTGATATGGCTTAGGGCCAAATCTGACCAACCACCATCATTCAAAATCGTGCCTTTTTGTGTAAAATTTTTGGCTGAAAAAGCATGCCCATCCTTCTAAAACTTTAATCCTTTCAGGTTCTCTCCCTCCCTTTTTTTATTTCCCTCGTTTAATATTGTATCCCGTGCCCATATTTCCATATCTGAAAATTGCTCCTAAAAAATTATAGAAATCCGATAGTTTCCTGCCCAAATCTGCTTTTTTGTCATTGTCTGCAAATCATGCGTCTCTATTTCTGGTAAAATTTTGGTTTGATTCAGTTTCTAGTAATCGGTACTTCTTGCGCTATTGTTTCAATTCATGCTCAACATGTTTTACGCCAGAGAGTTATTTATTGGTTTTTATCTAAGGGCGGTTACAAAGCAAAGTTGAACTTCGAAGAAAGTTATGTCTTCGCAGTTGGTCATATTACACCATGGTTAGTGCGTACAAGTTATTTGATATATTTCCTTATATTAGCTAGTCATAGTTGGTATGTAGAATATGAACCATTAATTTTGTTTGTTAAACTCCATACTCATTCCAGAAAATAAAACTAGTTTTAGGTAAACTAGTTAATTCATGTGTTGAACAATACACAAGAATTAGTTATTTTTATTTACTTTTCATGCACCGGACTTAGACAAATGTACTGAAACTATCTTGCTAAGACCTGAAAATGTACTATACCTAGGCAAATGTAATGAACCTAGCTAGACAAACTAGGCTCGCTACGGCGTGAAAATTCCTTTGATATTTTGACGGAGAAAGATAGGGCATGTGTGAAGGGGGTGGGCCCATTTGTGACCCAGTGATTGAAGCGATTTTTATATTGTAACAATTTTTGACTTTATAGGCAGGCAACATGCCATTTAGTATAGACAAAAAGTGGATTAATGAATATAATCAAAGATCTCTATACTATATTGACGTGGTGATCATGTTTATTTGTTTTGATGAAGAAAACGGTGGTGAGAAAGGAGTGTATTTATGCCCTTGCAATCGATGCCAAAATATGAAGACGTTCAAATTTGGTGAAATTCATTTTCATTTGCTTAGATGGGGTTTTATCCAATCATATAGCATGTGGTATTTGCATAGGGAAAAAAGGATGGAGATGGGAAAACAACAACCAATTAGTAATGCCACAAGTACTGACGAGGCTGAACATATTGTGATGGAAGATCTAGTCAATGATGCAAATAGATTTCATGATTTTCAACCTGAAAATCCGTTGTTTGATCATGTTAATGTTGGAGAGCAGTGTATGGATGATGGCAATTGGCAGGCCAATGAAAGTAAGAAGTATACACCACTTTATGAAAGCGCAAGAGAGCCATTGTATCCTTCATGTCCAAAAGGGATAATAAAGTTGTATGCCATTGTGAAACTGAATAGCTTGAAGACCCAATACAACTTCTCAGATAATGGTGTGACTACACTACTCGAACTAATAAAGGAGTTACTCCCCAAAGGTAACACGCTGCCGACAAAATACCACGACGTGAAGAAGTTCATTAAGCAAGTTGGAATGAATTACAAAACTTATGATGCATGCATCAATGATTGCATGTTGTACAGGAAAGATGATGCGAATAGAATTCTTGTGCAAATTACAATGAACCAAGATATAGGACATCTTTTAACGAGGAGAGAAAAGGAACCAAAGTAGCTGGAAAGACATTAAGACATTTTCCATTAATTTCTAGATTGAAGAGATTGTATACTGTATCATGGATAGCAGATGCAATGACCTGGCATGGTCGTTCCAAGTATGATCCAAATGTAATGCATTACCTATGTGAAACTTCTCAATGGAAAGCTATGGATTCTTTTGCCAAAACATTCGCAGTCGAGCCACGAAATGTCACACTTTGAATAGCAACATATGGTTTCTATCCAAATGCTTCTCTTACTAATCCTTACAGGTGTTGGCCGGTAATTGTAGTACCGTATAATTTTCCTCCGTCTATGTGCATGAAATGGGAGTTTTTAATGTTAACACTATTGACTTTTGGGCCAAAACAACCGGGGAAGGATATTGATATTTATTTACAACCATTGGCAGACGAGTTAAAGCAATTATGGGAAGAAGTTGTTAAATATGATTCATCAAATAAATCCGAGTTAACAATGAGATCTAGGGTGTTGTGGGCGATCCATGATCACCCTGCTCTTGGGACTTTATCGGGATGTATAATACATGATTACGTTGCATATCCCGTTTGTGGGGAAAAAACTTGTTCTTATCATATTACTGAAAGTAAGAAGATGTGTTTTATGGGACATCGAATGTATCTTCCTAACGGACACAAGTATTGATACGACAAGACAAATTTCAACAATGAACAAGAACTAAGTCAAAGGCCATTGAATGGTTGTGAAGTTGAAAAGGGAGTAGCTAATATCAAAATGAAAATCGGTAAACACAAAGAATAATTTGGTCGAAAAAGGAAAAGGTCAGTCGTTGAAGAAGGTGACAATTTTTCTGCTTGGTGTAGGAGATCTATCTTTTTTGATTTACCATATTGGAAAGAAAATATGATTCGACATAATATTGATGTTATGCATACAGAGAAGAATGTTGTGGAGCATCTCATCAGCACCATCATGGACCATAAAGAGAAGTCAAAAGATGGCATCAATGTACGCAAGGATATGAAAACCATGGCTATAAAACAAATGTTGTGGGTGAAGGTTTATCTCGAAACAAAAAATGTAATCATTCCAAAGGCAACTTTCACCTTGAGCAAAGGAAAAAAGATAAGATTTTGCAATGTATTGAAAATTTTGAAAGTACCCAACAAATTCTCCTCTAACTTCCGCAACAACGTGAGCATCAGTCCTCCCAAACTAAGAAATATGAAGTCACATGATTACCACGTCATAATGCAATATCTACTTTCGGTATTGCTTTAACATACTTATACACAACATAAGGATCTACGAAACGTTGTTCATCGTATTAGTCTATTCTTTAACATTTTGTGCTCAAAGGTGATCAATAGGGAACACCTTATAAAAGCCAAGGCTATGTTGGTGAAAGCAATGTGTGTTTTAGAAAAATATTTTCCACCTGCATTTTTTGATATCAATATCCATGTTATGGTTCATTTAGTTGATCAAGCATTGGTTGGTGGCCCAGTCAGAGATAGATGGATGTATCCTTTTGAATGGTAAATAACTAATTTCAGTTAGGTACATTATTATTCGATATAAATGGATATCGTATGCAATATTTAATTGATTATGTAGGATCTAAATTAACCCTGGGGGGGTGAATAGGGTTTATCGCCGATTTTCATAGAGTAATTAAATAATCACAGAACAGATAATAATCAGAATAAATGCGGAAAATAAATAACATACAGATATACCTAGCTTCAGCAATACCCTGCCTATTGCTGCATTCCCCAAGGTTTCTACTAGGAGTTAAAACAATCACTATGCTTACAATCCCTTGTATACTCGTGACACTTGCTCCCAACTGTTCTTAACCATACGCTCAAAACCCTGCACTAGTTTCTATCCCCGAAACCAGATTTCCCCGAATTACAAATCCCATAATTCGCCTTCCTAGTTTTTAGAGACAAACTAGAAAACTCTAATTCGATTACAACTTGAATTTAAAAACGAAATAAAAAAACAATTTATAAACCCCCTTTAAAAAACTAAACCATCGTTTTAATAAGCTCCTTTTTGCCATTATCCTTTTATAACTTGGCCGGCCATATTTTTCCTTGCTTCACCCCTTTTACTTGAGCTGGACCACTTTTGTTACTCTCTGAAAAAAATGGCGGCGGCAGCTTTGCTTTGTGATCTAGGGTTTGCTTCTTCCTTGAAATTGAAGATTAAAGTTGCAATTGACTTTAGGGTTTCAATTCTCTTTCAATCTGAGGCTGCTGCTTTCTCGTGTGATGATCTCGAGTTATTCAGTGGCTATCCTCTTCGATTTGATGTTGAATTTTCGATCCAAGCTTCCTCCTTTTCTGGTATGAATTTTAATTTGAGATTCGGTTTTGAATTAGTGCTAGAACTTGGATGGATTACCTGTGATGAATCGGTGGATATTTATAGGATTAGAAATCCTAAATATTCTCTGATTTCGATATACGACTTGGGTCTGTGGTATATGCTAAAGAATTGGGGTTAGCTTTGAATTGATCTGTTACTTCTGGATATTTCTTTGATTTAAAGCCTAATAGTATTTTTCTTATGTCTTGGTCTTTGGCTTTGAATTAACGTGATTTCTGGAATTCGAAATCTTCAAACTTGCGTGTGAATCTTGACTTTGAATCTGTCTGACTTCCTCCCTTAAAAATGTTGATTAAGAAAAAGATGGTATTTTTCCTTGATGATTTCTGGAATTTGATTTAGATTGAACAATTCAGACTTTCTGGAGCTTTAGCATGGTTTAAAATCTGGACTTGGTC
This sequence comes from Allium sativum, assembly GCA_030737875.1. Taxonomy (NCBI): domain Eukaryota; kingdom Viridiplantae; phylum Streptophyta; class Magnoliopsida; order Asparagales; family Amaryllidaceae; genus Allium; species Allium sativum. Next base: position 187,992,895 of record CM060911.1, read on the forward strand.
TTTGTTGTACTGTTTTTCTGAAACTAAGTTTTCATTTCCTGATTGGCTATTTTAAATTTAAACTACCTAGAAAAAAAACTTGAATTTGTTTACTTTGAATTGGTCCTTAAACAATAATTGTCATATTATTTTTCTTCTGTAATCAGACTTAAACTCTTTTTCTAGAACTTTGATTTTGCTTTCTCTTTGAAAATTTTAATCTGACCTTTTCTAAATCCTTTGCCTTGAAATAATAAGATAAGAACAGTTGTTATTTCCCTTTGAATAGATTAAACAGATGCTATACTTTGATTTGCCTCGACCTTTAGCTTGCCACTGTGATTCTTATTGATTTTTTTTTAAACATACTGATTTTGTCTTGCCCCAAAAATAAGAACTGATGCTGAGCTGATATTGCACTTGATATATATGTTGTGCTTTGTTTATTTGTGTCTCCCTTGCTTCTTGCTTGACCCCTTAGTGCACTTGGAATATCATTTTTGTGTTGTTTGCATATTTAATCTTCACTTGTACACGTCAACTTGAATTGTGTTGTTCTTACTTGCATAATTATGGACCTGTGTGCATGCTTAATTATATAAATCTGACTTTAGAACTACTGCACCTGCATGTACATTAATGTGCTCATGCTCCACTGGTTTCTTACTGCTTCATTCATGTATGTTGCTTTACTTGGTCGAGTCTGAATGGTCCATTGTGTTTCCATTGACTTTGGGATGCCTTGTCTTTGTATTTTCTATATGTTGACATGACCATTAGCTCTTGTATATGCTACGAAGTGCTTTTCTATTTTGTTAACGCTGCAGTGCAGCTGTACCCGAGCAGATTTTAGCCTTGACCAATGTAACATTTTGTGCTAAAACTCCCTTTAAAAAAATTGCAGCACGATGACCAGTACTTGCAAATCTTCCTTTTACCATACATGTTTATGCACTTGTATCCTTGAGATTATTAGTTGCATTCTTGTTGGTCCGCTGTTGCTCGAGTAGTAATGATGAGTATTGAATTTTCTTGTTAAAACTGCACTGATTTATTTCCTTACTGTGTCATCTCGGCTTGTATATTTAAACTTGAATGGTGTACTCTTTGATCTTGTGCAATTTGCCTTGTGCCTGTGCACTATTATGTCCTTGCTGTTGTATGTTATCACTTGAACTTGTTTCACTGTTTTCTTTATGCTTGTGCTGGTTTGAGTGTGATCTGCCATGATTTTGTTTTGCCATTTATAAACCCCATGTTTTTCTAGTATGTAGACATCCATGTATATGCTGACAACACTTGTACACCATGCTTTCTCCTGAAACTGAAACCTGAGCTTTGATCTGAAACTTATTGGTTATATTTATTCATGACTTCACTTGCTGCTTTAAATCATGTGAACTGTTTCGACCATTTTTGGCTTTTTATTTTTATTTGCTCTTTTGGCTCGACCATTTGTACACTGATTTTCACTGAGTCGAGAAGGTCCTTGTGGCTACTCCTCTAATGCATACTGATTGGCGTGGCAGTGCACACGTGTATATCTATACACGTGTGTATATGTATCCATCAAACTGATTTTCTGTCCCTGCATATCAAAACATGTCTTGAAAAATGATGAGAAACACACCGTAATTCTGAGGCAAATAAATTTTTATTTGCTCAAATTTTATTTTTGTTGCAGTGTGTTCTTCTGTATGTGACGGGTATGAAGATGACTGGACTGATAGCTGGAAGCTGTGAAGACTGGACTGATAGAAGATAGAGAATACAGAGTGTATATGAGTCAGTGAATAAAAGTGATTGTATAAGTGAGGAATTTCTGTATATGAGAGTGTTTGTAGACGTGATTAAAAATTATATTGTCATTCGTATTAAACAGATGTGATTGAAATAAAATATATTTTGTTGTTCAATTCAATCTGTTTATTTTGTTTGAATATTTTAATAGTACAATTTCTGTGATGTGCTAAATGTGTCATATCAGAAATATTCAAAAATATTTGAATTGTATATAGTGGAATTATAAATAGTTGTACTGTTTGAATGTTTGAAGTATAATATTTAATTTAAATAAATATTGTATGAATATATGAATGTCTATACAGTCGTATACTATTTAAATATAAATATTATACTCATGTCTGTGATGTATAAATATAACAGTACAGTAACAAACACATTTAAAATAATATTTATTTGGTTGTTATCATCAAACAAAAATCATATAATTGTGTATACAACACTGTTATATACAACAATCTCCCCCTTTTAATGATGACAAACAAATAAAAGATTTTGAATGTGTTTGAACGTGAGATATATTACTCCCCCTACGATTGAACCCCATATATATGTGGAAAATATTAATGATGATATCCAATTGACTATTCTCCCTCTAGATATTTAATTTCCAATCTTAAAATATTTTTGAATTAAATACTCATCAATCAAAATCTTGACCATTCTCCCCCTTTCGTTATCATCAAAAGGATAATAGAAATTGAAACAGTGATGAATATATACTATAAATATAAATTCAAATTATGAGAGAGAATATATATCATAAAAATCCATTTAATCAAACAAAAATCATAATAATCTTTAAATTAGAAGCAAAAATTTCACTTTCAGAATGGAAGGATTTACGATGAATTTTATTGAATAAGGAGAGTTCGATAAAATTGAATATTAGAATACGAATTTTAAATATTTTAAATATGCTCAAAAATGTTTTAAGCACTTCCTAATCACGCATAGCCCAAAGGTCTTTTAAATGGGGTTAGTAGTAACTTAACTTTATCCTCTCGGACGAGTTTCATCCATGCACAGCCCAAAGATCTTTTAAGTGAGAATGGAAGCACATAGAGATTAAGGTAACTCACCCACGCATAACCGCGAGGACTTTTAAATGGGAGTGGATACCAAGGATAAATTATTATTATTATTATTATTATTATTATTTTTAATTCTAAGAATAATTAGAACTCCCCAAATTAAATAAAACCACAATGAATGACAGAAATATGGTAAATACAGAAGATGGTCGTGAAATAAGCTCTAATTCAAAGATATTATAAAATCTGTCCAATCATCATGAGATTTAAAATAACATCTCCTCTAATTATGAATTATACCATAGTCACAACTCATCACAATTTCATAAATCAATTAATAATTCTGATGAGTCACAAAATGGTTCAAATTAATCAATAATTTCAATTTTTGAATAAATAATCAAAAATGATTGTAAAAATGAAAATATGAATTTCAAGAGGAGTTTTTGAAAATATCAATGCAGGTTGAAAATCATTTTCAAAAATCAATCAGTAGAATGTGAAATTATCCAATATTTCTAATGCTGATTGTTCCTAGACAATTTTGAAAACAACTTATATTCAAATTGTCTATGGAATTGAAGATATTTAGTTACTGATTTTTCAACTCATCATCCAGTCATCAAGATATTCAAATGAATTAAATCAATTTCCTTATCAGAGCAACACAAGATCATTTTCAAAGCAAGAATCACACGTGAAACATTTTCTGAGAATTTTTAAACAAGTACACGAAACATTCAACGATCAAATCTGAAGATAATTATTTGAAATCACTTGAAAAAAAACAATTTTTTTATAATATAGGAAATTCAACAATCAATAACAAATGATTTCAAAATCAGCCAAGAAAAAAATAAAGAAGATAAAAGAATAAAAACTAGAAATGGAAATTAAACTTAAAAAGAATTGAAATGACAATACGAGTTTAGAGATCATACCTGTCTTACCATAATCGATGTGATCCAATGAATCTCCAACTCTGAATCTATGGCTAAGGAACTCCAAATAATTTGATAATATGAATCAATTTTGAATTTTATCTCACTTAAGCATAGTTGTTCCTCAGCCTCTCACGGTACCTAAATGTTTATAGGATCGAGTGGTCTAACAAAAATTGTTTTACCACTCTTACCTTCGTTTACACGTTTTGGTACCCAAACTCGTTTATATAACAATCCATTACTATCCACTAGCATACCCTTTTGAACCCAATTCATTTAGATTTATTCAAATTCATTTTATTAATTTTTGGAATCCAAATTCGTTTAATTGAATTGTTTCTTAACGAGTTTTCATATCGTTCATGATTTAAAAACCCTTTGAAATCATTAGATTTCAAAATTTCAAATTGATCGTTTTCAAAACCATTTAAAGAATTTTTAAAATCATTAGAATTTTGTTTTTCAACTTGATCAGATCCAAAGCCAAGTCCCTTTTTATTCTGAAAAAAAAAATTGGTTTTTTAACAACATATTCAACGATTTCTCTCTTTTAGAAAATTTAGTCAAAGTTGACTCAAGTCGTTGAATTTTAAATTTAAGATCGCTATTTTATTTCATTAAATTTGAACAACGATTAATAGCGTTTTTCCTCTTTTCAGCATCAGTTTGTTTCAAAGCCAAATTTCTGTTTTCAAGTGCTTTGATTTTAGCATTGGACTTAGAAATTTCAATTTCAAATTGTTTTCACTTTTCAAAATCAAGTTTTTCAGATTCTCTAAGCTTTTCAATTCCCTTATCAAAATCACGATTTTCGTTTTTCAAATTTACGTTTTCACTTTTGAGTAATTCAAAATCAGTTTTGAATTTCAAAGGATCATTACTAAAAAATTGACATTTTTCGCATTTTGAAAACGGTGAATTCTTAACTTTTTCAAGTTTTCTTTCTAAACTGTTATTTTCTTGAACTAATTTTGACCTATCAGATTTCAATTTCTTAACTTTTAGTTCAAGAGAATCAACGGTTTTTGTGAGGTCGTGACACATTAAAATTAATTCTTTATAGGTAAAATTTGATACCTCACTAGAATCCTCTTCACTACCTTCCGAATCAGATTGAGCCATAAGACACAAATTAGCTTCTTCTTCATTACTTTCAGAAACTTCTTCTCCTTCCTCGTCATCCCATGTAGCAGCAAAAGCCTTCTTCCTTCTTTTGAACTTCTTCTTCTTTTCATTTTTGAGCTGTGGGCAATTCGGTTTGATATGTCCGAGTTTCTTGCAATTGTAGCAAAACACTTCATCGTTTGAACTATCTGAACTTCCGGACTTTTCGGTTTTTGAATTCTTCTTTCATGGGTTGTAATTTCCTTTGGCCTACTTTCTCAAAACCATGGCCAGCTCTTCAACGAATCTTCATCATCACTTTCAATAGCATTATTTAGAGCGATGGTCTTTTTCTTTGATTCAGAATTCTTTCGTTCTTCTCCTACTTTTAACTCCATCTCGTAAGTGATGAGATTACCAATCAACTCCTCCATGCTTATTTTATTCAGATCTTTTGACTCTTGAATCGCCGTAACTTTTGCTTCAAAATTCATTGGTAGCACTCTCAATATTTTTCTGATCAATTCCACTTCCGTATAGGTTTTGCCAAGAGCTTTTGCATTGTAGACTAGTGATGAGAAGCGTCCATACATCTCTTTTATATCTTCGTCCTTTTGCATAGAGAAATTTTCGTATTCGTTACTGAGTAGAGCGAGACGAGATTCCTTCACTTGAGATGCACCTTCGTGTGTGACCTCCAACGTATGCCATATTTCCTGTGCAGTTTCACAATGAGAAATTTGATTAAATTCTATTTTATCAAGAGCACAGATTAAAGCATTCATTGCTTTGACATTAGTTGAAAATAATTTTTTATAGTTAGCATCCCACCTGTCTTTTGATTTTGGAATTTCAACACCACTAACAACAACAACAGCGGGAGATCTGTAACCCGTTTCAATAATATCCCATACATCATAATCGACTGAACTCAAATAAATTTTCATCCCAGCTTTCCAATATGCATAACCAGTTCCATTAAACATTGGTGGCCAAGCTATGGACTGACCCTCAGGGAAAGCGCTATTAGACAAATTCATGACTCTAGAGTTAAAATAAAATAAAAAATACATGCTCTGATACCACTTGTAGGATCTAAATTAACCCTAGAGGGGGGTGAATAGGGTTTATCGCAGATTTTCACAGAGTAATTAAACAATCACAGCACAGATAATAATCAGAATAAATGCGGAAAATAAATAACACACAGATATACCCAGCTTCAGCCAAACTCTGCCAACTGCTGCATTCCCCAAGGTTTCTACTAGGAGTTAAAACAATCTCTACGCTTACAATCCCCTGTAAACTCGCGACACTCGCTCCCAACTGTTCTTAACCCTACGCTCAAAACCCTGCACTAGTTTCTATCCCCGAAACCAGATTTTCCAGAATTACAAATCCCGTAATTCGTCTCCCTATTTTTTAGAGACAAACTAGAGAACTCTAATTCGATTACAACTTGAATTTAAAAACAAAATAAAAAACAATTTAAAAATCCTCTTTAAAAAACTAAACCCTAGTTTTAATAAACTCCTTTTTGCCCTTATCCTTTTATAACTTGGCCGGCCATATTTTTCCTTGCTTCACCCCTTTTACTTGAGCTCGATCACTTTTGTTACGCTCTGGAAAAAAAATGGCGGCAGCGGCTTTGCTTTTTGCTCTAGGGTTTGCTTCTTGCTTGAAATTGAAGATTAAAGTTGCAATTGACTTTAGGGTTTCGATTCTCTTTCAATCTGAGGCTGATGCTTTCTCGTGTGATGATCTCGAGTTATTCAGTGGCTATCCTCTTTGATTTGATGTTGAATTTTCGATCCAAGCTTCCCCCTTTTCTGGTATGAATTTTAATTTGACATTCGGTTTTGAATTAGAGCTAGAACTTGGATGGATTGCCTATTATGAATCGGTGGATATTTATAGGATTAGAAATCCTAAATATTCTCTGATTTCAATATACGACTTGGGTCTGGTATATGCTAAAGAATTGGGGTTATCTTTGAATTGATTTGTTACTTCTGGATATTTCATTGATTTAAAGCCTGAAAGTATATTGCTTAAGTCTTGGTCTTTGGATTTGAATTAACGTGATTTCTGGAATTTGAAATCTTCAAACTTGCGTGTGAATCTTGACTTTGAATCTGTCTGACTTCCTTCCTTAAAAATGTTGATTAAGAAAAACATGGTATTTTTCCTTGGTGATTTCTGGAATTTGATTTAGATTGAATAATTCAAACTTTCTGGAGCTTTAGCATGGTTTAAAATCTGGACTTGATTTTTGTTGTACTATTTTTCTGAAACTAAGTTTTCATTTCCTGATTGGCTATTTTAAATTTAAACTTCCTAGAAAAAAACCTTGAATTTGTGGACTTTGGATTGGTCCTTAAACAATAATTGTCGTATATATATTTTTCTGTAATCAGACTTGAACTCTTTTTCTGGAACTTTGATTTTGCTTTCTCTTTGAAAATTTCAATCTGACCTTTTCTAAATCCTTTGCCTTGAAATAATAAGATAAGAATAGTTGCTATTTCCCTTTGAATAGATTAAACAGATGCTATACTTTGATTTGCCTCGACCTTTAGATTGCTACTGTGATGCTTGTTGATTTTTTTTAAACATACTGATTTTGTCTTGCCCCAAAAATAAAAACTGATGCTGAGCTGATATTGCACTTGATATGTATGTTGTGCTTTGTTTATTTGTGTCTCCCTTGCTTCTTGCTTGACCCCTTAGTGCACTTGGAATATCATTTTTGTGTTGTTTGCATATTTAATCTTCACTTGTACATGTCAACTTGAATTGTGTTGTTCTTACTTGCATAATTATGGACCTGTGTGCATGCTTAACTATATAAATCTGGCTAAAGAACTATTGCACCTGCATGTACATTAATGTGCTCGTGCTCCACTGGTTTCTTGCTGCTTCATTCATGTATGTTGCTTTACTTGGTCGAGTCTAAATGGTCCATTGTATTTCCATTGACTTTGGGATGCCTTGTATTTGTATTTCTATATGTTGACATGACCATTAGCTCTTGTATATGCTATGAAGTGCTTTTCTATTTTGTTAACGCTGCAGTGCAGCTGTACCCGAGCATATTTTAGACTTGACCAATGTAACATTTTGTGTTAAAACTCCCTTTAAAAAAATTGCTGCACGATGACCATTACTTGCAAATCTTCCTTTTACCATACATGTTTATGCACTTGTATCCTTGAGATTATTAGTTGCATTCTTGTTGGTCTGTTGTTGCTCGAGTAGTATTGATGAGTATTGCTTTTTCTTGTTAAAACTGCACTGATTTATTTCCTTACTGTGTCATCTCGGCTTGTATCTTTAAATCTGAATGGTGTACTCTTTGATCTTGTGCAATTTGCCTTGTGTCTGTGCACTATTATGTCCTCGCTGTTGTATGTTATCACTTGAACTTGTGTCACTGTTTTCTTTATGCTTGTGCTGGTTTGAGTGTGATCTGCCATGATTTTGTTCTGCCATTTATAAACTCCATGTTTTTCTAGTATGTAGACATCCATGTATATGCTGACAGCACTTGTACACCATGCTTTCTCCTGAAACTGAAACCTGAGCTTTGATCTGAAACTTGTTGGTTATATTTATTCATGACTTCACTTGCTGCTTTAAATCATGTGAACTGTTTCGACCATTTTTGGCTTTTTATTTTTATTTTCTCTTTTGGCTCGACCATTTGTACACTGATTTGCACTGAGTCGAGAAGGTCCTTATGGCTACTCCTCAGATGCATAATGATTGGCGTGGCAGTGCACACGTGTATATCTATACACGTGTGTATATGCAGCCATCAGACCGATTTTCTGTCCCTGCATATCAGACCATGTCTAGAAAAATGATGAGAAAAACACCGTAATTCTGAGGCAAATAAATTCTTATTTGCTCTAATTTTATTTTTAATGCAGTCTACTGTGTGTTTTCTTCTGTATGTGACTGGTATGAGGATGACTGGACTGATAGCTGGAAGCTGTGAAGACTGGACTGACAGAAGATAGAGAATACAGAGTGTATATGAGTCAGTGAATAAAAGTGATTGTATAAATGAGGAATTTGTATATGAGAGTGTTTGTAGACGTGACTAAAAATTATACTGTCATTTGTATTAAACAGATGTGATTGAAATAAAATATTTTTTTGTTCAATTCAATCTGTTTATTTTGTTTGAATATTTTAATAGTACAATTTCTGTGATGTGTTAAATGTGTCATGTCAGAAATATTCAAAAATATTTGAATTGTATATAGTGGAGTTATAAATAGTTGTACTGTTTGAATGTGTGAAGTATAATATTTAATTTAAATAAAATATTGTACAGTCGTATTCTATTTAAATATAAATATTGTACTCCTGTCTGTGATGTATAAATATACTAGTACAGTAACAAACACATTTGAAATAATATTTATTTGGTTGTTATCATCAAACAAAAATCATACAATTGTGTATACAACACTGTTATATACAACAGATTACAATCATAGGTTGGTGAAAACATATAATGGGTATGTGCGCAATAAAAGATACATTGAAGGGTGTATTAAAGATGGTTATATCATTATAAGAAGCTAGCCTTATTGCATAGAATATATCCCAAATGGGGGTTATGGCAACCATAAACATACCTACGAAGCATTTTTAGACGAAGATGACGAGTTTGCTGGTGAGATACCTTTGGATAATGGTAAAAATATAACGTTAACCCAAGTGCGATTCGAACAAGTCGGTAGATGGGTCCTAAATAAGTATGATGGATTGGATCGATGGAAGAAGTAAGTTCATGAAGTAGGTTTTGAATTTCCAATTTTTATTTCAATTCATATATTCATTTTGATATGTGTTTTCTACGTATAGAAGGTACAACTCCTATATGAAAAGCACTAAATGTCAACCGCGAGGCAGAGGTACAACTGTCAAAGTCATTAAACCTTTTAGTATATGGTTATGTAATGAGGTATTACATCATCTAAAATATTTCACGTGCTTATAAGTTTGCAATACACCGTCGTGAACATGCTTGATTTTCTTCTTGTGTTTTATGTAGTTGTTGAATTGCAGCGTTGTAGACCCAACTCTTTGGCGGCTAATACACGGGCCAAAATTCATGGCGCTTAGTTATATGAAGTACTAAGTGAATGGGTTTTTATTTTTCGTGAAAATGTACGAAGACCATATGGTAACACAGGATAGCGGTGTATGCATGAGAGCAATTACAAAATTTAGAGCGAGTGGTAAAGATAAAAATTATATGGAAGCAGAAACAACGTATTACAGAGTCATTCAGCGGATACTTGAGTTGGATTACACTAATTTCAAACAAATAGTTTTTTATTGTGATTGGGTAAAAGTCGAGGATAAGATCAATGGTTGCAAAATAGATCCCGCTTCAAACCTGATCATGGTTAATTTAGGAAAATTAAAGAACAAAGACATCTTGAATGATGAGCCATTTATTCTTGCATCAGAAGCGGGTCAAGTGTTCTACTCAAAAGATTTAAAAAATGACTGTTGGTATGTGGTTTTGCATACACCAAAACGGTTGACTACAAATGTGGATGACATTGAGTTTCCTACCATCTATCAATCAACTTTTGAAGACAAAAAAAACTAGAAGATCTAACCAAACTCATGTGTTAACCTATGAATTGTTGAATGCTTTTTTTACCAGGGAGTCATATGTATTTGGAATGTCATGACTTACACTTTTTGATCGAAATCCATTCTGATTTTATTATTTCTTTTAACTATTTCAAAATGAGTAAGACTTTCGAATTGTTGAGTGAAAATGTAACAGAGAACACAACTAGTAACAAATGTGAATAATATTCTGATTCATGGTGTTTGTCCTGGTTCTTAATGTTGCTTCTATTTCGCAGGAAAATATGTCATAAGATCGCACACCATCACATGCATCATGTTTAAAAGAGCAACAAGTTGAACAAAACCTACTTGGTATTCCAATCTCAGAAAACGCTCCAAAAATCGCTACTGCGCTTGGTAAACTAGTACGATCTTATGTGCCGATCTCTTACAATTGTTGGGATAAAGTACCTAAAACATATAAGGACGACATTTGGAACCAGTTGGTCGTAAATTTGTGAAAAAAGCATATAAATGTTACAGTTTATTTTTATAGTCTCTGAATCTTAATTTTTGCAAAAAATGTATACGCTTGAACCGCTTTCAAAGGAAATATCTTCAAAAAGAATGGCCGAGGCTTTTAGGAGACATAAGAAAAAATTGAGAGAAAATTATTATGACACTTTCGACAATGACGAAGAACGGATGAAAAATTGTACACCTACAATTGCTCATGATGATTGGAATGACTTCGTAAAGAATGAAGCAAGGCCTAAAGTGAGCAAAAGAAGGGAGGCAGGGAAAAAATAGATCCAGTCTAAGTTATGCCCACCATGCAGGATGTAAAAGTCACTCCAGAGTAAAATACGAATTGGTAATTATTTAATCATTTTCTTTCAATAGTAGTAAAAAAACACAATTAAGAGAGAATATACATGAAATGGAATATACTACAGATCGTTGCAAGTCCACCTGGAAAGATCAACCATCGTCAATTATACGACCAATGTGGAGAACAATCAACGATGTGAAATTCTCAACTCTGATCTAGACATAATAGCAACATGTATTTATTAACAGTAAGAAATCAAAATTCCCTTCAAATTTCAATCTACTGCATAATATATAGTTAGGAGACACAATTTTTACGGATGGATGTTGTAGTGCCGGCTCTAATTCATATATAAATTAAAAAGAGTTTGATTGCATCTGGTTGCATAGAACTTGTTTGCATGACTTTTTTGGATACGCACGATGGGTTGGTTTCATTTTCTTTGACCTTATTGCTAATAATTCTAAAGCAAGTGCTTAAAGTCTAATGGGTACGTACTCCAGTCTTCCTGTTTTAATAAAATTAAGCATATTTTATTAATATTTTCATTTGAAATTCTCGACTTTATTGCAACAGGTACTGTATGTTGAGATCCTACGTCATCCAGATGTTATGGGATTGTTGTACCACCTACACATGAAAAAGTGGTTTTGGACAGTTTACTGCTACTAGACGAGAAAACCTCCAAACAGAATCATCAATTTGCAGAGACATTTGATGAAATCGGAGAGGGTAGGTTTATGTGTCGTGTGAAGTCCCCGATTCGATATCTTTAGACGTTGCAGCAAGTATATATAATTTTACACTTGACTCTTGGTTTACTTATGAAATAAGAATTCAATGACACTTGTGTTTGCATTAGTTTCATGAACTCTCTTTGGTGGCATACACATGCATACGTGAGATACGATATGCACACACGAACATAAAGCCACGATACTGACCAGACCTTAACTGCCATGACGTAAATAATAATAAATCGGACTGTTGTCTTCGAATATCGTGGCTTTGTGTTTCATTTCTGTAACTATGAAAATACTCTGAATATATTTTGTTAATTTTCTACAAATTGATTGATTCGCTGATAATTCATGTGTGTACATTGTGGTTCATGAGGAATTGTTTCGTATTGTTTTCATTGATCATGTTGCAATTGACTATTTGCCCATGTATTTGTTACAACACCAAACAAGCGACAACAAACTATCCTTTGTTGGGCATATGGATGGTCACAACACCAAACAAGTGACAACAAACTATCCTTTGTTGGGCATATGGATGGTCACAACACCAAACAAGCGACAACAAACTATCCTTTGTTGGGCATATGGATGGTCACAACACCAAACAAGCGACAACATGAAACAATTCCATTGACAACAAATACATGATCAAGTAGGTCAACATGATCAAATATATGTGTAAGTTATACATGTATTTGATCATGTTGACCTATTTTCCCATGTATTTGTTGTCAATGGAATTGTTTCAAGTTGTCGCTTGTTTGGTGTTGTGACCTTCCATATGTCAATTTCTACTTCCTGAACTGACTTTGTTGTGACCTTCCATGTACTCGATCGAAAGTCGGCGGATACCCTGAAAGTAGCAATATATTTGTCAACTATAGTCTACGACTTATCGACGAATCGACTAATTCTGTACCTCTGTCGACTCGATTACTGCCATAATAACAATGTTGCCCTTAAACTTGCACATGTGTATGCCTATTTTCCCATGTATCTTTGTCACCATTATTGACCTCTATGATGCAGTGCCTAATTGCTCACATGCCATGTATTTGTTACACTTAAACTGTGCACATGATTCGTGCACACATCAACATTTAACATCTAGCTTATGCTCATCAATGCATGCTTTGAAACATATAAGTTTTATACATTCAAGATCAGCATATTCTCATCACTTCTTTAATTTGCTGCAACGTACGTGGACTACACACCATGATCAGCATGCTCAATCTTCCCAGTCTGATCTTGAAGTTCCATCACATAAGTTTTTTCTTTAATTAAATTTGCTACTTTCAATAACCTGCTCAGTTTTATCAGACTTTGTAATTAGATGAAAAATCTGTGATAGTTTCCGTTTCATAATTGTACGACACTCTATAAATTGTGTTACGAAAATTCTTGTTATTTTTTGTGTATAATTTGTGCTATGCTTTGTACAAATTGTGATATGGTTTGTGTTATGGAAAATATGTGTTGTAGTTTCTGTTTTATATATACATAATACACACAGATATATATATATATATATATATATATATATATATATACATACATATAATAAAATACGGTTTAATACCCTGTCTAACTAACATCATAGATACAGTTAAAAACCGTTTCTAAAATATGGCAAAGCAGCATACTTGTAAATTAGCTATGGTTTATATTCGTATCTAGTTGCCATTTAGATACGGCATTGCTTTTTGAACTTTAGATACGGCTGTGTGGGTGTATCATATTTTCAATTAGACACGACTTATAGCCGTATCCAATAAATAGACACGTCATTTTTTGATTTGGCTTACAGGCGTGCCAAATCGGGTTAGGTACAGCCAATAGCACAGTCTAACTAGCATATATGGTGTAGTGTTCAATCTTTTTCTTCTTCTATTCTAATATTTCTTCCTTTCTATTTTTCACCATCTAATTTCTTTCTGTTAGTGATTTGTACATTTCTGGTGTTTGGTTAGTCGATATGGTATTCGTATCGATAATCAGGATCGGGAAAATGTCGGTTCATTATAGTGGTATTAGAGCTTAGGTTGAGCGAACGCCTAGGCTTTGATGGGGGTTTACTCATTAGAGATAGGGTCAGTAGAATCCTAGAATGAGTTGAGTGTATATATAAAAGAGTGCATATTTGTTAATTGATAAAAAATAGTATTTCATATTGTGTTGGCTTATCTGTTGAGTGATTATGAATTCTGGTCGAATCGTGGGACGCTGAGACGTTGATAAGAATTTATAAACATTTGAACAAAAGGTTGGACATAATGTTGCTTTAAAGTGGGTAAATGAAATAATTTTACCCAAAATTATATTTTGATATAAAGTAAATTATTTTCTGAAATTATTATAATATATGGATGTGTTGGTTGTTATTTTTATAATCAAATGAGATTATAAGAAAAGAAATGGTTATATATAACTAAATAAAGTTTGTATAAGAATGATATGTACAAATGAGATGAACTGAAAGTTGATTCAAACCAGAAATTGGAATTAAAGTCCGAGATGGTTGGAAAAATATTTTTTGAAGTATATTAAAATAATATAGCTATATTTTGGAAGAATTTGAATGAAAACCATTTTTTTAATGGACTTTGGAATTTTTAAAGCATCGAACTCACTTCAGTGGTTGGGAAATAATTCGGATGATGACTGCCGCATCATCAGTATTCATTTTCGAGTTTCTTAGTGATGAATTGCTGCCTTAGAAAAGTTTTTGATTGATATTTGTTTGAAAGAAAACAAGTTGATTTGAAAATTTCAAATGTTTTGAATTGAGATGGAAATAAATATATGTATATATATGTGATTTCAAAAGGATTTGTAATGAAAACCCGAGAATTTGAATTCTGGAATTTAAATTTAACTTAAGAAAGTTAAATGAATTGAAATGAATAAATTGATTAAAATAAAATTTAATGATTTTGAATGCATATGAATTGAATGTGAATATATTGGTTGTAAATCATTCAGATTATATTAATGAAAGCATATATGGTGTGCCATATGAAGGAAAACCAAAAGTTTTGGTAGAACTAAATTTGTTGTAATATGAAGATGTTGAGTTTCAACATAAGTGGAGTTTAAAAATAATGGGTTTGTAGCATTTTTCCTACTTAGTAATTTCGAGGACGAAATTCTTTTAATGGGGGATGAATGTAACGACCCAGATTTTTGGTCAATTTATTTTAAATATTTATTATGTTTTAATTATTGAGTTGATAATATAAATCGGTTCTTATATTGAGTTATCGATTTAATAATCGAAATATGATTTATTTCGAATATATGTATAATAATCGTAAGAGGAGAGTCTGAAATAATTCAATTTGAAATTAAAACTGAATGAAAACAATTCAGATAATTAATAGAAATTCTATTTGAATGGAAACGGCGATAATAATAATTTATTGTTGAGGAATTAATTGTTTTGAATTTAACTTATCTTTTATCAATTTAAATTGATATCTTCTCCATACGATCTAATTAGACTTTGGAGCTTGTTCTAATAGATAAGTAATCTTCTCCATACGATTGGTGCTATAGTGGAACTTTCTCCAAACAATCAAATTAGATTTGAATTGGAGCCAATGGTACTAATAGATAAGTAATCGAGAGTGAGTTTATCAATTTAAATTGATATCTTCTCCATACGATCAAATTAGGCTTCGATTGGTGCTACAGTGAAATTTTGGAGAAGATTGCATTTAATAGTAAAAGGAGAAATAGATCTAACATGATGTGAGTTCTTATTTAAAGTTAATTTTTGTTTTTAAAATCATCATATTTGTTAAAACTAAATTAGCCTACTGTTAAGATAAAAGAAAATGGCATTAACTGTTAATATGGAATTTGGAAAATGAAAAGAAAAAGTTGTCTAGTAAATCATTATATAAATGGTAAATTAGATGAGTGAAAATCTAAACTCGGAATCATAAGCTGTTCAGGACCAGGAAGTTTAGAAAATTAAATTTTAGTATATTTTTAACATATAACCTTGTTAATGAAATTTATTAGCTTATTTATAAATTCGGATTTTTTTAGGCAAGGATAAATGGAATGGAATCATTTGTGTAGAGTTCATAGCCTCGGAAAACGATGAAAATAAATTGAAATTAGTAGAAGTGCAAAATATAAATCAAGGTGAGTAAACTCACTCTCTAATTCGTTTATAATTTTAGTATAAATGAATTTTTGTTTTAAATAACTGTTATATGTTGGTTGTTGGTTGATTGGACGCATTTAAATATTTTTGTGGCTATTATAAATATATTAGTTATTTAGGCTTGGTGTTTGTGGCTATTATATATATATTAGTGGTTGGATATTTCCAGCAGTACCATTAGCGGATGCCCTAAGTATCACCAACGGATGATCTTATGTGCCCCACAATATGATAGTGGATGACCTTTATACCATGATATCCTACCTTGAACATGATGGATATTATTTATGTTGGCTAACATATGTAGATGCAGGAAAACAGGTTGGAGGGATCTAACTGGATTCCTCAAAATTTTATTCTTGTTTATTTTCATATATATATAATCATATATGATGCGTTAGAAAACCTATGATTTATAATTGATTGTTTTGAATCTTTAAATATCACTGGGTCTAAATATTAATATATAAAAATATCGTGAAAAGGGATTTTGAGATTTAAAAGGGGAAATCTATTTTTTCTAAAAATAGAATTAGAATTTCGAATGGAGTAGGAAATATTAATTTGTTTTGAATAACAAAAACAAGTAGTTCGTTTATAAACAATGTATATAAATGAAATGAAATGAATTTTCATTGGATAATTTGGGAAATGTAAATACAAGTGCGAATTTAAAAAGGGAAATTTAATTTTCCAAAGTAGAAATTTAATTTCAAATGGATTTGAAATCGACACTTGTTTAAATTATAAACAAGTAATATAAACGATGTTTATAAAGAAAGGTGAAAAATTATCAATTGGATAACATGAATATTTAAATTCAAATGTGACATTAATATGAAAATTTGGAATCATTTCAAGTAGAAAACGATGAAATCTATTCCGATGTTCAGAATGTAAATTTAATCTGATAATTTAATTAGATTATGACGAATTTATAAAATAAATTATGTCGTCAAAGGATATTGGAATTTTATTAATTAGAAACTAAGATATAAATTTAAATATAAAAAATATTCTATGTTTTTTTGCAAGGCAAAATAGAAAAAAAAGATTCTATGTTATAAGTTATAATAAATTGAATGCTCCAAAATAAGATTTTGGTTTTAAAAAATAGAATTTGAAATGAAACTTGTTTTGAATATATTAAACAAGTAAATTTATAAACGATGTTTATAAATGTAGTGAATTAATTATCAAGAGATAATTTGGAATTTTAAATCAAAATACGAATTTAAAAGTGAACTGGAAATCATTTCAAAAAAAATGGATGACGGATGTTATTCCGATATTCGGAATATAAACTGAATTGAGATAAATCTTAGAAATTATATTTGGAATTATATTTCATCGAATTTTATAAAGTAAGTTTTTCTTAATGGAATAGGAAGTTAATATTAAAAATGGAGCTGTGATTGGATTTATAACTAAGTAATAATATAATCGATGATTGGGAATAATCGGCGATTAGGAATAATCGACGATTAGGAATGATCGAACTATTGAGTTAGTTTGGAAAACCGGTTATATTTATATTTAAAATACTAAGGAATCGAATAGAAATTTATATAATAAACTAACTTTAAAGATTTTTGGTTAATATAATTAAAAATGAACTCGCCGCAGCTCGGTAGTTTGTAATTTGGCATTTCGAACTTCAATTGAGTATATAGAACTCTATTTAAGTTGGAATTCTCTGAAATAAGAATCGTCAGGACCGATTTGACAATAGTTTTCTAATGGAAGAGAAAAATCTGGATTTCGTCTTATAGATTTTGAGTTATGTCAAAATCAAATTTTCACAAAAACAATGCCATAATCATTATTAAACCATAACAATTTAATTAAATAAATAAAAGGATTTTATGTAAATGAAATCTGAATTTCCATTAGGAAAAATCTAGATTTGAGTTATAAAATAAGTATGAACTCAAGTGGAGTAAATGGATTGCTTTTTGAAATAAAAATCATATTTTTAATTATTGAATAGAATTAACTAATTTGAAGAAAAAATAGTTAATGGAAATTTTGAATCGAAATTGGGCTTTGGATATGTGAATTTATATTCTAAATCGAATATGAAACTTGAATTAAAAATGGAATTCAATTATTTAATAAGTCAATTAAAAATATATACGAACGTGATATACTCAATTAAAAAGTGGAATAGGCAAAAGTGCTAATTAAAGAATAAATTAGCAAATTGAGTTAAAATGACCGGATTGAGTTGGAATAAAGTGGAACTGGATGAGTATGTATAAAACAGGTATGGAATGACGAGAATGAAGTTTATATTTTGAGTGCCCAACTAAAAGGTACATGTTTAAATTCCATATGAGTTTTTATGCACCGAATTAGCAAGCCACTTGGGTTTTTGATTTTCTTTTTGAATGGAAAGGGACTAGAGAGGTGAGTTAAGGTTTGAGGTATTGACCAGTACAAAGGAGGTGCCGGTGAAATTTTTCGAAAATTTAAGGAGTTAGAGTATTTTTAAGAAAAACTGATAATTAGAAATCAATATATCCATATATATAGAATTCGATAAGGAAACAAACTTAAAATAAATTATTATAATAAAAAGGAAATATGTAAGTAAAATCTGGTAAAAAAACATATACATGTTTTTAAAATGAATAATTGATTTATATGGTATTGATTATTAGAGGTGAGTGGCCTTGTCTGTTTTGAAGTTAAGGATGTTTTCACCCAAGGTCTGATAGATAATTATATCCCAACTTGATTGATTTCATTATTAACCGATGAATAAAAAGATTCAGTCTCGAAGATCAATGTTTAAGTTAGTTTTCGTTGAATATAATATTTTTGGTTGTTGTAACGATGTTTAACACAACATTCGTTTTAACCCAAGTAAGTGGAATTTTGGGAATATAATAATAAATATTTCCTGGGTATAGAATTGAATGGTCATGAAAGAGATAAGTAATTGGAATGTTTTCCAATTTTAAATGGAAAATATTTTCTAAGTATAGAAAATAAAAGAAGGTGATATACGAAATGTTTTTCCCAATAGCTAAGAGGCCATGATGATTATTGGAAAGATTGGGTTAACAAATATTGATAAGGAAATGGAGAAGTGATTTGATTAATGAAATATTAATTAAGGGGTCCAGTGATTGTTTGATGCTTTGGATGAATGTTTGTTTTTCTTCAATAGTTAAATAACCGACTATCGAAGTATTTGCCTATATCGTTGTCAATATAGTGAGACTAGTTGGTTTATTATCTAAGAACCACTTCGTATTGGTAGTAGCATTGCGAATCGAAGACAGAGTAAAGTGCAAGGGATTTTTCTATTAGTCCTAGGTAGAAATTGCCTAAGATGGTTAATGGAAATTGTGCCTTCGGTTTCGTTCAGTCCCAGAACGAACATGTATCAACAAATGTCTGACGGAGTATTTCCAATTATCGCATATGTTGGTCTGTACAAATATACATTTGGTGGCAGAGAATTTATTCTCTCATCATAATATCCAGAATATCTTTGTGCAAATCAGTTAGTGATTAACTGATATAACAATGTGGCATTTAAAGTGATTGTCACTACACCATATATGCTAATTAAGTTGTGTTTTTAGCCATATCTAAAGCTCTTAAACATGACCAAATGCCGTATCAAAAAACGGCTTATTAAATTTTTAGATGCGGCTATAAACCGTATCTCACTAGTAATAACATACGGTTATTGCCGTATCTAAACCGTATTCAGACACGGCCTTTGACGGTATATAATTATATCTATGTGTGCACATATATATACATGCATATATATATATATAAACAGAAACTGTAGCACATATTTTTCATAACACAGCATATATACCATAATTTATACATAAGAATAACACAATTTATATATATATAGACACACACACACACTCAAAGCATTACAAGATTTTTCATTACACGAACACAATGTATAACATATAAACTTATACAAAGGAAATTGTCAAAGATTTTCATAACAGTACAAACTAAAAAAAAAAGGTAAAAACATATGATCAACCCGATATATATAACTCTAGTCGAGGCCGGGAAGATTGAGCGTACGTGCTGATCATGCCGATGAAATCCATGTGTTTGCTATAAATTAAAGCAGTACTATGAGAATAAGCTAGCTCATGATGTTGATCATAAAGTTTTATATATAACAGCATAAATATTTATATGTATACACAGTTTAATACAAAAGCTTAAAAGGCCAACCTGATGATTGGCAGTAAAACTGAATCGTGATAGCCAACGCCTGAGTTCCAGCAGCACAAATGCACCAAAATCTACAGGAAAAAAGAAGTAATTTTATGACTGATTGCACACAAAATATCGACTCTTTCTGTTCATACTTATAACAGTGAAGGGAATATCATGTCTTTTTATTTGTGTGTGCATATTTGTCAATTATATGTATAACATGTTTATGTAATGCTATTGACATGATTTCATTCTCCAAAAGAATTCCTTTGTTTTGAACCAATTTATTTTTCATTCTCCAAAATCTCCGCAAACATGACTTTCACATAATGACTCACTAATTCTCTCTAAAAGTATTAAACCACAAACTTATTATATTTCTCCATTTCACTTGGCTGCAATGTAGATATAATATCGCTATAGCCTTGCCATTTCTATTCTATCACCCTTATCTAATGTAGTGTATCTGAGATGAGGGGATGGAAAAAGAGAGATATTACCTGAAGTTTATATAAAAAATTCTCTGATTTTTCCTGCTAAGTACCATGATAGAAATCCCAATCCAGCAGACCTTGCACAATCATGGTTTTACATCATAGTTATAACCTATACGGTTCAAAACACTAACAACTTCTCATATTACATGAAGGGTTGTACCATGACAGAATTACCTGAATAAAAATGTTATTGAAATAGACATCACCAATAAAATGACCATATTGATTGCTACCATAGATATTAAGTTTGAGCCTCTTTCCTTCCACTAATTTTAGTAATTCCTCCTTCGACTCCCTCCCATATGGCATTGCACTCTCAGCTCATCACCCCACAGGTTCAACAAAAAGCCATAGAAAGCATAAATAATAAGTAAGAGTGTTCTAATAAGCATGTATATATCCTAGCATCATTACTACATGAATGGTAGTATCTCATTAAGCATCAAACTAGAAACCTCTATAAGTATGTTGAGATATGAACAAGCAACAAAATTAAAAACTAGAGTGACATTAAGAGAACATGAACATGTAAAAAGAATTACCTGAATGTAACGATACAAATTAAGAATAAGTTGATCTTTTTCATAATTCATACCATTTCTGATGTGTTACCCCAAAGTCCACAATCTTCGGATTACCCAAATTTGGCAAATCTTGCTTTGTGCTAGTAGATCATTGGCATCATTTACATTTACAGTGGCAAATCAAATTCCACTTTATAGCTGAATTAGGTAAAGCACGACTACTTATAATTATACCTGAGACTTTGATGAAGGTTGAATAGCACATCAGAATGATGCCAATGATCTAACTAGTGCAAAGTTGGAGACACAAAAATCAAAGTACATAAGTCACAGAAAAATTACAATACAGATATAAATAAGGCAGCAGTAGAAAATTTAATTTTTTATTTCAACCATAAAGCATAATACCATGGAATTTCATAAGTCACAAAAACCATTACAATAAAATAACTTCTGTCTTGCACCATCAAAGTACATAAGTAAATAAAAAGCATAATTTTCCCCAATTAAAAGAGTTAAGCCATAGTAGAGACAAGAACTTGAGCCATACTTCAGAAGTAGCTCCTAGCAAGATGATATTTGAGTTCTGATTAAATCTGAGTGTTTCCTCCCTGAGAACCTTGGAGGGAGAAATGGAAAAAAGAAGGAGAAACAACAAGGTCAGACATAAAGTCTGGCGAGTCTAGTTACTTTTAGCCAGTAGAAAAATAAAAGCAACATGATAGGCATTTAAAGTGGATAAGAGAGAGATTACTACATAAATGGCAGGTGTGATAAGATAAGCAAGATAAGGTGTATGTGCCTTACTAATTATTACTCTGCACTATTACTAGCATAATTGAAATGAGATGATCCCTTCCACTATGAGTTGGAAGGCTTAGGTCATACGTCCAAGTATACCTTAACCACTACCCTAATCGATCACCTCCTTACTCGATATCCTGTGCGGGCCCCACAGTAGGAGGTATCACTTCCTAAAGTGGAAACCCAAGATGTGCACACCATATCTACTGGTGTCACGGTTGTCTTAGCCCCCTCTGCCCGGCCCAAGCACGAACATGTCCCTCGTCGGTTTGCGCTGCCCACACCATCTGTCTCGCTTGGATCTCTTATAATCAATCAATAAGCGTGCCCCTTCTCCTCCTAGTACGGAGTTCTTTATTTGATACAACTCTGGGTTACTGACTGAAACGGGTCCCACAAAATATGATACAAATTCTCCCCCTTGTCTTATATCCCCACTAGGTTTTCCACTGACTATGTATACCCTTAAGTGTCTTTAATTACATAGCCCTATAGCAGTTATGCTTACATTAAAGCGTGTCTTTAATTACATAACTTCACTACATTATCTATCGGTTATGTATACCACTAGGTGCCTTTAATTACATAACCTTATTGGGTTAATTTTGTGGGCCTATATATAAATATTACCCACCCTCTCTAGTTTACTTAACCCACCCACTACTCATCCAATTTTACTTAACCCTAACTTAAGTTCAAAATCATACAATCTTTAAATTAGGTTAAGTAGTCCAATTCAATACCATGTCCAATTATGGTTATAATGGGCTAGACCTCCCACATTAGGCCTACAACGTGTGGATGCTGGATATGTTGGTCGGGTCCGCACAATCTTATTCCACATTTGGGCCAAACCTCGTGTCTTAGCCCGATTCGTATTTACGTACTTAGACCTCCCACATTAGGTTCAGCATTAGTGGTTGCTGGATATGCCAGTCGGGTCCGGGAAGGCTTCCGCCACTAATGCAACCTAACCTCTGTCATAAGTACAATTACAATTCCTAATTGTAATTACTAAACATTCCATTTTTAATTAATTAATCAATTAATTAATCCTTTTTTTTTATAGGTGTCAATACCTATTTTACACAATAATTCGAATTACATGTCCATAAATGTTCATATTCAAATTATGCCATTTTAACCCTTTCTCCCATGTTCCTTAACTAGCGCCCTCACAACATTGGCAACATGCCTATGCAATAGTCTAGTCATAAATGATAATAGGGAAAATAATGGAAATATAACTAAAATGATCATCTTGGCATCAACATAAACTTGTATGATAATAAGGTGAACATACATACTGGCAAGGACATGAAATTGTCATCATAACAAAGTGATAATTTAGATCACATAAAATAGATCTAACATGATAACATAAGGTGACAATTTAGATCACATAAAATAGATCTAACATGATAGCATAAGGTGATAATCTAGATCTGTCTAACAGTTTCAATGTCCACATAAATTAGATCTACTGTAACACCCCATGGCCATTAATGTCACTCGCAAAAGGGAATGCATTAATGTCATGAAGCGTTATAGTAGTATAGAACAGATAAATTACAAGAATAAATAAATAAAACACAGCGGAAGATAAAACTTATTTCATAGCATCATAACTTCAAAACAAGCTTACATAAGTAGTCTCCAAAAACCATTACAACAGGATCAATTGTCTTTTCCAAAAACTTCAAAGTACATAAAGAAGCAAATACTTAAATAACATAGACGCATAAATCCCCACTGAGCATAAGCAAAGCCATAAAGATGAGAGTGTCCAAAGTGTTACATCTACTCTCTTCAAGCAACTGAAAGAAATCGGCACTAAGTTGTAGTATTCCCTCCTTGCAAACCTGAGGAGGGGGGGGAAGGAAGGAAAAGAGGTGGAAACAAAACGGGTCAGACATAAATTCTGGAGAGTCCAGTAATTTTAACAAATAATAGGTAAGGTAAATGATCAAGACATAAATAGGTATCACGATATGGATGTAGCATAGATAAGGTAGATAAAAAGGATGGACTAGATGATTCCATTCCTAAGTACTAAGACAATCCTACACCTTGGCTAAGCGAACAACCCTCCAAGTACTAACCCCGAAGACCGAAGTCAACATCAGACTAGCACACAAAGGACTATCCAACTCAACCAACAAGTATTTCGTTACACCGCACTTTTGCTAAGTTACACCACATTACTTAATTACACCGCACATCTACTAGTCTCTTTTACTCAAGGTTGATCCCTTCCCACTAACTGTACCCACATGACAAACTTGGTAGTTACTTGTACCTAGCTGCTATCGTAGGTGCCGGCTTGCTCCTACCACCGCTAAGGTACCCTTACCCTACCCATTCGATCGGCTCCCTAAACCCCGTAGGCACCCGTGCTGGCCCCACAGTGGGGTGTATCACTCCCCAAAGTGGCAACCCTGATACCAACATAAAATGCACGACCATACCTACACGATGCAACAACGTCTTACCTACCAGCCCGTACCCATGCATGCACATGAACCCGTTGGACTCGCGTTGCCACCGCTATTCTTGCCACCGCTATTCACGTTTTGACCTCTTACATTCAAGTCCAGTAAGCGTGCCCCAACTCCAGCCTAGTACCGGGCCCAATTAGATACTCAAACGGGTTGCTGGTTGAAACGGGTCCCCATCCGACACAAGCCTACCACCTATGCTTGGTCCCCACTAGGTTTTTCTCCCACTTAACCATTTTAATTTAAATGTCCATGTCTTACACATGCTATGGTTAAGTCCATAATTACATGCCATAATTTACATGTCTTATCTTATACCGGTTAAGTCCATATTTACATGTCATAATTTACTTGTCACCCTACTTAACCTCTAACCATACCCATGTCTTATTATGATTAGTATTCCTTAATTCATTCCTTATGGTGAACGGTGCATGACCTCCCACATTAGACCGAACGCTTTGTGGCCGCTGGATTTGCCGGGTGGTTCTGGGCAGTCTTACGCCATAAACCGAGTCTAATCTCGTGTCATTAACCTTTGCACCTGCAATTCATTCCTTTGACCTCCCACATTAGACGTCCAATTGTGGAAGCTGGATTTGCTGGGCGGTTCCGGGCAGTCTTACGCCATAATTGAGCCTAACCTCGTGTCAAAGGTTTATTAATAATCATATTTCACCCATACCCAATTTTCATGTCACGTATATCCAATTAAACATGTAATTATGTTTATAATATTGCCTATTCCAAATTGTCACTAATTACATATTAATTAGCCTCAATTACAAATTTACAATTGTAGGCAATTTCATCAATTCCATGTAATTCATACCTAAATATGCCAATTTCACATATTATCCAAAATATCCAATAATATCCAATTTTCCATATTTCACATATTCCCATCGTTCCCACATATTTGCATTCGCGCGTATTTTTTACATAGGCTCGAAGGTAGCCTAGATCCAAAAATAAAAGGAATAGGGATAAGAAGAGAGAATCAAATCACAGAAAATTGGAATTAACACAACATCATGAAATAAAAGGGCATGTAAACTGGCATAGAGGTATAATGACAGATTCAACATGAATAAACTAATAAAGTTAATGAACTTTACATAGAAACATAGGCATATGATGACATGAATCAAAAAGGTGAAGACTTGGAAGAAATTTAAATTACATACATACATATGAATCCCCTTTACAATTTCATCATGTTACTTTTAATCCCATTATATTGTGAAAATCACCGTACTCACCTTTCGTGGTTAACGAATAGAATTATGCACTGAAATTGGTGTAAAAACGTTGCGGTGTTGCTGCTTTATCTTCTTGAATTGTTGTAGAAGCTCTAATCTTTAATTTGAGTTGAAGTTAAATACTTGAGATTTGATTTAGAGGCGACGACTAGGGTTTAAGAGAGAGTTTGACAGCATAATGGTGTCATAGATAATATTTATGAATTAGGGTTAGGTCTTCGGGTATATATATAGGTGTAGGAAGTTATTTAGGCCTTAGGATTAACCCTAGAACTGATCTGGACCGCTCAGATGCCATATCACCCCTTAGGGCGAATCGGGCCACGGGTTGGCAGCCAAACACCCTGGAATCACCTCTAGTCGACCCAGCGGAGCTCCGGTCGACTCCAAAAATGGTGCGGTTCGGCTATTCCCCCCCCCCCGGATTCGTTGTTTTGAACTTTTTTTGAATATTTATTTATTTAATTTTTATATATATCTATATATATTTCTCTCATATGCATACAAATTTCATGCCTTAATAACTTCTTCATAATTAACCATTTTCACACTAAACCATTTTTTGAACTGCGTTCACACTAAGCCACTTTTTAGCCATTCCCCTAAAACAAAAATATGGCACTGGCGGGGATCGAACTCTATACCTCTTGTATGCATGTCACATGTTCTAACCAAATGAGCTACTAAGTCTTTTGCTTACAAACCTTAGAACAATGCTAAACAACATTCTTTTCTCATTCCTCTTTTTCAAATAAATTATTTTTTAATTTGTTATTTTAATATTCTCAGAAAATACGGGGTGTTACATTCTCCCATACTCAAAGGATTTCGTCCTCGAAACCTCTAAGTCAAGAAGAACGTATCCTACCATCCAATCATCCATCTACTCAACCATCAACCACTAGAAACCATGGTCCTTAAAAGATTTCTAATGCTTTTCATGTACAAATGCATAGTGTGTGTATATGTCCGTATCCTAATGCAAAATCAGGCGGTCCACTGATTCAGTCGACCTCCTCAATGCAAATAATGATAGTGCCATGTATCCATCATGTATGCAAAGAACCCTATACATATCATTACTACATGTGTGCACAACCATTCATTTAAATGCAACATCCATATGATACACACATTCAACGTACATTCATTTTACTAAATACATCCATTTATATGCAATATGCAATATGAAAGTGACTGAGCCGATCTAGTGCCTAAAGTGTGTATATGCATCCACGAGCAACAACTAGCAAACACTTGCATCCACATGCATCCACCATACACAACATGTCTCAAACACATGTTTCAACCATATGACTACCTTATCTAAAGGTCAAAGATACTAGTGAGAGGACATACTAAAGATAGAACAAGTACAAGCTAAGCGATAAAGGAGAAATTAAAAGACATACCCTCGAAAAGAAAAGGGTACAATGAATGCATCTTCCCTTCCGTCTCCCAAGTAGCGTCGCTCTCATCATCTCCCCATTGCGCTTTGACTAGCTTGACCTCTCGATTCCTCAACTTCTTAATCTTCGACCCAAGAATGCATGTAGGAGCTCGTCGAATCGTCGCATCACGCTATATTTCCACCTCTCTGAGCCAGCTCTTCCAAAACTTGCTAGTAAAGATAGGATCGCGATCACTCACTATGTTAGAAGGAACACCGTGCAAACGAACTATCTCTCGAATGTATACGGAGGCTAACCATGGAGCAGTCCTCTTACTCTTCACGAGAATGAAATGGGCGCTCTTAGTAAGTCTGTCTACCACGACCCAAATCCCCGTATTACCCTTCCTCGATCTTGGTAACCCATCAACAAAGTCCATCGAGACACTCTCCCACTTCCATTGTGGGACCTCCAATGGGTGAAGCAACCCACCGGGCTTCTTTTGCTCTGCTTTTACTTGTTGGCACACCAAGCATCTAGCGACAAACTCGGCCACATCCCTCTTTATACTGGCCCAAAAGTAAACTCATCTCATGTCCATGTACATCTTGTCCCCGCCGGGATGAATGGTCATCTTCGAACGATGTGCATCATCAAGAATGGTCTTCCTCAAGTTCTCGTCTCGTGGTACACAAAGTCTACCGTACCTATGTAAGAAACCCTTATCATCTAGGGTATACCTACTGAGATGGCTCGATGACTCCCCCCTTATGAGCTCTCTACTAACTCAACCTACTGTGGGTCATCTCGTTGTGCCTCACCAATACGTCCCAAAAGCGTAGGTCTGACTTCTAAGGATGCTAGCAAACCGGGTACAAAGTCAATGTAAGGTCTAAAGTCAAACGTAGAGATAAACTCTAAGCTTCGCCGCTCAACAAACAACAGACTCAAGGAAAACCTTTTCCTACTTAAGGCGTCTGCCACCACGTTACCCTTGCCAGGGGTATATGCTATCTCGAAATCTTAGGACACTAAGAATTCCATCCACCTTTGCTGCCTTAAGTTCAAGTCCTTCTGAGAGAACAAGTATTATAGCGATTTGTGGTCTGTAAACAATTCGAATTTCTCGCCAAGAAGATAATGGCTCCAAGACTTAAGCGCGAAAACAATAGCAGCCAACTCTTCGTCATGTGTAGGGTAATTTTTCTCATGCACTCTCAACTGCCTTCCTCCATAGGCTATTACCCTCCCCTCTTGCACTAAGACTGCGCCTAGTCCTGTCCCACAAGCATCGGTATAAACGGTAAATGGCTTACTCCCATCTGGCAACACTAAGACTGGGGCTGTGGTCAAAGCTCTTTTTAAACGTTGGAACGCATCATCACAATCTATGTCCCACGTGAAAACTAGGTTCTTCTTCGTCAAGCGTGTCAATGGGGCTGATATCTTTGCGATGTCCTTGATAAACTTCCTATAGTAGCCAGCCAACCCCAAGAAACTCCTCACCTCGGTAGCATTTTTAGGGACCTTCCAATCTTGGATGGCAATCACCTTCGCGGGATCCACAACTATCCCTTATTTGGAAACCATGTGCCCTAAGAATCGCACTTTCTTCCTCCAAAAGTGACATTTAAAAAATTTAGCTTTAAGGTTATACGCTCGAAGGATCTCCAACACTTCCCTAAGATGTAGGGCATGCTCTTCCTCGTTCTTAGAAAAGATCAAGATGTCATCCACCAAGACAACCACGAATTTATTAAGGTACTCCCTAAACACCCTACTCATCAAGTCAACAAAGCATGCGGGGGCGTTTGTCAAACCGAAGGGCATCACAAGCCACTCATAGAAACCGTTCGGAGTCCTAAAGGCAGTCTTGTCTATGCTATCCTCAGCCACTCTCAACTGATGGAAACCAGTGGCTAAGTCCAACTGTGAAAACATTATGGCGCCAACTAACTGATCGAAGAGATCGTCAATCCTCGGCAGTGGGTGCCTATTCTTCTTAGTAAGCTTATTAAGTTCTCTATAGTCCACACAAAGTCTAAGGGACCCATCTGCCTTCGTGGCAAATACTACTGGAGCACCCCACTTCGATATACTACGTCTTATGAACCCCTTCTCAAGCAACTCCCCTGTTTGCTTATTGAGTTCCCTCCTCTCACGAGGAGCCACGTGGTATACTGGCAGAGATACGGGTTTTGCATTGTCTACAAGACAAATACGAAAGTCTATCTCACGTTTTGGGGGTAGACCCCTCACCTCATCGAAGACAACATATTCACGGACTATACGAGCAGAATGTAAATCATCATTGGATGCATCAAGTGACTCAAGATAACTAAGCATCACCGATCCTCTAGGGTTACAAGAAATATCAAGGGTCTTTCCCAACGAGTCAACAATTTTACTACCCTTCGTTCACAGTCTAGGATGGCACCATGTCTGGCTAGCCAATCCATCCCAATAATCAACCTATAGCCCATGAAACCAAGCACAAAATCATTACATTCAAAACCAATGCCTAAGATAGACAATATCAAATCCCTAAAAACCACGGATAAATGAGCCTACCCACCAATAGAATTTGATACTACAACGGGATCCACAACGAGACTAGTATTTAAGTGCAGTGTTTCAGCTAATGATGTAGAGATAAACGAATGTGATGCGCCAGAATTGAATAAAGTACGGACAGGATGATCAAACAAGAAAATCAAACTTTCGACAAAAAAATTTCTACCTCTTTCCTGTCCTGGAGCCATGAGAGCGTGAACCTGCCCTCCCAAAGTAGAACCTGCCCTTGCTTCTTCGGACAGTCCTGTCAGCATGACTTGGATCGCCACAATGATAACAAGAGAACTTATTCTTCTTCCTACAATCTTTCTTCAAATGGCCGGGTATCCCACAGTTGTGATACTTCCTCTTTTCTTTACCACCTTTCTTTTGTTGTTGGGCTTTCTTTGGATCCTCCTTCTTATCTTGCGGCCTAAAAGTATTTACACCCTTCTGTTCTTCATGCATGTATGCCATATCAGCAAGCTTTTCATACGTAGCCCCCATTGGAATGTGGGACATAGCCAAACTGTGAAGCGGTTCATTTAGGCCCTTTGCAAACCTCAAGGCCTTCTTGTGAGGCGTATTCACCAACTCTAGCCCAAATCTCGCCAACTTATTAAATTCGGTCACATACTCCTTCATGATCAAGTTTTTCTGCTTTAATGTCAAGAACCTCTCCATGTACATACTCTCCTCAGCTTGAGAAAGGAATTTCAACTCAAACCTTCCCCTAAAATCTACCCATGTCTCCATAGCATGTTCTCCATTAGTAACCTCCCACCAAAACGAAGCTTCGTCCTTCATCAACCAAGTAGCCAATTGGACCTTCTTACAATCGTCCAAATTGAAAATGCCAAGCAAATCCTCCACTTCTTTCAACCAATTTCTAGCTTCAACGAACGTTTCAGACCCACTAAAAGGTTTTCCACCCATCGAACGAAAGTCTTTACATATCTTGGAGAAAGCATCTCCACACGGAGGAATGACTGGAGCTAGGGGGAGGAGGAGGAACGTCGGCCAGACCTGCGGCAGCGGCCCTAGCCTCGAGATATTGACGAAACCAACCGGCTACATGAACACCCTCTGGTATCTCAGATGCTCCAGACACGCTGAAAAGAAAAAGAAAGAGTTTCAAAATAAGGGAAGCGAAAGAGAGATGTATGGCTTGCGGGGATTATGCTCTTTAAAGTAAACTTTCCTTGAAAATAGCTTCTTTAAAACAAGTTTTTGAAAATACTTTCTATGAAAATAATACTTTTCAAAACACTTTTCAAAACTTTTTATCTGTTCTTGTAACCATAGCTCTGATACCACGTGTAACACCCCATTGCCATTAATTTCACTCACAAAGGGAATGCATTAATGTCATGAAGCGTTATAGTAGTATAGAACATATAAATTACAAGAACAAATAAATAAAACATAGCGGAAGATAAAACTTATTTCATAGCATCATAACTTCAAAACAAGCTTACATAAGTAGTCTCCAAAAACCATTACAACAGGATCAATCGTCTTTTCCAAAAACTTCAAAGTACATAAAGAAGCAAATACTTAAATAACATAAATGCATAAATCCCGACTGAGCATAAGCAAAGCCATAAGGATGAGAGAGTCCAAAGCAATACATCTACTCTCTTCAAGCAACTGAAAGAAATCAGCACTAAGCTGTAGTATTCCCTCCTTGCAAACCTGAGGGGGGGGGGGGAAGAAAAGAGGTGGAAACAAAACGGGTCAAACATAAAGTCTGGCGAGCCCAGTAATTTTAACAAATAATAGGTAAGGTAAATGATCAAGACATAAATAGGTATCATGATATGGTTGTAGCATAGATAAGGTTGATAAAAATGATGGACAAGATGATTCCATTCCTAAGTACTAAGACAATCCTACACCTTGGCTAAGCGAACAACCCTCCAAGTACTAACCCCGAAGACCGAAGTCAACATCAGACTAGCACCCAAAGGACTATCCAACTCAACCAACATGTATTTCGTTACACCGCACTTTTGCTAAGTTACACCACATTACTTAATTACACCTCACATCTACTAGTCTCCTTTACTAAAGGTTGATCCCTTCCCACTAACTGTACCCACATGACAAGCTTGGTAGTTACTTGCACCTAGCTGCTATCGTAGGTGCCGGCTTGCTCCTACCACCGCTAAGGTACCCATACCCTACCCATTCGATCGGCTCCTTAAACCTGTAGGCACCCGTGCTGGCCCCACAGTGGGTTGTATCACTCCCCAAAGTGGCAACCCCGATACCAACATAAAATGCACGGCCATACCTACATGATGCAACAACGTCTTACCTACCAGCCTGGACCCATGCACGCACATGAACCCGTTGGACTCGTGTTGCCACCGCTATTCACGTTTTGACCTCTTACATTCAAGTCCAGTAAGTGTGCCCCAACCCCGACCTAGTACCGGGCCCAATTAGATACTCAAACGGGTTGCTGGTTGAAACGGGTCCCCCATCCGACACAAGCCTCCCACCTATGCTTGGTCCCCACTAGGTTTTTCTCCCACTTAACCATTTTAATTTAAATGTCCATGTCTTACACATGCTATGGTTAAGTCCATACTTACATGTCATAATTTACATGTCTTATCTTATACCGGTTAAGTCCATATTTACATGTCATAATTTAATTGTCACCCTACTTAACCCTCTAACCATAACCATGTCTTATTATGATTAGTATTCCTTAATTCATTCCTTATGATGAACGGTGCATGACCTCCCACATTAGACCAAACGCTTTGTGGCCGTTGGATTTGCCACGCAGTTCCGGGCAGTCTTACGCCACAAACCGGGTCTAACCTCGTGTCATTAACCGTTGCGCTTACAATTCATTCCTTTGACCTCTCACATTAGACGTCCAATTGTGGCAGTTGGATTTGCCGGGCGCTTCCGGGCAGTCTTACGCCACAATTGCGCATAACCTCGTGTCAGAGGTTTATTAATAATCGTATTTCATCCATACCCAATTTTCATGTCATGTATATCCAATTAAACACGTAATTATGTTTATAATATTGCCTATTCCAAATTGTCACTAATTACATATTAATTAGCCTCAACTACAAATTTACAATTATAGGCAATTTCATCAATTCCATGTAATTCATACCCAAATATGCCAATTTCACATATTATCCAACTATCCAAAATATCCAATTTTCCCTATTTCACATATTCCCATCGTTCCCACGTATTTGCATTCGCGCGTACTTTTAACATAGGCTCGAAGGTAGCCTAGATCCAAAAATAAAAGGAATAGGGATAAGAAGAGAGAATCAAATCACAGAAAATTGGAATTAACACAACATCATGAAATAAAAGGGCATGTAAACTGGCATAGAGGCGTAATGACAGATTCAACATGAATAAACTGATAAAGGTATGAACTTTACATAGAAACATAGGCATATGATGACATGAATCAAAAAGGTGAAGACTTGAATGAGATTTAAATTACATACATACATATGAATCCTCTTTACAACTTCATCATGTTACTTTTAATCCCATTATATTGTGAAAATCACCGTACTTACCTTTCGTGGTTAAAGAATAGAATTATGCACTAAAATTGGTGTAGAAATGTTGCGGTGTTGTTGATTTATCTTCTTGAACTATTGTAGAAGCTCTAATCTTTAGTTTGAGTTGAAGTTGAAAACTTGAGATTTGATTTAGAGGCAGCGGCTAGGGTTTAAGAGAGAGTTTGACAGCATAATGTTGTCACAGATAATATTTATGAATTAGGGTTAGGTCTTATGGTGTATATATAGGTGTAGGTAGTTATTTAGGCGTTATGATTAACCCTAGAACTGATCTGGACCACTCAGATGCCATATCAGCCCTTAGGGCAAATCGGGCAATGGGTTGGCAGCCAACACCCTGGATTGACCTCTAGTCAACCCAGCAGGGCTCGGGTCGACTCCAAAAATGGTGCGGTTCGGCTATTCCCCCTCCCGATTTGCTGTTTTGAACTTTTTTGAATATTTATTTATTTAATTTATATATATATATATCTATATATATATATATATTTCTCTCATATGCATACAAACTTCATGGCTTAATAACTTCTTTATAATTAACCATTTTCGCACTAAACCACTTTTTGAATTGCGTTCACATTAAGTCACTTCTTAGCCATTCCCCTAAAACAAAATTATGGCGCTAGCGGGGATCGAACTCTGTACCTCTTGTATGCAAGTCACATGTTCTAACCAAATGAGCTACTAAGTCTTTTGCTTACAAACCTTAGAACAATGCTAAACAACATACTTTTCTCATTCCTCCTTTTCAAATAAATTATTCTTTAATTTGTCATTTTAATATTCTCAGAAAATACGGGGTGTTACATCTACTAATTTACAAATAGATAAAAACACATACACATCATATCATGTCACAAAAGTTACAATTAAGATAAAGGTTTAGATCTGATTCTAACCAATTCATGGTGACATATGTTCACGATTTACATAAGTGATTAGATCTATCTAATGATATAACTGTCCAAATTAACCGATCTATATTAACTATATTATAATTACAAACCAAGATCCACAATAGAACAATCACAATTGAATTCGATCTAGAGAATTAGATCTATCATAACATAGCATAAGATCTAATAATAACATAGACTCAAGGTTTACAACGTATCCAAATCACAGTCTTTCATAATTCACTTTTATTTATCTAAACCTAAAAACAACTAGAAACTCACTATGATTGGATTGTTAAGATGATAGAAAAGAGGTTAGTGCTGAGCCTATGCTTGAATTTCAGAATTTGATATGCTTTAGTTGATAGAATAAGATGAGAGACCCTAGTTCAGTTCAGAATCCGGGAGAGTTTGGCTGCCATGACCTCCAATGAAGAAAATATGAGAAATAGCCACATATTTATAGCTGCAGAGTCCTCTCAAACCGACTGCCACCTCAGCCCTAGGGGTATCGACACCCCTGTGGGTGGGTCAACCCTTAGGTCAACACCCTTCAGGGGGGCGACCCCTAGGTTGAACCCCCTCTAAGGGCGTTGACCCCATAGAGCGGGAATTTTGGCGCTCTGACGAATTTTTCGAATTTTAACTGTTCAGGGTAGAATTCTGACTCAGCTTTAACTCATCTTTGACTCATACGTATGTATATAATTTTTCTACATGTATACAAACTTAAAACCCTCATAACTTCCTCATACGGTATCCATTTTATGCGAACCAAGTGTCTATCTTGACCAGAATTTCGAGACGGATGCAATGGTGCAGTCCATTTCCTCTAATTCTGAATATTAAATCAATTATTATTTAATTTATCCTCTTTTAGTGTTGGTACAAATTCAGGGTGTTACATTCTCCCCTACTCAATGGATTTCGTCCCAAAATCTCTAAGTTGAGAGAATGCATATACTACCATCCATCATCCATCTACTCATCCACCAATCACTTGCATGCATTATCCTTAAAGATTTCTAATGCTTACATGAATATATGCAAAGGTGTGTGTATATGTCCCAACACTAATGCAAAGATCAGGCGGTCTACTAATTCAGTTGACGCCCTTAATGCAATGTATGTTAGTGCCATGAATCCAATATGTATGCAAATAAACCTATCATATCATATAAGTTCTATATGTGTGCACATTCATTCGTCCAAATTCAACATCCAATTGCTAGCTCATCCATTTCCATTCATAAAAGAAAATAAAATGCACACACATCCATATGCAGTATGAGAGTGACTGAGTCGATCTTAGTGCCTAATGTGTGTGTATATGCATCCACATGCAACCACTTGCATCCATCAAACATAACATGGTTCAAACACATGTTAACATCCATGGGATTCCTATATAAAGGTCGAAATACGATGGATAAAATATATCCTATTGACAGAAACAAGCATTGATAAAACTTAGGGAAAAAAAGAGTTAAAAACATACCCTCGAAAAGAAAAGGGTAAGAAGCACGAATATTGTCTTCGGTCTCCCAAGTCACATCTTCTGGGTTATCTCCCCATTGAACCCTTAGTAACTTGATCTCCTTATTGCGCAACTTCTTTACCTCTAACCCAAGAATACAGGTAGGGACTCGTCTTACTGTCACCTCCCATTCCACTTCAACTTCTTCTAACATACTCAGCTCAACAACTTCCACGATGTCATGCAGGCACTTCCACAGATGAGAGATGTGGAAAACTTCATGAACGCCGGATAGATTTTCTGGGATCTTTACTCGGTAGGCCATTTGGCCAATCCTCTCGGTTATGGGAAATGGTCCCACAAACCTAGGTGTCAACTTCCCTACTGATCCGAAGCGAACCACATTCCTTGAAGGTGATACTATGATAAAAACACTTTGAATTCGATGTCAGTCCTTCTCTTGTCTGCATAGGACTTCTGCCTATCTTGAGCCGTCTTCATCCGCCGCCGAATAAGGTCAATCTTTTCGGATGTTTCCCTAACCATATCTGACCCAAGTACTAATCTTTCTGTAGATTCCCACCAACAAGTTGGCGATCTACAGGGTCGCCCGTACAATGCTTCAAAGGGTGCCATGCCGATGTTGGCCTGATAGCTGTTATTATAGGCAAACCCTACTAAAGGAAGATGCTCTTCTCAAGTCCCTCCAAAGTCTAGGATACACAGCCTTAAAAGATCTTCAAGAATCCTGTTCACCCTCTCCATCTATCCGTCGGTCTGAGGATGATAAGTAGTGCTCAAACACAACCATGTACCTATTGCTTCTTCCAAGCTCCTCAAAAACTCGCTGGTAAAGATGGGGTCACGATCGCTCACGATGCTGGAAGGTACTCCATGAAGATGAACTATCTCGCGAACATAAATTGCTGCCAACCATGATGCCGTCCTCTTACTCTTAACTAGAATAAAGTGAGCGCTCTTAGTGAGTCTATTCACTACCACCCAAATGCTGGTGCTACCTTTCTTCGATCTAGGCAACCCATCTATGAAATCCGTAGAGACGCTCTCCTATTTCCACTGCGTAACCTCCAACGGATGAAGTAATCCACCGGGCTTCTTTTGCTCAGCTTTGACTTGCTGGCAAACTAAACATTGAGAAACAAATTCGGCCACTTCTTTCTATATCCCAGCCCAAAAGAAAACCCTCTTCATGTCTCTATACATCTTGTCACCACCTGGATGAATAGTCATCTTAGAATGGTTGGCTTCTTCTATGACTTCCTTTATCAAGGTTCCAGTTTGAGGAAAACAAAGCCTTCCATCTCGTTGCAACCACCCCTTTTCATCTATGGCATATCTACTGAGGTGACTAGAAGTCTCCCCTCTTTTAAGCTTATCCATGATGTATAGAATCTGTGGTTCACCTTGTTGTGAAGCTCCTATCTGATCCATAAGGGTTGGTCGTAACTCTAAGAATGCAAACAAAGTAGGCAAAACCTCGATGGAGGGTTTAAAATCAAAAGCTGATATGAACTCCAAGCTCTTTCTCTCCACAAACAGAGGACTCAGGGCTACCCTCTGCCTACTTAATGCGTCTGCCACCACATTACCCTTGCCAGGGGTATAAGCAATCTCAAAATCATATGAAGCTAACTCCATCCACCGTTGTTGCCTTAAGTTTAGATCCTTCTATGAGAATGGATACTTGAGAGATTTATAATCGGTGTATAACTCGAATTTTTCTCCAAGTAAATAATGACGCCACGTCTTTAACACAAATACTTTAACAGCTAGCTCTAAATCATGGGTGGGGTAATTCTTCT
This sequence comes from Allium sativum, assembly GCA_030737875.1. Lineage (NCBI taxonomy): Eukaryota > Viridiplantae > Streptophyta > Magnoliopsida > Asparagales > Amaryllidaceae > Allium > Allium sativum. The sequence continues at coordinate 188,030,627 of CM060911.1, forward strand.
CATGAACTCTCAACTGTCTACCCCCATAACATATTACTTTCCCCTCTTGCATCAGAACTGCACTAAGCCCTGTACCGCACGCATCAGTGTAAACAGTAACCACTTTACTTCCATCAGGCAAGGTCAAGACTGGGCTATTGTCAGAGCCCTCTTCAGTCATTGGAAAGCAACGTCACAGTCTATGTCCTATGAAAATGCCAAATTCTTCTTTGTCAGCCTTGTGAGAGGGGCTGATATCTTCGCGAAGTCTTTAACGAACTTCCTGTAATAACTTTCCGACCCAAGAAAGCTTCTCACCTCGGTTTTATTTTTTGGATTCTGCCAATCTTGCATTGCAGCCACCTTGGCGGGATCTATAGCTATCCCTTCTTTGGAGACTACATGCCCCAAAAATCTCACCTCTTTTCTCTAAAAATGGCATTTAGTGAACTTTACCTTAAGCTGATGGTCATGGAGAGTTTTCAAAACTTCTCTCGATTATTGGGCATGCTCTTCTTCATTCTTGGGAAGATCAAAATATCATCAACAAAGACTACAACAAATTTGTTTAGGAACTCCTGAAACACCCTACTCATAAAATCAACAAAATAGGTGGGAGCATTTGTCAACCCAAAAGGCATAACCAGCCATTCAAAGAAACCGTCCGTAGTTCTGAAAGCAGTCTTATCTATGCTATCCTCAGCCACCCTCAACTAATGGAACCCCGTAGCCAAGTCTAACTGAGAAAATACCGAGGCACCAAAAAGCTGATCAAATAAATCATCAATCCTCGGAAGTGGGTGCATATTCTTCTTGGTGAGCTTATTCAATTCTCTATAGTCAACACACAAACAAAGTGAACCATCCGCTTTAGTTGCGAATACTACTGGAGCACCCCATTCAGATATACTTCATCCGATAAACCCTTTCTCAAGTAGATTTCCTACTTGCTTACTCAACTCCCTCCTCTCCCTTGGAGCTATGTGGCGCACTGGTAATGCAACTGGCTTTGCATTGTCCACTAGATATATGCGGAAGTCAATCTCGCACCTTGGAGGTAAACCCCATATCTCATCAAAAACATCGGAATAATCTCAAACCACTGGAACAGATTGCAAATCATCTATGGATGCATCTAGAGACTCTAGGAAGCTAAGCATAACAGACCCATGGGGGTCAGAAGAAACTTTGAGGGTCTTCCCATGACAAGTTAGCAGTTTAACAACCCTCCTCTCACAATCCAGAATGGCCTCATACGTGGTAAGCCAATCCATTCCTAGAATCAACCCATAGCCCCTAAACCCGAGCACATACGCGTCGCATTAGAACTCGATGCCTAACGCAGATATTTTCAAACCCCGACAAATCATCGATAAATGAGCCAAACCACCAATGAGGTTTGAAACAACTACGGGATCTACTACCATACTAGTAATTAAGTGCAGAGATTCAACTACAGAACTTGATATAAACGAGTGTAAAGCACCAAAATCAAAAAGTGTTCTAACTAGATGGTTTGAAAGAGAAACTAAACTTTATACGGAAATTTATCTACCTCTTTCAGGAGCACTCATCGCAAGAGCGTGCACCTGCCCTCCAAAAGTCCCTGCTCTTTGACCTTGTCCCTGTGATCCCTATATCTTTGGGCACTCTTTAGAGAATGTCCGACCTCTCCAACAATTAAAGTAATTGGCCTTCCTTTTCTCGCAATCTTTGATCAAGTGACCCTCCTTTCCACAATTGTGACACTTTCTCTTATCCTTGCTTTTATCATCTTTCCTTCCTTTCTTCTGATGTTGTTGCTGCCCCTTCTTGGGCCACACCTTCTTATTCTGCAATATCCCCTCAGCTTTTGTTTCCTTCTTTTCTCCCTTGTCCTCCCCATGCATTAGGGCCATATCAACAAGCTTTCCAAAGGTGGCCCCATTGGAATATAGGACATAGCCAAACCATGCAGAGGCTCATTCAGCCCTTTAGCAAACTGCAAAACCTTTTTGTGTGGTGTATCCATCAACTCTAGCCCGAACCTTGCTAGCTAGTTGAACTTGTTCACATACTCCTTTACCATCAAATTTCCTTGTTTGAGTGTTAAGAACCTCTCTATCTGTATGCTTCACTCAGCTTGGGTAAGAAATTTCATTTCGAACCACTATCTAAAATCTTCCCAAGTTTCCACCGGACGTCCAGCTTAGGTGATTTCCCACCAAAATGAGGCTTTGTCCTTTAACAGCCAAGCAGCTAACCGGATCTTTCTTCGGTCCTCCACTTCAAAGATTTTCGAATAAGTCCTCGGTCTCCTTAAGCTAATTATGAGCTTCTATGAATGTCTCATTCCCATGGAATGGCCTTCCTCCCATAGCTCGGAAGTCTTTGTAGATCTTGGCAAAGTTATCAGCTCTTGGAAGGGGAGGAGGAATGACTGGTGCAGCTGGGGGTGGAACGTCTCTTTGGCCTTTGGCTGTCGCCGTGGCCTCCAAATACCTACGGAACCATCTGGGTATTGTGACACCCTCCGGGATATTAGGGATGTTTTGTTCCCCAGACATGCTGAAAAAAAGGAAAAAGGTAGAAATTTAGATAAAGGACCGAAGGATACTACATATGGCTTTTTAGGGAATGTTTTCCAAAACAGACTTTTCTTTTGAAATGCTTTCTTTGAAAACCTTTTTGAAAATCATTTCCAAAAACTTTTATCTAATCTGGTAACCTTCAGCTCTGATACCAAGTGTAACACCCCCACGTCCTTATTGTCACTCACTAAGAGAATGCATTAAGTTTCATGAAGCGCTATAGGTAAATAGACACAGAATAATTACAAGATAGATATAAATAAGGCAGCAGCGGAAAATTTAAATTTTTATTTCAACCATAAAGCATAATACTGTGGTCCACAGTTTCATAGGTCACAAAAGCCATTACAATAAACTTCTATCTTGCACCATCAAAGTACATAAGTAAATAAAAAGCATAATTTTCCCCAATTAATAGAGTTAAGCCATAATAGAGAACAGAACTTGAGCCATACTTCAGAAGTAGCTCCTAGCAAGATAATAAGTCATGATTAAGTCTGAGTGTTTCCTCCCTGAGAACCTAGGGGGAGGGGGAGAAACGGAAGAAAGAAAGAGAAACAACAGGGTCAGACATAATGTCTGGCGAGTCTAGTTACTTTTAGCCCGTAGATAAATAAAAGCAACATGATAGACATATAAAGTGGATAAGAGAGAGATTGCTACATAAATGGCAGGTGTGACAAGGTAAGCAAGATAAGTTGTATGTGCCTCACTAATGATTACTCTGCACTATTACTAGTATAACTGAAATGAGATGAACCCTTCCACTGTGAGTTGGTAGGCTTAGGTCATACGTCCAAGTATACCCTAACCACTACCCTAACCGATTGGCTCCCTACTCCGTAGATATCCTATGCGGGCCCCACAGTAGGGGGTATCATTTCCTAAAGTGGCAAGACAAGATGTGCACAACCATATCTACTGGTGTCACAGTCATCTTAGCCCCCTCTACTCGTCCCATGCACGCACATGTCCCCGGTCGGTTTGCGCCGCCCACACCATCCATCCCGTTTGGATCTCTTACAATCAATCAGTAAGCATGCCCCTTCTCCGCCTAGTACGAAGTTCTTTATTTGATACCAACTCCGGGTTACCGACTGAAATGGGTCCCACACAACATGATACAAGCTCTGCCCTTGTCTTGTATCTCCACTAGGTTTTCCACTGACTATGTATCCCCTTAGGTGTCTTTAATTACATAGCCGTATACCGGCTATGCTCACCCTAAAGGGTGTCTTTAATTACATAACTTCATTACATTATCTATCGGTTATGTATACCACTAACCTTATTGGATTAAGTTCGTGGGCCTATATATAAATATTACCCACCCCCTCTAGTTTACTTAACCTACCCACTACTCATCCAATTTTACTTAACCCTAACTTAAGTTCATAATCATACAATCTTTAAATTAGGTTAAGTAGTCCAATTCAATACCATGTCCAATTATGGTTATAATGGGCTAGACCTCCCACATTAGGCCTACAACGTGTGGATGCAGGATATGCAGGTCGGGTCCGGGCAATCTTATTCCACAGTTGGGCCTAACCTCGTGTCTTAGCCCGATTCGTATTTACGTACTTAGACCTCCTACATTAGGTTCAGCATTAGTGGCTACTGGGTATGCCGAACGGGTCCGGGCAGACTTCCACCACTAATGCAACCTTACGTCGTATCATATGTACAATTACAATTCCTAATTGTAATTACTAAACATTCCATTTTAAATTAATTAATCAATTAATTGATCCTTTCCTTTTATAGGTGTCAATAACTATTTTACCCAGTAATTTGAATTACATGTCCATAAATGTTCATATTCAAATTATGCCATTTTTAACCCTTTTTCCCCCGTTCCTTAACTAGCGCCCTCACAAAATTGGCAACATACCTAGGCTAGACAATAGCCTAGTCATAAACGATAATAGGGAAAATAATGGGAATCTAACTAAAATGATCATTTTGGCATCAACATAAACTTGTATGATAATAAGATAAACATACATACTGGCGTGGACATGAAATTGTCATCATAACAAGGCGATAATTTAGATCACATAAAATAGATCTAACATGATAACATAAGGTGACAATTTAGATCACATAAAAATAGATCTAACATGATAGCATAAGGTGATAATCTAGATCTGTCTAACAGTTTCAATGTCCACATAAATTAGATCGACTAATTTAGAAATAGATCTACACACATACACATCATATCATTTCATAAAAGTTACAATTAAGATAAAGGTTTAGATCTGATTCTAACCAATTCAAGGTGACATATGTTCATGATTTACATAAGTGATTAGATCTATCCAATGATATAACTGTCCAAATTAACAGCTCTATATTAACCATAATATAGTTACAAACCAAGATCCACAATAGAAAAATCACAATTGAATTGGATCTAGAGAAATAGATAGATCATAACATAGCATAAGATCTAACAATAACATAGATTCAAGGGTTACAATGTATCCAAATCACAATCTTTCATAATTCACTTTTATTTATCTAAACCTAAAAACAACTAGAAATTCACTGTGATTGGATTGCTAAGATGATAGAAAAGATGTTGGTGCTGAGTTTATGCTTGAATCTCAGAATTTGATATGCTTTAGTTGATAGAAGTAAGGCTGTCAACGGATGCTTTCGGATATGGATAGTGCCACATCCGTATCCGAAATTATTTTCAAATATCGGATATCTGTATTTGTTTAATTTTCGGATATTGGATATCCGTATCCGCTTAATTTTTCAGATACGGACGGATATCAGATATTTATCCGCTCCGCCAGTAATTAATGAATTTTTAAGAGTATAAATAAAAATGTTTTGATCAGCATAAAATAACTTTTATACTAATGTTTATAAAAAGAAGAAAATAAAGGAATGTGATGATGGAACATTGTTTTATACCAATACCCATAAGCATAACCAAAAATATTCCAAAATTAAACATTAAGACCACCCTTTTTTACTAAAAATGAAAAAAAAAATACATCATAGTAACATCCAACAGTTACAAAACAATTATTAAGTCTATTTTTCTATTTTGATTTATGTATATTACATTAATTAGTCGGACGGATATTTTTCGGATACGGATACCACTATAACCATATCCGTACCCAAAAAGCTTTTCGGATATCAGATATCCGTATGCGCTTTTCGGATAATGCTGAATAACGGATATTTCGAATACGGATTCGGATGGATATCGGATGTTTCGGGTATTCATTGACAGCCTTAGATAGAATAAGATGAGAGATCCTAGTGAGTTTGGCGGCCATGACCTCCAATGAAGAAAATATGGGAAATAACTACATATTCATAGCTGTAGAGCCCTCTGAAACCGACTGCCACCTTAGCCCTTGGGGTGTCGACACCCCTGTGGGTGGGTCGACCCCTAGGTCGACACCCCTTCAAGGGGGTTGACCCCTAAGTCGATACCCCTCTAGGGTGGTCGACCCCCTAAAGCGGGAATTTCGGCGGTCTGACGAATTTTTCGAATTTGAGCTGTTCTGAATAGAATTCTGACTCAGCTCTGACTCATACGTATGTATATAATTTTTTTACACTTATACAAACTTAAAACTCTCGTAACTTCCTCATATGGTGTCCGTTTTACGCAAACCAAGTGTCTATCTTGGCCAGAATTTCGAGACGGACGCATAGGTGCAGTCCATTTCCTCTAATTCTGAATATTAAATTAATTATTTTTAATTTATCCTCTTTTAGTGTTGGAACAAATTCGGGGTGTTACATTCCCGCTGTATTAAAAATGTTGTACATTGATGATGATATGTATATACTAAAAAAATTTGTATTCCAAAAGATGTTCTATATATTATATTTTATTCCGCTGCGATGTGAGATTTCGTGTTGTGTTTATGTTCTTCTGTCTTTTTTCTTCTTCTATTCTAATACTTCTTTCTTTCTATTTCTCACCCTCTAACTTCTTTCTATCCATTATCCAGACATTTCTGGTGTTTGGTTAGTCAATATGGTTTTTGTATCAATAATCAGGATCGGGAAAATGTCGATTTGTTACGTCATATTTAATTAATTACAAGTAATTCAGATTGTTAGTAATTTATGAATTTTTTGTGGCTAGTTAACTTACAATTACTTGATAAATAACTATGTTTTTATAGGAAACTGTGGTTAAATGATTTTATTCCAATCGATTAGTAAAAAAAAACTTTGCTTCAAATTATCATTGAAAATATTTTTGATTAATTATAACTAACAGTTTACACATTCATATTTTTTGTGTCATTATAATGATCATTAATATGTGTTATCATTCAATGTTAATTTTGTAGTACTAAAAAATGTGTAAACAAGAATCTGGACACGCTAAAAAGGCTAGAAAAGGAAGGCTTGAGGAACTCACTAATTCATAGAAAGGTGCTCTTAATAATTTTTTTATCAAAAGTAATCCAGAAGAAGGTTCAAGTTTGAATGTGGATAATGCCTCTATAACTGATGAGAATGATGATAAGAGTGATGATGATATTTTACTGAGCGAAAATGACATTGAAAATATAAGTACAGAGGAAGCAAACATTGATTCATCATCACATGTGGAGAATGTTAGTATTTTTAAATTACCCAGGTAAATGGAAAAAAAAGTGATCAAAATTTAAGAGATTTGCTATTTGAAAGAGGTCCTCTTCGAGTAATAAAGAATAGTGATTATGATTTTCCAAAATATGCAATGAATAGACCGTCCACATTATATGTCAGACATTTGCCTAATGGGGATAAACAAAGCAGAAAATGGTTGGTATATTCAAATTCACTTGACAGAGTATTTTGCTTTTGCTGCAAGTTATTCAAGAATCAAACGACATCTAGTCATCTTTCTACCGAAGGAATTAATGATTGGTGCAATCTTGGTACTAAGCTGAAATAACATGAAAGTAGTAAAGATCATCTTTTGAATATGAGCAGCTGGATTGAGTTGGAAACAAGATTGAAAGTCAAAACAACCATAAATCATAGTGTATTAGATCAAATAAATAAAGAAAAACAATGTTGGAAGAAAGTGTTGGTAAGGATAATTGTAGTTGTGAAAACGCTTTCTTTGAATAATTTAGCCTTTCGTGGAAAGAATGAAAGGCTTTACGAAAGAAGTAATGACCTTTTTTTGCAAATTAATTTAAATGATAACAGAATTTGATCCAATAATGCAGGAACATGTTCGAGTGTTGAACAAAGAGAAATTCATATACATTACCTTGGGCATAAAATTCGAAACGAGCTAATACCGACCTTGGCGAATGAAATAAAAAATGAAATTCTTAGAAAATAATAAAAAGCCAAGTATTTTTCAGTTATATTGGACTGCACTCTAGATATTAGTTGTGTTGAAAAAATGTCTCTTGTAATAAGATGTGTTGATGTTTCAACTAATCCTGCAAAGGTGGAAATTTTTTTATTAAATTTTTGAAAGTAGATAACACCACTGGGCTTGGACTTTTTAACAAGCTTAAAGAAGTATTAGGAGATATTAAGCTTGATATCTATGATACTAGAGGATAAGGTTATGATAATGGATCAAACATGAAAGGAAAACACAAAGGAGTGCAAGAAAGACTGTTAGAAATTAATCTGAGAAATTTCTATATGCCTTGTGGTTGTCATAGTCTTAATCTTGTGATATGTGATACAGCTAAATCATGTCCAAAGACATCAAACATATTTGAGGGTGATCGAACATATATTTAATATATTTTCTTCACCTACTTAGAGATGGAAAGTTTTTAAAGTTCATGTATCAGGTTGTATGGTTAAACCATTATCAGACACACGTTGGGAAAGTCACATTGAAGCAGTAAAATCTATAAGATATCAAAGTGTAGAGATAAGAGACGTTTTAATTTCTTTATCATATAACACAAAGGATTCTATGGCGAAGAGTGAAGTAAGAAGTCTTGTAACAAGTGAGATTGAAGATTTTGAATTCTTATTCGGATTGTGCATTTGGTATGAAAATTTGAAAAAAGTAAACACCGTTAGAAAATTCTTCAAACCGAAGATATGCAAATTGATGTTGCAATCACTAGATTACAAGAGCTTATTGATTTTTTTTGAAGATTTCATAAACACGGGTTCTGATTCTACGATGGTTGATGCTAAAGAGACATCCCAAATGTTGGATGTTGAACCAGTTTTTGTTCAAAAAAGTATTATTCATAGAAAGAAACAGTTTGATGAACATGTGAATATTGAAGAACTAATACAAACACCAGAAGATTCTTTCCGAATCAATTATTTTCTACAAATTGTGGATAAAGCTCGTGTTTCGTTAAAAACTCAATTTGAGCAATTCAAAGAATATGATGATAGATTTGGCTTTCTATTTGATTTTAAAATATCCTCTTCTTTAGATGATGAGAAATTGAAGGGGCATTGTTTACAACTTGAGGAATATCTAAGACATGATTTGCACTCTGGTATTGATGGAAGAGAGTTGTTCTCATAATTAAAAGTGTTGAATGTTATCTTGCCAAAGGAAAAAACGAAACAATTGAATTGTTGAATTTCATTTTTATGATTCGAGAGAGTTGAATTTTCCTAATGCTTGGATTGCATATAGAATAATTCTGACTATACTAGTTACAGTTACCTCGGCCGAAAGAAGTTTTCCAAAGCTAAAGTTGATAAAGTCTTATCCTTGTTCCACTATGTCATAAGAAAGCTAAATGGTTTGGCACTTTTATCGATTGAACAAGATATGGTTAATTAACTTGAATGTGATAATACTATTAGCAATTTTGCAAGTCAGAAGGCTAGAAAAATGTTCATAAGTAACTAGTATATTTTTGTTATATAACTTGGATTATTATTACAAATAAAGTTATTTTCTTTTTTTATCTTTTCGTTATTTTTAAATATTGTAAATTGTTTTGATGTCATGCATTATCGTCTGTAGAAGGGCCTATTTTTGGCTTTCCACTTTAGGCACCAAAACTCCTAGGACCAGCCATGATTGAAGTAGTAAGTGGGAAAATAATACAGAGAAACATTAAATACCATAAAATTACTTGAATAAAGCCTAGTTAGATGAGCGCTAATGTATGAGATGATTTTGTCACTTGGTGAAGCAACGAGGAGATTCAGGTAAATTTATTACATATTTAATTTATATTGACCTGTTCAATTGATATATAAATTATAACTGCAAACTATTTTTTTTTCAACTTAAATTTATAGTGGGAGTCTCAAAGAAATTTCACTAATAGGAGAAAGAACCCCTTACACATTGCCGTGGTTCCAAGTCATTTCAGCATCACCGCGAGGACTGGGTATATTTATTAATTGAAAGTTAAAGATTTTAAGTTCTAAATTGTTAAAAGATAGACAATATAACAATATATATATATATATGCATATTTCAGGAGAGACGACGCAGTGCTCCTATGTCGTACGGGGATATTTTCGTGCATACTCATACGGTGAGTCAAACTGATGATTCAAGCTTAGTTTCCTACTCCTGAGACCATGATGACAATGCACGTATTGCATATGTAAGTATAACATAGTTAACTTAAAGTTATAATTTAATTAAAATATAGTGTTATATAAATTCGAATGTATTTTGCATAATAGCAACAGTTCCAGCAACAACGGGAACAGATGCTCAAGGAAACTGGATAGGCCGGCTTGACTGCTGATGAGAAGGATACGATTTTTGAGGCTGCCATAGATTCACCAACCCTCAACAAACGTAATAAATTTAGGAACCGAGTGGAAATTAAATAGAAACTGAAATGTACATGAATTGCAATTATGAAACACTAAAAATCTAAAACTGTTTACACGTTAAGACATCTCAGAAGGCGTAAAAGAGGGCTCAGGACAACGAGAAGATTGCAGAGATACGGGCCCAGATCGCCGGCTTTAGGAACTTGATCGCCGTCGTGAATAACAGATGGAGCAGTTGAACCAGCGTTTGGTAAAGTTCATATCACAGTACAAACGGTTTCCTTCATTATCAGCTGGTTCCAGAGGAAAGTGATTTGAGGTATGATTTGTTACATCTTACTGTTATATATATATATATATATATATATATGTGTGTGTGTGTGTACATATTGTCTTTGAGTGGGTAATGATTTATTTGACACATTATGATGGTTTGTATATGTTGTTGATGTGGTGGTGATTTTTGTTTAGACATTATGTTGTATGATAGTTTATGTTGATTTGGTGATGTTGGTTTGTTGGATATTTTTATATATTGGTTTTATGTTGTGTATACTGGATTATATGTTTATGATTTGTGTTTAATATTATGTTTGGATATATATGGAAGTGTGATTGTTATATATATGCTTGAAATGGAGATATTATGATATATTTGAGATTGTGGAGAGGCTGGAAGGAAGCAATCTAAAATCTGAAGAAGAAAAATATTCAGGTTTCTAGCGGCTTTCAGGTCGTTAAATTTCAACGGCTTTCAATGAACAATCTAACATTTTTCAATGGCTATTGATCAACCATTACTTCCATGTCTCGACATTAATCATTGGGAGTCATTGCAAATTAGCCATTGATGGCATTGGAGGTTGTTGGTAGCTATTGAAGTGTATACTAACGGCTTTTCTTATGGCTACCAACAGCCCCACCTGTTGGAAAACACTGCTATTCTTATAACGTAAATTTTGAATGTTGTTTTAAACCAACGTAATGGAATGAAAATGAATTTAGAATTTATATTTTAAAACCGAATTAGCAAAGCAGTGACTTTTATATTGGTTACACTAAGAACAGTCCACCGACCATTGCATATAAACAATGGGAATGCAACGCATTATGCATAATGTTCTAATAAAATGTAGGCTAAGTCTATTCATGCACCTATAGTTTCTTAACGTACTTCGTGAAATGAAATAAATAAGCATACATCAAAAATTTCTTTTTATACACCATGCCTTTTACAAAATTACTCTTTTATATTTAATCATCTTCCCTCCTTAACCTTAAAATTCAGTTACAAAAAACTAGGAATTTATTGCAATAAATTTACTTAAAGTTCAAAAAAAATTTGATTCTAATATTTTACGTTATTTGATTGTTTTTATTTTTAAAATCGGCTCTAATTTTAGAATATTGAACACATTTGAATTAGAGTATTTAATGATAAAAGATGTCTTAATTGATATTTTAGGTTTCATCAACTTCATAAAATTCTATAGATTTAACCAAATATCATTGATTTTAAAGTTTTTAATTAGATACATTATGATAAAATGACTGAATATGCAATTATGGACAAGGGTAACATAGTGATAGCTTTTCTTATTAGAACATTAGTGTATCTTAATAAATTATGGAAGCATGAATAGAATTTGCCTAAAATGTAATATATAGGATTGTAAAAAGACTAATTTCTCATTTCCACTAATTGATGTTGAAAGTTTTTGGTAAGAGTATATTTTTCTTCCATTGAGATTTTATAATTGTCTTTTAAGGGTAAAGAATGTAACGACATGCGAGTTTTGATATTCTAAATGAAAATATTTAATTTATTTAATATTCAGATTTCATTCAAGTTTATTAAAGGCCATTGTTATTGACACTCCAAGAATTGTTAAGAGGGGGTCAATTTTTTATTTAAATTTTTGTTAAGAGGAGTACCAATGAGCAAAGTAGCATCTTAAGAAATAAAGGTAATTTTACCTTATTACCCATTTAGACTAAATTTCATTCTTCTGTTCATTAATCTATTTTTAATGGTTAATCAACACCATTAATGTGGAAAATCAAAACCTAACAAAATAACATGAACGAAAAAGAAAACAATATGATATCGACATAGGATAGTGAACGTTATGCTGGAGTTGATCAAAGTGATGAGATGATAAGATCTAATTTCAGTTTATTAAATCGTGTGCACATATTGTTAGGGTTAAGTTAGTGTCGTTTCAGACTCGATTTTGTTGGTGATGTCGATGTGCAAGGGCCGTAGTAATTTTTTTTTCGATTTGCATATATCGATTTTTTTAAACCTTAAAGGATAAGCGTTTTTAGAGGAACATGATCGAACTACTTTTTTTAATTTGGTGCAATGGTGATGAACTGCTTATTTTAGTTTGGTTTCCCTTGTCGAATAATTTTTTTAAAATCTGGTTTGAAGGGGCAATCCAAGAATATTGAGTAGTGTGAAATAATATGTTTGTATAGCCCCTTATCAAATTTTCAAAGAGTGGAGTGTTTTTTAAAAAAGATCCCCTTTAACAATAGTTGGAGTGTCAATAACAACACCCTTATTAAACAATAAGAAATCTTATTTTGGATAAAACAATTTGATTTTTAATATCATATTTTAAATTTGATTTATATAAAAAATATAATTATTTAAATTTGAAAATAATTGAATTTTCGTTTAACATAATTTTTGCAAATAATAGTATTTTTGGAAATTCCATTGGATAAGTTAAGTTGTGTATTTTATTTTTCGTATCATTTCGCACTGTTTTGTGCATTCTTATTTTGTTTCTATCGTTCGCAGTTAAGGAACAAAATGCTATGTAGGGGAGTGTTGGAATTTTTAAATAAACCATCCTTACCTAAGATTCAGTAAGCAAAAATTTACAAAAGCTGGGCTTATCGAGTACATATCAATAAGAGCTTCTAATTTATAGATTTTATAGTGTGCGGCATTGATTTGGATTGCTCAAAGCGAATGAGGATGCATATAGGGTTATTTTTTGTGAGAGAGCTAGGTAGAGTATGGTTTGGCATCGGGTGCATTATGCTTATCGCGTGAAGAAGCACTTTGTCATGAAGTCTAGTGAAATGGGTGCTAGGATGGGAGGTTCAACATTTTTGGTATGAGTTATGATTTCATGTCGTGTTTAGATCGAGGGGTTCATGCTTGAGGTGATTGGGTCGGCGATGGAGCACTCATGAAGAAGGAGATGATGGTGAGGTCGTTTCATCAAATGATGGATAGGAGGTGAGGTCTGGGCTTGCAAGGTGTATACATGCATTCGAAAGTGTATAGGTCAGGATTGATGTATTGGAAAGAAGCATTTGGTTGGGTAATTGATTTAAGGTGAATTCTATTCATACACTAACATTCTCTTAATATACACTATAAAGTAAAGTAAACTACCATACATCAAAATTTACTTTACATACACTGTCTCTTTTACAATATTATCCTTGTTTTATTCTTTTTTGGCAAGGCAAGCCGTTTTATAGTGGACGTACCACTTTATTATAGAAAGAAAGCTAACAGGTTTTCTGCACATGCACAGAGAAACTAAGCTGGTTTGGAGTGTTCAGTCACTGCCAATAGTACATAAATAGCAGGCTTACAAAACTACAAAACCTACAACAAAGTAAATCAAAAGGCACTAATCCATGTCACAGTAGAACAAATAGTCATAAAACGAACCCGTAAAAGGAGTCATAAGGCGTGCAAAAATCTCAAAGCGGGATGCCAAGTCTTCAACGTAGAAAGCTGCAGTTGGGCCAAAAATACGGTTTCCATCCCAAGAAGAGTCCTACAGGAGAATCGAGTTATCATTACCAATTTCATTTCTCTCCCATAATTTTAAATCATTACCTTCAGGGGGATAGAAAAGACGACGTTGATCATCCCCATCCCCAATAAAAGAGAAGAAGTAGTGCTTAGTATCGTAACGTAATCCAGAGGGGGCATGCACCCAAGCACGCTCCCCTTCAACCCACGAGATATTAGGGTCTGGGAGAACATCAGGCAGTATAGGAGCTTTAGGATCATGGGAAACAATAGGATCATGTGTAAGTACTAGTGGATCCACCATAAGATCAAACTTCCTACCAGTAGGAACCCACACTCGTACATGAGGTCTAGGTAAAGGAGTCTTGGCTTGGGGATGCACATTAGCATCATGCTGACAAACATCAGAACAATGACCAAAGAATTTGCAAGTAGTGCAAATATTCGACTTCCATCTATACTTCACATCGACAAGATGTTCTCTATTATCAATGCAAACTTTAATTTGAGAAGGAAGTGGTTTGTTCAGAGTAATCTCAGTCGGAGCCCTGACATAAACTAAGTTCCTCCTAGCTACCGTATTGGCATCGAAGCACTTAAGCTTTCCAATATGACACGCTATCCAATTTAAACCAAGACGTGATTGAAGAACAGAGGGTATGTGTGTGAGCTGTGTCCATACAGGAATAGAATGTACCTGTTCGTGAACTCTGTCAATCGAAACGCTCCAAGGAGTTACAATAAAGGGTCTACCATTAATAATTGACGAAGCCGCTTCAAGGACACAAAGTCGTTCATCAGTGGAGGAAAACCTGAAATAGTATAGACCATCAACAACTGTTAGTCTCAGGGAAGCATAGATTCTCCAGGAGTTATGACAAGCGTTGTACAAGATGATAGATGGGGGCTTTGTATCAAGGAAAAAACCAACAAGTTGATCGTTCCAGAATTTTGTTGCTTTAACGTGGATTGTCGCCGGTGGAAAAGGACATAGATCTGCATTGTCAAAATCAACAGGAGTGTAGATGCCTGTAACATGAGGAAGTGCTGCAAAAAGCGACGTTCGGTTCATTGTCGTCGTTGGACTGGGAGTAGCATTGGTCTGGTTAGGTGCAGTTTTATCATGTTCAGTCGAATCAACTATAAGACCAGGAGAAGTAGGATTTGCGGATTGGTCGGTTGGGCAATTCAGTCAAACAGGAGACAGGAGCTCACTGAAAACACAAGGAACATGGATATTGGAACGATTAGAAGACAAAACTCCATCCATAGGCAACGCAGTGCCACTCACAAATCCACCCGTACCCAAATCTCGAGGTAAAATTGGAATACTCTTAACAGGAGGGGACGAACCTGGCTTCAAAAACGACCAAGCTTCAGGAGCTTGCGCAATCATAGTTGTTACAGGTGTCTTACCCATAGCATTCAGAGACTTACCAGCAATAGAGTACTCGGCAATTAGGGCATTTAACGGGTGGTGGAGGAGCAGCAAAAGAAGAAAAGTCGACATCAGAATCGAAAAAAGGATTGTAAGGATCTGGCGCGGCTAAAAGATCTGGTTGTAATGGAAGAAGGGGATTTGCATTTCTTATTCTTGGCCATTCAGTGTGAGGGAAGAGGAAGCAGAAGTCAGAGAAATGTTTAGGGAGTGGAGGGGCAAGGAGATGTTGCCACAGAGAAAAGGGGATCTGCCTTGTTTTATTCTTCATCATCTTCCTTCTTTAAAATTTTAAATCTATTTACAAAAAATAAGAAGAGTATTGTTAATGCCACTCTAAAAATGGATGTGGGGTCATATTTTATTTTCACTCCATTAAAAATTAAATTATTAAGGGGGAGGCCAAACACAATGAAATAAAAAAAAAACCTATTTTACCCTCCATTCAAATGCAAAAAACACCACAAAATCGATAAGAACATACCGAAATTCAGTACAAAGTTTGGAAATAACATGCCGAAAATAGATTAACTAAAAAAAATCCTACATATTCGGTGATAGTATGTTGGAAAACACGATTTTATTCGGTGGTCTATCCTCCAAATTTGTGTTATTGTCATGACCTAGTGCGTTCATTAAATTCGGCGAGTACATTCCATTTTAATTATTTAACTTCGGCTCGCTATCAACGAATATATCGTTCATGGTCAAAAACGGACATCCGTTTTTTCCAGTAAATTATTACCTTTTCGGTGATTTCTTCGACAAATTCAACAAGCTGTTCATTTTTTGAGTAAAAATCATGTTGTCTGCTTTCTCAAAGTTGGAAATTTCATTAGAAATTGATTCCTCAAAATAAGTGATTAATTGTTTACTTTGAGAATAAGAAGATAACTAAGGTTTAACGAATAGTAAAATGTAAATAAGGTTAAATAATAAAAGGACATTTTGGTCTATATTTTATAAAAATTTAAAGCGGGCTATGTTAATCGATTCTCCCCTTAGTAAATTTAAAAAAAAAAACAATAAATGTCTCCCCCCAACCGTCTTTGGAGTGGCATTAACAATACTCGATAAGAAATATACAGCACTAAAAAACGGTTTAAGTTTAGTAAAATGAATTTCAATTTTTTGAGTATATGATAACCAATTTATTATGCTACAAAAGATTCTTAATTTCAGCAAAAAAATCTACTTCTAAATTAAATTATTTTGAATTTGAGCACATTCCTGTAGAAGTTCCAATAATTCGAATTTTAGGTTTCATGACGTTTAAAAATACATTAAGTTCTTCAATTTTTTTTTTTTTACATAGATTTGGTCAATATCGTTAATTGTAATATTTTAGTTTGACGGGTTATAATTAAAAAAGTAAGAATGCAATAAAGAAGAAGGATAATTTACTAAAAAAATTTATTTTAGGCAAAACAGTGGTGTACGTTAGATAATTTTCGGTGTATGAATATAATTTGCCTTGATTTAATTAAACTGATCAGGCAATTAATTATTGTAATTAATTCAAAAAATAATGAATCACTCACCCATATGATGTCCATTTAAGATGGTCTTTTGTGCCACACGGAAATTGGCTTCGTCAAGCTTGCAGCCAAAATGATTTTGACCTAAAATCAAATGCTATTTAATTTTTGCCTAAATTGGAACATGTAACATGCTCGTCAATGGATGTGGATAATGTTTGCATCGAAAATCATTTTTAAATATCAGATATTTGTATCTGTAGACACAGACGGATATCAGATTATTATATGATCTTCTAATGATCGAAAAATAAAAAAATATAATTAAAAAAATTAATTTCACATAATTTTTTTTTCAAACCATTTTTTTATTAAAATTGCTAAAAATAAACAAATATGATGATAATAATTAGTTTTATGCAATTAATATGCGTATATTGCGTATAATATAAACTTTCGACGTAACAAAATAATAAATAAATACATTTCATTTTACTAAAATGCACATAATTTAAACTTTAATTTTGAATAGGATTAACTGAGTAATTTTTGGATGCGGATGAGTTTGTTTCCTCATCACTTTTTGGGATATATACCATATATGAATGTAGACGAATTTCGATTTTTTTGGGTATCAATTGACGCCTAAACATGTAGGCAATAAATGGAACAAATGTGAGTTTACTCACCTTCCGGTGAAAAATTATATATATGTGTATATATATATATATATATATATATATATATATATATATATATATATATATATAAGTAATAAATACCGTAGGTCTGGATGATTCAATTATTGTCTTCTTTGGAAGAATTAAGGCTTTTAGAGCAGGTAATATATGAAATCGCTTACAAGGATATTATATGACGTATATGGAAATTTTGTAAAGGGATCAAACAAGATTCCCTGCCGCTGTTGATTTTAATCACATACTTACATATTTGATATATAAATTGTTGTTATCTAAAAGCTTGGTAGCCTATCTATATTGATTGTGAATTTGATATGTCGTACAAATTGAATTCTTCTTAGAACACAAAAAATATATATAGCATTTGATAGGTGATGTGGTAGCTTTTGGTCTCGATATAATACACTGAAATACTTTTATATGTCATTTTGAATAAGAATGGTTTTGACATAAAATTGATTAAAGGATTTATCTATAAATTGGGGAAATAGGTACAAAGACAAACTTAAAAAAAAAAACAATATTGGTGAAGGACACCAAGTTCCAATATTAGGCTGAAGGACAAACTTTAAAAAAAATTAACTGAAGGGCAATGTTCAATAAAAATAGCATTTTGTACATTTTAAAATATAATGCTAGTTATAACTAGTATATTTATATGGTGTAAAACCTGAATCTAATGCTAGTTGTATTTGGTATTTTTCCTCAACATAGATTTTTTTTTTCTTCAAAGATTGTCTTTCAATCTAAAAATAAAACTTGGTGTTCATTAGCTTAATTTTTTTAAGTTTGTCCTTCTTAATCACCCCTTTATAAATTATGATATTTTATAAATATAGGAATATATTTATAAATGATATTTTATGAATAAAAGGATTGATTTATTAGTGAGATTTTATAAACCAGAGAAAATATTTATTAATATTTTATAAGTATTAGAATGGATTTATAAATGAGATTTTATAAGGCAAAATGATTGAAATATTTTGGAATAAATACTTGTGGAATGTTTTATATAAAACTATATAGAAAAATAAATGTTAAAATGTTTTTTTATAAACAAAAGATTAGATTGGTAAATGATGTTTTTAAAAGAGAAACGATTTCATTTTGATAAATTGTTTTACTAAATAACATTTGTGAATTCACACCGATATATGTAAATTTAAAAAATAAGTTCTGAAACCGATTTTGGATTTGTAAACAAGTTTTATAAATAGAGAGGGATTTAAAAAAGAAATTTTATAAAAATATTTTGATTTATAAAAGATGTTTTACAGATAGATTTAGAAATTTATAAAATAAGTTTTATAAATAAATTGGAAGTTTATAAAAGGGATTTACTAATAAAATTAAGGGATTCATAAAGGGAGTTGTAAATATGGAAAAGATTATAAACCGGATTTTATAAAAGAAAATGAAATTAAAATTTTAAAAGTATTCTTTCCAAAATTACAATGGTGCGGAAACTATTATTTTCATACTCAACGCCAAATTTTAAGGATCGGAAACTTATCCTTATCTTGAAAATTAAGTGTCCTAAAGTCAGCGCATGGATGTTAACTTGAACCACTTCATTGTTTACTAAGGATTAGTATAGGTTTGAAATTGGAAAGTGGTAGTAAGTATATTTGGTTTAATTTTCGTATGATCTAATTAATTGCACTAAAAGAAAAGTGATTTGAGTTTATACTAAACAATGCTTTGAACGATATTTGTCTTTGACCTAATCAAATATATGATTTTAGAAAAGAGGAAAACTCCTTTTAGCATTGTTAATATACTAACAGCATCGAGATAAGCATATGGATTTATCTTCTGTGTATGAAAGTGAAGTGGTTTGTAAATATACCCATAATCTATTAAATTAGGCAACTTATTTATCAACCCGCAAATCAAATCAATTACATAAACCATGATTGCCAATCAATCAAAATAAAACCTTAACTTTCCTTTTTTTTAAATTTTTTTTTTTATTTGCAGGAAATACACACATTATCCTCCCTATATATAAATGCACGACCTACCTCCCTCAAGTATCCCTAACCATCAATCAATTCGGAAAACCTTAAGCAAACAATTAAAAAACTCAACAATCTAACAATGCCGGAGAACAAGAAGCAGACCATGGGGCGTCGAAAGATTGAAATAAAGAAGATAGGAAGGGAAGAATCTCGTCAAGTTTGCTTCTCAAAGCGCAGGGCTGGTCTCTTCAAAAAGGCCAACGAGCTCTCCATTCTATGTGGGGCTGAGCTCGCCGTCCTGGTCGTCTCCCCTGGTGGAAAACCCTATTCCTTCAGCCACCCCTCTCTTCAGCTTATCTCTAATCGCTTCCTCAATCCCAGTGATGATGATCATAATGGTCGTCGACCTAGTTCTTGCACGTCAATAATAACCTCAGCAAACCAAAGTATGCCTGATTTGAGTAGTACTCAGAATCTGAACAACACCTATATTCTGAGCAGGATGCATGAGAGTTGCTTAGAGCTTATGGAAAAGGAAAGACACAGGAAAGCTGAATTAGATGATGTCCTGAGGGGTACATGGTTCAGTGAAGAGAATTTGGGTAAGTTTGATTTGGGTCAACTTGACTTCATCCAGACGAACTTGGCCTCTATAAGGGAGGACGTACATAAGCTTTTGATAAATGCTAAGTCAGTTTATGAGCAACAACATCATCACCACCCTCATATAGTTGAAAATATGATGGAGTTATCCAATGCAGTTGCTGGTAACTATGATCCAGGCCAGGATTCGTTTATGGTGGCGCCCTTAAGTGTCATGAATGGTCATGATGTGCTCAACTGCTTCCCTTTTGCGTATTACGACTACAAAGGTGCATGCCAATTTTAGGGTTAGGGTTAGAGTTTTGATTAATGAATTCTAGCAATGATCATTATATATTACTCCCTATTAACTGGTTGCTACTTTTTATTTTATTTTAATTGTTAGATCGGTATTTTTGATTTCTTTTTAAATCTGTTTCAAGTTCTGGATTGTATGCTATTAATGTAGTTTGGATTTAATTCTATGCTTGGTATATTGTTATTTTAATTATAAGTTATTTAATGTCTGAAGTTCTAAATTAATTGAAACCAAGAAAAAAAAAAAGATATCTGAAATTTCTTGTATGGAAAATTTTGAATTATGGGTTAATATGCCTTCCTTTCAGAACATTTGATAACTTTTTTTTAAGAATTATATTGAATATAAGAAGTTATTGATTACACCGATGGTTAGGTAGTCTTGTGGTTTTATATATACGGTTGACATAAGTAATTAAATTACGATTAAAGATTGAATGCTGTTTTTATGACTTAGATGAATGCAATATATGAGATGTCATGTACGATTTTGTTTAAGGAAAACTGCTACAGTGTCCGAAACTATTTTTGTTAAAAACTGTGATTAGTTCAATTCTGCTCCGGATTTCATGGCAGAAATTCAGGGGATTCATGCAGATCAAGGAGGGATAAACAATTCAACGACAAGGATTCATACCTCAATTTTTGACAAATTAATTTCGGGTATAGTAGCTTTATCGTTGTTTAAGATACAATGCACCATAATAAGAAGTCTGTAACCAACATAATGCTAAATATATCGCAGTATATGATTATGACCAGCATACTTGCATAGTACTCAATCTTAGGCATTTTGTAGCAGAAGAGAACAATTAGACATACTCTTATAGTCTTATCAATAGATATAACGTATCCGGGTAAAAACATACAGAATTGCGTTGTAAATAATATCTGCATCGTGCATAGAAGTTACAATACTACTGATAGAATAACATCTCATATAAACGTCTACAGCAAGTCAGAAACTAAACAAATCATTTACAATCGTGGCCAAATGAAGTCGACAGAAAACTTCGCATCAACCACAACCACGTTGTCCTCCACCATATTCTCATCCATAGAAACTCTCACATTCTTCTTCCTCCACTCATGGTTCAGTGAACTGATCAGTCCCTTCTTCTTGTAATCGCTCTGAAGCGCATCCTGATTTTGTAGTTTTGCACGATCAGGATGTAGGAGCTCAGAAAAGAGAAGAACAAGAGAGGCCATTAGAATATATTTAACGAGATTTTATTTGATTTTTTTAGAAATAATAGATAGGAATTTTGAATGAGAAATGTATTGGGAGGATGTGTGATTATATATAAGTTTAAGCTTTGTCTGTTTGTTTTGAAGGGGAAGCAAGCAAGCACATGGTTTTGGTATGTTTATATTGCTTAGCCTGCAGTGTTTGTGTATGGAGGCACCTGATTTCTTTTCTTTGTGCTTGTGATTCAACAGGGGATCTAAATCCTGTGGGTCACGTTACAAGGTATTGACAATCAAATGGCTTACGTGGTGTTTTTTCTGTCTTTGTTCTTATAGTTCCAGAAGGCAGCATTCAGCGCATAGATGTTTGTTTCGCTGACGAATAAACAAGATGTACTATAAGAAAGTACGGTTATTCGGATGGTTCAGAATCTTCGACGGTCGTAGGAAAAAGCCATCGAAAACAAGGACTTTGATGAACAACGTTTTCGATGGCTTTCGACAACATCCGTCGTTCTTATCCCGACGGCTTCTGACGTCTGCCGACGTTTTTCGATGGCTGTCGACATTCAGAAACTGTTATTAATCATAAACCCAAAAACTGTCGCGAACCGTCGGTAAATCTACAATTTTTCTTATATTTCAGCTTCTATTTTGTGTTCCAACCACTAATAATGTACAATTTCAGTGCACCACATATCAACAAAATATCAAAATCAATTCAATCCAAATTCACCATCAAATAAAACAACTAATTATACAATACATAAATATTTATATGCTCCAAAGTCTATCATCGAATAACAATAAATACACTACATCATCAAGTCTATCATCCAACAACCAAGTCTACCATTAGATATTATGTACAGAACATTAAACCATCATGTCTAATCATCTACCAAGTTATACTGAACAAAAAACATACCCAGTCAATCACCTCCAGAACCTCTAGAGCCAGCAGAAGAAGGAAAGCGGCCACCATACTACTGCATGTACTCAACAATAAGTTGATCCAACAACTGTGTAATCTCGATGATCTGGCGATGATTCTGATCTTCCAGTC
The DNA here is from genome assembly GCA_030737875.1 of Allium sativum. NCBI lineage: Eukaryota > Viridiplantae > Streptophyta > Magnoliopsida > Asparagales > Amaryllidaceae > Allium > Allium sativum. The sequence goes on from CM060911.1 coordinate 188,053,426, forward strand.
GTGCCACCCTCGCCCTCAATTACTCGATCTCTGCTAAATCAGTATCAGTTATCGTCTGTTTGCTTCATTTTTGACTGCTAACCTGTAACAATTATTTAAAAATATTTTAATCAAGTGCGATGATATTAATTATCAATGACTTGTAAATGTTATTCTATTTCTAAATATCAAATCATGGAAAAAACAGACTAGAGACCTAAGAGACAATGTATTTGCATCCTTTTCATAATCATATAGGTTTTTTTGGATGATGATAAAATTTTATTTTTTCGATTTGGCATTTAATATCATATTTGCTTTGCTTACTAAGTGGTATTATTTTTTTGGCAGAGCCGATCGGGTTTTATAGTGATGCGTAACACTTATTATTATAACGAATAATAATTACAGTAAGGACAAGAGATTGACAGATCGTCAATCTATTAATATCGGTTTTTAAAGGGGACCATTCACCACAAATGAATTTTATCGTGGTATGTCTAAGCCAACCATACAATCTCATAGTACACAAGCTAACAAAAATGACTAGACTATAAATTACAAACAAGATTCCAACTCAATGTAGGGAGACAAATGACATTGTTGCAAAAAAAGCAAGAAAAATGACAACATAGCAAATATAACATAAACAATGTCCAGGCAGGATAGCTACATTATAATAGGTACACAAGATTTGATTGTGTAATTGCTGAAAGTTGGTGAGTTTCTTCATGGATTCATATTCTAAAGTTGTTTTTGTTTCTTCAGTGTCTGCATTATGGTAGTTCATGTGTATATCACACTACATAAAGATTCTTTTTGTATGTAGAATGTGTTTTTATTTTAAGATATTCATGAATGGTTTATAATGGACATTTCAGAAAATAAAATCAAAAAATTAGTAAATGTTTATGTAGATGGAAGAACTTAGATATGTGTCTTTGCTGACCCATAATTTCGTTCAACTTTAGGGATGGATACATGATTACCATCAACTGAAAATTTGTTTGGATGCACTATAAAACAACAAATTCCAAAAAATATCCAATTCCAAAAATTTGTTCGAACTGGTTTTGGCGTATTTATGCAAAAATGGCTATCAGACGAATAAGGCCCTGCTTCTACGACAGCAATAAAGAAGATACGACTGGGGTTATGTCCAAAATAGAGTTTTGAAACGCGTATTTTGGGTACTAAACTTATGATCTCCTAATTTAGCCCAATTTTAATGGAGTTTCTGGAATTTTTGTACACAACTTGATATGGTCTATACTCTGAACCTACACGAAATCGGGGACAACATTGAATGGTTTTTGGCAATCCCAAGCACAATGTTACAGGTCATCTAAGATGAAAACATAGCTTGCTTTATATCTAACTTCACATCTACAAGTTTGTTTAATGTGAACAAGCGTAGGCATGCATGCCAGTATTTCAACACTAGACAATAGTCAATACAATAATAATCATCGACATATATACAACATGTGATATTTTTATGCAACAATCACATAAGTAAATGTTCCAAATATCCATCAAGATTGTTCTAATTATGTATCAAGAATTAGTAAATTGAAATATAATTCAATTTACTTGCAACGAGAATGAAGACGGTCTCTTCAAACTTCTCCAGGACGTTGTGGGCTATCCAAATAGGCGAACAACCAAACCATAGCCAATAATGAAGTTTTCACTTACGGTGATTTCTACAATGCTAAAATGTCCTTTGTAACAATATCAAGCAGTAGTCTTCGCTCAGCGTGTGAAATATGAAGAAATATAATTACAATAGTTTAAGTCCTATGAAATTTTATAACAATATTACTTTAAATGGTAACTAAAAATCCACACTAGCATCAAGTTATTTTACACTTCTACATGTATTTAACGTTCATGAGGAAGACAATGTCATGAAAGATGTGATCTTTATAGTTGAAAAGAAAATTTCTTTATATATTAACAACTAATTTATTATTTTTTAAAATAGAGACGATGTAAATTTTTTAAGTTCTAAACTATTGAAAATGCTAATTTCAATCTTTTTTATAATTTTCTACAAATTGATGTAATGGTTGGTTACTCTCTTTATTTGATTAATCATTTCTTAAATAACTTAGTCTTATTCATGTTTTGATAAATGGTTGATTTATGCATATATATATGCATATAAAAAACACAAGATTCATAAACGTCGAATCATTCTGTTGAATTAAGAAAATATATATATCTTATAAACAGTATTGTATAACATCAATTCTTCATGTGGACGTGCACTAGTACAAAACAGGTCTGTTGCTTCATCTCATTTGTGTCGGTCAATCAAAACCGACTCTAATATGGTCATTTACGTCGGTTCCTTATGAACAACCGAGGAATTTCACTAATGGGAATGACAGAAAATTTTAAAAATTAAAATGTGTGTCGGCTGTTATTAACAATGCACGCATGTAGATAGAAGCAATACAGAGAATTTGTATCGCTTTCATTTGAGACCGACACATATAATTAAATTTGCGTCCATTAGTTTGGACTAACACAAACATAAAGAGGCATACAAATCCTCTACCCAATCCGCGTTTTTTTTTTTTTTTGGTTTGAAGATAACATGCATTAGTATCAGTCGTTCAATCCACCGATCCTGTCAGTTTCGTCCACTTGGTACTAATCCACAAAAAAAAATTCTCAGACAATCCGCCTTAATTTTTATTAGTGCGAAACCCTGTAAAATTTGGGAGGGAAACAAAAAGAATTCGCCGCATATATTTCATTCTTCTCAGCAAAAAGCTTTGATACTAGATTGGGGGGAAAAAATTATCGCACTCGTCTGTCTTTCGCAGCAGTTTGCTCCTGATTCTCCTTTATGCAACTTCTACCGCAAACCTCCGAAGCTCTACAACGAAGATTAGTTTGGGATTGGGAGGTAACTAAGTACAAGATTGTTGATTACTATTTTTGTATTCTTTTGAATTAAGTACAAGATTGTTGATTACGATTTTCATTTATGCATCTGGTCCGATTTTATATTGTTGTTTAAGCTTTCTACGCATGCAAAACACATGTCAGCTTTTACAAAAAAATGAGATTCAATGTTGTGTAGTCTTGTAGATAACAAAGTCTCTAAATGGTTTCTGAAACGTGTCAAATTTCAGATATGGACAAGATAAAATTGTTGGTTTTATCCAGTTTAAAACATAGATGCATTTTGCATTTAGTTTCAACTATCACAAATTTTTACAGGATGTTGTTTTGAACATAATGGCTTATAAAAGGGATTTACTAATAAAATTAAGGGATTCATAAAGGGAGTTGTAAATATGGAAAAGATTATAAACCGGATTTTATAAAAGAAAATGAAATTAAAATTTTAAAAGTATTCTTTCCAAAATTACAATGGTGCGGAAACTATTATTTTCATACTCAACGCCAAATTTTAAGGATCGGAAACTTATCCTTATCTTGAAAATTAAGTGTCCTAAAGTCAGCGCATGGATGTTAACTTGAACCACTTCATTGTTTACTAAGGATTAGTATAGGTTTGAAATTGGAAAGTGGTAGTAAGTATATTTGGTTTAATTTTCGTATGATCTAATTAATTGCACTAAAAGAAAAGTGATTTGAGTTTATACTAAACAATGCTTTGAACGATATTTGTCTTTGACCTAATCAAATATATGATTTTAGAAAAGAGGAAAACTCCTTTTAGCATTGTTAATATACTAACAGCATCGAGATAAGCATATGGATTTATCTTCTGTGTATGAAAGTGAAGTGGTTTGTAAATATACCCATAATCTATTAAATTAGGCAACTTATTTATCAACCCGCAAATCAAATCAATTACATAAACCATGATTGCCAATCAATCAAAATAAAACCTTAACTTTCCTTTTTTTTAAATTTTTTTTTTTATTTGCAGGAAATACACACATTATCCTCCCTATATATAAATGCACGACCTACCTCCCTCAAGTATCCCTAACCATCAATCAATTCGGAAAACCTTAAGCAAACAATTAAAAAACTCAACAATCTAACAATGCCGGAGAACAAGAAGCAGACCATGGGGCGTCGAAAGATTGAAATAAAGAAGATAGGAAGGGAAGAATCTCGTCAAGTTTGCTTCTCAAAGCGCAGGGCTGGTCTCTTCAAAAAGGCCAACGAGCTCTCCATTCTATGTGGGGCTGAGCTCGCCGTCCTGGTCGTCTCCCCTGGTGGAAAACCCTATTCCTTCAGCCACCCCTCTCTTCAGCTTATCTCTAATCGCTTCCTCAATCCCAGTGATGATGATCATAATGGTCGTCGACCTAGTTCTTGCACATCAATAATAACCTCAGCAAACCAAAGTATGCCTGATTTGAGTAGTACTCAGAATCTGAACAACACCTATATTCTGAGCAGGATGCATGAGAGTTGCTTAGAGCTTATGGAAAAGGAAAGACACAGGAAAGCTGAATTAGATGATGTCCTGAGGGGTACATGGTTCAGTGAAGAGAATTTGGGTAAGTTTGATTTGGGTCAACTTGACTTCATCCAGACGAACTTGGCCTCTATAAGGGAGGACGTACATAAGCTTTTGATAAATGCTAAGTCAGTTTATGAGCAACAACATCATCACCACCCTCATATAGTTGAAAATATGATGGAGTTATCCAATGCAGTTGCTGGTAACTATGATCCAGGCCAGGATTCGTTTATGGTGGCGCCCTTAAGTGTCATGAATGGTCATGATGTGCTCAACTGCTTCCCTTTTGCGTATTACGACTACAAAGGTGCATGCCAATTTTAGGGTTAGGGTTAGAGTTTTGATTAATGAATTCTAGCAATGATCATTATATATTACTCCCTATTAACTGGTTGCTACTTTTTATTTTATTTTAATTGTTAGATCGGTATTTTTGATTTCTTTTTAAATCTGTTTCAAGTTCTGGATTGTATGCTATTAATGTAGTTTGGATTTAATTCTATGCTTGGTATATTGTTATTTTAATTATAAGTTATTTAATGTCTGAAGTTCTAAATTAATTGAAACCAAGAAAAAAAAAAAGATATCTGAAATTTCTTGTATGGAAAATTTTGAATTATGGGTTAATATGCCTTCCTTTCAGAACATTTGATAACTTTTTTTTAAGAATTATATTGAATATAAGAAGTTATTGATTACACCGATGGTTAGGTAGTCTTGTGGTTTTATATATACGGTTGACATAAGTAATTAAATTACGATTAAAGATTGAATGCTGTTTTTATGACTTAGATGAATGCAATATATGAGATGTCATGTACGATTTTGTTTAAGGAAAACTGCTACAGTGTCCGAAACTATTTTTGTTAAAAACTGTGATTAGTTCAATTCTGCTCCGGATTTCATGGCAGAAATTCAGGGGATTCATGCAGATCAAGGAGGGATAAACAATTCAACGACAAGGATTCATACCTCAATTTTTGACAAATTAATTTCGGGTATAGTAGCTTTATCGTTGTTTAAGATACAATGCACCATAATAAGAAGTCTGTAACCAACATAATGCTAAATATATCGCAGTATATGATTATGACCAGCATACTTGCATAGTACTCAATCTTAGGCATTTTGTAGCAGAAGAGAACAATTAGACATACTCTTATAGTCTTATCAATAGATATAACGTATCCGGGTAAAAACATACAGAATTGCGTTGTAAATAATATCTGCATCGTGCATAGAAGTTACAATACTACTGATAGAATAACATCTCATATAAACGTCTACAGCAAGTCAGAAACTAAACAAATCATTTACAATCGTGGCCAAATGAAGTCGACAGAAAACTTCGCATCAACCACAACCACGTTGTCCTCCACCATATTCTCATCCATAGAAACTCTCACATTCTTCTTCCTCCACTCATGGTTCAGTGAACTGATCAGTCCCTTCTTCTTGTAATCGCTCTGAAGCGCATCCTGATTTTGTAGTTTTGCACGATCAGGATGTAGGAGCTCAGAAAAGAGAAGAACAAGAGAGGCCATTAGAATATATTTAACGAGATTTTATTTGATTTTTTTAGAAATAATAGATAGGAATTTTGAATGAGAAATGTATTGGGAGGATGTGTGATTATATATAAGTTTAAGCTTTGTCTGTTTGTTTTGAAGGGGAAGCAACCAAGCACATGGTTTTGGTATGTTTATATTGCTTAGCCTGCAGTGTTTGTGTATGGAGGCACCTGATTTCTTTTCTTTGTGCTTGTGATTCAACAGGGGATCTAAATCCTGTGGGTCACGTTACAAGGTATTGACAATCAAATGGCTTACGTGGTGTTTTTTCTGTCTTTGTTCTTATAGTTCCAGAAGGCAGCATTCAGCGCATAGATGTTTGTTTCGCTGACGAATAAACAAGATGTACTATAAGAAAGTACGGTTATTCGGATGGTTCAGAATCTTCGACGGTCGTAGGAAAAAGCCATCGAAAACAAGGACTTTGATGAACAACGTTTTCGATGGCTTTCGACAACATCCGTCGTTCTTATCCCGACGGCTTCTGACGTCTGCCGACGTTTTTCGATGGCTGTCGACATTCAGAAACTGTTATTAATCATAAACCCAAAAACTGTCGCGAACCGTCGGTAAATCTACAATTTTTCTTATATTTCAGCTTCTATTTTGTGTTCCAACCACTAATAATGTACAATTTCAGTGCACCACATATCAACAAAATATCAAAATCAATTCAATCCAAATTCACCATCAAATAAAACAACTAATTATACAATACATAAATATTTATATGCTCCAAAGTCTATCATCGAATAACAATAAATACACTACATCATCAAGTCTATCATCCAACAACCAAGTCTACCATTAGATATTATGTACAGAACATTAAACCATCATGTCTAATCATCTACCAAGTTATACTGAACAAAAAACATACCCAGTCAATCACCTCCAGAACCTCTAGAGCCAGCAGAAGAAGGAAAGCGGCCACCATACTACTGCATGTACTCAACAATAAGTTGATCCAACAACTGTGTAATCTCGATGATCTGGCGATGATTCTGATCTTCCAGTCGTGCCACCCTCGCCCTCAATTACTCGATCTCTGCTAAATCAGTATCAGTTATCGTCTGTTTGCTTCATTTTTGACTGCTAACCTGTAACAATTATTTAAAAATATTTTAATCAAGTGCGATGATATTAATTATCAATGACTTGTAAATGTTATTCTATTTCTAAATATCAAATCATGGAAAAAACAGACTAGAGACCTAAGAGACAATGTATTTGCATCCTTTTCATAATCATATAGGTTTTTTTGGATGATGATAAAATTTTATTTTTTCGATTTGGCATTTAATATCATATTTGCTTTGCTTACTAAGTGGTATTATTTTTTTGGCAGAGCCGATCGGGTTTTATAGTGATGCGTAACACTTATTATTATAACGAATAATAATTACAGTAAGGACAAGAGATTGACAGATCGTCAATCTATTAATATCGGTTTTTAAAGGGGACCATTCACCACAAATGAATTTTATCGTGGTATGTCTAAGCCAACCATACAATCTCATAGTACACAAGCTAACAAAAATGACTAGACTATAAATTACAAACAAGATTCCAACTCAATGTAGGGAGACAAATGACATTGTTGCAAAAAAAGCAAGAAAAATGACAACATAGCAAATATAACATAAACAATGTCCAGGCAGGATAGCTACATTATAATAGGTACACAAGATTTGATTGTGTAATTGCTGAAAGTTGGTGAGTTTCTTCATGGATTCATATTCTAAAGTTGTTTTTGTTTCTTCAGTGTCTGCATTATGGTAGTTCATGTGTATATCACACTACATAAAGATTCTTTTTGTATGTAGAATGTGTTTTTATTTTAAGATATTCATGAATGGTTTATAATGGACATTTCAGAAAATAAAATCAAAAAATTAGTAAATGTTTATGTAGATGGAAGAACTTAGATATGTGTCTTTGCTGACCCATAATTTCGTTCAACTTTAGGGATGGATACATGATTACCATCAACTGAAAATTTGTTTGGATGCACTATAAAACAACAAATTCCAAAAAATATCCAATTCCAAAAATTTGTTCGAACTGGTTTTGGCGTATTTATGCAAAAATGGCTATCAGACGAATAAGGCCCTGCTTCTACGACAGCAATAAAGAAGATACGACTGGGGTTATGTCCAAAATAGAGTTTTGAAACGCGTATTTTGGGTACTAAACTTATGATCTCCTAATTTAGCCCAATTTTAATGGAGTTTCTGGAATTTTTGTACACAACTTGATATGGTCTATACTCTGAACCTACACGAAATCGGGGACAACATTGAATGGTTTTTGGCAATCCCAAGCACAATGTTACAGGTCATCTAAGATGAAAACATAGCTTGCTTTATATCTAACTTCACATCTACAAGTTTGTTTAATGTGAACAAGCGTAGGCATGCATGCCAGTATTTCAACACTAGACAATAGTCAATACAATAATAATCATCGACATATATACAACATGTGATATTTTTATGCAACAATCACATAAGTAAATGTTCCAAATATCCATCAAGATTGTTCTAATTATGTATCAAGAATTAGTAAATTGAAATATAATTCAATTTACTTGCAACGAGAATGAAGACGGTCTCTTCAAACTTCTCCAGGACGTTGTGGGCTATCCAAATAGGCGAACAACCAAACCATAGCCAATAATGAAGTTTTCACTTACGGTGATTTCTACAATGCTAAAATGTCCTTTGTAACAATATCAAGCAGTAGTCTTCGCTCAGCGTGTGAAATATGAAGAAATATAATTACAATAGTTTAAGTCCTATGAAATTTTATAACAATATTACTTTAAATGGTAACTAAAAATCCACACTAGCATCAAGTTATTTTACACTTCTACATGTATTTAACGTTCATGAGGAAGACAATGTCATGAAAGATGTGATCTTTATAGTTGAAAAGAAAATTTCTTTATATATTAACAACTAATTTATTATTTTTTAAAATAGAGACGATGTAAATTTTTTAAGTTCTAAACTATTGAAAATGCTAATTTCAATCTTTTTTATAATTTTCTACAAATTGATGTAATGGTTGGTTACTCTCTTTATTTGATTAATCATTTCTTAAATAACTTAGTCTTATTCATGTTTTGATAAATGGTTGATTTATGCATATATATATGCATATAAAAAACACAAGATTCATAAACGTCGAATCATTCTGTTGAATTAAGAAAATATATATATCTTATAAACAGTATTGTATAACATCAATTCTTCATGTGGACGTGCACTAGTACAAAACAGGTCTGTTGCTTCATCTCATTTGTGTCGGTCAATCAAAACCGACTCTAATATGGTCATTTACGTCGGTTCCTTATGAACAACCGAGGAATTTCACTAATGGGAATGACAGAAAATTTTAAAAATTAAAATGTGTGTCGGCTGTTATTAACAATGCACGCATGTAGATAGAAGCAATACAGAGAATTTGTATCGCTTTCATTTGAGACCGACACATATAATTAAATTTGCGTCCATTAGTTTGGACTAACACAAACATAAAGAGGCATACAAATCCTCTACCCAATCCGCGTTTTTTTTTTTTTTTTGGTTTGAAGATAACATGCATTAGTATCAGTCGTTCAATCCACCGATCCTGTCAGTTTCGTCCACTTGGTACTAATCCACAAAAAAAAATTCTCAGACAATCCGCCTTAATTTTTATTAGTGCGAAACCCTGTAAAATTTGGGAGGGAAACAAAAAGAATTCGCCGCATATATTTCATTCTTCTCAGCAAAAAGCTTTGATACTAGATTGGGAGGAAAAAATTATCGCACTCGTCTGTCTTTCGCAGCAGTCTGCTCCTGATTCTCCTTTATGCAACTTCTACCGCAAACCTCCGAAGCTCTACAACGAAGATTAGTTTGGGATTGGGAGGTAACTAAGTACAAGATTGTTGATTACTATTTTTGTATTCTTTTGAATTAAGTACAAGATTGTTGATTACGATTTTCATTTATGCATCTGGTCCGATTTTATATTGTTGTTTAAGCTTTCTACGCATGCAAAACACATGTCAGCTTTTACAAAAAAATGAGATTCAATGTTGTGTAGTCTTGTAGATAACAAAGTCTCTAAATGGTTTCTGAAACGTGTCAAATTTCAGATATGGACAAGATAAAATTGTTGGTTTTATCCAGTTTAAAACATAGATGCATTTTGCATTTAGTTTCAACTATCACAAATTTTTACAGGATGTTGTTTTGAACATAATGGCTTATAAATGTTGTTTCGTGGGTGTCTAATGTATGAAAACTTTCTGGTATGTTACAGTTTTCAACATGCACAACTATGAATTTTAAAATGCATTAGATTCCGACAAGTTTCCCAAATGAAAACTATGAATTTTATAGTTATGTAGTTGTGAATTGGTAGTGGATTCTTGGAATTGCGAGTGAAATATGCAGTGCATTCGTCAAGGAGTGGAAGTGATACAGTGGGTTTAATTTGGTTTATTTGGTTTACTCTAAATGAATTTAATCTTCTAGTTGTTGACATAATATAAGATTAATGCAGTTAATTGATTCCATAAGATGCAAACATTTCGAAAAACAAACACGTGTTTGAAAAATATTAATATGAATTGAAACAAAAATAATAATATTATTAAAACATTGTAAATAACAGCATTGTCGATGGTTATTTTTTTAACTTAAAAATAACTTAATTTGTAAATTTGGTATAGTTGGTTGGTTCGGTTTTCAAATATTGGAAACCAAAACCAAGCAATAAACGAAACTAATGTAAAAACAAAAACCAAACTTACCAGTTTACAAACGAAATTAAACCAAACCGACCAAATTTAATCGGTTTGTTGATTTATTTGGTTTTGACGAACAAATGCTCACCCTATTTTGAAACACCCAGAAAATACAATATAGCGACCGTAAAAACATTTTTTACTCATTTCTTTGGGATGCTGTTATAGATAAATCTCAATCACTAAAATGACACTAATGGGTAAGAAGCACAAATTTATGTGAATCGCCAGTTAATACAAGCTATTTGGATGAGCAAAGATGAGCTGCTAAATAATTAGAACGTGTAAAGTGGAATAACAGGAGGGAGAATTTATCTTTGTCAAAACCCATAGTAAATAACAGGACCTTAAGCAATTGTTTATGAAATTGTATTATTTTTTTAAAATGAATTTCCTAGCTGATTTGCACAAAATAATGCGATTCCTAATGAAATTTATGTTTATAAATGTGCATGGCATTGATATGCGCAAGCTTTCATCCATGGAAAATATTCAAAAGGGGTTAGAAGTATATATAATCAGCACCAAATTGTGTTAGATGCTTCGAGTCATGTAATAATGTGAGAACTGTACTATTGCATGGTTGCCTAAAAAATCAAAAAACATATTGTGAACTACATGTATAGACACACACATATTGTTACTGGACTTGCAAATATGGAGAGTGACTGTATGAAAATTACTTGAATAAGATAATATTATCGATGTGGGAGATATACCTGCATTTAAAGTTACCATCTAAGCACTCAAAACATATAATGAAAACTTTTGACCGCTACTATACAATGTACTTGGCAATTCAACAGACATATCTTGTGCAGTGGCTATGCAGAAACTTGCAACAGTATTTAACATAAATTAGTATCAACTTCATTGCTCCTTGCTGTAGAACTTCCTGGTGCAAAAGAATCACCCTTCCTAAATTTAGTTATCCAGCCAGTCAATGGTAAGGAACTTGCAAATCTTGATTTATCACCTAAGATATGACATTGATTTCAATTTCATCGAAGCATATATATTTTGGTGGAATATACGATATTTAAGGTGGAATCCAATATAACAGACAGAGTTTTAAAGAAAATTATAACTGAAAAGTTGGTATAATCAAAGAAAGCAGATATTGGATATACGAAATAATTGAACTTAGCATAAAATTCCAAAATAAAGATAAAACATTATACTACAAAACAGTTAGCAGCAGTAGTCAAACACCTCATTTTACAATGCCTTCCACGAAAAATAGATCCATTTATGGTACGCGATGTTGATAAAGTTAGTATTTCATTATCCGGTTTAATCAACTACGACAATAAACAGAAAATATGGGAAGTTAGTTGGCAATTATTTTCGGATACCTGCTGAATTGTATGGCACAGAACAAAGTTTGGGGAAGCGATAGATGATAAGGGCCAAAAAACCTCAAAGTGAGAATCATACAACATATGAATAAATAGCAAAGGTCTGAAATGTAGGCAAGTTTCCGGAATGTGTTCGACCTGAAGATTAGATGAATCTATGAAATGAAATCGTGAAGAGAGTAAAGTGGAAAGGAGGATGAATTGCAATTTGAGAAGGATGCCTATCTTGAGGCAATTGCTAAATTAGCAAAAAGTGGGATTAATAAGAGAAACTTAGAGATGGGCTGAAAAACGACAGTTGTAAAAAATGATAGTAGGTAGAGCCACATCAGCAAATGTGAGATCCTGTTTTCTTATTTAAGTAATAGAGTACACTGCCAAAGAGGCTTTTTTATTGATTACCTGAATAAAAAAGCTCATGTCATTTGACTCATTTTGTTAAAATGAGAGAATAAAAATGCAAATTAATGCACAAAACAGAAACATAAATATAATATGATGTACTTGTTTGTTACTGCTATCTGAATCTACTATGCTATATATGTCAAATTATACAGATCATAAACAAATGATTTTTTTTCTTTTTTTGACCCAGACTGAAAATCATAGAGCCTCGGGTTGAAAATAAAAACATTTCTAAGCACGTCAATGTTATTCAGTTCATCTCAAAATAAAATATTCTAGTGGCTCAAATATATTGTCCATTTTAACATAAAGTTGATAAATCATGCACCACTACAATAAATCCTATCAACATAAAATGTAAAAATCATTAAGTGTACAACATGAGCCAAAATTACATTCCATTGTAAGGCTAAAGCTTTAAACTACATAGCAATGGTGAAATCACTATATAGCTTGTGATCCGTATTCACTTAAAAATAAGTTTGATTATGGTTTAGCAAAGGCATGGATTCATTATATAACTTGTGATCTGTATTATCTATGTGCATTGTACTATCACTCACTTGCTTCTACATGGTTTATACACCAAAACTTATATGGTGTATATCATTGCATGCATGTTTCACTATCTTTACAAACTAGAAAAATCCGCATTGTTACTTTTCTTCTTTAACTTTGCAAGTTCGACGTCTGCCTCTTTATTTTCTTTCATCTCCATAGCCTTATACCTATAAAATCATATTGTTATAAAATTAAATTGCATTACTCTTAGCTTCTGTATTTCATCATTTACTGGGTATTTTGCTATCTTAAAATCATGTATCCAACTGGACAAACGATATTATTGCATATGAGCCTGTCTAGGCTATTGGAACATACAAGATTGCATCATTGACCCAGGCCAAGATGTTAGTTCCCTGTTAAATTCTTGTTTGAAATAATATTTTGCATTGTATTGGATGTAAAATTGTGGCTTATCGAACTCTCCCATTTTTTCATCAAATTTTCTATTACAACTAAAATCTTATCTAATGACATTCAGCTTACTTTTCCATTTGTATATTAGTTGTCAAAAGTATTTGTATGTTCCTAAATTTAACTTAGAATATCTGTAGCATAACACTGCAAATAGGTACGTGAGAGTTTGTGGAAGTGGCAGACCATTGCTACTCATCCTGGCGGGATTCAATTAATTCTATTATGGTAGGCTAGGCAATAAAAAAAAATCCACTTGTGCCTTGACAACTTCAATACGAATGTCAGCATTTTGTCAAGTGACTATCATTGTATTCCCTCCTATTACATCATTGTCTGATCTTGTTCATGGTCTAAGCAGCATAACTGAAAATGATTTGTCAAGTCCCAAGCCTATCAACAAGCAGTTGTCCTCAAAACTAACTTCAGATAGCAAATTGCTTGTCAGTAAGCAGTTATCCTTCTCTAAACGTATGTCCTCTTACAACTTTGATAATGGTATGATTGAAGGCTTCAACCGTCTTGCACAAAAAGGGAAAATGGATTTGGTAGTAATTTTGCTTTGAATTTCTAGCACTCTATGAATCTTCGTTACTTGTTATTTTTGATCATTCAAATCGGTGAGATTGTGTGAGTAGTCTATGACTGTCCTGGATGAATACTGCTTTGATCTCTTTTGTGGAAATTATTTTTCGTGAGTCAATCAATTTAAATTGAATATTATACTATACAGTTCAAATAAATCTGTGTTAGCTTTAAAATCATATTGCCAGAAATTAACTTGTTTCCAAATTGAATTACAAAACATTTTTGGCTATACCTACACATCTTATCGATAATACAAAATTAGTCCAATTTTGAGGGTTAATTGAATGAAACACTTATGATTTTTTTTTTGGCTTAGGTAGTGGTCTCTAACAATTTCACATGGATCGTAATTGGATGTATAACGTGAAACTTAGCGATAATGAGTTCTTGAACAAAATGGAGGGATTCATCAAGTGTGCGTTGAATGATCAATTAACAGGAAGAGAAGAAACAATTTTTTGTCCTTGTAGACGTTGCCAGAATAGGAGGAGGTATCGTAACGTAGATCAAATCAAAGATCACATAATTCGGTATGGGTTCAAGCAAAATTATACATGATGGATATGGCACGGTGAAAGCATACTTAGTACACCTAGTTCTAGTAATCATTACAATGACGAGGATGACCAGGAAGGTAACGTGAATAATGAGGTAAATGATGAGAATGATGAGATCGACTGTGTTGATGAGATGTTGGATGATGTTCTAGAACATTTGGTGGAAGAGCCAAAGTTGTACGAAAAAATATCAGTTGATGCTAAGAAGCCTTTGTATTCTGGTTGTGTTAAGTTTACAGTATTGTCTGCTGTGCTCAAGCTTTTCAATTTAAAAGCAAAACACGGGTGGAGTGATAGAAGTTTTATGTCATTGTTGGAACTTTTGAAAGACATACTACCAGAAGGTAACGAGCTTCATACATCTAATTATGAGGCAAAGAAAATTATGTGTCCAATTGGCATAGGGTACAAAAAGATACATGCATGTCCAAATGATTGTATATTGTATCGAAATGAATATGAGAGCTTGCATGAGTGTCCTAAGTATGGATTATCCCGTTACAAGTCGCAAAAAAATGTTCATAACGACTCAGAGAAGTAATTGCCTACAACAAAGGTTTTATGGTATTTGCCCATTATACCAAGATTTAAACGTTTATTTGCAAATAAAGAAAATGCAAAAACTTAAGATGGCATGCAGATGTGAGGAAGGATGATGGATTACTAAGGCATCCAGCCGATTCTCCGCAGTGGAGAAATATTGATACCATGTATTCTAGTTTCGGAGAAGAAATATGGAATCTTAGACTTGGTTTTTACATAGATGGCATAAACCCATTTGGCAATCTTAGCAGTCAACATAGTACTTGGCCAGTTCTTTTGGTGATTTACAATCTTCCACCTCACTTGAGTATGAAGCGCAAGTATATTATGCTATCTCTTTTGATTTCGGGACCATGACAACCAGGAAATGACATCGATGTTTATCTAACTCCTCTTATTGATGATCTAAAACTTTGTGGGATAAAGGTGTGTGCGTATTTGATGCATATAGTAAAAGTGAATTTACATTACGTGCTATGCTTTTTGTACCATAAATGATTTTCCCGCATATGGTAACTTGTCTGGATATAGTACAAAAGGTGCTAAAGCATGTCCAATTTGTCAAGATGACATGGTTGTTAAGTGCTTCCATTTTTGCAAAAAAAATGTGTATATGCATCATCGTAGATTTCTCCCTCGCGATCATCGCTATCGTGAAAAGAAAAAACCTTTCAATGGGGAGGTAGAAAACGGAGTTGCTCGTTTGCCATTAACAGGTAATGATGTATATGAACGGATCAAGGATATTGAAAATGTATTTGGCAAAGCTTTTCCTCTTCAAGAAGGCATTTGGAAGAAAAAATCTATATTTTGGGAACTTCCATATTAGAAACATTTACAAGTTAGGCATTATTTAGATGTAATGCATATAGAAAAAAATGTTTGTGACAGTATCATTGGAACACTCTTGAATATACCTGACAAGACAAAAGACGGTGAGAAAGCTAGGCAAGATATGTTGAAAATGAGTATTCGAAAGGAGTTAGCACCAGTGGAGAAAGGTAAACGTATTTATTTGCCTCCTTCATGTTATACATTGTCCAAACAAGAGAAAATTAGTTTATGCGAGTGTCTTCGTGGTGTCAAGGTTCCATCAGGTTATTCTTCGAACATTAGCAGTCGTGTATCAATGAAAGATTTGAAATTGACAGGCATGAAGTCTCATGATTGTCATGTGTTCATGCAACATTTGTTGCCTATTGCTATACGAGGTATATTACCTAAACATGTTAGACGTGTTATTACAAAGCTTTATACTTTTTTTTAATGCAATTTGTAGTAAGGTGATTGATCCTAATATGTTGGACGATCAGCAAGCTGATGTTATTGTTATCTTATGTCAATTTGAGATGTATTTTCCACCCTTATTTTTTGATGTTATGGTGCATTTGGTTGTTCATCTAGTAAGAGAAATCAAGCTTTGCGGTCTTGTTTTTATGAGGTATATGTATACGTTCGAAATGCACATGGGAACTTTAAAAAGAAAAACGAAGAATAGATACAGACCTGAAGCTAGTATCGTAGAAGGTACTGTAGCCGAGGAGGTTATTGAGTTTGTCACTCAATACCTAACTGATGTTGAACCTATTGGACTTTGCAAGTCTCGACATGAAGGACGACTTGATGGTCAAGGCATAATGGGATTTAAATTGATGTCAATTGGTGATGATATGTTTCACAAAGCCCAGCTACTTGTATTACAACACCTTAGTGAGGTTCATCTTTACTTGGAAGAACACATGACAATTCTAAAGTCTCAAAACCCTTCAAAGAATGAAAGATGGTTGACAAATGAACATAACCACTCCTTCGTCATATGGTTTAAAGATAGGGTAATGTCTCAGTTGTCTCAAACTAATCATAATGTTTTCGATACAATAAAATGGTTGGCGTATGGGCCTAAATTTCAAGTTAGCTCTTATGAAGTATGCACTATTAATGCGTATGTCTTTCATACAAAGCGTCAGATGAAAAGAGCAAATCACAAAATAGTGGAGTAAGTGTCATAGCATCTTCAAGATAATTTGCTAGTGCTAAAGATAACAAACCAATAAATGCAACAATGTCATATTATGGGGTAATTGAGAATATTTAGGAATTTGAATATAGAGACTTCACGATTCCTCTATTTCAATGTAAATGGGCTGATAACCATCGTGCTGTACAAGTGGATGAACATGGATTTACACTTGTTGACTTTGATCGAGTGAGTCATGATAACAATCCACTCATATTGGCATCTCAAGTGAAACAAGTTTTTTTATGTCACCGACCCAGCTGATCATAAGTGATCAGTTGTCCTTCCTGGAAAAAGATGTATTGTTGGGATAGGCGATGTGATAGATGAAGAAGAGTATAATCAATTTGACGAGAACCCACCTTTTTCCACTGGCGTAAATCTAGTAGAAGAAGAAATTGATTTAAATGCAAATTATGCACATTCTGATCACAATGAAGGGGTTTGGATAGCGGGGTAATTTTTTAACCTTCTTATATTGTCACCATTTTACTTCATTTTTGTATGGTTCTTTTTAGATATACCGTACTATTTTAGTTGTATTCCCCTCGACTCATCACTTTTTTCAAACTAGCATGCATATCCATATGTTATGTTTCTCTTTACAGTTCTTATGAATAAATTATATAGCATGGAGATAAAACTTCTTGAGTAATTCAAACCTATTTAATCATAGATTTTGGTAGATGTAGTGCTTTGCATAAATTATTACTAAACAATATTTTTCCATCTGCTTACTTTGTAAAAATCTGTTGAAAAGAAATACAAACTTGGAGTAAACATATAAAATAGTTAATGCACAATTTATAATCTGTTTTACTAGAGTCTCTATAGTTAGCAATTACTTTGAAGATAGAGATTAAATGAAATTTATGTCGATACAAACTTGGTGTATTGTCTCTATTGTTAATACAAACTTTTAAAAAAAACATATTTGGAGTTGTGTTTAAGTCAGCTTTTATAAACTTTATCAATATTTCAATCTAGTACAGATTAGTTAATAAATTAATCAATTATCATAAAGGCAACATGATTTTGAGATTGCAAAAATTGTACAACAGTGATGATAGTTCTAAGATAGACATGTTATAGTAGTAAAATTAGAGAATACAATAATCTAGTTTAGGGTAATCATTACATGTTCTAAATTTTTTTAAGTTTTAACCTCCAACATCAGTCAGTAATCATATCATGTGTTTTTCATCCCTTATAGCATATAATTAGTTTTTAAAGACCCTGTGAAACTTTAAAAGATAAAGGAATATGCTTTCAGAAATTAGTTTGTTTGCTTCTTTTCCCGAAACTTTAAAAAAAGGGCACATGCTTTCCTAGTTGATGTAGGAAGAGTAAAAGAACTCATAAAAGATACAAATGGAGAGATGTAAACTTTAAATGATATTGACTATAACAGGGAAACCTGGGTTGACAAGCTTTCAGAAATTAGTTTGTTTTCTTCTTTTCCTGAATCTTGATTCCAGGCGTACCTGGGGCATCTTGGTGTGTATCACCATCCTACATGTAAAGAACATAAAATTCATAAAACAGAAAAAGGCAATTTCCATTATTACTTTGATTTTAAGTAAATTGAGCATGTCATGTATGCTGTTGCCTTGTACATCAAGCAAAATAGCTGCTTGATATAGTATGTAGACAGTAATAGTACTAGATAAATTTTCAACAATAATAAGTTTGCAAAAATATGTTTAAAACTTTTACTTGATCATTTGTCCTATATTTTATGCTGTAATCACAAACATTTATTTATTTATTAACATTTTGCAATTCTAGTCTGACCTTTGTTTTTTAAAAAATTGGCGTTCAAAGTAAGGCATGCGATTATTTAGTGCAATATGTTTTTGAATGTCATAATACATACAAACTTGTAGCAATAACTATAGAGACAATACACCAAGTTTGCATTAACTATTTTTAATGCACAATACAAACTTGTAGCTATAAGGAGTACACCATGAAGATAGAGATTCAATGTTGTGTGCTGAGGTGCTGAGTATTTTCAGCATATTGGTTAAATGTTTGGATGTCAAAATCTTGTTATCTCCTTAGAGTCCTCTATAATATCGGATATGGACAAAAGAGTAGCAAACAATCCATACCTTTTACTCCTTCAAACTGACCTGCCGGAAGTAACCAGTTTAAATATAATCAATGACCATCTCATATTGATCATTATGTTTACCCATGTTTTACACACTTTTGATCATTATGTTTACCGCCACCATTGCTTTTCATACTGATGGTAGATGGTTGGCTATAATTGCTTATGTCTCCTTTAATTTTCTACGTGTATGGTCTCTCACATAATATCTACACGTTTGATTGCTAGATTTTTCTTCTTTTACATGAAATATTTTGTAACTTTCGGATGCACATCTGCCATATAGGAATAATGGAAATACAATCATATAAACACACTGAAGAGCCAAACACTTCTGCTTTCATTTCACAACAACATCTAAGCAGAAGCAAAGAGGTCCAACAACCGGAAAAAAATACATAACATCCGAGCCAAAATTTATTGAGTGGTGTGATAATGGAAAACCTATTGGAAAATGGGAGAAGCCTTTTAAGGCTTACGTAAGCGATACAGCTAGATCTAGAATTGATATCAATATCAAGGATTGGGCTAGCATTAGTCAAGGACTTAAGGATATCATCTGGGAAGATATTAAGGTATTATAAATTCATTTGTTCCCTTATTAAATTGTCAGTTTGATCTTTGTGTTTGGAGTCATGAATCACTTTCATTATTTATCAAATTCATTTTTATTGCTTTGACATTGTTTATTTTTTATTTTTAATTATCTCAGATTGAGTACCACATCGATGAAAAAAATGAAAAAGAATGTGTTAAAAATTGTTCATGTAGCATGGAAGAATTTTAAAACAAAATTAGTTAGTGGTTGGATTACGAAGACTAGAAAGCTTCGTGAAAACCAAAAAGAGCCTTACGAATTTTATGATGGTATTACAAAAATGCAATGGGAAACCTTTAAGAAGTATTATGAATCTGAGGAGTTCAAGATATGTTTTTTAATGCCATATCCACAAGTCACCATCTGTTTCTTTCATTTTACCGGTCACTAGCCATTTCATTCATTTTGCAATATGAGAACTATATCTTCATACATTCGGCTTACTTTTTGTTGATGCTGTAAGATTTACAAACAAGAGAAGTGTTTTACTACTACATATTTTACTAGCATATTAACACGGGTACTTTAGGAAATCTCTATTTTAAGTCCATTACACATAAACGCCTGTTGTATTATCATGGGCTAACTCATATAGTGTAACAACGCGGAATTTGGGGCCAATTTAAAAATTTTATTTTAGGAATTTTAAGAGATTTTGAATATTTGAAATAAATTATTTTAAATAAAAACAACTAGAAATTTGTTTTAAGTGAATTCAATGCGAATATATTTAATTTAATTATAAAGCGAATTAGAAATAGCACGGTAGTTTGAAAAGCCAAATCTGAAATTTGACCGATTGTACAGGATGCATAATAGAACGGATTTTGGTGAAACCAAAAATATTTGAATCTATTTAAGAATACCTTTCTAGCGAATCTGAAAAATCGAAGTTTCATAGCGGGAAACAAAAGTTATGGCCAAATGAATTTTCAGTAAGGTCGCTATAAAGAATATATCGCCCTTGAAATAGACATTTTGCATGCGATCTCGGAATTCGATGAAATTAGTTTTGTTAGGACCGTATCGTCAAAACATAACCAAAAATAATTTTTCTGGATTTTTCTGAGTTAGTATGTGGCCCCGTAAAATTAAAAAGTACGTTCGAATTTAATATTAAAGATTTATTTTAAAATAAAAGGAATATGCTGTAAACTTCAGAATTAGACTTCGGCACTAGCGCCATTGCGTTCAGAAGACGTCAAAACCTATTGTTCGACAGTCGTTGGGCTTCGTTTGGATATCGGATGGAAAAACCCTAATTTCTAGAATTAATTAAATTAAAAATAAAAAGAAAATACCCTAGAATACATTATAAATACTACGCTACAGTACTCCTTCTTCCTCCCGTTTCTTTCAACTGCCTAACCCATAACACATCAAATTTTCAAACTCCGATTCCTCCCTCGTTTCTCAACGAAATTCTTTACCATAGCCCAACTTTTGAAGAGATTTTCGAGCTCTTCGATTCCATACCGAAATCACCACCCCTCGTCGCCTGTAGCCGCCGCCCCACCCCCCTAAGACCGCCGTCGTTCGCAATAACGGGGCCCACCATAGGAGAACGCACCCGACCCCCTTCCCGGCGCCGATTCCCCTCTCCTAGCTCTTCGAACTCCAACAAACCGTTCTGAAAACCATCAACTACATCTCCCGAAAATCCAAATCAAAGTTTTGAACAAAATATGAAAATAAAGGTATGAAATTCATTTCAGATTTTGCCACGCTTTTGTCTGTGGCAACTGTAGTTGTTAAAAAGTAATTGTTATTCAAAAATTGATAATTAATTCATACGAACTCCAAACTTAAAAATTTCAGATCCGCGTGAATCGAGACAGCAAATACTTCGACCTAGAACTGTTTGGGACAATTACTGAGTTTATTTGGATTTTTAATTCTGCTTAAAGCAAGGTGAGTATTCTGATTTAATTAATTAATTTTAATCTAGTTATTTCGTTTGCTTATAAATCATGCTGCGTATGTTATTGGTTCTGATCTATGATGTTGCGATGGATTATTGATTTGTTTGAGAGTTATATGGTTACTTTAGTCATTGATTTATTTAGATCTGCAATTGTATATACAATAGAAAGGAATGAAATTTATATCGTATATAAAATGACACCTTTTATGTAACTATTGAAGAAAAAGAATTTGAAAAAGAATTTGACGATGTGAATAGATTCAATATTTTATTGAAAATTAAAAGTGAGAATTTGACGATGCGAAGAGATCCAAATTTACATTTTTATATGTAAAATAAGAAAGGAGGTTACATATTAATATAAAGATGATATTTTTTTTACATCGTAAAGTAAAAAGAGACATTTTTACATTGTAAATAAAAAGAGACATTTTTACATTGTAAATAAAAAGAGACTTTTTTACATTGTAAAGTAAAAAGAGATATTTTTACATTGTAAAGTAAAAGATGAGATTTTTGCCATGAAAATAAAAAGTAGAAATTTGCATTGTAAAGAAATTTACATTTTTATATGTAAATAAAAAAGTAGAAATTTGCATTGTAAAGAAATTTACATTTTTATATGAAAATAAAAAGTAGAAATTTGCATTGTAAAGAAATTTACATTTTTATATGAAAATAAAAAGTCGAAATTTGCATTGTAAAGAAATTTACATTTTTATATGTAAATAAAAAGTAGAAATTTGCATTGTAAAGAAATTTACAATTTTATATGTAGATAAAAAGTAGAAATTTACATTTTTATATGTAAATAAAAAGTAGAAATTTGCATTGTAAAGAAAATTACATTTTTATATGTAAATAAAAAGTAGAAATTTGCATTGTAAAGAAATTTACATTTTTATATGTAAATAAAAAGTAGAAATTTGCATTGTAAAGAAATTTACATTTTTATATGTAAATAAAAAGTAGGAATTTGCATTGTAATTAATTTACATTTTCATATGTAAATTTAGAATAGGATTTACACTGCAAATATAAGTTACATTTTTATTATGTAATTAAGGTGAGAATTTACATTGCAAATTAAAAAAAACACATTTTATATAAGAAAGAGGATTTGCATTGCAAATGTAAATTACATTTTTATTATGAAATTAAAGAGAAGAATTTACATGGTAGATTAAATGAACACTTTATTTCTAAACTAAGAATGAGAATTTGTATGGAAAATAAAATTACATTTGTAATGTAATTAAAGGAAGGATTTTACCTTGTAAATTAAAACACAAAATTTAACATGTAAAATAAAATTACATTTGTAATGTAATTAAAAGGTAGGACTTTATAGTGAAAATCAAAGGGGAAATTAAAAGGTAGAGATTACACTGTTAGGAAAATTAGATTTTTAATGTAATTTAAAAAGAAAGGCTTACATTATATTGAAAATTACATTTTAATGTAAATAAGAAAAAGAGTTGGTCATTAGATTCGAAGTTACATTTTTAATGTAATAAGTTAGAATTTTTCACTATAATGTTAATTACATTTACAATGTAATTAAAAAGTGAAATATTACAATGCAATTGAAAGATAGGAATTTTACATTATAATGTTAATTATAATTTTAATGTAACAAAATAGGAGGTTTTACAGTGCAATTCAAGGAGTAGGTAGAAAAATAAAATTTTACATTGGAATAGAATTTACCTTTTAGTAAAAGAATAGGAGGTAGAAGGAAATGTTGAATCCTAATTTACATTTTTCATGGTAACAGAGGAATGGAAGAAGGGAAGAATGAAAGTGGACGTTGTAATAGAATTTACATTTTTATGTAAAATAAAAGTTAAAAGATTTTTATATATATAAATATAATTAAAATTAAACGAATCAAGCACGGTAGTTCGCATTTTGAAATCGTACCTTTAAACGACTATACCAAAAGATCCGACCGTCGGATTTTCCGAAAATTGAAATCGCTAGGACCGTCTTGGGACGATCTTTCCAACGATATAAACTACGTTAAGATCCAACGGTTAGATTTTGAGAAATTTGAAAAATAAAAATTGGTTGAAAGCAGCGCCATAGTCGCCCATTGACTCGAGGCGTCGTTAAATAAAGATTTAACTCTTTAAAAAAATTTAAAATAGGAATTAATCGTTAAAAATAATATTGACGATAAAGAAGGATTTTCAATATGTATATATATATATATACGAGAATTATTTGGAAAGTCCGAGTTTCTCTCATTCCAAATAATCAAACGACGCTAAGAATCGAAGTGTGAAGACTGCAGGTGAAGACCGTGAATCTTCCATCGAGAGGACAACGATCGAGGCCCTGATTTGATTTGCTCCCAAATCAATGGTCATGGTCATTGCTTAAACGAACATGTTGATTTCACGGGTTTGGTTTTCGCTCAGACCTAGAGCATAAGCTAATAAATGGATTGTGTGTCTGACATCGTACTCCGTTAAATATCATGTTATTAATTTTCTGTCGAATGTATGAATGTTTGGTGGCAGAGAATTTATTCTCTTGCTCAACACCCTTTCATATATCACGGCAAAGGATTGGTAGTGTGATATGGAGTGACAATGTGGCACACTAAGATGCAATGATCAAGGTTTCTTGTTGAAAAGCAAAACGTTGTGGTGACGATCAAAGCACAGCTTGAATAAGCATAGCTTTGTGTATTACGTAGCTTCACGAGCCTCACAACCCGGTGGAGTCTAAAATGGGAGAAGGGAACGCAGGGAGAGCAGCACGTTTCTTTCTAGCTAGAAGTAGTGTCGGTGCTTAAACTGGCTGATATTTTACTTATGTGGATGATGGAATGAGCCGCCTCGGATGATAGGTCCTATAGGACTGGGAAACGTGTGTTCAGGAATTGCCAATCCGCAAAATCGTATGTGCGGACCGGCCCTGCAGCTATCCAAGGGTTCACTGCGGGGAATCCTGAGACATTAGCTAGAGTGTCTCGAATCGGTAAGGAGCTCCTCCCTAGCCTTGACTCATGATGGAAACCAAATTCCAAATACGCCCCTACGAATTTGATTGTATTACTAGTACGGAGGCATAGTATATGGTAGTTATGCTTCCTAGGATTGATACATATTTTTTTATATACACTAATAATAATATTAGATTCGTATTTACTGTATTTAGCATGTTTAATCACCATAAGGTAAAACCCTATCCTCTGGTTTGTGTTGCATTGTGTGATGGGACTTGGGTCTTATGGTGATTCCATTTTTCCCAAAAGCATAGCGTTGTTGCACGATTTACTTATTGTTTGTTCTGTCACTTTAAATTATGCACGGCAATCCATTGAAATAAACCCGTTCCGCGTTAGCGGCGTGGTCTTTGGATTTGCCTTATTACTAGTAGTTGAATTAGTTAAGAATTCTCACACCAGTTCCATGACTGACTCGTAGTTTGTTTTCAAATTTGCAAACCCGGGTGCCCTCTTTTCCATACGGGCAGCCAAGTAACAGGTCTAGCTTTCTTTGGAGTTGCTGTCTTTGGAGCTTTCTTGGTGTTGCTTATTTGGAGGTGCTTATGTTGGACCACGAAGACTATCTATCATTTATCTTTTGTTTACATTTATCTTCAGACATACCGACTTATTTTATTTCCAGTTGTCCTATTTTGAAGTTGGAACTTATTTCTTTTTGCTGAAACTTGATGTAATAATTTAAAACTCTATGACTGTGGGATTCTGTGTTTGATGACATTCATATTCCGCTGCTATGATGTTGTTATTCTATAGTTTTTCCAATGCTATGTTGTATCCGTGATCCGTATTGTTATATTTATGTTGTATTCCAAATTATTATCCCTAACTTTCATTCCGTGGAAGTTTGGGGTTATCACAGTTGGTATCAGAGCTTTGGTTTACCTTAGCTTTGGAGTATAACATATTTATAGCAATTCGTTAACATAGAATCGCTAATATTCTATGGCGAACAGTACATTAGAGTTACATAATAGTCAGTCATTTTATCGCCGTCCTTTTCCTATCCTTTTATCTATATCATTTCTTAAAATCACCATTACAGTTGTTCTGACTCTTTCCTGGATCGTACAGAACTAACTAAAAATGAGTACTGCTGCCGCTAGAGCCGCTAGAGCTAGAGCAAGGAGGCAAAATGTTGCTGAAACTGAGGAGGCCACAGTTCAACAACCACCACCACCGCAGTCCTTTGAGTTGGTGCGGGTAGTGAAGGATTTTAAGAATTTAGATGGAGTTCCATTCACAGGTACGGAGACCGGGACACAGGCTCAGGCATGGCTTAAGAATTGTGAGAAGATATTTAGAGGGCTAGAGCTAGAAGATCAAAGGAAGAGATTTACAGCTTCATGGATGCTCCAAGGCGAAGCACAGGAATGGTGGGAAGTGGTCAATATAGAAGAAGATGAAGAAAACATGACTTGGACCAAATTTAAAGAGCTGGTTGATGAAAAGTATATCGCAACGCAAGAGATGGAAAGGCTTCATGATGAGTTTGCCTGTCGCTATGAGGAGAAGGACAAGAAAAATTCACAACAAGATTTGGAGATTACCTCAAGCCTTGCAGTGAGAAGGGAGCCACTGAAAATTATTGGCAAAGAGACTAGAGAGCTGAGAAATAAAAGAATTAACCTAGTCAAAGTACAATGGAGCGGCGATCCTAGAGACTGCACTTGGGAAACTGAGGAGAGTATCAAACAAGCCTATCCCAATTGCAGAGTGGATATCTCCGATTAGATTTTATTTTGAGGTACGCTTAAAATATTTTACATTCTCTGGGCTGGTTCCTACTCTTCTATTTTCCTTTTTCCTTTTCGAGGACGAAAAGTTCTTAAGAGGGGGAGATTGTAACAAACCGGAATTTGGGCCAATTTAAAATTTTTATTTTATGAATTTTAAGAGATTTTGAATATTTGAAATAAGTTATTTCAAATAAAAACAACTAGAAATTTATTTTAAGTGAATTCAATACGAATATATTTAATTTAATTATAAAGGGAATTAGAAATAGCACGGTAGTTCGAAAAGTCAAATCTGAACTTTGACCGACTGTACAGGATGCAGAATAGATTGGATTATGGTGAAACCAAAAATAAATGAATCTACTTAAGAATACCTTTCTAACGAATCTGAAAAATCGAAGTTTCATAGCTGGAATCAAAAGTTATGGCCAAATGAATTTTCAGAAAGGTCGCTATAGAGAATATATCGCCCTTGAAAATAGACATTTTGCATACGATCTCAGAATTCGACGAAATTAGTTTTGTTAGGACCGTATCGTTAAAACATAACCAAAAATAATTTTTCCAGATTTTTCTGAGTTAGTATGTGGCCCTGTAAAATTAAAAAGTACGTTCGAATTTAGTATTAAAGATTTATTTTAAAATAAAAGGAACATGCTGTAAACTTCAGAATTAGACTTCGACACTAGCGCCATTGCGTTCACAAGACGTCAAAACCTATTGTTCGACAGCCGTTGGGCTTTGTTTGGATATCGGATGGAAAAACCCTAATTTCTAGAATTAATAAAATTTAAAAGAAAAAGAAAATACCCTAGAATACAGTATAAATACTATGCTACAGTACTCCTTCTTCCTCTCGTTTCTTTCAGCCGCCTAACCCATAACACATCAAATTTTCAAACTCCGATTCCTCCCTCGTTTCTCAACGAAATTCTTCGCCATAGCCCAACTTTCGAAGAGATTTTCTGTAACAACCCGTATTTTAATAACATGTTAAACTCATAAATCAAGGAAGAATTAAATTTTAAAATAAGAATCAGGGGAAACAGGTTGCGCCATTACGTTCTTCTCGGAATTCTGCATGAAATCGAGTATGAGGTTTCGAAAATCGGAGTCCGTATGACCAAGATATGACCCTTCGAAGTTTCAGGAATTTAAATAAAATAAAACAGCTCGAAAATAAAGCCAGAAATTCGAAATTCAAACCCAGAGAAGGCTGGCGGAAAAATTCCCGCCCATATACCCAGGTCGACTGGGGAGTCGACCCACCCCCCCCCCAACCAGGTCGATAGGGGAGTTGACTAGGGAGTCGACCCCCCCCCCCCATGACCAGGTCGACTGGGGAGTCGACCTAGGGGTCGACCTACCTCCCGAACCTATTTCCTGAGCCAGATGCATTCTGATGTATTTAGACTTGTTTCGTGACCAAATTCGTCTGCCTAACCCTATATAAGCAGCCCCCTAGCCTCATTCTCTCCACACCATTTCATTCTGTCCTTATGCTGCTTCTAAGATAATCAAAATAATAAGATAAAAAGGAAGAAAAAGAACTGCTTCTTCTCCATCAAGACTACGCTTAGAGATTTGCAAATTGGGGGATTTCAATTAGAACACGATCAATCAAATAGAGATTCAACAATCAAAATCTGCTTTCTAATTCTCGATCCACGCACTGTAAGTTCAAGTTACTTTTAGATAAAAGCTGTAAATTTAATATCCATGTTGTAAATTGGAATTGGATCTATGTATGATAATTGATTCGTATCTATTCTTGTTCATCTTGGATCTTGACTTTCGTGAATATTGCTTTGGACCTATTCATATTGTAAATCAAATTCTTTCATGTCTATAACCTTAACATGCCTATGACGTTGAAACTATTATTAATGACCAAGGACTATGACTGTGAACATAAGACTATGTCTATGCCTATGATGGTGAACATAAGACTATGCCTATGCCTATGACTGAGAACATAAGACTATGCCTATGCCTATGACGATGAACATAAGACTATTGCCTATGACTATGACAAGGACAATTGTGGCTAATCACCTATGACTCTTGACTATAAGAATTATTACCTATGATTATGAACATAAGGCTATTATCTATGACCATGACATTGAAACTGTTACCGTTAATTGCCTATGACTATTTGCCTAGAACTATTTTGGATAATTATACATGACTATTGTGATTAGTCGCTTATGATTCATAGCTATGAGGTTTCTACCTATGACTACTGGGGTTAATTGCCTAAGACTATTATAGTTGATTGTTCATGCCCATAACACTATAGTTGAAAACCATGTTGTACACCAAATTGGCATTTTGTTGGATCGTATACCTAGGGTGTGACTTGCTTAGTTTATTCGCTATTATGTACACCAATAACCATTGGATCCATTATCCTTGCATTCGTCTTGCTTTTGCATGCCTATTCTTTTATGTCAGCGTTTACCATGGCTATTGCCTTATCTTGCTAGATTTGAATTCCTATATGCCAGTGATGTTGTAACCAATTATTTCAAGTCATGTCATGCTAGTCTTGTAACCCCTTTTATCGCTTTATTCTCGTC
Source organism: Allium sativum (assembly GCA_030737875.1). Taxonomy (NCBI): domain Eukaryota; kingdom Viridiplantae; phylum Streptophyta; class Magnoliopsida; order Asparagales; family Amaryllidaceae; genus Allium; species Allium sativum. The sequence goes on from CM060911.1 coordinate 188,082,657, forward strand.
CCTTTTGCCTATCATAGTTTTGATGTTATTCCCTTTATTCTGAGATTTGGATTTATTTGTAGTATGGATCGATTCACGTTTACGTGCGATGGGAATACGATTTGGGTAGATTAGGCAAAACATGAAATGGTTATGAACATGAATTATGAACTTGATAAAAGGCAAAACTTGAAACATGGACATTGTTATAACTTGAATCTGGATGTGGGCATAAACTTGCCTTGAAAACTTGACACGAACTTGACATGAAACTTGAACATGGTTATGACACTAGAATGAACTTGAAAATGGCCAACTCGAGGTTGGGTTGAGTTTACAGTGTAAATCTACGCGGAACCGCCCGGCAAATCCAGTTACTGCAAACAATAGTATCCAATGTGGTTCGTTGGTCATATCGCGCTTGAAACCCGAGGTCAGACTGAGTTGTGGTGTAAATCTGATCGGAACCGCCCGGCATATCCAGTGACCACAACAACAGGTCTGATGTGAGAGGTTGGGGTGCATTAATGAATTAAATGCCACATGATAGGGTTAAGTCATGAACATGAAAGACAACACTTAACCAACTTGAAACATGATTGGTAGGGTTAGGTCATGAACTTGAACGACAACACCTAACCAACTTGACACGTGAATTGTAGGGCTAAGTCATGAACTTGAATGACAACACTTAGCCAAGTTTGACAAGACACATAGGCGGGTTAAGTCACGAATTTAAATGACAACACTTAACCCATTGGACGGAAACCCTAGTCACGCGGTCCGTTTCAGCAGTAACCCACTAGATGTATCATGGTACCCTGGAACTAGGCAGGGTGGGGCACGATTACTGGGCTGATTGTAAGCGACCAGAACGAAGGCTGTGTGGGTGCGCCGGTGTAGGTTCAGGCGGGCTATGGTCATGCACGTGGTCCGGAGTTGAAAAAGCAGGCATTGGGCATCAGTAGGTTTATCTATGCATGCTTGATTCGTGTCGGTAGTTGGCACCATAGGGCTTGATACACCCTATGGTGGACCTAGCATAGGTGACTACATTCTTGATTGAGCCGTATGACACAGAAACACAACGAGCTAGAACTTGTAGGGAGTCGATCGATTAGTGGATCGTTCCGTTGGACCTAGTAATGGGTCATTCACGATTTTGGGCCAAGGGATCATTTCATGATTAATACTTGACATGGGTTGGGCTACTAGTACAGTTGGTGCAGCGAACCTTGAACATGCGATGCTATACTTGACCTATACTTGATTCATCATGTTATCTTAGTCTATCTTATCCATCTTGACATCATACTTATGTTTACTTTCAGTTTGTACATGTCATGTTACCTTTACCTGTTTTTATGCTGAAAGTCTCTTGGACTTACCAGTCTTTATGACTGACCCGTTTCCGTTCGCCTCTTTTTCTTTCGTTTCTTCCCCCGGATTCTCAGGGAGGAAACTCTAGCTCTTAGCTTGGATTTAGCTTGCTTTCTGTCAGCTCATGTACGGTTTGGTCTTGAGCTATGCTATGGCTGCACATTTGCTATTTTTGGGGAATAATTTACTTTTGTTATTTTTAAGTTTATGCTTCTTTATTTAGAACTTGATGTAATGGAATAATGGTAACTTGTACTTTGGATATATGAGGTTTTGACTCTTTTCTTGAAAGTAATAAGATTTGGTTTTTAAGACCTTCCGCTATTTTATTTATGTTTTGTCTTGTGATATCTCTGTGTATGTTTACCTAAATAATGCTCCACCAAAACTAGTGCATTCCCTTTGTGAGTGACCCTAGCGGAGGTGGGGTGTTACATTTGGTATCAGAGCAGAAGGTTACCAGACTGGGAAAAAGCTTTTTTTTAAAAAACTTCTGAAACTATTTTCAAAACCGTTTAGAAAGAAGCATTTTTCAAGAAAAGTTTATTTTGAAAAAGCTATTCCCCAAAAGCCATTAGCACTTTCCTTTGTTTCCTCATTTGAATCTCTATCTTTTCGTTTTTCAGCATGTCTGGGAATCTTAACTTTCCAGAGGGCATGCCAATACCTGGCTGGCCCAGGAGGTACTTAGAGGCTAGGGCCAACGATGCAGGCCCAACAGATATTCCTCCTCCGGCTGCAGCGATTCCTCCTCCTCTTCCTCGTGGAAATGCTTTCACAAAGACGTGTAGAGACTTCAAGGCTATGGGTGGAAAGGACTTCTATGGGACTGAATCCTTTGTGGAAGCGAGGAACTGGCTGAAGGAGACCGAAGATTTGTTCGTCATCTTTGAAGTTGACGACGGGCAAAAGATACAGCTAGCAGTGTGGTTGCTTAAAGATGAAGCTTCGTATTGGAGGGAGATTACCCATGCTGATAGGCCAGTGGAAACTTGGGAAGACTTCCGGATGAGATTTGAGATGAAATTTCTCTCCCAAGCTGATAGAAGCCTGCAGATGGAGAAGTTCCTAACTCTTAAGCAAGGAAGCATGACAGTCAGAGAGTACGTCAATCAGTTTAATCAGCTGACCAGATTTGGGCTGGATTTAGTGAACACCCAACACAAGAAGGCTCTTCGCTTCGTAAGAGGTTTGAATGAGCCGCTACACAGCCTTGTTATGACTCATGTACCCATGGGGGCGACCTTTGAGAGCTTGGTGGATATGGCCCTACTTCATGAAGAAGACGAGAATGGCAAGAAGGAGATCAAGGCGAATGATTCTCAAAACAAGAAGAAAGACTCCGAGAAAGGAGGCAAAAAAAAAACAACAACAGTAATGACAACAAGACACGCGAGAAAAGAAAATGCCACTTCTGTGGTATTGAGGGGCATATAGTCCAGGATTGTAGAAAGAAGAAGATGAAGATGGGAGCATGCTTTCAGTGTGGTGAAACTGGACATATCAGCAAGAACTGCCCTAAGAAGCAAGTGCAAGCCCCGCAAGCAAGACCTTCTGGGGGTACATCTTTAACTTCTCCTCCTTGATGCTTTGTTTTATCTTGCTTATCTTCTCGATCCTATCTTGAGAACCTAAGGTAGAACCATATGTATGGAAACATGTATTTGAAACATGTTATGGTCGATGTTTGCAAATGGTTGCAAGTGGTCGCAAGTGGTTGCTCGTGGTTGCATAACACACATTAGGCACTAGATCGGCTCAGACACGTTTTCATATTGCATATGCATGAGTGTTTATACTTGTTTATGGATGAAATTGGATGTGTTATCATATCGATGATGCATATATATGGATGTTTATGCACACATATAGTGTTTATGTGACTAGGACTATTTGCATACATGTTGGACTCATTGCACTAAACATATTTTGCATTAAGAAGATCAAATAGGCCTGATCATTTGCATTAGATAAGGAACATATACACACACTTTCTGCATATGTTCATATAGCATTAGAAATATTTTAAGGACAATGATTGCTCGTGAATGATGGTTGAGTAGATGGATGATTGGATGGTAGGATATATTCTTCCTAACTTAGAGATTTCGGGGAGAAATCCTTTAAGGAGGGGAGAATGTAACAACCCGTATTTTTATAACATGTTAAAGTCATAAATCAAGGCAGAATTAAATTTTAAAATAAGAATCAGGGGAAACGGGTTGAGCCATTGCGTTCGTCTCGGAATTCTGCATGAAACTGAGTCCGAGTTTTCGAAAATCGGAGTCCATATGACCAAGATATGACCCTCCGAAGTTTCAAGAATTTAAATAAAATAAAACAGCTCGAAAATAAAACCAGAAATTCGAAATTCAAACCCAGAGAAGGCTGGCGGAAAAATTCCCGCCCATATACCCAGGTCGACTGGGGAGTCGACCCCCCCTCCCCAACCAGGTCGATTGGGGAGTTGACTAGGGAGTCGACCCCCCCCCCCCATGACCAGGTCGACTGGGGAGTCGACCTGGGGGTCGACCTACCTCCCGAACCTATTTCCTGAGCCAGATGCATTCTGATGTATTTAGACTTGTTTCGTGACCAGATTCGTCTGCCTAACCCTATATAAGCAGCCCCCTAGCCTCATTCTCTCCACACCATTTCATTCTGTCCTTATGTTGCTTCTAAGATAATCAAAATAATAAGATAAAAAGGAAGAAAAAGAACTGCTTCTTCTCCATCAAGACTACGCTTAGAGATTTGCAAATTGGGGGATTTCAATTAGAACACGATCAATCAAATAGAGATTCAACAATCAAATTCTGCTTTCTAATTCTCGATCCACGCACTGTAAGTTCAAGTTACTTTTAGATAAAAGCTGAAAACTTAATATCCATGTTGTAAATTGGAATTGGATCTATGTATCATAATTGATTTGTATCTATTCTTGTTCATCTTGGATCTTGACTTTCGTGAGTTTTGCTTTGGACCTATTCATGTTGTAAATCAAATTCTTTCATGTCTATAACCTTAACATGCCTATGACGTTGAAACTTTTATTAACCAAGGACTATGACTGTGAACATAAGACTATGCCTATGCCTATGGTGGTGAACATAAGACTATGCCTATGCCTATGACTGAGAACATAAGACTATGCCTATGCCTATGACGATGAACATAAGACTATTTCCTATGACTATGACAAGGACAATTGTGGCTAATCACCTATGACTCTTGACTATGAGAATTATTACCTATGATTATGAACATAAGGCTATTATCTATGACCATGACTTTGAAACTGTTACCGTTAATTGCCTATGACTATTTGCCTAGAACTATTTTGGATAATTATACATGACTATTGTGATTAGTCGCTTATGATTCATAGCTATGAGGTTTCTACCTATGACTACTGGGGTTAATTGCCTAAGACTATTATAGTTGATTGTTCATGCCCATAACACTATAGTTGAAAACCATGCTGTACACCAAATTGGCATTTTGTTGGATCGTATACCTAGGGTGTGACTTGCTTAGTTTATTCGCTATTATGTACACCAAAAACCATTGGATCTATTATCCTTGCATTCGGCTTGCTTTTGCATGCCTATTCTTTTATGTCAGCGTTTACCATGGCTATCGCCTTATCTTGCTAGATTTGAATTCCTATATGCTAGTGATGTTGTAACCAATTATTTCAAGTCATGTCATGCTAGTCTTGTAACCCCTTTTATCGCTTTATGCTCGTCCCTTTTGCCTATCATAGTTTTGATGTTATTCCCTTTATTCTGAGATTTGGATTTATTTGTAGTATGGATCGATTCACGTTTACGTGCGATGGGAATACGATTTGGGTAGATTAGGCAAAACATGAAATGGTTATGAACATGAATTATGAACTTGATAAAAGGCAAAACTTGAAACATGAACATTGTTATAACTTGAATCTGGATGTGGGCATGAAACTTGCCTTGAAAACTTGACACGAACTTGACATGACACTTGAACATGGTCATGACACTAGAATGAACTTGAAAATGGCCAACTCGAGGTTGGGTTGAGTTTGTAGTGTAAATCTGCCCGGAACCGCCCGGCAAATTCAGTTACTGCAAACAATAGGATCCAATGTGGGTAGTTGGTCATATCGCGCTTGAAACCCGAGGTCGGACTGAGTTGTGGTGTAAATCTGCCTGGAACCGCCCAGCATATCCAGTGACCCCAACAACAGGTCTGATGTGAGAGGTTGGGGTGCATTAATGAATTAAATGCCATATGATAGGGTTAAGTCATGAACATGAAAGACAACACTTAACCAACTTGAAACATGATTGGTAGGGTTAGGTCATGAACTTGAACGACAACACCTAACCAACTTGACTCGTGAATTGTAGGGCTAAGTCATGAACTTGAATGACAACACTTAGCCAAGTTCGACATGACACATAGGCGGGTAAAGTCACGAATTTAAATGGCAACACTTAACCCATTGGACAGAAACCCTAGTTACGCGGTCCGTTTCAGCAGTAACCCACTAGATGTATCATGGTACCCTGGAACTAGGCAGGGTGGGGCACGATTACTGGGCTGATTGTAAGCGACCAGAACGACGGCTGTGTGGGTGCGCCAGTGAAGGTTTCAGGCGGGCTATGGTCGTGCACGTGGTCCGGAGTTGAAAAAGCAGGTATTGGGCATCAGTAGGTTTATCTGTGCATACTTGATTCGTGTCGGTGGTTGGCACCATAGGGCTTGATACATCCTATGGTGGACCTAGCACAGGTGACTACATTCGTGATTGGGCCGTATGACACAGAAACACAACGAGCTAGAACTTGTAGGGAGCCGATCGATTAGTGGATCGTTCCGTTGGACCTAGTAATGGGTCATTCACGATTTTGGGCCAAGGGATCATTTCATGATTAATACTTGACATGGGTTGGGCTACTAGTACAGTAAGTGCAGCGAACCTTGAACATGCGATGCTATACTTGACCTATACTTGATTCATCATGTTATCTTAGTCTAACTTATCCACCTTGACATCATACTTATGTTTACTTTCAGTTTATACATGTCATGTTACCTTTACCTGTTTTTATGTTGAAAGTCACTTGGACTTACCAGTCTTTATGACTGATCCGTTTCCGTTCGCCTCTTTTTCTTTCGTTTCATCCCCCAGGTTCTCAGGGAGGAACTCTAGCTCTTAGCTTGGATTTAGCTTGCTTTCTGTCAGCTCATGTACGGTTTGGTCTTGAGCTATGTTATGGCTGCACGTCTGCTATTTTTGGGGAATAATTTACTTTTGTTATTTTAAAGTTTATGCTTCTTTTTTTAGAACTTGATGTAATGGAATAATGGCAACTTGTACGTTGGATATATGAGGTTTTGACTCTTTTCTTGAAAGTAATAAGATTTGGTTTTTAAGACCTTCCGCTGTTTTATTTATGTTCTGTCTTGTGATATGTCTGTGTATGTTTACCTAGATAATGCTCCACCAAAACCAGTGCATTCCCTTTGTGGTTAACCCTAGCGGAGGTGGGGTGTTACATTTTCGAGCTCTTCAATTCCATACCGAAATCACCACCCCTCGTCGCCTGTAGCCGCCGCCCCACCCCCCTAAAACCGCCGCCGTTCGCACTAAACGGGGCCCACCATAGGCGACCGCACCCCGCCCTCTTCCCGGCGCCGATTCCCCTCTCCTAGCTCTTCGATCTCCAACAAACCGTTCTGAAAACCATCAACTATATCTCCCGAAAATCCAAATCAAAGTTTTGAACAAAAACTGAAAATAAAGTATGAAATTCATTTCATATTTTGCCATGCTTTTGTCTGTGGCAACTGCATTTGTTAAAAAGTAATTGTAATTTAAAAATTGATAATTAATTCATACGAACTCCAAACTGAAAAATTTCAGATTCACGTGAATCGTGACAACAAATAGTTCGACCTAGAACTATTTGGGACAATTTCTGAATTTATTTGGATTTTTAATTCTGCTTAAAGCAAGGTGAGTATTCTGATTTAATTAATTAATTTTAATCTAGTTATTTCGTTTGCTTATAAATCATGCTGCATATGTTATTGGTTCTGATCTATGATGTTGCGATGGATTATTGATTTGTTTGAGAGTTATATGGTTACTTTAGTCATTGATCTATTTAGATCTGCAATTGTATATACAATAGAAAGGCATGAAATTAATATCGTATATAAAATGACACCTTGTATGTAACTATAGAAGAAAAAGAATTTGACGATGTGAATAGATTCAATATTTTATCGAAAATTAAAAGTGAGAATTTGACGATGTGAAGAGATTCAAATTTACATTTTTATATGTAAGTTAAGAAAGGAGGTTACATGTTAATATAAAGATGATATTTTTTTACATCGTAAAGTAAAAAGAGGCATTTTTACATTGTAAATAAAAAGAGACATTTTTACACTGTAAATAAAAAATAAAAAGAGACATTTTTACATTGTAAATAAAAAGAGACATTTTTACATTGTGAAGTAAAAAGTTATATTTTTACATTGTAAAGTAAAAGATGAGATTTTTGCCATGAAAATAAAAAGTATAAATTTGCATTGTAAAGAAATTTACAGAAATTTACATTTTTATATGTGAATAAAAAAGTAGAAATTTGCATTGTAAAGAAATCTACATTTTTATATGAAAATAAAAAGTAGAAATTTGCATTGTAAAGAAATTTACATTTTTATATGTAAATAAAAAGTAGAAATTTGCATTGTAAAGAAATTTACATTTTTATATGTAAATAAAAAGTAGAAATTTGCATTATAAAGAAATTTACATTTTTATATGTAAATAAAAAGTAGAAATTTGCATTGTAAAGAAATTTACATTTTTATATGTAAATAAAAAGTAGAAATTTGTATTATAAAGAAATTTACATTTTTATATGTAAATAAAAAGTAGAAATTTGCATTGTAAAGAAATTTACATTTTTATATGAAAATAAAAAGTAGAAATTTGCATTGTAAAGAAATTTACATTTTTATATGAAAATAAAAAGTAGACATTTGCATTGTAAAGAAATTTACATTTTTATATGTAAATAAAAAGTAGAAATTTGCATTGTAAAGAAATTTGCATTGTAAAGAAATTTACATTTTTATATGTAAATAAGAAGTAGGAATTTGCATTGTAATTAAATTTACATTTTTATATGTAAATTTAGAATAGGATTTACACTGCAAATATAAGTTACATTTTTATTATGTAATTAAGGTGAGAATTTACATTGCAAATACAAAAAACACATTTTATATAAGAACGAGGATTTGCATTGCAAATGTAAAATACATTTTTATTATGAAATTAAAGAGAAGAATTTACATGGTAGATTAAATGAACACTTTATTTGTAAACTAAGAATGAGAATTTGTATGGAAAATAAAATTACATTTGTAATCTAATTAAAGGAAGGATTTTACCTTGTAAATTAAAAGACAAAATTTAACATGTAAAATAAAATTACATTTGTAATGTAATTAAAAGGTAGGACTTTATAGTGAAAATCAAAGGGGAAATTAAAAGGTAGAGATTACACTGCCAGGAAAATTACATTTTTAATGTAATTTAAAAAGAAAGGCTTACATTATATTGAAAATTACATTTTAATGTAAATAAGAAAAAGAGTTGGTCATTAGAATCGAAATTACATTTTTAATGTAATAAGTTAGAATTTTTCACTGTAATGTTAATTACATTTACAATGTAATTAAAAAGGGAAATTTTACAATGCAATTGAAAGATAGGAATTTTACGTTATAATGTTAATTATATTTTTAATGTAATAAAAGAGGAGGTTTTACAGTGCAATTCAAGGAGTAGGTAGAAAAATAAAATTTTACATTGGAATAGAATTTACCTTTTAGTAAAAGAATAGGAGGTAGAAGGAAGTGTTGAATCATAATTTACATTTTTCATGGTAATAGAGGAATGGAAGAAGGGAAGAATGAAAGTGGACGTTGTAATAGAATTTACATTTTTATGTAAAATAAAAGTTAAAAGATTTATATATATATATATATATATATATATATAAATGTAATTAAAATTAAACTAATCAAGCACGGTAGTTCGCATTTTGAAATCGTACCTTTAAACGACTATACCAAAAGATCCGACCGTCGGATTTTCCCAAAACTGAAACCGCTAGGACCGTCTTGGGAAGATCTTTCCAACGATATAAACTACGTTAAGATCCAACGGTTAGATTTTGAGAAATGTGAAAATCAAAATTTGTTGAAAGCAGCGCCATAGTCGCCCATTGACTCGAGACGTCGTTAAATAAAGATTTAACTATTTTAAAAAAATTAAAATAGGAATTAATCATTAAAAATAATATTGACGATAAAGAAGGATTTTCAATATGTATATATATACGAGAATTATTTGGAAAGTCCGAGTTTCTCTCATTCCAAATAATCAAACGACGCTACGAATCGAAGTGTGAAGACGACAGGTGAAGACCGTGAATCTTCCATCGAGAGGACAACGATCGAGGCCCTGGTTTGATTTGCTCCCAAATCAAGGGTCATGGTCAATGCCCAGACGAACATGTTGATTTCACGGGTTTGGTTTTCGCTCAGACCCAGAGCATAAGCTAATAAATGGATGATGTGTCTGACATCGTACTCCGTTAAATATCATGTTATTAATTTTCTGTCGAATGTATGAATGTTTGGTGGCGGAGAATTTATTCTCTTGCTTAACACCCTTCATATATTTCGGCAAAGGATTGGTAGTGTGATATGGAGTGACAATGTGGCACACTAAGATGCAATGATCAAGGTTTCTTGTTGAAAAGCAGAACCTTGTGGTGACGATCAAAGCACAGCTTGAATAAGCATAGCTTTGTGTATTACGTAGCTTCACGAGCCTCACAACCCGGTGGAGTCTAAAACGGGAGAAGGGAACCCAGGGAGAGCAGCACGTTTCTTTCTAGCTAGAAGTAGTGTCATTGCTTAAACCGGCTGATATTTTACTTATGTGGATGATGGAATGAGGCGCCTCGGATGATAGGTCCTATAGGACTGAGAAACGTGTGTTCAGGAATTGCCAATCCGCAAAATCGTATGTGCGGACCGGCCCTGCAGCTATCCAAGGGTTCACTGCGGGGAATCCTGAGACATTAGCTAGAGTGTCTCGAATCGGTAAGGAGCTCCTCCCTAGCCTTGACTCATGATGGAAACCAAATTCCAAATATGCCCCTATGAATTTGATTGTATTACTAGTACGGATGCATAGCATATGGTAGCTATGCTTCCTAGGATTGATACATTTATTTTGAATTTTTTTTTATATACACTAATAATAATATTAGATTCGTATTTACCGTATTTAGCATGTTTAATCACCATAAGGTAAAACCCTATCCACTGGTTTGTGTTGCATTGTGTGATGAGACTTGGGTCTTATGGTGATTCCATTTTTCCCGAAAGCATAGCGTTGTTGCACGTTTTACTTATTGTTTGTTCTGTCACTTTAAATTTTGCATGGCAATCCATTGAAATAAGCCCGTTCCGCGTTAGCGGCGTGGTCTTTGGATTTGCCTTATTACTAGTAGTTAAATTAGTTAAGAATTCTCAAACCAGTCCCATGACTGACTCGTAGTTTGTTTTCACCTTTGCAAACTCGGATGCCCTCTTTTCCACACGGGCAGCCAAGTAACAGGTCTAGCTTTCTTTGGAGTTGCTGTCTTTGGAGCTTTCTTGGTGTTGCTTATTTGGAGGTGCTTATGTTGGACCACGAAGACTATCTATCATTTATCTTTTGTTTACATTTATCTTCAGACATACCGACTTATTTTATTTCCAGTAGTCCTATTTTGAAGTTGGAACTTATTTCCTTTTGCTGAAACTTGATGTAATAATTTAAAGCTCTATGACTGTGGGATTCTGTGTTTGATGACATTCATATTCTGCTGCTATGATGTTGTTATTCTATAGTTTTTCCTATGCTATGTTGTATCCGTGATCTGTATTGTTATATTTATGTTGTATTCCAAATGATTATCCCTCACTTTCATTCCGTGGAAGTTTGGGATCATCACATATAGTTTATTTTAGCTGTTGTCGCAGGCTCATAGTTATTTGTGTTCTACTTCTATTATGGCAATTAATGGGATAAAATAGTTGTATGGCTTGTTGTTTATTTTTATGCGCTACCTTTCCCTTAAGCGCAGTTTCCAAGATTCTTTCCTAAACCTATATATTGTCTGTATGGCCTGCTTTGACGCAATACAAAAGTGCATGTTTGTTTAGCCTGCTGTGATGCAAAAATGCATGCTTGTTTCATATTTCTTTAATAATTAGAAGCTATGTTACTGCAGTTTTCGCTCTGAATTTCTAAAAAACAATATATCCAGTTTTTCCTGCAATTTTTTTGATATTTACGTTAGAATTCTTAATATCATAAAACAACAAATAAGTGAGAAGGCTAGGAAGAGTCAGGCATGCAAAGAGCATCCTTACTATTTAGGACAAGCTGGGTATGCAAGGAAGAAGGCTAAATGGATAACTGAAGGCCATAGTTCTTCGATCATATTGCCAGGTGGATCTGCTTTAGATCGGAGTATTGATTGGGTTATGGCACGATCAAAAAAAGGAGCTGATGGAAATTATGCCATCCCTAACGAGAAAACTAAGATGGTTGCAGATAAAATGGTATGACTAGTTTCCATCATTTATCGCTTTACATGTTTTAAACTGAAAACACACACTACCCAACATTTCTTATTTAGATGTCCCTTTAGTATAATTGAAAGCACAAACTTACACATGGTTTTATTTGGGATTTCTGACCCATGTTAGATCTGTTCAGAGTCATAGGTTTTTTTTAGTAAATTTGATTTTTCAACCAATATATTTTGGTGGCTGTGGAAGTATTACAATATAATTTTGTTGTCCTTTTAATAATTCAGAATGCTAGGCAAATGGTAGCTTTTATATATTATGATTATTGTAATGTTGCACTTTACTTTTTAATAAAATAGCAACTGCCTTCCAACAAAATTTCCCCTATAAATTTAAAAATACAACACTAATTTTTAACAAACAACCTCATAACAATAGCACCAACCTATGCTGATTTAAGCTTAGCAGAATATAAATGCCGAAAGATACACACTTCTAGAATAAAAGAAATACTGATATAAACTGAATACGCTCTTGTATTGAATCTTTAATCTTCAATCATGCTGTCAGCATTGTGTGATTGTCTTGTGTAAGAAGCTTCACCTCTTGCATCTTTGTATTTTCATTTAGTAGCATCAGCACAATATTTCTTCGCCTCAGTATGCGCATAACTCTTAAGTGTATGTTCTCTTAATGCACTTACTTAGAACCGATTTGATAAAACAAATGATTATGCGCTCATTACTTTTTTTCCTGATGCACATCCTATGCTCGGTTGTAGATATTTTGAGAGATAGCCGAGGATATTAATGAGTGCATATTGTGATAAAACCGATTCTGATTCGATTAAACAAACGATAATGCACTCATTAATATGATAAAGTCATACATGGGAAAGTTAACTTTGAAAACAACGCTATAAAATTTCTATTATGGGTAAAGGTAATTCTAATCAAGTTGAAAAATGGTTCTCCTGATTATATTTGAAATACACTAAATGTTCCTAATCTACATTGGAATTTATTAAGTATGGGTCAACTTTGTGAAAAGGGATTCAAATTTACCATTGAAAAGGGCATTACACTACTGATAATCGAAAGTGAACAACTTGTCAGGGTTGAAACGATTAAAAATTGCATGTTTCCATTAACCATACAAACTAAATGTGTTCATGCTTTTACTGGTCTTTCTATGGATATGAATTGGTTATAGCACGTACGTTATGGACATCTTAATTTTAATGGTTTGAAATTGTTTGGGAAGTTATAATCTAACTAGTAAATTACGAGGCAAACCTTAGAACAAAACTATTTTATGGAAATAGGTTTCAAGTGTAAAAAGAATTATAATCTAATATGAAGTATTATAAGGAAATAGGTTTCTAGATGGCGATTCCGCAGAATTTTGATTTATTGCACACGCAAATATGCATACATGGGCAAATATCAGCAACGTTTCAATTTTGTTGTTTCTCTAATGTCAAATTCTGAATTAAATACTTTAACTTCTTTTTTTCCATCACAATAAATAATTTAATTTGCCAAAAGAGGGAAAGTGGTATACCATTGCAAAAGGAGAGAAAAGTAGTGTTTTTGAATCCAAACTTGTACTCCCAAACAAATAGGTTGGTGACGTAGCAAAATAGGTTAGGCTGATCGTTGTGAGGATACACACCTATACGTACTTTTTATTGTAAAAAGATGTAGATAAGAGCCATATTTAAAACTAGTAATATTCTGGAATTCACATGCAATCAATAGTGTGCTCAAACTAGAGCATTACGGCACGGAAGACAGACAATAATCAAAAGAAGACATGTCACAATGATCTGGATGGATGGAATTGGAAGTATACCACATTAGGAAGATATGGCCTTAATTACTCTATCACGTTTCATTGTTCCCCGTGTGCAGCTCAATCATTTCTAGATCAGTGTCAGTGCTAGCAAAAATACACTTTCCATGGTATGTGACCCTGTAATGACACCATGGTATGTGTGTCAGAGACCATGGTATGTATGTGAGAGACCCCATAATAAACTTATTTATGTTTCACTTTCCAAGTACTTAACTACAAGTATCCAAATTTGTGGACCATAATCTTGTTAGCTCCATGTTGAAGGTATTATTTTTGTTGAGTATTTTTCAAGATCTATCGGTTATTTGTGGAAGGTATATATAGTTTGGACATCACTAAGGTTTTCTTATTTTACTAATAATGGGGGATTTTGGACTAATATTGAGCCTTCTTAGAGCTAGAATAATGGTCTGTCTTAGACACACCAATTAATCACAGAAGTGCAAATATTGGTACTGAATCGATGATTCTTCTTAGACACCAATTTTGGCAGGGCACTTAAGAATCAAGAATCCTTCAGTTCATAGTGCTGCAGCTGATAATGTAATGAATGATGAGATCAATTCTGACTTGTCTTTTCTTAGCAAGGCCCACTACTCAAATGATGAGTGATTAGATCTTATTAGTAAGATCTTATGCACAGATGTAATCTATGTTACTGTCCTCAAATAGCGAAGCAATTCTGATGAGGCCAACGATTACAGTGTAGTCTTCATGCAATGAGAGTTTTCTGATGGAGATCCATGGCGTGACAGTTGCTATTGATGTACCTTGTTGCTCTGATACCGTCTGAAAGAAAGTAGATGCAAATTTCATTGATTGTAATAATTATGATACAAAATTACATGTTGTATCGGTTATATGCAACTGTATTTACGTTGTTACAAAGAAATTTCGTAACTGGGTTGAATACGAGCTCATGTAGCCTAGATCTGATATGTGAAGAGAATGATATATGAGCCTAGGCGTGATATATGAAGAGAATGATATATGAGTGGCTTCTGATGGTATTCTCTAGCAATTTCTATTTTCAACTTAAATTATATTCATGCATACTGATTTCACTCAGTATAAACGTAATCTCTTCAACACTGTAACCACTCTTATAAGATAGACCGTTGTACTATAAATTTAAATTCTAAAGTCTAAATATATAGAATTCTTATAAATTTAATGGTTTGAAATTGTCCTTTACTATATACGCATAAGGAATATTATAAATATATAGTGCTCCACAGTATATATGTTCATCCCTTTGAGACATTAAATTAGTATATATTTTCATCTTTTGAGACACAAAATTCCATTGCTGACAACGAATATAGATAATTTTGTTACCAGTATGGACTATGAGAGCTCGTGATATGACACACACGATGGAAAATCTAATGACTTATAAGTGTGTACATAGAGTATTTACATTACATGAAGGTTTGTCATGTGCTGCATCTTAATTTATTTATCATGACCTAACTATTTTTTTGGTTGATAGAATGATTGGAGAGTAAAAGCCATTGAAGGGTCATGGGTTCCAGATAGATATGTTGATGTCTTAAGTCGTGCTCTTGAAAAAAAAAGAGCATTCAGGTTATGTTAGAGGGATTGGTGGGACGGTTGGTATAAAAAACGTATTTGGGGAGGTAGAGAAAAGCAAAGGTCGAACTGGTGTAATATCAGCTGATGAGTTGTATGTTTTCACTCAGGACATAGAAGCTAAACTGAGCCAATAATTGAGGCAAGAGATGAGTGCAATGGTTCAAGATCAGGTTGCAAACATTTTGAACACGATGAATGTACCCAAGGAGGTGGATATCAACAACACACCATTAATGGATCATCGTAGTAGTTGTCAATCGACGCACCCGAGCAAATTACAATATGCGAACAAAACTCAAGAGACAGATCCCTATGCAGACTTGCAGGTAAACAATTCAAAGTTGAATTTATAAACATATATGATTTTATATATTAGACAAGTGCTAAGTTAAAAATGTTGGCTTTGTACTTGTCATTCTAGAAACCTATTAAATGTCGTTTGGCTATGAATATGGACTTCAAAATCTTCGTGGTGGGTCATGGTATGTGCATCCCGCTTCAAGGCTCGGAGATCAGTGCCATAATTAACAAATCTTGGTAGATCATGTAAAAGTTGGAATTGATTCAGTTGAGTCTAGTCATGAAGGAACCCCACTTCCTGTTCCAACTAAACATCACAACACGA
The DNA here is from genome assembly GCA_030737875.1 of Allium sativum. Classification (NCBI taxonomy): domain Eukaryota; kingdom Viridiplantae; phylum Streptophyta; class Magnoliopsida; order Asparagales; family Amaryllidaceae; genus Allium; species Allium sativum. Next base: position 188,098,756 of record CM060911.1, read on the forward strand.
TAGGAGAAGCGGTTGGAAGTTTTATTCAATGGCCTAGAAGCCTTGTGCTTTTAAGAGATAATGATACGGTAATGAATGCATTTAATTGTATTGAGTTTATTTTTGAACTGATAATAAATCGATTTTAAAAGCCATTTGCAGTTACTAATTCCATAAGTAGGGTTAGAAACCTTTGTATTTTTTGTTATTTCTAACCAACAATAAACTACTAAACATTTTTTTAATCTTCTTATTTTTTTATGTGATTATTGTAATCACTACCAAGGATTTATAACATTTTATGCGTACAGCCTACGAAAACCATATACAATACCCTAAATATTTCATGAACAATAAAATACTTTGTTCCAAAATTATGATTTGCAAGGATAAAAAAATCAAGGTTATTTTCCTTGCCACATTATGAAGAAAATAAATAAATGAAAGAATGATGATTATAAATAAATCAAAACTGTGATTTGTAAGGGCATCTTTAGCTAATTCAGCCCATGTTATTCCGTATTTTGAATATTACGGCTGAAGTGAAGGATATTCTCCGTTGTTTAGACTTTCACTTTTTGAATGTTTGACGTCAAGACACTGAGAAAATGAGTGTGTAGAGTAACATTAAAAAACATTTATAATTAGACATTCATTTAATGTACGCTTGTTAAATTAACATTTAGTTCTGAACATTTAGTAAATGGACATCCACACCCAGGATTTTGAATTCAATTGTGAATCTTACTTTTAATATTATGTGGCTGAGTTGAATAATTGAAACGGATTTTCATAATATTCCATTACTAGCTCCCTAGCCCGAGAAAAATCATGGTTGAGGCTCATCTGATGTCATTGGTCATTGGTCCAAGAGATAATGTATCTCTGACCATGTAAATTGCATCTGCTAAATGCTCGATCGAACTGTCTTATCTTTTTCTATTTTACTTTGGTGGTATTATTCTTTGTTCCTATCATACAGTGATTGTATTTTTCTTAGCATTAGTCTACTCTTTTAACAACATCATTTCAAACATCTACTTACAATTTGAATTAGGTGCCTACATCTCAATCAAACAAGGATTTATTTGAAAATAATAATGATAAGGTCGTGAATATAATGGCAAATGGGTCTTCAAAATGCAAATCGATCGTGGATGAAGAAATTCTCAAAACTTTAACTAGTGAGTGCAGATATTTTCATGACCTAATACTTCAGATTCTATCCAATGATAGTGCCATCAATGCAATTCTAGTAAATAAGGATTTGTTCACATACAAGAGGACTTTGAAATTCATATCACAATGGATGACATTATACAATTTTTTAGTATGACGTGGTTGAATGCATCATGGTTGCAGCTTTACGTCATGTGAGTATTTCTTCCTTAGCAAATTTTTTCATATATAACCATCTTAGCTTTTTGATGAATAGTCATTTTTTAAAAAAACTAATAATATATGTTTAAAATTGTGTAGGTGGTTAAATCATATGTGCAATGATCTCAAAGTGGAGACCATTGGGTTTATGTGTCCCAAAATGCTTTCCAAGTGCGAAAACATCCAGATGCGACAAATACATATTTGTCGAACACATGGAAAGCATCGCAATCTAAAAGCTTACTTTTAGCCCTACACTACCAAGGGTACGAACCTTAAACTTTTAGTAACTAGTTTACAAATTTGATGCTAATTTTAACTTATTATAAATCTTGTAATGCAGGAAACATTGTATACTGCTTGTTTTTCGTGTAGAAATGAATGAGATTTATGTTTTTGATCCCCAGACCGAACGCAAACATAGACTTGAAATTAAGCCGCAAGCGAGCACGTAAGTTGTGTATGCTTGCTCTCTTATACGAAGTTAGTATATGTGGTAAAATTAAAAATTTATATATGAAATTAGTGAATGTAAATGTGTGTGTTGGAGTAATTATTTAACATTTTCTTGCATGTGTAAGACCTTCAAAATTTACAAGGCATTGGGTGGCAAGTCTCGAGGAAATAACTTGAACTGGAAGCATGTTAAGGTGATTTGATTTTCTAACAAAAACTAAAATAAAATAAATACATTATATTGTTTGGTATATGAACTCGTTTGAAACTAACCATTAAATTATCTTGTAATATTGCTATAGTGTCCTCAACTATTAGGAGCAACCGACTGTGTATATTATGTGATGAGGTATATGCATGACATAATGAAAAACCACAATCAAAGCATCGATTTACAAAAGGTACAACTTTAATTTTTTTTTCCTTCATATTATACATCAGCTACATTATAGGTATATTTCGATTAAATCATTGTAGCAATGCTAGTTAGAAGAAATCAAATGTTATAGTAGTTGTGCACTACATCTTGATATAACTCTATTCTTTTATTTGTTTCTTCAATCCCTTTATTTCACTGCATCACAAACATTGTTTTTGAATTATCAGACTACATAGATGAGTGATCTATTTAGTGCTTTAAAATACAACTATTGTTGTTATTTCTATAATATACCTTCTAAAAGATCATGCAATATTTTTCTAGGACATGTTGTTTGTATGTTTTTTAAATTGCTTTTGGTATGTTTTGTAGAAAAGTGGTACTTAAATATGTGACAAATACTTCTGAAGTAGCAGTGACATATAATAATGTATTGCTTTCAAATTTAGAATATCTGATGGTAGTTTATTGTAGTTGCTAATGGCTGCTTAATTATATAATATGTCATGAACTTTATCTTAATAGCCTGGGCCTCCCTTGGATATACAATCTTATATGATTATGCAAGTTGAATTGGATTTGTCAAAAACTAGGTGGGATTTTTAATTTATGTACACAGCTCAAGTAGGGTCTTTTCATATTAGTATGGATTTCTAAATTGGTTGTTATGTTTATACCAAACTCTGTAATAGTGTTATTTTTGTTATTTGCATGACCATGGCATGTTATCTTTTAGTATTTGCATGATCATACTCACTTATATTTTGTATAATAATTCTCTTCGTACGACTTTATATGAGACGGTTCTTGTAGTCAAGAAGAGATAGACGAGCTTCGAGATAATTTAGCTAGTTATATCATGTATAATTGGATGTAGTGTTTTTTGTTGTGCACGTTGATCTTTTGTAACACACGTTGGTATTTTGTTATGTACGTTATGTTTGTGACAGATTATATTATATTTTATGCTTTTTTTTTCTGTAAATGTGAATTATGTTGATGGATAATTAATTATATTTTTTGTTAGATCAGTTTCATAGTAATGTTCATTTGTGAAAATTTTAAATTCAATTTATATTTTTTTTTTGCTTTAGATATAACTTGCGTCGGCCTTTATTTCGAAGGTGACCGATACAACTGTTTATCAATTGTGTCGGCCTAAAAAGTAATAAAAACCGACAAAAATATCAATCATTTGTGTCGGTCATCAATAAAGAACTGATGCAAAACTGATATCATCTGCAGTTACTTTGCATCGGCAGTTTTTTTGCAACCGACACAAAAGATAATTAATTGCGTCGGTCATTAAACCGACGCAACTGAAATTTGTCATTTGCGTCGGTTGCAAAACCGACACAAAAGGACCTAAACGACCGACGTAAATGACCTATTTTGTGGTAGTGGTGCATCGCACATGCTGAAGAACTCGTACTTATTAGCTAAAAAAGAGGTCAAAGTCCAACATAAGTAACAAACTATATTTTGATACCGACAGGTGCTCAAGCAAGGAGTAGACATACTCAACACTAGTTGAACATTTGAAATTCCAGCAGTTACATTTGTAAATCTACTAGCTATTTATACTTAAAAAATTAGAAGCAAACAAAGCAGTATAGCTTTCCCGAAGAAGAAAGATTGAGAAAAAGATAACATGGTTGCTTACCTTTCCTGCTTTTGAGAAAAACACGTAAACATAACTTTCAGTTGCTTTAAGAGGCATCTACATGAAAATAAGTGCAATTTAGTTCAGATACTTAAACCATCGCTTAAAGTTATAGCTGAAGCACATATCTACTTGATCCACCTGATAAGAAAAAACGGTCCTTTAATCTTTGTCTAGATCAACTTCAGCTTCACGCTCTTTTTTATCTTTAATACTCCTAAATATAGATAGTATTTCAAATCAAATATCAAAATAGGCATCACCAACACATGATGTATGTATCTGAACTCAATAAGAGAGGGAAAACCCAGGTAAGACGAGTAGTGATATGACAAAAATACCCTAATGGTTATTGGTTAAGAACTGATAGTGTTTTACTATATTCACGAGAAGTAGATTAAGAAATAAATGCAAAAAACAAATGACTAAGCTAAGATTTACAAAGCCTATTTCTTCAAATGTAACATGTACACTTTAAAACAATATACTGCTGTTTTTTTTATTGCATGTTCTTAATTACCTATCCATTATGCATGCTAACATTATGTACTGAGCCGTTGTTGATGATTATACTGCATAACGCAAAACTGACACTTGATTTGGCACATATATGGCTCGCTCATGCTAGAGATACAGTTAACTTCATTAATACAACAACTTTTCCTTTTAGCTAACAAAGACTATCATTTTTAACATGACTTAAACTCATATAAAAGCATAATTCACTTTACATAATGTTGTTGTTCACATTGAATCCAATAACTTGAAGCATCAACAAAGTGATTAAGGGGGAATTGAATCAAAATCGCAAGAGTAATTGCACAATCGACCTTATGAAATCGGATTTCAAATAGTTAAATAAATATGAAATTATACCTGGATTGAAGGATGACAAATAACAAAACCCTAGATCCAATGAATCCGATGGTATGCGGTTCGGAGTTGAGGTCGGTTGCAGGTTAGGCTTTGGTGGTGGGGTATCTGCGTGAAGTAAGTCAGGTTCCATCTCAATTTGCCAATAGATGAACTGAAGCAGATTTGTAAGTTTCGTTTGCTGGCAGGTTTTCAAAATTTGGGGAAAACTTTTTGATCTAGGTTTAAGATTGACGAAGAAGGAGAAAAGGGGAAGGCGTGATTTGATCTGTAGAGAGAAATAATTTTTCACGTTTTACAATTGTTCTATTTGTTGTTTTTCCAATTTGAAGGTCTTTAATGCACGCGGATCACCAACTACAACCGTTAGATAGTTCAATCTCAATGGCTCAAATTAACAGTTGTGTGAGGATATGCATTGCCCTTTGAGCTTAAAAAATAATATAAACATCTCTCGCAAATCCATCTGAATTCTGCTGCAAAATAGCTTCTATAAATATTCATCGGTATTCTGCCTGAATTTGCAGCGAAAAATAGCGGTAGAAATATTCTATCGGTGATTTGACGCAATTTGCAATGGATTAGTGAGGGATGACAGAAGATGACGGTGGTAAATAAAAGAAAAAAAAGTTGAAAAAACAAAAAATTATCCCTTGCAGATTGCATGGAAATCCATCGTAAATTAGCGACGGAAATTTCCGTTTCTAAATTTTTGACGCTAAATCAGTGTTTTCTTGTAGTGCAACTACCAGAAAACAAAGCAGCAAATCACATTGCATTATAGCCAACATAAATGATATAAATTGCAAAATAAATGACAAAAATGGAATTGTATATATCTAAATTAGACTAGTTCTCATATTCCGGGGATAAGCATATTACATTGCAGTTTTAATATAATTGCTAAAAAAGACTAAAATGCAATTCACATAAAAGATGCAAATTATAATGATAAGCAGATTTGGATTCACAGTTACATTAACTTCATAGCACATCAAGAATTCAACATAGTTACATGAATTGCAAAATAGACAACGTATACTGCATACTTACATTATAACTAGCAAGATAATACTCATTATCTACATCAGTCATCATCGTCTTCTGATTAAGAATCAGTCTCATATCCTACGACATTTTCCTCCGTACTCTCGAACGCATCTACCAAAAAGTTTGATTCATCGATCAGAGGTCTGAAATCTGTATGTTCGTCTATCATTATTATTTTGTTGTTTTGCTCAAGATCTGCCTGATAAGCTTGTCCATCTGGACTATTCTTCCCATCAACATAAATCCGGCATTTGTTTTAAAAATTGCTGACGAATCTGATTTATCTTTTTTTAGAGACGGATAAGTAGCTTAATAAACTTACTATGATTGTTTGGATAGTACAAAAGGATCGTACTTGCGATGATGTGATATATGCTTTATTTCGATAAGATTATAATCCTTGTGCACATTAATTCCAAAACCTAGAATATTGTTAAACCAGTTGCATTTAAATAGAAACACCTCCTTCGCAGGTCATCATAAATATGCCAGTTGCAAAATTTATGTTAAAACGTAATAAAAATCATTTATGTGATTTTTTGGATCATTACTACCTTTAACAAATACACTTATATTATTAGTTAATTTTTCTACACCATATTCTTTGGTGTTAACTTTATATCCATTGACGAAATATATTGGATATGTCTTGACCACTCTTTTTGGTCTCATCGCAAGATGTTTCAACCCTTCGTAAACAACACAATTTTTCGGCTAGTAAATGTAATTTGAAAAGCAGTTGGAAAAGTCTTTACAATGATCTCCTTCGGATGTTCACGTTCAAAAACAATGTGTGTGTGTGTGTGTATGTATGTATGTATGCATGTATGTATAACCTTATACATATATATAGGGCTTGTTAATAGTGACAGGTGATTTTCGTCACCTGCTTTCGCTATGCGTGAGACCTAAATTTAATTTCATCTGAATTCTAATCGACTTCCTCTAACAATTTCAGATTGCTTGCGATCTGTAGGTAACCTTCAAAGAATCCATCTTGTTGATAAGCTAACTATCAGTTTTTTATAATCGATTTCCTTCTGCAAATTTCAATGAATTATTTTCGTTGATAAGCCATTTGTGTTTTCTCATTTGAACCATAGCTGAATTCAGATCTGCCTTCTTCTTCAAAATACGTGGATGGCTAAATTCCAGATCTTATGCCCTACTCTCGGATCGACCCATCTCTATGCTTAACGGCGGATACCACAGATCAGATGCAATTTTTGTGCATTTGGTAGTCTTGCGGTTTTGATTTTAGAATGACTGCGTTTGATTTTGGGGTTTATCTGAATTTCAGATATTAGTTTGGGTTTAGATGATTTCGGTTTGTGGTTATCAGTTGATGATAGGTTTTATTTATGTTTGAAGGGGGACTGAGATTGTTCAATATTTAATCCATTATAGATGTTTATTATCAAATCTATATCTTGATTTTATTGGTTGAAAACTTTCTGAAGCAGATAGCCTCTTCATTGTTCACCCCAAATTGGTTACTGTCTCCAACACTGATATGGTTTATATGTTATGCAAAAATTGCTCTGATACCAATCTGTTGTGCAAAAAAGGATGCATAGATGCGGAAGAACAATAAACAGGATCTAGATTTGCCTATTGAACATCAACCTAATCTGTTTGCGATTATTCTATTACATCAACAAAATAGTAAATAACTATAACGGAGAAACAAAGAGACACACAATATTTATACTGGTTCCACTATCATCAAGATAGTGTACGTCCAGTCCAAAAGAGAGAGATTTTACTCCACATGAGAGAATTACAAGAGATTACAAAATAAGAGTTTACATATCCAAACCTCAAATAAGGCTTAACTAGAGGAGACACCATTGGGGATCACTGGCTCCATGCCAGGATGGGTTTACACAGAAGTCTACCCCTTAATATATAGCCAATGCAAATCTATGTGAGTCATCAATTGAATTACCAACATATGGTAATAATATAATGGAGGAAATTTACCATAGCAACAAATATGCAAAGATATAAAGTAAATCAATCCGTTTCTTTTACATAGATGGAAGAAATTAATCCCTTCATTTATTTTTCTACCATCTCATCAAATGCAATCAATGCATTCCCATTATAAAAATTTCTTTCTATTCTTTGCAAATTTGTTCCAATCAATTTGTGATTTTGTATCATCAAATTTAACACTCCACCTTGATGCAAAATTAAATATCTGCAACACCCCATCTCGAATCAAATTCTCTTCACAACATAAAACTCTTCAATAGAACTCCATCTTCAATTAAAATCTCACAATGAGATAGAAACCAAAAATGAATATTTGCCTGATGGGTTCCAACAAAGCTACCCCCAATCACACCATGTTAACGAGCTCAGACTACATCCCCACCCACAAACAAAATGTTGCAAATATCCAAAGTAGAAAAGAAGGCAGACACCAAAGTAATCTCAACACCGCCAAGGCCAAAAATAATTATCTCAATCACCAATTCAAATACAGAGTCAAAATCCAAATATCTGTATGCACAAAAAATCTCTCTCCTGCCACTTAGTTATTACAAACTTCACCCACCGCCTGCAAAAGATGCATGTTCCTCATGATATGCACTACACAAAAACAACGGTCTAAAAACAAGTTTGTAATACCACAAAGATCTTTGTCTTAACACCCGTCTATCACTTAACCTGTGCTCTTTTCCTGATCATCTTGGATCCCTCAAGCATCATCAACATGAAGACCTCTATCTAAACCACAATGATCTCTGTCGCGACACCCGTCTGTCACTTGACCTGAGCTCCTTTTCTGATCATCTTGGATCCCTCGAGCATCATCAACATGAAGACCCCTGTCTAAACCACAATAATCTCTGTCTCGACACTCATCTATCACTTGACCCGAGCTCCTTTCGTGATCATCTTGGATCCCTCGAGCATCATCAACATGAAGACTCACGTAACACCCCGTAATTCTGTAACACTAGATTCACAAATCAAGGCAGAATTAAATTTTGAAATCAAAATCAAGGGAAACGGGTTGCGCCATTGCATTCATCTCGAAATTCTACTTGAAAACGAGTCCGAGTTTGCGTAAATCGGAGTCCGTATGAAGAAGTTATGACTCTCCGAAGTTTCAAAGATTTTCAGAATCGAAAACAGCTCAAAATTCGAATTCGAAATTCAAATTCAAACTCAGAAGCGGGCTGGGAGGGAGAATTCCCGCCCAGGACCCAGGTCGACTGGGGAGTCGACTGGGTAGTCGACCCCCCCCCCCGACCAGGTTGACTAGGGAGTCGACTGGGTAGTCGACCCCCCTGACCAGGTCGACTGGGCAGTCGACCTGGGGGTCGACCTGGGTGCAGAAACCCACTTTTGGGACTGGGTGCATTCTTATGTACCTGGTCTCGTTTTCTGCCTAGATTCGTCCGCCTAATCCTACATAAACAGCCCTAGTCTCCTTCTCTATTCACAATTCTTCTCTAACCTTATGCTGCAAAGATTCTTGGTGGACATGGCTTCTTCTCCTCCTCTAAATTAAATAACAAATAAAGTAATTTGTAAAATAAATCAAGACGAGGAAATGCTGCTCAAGACTTTCAAGAGGAGATTCAAAACAAGTTAGGATTCAAGTGAAGATTCAAACGACTTCAACGACTGTTTTTCTATGAATCTAATATAATCTGTGTAAGTCGGTTACTTTTTAGATTTGAACGCTCTCTCTATTCATGACATGAAATTAAAGGAATAAAAGAATATGCCAAATCTTTCTGTTCGAATCAGTGCTTATATCTTTGGACCTAATTAAGAACTGTTATGATGAGACTGTGACTATGAAACTATGGACCTTAAAACCATATGCCTCTTTGACTATGAACATTGCCTATGAACATTGCCTATGACTGTGACCCATGACTATGAGAATTATTTCCTCTGACTATGAACACAAGCCTATGTATTTGATTAGGAAACATAAACTATTTCCTATGACATAACAAGGGCAACTGTGACTAAACACCTATGATTCATGACTAGGAAAGTGTTGCTTAAGTTTTGTGACTGTGGAATTGGGTCTAAACCAGATTATCTATTCTGTCTATTCTTGATTTTCTTTGGTTTTTGAACTTGGGAATTTACCTATTAAGTTAGGTCTACCCATGTTCTTGAACCTATACTATTCAACCCTTTTCATGTCGTAATATTGCCAGAACTATATGCCTGTGAATTATCATCTTATGCCAGTTATTATGTCTATTCTTTCATGGCATTTTGGCTCATTCCCTTTTATCCACGAATCTAGATTTATTTATAGTCTAGGTCGAATCACGATTATACGAATGATGGGAATACGTTTTGGGAAAAACATGAAATTGACTAAACTTGGAAATTGGCATAATTTGGGAACATCCATTATAGCATGACTATTGAGATGAAAATTAGAATAACAAGTCTAGTTTTGACATGAACTGAAATTAGAATATTAAATCAGAATTGGGTGGCTAAATTAGGCATGATAAGTATATTAGCATAATTGTGAATAATTTACATACATTGGGCGTAAATCGTAAATGGTTAAATGGGCCACAACGTAGGTAGTTGGTATGCAAATTAAGTTTTGGGCATAAACGGTGAACTAGAATATGAAATCTAGTTTGGCATAAACTGTAAACTAGAATGCAAAATCTAGTTTTGGCATGAACTATAAATAAGGATGTTGGGTCTAAATTGTTATAAACTGTAAGATAGGCAAATCAAGATTTGGGCCTAGAATATTAGTCTATTAGTGAGCTTGATAAATGAATATGGTATAGGCCAAAATTTATTTAGAAAGGGAAAGTGGGCTTTGAGGATAAATTGTTAACAATTTGTATATAGACAAAAGGAAGGTTTATTAACGACATCTCTTTTAATAACACACGAGAAAGTTCTAGGGTGACAGAGAGGATAGTGTCTAGGCTTGGGTTTGGAAAATACAAGTTTCCTGCTCTCCCTGGCTATCCCTAACAGATCCGACGGACGGGATGGTTACTTTCAAAATCTGATTTGAAAATCAAACCCCTTTGAACTTAGAAAACGCGAATATGCCTAACCCGAGGTTAGACTGAGTTACGATGTAAACCTGCTCGGAACCAACCGGCACATCCAGTAGTCGCAACAATATCTGTCTAATGTGAGTGGTAGCGGCTTTAATTTATTTAGTTAAAGCTAGAACAAGAATGGTAGGGTTAAGTTAACTAAGACACTTAACCAATTCAACATGATAACCAGACCGGTGGGTGGGATTAGGCTCATACAGACACTTAACACAGTTAAGGTAGAATGGGAGGGTTAAGTCCATAGGAACACTTAACCAACTTAACACAGTTAAGCTAGAATGGGAGAGCTAAGTTCATAGGGACACTTAACCAACTTAACATGGTAACAAGACAAGATTTGTAGGGGTTAAGTAACTTAGAAAACACTTAGCCAAATTAACATGTTAACTAGACTAGAAGGTGGGGTTAAGTAAAGTTAATACACTTAGTCAAATTAACATGTTAACTAGACTAGAGGTTGGGGTTAAGTAAAATTTAATACACTTAGCCAATTTGATATGTTAACTGGACTGGACCGTAGGGTTAAGTAAACTTGAACACTTGACCATCAGATTGTGATAAATGAATAGGGTCAAGTCTAAAACGTGAAGGATGATACTTAACCATTAATAAAATGTTAGTTAAAACAGATGGGCAAGGTTAAGTTAAAAAGAAACACTTAACCAACACAGGATGAATGAATAGGGTTAAGTAATAAGAAATACTTAACCAATACAACTTGGTTTGTGGTAGGGTTAAGTCAACATGAATTACTGATAACACTTAACCAGTTTAACAGGATAAATGAAGAGGGTTAAGTTAGCTTGAATTGACTAATGACACTTAACCAATCCAAATTGACAAGAAACAGAACTAGGTAGTAAACCATAGTTAAAAGGAGCTAAGTAGTAAACCTTAGTTAAGAAAACAACGATTCTGGAAACTAAGTGGTAAACCTTAGTTAGCTAAAATAAGTAGTAATTCTTAGTATAACACAGAAGGAGCGAACGTCTGTCTGATTAAAAAGAAGGCTCCAACGAATTGGGTTACGAAGCCCGAGGCTTCGAGGGGACGTGAGGGTACTCTTGGTATCCCTCTGTGAGGCTGCAGATGATCCTCCTGGGCTCACAGAGGTTAAGGTATGCGTTAGAAGAACCATGGGTATGCCTTGGTTGCAAAATATGGCAACCTAAAGACTAGGATGGACCAACGTGATTCAGCGAGAAACCGGTAGCCCTGTGATAGCAACTCGTCGTCTACCATCCATCTTGAGTCAGTCGAGATACGTGAAGTGGAAAGGCGGAGAACTCCAAAAGACCATATACTTGCTATTTAGTTATGGGTGAGGATGGCCATAGGTTAGTGGGGCATAGGGGGCCTGCGTATAGTTCTCATTTTTCAAGGTGTGCCTTTCATTAGTTGAGGGAGGGGTCGAGTGGGACCATAGCCACTGGAATAAAAACAGACCTTAGCATCTGCATCGGCAGATATTTGAAAGCTCCCGACCGAGTTCTGTGTTTCTTGATTTGCCCTGCCACAGGACTCGGGCCGCACATTACAGGACATGTGCATCTAGACAAGCGATAACGATTCGCGATACATGCGTGGGGAAGTATAAGAACATATACCACTCTTGGTAGTGTGTCCTAGACTTGGGGGCATCGTTCGACAGGTAGCATAATCCCTAGTTGGACTAGGTGGCATAAACCCTGAATCCGAGAAGCGTTCAGCAGATATCGTAAACTCTAGTTGAATCTAGAAAGCACTTGATAGAAAACCCTAGATTAGATCTAGGTAACAAATAATAAATGTATGCCTGAAGGCAATGGAAAATACAGGGATTGGGATCACGTTATCGTTACTAGTTGGAACACTAGTTAGATGGTACAGAGATTTAGAAACCAGTATAACAAGGAAATAGCAAAGCGGCGAAAATATTAGAGCATATCCAGTTTATCTTATCTTAGCATATCTTGTGTTAATCTTGTCTAATCTTGCTGACCCTATCATCATGGTGTTATCTTGTATTCAGTTAATTCATGTCGTTTGTTTTCCATGTTCACATGTTAGAAGTAACTGAACTTACTCAGGCTTTATGTCTGACTCTGTTTTTCTTTCGTCTTCTTTTCTTCCGTTTCCCCCCCAGGTAGTAAAGGAGGGAATAGTATAGCTCAGGTTAAGTTGGACTGTCACTCTTTCCCAGCTTGAAGATTTGTCGAAGTTTTGCTTGGATTCTCTTTTCAGATGCTATGGCTGGCTCGTGCTACATTGGGGAATATAAATGTTGTTTTATGCTTCTTTATTTTGTAAGACAGATGATACTCTGATATTATAAAGAAATCGTTGTACAAACTATTTTATCAATAAAGCAAAGTTTTATTTTCCGCTGTTGTAATTTTTGTCTGTCTTGTAATTTATCTGCATCTTTTACCCTAAATGCTCCACAGAACTTAGTGCATTCCCTTTGTGATTGACACTAACGGATGTGGGGTGTTACACGTGGTATCAGAGCTGAAGGTTACCAGATCAGATAAAGGGTTTGAAAAATTATTTTCAAAACGGTTTTAAAAGAAGCATTTTCAAGAGAAAAGTTTTGTTTTAAAGGCATATTCCCCAAAGCCATATACACTATCTTTTGATCCTCTGCTTGAATCATGTTTCCTTCTTTCTTGAGTCTCTGGGGCTCCTGGCTTTCTGGGAGGTAACCTCATCGAAGGGCGAAGTAATGCCCGACTTCCATCTATAGCCGTAGTAGTTTCACCTACGGCCAGTTTTCTTTCAAGCTTTGTAGGGTTTTTTGTACGATGGGGGAAGCTTTCGAGAGGTTTGTCAACATGATTACACATGGAGGAGGATGAGGAGTTTGGCTAAGGTGCACAACCCAAGGATAAGGAATTCATGGATAGGGACTTGGCTCACCAAGGAGGAAGGAATTATAAAACCTAAGACAAGAGGAAGTAGCTTTTCTATGATATAATAGGGCATATAATTAAGGACAAGAGAAAGGACAAAGGACAAGATTTTCAGAAGGGCAAGTACATGCTTTCTCCACCAAGCGTACCTAGGAGAAAGGTAGTAAAGTTCTGTTGGAAGAGCGTAGTTTTGCTGTTCATACTCTTTCCTTTGGTTTTAGCGCTTCGCATTTGTTCATATCCACTTCCATAGTTGATTCTCTGCACCATAGTGCTTGTATAGTAGAAAGATCCCACTGGAGTCTCAAATCCAATTGGTGGTCCGACCAGTTTATTTTTGGGATTTGAGAATAGCTATCGAGTTTGCTTATATCATCTCACGTAGATCGTCTAAATTCGGAGGAGATATTCCTTGGGTGCTTGTCTGATATTGGTTTAGGCCTTTGGGGCTTGTACTTGAGGAATGTCGAGTTCGACTAGGATGGGTTGCGTGAGAGATGAATAGTTGTGGCAGGCACTCTAAAAAGCACGTAGTGACATTTTTACCCTCATAGTTATGGCGTGATGGATAAGCTAAGAGGGGAGACCTCAAACCATCTTGGTATGTACACTTGGTATCATAGTTAACATCTGTTTATTTTGGAAATGGAGGTCAAAAACATCACAATCGTGAAGTCAAATTAGTTAAGATACAGTAGAGTAAAGCTCAAGAAGGCTAGATACTAGCATCATAACCCTTTTCCTTAAGGGTGCATCCTTGATTTCTTTTTTTTGTAGGAGCTTTACGCATAATTGTTTCTCTCTTTCCAAAGTATATCCTCTAGGTCGTATCTTCGATCCTTAGGTAGAAACTCTTTTGGATGAAAACATGTATTTGAAACATGTTATGGTTGATAGTTGCGAGTGGTTGCTAATGGTTGCTCGTGAATGCATATACATACGTATTAGGCACTAGATCAGTTCGGACGCTTTCATATTGCATTTACAGATATGTATTTGTTTGTAAGTTGAACTTGATATGTTATCATATGGATGTTGCATATGGATGAATGGCTATGCACACATGTAGTATTTACATAACTAGGGATGCTTGGACACATGATTGGACGCATGGCACTGACATGATTCGCATTAAGGAGGTCAACTGAATCAGTAGACCGCCTGATTTTGCATTAGATAAAGACATATACACACACTATGCATATGAACATGAAAGCATTAGAAATCTTTTAAGGACAATGAATGCCTGTGATTGAATGGTTGAGTAGATGGGTGATTGGATGGTAGGACACATTCTTCCTAACTTGAAGATTTCGGGGACGAAATCCTTTTAAGTGGGGGAAAATGTAACACCCCGTAATTCTGTAACACTAGGATTCACAAATCAAGGCAGAATTAAATTTTGAAGTCAAAATCAAGGGAAACGGGTTGCGCCATTGCGTTCGCCTCGAAATTCTGCTTGAAAACGAGTCCGAGTTTGCGTAAATCGGAGTCCGTATGAAGAAGTTATGACTCTCCGAAGTTTCAAGGATTTTCAGAATCGAAAACAGCTCGAAATTCGAATTCGAAATTCGAATTCAAACTCAGAAGCGGGCTGGGCGGGAGAATTCCCGCCCAGGACCCAGGTCGACTGGGGAGTCGACTTGGTAGTCGACCCCCCCCCCCCGACCAGGTCGACAAGGGAGTCGACTGGGTAGTTGACCCCCCCTGACCAGGTCGACTGGGCAGTCGACCTGGGTGCAGAAACCCACTTTTGGGCCTAGGTGCATTCTGATGTACCTGGTCTCGTTTTCTGCCTAGATTCGTCCGCCTAATCCTATATAAACAACCCTAGTCTCCTTCTCTAATCACAATTCTTCTCTAACCTTATGCTGCAAAGATTCTTGGTGGACATAGCTTCTTCTCCTCCTCTAAATTAAATAATAAATAAAGTAATATGTAAAATAAATCAAGACGAGGAAATGCTGCTCAAGACTTTCAAGAGGAGATTCAAAACAAGCTAGGATTCAAGTGAAGATTCAAACGACTTCAACGACTGTTTTTCTATGAATCTAATATAATCTGTGTAAGTCGGTTACTTTTTAGATTTGAACGCTCTCTCTATTCATGACATGAAATTAAAGGAATAAAAGAATATGCCAAATCTTTCTGTTCGAATCAGTGCTTATATCTTTGGACCTAATTAAGAACTGTTATGATGAGACTGTGACTATGAAACTATGGACCTTAAAACCGTATGCCTCTTTGCCTATGAACATTGCCTATGACTGTGACCCATGACTATGAGAATTATTTCCTCTGACTATGAACACAAGCCTATGTATTTGATTAGGAAACATAAACTATTGCCTATGACATAACAAGGACAACTGTGACTAAACACCTATGATTCATGACTAGGAAAGTGTTGCTTAAGTTTTGTGACTGTGGAATTGGGTCTAAACCTGATTATCTATTCTGTCTATTCTTGATTTTCTTTGGTTTTTGATCTTGGGAATTTACCTATTAAGTTAGGTCTACCCATGTTCTTGAACCTATACTATTCAACCCTTTTCATGTCGTAATATTGCCAGAACTATATGCCTGTGAATTATCATCTTATGCCAGTTATTATGTCTACTCTTTCATGGCATTTTGGCTCATTCCCTTTTATCCACGAATCTAGATTTATTTATAGTCTAGGTCGAATCACGATTATACGAACGATGGGAATACGTTTTGGGAAAAACATGAAATTGACTAAACTTGGAAATTGGCATAATTTGGGAACATGCATTATAGCATGACTATTGAGATGAAAATTAGAATAACAAGTCTAGTTTTGACATGAACTGAAATTAGAATATTAAATCAGAATTGGGTGGCTAAATTAGGCATGATAAGTATATTAGCATAATTGTGAATAATTTACATACATTGGGCGTAAATCGTAAATGGTTAAATGGGCCACAAAGTAGGTAGTTGGTATGCAAATTAAGTTTTGGGCATAAACGGTGAACTAGAATATGAAATCTAGTTTGGCATAAACTGTAAACTAGAATGCAAAATCTAGTTTTGGCATGAACTATAAATAAGGATGTTGGGTCTAAATTGTTATAAACTGTAAGATAGGCAAATCAAGTTTTGGGCCTAGAATATAAGTCTATTAGTGAGCATGATAAATGAATATGGTATAGGCCAAAATTTATTTAGAAAGGGAAAGTGGGCTTTGAGGATAAATTGTTAACAATTTGTATATAGACAAAAGGAAGGTTTATTAACGACATCTCTTTTAATAACACACCAGAAAGTTCTAGGGTGACAGAGAGGATAGTGTCTAGGCTTGGGTTTGGAAAATACAAGTTTCCTCTCTCCCTGGCTATCCCTAACTGATCCGACGGACGGGATGGTTACTTTCAAAATCTGATTTGAAAATCAAAACCCTTTGAACTTAGAAAACACGAATATGCCTAACCCGAGGTTAGACTGAGTTGCGATGTAAACATGCCCGGAACCAACAGGCACATCCAGTAGTCGCAAGAATATTTGTCTAATGTGAGTGGTAGCGGCTTTAATTTATTTAGTTAAAGCTAGAACAAGAATGGTAGGGTTAAGTTAACTAAGACACTTAACCAATTCAACATGATAACTAGACCGGTGGGTGGAATTAGGCTCATACAGACACTTAACACAGTTAAGCTAGAATGGGAGGGTTAAGTCCATAGGAACACATAACCAACTTAACACAGTTAAGCTAGAATGGGAGGGCTAAGTCCATAGGGACACTTAACCAACTTAACATGGTAACAAGACAAGATTTGTAGGGGTTAAGTAACTTAGAAAACACTTAGCCAAATTAACATGTTAACTAGACTAGAAGGTGGGGTTAAGTAAAGTTAATACACTTAGCCAAATTAACATGTTAACTAGACTAGAGGTTGGGGTTAAGTTAAATTTAATACACTTAGCCAATTTGATATGTTAGCGGGACTGGACCGTAGGGTTAAGTAAACTTGAACACTTAACCATCAGATTGTGATAAATGAATAGGGTTAAGTCTAAAACGTGAAGGATAATACTTAACCATTAATAAAATGTTAGTTAAAACAGATGGGCAAGGTTAAGTTAAAAAGAAACACTTAACCAATACAGGATGAATGAATAGGGTTAAGTAATAAGAAATACTTATCCAATACAACTTGGTTTGTTGTAGGGTTAAGTCAACATGAATTACTGATAACACTTAACCAGTTTAACAGGATAAATGAAGAGGGTTAAGTTAGCTTGAATTGACTAATGACACTTAACCAATCCAAATTGACAAGAAAGAGAACTAGGTAGTGAACCTTAGTTAAAAGGAGCTAAGTAGTAAACCTTAGTTAAGAAAACAACGATTCTGGAAACTAAGTGGTAAACCTTAGTTAGCAAAACTAAGTAGTAATTCTTAGTATAACACGGAAGGAGCGAACGTCTGTCTGATTAAAAAGAAGGCTCCAACGAATTGGGTTACGAAGCCCGAGGCTTCGAGGGGACGTGAGGGTACTCTTGGTATCCCTCTGTGAGGCTGCAGATGATCCTCCTGGGCTCACAGAGGTTAAGGTATGCATTAGAAGAACCAGGGGTATGCCTTGGTTGCTAAATATGGCAACCTAAAGACTAGGACGGACCAGCGTGATTCGGCGAGAAACCGGTAGCCCTGTGATAGCAACTCGTCATCTACCATCCATCTTGAGTCAGTCGAGATACGTGAAGTGGAAAGGCGGAGAACTCCAAAAGACCATATACTTGCTATCTAGTTATGGGTGAGGATGACCATAGGTTAGTGGGGCATAGGGGGCCTGCGTATAGTTCTCATTTTTCAAGGTGTGCCTTTCATTAGTTGAGGGAGGGGTCGAGTGGGACCATAGCCACTGGAATAAAAACAGACCTTAGCATCTGCATTGGCAGATATTTAAAAGCTCCCGACCGAGTTCTGTGTTTCTTGATTTTCCCTGCCACATGACTCAGGCCGCACATTACAGGAAATGTGCATCTAGACAAGCGATAACGATTCGCGATACATGCGTGGGGAAGTAAAGGAACATATACCACTCTAGGTAGTGTGTCCTAGACTTGGGGGCATCGTTCGACAGGTAGCATAATCCCTAGTTGGACTAGGTGGCATAAACCCTGAATCCGAGAAGCGTTCAGCAGATATCGTAAACTCTAGTTGAATCTAGAAAGCACTTGATAGAAAACCCTAGATTAGATCTAGGTAACAAATAATAAATGTATGCCTGAAGGCAATGGAAAATACAGGGATTGGGATCACGTTATCGTTACTAGTTGGAACACTAGTTAGGTGGTGCAGAGATATAGAAACCAGTATAACAAGGAAATAGCAAAGCGGCGAAATTATTAGAGCATATCCAGTTTATCTTATCTTAGCATATCTTGTGTTAATCTTGTCTAATCTTGCTGACCCTATCATCATGGTGTTATCTTGTATTCAGTTAATTCATGTCATTTGTTTTCCATGTACACATGCTAGAAGTAACTGAACTTACTCAGGCTTTATGTCTGACTCTGTTTTTCTTTCGTCTTCTTTTCTTCCGTTCCCCCCCCCCCCCAGGTAGTAAAGGAGGGAATAGTATAGCTCAGGTTAAGTTGGATTGTCACTCTTTCCCAGCTTGAAGATTTGTCGAAGTTTTGCTTGGATTCTCTTTTCAGATGCTATGGCTGGCTCGTGCTACATTGGGGAATATAAATGTTGTTTTATGCTTCTTTATTTTGTAAGACAGATGATACTCTGATATTATAAAGAAATCGTTGTACAAACTATTTTATCAATAAAGCAAAGTTTTATTTTCCGCTGTTGTAATTTTTGTCTGTCTTGTAATTTATCTGCATCTTTTACCCTAAATGCTCCACAGAACTTAGTGCATTCCCTTTGTGAGTGACACTAACGGATGTGGGGTGTTCCAACTCATGTCTAAAACATGATCAAAAGTTCCCAAATCCAATGGTCCCTTCAACGCAGTAAACTCCATATCACGTCAAAGTTCCCAGATTGGAACGCTCTTCACTCTCAACGTAATCTCTTCCACCAGAGTCTTTCGTTTCTCCAAAATAGTAATAGCATAATTACCACTGAATCTACCAACCTTTGTAGAAATAATTGATGCACAATTTAAAACAAATCACCTCGCTCTGATACCAATCTGTTATGCAAAATTGCTCTGATACCAATTTGTTATGCAAAAAAGGCTGCATAGATGCGGAAGAACAATAAGCAGGATATAAATTTGCCAATTGAACATCAACCTAATCTAATAGCAATTATTCCATTACATCAACAAAATAGTAAATGACTATAACAGAGAAACAAAGAGATACACAATATTTATATTGGTTCCACTATCATCGAGATAGTGTACGTCCAGTCCAAAAGAGAGAGATTTTACTCCACATGAGAGAATTACAAGAGATTAAAAAATAATAGTTTACATATCCAAACCTCAAATTAGGCTCAACTAGAAGAGACGCCATTGGGGATCACTGGCTCCATACTAGGATGGGTTTACACAGAAGTCTATCACTCAATATATAGCCAGTGCAAATTTATGTGAGTCATCAATTAAATTACCAACATATGGTAATAATATAATGGAGAAAAATTACCATAGCAGCAAATGTGCAAAGATAGAAAGTAAATCAATCCGTTTCTTTTACATAGATGGAAGAAATTAATCCCTTAATTTATTTCTCTACCATCTAATCAAATGCAATCAATGCATTCCCATTATAAAAATATTTACTTTCCATTCTTTGCAAATTTGCTCCAATCAATTTGTGATTTTGTATCACCAAATTTAACATTATATGTGTTTTGGGGTATGCAGCTGTTATATATATAGTGTTGAAATTTTGTTACGGTCATTCAGTATGACTGGGATTGGTTGGTTGGATAATAATTATTGGTTTTTCTGTGATTTCTAAGAAACCATATGTACCCATTATGGTTTTCATATGAAGTCTGATGATTGATCTGTGGATTCTTCTAAGATAATTAGCTCTGACGCCAATCTGATGAAGATGTTTACTTGGTATTTTGGTTCTGGATGCAATGGGGTGAATAAATTTTTCTGATGCTATAAATCTGTTATGGCTTTCTATGTTTCCTGCACTATGTACAGTTGACTGGCACTACTGTATGTCTTGAATGGTGAAGTGGGATCCCATCAGATATTGGGGTTCCAATTGCATTACATTATGAAACTCATGGAGTTGCAATTTTTTTTACTGGAACCCTCAAGTTTACCAAGTATTATCACCACCTCTTCTGATTTGGTGCTGAAATGACCAATTTACTTGCACTAATTTGCTGGAGCTTATAAATGGTATTGAACAGGTGATTATTGCTTCCTTTTCTAAATTAACATGATGTAATGGACTTCATATTTTGGTGTAGCTTTTATGGGTGATGATCGGTTGATGTTCATGCTCAAGTGGAGCTTTTAGCTCGTGTGAGGAGCAGAGAGATGCACACATGTGGGATGGTTGCCTAATCATGGGTTGTTATATGTTAGTTAGATTTATAGTTACTTGTATTTTCATTTTTTTAGGCTTTTAATTTGTAATGGTTAGTATGCTAACCTTTCTCTTGTACGGTTTTTTAGTAGATAATAAAGTGAACCAATTTTCAAGAAAAAAATGTATATATAATATTACAATAGAATCTACACGTGTATGAATTATATAAACGAATAAAACATAAATTATTATTTTATATTACCTAACAAAGGGTGCAACCTCAACATGATTTAGAAGAATATAAATATATGCTACATGAAGATCTCTATCGTCTAGCCATATTTCTACATATTTTCCAAAAGGTCGACCTGTTTCCTAAAATAAGATAACATTGTTTGAGATGACTCTTGTTTGCCTCCTTCGTCATTAAGAGGAACACTTTCAAATAATATATTTAAATGTCCATTGAAATAATTAGGTTGAAGCTTCCTTTTCGATGTAAGATTTACATATTGAACCTTCAACTCATGTCTTTTGTCTCACTTTTTTTAAGATGATTCAGATATATATATGGAAAACTAATTTACATTAACTTAATCTTTCAAATACAATTAAATTACTAGTAACATATTACATACATCTAAATGGATACATCCATCCATATTAGACAGCACCTCGAAATCGTGCTTTAGATTTGAGATAAACAGGTAAATGTTCTATTACGTTAAAAAAAGCTAGCGGAAATATTTTCTTTTTGTAGAGCAATATATAAATACCTACTTCAAGTTTAAGTAAATGTTGCACTTTTAAGGTAGTCAAACAAAGTTCTTTGTAAAACATACAAAGCTCCGTTACTACCTTCCAAACTTTTATCGGCAGTGGTTCTTTGAATAGAACGAGTAATAAATTTTCCATCCTTATATGATAGCCATGGTTTTTAATTCTGCTCAATCTACCATTTTTAAAGTCAACCCATCTAGGATGATTTAATGAAATCCCATTAAGAAATCTTAAGCCTTAAATCCATTTCAACACAAATTTAACTTGATTATTTTATAATTCGTAACATGCTTTGGGTTTTTCTTTCATTTGGTTTCATATAAAGATCAGGACGTTTACATAATTCTTATATGTCTCGTCTTGCTTTCATGTGAGGACCGCAGAAGCCTCCAAGATCCATTGACTCATTGAAGCAGTGTTGGAAGGGAATCAATGCCATTTCCAACATTGGAAAGAGATAATTGCTGGACTAGACATTAAACAACAATGCAAACGATAGGAATTTGATACTGCATTTTAATATATTCACTGTGTTTATGTTCTTCAATGATATATCGACTTACGTGAATTCATGTTGTGCAGTTTAACCAAGAAAATGCAGTGTGTATGTACGAACATAACAACCAACCTTTCAACTTGCACAATTGCTACGAAATACTTCCAATGGAAGAAAAATGGAGCAAAGTGCAATAGGAACATTCAGCAATGCATTTTATGACTTTAAAGCCAACCAAAGAAGTTAGCCCTGAAAGCGTAAATCAACTAGAAGAAAACCTTTTACAACTAATACAGGTGGTAGACCGATGAGAAAATATAAAGCGAAGAAAAAGACCACCAAAGATTATAGCCTGTATGACGTACAACTTGATAGGCGTATGACAACTACGAAAGATGCAAAAAACCTCTATATGGAAACAAAGAAAGTGAAGAGATTGGAGAGAGCACAAGAAAAACAGTGACGACATGAAGAGGTTCAACAAATGAGAATCAACGAATCGGGGTTATGAAACGGGGAGTTAGCTCGTTAATAATGTGCAGATGATATTGCTTTTTTACATACCAACCTAAACAATCTAAATCTAGTACAAATAATGTTTATGGAAAAGTAAATTGAGGAGTACAAAAGACATAACGGGTGTACATTACGCCATAGATTGCATACTGCAACACCGGAGAAGTGATGCAGGAAGTGCCAAAAATTGTTGCTATATGCCAAAAATTATCCATGGAAATACCTTCTTATTGTTGCGTTTTGTCATGTTGCCTTGAGTCAAAGGAAACATCTTTGCGACCCTAAGGCAACATCGGTACAAGTGTTTCCATAGGTACTAAATTTACAAAAATGTGGGGTCCACTAAAATCTGCATCCCGGGTTCATAGAGTCCTGTCGTGCCACTAAAATCCGTAGTCGGGTTCACGGAATTTTGTTGTGGGGCCCACATACATTAATCTATGACACACTTTTACCATCCAATAGAAACACTATATCATAACTACGACAACATTTAACGTCATATACTGCAACATTATATCATAGTTATAGCAGCATTATATAACATACTGCGGCATATTATAACAGCAATTAACATCACACACTAAAATTAATAAAGAAATTTTCATTTCAAATTAACCGGTAACACAAGTACTACTTGATCAACTAAAAAATAACAAAACATAGCCAATAAATTCAGTTTTACAGAGTACTTACAAATACTGCCAACACTAAATTCATATTTACATCAAACTAAAACAGTTTCAAAATATAGCGCGAGCCTTCAGTGCATTCAGTGTCTCTGCTGCCTCCAGTACCTCTAGTGCCTTCAGTAACAAGTTCTTGAACAACTTCATCGCTGCCTCCTTCATCTGCAAAATAAACAAGTTTCAAAAGTCATGCATTTCAGCAAAGCCCTTAGTACAACTAATGCATTTAGCACAACCAAAGTCAAGCATGCCTCAGTTACAAACTGATGCAATGCCTCGTTTACATTGCAACACAAATGAGAGGCATGCATGCCTCAGTTGAGTTTCATCACAAGCTATGACCATAGTATAAATAAGTTGCATTTCAGCACAAAGAACTTTTAGCACAATCTATAGTTGGCGTACCTCAGTTGGATAACTGAGTTGCATTTCAGCACAGAGTTGCATTTCAGCACAATCCATGGCCTACATACCTCAGATGCAAATTGATGCAATGACTCAATTTGTTCAAAGCACGAACGATATCAAGGAATGCAACAGTATGCCTGAGGCACTACTTCAATGTGATACGATTTGAGACAATGCCTCTTTTACTTCAGTAAAATTTAGACATGCCACGACTCGTTTAAGTACAAACTCAACCATTGTTTCAATTACGAATTGACATGATCATTACCGCTTGAAGAGAAAATAAAATTCTTAAAATTCTGTGGTTCATTACTGAAGCATCAGTCTTGTACACGATATGTTAAATTTTCACATTTCCTAAACCTTATGTGAAGCCATGATCATCATACTACTCTATAGCAAGCGGCAAAACACTTAAAAAAATAATGTAAGAATTAGATTGATGCTTTAGCAAGCGGAAATTTTAAGAATTCTGTAGTTCATTAATGTAGTTCATTACTGAAGCATACCTCCAGCCAACCATAAAAATAAGCAAAAAAACATACCAGCAGTGTGTGTTTGCATACGATCTCCAGTTCGCAGAATTTGTAAGGGCCTTAGACTATAAAAACATGAAGTAAAGATGTTTATCTACGAATGTCATAAAACATAAAATTATACCTAAATTTTTTCATTTCCCCAAAACATCAAGAGTACTTTGAAATCCTCAATTGGAATTTTGTCCGGCCTACACAAAATGGAGGAATTAATGTTAGAATGGCATTAGTTACAAACAGAAGCCACGAATATGATACATCAGTTACTTGTAAAATAAAACACTCACTTCACTAAAATGTAATCAAGGCAGAAACAACATTTTCTTACTTAAATTGTGTAGAACAGTTACTTGAATAAATATGATAGTGGTACACATAAATTAAGAAGCATTGTCTCTCACTTTTCTAGGTGGAAGGCAGATTCGTCTTATTGGGACATCATCTCTACACCAATGAACATCAAAATCTGGATTTTCAATTCCACAAACAGGATGGATATCATTCAAATCTTCATTTTCATATAATTTTTTGTTTTCACACCAGTCTCTCGGCAATTTCTTAATAACTTTATGGCATATCTTATCAATTGGATCTTCTATATAAAACACCTGTTGTACTTCTGAAGCCATAACATAAGGATTAGAACTCTGGTACCATCGATTAAAATTGACACGGGTCAACCCATATAAATCTCTCTTCTTCGTACCAACAATACTAAAATAAGACCACATTAAATTCTCCCCAATAATCTTGTTCTAATATTTCTTCAACTGATTTATAGTAATTAACTTCACCAACCAATGTATTTTGATCTTTCGAACTTGCAAAGCTAGTAGTCAAGGCTATCAAAAATACACCACTGTTTTGTTTTGTACATTTGGCATCTTTGAACCTTGTATAAATTTTGTATCCATTGATCATGTATCCAGTAAATCTCTTAGCTATTCGAAGAGGGCCCATTGAAAGAAGTTGTACTTCTTTTGAAATTTCCTCCTTTTTCCCAACCTGTTCCTTTAACTACTTCCAAAATTATTCATAGTGTTCTCTCTCTCTTTTATATTTTTTCGATGATGCATGACCATCAACTAATGCTCGATGTTCACTAGAATAAAGACCTGGTTAATAAAAGCAACAAAATTTCTAATTCTTCAATACTTACTAAAATAAAAATAAAACTTAAAAACTTACTCAAGTAAACTCTCTATTTTCGCATTATCACACTTGAATAGAACGTAACAGTGATATTCCTTCCATTGAGAATTTTTAAGATGAATAGCTTTTCCATCTTTGTTTCTTCTTGTGCCAATAGGATATTCCAGATTTTGTGGAAAGGTTTCAAATTGCATTTTTCCTGCTTCATCGCCACCTAAGAACCTTGAACAGAGTATCAAAAATTCTTCTACAAGATAACCTTCAGCAACAGACGCCTCAGGTTTACTTTTTTTTGTGAACATATGATTTCAGTTTATAAAGATAACGCTCAATAGAAACATACAACGAACATGTGCAGGTCCACCATATTCAAGTTCCTTGCATAAATGAACTAGCAAGTGCACCATTGTATCGAAGAAAGGATTTGGGAATATCATCTCAAATTGACAAAGAATTTCCACAATTTCCTTTTGAAGCCTTTTGAGATTAGCCAAATCGATAGTTTTACTACAAAGACTTCTTAGAAATGCACCTAATCTTATCATAGGTATTGCAACTTTAGGTTTTACATATTTGTTTACATCAAACTGCAGCAAGTAGTGGAGAAGAAAATGAGCATCGTGGCTCTTATACCCCGCAATTTTGATCTCTTTCTTTTTTACATACTGGCAGATATTAACTGCACAACCATAAGGTAGTTTATCATTCTCCAACACCGAGAAAAACTATTCTTTCTACTTGTTCATCATTTCAAATATGGCAGCCCTCTTCTCAAGGTAATTCCCATCAGTTGATAGAACCAGATGAAGGACCTCCCTGATGCCTATCTCTTGTAAATCATACCGAGCATTTATATGGTCTTTCGACTTCCCATCAATATTTAGTAAAGTACTAAGTATGTTACCACAAATATTTTTCTCTATGTGTAAAACATCAAGGTTATTTCGACATACATTTTGACTCCAATACGGTAAATTAAAAAATATTGACTTTCTCAAAAGGAGATTCATTTTTATGCTTCTTGACCTCTTTCTTCCCAAAAATATTTTCATAACCAACCAACAATTCTTCAATGTCAGTCCCAGATAAAATTCCGGGAGGTGTTGCCATTTCAGTTTCACCATTGAACCTTTTCTTATCAAATCTCCATTTATGTCTTGAGTCTAAAATTTTCCTATGATTCATGTAGCATTTTTTTTTTACTATAATTCAAGTAAGTTGAAGAAGTCTCGAAATGGCATACAGGACAAGCTAAATAACCCTTTGTGCTCCAGCCAGATAACGTTGCATAGCTCGGAAAGTCGCTAATCGTCCATAACACGCTTGCACGTAATGTGAAATTATCACCAGTGAAGGCATCATAAGTTTGTATGCCAAGACCCCATAATTCTTTCAATTATGCGATAAGAGGTTGCATGTAGACATCAATGTAATTGTTAGGAGAATCTGGGCCAGAGATAAGGGTTGAAAGTATCAAATTTTCTGTCTTCATGCATAACCAAGGTGGAAGGTTATAATTTACCAATAAGATTGGTCATGTGTTGTGCTGTGTAGTCATTGTATAAAAAGGATTGAATCCATCAGATGCTACTCGTAACCTAATATTTCTGTTTTTAGATGAAAAATAAGGTATTGGCATCCATCATCTTCCAACCCTCGCCATCAATTGGATGTCGAAGTCTGCCATTATTTTTTTGTCCCACTACATGCTATAACATAAGTTTTGCGTAGTCCTTGGACATGAACATCCTTTGCAGCCTTGGTTTTAGTGGAAAATAACGCAACACTTTTGCTGATACTTTGTGAATCCGCTTCTCCGGATTATTTTCAATAGCCACTTTTTTTCCGATATAACCTACATTGAGAAACCACAAGTTTTGCAGTTATTTTCCTGTAATGACCCGCATTCTACGCATCGGAGAATCGGAGAATTTTTTTTTCATTTTCATACAAAGTCGTATGGTCGTGTAACTTTGGGGAACGACTATTGGGGTCATTTCTAATGGTTACGATTTTTGCCGATTTTTAAATGACCGTTTTTCCCTGGCGAATCTTGTTTTGCCCATAACTTTTGATTGATAAGGAATTTTGGTTTGAAACCACTTCCATTAGATCCGAATGGTGGTTTACCTTCCTGTACAGTGGTCACAATAGCCAAACGGACTCACTGCTTGGGAGATATAACTGAAACAAAATTTAGAAGGTGAAAAACAGCTTAACCAGGCATAATTAGGGTGAGTAGCAGCTAGGCCGATAACCCATTTCGGGATTTGAGCTATATGAGGGCTGATTAGGGTTAGACAAACCTTTTCCTTGTCATTTTCCAACCGCCACTTAACTCTCTTCAATCCTAACAATGACCTCCAACTCCTAAAACACCTTCTAATCACCGTTTAATCAAGGATTAAGCTAATTTACGTCAAATCCAAGAGAAATAGCACCAAGTCATAGTTGGAGCTGCTATGTTGCATAGAGATTTGACCCAAATCAGAGATAGTTTCAGATCTAAGTTTTATTTGGGGCTAAGTGAGTGATTTGCATTGTTTTTCACTAATTACGGCTAATTAGGGGCGATTAGTGTTAATTAGCAAAATTATAACTCAGAAAAATTTGGAAAAATTTGTAAAATTCTAAAATATTATTTTAGAGCTCCGATAGAAATTTGGGCTAATTTGGATAAGTTTTGCTAATTGTATGCTTAAACATGGTTAAGAGGGATTAAGAGAAAAACATGGGGTTTTGGTATGTTTGATCCATTTTAACATATCATATTGTTATTTTTGTGTTTGTGGTTGATGTTTTATGTTGCTATGACTGTTTGATATAATTTATGATTGATTAGCAAAGTTAGAATGGTTGAAAATGCTGTCGTATGGCGTAAAACAGTCATTGGAAAATTTGCATGAATTGGACCCGAACCGGATCGGATCGGTAGGGGGAAGCATGAACCGAACCATTCGTGAAGTACCCCTTCCTCACGAGTAGCTGGTGAAGCCATGAAGCTTGGAGGCACGAATCGATCCGTTTGCATCTGAAGCTCTTCGACCCGAACCGCTCACCCGAACCGTGGAGCACCATGCAACTCCGACCCGACCCGGAGTAGGAACCCCTCACGAACCACTTGCTCCTCCACGAACCGACCCGATGCTCCGAGAAAGCACCATGAGAAGAACACCCGAACCAACCAGAAGGTGAGGACCATGAATATGAGCATGTACCACGAGTCGAACCACCACTGGAGGATTGAACCGAACCATGGAGCTTGGACCATGGACGTGAACCACGAACTGAACTGGGAGTACGATCTGAAGCAAAGAGAAGTAAGGAAATAAAGAACCGATCCGGAGGAGATCAAAACCTGAGATGCAAAGGGAGTCCAAATGAGAAGTTGTGACTCAGGATCCAGATGGGAACCAACAAGTTAACTTCATGAGTTGGACTTTGCTGCGGGACGGGTGCTAAGGAGTTGTCGACGTACATAGCTTTGATTCACCACCGAGAGACGAATGTTTGGCTACAGATCAGTGCAGTGGGGTAGTTATTACTCCATGGGGCAGAGTGATCGTAGCATGGTTATGATCCAGTGTAGTGAAGTCGTCATGGCTTCATGGGGCAGAGTGGACAAAGCAAGGACAAGTGGATATGGATCAATGCAGTGGAGTCGCTATGGCTCCATGGGGCAGAGTGATCATAGCAAGGATTTGGGTGACCAAAGCGGTGGATATCGTATGCTTTACGCACGGAGTGAGAGATGCGAGGATGGTTGCTATGCTTGATTGTTTGACATCACTATGACATGCACACCCCTACCCCCATATCTTTACACCATATGTTAGTGTCACCTTAGAGTATTGTACATCTTGTTGTGCTAACTCTTTGGTTGCAGGTCCAGGTTCAGGTATGGTTTAGTGTACCTGTTATTGTTCTGTTTTGCTGCTTATCGTTCATACCAGACTTTTGTCTGACCCAAAGTTTTATGTCTCTTCTTATTACTCTGGGTGCTCTTAAATGGGCAGACTGAAGACAAGTCAGGTTATTATGCACGAGCAGCTGTACCGGAGACGAGCAGGAGGCTTCTACGTATGATATATATATATATATATAATCTCCATGTGTCGCTGCTGGTCACTACTTTGGGCATTAGTAATGTACCTTTCTTATTTTGCTTTAGAGAGTTTTAAAAGTTGTAATAATGATGATGTGGAACATAAGCTGTATTTTGGATTTTCCGCTGCTATGATGGTTTAGGTTTCAGCTTATGCACTGTCTCACCTGCTTTATGTTAAAGTTATGTTATTATTATATTTTGTTCCATGCGCTATGAGATATACTACAGATTCCTTGCTAGTTCAAATTCCTTTCTTTTCCTTTCTTTGGCGACCGTCCCGTGCTAGTCGGGCATTGACACGACGCACTTTTGGAAATGTCGGCTAATGAGGGGTGGGCCGTCACACTTAGTATCAGAGCTCTAGGTTGCGTAGTTAACCTAGGGAAAGACACCAAGGAGAGATAGTATACGTATATGAGAGCGTGTATTTGTGATATTTTGGGTTTCAAAAGATATACACACACACACTATTGGTATATTTAAGGATGAAGTCGCACTGCGCTAGCACCGCTGAAGAGATGGTTAATCGTTTCCTCCTTACAGATTGAACGATCAGCCGACATACGATGGGTACTGGTAGAGGAGCCAATGATGGGAATGCTCCTGATATTAGGACGATGTTCACTGACTTCATGAGAGAGATGCTTATGGATGTTCAGAGAGCAGCCCCTAATGCTGCAAACGGGGGTGGTGCAGCGGTGCAGGCGCTTAGGGCCGATCTCACCAAGCTATGCAAGGATTACACTAGTCTTGGTGGAAAGTCGTTCCACGGAACGAAGTCGGCTATAGAAGTCTAGGATTAGTGGGATAGCTGTGAGCATATCTTCGAAGACTTGGAATTGAAGACGCGATAAAGAGGAAGCTAGCATCCTGTCAGCTACAAGGACGAGCAATGAATTGGTGGAATGCTATTAAGGCAGCTACCCCTGAGGATCAAGTTACTTGGAATCAATTCAAGGCCCAATTCAGTGATAAGTTCATCCCAGCTGCCCAGAAGTCAGAATTTTTTAGGAAGTTCTTGGAGCTTAAGCAAAATGATAGGGAAGTCTCGGAATATATTGCTGAGTTCGATACTTTATCTAAGTATGGATTATCCCTTATCGATACTCCCGAGAAGAAGAATGAGAAGTTCATAACTGGTTTAGATCAGTACTTGGGAGAAAGGCTTATAAATCATATTGATGAGACTTCTGAATCGATTGTTGGGAAAGCATTGAGGTCAGAGAGCCTTTATCCTAAACCCAAGACTGAAGTCGTTATTGCATCTGCAGAGGGGCCAAAGCCGCAAGCAAGCGGTGGAGGCAAGAATAATTCTCAGAACAAAAGGGAGCAGAACCAAGCTAAGGATGGTTAGAAAAAGAGCAAGAAAGATGTTGAGTGCTTTAGCTATGGAAAGGAGGGCAATTATGCTAAAGAATGTCGAGCAAAGCCTGCAGACAGGAAGTGCTTCAACTGTGGCCAAATGGGACATCACAAGGATAAATGTCCACAACCCCCTAAAGAGAAGCAGATTGTGAAAGCATATGCTATCAATGTTGTTCCTTCTTCTTCGATTGCCCCAATTGTGACGGAGAAAGGAAAGAATGTCGTCAATCAAGGTATGCTTTCTGTTTGTGATGTTCCTACTCGAGTATTGTTTGATACCGGAGCTTCCCGTTCCTTCATATCTAGTGACCTGGTAGATAGGTTGGGATTGGAACCCGAGATAGTCGATAGACCTTTAGCGGTGGCAAACCCGATTGGCGGTTCAACCAACCTTAGTATGATTTGTCGTAATGTGGTCTTATCGAGTCATGGATGTATGTTTGTTTGTGATTGCTTTGTTTTTGGCTTTAATGGGTTTGGAATTATTTTGGGAGTCGATTGACTCCAAAGGTATGGGGCGGTGGTAGACTGTGAGGGCTTTTTGGTGACAGTTAGAGCGGATGATGGGTGGAGGGTAGTGTTTGTTGGTCTACCTAGTGATGGGGTAATGGCTAGTTTTCTAAATTCCCTCGACATCCCTCATGATGAGCTATCAGATGTGCCCGTGGCTGGCCAGTATCCGGACGTCTTCGAGGAAGTTACCGGACTTCCACCACACCGAGAGATTGAGTTTCATATTGATTTAGTGAAAGATGTCATACCTATAGTGATGCCACTTCGTCGTATGGCACCAAGGGAGCAGCGAGAGCTCGGGGTGCAAGTGAACGATCGTTGAAGAAGGGATTTACCAGAAGAAGTGTTTCTGAGTGGGGAGTACCAGTTGTGTTTGCTACCAAGGAATATGGTTCCCTTCGATTGTGTGTGGACTACCACGAGTTGAATAAGTTGACGAGGAAGAATAAGTATCCTCTACCATGGATAGATGATTTGTTTGATTAGTTGAGTGGTGCGAGAGTGTTCTCCCAGTTGGATCTCGCGACAGGTTTTCATCAACTTAGTGTGGAAGTTGAGAGTATAGCTAAAACGGCATTTTGGACGCTGTCTGGATTCTATGAGTGGTTGGTCATGCCATTCGGGTTGACTAATGCACCAGCATATTTCGTGGATCTTATGAATAGGGTATTCAGAGATCAATTGAATAAGTTTGTTCTTGTGTTCGTAGACGATATCTTGGTTTATTCGAGGACATAAGAAGAACACAAGGAACATTTGAGGATAGTGATGGAGGTGTTGAGAAAACATCAATTGAAAGCAAAGGTTCTAAGCGTCACTTCTGGAGGAAGGAAGTGAGATTCTTGGGCCATGTTGTTTCAGAGAATGGTATTTCCGTGGATCCTGTGAAGGTGGCTACGGTACAAGACTGGTTTACGCCCAAGAATGCAACAGACGTAAGAAGTTTTTTGGGATTAGCTGGATATTATCGTTAGTTTATTGAAGAATTCTCCAAGATAGCAGCACCGTTGAATCAGTTGACCAAGACGAATTAAGCTTTCGTCTGGGACGAAAAGTGCGAGAATGCATTCAAGATTCTAAAGGAAAAGTTGACATATGCACCAATGTTAGTCATTCCTAAGGGGAATGAAGAGATGACAGTATATACAGATGCATGTGGTACCGGACTAGGTTTGTAGCTTATGCAACCATCCTCACATCTCTCACTCAGTGCGTAAAGCATACGATATCCACTACTTTGATCACCATATTCCTTGCTATGATCACTCTGCTCCATGGAGTCATGGCAACCCCATTGCACTGATCATTAGCCACTAGTCCTTGTTATGTCCACTCTGCCCCATGAAGTCATGGCGACTTCACTGCACTGGCTCATAGCCATGCTACGATCACTCTGTCCCATAAGGTAATAACTACCCCACTGCACTGATCCATAGCCAATATCTGTCTTTCCGTAGTGAATCAAAGTTATGGACATCGACAACTCCTTAGCACGCGTCCCGCAGCAAAGTCCAACTCATGAAGTTCACTTATGGGTTCCCATCTGGATCCTGAGTAACGACTTCCCATTTGGACTACCTTTGCATCTCGGGTTTTGGTCATTATCCCGTTCGCACTTCAGTTTCCATCCAGTTCGTGATATGCAGTAGCTCACGGTTCGGAAGCATGCTCAGCTCGTGGTCTCCATCTCCGACTCGTGGGTCCTATTACGATTCGTGGTCTCCCTTCCTGGACTGGCTCGTGGCTCGTGAGCCCCACTCGTGGTTCCAGGCAACACCGCCCTAGCAGCTCGTGATGCTACATCGGATCGTGGGAAGAAAAGGGTGCTCTAGCTCGAAGCGGCTAGTAGAGAAGGGCAATCCGGTTCATGACGCTTGGGTGTGCTGGCTCGTGAAGTACTATAGCGGCTCGTGGAGGGGGTCTCTATCACGATCGAGGTCGGGTCGCATAGGTGCTTCACGAACGGGAATGGTCTGACCAATTCTACAACTTTCCAGCAACCATTTTGCGCCATGCGACGGCGTTTTCAACCATTCTAACTTTTCTAAACAATCATATATCATTTAAAACAGTCATAGCAACATGTATAATCAACCATAAACATTAAAACAACAATTTTAACATGCCAATATGGATCAAAACTACCCAAAACCCATGTTTTCCCCTTATTACCTTTAATCATGATTTGGCCATACGATTAGTAAAACATAACCAAATTAACCCAAATTTCTAACAGAGGCTTAAAATAATATTTCTAAGTTTATAAATATTTTTCCAGAATTTAATCATGTTTAAATTCGCTAATTAACAGTAATTACCCTTAATTAACCATAATTAGTGAGGAACTATGCAAATCACTTACCTTAGCCAAAATAAAATACCAAATCTGAAATTATCCTCTATTTGGCGTTGTTCCCAAGGCCACACAGCAGCTCCAACCTAGATTTGGGGTTGATTTTCCTTGATTTGATGTTGCTAAGCTTAATCCTTGATTAGAGAGCGATTTGGGATGAAATTAGAAGGTGGAGGCCATTGTTAGGGTTCCTAGGAGGTAAATGGCGGCTAGAAAACTGAAATGGAATGAATACCTAACTCATTTCAGCCTCCACATAACCCGAATCCCGAAATGGGTTATGGGCCCATTCACTGATCACCTCATTTGGCCCGGTTAAGCAGTTTTCTGCCTTCTAAACCTTATTTCAGCGATATCTCCCAAACGGTAAGTCAGTTTTTCACCTATGACCACTCTACGGAAAGATAAACCATCATCCGGATCTAATGGACGTAGTTTTAGGTGAAATCTCCTTTCCAATCAAAAGTTATGGCCGAAACAAGATCAGCTAGGGGCAAAATGGTCATTTAAAAATCGGCAAAAATCATGAACATGGGAAATGACTCCAGTAGTCGTCTCCCAAAGTTACATGACCATACGACTTCGTATGTGAATGAAATAAATATTCTACGATCCTCCGATGCGTAGAATGCAGGTCGTTACATTCTTCCCCCTTAAGAAATTTCATCCCCGAAATTCCTTAACCCAAAACATACAAAGGATCCTGCATGCCGACCAATCATTAACAAAACAATAAAGCATACAAAACAACACAACAAGCCTATCCTAGCATGCGGTTTACTAACAATAGAGTACTATACCGGTATAAAAACCTTACCAGGCAAAGAGTGCTGGGTACTTCTTCCTTATGTTCTCCTCTGTTTCCCAAGTACTGTTGTATATAACGTTGTTGTATACACAATTATATGATTTTTGTTTGATGTTAACAACCAAATAAATATTATTATAAATGTGTTTGAAATCGTACTATTAAATATATACATCACTGACTGAAATATAGTATTTATATTTAAATGGAATACGGCAATACAGACATTGATATATTCATACTGTATTCTATTTAAATTGAATATTCTATTTCAATAACACAACAATACAAATCTTATAAACTCCACTATTTAAACACTCACAGAATATTTGTACTAATAAATAACAGAATGAAATAGACGAGTTTGTTTGACAATAATAAGATATTATTTTATTTCAATCAAACTTGTGTATTACAAATTACAGTACAACTCCGTTTCAGTACACAGCTTCCCACTATAACACTCACACTCGTATACATATAAATACTTTGATTTCATACATTTCAATATACAATTTTATATACACTCATTTACATATTAACACACACTGGCTTCTTCAGTCTTCTGTCTTCACAGCTTACAAGTCAGTCTTCACTTCACAATCAGTCCAGTCTTCATACCTGTCATATATAGAAACAAACACACAGTACACTGCAACAGGAATAGAACATAAATACTTTACAAAATTTATGCAAATATAAATTTTAATTTTAAAATTTTATTTGCCTCGGTTTTCTGGTGTGTTTCTCATCATTTTTCTGACTTAATCTGATTCATTTGTGTCTAGACAGACAGTTTGTATATGTACAGGGACAAGAAATTTTCTGATGGCTGCAAATACACACGTGTATAAATACACGTGTGCACTGCCTCGCCAATCAGTGTATATAGCTGTGGAGCAGTCACATGGACTAAGCTCGACACAGTGCAATGACAATAACAAACACAATGGTGCATGGCAACATATTTAAATGGTCGAGCTCACAGCAAATGGTGCAACATATACACGTGTTTGCATTCATGGTCGAGTACATATCAATACAGCTCAACAACAATGGCGTGGTCGAGCTCGAAGCAATCACTCAAGTGAGAGTTAAGCACAATACAAATCAGTGTTCATCAAAACAGTGAAGCACATGTTTCAGCAATGCATGCAGATCATATACAATGGTGCAAATCAAATAGTCAAGACTCATTTCCAGATCAGCTAATATTAGCAAGCTGATGGCAGATCACACAAATGGTACAACGTGGATGATGACAGTGAAACAAGCCCAAGTTTAGCAGCATGATCCATGTGTTCATGTATGGAGTATGAAGCTACAAATCAGCCGAGATACATGCATGTACAAGCAAGGTGGTCGACACAGCAACATTGCAAACTAGCATGTAAACTAAATGTTCAGCGGTTTTCAAATATGGTGATGAATACATGTCTGAGAATAATTAAGACAGTTTTTCTCATGCCTCAAGTAATGCAAGCATGTTCACAAGAAGACACAGCATGTAAAGAAAATGGAGCAAGCCAGTTTTACAAAGCAAAGCAGCAAACATGACATGTTGGTGTATCTCAGATTTTAAAAATGGTTCAACAAAGAATGGTCGAGATGTTACAAGCAAATGCAAGTGCCAAAGTGCCATCAATACAGCGTGAACTAGGTGCAAACATTGTCAAAGAATTTTGTCATGATCTCAAGCATTAGTTCTGTCCAAAGGAAATTAAAGTGTAAATGGTGCAGCAATACATGCTCGAGTGCATGATTCAATGCAGTCCAGAGAATGGACTCATGACAGTGAATACAGTGGCACAATAGGTTGATGACAAGGAATTGTTCAACAATTAAAATTTCCAGAATGGAATGGATAAGCAGTAATAATGTTTCCAGAAAATCAGCAATCAAATTATTTCTTTCCAGAAATCAAAATACATTTTTAGCAAGCAATCAAAGCAGTTAAAACTCTCAAGGCAAAAGAGGAAATCATGGCAGAAAACTAAGCAAGAAATCAAATCGATTTCAGAAATGATTCCATTTATTCAAGGGACCACAAATTTATTCACAGGAGGCAAATTTATTTTCCAGAATTCAAACAAGGCAACAATGTCACAGTATCATTTCAGGAAATCCCAATTCATCCAAGGCAACAAGCTATTTCAAGAAGGACAAAAACATGTCCAGGTTCACAAATCAATCGCGGCATTAATCAATTGAAGAATCAAGCCGAGCAAAAGAAGAAATACACGCAGCAAAACTCAATCAAAGCCGAGAACCAAAAAGGGAAATCAACGCAATACATCAGCCAAGTCAATAACGAAATCAGAGAACTTTAGGGTTCGAATTACCCTATACATACAAAACCAATTCATCACTGGCAAAGCAGATCGAAAACCCACAAAATAAATTTGAGGAATTCAAAAAAAATCCAGAAAACTCACATCGTTTTTCGATCGCCTGAAATTTCCCAAAATAGTGAAGCAAGGAGCATCGCAAATCAACAGACATCATCAAGTGTTTTAAAGCCATAAGGATTCGATCAATTTCCGAGAAGCATCGAATCGATTTGGGGAACAACAGAGAAAACCCTAGCTTCTGTGAACGAGGCCGCCATTTTTAATTTTCCAGAGAGAATGTTTGGGAAAAAGAAACAAGTGGGCAAGCCAAAGGGAAATGAGCCGGCCAAGTCTAGTTTGTAGTGTTAAAGGGGGATTTTTAAACTCCTTTTAATTTTAAGGGCTAGGGTTTCACTATTTTATTTTTGATCTTTATTTTTGTATTGTTTTGTCTTTCAATTTCTTCTGTAAACGATCAACCAGTTTCTAGTGTCTGTAAAATACTAGGGGAATTCAGTCAAGGTGTTGACTGACAGTTGACAGAGTCTGTAAAATCTGGGTTACTGTTTACAGGGTTGTAATCAGGGAAAATCTGATTGAGTGGATATCAGTCAGTCTAGGGTTTTGAGCGTAGGGTTAGGACATGAGCAGGCGCTGCGAGTGTACATGGTCTTGTATGCGGGATCTGTTTTTAACACCTAGTAGAAACCTTAGGAATGCAGCAGTAGGCAGGGTTTTGCCGAAGCTGGGTATATTTGTGTGTGATTTATCTTCTGCACTTTTATTTCTGCTGCATTCTATGATCTGTTTATTATTTTAATATCCTGTCAGTTTTTCAATTCAGTTTAAAAAACTGTGATAAACCCTATTCACCCCCCCCCCTCTAGGGTTAATCTAGATCCAACAAGTACAGCCTTCCTCATCATCACCCCACTGAACTTTGACTAGTTTCACTGCCTTCCTTCGAAGCTGCTTCGTATCGTTCCCAACAATACGCATAGGCCTACGGTTCCCAACCATCTCGGGTTCAACCTCGATATCATCCAACTGATCTGGTGAAATAGTCAGTCTAGGGTCGTGCACGAATTTCCTTAACTTGGAAACATGAAATACGTTATGAACCCCTGCCATCTTCTCTGGTAATTCAACTTTATATGCCAAATTCC
This sequence comes from Allium sativum, assembly GCA_030737875.1. Lineage (NCBI taxonomy): Eukaryota > Viridiplantae > Streptophyta > Magnoliopsida > Asparagales > Amaryllidaceae > Allium > Allium sativum. Next base: position 188,137,219 of record CM060911.1, read on the forward strand.
CAACTTGCTCGAAAACCGGAAATGGACCAACAAATCTTGGTGTTAACATGCCTCTCCTGCCAAATCATATCACGCTCTTTAACGGAGAAATCTTGACAAACACCAAATCGCCAACGGAGAACTTTAAATCCTTTCGCCTCTTATCAGCATAACTCTTCTGCCTATCTTGAGCAGCCTTCATTCGTTGTTGAATGATCTTAACCTTATCTGAAGTTTCTCTTACACATCTGGTCCAAGCACAAACTTCTCGCCAGTTTCTAACCAACATGACGGTGAGTTGCACGATCTTTCGTACAAAGCTTCAAATGGAGCCATACCAATACTTGATTGATAACTATTATTATATGCAAACTCTACTAGATGTAAATGGTCATCCTATGATCCACCAAAGTCTAATATACAAGCTCTCAAGAGATCCTCCAACATACGATTCACCCTCTCTGTCTGACCGTCTGTTTGATGATGGTATGCGGTACTGAGATGTAATTCTGATCCTAAAGTCTCTTGTAAGCTCTTCCAAAATCCACTAGTGAACAATGAATCCCGGTCACTTACAATGCCTTTGGGTATTCCATGAAATCTCACTACCCACTTTATATACAGTTCCGCTAACTTAGCTACCGTTCTGTTCGTCGTGACGGGTATAAACCTTGCACTTTTGGTTAATCGGTCCACAATCACCCAAATGCTATCATGGACTGATCCAGTTCTTGGTAACCCATCAATGAAATCCATTGAGACTTGTTCCCATTTCCATTCGGGAATTTCCAATGGCTGTAACAAACCACTAGGCTTCTTTTGCTCAGCTTTAACTAGCTGGCAGTTCATGCATTTGGATATAAACTTCCCAACGTCTCTTTTCATCCCTTTCCAGTAGTAGGTCTGCTTCATGTCTTGATACATTTTGTTACCACCGGGATGTATAGTCAGTTTTGAGTGATGACATTCTCTAAGCACTTCATCTCTCAATCCCTTGACATCGGGCACAACTAGTCTTCCATTCTTTCGAAGCCATCCATCTCGATCAAGCCCATACTTGTTCATCTCTTCGTCGATTCTCATCTCTAACTTTGAGATGATTTCCAATAGGTTAGGATCGTCCCTCTGGATGGAACCAATCCGCTCAATCAAAGTGGGTCTAATCGTCAAACTTGCTAACATTTCTGGATCCAATTCGCTCTTTGGTATGAAATCATACCCAGCGATGTACTCTAGTTGCTTCCATTCCAGAAACATAGCCCCTAAACTGGCATGTCTCCTACTCAAGGCATCAGCTACTGGATTGCCTTATCCTGGTGTATATGCGATATCAAAATCATATGAAGCCAAGAATTCTAACCATCTTTGTTGTCGTAGATTTAGATCCTTCTGAGAGAAAAGATACTTTAACGACTTATGGTCAGTAAACAACTCGAATCTTTCTCCCAAGAGATAATGTCTCCACATCTTCAACGCGAACACGATCGCTGCCAATTCCAAATCGTGGGTAGGATATCTTTTCTCGTACGGTTTCATTTGCCGACTTGCATAAGCTACAACCCTACCTCCTTGCATCAATACAGCACCTAGTCCGGTACCACAGGCATCTGTGTATACCGTCATCTCTTCATTCCCTTTAGGGATGACTAACACTGGTGCACATGTCAACTTTTCCTTTATACTCTTGAATGCATTCTCGCACTTTTCGTCCCAAACGAAAGCTTGATTTTTGTAACACCCCACCTCCGCTAGGGTCACTCACAAAGGGAATGCACTAGCTTTGGTGGAGCATTATCTAGGTAAACATACACAGAAATATTACAAGACAGAACATATAAAACAGCGGAAGAAGAACCAAATTTTATTGCTTTAAAAATCTAGAAAGGTCTAAAGCCTTTTTACATCAAAATGCCATTACATCAAAATCTATCTTGCAATAGTAAAGAAGCATAAAACCATAGTCATAAATCATTCCCCAATAAATCAGCAAAGCAAGCCATAGACAAGAGAAATCCGAGCAGTACATGAAAGAGCCTTGGAGCTTGGTAAGATCCGAACTAAGATGTATTCCTACCTTGCGAACCTGGGGGGGGGGGGGAAACGAAAGAAAAAGAGGCGAAACAAACTGGGTCAGTCATAAAGACTGAGTATGTCCTAGTGGCTTTCAGCATAAAAACAGGTGAAGATAATATGGCATGAATAAACTGGAAGTAAACATAAGCATGATGACAAGGTAAGCTACAGGCACGATGAATCAAGTATAACATCCCATGCTTCCTATCAAGAGTATCAAGGTTCCTACCAAGTATCACATTGCAAGGTTTCTACTAAGTATAACATCGCCAGATTTCTAAGCCTCACCGTTCCACTATTTTCTTTGATTTTCTATATTCTCTGCACCAACTGTACTAGTACCCCAACCTGTGTCATCCTTTCCATGTAAATGTACAGTCCCTTGCCGTATGTCGTACGGGTTTCATCACGTATTTCTATACTACTTCAACGTAGTGCCACCATTCTTGAAATCGTTTGGACTGCCACCCTTGTTCTGGCTAGGTTTCCTTATCATGAACTATCGCGTGTTCAACTAGGATTTATGCCACCTAGGACCACTAGGGATTATGCTACCTATTGAACGTTTTCTAGATTCGATTAGGGTTTATGCCACCTAGGACCACTAGGGATTACGCTACCTAACGAATTCCACGTAACGATCTATTAATCGATCGGCTCCCTACAAGTCCTAGCCCGTTCATGTGTCTGTGTCATATGGCCCAATCACGAAATGTAGTCACATGTGCTAGGTCCACCATAAGGTGTATCAAGCCCTAGGGTGCCAACCACCGACACGAATCAAGCACGCACAGTGTAAACCTACTGGTGCCCAATGCCTGCTTTTTCTGCTCCGGAGTGTGTGCACGCCCGCACTCCATTAGAACCTACACTGGCACACCCACACAGCCGTCGTTCTGGTCGCTTACAATCAGCCCAGTAATCGTGCCCCACCCTGCCTAGTTCCAGGGTACCATGATACATGTAGTGGGTTACTGCTGAAAAGAACCGCACAACTAGGGTTTCCGTTCAGTAGGTTAAGTGTTGTCATTTATATTCGAGACTTAACCCCATCAGTCTAGCATGTCAAGTTGGTTAAGTGTGGTCATTCAAGTTCGTAACTTAACCCGCCTACGTGTCATGTCAATTTGGCTAAGTGTTGTCGTTCAAGTTCATGACTTAGCCCTACGAATCATGTGTCAAGTTGGTTAAGCATATTCAAGTGGTTCATGACTTAACCCTATCAAATCATCGTGTCAAATTGGTTAAGTATATTCAAGCGGTTCATGACTTAACCCTATCAAATCATCGTGTCGAATTGGTTAAGTATATTCAAGCGGTTCATGACTTAACCCTATCAAATCATCGTGTCCAATTGGTTAAGTATATTCAAGCGGTTCATGACTTAACCCTATCAAATCATCGTGTCAAATTGGTTAAGTATATTCAAGCGGTTCATGACTTAACCCTATCAAATCATCGTGTCAAATTGGTTAAGTATATTCAAGCGGTTCATGACTTAACCCTATCAAATCATCGTGTCAAATTGGTTAAGTATATTCAAGCGGTTCATGACTTAACCCTATCAAATCATCGTGTCCAATTGGTTAAGTATATTCAAGCGGTTCATGACTTAACCCTATCAAATCATCGTGTCAAATTGGTTAAGTATATTCAAGCGGTTCATGACATAACCCTATCAAATCATCGTGTTAGATTGGTTAAGTATTTCAAGTAATTCATGGCTTAACCCACCCACGTATCATGCTAAGTTGGTTAAGTATTATCTATATGTTCAAGTTGACTTAACCCTGCCACGTGTCATGTTATATTGGTTAAGTGTCATTAATCTAGCCATATTACTTAACCCACCCATTGGTCTGATTAACTATTATGTTGGTTAAGCCCACATTTATAAGTTTTACATGTTCTTAACTCATACCGGTTAGGTCCACATTTACATGTCAAATTTCCATGTCATCCCACCTAACCCTCTAACCATACCCACATCTTATTATGGTTAGTATTCCTTAATTCATTCATTATGACGAACGAATCATGACCTCTCACATTAGACCGTGCATTTTGTGGCCACTGGATTTGCCGGGCGGTTCCGGGCAGATTTTCACCACAAATTGGGTCTAACCTCGTGTCATAAATCGTTACGCCTACAATTTGGCCTTCGACCTCTCACATTAGACTGACACTTTGGGGCTACTGGATTTGCCGGGCGGTTCCGGGCAGATTTACACCACAAACTGAGTCTAACCTCGTGTCAAAGGTTCATTAATGGTCGTATTCCACCCAAAACCCCAATATCAGTTCATGTGTTTAACATATAGAAATGTTCATGTTCGTGTTCAAGTCAATTATCCAATACACAGTCATTTTCATGTTTCAAATTCCCAACTTTACATGTTAATAAACATATGCCCAAGTTCCAAAATTACATGCCAATTTTTATATATATATATATATATATATATATATATATATGGATATATATACCTAATTCTAGTCAGATTACATATGCCCAATTCTTGCCTATTTACATGTATGCCAAGTTTATGTTATTTCACTCATATCGAGTTCTAGCCAAAATTGCATGTATCATGCCCAAATAAACCCAAATCATGATTCATGATGTAGTCATCCCAAACTGTAATCTTTTTATTGCAACACACGCCAACTACCCAAGTTCGTAATACATATTTATGCCAATTATCAAATTTACAATCGCTTTTATATTCAAATCCCCAATTCTACATATGCCCAATCGTAAGCCTAATCTTTTGATTTAATTTACATATGCCCGAACTCGTGGTTTAATTTACATGCCAAATTACATACATGTTATATATACCAAACCTCATGTTACATTACATAGATCCTATTTGTGCCAGATTCCATGTATATAATATTTATGCAAATTTGTTCGTAACAAGATTATACCAAAATTTACAGATCAAGCCCAAACTTGCAAATACAATGATAATATCCAATTTCATGTTGCCAATTATTACATCATATTCATATAGGCAATAATCCCATAATTCCCCCGTATACATATCGTACGCAAATCGCGACTTTAGGCCAAGGTCCGAAATTGACCAAGGTTCAAGAAAAGAAAATAAATTAGGGGAGATAGAAATTGAATAAAAATGAGATCAGAGGAAAACATCATCATAGGCATAAATATTACAACTTGATGATAACGTCATCACAAATCAAGAAAACAGCTGATTAGATCATAAACTTGTCATGAACATAAAGATGGACAAGTCCCAAAACAGAAGATTCAAGGAGCAACAGAAATAGATTAGAATTGATAAACATACTTAGATCCAATTCCACTTTATTTCATGTCCATATTATAATTAAATGTTTAAATCTAAAAACAACTAGAACTTACAGAGCATGGCTAGTGAATTAGGAACTGAAATTGTCATAGAACGTTGTAGTAGTGTTGATTTATTGTCTTGAATCATTGTACAAGCTTTAATCTTCGAATTGGATTGAGTTTGAATGCTTGTTCTTTAATTTGGGGGCGGCGGCCATGGTTCAAGAGGTATTTTAGCAGCATAATGGTGTAAGAATGATTTGATATGAATTAGGTTAGGTCTAAGGGTTTTTTTATAGGTGTAGCAACTAGTTTAGGCCCTTATATTAACCCTAGAATCAATCCGGACCATCAAAACACGTCTCAGGCTTCAAAAATGAGTTCTGGGTCAAACCAGGATGACTAGGTCGACCTGTAAGGTGGGATGGTCGACACTATGGTCAACTTGGGGGGTAGGTCGACCCTATGGTCGACCTTAGGGGGGGGTAGGTCGACCCCGTGGTCCAGTGCTGCCTGAAAACTGCTGAAACTTGTACAGGCCATAACTTCTTCATCCGGACTCCGATTTTCGAAAACTCGGACTCTATTTCTTGTAAAATTTCGAGATGAACGCAATGGTGTAACCAATTTCCCTTGATTCTAATTTTAAAATTTAATTCTGCCTTGATTTCTTGTTTTAACATGTTATAAAAATACGGGTTGTTACATTCTCCCCTCCTTAAAGGATTTCGTCCCCGAAATCTTCAAGTTAAGAAGAATGTGTCCTGCCATCCAATCATCCATCTTCTCAATCAACAATCACAGGCATCCATTGCTGTTAAGAGATTTCTAATGCTATATGAACATATGCAGAAAGTGTGTGTATATGTTACTTATCTAATGCAAATGATCAGGCCTGATTGATCTTCTTAATGCAAAATATGTTTAGTGCTATGAGTCCAACATGTATGCAAATAGTCCTAGTCACATAAACACTATATGTGTGCACAAACATCCATCCATCCATATGCAACATCCACATGATAACACATTCAATCTCATCCATAAAAAGTATAAACACTCATGCATATGCAATATGAAAATGTGTCTGAGCCGATCTAGTGCCAAATGTGTGTTATGCAACCACGAGCAACCACTTGCGACCACTTGCAACCACTTGCAACCATCAATCATAACATGTCTCAAACACATGTTTCACCCAATTGTTCCTACCTAAAGATATAGCCAAATGATAGAAGCAAGTAAAAAGTTTGTGCCCCTTAGGCAATGTTAAAGCTGGAAATCTACGTCACATATATACTGAATAGGAGAAGAACTCCCTAAGCACCAGCCCATATCCTATAAAACCCAAAAAGTTTAGTCAATACAACAGACACCCTCAAGCCCCAACATGTATTACTAACAGATAAGTCATACTCCCTATGGGGTTTGCAGCAGAAATAGGATTGAGAATACGACCGAGAGGTTATACTTAAAAGATAGCATACAAGTAAGCTCTACAGGAAAAGAGGGATCAAGGATATACTCTTAAAAAGAGATATGATGCGCATGTCTAGTCTTCAATCTTCTAAGTCGTATTTCCTTGAGCTTAACTCCATTGTGCTTTGTCCGTCTTTAACTTCATAATTTCGTAGCTTCTTAATTCTTGTTTCCAAAATATGAGTTGGAACTCATTCCACTGTTGCCTCTCGTTCCACTTTTACTTATTCTTCTTCTAGTATACTCGGATTAAACATAATTGCGTACTCATGGATTCATGCAAGCTCTCCAATATTCACTAGTGAATCCTAGATCTCGTTTATACGATATTCCATGCAGAAGGATTATCTCTTGCAAATAAACAGATGTCAACCGTGTTGCCAAATGTACTTACTAAGCTGATTTTCTATAACTCCTGCATAAGCGAAATGAACCATCCGCCTTAGTGGCGAACACTACTCGAGCGGATCGATAAATGTATCAAGAGATTCTAGGTAACTAAACATGGCAGAACCCTAAGGGTTACACTAGACTTCGAGGGCATTACCAAGGCAAGTCAAGCGTCTAACTACCCTCTTTTCATACTCAAGAATGGCACCAGTACTGGATAACCATTCCATCCCTAGAATCGACCCGTAGCCCAAAAACATAAGCATTGCTTAGCATAGACATTCTCAAATCCAAACAAGTCATGAATAAATGAGCTGATTCCCCAACAGGATTTGAGTGAGAGAGAAAAAAATGGGATCCTCTACTACGCTAGTACTAAGGTGCAGAGACTCAACTATCGAAGCAAAAATAAAAAGGATGCGATGTACCATAATCAAAAGGGTACGGACAGGATAGAAATATAAACTAGGCTTTCCTACAGAAACATTTCTACCTTCTTGTTCTGAGCCTCTTTCGCCTTAACCACTCTTATCCCCTCTTATATAACGTATTAACAGGTCTCTCAAGAACTACCTCCATCGCACGGCAACCCTACAAAGCTTGAAATAAGATTAGTCGCAGATGGAACTAATGTGACTACAGATGGAGGAAAGAAAGGAAAAGGGATTCGAACAAGGAAACAAAGGATAATGCTAATGGCCTTTGGGGAATAGCCTTTAAAAATAAAACTTTTCTTGAAAAATGCTTCTTTGTAAATGGTTTTTGAAAATAATTTCAAAAGGTTTTAAAAACTTTTGCCCAGTTTGGTAACCTTCTGCTCTGATACCAAATGTAACACCCCACCTCCGCTAGGGTCACTCACAAAGGGAATGCACTAGCTTTGGTGGAGCATTATCTAGGTAAACATACACAAAAATATTACAAGACAGAACATATAAAACAGCGGAAGAAGAACCAAATTTTATTGCTTTAAAAATCTAGAAAGGTCTAAAGCCTTTTTACATCAAAATGCCATTACATCAAAATCTGTCTTGCAATAGTAAAGAAGCATAAAACCATAGTCATAAATCATTCCCCAATAAAGCAGCAAAGCAAGCCATAGCCAAGAGAAATCCGAGCAGTACATGAAAGAGGCTTGGAGCTTGGTAAGATCCGAACTAAGCTGTATTCCTACCCTGCGAACCTAGGGGGGGGACGAAAGAAAAAGAGGCGAAACAAACTGGGTCAGTCATAAAGACTGAGTAAGTCCTAGTGGCTTTCAACATAAAAAAAGGTGAAGATAATATGGCATGAATAAACTGGAAGTAAACATAAGCATGATGACAAGGTAAGCTACAGGCACGATGAATCAAGTATAACATCCCATGCTTCCTATCAAGAGTATCAAGGTTCCTACCAAGTATCACATTGCAAGGTTTCTACTAAGTATAACATCGCCATATTTCTAAGCCTCACCGTTCCACTATTTTCTTTGATTTCCTATATTCTCTGCACCAACTGTACTAGTACCCCAACCTGTGTCATCCTTTCCATGTATATGTACAGTCCCTTGCCGTATATCGTACGGGTTTCATCACGTATTTCTATACTACTTCAATGTAGTGCCACCATTCTTGAAATCGTTGGACTGCCACCCTTGTTCTGGCTAGGTTTCCTTATCATGAACTATCGCGTGTTCAACTAGGATTTATGCCACCTAGGACCACTAGTGATTATGCTACCTATTGAACATTTTCTAGATTCGATTAGGGTTTATGCCACCTAGGACCACTAGGGATTACGCTACCTAACGAATTCCACGTAACGATCTATTAATCGATCGGCTCCCTACAAGTCCTAGCTCGTTCTTGTGTCTGTGTCATGCGGCCCAATCACGAAATGTAGTCACCTGTGCTAGGTCCACCATAGGGTGTATCAAGCCCTAGGGTGCCAACCACCGACACGAATCAAGCACGCACAGTGTAAACCTACTGGTGCCCAATGCTTGCTTTTTCTGCTCCGGAGTGTGTGCATGCCCGCACTCCGTTAGAACCTACACTGGCGCACCCACACAGTCGTCGTTCTGGTCGCTTACAATCAGCCCAGTAATCGTGCCCCACCCTGCCTAGTTCCAGGGTACCGTGATACATCTAGTGGGTTACTGCTGAAAAGGACCGCGCAACTAGGGTTTCCGTTCAGTAGGTTAAGTGTTGTCATGTAAATTCGAGACTTAACCCCATCAGTCTAGCATGTCAAGTTGGTTAAGTGTTGTCATTCAAGTTCATAACTTAACCCGCCTACGTGTCATGTCAAATTGGCTAAGTGTTGTCGTTCAAGTTCATGACTTAGCCCTACGAATCATGTGTCAAGTTGGTTAAGCATATTCAAGCGGTTCATGACTTAACCCCCTCAAATCATCGTGTCAAATTGGTTAAGTATATTCAAGCGGTTCATGACTTAACCCTATCAAATCATCGTGTCAAATTGGTTAAGTATATTCAAGCGGTTCATGACTTAACCCTATCAAATCATTGTGTCCAATTGGTTAAGTATGTTCAAGCGGTTCATGACTTAACCCTATCAAATCATCGTGTCAAATTGGTTAAGTATATTCAAGCGGTTCATGACTTAACCCTATCAAATCATCGTGTCAAATTGGTTAAGTATATTCAAGCGGTTCATGACTTAACCCTATCAAATCATCGTGTCAAATTGGTTAAGTATATTCAAGCGGTTCATGACTTAACCCTATCAAATCATCGTGTCCAATTGGTTAAGTATTTTCAAGCGGTTCATGACTTAACCCTATCAAATCATCGTGTCAAATTGGTTAAGTATATTCAAGTTGTTCATGACTTAACCCTATCAAATCATCGTGTCAGAATGGTTAAGTATTTCAAGTAATTCATGGCTTAACCCGCCCATGTATCATGCTAAGTTGGTTAAGTATTATCTATATGTTCAAGTTGACTTAACCCTGCCACGTGTCATGTTATATTGGTTAAGTGTCATTAATCTAGCCATATTACTTAACCCACCCATTGGTCTGATTAACTATTATGTTGGTTAAGCCCACATTTATAAGTTTTACATGTTCTTAACTCATACCGGTTAGGTCCACATTTACATGTCAAATTTCCATGTCATCCCACCTAACCCTCTAACCATACCCACGTCTTATTATGGTTAGTATTAATTAATTCATTCATTATGACGAACGAATCATGACCTCTCACATTAGACCGTGCATTTTGTGGCCACTGGATTTGCCGGGCGGTTCCGGGCAGATTTACAACACAAACTGAGTCTAACCTCGTGTCATAAATCGTTACGCCTACAATTTGGCCTTCGACCTCTCACATTAGACTGACACTTTGTGGCTACTGGATTTGTCGGGCGGTTCCCGGCAGATTTACACCACAAACTGAGTCTAACCTCGTGTCAAAGGTTCATTAATGGTCGTATTCCACCCAAAACCCCAATATCAGTTCATGTGTTTAACATATAGAAATGTTCATGTTCGTGTTCAAGTCAATTATCCAATACACAGTCATTTTCATGTTTCAAATTCCCAACTTTACATGTTAATAAACATATGCCCAAGTTCCAAAATTACATGCCAATTTATATATACATATATATATGGATATATATACCCAATTCTAGTCAGATTACATATGCCCAATTCTTGCCTATTTACATATATGCCAAGTTTATGTTATTTCACTCATATCGAGTTCTAGCCAAAATTGCATGTATCATGCCCAAATAAACCCAAATCATGATGTAGTCATCCCAAACTGTAATCTTTTTATTACAACACATGCCAACTACCCAAGTTCACAATACATATTTATGCCAATTATCAAATTTACAATCGCTTTTATATTCAAATCCCCAATTCTACATATGCCCAATCGTAAGCCTAATCTTTTGATTTAATTTACATAGGCCCGAACTCGTGGTTTAATTTACATGCCAAATTACATACATGTTATATATACCAAACCTCATGTTACATTACATAGATCCTATTTGTGCCAGATTCCATGTATATAATATTTATGCAAATTTGTTCATAACAAGATTATACCAAAATTTACAGATCAAGCCCAAACTTGCAAATACAATGATAATATCCAATTTCATGTTGCCAATTATTACATCATATTCATATAGGCAATAATCCCATAATTCCCCCGTATACATATCGTACGGAAATCGCGACTTTAGGCCAAGGTCCGAAATTGACCAAGGTTCATGAAAAGAAAATAAATTGGGGGAGATAGAAATTGAATAAAAATGAGATCAGAGGAAAACATCATCATAGGCATAAATATTACAACTTGATGATAAGGTCATCACAAATCAAGAAAACTGCTGAATAGATCATAAACTTGTCATGAACATAAAGATGGACAAATCCCAAAACAGAAGATTCAAGGAGCAATAGAAATAGATCAGAATTAATAAACATACTTAGATCCAATTCCACTTTATTTCATGTCCATATTATAATTAAATGTTTAAATCTAAAAACAACTAGAACTTACAGAGCATGGCTAGTGAATTAGGAACTGAAATTGTCATAGAACGTTGTAGTAGTGTTGATTTATTGTCTTGAATCATTGTACAAGCTTTAATCTTCGAATTGGATTGAGTTTGAATGCTTGTTCTTTAATTTGGGGGCGGCGGCCATGGTTCAAGAGGTATTTTAGCAGGATAATGGTGTAAGATTGATTTGATATGAATTAGGTTAGGTCTAAAGGTGTTTTTATAGGTGTAGCAACTAGTTTAGGCCCTTAGATTAACCCTAGAATCAATCCGGACCATCAAAACACGTCTCAGGCTTCAAAAATGAGTTCTGGGTCAAACCAGGCCGACCAGTCGACCTGTAAGGTGGGGGGTCGACACTATGGTCGACCTGGGGGGTAGGTCGACCCTATGGTCGACTTTGGGGGGGGGGGGTAGATCGACACTATGGTCGACCCCCTGGTCCAACGCTACCTGAAAACTGCTAAAACTTGTACAGGCCATAACTTCTTCATCCGGACTCCGATTTTTGAAAACTCGGACTCTATTTCATGTAAAATTTCGAGACGAACGCAATGGAGTAACCCATTTCCCCTGATTCTGATTTTAAAATTTAATTCTGCCTTGATTTCTTGTTTTAACATGTTATAAAAATACGGGTTGTTACAATTTTTCTTGGTTAACTGAGTCAACGGTGCCGCTATCTTGGAGAAGTCTTGGATAAACTTACGATAATATCCAGCCAATCCTAAGAAACTTCTCAAGTCTGTTGCATTCTTGGGCGTAGACCAATTATGTACCGTAGCCACCTTCGCAGGATCCACGGCAATACCATTCTCTGAAACAACATGACCCAAGAATCTCACCTCCCTCCTCCAGAAGTGACACTTAGAAAACTTTGCTTTCAATTGGTGTTTTCTCAACACCTCCATCACTATCCTCAAGTGCTCCTTGTGTTCTTCCTCTGTCCTCGAATAAACAAGTATATCGTCCACGAATACAAGAACAAACTTATTCAACTGATCTCTGAATACCCTATTCATAAGATCCACAAAATATGCTGGTGCATTGGTCAACCCGAATGGCATGACCAACCACTCATAGAATCCAGACGGCGTCCGAAATGCCGTTTAAGCTATACTTTCAGCTTCCACTCTAAGCTGATGAAAGCCTGTCGCGAGATCCAACTGGGAGAACACTCTCGCGCCACTCAACCAATCAAACAAATCATCTATCTGCGGTAGAGGATAATTATTATTCCTCGTCACCTTATTCAACTCGCGGTAGTCCACACACAAACGAAGGAACCATCTGCCTTGGTAGCAAACACAATTGGTGCTCCCCACTCAGAAACACTTCTTCTGATAAATCCCTTCTTCAAAAGATCGCTTACTTGCACCCCGAGCTCTCGCTGCTCCCTTGGCGCCATATGACGAAGTGGCATCACTATAGGTCTGGCATCTTTCACTAAATCAATACGGAACTCAATGTCTCGGTGTGATGGAAGTTCGGTCACTTCCTCGAAGACATCCGGATACTAGCCAGCCACGGGCACATCTAACAACTCATCATGTGGGATATCGAGGGAATTTAGTAAACTAACCATTACCCCATCACTAGGTAGACCACCAAACACTGCCCTCCGCCCATCATCCGCTCTAACTGTCACCAAAAAGCCCTCACAGTCAACCACCACCCCGTATCTTTGGAGCCAATCGACTCCCAAAATAATGCCAAACCCAGAAAGTCCAAAAAAAAGCAATCACAAGCAAACATACATCCATGACTCAATAAAACCAAATTACGATAAATCATACAAAGGCTAGTCATCATACAAAGGCTAGTCGAACCACCAATCGGGTTCGTCACTGCTAAAGGTCTATCGACTATCTCGGGTTCCAATCCCAACCTATCTACCAGGTCACTAGATATGAAGGAACGGGAAGCTATGGTATCAAACAATACTCGAACAGGAACATCATCATAAATAGAAAGCATACCTTGAATGGCGGCATTCTTTCCCTTCTCCACCGCAGTTGGGGCATTCGATGAAGAAGGAACATCATTGATAGCATATGCTTTCACAATCTTATTTTCTTTAGGAGGTTGCGGACACTTGTCCTTGTGATGTCCCACTTGGCCACAGTTGAAGCACTCAACATCTTTCTTATTCTTTTTCTTCTGGCCATCCTTGGTTTGATTCTGATTTCTCTTATTGTGAGAACCATTCTTGCCTCCACCGCTTGCTTGCGGCTTTGGTCCTCTGCAGATGCAACCTCAGTCTTTGACTTAGGGTATAGACTCTCTGATCTCAAAGCTTTCCCCATAATCGATTCAAATGTCTCAACGACATGGTTTATAAGCCTTTCCCCCAAATACTGATCTAAGCCTGTTGTGAACTTTTCATTTTTCTTCTCGGTGGTATCAATAAGGGATAATCCATATTTCGATAGAGTATCGAACTCTGCAATGTACTCCGAGACTGCCCTACCATTCTGCTTAAGCTCCAGAAATTTCCTAAACAACTCTGACTTCTGGGCAGCTGGGATGAACTTATCACTGAATCGGGCCTTAAACTGATCCCATGTAACTTGATCCTCTGGAGTAGCCGCCTTAATAGCATTCCACCAATTCATTGCTCATCCTTGCAGCTGACGGGATGCTAGCTTTCTCTTCATCGCATCCTCGATACCCAAATCTTCGAAGATGCGCTCGCAGCTATCAAGCCAATCCTGAACTTCTATTGTCGATTCCGTTCCGTGGAATGGCTTTCCACCAAGGCTAGCGTAATCCTTGCATAGCTTGGCGAAATCGGCCCTAGGCGCCTGCACCGCTGCACTACCACCATTTGCAGCATTGGGAATTGCTCCTTGCACATTTCTAAGCATCTCTCTCATGAATTCAGTGAACATCGTCCTCATATCAGAAGCATTCCCATTATTAGCTCCTCTACCAGTACCCCTAGTATATTGGCTCATCGTTCAATCTGTAAGGAGAAAACGATTAACCATCTCTTCGGTGGTGCCAGTGCAGTGCGACATCATCCTTAATATACTAATAGTATATATATAGCTTTTGAAAACCAAAATAATCAAAAATACATGCTCTCATATACGTATTATCTCTCCCTGGTGTCTTTCCCTAGGTTAACTACGCAACCTAGGGCTCTGATAGCAAATGTGACGGCCCGCCCTACACCAGCCGACATTTCCAATGAAAGTGCGTTGTGCCAATGCCTGACTAGCACGGGATGGTCGCCAAAGGAAGGAAAAGAAAGGAATTTGAACTAACAAGGAACCTGTAGTATATCTCACAGCGCATGGAATAAAATATAATAATAACATAACTTAACATAAAATAGGCAAGACAGTGCATAAGCTGAAAACTTAAACCATCATAGCAGCGGAAAATCCAAAATTACAGCTTATATTCCACTTCATCATTATTACAACTTTAAAACTGTCTCTCAAGCAAAAGAAAGGAGTGGTACACTACTAATGCCCAAAGTAGTGACCAGCAGCGACACAGGGAGAATATATAGAATAATATGTAGGAGCCTCCTGCTCGTCTCCGGATCAACTACTCATGCATAACCAGCTAACATGTCTCTTGTCTGCGCGTTTAGGAGTACCCAGAGTAATAAGAAGAGACATAAAACTCTGGGTCAGACAAAAGTCTGGTATGAGCGATAAGCAGCAGAACAGAATAATAACATGTATACTAAACCATACCTGAACCTGGACCTGCAACCAAAGAGTTAGCACAACATACCGTACAATACTCTAAGGTGCCAATAACATATGGTGTAAAGGATACAGGGGTGGGTGTGTGCATGTCATAATGATGTCAAACAATCAAGCATAACAACCATCCTCACATCTCTCACTCAGTGCGTAAAGCATACGATATCCACCGCTTTGATCACCCTATTCCTTGCTATGATCACTCTGCCCCATGGAGTCATGGCAACCCCACTGCACTGATCCATAGCCACTAGTCCTTGCTATGTCCACTCTGCCCCCATGAAGTCATGGTGACTCCACTGCACTGGCTCATAGCCATGCTACGATCAATCTGCCCCATGAGGTAATAACTATCCCACTGCACTGATCCGTAGCCAATATCCGTCTTTCCATGGTGATTCAAAGTTATGGACATCGACAACTCCTTAGCACACATCCCGTAGCAAAGTCCAACTCATGAAGTTGACTCGTTGGTTCCCATCTGGATCCTGAGTAACAACTTCCCATTTGGACTACCTTTGCATCTCGGGTTTTGGTCATTATCTTGTTCGCACTTCAGTTTCCATCCAGTTCGTGATATGCAGTAGCTCACGGTTCGGAAGCATGCTCAGCCCGTGGTCTCCATCTCCGAATCATGGGTCCTGTTCCGGTTTGTGGCCTCCCTTCCTGCACTGGCTCGTGGCTCGTGATCCCCACTCGTGGTTCCTGGTCGTGATGGTGGACTCGGGTCGTGGCAACATCCCCCCAGCAGCTCGTGATGCTACATCGGATCGTGGGAAGAAAAGGGTGCTTTAGCTCGAAGCGGCTCGTGGAGAAGGTCGATCCAGTTTGTGACGCTTGGGTGTGCTGGCACGTGAAGTACTAAAGCGGCTCGTGGAGGGGGTCTCTATCACGATCGGGGTCGGGTCGCATAGGTGCTTCACGAACGGGAATGGTCTGACCAATTCTGCAACTTTCCAGCAAGCAATTTACGCCATACGACGGCGTTTTCTACCATTCTAACTTTTCTAAACAATCATAAATCATTTCAAACAGTCATAGCAACATGTATAATCAACCATAAACATTAAAACAACAATTTTAACATGCCAATATGGATCAAAACTGCCCAAAACCCATGTTTTCCCCTTAATACCTTTAATCATGATTTGGCCATACGATTAGTAAAGCATAACCAAATTAACCCAAATTTCTAACATAGGCTTAAAATAATATTTCGAAATTTATAAATATTTTTCTAGAATTTAATCATGTTTGAATTCGCTAATTAACAGTAATTACCCTTAATTAACCATAATTAGTGAGGAACTATGCAAATCACTCACCTTAGCCAAAATAAAATACCAAATCTAAAATTATCCTCTGTTTGGCGCTGTTCCCAAGGGTACACAGCAGCTCCGACCTAGATTTGGGGTTGATTTTCCTTGATTTGACGTTGCTAAGCTTAATCCTTGATTAGAGAGCGATTTGGGATGAAATTAGAAGGTGGAGGCCATTGTTAGAGTTCCAAGGAGATAAATGGCGGCTAGAAAACTGAAATGGAATGAATACCTAACTCTTTCAGTCTCCCCATAACCCTAATCCCAAAATGGGTTATGGGCCCATTCACTAATCACCTCATTTGGCCCGATTAAGCAGTTTTTCACCTTATAAACTTTATTTCATCCATATCTCCCAAATGGTAAGTCCGTTTTTCACATATGACCACTCTACAGGAAGGTAAACCATCATCCGGATCTAATGGAAGTGGTTTTAGGTCAAAACACCTTTCCAATCAAAAGTTATGGCCGAAACAAGATCAGCTAGGGGCAAAACGATAATTTAAAATCGGCAAAAATCATGAACATGGGAAATGACTCCAATAGTCGTGTCCCAAAGTTACATGACCATACGACTTCGTATGTGAAAGAAATAAATATTCTTCGATCCTCCGATGCGTAGAATGTGGGTCGTTACAGCATTATGGAGACGTATCCAGAACTCTTTGCCTGGAAAGATTTCAAATTGCGATTTAGTTATTCCGCATGCTAGGATAGACTTGATGTGCTTGTTGTGTGTGTTTGATTGTTTGTGAATGACTGATAGGCATGCAGAACACCTTTGTATGTTCTTGGTTGAGGAATTTCGGGGGCGAAATTTCTTAAGGGGGAAGAGTGTAACGACCCGCATTCTACGCATCGGAGGATCGTAGAATATTTATTTCATTTTCATACGAAGTCGTATGGTCGTATAAATTTGGGGAACGACTATTGGGGTCATTTCCAATGGTCACGATTTTTGCCGATTTTTAAATGACCATTTTGCCCTTGGCGAATCTTGTTTTGCGCATAACTTTTGATTAATAAGGAATTTTGACCTGAAACCACTTCCATTAGATCCGGATGATGGTTTACCTTTCCGTAGAGTGGTCACATTAGCCAAACGGACTCACCGCTTGAGAGATATGGCTGAAACAAAGTTTAGAATGTGAAAAACAGCTTAACCGGGCCTAATTATGGTAATTAGCAGCTAGGTCCATAACCAAATTCGGGATTAGAGCTATATGAGGGCTGATTGGGTTAGAGAAACCTTTTCCTTGTCATTTTCCTTCCGCCACTTACCTCTCTTCAACCCTAACAATGGCCTCCAACTCCTAAAACACCTTCTAATCACCGTTTAATCAAGGATTAAGCTAATCTACGTCAAATCAAAGAGAAATAGCACCAAATCAGAGTTGGTGTTGTTGTGTTGCATAGAGATTTGACCCAAATCAGAGATAGTTTCAAATCTAAGTTTTATTTGTGCCTAGGGTGAGTGATTTGCATTGTTTTTCACTAATTACGACTAATTAGGGTGATTAGTGTTAATTAGTGAAATTATAACTCAGAAAAAATCTGGAAAAAATTTTAAATTTCTAAAATATTATTTTAGAGTTCCGATAGAAATTTGGACTAATTTGGATAAGTTTTCTAATTGTATGCTTAAACATGGTTATGGGGGATTAAGGGAAAAACATGGGTTTTGGGTATATTTCATCCATTTTAACGTATCATATTTTTGTTTTGGTGTTTATGGTTGATGTTATATGTTGCTATGACTGTTTGGTATGACTTATGATTGATTAGCAAAGTTAGAATGGTCGAAAACGCTGTCGTATAGCGTAAAACAGTCGCTGGAAAAGTTGCAGAAATTGGACCCGAACCGGATCGGATCGGTAGAAGGAAGCACAAACCAAACCGTTCGTGAAGTACCCCTTCCTCACGAGCAGCTAGTGGAGCCACGAAGCTTGGAGGCACGAATCGATCCGTTTGCATTTGAAGCTCTCCGACCCGAATCGCTCACCCGAACCGTGGAGCACCATGCAACTCCGACCCGACCCGGAGTAGGAACCCCTCACGAACCACTTGCTCTCCACGAACCGACCCGATGCTCCGAGAAGGCACTACAAGCGGAACACCCGAACCGACCAGAAGGTGAGGACCATGAATAGGAGCATGTACCACGAGCCGAACCATGCTAGAGGACCGAACCGAACCGTGGAGCTTGGACCACAGACATGAACCACAAACCGAACTGGGAGTACGATCTGAAGCGAAGAGAAGTGAGGAAATAACGAACCGATCCAGAGGAGACCAAAACCCGAGATGCAAAAGTAGTCCAAATGAGAAGTTGTGACTTAGGATCCAGATGGGAACCAGCGAGTTAACTTCATGAGTTGGACTTTGCTGCGGGACGTGTGCTAAGGAGTTGCCGACGTCCATAGCTTTGATTCACCACCGAGAGACGAATGTTAGGCTACGGATCAGTGCAGTGGGGTAGTTATTACTCCATGGGGCAGAGTGATCGTAGCATGGCTATGAGCCAGTGTGGTGAAGTCGTCATGGCTTCATGGGGCAGAGTGGACATAGCAAGGACTAGTGGCTATGGATCAGTGCAGTAGAGTCGCCATGGCTCCATAGGGCAGAGTGATCTTAGCAAGGATTTGGGTGATCAAAGCGGTGGATATCGTATGCTTTACGCACTGAGTGAGAGATGCGAGGATGGTTGCTATGCTTGATTGTTTGACATCACTATGACATGCACACCCCCACCCCCATATGTTTACACCATATGTTAGTGTCACCTTAGAGTATTGTACATCTTGTTGTGCTAACTCTTTGGTTGCAGGTCTAGGTTCAGGTATGGTTTAGTATACCTGTTATTGTTCTGTTTTGCTGCTTATCGCTCATACCAGACTTTTGTCTGACCCAGAGTTTTATGCCTCTTCTTATTACTCTGGGTGCTCTTAAACGGGCAGACTAGAGACAGGTCAGGTGATTATGCACGAATAGCTGTACCGGAGACGAGCAGGATATAATCTCCTGTGTCGCTGCCGGTCACTACTTTGGTCATTAGTAGTGTACCTTTCTTATTTTGCTTTGGAGACAGTTTTAAAAGTTGTAATAATGATGATGTGGAATATAAGCTGTATTTTGGATTTTCCGCTGGTATGATGGTTTAGTTTTCAGCTTATGCACAGTCTCACCTGTTTTATGTCAAAGTTATATTATTACTATATTTTATTCCATGCGCTGTGAGATATACTATAGGTTCCTTGCTAGTTCAAATTCCTTTCTTTTCATTTCTTTGGCGACCGCCCCGTGCTAGTCGGGCATTGGCACAGCGTACTTTCATTGGAAATGTCGGCTGGTGAGGGGCGGGCCGTCACATTTCCTTTTCATTTGTTGCCCAATATAGCATGCAGTCATTTGGACATGCATGTATTCTTTGGTAATCGAGGCCTAAGTCTTTAATGATATATTTGGTAGCACTGAAAGATAAAGGGATGTAGGCTTGTGGAAAAGCTTCTTTTATCAACTGTAATAAATCACTGAATGTAGACTCGGTGATTCTATGTAGGCATTTTAAAGAATAATGCCTGACAATGAAACTTAATCACGAAAATTTAGTACATCTGAGATATAATGGTCGATTTCCCTCTTCAACACGTTGATGAAATTTTCTAGCATCGACATCTATTCCATTTGATCCATCAGAAGACCCACCTTCATTGTTCTGCATATCTCCACAAGTACGTTGCAAAATCTCATCGAGATCATCTCCAAAATTTATTCCTGCTTCATAATCCATGTTGTTATCGCTCCATTCAGGATCTAAACAGGAAACCTCACAAATCCATTTCATGTACAATTCAGATGGACCATTTCAAATCAGATGATCGTAGACTACCTCTTGACGATGCCACTTGCGATTATGACACTTTTTGCAAGGGCATGTAATTTCATCACCTACTGCAAATCTAGAAAAAGTATTCCGAATAAAAAGTTTCACTCCACTAATGTATCCTTCACTGAACTTAGGAAGTTCTGCCCTTAGTTTTTCCTCGTCGTTCATCACTAATTGACAAACAAATATCATTTAGCCATGACTATAAAGACTAATTGAAACACCGAAGCCCTAATTGAACTTGAACTTGCCCTTGTCGAACCCCAACTAAGCTTGTAAACTTGAAGTTTTAGCCCTAATTGAACGTGAGAGTGAGTGTTTGAGAGGTTAAGCGGCGGAGTATTTTGTTTGAGAGTGAGTGTTTGAGAGGTTGAGTGAATATTTTGTTAAGTGTTTTTCTACTTTGTTTTTGTTTTCCGCCTTAAACATTATTTCTTGCGAATCGCTAACCTGGACCGTTGGATCGTGTTGACACAGGTTGATAATTTTATTCACCTAGCTCGTACAACATATGGTTGATATGTTTGCTAACATATTGAAGCATGCGTTGCAATAGACAAAAAATAACATAGCTATGACAACGTTGTAGCTAGCAACACCACAGATTTTCGTTGCAGTAGGCCATCCATGGCGTAGTGGCATCATTTGAGTCTGAAGCATTTTCATTTTACTTATAAGTTGTAGACCTTGTTGTTGTATTAGATGTTTAATTCTATTGCATTAGGGGTCATAGTTTTAACAGTTGATGGATATTTGAGTTGTAGCCATAATATTTATGTCTTGTCAAATTAAAACTGGTTCGTTAAAGCTTACATACACCACAATAAATTGACCATATTACAACCGTTCAAAACCGTTGTAAAAAGTAATTGTTGAAAACCGTTGTAAGATACTTTTTACAATGGTGGTGTAATCGTCGTATATTAAGAAGTTGTAATAGACTAAAATCTTTTACAACTGTTTTGCATCGTTGCGACACCGTTGTGGTTTGTATATTTTACAAATGTTTTTCACCGTTGTGATAAACTTTGTTACAACAGTTATGCACCATTATTGTTATAATTTTTACAACTGTTTATAACAGCTGTGATATATTTTATTACAACTATTATTTTACATTGTAATATATCCACAAATTATATGCACAAAAATCTATACATATTATATATGTGCAACAATAAATAGATAAATAACATAAGAAATAGATGTAAGTTTAAAGGCATCATGATCCATTCATTGATAAAAATAAGAACTTTATATCCAGTATACAAATTATAAATCATATACCACATAAAAATGTATAAAATTACAATTGTCCTCCTCATTTTCCTTTAACCCAATTACAAAGCTCATTTGCCTATGAAATCTACAAAGCTCATTTACCTATGTAATCTACAAAGCTTATTTATCTCTGAAATGTAATTGGCCCTCCACCTAATGTTATCCTCGTATCTTCTATTCACATCAGGAATTGCCTCTAAAATCTACAAAACTCATTTGCCTCTGAAACCTATAAAACCTACAAAACTGAATTATACATACAAATAAATATCTTGATATTTTTATTCAACGAGAATCAAAAAAAAAAAAAAAAAAAAAAAAAAAAGGGAATACTGTGGGCGACTCAACAAAAATTCTTAACAATGGTAACATATTGGAAAATGGTAACAGTAATAAGTTAAGGGAATGTTCCATGAAAATTTTCTCATGGATCTTGGACTTGTTTGTATAATACTGTCAAGAAAGCAAGGCAGAATAATTAGAAACAGTTAGATGATATTCATGGGTTTAGAGTGTTGTGTTTTCACATTCCAAATTCAGAAACCTAAAAATATATGCACATATGTTAAGGTGAAATTAACATATGTGAAACCAACTCAAAACCATAATCTCATGATGTAGGCTAAGTAGAGAACCGTGTAATGGTGGAATTTTTTTAATTCAAAATCTGACGTAGAGAAACATTAGAAATCTAACACGTCCAACATCATATTCACATCTATTTGAAGCCTATATGTTTTTATTCTAACTGGGGTATCTTTTCAAAATTAGGAAACACACATGTAGCAAACCATAGTTTTCCAAAACCACATATGTATGTTTTCATTTTCAAACTTATTGAAAATTTACAATGTAAAAAATGGAAAAGATGTGTTTAATGTTAACATTTTAGAAAACACAAAACTTCAAACTTCCTGAGATCTGAGATTGCATTTGAAGAATTAACATATATACAGAGCAATTTCCTATAAAACTCATATACCTGAAACTCACATGGGATTATCATAAGGAATTGCTCCTGAAACAAGAATTGGGACTGCTAGGTTACATGGTCCAAATTATTAACACAGGTATTGCTCCTGAAACAGTTTTGATTATCTCTTCACAAATACATAAGCAAGACATAATATAATAAAGACAAATAAAAGTAGCAAATGATACAAAATACTATTTTCCAACCAATGATATAAACATGTTTTTTTTTTTTTTAATGAAAATTGATGCACTTTTATTAACAACTAGAAAAGTACATAATAAGGTTAGCATACTAACCTAAATATAAACTGAAAAGCATAAAATAAAATACATACAAAATACAAAAATAAATCCTAAAAGAGAGTTTTGAACCCATGATGAGGTTACCAACTCCATAGCAAGTGCGATCCCGCTGCATTTCTAATCTTTTATTACTATCCTTCAGGTCTTTTCTTCCGGTGGCACAGATTATTGCCAACATTCCACTACTTTGTTACTAATCACAAGTTTTTATTATCGAAATGGATCTCCAAAGCAAGTTCACAAATTCAAACCCTCTAACTTTGTTGCTCTATGATGTTTGGATATGAACAACTATCAGTTGATGAACAATTAGGTTAAAGCCCTATATTACGATCCCAGGTTTTCCAACCTGTTCGTATTGTGCACAAAATGCTCCAGACCATTCCCCAGATCTTCATTGATTTTAACTAATCACCAATCCGTGTTTTGATTTTCCAGTTCCCAAATTAGGTTTCAACAGAATCACCTTAAACAAATAATCTATATCATCCAAGTTCAAGTATCCCTACTACTGGATACCATCTCCATGAAGTATTAACATACCACTGAGTCCGATCTTATCTTATACTGACAGACACATGTTAATTGTTATCATTACAAACACATGTGTGTGTGTGTATGACTGACACACACACACACACACACACACACAAAGGAATTGCTTTAGAAACAGTTTTGACTAACTATTCACAAATACATAAGCTAGACATAATATTATAAAGACAAATAAAAGTAGTAAATGACACAAAATACTATTTTCCAACCGATGATATAAACATGTGTATGTATATATATATATATATATATATATATATGTATATATATATATATATATGAATATAAGATAACTTAAGGGATACCTCTTCAAGAGCAAATATTAGTGCTATAAAATCTGCAATTATGGCAACAACTTACGCTAAGACTTCCGACAGCAAACCAATAACCGATGATCCTCAGCATCATCCACCAAGCAATTATATGATGGGATCTAGTCATGTGGACCCACTGAAATAGACCCAGAATTTGTTTATGACCTTGGAAGGGAAGATTACATCGCTTTTCTTTGTGGTCTTGGTTACTCAGATAAACAGATGGAAATTGTAACTCGTGAAAAAGTAAACTATAGCAGTATACATAAAATCGATCAGTCGGAGTTAAACTATCCATCCATTTCTGTGAGTTTTGAGAAGTCTGGAAAAGTTACACATAAACGAACAACAACTTATGTGGGTGATGGAGCAGAAAAGTTTATGGTTAACATCATAACAAGGGAGGGCTTCAACATAACTATAGAGCCTGATAAATTGGAATTTGCAAAGGCAGGCGAAAGAAAAAGCTTCGAGGTGACCCTGAAGCGAACTGTGGATGTAGAGGACGGCATAGAAGGAGAACTGAATTGGATATCAAACAATCATGTAGTTAGAAGTCCAATCTTTGTTACAAAGTATATTCCAATGAAAGCCTGAAAACAGAGCTAGATTCTTGAAAAGAAAAAGATAATGTTTTGTTTTAATTGAATAATATAGCGCTTCTTTTGAGTCTTAGCAATTTGATAATGCAATGATTTATATCTAGTTAATCACTTTTATACATGCTTTACTAATTTGCCTTTTGTGCCTACGACAAATATTAATTGAATCGGCATAAGTAACAGCAAATGCACGATATGATAGCATCTCTCCAACTCGTCTTTTAATATAGTTCTTTGCATAACATTCGGTAAAATATGAAAGAGTTCAAACCAGAGCAAGTCTGAACTGGTAGTGGGGACTGAAAATGCTCTGCCCACAACACTGAGGAGCATCAAGAAACTTCCAGATCAAAAATAACTTTTTGCCAGAACATCTGAACATTGAGGCGTTCACTTTAAATATCCTTAAGAAATGATTAGCTGTATATTAAGAAAATGTGCAAGCGTTAAAGCCTCCAAATATGCATTGATCATCGTATCAGGCAAATAAGAACTAACAAAATTTTAACAATGCTCCTCATGGCTGTCACATCAAACATCTCACTCTTACGATTATGATCATACACAACGCTTGCAAATACTGGAAACAGAAGTGTGAGCTTTATTGGGTTTATGTCTAAACTCTGGAAAACAAATGAAGGTGGAAATATGAACTACGAGATTTCTTTTCCTCGGATTTGCTATCAAACGAGATTCAATTCAAGAATCAACTGCATGAAGGATCAACCGAGATCCAAATATTAATGCTGCCTACAGTAGCACCGAATTTAAGTCCTAAACCAAATACAAACAAATGATTCACATCGTCGAAACCCACTAAATCAAACCTGATATACAAATAAACAAAACCAGAGAGCCAGAATCCAAAAGCCCAAAACCCACAAAATCTAACCTCGATTTTGACTGCGGTGGATCCACTCACGCTTCCTTCTATCTGGAAATACGAAGAGTTCATTGATTTGTATCTGTTGGTAATCCAGTTGAATAGGTAAAGCAAATTTGATTTAAAGTGGAGATCCAATTTGATGACTCTAGTGGGAGAAAAATTTGAAGAGTAGTCAGATTATTAACAGGAGTTAAAAGAGGAGTAATAGCAGTAAGATCTGATGTGATTTGGTTTGATTTTAGACTTTGTGTTTTGATTTTAGGTGAGGAAAAGTGATGTACAGTTTGTATTGGGAAAGATATTTTAAGAAAGGGCAGAAGGGGGAAAAAAATTGGAGCCAAAAATTACAGACAGGAGGGAAACTTTCGTTTTGAAATCGATTTCATTTATTACAGGCGGCCAAAACGAGGAGTTATAAAAAAGTTGTAATAAACATCTATTATAATAGAAAGAATAAAAAAGTTGTAATAAATATCTATTATAATAGAGAGAATAAAAAAGTTGTTGAAAATAAGTTTATTAAAACATTTTTTGAAAAAAAAAAATTGTAAAAAACCTTTATTACAACTGTCATTTTGTGACAGTTGCAAAAATGCAGTTGTAATATAGCCTTCTTGTTGTAGTGATAATACATAAAACTTGTACATACTAAAAATAAAAATAGTAAATGAAGCTTGAGTCAATGCATTCATTTAGTAATTAACTATTGGTTTCCCATATTCTCCCAATAGCGCTCCACTAGTTCTTCTCGTAGGTCTAGATGGACATATGGATCTAGAACGTCGTGAATATGTTGCAAGTATTATGCAAACGTACTCGGGTCCTTATAAGCTTTTTTTTTTAAAACTCCACTGCAAATGTCTAGATAGTTTCAAAGCTAGAGTTCATATCCACCGCGTTCTTCTTCAACAATCATATTATGTAAATTAATACAACATTACATGATATTAGTTAAAAATGTTTTATCGTAGTAGTATAATTCATTCAGTAATATGTGAAACCTCCTTGGAGTACGCCAAAATGCTCGTTCAACATCTTTCCTCAAACTCTCTTGCTATTTGGTGAATATGGCTTCGTTTTCATTGTTTGGTCTTTTGTATGTTTGCGCAAGCATTTTCCATTTTGGATAAATTCCATCTAGCAGATAATATCCAATAGAATGATCTTTGTCTCCTATTTTGTAGTTGCATGGAGGAGATAGGTCATTGTACAAGTCATTAAATAAACATGATTGTCGTAAAACATTAATATTTTTCAGAGAACCAGGAATGACAAAAATGCATCCCATATGTAAAGATCAAATGAAGCAACTACTTCTAACACCAACGTAGCCTTTCTACAATGCCTTTATACTTCCCTTGCAATGCTACTGGACAGTTTTTCCACGCCCAATGCATACAATCCAAACTACCCGTCATACCTGGAAATCCACGTTAAACTCCCATTGTTAATAATCAGTCAATGTCACGAGCTATTGAAGATCTAAGATACTATTCGCCGAACTCACGGACAATAGTTTTGCAAAATTCTTTAATACATAAGAATACCGTTGAGTCTCTAATTATTATTTTGTCATCTAGGGAATCATCAAAACTTCTATATGATATCATAGAAGTGCAGCCGTAACCTTTTGTACGGGTAAAATTCCTAGTTCATAGATTCAATTTCATCTGTGAGTGAAAATATGTTGGTTGGGGATTCTTTGTAAAGTACTTGATTAAATACTATCTTTGACATACGGAACCTTCAACGGAAATAATCATCTCTGTATACTGGGTTTTTACAAAGTAATCCTTGACCAGTTGATTTTGACCACCAGCATAGTCTCGTCCGTATCACAAATATTTTCTACTAATAACACTTCCTCCTTAGGTTAAATCTGATATTTTAGCAATATCACATTCTATTGCAGCTCTCATTTCAACTTGGAATGATTTTTGCTGCTCGTTACGTTGTTTCTTATACTGGCCTGACATTGATGACGATGATGATTACGAGGAAGTAGAAGTGAAGCACCATAAACTTTTAAAGAACTCATTGAATTAAAGGTAATTGAATGAAATTAATACTTTTTTACTTGAGTTGGTATTAATAGGATGCGAAGCACCTTATATTTATATGAATTAGTATGAAAATATTTGTATGTTTGGTCAAAGTTCTGCAATGGTATGTGATTTAAGTAGTTGTTTACAGAACAAGTCGTACCTCTATGATTTGTCTTTTGGTTAAAGATTCACTCATTTGTCCTTTAGTGTGAACTAAAGATGTTAGTAATTGTATAAATAAATATAGTGTTACAGTATTGTAACGACCCGTATTCTACACATCATAGGATTGTAGAATATTTATTTGTTTCCCATGTGAAGTCGTATGGTCATGTAACTTTGGGAAACATCCATTAGAGTCATTTTCCATGTTCATGATTTTTGTCAATTTTAAAATGACCATTTTGCCCCTAGTTGGTACTGTTTTGGCCATAACTTTTGATTGGAAAGGAATTTTGACCTGAAACCACTTCCATTAGATTCGTTTGATGGTTTACCTTTCCGTAGAGTGGTCATAATAGCCAAACGGACTTACCGTTTGGGAGATATGGCTGAAATAAGGTTTGGAAGGTGAAAAACAGCTTAACCGGGCCAAATCGGGTGATTAGTGGATAGGCCCATAACCCATTTCGGGATTAGGGTTATGGGGAGGCTGAAATGAGATAGAGAATCATTCCATTTCAGTTTTCTAGCCTCCACTTATCACCAAGGAACCCTAAAAATGGCCTCTAACCTCTAAATCACCTCCAAATCATCTCTTGGTCAAGGATTTGGCTTAGCAACCCCTAATCAAGGAAGATCTTCACCAAAGCAACATAGGAGCTGTTGTTTGGCATTGAGATTCACATCAAATCAGAGAATTATTTCAGATCTTAGTTTATTTGTGGCTAAGGTGAGTGATTTGCATAGTTTTGCACTAATTATGGCTAATTATGGTTGATTAGTGTTAATTAGCGAATTTAAACATGATAAAATTCGGGGAAAATGTTCATAAATTCTTAAATGATGTTTTAGACCTATGATATGAATTTGGGTTAATTTGGTTAAGTTTTGCTAATCCTATCATTAGTTTCACCTAAACATGCTTAGGGGGAGATATGGGATTTTGGGGTATGTTTGATCCATTTTAACCTATTATATTGATGTTTTGATGTTTGTGGTTGATTATGCATGTTGCTATGACTGTATGAAATGCTTTGTGATTGATTTCAATAGTTAGAATGGTCGAAAATGTCATCGAATGGCGTAAACACTTGCTGGAACAGTTTCAGAAAACAGTGCAGGGTTCGGATCGGATCGGATATGGGGCTCGGGTCGGATATGTTGAACTGGGCAAGGAATCCGATCGGATCGGAACCTGACACTTGAGAAAATTGGCAAAAAGGAAGGTCACGCTAACTGAACTGGGATCGGATCAGATCAAAAAGGAGGGATCGGAGCGGATGGAGGAGGATGGATCGGATCGAAGCGCGTGAAGGATGACGAGGCGGATCGGAGCGGAAGCAAGGACTGGAGGAGAGGCACCCGACCCGACCCGAAGTGAGGCACCCGACCCGACCCGAGGAGAAATACTCGACCCGAACCGTACCAGAGGAGGACCCGACCCGAACCGATGGAGAATACCCGACCCGAACCGATGGCTTGAGAAGGAACCCGACCCGACCCAGTATTGACCAATAACCCGAGATGCAAAGGTAGTCCAATATGGGAAGTTAGAGCTCAGGATCCAGTTGGGAACCGATGAGTTCACTTCATGGTTGGACTTTGCTGCGGGATGTGTGCTAAGGAGTTGTCGACGTTCATAACTTCGATTCACCACTAAGAATGAATGATGGGCTACTTATCAGTGCAGTAGGGTCATTATGACCTGAGGGGCAAGGTGATGGTAGCAAGACTACGTTATCAGTGCAGTAGGGTCATTATGACCTAAGGGGCAAGGTGATGCGTAGTAAGACTATGAGCCAGCGCAGATGGGGTGAATAACTCCATGGGGCAAGTGGACATAGTAAGGATTGGTAAGGCTATGAGCCAGTGCAGTGGGGTTCTTGTGACTCCATGGGGCAAAGTGGACATAGCAAAGGATTAGTGGCTACGTTATCAGTGCAGTGAAGCCATTTATGACTTCATGGGGCAGAGTGATCGTTGCAAGGTATGTTGGGTGATCGAAGTGGTGAATATCGTATGCTTTACGCACTGAGTGAGAGATGTGAGGATGGATGTTATGTTTGATTGTTTGCCATCCCTATGACATGCACACATCCCCCACCTCCGTATCTTTACACTGTTTGATATGGTACCTTAGAGTGTTGTACAGTATGTAGTGCTAACTCTTTGGTTGCAGGTCCAGGTTCAGGTATGTTTTAGTCTACCTGTTATTGTTCACTTTAGATGCTTATCGCTCATACCAGGCTTTATGTCTGACCCAGAGTTTTATGTCTCCTCTTATTACTCTGGGTGCTCACACGAGCAGACTAGAGACAGGTTAGCTGGTGATGCGCGAGTAGCTGATTCAGAGGCGGGCAGGAGGCTTCCACGTATGATATATATATACACATTCTCCCTGTGTCGTTGGTGGTCGTTACTTGGGCATTAGTAGTGTACCTCCTTTATCTTACTTTTGCTTTGAGACAGTTTGAAAGTTGTAATAAGCTGTATTTTGGATTTCCGCTGCTATGATGTTTAGTTCTGATTTTCAGCTTATGCACTGTCTCTCCTGTTTTATGTCAAGTATGTTATTATTATATTTTGTTCTATGCGCTGTGAGACATTCTACAGGTTCTTTGTATGTTCATTTCCTTCTTCCTTTTCCTTCTGACGACTCGTTCCGTGCTAACTGGACATGTGTACAGCGCACCTTTGGAGTAAATGTCGGTTGGTGCGGGGCGGGCCGTCACACTTGGTATCAGAGCTCTAGGTTGCGTAGTTAACCTAGGGAAAGACTAGGGAGAGTTAGTACGTATATGACAGCGCGTATTTGTGATTATTTTGGTTTTCAAAAGCTATGTATATATACTATTAGTAGTATAAGAATGAAGTCGCACTGCACTAGCACCACTATGGGGTCGTTAATCGTTTCCCTTTTTCAGATTGACGATGAGCCGAGACACGAGGGGTGCTGGTAGAGGGACCAACCAAGGGAATGTCGCTGACATGAGGGCAATGTTTACTAACCTCATGAGAGACATGCTTAGAGAAGTGCAAGGGGCAGTTCCCAATCCCGGGGTTGGTGTTGGCCCAGTAGTGCAGGCGCCTAGGGTCGATTTCGCCAAGTTGTGCAAAGATTACACTAATCTTGGTGGAAAGTCGTTCCACGGAACGGAGTCGGCCACAGATGTTCAAGATTGGATGGATAGCTGTGATCGTATCTTCGATGAATTGGGTCTTGAGGATGCGATGAAGAGAAGGCTAGCGTCTCGTCAGCTGCAAGGGCGAGCGATGAATTGGTGGAATGCCATTAGAACATCTACTCCAGAGGATCAGGTTACTTGGGATCAGTTCAAGGCTCGCTTTAGCGAGAAGTTTATTCCAGCTGCCCAGAAGTCAGTATTGTTTAAGAGGTTCTTGGAACTCAAGCAGAACGGAAGGGCAGTTTCTGATTATATTGCTGAGTTCAACACTTTGTCGAAGTATGGACTGTCTCTCATTGATACTCCTGAAAAGAAGAATGAGAAGTTCATTACTGGTTTGGATGGGTACTTGGGGGAAAGGCTTATCAACCACATCGATGAGACTTTTGAATTGATTGTGGGGAAAGCTTTGAGATCAGAGAGTCTTTACCCTAAGTCGAAGACTGAGGCTGCATCTGCAGAGGGGCCAAAGCCGCAAGCAGGCGGTGGAGGCAAGAATAGCTCTCAAAATAAGAGGAAGCAGGACCAATCTAAAGGTGGTCAGAAAAAGAGCAAGAAGGATGTTGAGCGCTTCAGCTGGAGAAAGAAGGGCCATTATGCTAAAGAATGTCGGGCCAAGCCAGTGGAAAGGAAGTGCTACAACTGTGGTCAAATGGGACATCAGAATGATAAGTGTCTGCAACCTCTTAAGGAGAAGCAGATTGTGAAAGCATATGCTCTTGATGCTATTCCTTCTTCGTCGAATGCCCCAACTGCGGCGGAGAAAGGAAAGAATGTTGTTATTCAAGGTATGCTTTCTATTTATGATGTACCAGTTCGAGTTTTGTTTGATATTGGGGCTTCCCGTTCCTTCATATCTAGTGACCTGGTAGATGGGTTGGGACTGGAACCCGAGATAGTCGATAGACCATTGGTTGTGACGAACCCGATTGGTGGTTCGACTAGCCTTAGTATGATTTGCAGGAATTTGGTCTTATCGAGTCATGGATGTATGTTTGTATGTGATTGCTTTGTTTTGGGCTTTACTGGGTATGGCATTATATTGGGAGTCAATTGGCTCCAAAGATACGGGGTGGTGGTAGACTGTGAGGGCTTTTTGGTGACAGTGAAGGCGGATGATGAGCAGAGGGTAGTGTTTGGTAGTCTACCTAGTGATGGGGTTATGGCTAGTTTTGTAAATTCCCTCGACATCCCGCAGGATGAGTTGTCAGATGTGCCCGTGGTTGGCCAGTATCCGGACGTCTTCGAGGAGGTGACCGGGCTTCCACCACACCAGGAGATTGAGTTCCGTATTGATTTAGTGAAAGATGCCAGACCTATAGTGATGCCACTTCGTCGTATGGCACCAAAGGAGCAGCGAGAGCTCGGGGTGCAAGTCAGCAATCTTTTGAAGAAGGGATTTATTAGAAGGAGTGTCTCCGAGTGAGGATCACCAGTTGTGTTTGCCACTAAGGCAGATGTTTCCCTTCGTTTGTGTGTGGACTATCGCGAGTTGAATAAGGTGACGAGGAAGAATAAGTATCCTCTACCGCGGATAGATGATTTGTTTGATCACATGGAAAGAGCAAGAGTGTTCTCCCAGTTGGACCTCGCGACAGGATTTCATCAGCTTCGAGTAGCGGATGAGAGTGTTCCGAAAACGGCATTTAGGGCGCCGTCTGGATTTTATGAGTGGTTGGTCATGCCGTTTGGGTTGACCAATGCACCAGCCTACTTTGTGGATCTTATGAATCGAGTATTCAGAGATCAGTTGAATAAGTTTGTTCTTGTGTTCGTGGATGATATCCTTGTTTACTCAAGGACAGAGGAGGAACACAAGGGGCACTTGAGGATAGTGATGGAGGTGTTGAGGAAACACCAATTGAAAGCGAAATTCTCTAAGTGTCATTTTTGGAGAAGGGAAGTGAGATTCTTGGGTCATGTTGTTTCAGAGAGTGGTATTGCCGTGGACCCTGCGAAGGTGGCTACGGTACAGGATTGGCCTACACCCAAGAATGTAACAGATGTGAGAAGTTTCTTGGGATTA
Organism: Allium sativum; assembly: GCA_030737875.1. Lineage (NCBI taxonomy): Eukaryota > Viridiplantae > Streptophyta > Magnoliopsida > Asparagales > Amaryllidaceae > Allium > Allium sativum. The sequence goes on from CM060911.1 coordinate 188,170,253, forward strand.
GCTAGATATTATCGTAAGTTTATCCAGGACTTCTCCAAGATAGCAGCACCGTTGACTCAGTTGACTAAGAAGAATCAGTCCTTCGTCTGGGACGAAGTGTGTGAGGATGCCTTCAAGAGTCTAAAGGAGAAGTTGACGTGTGCGCCGGTGTTAGTCATTCCTAAAGGGAATGAAGAGATTACGGTATACACGGATGCTTGTGGTAGCGGACTGGGTGCAGTATTGATGTAGGGAGGTAGGGTTGTAGCTTATGCTAGTCGACAGCTAAAGCCACATGAGAAGAAGTATCCTACACATGATTTGGAATTGGCAGCGATTGTATTTGCGCTGAAGATGTGGAGACACTATCTCTTGGGAGAAAGATTTGAGTTGTTTACCGATCATAAATCGTTAAAGTATCTCTTCTCCCAGAAGGATCTGAATCTCCGTCAGCAGAGATGGTTAGAGTTCTTGGCTTCGTATGATTTTGATATCGCATATACACCTGGGAAAGGTAATGCGGTAGCCGATGCCTTGAGTAGGAGACATGCCAGCTTAGGGGCAATGTTTCTTGAGTGGAAGCAACTGGAGTATATCGCGGGGTTTGATTTCAGACCAAAGTGCGAATTGGATCCAGTCATGCTAGCTAGTTTGACGATCAGACCCACTTTGATAGAGCGGATTGGTTCTAGCCAGAGGGACGATCCTAATCTATTAGAAATCATCTCCAAGTTAGAGATGGACATTGACGGTGAGGAGATGAATGTGTATGGGCTTGATCGAGATGGATGGCTTCAGAAGAATGGAAGACTAGTTGTGCCCAACGTGAATGGTTTGAGGGATGAAGTGCTTAGAGAATGTCATCACTCAAAACTGACTATACATCCCGGTGGTAATAAGATGTATCGAGACATGAGACAGACTTACTACTGGGAAGGGATGAAAAGAGACGTTGGGAAGTTTATATCCAAATGCATGAATTGCCAGCTAGTTAAAGCCGAGCAAAAGAAGCCTAGTGGTTTGTTGCAACCATTAGAGATTCCCGAATGGAAATGGGAGCAAGTCTCGATGGATTTCATCGATGGCTTACCAAGGACTAGATCGGGACATGATAGCATTTGGGTAATTGTGGATCGATTGACTAAAAATGCAAGATTTATACCAGTCAAATCGACCAGAACGGCAACCAAGTTGGCAGAATTGTATATGAAGTGGGTAGTGAGATTTCATGGAGTACCCAAAAGCATTGTGAGTGACCGAGACCCGTTGTTCACTAGTGGGTTTTGGAAGAGCTTACAAGAGGCTCTAGGGTCAGGATTACATCTCAGTACCGCATATCATCCTCAGACCGACGGTCAGACGGAAAGGGTGAATCGTATATTGGAAGATCTCTTGAGAGCTTGTATATTGGATTTTGGTGGATCATGGGATGACCATTTGCATCTAGTAGAGTTTGCATATAATAATAGCTACCAATCCAGTATCGGTATGGCTCCATATGAAGCTTTGTATGGAAGACCGTGCAACTCACCATCATGTTGGGTAGAGACTGGCGAGAAGTTTGTGCTTGGACCAGATGTGGTGAGAGAAACTTCCGATAAGATCAAGATCATTCAGCAACGAATGAAAGCTGCCCAAGATAGGCAGAAGAGTTATGCTGATAAGAGGAGAAGAGACTTGAAATTCTCCGTTGGTGACTTGGTGTTTGTCAAGATCTCTCCGTTGAAGAGCGTGATACGATTTGGCAGGAGAGGCAAGTTGGCACCAAGATTTGTTGGCCCATTCCCTGTTCTTGAACTAGTCGGGAATTTGGCTTATAGAGTTGGCTTACCAGAGAAGATGGCGGGAGTTCACAATGTATTTCATGTTTCCCAACTAAGGAAGTTCGTTCACGACTCAGATATGACTATTTCACCTGATCAATTAGAAGACTTCGAGGTAGAACCCGAGGCGGTTGGGAACCGCAAGCCGATTCGTATTGTGGGGCACGATACGAAGCAACTTCGAAGGAAGACGGTGAAGCTAGTCAAGGTCCAGTGGGGCGAGAACGAGAATGATTGTACTTGGGAAACAGAGGAGAGCATTAGGAAGGCATATCCAGAACTCTTTGCCTGGTAAGATTTACTTCGTAATTTAGTTTTTCCGCATGTTAGGGTAGATTTGCTTAGCTTGTTTTGCATGTTTGATTGTTGTTTTATGATTGATAGGCATGCAGGACCTTTGTGTGTGTTTGGATTAGGGAATTTCGAGGGCGAAATTTCTTAAGGGGGGGGGGGGGGGAGTGTAACGACCCGTATTCTGCACATCATAGGATTGTAGAATATTTATTTGTTTCCCATGTAAAGTCGTATGGTCATGTAACTTTGGGAAACATCCATTAGAGTCATTTCCCATGTTCATGATTTTTGTCGATTTTAAAATGACCATTTTGCCCCAAGTTGGTACTGTTTTGGCCATAACTTTTGATTGGGAAGGAATTTTGACCTGAAACCACTTCCATTAGATTCGTTTGATGGTTTACCTTTCCGTAGAGTGGTCATAATAGCCAAACGGACTTACCGTTTGGGAGATATGGCTGAAATAAGGTTTGGAAGGTGAAAAACAGCTTAACCGGGCCAAATCGGGTGATTAGTGGATAGGCCCATAACCCATTTCGGGATTAGGGTTATGGGGAGGCTGAAATGAGATAGAGATTCATTCCATTTCAGTTTTCTAGCCTCCACTTATCACCAAGGAACCCTAAAAATGGCCTCTAACCTCTAAATCACCTCCAAATCATCTCTTGGTCAATGATTTGGCTTAGCAACCCCTAATCAAGGAAGATCTTCACCAAAGCAACATAGGAGCTGCTGTTTGGCATTGAGATTCACATCAAATCAGAGAATTATTTCAGATCTTAGTTTATTTGTGGCTAAGGTGAGTGATTTGCATAGTTTTGCACTAATTATGGCTAATTAGGGTTGATTAGTGTTAATTAGCAAATTTAAACATGATAAAATTCGGAAAAAATGTTCATAAATTCTTAAATGATGTTTTAGACCTCTGATATGAATTTGGGTTAATTTGGTTAAGTTTTGCTAATCCTATCATTAGTTTCACCTAAACATGCTTAGGGGGAGATATGGGATTTTGGGGTATGTTTGATCCATTTTAACCTATTATATTGATGTTTTGATGTTTGTGGTTGATTATGCATGTTGTTATGACTGTATGAAATGCTTTGTGATTGATTTCAATAGTTAGAATGGTCGAAAACGTCGTCGAATGGCGTAAACACTTGCTGGAACAGTTTCAGAAAACAGTGCAGGGTTCGGATCGGATCGGATATGGGGCTCGGGTCGGATATGTTGATCTGGGCAAGGAATCCGATCGGATCGGAACCTGACACTTGAGAAAATTGGCAAAAAGGAAGGCCACGCTAACTGAACTGGGATCGGATCGGATCAAAGAGGAGGGATCGGAGCGGATGGAGGAGGATGGATCGGATCGAAGCGCGTGAAGGATGACGAGGCGGATTGGAGCGGAAGCAAGGACTGGAGGAGAGGCACCCGACCCGACCCGAGGAGAAATACTCGACCCGAACCGTACCAGAGGAGGACCCGACCCGAACCGTACCTGAGGAGGACCCGACCCGAACCGATGGAGAATACCCGACCCGAACCGATGGCTTGAGAAGGAACCCGACCTGACCCAGTATTGACCAATAACCCGAGATGCAAAGGTAGTCCAATATGGGAAGTTAGAGCTCAGGATCCAGTTGGGAACCGATGAGTTCACTTCATGGTTGGACTTTGCTGCGGGACGTGTGCTAAGGAGTTGTCGACGTTCATAACTTCGATTCACCACTAAGAATGAATGATGGGCTACTTATCAGTGCAGTAGGGTCATTATGACCTGAGGGGCAAGGTGATGGTAGCAAGACTACGTTATCAGTGCAGTAGGGTCATTATGACCTGAGGGGAAAGGTGATGCGTAGTAAGACTATGAGCCAGCGCAGATGGGGTGAATAACTCCATGGGGCAAGTGGACATAGTAAGGATTGGTAAGGCTATGAGCCAGTGCAGTGGGGTTCTTGTGACTCCATGGGGCAAAGTGGGCATAACAAAGGATTAGTGGCTACGTTATCAGTGCAGTGAAGCCATTTATGACTTCATGGGGCAGAGTGTTCATAGCAAGGAATGTTGGGTGATCGAAGTGGTGAATATCGTATGCTTTACGCACTGAGTGAGAGATGTGAGGATGGATGCTATGTTTGATTGTTTGCCATCCCTATGACATGCACACCTCCCCCACCTCCGTATCTTTACACTGTTTGATATGGTACCTTAGAGTGTTGTACAGTATGTAGTGCTAACTCTTTGGTTGCAGGTCCAGGTTCAGGTATGTTTTAGTCTACCTGTTATTGTTCACTTTAGATGCTTATCGCTCATACCAGGCTTTATGTCTGACCCAGAGTTTTATGTCTCCTCTTATTACTCTGGGTGCTCACACGAGCAGACTAGAGATAGGTTAGCTGGTGATGCGCGAGTAGCTGATTCGGAGGCGGGCAGGAAGCTTCCACGTATGATATATATATATACACATTCTCCCTGTGTCGTTGGTGGTCGCTACTTAGGCATTAGTAGTGTACCTCCTTTATCTTACTTTTTCTTTGAGACAGTTTGAAAGTTGTAATAAGCTGTATTTTGGATTTCCGCTGCTATGATGTTTAGTTCTGATTTTCAGCTTATGCATTGTCTCTCCTGTTTTATGTCAAGTATGTTATTATTATATTTTGTTCTATGCGCTGTGAGACATTCTACAGGTTCTTTGTATGTTCATTTCCTTCTTCCTTTTCCTTCCGACGACCCGTTCCGTGCTAACTGGACATGTATACAGCGCACCTTTGGAGTAAATGTCGGTTGGTGCGGGGCGGGCCGTCACAAGTATTATGATTCGTATAAATAAAGATTGTGTCACCTTTGAAGTTGTTAGTGGAATATTCTATCATTGCAATTGTGTAGTCGTTGAGCATTGAGTAGTCACTATATCTACAGCCATCCCAATTTGATTTAACGTGATTGTGGGCTCACTTGTACGTGTATAAATATTTCCTTTGTTTCTCTATAATAACTAAAACACACAATGAGATAATACATCGTTGTCTATCTATAGTGTATATCCACTAATTAACTTAACTTTTTTGTATGGCTCGTAAGAAGGAGTTTGACAACTTGGGTCATCCCTTTTTCAATAACAGTGGCACAACAACGTGTTGTCAACTTCAACTTTAATGGCTAAACTTTAAGATGTCAGTGAAATTTTAATTATAGATTACGTTTTATAACTTCTACAAAATTTAGATTAATACAAAGATATTACAAGTCTATAGAAGTTCAGCACACATAATCTCAATTCGTACGTGGTTAACACACTTAAATCTCTAGTACGACAAATGAAGAAACAAATTCATGCTTAGCACACATAAAATCAACATTGTGTGGTAAACGGTAGCATCCAACAAGCATTCCATTCTTAATGGAAACATTCATCCTCTTCAATCGATCATTTCCATCTTGCATCTCAAGTGCATATTGGACTTGTCTTTTCGTTAGCGGTGGATCAATCCAAGCAAAGAATTTACAACTTTTCATCCCTTAAAATGTTTCTGCATCAATAAATGCTTTACAACCGTAAATGTGACGTCCTGCGTTCGTCTTACTTTCAGAAACAATGACGTTACATTCAACTCCGCAATAGCAATGTACCGAGCGAACCATCATACTAAAGCTTGACCTATCGGGGTTTTATCGAGCTAGCATACTCATTAGCCTAGCATGATACGAATTTGGAAGTGTTTGTGGTTTCATTACTTCTACATTTCGTTGTGTAGCACATACAAGCTCAGTTTAAACCTCTTCATCTGCCTCTTGTATTTTGGTCTCAAGAATAAATCCAACCTTTTCGTATTCGTTCCTATTCATTTCATACTCATAATACATTTTTACCATAGTTTCATCATTGATTTCCCAATCATTCATTATAACCAAGACGAAATCCTGAATAAATTCCCAAAAAAAGAATGTGAAATATGAGTGAAGTATATAACTATACACGTCAATGTAGATCAATGAATTGAATAAATTTTGTATCTTAACGATTTATATGTGAACAACTTTGCATAGATTTTAGTTTACGATTTGAGTTAGAAGTAAAAACCAAAAAGCAATGGGACTATACAATTACGAACTGGCTACCTTTATAGCATGCCTTTACCCACATGCTTACTGTTATCGAACAATGTGTACCGTGTTATCGAATTAATCAAATATAGTTATTTCCTTTATTTCTCTTTAATAAACCATACCATGATTTTTTAAATATTTAACTTGGACATTTCTGAAAATCTAGAAGATAGAATCTTGATTTTTATATTTTGTATGAAAACCTTAGCGAAGTTGACCCATGTGATTCTTGTTTCGAAGAATTCTGACGTGTATTGAATTATTCAGTAATCTAGTTTGAAAATCAAACTTGAAAATTACGAATTGTCGCTATGCAACAAGTTCGAATCAATTAAATATAATTATTTCCTTTATTTCTCTTTAATAAACCATACCGTGATTTTTTAAATATTTTAATTTGGACATATCTGAAAATATAGAAGATGGAATCTTGATTTTTCTCTTTTGTATGAAAACCTCAGTAAAGCTTAATCATGTGGTTCTTGTTTCGAAGAATTCTGACGTGTATTAGATTCAACAATCCAGTTTGAAATTCAAACCTGAAAATTACGAACTGTTGCTACGCGACGAGCTCGAATTAATTAAATATAATTATTTTCTATATTTCTCTTTAATGACTACAATACCTAAGGAGAGAACTCGTCATATAAACTACTACATGGCTAAAGTGTGAACAGAAATGTGTTGCCAACATCATCTTTATTTCATTTTCTCAGTACAATGTGGCAATAGTGTGAATAGCAGTGTGTTGTCAATGTCATCTTTATCTGTTTTATTTTCTCAGTACAACGTGCTTACGGTGTAGATAGCTGCATGTTGTCAACATTACTTACTCGACTAAACTAGTTGGGTTGTGAAGGAGTTAGACAACTTGGGTTGTTCCTTTTTCAGTACACATTGTACATGTACAAATATGACCTGCAATATATATCTACCTAACATTTCTTAACTCAACAAAAATACTTCTTCCTCATGCCTTTATAGACTAGAAATAATGCATTCATGGCCATCAAAACCCTTTCACGAAGAAAGGTAGGTACTGTATATTCTGGCTAGTTGCCGACGGCTGGAGCTTCTGATAAGCCATAAACTGATGAAGATTAGCTGATCGAGTATCAGGAGAAACACTATGAAGACATCCATCATGAGTTCTCAAATCTTGACCAACTTGGGCTTCAGGAGCCTGTAGAACCTCCTTACAAACCAGTGGTTCATTATGGGTTACACTACACCAAAACAGGGGATTCCCAACAAGTATATGTGTTACAAATAATTTTTGTAACACTTTTATGTGTCACCAACAGCCTGTGAGGAATTTCCTGTAACACTTATAAGTGTTACAAACAGAGTAATTGCTAACACTTGTAAGTGTTACAAACATATTCGTTGCTAACACTTATAAATGTTGGAACTATAAGATATGGTAACACTTGTAAGTGTTACAAACATATTCATTGCTAACACTTATAAATGTTAGAACCATAAAATATGGTAACACTTATAAGAGTTACAAACATATTCATTGCTAACACTTATAAATGTTGGAACCATAATACATGGTAACACTTATAAATGTTGGAACCATAATACATGGTAACACTTATAAATGGTAGTATCATAATCCTACTAACTCTTATAAATGTTTGCATACATAAATTGCTAACACTTATATAACATGTTTTTATGATTTTCAATCACATATATAATTCTATATCTCAATTCAATATAAGATTTAGTACACTTTCATATTTCAAATTCAACAATGTCACATTCTCATAATGCTCAAATATTTGTTACATGCTTCCAATTTCAAAATACCATAATATCATGTTCAAATTATAAAAGAAATTCAAAGTTTTACTAAAGATATATAAAACTTCAGATATTGTGAAAACGTGGACCATATCACAAAGCCTCCATCCATTGTCAAGGTCACACATATTTTCTTTCTCGTTGCCATTACATTCCAAAAAAAATTCCTCCTCCTCAAGTGCCTACAAAATATAAATGCACTCATTTTTACAAAAATAACAAATTGCAAAACTGGTAAATAACAAATGTATTTATAAACAACAAAATTGAGTCGACGATCCAGCTTGCAAAAACAAAACTGAGTCGCAAATCTATGACTCGGTTTGCGAACTGAGTCGCTGTGACTCAGTTCGCAAAAACTGAGTCGCAGTGACTCGGTTTGCGAACATACATCTTGAAGTTCACAGATGTAGAACAAATTATCAATTAAAGACGAATTATATAGGTTAAAAAATATGTTAGTGAAATAATGATTAGATATTAGTGCGCAAACTTCACTGCATCAAAATCATCAATGAATATGCCCCAGTGCATACGCATGTGCACACATGCAAGTATGTGTATTTTACATGTGTATGCTTGAACATACAGTCGTGTATGATAACAACATGTGGCACAATAATTCGATATATGTTCAAGCTTCAGTGGTCCACTGTACAAGTCTGAATCGATTATCTACGTGATTGCTAAATAAAAATTGTGCTGAAAAAGTATGACTTCTAGCATTTTTTATTCATGATAAAATGGCAGTACTAAGACTCGGATTCATATACTTAAAAATTCAGACAATTTAGGTGATGCAAAAGGGTTAGGTGACAGAACCATGAATTCAATCAAATTGAAACGGCATTACTAACCTGAACATCAAATTCAATATCAAGTGGTAAGGGGCCTTTGGCAATCACATATCTTTGAAAATATATTAAGAACTTATCCAGCTTTCTTTTAGAAGAACCTCTGTCAAAGTAGTGACCACACGTCTGAAGAAGAGTAACAATCACCCTGATTCGAGAATAATCTTCTGGTGGATCCAGTACATCTTGCTTCAGTTATGGTAAATATCATTGAGTTATTACATGGATATATGAGTCTTTATCCAAAAAAATGAAATTTTAATAGGAATAATGATTCAGCAGTAGACTTTCCAGACTACAGTACATGCAGAAGAACGAAAACTTACCAAAAGTTCACATAACCTAAACAAACACAAAGCAAATGTTGCCAATTTATAAAACTTGAGTTCGGAATAACCAAGCTATGAAAATATTATGTGATACTGAAAAGAAGATGCAGTTTGCAAATCCATAAAACAATGGAGACATGGTTAGAACTTAGAAGTTACTGTTATGCAGTGAATGCCGTAAGATGGCTTTTAAAAGAAATCTCCTGCTAAAAATTACATGCTTCAAAATTGGATTACCGTATCCAAAATTCATCCACCATTAACTGAAAAATGTAAGCTATTATACAATAGAAACCTGCTAGCTCCTTTAAATGATATTTGAGAAATAAACTATTCGTTATCTGACTCTCTTATATCCTGACAAGTTTAACATAAGAACGAATGGAATATACCAAATCGGAAATTATGGTCATTTAAATGATAGACAAATGATTTAAGCATCAACTAAGAATGTGACAAGATAGCATGTATCAACAGCAGATACATATTTCCTTTAAACACACACACACAAACACACATACACACACACGCGGGGACAGAGCACTTGAAGCTCTCCAAAAACATTTTTATTTTGCAGTGGAATAGTGAGTATTATAAGAACCAGAAGGACTTACTTCTGGTGTCCCTTGACCAAAAGCGATAATTAAATATAATGTCTCAAATATCACAGATGAATCAATATGCTCGTAGTTGTACAGCTCTCCTAAGTATCGCATATGAGCAATATTCCTCTGTTGCATGGTGTAATCATTCAATTCCGGACCCAATCTAATCTCTTCTAAAACCTGAATTCAAACTGAGATGTCAATCGTTTAGACAAGATTTTGTTAATAAACTCACTTTTGGCTTCTTTAAAATCCCTTTTTTTAATAGCTAGTTACATCAGGGTAGCAACTCTTCTTTAACCATTTAAGTTAGGTTAAATCAATAGTAGCACAACTGCAATTGCAAATTCATCATGATATCGACTAAGACCTGCAGTACGAATAGCAACGAGATGGATTTGACTGTACTTCCCCTTGTGAAACTTCAAAAAGCACTTCAGTAAGTGTGGTTCACATTCACTCCAAATATGCATCCAAATAAAATTAAAATCAGTTATCTTCTTATGCAAATGGGGTATGTTATACTTTTTTAATGACAATCATTAATAGAACTGTTAACACTATCTGGCTTGGTTAAGAAAAAAGAATTTGTTTCTACTATGAGCTTGAAAAATATCATTTGGGAGCAACTCTAGCAATATAAAATTTATGAAATGTGAACCAAATATATAATTAGACAAACTCCCTATAGTTTTACTGTGCAACGAAATATGCAATAAAGAAAATCAGTTACAGAAGAATGAAAGTATGCAGAAAATTAGAAGAGAGAAAAAGGGAGGGAATATCAAGCAAAGAGGATCGAAGAAGAAAAATAAAGGAAGGAAAGCTTACGACGAAAGGAGGAGCCACAAGTTTCGGAAATGTCTCTTCCTCGAGATCTGTGGGCTTTGGGGATGCCAAGGCATAATTCAGAAGCAAGTATAGAAGAGGAGTTTGATGCCAAGGCATAATTGTGGGCTTTTGGGATGAATATTTTCTATCTGAAGCAATGGAGGAGACTAGGTATGACTTATTTTACCGTAAGTGGCTTAACAGAACAACGGATAGGAAAATAAATTTCAAACTTTGTCGCCAGGTGAACAATGTCACATGCACTATCATAAAATTCAGTCCAAACTAATTCCTTCCAAAAATGTAAAACAGTAATATAAGATAATATTATAAACAGTTATGTAACCATAATTTTCTGCACTAATCTATTTCTTCAAATGCAAACATAAATAGTATAATTTAATGATCATTACTGTTTAATTTTCTATAAAAATGCCTATTTTAATACTTGTACAATGGAGTAATGAATCATAAATGCAAAAGGTGAATTAGTGGTTCATTTTAAGTTACTTGTACAAATTTGGCAAAGATTTTTTTTGCTAAAAATCTGATTTAAAATTAGCCAATTCATATATGGAATCATCTAATCACCTTGCAGCAATTACTTATATACAACAAAATTTGGCTAAATTTGTTAAAGAAAGGAAAACCAACATATATAATCTAAAAGGTAAACTTATAAATGTGGACACTATTAATCAAGTTGTACATAAGAAGCTGACGTAGGAATTATTGAAAAAACTAATGCATGTTAAGGTGACATTTATTACCACACACCTTTATTTAATTTATAAGGTAAGTTATCAATGAAAATTTCTTACTACCTTCATCATCTTTGATGTGCATAAAGCCTCCTTCTACATGTAGGCTTATTACAATGTAACCTCTCAGTAGTTGCACCTGCATTTAATAAGAGAAGGTTGGAATTAAATGAAAACAATAAGAGACATAGTAAAAGGAAGCACACAACCTAAAAAATAGAATTTTATTATATAATAACTAAGCGGCATTTACATAGAATCGGTTGCCACAAAGTTTACAGCTGCTGTAAATAAGAGAAAGTCAGAATTAAATGAAAACAATAGGAAACGTAGAAAAAGGAAACACACGACAAAATAAGTTGCCACATGCACAAAGTTGATCTAGTTTTGTGGATCATTTTAATGGATATTATCTGTATTAAATCATGGCATTGTTTCATTAAGCTATCAAGTTTGAAGTAATTGATGGATACAAATAGTAGAACATTATTATGCCCCCTGATGAATTTACTAAATCTCACCCAACTGTAGAACGAATTCATCCTTGTTGCATGATGAAGCTCACTTACATGCTGACATATTTTGAACAGGATTGACTAGCTCTGATTATTCAATCAAGATTATCCATCCGTCATAGCTTCATGTCATCATGCAGCACCCACACTTATGGCATACAAAGGTCCACATTCGACACACTATACTAAAAGATACGACAATTCTATAAACTGTTTACTAAGTAGAATATTGAGTACTGCTAATGAAACAAGCTACCCAAAAATAATGTTCTAAATTGCAGGAAAATAGAGCACTAGTGGGAGAGAATTTTACGGATTGATGTCGATTGCATACCTCGATATGGAACGGAGCGTTAAAAAATAGTACTCTAATTAAGACGCACTCATTTTAAGTAAACAAACTGAAATAACTTAAATTTTGAAACAAACTGAAAGTAAACGCGCACATAACCGTATGCATTCAAGGTCTCAGATCATTAAAAGTTTTAATAGAAGGGAAGAAGTGACATATTTTGACAGCATTTATACAAAAATAAGTTGATAGCAACATTCAACAAGTCATTTGGGTAGGTAAAAATCGATGATTCTGAAAAAGTAACATAATTGACAGCATTTATTGTTTGTTATTTGACTTTTCAATACAGATTTGGCTGAAGTTAATTGATTTATTGCACTTACGCTGAAATATTTTTTAAACTTGACTGGTAAGTTTTTACTTAAAACAGCAAGAGACTTTGTAGAAAAAAACAAAAGCCTTCTGCTTTTAATTGTGCATGGATATTAACCATTGCATTTGTGAAGGGCAACAAAATCTAGAAAAAACAACTAATTGTAGGTATTCAAGCAATGTTAAAGAAGGGAAGAAAGGGTGTGTGCGCTGAGATGGCATACCGCAGTGCCTCCTCCAATAAAGGAATATGATCAAATATGGCAAAAATGGTGGACAACAACAAATCCAGCAGTATGTATAAATTCCTACATTTGAAAAGGACTAATTATTCAGTTCCATATTTTACTTGAGCGAAATTTAACAAAAGAAGAAAACCATGAAGTAAACCATCACTCGCCTCTACAAAAATATAGCCAGCAAACAAAGTGTTATTTGCAAAAATATTGTTGTATACAGAAAGTATTTAGTTTTCTCACTTGAGTTTTGTTTGTCATTGTGATCTAAGTGCCAATTTTGAAAGTGGATAATCAGCTAAGAATAAATAAGTGTAAAAAAAATGGAAGGAAAAGATAGCCTACCTTGTATTTTAGGTCCTTGAATCTTAATTCCAACTACGGCATGGTGTCCAATGACATTATCACACCCTAGTTATTTTACCAGGGAGATTAGCACCAACAGCAGCCCCATTACCTGACATTTTCAAGCTTGGCAACATCATATAACTATGAAAATGGAAGCTCAAGCAAAATTTGGCAAAGGGTAAAATTTGAGATATGGTCTAGTTTAGTGGATTGAAAGTTTAAATCAAAACGATGAACACACACGCATAATACATACATATATGATTTTTTTCAGATGAGGCAACTTGATAACTACTTTATTTTTTTCATATAGCTTAGAAAGGTTCCATGATTAATACCAATGAACTGGGTGATCATCATTAATCTTGCTCTGAGAAGAAATGGGGTAGAAAACTTTTTCTTAACTGAGTTTTATATTAAAATGATTAAAGCATGTTTGATGGGGTCTAGGACTTGAACATATACAACTAACCTCCATAAGCATTTATATTAGATCTTTGATTAATTCCAACAAGATATTAAGATCAACATATCCGTATTCTAGAGATTTGGTCCAAACTTCATATAGTCTCTTTCTTATCTCCAGCTGTTCATATGTGCACTTGTTTTAGTATCCTATAGCTACTGAAAAAAGCATGGTTTGGGAATAACATGTTGATTTTTCTATAAAAACTTCACATATCAATCACATTTTCCCTTCTGGTTTTTTGTGAAGTCTGGGATATATTAATAGGAAATTCTAGTACAATACGTTGTATAGTTCATATTTTGTAAAAAGCTAAAGGAAAATGTTTTGTGTACTGACTGCCCTAATTTTTCAACCGGGCGAGAGAAGGAAAATGGGACACCCCTGAATTCTGACTAAAAAAGTCGCAAAAACTACTTTTATGATATTTAAATAAGGATGTTATCCCATGATTGTTCTAACATCATTCAAAACTAAAATGCTATATTAATTATCCATGTTATGTCATCAGAATTTCAACAGGGATGCACATAAATTACCATACTACAAGTCTAACAAATGACTATAGAATATAAACTCTAGCAACAGTATATTGACTAAGTACTCACATCTGTAAGGTACAATTCTCTCCAAATGTAGCACTCTCCATAACATGACTAGCTGGGAATACATAACAGAACCTGCCAATCTAGCATTTAAGGATATAGCTCATTACATGATTAAGACAATAGTAAGTTGATGATACTAATAACCAATTACCATTTATATTGATTATGCCAAGCTAGCCTACACCTTTTGAAACACATAATATAATCATTCTAATCACTTATAAACCAGAATTGAATCTCCAAATACAAAATAGAGACCATTTTTTTTTTTTTGAAATTTGCAAGTATACTAACACAAAAAACAAAATTTACTCTCAACGTCGACCTTGAAGAATAAAGCACCTCTTTTAGTCGTTCAAGCTGTAATTTTGAGAAATCACAAATAATAAAGCACCTCGTTCAATCTGTAATTTACTCTCAACGTCAAAGCCCCAATTCGAAGCCCTAATTCCTAGAAGCCATGATTCCTAGAAATGAGTGGAGAGAGGATTTGAGAGACTAATACCGATTTGAGAAAAATCGCTGATATTGATATCGATTAGAGAGAGAGCTGATATCAATTCTTCTTCGAAGTCCCTTTTTTTTGTATTGGCTTATGAAGCGGCCGTCGGATGAATAAGCGTTGGTGAAAAAGATTTGAGGCAGCGATTAGGTTATAAGGTAAGAACTTACCATTTTGCCCTTAGAATACAAGGGTTGACCAGGCATATCAACACAAATAAGTGTTGGCACATTTTTGATGACACATTTTTACTATAGCAACACATATTAGTGTCACTAGTCTACAACATATATAAGTGTTGGCAGTTGAAAAAAATAAGAGTTGCCAAATGGCCATTATGGTGTAGTGTTATTTGATCAATCTCCAATCCAAAAATAAGCAATTCTCAATTAACCAACCTTTACACGAACTAGAGGTAAATGTAGTTTTAGCTGTTCAACCTACGAATGATCAAGAGGCTGATTTGTATCGAGTTTGTTGCCATTGCGGATATGCAGTGGAGGTTGCAATTAAAGCAAATGGAGAAAACACTGGTCGTAGAATCCAACTATGTCCATTTTGGTTAACGATTGTGACTGTTTAGTATGGGTGGATGATTGTTTATGTACACAGGGCATCGCATATGAAAATGAGTTGGAACAGGAGATAAGGCATCTAAGGAGTGTTGTAGAAGAACTTCAGATTCAACGAAACTTATAATTTTTTGTGTTGTACGTTTACTGTGATTTATGTTATGTGATCTTTGTTTTGTGATTTTTGTTATGTGTCAAACGTGAACTTCAGATTTAATGTTACCTGATTTTTGTTTTATACAAGCTTTTTTACGCATTAAGAAATGCAGTCATAGCTAACAAATATTAGTAAGAACAACCAATAACTGCAGTCACTTTATTTCAATACACATACAGTAATATGAACAACTACAAGTGTGCTTATAAAAGAAATGAGAGTACAATAAATATTGATACCCAATAACATCAACTACAAATAATATTAAAGGATATACTAATACATACATAATGGGCATTAACTAATAAAATTAGAAGACATAATACAAAAGCTGTAATAACATACATGAGTTGCAGATAGTGATAATGACAATAACAGAGGAAACACTTCGATTACTAAAAATAACTGATAGAAATACTGAACGTACATGCAAATAACCTACCAAAATGTACTAAAATAAAATACAATTATACATGCAAGGGTATTAGAAATGTCTAATACATGAACTAAGGGTCATCAAACTGGTATGTATCATCGAAGAGGGGAACCACATGCTGGCAAACGTCATCATCGTCATCGTCGAAATCGACTCTCGATCAAGGATGATATCATTGCTCATCAGCAATAGCAAGCTCGTTAACACGAGCAACCATCTCATCTAAGCTCCGTCGGTTCTCACTTGTCGAAGCCCTATCTACATCTAAAACAAATCCTCATAAGGAAATACAGTTGTATCTGGATATTGCATAATCTCTAGTCGTGGAATATCAACGTATCTATCAACTCCATACATAGTGGGTATGTCAACAGTCCAACCATGGTCTAGTATCTCAGAAGGCTGTGGAGACTGGTAAACTTGAGTACTTTGTGAAATGTCCTGAAAACTAGGAGGGAAAAGTCCACTCCATATAGTCGAAGGACCAACCAAATCAACTGAAGCGACATGCACAAAACTTGCCATATGTGGTGGGGTGTAATATTGATGCCAGAAAGAAATGTAGTTCCTACCCAGAATAATGAAGTCACTAGCTAACCACCACTCCCCTGTGTGCTACTTACTGTAAGTCGGTGCTAGAGTAAACCCTCAGATGAGCTGAACATGGTTGTGGATCAACATAAAAAAATCACCATCAAATATCTGTCTCCAGCGTCACTATCCCAAGTACCATTAGTAGCCTAAACTAGGTGGCGAGATACCAATGGACCGAAAGATAATTAACCTGCACTATGTTGGGTTCGGTCATAAATGGCGAACCATCATAAGAATGTCAAACAACTGACTCTTGCGTGGTCCGCAGCTCAACCTGGTTATGAGCCACTGCAAAGACATGTTGAGTTTGTCCTCATGGAACTTGCTTGGGGTTATCGAGAGTCCACTCTCTAACTCGACAAAAATACAGGGCTAGTGTGGAATCCATGGTAGGACAACTCATGTTATGAAAATACTAGTAGTACCAGTATTGCAACATCTCCCAAAAACCAGTAACCAAAGCAATCCTAGGCCAGGGGACACACTGATGATCCAATCCCATATACAAGTAGGCTAATATAGGTGCACCCCAATCATACATAGGAGGAGTAGTGTCAAATGAAAACTCTGTAACTACCGCCACATAACCACATAGAAAAGTTTGAAAATAAATAAATTACCCATCATATTCAAAACAAAAATTCTAGCAATCTCCAAATGGTTATATGCAAGATGTGCTTGTACTAATGTCTCGATTGCTCGTTTGTTGTAGGAGCATCTAATATGAAAACAAGAAATGACGCCACTATGTAAGTCAAATTGTGGCAGTGCAACAACTAGAAGGTCATAATCCTGATATCGCTCATCATATGGTAATGTTTCACCCTGACTGATGGCTAAACCGGTAAACATAGAAAAGTCTAGTGGGGTGAAACCTAGCTCCCCAAAACTAAAGTGGAATGTATGAATTGTTTTCCGCCAACAAGCAGCCAATGCACTACATAACCGAACATCGTTATTTGAAAGGTTTTGATACATATTTATACAATTATACACTGTTAATAGAAAATTAAAAGAGTATGTAAAATCAGCATGTTGGTATATACGTAAAAAATGTACTCAAAAAGTCATCCAATCCGATATCACGAAGAAACCCATGAATAGTGACATTTGTGTCGTAATCACGAATCAATCTATATATACGAACAATACCAACTCAACGCCACGTGTACGCTCGCGCCGAGCCTAATATTATATACGGGGATTATTTAATTTTCGTACCATATAAATCCCCTAAAAAGAAGATAAATAAATCTTTCAAATGCGTCAATTAAAGTGCTGACATGTTCTTCACCTTCACACAGTTCACGGAAATTAGCCAACTGCTTGTCTGGCCTCAAATTCGGGTCCCTGTGATGTTCCAGAACTGCATGGTCACTGCCTCTGGCGACGCGTCTTCTCCCGACCGCCGTTGTACGATGACCTCTGGTACCGCATGTCGGTACTTTTTCTTCTACAAATGCGTTCTCTTTATTTGGATTTAAATTTGCATCGCTTCTGCTTCTACGAAATGCCCTCCATGCTCGTCTCATTTTCTTCAAACGAATTTTATCATTTACACATTTTTTTTTCCCAGAAAGAAAGCGACAACGGTAGAAGCAGAATGATAGAGCAAGAAGGAGATGGAGAAGAGGACTTTAAAGTGGCGCATATATATGTAGTAGGTATTGCTTAGTCGGCTTATGTGGTGTGGATTTAACTCCACACCACCACGCGGATTCCAATCCAGCTGTGCTGGATTACAATCTGTATATATTGCCTTAGCCGGCTTAAAATAAACCGGCTAACACAATACAAACATTTACCTTTGTTTGAAGTTTGCTTTTGGTTGACTCCAGCGAATCGATCGGAAGCAACCCTTCTGTTGGGAGTAGTCTAAGAATAAGATGGTAAACATATGATTAATAGGCAATCATTTTTCATGTGACATCCTATGGAATACTGGTATAAACAATAATCGAAATTTTACAACACAACATATTGGTATATTCCACTCGACCTCGATGAGCCATACCTAACATATTGGGAGAATACCTTAAAAGGCGACCTTCTCCAAAACAATACAAACCTCGATTATTATCTAAAATCTTCCCATTTTTATTAAGTTTTAGAGGTATTAGACGTCCCCATATTGGTGGAACAATATAACAAGTTAACACTGCATTATTTGAGGAGTTTACACCCAAAGCTTAATTCATAATACAACCAATAACGTTGCCCAAGGACACGCTACACACGAGAACATAAAACAACATCTATATAATCTTCAATGTGAAACATAAATGTATGAACATATATATAATTAACGAGGTTAGGAACCGGGGGCATTCTGGAAAAGCTCAGGAAGATGAGCATTAGTAAGCTTGGTCCTCTTGGTGATTTCCTTCTGCTTCTTCTTGGATTTCTTAGGCTTGGAGGAGGGAAGCCCATGTATCTCAGCCATGGCCCGTCTCTTGGCAGTGTTGGTGGCGGGTCTCATGTTGCACCTCTGGAGGTCCTTCTCTATGTCAACCATATCTCTAGGCAGCTCTATGCTTCTGAACAGTTGTTTCAGGTCGTCATCCACTTTTATCCCCACTTTCGGATCATTTGGGTACACTATATCTTCTTGCGAGTCCATGTTCGACAGCAACCACACATGCCCTGAACTTTTTAAGGCCTGCTCAACCACAAAAGGACAAGGAATCAAACTTATGCATGTTTTATGAGCAAACAGTACCGGTATCAAAACTTAAAGACAATGTCTTAGTAGAACTCTTGAATACCTGTAAGTCCTCTAGAACATTAGTATAAGAATCCTTCACATCAACTACAGGAAGACCTTCTGGGTGTTTCCTTATTAAAGAAAGAAGGTTATCTTTTCCCTTCAAATCATGCTTTGACTGCAGAAGAAAATTTTGAGAAAGTTACCATCAAAAACTAATCATAAATCGAAACAATCAATTAATACAAGTTCATTGCAATTACACAAAAGAACTAAATACAGAAAGATTATTAGATCAAAATTTTGCAGCCAAAAGGTTTCTTGCTGGTAGCAAGAATACAACATAGCTTGTTTTATATATCATTCCTTAAACCTTGCTAGTTACATTCCAAGTTCCAATTAAAAGATGATATTTTATGTATTAGTTGCAGGCTTATATGTTTCTTGCTTGTTACATTCCTTCACATTGTACTGCAGGCTTATATGTTAGCTCATGTCCATGATCATAAAGACGATATAAAAAAGGAACACAACATGCACATGTCCTCATATACAACACAACATGCACAACAATTCATCTAATTATTTTAACCAACAAATAACATCTAGCTTATTCATGGAATATTATAAAGTGGCTTAACAAGAAAGAGGTCATGTTGTCTGTGAATGTATTGTCTACTGAAAACATCGCCTTTCTATGTTTTCGAAGTTGAAGGACCATGAACATCACTTACTTTGAAGAATATGATCTTGGGTTTTATACAACGTCTTCTCTATATAAGTTAAAAAGCACGATCCTATTAAAATTAAATAAAACGAGTTAAGCTCACTAATTTCATTGTATGGTACCAACCAGGGCTGTATATAGCCTGGACTTGACCTTTACAATGAAGAACATTAATCAGAACAAATAAATTTCCAACTCCCAATATAATTAACCATGTAACTGTTTACCTTGTATGAGAAACGTTTTCCATCATAGCTCACTTTATGGTTATTCTTCAAACTCTGAAGAACAGCAAGATTGCTATTTATGTCAACATAACAGGCATCATAGATCTCTTCTGTTGTAAGAGCTTGCCTTGTCTGCAAGTTCAATTCAGAGAGTTATAACACTTAAAATGGACGCAAAACAATTTGAAAATAAACTTGCTTAATCAAACTCTTGTGACGGACGCAAAAAGGTTTACCATTATGTACAAACCAGGTATTTAGATATGATCAGAACCTGAGAAACACTATCTACTTAGCTGTTTGCACAATTCAGGCAGATGAATTTTTTTGGAAGACTTTTCTACGCTCAGTTAAAAATATAGCATGTTAATGAATCTAGCATCCGATAATCCAGTAAAAAATCAACAACAGTTGAAGAAGTCTGCAGTATACCACACTCAAGCGGCTCAATAACGATAACAACAGAACCGCATATGAAGCTAGTAAATATATTTTTAAATCAGTGGTTCTCACTGCAATGACAGCCAGTCAATTTAATTGCAATTCGAACAATAATAAGGCATATGAATTAATATTAGATGTCAAATGTTTGTATAGTGTGCTCATTTTTGTGTTGGTAATGATTCCAAAACCTTACATACATAGTATGGCATTGCAACGCATGGTACCAAACCAACAAAGAGGGTAAGGCAGGGGTCGAATTCTTTTAAACCTTACATAGACATTACAAAAATGTAACATACATAAATCAAAAACCAAGTTGAACAGAATAACACAAGATGCTATCACAAAAAAAAAAAACGACTTTCAAGAAAGCTGAATGATTATCACAATGAAATTAAGCAGCAAAATGAAAATATAAGCAAAACAGCAGTAAAAATTCAATCCCTGGCATTAACTTGACTTGCCTGATACAGAAGGTCAATAACCAATTTAATTTGCGCACCAACAGGAGAATTCTTGATTTGATTGATGTGCTGAAGCCTCTGCGTATCGTTAGAAAATTTCACTTGCGGCCCCGGAGGCTTTGGAGGCGGTTGGTTGGCCGTCGCTGTAGGTTTATGCTTATGAGACGGCCTCGCCGTCGGCGCCGCGCGTGTCGCAAAGGTGGTCAGCGTTGTCTGACATTTTTCCTGCTGCTGCTTAAATTTGTTCAAGCTCTCTTGCAGCGACATCTACGTCTTTATACGATAATAGCAACTAATAACAATTTGATGCGGTCGACGGAGTAATAAATGATGAAGAAATTGTAGTATTGCAGCCTCTCGCTCGAAAGATGTGATTTGATTGAAATGATGAAGTTTGGGGATTTTGTGATATGAGCTAGGGCTTGTGAAAGACGACCCAAATTCACTGGAGCTGAACCCGTGCTATGAATACGGTTACGTAAACATGTTTAATTGTTTGTTTGAGTCCATAAAGGTTTCTACCTAGATGTGCTTTCCTTGCGGGGGAGACTTCAGTAAAATTAGTTTGTGTCGTCTTGATAACTAGTTTAAATTTCTACGCCATTCCATCACTTTACTTCATTATTTTATCAAATCTTTGGATTTAACTTTGGTCGCGGTTACGGTCGGTGGGGAAAAAAAATAAAAAAAAATAAGAAAGGAGTTGGAGTTGAAGTCGATAGTAAATCAAATATTGATGAGTTTATCGATTTAGGTGTGGAAACTGAATTTTGTTTGTCGATGTTAATATATATATTTGTGTTATAAATAGATAATAAAACATTGCATGCCTGTTGATTGTGAAATTGTTGGGAATTATCATGCTTATGATTTTTTGTGAATATTGGTTATTCGGTTATAGAATTTACATATGTTTTTAATTTGATTTTGCGATTCTATATGAATTTGAAACATATGAAATTTGAGTTGAGCCTTTTGATTGTTTATTCTCTCGGTTTCATATAACTGACCAAAGTAGGTTTTTGCGCGCTTTTACTAAATTAATTTTAATTTTTTTAAGATGGCGTTATAGGTAATTTAGATACGTAGATATATAACATTCTATATTAAATCATATATTGTTTCCTTTCATATTCGGGTAAAATTAGGCAAGGATAGCGGTTTTAGCGCCATCATTACCATATAACATTTTACCAGTTTGGTTATCAACTTCGACTATGAATAAACAACCCGTATGAATGAAGTAAGTTAAATAACACAATTTTATACGTAATAGATCCTACATACTACCGACATGCAAAACATAAAAATCAAAAAAGGAAAGACTTCACATAAAGGGGAAGAAATATGATTTAAGAAACATATGTTATGCAACCATGAAGCAAAATAAATAAAAAAGTCATCCTCATAGATTGATGTTGGAATTTACACATTTTGATAAAAATAATAGCAATAAGAATTAAAGGCTTATTTGATAAGGGGTCTACTTTGAAGCTAAGTAGTTCCTATTAAATGTAGTAATTTTATTTTTAATGAGTAACTCATTTGTGATTTGTCTCTCTTGCTACATCGTGGACATTGTTTCCTTTGTAAATCTAGAAAAAGCACACGTTTATCAAAGCTTGTAGAAGCATGCACAATTTGCATGTATATCTAAAATGTAAGTTTGAACATCCTTGAAGTTTGAATCAAAATTATTGATTATAAGTTTCTTGAATCTAAATTGAGTTGCATTTAGAAACATTATATATATATATATATATATATGGAAAGTTTTAAAGGGACACAAAATTTTGACACAAAATTAAACACACAAAATCTGAGCCATTGGATCTCTCCCTGAATTACACCTCACACATAAAGAAAACAATTCTTGTGGTCCAGATTTTGTGTACATAATTTTATGTCCCTATAGTCGCTCCATACACACACACACACACACACACACACACACACACACACATAGGATCAGGGTGTCTCCCTAAATTTCAGCCCTCCATTTGCACCCGAACCATAGTCACTCATTTATGTTAAAGTATGTTAGTGAGAAGTGAGAGAATGAGTGGAAGGAGAGAGAGTGTGAAATAATTGGTTGTGGTTGAGGGGTTTTTGGGGTGCCGCACTATTTGGGGTGCCCTCGAACTTGCCCCATATATATATATATATATACACACACACACACACACACACAAACATACATACATGTGTGTGCGCGCGCGTGTGTGTGGGAGCGTTCCGGGGCACCCCTATTATGTAGCACCCCTCATATACCGTGAGCTACAGTAATCCCAATCCAACTGATTGATTCATTCGAAAACTCTGGTTATTTTAAAACTCATTCTCAATCTCATTTATTAATTTAAACTTATTGGACTATTATTCTAGTTGTTAACTAGTTCGCTCAGATAAAAATATCTTTTATCTTTTCAAAACTTGGAATATTTCATCCAAAATATTTCCAAATCATTAATTATGATTTTACATAATTTTCCATATTTTTAATAATTTTATCAGTGCCCTTACAGTCGGTTTCCAATATCGGTCACCGAACTGCGTTCATAGCAACCTTTTCTGAAATTGATTTGGACATATTTTAAAATCTAGCCACTCAAATTTAAATCTCATATATTCATTTGAAAGATCTTTTCGATACGAACCAAACGGTTCTGGTTTTAGGAGAATCCAACGGTCAGATCTCATGTTACATCAATTCGAAGTTAATGGCTGAAATTCATGAACGGTCGTTGCGCGACGCGTTCCATTCAAGCCATTAAATATATATATCATCGATTTCATTTTAAAAAATATTTTATAAATCGTTTATAAATTCATTTTAAAATGATTTCAACTTCTTTTTCAATTTTAATTCAAAATTGAATGTTCTATATCATAATAATATTAAAATGACAAAATATCAGATTTTGAAATCAAATCTTTTCGATATTCATTATAAAATGAATAAAATCGATAGAGAAATCCATTCGAATTAAAATGGCACACTTCTACTTAACTCGGCTTTATATATTTCAACATTTTCGTGTCCACCCAAAATCGGACATCAAAATCATATTTTGATATTTCACTGAATATTATTTTAAAATATTGCTTATTTCTGAATTGGAATCAAACTCAATCAATTACCATATAATTTCATTTATATAGATTCCATACATAACATGTTGTTACAACCCGAACTTCCCCGTGAAGGAAAGCACGGATTGAACTGAGAACAAGCCACATCGGAACACAAACAGAAGAACATTTCATTGCTTATTACATCAATTCCATCAGAATGCAAGAATATCACAAAGTATGAATAAATATTTCGTAGAAAATATCAGAGATTCAATTTACATTACATAGCAGCGGAAAATAATACTAAACACAACTGAAAGTAATACATGGATACAGAGCTTTCCGGATAACATTCCAGCTGTAAACCAGGTTCCTGTGAATATAAATCTGCAAAACCAAAACTACTAGCTGCCCGTGTGGAAAATAGGGGCACCCAGAGTTTAGGTTCAAACAATAAACTCCAGGTCAGTCATGTGACTAGTGTGAGAACTAAAACAGTTAAATCTTTATATTAAAGTTAGGTAAATCAAGGGACCACGCCGTATAACACGGAACGGGTTTCCTCCTAAGAGTACCAGTGCATAAAACAACAGTGCAATGCTAAATAAAGAACAATGAAGCTATTATAAGACCCAGGTCCCATCACACAATGCAACACAAGCCGAAGGATAGGGTTTTACCTTATAATAGCCAAAGAATGTTTGATACGCTAAATTTCATGTTTTATTATTACTATAAGTGTATAGTGTCAAAAATAATTTCAATCATAAGTATCAATCATAGACGGCATAAGTGCCCCCATACCACTATGTCGTCATATATAGGTTCTACAATCAAAACCGCAAAGTCACGTATTGGAAGTTGGATTTCCATCTATGAACCGAGGCAAGGGATCGTCCTCTACCGAATTCGAGACTGTCTAGCCCGAGTCTCAGGAACAGAATGCATCGTCCCTTGGATCGTCAGGGCCGGTCCACCGATGTGGATTAAAATGCCTGAACATTGCGTTTCCCCGCCCTTTGGGGCGTAAATGAGCCAAATGACTCCATCGGCTCCACATAGTCACCGATCTATCCGAGGCGCCTCGCAATCCAACAAGCACACATGTGAAAATAATATAAATATCAGGGCTGGTAGGTCACTGACACCACCCTAGCTAGAAGGAAACGCATGCCCTCCCTGATGTCCTCTCCAGTTTCTGGTTCACAATCGGGGTGTGAGGCTCGTGAATCAACGTTACACAAAGCTATGCCACACAGGCGGTGCTTTGATCATCAACCACAAGACTTTGCTTTTCAATAGAAGCCTTGATCATTTGCCACTTAGGCATGCCACACAGGCAATTCACTCTATGCGATTGATATCCATCAATATATAACCTCTGACCTCGTACGTCTCAGAGAAGGGCGTTCAGCAAGAGAATAAATTCTCCGCTGCCAAACAGATATATATTTAATAAAAATCAATCATACAGAATAAAATCCAACCTCAGACACACAGTCCATTTACAAGTCCGTTCTGGGTCTGAACGAAACCGGAGGCACCTTGTACCTCGCATATCCATCGATCTCCAAGTACGTCTGGACGATCACCAACAGATTCCCTCCTCTTCAGTGTACAGCCCAATCAAGATCATCAGTAATCACCCAAACGATGTGAAGACCTCCGGTCTTCGACCACCGTCTTCATCCTCGACACATCGTCGAATCAGTTATTCAGAATGGGATAAACCTAGACTTTCTGAATAACTCGCGTATATAATAAACAAGTGTTATACAAACACAACATACGCCTCATTCCAATTTAGAATATTATTTTATTCAAATATTCTTAAACTTTGGGAAAGGTTCCCATTAATTTTATCAAAGATAAATTCTTTAAATTTGTTCTTTAATCTTCTTTTGAATATCAATTCAAATTAGTCGGGATTAGCAAACCATACCGAAGTAATCATTTATTTTAATTACCCAATCCCAACCTATTCATCCCATGAAGTAAAACTGGCAATACTTCATATCTAACACCACGGTGTTATCGGTAAATTCAATTACCATTTCACGTTCAAATCTAATTAAAGATTTAACTATCGTTTTGGAGCAAAACTGGTGATACTCCATTCTCGATCATTTTAATCTAATTAAAGATTCATTAAAACTCCACTTAGTTTTAATCTTCCCAAAAATCAATATTAATGATTGTTAAACTTGGGAAATCTTATCCTGTCTTTAACTGGGTTAAAGAACCAATGTCATTTAAAACACGGTTCACGATAAACCCAGAATCACATTTCCATTCCATCAGCCTTTAACCGTAAATTAGCAAGTGAACAATTCCCTAAGTATTAACCCCGAAGGCCGAAACCAACATCAGATCAATACCCAACAAACCATTCAACTTAACTAATCTTCAGTTAGTTTCTGATTTTCTTAACTCCGTTGGGTCTAAGAACAGTATTATTGAAGATACCGTTCATGACAAACCCAAATCCCATTTGATATTAAATACAAGCCTCTGAATAGAAAATATATCGGCTTATATTCAATATCAAATTCTACGACAACAAATATCGTATTGGAAATAACGATATAAATATATCTTTCAAATTTCCATAACAATATCTATATAATCACGAAATCCAACATCTAAATATTCCAAAGAAAATTTCGATTCAAATCCATTTCCAGTTTATAAATTGGAAATTCTGCTTATTTTCAAAACCATTTCAAATCCACTTTATTTATTTTAAGAAATAAATGGGATTATAATTCTAGTTCAAAACTAGTTCATTTCGATAAAAATCAATTTTTATCTTTTCAAATTTGGAAGTTTTCATCCCAATTCTTCACAAATCATTTCTTATGATTTTACACAAATTATTACTATTTTTAATAATTTTATCAAGGCCCGTACAGTCGATTTCCATCAACGGCCATCGAACTGCACTTACAGCGACATTTTCCAAATTTGATTTGGACATAATTCCAAATCCAACCGTTAGATTTCAAATCTTTAATATTCATTAGAAAGCTCTTTTCGATACGAACCCAACAGTTCCAGTTGTAGGAGAATCCGACGGTCGGATCTCCCGTAACATCCATTCGAAATCCATGGTCGAAATTCGCGAACTGCCGCGGCGCGGCGCATTCTATTCAGGCCATTATATATATAATATATATATATTATATATATATTTCGTCGATTTCCTTTCAAAACGTATTTTGTAAATCGTTTTAAATTCGTTTTCGAAACGATTTCAACTTCATATTCAATTTCGAATCAAAATTGAATATTCCACATCATCGATATACAAATGATAATATTTTCAAAACGTTATATTTTGAAATCCCTTCCTTTTCTATAATCATTATAAAAACGAATATAATCGATATAAATATCGTTCGCGTCAAAATGGCGCATATCTAACCAACACGACTTTATGTATTTCAATAATTTCGTTATTCTATTCAACACATGAATATTTTCTTCAATACATGAATATATATTTTTCTTTCAACACATGAATATTCTCAACACATGAGCATCGCCAACACATGACTATTTATGTTATTTAATATATTTTATAAAATTATGATTTATATCGTTTAATTCTTAATCAGACTCCAACCGTAAATTAGTAAGAGAACGATTCCCTAAGTATTAACCGTGAAGGCCGAAACCAACATCAGATCAATACAAAGGAGACCACTCATCCTATCTATTTTCCAGTTAGTTTCTAATTTTATATATGATGAAGATGTAAATTTTATTGTTAAAATATTTCGTTCAACACACGATAAGTTTCAACACATGAATATTCTCAACACATGAGTATCGTCAACACATGACTATTTATTCTACTCAACACATGAATCTTTATTTTATAATATTCTTTATTTTCCAAATTGGAATGAGGCCCAATCAATTACCATATAATGTTAATTATATGGATTCCATACAACACATGTATATAATAGCAATGATAAATAATCAACCATCATCCAAAGTGCACTACACAACTGTCTGTCAACCTATCGATTGACATACAACTAAACAATCGGGATTAGTGTACGTCAAATATCATCCCAATACCCGTGTGGGGTTTCAGTCAACAAATACAGATTTTTATTTGTGCATTTGGGCGATGTGTAATATTTATCGTCCCAATCAATATCAGTCAATACATAAACAAACCGTCCAGTTTGTTTATTCATATTTATTTTATATACACGTTAAAAATTATATTTTTAACTATAAAATATTTTATAATGATAAAATATTTTATTTCATTCCACATCACACAATCAAATTTCCCAACACATCAATCATACAAAAAAGTCATCCATGGTCTGTGGACGACGGGTGTTGGGTACTACTAAGCACAGTCTGCATCCTAGTATATATTTTAACTAGAAAATAAAATAAAAGTGAGGAGTTCTCACCGAGAGCTAAACCAAACGCCGCGACTCTTCATATGTAGAAAATCTTGGTCGTGCTTCCAACGAGATCTGTTACACGTGGTTTTACATTAAAAATCATATTTTTAATAACACTTTCCATACATAAAAATCATACTTTTATGTTCTCTACATATATAAAAGATCGAATTTTTATCTTCACTTCATATATATATATATATAAATCGAATTTTTATATTCGTTACTTCATTATAAAAATCCTACCTTTTCAAATAAACAAAATCAAATCTTTTATATTTCATTCCATATAAAGAAAGATCACATTTTTAAATCACTTTCATATAAAGATTCCACCTTTTAACATATAAAAATTCCACCTTTGACATATAAAAATTCCACCTTTTAACATATAAAAATTCCACCTTTACTTCATTAAAAATCACATCTTTCATGTAGATAAAAATATAAGCTTTCATACTTCAAAAATATGATCTTTTCACTTTAAAAATCTAAACTCTTTCCTAATGAAAATCTAAACTCTTCATAATAAAATTCCTACCTTTCTCATGCATAAAAATCTAATCTTTTACAACTCTAAAAAAAATCTAATTTTTTTCTTACTATGAAAATCAAAATTTCTTAAAAGAAAAAAAATAATAATTAAGAAACTTACAGTTGAATGAGAGAGGAGATGGGGGAGGAGAGGACGGCGCTGGGGTCGAGGTGGCGTTCGGTGGTCGGACTAGGGTTTCAGGGCGGCGGTTAGGGGGTTTCATCGGGCGGGATCTCACGTGTTGGAAGAAGAGGGAGGAGCGGGAGGAGGGAGACGTCGTGATTGGGGGGGCTTCTTGCCAGAGGCGGCGCTGTGCTCACCCTCCAAGCGCGGCGGTCGACGATGGCCCAAGGCCTGGAGGCTAGGGCTTCGTGCCCTTCTTTTTCCTTTTTTTCTTTTTTTAATTTCGTTTTGCAACTGTCGGGTATGGGGGGGAAGAGAGAGATAGAGGAGTGAGGGTTTATTTTTAATTTAATTTTATATTATATTTAATTTCAAAAGTTGACTTTTTATTTCGTACTCAAAATCGCACTCACCGACTGTCGTCCATAGCTATTTACCCCCATTCCGAACACAATGGGATATATATCGTAAGCTGATTCAATCGTTTCGATCAGTTTTTGTCAAAATCAAAATATAAATCTATATATTGAATTTGAATGCGCATTTCAATTTACCGGAGCCACATACGGACTCTAAAAATTTCCGAAAAATATTTTCTAGCTTCGTATTGACGATACAGTCCTAACGAAACTAATTTCGTCAAATTCTGAGACCGTTTGAAAAATGGTCATTTTCTGGTCGATCGAAATTGACTAAAATTGACAAAACACGTTTTCCTTTGCCACACTCACATATTGATTCAGAAAATTACAAATTTTGGAAACTAGCAATAACTTGACATCCCGGATCCAACAAATGTGGTTTCGTCGAAAACAGAGGTTGTTTGCAAAATTTCCATTTTTAAGGGCTAAAATTCCATAGCGACCATTCTGAAATTTCAACTGGGCATAACTTTTTATTCCCGCTATGAAATTTCAATTTTTCGGATTCGTTGGAAAGATATCTTCAAATAGATTCTAATATTTTTGTTTTTGCTAAAATCCCGTTTATTGTGAATCCTTTACATTCATTTGAACTTTGAAATTGAATTTTCAAACTACCGCGCCATTTTCAATTCCTATTATATTTAAAATAAAATATTTATATTCTAATGTCGAGCTATATAAATATATACATTCTAATCTATTTCAAATGAATTTCTCGTCGTTATTATTTAAAATAATTCATTTTAAATATTCAAAATTCACTAAAATTGCCAAAATAAAATTTTTAAATTGGCTCGGATTTCCGGGGTATTACAATCTCCCCCACTTAAAACATTTCGTCGCCGAAAAGGAACGAAGCTGAAAGTTGCTTTACAAACCAACTCAACTTTCATTATTTTCAATACGGCTTAAGTTCTTCAAATTTTCAGTTTCTAAGAACTTTTCAAATTTTTCAAAAATTTGGCTAATACCCTAAATTTTCCAAAAATTTCGCCATAACTTCCCCTGCACCGGGAGCTTCGGGATATTTCAAATAGCCTCCCATGGCCCTCACCAATCCAAAAAGAAAAAGAAACAGCCAAGCGGCTAGCCATTTATTTAAAATATTTTATTTATTTAAAATATTTTATTTATTTAAAATATTTTATTTATTTAAAATATTGATTTGAATATATATAATTGATTTTAACCATTTGTTGTGAATATTTAATTATATTAATATTATAATAACATTTTAACTTCGAAATATATGGGGAAAATGTTGAAGTTGCAGTTTAAAGTGATTGGGCAATTTAAAATGGTTCGATATGGTTTGAATTGAAATAATCATGGTGATTTCGTTTATAAAACGACGTTATAACGTTTAATTTATAAATTAATTATAAAACGAGCTGCAGCGGCGCGGCAGTTCGTAAATTGCCGTTTTGAATTTTAAACGGCTGTACGGGGCCCAAAATAAGTTGGATTTTCTCGAAATAAGAAACGCTAGAATCTGTTTGACTATATTTTTCTAATGAAAGAGAAAATTCCAGTTTTCATAGTGTAGATTTTATTCTATGTCCAAATCAAATTTTGAAAAGGTCGTTGTGGAATTTCGTATATTATAACGTTATTTTTATTAAATAAAAGGATTTTTAAATTTTTATAATATCGATTTGGCTTCAAACTCAACCCGAGCTATTTTATCTTGGTAGTATACGATATTCTGGTCGTGTATGGCCAATTATAATATTTTATTATTATTATATTGAGGTATTTTAAAATTGGTTTATTTTATTTGAATTGGGCTGTTATAAAAGGGACTTTATTCAAACGACCTCGGTTTTCAATGAAACAAATTCTTTTGGGACTGCAACAGTAAATTATTGCTAAATTTCAAGTGGCGCGTCAATTGGGGTTAATTTGTGAGCGCAGCAAAATAAAATACAAATTTAAATGACCATTTGAACGTGAGCAAGGGCCATGTGAGCAAACGGACTCGGAATTCGACGAAACAAGTTTCATTAGGACCGTATCGTCAAATTATACAATGCCGTCCATTCGCATCTCGAACGGGGTTTGTGTGTGAGCACAGGAGCTAATAAACAACGTTCGAAATAGCGATAGGTACGAAATAAAAATCGTTACTCAACGTCGTTCGTCAAATCAATATAAAATATATTATTTACACAATATATATACCCCAATACAAAACCCTATTTACTTAATTTCTGAAATTGTTCAGTAATTTTGCAATAAAGCCCCTCATTACGTTTTAATTTATATCTTCAAATCTAGAAGGAATTGCCTAGGGGCATCTGAAGCAAAGTTGTAGATCGGCTCATTCCCTAGCTGTTGTAAAAAGTTGGGGGTGATCGAGCACTTGGGGTGGCCGGAATTTCACAAGAACCGGCGAAAACCACTTTCGTTCTTTTTAGAAATTAAGGAGTTATGGTCGATTTCAGCTGTCGAGACCTTAGGGGAATGAAAGATGGAAGACCAGGCTTTCGTTTGGCACTGGTCTCGAGTCTTCTGGTGGTCGAGGGTGTCGGGAATTGGGAGATGAACGGAGAGGTTGAGTTTTGGGGTAATTTCGGAAGTCATGATCGGTTTTGGTCCTTTTCCGGCGGCGACAGTCATCAAGGGGATCGCGGTCTGGGGGGAATCGGAGCCGGGTGGTCGGCCGCGTCTAATGGAGGTGGTCCGGTCGTTGATGGTGGCCTGAGGTGGAGGAATTTCCGAGTTCAACGGAAATTGGTTCGAGGGCAAATCAAGGCGGAGCAGGGGGTCTGAGGTCATAGCGCTTGGTTCGGCGGTGCTGCACTGATGAGCGGTGACGACGAGATGGTCAGGGAGGGTTCCGGTGGTCCACGGTGACGGTGATGGGTGGTTTTAGGTTCCGTGCTTTTCAAAGGGAGAAGGGGTAAGAAAGGGAATCGGGGTATTCAGGGAGAACGAGATGAAAACGCGTTTTTCCTATTTGGTGCTGACGTGGCAGGTATTAGCAGTAATTAAGTTAAAGTTAATGAATTAATTAATAATTTAGTTTTAATTAATAATCGTATTTATCTATCAAACTTTAAATCAGTGTAACTTCCTCATATGTTAACGAAATCTGACGAAACTGGATCCGTTGGGATCGCAGGGACGAGGCCTAGGTGATGGCACTGACTAGGCGCTGATTTGACACTGTTAAAATTTCAGCAAATTTTGAACATTCGGTTCAGATTAAAAGGAACAAACGCGACCACCGTTAACCGAATAATCTGGTGAGTTAATTCTCACACCTTCTGGAATTCTGTGATGTGGTAAATTCATATTAAAACATAATTTACCTTAAAAAATATAAATTGGTTGTTATTGGTTGTTTATTGTTGGTTTGGTTGCTGTCATTTATATTTTATCGTTTTTAAATAGTAGATCATTGAAAATTATTTCATATATTATTATGAAATGTATAACGAGCTGTGGTGCAGGGAAGAACAGGTTGGAGGGATCCGACCGGATTCCCCAAATTTTATATATATTGTTTGTTTGTTTTATATTGTTGATATTTGAAGTGATTGAACCCCATACGGTAGAAAAACCTCTTTGAGCGTGATGGATGAATTTATATTCACCGGTGTTGTGTTTAAAATCAACCGACAGTGCTGATTTGGGAATTGGCAGTGAATGGCCTAAAATGTGTTGTTTTAGACGTCGATTTACCGTTCAGTGAAACGACGCAGTTTTAAAGTTATAAATTATTTTATAACTGGACTGAAGCTCTTCAGTCATTTTATATAAATAATTAAA
The DNA here is from genome assembly GCA_030737875.1 of Allium sativum. Classification (NCBI taxonomy): domain Eukaryota; kingdom Viridiplantae; phylum Streptophyta; class Magnoliopsida; order Asparagales; family Amaryllidaceae; genus Allium; species Allium sativum. The sequence goes on from CM060911.1 coordinate 188,203,680, forward strand.
GTAGAAATTTATAAATAAATAATTTAATCGAGTTTATAAGAGAAATTATTGAAATGGGTTATGCAAGTTAAAGGTAGTAGAAACCCAAAGATTTATATACGGGTTGGAAAAATAGAATAATTGTCTTTAATCATTTAAATAGTGATTTTAAAGTAATTAAGTTATTTGAATAACTTAAAAAGGGGAAATGAAAAAGGATAGCCAGTTAACTGCTAAGTGAGGTGCACGGTCGACAAAAATCAACCGTCTTTATTTGGAATTGATAATCGAAGTAATTTGATTTAAATATTTTGAATATTCGTTAAAGTTTAACGAGTGGTGAGAAGTAATTAGTTAATCTTTGATTAACTATAAATCAAAGAAATTATTGAATTGGTGAGTGTTAATAACATTGATTACTATCGGATAAGCTTTTAAAAATGATAATAATCTTATCTTTGAGTAATATCAAAATTAATCATTTCTAACATAGTTAATATAAAGTTAATTATTTTTCTTAATAATAATTAAAGAAATGTCCTTTAATTGGGATTTCCATTAGAAAGTGATTGAGTATCGATAGGTTTGACCAAAATCAATTGAGGGTGTTATAAAGGGATTTATAACCCAGGTTTCAAATAAGATTGGTAAATGGGATTTTGTCGGTGAATGTAAAAATTTAAAGGAAGTTTTACTTAACCTCTAAATTAAGTAAAGCGAGTTCAAATGAATTTAAACTTTAAAAGAAAAGGGTCAATAGGTTATAAATGAACTAAAATATAGAAATGGGAAATGGATTTGTATAGGTGATTTGGAAGAAATCCAAACAAGGTTTTTAAAAAGGTTTTTAAACCAAATTGAGTACTTAAGGGTTAAAGTGTTGAATTGCGCAAACCATGGTAATTGAAATAAGGATTTCAAGTGTAAAGGAAAGAACATACAGTTCGCTTGTGTTAAATATTGGTAAAGGGACAATCGGAAGTGAAATTCCAGTTAGAAAAGTTTTATTTTAAAGTGAGTGTAAGCATTGGTTGTAAAATCCAAGGAAAAAGTTTTTGTTTTAAGAATACTCGAATAAATGGAATCAAACTATTTGACGAGGGGTTTATATTATAAATCAAATGTTATAAGTGAAAAAATGTTTGAAGTTAAAAGTTATGGTTTAGTGAATATTTACTTAATTAAAAGACTTAAGTAAAGGAAGCTTTGAGCGAGGATTTTAAATACAAGAAACGAACCAAATTTGAAATCAAAGGGGAAAGGAGATTTTATTGTCAGTGGCTAAGTGTTGAACTATTATTATTCTGAGATAAGAACGTTGTCGATCAAGGTCTGAGAGGTAACTAAAATACCCCAACTTGAACGACTCCACTATTATCGAGGAATGGTATTAGTTTGAAATGAGTGAAGGTGTTGGAATTGGTTTTATCCTGTACGAGGAATAGTGAACTCTAATGAGAGATTTGGTATGTAAATGATATTGCAATACTAGTTTCAAAATAAACAAAAATATTTGATATGGTTTAACATTTGATGCATCATATTAGAATTGGTAATTTGGTTTATATACCATTAAGTATTATACATATATGTATATCGTGAGATGCTCGAATACAGAAAAGGGAAAAAGGTTTTAAGAAATACATCGATATTTCCAGAGAAAATGGGAAGCTGGGTGTGTGTATATATATATATATATATATATATATATATGTGTGTGTGTGTGTGTGTGTGCTCCAAAGTCTTTAAAATAGTTTTTGTTATAAATAAGAATAAAAATAATGTTTTTAATATTTGAAGATTTAAAGGTTGATTAACTATTTTGTTACATATTTTTTATAGGCCAAGAAACGCCAAATACTGAACCAGTGGAATCATTTTATACACATTGTTAATTGATAGTTAAATCACCGACTATCAAACTTGACCAATACAATTGTTGGTACGGGAAGACCGGGATCGAATTTATATTCGAAAACCATTCCGACTAGCAAATACGCGAAGATGCTGATCAAGATGGTGAAATTGAAGACCGTGGATCTTTATAAGCGAAAGAACTACTCGTCGAATTTCTCTGCCTTGCAACCAGAGTTATTTGGTTTATGATTCTATCGTGGTTGAAATCTACGGATTACAAGGACTTCTCGCTATTGATCCTTGGGGTGATTCCTATATAAGGATGCGGTAGGAGGGTGCCTTTGGTTTCATCCTGTTCCTGGATGACTTGTATGGACGAATGTCTGACAGAGTATTTCCTTAGAACCACGTATGTTGATTTTTACAAATATACCGAGTTGGTGGCAAAGAGGGGCACCTCTTTAATACCCAGAGTGTATTTGTGGACGTCAATTAGTGATTTAACGGATCTGACAATGTGGCATTCAAAGTGAATAATGACCAGATGTTCTAGAGATAAAATTCTAGCCTCAAGCCTCATCAACTGGGGAATGACAAAAATCGGGCAGGCAGCATGGCTATGTGGGTCTCTCCCATTAGGGTGTATAATCACCTATCTAGAGAAATTCCATTTGTTTCTTTAATCTATATTCGATGCTATCCCTTTTCGGGAGGCGGTTGCTGATCCTAACTGTCGGTGATATACATTCGATACACTCAAGCAAAATGAGTGATCGGTCATGTGTGGGCCGGGTTGCAAGACGTTCTTGTTGAACCCAGTGTATTCGCCTCTTGAGATACACTATCGGCAGGTGGTCCCATACCCTGTCATAGTTGGAACCCAATCTCCAATAAGCGCCGCGGTTTTCGATTGTATAATATATATATATATATATATATATATATATATATATATATATATATATGTGGAGCGTGAGATGCAAGCGTTCTGCTAGATTGTTATTTATTTGTATTTAGACATTATGATAATATCAGAATAAGTTATGACTTCAAAAATGGTTTTGGTTATAGTAAGGTAAAAACCGTCTGTGTTTATGTGTGGGCTGGTCTTACTATTATCCTTTGATTTCATGAAGGATTTTCCAAAGTTAAACAAGTTGTGTGTTCTATGAATTTATCACTGAAAGTATTCCAGACTGACCCGGTGTAATTTGCTTTGCTTCAAATGTGCTCGAGTCAGACCGAGTGTATTTCCAGGTTAGGTTTCGCTTGGAGTTCCAGGAGTTGGAAGCAGGAGGCTTCACCACTAGTTATATAAAGTTATTTTCCACTGTGTCTGATATCTGTCGTACTCTGATGGTTGATATGTATATACAGCTCTTTTGTATAAAGAGATTTGATATTATATTTTATCTGTTCCGCTGTGAGATTCTGATGTGGTATTCTTCTTCTTTCTTCTATTCTAATATTCTTTCTTTCTATTCTCATTCTTTAAATTCTTTCTATTGACAATCTGGGGTCCGATACTCGGGTTTTTGGCAAGTAATATGAGTTTATCTATTATTGTCAAAAATTCGAGCGTCGAATTTTTCCCTGGGTCGTTACAGTGGTATCAGAGCTATTGGTTTAGAGATAACCTTGGCTCTGTGGTGTGACTCAATAGAGATGGGGTTAGAAATGCCCTAGCTTGAGTTTGAGTGTATATATGAGAGCGCGTATTTGTAATTTGATATTAAAATTATTTTTGAAATTATTTTTGCCCAATATATTTTATAAAAAATAAAAGTAAGGATTTTCATGAATTATTATAATATGGGCAATCGATTGATTTGTTCGTATAATGTGTTGGATTGTGTTGTTGATTGCTTGAATAGGAACCTGAACCTGAATCGACTTGGTTAAAACCAATCTAAAATAAATAAAGTTGGATAAATCAATCCAAATTCAATAAATTCGAATGGATAATTAAAGAGATAAATGGATTGTTAAGACTTGGTTATAATCTCGTGTGGATTGAATTATGTGTATAATTAGTTGATATGAATGATATGGGTATTTTGAACCTAATCGACATTTGTTTGGGGACTAATGAAATTCATTTTAGTTGAGAAACATGTATAGAAGTGCCAATTCAGCTTTGAAATCCATCCAAGAGAAAATTCTGGAGTTATTTGAATCCAGTTTGAGTATAGAGCTGCATTATAATTAAGCAAGCTCGAATATAAAATATTGCTTATCGCGTAATAACGCTCTCAAAAAGGTACGCCCACGCAAATATGAAATTTTGGTTTTTTTTGGGTTTTGAGTTTGGATTTTAAATTTTTCCGACCATGAGAGACGATGTATATATATTTCTTGAACCTGCAATATTGCAGATGTCCTCTGTATAGGGGAGAATCTGCCAAAAATTTTCCAAAATTTAAGGTGTTAGAAATTTTTTGAAGATTTTTGGGAAATTCTTTTATTTGAATTAATTTGGTTTTACGGCCGGTTAGATTTGTTTTGGGAATAAAATCGAATTTTAAATTTATTATTATAAAGATAATGGGTTGTAACGTTCTTTCTACCCTAGCAATTTCGAGGACGAAATTATTTTAAAGGGGAAGGAATGTAACGTCCTGCATTTTTCTGACCATTTATTTAAAATATTTTATTTATTTAAGATATTGATTTGAATATATATAATCGATTTTAACCATTTGTTGTGAATATTTAATTATATTAATATTATAATAATATTTTAACTTTGAAATATATGGGGAAAAGGTTGAAGTTGCAGTTTAAAGTGATCGGGCAATTTAAAATGGTTCGATATGGTTTGTATTGAAATTATCGTGGCGATTTCGTTTATAAAACGACGTTATAGTGTTTAATTTATAATTTAATTATAAAACGAGCTACAACGGCGCGGCAGTTCATAAATTGGCGTTTTGAACTTTAAACGGCTGTACGGGGCCCAAAATAAGTCGGATTTTCTCGAAACAAGAAACGCTAGAATCTGTTTGACTACATTTTTCTAATGAAAGAGAAAATTCCAGTTTTCATAGCGTAGATTTTATTCTATGTCCAAGTCAAATTTTGAAAAGGTAGCTGTGGAATTTCGTTATATATTATAACGTTATTTTTATTAAATAAAAAGATTTTTAAATTTTTATAATATCGATTTGTCTTCAAACTCAACCTGAGCTATTTTATCTTGGTAATATACGATATTCTGGTCGTGTATGGCCAGTTATAATATTTTATTATTATTATATTGAGGTATTTTAAAATTGGTTTATTTTATTTGAATTGGGCAGTTATAAAAGGGACTTTATTCAAACGACCTCAGTTTTCAACGAAACAAATTTTATTGGGACAGCAACAGTAAATTATTGCTAAATTTCAAGTGGCGCGTCAATCGGGGTTAATTTGGGAGTGCAACAAAATAAAATACAAATTTAAATGACCATTTGAACGTGAACGAGGGCCATTTGAGCAAACGGACTCGAAATTCGATGAAACAAGTTTCATTAGGACCGTATCATCAAATTAAACTATGCCGTCCATTCGCATCTCGAACGGGGTTTGTATGTGAGCACAGGAGCCAATAAACAACGTTTGAAATAGCGATAGGTACGAAATAAAAATCGTTAGTTAACGTCGTTCGTCAAATCAACATAAAATATATTATTTACACAATATATATACCCCAATACAAAAACCTATGTACTCAATTTCTAAAATTGTTCAGTAATTTTGCAATAAAGCCCCTCATTACGTTTTAATTTATATCTTCAAATCTAGACGGAATTGCCTTGGGAATCTGAAGCAAAGTTGTAGATCAGCTCATTCCCTAGCTGCTGTAAAAAGTTGGGGATGATCGGGCACTTGGGGGGGCCGCAATTTCACAAGAACCGGCGAAAACCACTTCCGTTCTTTTCAGAAATTAAGGAGTTATGGTCAATTTCAGCTGTCGAGACCCTGGGGGAATGAAAGAGGGAAGACCAGGCTTTTGTTTGGCATTGGTCTCGAGTCTTCTGGTGGTCGAGGGTGTCGGGAATTGGGAGATGAACGGAGAGGTTGAGTTTTGGGGGTAATTTCGGAAGTCATGATCGATTTTGGTCCTTTTCCGGCGGCGACAGTCATCAAGGGGGTCGCGGTCTAGGGGGAATCAGAGCTGGGTGGTCGGCCGCGTCTAATGGAGGAGGTCCGGTCGTTGATGGTGGCCTGAGGTGGAGGAATTTCTGAGTTCAACGGAAATTGGTTCGAGGGAAAATCAAGGCAGAGAAGGGGGTTTGAGTTCACAGCGCTTGGTCCGGCGGCGCTGCACTGATGAGCGGTGATGACGAGATGGTCAGGGAGGGTTCCGGTGGTCCACGACGACGGTAATGGGTGGTTTTAGGTTCCATGCTTTTCAAAGGGAAAAGGAGCAAGAAAGGGAATCGGGGTATTCAGGGAGAATGAGATAAAAACGCGTTTTTCCTATTTAGTGCTGACATGGCAGGTATTAGCAGTAATTAAGGTAAAGTTAATGAATTAATTAATAATTTAGTTTTAATTAATAATCATATTTATCTATCAATTTTTAAATCAGTGTAATTTCCTCATACGTTAATGAAATCTGACGAAACTGGATCCGTTGGGATCGCAGGGACGAGGCCTAGGTGATGGCACTGACTAGGCACTGATCTGACGCTGTTAAAATTTCAGCAAATTTTGAATATTCGGTTCAGATTAAAAGGAACAATCGCGACCACCATTAACCGAATATTCTGGTGAGTTAATTCTCAGACCTTCTGGAATTCTGTGATGTGGTAAATTCATATTAAAATATAATTTACCTTTAAAAATATAAATTTGTTGATTGGTTGCTATTGGTTGTTTATTGTTGGTTTGGTTGCTGTCATTTATATTTTATCGTTTTTAAATAGTTGATCATTGAAATTTACTTCATATATTATTATGAAATGTATAACGAGCTGTGGTGCAGGGAAGAACAGGTTGGAGGGATCTGACCGGATTCCTCAAATATTATATATATTGTTTGTTTGTTTTATATTGTTGATATTTGAAGTGATTGAACCCCATATGGTTAAAAACCTCTTTGAGCGTGATGGATGAATTTATATTCACCGGTGTTGTGTTTAAAATCAACCGACAGTGTTGATTTGGGAATTGGCAGTGAATGGCCTAAAATGTGTTGTTTTAGACGTCGATTTACCGTTCGGTGAAATGACGCAGTTTTAAAGTTATAAATTATTTTATAACTGGACTAAAGCTCTTCAGTCATTTTATATAAATAATTAAAGTAGAAATTTATAAATAAATAATTTAATCGAGTTTATAAGAAAATTATTGAAATGGGTTATGCAAGTTAAAGGTAGCAGAAACCCAAAGATTTATATATGGGTTGGAAAAATAGAATAATTGTCTTTAAACATTTAAATAGTGATTTTAAAGTAATTAAGTTATTTGATTAACTTAAAAAGGGGAAATGACAAAGGATAACTAGTTAACTGCTAAGTGAGGTGTACGGTCGACAAAAATCAATCGTCTTTATTTGGAATTGATAATCGAAGTAATTTGATTTAAATATTTTGAATATTCGTTAAAGTTTAATGAGTGGTGAGAAGTAATTAGTAAATCTTCGATTAACTATAAATCAAAGAAATTATTGAATTGGTGACTATTAATAACATTGATTACTATCGGATAAACTTTTAAAAATGATAATAATTCTATCTTTGAGTAATATCAAAGTTAATCATTTCTAACATAGTTAATATAAAGTTAATTATTTTTCTTAATAATAATTAAAGAAATGTCCTTTAATTGGAATTTCCATTAGAAAGTGATTGAGTATCGATAGGTTTGACCAAAATCAATTGAGGGTGTTATAAAGGGATTTATAACCCAGGTTTCAAACAAAATTGGTAATTGGGATTTTGTCGGTGAATGTAAAAATTTATAGGAAGTTTTACTTAACCTCTAAATTAAGTAAAGCGAGTTCAAATGAATTTAAACTTTAAAAGAAAAGGGTCAATAGGTTATAAATGAACTAAAATATAGAAATGGGAAATGGATTTGTATAGGTGATTTGGAAGAAATCCAATCAAGGATTTAAAAAGGTTTTTAAACCAAATTGAGTACTTAAGGGTTAAAGCGTTGAATTGGGCAAACCATGGTAATTGAAATAAGGATTTCAAGTGTAAAGGAAAGAACATACAATCCACTTGTGTTAAATATTGGTAAAGGGACAATCGGAAGTGAAATTCCAGCTAGAAATTTTTTATTTTAAAATGAGTGTAAGCATTGGTTGTAAAATCCAAGGAAGAAGTTTTTGTTTTAAGAATACTCGAATAAATGGAATCAAACTATTTGACGAGGGATTTATATTATAAATCAAATGTTATAAGTAAAAAAATGTTTGAAGTTAAAAGTTATGGTTTAGTGAATATTTACTTAATTAAAAGACTTAAGTAAAGGAAGCTTTGAGCGAAGATTTTAAATACAAGAAATGGTTTTAGAACCAAATTTGAAATCAAAGGGGAAAGGAGATTTTTATGTCAGTGGCTAAGTGACGAACTATTATTATACTAAGATAAGAACATTGTCGATCAAGGGCTGAGAGGTAACTAAAATACCCCAACTTGAACGGCTCCACTATTATCGAGGAATGGTATTAGTTTGAAATAAGTGAAGGTGTTGGAATTAGTTTTATCCTGTACGAGGAATATTGAACTCTAATGAGAGATTTGGTATGTAAATGATATTGCAATACTAGTTTCAAAATAAATAAAAATATTTGATATGGTTTAACATTTGATGCATCATATTAGAATTGGTAATTTGGTTTATACGATTAAGTATTATACATATATGTATATCGTGAGATGCTCGAATACATAAAAGGGAAAAAGGTTTAAAGAAATACATCGATATTTCCAGAGAAAATGGGAAGCTGGGTGTGTGTATATATGTATGCTCTAAAGTATTTAAAATAGTTTTTGTAATAAATAAGAATAAATATAATGTTTTTAATATTGGAAGATTTAAAGGTTGATTAACTATTTTGTTATATATTTTTAATAGGCCAAGGAACGCCAAATACTGAATCAGTGGAATCATTTTATACACATTGTTAATTGATAGCTAAATCACCGACTATCAAACTTGACCAATACGATTGTTGGTACGGAAAGACTGGGATCGAATTTATATTCGAAAACCATTCCGACCAGCATATACGCGAAGATGCTGATCAAGATGGTGAAATTGAAGACCGTGGATCTTCATAAGCGGAAGAACTACTCGTCGAATTTCTCGGGCTTGCAACCAGAGTTATTTGGTTTGTGATTCTGTCGTGGTTTAAATCTACGGATTGCAAGGACTTCTTGCATTGATCCTTGGGGTGATTCCTATATAAGGATGCGGTAGGAGGGTGCCTTCGGTTTCATCCTGTTCCTGGATGACTTGTATGGACGAATGTCTGACAGAGTATTTCCTTAGAACCACGTACGTTGATTTTTACAAATATACCGAGTTGGTGACAAAGAGGGTCACCTCTTTAATACCCAGAGAGCATTTGTGGACATCAATTAGTGATTTGATGGATCGGACAATGTGGCATTCAAAGTGAATAATGACCAGATGTTCTAGAGATAAAATTCTAGCCTCAAGCCTCATCAACCGGGGAATGACAAAAATCGGGCAGGCAGCATGGCTATGTGGGTCGCTCCCATTAGGGTGTATAATCACCTATCTAGAGAAATTCCATTTGTTTCTTTAATCCATATTCGATGTTGTCCCTTTTCGGGAGGCAGTTGCTGATCCCAACTGTCGGTGATATACATTCGATACACTAAAGCGAAATGAGTGGTCGGTCATGTGTGGGCCGGGTTGCAAAACGTTCTTGTTGAACCCAGTGTATTCGCCTCTAGAGATACACTATCGGCCGGTGGTCCCATACCTTGTCATAGTTGGAACCCAATCTCCAATAAGCGCCGCGGTTTTCGATTGTATAATATATATGTGGAGCGTGAGATGCAAGCGTTCCGCTAGATTGTTATTTATTTGTATTTAGACATTATGATAATATCAAAATAAGTTATGACTTCAAAAATGGTTTGGGTTATAGTAAGGTAAAAACCGTCTGTGTTTATGTGTTGGGTGGTCATACTATTATCCTTTGATTTCTTGAAGGATTTTCCAAAGTCAAACATGTTGTGTTTTCTGTGAATTTATCACTGAAAGTATTCCAGACTGACCCGGTGTAATTTGCTTTGCTTCAAATGTGCTCGGGTCAGACCGAGTGTATTTCCAGGTTAGGTTTCGCTTGGAGTTCCAGGAGTTGGAAGCAGGAGGCTTCACCACTAGTTATATAAAGTTATTTTCCGCTGTGTCTGATATTTGTTGTACTCTGATGGTTGATATGTATATACAACTCTTTTGTATAAAGAGATTTGATATTATATTTTATCTGTTCAGCTGTGAGATTCTGATGTGGTGTTCTTCTTCTTTCTTCTATTCTAATATTCTTTCTTTCTATTCTCATCCTGTAAATTCTTTCTATTGTCAATATGGGGTTCGATATTTGGGTTTTTGGCAAGTAATACGGGTTTATGTATTGTTGTCGAAAGTTCGAGCGTCGAATTTTTCCCCGGGTCGTTACAAAATCATCCAAAACCCAAGAAATACAATAAACATGTACCTATTTGTCGGGCAAACAATTTTATTCCTCTTCTCTAGCCTCCTTGCTATGACATGTTCAATGTAAGTACATGTACAAGTATGCACATGCGATAAATTTTCAATACAATACACTATTTGGTTCAATTTGGCTAAATGGTTCAACATTTAATTAATCGAACAATAAGCAAACAAAACAACCATCAATCAATTAGTTGATTATCATTTCAAATTCATATATTTGATATATAGTCAAAAAATCACATTTTTGGTGCCAAATCATAACAATAAGCCCTATCTAGTTTTGGTTCTCACACCAGTCTATGGAAATATATAAATATCACACTTTCGGCACTCGAATATAAATATTAGTGATGCAGCCGCATCACCAGAATTATCCCCTGGCGACTAGAGTGTGACTCTATATCCATCTAGTATATTGGAGGCTTTCAATACTCGTGGATCAAACGTATATTAAAATCTCTATATACCTGATAGTCCAAATCAATATAAATAAATATTCAAATACGAATAATTGAATTAAATTTTCAAAACAAAACTTGTTTTCAATTTTATTTTTCAAAACAATACTCGTTACACTCGTTCTAGGATACTACTGATCCTATCTCTAACGAGTCATTCTCATTGGATATTACTAATCCAATCTCTGATGAATCCTTTCGTTTGGTTCTAATGTGTCTTGTTCTCCGAGCTCTGTAAACCAAAGCTCTGATACCTAGCTGTTACAACCCAAACTTCCCCGTGAATGAAAGCACGGATTGAACTGAGAACAAGCCACATTGGAAAACAAACAGAAGAACATTTCATTGCTTATTACAACAATTCCATCAGAATGCAAGAATATCACAGAGTATGAATAAATATTACACAGAAAATATCAGAGATTCAATTTACATTACATAGCAGCGGAAAATAATACAAAACACAACTGAAAGTAATACACGGATACATAGCTTTTTGGATATCATTCCAGCTGTAAACCAGGTTCCTGTAAATATAAATCTGCAAAACCAAAACTACTAGCTGCCCGTGTGGAAAATAGGGGCACCTAGAGTTTAGGTTCAAACAATAAACTCCAGGTCAGTCATGTGACTAGTGTGAGAACTAAAACAGTTATTAATCTTTATTTTAAAGTTAGGTAAATCAAGGGACCACGCCGTATAACACGAAACGAGTTTCCTCCCAAGAATACCAGTGCATAAAGCAATAGCGCAATGCTAAATAAAGAACAATGAAGCTATTATAAGACCCAGGTCCCATCACACATTGAAACACAAGCTGGAGGATAGGATTTTACCTTATAATAGCCAAAAGTGTAACGACCTGGATTTTAACCGTTGAATTTTGAATATTTAAATTTGTTTTAAATATTTTATTTGAATTATATATAGGAATTTACATAGGAATTTATTTAATAAAACGATATTTAAACGTATAATTTATAATATAATTTAAAACGAGTTCAAAATGGCGCGGTAGTTTGAAAATTGGATTTCAAATTTCAAATGAATTTACAGGATTCAAAAGAAATCGGATTTTAGTGAAACAAGAAATATTTGAATTTATTTGAAAATATATTTCCAACGAATGTGAAAAATCCAGATTTCATAGCGGGAATAAAAAGTTATGCCCAAATCAAATATTCAGAAAGTCGTTGTGAAATCGTATATAAGCCATGACGGTTATTTAAATATATTTAAATATCGGTCTTGAATTTGGAAAGATTCTTTTGAGGCGTAGTTATAATTTAATTTTTAGATTTTTACTATAATTTTTAATTAATTAAATATGCAACTTTTTATTTGGAGTGTTTTACACCCTATATCAACATTTTTGGGGTTTCACAATACAAGTTAACCTACCGATATTATTATATTTTTGGGATTGTGGTACCTCGTTGGACACGACCGTACTCTTATTTCTGTCCGTAGCAGTTCGTATATGAATGAAGTTTTCGTAACGGCTTACTGTTAAACTTTACCTTTAAAAAAAAATTCAAATAAACATATATGGTATAAAGGTCACGTTCATCTCAAAGGTCATCACATAGGAATATCCGCACGTCAATCTTATTCACATCTTTGCACATGTTAAAATCTTGTATTCGATCTTTATAAATATTTCGTACGCTAACAAGTATGGCCTGAAATCTTTTAAAGTCGGTTCGTATCTTTGAAAATCACCGTAAATCTTAGCCAATCTTAGGCGTGATTCTGTAAACATCTGAGCCTTTCTCTCTCTCTCTCCGTTGTCCAAGAATCGTATTAGTATATATATAGAAAATCTTATCTAAGTCTTACAAACTTCTCGGCTGTTCTTGGGTTGTTCACCTCGAAAACAATGGGACTTTTGCCATTAATTTTTAACGCAGCAAACATCAAAGTAGAGCCAACTCTGTAACAAAATAAAATAAAATAAAATCTCTCTGCCATGTTTCTTCAATCAAACAGCTCACCCGGATCACATTTCACATGCTGAAACCCTCACGACAGGCTAAAATATAGTACTGCAAACCTACCTTCATGTATTTATAAACACAGACTATCTAAAAAGAGATCATGAACAAGACTGCAAAGTAATTTCTAATCACAATAGCCTTCCTCCATCTACCAAGCCGTACACTGATCCACAAGGAAAAGAAACCCATGAAAAGAAGGCTCAACACATAGGAATAGCTATCCTATGTAGCTATGTCTTGGGTGCTAAGGCTTCTGCCTGTATATAAACGCGAGCTCCTCCTGTGTTTTCTTCGGATCTCAGAAAAACCGAAGCCTTTAATGGCAACAACAAATCAAAACTTTCGTAACTTCAAAAATCAAATTAAAAACAAACACTCCACCAAATCCTAAAACCTTCGATCCATTAAACTCAAAGAAGTAAGCTCTTCAATCTCTTGTTCCCGTTTCTTGGAGCGATTCTAAGTTGAAAGGGGCGCACAGATCTGTCCTATTTTCAAGTGTCGTAGGTGATGGTCAAGGATGGGATCAGGGGGATCGGTGTCGATGTCTCACTGTGTTGGGCCAAGTTCGGAGTCTTCGGAGATTGTGCGTTGTATTGAGCTCGAGGTGGTGGTAAGGGAAGGGCACGGTGATGGTTCAAGCATAGGGATTTGCCTGGAACGGAGTAACAAGGGAGAAGCAGCAGGTCATTTCATTTTTGTATGATTTGAAAAGAACGTTTATGGTTCATTAGTTTTTAGCTGAGGGGTTTAAAGAAGAAGGAAAAAAGGATAATACTGCAAAGTGGTTTAGGGAAGAAATAAACAAAAAGTGGACTCCAGACTGTCATTTTCGAAAGGCAAATGGTGTAGTAGGGGACTTAGCTGAAGTTGATTTTCATGAAGTGACCACGTTTTTCATGGTGACTAGGGTATTACAAATGAAGGGTTGGATGTTGTATAGGAAGAAGAAGGGTTGATGTTAATAACTGATGATATTGGTGCATTTTGGTTTGGACTCATGTGAAAGTCGAAGGATAAAACGTGATGTTGTGGTTCCGTGTGAATAAGGGGGCGTGTGTAACTGGGGTTGTTCCTATTAATAGATGCAAGCATGGGTAGGTAGTGCGGAGGCCTGTTTGCCTGCGGAAATGATGTGGCGATGTTTTCGAGTGATGTCTAGGTGGGAGTTTTGAAACAAGAAAGGTGTTTAATGAGTTGATGAAACAGAATGGGGAACCATCGAACAAGGAGACTGGTGAAAACTTGAATTGGGTGGAAATATAGAGGAGTCAAACGTATTGCTTTGTCTTAGAGAAGAAGCTCGTGCGCTAATAAGGTGATTATAAGAGATATTTATTTAAAGTTAATTAAGTAATAAATTAATTTAATTAATGATGTTAAGTTCATATAAAACCTATAACGTGTATTTGATCAGAACTGAACGCGATCAGATCAGATCCGTTGGGACCATAACAACAAGGTATACACTATGGAATTGAAGTGACTGAGAACAAGAGTTATTGGAATTTCGTGATAAATCAAACACCTGTTTGATTGTAAATGGAACAAAAGCAGAACCGCCAACTGCAAAACAAGGTGAGTAAACTCATTAACTCTACCTCGTTTATATTTTTATATAAACGAGTTTTAATTTATTTCTAGTAATTTTATACTGTGTGATGGTTGTTTGAATGCATGGTTGATAAAATTGGTTGAATGGCTGATATGGTTATATAGTTAATCGATAATTATTTCTGTTATTAATTAATGTTGATTAACATCCGTGGATGCAGGGAAACAGGTTGGAGGGATTCAACTGGAGTCCTCAACATCTATATTACTGTTTTTATTTGATTGGGATATATGATGTGTTATATAATCTTTGATTAGATATGTTGTGTTTGTTTTATCCTTGTCCTAGAAACTTGGTATTTTAGATACCGTAAACATTTTCGAATGGAAAAAAAGGGAATAGGAATTTAAAAATGGATTTTATTTCCAAAATAGAAATTTAAAATTTGAATAGCGTTGAAATAGAAACCTGTTCAAGGGAACAAAACAAGGAGTTGTTTATAAATAAAAATATAAGTTAAGTGAATTATAACTTATTGGATAAATTGAAGTACAAGTTTAAAATTGAATATATATATATATATATATATATATGTAGAAAGGTGGAAATCGGTTTTGAAACCAACATTTGAAATGAAATTTCATTGTAGCAAATTATAAATGAAAATTTAAAGCAAGATTTTAAATGATCTGAAACAAAATGACATTTGTATGGGAAATCCTGAATAGAAGTTATAATTGGAATTTGAGGTTAAGATATAAATTATAAGTACGAAATCAAACTGCTTTGATTATATAAAAGGAATATATTCAGTGAATGATGGTTTAAAAGAGATATTTTGCAATTGAAAGATCTCTAAAGGAAATTTAGGTTTGAAATATGAATCTAAATTGAAAATTGAATATAAAGAGAAATGGGTAATCGTTTAAAAGAAAACGATGAGTTTTAATTCAAATTTCAGAATATAAAATAAAGTGGGATACGCTATGTAGACGGGAATGGTTATAAAGGAATTTGGTAATGATTTGGAAAGCATGAATTCAAAAGTGAATTTAGGATTTGAATTTACCTGAAATGGTGAATAAATTCCGAAGTTCAGAATATAAATCGAATATAGAATATTCGAATGAGAGTTGTTTATTGGAATTCGATTATATCGAATTTAGGGAAGTAGTTATTTTACTTTCCGTTTGAAACAGATTTAATAACTAAATTATTTATTTATTTAAATAAATAAATACAGGTTGCATTTTGATAAACCAAATATTTTTAATAGCGATTTTAAACGCTGCCGTTATAATAAATGTTTTTGGTAAATCTAATAGCAATTTTAACGCGGCCGTTATTATAACTGTTTTAATAGCGATTGTAATGCTATTGTTATAATAAGTGTTCTATAATTCTAAACAGCGATTGTAACGTTGTTGTTAAAAGAAATGTTTTATAAATCAAATATTTGGAAACATCGATTATAACGCTACCATTATAATCAATATTTTTCTGTAAAAGAAGTGTGTTCTTAGATTGAATCCAAAAGTCGCGTAAGCGATGAAGCTGTGAGTTTTGACTATTTCGAAGTTAAGAATGTTGTTCAATTAAGGTCTGAGAGGTAATTATACCCCAACTTGATTGACTTCATGATTGATGGAGAAATGGTTAAGGTTCGATAGTGAAGATTGGTTAACATTCTGGTTAGTTGATAATTGATTAATGTTTTAAGTTATAATAACGATGTTATAACATCGTGTTAAATTAAAAGAATTTGAAATGTTTTCCCAATTAAATGAGTGATATTTTCTATGTACATAAAATGGAGTGAATTGGTCAATGAGGAATTTAGAAAGAGAATTTGGAAATATTTTCCAATATTAATGTGGCATATTTTCTGAATATGGAAAATAAGGATTCGCTAATATATATATAGAAATGTTTTCTAAATAGGGAAAAGTGATATTTTCTCGAATAAAGAAATTACTTATTGGAAATGTTTTTCAAAGAACCGAAAGGGAAATCGAGCTTCAAAAGGATACGAAAGATAGGGAATCTAGAATTTGAAATAATAATATAATCAGGAATTGATTTAAAGTGCCCCAGTGTTGTTTGGTGCTTGATCGTTAGAATTTCCAATTGGAAATAGGACCGTTGATTGTATGGATGTTTCTTTGATAGTTAAATCACCGACTATCAAAGTTTTGATTTATTTTATACCTCCGTTGTCAATATGGAGAGATCGGGATCAGATTTAATATCTGAAAACCACTCCGTATTAGCATAAGCGTTACGAATCAACTTACGTTGAAGAGATTATGAAGACGGAGATGCAAGGGTTGTTCTATTAATTCAAACCTCAAGCCTCACAACCAGGGATTGACAAAAATCGGGCAGGCAGCATGGCTATGTGGGTCGCTCACATTAGGATGTATACTCACATATCTAGAGAAATTACATATGCTTCTTTAATCTATAGATGCTATCCCTTTCGGGAAACGGTTGCCGATCCTAACCGTTGGTGATATACATTTGATACACTCAAGCGAAATGAGTGGTCGGTCATGTGTGGGCCGGGTTGCAAGACGTTCTTGTTGAACCCAGTGTATTCGCCTCTAGAGATACACTATCGGCAGGTGGTCCCATACCTTGTCATGTTGGAAATCCAATCTCCAATAAGTGCCCTGCGGTTTTCGATTTTATATTGTTATATGGAGGGTGAGAAGCAAGCATTCCGCTAGATTCTATTTATTTGATGTAGACATTATTATAATATCACTGGATTTGATATCAAAAATAATTTGGTTATCATAAGGTAAAGACCATTCGTGTTTATGTGTGGATGGGTCTTACGATTATCATTTCTTTCGAAAGGATTTTGAAAGTTAAACAAATGGTTGGAGTTTACTCACACCAGTCCCATGACCGACTCAGAGTTTATTTTGTTTGTTTTCCCTAAACTCTTGGGTGCCCCAAATTTGTACGGGCAGTCAAGTAGTCGGGATTTTTCAGATTCACTCGGAGGAGATTGAAGCAGGAGACTTCTCCAGTTAGCTATAGACTATCATATTTCCGCTGTGTACTATGTTGTATATGGAAACAGGTGTTTATAACTGTTCCAGGAATAACTGTTGTGCTCTGATAATGGTATGTATATACAGTTACTGATTTGTATTTCAAAGTTTATGTTATCTAATATATTTTATTCGTTCCGCTGTGGGTTTGTGATCTTCTTTTTCTTCTATTCTAATATTTCTTTCTTTCTATTTCTCATCCTCTAACTTCTTTCTAATAATGATTCGTATTTCTGTGTCATTTGGGTTGGACGTGTGTTGAAATTAGTCGACCCAAAAGTGTACGGAAATTCGGGCCATTACATTTGGTATCAGAGCTGAAGGTTGAGTGATAACCTTGGCTCTGTTGCATGACTCAATACAGAAAGGGTTAGTAACACCTTAGATTGAGTTTGCGCATGTATATATGAGCGCGTATTTGTAGATTTGATATGAAAATTGTTTTATATTGTGTTGGTTGGATTGTTGTGTGGTTTATGAATTCTGGTCGATTCAGGATGTACAACTATATCGATAGGTGTTTCTAAACTCTCGAGTAAAACAACTCGATACAGTATTGTTTTAAAAGAGGGTAAATGAAATAATTTACCCAAAGATTATTTTGATATAAAGAATTAATTTTCTAGAATTATTGGTTGTTACTGTTATAATCCAATAAGATTATAATGCTGAGATGAGTGTATATATAATCAAATGGAATTTTTATAAGAATGGAATATACAAATAAAACTGAATTACCAATTGGATTTAGTTCAGAATTGGAATTTAAATCCCAGATATTTAGAAATATTTTCTAAACTATTTTTAAGGTTAATATAGCATTATTTTGAAGGGATTTTGGAAATAGAATCGATTTAATTGATTTTTTGAGAGTGAGTAAGCGCTGAAATCACTTCAGGGGCGAGAGAATAATTCTGATAATGGGTCGCGACATTATCAGTATTCATTTTTGGGTTTCTGAGTGACGAATTGCTACCATAATAATTCGTTGAGGGAAAACTTGTTTGAAATGAAAAAGTTGTTTTAAAAATATTCAAATGTTTTGAATTTGAAGATGATTATAAGCATGTGTATAATTATATGATTTCATACTAATTTGAAATAAAACCCGGGAATTTGAATTTTGAAATTTAAATTTAACTCGTATAAGTTGAATAGGTTGAAATGGTAAAAATATATTAAATGAATTGAAATTTAACTTAAATTAAGATTAATAAAATTGGATTGAATTAGAAATAATTCTGAATGGAATTAAATAAACAAGAATGTTGAGATTCGAAATATTAATATGAATTCGACTTGTGAATAAACAAATTGAATATATATATATATATATTGGATGGTGTTGTTTGGAATTAAACTGTGATGGAATTGAACTCAAACCGAATAAGTGGATTGATTCTGAAATAAAGGTTAAATGGAATTGATAGAATGGAAGTGAACTAATCAGAAGTTGATTAGAGATTTCAAGACTAGAAGTTGGATTGATTTGAAACCAATTGGAAATGGATATATGTATGCTGCGCAGATATTGAATGGAAGCAAATGTAATAGATAGAATTATGCCCGGCAAAAAGGTACATGTTTACAATATTACTTGGGCTTGATGATTTTATGACCCTATGGGGCAAGCCGCTTGGCTTCTTGATTTCCTTTTGGATTGGAGAAGGCCTAGAAAGGCGAGTTGTGGTTGTACCGATTGAGCCATGCAGAGGAGATGCTGCTGAAATTTTTCAGAATTTAAAGTGTTAGAAAATTTTCAGAATTTTTGAAAATTTTCGTTAGTAAGAATAAATTAATATTTTAATTGAAATAAACTGGTCCAGTTAAACTGAATTAAGAGTTGAACACAAAGGAATTTTGGAGCATCTTTTCCTACCTTAGCAATTTCGAGGACGATATTATTTTAAAGGGGAAGGAATGTAACGACCCGGATTTTAACCGTTGAATTCTGAATATTTAAATTTGTTTTAAATATTTTATTTGAATTATATATAGGAATTTATTTAATAAATCGATATTCAAACGTATAATTTATAATATAATTTAAAACGAGTTCAAAATGGCACGGTGGTTTGAAAATTCGATTTCAAATTTCAAATGAATGTACAGGATTCAAAATAAATCGGATTTTAGCGAAACAAGAAATATTTGAATCAGTTTGAAAATGTCTTTCCAACGAATGTGAAAAATCCAGATTTCATAGCGTGAATAAAAAGTTATGCCCAAATCAAATATTCAGAAAGTCGTTGTGAAATCGTATATAAGCCATAACGGTTATTTAAATATATTTAAATCTCGGTCTTGAATTTGGACAAGATTCTTTTGAGGCGTAATTATAATTTAATTTTCAGAATTTTACTGTAATTTTTAATTAATTAAACATGCAACTTTTTATTTGGAGTGTTTACACCCTATATCAGCATTTTTGGGGTTTTACAATATAAGTTAACCTACCGATATTATTATACTTTTGGGATCGTGGTACCTCGCTGGACACGACCGTACTTTTATTTCTATCCGTAGCAGTTCGTACATGAATGAAGTTTTCGTAACGGCTTACCGTTAAACTTTACCTTTAAAAAAATTCAAATAAACATATATGGTATAAAGGTCGCGTTCATCTCAAAAGTCATCACATAGGAATATCCGCATGTCAGTCTCATTCACATCTTTGCACATGTTAAAATCTTGTATTCGATCATTGTAAATATTTCGCATGCCAACAAATATGGCCTGAAATCTTTGAAAGTCGGTTCGTATCTTTGAAAATCACCGTAAATCTTAGCCAATCTTACGCGTGATTCGGTAAACATCTGAGCCTTTCTCTCTCTCTCCGTTGTCCAAGAATCGTATCAGTATATATATAGAAAATCTTATCTAAGTCTTACAAACTTCTCGGCTGTTCTTGGGTTGTTCACCTCGAAAACAATGGGACTTTTGCCTTCAATTTTTAACGCAGCAAACATCAAAGTAGAGCCAACTCTGTAATAAAATAAAATAAAATCTCTCTGCCATGTTTCTTCAATCAAACAGCTCACCCGGATCACCTTTCACATGCTGAAACCCTCACGACAGGCTAAAATATAGTACTGCAAACCTACCTTCATGTATTTATAAACATAGACTATCTAAAAAGAGAACATGAACAAGACTGCAAAGTAATTTCTAATCACAGTAGCCTTCCTCCATCTACCAAGCCGTACGCTGATCCACGACGAAAAGAAACCCATGAAAAGAAGGCTCAACGCATAGGAACAGCTATCCTATGTAACTAAGTCTTGGGTGCCAAGGCTTCTGCCTGTATATAAACGCGAGCTCCTCCTGTGTTTTCTTCGGATCTCAGAAAAACTGACGCCTTTAATGGCAACAACGTCACTACGCCATAGATGGCCTATTGCAACGAAAATCCATGGTGTTGCTATTCTAATGCTATTGTTCTATCATATTGTACATATATTATATCTTCTACTGATTCTAATGCTATTCTAAAAGCTGTCTAGGTGGCAATTTAGGGAAATTGAACCTGGTCATACACTGCATGGTCATCATTTGTCATTGCGGTAGCATTGTTCAAGTAATATTTATCATGTAAACGTATATGATTTCTTGGAATTGTGGAATTCTACTAGAAATTTCAAATGAGCAGAGGAATATGTTTTATGGAGACTCAGTTTGATTATTCAAACTATAAGTTGACTCCATAGTTTTTCTTTTCTCTGTTCTTGACAGATGGACAACACATTAATTGATGATAGAAGAATACATGTTGATTTTAGCCAAAGTGTGTCTAGATTATGAAGCCAATTTAGGCATGGCAAAGGGAATAAACCCAAAGGTAACCAACTCTTATCCACAGCCACAGCTGTATATTTTCTGTACAGGGTAATTTTGTCACTGGAACACCCCCATATCCACCCTGGTGTTCAAATGCATTAACAAGGTCATTTTCCTCGTTTTGGTTCAGAAAGCAAATAATCAACTTGAAAGAAATTAGTCAGATCCAGTATTCCGAAAAGTATTTTGATGATACCTACGAGTACATGCATGTTGTTTTACCGACTGAAGTTGCAGGGAGTTTGCATGCTGTTGGGTGCTAAGGAAAGAGAAGGCTATCGTTACTTCTGCTAAGAATCAGGTTTGAATTCTTTTTTTTTTTTGGACTTTTAGGATTGGAGCTGCAACAATATGATAATTTAATGGCTCTTATTTATTAAGATTTCCTTTATATCTTTTTTTTAATGTAATATAGAATCTTCATAAATAATGGTAGTGTTTTCCCTGATTCCATTGTGGTGCGATGTAGTGTCGTTGTGTTCAAATGTTTTATGAAATTCATTGCTTATATGTTAATTTCATACGAGGAATTTGTTGTAATTCAATCGTGCTACAACCAAAACATAGTTGGCTGCCCTGGCGCTAAAGGCAATGAGCATTCGTTTTCAAGTGATACCGAACCATATTTTGGCCTTTCCCTTTGTTATTAATACAATTGTAAATCGCTGTTTTATGTTTGTTCACAGAGGATGATAAGATATTTTGACCTTTCCCTTTGTTATGGTTTTACCAATGGATGGATAATTAGTCAATTATTGGTGCTAATGTCTATCTATTCTGATATGTTAATGTTTGCTGCACCCGAAGGACTCTATGACCTTACCATCATATGCTCTGAACTTATTAACTTTGTCTAATGTGTTAATGTCAGGTTTTAAAAATGGGTTCTATGTATGCTAGTCATCTTTGGTTCATGTCTGGTTGTATTGATCATCTAATCATTTTAAAATTGTGTATTTATTAAATTGAATTGACCATTATAGGTTAACACAGATAAGTTACAGATGGGAATGGGAACTCGTTTGATTGCTATGATGAGAATGGGAGGTCTATGATGAAGTCTACTTTGTACAAAGCTACAGATGCCAATTATGAATTTGAGGTATGTGTGAGTCTGCATATGAGTGAATCGAGTGATAATATAGCGAGGAATGTATGTAAATATGAATGATTGTGTAATATACGAGTGAATGAACAATAGTGGAGTCAAAATATTTGTACCATTTGAAATGTTGAAATAAAATATTTAATTGAATAAAATGTTGCGTTATAATAATATTTATTATTATATTATGAAATCTTTGATTAATAGCAGTTGAGGTGTAATTACTTTTCGCAGTTGTAAAACAAATTTTAACAACTGCTAAAAACAGTTGTAAAAAAGGTTGACTTTATTACAATTGCCAGCTGTACTAGACATATTACAACTGTTTTTGGCAGTTGCGAAAGGGAATTTTTTTTGTTGTATCGGTACCTGTGGCAACACCTGCACCGATATTGCCATAGAGTCGCAAAGGTGTTGCATTTGATTCTAAGGCAACGCGGCAAAAGGCAACCCCAAAAAAGTGTTGCCGCAGATCATTTTTTGCCTATAGCAACACTATTTTGCACCTACTGCGTCACTTCTCTGGGGTTGCCGTAGGCCATCTATGGCATAGTGAACAAATCAAAACTTTCGTAACTTCAGAAATCAAATTAAAAACAAACACTCTACCGAATCATAAAACCTTCGATCCATTAAACTCGAAGAAGTAAGCACTTCAATCTCTTGTTCCCGTTTCTTGGAGCGATTCTAAGTTGAAAGGGGCGCACAGATATGTCCTATTTTCAAGTGCCGTAGGTGATGGTCAAGGACGGGACCAGGGGGATCGGTGTCGTTGTCTCACTGTGCTGGGCCGAGGTCGGAGTCTTCAGAGATGATGCGTTGTATTGAGCTCGAGGTGGTGGTAAGGGAAGGTCACGGTGATGGTTCAAGTATGGGGATTTGCCTGGAACGGAGTAATAAGGGAGAAGCAGCAGGTCATTTCATTTTTGTATGATCTGAAAATAACGTTTGTGGTTCATTAGTTTTTAGTTGAGGGGTTTAAAGAAGAAGGAAAAAAGGATAATACTGCAAAGTGGTTTAGGGAAGAAATAAACAAAAAGTGGACTCCAGACTGTCATTTTCGAAAGGAAAATGGTGCAGTAGGGGACTTAGCTGAAGTTGATTTTCATGAAGTGACCGTGTTTTTCATGGTGACTGAGGTATTGCAAATGAAGGGTTGGATGTTGTATAGGAAGAAGAAGGGTTGATGTTAATAACTGATGATATTGTTGCATTATGGTTTGGACTCCTGTTGAAAGTCGAAGGATAAAACGTGATGTTGTGGTTCCGTGTGAATAAGGGGGCGTGTGTAACTGGGGTTGTTTCTATTAATAGATGCAAGCATGGGTGGGTAGTGCGGAGGCCTGTTTGCTTATAGAAATGATGTGGCGATGTTTTCGAGTGATGTCTAGGTGGGAGTTTTGAAACAAGAAAGGTGTTTAACGAGTTGATGAAACAGAATGGGGAACCATCGAACAAGGAGACTGGTGAAAACTTGAATTGGGTGGAAATATAGAGGAGTCAAACGTATTGCTTTGTCTTAGAGAAGAAACTCGTGCGCTAATAAGGTGATTATAAGAGATATTTATTTAAAGCTAATTAAGTAATAAATTAATTTAATTAATGATGTTAAGTTCATATAAAACCTATAACGTGTATTTGATCAGAACTGAACGCGATCAGATCAGATCTGTTGGGACCGTAACAACAAGGTATACACTATGGAATTGAAGTGACTGAGAACAAGAGTTATTGGAATTTCGTGATAAATCAAACACTTGTTTGATTGTAAACGGAACAAAAGCAGAACCGCCAACTGCAAAACAAGGTGAGTAAACCCACTAACTCTACCTCGTTTATATTTTTATATAAACGAGTTTTAATTTATTTCTAGTAATTTTATACTGTGTGATGGTTGTTTGAATGCATGGTTGATAAAATTGGTTGAATGGCTGATATGGTTATATAGTTGATCGATAATTATTTCTGTTATTAATTAATGTTGATTGACATCTGTGGATGCAGGGAAACAGGTTGGAGGGATCCAACTGGATTCCTCAACATCTATATTACTGTTTATAATTGATTGGGATATATGATGTGTTATATAATCCCTGATTAGATATGTTGTGTTTGTTTTATCCTTGTCCTAGAAACTTGGTATTTTAGATACCGTAAACATTTTCGAATGAAAAAAAAGGAAATAGGAATTTAAAAATGGATTTTATTTCCAAAATAGAAATTTAAAATTTGAATAGCGTTGAAATAGAAACCTGTTCAAGTGAACAAAACAAGGAGTTGTTTATAAATAAAAATATAAGTTAAGTGAATTATAACTTATTCGATAAATGAAATTTCATTGTAGCAAATTATAAATGAAATTTAAAAACAAGATTTTAAATGATCTTAAACAAAATGACATTTGTATGGGAAATCCTGAATATAAGTTATAATTGGAATTTGGGCTTAATATATAAATTATAGGTACGAAATCAAACTGCTTTGATTATATAAAAGGAATATATTTAGTGAATGATGGTTTAAAGGAGATATTTTGCAATTGAAAGATCTCTAAAAAAAATTAGGTTTGAAATATGAATCTAAATTGAAAATTGAATAAAAAGAGAAATGGTTAATCGTTTAAAAGAAAAACGATGAGTTTTAATTCAAATTTCGGAATATAAAATAAAGTGGGATATGCTATGTAGACGGGAATGGTTATAAAGGAATCTGGTAATGATTTGGAAAGCATGAATTCAAAAGTGAATTTAGGATTTGAATTTACCTGAAATGGTGAATAAATTCTGAAGTTCAGAATATAAATCGAATATAGAATATTCGAATGAGAGATGTTTATTGGAATTCGATTATATCGAATTTAGGGAAGTAGTTATTTTACTTTCCGTTTGAAACAGATTTAATAACTAAATTATTTATTTATTTAAATAAATAAATACAGGTTGCATTTTGATAAACCAAATATTTTTAATAGCGATTTTAAACGTTCCCGTTATAATAAATGTTTTCGGTTAATCTAATAGCAATTTTAACGCTGCCGTTATTATAACTGTTTTAATAGCGATTGTAATGCTATTGGTATAATAAGTGTTCCATAATTCTAAACAGCGATTGTAACATTGTTGTTAAAAGAAATGTTTTATAAATCAAATATTTGGAAACAACGATTATAACGCTACCATTATAATCAATATTTTTCTGTAAAAGAAGTGTGTTCTTAGATTGAGTCCAAAAGTCGCGTAAGCGATGAAGCTGTGAGTTTTGACTATTTCGAAGTTAAGAATGTTGTTCAATTAAGGTCTGAGAGGTAATTATACCCCAACTTGATTGACTTCATGATTGATGGAGAAATGGTTAAGGTTCGATAGTGAAGATTGGTTAACATTCTGGTTAGTTGATAATTGGTTAATGTTTTTAAGTTATAATAACGATGTTATAACATCGCGTTAAATTAAAAGAATTTGAAATGTTTTCCCAATTAAATGAGTGATATTTTCTATGTACAGAAAATGGAGTGAATTGGTCAATAAGGAATTTAGAAAGAGAATTTGGAAATATTTTCCAATATTAATGTGGCATATTTTCTAAATATAGAAAATAAGGATTCGCTAATATATATATAGAAATGTTTTCTAAATAGGGAAAAGAAATATTTTCTCGAATAAAGAAATTATTTATTGGAAATGTTTTTCAAAGAATCAAAAGGGAAATCAAGCTTCAAAAGGATACGAAACTTAGGGAAACAGGAATCTGAAATAATAATATAATCAAGATTTGATTTAAAGGGGCCCAGTGTTGTTTGGTGCATGATCGTTAAAATTTCCGATTGGAAATAGGACCTTTGATTGTATGGATGTTTCTTTGATAGTTAAATCACCGACTATCAAAGTTTTGATTTATTTTATACCTACGTTGTCAATATGGAGAGACTGGGATCAGATTTAATATCTGAAAACCACTCCGTATTGTCATAAGCGTTACGAATCAACTTACGTTGAAGAGATTATGAAGACGGAGAATAATGCCAAGGGTTGTTCTATTAATTCAAACCTCAAGCCTCACAACCGGGGATTGACAAAAATCGGGCAGGCAACATGGCTATGTGGGTCGCTCCCATTAGGATGTATAATCACCTATTTAGTGAAATTATATATGCTTCTTTAATCTATCGATGTTGTCCCTTTCGGGAAATGGTTGCTGATCCCAACTGTTGGTGATATACATTCGATACACTCAAGCGAAATGAGTGGTCGTTCATGTATGGGCCGGGTTGCAAGATGTTCTTGTTGAACCCAGTGTATTTGCCTCTAGAGATACACTATCGGCAGGTGGTCCCATACTTTGTCATGTTGGAAATCCAATCTCCAATAAGCGCCATGCGGTTTTCGATTTTATATTATTATATGGAGCGTGAGATGCAAGCGTTCCGCTAGATTCTATTTATTTGATGTAGACATTATTATAATATCACTGGATTTTATATCAAAAATAATTTGGTTATCGTAAGGTAAAGACCATCTGTGTTTATGTGTGGATGGGACTTAAGATTATCATTTCTTTCGAAAAGATTTTGAAAGTTAAACAAATGGTTGGAGTTTACTCACACCAGTCTCATGACTCAGAGTTTATTTTGTTTGTTTTCCCGAAACTCTTGGGTGCCCCAAATTTGTACGGGCAGTCAAGTAGTCGGGATTTTTCAGATTCACCTGGAGGAGATTGAAGCAGAAGACTTCACCAGTTAGCTATAGACTATCATATTTCCACTGTGTGCTATGTTGTATCTGGAAACAGGTGTTTATAACTGTTCCAGGAATAACTGTTGTGCTCTGATAATGGTATGTATATACAGTTACTGATTTGTATTTCAAAGTTTATGTTATCTAATATAATTTATTCGTTCCACTGTGGGTTTGTGATCTTTGTTTTCTTCTATTCTAATATTTATTTCTTTCTATTTCTCATCCTCTAACTTCTTTCTAATAATGATTCGTAATTCTGTGTCATTTGGGTTGGACGTGTGTTGGAAGTAGTTGACCCAAAAGGATACGGAAATTCGGGCCATTACACAAAGAATGCTTGATACGCTAAATTTCATGTTTTATTTTTACTATAAGTGTATAGGGTCAAAAACAATTTCAATCATAAGTATCAATCATAGACGGCATAAGTGCCTCATACCACTATGTCACCATATATAGGTTCTACAATCAAAACCGCAAAGTCACGTATTGGAAGTTGGATTTCCATCTGTGAACCGAGGCCAGGGATCGTCCTCCACTGAATTCGAGACTATCTAGCTCGAGTCTCAGGAACTGAACGCATCGTCCCTTGGATCGTCAGGGCCGGTCCACCGATGTGGATTAAAATGTCTGAACACTACATTTCCCCGCCCTTTGGGGCGTAAATGAGACAAATGACTCCATCGGCTCCACATAGTCACCGATCTATCCGAGCCGCCTCGCAATCCAACAACCACACTGGTGAAAATAATTTAAATGTCAGGGCTGGTAGGTCACTGACACCACCCTAGCTAGAAGGAAACGCATGCCCTCTCTGAGGTCCTCTCCCGTTTCTAGTTCACAACCGGGGTGTGAGGCTCGCGAATCAACGTTACATAAAGCTATGCCACACAGGCGGTGCTTTGATCATCAACCACAAGACTTTGCTTTTCAATAGAAGCCTTGATCATTTTCCACTTAGGAATGAAACACAGGCAATTCACTCTATGCGATTGATATCCATCAATATACAACCTCTGAGCTCGTATGTCTCAGAGAAGCGCGTTAAGCAAGAGAATAAATTCTACGCCGCCAAACAGATATATATTTAACAGAAATCAATCACACAGAATAAAATCCAATGTCAGACACACAGTCCATTTACAAGTCCGTTCTGGGTCTGAACGGAACCGGAGGCACCTTGTACCTCGCATATCCATCGATCTCCAAGTACGTCTGGACGATCACCAACTGATTCCCTCCTCTTGGGTGTACAGCCCAATCAAGATCATCAGTAATCACCCAAACGATGTGAAGACCTCCGGTCTTCGACCACCGTCTTCATCCTCGACACATCGTCGAATCAGTTATTCAGAATGGTGTAAACCCGGTCTTTATGAATAACTCGCGTATATAATAAACAAGTGTTACACAAATACAACATACGCCTCATTCCAATTCAGAATATTCTTTTATTCAAATATTCTTAAACTTTGGGAAAGGTTCCCATTAATTTTATTAAAGATAAATTCTTTAAATTTATTCTTTAATCTTCTTTTGAATATCAATTCAAATTAGTCAGGATTAGCGAACCACACCGAAGTAATCATTTATTTTAATTTCCCAATCCCAACCTATTCATCCCATGAAGTAAAACTGGTAATACTTCATGTCTAACACCATGGTGTTATCGGTAAATTCAATTACCATTTCACGTTCAAATCTAATTAAAGATTTAACTATCGCTTTGGAGCAAAACTGGTGATACTCCATTCTCGGTCATTTCAACCTAATTAAAGATTAATTAAAACTCCACTTAGTTTTAATCTTCCCAAAAATCAATATTAATGATTGTTTAACTTGGGAAATCTTATCCTGTCTTTAACTGGGTTAAAGAACCAATGTCATTTAAAACACGGTTCACGATAAACCCAAAATCACATTTCCATTCCATCAGCCTTTAACCGTAAATTAGCAAGTGAACAATTCCCTAAGTATTAACCCCAAAGGCCGAAACCAACATCGGATCAATACCCAAGAAACCATTCAACTTAACTAATCTTCAGTTAGTTTCTGATTTTCTTAACTCCGTTGGGTCTAAGAACAGTATTATTGAAGATACCGTTCACGACAAGCCCATATCCCATTTAATATTAAATACAAGACTCTGAATAGAAAATATATCGGCTTATATTCAATATCAAATTCTACGACCAACAAATATCGTATTGGAAATAACGATATAAATATATCTTTCAAATTTCCATAACAATATCTTTATAATCACGAAATCCAACATCGAAATATTCCAAAGACGATTTCGATTCAAATCCATTTCCACTTTATAAATTGGAAATTCTGGTTATTTTCAAAACCATTTCAAATCCACTTTATTTATTTTAAAAAATAAATGGGATTATAATTCTAGTTCAAAACTAATTCATTTCGATAAAAATCAAATTTTATCTTTTCAAATTTGGAAGTTTTCATCCCAATTCCTCACAAATCATTTCTTATGATTTTACACAAATTATTACTATTTTTAATAATTTTATCAAGGCCCGTACAGTCGATTTCCATCAATGGCCATTGAACTGCACTTACAATGACCTTTTCCAAATTTGATTTGCACATAATTCCAAATCCAACCATTAGATTTCAAATCTCTAACATTCGTTAGAAATCTCTTTTCGATACGAACCCAATGGTTCTGGTTTTAGGAGAATCCGACGGTCGGATCTCCCATAACATCCATTCGAAATTAGTGGTCGAAATTCACGAACTGCCGCGGCGCGGCGCGTTCTATTCAGGCCATTATATATATAATATATATATATATATATTATATATATTTCGTCGATTTCCTTTCAAAACGTATTTTATAAATTGTTTTAAATTCGTTTTCGAAACGATTTCAACTTCATATTCAATTATGAATCAAAATTGGATATTCTACATCATCGATATACGAATGATAATATTTTCAATACGTTATATTTTGAAATCATTTCCTTTTCTATAATCATTATAAAAACGAATATAATCGATATAAATATTGTTCGCGTCAAAATGGCGCATATCTAACCAACACGGCTTTATATATTTCAGTAACTTCGTTATTCTATTCAACACATGAATATTTTCTTCAACACATGAATATATATATATATTTTTCTTTCAACACATGAATATTCTCAACACATGAGCATCGCCAACACATGACTGTTTATATTATTTAATGCATTTTATAAAATTATGTTTTCTATCGTTTAATTCTTAATCAGACTCCAATCGTAAATTAGTAAGAGAATGATTCCCTAAGTATTAACCCCGAAGGCCGAAACCAACATCAGATCAATACACAGGAGACCACTCATCTTATCTATTTTCCAGTTAGTTTCTAATTTTATATATGATGAAGATGTAAATTTTATTGTTAAAATATTTCGTTTAACACATGATAAGTTTCAACACATGAATATTCTCAACACATGAGTATCGTCAACACATGACTATTTATTCTATTCAACACATGAATCTTTATTTTATAATATTCTTTATTTTCCAAATTGGAATGAGACCCAATCAATTACCATATAATGTTAATTATATGGATTCCATACAACACATGTATATAATAGCAATGATAAATAATTAACCATCATCTAAAGTGTACTACACAATTGTCTGTCAACCTATCGATTGACATACAACTAAACAATCGGGATTAGTGTATATCAAATATCATCCCAATACCCGTGTGGGGTTTCCGTCAACAAACACAGATTTTTATTTGTGCAGTTGGGCGATGTGTAAAATTTATCGTCCCAATCAACATCAGTCAAATCGGTGTACATAAACAAACCGTCCGATTTGCTTATTCATATTTATTTTATATACACGTTAAAAATTATATTTTTAACTATAAAATATTTTATAACGATAAAATATTTTATTTCATTTCACATCACACAATCAAATTTCACAACACATCAATCAAACAAACAAGTCATCCATGGTCTGTGGACGACGGGTGTCGGGTACTACTAAGCACCGTCTGCATCCTAGTATATATTTTAACTAGAAAATGAGATTAAAGAGAGGAGTTCTCACCGAGAGCTAAACCAAACGCCGCGACTCTTCATATGCAGAAAATCTTCGCCGTGCTTCTAACGAGATCTATTACACGTGGTTTTACGTTAAAAATCACATTTTTAATAACGATTTCCGTACATAAAAATCATATTTTTATGTTCTCTATATATATAAAAGATCAAATTTTTATCTTCACTTCATATATATAAAAATCGAATTTTTATATTCGTTACTTCATTATAAAAATCCTATCTTTTCAAATAAACAAAATCAAATCTTTTATATTTCACTTCATATAAAGAAAGATCACATTTTTAAATCACTTTCATATAAAGATTCCACCTCTTAACATATAAAAATTCCATCTTTTAACATTTATAATTTCCACCTTTTAACATATAAAAATTCCACCTTTACTTCATTAAAAATCACGTCTTTCATGTAGATAAAAATATATGCTTTCATACTTCAAAAATATGATCTTTTCACTTTAAAAATCTAAACTCTTTCCTAATGAAAATCTAAACTCTTCATAACAAAATTCCTACCTTTCTCATGCATAAAAATCTAATCTTTTACAACTCTAAAAAAATCTAATTTTTTTATTACTATGAAAATCAAAATTTCTTAAAAGGAAAAAAATAAATATATAATAATTTAGAAACTTACAGTTGAAAGAGAGAGGAGATGGTGGAGGAGAGGACGACGCTGGGGTCGATGTGGCGTTCGGTGGTCGGACTAGGGTTTCGGGGCGGCATCTAGAGGGTTTCATTGGGGGGGATCTCACGCGTTGGAAGAAGAGAGAGGAGCGGGAGGAGGGAGACGTCGCGATTGGGGGGGCCTTCTTGCCGGAGGCGGCGCTGTGCTCACCCTCCCAGCGCGGCAGTCGAAGATGGCCCAACGCCTGGAGGCTAGGGTTTCGTGCCCTTCTTTTTCTTTTTTTTATTTCGTTTTGCAACTGTCGGGTATGGGGGGGGAGATAGAGGAGTGAGGGTTTATTTTTATTTTTATTTTATATTATATTTAATTTCAAAAGTTGACTTTTTATTTCGTACTCGAAATCGCACTCACCGACTGTCGTCTGTAGCTAATTATCCCCATTCCGAACACAATGGGATATGTATCATAAGCTGATTCAATCGTTTTGATCAGTTTTCGTCAAAATCAAAATATAAATCTATATATTGAATTTGAACGTGCATTTCAATTTACCGGGGCCACATACAGACTCTAAAAATTCACGAAAAATATTTTCTAGCTTCGTATTGATGATACGGTCCTAACAAAACAAATTTCGCCAAATTCTGAGACCGTTTGAAAAATGGCCATTTTCTGGTCGATCGAAATTGACTAAAACTGACAAAACATGTTTTCCTTTGCCACGCTCACATATTGATTCAGAAAATTACTAATTTTGTAATCTAGCAATAACTTGACATCCCGTATCCAACAATAGTTGTTTCGTCCAAAACAGATGTCGTTTGCAAAATTTCCATTTTTAAGGGCCAAAATTCCATAGCAACTATTCTGAAATTTCAACTGGGCATAACTTTTTATTTCTGCTATGAAATTTCATTTTTTCGGATTCGTTGGAAAGATATCTTCAAATAGATTCTAATATTTTTGGTTTCACTAAAATCCGGTTTATTTTGAATCCTGTACATTCATTTGAACTTTGAAATCGAATTTTCAAACCACCACGCCATTTTCAATTCCTTTTATATTTAAAATAAAATATTTGTATTCTAACGTCGAGCTATATAAATATGTACGTTCTAATCTATTACAAATGAATTTCTCGTCGTTATTATTTAAAATAATTCATTTTAAATATTCAAAATTCACTAAAATTTCCAAAATAAATTTTTTATTTTGGCTCGGATTTCCGGGTTATTACACATGTATTCAAAAACAGTGATAAACAACTATTAAACAGTCAATTCACATCCAGAGTGCAATTTACAACTGAATAAGCATTAAATAATTAAATAACGCTGATAATAGTCTGTCAATCCATCGGTTGACATACAATTAAATCCAAGGGAGATGTGAATTAATTATCATCCCCAGACTCATGTGGGGTTTTCAAACAACAACAGTTGACTCAAATTAATCACTGGTTAATAAATTTAACCAATCCTAATTTGATTCAAATTATTTTTATAATTAGCCAATTTTCACTGTTTAAATTATAAATGAATATCTATAATTTAATTTCAATTACAACATTAATTTTAACATTATTTTTAATATGTTAAATATTTCAATATCACAAACAAAACACAATACAGTCAATCATATCATCCATGAGTTTTCAAAACAACAGTGGGGTGAGCTAACAGGCACCGTACAACATTTTATAATAATTAAAACTGATAAAAATCAACACTGACAACCACTACATTCAGTTATAAAATAAATAACTGTACAAATATTTTGAGTGAGAAAATTCTCACTTTGATTTCCACTCCGTCATTCTTTATTTGAAGATTGTTTTAATAAAATTAAATGCGCATTTAATTTTATCAAAAACTTCAACAAGTTCTGTTTCTGTTCTGGTCAGTTCCATGTTGTAAGGCTCGCTGATACAATTCCAACGGGTCTGAGTTTGCTGAATTCTGTTCAAGTTTGATTAAGTTATGGTCTTTTAAACTTTCAGAAAATCACATAAGTAATTAACCATTTATTAATTGAGTTTATTAAACCTTAATCACCATAATTAGGCGGCCCTTTTTTTCTCCAGGCTTGTCCACGATAAACCAAACACATCCTTCAAAATTTCGGTTCAAAATCGAGCACGATCCAAAGCACCGACCGATCATCAGAATGTGCCACGACGTCGTGCTTTCAACCCCCTTCCCACGCCTCAAAAGTTGTCCCACTCGGTGTCCCTTCCTCCTTTAGATGGCGGTTCGAACGGTGCCTCTTTGAGCACAGAAACCAAGAAAAATACCCCATGAAAAATAATCAAATTGGCATGGGTTCAAAGTTCATGGAATCCTCTACATTTTTTGTTTAAACATCATAAGTTAATTCGTTGTGTTTTGAGAAATATTGGGGATACTTTTTAGGTTGATTTCAGCAATCGAAATGATGAAAGGCTACGGGTTTGAGCGATAAAGAATAAGGGTTTCCGGAATTCATATATATATATATATATATATATATACCCTTTATATACATTAATATTTTATTTAATTGTCTCTTAAATATGAATTTCTCGTCCGAACTCCAAATGAACCCCAACGACTATCGCCTCAAACCAAATATACCCATTCCGGACACAATAAAATATGTTTCGTGAGCCAATTCAACTGTTTTGATTAGTTTTTATCAAAATTAGAATATAAATAATATAACGATCGATATTAAATTCCAACATACATTTTAATTTACCGGGCCCACATATTGACTCCAAAAATTATAAAAATTGAATTCTAGCTATATTTTGACGATACGGTCATAACAAAATTAATTTTGTCGAATTTAGAGATCGTTTGAAAAATAACCTTTTATTAGCTTGTTTAAATTCAAGCTGAAATTGAAAACGCGTTTAAATTTACTACGCTGACATACTAATCCGAAATGACTTGAAATTTTAAAATTAACAAGAATTTGTCATTTTGGATCCAACAAAAGTGGTTTTGTTGAAAATGGAGGTCATTCGCAAAATGGCTATTTTTAAGGGCTATACAATATTAAAATATATAAAAATTCCATTGCGACTATTTTAAATTTTAATTTAAACATAATTTACAATTTACAAAGTGAAATATCAGTTTCTTACGTTCGCTAGAATATTATAGTTCAAAATATTCCAACGTTTCTTGTTTCATCAAATTCTGACTTATATTGAATTTTGTATATTCAATTGAAGTTTAAAACCAAATTTTCGAACTACCGCGCCATTCTGAGTTCATTTTAATTAAATTTAAATTTATACATTCTTACTTTGTTTTAAAATAAATTTCAAGTCATTATTTATTAAAATAAATTATTTTAACATTAAAAATCCATTAAATCAATTAAAAATAAAAATTTAATGTGGTTCCAAAAATCAGGGTTGTTACAATAACTCTAGTTCTTCCATTAGTGATTCGATCCATGATACTTCTGTTGTGGTGCTCGCAATAGCTCTGTATTCGGCCTCTATACTTGATCTCGACGTGGTTTGTTGCTTCTTCGTGCACCATGAGACAATGTTGGCACCGAGGTAGACGTATTAGCTAGACAGAGATCTCCTTTCATCCACATCATTCACCTAATCAGCATCACTAAACCCTTGTAAGTTGAACTTCTTTTCAGACTCTAAGTTTGTACCATGATGCTTCATTCCCTGTAAGTACCTTAGAACCCTTTTAAGTGCTATACAGTGTTCTAATAAAGGATTCAACATGTATTGACTAAGCTTGTTGACGCTGTAACATATGTCTGGTCGTGTGATTGTTGCGTACTGTAGTGCTCCTATTATGCTCCGGTATTGTTTAGCATTATTGATAACTTCTCCTTTGTGTTTTGATAGTCGTAGGTTGCTTGTCATTGGGGTTTGTAGATGTTTTTCCTGATGCATGTTTGCCCTTTGTAAAATTTCTGAAATATAACTATGTAGAGAAAGTCTCGTTGAATTGTCAGCAAACCCTAAATTCTCAACATGCCATCCACATATACTAATATAAATATGATTCCATGTGTGCTTTTCTTCATATATAATGAATTGTCAGCAAACCCTAAATTGTATAGAGCCATTTTAAGCTTTTGTTACCATGCTCTTGAAGCTTGTTTTAGCCTATGTATGAGCTTGTATAACTTACATACTCATTTATCACTACTATTGTAACCTTCAGGCTGCTCCATGTATACCACTTCAGTTAGTTCTCCATTTAAAAAGGCATTGTTAACGTCAAGTTGCTTTACATTTCATCCTTTTCTTAATGCTGTGACCAGTGCAATTCTGATGGTTGTAGGTTTTATGACTGGGGAGAAAGTCTTATTGAAATCAAAACCAAATTGTTACCTTTAGCAACTACTCTGGCCTTATATTTTTCAATAGATCCATGTGCTTTTATTTTTATTTTGTAAGTCCATCTACAACCAATGATATTGTTATGCTCTGGTAGTGTTACTAGGCTCCATGTTTCATTTTTCATGAGCGCCTCATACTCTGTGTCCATAGCCTCCTTCCATTTGTTTGATTTTATGGCTTGAGTAAAACTTAATGTTTCAGTCTCAATACCTGAAACATTGTATCCTCTGGGTTTGAAGATGCCACTCTTTGACCTTGTAGTCATATGATGTCTAGTATGTTGTGGTTATATCTGCTGTTGTGTCATATTGTTGTCAGTTGAGTCTGCACCGCTATTGCTCTCCGTGTTGCCACTATTCTGCATGCCCTGGTTTAATTAGCTTGTATGCATGTCTCATGAATCATTACATGTTTCATTTTCATGTGCATTTGTTTCTCCCATTGTTTCAACTTGTGTGTTTGAGTTGGTTATATTTTGTTGCCCTTCGTTCTTGTCATCTGAAGGTGGTTCAGTAAAATATGATTTGAATTGTATACTCCTATTTAAACTTTGTTCACCCCTTTCTCTAATAGTTTGTTTTTCTACGAAAGGAAAAATGTTTTCATCAAATATCACGTGTCTTGAAACATAAATTCTTCCATATTTATCCAAGCACTTATAACCTTTTTGATTTTAAGCATACCCAATAAATGTCCATGGACTTGATCTCATACTTAATTATGGTTGTTATAATCCAATAAAAATGGAAAACATAGACACTCGTATGCTTTCAAAAAAAAATTGTTTGATCTAACATTATATATCATTTCATGAGGGGTTTTGTTATTTAAGACTTTATTTGGCGACTTATAAATGAGAAGTATTGATGTATAGAAAGCTTCATTTCAGTATTTCATAGGCAGTGAACTTTGTGATAAAAATGTTAGACCAGTCTCTACTATGTGTCTGTGTCTTCTTTTAACCAAACCATTTTGTTCAGATGTGTGAGAGCCAGTCAGTCTATGTCTGATGCCTCTTTTGGTGAAATAATTTGCTAATGATTTAAACTCTACCCCAGCATTTGTATGTATGACCTTATCAGTGCAGTTTGTTTGCTTTTCAACATGTGTTATGAATCGTATAACTATATTGCAAGCTTCTGATTTAGTTTTCACCATGTATATCCAAGTATATCTAGAATAAGCATCTGCAAAGGAAAGATAGTACTTGCGTCCCTGATATGAATTCAGTGGTGCTGGCCCCACAGATCAGCGGCTATAAGTTACAATGGCTTATTGTAACTGGTTTCAGAATCACTAAAAGGAAGCTTGTGGCTTTTGCCGAGTTTGCAGTGTGTGCATGTGTATTTCACACGTATATTATTATTAAAAGAATTGCTATTACTACTTAAAACAGTTTTAACAGTTTCCAAACTTAGATGTACCAATTTGATATGCTATGATTCCATAATATTACATTTACTAATACTCCTACTACAATCATTATTATTACTAGCATCTACATTATTGCACCAGAATTCTCCACTTGAATTTGTAGTCTTCAAGTTGTTGAATTTGTATAGGCCATCGTGTAGATTACCCTATCGTAATGTTTCATGGTTTAGGAGTCTTTAACTAAGCAAAACTTAGGGCGAAACTCGAAATACACGTTGTTGTCAATGGCAAATTTTGATACAATTAATATATTTTTATTGATAGTAGGTGCTCTAAGTAGATTATTTAATTTGAGTTGTCTTTTTCCAAATATTGTGCATTTACCAATGTGTGTGATACTAGCATTTCACCATTGCCCATATGTAAAATTTTCATACCGGAGTAGTTCTTGCTTCTAATGTTTAAATCCTAGAGATTATTTGTTATTTGATGAGTTGCACCTGAGTCTGGGTACCATTCTTCAAAACTGTTGTCGTCACTTTTTTCTGCATCATCAATGGTTATATTTTGATTTCTGCTGTCATTACTGTTTCTGCCTGAGTTCCCCATCATTGCTATGTTTGCTTGTGCTCCTCTTTGTGAAGGATTTTTTTAATTAGTCTGTTGTCCACTTGCATCTGATTTATATCTAAAGTAGGATTTTTTTGCCATATGGACAAATTTTTGGCATATTTGACACCTCACTTGATTGTTGTTGTTCCATCCGCCTCTCCTACGACCTCTTTGAGGCTAATATCCTCCTCTTTGAGGTTGATATCCTCATTTGTATTGATTCTCTTGCCTGTTTGAGTTGTTGTTGTCATTTCCTTGTATTTGCTTATTTTTAGCTGCTGCATAATAAGCAGAGAACTCACTCTATTTTTTTTTCTTCGGTCAATTATGCCTTCATGATCGAAGTGTGCAGATCGAACGAACGACAAATCAAGTAAAGTCTGTTGTGTGGCTACAACTATTACTAGAGATTCATATTATTTATCCGGTCTACCAGTAATGAATAAAATTTGTCCGTTATCACTAATCTTATGTCTAACAGCATTTAATTTGTCGCATAGACTTTTGATTTTTCCTGGATATTCTTTCATGCTTGTATCCTCTTTCTAGGAATTCTGTAGCTCTCTCCTATATTGCATGACTCTTGCCACAGATTAAGGACTAAAAATTTGTTGAACTGTTGTCCATATCTCATTAGATGTGTTACATCCAACTATTTGCGATAACAGATTTTAGCTAATCGATGATAGGAGCCATGATAACAGGAGATTGTCTTGCTTTTGAAATTTAATGTGATCAGGATTCGGTGAAAGGTTGCCATCTTGATCTACTATCATGACTGGTGGTATTGTTATTGTTCCATTAATGTAGTCTTGTAGGCCATAGTCTCTTAGAGTGATTTCAAATTGGTACTTCCATAATATGTAATTATCTTCATCTAACGACGTTGTAATGATTTGACTTTTTGGATTGATCAGGTTTTGACAATTGGGCGAAGCACTATTGTTTATGCTTCCTAATAGGGATGACGTGGCTTCATTGTCATTGGCCATCAATGATTACAAATCAAGGATATGGTGTGTCAGTGATTAGAAAACAAGCGAGAAACTGATGAAAGGAATAACCGCAGGTGGTGAAGTTGTATACACTTGACACGACAATGTTGATTTCATAGCCACCGATGTTTTTGGCATGACAAAATTGATAGTGTAGCCGCTGTCAACTTCATTGTAAACCAAGAAAGGAAAGGTGAGTTTGCATATTGAGCAGCCAGTTGGCGCAGCAAAACTAGGTGTGGCTGATATCCAAATGATGATCCAAAACCAATCCAAAGAAACGTTGAATGTCCCTACGATAAATCTCAAGTGATTAAGAGATAACCCAAGGAGATAACCCTAAAAACCAGAATCCAACTTTCTGATTGCAAATAAGCCTTTCAGTTTTTTGCTCTGGTTCCAAATTAAAAGACATGGGAAAGTAATTTTATTGAGGAATTGTTGCAATGATTTGATACAAGTAATACTTGGTATAAGACGCACGTATATATAATGTAAAGATAACGACCAGTTACAAACTTTCCAGAAATAAGGAAAATAAAGAATAAGAAAGCCCAAGGCATGGTATGTTAAGCCCGAATGTGAAGTGGGTAGAAACCCATGTGGATCAGATTGTAATATTTTCTTGTGTTAATAGTTCTGATTACAGATCTCAACGAATTCATTACAATTGCAACGTATTGATATATTATCTTTATTTCCAGCTTTTAGGTGGTCTATGTTTTAAGCGAGCTCCAATTTTGGGATCATCCATTTATTTTTCATATAGAAAGCTTACGGTTGATAGTTTTCTGGCAATCTGAAATTCATGGCATCGAAATCTGCACAAGAGGGAAACAGATTAGAGGGGAAAGGGAACCTTGGAGTTAGCCCTGAGGGGAGGCAACACTAACACTACCAAAACCAAGAAGGTAAACCCACACCAGCTTTGGTAAAGGCCCCAAAAAAACATCGAAAAGGCAAGCCAACCTTCTCGAGTGAGAACTAATAACACCCTTGAAAGGCCTACCACGAGAAGAAAGGAAAACATCACTCTTCACACAACGAATGATGGAAGACGAGTTCATAAGAACCTCGTCAAAAGCGAACTTATTCCTTGCGCACCAAAGGTGCCAACAGACCAGACAAGGAATCAGGTAGAAATGGACAGACCGAAGCGACCGACTGGAATTACCATCCCACCAGAGGTGGAGCAATCAGATAAGCGAGCTGGTGCTACCACGAAGACGAAGCTGGTTCCGAATGTAAAACCGAATAGCTCTTGCACAAAGGCCAGCGAAGAAAAGGTAACCAAAAGATTCCAGGTCTCCTGATCGACAATATGTACAACGAGACACGATGGGGATCTTGACCCTTCGAAGGTTTTCATCCAGTGGTAAACCATCATAGAGGATTTTCCATATAAGGATAGAAATCTTGGGGGAGTTAGGGAGTCCTAGATGAATTCAAAACTCAAAAGCCTAGGACCCGAGGTCCTAGCGGAATCCCAAGCAACACAGACGGAGAAGGTAAAGCCATTCCAACTACCCCACCTCCATTATCATTGAAGAAGACCTTGACCGAATGCATCCATTTCCACGTCTCACTAGCATAAGAGGGGGTCCTGAAGTAGCCCACAAGCAAACGATATCGATACTTAGCAAGAAGGAACAATGCCCAAAGGGAATCATTGGAATGGAACCTAACCCATAGCTTGTAGGCATGAGCAGTGCAAACATTTCTTGGGTTCCGAAGCCCGAGACCACCCTCACGCCTGAAACGACAAATGACATCCGAGGACACCCAGTGATGACGATGAGTTGATTCCTTGTCCCCTCAAAAGCAGGACGAGGCTAAGGATCGGAAAGAGCGGAAAGAGGAAGTAGGTGTCATGGTCGCGAAGACATGGGAACTAATGGAATCAAGCACCGACTTGATAAGAACAAGCCTACCCACCTAAGACAGAAGAGAAGCATTCCATCTAAGAATATTTCCCTTTCAATATCAGTAAGAGGGTCGTAGATTGTGTTAAGCTTGCAACCTCTATAAAGCACAATGCCAAGATTTATCATAGGAAGAGAGGAATCCATAAAACCCGTGAAGGTCTGGACCCAGGAGACCCTATTCGGAGCCCTGGATTTGGCCGGGATGAAACAACTCTTCGAAGAGTTGACTAGTTGACCTGAAAAACTCTCGTGGAGATAAAGGAAAGATATTAGACGACGAACAAAATGACGATTTCCGTTCGAAAAGATGATGACATCATCAACAAAGGATAAAGAAGAGATTATTGGATATCCTGAAGGGATGCCAAAATGATGGATATGGCATGTTATTGTCAAAGAGTGGACTTCTCTAACAAATGCCTCAGCTGCAAGGTAGGGGAAAAGGGATCTCCCTGACGAAGTCCTCTTCCGGATTTGGAAAAAAAGTGGTCGCACCGTTGACCGGTATGGAAAACCAGTAGTTAGAAATGAGCGTCCAGACAAGGACTGTAAGAGGCCTAGAGAAACCAAAGGATCTGAGAACTTTAATGATGAAAAACCAAAACATGCGATCGTACTCTTTCACCATATCTTGCTTTATCACCATATTGGAACCCCTAACCTTACGGTCTATTTGAGAAATGAGTTCTTATGCGAAAAAGACATTGTCCTTTATGAGATGTCCTTTGACAAAGCCATCTTGAGAAGTGGAGATAATATGGTCAAGGAAAGATGCTAACCGGGAGGATAACACCTTGGAAATAATCTTGTTCAAGAAGTTACACAGACTTATTCGTCTAAAGTCAGAGAAAGCTAGAGGAAGTTCAACCTTCGGAATGAGAACGAGATTAGTGAAAGTCCATTTCCTTGGGAGGGAGCCCCCAATGAAGAAAGACTGAATAGCCAAGCAAAGACCATCTTATATGATCGACCAAACACACTCCGATAAAAAATATCGTTGAATCCGTTCGTACCACTCGAGCTATCCTTGCTAAGGGAAAACACACAAGAGCGATTTTTCACAACAGAAGGAGGGAGGAAAATTCCCGTTGATTCCGACGACTCTACCAACCGAGGAATGAAAGCCATTAGTGATGGTCTAGAAACCTATATTGATCGTCATTGGAGAAAGGAACTAAAATACTCCAGGATGGTCTCTTTAAAGTTGACCATCGAGGAAGCAATGGAAAGACCAGGACGAAGGATTTCCCGATTTGAAAGGCGGTTATTCTTCTTACGGATAGAAGAATAGAAGAATTATGAGTTAGAATCACCTTTCACAATCCTTTGATACGCGCCTTTTGATGGAGGAAGTCATTCTCGATGCTCTACTCAGAGGAGAAGGCAAAGTAAGCAAGAAACAAGCGTTTCTTGTTGGCAAAGGAGGAGTTATCGTCGAAATCTGATTTCACGATAACAAGAGTTGCTCCCATTGTAGATGTTGGAAAATCCATAGTATGAATTTCTATTTAGTTATGGCTATTTACTTTGATATCATCCTGAGAATAATTGGGCACTCATTGCTTTGTTATTGATATCAAGTTTGTTGTCAAATTTATATGGACTATTGAGTGTATGATCTTAAATATGTTGCTTATCCATATATCTTTTATTTGTGCTATTACCTGTAAAATGCTCTCATTTAGATTTTACAAAGATACCGAGGTAGTGATTTGTTTCTTTTATCGCATTAGGTTGAAACATAATCAAATGTCTCTTTGCAATGAAATTTTCTTGTTATATTACATGCTTATTGACTTAATATCATGGTTACCGCATTTTATATTAGGATTATTTGCATAATTGGCTCATGTTTGTTGTTTACATAGCCTCCTTTTAAAATATATCTTTGACACTAAGAATTACAATGATCAGAGAAATCGCAAATTTTCCCATAAACGATAAAGCAACTTATACATTTGTATTAGTAAAGTATATCACGCAAGTTGCTGATTTCATGATATTCATGATTTTATTGAAATTATGGAATGGTGACCCTCCTCTTTACCTTCTACTTACAAATTCTTTCGACTTCCGTACCATTTCACTAAATCCTCATCCCCTAATAATTTTCCACTTTTCTTTTAGCTTCTTAGCCACATCGATTTCCCATGCCAAGTTTTTATCCAAGACCATCCTATTGT
The DNA here is from genome assembly GCA_030737875.1 of Allium sativum. NCBI lineage: Eukaryota > Viridiplantae > Streptophyta > Magnoliopsida > Asparagales > Amaryllidaceae > Allium > Allium sativum. Next base: position 188,247,146 of record CM060911.1, read on the forward strand.
TTTACCCATTGCTCCCAGTTTTTATATGGATAAACACTTTCTAGAAAAGCTCGTAACTCTATGTTTTTGAAACAGCACGTGCATGTTGTTTTGAAACGTACAAAACAGATGATATATGGATAGCATCTAAATAGAGTTGTAAACATTTATGTTATATGTACATTATTATCTACATGAACGTTATTATGTAGCTAAATATATGCTATATGTACCTTATTATCTCTATTAACATGAGAATATATAGGTAACATCTAAATTGAATTATAAATATAGGAGAAAACTATGCAACATATAGATGTATCCTAAAACTTGAATTAGGGAAGTCACTCTCATTATACAATCTTCATTGATGGACTTGATAGTCACTATTCTATATAATTTTGTTGTTGTAATTGTATCAAATTCCCGTTGATTAAACCGAGTGCAGCTTGTACATGTGCCCGAGAACTTTTCAGTGCCACTATTTTGATGAAACTGATGTGCTTGCTTCATTTTGTCAATACATTCACTACGACAACAGCGAGTTCAGATGCAACTTATAGGCCTAGAGAGAATGAACTAAACCCATGATTAGGTACAAACATGTGATAACAAGGACTATTATATGATTTGGAAATTGGGAAACTTGATCTAAACAAATGTTTAGGATGCTACAAATAGGGAATAACCTAGGCACATAACCGTGCACAGAATTAATCAATAGTTTGAGCTCCCAATCAGGTTTTTATAATAGACTAATTGTAGGCCTTTATCCCTACATATTTGAAAGTGTAGGTAAAACCTGTCAGCGTTTAGTTTACAAAAAGTTCTCTAAGTATTTGGATAAAAAGGCAAAAGGTTTATATGTATACAATATGTTGGTAAAATCAAAAAAAGATCGTGATCATTTGCTGGATCTTAGAGAAATCTTTTCCATCTTAAGGAAATAAAAAATGATGCTTGATCACTTACTTTTGTTGTAATGATCCGAGGATTTTTGACTCTGAAAATCGACATAAAATACAATATCAACTATTCAGACATTGAAATACCGAATAGTTAATAGAAACAAGTTAGAGGGTGAGAATATATAAGACAGAAAATTAGAATAGAAGAAGAAGAAAAACAAACAACATCAGAGTAACACGAATCTCACTGCGGAACGAATAAAATATAATATATAAAGTAACATTGAAACACAAATTCGTATTTGTATATAAGAGTACAACACTTACACCACAGCGGAAATAATCTTTAGCTATAAAATTCTGAAGCCTCCTGTTCTAGCTCCTCCAAGAATATCTGGAAATACCTGAACTACTTGACTGCCCGTACAAATTTGGCACCCAAGAGTTTATGGAAAACACAAACAAAATAAACTCTGGGTTAGTCATGGGACTGGTGTGAGTAAACTCCAACCACTTGGTTTAACTTTTAAAAATCATTCTCAAAAGAAATGATAATCGTAAGACCGATCCACACATAAACACAGATGGTTTTTACCTTACGATAACCCAAAACATTTTCAAAATCAATACTTTTCTGATATTATAATAATGTCTAATCACAAATAATTAACAATCTAGCAGAACTCTTGCATCTCACGCTCCACATATATATAGTATACAATCAAAACCGTAGGCTCTTACTGGAGATTGAATTCCGACTATGGCAAGGTATGGAACCACCTGCCGATAGTGTATCTCTAGGGAGGAATACACAGGGTTCAACAAGAACATCTTGCAACCTAGCCACACATGACCAACCACTCATTTCTCTTGAGTGTATCGAATATATTGTCACCTACGGTTGCGAGAAACATAACCATTCCCGGGAGATACAGAAGTGAAAAGAAGTAACAAATATGAATATTCTCTAGATGGTGACAACACACCCTAAAGGGGGCGGCCTACATAGCCATGCTGCTTGCCCAATTTTTGTCATTTCCCGGTTGATGAGGCTTGAGGTCATAACGTAACTTTTGATAGATCATACATTCATTTACTTTGAATGCTACATCGTCATACCCGCCAAATCACAAATTGATTTCCATAAAAATACCATAGGTAAAAAGCTAAGAGAAACGAATTCCTCCGCCACCAAACGTGGATATGTTTGAAGAGATCAGCTTACGTGATCCATTAGATATACTCTGTCAGACATTCATCCATACACGTTGTCCTGGGTCTGGACAAACCGAAGGCACTATTCTGTAAATCCATCTAAGGCAATTTCCAGCTAGGATCGCCATAGCAGCCCTTGCACAACTTCGTCTTCAATTATCTTCATCATATTTGATTTGCAATACTAATGCCTATACGGAGTGGTTTTCAGATAATGAATCTGATCTCGGTCTCTCCATATTGACAACGGAAAAATGGCCAAAACTTTTAATAGTCGGTGATTTAACTATCAAAGGAAAACATGTGTGCAAAAAGCGGTTGTATTCCCAAACGGAAATCTTACCGAGTGAAACATCAATCAACACTGATCCCCTTTTACATTAATTTATCATTTATTTATTCATTTCTTGATTTCACATTTCCATATATTCATAAATTCTTATTTTCTAAATTTAGAAAATATACGTTATTAATCATTGGAAAACATTTCCATATTTACTCTCATTCCTTATTTTCTAGATTAGAAAGTGTAACACCCCACCTCCGTTAAGGTCACTTACAAAGGGAACGCCTTAACTTTGATGGAGCATTTTAGTAAACAGAACAGAAACTTACAAGACAGATAAAACAGTACTTGAAAAATTTATAACTTTTTTACAACAGAAATCGAAATAAGCTTGGTTACATCCTTTCAAATCACAATATCAGTATTCAAGTACAAAATATCAGTCTTGTACAAAAGCCTTCATAATGCATAGTTTAAAATCATAATCCCCACGGAAGAAGACAAGCCATACTTTAAGCACTTCAAGCGGAAGAAATCTGGATCAAGCTAGAGTATTCCCTTCTACAAAAACTGGGGGGAAACGGAAGAAAGGAGGCGAAACAACAAGGGTCAGACAAAAAGTCTGGCAAGTCCAGTGATTTTCAGTTATGAACAGATAATAATAACATGACATGAACATAAAACTGGATGAGAGATAACTGTAACAAGTGTAGCGGATATAACAGAAGAACAGAATGACATAAGCTATTTCTGTACACTTCTCTGCACTAATACTAGTATAACAGAATTAGGTGTCACCCTAATGTCTAAACTGAAACAGAAATGGGTGCAGAATAATTCCCGTGCTAGTAATGGGCCTTTACCACCCGATCAGAAACAGACAGAAGCAGAATGCAGATAATGGGCCTTTACCACCCGAACCGAAACAGAAACAGATTAATCCCTACGGAAACAGAATGTAGCATTAGGTGTACACTAGTAATTGGGCCTTTACCGCCCGAACAGACGGTACCACGCAGAAACAGACAGGTGTTGCCACCCAACAGAAACAGACGGTACCAACAGAAACAGACAGAACTAAGTGTACCCTAAAACCCTACCCCAAGCGATCGGCTCCCTAATACATAAATACCCTGTGTCGGCCCCACAGTAGGGTGTATCACTCCCTAAAGTGACAACCAATTGGCACAGACCTATTTACAGATGTCACGGCGTCTTACATCCTCAGAGGCAGACCAGGATCCATGCACGCACATGACCCGGTTGGAACGCACCATCAACACCCCTCGCCATTATCAGAATGAACCGCTTATAATTAGTTCAGTAAGCGTGCCCGGACCCTACCTACTGTTGGGTCAAAGTTTTGATACCAGAAAGGGTTACTGACTAATATGGGTCCCAAACAACAGATGACACAAGTAATTCCCTTCCTATCCTTGTGTCCCCGGGCTAACAGATTTCAGATTATCTTGTTTACAAGTTCAGACATACAGAATTCAGATCAACTAGTTCACAGACAAGTTTTCAGACTAACGGATCAGATATACAGATTTAAAAGACTTACAGATCAACTGGTTACAGATTAACAGACTTACAGATTAACTGGTTACAGATTAACAGACTTACAGATTAACTGGTTACAGATTAACAGACTTACAGATTAACCGGTTACAAATTAACCGGTTACAGATTGTCTAACTTTGTATTGGGCCTAAAGATTCACGAAACGGGTTTATCAGATTCATTGGTCCAATTGGTTTAACCTTATCCACCCAACACGTTTTAGACATCATATTTATCTCAGATTTTCATTAATTAAATATTAATGCCCAGACTCTCACATTAGACTGACAGTTTGCGGCTACTGGTTAGGCCGGTTGGTTCCGGGCAGGTTTCTGTCGCAAACTGAGTCTAACCTCTGGTTTCAAGCACGTTATGACTAACTTCTCACATTAGAACCTATTGTTTGCGGCCACTGGAATATGTCGGGCGGTTCCGGGCAGAATTACGCCGCAAACTCATTCTAACCTCGAGTTAGCCATGTTTATCTTTGCGGCCAATTAATCAATGATTTACCATTTATACCCACGCCTAATATACATGTCAATTATTCATAACTATAGCCAATTCAGATTATGTCAATAACGGACTAATTATAGCAGATAACAGATTTTGCAGATTAGGCGACCAAATGGATTTAGCAGATTAAGCAAACTAGCAGATTTAGCAGACAACAGATTTGGCATCTCAACAGATTTAGTTTAGCAGATTTGGCATTTTCAACAGACTTAGCAGATGACAGATTTGGCAGATGAACAAATCTAGCAGACTAGGCAGTAGAGCAGAACTAGCAGATTAAGCAATATGACAGAAAGGCAATATAACAGAACTAGCAGATTAGGCAAATATAGCAGAACTAGCAAATTAGGCAAATATAACAGATTTAATCATTCCTTAAAGTTTCACAAACATATCTTGCCTAATTATAAATTTGGCCTAAGTTTGCATGCCTAAATAGTTGTCATGATTCACACTATGATCATATACCCCACGTTTGCATTGAATTTACATGTCACAGATTATGGTCATAATTTACATGTCCCAATTTAGTTCAACTTGCCTAGTACAAAAGATTCACATATAAATTATACCAAATATAGCCATCGATTTCAATGCATGTTATATGTTCAAAAAATCTCCTACTTAGGTGTTATTCACATTTGATAGATATTCAACTTTAATGTAAATCTTTATACCTAATCCATATTCTCTTTATCTCAAGTCATATGTTCAATAAAGTCTATATTTATGTCCAATTATATGCCTTTCTATGTCGTGTCCTCAAATCATATGTTCAATCCCCTTTATGTTATAAATATAACATGTCCGGTCATATGTCTTAGATTTACGTTCTAGCTACAGTCCATGTTCTTTCCTCAAATCAGTCACCTATTGGTCATGCCCAATTTATGCATCATTCATTTTACTGTCCCAAACATTTTAGCATACGTTAATCTCTTATGAGATTGGCTCAGACTCGTGGTAGCCTGGCTATAAAACAGAAAGAGGAAAGAGATACAAAATAAGATCTAAACAGAACAGAACAGATATAACCTCAGATTCAGATTTACAATTCATGTCACAATCAGAATTAACGTTTATATCGGAAAATAACTACACTTGCCTTGGTTGGATTAAAGAAAGAACTTTAATTGTTGTAGAATCGTTGCAGAAGCTTTAATCTCTAATTTGAATTGAGTTGCTTAGGTTGATGTTGGTTAGCTTCTAGTTTTGATTCCAGCAGAGTAGCGACGCCATTTTTTTTTATTAGGACAGAGGTAGAGTAGAAGCAGAATAGAATTGTGTGTAGAGAAGGCTAGGTCTTAGGATGTATTTATAGGTGTAGGAACTCATTTTGGCCCTCATAATAACCCTAGAACTCATCAGATCCGTCCAAACACGTCACAGCCCTCAAAATCGCACACACACGCACCAGGTTCGACCAGGGAGGTCGACCCCCAGGTCGACTGCCCAGTCGACCTGGTCTGGGGGGGTCGACTGCCCAGTCGACCTGGGTCCTGGGAGATCGACTTCCCAGTCGACTCCCCAGTCGACCTGGGTCCTGGGCGGGAAATTCCCCGCCCAGCCCGCTTCTGGATTTGAATTCGAATTTTGAATTCGAATTTCGAACTGTCTTCAATTCTGAAAATTTCTGAAACTTCGAAGGGTCATATCTCCCTCATACGGACTCCGATTCTTGCAAACTCGGACTCGTTTCCAAGCAGAATTCCGAGACGAACGCAATGGCGCAACCCGTTTCCCTTGATTCTTATTTTAAAAAAAATATCCTCTGATTTGTTACTTATACGTTCACAGAAAGTACGGGGTGTTACATTCTCCCCTCCTTAAAGGATTTCGTCCCCGAAATCTTAAAGTTAAGAAGAATGTGTCCTACCATCCAACATCCATCTACTCAATCATCAATCACTGGCGTCCATTGTCCTTAGAAACTTCTAATGTTGTATGAACATATGCAAAGGTGTGTGTGTATATGTTCCTTATCTAATGCAAAGATCAGGCGGTCCACTGTTTCAGATGACCTCCTTAATGCGAATTATGCCAGTGCCATGAGTCCAACATGTATGCAATTTCCCTACTCGATACATATCATTTCTATATGAGTGCACATCCATTCAGTCATATGCAACATCCATGTGCTGAGTCAATCATTTTGCATCGACAAAAATTGAAAATGCTCACACATCCATATGCAGTATGAGAGTGTTTTCGAGCCGATCTAGTGCCTAGTGTGTGTACATGCATCCACGAGCAACCACTAGCAACCACTTGCATCCACTTGCAACCATCAAACATAACATGTCTCAAACACATGTTTACACCCATTAGTTTCTACCTAAAGTTCGAATATTCGATTGATAGGATACAGTCGAATGATGGAAGCGAGTACAGATAAAACAAAAACTTGGTTCCCATTAGACATGGGTCCTAAGTATCAGCCCCGAAGACCGAAACCCACATCAGATTGACACCCAGAGGATTACCCTCTTTAGATAATGTCAAAACTGGAAATTTTAACCTTATCAGAAATATTCAGATATTTACAGATTACTGGTACAGATCAGATTACCGAATGATTCTTAGGAAACTAAACATGATAAAACCCAGAATGTATGCATCCTACTTGACGCCTAACACAGATATCTCTCAAACCTCAATCTATCACAAACAGATTAGTCATAACCCTTATGGATTTGGATCTACAGCGGAATCAGAAACAATACTAGTATTAAAGTGCAGAGTACCGATTACAGAATCAAAATGCCAGAATCAGAAAGAGTTTTAACTCAACAATCAAATAAGAAAATTAAACCTTCTTCTTAAATTTTCTTATTTCTACCCAATCTACCAGTCCCTTGATCATTCGCCTATCCTCCAGAAGTGGGTTCTGCCCTTGTCCTCGTCTCTTCGGGCAGTCCCTAGTGAAGTGTCCCATCTCACCACAGTTGAAGCAAGTGCCCTTCCTTTTTCTGCAATCCTTGTTCAGATGAGTCGAGCTTCCACAAGTAAAGCACTTTTTCCCTTTCTTATCTTCAGACTTCTCCTCCTTCCTTTGTGTTTCCTTTTTGGGCCCTGCTTTCTTATTCTATATTTCTTCCTTCTTTGTCTCTTTCGGGCCCTTGTCTTTCTCGTGCAGTAGTGTCATGTCCACCAATTTCTCGTAAGTCGCTCCCATGGGTACATGGGCCATGGCTAGGCTGTGCAGTGGCTCGTTCAATCCTTTAACAAAGCAGAGAGCCTTTTTATGCTGTGTGTTGACTAAATCCAATCCGAACCTAGCTAGTTGGTTGAACTGGTTGACGTATTCCTTGACCGTCATACTTCCTTGCTTAAGAGATAAGAACTTTTCCAGTTGTAAACCTCGTTCAGCTTGTGAGAGGAATTTTGTCTCAAACCTTGTTCTGAAATCCATCCATGTTTCAACTGGCCTCTCGGCGTTAGTGACTTCCCACCAATAGGAAGCTTCGTCTTTGAGCAGCCATACCGCCAACTGTACCTTCTGCCTATCGTCCACCTCGAAGATAACGAATAGATCCTCAGTTTCTTTGAGCCAGTTCCTCGCTTCTACGAATGATTCAGTTCCCTTGAAATCCTTTCTACCCATGGCCCTAAAATCATTACAGATCTTTGAGAAAGTAATTGCACGAGGAAGGGGTGGAGGAGGGGGATCATTTGCTGGACCTGCGGCAGCGGTCCTAGCCTCAAGATATTGACGAAACCAAACGGGTACATGTACACCCTCTGGTATCTCAGATGCTTCAAACATGCTGAAACGAAAAAGGAAAGATTCAAAAAAAAAGGACTGAAGGAAAGGTATATGGCTCTTGGGGATTATGTTTTTCAAAATAAGCTTTATTTTTGAAAATACTTCCTTTCAAATCCTTTTTGAAAATAGTTTTCAAAAACTTTTATCTGATCTGGTAACCGTTAGCTCTGATACCAAGTGTAACACCCCACCTCCGTTAAGGTCACTCACAAAGGGAATGCCTTAACTTTGATGGAGCATTTTAGTAAATAGAACAGAAACTTACAAGACAAATAAAATAGTACTTGAAAAATTTATAACTTTATTACAACAGAAACCGAAATAAGCTTGGTTACATCCTTTCAAATCACAATATCAGAATTCAAGTACAAAATATCAGTCTTGTACAAAAGCCTTCAGAATGCATAGTTTAAAATCATAATCCCCACGGAAGAAGACAAGCCATACTTTAAGCACTTCAAGCGGAAGAAATATGGATCAAGCTAGAGTGTTCCCTTCTACAAAACCTGGGGGGAAACGGAAGAAAGGAGGCGAAACAACAAGGGTCAGACAAAAATCTGGCAAGTCCAGTGATTTTCAGTTATGAACAGATAATAATAACAAGACATGAACATAAAACTGGATGAGAGATAACTGTAAGAAGTGTAGCGGATATAACAGAAGAACAGAATGACATAAGCTATTTCTTTACATTTCTCTGCACTAATACTAGTATAACAGAATTAGGTGTCACCCTAATGTCTAAACTGAAATAGAAACGGGTATAGAATAATTTCCGTGCTAGTAATGGGCCTTTACCACCCGATCAGAAACAGACAGAAGCAGAATGCAGATAATGGGCCTTTACCACCCGAACTGAAGTAGAAACAAATTAATCCCTACGGAAACAGAATGTAGCATTAGGTGTACACTAGTAATTGGGCCTTTACCACCCGAAAAGACGGTCCCACGCCGAAACAGACAGGTGTTGCCACCCAACAGAAACAGACGGTACCAACAGAAACAGACAGAACTAAGTGTACCCTAAAACCCTAACCCAAGCGATCGGCTCCCTAATACATAAATACCCTGTGTCGGCCCCACAGTAGGGTGTATCACTCCCTAAAGTGACAACCAATTGGCATAGACCTATTTACAGATGTCACGGCGTCTTACATCCTCAGAGGAAGACCGGGATCCATGCACTCACATGACCCGTTTGGAACGCACCATCAACAACCCTCGCCATTATCAGAATGAACCGCTTATAATTAGTTCAGTAAGCGTGCCCGGACCCTACCTACCGTTGGGTCAAAGTTTTGATACCAGAAAGGGTTACTGACTAATATGGGTCCCAAACAACAGATGACACAAGTAATTCCCTTCCTATCCTTGTGTCCCCAGGATAACAGATTTCAGATTATCTTGTTTACAAGTTCAGACATACAGAATTCAGATCAACTAGTTCACAAACAAGTTTTCAGACTAACGGATCATATATACAGATTTAACAGACTTACAGATCAACTGGTTACAGATTAACAGACTTACAGATTAACTGGTTACAGATTAACAGACTTACAGATTAACCGGTTACAAATTAACCGGTTATAGATTGTCTAACTTTGTATTGGGCCTAAAGATTCACGAAACGGGTTTATCAGATTCATTGGTCCAATTGGTTAACCTTACCCACCCAACACGTTTTAGACATCATATTTATCTCAGATTTTCATTAATTAAATATTAATGCCCAGACCTCTCACATTAGACTGACAGTTTGCGGCTACTGGTTAGGCCGGTTGGTTCCGGGCAGGTTTCTGTCGAAAACTGAGTCTAACCTCGGGTTTCAAGCACATTATGACTAACTTCTCACATTAGAACCTATTGTTTGCGGCCACTGGAATATGCCGGGCGGTTCCGGGCAGAATTACGCCGCAAAATCATTCTAACCTCAAGTTAGCCATGTTTATCTTTGCGGCCAATTAATTAATGATTTACCATTTATACCCACGCCTAATATACATGTCAATTATTCATAACTATAGCCAATTCAGATTATGTCAATAACGGACAAATTATAGCAGATAACAGATTTTGCAGATTAGGCGACCAAATGGATTTAGCAGATTAAGCAAACTAGCAGATTTAGCAGACAACAGATTAGGCATCTCAACAGATTTAGTTTAGCAGATTTGGCATTTTCAACAGACTTAGCAGATGACAGATTTGGCAGATGAACAAATCTAGCAGACTAGGCAGTAGAGCAGAACTAGCAGATTAAGCAATATGACAGAAAGGAAATATAACAGAACTAGCAGATTAGGCAAATATAGCAGAACTAGCAAATTAGACAGATATAACAGATTTAATCATTCCTTAAAGTTTCACAAACATATCTTGCCTAATTATAAATTTGGCTTAAGTTTGCATGCCTAAATAGTTGTCATGATTGACACTATGATCATATACCCTACGTTTGCGTTAAATTTACATGTCACAGATTATGATCATAATTTACATGTCCCAATTTAGTTCAACTTGCCTAGTACAAAAGATTCACATATAAATTATACCAAATATAGCCATCGATTTCAATGCATATCATATGTTCAAGAAATCTCCTACTTAGGTGTTATTCACATTTGATAGATATTCTACTTTAATGTAAATCTTTATACCTAAGCCATATTCTCTTTATCTCAAGTCATATGTTCAATAAAGTCTATATTTATGTCCAATTATATGCCTTTCTATGTCGTGTCCTCAAATCATATGTTCAATCCCCTTTATGTTATAAATATAACATGTCCGGTCATATGTCTCAGATTTACGTTCTAGCTACAGTCCATGTTCTTTCCTCAAATCAGTCACCTATTGGTCATGCCCAATTTATGCATCATTCATTTTACTGTCCCAAACATTTTAGTGTACGTTAATCTCTTATGAGATTGGCTCAGACTCGTGGTAGCCTGGCTATAAAACAGAAAGAGGAAAGAGATACAAAATAAGATCTAAATAGAACAGAACAGATATAATCTCAGATTCAGATTTACAATTTATGTCACAATCAGAATTAACGTTTATATCGGAAAATAACTACAGTTGCCTTGGTTGGATTAAAGAAAGAACTTTAATTGTTGTAGAATCGTTGCAGAAGCTTTAATCTCTAATTTGAATTGAGTTACTTAGGTTGATGTTGGTTAGCTTCTAGTTTTGATTCCAGCAGAGTAGCGACTCCATTTTTATATTATTTTTATTAGAACAGAGGTAGAGTAGAAGCAGAATAGAATTGTGTGTAGAGAAGGCTAGGTCTTAGGATGTATTTATAGGTGTAGGAACTCATTTAGGCCCTCAGAATAACCCTAGAACTCATCAAATCCATCCAAACACGTCACAGCCCTCAAAATCGCACACACACGCACCAGGTTCGACCAGGGAGGTCGACCCCCAGGTCGACTGCCCAGTCGACCTGGTCTGGGGGGTCGACTCCCCAGTCGACCTGGGTCCTGGGGGATCGACTGCCCAGTCGACTCCCAAGTCGACCTGGGTCCTGGGCGGGAAATTCCCCGCCTAGCCCGCTTCTGGGTTTGAATTCGAATTTTGAATTCGAATTTCGAACTGTCTTCGATTCTGAAAATTTCTGAAATTTCGGAGGGTCATATCTCCCTCATACGGACTCCGATTCTTGAAAACTCGGACTCGTTTCCAAGCAGAATTCCGAGACAAACGCAATGGCGCAACCCGTTTCCCTTGATTCTTATTTTTTAAAACAAATTAATTATCCTCTGATTTGTTACTTATACGTTCACAGAAAGTACGGGGTGTTACAGAAACCATTTCTGATTCTTATTTGGAAAAAATTTCCTAAACTCCTTCATTTGATTTAAACAAATGTTCAAATAAAACATCGTTGTGCCAACTCGAACCATTAACATTTATTAACTAAATTAAATTAACTAACCCTCACTATCGAACCTCAACCATTCCTTAGTTAAAAATGAAGTCAATCAAGTTGGGGTATAACTACCTCTCAGACCTTAACTGAACAACATTTCTAACCTCGAAACAGACGAAGTTCACCTTTTAAATCTTCAACAAACTTCCTTATGTAACTCTCGAATTCTATTTACGAATCCACTTCTTTAACAGAAATCGTTTGGATTATAACAATAGTGTTATAATCCCATGCTTCCAAAATATAATAACTTAAATATAACTTTTATTTATTTAATTTGGATAAATAAACAAACAACTAATTTATTAATAAATAAACCTTGATTTAAAACTGGAAAGTAGATAGTACTTTCCTACATTCGATATAGTCGAATTTCAATGTATAATTCTCTCTCAAATAATCTATATTCGATAACTCTCTTTCGAATAACTATATTCGTTAACTCCGAATAAACTCTATTCGATAACTCTCCTTCGAATAACTATATTCGATAATCTCTCCTTCGAATAACTATATTCGATAACTCTCCTTCGAATAGCTATACCCAATAATCTCTCCTTCGAATAACTATATTCGATAACTCTCCTTCGAATAACTATATTCGATAATCTCTCCTTCGAATAACTATATTCAATAACTCTCCTTTGAATAACTATATTCGATAAATCTCCTTCGAATAACTATATTCGATAATCTCTCCTACGAATAACTATATTCAATAACTCTCCTTCAAATATCTATATTCAATAACTCTTCTTCGAATAACTATTTCGATTAACTTATTCCAATAGCCAATGTTGATTAACTCTATTTGATTAACTCTAATTCGATTAACTCTATTCGATTAACTCTAATTGGATTAACTCTATTTGATTAACTCTAATTTGATTAACTCTATTTGATAAACTCTAATTCGAATAACTAATATTCGATTAACTCTAATCCGATTAACTCTACTCCTATCCCATTCAAATCCCCATTTGAATTCCTATTTCAAAACCCAATTTCTTTATAAATGTTTTAATTTACAAAATGCTTATTTTAATCCATTATTCACATCAAATGTGAAAAATATTCCTTTTATATAATCCCTTAAGTTTGACTTTGTATTTTAAAATAATGTCCATTTCCAAATTATATTTATATTTCTATTTATAGAATTATTCATACGAAATCTCTTTTTTATTCTAACACTTAAATCGCATTTATAATCCCTTTTATAAATGCTATGTTCACATTCTCTTTAAAATATCGGTGTCAAAACCGATTCCTACTTCTCTACATAAGTTCAGACTTTTATATTCCATTTATCAAATGATAAATATTTTACTTAATTTATAAAATATTATTTATAAATTATTCTCCATTTTATCTGTTAAAACAAATTTCTATCCAATTCTACTTTAAAAAATCTTTTCTCTTTATCTATTGAAAATTGATTTCCATTAATATTTATTTTCCATTTATTTCCTTTTATAAAATTCTATTCATTTTATAAATATTTCCTTTTTAATATCCTATTTATTTTACAAATTTTTCCATTATATAATTCTCTTTATTTTATATAAATATTTCATTTATACCATTCTATTTATTTTATAAATAATCCCTTTTCTAATTATATTTATTTCTCAAATATTCCCTTTTATAATTATATTTATTTCATATAAATATTTCCTTTTATATAAGATCCATTGATTTTATATAAATATTTTATTTTCAAAATACACTTTGAAAATACCCTTTTTACTTTCAAGTATCACTTATGGTATTAAAATACCAAATCAAAAGGATCAATCATCATCCAAACACACATAATCAATAACAGATTATATACCACATCATATATCAGAATATATTAAAAAAAACAGTATTATAAATATTGAGGAATCCAGTTGGATCCCTCCAACCTATTTCCCTGCATCCACAGATGTCAAACAACATAAATAACATCGATTTCATTTCACATGAAATATTATGATCAATGGAATCAATATTTAGTTAACGATATATATATATATAACTATATCGATATTTTCAACAAATCAATTAGCAGTTCAACCAACCAATCAACACACAACAATCAACCAATATTTATCAGTTCTAAAAATACGCTATGAAAATATAAACTGAGCAGAGTTAGTGAGATTTACTCACATTGGACGATCATCATTAAATAACGATAATAGTCGGTTGATTCAGACGGACAATTTATTTTGCTGTAAATTGTAACGAGCTCCAATCCACTCCCAATTAGTTCCCTTGTGTAGCTCTCATCCGTACGATCCCGATGGATCATGTTTCGCTGAAAACCGATATCGTATGAGTATGTTATGCATTTTTCAAGTTATACATATTTAAATTAGAATTAGACTTAACCAATTTGAATCCAGGCCTTACCCCAAATCCTTCAGCCTGGCCCAACTACCCAACTAAGCCCGCATATACCTTCTTCCGGCTGACCTCTCCTGTAACCCACTCTAGAGTGCTTCGACCGCCATTACCAGCTTTCATACAAACAAAACTCCTTCTTTACTTCCTAAAATCTCAAACTAAGAACACGGTTAATCACTAAATCTTCCCCTTTAACCTCTCTTCCGTCCCCACTCATCTATGACGAACTCGAACTATTCCTCCCTCATCAGAACCTGCTCCTCGCAAAAACTCATTTCCGCTCCCTTTTAACAGCACAAACTCCCTCCTTTCTCTTCCTTAAAATTCAAATAGAAAATACCATAATAATCCTCATCAAATTCTACATCTTCCCATCTCCATGTCAAGCTCGACCTCTCCCCCTGAAATCTGTGCGCCCATCACCTCACGAACCACAACAAAAGCATCGACACTATTTTGCATCGGCCTCCACAATATTGAGCACGCAGGTGGTATCTGATACCACAGTCCCAAAAATAACCTTTAAAACATGAATCGAAACTCCAAAACCAGGAATTGTCTAACCCTAACCTCACGTTATACCTCGTTGGAAAATTTTCAACAATCCAAACATCAACCGCACCCTTTAAGACCCATACAAGATCGAAGATAATTACCTCAGGAATGCATATACAGTATTCTTTTGATTTTAGGAATTTTTGTGGAGTTGTTTTGATTTTAGAGAGATGGTTTTAATTGAAGTCTTCTACGGTTTGGTGGTGGCTTGCATATTGACCATAGAAAAATATGTTTAGGGTTAGTATAGTTGAGGGGTATATATAGGATAGTTTATATATTTTTTTATTCGAATTTTATATTAATTTATATTGAACTACTGCTTGTATTAGACTTCTAAAAATTGCTATAATCACATATGATATTCAAAAATCATGAAAATGGGCATGCAACTATAGTTCGATATTACAGACCCAACAAAACTTGTTTTGTCGAATTCCGAGTTCGTTTGCTTACACAGTGTATTTTTAAAGTCAATTTATTGACTATTTTTCACATTAAAATATGTACGGCCACATACTGACCCCAAAAATCATGAAAATTGAAATCTAACAATAATTTAATATTCTGGATCCAATAAAATTAGTCCCGTCGGAAACAGAGTTCGTTTGCAAAACTAACTATTTTTAAAGCTCCAAATAAACCCATTTAAATATAAATATATTTAAAAGTAATTAAATTAAATATTTATAAATTAATATTATCATATATATTCACATTAAAATATCACACAACTCTAAAATAAATATATTGGAATCTATAGCTCGATATTTCAATGTTCCCAATTATATCGATATTAGATTTATATTTAAATCCTTTTATAAATCGTTATAAATTATAAATGAATTCCATAGAGACTTTTCGAAAATTTGATTTGGACACAACTCATAATCTACATGATGAAATCTCGATTTTTCTGTTCCATTAGAAAAATATACTTCACCAGCTCCGAACGTTTCTTGTTTCATAGAAATCCGGCTTAAAACGAATTCTGTATATTCGTTTAAAGTTTGAATCGCCAAATTACGAATTGCCGCGCCATTTCGAGTTCGATTATAATATAATCTACACATTCAAATGACATTTATAAATAAATTCATTAATATAATTCAACTCTAAATTGAATTATATATTTTAAATTGTCCAATTCACACAATATTGTCAATTTGCTATTTCCGACTAATTCAGAATTAAATATATTATTCTATTATTTATATTAATTAAATATTCAATATTATTTAATTAAACGACCATTTAAATCTCTGAATCACTATTTAAATAATTAAATTAATTAATTATTATATTGCTAAAAATACGGGACATTACATTCTTCCCCCTCCCCCTTAAAATAATTTCGTCCTCGAAATTGCTAAGGTAGAAAACAAACCCTATTAGCTAGGTCAAAAATTATTTGTTTAATTTTAGTTTCAACTGGAGAAATTAATTTAAATTAAAATATTAATTAATTCAACTAATTGAAATTTTCAAAAATTATGAAAATTTTCTAACACCCGAAATTTTCGAAAAATTTCGCCAGCACCTCCTTTGTACGGCTCAATCGGTACAACTACAACTCGCCTCTCTGGGCCTTCTCCAACCCAAAAGAAAATAAAACAACCAAGCAAAGCTTGCCAAATCGGCTCATAAATCGCCAAACTCATATTTAAATAAACTTGTACCTTTTTGTCGGGCATATCATTATATCCTTTCCATCTATCACCAATTATGCATATACCAATATCATTCCAATCAAACTCCAATTAATTTATCCTCAACCCAGCTATTTTCTCATACCCAAGTCAAATTCTATTTCAAACTCGAGTTCCATCCTTGATTTCAACAGCTTAACTCACTAGCATTTCAGATTCCTATATTACTAATCCAATTTTCATTCGATATGTTCTATTTCAATTCAATTCCAATTACCACTTAACTAGCTTTAATTCAATTTCAATTTGTTTCCACAAATTTTTATATAAATTTCTTTTTAATTCAAACAACCACTTCCTAGGAGTTTTAAACAGTTTACTATATCAAAAAATCAAACTTCCCTTTTCAGGATTTGTAACACCCCACTCCCGCTATGGTCACTCACTAAGGGAATGCCATAGCATCGGTGGAGTATTTTAGTGAATATAGAACAGAAAAATTACAACAAGACAGATATAAATAGTATTTGAAATTTGAAACATCATCTCATAACAGCGGAAGTAAAACATGTCTGGTTACATCATAAAACCACAATAAAAGTCAAGTACAATATCCATCAAAATAAAGAAGTACATAATCCCACTCTCATACAATAGCCATGACAAAAGAAAAGATAACTGGGTAACTGGAGCTTTACATCTATCCAAGCTCCTAAAGACTGGAACAGCAATCCGATCAAGCTCCACTACTGCTAGGATCCACCGTAGGACCTGAGGGTTGGGAAAAAGATAAAAACAACGGGGTCAGACATAAGTCTGAGCGAGTCCTATAACTTTAACAATACAATCGTTAAAGTAACCAGAGAAGACATAAACTGATATACGGTAACTAATGGGGATGAATGGCTACACTAAGCAGTCAACTAAACTAAGATAAAAGATAAAGACGCATCTACCCTTCCAAAGGTAAATTACTAAACTGCACCACACCAGTCATTCCTAACTTAAAGGTTGATCCCACCCATGGACTTATAAAATTAACTTAATAGTTCTCGCGTACCCCTAGGTGACTAAGTAGACGCCACGGGGCCCTACAATCCACTAGGTGTACACACTACTCCCCATTCGATCGGCTCCCTAACGTAGATACCCGTGCTGGCCCCACCGTGGGGTGTACCATTCGCCAACGTGGCAACCTGATAAAATTAACGGTGCACGGCTTATATCTACACGATGCAACAACGTGTTATTTGCCAGCCCGGGTCCACACACGCATATGAAACCCGTTGGTCATGCGTTGCCACCGCTAACCCATTTTGGCCTCTTATAGTCAAGCCCAGTATGCGTGTCCCGTCCTCGACATGGGTCGAGCCCACTAAGATACGTATGGGTTACTGGTTGAAATGGGCCCCCAGCACAAGCCATCCCCCTAAGCTTGGCCCACACACTAGTGTTTCCCACTTAACCCTTTAATCATGTTTAATTACATGTTTCATCTTGGTTAAGTATTTTATCATATTTTCTATTGGCAACCACTAGCAATTTCCACATACCACCCAAGGTACCCACTTAACCCCCATGCCCCACTACATGCTTATCTGGTTAAGTGTTTCTTAATTGATTAACACCGTAACCGTGTAAAGGACCCCTCACATTGGACCGTCATTTGTAGATGCCTGGTTAAGCCGGTAGGTTCCGGGCAGTCTTACACTACAAACGGGTCCAACCTCATGTCATTTACCCTTGTTACGTATTTAATTTATGATTAAGACCCCTCACATTGGACCGTCATTTGTAGATGCCTGGTTAAGCCGGTAAACTCCGGGCAGTCTTACACTACAAACGGGTCCAACCTCGTGTCTTAATCGATTAATTACTCCTAATTAATCACCCCCATAATTTGTGTTAATTATCATGTTTATTTTAGGAATATGGGTGCACCTAACTTAATAGGCAAATTCCCAACTCCAAAGTGTGGGTACACCTAACTTAATAGGCAAATTCCCAACACATAGTATGGGTACACCTAACTTAATAGGCAAATTCCCATACTATGTTCATTTATTTTATGTTATGCATAATTATATTAATTTCACACAATCTTATTAACATATGCATTTAATTAACCCTATCGTTCCCACGTAATTTCGTTCTCATGACATAACACATATAAAAGGTGTCAACTTGCATATGTATGAACATGTTTCAAAGGTGCCATCTTGCATATTAACAAACACATAACTTGCATATGAACTTGCATAACATGTCACATAACTTGCATATAATCTTGTATAACATGTCACATAACTTGCATATTAACTTGTATAACATGTCACATAACTTGCATATTAACTTGCATAACATGTTACATAAACTTACATATTAACAAATACATGACTTGCATATGAACTTGCATAATATGTCACATAACTTGCATATGAACTTGCATAACATGTGACATAACTTGCATATGAACTCATAAACTTGTATATGAACTTGCATAACATGTTACATACTTGCATATGAACTCATAAACTTGCATATGAAGAAACATACAACTTGCATAATTATCATACAAGTAACTTGCATATTATCATACATGTAACTTGCATATTAACATATGATCACAAAGCACAAAACTTGCATAACCCACATACATTAGCAAACTAACATCATGTCATATGACTTAAAACCCATTAATCCACAAACAAAACCATATGATCTCATCATATCTCATCTACTTAGTTTAGCAATTGATCATTAGAGTGATAGAAACTCACTACTAGCCAATTTGCACTCCAAATGAAGAAGATTAAGATGCTTAGAATGGATTAGAGGTTGATTAGAGAGTGATTAGCTTGCAACCCTCTTCATAAATTAGTGGAGGCTCCTTCTAAGATTTAATTTGGCGGCATGTAGCCCTCAATTCTATTTTTAGTATGGATTAGGGTAGGTTTAGGGTGTATTTATAGATTAGGTGAGTGTTTTAGGCCCTTAGATTAACCCTAAATTAGATTAGGACCCTTAGATTTCGGAACCTTCTAGAAACCAGCCCTAAGACCAAGCCCAAACCCCAAACTGGTGCACCCAACCACAGAACTCTCTAGAAACTGTGCAGGTTTCCTGTCCCGACATGGGCGCACTTCCCAAGTGCGCCAGTGTATTTTTGTGCTGGCGCACTTCACAAGTGCGCCAGTGCATTTCTGGCCTGTTTAGGGTTTTTCTGCCTAACTTCGTTCGTCCATATCTCTTTCATACGGTACCCGTTTTACGCAAACTCGGACTCTATTTCGCGTATTTTTCCGAGACGAACGCAATGACGCAGCCCGTTTCCCCTGATTCTCACATCTGAAATTAATTATACTTTAATTACTAACCATTAGTGTTAATTGAAATTCGGGGTGTTACATTCTCCCCTACTTAAAGGATTTCGTCCTCGAAATCTCTAAGTCAAGAAGAAAGTATCCTACCAACCAAACAACCATCTACTAAACCATCAACCACAAGCAACCATTATCCTTAGAAACTTCTAATGATGTATGAACATATGCAGAAAGTGTGTGTATATGTCCGTATACTAATGCAAAATCAGGCGGTCTACTGATTCAGTCGACCTCCTTAATGCAAACCATGATAGTGCCATGCATCCAATATGTATGCGAAACCCTATTGACACATACAATTTCTATATGTGTGCACAACCATACACAAAAATGCATCATCCACATGATAACACAGTCATGATACATCCATCAATCTAACTACCACATCCATTTATGCGATATGCAACATGAAGTGTCTGAGCCGATCTAGTGCCTAATGTGTGTGTATATGCATCCACGAGCAACCACTAGCAAACAATTGCATCCACATGCATCCATCAACCATAACATGTTTCAAACACATGTTTCAACCATAGGTTTTACCCTATCTAAAGGTCATAGGTACTAGCGAGAGGATATACTAAAGATAAGATAAGTACTAGACAAGCGATAAAGGAGAAGTTAAAAGACATACTCTCAAAAAGAAATGGGTACAAAGAACGCATCTTCGCTTCCGTCTCCCAAGTAGCATTGCTTTCGTCATCTCCCCATTGCACTTTAACTAGCTGAACTTCTCTGTTCCTCAACTTCCTAGTTTCTGACCCAAGGATGCGAGTAGGAGCTCGTCGAATCGTCGCATCACGCTCTACCTCTACATCTCTAAGCAAGCTCGGCTCTACCACCTCTGCGGTCTCATGTAAGCACTTCCTCAAATGTGATACATGGAATACATCATGAACACCACTAAGTCTGTCGGGCAACTCCACCCTATATGCCATCCGTCCAATCCTTTCCTTAATAGGAAACGGCCCAACAAACCTCGGTGCTAACTTCCCAACGGACCCAAAGCGAACAACATTTCTCAACGGAGATACTTTGACAAAAACCATGTCCCCAACCTCAAACTCAAGATCCGTCCTTCTCCGATCCGCATAAGATTTCTGTCTATCTTGCGCTGCCTTCATCCTTCTTCGAATCAAATCAATCTTCTCTGAAGTCTCTCTAACCATATCTGGCCCAAGCAAGATCTTATCCGTAGATTCCCACCAACATGTAGGAGATCGACAAGGCCTTCCATAAAGAGCTTCGAAAGGTGCCATGCCAATACTAGACTGAAAGCTGTTATTGTATGCGAACTCCACCAAAGGAAGATGTTCTTCCCATGTACCTCCAAAATCCAAGATACAAAGCCTCAAGAGATCTTCTAAGATACGGTTCACCCTCTCGGTCTGACCGTCCGTCCGAGGATGATATGCGGTGCTCAAACACAACTGAGTCCCTACCGCCTCTTGCAAACTTCTCCAAAACTCACTAGTGAAGATAGGATCTCGATCACTCACAATGCTGGATGGTACGCCATGCAATCTAACAATCTCTTTAACATAGACTGAAGCAAGCCATGGAGCGGTCCTCTTACTCTTCACGGGTATAAAATGGGCACTCTTGGTAAGTCTGTCTACCACAACCCAAATTCCCGTATTGCCCTTCCTTGATCTTGGTAACCCATCGATGAAATCCATCGAGACACTATCCCACTTCCATTGCGGAACTTCCAATGGGTGTAGCAACCCACCGGGTTTCCTTTGCTCCGCTTTAACTTGTTGGCACACTAAGCATCTAGCCACATACTCGGCCACATCTTTCTTCATACCGGCCCAGAAGAAAACTCTCTTCATGTCTTGGTACATTTTGTCTCCACCGGGATGAATAGTCATCCTTGAACGATGTGCATCATCCAAAATAGCCTTCTTCAAACCCTCATCTTGCGGTACACAAAGTTTACCGTCTCTATGCAACCATCCCCTATCATCTATGGTGTATCTACCCAAATGGCTGGACGACTCCCCCCTTATAAGCTTCTCTACCAACTCAACCAACTGTGGGTCGTCTCGCTGAGCCTCGCCAATCCGTCCCAAAAGAGTAGGTCTAACCTCCAAGGATGCTAACAAACCAGGTACAAAGTCAACAGAAGGTCTGAAGTCGAACAAAGAAAGAAACTCCAAGCTTCGCCGTTCCACGAACAATGGACTCAAAGATAGCCTTTTTCTACTCAAGGCGTCCGCCACCACGTTACCCTTGCCAGGGGTATACGCTATCTCGAAATCATAGGATGCTAAGAACTCCATCCACCTTTGCTATCTTAAGTTTAAATCCTTCTGAGAGAATAAGTACTTCAATGATTTATGGTCAGTGAACAACTCGAATCTCTCACCAAGAAGATAATGGCGCCAAGACTTAAGTGCGAAAACAATCGCGGCCAACTCTAGATCATGGGTAGGGTAATTCTTCTCATGCACTTTCAATTGCCTCCCTCCATAGGCTATTACCCTTCCCTCCTGCATCAAGACTGCGCCTAATCCTGTCCCACAAGCATCGGTATAAACAACAAACGGCTTACTCCCATCTGGAAGCACTAAAACTGGAGCGGTGGTCAAAGCTCTCTTTAACCGTCGGAAAGCATCATCACAATCTACGTCCCATGAGAAAACCAGATTCTTCTTCGTCAAGCGGGTTAATGGGGCTGATATCTTCGCGAAGTCTTTGATGAACTTCCTATAATATCCTGCCAACCCCAAGAAACTTCTTACTTCGGTAGCATTTCTAGGAACTTTCCAATCCTGGATAGATACTATCTTTGCGGGATCCACAGCTATCCCTTCCTTAGAGACCACATGCCCTAAGAATCGCACTTCTCTTCTCCAAAAATGACATTTAGAGAATTTAGCTTTAAGACTATGTGCTCGAAGAGTCTCCAACACTTCTCTGAGATGTAAGGCATGCTCTTCTTCACTCTTGGAAAAGACCAAGATGTCATCCACAAAGACCACTACAAACTTATTCAGATACTCTCTGAACACTCTACTCATCAGATCAACAAAGTATGCAGGGGCGTTTGTCAACCCAAATGGCATCACAAGCCACTCATAAAAACCATCCGGAGTCCGGAAAGCAGTCTTCTCTATACTGTCCTCCGCCACTCTCAACTGATGAAACCCTGTAGCTAAGTCCATCTGCGAAAACACTGAGGCGCCAACCAACTGATCAAAGAGATCATCTATCCTCGGTAATGGGTGTCTATTCTTCTTCGTGAGCTTATTAAGTTCTCTATAATCCACACAAAGTCTGAGGGACCCATCCGCCTTCGTGGCAAACACTACTGGAGCTCCCCACTCCGATATACTTCGCCTTATGAACCCCTTCTCAAGCAACTCCCCTACTTGCTTATGAAGTTCTCTTCTCTCACGAGGAACCATGTGGCGCACTGGCAAAGACACTGGTTTGGCATTATCCACCAAATAAATTCGGAAATCTATCTCCCGCTTCGGAGGCAAACCCTTCACCTCTTCAAACACATCCGGATATTCCCGGACCACCCTGACAGAACGCAAACTCTCGACCGAAGCATTGAGCGATTCAAGATAACTTAGCAAAACAGATTCCATGGGATTACAAGAGATCTCGAGAGTATTACCCAAGCGGGTCATAAGCCTGACAACTCTCCTTTCACAATCAAGAACGGCACCATTACTGGATAACCAGTCCATGCCCAAAATCAACCCATAGCCCGTGAAGCCCAATACAAAAGCATCACATCCAAACTCAACGCTAAGTATAGAAATCTTCAAACCCAAACATATCATAGACAGATATATGGAGCCCCCAATTGGGTTTGAAACAACCAAGGGATCATCAACTAGACTGGTGTCTAAGTGCAGTGACTCAACTAACGATGATGAGATAAAAGAATGCGATGCGCCAGAGTCAAACAAAGTACGAACTGGATGATCAAACAGAAAAACCAGACTTTCAACGGAAATAGTTCTACCTCTCTGCTGAATCGGTGGAACTGAGAGAGCCTGAACTTGCCCCCCTGCCTGAGCTGGTGCCATAAGAGCTTGCACCTGACCTCCTGAGGTAGACCCCGTCTTCTGCCCCTTCTTTGGGCAGTCCTTCACAAGATGTCCTGCTTCACCACAATGAAAGCAACCGGTCTTCTTCTTTTTGCGACAATCCTTGCTGAGGTGGCCTGGGGTCCCACAATTGAAGCACTTCTTCTTCTTCTTCCCCTTGTCACCATTGCCTTTTCCACCCTTGCCTTGTTGTTGTTGTTGCGGTTTCTTCTGATCCCCCTTCTTCTCTGGTGCCTTAGAACTCTTATCATCCTCATGCATAAGTGCCATGTAGACAAGCTTCTCAAAGGTGGCCCCCATAGGAATGTGAGTCATAGCTATTCCTTGCAATGGTTCGTTCAAGCCTCTAACGAACCTCAAAGCCTTCTTCTCCGGTGTATTCACCAACTCTATGCCAAACCTTGCTAATTGATTGAATTTGTTGACATATTCTTTCACCGTGAGATTCCCTTGCTTCAAATTCAAGAACTTCTCCATAAACAGATTCTCTTCCGCCCTTGAGAGAAACTTAGCCCCAAACCTTTGCTTGAAATCTGCCGAAGAGTCAACAGGGCGTTCTCCATTAGTGACCTCCCACCAGAATGAAGCCTCTCCCTTCATTAACCAAGCCGCCAACTTGACTTTCTTTCCCTCTTCCACTTCAAAGATATCTAGCAACTCTTCCACTTCCTTAAGCCAATCTCTAGCCTCTACGAAAGTCTCTGAACCTAGAAAAGGTTTTCCTCCTATAGCCTTGAACTCCTTGCAAATCTTAGCAAAATTATCCACTCTAGGCTGAGGAGGAGGAGGAGGAAGATCGGGTGCAACTGGTGGTGGAGGAACATTTGCTGGACCCACCGCGGCGGCCCTAGCCTCCATCAACCTCCTATACCATACTGGTATCGCTACACCCTCCGAAAAGTTAAGATCTTCAGCCATGCTGAAACGAAAAAGGAAAGATTCGAAACGGAGAATTCGAAAGATAAAGATATGGCTATTGGGGATTATGCTTTTCTTTCAAAAACTTTTCTCTTAAAAGACATGTTTTTGAAAATACTTTTTCCAAAAATAATACCTTTACTATTTTCTAAAAAAAAAAGTATTTTTCTCAAAAATTTATCTGTTCTGGTAACCTTCAGCTCTGATACCACGTGTAACACCCCACTCCCGCTATGGTCACTCACTAAGGTAATGCCATAGCATCGGTGGAGTATTTTAGTGAATATAGAACAGAAAAATTACCACAAGACAGATATAAATAGTACTTGAAATTTAAAACATCATCTCATAACAGCGGAAGTAAAACATGTCTGGTTACATCATAAAACCACAATAAAAGTCAAGTACAATATCCATCAAAATAAAGAAGTACATAATCCCACTCTCATACAATAGCCATGACAAAAGAAAAGATAACTGGGTAACTGGAGCTTTACATCTATCCAAGCTCCTAAAGACTGGAACAGCAATCCGATCAAGCTCCACTACTGCTAGGATCCACCGTAGGACCTGAGGGTTGGGAAAAAGATAAAAACAACGGGGTCAGACATAAGTCTGAGCGAGTCCTATAACTTTAACAATACAATCGTTAAAGTAACCAGAGAAGACATAAACTGATATACGGTAACTAATGGGGATGAATGGCTACACTAAGCGGTCAACTAAACTAAGATAAAAGATAAAGACGCATCTACCCTTCCAAAGGTAAATTACTAAACTGCGCCACACCAGTCATTCCTAACTTAAAGGTTGATCCCACCCATGGACTTATAAAATTAACTTAATAGTTCTCGTGTACCCCTAGGTGACTAAGTAGACGCCACGGGGCCCTACAATCCACTAGGTGTACACACTACTCCCCATTCGATCGGCTCCCTAACGTAGATACCCGTGCTGGCCCCACCGTGGGGTGTACCATTCCCCAACGTGGCAACCTGATAAAATTAACGGTGCACGGCTTATATCTACACGATGCAACAACGTCTTATTTACCAGCCCGGGTCCACACACGCATATGAAACCCGTTGGTCATGCGTTGCCACCGCTAACCCATTTTGGCCTCTTATAGTCAAGCCCAGTATGCGTGTCCCGTCCTCGACATGGGTCGAGCCCACTAAGATACGTATGGGTTACTGGTTGAAATGGGCCCCCAGCACAAGCCATCCCCCTAAGCTTGGCCCACACACTAGTGTTTCCCACTTAACCCTTTAATCATGTTTAATTACATGTTTCATCTTGGTTAAGTATTTTATCATATTTTCTATTGGCAACCACTAGCAATTTCCACATACCACCCAAGGTACCCACTTAACCCCCATGCCCCACTACATGCTTATCTGGTTAAGTGTTTCTTAATTGATTAACACCGTAACCGTGTAAAGGACCCCTCACATTGGACCGTCATTTGTAGATGCCTGGTTAAGCCGGTAGGTTCCGGGCAGTCTTACACTACAAACGGGTCCAACCTCATGTCATTTACCCTTGTTACGTATTTAATTTATGATTAAGACCCCTCACATTGGACCGTCATTTGTAGATGCCTGGTTAAGCCGGTAAACTCCGGGCAGTCTTACACTACAAACGGGTCCAACCTCGTGTCTTAATCGATTAATTACTCCTAATTAATCACCCCCATAATTTGTGTTAATTATCATGTTTATTTTAGGAATATGGGTGCACCTAACTTAATAGGCAAATTCCCAACTCCAAAGTGTGGGTACACCTAACTTAATAGGCAAATTCCCAACACATAGTATGGGTACACCTAACTTAATAGGCAAATTCCCATACTATGTTCATTTATTTTATGTTATGCATAATTATATTAATTTCACACAATCTTATTAACATACGCATTTAATTAACCCTATCGTTCCCACGTAATTTCGTTCTCATGACATAACACATATAAAAGGTGTCAACTTGCATATGTATGAACATGTTTCAAAGGTGCCATCTTGCATATTAACAAACACATAACTTGCATATGAACTTGCATAACATGTCACATAACTTGCATATAATCTTGTATAACATGTCACATAACTTGCATATTAACTTGTATAACATGTCACATAACTTGCATATTAACTTGCATAACATGTTACATAAACTTACATATTGTAACACCCCACATCCACTAAGGTCACTCATACCAGGGGAATGCCTTAGTTTCGGTGAAGTATTTTAAGTGAATATAGAACAGTAAAATTACAGCAAGACAGATATGAGTAATACTTGAAAATTTAAATCATCATTTAATTGCAAGGAAAGTAATACATGTTTGGTTACATCACAAAACCATAAACCAGAGTCAAGTACATAATATCCATCTTGATAAAATAGAAGTACATAATCCCACTACATAGACAATAGCCATAACAGAAAAGATAAACCGAGCTTTACTTCTACGATCCAAGCTCAAAAGATAGATATAGCGGTCTGATCCAAGCCCACTGGTGCTAGGCCCACTCTGATAACCTGAGGGTTGGGAAAAAGATAAAAACAACGGGGTCAGACATAAGTCTGAGTGAGTCCTATAACCCTAACAATACAACCGTTAAAGTAATTAGGGTATGACATAAATAAGGAACGGTACCTCTGGGGATAATGACTACACTAAGTAGCCAACTAAACACCGGATGTACTACGATAACCGAAAAGACGCATTTATCCACCCAAAGATAATCCTTACCCCACCCTAGACTTATTCACCCAAGGGTAATTCCTACACTGCACCACACCAGTTTCACCTACCTAAGATTAATTCCTACTTAAAGGTTGATCCTACTAAATGTACTTAGTAATTTTTACCCAGTAGTTTCTGGTACCCCTACATAGGTGCCGTCTGCCCCTATCATTACTAGGTGTACCCACTACTCCCAAGCGATCGGCTCCCTAACGTAGATACCCATGCTGGTCCCACAATGGGATGTATCATTTCCCCAAAGTGGCGACCTGATAATATCAACGGTGCACGGCTTTATATCTACACGATGCAACAACGATTTACTAACCAGCCCGGGTCCACACACGCATATGAAACCCGTTGGTCCTACGTTGCCACCGCTAACCCGTTTTTGGCCTCTTATAGTCAAGCCCAATATGCGTGTCCCGTCACTCGACTTGGGTCGAGCCCACAAAGATACGTTTGGGATATTGGTTGAGATGGGCCCCCACAAGCTACCACTTAAGCTTGTTAATTTTATCTAGTGTATCCCACTTAACCCCTTTAACCATGTCTACTTACATGTTATAAATACTTTGGTTAAGTCATTAATCATATTTTAATTACCTTTCAAGGCACCCACTAGATTTCCACATGCCACCCAAGTCATTTACTTAATTCCCACATGCCACCCGAGGCACTTACTTAACCCTTTAATCATGTTTAATTCCATGTTCCACTTTGGTTAAGTATTCTAATCGTATTTTCTATTGCTACCCAAGGCAACCCACTAGTTTCCTCATGCCACCCAAGGCACCCACACTAGTTACTACGTGCCACCCAAGGTACCCACTTAACCCTCATGTCCCACTACATGCTAATTTGGTTAAGTGTTTCTTAATTAATTAAGACCGTGATCCTCATAAAGACCTCTCACATTAGACTATCTTTTATGACCGCTGGTTAAGCCGGTTGGGTCCGGGCAGCCTTATGTCATAACCGAGTCTAACCTCGTGTCTTTACATTAATCACGTATTTAGTTTGTGCCTAAGACCTCTCACATTGGGCTAACATTTGTAGCAACTGGTTAAGCCGGTTGGGTCCGGGCAGTTTTACGCTACAACTGAGTCCAACCTCGTGTCTTAGTCGATTAATTACACCTAATTAATCACCCTCTTAATTTATATTAATTATCCCTAATTAATATCAAGTTTTTCATAACATGGGTAGACCTAACTCAATAGGTAAATTCCCATGGGGTAGATCTAACTCAATAGGTAAATTCCCAATTATGTTAATTTATTTTTATGGTATGCTTAATCATACCCAACCATACTTTTATTAACATATTTATTAACCCCATCGTTCCCCACGCAAATCGTTCTCATTTCACGACATAATAAAAAGGGAAGATCTATCACAAATATCATGGGTTTAACCAATTCTTAGAATATAACTTTGTCATGGGTTAAGAGGATGTCAACTTGCATATATGAGCATATATTAACCCAACTATATTTAACCCAAACTTGCATATAAGCATTCACATAACTTGCATAGCATATCTTGCATATTAACATACATGTGATCAAACATGTAACTTGCATAGCATATCTTGCATATTAACATACATGTAACTTGCATATTAACAAACATGTAACTTGCATAGCATATCTTGCATATTAACATACATGTAACTTGCATATTAACAAACATGTAACTTGCATAGCATATCTTGCATATTAACATACATGTAACTTGCATAGCATATCTTGCATATTGACATACATGTAACTTGCATAGCATATATTATCATACATGTAACTTGCATATGAACTTGTTAAACATGCATAAACCCACTTGTTAAATATGCATAAAACAACTTATTAATCATGCACATTATCACATACTTAGCATGCATAGAATCATTTACTAAACTTGCATAATATCATATACTTAGCATGCATAGAACCAATTTCTTATTATGCATAAACATACCACTTAACTTGCATAAACCCAAACACTTAGCATGCATAAAACCCAATACTTAACATGCATACAATCAAATACTTAGCATGCGCAACATCAAATACTTAACATGCATAACACCAACTACTTAGCATGCATAAAGTCACATGCATAACTTGCATATCATGTTACATATACTTGCATATATTCTCACATATAGTTTGCATAACATGTTACATATGCATAAATGTTCAACATAATATTTTACATCATAAAACATGGAAATAAACTTGCATATGGCCTAAAACTTGCAATTCACATATCATACAACTTGCATATAACTCACTTATCCACAAACATAACCATGTCTTATCACATCCTACCATAATCAATTAACAATTGATTATTAAAGCCATAGAAACTCACCAAAACACAATTAGCAAGCTAATGAAGAAGATTAAGATACTTAGAATGGATTAGAGATTGATTAGAGCTTGCTTTCTTCTTCATTGATTTGTGGAGGCCATGACCAAGTTTCATTTTGCCATAGTTTAGTTACTAGGTTTAATTATGAATGAATTAAGGTAGGGTTAGGGTGTTATTTATAGGATTAGGTTGCATTTTAGACCCTTAGATTAACCCTAGATTAATTTAGGACCATCAGATCCAAGAAGCTTCCAGAACCAGCCCTCCAAGCCAGCCCAAGACTCAACCTGGTGCAACCTGGTGCACCCAGGTTCACTGGACGTGCCACCCTGTCGACAGGCAAGTCGACAGGCATGTCGACACCCCTGTCGACAGGCCTGTCGACAGCCCTGTCGACATGGGTTAGGCGGGAAGCTTCCCGCCTGACCCCGCCTGGCCCATCCCAAATCTGAATATTTGAATTTATTAAATCTGTTTTAGTTTTGAATTTTCTGCAAACTTTATCGGGCCATAACTGGGCCATACGGACTCCGATTTTCGAAAACTCGGACTCTATTTCGCGTATTTTTCCGAGACGAACGCAACGACGTAGCCCGTTTCCCCCAATTCTCACATCTGAGATTATTTATTCTATAATTAGTGAATTTTAGCATTAACCGAAATTCGGGGTGTTACATTCTCCCCTCCTTAAAGGATTTCGTCCCCGAAATCTCTAAGCTAAGGAGAATGCATATCCTACCATCCAAACAACCATCTACTCAAACCATCAAACACGAGCATCCATTGTCCTTAAACAATTTCTAATGATGTATGAGCATATGCGAAAAGTGTGTGTATATGTTCCCTATCTAATGTACGAACATATGCAAACCATGGTAGTGCCATGCATCCAATATGTATGCGAGATAACCCTATCGACACATACAGTATCTATATGAGTGCACAATCATTCACCAAAATGCATCATCCATATGATAACACAATCATTATACATCCATAAATATAGCTAACTACACACAATTTTATGCAATATGCAATATGAAGTGATTGAGCCGATCTAGTGCCTAGAGTGTGTATATATGCATCCACGAGCAACCACTAGCAAACACTTGCATCCACTTGCATCCATCAACCATAACATGTCTCAAACACATGTTTCAACCATAGGTTTTCCCTATCTAAAGGTCAAACAGGACTAACGAGAGGACCTACTAAAGATAAGATAAGTACTAGGCAAGCGATAAAGGAGAAGTTAAAAGACATACTCTCCAAAAAGAAATGGATACAAAGAACGCATCTTCGCTTCCGTCTCCCAAGTAGCATTTCTTTCGTCATCTCCCCATTGCACTCTAGCTAGCTGAACTTCTTTGTTCCTCAACTTCCTAGTCTCTGACCCAATGATGCGAGTAGGAGCTCGTCGAATCGTCTCATCGTGCTCTAACTCTACTTCTTTAAGCAAACTCGGCTCTACCACCTCAGCGGTCTCATGTAAGCACTTCCTCAAATGGGACACATGAAATACATCCGGTACACCACTAAGTCTGTCAGGCAACTCCACTCTATATGCCATCCGTCCAATTCTTTCCTTAATAGGAAATGGCCCTACAAACCTTGGTACTCACTTCCTAACAGATCCAAAGTGAACCACATTCCGTAACGGAGATACTTTGATAAAAAGCATGTCCTAATATCAAACTCAAGCTCTGTTCTCCTCTTGTCCGCATAAGATTCTTGTTTATCTTGCGTCGCTTTCATCCTTCTTTGAATCAAATCAATCTTTTCCCGAAGTCTTTCTAATCTTATCGGCCCAAGCAAGATCTCATCCGTAGATTCCCACCAACGTGTAGGTGATCAACAAGGCCTTCCCTAAAGAGCTTCGAAAGGAGCCATACCAATACTGGACTGAAAGCTGCTATTATATGCGAACTCCACCAATGGAAGATGCTCTTCCCATGTACCTCCAAAATCCAAAATACATAACCTCAAAAGATATTCTAAGATACGGTTCACCCTCCCGGTCTAACCGTCCGTCTGAGGATGCTACGCGGTGCTCAAACCCAACTGAGTCCCTACCGCCTCTTGCAAACTCTTCCAAAACTCGCTAGTGAAGATAGGATCTCGATCGCTCACTATACTGGAAGGTACACCATGCAATCTAATAATCTCTCAAAGGTAAACTGAAGCTAGACATGTAATAGTCCTCCTGCTCTTCACGGGTATGAAATGGGCACACTTAGTAAGTCCATCTACCATAAGCCCAATCCCCGTATTACCCTTCCTTGATTTCGGTAATCCAATGAGACACTATCCCACTTCCTATTACGGAACTTCTAACGGATGAAGCAACCCTCCGGGTTTCTTCTGCTCCGCCTTTACCTGCTGGCACACCAAGCATCTAGCGACATACTTGGCCGCATCTTTCTTCAGATTGGCCAAAAAGAAAATTTGCTCTATATCTTGGTACATCTTGTCCCTACCGGGATGAATGGTTATCTTCGACCGATGTGTATCATCAAGTATAGCCTTCCTCAAACTCTCATCTTGCGGTACACAAAGTCTACCGTCTCTACGCAACCACCCCTTACCATCTAGGGTGTACCTACTCAAATGGCTGGACGACTCCCCTCCTTATGAGCTTCTCTACTAACTCAACCAATTGTGGGTCGTCCCGCTGTGCTCTGCCAATACGCCCCAAAAGAGTAGGCCTAACCTCCAAGGAGGCTAGCAAACCGGATATAAAGTCAACGGAAGGTCTAAAGTCAAATATAGAAATAAGCCCTAAGCTCCGTCGCTTAACGAATCAATGAACTCAAGGACAACCTTTTTCTTCTTAAGGCGTCTGCTACCATGTTTCCCTTGTTAGGGGTATACGCTATCTCAACTCATAAGATGCTAAGAATCCTATCCAAAATCGTCACAACTGTCCATCTCTCACGCAGACCACCCTAGTCGAATTCGACATCCCCCAAATGCATGCCCCAAAGGCCGAAACCAATATCAGACAAACACCCAAGGGACATCTCCTTCGAGTTCAGGCAACCTACGTGAGATGATACTAAAAATAATAATAATAATGGCTAAACAATTAAGCCTTTGACCAACTTTGGATGTCCTCGCCAGTCTCGCTCCAAAACCACCGTTTATCCTATAACTGGCTTTGCTCACCCTATTGAGCACATATGAAAACTTATTACGCTCCTTGAAAAGACCAAGATGTCATTTACAAAGGCCATCACAAACTTATTTAGGTACTCCCTGAACACCCTCCTCTTCCAATCAACAAAGTATGCAGGGGCGTTCGTCAAACCAAATAGCATCACCAGCCACTCATAAAACCATCCGGAGTCCTAAAGGCAATCTTCTCTATACTATCGTCAGCCACTCTCAACTGACGAAACCATGTGGCTTAGTCCAACTGCGAAAATACTGAGGCGCCAACCAGCTGATCAAAGAGATCATCAATCTTTGGCAATGGGTGTCTATTCTTCTTTGTGAGTTTATTTAGTTCTCTTTAGCCTACACAAAGTCTGAGGGACCCATCCGCCTTCATGGCAAAAACTACTGGAGCGCCCCACTCCGATGTACTTCATCTTATGAACCCCTTCTCAAGCAATCGCCTACTTACTTATGGAGTTCCCTCCTCTCACGAGGAGCCTTGTGGCACACTGGCCAAGTCACTGGTTTGGCATTGTTTACCAGATATATTCGGAAGTCAATCTCCCGTTCCGGAGGTAAGCCCTTCACCTTCTCAAGCATATCCGAGTATTTCCGGACCACTTCTAACAGATCGCAAACTCTCGACCGACGTGTCAAGCGATTCTAGATAACTTAGCATAACAGATTCTATGGGATTACAAGAGATCTCGAGAGTGTTACCCAAGCGGGTCATAAGCCTAACAACTCTCCCTTCAAAATCAAGAACGGCACCCCTACTGGATAACCAGTCCATGCCCCAAAACTAACCCATAGTCCGTGAAGCCCAACAAGCATCACACCCAAACTCAACGCTAAGTATAGAAACTTTCAAACCCAAACATAGCACGGAGCCCCAACTGGGTTTGAAACAACTAAGGGATCATCTACCAAACTGGTGTCTAAGTGCAGTGACTCAACTAACAATGGTGGGATAAACGAACTCGATAAATCAGAATCAAATAAAGCTTGAATCGGATGATAAAAAAATCTAAATTCCAACCTAGACGGTCATACCCCCATCTGGTACCCTAGTCGTGAGGGAATACAACCACCCTCCAGGAGATTCCAAACCTTGCCTTAGCCCCATTGGATAATCCTAATAAAATGTCCTATTCCTCCCAAAAGGATAACGACTAGCCTTCTTCTTCTTCCCATTCTCCACTCGTAACCTCCCACCAATGAGGTTTCATCCTTCATTAACCAAACAACTATTAGAGCCTTCCTCCCATCGTCCATCCAATAAGTACTTACAAGTCCTCCTCCTTCTTGTACCAACTTCTAACCTGATTTACGTCTAATTCCCTTGAAGCGGTTTTCCATTCTTATCTATCTTAGAAAGATCATTTATACGCGGAGGGGAAACTCAAAACGAGAGAAAGGAAGAGATTCAAAATGGAGAATTCGAAAGATAAAGATATGGCTACCGGGGATTACGCTTTTCTTTCAAAAACTTTTCTCTTAAAAGACATGTTTTTGGAAATACTCCTTCAAAAATTTTCTTAGAAAAATAGTTTTTCTAAAAATTTTATCTGTTCCGGTAACCTTAAGCTCTGATACCACGTGTAACACCCCACATCCACTAAGGTCACTCATACCAGGGGAATGCCTTAGTTTCGGTGAAGTATTTTAAGTGAATATAGAACAGTAAAATTACAGCAAGACAGATATGAGTAATACTTGAAAATTTAAATCATCATTTAATTGCAAGGAAAGTAATACATGTTTGGTTACATCACAAAACCATAAACCAGAGTCAAGTACATAATATCCATCTTGATAAAATAGAAGTACATAATCCCACTACATAGACAATAGCCATAACAGAAAAGATAAACCGAGCTTTACTTCTACGATCCAAGCTCAAAAGATAGATATAGCGGTCTGATCCAAGCCCACTGGTGCTAGGCCCACTCTGATAACCTGAGGGTTGGGAAAAAGATAAAAACAACGGGGTCAGACATAAGTCTGAGTGAGTCCTATAACCCTAACAATACAACCGTTAAAGTAATTAGGGTATGACATAAATAAGGAACGGTACCTCTGGGGATAATGACTACACTAAGTAGCCAACTAAACACCGGATGTACTACGATAACCGAAAAGACGCATTTATCCACCCAAAGATAATCCTTACCCCACCCTAGACTTATTCACCCAAGGGTAATTCCTACACTGCACCACACCAGTTTCACCTACCTAAGATTAATTCCTACTTAAAGGTTGATCCTACTAAATGTACTTAGTAATTTTTACCCAGTAGTTTCTGGTACCCCTACATAGGTGCCGTCTGCCCCTATCATTACTAGGTGTACCCACTACTCCCAAGCGATCGGCTCCCTAACGTAGATACCCATGCTGGTCCCACAATGGGATGTATCATTTCCCCAAAGTGGCGACCTGATAATATCAACGGTGCACGGCTTTATATCTACACGATGCAACAACGATTTACTAACCAGCCCGGGTCCACACACGCATATGAAACCCGTTGGTCCTACGTTGCCACCGCTAACCCGTTTTTGGCCTCTTATAGTCAAGCCCAATATGCGTGTCCCGTCACTCGACTTGGGTCGAGCCCACAAAGATACGTTTGGGATATTGGTTGAGATGGGCCCCCACAAGCTACCACTTAAGCTTGTTAATTTTATCTAGTGTATCCCACTTAACCCCTTTAACCATGTCTACTTACATGTTATAAATACTTTGGTTAAGTCATTAATCATATTTTAATTACCTTTCAAGGCACCCACTAGATTTCCACATGCCACCCAAGTCATTTACTTAATTCCCACATGCCACCCGAGGCACTTACTTAACCCTTTAATCATGTTTAATTCCATGTTCCACTTTGGTTAAGTATTCTAATCGTATTTTCTATTGCTACCCAAGGCAACCCACTAGTTTCCTCATGCCACCCAAGGCACCCACACTAGTTACTACGTGCCACCCAAGGTACCCACTTAACCCTCATGTCCCACTACATGCTAATTTGGTTAAGTGTTTCTTAATTAATTAAGACCGTGATCCTCATAAAGACCTCTCACATTAGACTATCTTTTATGACCGCTGGTTAAGCCGGTTGGGTCCGGGCAGCCTTATGTCATAACCGAGTCTAACCTCGTGTCTTTACATTAATCACGTATTTAGTTTGTGCCTAAGACCTCTCACATTGGGCTAACATTTGTAGCAACTGGTTAAGCCGGTTGGGTCCGGGCAGTTTTACGCTACAACTGAGTCCAACCTCGTGTCTTAGTCGATTAATTACACCTAATTAATCACCCTCTTAATTTATATTAATTATCCCTAATTAATATCAAGTTTTTCATAACATGGGTAGACCTAACTCAATAGGTAAATTCCCATGGGGTAGACCTAACTCAATAGGTAAATTCCCAATTATGTTAATTTATTTTTATGGTATGCTTAATCATACCCAACCATACTTTTATTAACATATTTATTAACCCCATCGTTCCCCACGCAAATCGTTCTCATTTCACGACATAATAAAAAGGGAAGATCTATCACAAATATCATGGGTTTAACCAATTCTTAGAATATAACTTTGTCATGGGTTAAGAGGATGTCAACTTGCATATATGAGCATATATTAACCCAACTATATTTAACCCAAACTTGCATATAAGCATTCACATAACTTGCATAGCATATCTTGCATATTAACATACATGTGATCAAACA
This sequence comes from Allium sativum, assembly GCA_030737875.1. Lineage (NCBI taxonomy): Eukaryota > Viridiplantae > Streptophyta > Magnoliopsida > Asparagales > Amaryllidaceae > Allium > Allium sativum. The sequence goes on from CM060911.1 coordinate 188,284,304, forward strand.
TGTAACTTGCATAGCATATCTTGCATATTAACATACATGTAACTTGCATATTAACAAACATGTAACTTGCATAGCATATCTTGCATATTAACATACATGTAACTTGCATATTAACAAACATGTAACTTGCATAGCATATCTTGCATATTAACATACATGTAACTTGCATAGCATATCTTGCATATTGACATACATGTAACTTGCATAGCATATATTATCATACATGTAACTTGCATATGAACTTGTTAAACATGCATAAACCCACTTGTTAAATATGCATAAAACAACTTATTAATCATGCACATTATCACATACTTAGCATGCATAGAATCATTTACTAAACTTGCATAATATCATATACTTAGCATGCATAGAACCAATTTCTTATTATGCATAAACATACCACTTAACTTGCATAAACCCAAACACTTAGCATGCATAAAACCCAATACTTAACATGCATACAATCAAATACTTAGCATGCGCAACATCAAATACTTAACATGCATAACACCAACTACTTAGCATGCATAAAGTCACATGCATAACTTGCATATCATGTTACATATACTTGCATATATTCTCACATATAGTTTGCATAACATGTTACATATGCATAAATGTTCAACATAATATTTTACATCATAAAACATGGAAATAAACTTGCATATGGCCTAAAACTTGCAATTCACATATCATACAACTTGCATATAACTCACTTATCCACAAACATAACCATGTCTTATCACATCCTACCATAATCAATTAACAATTGATTATTAAAGCCATAGAAACTCACCAAAACACAATTAGCAAGCTAATGAAGAAGATTAAGATACTTAGAATGGATTAGAGATTGATTAGAGCTTGCTTTCTTCTTCATTGATTTGTGGAGGCCATGACCAAGTTTCATTTTGCCATAGTTTAGTTACTAGGTTTAATTATGAATGAATTAAGGTAGGGTTAGGGTGTTATTTATAGGATTAGGTTGCATTTTAGACCCTTAGATTAACCCTAGATTAATTTAGGACCATCAGATCCAAGAAGCTTCCAGAACCAGCCCTCCAAGCCAGCCCAAGACTCAACCTGGTGCAACCTGGTGCACCCAGGTTCACTGGACGTGCCACCCTGTCGACAGGCAAGTCGACAGGCATGTCGACACCCCTGTCGACAGGCCTGTCGACAGCCCTGTCGACATGGGTTAGGCGGGAAGCTTCCCGCCTGACCCCGCCTGGCCCATCCCAAATCTGAATATTTGAATTTATTAAATCTGTTTTAGTTTTGAATTTTCTGCAAACTTTATCGGGCCATAACTGGGCCATACGGACTCCGATTTTCGAAAACTCGGACTCTATTTCGCGTATTTTTCCGAGACGAACGCAACGACGTAGCCCGTTTCCCCCAATTCTCACATCTGAGATTATTTATTCTATAATTAGTGAATTTTAGCATTAACCGAAATTCGGGGTGTTACACATATTAACAAATACATGACTTGCATATGAACTTGCATAATATGTCACATAACTTGCATATGAACTTGCATAACATGTGACATAACTTGCATATGAACTCATAAACTTGCATATGAACTTGCATAACATGTTACATACTTGCATATGAACTCATAAACTTGCATATGAAGAAACATACAACTTGCATAATTATCATACAAGTAACTTGCATATTATCATACATGTAACTTGCATATTAACATATGATCACAAAGCACAAAACTTGCATAACCCACATACATTAGCAAACTAACATCATGTCATATGACTTAAAACCCATTAATCCACAAACAAAACCATATGATCTCATCATATCTCATCTACTTAGTTTAGCAATTGATCATTAGAGTGATAGAAACTCACTACTAGCCAATTTGCACTCCAAATGAAGAAGATTAAGATGCTTAGAATGGATTAGAGGTTGATTAGAGAGTGATTAGCTTGCAACCCTCTTCATAAATTAGTGGAGGCTCCTTCTAAGATTTAATTTGGCGGCATGTAGCCCTCAATTCTATTTTTAGTATGGATTAGGGTAGGTTTAGGGTGTATTTATAGATTAGGTGAGTGTTTTAGGCCCTTAGATTAACCCTAAATTAGATTAGGACCCTTAGATTTCGGAACCTTCCAGAAACCAGCCCTAAGACCAAGCCCAAACCCCAAACTGGTGCACCCAACCACAGAACTCTCTAGAAACTGTGCAGGTTTCCTGTCCTGACATGGGCGCACTTCCCAAGTGCGCCAGTGTATTTTTGTGCTGGCGCATTCACAAGTGCGCCAGTGCATTTCTGGCCTGTTTAGGGTTTTTCTGCCTAACTTCGTTCGTCCATATCTCTTTCATACGGTACCCGTTTTACGCAAACTCGGACTCTATTTCGCGTATTTTTCCGAGACGAACGCAATGACGCAGCCCGTTTCCCCTGATTCTCACATCTGAAATTAATTATACTTTAATTACTAACCATTAGTGTTAATTGAAATTCGGGGTGTTACAGGATTCAAAACAACTCATTTTCCCAAAATAATTTGAAAACAAAATCTTTGGTCGTAGTCCGTCACTTACAAACTCGAAAATGAACAATGATGATGTGGACAACTTCATCAGAGTTATTTCCCAGCGATTGAAATGAGTTCAATACTATATCACTTTTCAAAATTCAAATTTAAACATTTCCATTTTGAAATTATTTCAAAATACCATTCACAATATTGTGAAACAATTTAAAATCTCCTAGGATTTTAAAATTCTCATATATTTAATCCAAATCCATTTACAAACACTTTTTCACATTTTCCGTTAATTCCAATTCTGATTTAATTTTAGATTTAATTCATCTAGTTTCATATATTACATTCATATGAATTCTGATTGGCTATTTACATAACCATTTTACTTTTTATAATTTCACTCGATTATAATAACAACTAATATATCAATATATTATATCATTTCAATATAAATCTTTTTATATCAAAATATAGTTTGGATAAAATTATTTCACTTACCTTCTTTTTCAGAACATACTGTGTCGGTTCATCGTATTCAAGTGTTTAGAAACTCCGACCGATACAGTGGATCAAACTGATTGACCAGAATTCTTAAACAACTTAATCAGTAAATCACCACAATATAAAACAATTTTTATAAAATCTACAAATACGTTCACTCGTATATATTCACTCAAACTCTATCTAGGGTATTGCTAACCCCATCTCTACTGAGTCACGCCACAGAGCCAAGGTAATTACTTAACCTTCAGCTTTGATACCATTGTAACGACCCGGGGATTTTCGACTCCGAAAATCGATATAAAACACAATGCCGATTATTCAGACATCAGAAATACCGGATAGTTAATAGAAAGAAGTTAGAGGGTAAGAATAGATAAGATAGAAAATTAGAATAGAAGAAGAAGAACACAACAACATCAGAGTAACACGAATCTCACAACAGAACAAATAAAATATAATATACAAAGTAACATTGAAACACAAATCTGTATTTGTATATAAGAGTACAACACTTACATCACAACAGAAATAATCAATAACTATAAAATCCTGAAGCCTCCTGCTCTAGCTCCACCAAGAATATCTGTAACACCCCGAATTTTAGTTAATACTAATATTCACTAATTACAGAATAAATAATCTCAGATATGAGAATTGGGGGAAACGGGCTGCGTCATTGCGTTCGTCTCGGAAAAATACGCGAAATAGAGTCCGAGTTTTTGAGAATCGGAGTCCGTATGGCCCAGTTATGGCCTAATGAAGTTTTCAGAAAATTCAAAGTTCAAAACAGATTTAAAATTCAGGTTCAAATTTCGAAATTGGGGCCATTGGGCCCAAGCGGGAAAATTCCCGCGTAGCTAACCAAGTCGACAGCCCTGTCGACTGGGCAGTCGACTTGGCTAGGACCAAGTCGACAGCCCTGTCGACTTGTGTGTCGACAGGGTGTGCTCGGCCAGTTTGGCCTGATGCACCATTTTAGGGTTTGGCTGTGTTTTGGGGCTGTTTTCTGGAAGCTTCCGAGATCTGACGGACCTAAACTAACCTAGGGTTAATCTAAGGGTCTAAAACACAACCTAATCCTATAAATACACCCTAAGACTACCCTAATCCATACTAAAAATAGAATCTATGCCATCATGCCGCCAAAATGCAACTTAGAAGGAGCCTCCACTAATTAGAGAAGAGGATTGCAAGCTAATCAACTACTAATCCACCTCTACTTCAACTCTAGCAACTATCTAAGGAGCTAATCTTGGAGTTTGTGAGTTTCTATCACTTTAATAACCAATTGTTAAACTAAGTAGATGAGATGTGATGAGATCATATGGTTTTGCTTGCGGATCAATGGGTTTTAGGTCATATGTTATGATGCTAGTTTGCTAATCACTATGTTTAACACTTATTCATGATGACACTATGTTTATGCAAGTTAAGTGTTTGGGTTTATGCATGTTAAGTGGTGGGTTTTATGCATGCTAAGTATTTGGTTTTATGCATGCTAAGTGTTTGGTTTTATGCAAGTTAAATGCTTGGTTTTATGCTAGAATCATGTGTGAAATAAGTGACATGACATGCAAGTTTAACCCATGAGTTTGGATCTATAATATGCATAATCTATGCAAGTTGTTTGGATTAGTGATATGCATAACATATGCGAGTTTACCTTTGTATGGCATACATACATATGCAAGTTCATATGTAACATGTTATGCAAGCTATATGTGAGATTATATGCAAGTTCATATGTAACATGTAATGCAAGTTATGTGCATGATTATATGCAAGTTCATATGTAACATGTTATGCAAGTTATGTGTTTGGTTATATGCAAGTTATGTGCATGATTATATGCAAGTTCATATGTAACATGTTATGCAAGTTATGTGTTTGGTTATATGCAAGTTAACATGTGACATGCTATGCAAGTTCACACCTTTGTATGACATAAGAATCATATGCAAGTTACCCCTTTGTGACATATGTGCTTCATGCAAGTTTGGATTAAATGCTAGTTGGGTTTAATGTATGCTCATATATGCAAGTTGACACCTTTTAAACCCATGATAAAGTTATATGCTATGTTGGTTAAACCCATGGCATTTGTGATGAATCTTCCCTTTATTATGTCATGTTATGAGAACGAATTACGTGGGGAACGATGGGGTTAATATGCATGTTAATAAAATGGTGTGAAATGGGTATGCTTAAGCATAACATAAAGTGAATAAACATAATTGGGAATTTACCTATTAAGTTAGGTCTACCCATATTATGGAATTGAGAATTTACCTATTAAGTTAGGTCTACCCATATTATGGAATTGGGAATTTACCTATTGAGTTAGGTCTACCCATATTCTTGAAATTGGTAATTAATTAGGGATAATTAATACAAATTATGGGGGTGATTAATTAGGTGTAATTAATCGACTAAGACACGAGGTTGGACCCTTTTGTAGCATAAGACTGCCCGGAACCGACCGGCAAATCCAGCGGCCACAAATGATTGGCCCAATGTGAGAGGTCTTAGTCATAAACTAAATACGTGACAAGTGTAAAGACACGAGGTTAGACTCTGTTATGGTGTAAGGCTGCCCGGAACCAACCGGCATATCCAGCTGCCATAAAAGACAGTCTAATGTGAGAGGTCTTTACAAAGGTTACGATCTTAATTAATTAAGAAGCACTTAACCAAATTAGCATGTAGTGGGGCATGAGGGGTTAAGTGGGTGCCTTGGGTGGCATGAGGAAACTAGTGGGTTGCCTTGGGTGACAATAGAAAATACGATTAGAATACTTAACCAAAGAGGAACATGTAATTAAATATGATTAAAGGGTTAAGTAAGTGCCTTGGGTGGCATGTGGGAATCAAGTAAGTGCCTTGGGTGGCATGTGGAAATCTATTGGGTGCCTTGAGTGGCAATTAAAATATGATTAAAAGACTTAACCAAAATTTATAACATGTAAGTGGACATGGTAAAAGGGTTAAGTGGGATTCACTAGAAATGACAAGCTTAGGTGGGTAGCTTGTGGGGGCCCATTTCAACCAATATCCCAAACGTATCTTTGTGGGCTCGACCCAAGTCGAGGACGGGACACGCATATTGGGCTTGACTATAAGAGGCCAAAACGGGTTAGCGGTGGCAACGCAAGTCCAACGGGTTTCATATGCGTGTGTGGACCCGGGCTGGTAAGTAAGACGTTGTTGCATCGTGTAGGTATAAGCCGTGCACCGTCGATATTATCAGGTTGCCACTTTGGGGAATGGTACACCCCACTATGGGGCCAGCACGGGTATCTACGTTAGGGAGCCAATCGCTTGGGGAGTTGTGGGTACACCTAGTGGAGATAGGGGCAGACGGCACCTATGTAGTCAGCTAGGGGTACACGAAACTACTTTAAAAAAAATTACTAAGTACGCTTAGTGGGATCAACCTTTAAGTAGGAATTACCCTTGGGTGGGTAGAACTGGTGTGGTGCAGTGTAGTAATTATCCTTGGGTGGGTAAATGCGTCTTTACGGTTATCTTAGTTCATCCTAAGTCTAGTTGGTTGCTTAGTGTAGCCATTTATCCCCAGTCGTTACCGTATATCAGGCTTATGTCTTACTCTGGTTACTTTAATGATTGTATTTTTAAAGTTATAGGACTCGCTCAGACTTATGTCTGACCCCGTTGTTTTTATCTTTTTTCCAACCCTCAGGTTATCAAAGTGGGCCTAGCATTAGTGGGCTTTGATCAGACTGCTTTATCTATCTTTTGGAGCTTGGACCGTGGATGTAAAGCTCAGTTTATCTTTTCTATTATGGCTATTAAGTTATGTAGTGGGATTATGTACTTTTGTTTTATCAGGATGGATATTATGTACTTGACTCTTGTTTATGGTTTTGGTGTAACCAAACATGTTTTACTTTCCGCTGCAATGAAATGATGTTTTAAATCCTCAAGTATTACTTATATCTGTCTTGTTGTAATTTTTCTGTTCTATATTCACTTAAAATATTCCACCGATGTTATGGCATTCCCTTAGAGAGTGACCGTAGCGGGTGTGGGGGTGTTACACGTGGTATCAGAGCTTAAGGTTACAAGAACAGATAAAATTTTTAGAAAAACTATTTTCTAAGAATATTTTTGAAAGGAGTATTTTCAAAGACATGTCTTTTAAGAGAAAAGTTTTTGAAAGAAAAGCATAATCCCCAATAGCCATATCTATATCTTTCAAATTCTCCGTTTTGAATCTCTTCCTCTCTCGTTTTGAGTTTCCCCTCCGTGTATAGATGATCTTTCTAAGATAGATAAGAATGGAAAACCACTTCAAGGGACTTAGACGTTAGTCGGATTAGAAGTTGGTTCAAGAAGGAGGAGGACTGGTAGGTACCTATAGGATAGACGATGTGAGGAAGGCTCAAATAGTTGTTTGGTTAATGAAGGATGAAACCTCATTGGTGGGAGGTTACGAGTGGAGAATGGGAAGAAGAAGGCGAGTAGTTATCCTTTTGGGAGGAATAGGACACCTTATTAGGGTTGTCCAAAGGGGCAAGGTATGGAATCTTCTGGAGGGTAGTTGTATTCCCTCACGGCTAGTGTACCAGATGGTGATAAGATCGTCTAGGTTGGAATTTGGATTTCTTTATTATCCGGTTCGAACTTTATTTGATTCTGACGCATCGAGTTCGTTTATCTCATCGTTGTTAGTTGAGTCACTGCACTTAGACACCGGTTTAGTAGATGATCCCTTAGTTATTTCAAACCCAATTGGGGGCTCCATGATGTGTTTGGCTTTGAAAGTTTCTATACTTAGCGTTGAGTTTAGATGTGATGCTTCTTGGGCTTCACGGGCTATGGGTTAGTTTTAGGCATGGACTGGTTATCCAGTAATGGTGCCGTTCTTGTTTGTGGAAGGAGAGTTGTTAGGCTTATGACCCGCTTGGGTAACACTCTCGAGATCTCTTGTAATCCCATGGAATCTGTTATGCTAAGTTATCTAGAATCACTTGACACGTCGGTCGAGAGTTTGCGATCTGTTAGAGTAGTCCGGGAATACTCGGATGTGTTTGAGGAGGTGAAGGGCTTACCTCCGAAGCAGGAGATTGACTTCCGAATATATCTGGTAGACAATGCCAAACCAGTATCTTGGCCAGTGTGCCACATGGCTCCTCGTGAGAGGAGGGAACTCCATAAGCAAGTAGGCGATTTGCTTGAGAAGGGGTTCATAAGACGAAGTATATCGGAGTGGGGTGCTCCAGTAGTTTTTGCCACGAAGGCAGATGGGTCCCTCAGACTTTGTGTAGGCTAAAGAGAACTAAATAAACTCACAAAGAAGAATAGACACCCATTGCCGAGGATTGATGATCTCTTTGATCAATTATTTGGCGCCTCAGTATTTTCGTAGTTGGACTTAGCCACGGGGTTTCGTCAGTTGAGAGTGGCTGAGGATAGTATAGAGAAGACTGCCTTTAGGACTCCGGATGGTTTTTATGAGTGGCTGGTGATGCCATTTGGTTTGACGAACGCCCCCGCATACTTTGTTGATTTGATGAGAAGGGTGTTCAGGGAGTACCTAAATAAGTTCGTGATGGTCTTTGTAAATGACATCTTGGTCTTTTCTAGGAGCGAAATAAGTTTTCGTATGTGCTCAAGAGGTTGAGCAAAGCCAGTTATGGGATAAACGGTGGTTTTGGAGCGAGACTGGCGAGGACATCCAGAGTTGGACAAGGGCTTAATTATTTAGCCGTTTTTACTAGTATCATCTCACGTAGGTCGTCTGAATTCGAAGGAGGTATCCCTTGGGTGTTTGTCTGATATTGGTTTAGGCCTTTGGGGCTTGCATTTGGGGGATGTCGAGTTCGACTAGGGTGGTCTGCGTGAGAGGTGGACAGTTGTGATGATTTTGGATGGGGTAATATCCTGGTTTTCTCTAAAAGTGGAGAAGAGCATGCCCTACATCTTAGGGAAGTGTTGGAGACTCTTCGAGTGCATAGTCTTAGGACAGCAAAAGTGGATGGGATTCTTAGCATCCTATGAGTTTGAGATAGCGTATACCCATGGCAAGGGTAACGTGGTAGCCGACGCCTTAAGTAGAAAAGGTTGTCCTTGAGTTCATTGTTCGTTGAACGACGGAGCTTAGAGTTTATTTCTATGTCTGACTTTAGACCTTCCGTTGACTTTGTACCTGGTTTGCTAGCCTCCTTGGAGGTTAGGCCTACTCTTTTGGGATGGATTGGTGAGGCACAGCGAGACGACCCACAGTTGGTTGAGTTAGTAGAGAAGCTCATAAAGGGGGGAGTCGTCCAGCCATTTGAGTAGGTACACCCTAGATGGTAAGGGGTGGTTGCGTAGAGACGGTAGACTTTGTGTACCGCAAGACGAGGGTTTGAGGAAGGCTATACTTGATGATGCACATCGTTCGAAGATGACCATTCATCCCGGTAGGGACAAGATGTACCAAGACATGAAGCGAGTTTTCTTTTGGGCCGGTATGAAGAAAGACGCGGCCGAGTATGTCGCTAGATGCTTGGTGTGTCAACAAGTGAAAGCGGAGCAGAAGAAACCCGGTGGGTTCCTCCACCCATTGGAAGTTCTGCTATGGAAGTGGGATAGTGTCTCGATGGATTTTGTCGATGGATTACCGAGATCGAGGAAGGGTAATACGGGAATTTGGGTTGTGGTAGACAGACTTACTAAGAGCGCCCATTTCATACCCGTGAAGAGTAAGAGGACTGCTCCATGGCTAGCTTCAGTTTACATTCGAGAGATTGTTAGATTGCATGGTGTACCTTCCAGTATAGTGAGCGATCGAGATCCTATCTTCACTAGCGAGTTTTGGAAGAGTTTGCAAGAGGCGGTAGGGACTCAGTTGTGTTTGAGTACCGCATATCATCCTCAGACGAACGGCCAGACCGAGAGGGTGAATCATATTTTAGAAGACCTTTTGAGGCTATGTATCTTGGATTTTGGAGGTACATGGGAAGAGCATCTTCCATTGGTGGAGTTCGCATATAATAACAGCTTTCAGTCTAGTATTTGCATGGCTCCTTTCGAAGCTCTTTATGGAAGGCCTTATCGATCACCTACATGTTGGTAGGAATCTACGGATGAGATCTTGCTTGGGCCCCGATATGGTTAGAAGGACTTCAGAAAAGATTGATTTGATTCGAAGAAGGATGAAAGTGGTGCAAGCTAGACAGAAATCTTATGCGGACAAGAGGAAAGCAGAGCTTAAGTTTGATGTTGGGGACATGGTTTTATCAAGGTATCTCCGTTACGAAATGTGGTTCGCTTTGGATCTGTTGGGAAGTTAGCACCAAGGTTCGTAGGGCCGTTTCCTATTAAGGAAAGGATTGGATGGATGGCATATAGAGTGGAGTTACCCGACAGGCTTAGTGGTGTACATGATGTATTCCATGTGTCACATTTGAGGAAGTGCCTACATGAGACCGCTGAGGTGGTAGAGCCGAGCTTGCTTAAAGAAGTAGAGATAGAGCGTGATGAGACGATTCGACGAGCTCCTACTCGCATCCTTGGGTCAGAGACTAGGAAGTTGAGGAATCGAGAGGTTCAACTAGTCAAAGTGCAATGGGGAGAAGATGAGAGCAACGCTACTTTAGAGACGGAAGATAAAATGCGTTCATTATACCCATTCCTTTTTAGGATATGCCTTTTAATTTCTCCTTTATCGTTTGACTAGTACTTATCTTATCTGTAGTATGTCCTCTCGTTAGTACCTTTGACCTTTAGATAGGGTAAACCTATGGTTGAAACATGTGTTTGAGACATGTTATGATTGATGGATGCATGTGGATGCAAGTGTTTGATAGTGGTTGCTCGTAGATGCATATACACACACTCTAGACACTAGATCGGCTCAATCACTTCATATTGCATATTGCATATAATTGGGTGTGTAGGTAGCTATATTTATGGATGTATAATGGTTGTGTTATCATATGGATGATGCATTTTGGTGAATGATTGTGCACTCATGTAGATATAGTATGTGTCGATAGGGTTCTCTCGCATACATATTGGATGCATGGCACTATCATGGTTTGCATATGTTCATACATTAGATAGGGAACATATACACACACTTTTTGCATATGCTCATACATCATTAGAAATTGTTTTAAGGACAATGGATGCCCGTGTTTGATGGATTGAGTAGATGGTTGTTTGGATGGTAGGATATGCATTCTCCTTAGCTTAGAGATTTCGGGGACGAAATCCTTTAAGGAGGGGAGAATGTAACACCCCGAATTTTAGTTAATACTAATATTCACTAATTACATAATAAATAATCCCAGATGTGAGAATTGGGGGAAACGGGCTGCGTCATTGCGTTCGTCTCGGAAAAATACGCGAAATAGAGTCCGAGTTTTCGAGAATCGGAGTCCGTATGGCCCAGTTATGGCCTAATGAAGTTTTCAGAAAATTCAAAGTTCAAAACAGATTTAAAATTCAGGTTCAAATTTCGAAATTGGGGCCATTGGGCCCAGGCGGGAAAATTCCCGCGTAGCTAACCAAGTCGACAGCCCTGTCGACTTGTGTGTCGACAGGGTGTGCTCGGCCAGTTTGGCCTGATGCACCATTTTAGGGTTTGGCTGTGTTTTGGGGCTGTTTTCTGGAAGCTTCCGAGATCTGACGGACCTAAACTAACCTAGGGTTAATCTAAGGGTCTAAAACACAACCTAATCCTATAAATACACCCTATGACTACCCTAATCCATACTAAAAATAGAATCTATGCCATCATGCCGCCAAAATGCAACTTAGAAGGAGCCTCCACTAATTAGAGAAGAGGATTGCAAGCTAATCAACTACTAATCCACCTCTACTTCAACTCTAGCAACTATCTAAGGAGCTAATCTTGGAGTTTGTGAGTTTCTATCACTTTAATAACCAATTGTTAAACTAAGTAGATGAGATGTGATGAGATCATATGGTTTTTCTTGCGGATCAATGGGTTTTAGGTCATATGTTATGATGCTAGTTTGCTAATCACTGTGTTTAACACTTATTCATGATGACACTATGTTTATGCAAGTTAAGTGTTTGGGTTTATGCATGTTAAGTGGTGGGTTTTATGCATGCTAAGTATTTGGTTTTATGCATGCTAAGTGTTTGGTTTTATGCAAGTTAAATGCTTGGTTTTATGCTAGAATCATGTGTGAAATAAGTGACATGACATGCAAGTTTAACCCATGAGTTTGGATCTATAATATGCATATTCTATGCAAGTTGTTTGGATTAGTGATATGCATAACATATGCGAGTTTACCTTTGTATGGCATACATACATATGCAAGTTCATATGTAACATGTTATGCAAGCTATATGTGAGATTATATGCAAGTTCATATGTAACATGTAATGCAAGTTATGTGCATGATTATATGCAAGTTCATATGTAACATGTTATGCAAGTTATGTGTTTGGTTATATGCAAGTTATGTGCATGATTATATGCAAGTTCATATGTAACATGTTATGCAAGTTATGTGTTTGGTTATATGCAAGTTAACATGTGACATGCTATGCAAGTTCACACCTTTGTATGACATAAGAATCATATGCAAGTTACCCCTTTGTGACATATGTGCTTCATGCAAGTTTGGGTAAAATGCTAGTTGGGTTTAATATATGCTCATATATGCAAGTTGACACCTTTTAAACCCATGATAAAGTTATATGCTATGTTGGTTAAACCCATGGCATTTGTGATGAATCTTCCCTTTATTATGTCATGTTATGAGAACGAATTACGTGGGGAACGATGGGGTTAATATGCATGTTAATAAAATGGTGTGAAATGGGTATGCTTAAGCATAACATAAAGTGAATGGACATAATTGGGAATTTACCTATTAAGTTAGGTCTACCCATATTATGGAATTGGGAATTTACCTATTAAGTTAGGTCTACCCATATTATGGAATTGGGAATTTACCTATTGAGTTAGGTCTACCCATATTCTTGAAATTGGTAATTAATTAGGGATAATTAATACAAATTATGGGGGTGATTAATTAGGTGTAATTAATCGACTAAGACACGAGGCTGGACCCTTTTGTAGCATATGACTGCCCGGAACCGACCGGCAAATCCAGCGGCCACAAATGATTGGCCCAATGTGAGAGGTCTTAGTCATAAACTAAATACGTGACAAGTGTAAAGACACGAGGTTAGACTCTGTTATGGTGTAAGGCTGCCCGGAACCAACCGGCATATCCAGCTGCCATAAAAGACAGTCTAATGTGAGAGGTCTTTACAAAGGTTACGATCTTAATTAATTAAGAAGCACTTAACCAAATTAGCATGTAGTGGGGCATGAGGGGTTAAGTGGGTGCCTTGGGTGGCATGAGGAAACTAGTGGGTTGCCTTGGGTGGCAATAGAAAATACGATTAGAATACTTAACCAAAGAGGAACATGTAATTAAACATGATTAAAGGGTTAAGTAAGTTCCTTGGGTGGCATGTGGGAATCAAGTAAGTGCCTTGGGTGGCATGTGGAAATCTAGTGGGTGCCTTGAGTGGCAATTAAAATATGATTAAAAGACTTAACCAAAATTTATAACATGTAAGTGGACATGGTAAAAGGGTTAAGTGGGATTCACTAGAAATGACAAGCTTAGGTGGGTAGCTTGTGGGGGCCCATTTCAACCAATATCCCAAACGTATCTTTGTGGGCTCGACCCAAGTCGAGGACGGGACACGCATATTGGGCTTGACTGTAAGAGGCCAAAACGGGTTAGCGGTGGCAACGCAAGTCCAACGGGTTTCATATGCGTGTGTGGACCCGGGCTGGTAAGTAAGACGTTGTTGCATCGTGTAGGTATAAGCCGTGCACCGTCGATATTATCAGGTTGCCACTTTGGGGAATGATACACCCCACTGTGGGGCCAGCACGGGTATCTACGTTAGGGAGCCGATCGCTTGGGGAGTAGTGGGTACACCTAGTGGAGATAGGGGCAGACGGCACCTATGTAGTCAGCTAGGGGTACACGAAACTACTATTAAAAAAATTACTAAGTACACTTAGTGGGATCAACCTTTAAGTAAGAATTACCCTTGGGTGGGTAGAACTGGTGTGGTGCAGTGTAGTAATTATCCTTGGGTGGGTAAATGCGTCTTTACGGTTATCTTAGTTAATCCTAAGTCTAGTTGGCTGCTTAGTGTAGCCATTTATCCCCAGTCGTTACCGTATATCAGGCTTATGTCTTACTCTGGTTACTTTAATGATTGTATTGTTAAAGTTATAGGACTCGCTCAGACTTATGTCTGACCCGTTGTTTTTATCTTTTTTCCAACCCTCAGGTTATCAAAGTGGGCCTAGCATTAGTGGGCTTTGATCAGACTGCTTTATCTATCTTTTGGAGCTTGGACCGTGGATGTAAAGCTCAGTTTATCTTTTCTATTATGGCTATTAAGTTATGTAGTGGGATCATGTACTTTTGTTTTATCAGGATGGATATTATGTACTTGACTCTTGTTTATGGTTTTGGTGTAACCAAACATGTTTTACTTTCCGCTGCAATGAAATGATGTTTTAAATCCTCAAGTATTACTTATATCTGTCTTGTTGTAATTTTTCTGTTCTATATTCACTTAAAATATTCCACCGATGTTATGGCATTCCCTTAGAGAGTGACCGTAGCGGGTGTGGGGTGTTACAATATCTGGAAATACCTGAACTACTTGACTGCCCGTACAAATTTGGGCACCTTAGAGTTTAGGGAAAACACAAACAAAATAAGCTCTAGATCAGTCATAGAACTGGTGTGAGTAAACACCAACCACTTGGTTTAACTTTTAAAAATCATTCTCAAAAGAAATGATAATCGTAAGACCAATCCACACATAAACACAGATGGTTTTTACCTTACGATAACCCAAAACATATTCAAAATCAATACTTTTCTGATATTATAATAATGTCTAATCACAAATAATTAACAATCTAGCAGAACGATTGCATCTCACGCTCCACATATATATAGTATACAATCAAAACTGTAGGCTCTTATTGGAGATTGAATTCCGACTATGACAAGGTATGGAACCACCTGCCGATAGTGTATCTCTAGAGAGGAATACACAGGGTTCAACAAGAACATCTTGTAACCTAGCCACACATGACAGACCACTCATTTCTCTTGAGTGTATCGAATATATTGTCACCTACGGTTGCTAGAAACATGACCGTTCCCGGGAGATACAAAAGCGAAAAAAGTAACAAATATGAATATTCTCTAGATGGTGACAATACATCCTAATGGGGGCGACCTACATAGCCATGCTGCCTGCCCGATTTTTGGCATTTCCCGGTTGATGAGGCTTGAGGTCATAACGTATCTTTTGATAGATCATACATTCATTTACTTTGAATGCTACATCGTCATACCCGCCAAAGCACAAATTGATTTCCATAAAAATACCACAGGTAAAAAGCTAAGAGAAACGAATTCCTCCGCCACCAAACGTGGATACGTTTGAAGAGATCAGCTTACGTGATCCATTAGATATACTCCGTCAGACATTCATCTATACACGTTGTCCTGGGTCTGGACAAACCGAAGGCACTATTCTGTAAATCCATCTTAGGCAATTTCCACCTAGGATCGCCAGAGCAGCCCTTGCACAACTCTGTCTTCAATTATCTTCATCATATTTGATTTGGAATGCTAATGCCTATACGGAGTGGTTACCTTAAGTAACATTTATTTGCCATATGACCAAATTTTTGACAAATTTGACATTTTACACGATTGTTATTATTCCATCGGCCTCTTCCACGACCTCTCTGAGACTGGAAACCCCCTCTTTGTGCTTGAAAACCTCCTCTTTGCGATTGAAAACCTCTTTTTTGTGATTGGAAACCTCCTTGAAAACTTCTTGTTTGTGATTGAAAACCTCTTGAATACTGACTTTCTTGTCTGTTTGAATCATTGTTATAGTTGTCTCTTTGTTGATTACTTCTAGCTGCTGCATAGTTGACAGAAAAATCACCTTGTATGGTTTTTCTTTATTCAATCCTTCCTTCATGAGCAAGTAGAGCGGATCGAAAAACTGCAAGTCAAGTAATGTTTGCTGAGTCGCAATAACAGTTATTAATGAGTCATATTCTTCATCAAGTCCGTCAGTGATAAACAATATTTGTTCACTATCACTTATCTTATGCCCAACAACATTTAATCTATCAAAAGTATTTTTAATTTTGCTGAAATATTCTTTCATACTCATGCCTCCTTTTATGGAGTTTTATAAATCCCTTCTATACTGCATTACCCTAGCTGCAGACTGAGAACTAAAAATTTGCTCAATTGATGATCAAATTTCACGAGAATTGTTACATCCTACTGTCTGTGATAACAAATTTGAACATATAGAAGACATAAGCCATGATGATAATAGATTATCCTGCTTTTGATATCTAACATAATCAGGATTTGAAACAGTGCTACCGTCTTGACTCAAATTCATGACTGGTGGTATAGTTATGGTTCCATTGATGTATTCCAGCAGTCCATAACCTTTTAAGGAAACTTCCACTTGGTATTTCCATAATATATAATTGCCTTCATCAAGTGATGAGGTAATAATTTGACTTTTGGGTTTTATCAGGTTAGGGTTGTTTGGTGGTGGATCAGTGTTAGCGTTGACCGTTGATGTAGACGTGGCTTCATTACTATTCGCCATAATTGATCAAAAAAAAATATTTGGCAAGGCAGAAGCAGGAAAATGAAGCCAATGTAATCTTAGATAGAAAGAAATCAAAGAATAATAATAAGGTATATATTGTATGTCTGGCACGCAATATCAGATCTTGTAGCCGCCTTTGTGATTCGCAAATTTAGAATGATATTTGTAGCCGCTACAAAAAATACCTATGATTTAGGAGAGGTAGAATTAACTAGCAGCCAGTTGATCTAGGTGTGTCTAGTTTACAAACTGATGATCCAAAATAATCAAGAGTTTGATTTCCCTTCGGTAAAATCTCCGATGATGAGAAAAAATAAAAATGAGGAGAAAGAATAAAATAAAACAACTCTTGGTTGATAGAAAGCCTTTTGGCAATTTTCTCTGATACCAAATTGAAGAATAAGATTGAAGAAAATAAGAAGAATATTGAGGAAGCGGAAGATTTTATTGATGAATATTATTTTTTGTACAAGGAATAATGTAACAATGGTATGCTTTTATAGAGAAGCATTGTAACGGCTAACAGATAATTACAAAACATACTAAATATGATAAAACGTGTTCACTTGCTAACGACTAATAGATAATTACAAAACATACTAAATATGATAAAATGTGTTTAACGGCTCTATCGTCTTCATTAGATATAAGCTTTATGCGAACAAGGAAACACCGAGGTGGCTGCTGGCGTCAGAATGAAGGTGGAGTGATTGTTTAACGTGTGTGCATGGAACTGAGGCAAGTGTTAAGCATTTATCATGGAAGGGCGGTAGTAATTTGAAGGGAGAGGAGGAAAATATGGGTGAGCTGTGAAGAGGGTACAGAAGCAATTCACAGATTATAATAAAGGAGAAGAAGGATATAAGGGGAAGCAGGCTAGTGGGTTGTCAGTATGTCTTGGGCCTTACAGGTATTTTAAGAAGAGAAAAAAAGTATATTGGGATATTATCTTCGTTGCTGCTGCCTGCTGGGGTGGGAAGACGGGTTTAAACCCAGTTTTATAAAGCCAAACCAGATCAGGAATGTAGAAACGGTAATTAGCTTTAATGAGATAATTTAATTTAATTAATCCAAAGGTTAAAAATTGTTTAAATTATTAAATCTTATAACATCGTTAATTCATTCGTTCGTGAACAGAATTCAGCAGAATCAGTCACGTTGGGATCGCGGAGAGGAATACTACATTGCTGAACTAGTTCAGAAAGGTTCGGGTGTAGTTGGAATTTTGTTTAATTTTAAATGCTGGTTTAAAATTAAATAAAAAACGTTGAACCGTCGAATCAAAATAAATGGTGAGTTAACTCTCACACTTTTCTGGACTGCTATGATGTGCTAAATTCATATATAACTATAATTCACTGTCAATAATATAATTTAGTTGCTTGGATTCCATGATTGCGTATTGTTTTTTTATTGATTATCGACATTATATTTATGTCATATTAGATGATCTAGTTTAAATTATTGTTCATATATTGTTATAAAATTTTATTATTGTCTGTGATGCAGGAAGAACCGGTTGGAAGGATCCGACCGGATTCCTCAAATAAATTGTATATTTTTTATTTTACATATTGTTCACATGTGAATTGCTTATCCCAAATGATGTTATCACTTGTTGAATGTTAATCGTTGAACTTATACTCAACGGTTGTTATGTTTTAATCAATAGACAATATTGATTGAGCATTTGGCAGCAGATGGCCTAATATCCATCGTTTAAAGAAGTCGTTTTACCATTAGGAGAACTGACAGAGTTTTACATTATAAAATATATTTTTATAGCTGAATCAAAGTTTTCGGTTTATTTTATAAAAGTTATTTAAAATGAAAGGTTTATAAATATATCGTTATTTATAATCAGGTTTACAAAGAAAATTATTACATGTTATATATAATGAATTCTTAAGTCGTTAATAAGATTTTATGAATAGAAGTATAAATTAACCTACGGGTTAAGGAATTATAATAATTGTTTATTTAAACAATTGAGTTAATGAAGTTGTTAATTAATATAAAAAGGTGAATTAGTATTAAGTTGACGAAAACAACTAGTTAACGAATATTGGATATTAGATTAATTTAATCTAATAGTCCTATGATCAGTCGTTATAATTTAACGAAGGTTCTTAGTAATAATTTATCTTTAATTAACTACGGTTTTAAAGTTGTTTATTTATTTATTTATTTTAATACACTACTATTATTTAATAACCTTTTTAAATGATGAATTATTATTCTATGGGTGTAATAAGGAAGTAAATTACTTCAATTTGATGATAAAGTAATTATTAAAGTGATTTACTCGTTCAAGGACTAATGAGATTTTTAATTGAATCGGTAAAGGGAATTTTAATAAATTCCAAGTTTTGTAAACTCGGTTGAAGAAGGAACTTGCATAAAGATTCGGTAAATGAATTATATAAAAATCCCAGTTTATAAACTGATGTTTATAAAAAGAGTTGTAAACTAATATGAATAAGATTTTACCTAATTAAGTAAAATGAATGAAATGAGAAATTGATAAATGGATTGGTATAAGAAAATATGGTTAGGGATTTAGTCATGGAATCCAAATTTAGTTTAAATATGTTATATGGGTATGGGTAAAATGTCAGTAAATGAATTATTGAAGTACAATCCAAGTTATAGATGAAATTGTATAAAAAGGTTTAAAGAAAAGGATCGGAAAGTAATTTACTTAATTAACAAATTAAGTAAAGGAATTAGAGTACAAAGTGGGTTTTCGAATGAAGAAAATAATTTATAAAACCATGTTTAAATTAGATAGTAAATGGAAATGGGAATGATATACAGGATTTTTGAGTTTCAAACTTTTATTATCTTAAGATAAGAACGTTGTCGATCAAGGTCTAAGATGTAATTATAATACGCCAACTTGAATGGCTTCACTATTACCGAGGGATGATATTAGTTTGTAGTGGTAACGGATTTGAGATTAGTTTATTATATTGCAATATTTGCAAAAATTTAAAATATAATTAAACCGTTTGGTTTTAAAATAAACAATGTATAATTTAACATTGTTTGGCTCGAGTTGAAGTGTAATGAAATATTATGGGCTGAGATACACTTATTTTAAGTAATAAATAAATAACGAATGTTTTTCGAAGAAATGGAAATGGTTATGTTGAACGGGAAACAAAGGTAAATATTTGAATTTGAACTATATAATTCCATAGTGATTTGAATTAAGAGTAATATTAGAAGTTTGAGTTTAATAAAACCAATTGAGTTATATAATAACTAGAATGTTGCTTGACATTGTTTGGTCGTACGAGAATTAATAATTGGAGTTATTACTATTAAGCGGATAATATAGCGATATTCTCCAAAATAGATTAAAAGGGAATTTTGAAGAATATAAAGTAATATTTCCATGATAAAGTAAATGAAAAGGTTTTATGATATTATAATGATATTAAATCGATATAATGATTTAAAGGAATGGTTTTTATCAAAGGGTCTGAGCTGCCAATGTACTTAACAATATTATAGAGATTGATAGTTAAAAACCCGACTATCAACGGAGTATTCTATTGGAACTTTTGACGTGTTATTTCGAAGAGATCGGGATGGAAACTAGACCCAAAACCACTTCGAAACAACGTTGCGTTCGAAACTAACTTGCAGGTATATAAAGACGGAGCATTGAAGACCGTGGATCTTCATGAATCGGAAGAGCTACTTATAATCTCTGGGTCGCTCCCACAAAAGAGATACACTATGGTTCTGTCATGATTGGAATTTACGGATTGTAAGGACTACTCGCTACTGATCCTTTGGGTGATACCTATATAAGGATGTATTAGGAGGGTGCCTTAGGTTCATCCTGTTCCTGGATGACTTGTATGGACGAATGTCTGACAGAGTATTTCCTTAAGAATCATGTACATTAACTTTTACAAATATGCCAAGTTTGGTGGCGGAGAAATTCACTTGCTTAACACCCAGAGTGTATTTGTGGACGTCAATTAGTGATTTGGCGGATCTGACAATGTGGCATTCAAAGTGGATGGAGATGTGCTATTCTAAAAAGATAAACGTGATCTCAAGGCTCATCAACTGGGAAATGGCACAAAATCGGGTAGTTAGCATGGCTATGTGGGTCACACCCATTAAAAGGGTATATCATTACCTGATCTGGAGAAATCAAATGCCTTCGGTTGTTCCTTTTATTTTTACATGTATGCTATCGATTTAGTTGGCTGGTCCTCAACCGTTGTAATGATATATTTGGTACTCTCAAGAGAAATGAGGGGCCAGTCATGTGTAGCCGGGTTGCAAGATGTTCTTGTTGAACCCCAATGTATTCATCTCTGGATCATTGTCGGAAAGGTGGTTTCATACCTTACTAGGAAATCCATTCTCCAATAAGAGCCGTAGTTTTGATTGTGTACTATATATGTAGAGTGTGAGATGCAAGCATTCCGCTAGTTTATTATTTATTTGTGGTTTGATAGACATTATTATAATATCAGAAAAGATATTGGTTTCAAAAATGTTTTGGGTTATATTAAGGTAAAAATCGTCCGTGTTTATATGTGGGCTGGTCTTACTATTATCCTTTCTTTCAAAAAGGATTTCCAAAGTTAAACAAGTTGTTTGTTGTGAATTTATCACTGAAAAGTATTCCAGACTGATTCGGGTGAATTTTGCTTTGCTTCAAATGTGCTCGGGTCAGACCGAGTATAATTTCAGGTCAGGTTTTCGCTGGAGTTTCAGAAGCTGGAAGCAGGAGGCTTAACCGTTCGTTATTTAGAGTTTATTTCTATTACGTCTGATATATGATGTACTCTGATGATTGGTATGTATATACTGTTTCTATTGTAAAGAAATTTGATATATTATATTTATTCGTTCCGCTATGAGATTCTGATGTTCTTATTCTTCTATTAATATTTCTTTCTTTCTATTTCTCATCCTCTAATTTCTTTCTACTAAAGATTCGTAATTTCAAGCAATTTGGGTTGGACGTGGGTTGTAATTCGTCAGCTCAAAGGGTACGGATTTGTGGGCCTTTATAGCTTGTGAATATAGATAAGCAGAAAGAATGAAGATAGGAACAAAGTCTTTTCCTTATGATGTAGGGTAGCTGCACGTTGATTTGATAGGGTAGGAGAAGAAGGCGAAGCTGGGCCTGAGCATTTATTTCACTATGGTAGCTGAAGAAACTGGCAGAGCAGCAAGTTTGAAAATTCAAGACATGGTAGCTGACGAAATAGGCAGAAGCTAGGAGATACAATTTTCTTATGCTCGAAGTATTTCGTTACACACACACACACATATATGTATATATGTGTATTTATGTATATAATTTTCTGATTAATCTATTCTACCGGCTAACTGTATTACTCATTGTATGTTCCTTGTACGTATCATCACAAACAATATCCAATCATAATGAAATTGGACACACTGCTACATTTCAACATTTCGGTCCCACCGAAATAAATTTCGTTGAAAACCGACTCCGTTTGCACAGCGGCATTATTTTAGTTTCAATTTATTTATCGGTTCACCTTTAAATTGTACACACATATAAAACAACTCCAATTGGCTCCAAACTGGAAATCTAACAATAATTAGTTATACATATTCCAACAAATTTTGTTTCGTCAAAAACGGAGATCGTTTGAAAAATAAACATTTTTAAGGCGCGTATAATAGCAATAATATTTAATTAAATCCGAAATAATTCTATTAAAATAATAATAATTCGTTATTATCGTATCTCTTCAAATAAAATATTACACAGCTTTAGAATCAACCAATATGTATTTTAAACTCAATATTTTCAATCCCGAGTTAAACAATATTCAAAATATATAAAAATCCTTTATATTTTATTAAATAAACATTATCGTTTATTAACGAATTCCATAGCGAGTATTTGAAAATTTGAATTGGACATAACTCACAATCTATAACGTGAAATCTCTATTTTTCTCTTCCATTAAAAAAATATAATCAAATCGATCCAGACAATTCTTGTTACAAGGAATTCTAACTTAAAATGGATTACGTATATTCAATTGAAGTTCAATTCGTAAATTACGAACTACCGCGATGTTACGAGCTTGTTTTATAAGTAAATATAAATTAAATGTTCAAACTTCATTATATAAACGATATATATATATTATAAATCCATTTATAATTCCAAAACAATATTTAAAATAATAAATTAAATTAAATACCTGACTACCAAAAATACGGGACGTTACATTTCTTTACCCTTAAAAGAATTTCGTCCTTGAAATTACTAAGGTAGAAGAAATGCTACAAACCCATTATCTTTTCTAGAATCTAGTATATTGTAAATTGAAAACCAACTTATTATTGCTAATAGAAATTTCCAAAAATATCGAAAATTTTCTAACACATTAAATTTTCGGATAATTTGGCAGAGTCTCCCCTGTACGGAGGGACTTCTACGACATCGCAGGAACAAATAATATATATACTTCAACCCACATGGTCGGAAAACAAAATTCAAAAACCAAAATTTATATTTTTGCGTATGCGTACCTTATACAGCGCTATTGAGCATACTGGCTAAATTTATTACGATATACTCAACCAAAATCAACCTCAAAGCCTTCAACCACCTGTAATCAACTAAGTTCACCATGTAATTAACTAATACATGAGATTCTAAATACATTTCAATTATCAACCAGTATAACTATACAAATTTCCAAAATCAAACATGGAAACATCATTCATTTGCAAATACAGCGTTAAATTCTTAATTTCAAATCATATTGATACATTCACATTATTATACTGGGATTTAATTTTCACTTCATTCAACTCTTTTTAAACTGTTGATGAACATATATACAACCAATCGATCAAACAACACACAATGCACAATCAACCCAATCAAATCATTCCATTGTATTTATATTCAAAATTAATATTTACTTGATTATATTCACTTGGGTTTTCATATTTGAATATGAGTCGATTAAAACCCGATTGATTTCTTTTTAATTATTATTAATTCAATTCCAAATTTCAAATCATTCTTATTTAATTCCAATACCCATTCTTTACTTTGCTTAACCAAGTAAAGTTCTGATCCCATATTTACTAATTGATTTACCCATTAGTTTACTTCCATTTCAAAATCCAAATCCTGATCTTATTTCAAAAACCATCCAATATCTCTTTCAATTTCATATGTGAAATTTCCTTGGTTATATTAAACCATTCAAATTTTATAATTCAATTTGAACTTCATCAAATCAATTATTCACACCAATATCTCAATAATTTGAGAAATTTTTTTCCTTCTTATACAAAAATATAACTCAGGCTAAATTATTTCATTTACCTACTTTACAAAACAATATTGTGTCCGTTGTTAGTACATAACTGAACCAATCAAATAACACAATATAAAACATTTGTATAAAATCTACAAGTGCGCTCTCTTATATATATACACTCAAACTCAATCTTGGATAATACTAACCCCATCTCTGTCGAGTTATGCCAGAGAGCCAAGGTTATTACTAAACCTTATGCTCTGATACCACTGTAACGACCCGAGGAATTCGACGCCTGAATTCTGACAATAATACATAACTCATATTACTTGTCAGACCAGGTAGTTATTAGAAAGAAATTAGAGGGTGAGATAAGAAAGAAATAAATATTAGAGTAGAATAAGAAGAGCAACTAACCAACACAAGAGAATCAGAGTCTCACATCACAACGGAATAAAATATAATATAGAAATAAAACCTTGTTAAGAGCTTTAAAATAAAACTTACAATCATCAGAGTACATCACACATCTGGTCAGCTATAATAATTTGTCCTCATATAAAATACATAACAGAATAAATATATATCATACATCTGAACTCCTCCAGCACGTCTTCTTGAAATTCATAGCATCCAAACCTAAACCTGTACAAGCCGGGCTAACCCAAGCATTACAAACGCCGGATTAGTCTAGTGAACAAGAGTGAGAAAACTCGCTAAATTTATAATATCATCCAACTTGATTTTATAGTCCAAACATTTCTTTTCGATGAAAATGGTAATCGTAAGATGAATCCACACATAAACACGGATGGTTTTTACCTTACGATAACCCAAAACAATCTTTTAAATCAATATCTTATTTTGATATTATAATAATGTCTAAATACAAATAAATAGAATCTAGCGGAATGCTTGCATCTCACGCTCCACATAAATATTATACAATCAAAATCGCGGGCACTTGTTGGAGATTGGATTCCAACTGGCAAGGTATGGGACTACCTTCTGACAGTGTATCTCTATAGAGGAATACACTGGGTTCAACAAGAACATCTTGCAACCCAGGCTAAACATGACCGGCCCCTCATTTCGCTTGAGAGTACCGAATGTATTATCACCAACGGTTGGGAGATACCCACCATTTCCCGATAGGGACAACATCAAAAGAATAAAGAAGCAAAATGGAATTTCTCTACATCAGCTGATAATACACCCTAATTGGGACCGACCTACTTAGCCATGTGACCTACACGGTTTTATACCATTTCCCAGTTGAAGAGGCTTGAGGTTTAACACTACCTTTAGAACATCATATTAACTTTTAATGCCACGTCGTCAGATCAACCAAATCACTAATTGACGTCCACAAAAATATTCTGGGTGTTTATGCTAAGAGAAGGTGTCTTCTCTGCCACCTATAGAAATATGTTTGTAAAAATCAATGTACATGATTCTTAAGAAATACTCTGTCAGACATTCGTCCATACAAGTCATCCAGGAACAGGATGAACCGAAGGCACCCTCCTACCACATCCTAGGCATTTCCTTATAGATCAGTAGCATGTAGCTCTTGCAAATCCGTAGATTTCAACCACGACAGAATCACGGTATCTTTCTGGTTAAAAATTATAAATTAAGTTAATATATAATAGACTTTGAAGACTATAGGAGTTAACCAGATATTTACGTAATCCTTACGTTTCATGAAGCTCTATGGTCTTCAATAGCTCCGTCTTAATCAACATCTGATATTTTCTCAATTTCGCATTTGCTAGTCAGAATGCTTTTCGAATATAATTCAATCCCGGTCTTTCCGTACCAACAATTGTATAGGTTAGATTTGATAGTCGGTTATTTAACTATAAAATACACAACCATTTAACCCAAAAAAATGAATTTACTGGTTCAGTACTCAGCATCACTTGGCCTTTTTAATTTAAAAACTAATTAAAATTTATTTAATTGTAATATCTTAAACCACAGTATTTACTTCTTATATAAGAATATTTGCAAAACCCTTTTATATCCTTTAGAATTCACACACACACACATATATATACACACACTCTAAACACTTGAGTTCAATGAAATCCCATGTAAAAAAATCGTTACAAAATCTCTTTCATTTTCATTGCTATGAACCAAAAACTAACAGTTATCCTTTTTTGAATAAACCCATCCAAACTCATCCTATTAATTCCTTTACTTCGTGAATATCGTATAATTTCACAAAATCTCTTTCTATTTCCTTTACGTTGGCTATATTAATTTGTATTCCCAAATCCATTTTGTTCCCATTACTTCAACATTCATTAGTCCCGGATTATAAATTAGTAAGCGAATAATTCTCTAAGTATCTACCCCGAAGATCGAAATCAACATCAGATTAATACCCAGCAAATAACTTAACTCAGCCAATTTCCGGTTAGGTTCCAATTCATATCTTAACTCCTTATCAACCTATATTATTTCACTTCTAATCCACTCAAACATTTTCAATTTGAAAATCTCATTGCATTCCATTCGTTTCAATTAATCTCATTATTAAGTATCGTCAACTTAAAATCCATCTTTTAGCCTCATGCCCTTTTATAAACCTTATTTATAAAACTCGGTTTTAATATAAAACTCTTTCCTATCTTGATCTCTTTTTACTTAATTCAATTATTAAGTAAACATTTAATTTAAGCTATCGTGTTCGCTTAAAATTTCCTTTTATAACTTTATTATAAAAACTCGGTTTTAATATAAAACTCGTCTAGAAACTCCTTTCATAATTCAACTCGATTTTATTTCAAACTTTTATTTCTTACTTAAATGAAATTCATTTAAAAAGAAATCTATTAAATTCTTGTTTATTAAATTAATAATTTACTTCACCACTAACTACTCTAAAAGTAGTTAACTTCTTTATAACTAAATAAAAAATAAAGTTCCTATTTAAAAAATTATTAAAATTAAAAAATATTCGTTAAACAGTTTCATTAAATTTACTTAACAATAACTGATTTAATTTATAATCAATCCTAGTAAAAGCAGTTGATTTATTCAACTCAAAACACGGTTGTCTCCTTAACCAATTCAATTAAATTTTCCTTTTAAATTAATTGATAATATAATTAATTTAAATTATTCCATTTAATCCAACTCTTAACCCATTAGGTTAATTTCTGCTCATCTGCTTATGATATTTATTAACATAAGAATTTGTTTTATAAAACAATTTAATAATGACATATAAACTTTATATAATAAATAATTAATAATTAATTCCTTTTAAACAACTTCAATTCAAAATAATATATTTAAAAAAAATCCATATTTAGTTATAAAATAAATCTATAACTTCATTTCTATCGATTCACCTAACGGTAGATCAACATTTATAAAACGATTGATTTGTAGGATATATGCTGCCAACTACCCAACCAATATTGTCCATCGGTTAATAACAAAACAAACGTTTGAATTTAGATTCAATAATCAATAAACAAATCCATCATCTAATCAAGTTGGTCAAACAGTTCATATAATTGTAACATGAAAATGAACAATAATTTTGAGGAATCCAGCTGGATCCCTCCAACTTATTTTCCCTGCATCCAAATACGTTATCTCAAATAATAATATTCAATTCAATAAACAGATATAATATTCAAGCATCTATATTTTAATTTAAAATATTTATATTATTATACACGTAACCAACAAGGTAAGTTACCTCTTTTGGAAATAATTGTTCAAATAACAATTAGATTTTATTTAAATTAAACTAATGTTAAATCAACCAATCCAATCAATATGTAAATATTCAGCAAACAACAAACAATTATCAACCATAGCACTCAATTAAATCCCTACTTATATAAAATATAAGTGGGTAAAAACTGAGTGAGTTATACTCACTTTGATTCCGTTCGTTTCTGAAGGCTTTGATTAACGTTAAATTAAACATTTTTTAATTTAACTGAAATTCCCAGCTGTCTCCATTCTCGTCCAAATTTGATTCATATGGTTGTGTTCTTCACAATGATTCCGAGAAATCTTGTTTCGTTAAATTCTGGTATCATAACAAAAATTTATACTGGGACTTAGTTTATATGTTTATAATTAATAAAATTAACAAATTTCTTAATTCTATTTTAAATTCTAATTACTTTTCCTTTCAGCGAAAAGAATTTGGTTAGAAAAACGTGGGCAACATATGTTACTCATTGTTCAAAATATACGGGTCCAAACAAGTTTTATTTATTGTTGTTCCCCATTCTTCCCGATTCAATAATTACTTCATGTGCTCCTTCACTAAAAGGAATATCACCCAACCAGTTTTTACGGTTTCATTCATTAATAATTTCTTAATTTTTATATATATAATCAACTAATTATATGTACTTAGGATTAGGAAATTCACAGGGCCAACTTCCCTTACCAATTGCTTTTCTGCATCATAACACTTCGAGACTTCAGGAACAGCAGGCTGGCATTTCTTTGAACTGGAAACAACTGGGCCGACTTATATATATATATATGTATATATATGTATATATATATATATATATATTGAAAATGGGCCGACTTCTATATGTATACATATGCATATATATATTTGAATGGCCCAAGCCCATAATCTAAGCCCACGTATTAATCATCTTTCACCCACGTATTCATCATCTTTCACCAACAAAATACACAGTAAGCATCTCCTGCTCCATTCGATACACACAGAAAATCGCCCTCCGTCATTTCGTGAATGCGGTCCTCCTCTTACAAAACCAGTTCGTCATTCTGCATGTCCTTTACGAGAATACAGGCTGACACTTTTATCCATTGCCTTCGTGCCCAGCATCTCTCATTTATCAACACCCTATTCCAGAACTTCTTCATGCAACGAATATATTAACATTTTTTGAAACCTGCTTGCTATCGACAAGCAGTTCTTCCCATTTCTACCAATTAATTTCTGAACAGATCAGGACAAAAATCCGCAACACCTTCCTCCATCTCCACCAGACATTCATCCGCCCCATCAGTATTCTCTCCGGTCCACGAAACTCCACCACTGTATGCCTCCCATTCGCTCTAGACATCACCATCCCTCTCTTCCACCACTGGAAAACCTAGAGCGCCGCCCCCATCTGTCTGACATCAGAAGACCACCGCAGGTTGCTGCACGTGCTGACCTGCTCGTCCTCCTCTTTTCTTTTTCTAGTTGCCATCAGGAGCCACTCGTGTTATAGATTTAATTATTTATGAATGGAGAGTTTTTTCAGTTCGCTGTTTGGTTTGAGGAAAGAATGTAAAACAACGCTCGTGAATATATATAAACTGAGGGAATGGAGATAGTTACGAAGTTTTTTCCTTAGGATGTAGGGTAGCTGCACGTTCATTCGAGGGGGTAGGAGAAGAAGGCATAGCTGGGCATAAGCTTTCATTTCACTATGGAAACTGAAGAAATAGCAAGAGCAGCAGGTTTGAAAATACAAGACATGGTAGCTGAAGAAATAGGCAGAAGCTAGGACGTACAATTTTCTTATGCACGAAGTATTTCACTATATATATTTATATTATTTTCTGATTAATTTATTTTACCGGCTAACCGTATCATTCATTGTATGTTTTTTGTACGTATCGCCACAAGCAATATCCAATCATAATGAAAATAGACACACTGCTACGTTTCAACGTTTCGGTCCCACTGAAATAAATTTTCGTTGAAAACCGACTTCGCTAGCACAACAGCGTTATTTTAATTTCAATTTATTTATTGGTTTATCTTTAAATTGTACGCACAGATAAAACAACTCTGATTGGCTTCAAACTGGAAATCTAACAATAATTATTTATACGTATTCCAATAAAATTTGTTTCATCAAAAACGGAGGTCGTTTGAAAAATAAACATTTTTAAGGCGCGCATTATAGCGATAATATATAATTAAATCCGACACAATTCTATTAAAATAATAATAATTCATTATTATCGTATCTCTTCAAATAAAATATTACATAGCTTCAGAATAAACCAATATATATTTTAAACTCAATATTTTCAATCTCGGGTTAAACGATATTCAAGATATATAAAAATCCTTTATATTTTATTATATAAACGTTATCATTTATTAACGAATTCTATAGCGACTATTTGAATATTTTAATTGGACATAACTCACAATCTATAATATGAAATCTCCATTTTTCTCTTCCATTAGAAAAATATAATCATATCGATCCGGACGATCTTGTTTCAAAGAATTCCGACTTAAAATGGATTATGTATATTCAATTGAAGTTCAAATCATAAATTACGAGCTACCGCGATGTTGCTATCTCCATTTATAATTCCAATACAATATTTAAAATAATAAATTAAAGTAAATATCTGACTACCAAAAATACGGGACGTTACAATATTTGCTCATGTTTAAATCTATTCCTGTTCGAGTTTACTATGTGTGTTTTTGTGATAGGTACACAGATGACTTGGACTGGACTGGAAGTATGTGAAGACCCAGTGTCAGTGAATGTAAATATAATGACCCAAATTCTCCTTTACGGGAAAGCCCAGATTGAGTTGAGTACAGGAAAAATCTGAATGCAAACAGAAGAACATTTCATTTCTTATTACATCAATTACATCAGAGTACAAGAATATAACAGAGTATGAATAAATAATATACATCAGAAAAATACCATACATTAAGATTACATTTAAATACATAGAAGCGGAAAACTATTACATAACACAACTGAAAGAAATATATGGATACAGGGCTTTCCGAATATAGCTCTAGTTGTAAATCCAGGATCCTATGAAAATAATATCTGCAAAAACCAAAACTACTAGCTGCTCGTATGGAAAATAGGGGAACCAGAGTTTGGGTTAAAACAATAAACTCCAGGTCAGTCATGTGACTGGTGTGAGAACTAAAAATGTTACAAACTTGCTTTAAAACAGATATATCAAGGGACCACGCCATATAATACGGAGCAGGTTTACCCCCATGAATAGCAATGCATAAACAGTTTGTAAACAACGCAATGCTTTTTGGAAAAAATGAAGCTATTATAAGACTCAGGTCCCATCACACAATGCAATGTAAGCCGGAGGACAGAGTTTTCCCTTATAATAGCCAAACATGCTTGGTATGTTTAAAACAAATCTCTTTTGATATTACTATAAGTGCATAGTGTATCAAAACAACTTCAAATATAAATGTAACAATCATAGACGGCATGGGTACCGTATATCATGTCGCCATACTAGTTCTACAATTAAAACCGAAATGTCACGTATTGGAAATTGGATTTTCGTCATGAACCATGGCAAGGGATCGTCCTTACCGATTCGAGACAATCTAGCACCATGTCTCAGGCCCAAACTCAGGCGAGCCCTTGGATCTTCAGGGCCAGTCCACTCTTACGTTTGTGGATTGGTTATTCCTGAACAATGTGTTTCCCCACCCTATGGGGCGTAATGGTCAGTATGTCTACCATATCATCCATCGGCCCCATAGTGACCGATATATCTAAGGGTCTCACTATCCATCAAATAATATGCAATATCCACAAGAGTAAAATGTCTGGGCTCCATACCATGACACCACTCCTAGCTAGAAAGAAATGCATGTTCTCCCTGCAGTCCTCTCCCGTTTCCGGTTCATACCGTGGTGTGAGGCTCGTGAATTAACGCTATACAAAATGCTATGCTATTCAAAGCCGTGCTTTGATCATCAATCACAAGACTCTGCTTTTCAACAGAAGCCTTGATCATTTGCATCTCAACATGCCACACAGGAAATTTATGCCATGTGACTGATGTCTATCGACATATAACCACTAAGCTCGTACGTCTTAGAGAAGGGTGTTAAGCAAGAGAATAAATTCTCCGCCACCAAATAGATATATATTTAATAGAGATCAATCAACACAAAATAAAATCCAACATCAGACACACATCCATTTACTAGTTCGTTTTGGGTCTGAACGAAACCGGAGGCACCTTATTCATCGTCCCATATGTCCAATACAGCAGAGATGTCCTCGCACCGGTCGATCTCCAAGTACGTCTGGACGATCACCAATTATTACCTTGTCTTGGGTGTACAGCCCAATCAAGACATCAGTAATCATCCAAACGATGTGAAGATCTCCGGTCTTCTACCATCGTCTTCATCGTCGACTTATCGTCGAATCAATTATTCGGAATGGATATAAACCCGTTCTTTCCGAATAATTCATGTATCTTATAATCAAGTGCTATAAAAACACAACATCCGCCTCATTCCAATTCTGAATATTCTTTTCACAATTTAAACCAAGTTAAGGTTTTCCAAACTAGTCGAGATTAGCGAACCTTACCAAAGTAATCATTTATTTTATTTCCCAATCCCCAACTTATTCATCCCATGGAAAAAAACTGGTAATACTCCATATCTAACACCACTGTGTTATCGGTAAATTTAATTGTGAAAATAAGGCTCAGGTCCCTAAAAGCAAACTTAATTAGGCTCACATCCTCCTCTTCTAAAACAAAAAAATTTCATCCCTGTTTTTCAAATGCGGCTAATATTTTCCCCCAATTGCCCTTTTTCTTAATTATCGCCGCAATTAACTAGGGATGATACACGTATTGCGGAATTTATTTTCTCAGAAACATATATTTTATTCTTCATGGCGGCGCAATTTTTAATGATGATGTACATCGATCTATATTCAGATATTTCATAATTTTAGGATTTGATTCGATATTTCTTTTTACCTGCTAATGGCGGCGGCATCTTTTTGTATGGACGGCGGCTATTTTTTGCGGGGGGAACGATGGCGATGTCAGATCTTAGGAGGGGGGCGACTGGGGTATTCAAGCAGTCGTCTTCGTCCAGGTAATTTATACCTTTTAGTTTTTTTTTTAAAAATTTTGTTTACTGATTTCAGTTTTGCAATCGATTTTTGTTGAATCTTTATTCTTAATTATTTTAATTAAGAAATTTTTTTGATGGATAGTTTAATTATAATTCAGTTAGTTTAATTTTATAGTCGTATTTACGTTTTAGTTTGTCAACATATTTTTTCATCTGTTCTGCATTTATGTATAAAAATATGCACATATTTTGAATATGAGCATAAAAAATGCAACTATTGGTATAATATGTGTTTGGATTTATTCAGAAAAGTTGCGTGGAAGTATGCATATTTTCTGTATATATGCATACAAATATTCAGCTCCTTTTATTTTCTATTTATTTGCTTGCCTGATGATTAGTTGCATACATATATGAATATATTCTTAATATATGCATATTACTAGTGTTCTAGACCTATATTTTAATATAATATGTGCAAATATTTTGAAAATTTTCATATAAACATGCAGATATTACTGTTATTTGCGTATATATATGCATCTAGTTATAATTATATGTCTATGTTTTTGCAATTTTATTTGAATACATGCAGATAAGGCTGATTAATGTTTTTTCTTTTTTTAATAGTGGTCCTGCAAATATTGGTGCATGTTTGTTATTTACATAATGAAGCAGAGAAGTGAGGACAAAGAAATCATTAGAGATGAAGAAATTAAAATGGAAGAGGGGTGCTTATATTTGTTAGAAAAGGTTGAGTGCTATTTTGTTTTCTGAACTACGTGTGATGTGACGGCCTGCCTCGCACCAACCGACATTTACTCCAAAAGTGAGCTGTACACATGTCCAGTTAGCACGGAACGGATCGTCAGAAGTAAAGGGAAGAAGGAAATGAACTAACAAGGAACCTGTAAAATGTCTCACAGTGCATAGGATAAAATATAATAATAACATACTTGACATAAAACAGGTGAGACAGTGCATAAGCTGAAAACAAACTAACATAGCAGCGGAAAATCCAAATACAGCTTATGATCCAAAGCCAACATTATTAAAACTTTTCAAACTATCTCAAAAAGCAAAAGCAAGATAAAGGAGGTACACTACTAATGCCCAAGTAGCGACCACCAACGACACAGGGAGAATATCTATATATCATACGTGGAAGCCTCCTGCTCGCCTCCGAATCAGCTACTCGCACATCACCAGCTGACATGTCTATAGTCTGCTCGTGTGAGCACCCAGAGTAATAAGAAGAGACATAAAACTCTGGGTCATACATAAAGCCTGGTATGAGCGATAAACATCTAAACAGAACAATAACAGGTAGACTAAAACATATCTGAACCTGGACCTGCAACCAAAGAGTTAGCACTACATACGGTACAACACTCTAAGGTGCCATTTCAAATGGTGTAAAGATAACGGGGGTGGGGGTGTGCATGTCATAGTGATGGCAACAATCAAACATAGCATCCATCCTCACATCTCTCACTCAGTGCGTAAAGCATATGATATTCACCACTTCGATCACCCAACATACTTTGTTATGATCACTTTGCCCCATGAAGTCATAAATGACTTCACTGCACTGATACATAGCCACTACTCCTTCGCTATGTCCACTTTGCCCTATGGAGTCGCAATGACCCCACTGCACTGGCTCATAGCCTCACTAATCCTTTACTATGTCCACTCTGCCCCATGGAGTCACAATGACCCCACTGCACTGGCTCATAGTCTTATTACGCATCACTTTGCCCCTCGAGTCATAATGACTCTACTGCACTGATAACGTAGTCTTGCTACCATCACCTTGCCCCTCGAGTCATAGTGACTCTACTGCACTGATAAGTAGCCCATCATCCATTTTCAGCGGTGAATCGAAGTTATGAACGTCGACAACTCCTTCGCACATTGATCACTACTTTTCTATGAATTAGAAAAGCACGACATTTGTAATAAATTCTGCAAGCACACAGGTGTGTAGCATACAGGTCGAACACAGGGAGGTGAATTAAATCAAATTATTTATCTAATCTCTTGGGCGAGTTAGACAAAACTTTGGAGGTTGATTTTGAAAATAAAACAAAACAAAATTAAAACTGTAATTTGATTCAGAACAGATCTAACTGAATCGACGATCAAATCACAATTTCAATGGAAAAGCAATGAAACTATGAATCAGATTCAAATCTAATCAAATCCAATTTAACCTATGAACGCGATTAAAATACAGAAAATAAAAGTGCAGAATATAAATAACAACAGGAAATAAGATTAGGATTACCGCTGAATCTAATCAGATGGTCAATCACTAATGAAAAGAAATGCAAAATACAAATAGTGTTCTACCGAATCTAATCGTGTAGACAACACTAATTGCTAAGAAATAGAAAATTGCATAAAATAAAAAGAAAAATGAGTTTTATTAATGAAGAAGAGAATAGAATGAGATATATGATATGATGGTGGCTACAATGCCATTACAAGGGTATATATAGGGTAGATAGCCAAACCCTAACCCTAACCCTAATGATAAATGGGCCTGGTCATTACATCACCAATTAGTTTACAATGAGAACATAAATGGGCCTTAGATAAATAAAGCAAATTTGGGCCTTTTCTCTTTTCCTCTTGTTTCCTTGACGCTTCTTCATTGATTTGTGATGTGCAAAGCCTTTTTATCAATCCTTTTCTTGTCCAACAGCAACTAGAAATGAGATCTTCATCTACAATTCTTCAAAATGTAAATATATATCCATTTCATCTCTATTTCTCTACTTTTCTGGTTGCATGCGGGCTGGGTTGGAATATCTGTAAAAGTAACAAAACAATACCCAAGTAATATTTATTTATATACCAAAGATAAGATATAAGAGCATAAAATAAACACATTTCTATGTCAATCAAATACCCCCACACTTATCTTTTACTCGTCCTCGAGTAAAACAAGAAATGAAAAACTAACTAGATAGGTCACACTTTCGTAGGAAACACGATTGCATTGAGCGTATGCAACAAGCCGTTAAACCTCTAGGTGTCCCTAGTAGGACGAGTGGTGTCTCGTGAGGGTTTTCAGCGGATACTACCCACAAAATCCAAATGCAGTATGTTATGATTCTAATGAACTACATGAATGCAATGGACATATGCAAAAATAAAAATGAAAAATGACAACACGACTTATTTCAGGAAAGTGGTACAACAAATTAAGTTAATAATTTCTAACCAGTTGATTTTATTTTAGATACCTCGACTTGTCACAAATTTTCAATATAAATCAAGTTTTCAAATGTTAAATTCCAGTTTGGCCAGTTAGTTCGGTCGATAACATAGTGCAGCCATGAAATAAATTCTTAGTTTGCTTGGCACAGTTTGCAAAGTGGTATTCTAATTTTCTCATGTATGGCTAGTCGAATCAATAAGGTCAAGAAGTGTTTGGGTATCATCGCTTATTCTTTATTTTATAAAATTTTAAGATTTATGATTAAGTACATACACCTAACTAAAAAGACCAAGGTTTACCACCCATGCACTGCCTCGCGGACTAACGGAGAGTGGGTAAAGAGCTTGGCGGATTGTGCAGGCCGACTTTGACTTTGTCAACAACGTGTCGGTAATCCTTAGGTGTCCAATCTCATAAAATGAGACCAAGATATTCCAACTTTGACTTTGTCAACA
The DNA here is from genome assembly GCA_030737875.1 of Allium sativum. NCBI lineage: Eukaryota > Viridiplantae > Streptophyta > Magnoliopsida > Asparagales > Amaryllidaceae > Allium > Allium sativum. The sequence goes on from CM060911.1 coordinate 188,320,867, forward strand.
ACGTGTCGGATAGAGCTTGGCGGGTTTGCACACCAACGCTCGATATACAAGCAATGTTGGATACCCTTGGAATACTATTATTATTATTATCGAAAATATAAGCACAAAAGAGAGTTACGCGAATTCAACTTAACACAACTTAGTTTTAAAGATTTGAAAAGCCAATATAAGTATTTTAAGTCCTCCACTTATTTAAACAAAGTATACAATATAGAATAGATTTCATGGCCATCACCTAAGAATCTCCCTATGTACCGGTTACACTATTATCCCTCAAAATTAAACTTTTCATTGTATTTCAAATTCGAACTTAGCTGAGAGAGAAAAATACTATCAATTGGCTACAAATTGTAAACTTATTTTGTTGTATCAATTGAAAATGAGTCGTATTTCAAAAAAAAATGGCATGTTACTACAGTCTAAAATGCATGATGGTCCTATTTAAATGCATGAAAAATGAAAAGGAAAAATAAAATAAAGAAAAACGAAAGTGAGTGAAATGCAGACTCCCCCCCATACTAGAACTAAACAGTGTCCACACTGTAAATGTTTCCTAAATTTGAAAGATAAAACCCATAGATGGATTAGATGCAAAATGATTTGAAGAATGAAATGGAGTTTAATCACTATGTGCGAATGCCAATCATATGTACAATGATATATGTGTTTGCGATGCACACGACGCAAAGAATTCCACCAACGTTTCCCCCCCCCCCCACACTTGGTTCTAGCCCTATGGGTCTCATTCCCACTGTGTCTAGACATGTTTTCTAACAAACAAGAGTTTTTGAAAACCATATCATCTTTAAACCTAGATTTGTAGTCTAGGAGATAAATATCCAGGGTCGTCCTAACAAGAAGTTTTTCAAGCAAGCCAGGATTCCAAAAATAATTCATGTGCTCAACAAATTTATCAGTGTAATTGTTCAAAAATTTGTGATCGTATATAAATTCAGTGAAATTTGAATTATGAGTGTTGTTCAAGAGTATGTGATCACCTTTCTCTATTGACAAGGTATTTTCGATACCGACAATGTCAAGTTCGTTTGAAATTTCCTCAAAGTTAAAATTTTCGAACTCGTGACGTGAATCCACTTCTTCCTCATTTGGCAACTCATCCTCATACAATCCAAAGGATTCATGTTCGTTAAAATCCTTTTCCAATTTTGAGTTTTTGAAAAATTCAACATTTCTATTCTGTTCAATTTCTAGAATTTCAAGTTTCTCATAGCCCAAAAGAGGAAGATCAAAATCCAAGCTTAAATCTTTTTGAAAAGAATCGAAATCCAAATCATTTATTGAATTTTGAACAACTTCATCAAGATGATTATTCTCAATTTCCAAAGTCGTTATTTGAAAATTTTCAATATCAGTAAAGAATGGATCATTTCCTGATTCATCGCATTGAAATTGATTGTGTTGCTCTCGTTGTTCTTTCAAAGATGTCAATAAACAAAGAAGTTCATCAGCCTTTTTATTTAGTCTGTGTTCCCTCTCTCTAAGAATGTTAAGACGATCGTTGATTTGAGAGCTCTCGTCTTGAATTTCTTGATTCTCAAAATTATAGTCCACATTAATTTCACAATCAATATTATTTCCAATGTGGTAGTTGTTTGAATTTTCAGAAAACTGACAAGGATATTGGAAATCATTTTGATTATAAAAATCAGGTTCGTAACCAACACTGTTGAAAGTCGAGGGAAAGTTGCAATTTTGGTTAATCTCAAGATGTGGATATGGGTTGTAGTTTTGAAAATTTTGATCGATTTGAAAATCATTTTCAAAATTACTTTCGAATTGGTTTCCAACCCCATATTGATGTGGATCAAAGCTATATTGGGATTCAAAGCCATTTTGATGTGGATGTGGCCCATAATCGAAATTATTGAAATTTGAATTGAAATCGCTATTTCGATCATAACTTTGAAAATGTTGGTCATTTGGAAAATTTTGAAAATTGTCGATGTTAGGCTCACGAAATTTCGGAAAATTTTGCTTCATGTGTTGTAATTCAAAATCATACTCTTCAAGCGGACGTCTACTTCGACTATTATCCCACATTTCTCTCAAAGATTTTTTTGAATTAGACATTTGAATGAAGTCAGGGTAAGACATATATTATTCTCACTTCAAAATAGTATAAAAGAACGAGTTGTGCTCTATTAATTAACTGACTCAATTAGAAGGGGGAAGAGGGTCTTATGGCCGTTCACGTATAGTATAAATACTAAGGGATACGACCAATGTTTTATGGGTAGTATGCAACCTCTTTTGCTAATAGTTCAATAAATTGAACTACTATATATCCGCGATCTAATTATACGAGACAGTCAACTTCACAAAACAAAACTTTTCAATTATATTATTTCAAAAATCAAATCACGTTTTAAAATTGAAAATCGACGAGAGTGATGTTTTCAGGTATGTAAATTCGTTCCTCACACACAGATTCAGAAATATCAGACACAGAACAATCACAGAACAATCACAGACAAGAATAGTCACAGAACAGAACAGTCACACAAAAGTAATTGCAGAAAATTAAAACATTGTACAAGCAAGCCGCTGCCCCTGCAGAAGATTTTTACAAGCAATTTCTATATTTTCACAGCAGCTTCAGCACCTGTAGAATTTAGAAAATATTACCGTGGGGTATGGCAGTCCATCCAGAACAGTTAAGTAGCTTCAACGGTTCAAATCTCAATTGTTTGCAATTCGCTCGACTTCTGAATCCTTGTTTGATTTCTTAAATACTACCTTTTGCTTTGGTTTTCGAATTTGGCCCAAATAATTAGTCAAAACCCAAGTATTATGCACTCAACAAATCACAAAAAAAAATGGTTCAACTCAACGCCAAAGCAAGGCCCATTTAACAAGAAAAATTAAGTAGTGAGATTCAAAAAGACAAAGTCAACTGAAAGGGAAATCAGAACTTACTTTAACCAAAACTTACACAAAACTCAAAAAGTCATAGTCTCATTTCTTTAATACATATACGCCTTTGTAAAATCAAGCCATTGGTTTTTCATCATTTTTTTTATCGAACAATCAACAAGTAGAGAAATTACACAGCTACCCTCTTTTGTTCTTAGAAGCCAAACGCAAGAAAAACCCACGCCCTAATCAAATTCAACACATGCCCATTGTCAAACCACCTTTTTAATATAAACTGCACAATGGAGATAAACCAAAAAGGAAGCAAATAATACATGCCCTTTTATAAGGAAATAAGTCAGGCCCTTAATCAAAAACAACCCACACTTTCTGAAAGCACACGCAGCCTCTTAGTTCTCAAAAACAAAATTCGAACTCAATAAAATACGATCTCGAGCCCCCCCTTTTTTTGAATCCGATTTAGGGTTTCAATCGGATGTTTGGGTTTTGTTAATTGTGCGGATCGATTGGGGCTGTTCGAAGACTGGGCGAATCTAGGTTTCTACGATCACAAATTCTCGGCTTTGGGGCTTGCGGGTCTGAAATATGGTGAGGGTTTGGACTGTGCGATGGTGAAGGTGGTTTCGAATTCAAGTTGCGGGCAGAGGCAGAGGTGATTATCAGAGTCTTTGGGTTTGTGTTGTGGGTGCGAGTTGGTTCAGAAGTTGCAGACTTCAGTCGTGGGTTCAGATTTTGTGGGTTGCGATTGGTGGTTGATGGAGATGGCTTTTTTTTATGGACTGGAGATGCTCGTTGATGTTTGGATTGTTGGATGTGGGTGGTGATGTATTTAGAACGTGGGGAGGAAAGGGACTGGAGATTGCTTGGGGCAGTGCGTTTGAAAAAAAAGGTGGAGATGATGAGTTGCGTGACGATCTGAATCGGACTGGTGGTGTTCACGTTGGCTTGCGGCAGCTCTTTGCTGTGTGGTTGATGATTAAATCTGGCTTTGAGGCACTGTGCAGCGTTTGGTGATGTGGAGTCTGGTTGAAAAATTAGGGAAATTTGCGTGTAATTGCTGAGGGGTTTGATTGTTGTTTGGTGGTTGGCGTGAAGATGAGGGTGACTTGAGAGTGAAGATGGTTGTTGTAGAGTTTGAATTGTTGGTAGAAGAAGTACTGTGGGGTTATGTAGTGATGTTCAGCTTTGTCGGGAGGAATTGTTGGTGGGAGTGGCGTGGTGATTTAGGTTGACGGTCTGATGCTTATGTAAATCGGGATGGGAATGGATGGACGTTGGGTGTATGGTGGAGAAACTGGAAAAGCTTGTGTTTGGTAGATGGCTGATGGGGGATTTTCAGATGAGGTTTTTGTGAAAAGACTTGGTATGGGATGGTATTTCAGGAAGTAGATCGGGTGGTCGGGACATAAGATACAGAAGGCAAAAGAGGGAAATAAATAAAAAAAGATAACAGAAAAGGATTTTTTTTTCTTTTTTTTATTTGTTGTGAAAGTATGTAACGAAAAAAATGTAGAAGGAAAGATATTGTATTTTGGAGAAGGGGACAGAAATTTGCAAAGAAACTCTTTTTTTTTTAGAAAAAAAAGAAATATTAAACAAAAGAAGAATTATGTGTTAAAATCAAGAAAGAAGGAAAGAAATCAAAAGAAATTGGCAACCTTTTTTTTTCTTTTTCTTAGGAAGATTACAGTACCACTGAACGATACCAAATCGAACCAATTAAGAATTTTTCCATATATATACAAAAGAAAACAACAGGAAAAAATAAAATAAAAATAAAAACTAACACGAATCAGAAATTAAATAAATAATAAAATCTAATTGTTACCTCCCCGGCAACGGCGCCAAAAACTTGATCACTACTTTTCTATGAATTAGAAAAGCGTGACATTTGTAATAAATTCTGCAAGCATACAGGTGTGTAGCATACAGGTCGAACACAGGGAGGTGAATTAAATCAAATTATTTATCTAATCTCATGGGCGAGTTAGACAAAACTTTGGAGGTTGATTTTGAAAATAAAACAAAACAAAATTAAAACTGTAATTTGATTCAGAACAGATCTAACTGAATCGACGATCAAATCACAATTTCAATGGAAAAGCAATGAAACTATGAATCAGATTCAAATCTAATCAAATCCAATTTAACCTATGAATGCGATTAAAATACAGAAAATAAAAGTGCAGAATATAAATAACAACAGGAAATAAAATTAGGATTACCGCTAAATCTAATCAGACGGTCAATCAATAATGAAAAGAAATGCAAAATACAAATAGTGTTCTACCGAATCTAATCGTGTAGACAACACTAATTGCTAAGAAATAGAAAATTGCATAAAATAAAAAGAAAAATGAGTTTTATTAATGAAGAAGAGAATAGAATGAGATATATGATATGATGGTGGCTACAATGCCATTACAAGGGTATATATAGGGTAGATAGCCAAACCCTAACCCTAACCCTAATGATAAATGGGCCTGGTCATTACATCACCAATTAGTTTACAATGAGAACATAAATGGGCCTTAGATAAATAAAGCAAATTTGGGCCTCTTCTCTTTTCCTCTTGTTTCCTTTACGCTTCTTCATTGATTTGTGATGTGCAAAGCCTTTTTATCAATCCTTTTCTTGTCCAACAGCAACTAGATGTGAGATCTTCATCTACAATTCTTCAAAATGTAAATATATATCCATTTCATCTCTATTTCTCTACTTTTCTGGTTGCATGCGGGCTGGGTTGGAATATCTGTAAAAGTAACAAAACAATACCCAAGTAATATTTATTTATATACAAAAGATAAGATATAAGAGCATAAAATAAACACATTTCTATGTCAATCACACATGTCCCGCAGCAAAGCCCAACCATGAAGTGAACTCATTGGTTCCCAACTGGATCCTGAGCTCTAACTTCCATTTGGACTACCTTTGCATTTCGGGTTATTGGTCCTCACCGGATCGGTTCGGATCTCCCCTTATTTATCAATTCGGCTCGGATCGGAATGCTCCTTCTTCACTGGATCGGGTCGGATATCTCGAGCCCCCTCCCAATATGTCGGTTCAGATCGGAAGACGTCACCTCTAGGGGATCGGATCAGATTCTTCAATTCCATTCACCACGCTTCGGTTCGGTTCGGAGGTGACCATGCGGGTCGGATCGGATGATGCATGCCACGAGAAATGCAAGTGGATATAAGCTTCCCCCGTCCTAGTTTTCCTCCTCTATTCGGATCGGGGTGTGGAGCGTAAGAGCGAATCGGAGTTTCTGAATTCGAATAGGGGTTCGGATCGGGTCCTCCTAGACGATCCGATCCGGTTCGGATGTCTTCCTGCACTTTTTCCAGCAAGCAGTTTACGCCACTCGACGACGTTTTCGACCATTCCAACTATTCTAATCAATCACAAAGCATGTCATACTGTCATATCAATATGCATAATCAACCACAAACATTAAAAACACAATATGACAGGTTAAAAATGGATCAAACATAGCCAAAACCCCATATTTTCCCTTTAGCATGTTTAGGTGAAACTAATGACGTGATTAGAAAAACTTAACCAAATTAACCCAAATTCATATCAGAGGTCTAAAACATCATTTAAGAATTTATGAGTATTTTTCTAGAATTTATTAGTGTATAAATTCGCTAATTAACACTAATTACCCTTAATTAGCCATGATTAGTGAGGAACTATGCAAATCACTCACCTTAGCCACAAATAAAACTTAGATTTGAAATAAATCTCTGATTTGGTGAGAATCCCAATGCTAAACAGCAGCTCTAATCTTGATTTGGTGAAGATCTCCCTTGATTTGATGTTGCTAAGCTTAATCCTTGATTAGAAGGTGATTTAGAGGTTGGAGGCCATTTTTAGGATTTCTAAGAGGTAAGTGGAGGCTAGAAAACTGAAATGGAATGAATCTCTAACCCTTTTCAGCCTCCTCATAACCCTAATCCCGAAATGGGTTATGGGCCCATTCACTAATCACCCTATTTGGCCCGGTTAAGCAGTTTTTCACCTTCCAAACCTTATTTCAGCCATATCTCCCAAATGGTAAGTCCGTTTTTCACATATAACCACTCTACGGAAAGGTAAACCATCAAATGAATCTAATGGAAGTGGTTTCAGGTCAAAATTCATTTCCAATCAAAAGTTATGGCCGAAACAAGATCAGCTAGGAGCAAAACGGTCATTTAAAATCGACAAAAATCATGAACATGGGAAATGACTCTAATAGTTGTTTCCCAAAGTTATATGACCATACGACTTCATATGGGAAAGAAAGAAATATTCTATGATCCTCCAATGCGTAGAATGCAGGTTGTTACATTCTCCCCCCCAAAGAAATTTCGCCCCCGAAATTCCCTAACCAAAACACACAAAGGGTCCCGCATGCCTATCAACCATAAACAACAATCAAACATGCAAAACAAGCAAAACAAGTCTATCCTAGCATGCGGAATAACTAAATTACAAGGTAAATCTTACCAGGCAAAGAGTTCTGGATACGTCTTTCTAATGCTCTCCTCTGTCTCCCAAGTACAGTCATTATCGTTCTCGCCCCACTGAACCTTGACTAGCCTCACTGCCTTCCTTCGAAGTTGCTTCGTATCGTGCTCGACAATACGAATCGGCTTGCGGTTCCCAACCGCCTCGGGTTCTACTTCGAAGTCCTCTAACTGATCAGGTGAAATAGTCAAATCTGGGTCGTGTACGAACTTCCTTAACTGGGAAACATGAAATACGTTGTGAACTCCCGCCATCTTCTCTGGTAAGTCGACTCTATACGCCAAATTCCCAACTTGTTCGAGAACTGGGAATGGGCCAACAAATCTTGGTGCCAACTTGCCTCTCCTGCCAAATCGTATCACGCTCTTCAGTGGAGAAATCTTGACAAACACCATGTCACCAACGGAGAATTTTAAGTCTCTTCTCCTCTTATCAGTATAACTTTTCTGCCTATCTTGGGCAGCCTTCATTCGTTGTTGAATGGTCTTAATCTTATCCGAAGTTTCCCTCACCACATCTGGTCCAAGCATAAACTTCTCGCCAGTCTCTATCCAACATGATGGTGAGTTGCACGGTCTTCCGTACAAAGCTTCATATGGAGCCATACTGATACTGGAAGGGTGGCTATTATTATATGCAAACTCTACTAGATGCAAATGGTCATCCCATGATCCACCAAAATCCAATATACATGCTCTCAAGAGATCTTCCTATATACGATTCACCCTCTCCGTCTGACCATCGGTCTGAGGATGATATGCGGTACTGAGATGTAATTCTGACCCTAGAGCCTCTTGTAGGCTCTTCCAAAACCCACTAGTAAACAACGGGTCTCGATCTCTCACAATGCTTTTAGGTACTCCATGAAATCTCACTACCCACTTCATATACAATTCTGCTAACTTAGTTGTCGTTCTGGTCGATTTGACTGGTATAAATCTTGCACTCTTAGTCAGTCGATCCACAATTACCCAAATGCTATCATATCCCGATCTAGTCCTCGGTAAACCATCGATGAAATCCATCGAGACTTGCTCCCATTTCCATTCGGGAATTTCTAATGGTTGCAACAAACCACTAGGCTTCTTTTGCTCGGCTTTAACTAACTGGCAATTCATGCATTTGGATATAAACTTCCCAACGCCTCTTTTCATCCCTTCCCAGTAGTAAGTCTGCTTCATGTCTCGATACATCTAATTACCACCGGGATGTATAGTCAGTTTTGAGTGATGACATTCCCTAAGCACTTCATCTCTCAAACCATTCACGTTGGGTACAACTAGTCTTCCATTCCTTCTAAGCCATCCATCTCGATCAAGCCCATACAAATTCATCTCCTCACCGTCGATGTTCATCTCTAACTTGGAGATGATTTTCAATAGATTAGGATCGTTCCTCTGGCTGGAACCAATCCGCTCTATCAAAGTGAGTCTGATCGCCAAACTAGCTAGCATTTCTTGATCCAATTCACACTTTGGTCTGAAATCAAACCCTGCGATATACTATAGTTGCTTCCATTCAAGAAACATAGCCTCCCAACTGGCATGTCTCCTACTCAAGGCATCGGCTACCGCATTACCTTTCCCAGGTGTGTATGCGATATCAAAATCATACGAAGCCAAGAACTCTAACCATCTCTGCTGACGTAGATTTTGATCCTTCTGGGAGAAGAGATACTTTAACGATTTATGATCGGTAAACAACTCAAATATTTCTCCCAAGAGATAATGTCTCCACATCTTCAGCGCAAACACGATCACTGCCAATTCCAAATCATGGGTAGGGTACCTTTTCTCATGCGGCTTTAATTGTCGACTAGCATAAGCTACAACCCTACCTCCTTGCATCAATACAACACCTAGTCCAGTACCACAAGCATCCGTGTATACCGTCATCTCTTCATTCCCTTTAGGATTGACTAATACTGGCGCACGCGTCAACTTTTCTTTTAGACTCTTGAATGCATTCTCACACACTCCGTCCCAGACGAAGGACTAATTCTTCTTAGTCAACTGAGTCAACGGTGCTGCTATCTTGGAGAAGTCCTGGATAAATTTACGATAATATCCAGCTAACCCCAAGAAACTTCTTACATCTGTTGCATTCTTGGGCCTGGGCCAATCCTGTACTGTAGCCACCTTCGCAGGGTCCACGGCAATACCATTCTCTGAAACAACATGGCCCAAGAATCTCACTTCCCTTCTCCAAAAGTGACACTTAGAGAATTTCGCTTTCAATTAGTGTTTCCTCAACACCTCCATCACTATCCTCAAGTGTCCCTTGTGTTCCTCCTCTGTCCTCGAGTAAACAAGGATATCGTCTACGAACACGAGAACAAACTTATTCAACTGATCTCTGAATACTCGATACATAAGATCCACAAAGTAGGCTGGTGCATTGGTCAACCCAAATGGCATGACCAACCACTCATTGAATCCAGACGGCGTCCTAAATGTCGTTTTCGGAACACTCTCATTCGCTACTCAGAGCTGATGAAATCATGTCGCGAGGTCCAACTGGGAGAACACTCTTGCTCCTTTCACTTGATCAAACAAATCATCTATCCGCGGTAGAGGATACTTATTCTTCCTCGTCACCTTATTCAACTCGCGATAGTCCACACACAAACGAAGGGAACCATCTGCCTTAGTGGCAAACACAACTGGTGCTCCCCACTCGAAGACACTTCTTCTAATAAATCCCTTCTTCAAAAGATTGCTGACTTGCACCCCGAGCACTCGCTGCTCCCTTGGTGCCATACGACGAAGTGGCATCACTATAGGTTTGGCATCATTCACTAAATCAAGACGGAACTCAATCTCTCGGTGTGGTGGAAGCCCGGTCACCTCCTCGAAGACGTCCGGATACTGGCCAACCACAGGCACATCTGACAACTCATCATGCGGGATGTCGAGGGAATTTATAAAACTAGCCATTACCCCATCACTAGGTAGACTACCAAACACTACCCTCCGCCCATCATCCGCCCTAACTATCACCAAAAAGCCCTCACAGTCTACCACCACCCCGTATCTTTGGAGCCAATCGACTCCCAATATAATGCCATACCCAGTAAAGCCCAAAACAAAGCAATCACAAACAAACATACATCCATGACTCGATAAGACCAAATTTCGGCAAATCATACTAAGGCTAGTCGAACCACCAATCGGGTTCGTCACAACCAATGGTCTATCGAATATCTCGGGTTCCAGTCCCAACCTATCTACCAGGTCACTAGATATGAAGGAACGGGAAGCCCCAGTATCAAACAAAACTCGAACTGGTACATCATAAATAGAAAGCATACCTTGAATAACAACATTCTTTCCTTTCTCCGCCGCAGTTGGGGCATTCGACGAAGAAGGAACAGCATCAATAGCATATGCTTTCACAATCTGCTTCTCCTTAAGAGGTTGCAGACACTTATCCTTATGATGTCCCACTTGGCCACAGTTATAGCACTTTCTATCCGTTGGCTTGGCCCGACATTCTTTAGCATAATGGTCTTTCTTACCACAGCTTAAGCACTCAACATCTTTCATGTTCTTTTTCTGGCCATCCTTAGATTGGTTCTGTTTCCTCTTATTCTGAGAGTTATTCTTGCCTCCACCGCCTGCTTGCGGCTTCAGCCCTTCTGCAGATGTAGCCTCAATCTTTGGCTTAGGGTAAAGACTTTCTGATCTCAAAGCTTTCCTCACAATTGATTCAAAAGTCTCATCGATGTGGTTGATAAGCCTTTCCCCCAAGTATCCATCCAAACCAGTAATGAACTTCTCATTCTTCTTCTCAGGAGTATCGATAAGAGATAGTCCATACTTCGATAAAGTGTCGAACTCAGCAATATAGTCAGAGACTGTCCTACCGCTCTGCTTGAGTTCCAATAATCACTTAAATAACACTGACTTCTGGGCAGCTGGAATAAACTTCTCGCTAAAGCGAGCTTTGAACTGATCCCAAGTAACCTGATCTTCTGGAGTAGTTGTTCTAATGGCATTCCACCAATTCATCGCTTGCCCTTGCAGCTGACGAGACGCTAGCCTTCTCTTTATCGCATCCTTGATACCCAATTCGTCGAAGATACGATCACAGCTATCCAACCAATCCCGAACATCTGTGGCTAACTCTGTTTCGTGGAACGGTTTCCCACCAAGGTTAGTGTAATCCTTGCACAACTTGGCAAAATCGACCCTAGGCGCCTGCACTACTGGACCACCACCATTTCCGAGATTGGGAACTGCCCCTTGAACATCCCTAAGCATCTCCCTCTTGAAGTTAGTGAACATCGTCCTCATGTCAGGAACATTCCCATTATTGGTCCACCTACCAGCACCTCTACCATATCGTCTCATCGTTCAATCTGTAAAGAGGAAACGATTAACGATCCCATAGTGGTGCTAGTGCAGTACGACTTCATTCTTATACTACTAATAGTACATACATATATAGCTTTTGAAAACCAAAGTAATCAGGAATACGCGCTCTCATATACGTACTATCTCTCCCTAGTGTCTTTCCCTAGGTTAACTACGCAACCTAGAGCTCTGATACCAAATGTGACGGCCCGCCCCGCACCAACCGACATTTACTCCAAAAGTGCGCTGTACACATGTCCAGTTAGCACAGAACGGATCGTCAGAAGAAAAGGGAAGAAGGAAATGAACTAACAAGGAACCTGTAAAATGTCTCACAGTGCATAGGATAAAATATAATAACAACATACTTGACATAAAACAGGTGAGATAGTGCATAAGCTGAAAACAAACTAACATAGCAGCGGAAAATCCAAATACAGCTTATGATCCAAAGCCAACATTATTACAACTTTTCAAATAGTCTCAAAAAGCAAAAGCAAGATAAAGGAGGTACACTACTAATGCCCAAGTAGCGACCACCAACGACACAGGGAGAATATCTATATATCATACGTCGAAGCCTCCTGCTCGCCTCCGAATCAGCTACTCGCACATCACCAGCTAACCTGTCTCTAGTCTGCTCGTGTGAGCACCTAGAGTAATAAGAAGAGACATAAAACTCTGGGTCAGACATAAAGCCTGGTATGAGCGATAAGCATCTAAACAGAACAATAACAGGTAGAATAAAACATACCTTAACCTGGACCTGCAACCAAAGAGTTAGCACTACATACTATACAACACTCTAAGGTGCCATTTCAAATGGTGTAAAGATAACGGGGGTGGGGGTGTGCATGTCATAGTGATGGCAACAATCAAACATAGCATCCATCCACACATCTCTCACTCAATGCGTAAAGCATACGATATTCACCACTTCGATCACCCAACATACTTTGCTATGATCACTTTGCCCCCATGAAGTCATAAATGGCTTCACTGCACTGATACATAGCCACTACTCCTTCGCTATGTCCACTTTGCCCCATGGAGTCGCAATGACCCCACTGCACTGGCTCATAGCCTCACTAATCCTTTACTATGTCCACTCTGCCCCATGGAGTCACAATGACCCCACTGCACTGGCTCATAGTCTTATTACGCATCACTTTGCCCCTCGAGTCATAATGACTCTACTGCACTGATAACGTAGTCTTACTACCATCACCTTGCCCCTCGAGTCATAGTGACTCTACTGCACTGATAAGTAGCCCATCATCCATTTTCAGCGGGGAATCGAAGTTATGAACGTCGACAACTCCTTAGCACACTTCTCGCAGCAAAGCCCAACCATGAAGTGAACTCATTGGTTCCTAACTGGATCCTGAGCTCTAACTTCCATTTGGACTACCTTTGCATCTCGGGTTATTGGTCATCACCGGATCGGTTCGGATCTCCCCTTAGTCATCAGTTCGGTTCGGATCGGAATGCTCCTTCTTCACTGGATCGGGTCGAATATCTCGAGCTCCCTCCCAATATGTCGGTTCGGATCGGAAGACGTCGCCTCTAGGGGATCGGATCGGATTCTTCAATTCCATTCACCACGCTTCGGTTCGGTTCGGAAGTGACCATGCGGGTCGGATCGGATGATGCATGCCACGAGAAATGCAAGTGGATAGAAGCTTCCCCAGTCCTAGTTGTCCTCCTCTGTTCGGATCGGGGTGTGGAGCGTAAGAGCGAATCAGAGTTTCTGAATTTGAATTGGGGTTCGGATCGGGTCCTCCTAACTGATCCGATCCGGTTCGGATGTCTTCCTGCATTTTTTCCAGCAAGCAGTTTACGCCACTCGACGGCGTTTTCGACCATTCCAACTATTCTAATCAATCACAAAGCATACCATACAGTCATAGCAACATGCATAATCAACCACAAACATTAAAACAACAATATGATAGGTTAAAATGGATTAAACATAGCCAAAACCCCATATTTTCCCTTCAGCATGTTTAGGTGAAACTAATGACGTGATTAGCAAAACTTAACCAAATTAACCCAAATTCATATCAGAGGTCTAAATCATCATTTAAGAATTTATGAGTATTTTTCCAGAATTTATTAGTGTATAAATTTGCTAATTAACACTAATTACCCTTAATTAGCCATGATTAGTGAGGAACTATGCAAATCACTCACCTTAGCCACAAATAAAACTTAGATCTGAAATAAATCTCTGATTTGGTGCGAATCCCAATGCTAAACAGCAGCTCTAATCTTGATTTGGTGAAGATCTCCCTTGATTTGATGTTGCTAAGCTTAATCCTTGATTAGAAGGTGATTTGGAGGTGATTTAGAGGTTGGAGGCCATTTTTAGGGTTTCTAAGAGGTAAGTGGAGGCTAGAAAACTGAAATGGAATGAATCTCTAACCCTTTTCAGCCTCCCCATAACCCTAATCCCGAAATGGGTTATGGGCCCATTCACTAATCACCCTATTTGGCCCGGTTAAGCAATTTTTCACCTTCCAAACCTTATTTCAGCCATATCTCCCAAACGGTAAGTCCTTTTTCACAAATGACCACTCTACGGAAAGGTAAACCATCAAACGAATCTAATGGAAGTGGTTACAGGTCAAAATTCCTTTCCAATCAAAAGTTATGGCCGAAACAAGATCAGCTAGGGGCAAAATGGTCATTTAAAAATCGACAAAAATCATGAACATGGAAAATGACTCTAATGGTTGTTTCCCAAAGTTACATGACCATACGACTTCATATGGGAAAGAAATAAATATTCTACGATCCTCCGATGCGTAGAATGCAGTTTGTTACATGTGCATGATTATATAGTGTGTAAACTGAATTACCTTTTTATTTTGTGAAATTATGAATTGATGTTGTCGTGTGTACAGTTATTCGTCATATTTTGCATACTTATATGCATATTTTCAATATAATTGCTGATGTAACTACATATATTTGCAGCATTACTCTAGAAGATGTTTTATTGTTTATTAAATACTGACATGTATGAACTAAACTTCATAAAATTATACAAATAAATAACGAAATTAAAACTGTAGAATCAGCTGATTAAATTAAAAAATTCTGGATTAATAGGTTGGAAAAAGTAGACAAAGTTAAAACAGAGTAAGCATAAACGGTAAATTTTCAAAACTTCAATGCAAATAAAGAGAATAGTTGCATACTTCTATGCAACAATGTATAATACTTGTGAACATTATCCATTTACAAAAATAATTTCATACCTGTATGTAGCTTTTATGATTTTTTTTCATACATTTATTAATCTATGCAATATACGAGCAAAGTTGATACAAATATTCAGTATTTTTGCATACATCTATGCAACTATACATAATATTTGCATACTTCTATCCAACTATATAGAATGATTGCATACAAAGTATTTTTGGATAAAATAACTCTAAAAAATATAGAATTAATATTAAAAATTGAACTAAATTTATAACAGCGCATAAAAATTCATAACATTATACTTTCAAGAAATACAGAATGCTTATACATATAAAGATCATCTTTCTTTAATTTCTCTATCAGTTCGATGAATGCCTTAAGATTATTCCTATACACACTATCCTTTTTGGGATTCTTCCGTACTTCCTCAATTTTTCATTCTTTCACCGACTGTTGAGATTTAGACGGCTGTTCAGTAATTACTAACGCTCTCTCCTTTTTAACATCTCATATAGGATCATCTTCCACCATAGATACATGTAAAAAGAATTAGAAAGTGATTAACAAAAGGTTTCAAACTGTTCTAAATATATGCGTACCAGTCTGCAAGTATTCTGTCTAATGTCACGCAAGTGTTCATGTATTTTGAATAACAATACAAAAGTTCGCAAATATTGTTGATACATACTCAAACATGTGAAAATAATCTTCATAATTGCACACAAGTGTGCAATTTTTACTAATAATAGCAAACAAAGCATTTATTTTCAATAATAGCACATAGGTGTGCTACTATATAGAATATACGTACACAAGTATGCAAATATTACAGAAATAAACTGACAACTGTATAAAAATTCGTAATAACATCAAAGAATTATGCAAAAAAACATAAAAATTGCACAAAATAGTGCAATTATTCGGAATAACTGCATACTAGTGGTCATCTGTTATGAACTTTTTTCCATAAGTGTTTGAGCATTCTGACCACATTCAAACATGTTTCCGAATATTCATACCAATATCTTACAATCATTCATGAACTCTTACAATAATTTTGTTAATATTTGTAAATCAGCAAGCAAATATAGAAGATAATTATATACATTTCTGCAAGAAATCTAAATTAAAATTTTCAAATATTCACCGACTCATAACAAATTATATTTTCTTATGCAAAAGTCCTGAATAAACAAATTTGCATATTACACATGTTTTAACAATTTGCATATTTGTATGCTCATATTCACAACTTATGCATGTTTTTATACACATATTCCAAATATAGAACAAATATACTGAAATTTTAATAAATAAAATTGTACTATCTACAATAATATTAAAACATTATACAATAATTAATCAATCGACAAAAATATAATATTATAGAAGATCGGATTAATCCATCAATAAAGATCGAGTAAAAATTGATAACGGAAAAATATATATTAAAACGTACTGATTGAAAATCATACAATCATGCAACACTACTGTATAGTTTCATACTGATTTGCAAGAATTAGGTGATAACATTAAATAAAGAAAATAAAATAAAAGAAATAAAAAAAGCTTACAGCGGGTTTGGGGGGAGGGAAATGGAGGCGCTGGGTGGTGGAGGAGGGGGAGCAGGCGGCGCCTGAGGTGGAGCCAGTCCAGTCAGGGGCGGCGGCGGTGGTCACTTCGCAGTAGTGTGCAGTTTTGGGGCTGTAGCGGTTTGTCGACGGCGGCGGGGCCATCGGTGGGCGACGCGGCGGCTATTGCGGGGGGAACGACGACAATGTCAGATCATAGGAGGGGGGCAACTGGGGATCGGGATTTTCTTATTTGTGTGGACGGCAGAAATGAAATTGGATCGTGGTTTTAGGGTTCTGGAACTGCGTAAGGGTAAGACGGGAATTTTTTCAGCCGATTTTCAAAAATAGGGACTTAACTTATATTAAGTTTATGACCGGATGTGAGCCTAATTTTGAAACTTAATAGGGACCTGTAAAAATGTACCCAATTTAATTACCCTTTCACTTTCAAATCTAATTAAAGATTTAACTATCGCTTGGAGCAAAACTGGTGATACTCCATTCTCGATCATTTCCCAAATTTGATAATTTAAATTATCACATTCACATTACAATCTAATAAAAGATTCATTAAAACTCCACTTAGTTTTAATCTTCCAACAATCATTATTAATGATTATTTAACTTTGGGAAATCAAACATGTCGCATCGACATTCTACTTCGCACCATTGATTTCTGCCGATATGTAACCTCTAAGCTCGTACTTCTTAGAGAAGGATGTTAAGCAAGAGAATAACTTCTCCGCCACCAAACAGATATATATTTAGCAGAGATCAACAATACAGTTCGAAATACAATGTTAGACATGTAATCCTGTCTTTAACTGGGTTAAAGAACCAATGTCATTTAAAACATAGTTCACGATAAACCCAAAATCATATTCCATTAACTATGGAATCCTTACGGAAAACAGATCAATATATAATCGATATCAGTTTTCATATCCGGCTAATAATATAAATGGAATAACGACAAAGCCTTTTAAATTCCATATATATTAACAGTCTTCCTCCACAGACACTTCGATTATTATCAAATCGAATTTCATCCAATTCCAATTTAATATATTAAATTAGAAAACTTTACTTTGGAAAATTTTCATTAAATATTTATAAAAAGATTCATAAATTCCAAATCACATTTCACTGTAAATCGGGTTAAAGAACGAATGTCCTTAAGAACACAGTTCACAAGAAACCCAATACACATTCTATTTTTATTCCAATTACTAAATATAACTGGAAACTCTAATAATCTTAATTAAAAGATTTAACCTTTTCACACAGGGTTCAAGAACAGTGTTACTGAAGACACCATTCACGACAAACCCAAAATCCAATTATTTTTTTCAATTCTAATTAAATATTAATTAATTGGAAAACTTCACTAAATCTTAATTAAAAGATTTATTCTTTTCTCAACTGGGTTTAAGAACAGTGTTATTTAAGACACCGTTCACGACAAACCCATAATCCAATTTAATATTAAATACAAGGCTCTGGATAGAAATTATATCGGCTTATATTCAGTATCAAATTCTGAAACTAACGAATATCGTATTGGGAATAACGATATCTATATCTTCCAAATTCCCATAACAATATCCGTATAACCACATAATCCAATATCGAAATATTCCGAAGATTATTTCCATTCCAATTTATTTATTGGAAAATTCTTGTTATTGTTAAAACCATTTCAAATCGAATTTATTTATTTTAAAAATTATTGGATTATTTTTCTAGTTAATAACTAGTTCATTTTTATAAAAATATAATTTTATCCTTGCAAACTTGGAAATTTTCATCCCAATTCTTTCCAAATCATTTATTATGATCTTGCACAAATTATTAACATTTTTAATTATTTTATTAAGGCCCTTTCAGTCGATTTCCGTAAATGGTCATCGAACTGCACTTACAGCTACCTTTTCCAAATTGATTTCGACATAATTCCAAATCTAACCGTTAGATTTCAAATTTCTTATATTCCTCTGAAAGCTCTTTTCGATACGAACCCAACGGTTCCAGTTTTAGGAGAATCCGATGGTCGGATCTCCCGCAATGTCTATTCGAAGTCAATGGTCGAAATTCGCGAACGGTCGCGGCGCGTTCTTTTCAAGCCATTAATATATATATATATATATATATATAGTTCGTTCAAAACGTATATTATAAATTCCTTTTAAAAAAGATTCCTACTTTCATTTCAATTTTAAATCAAAATTGAATACTCATTATCATTATAATATTTAAATGATAATATTTTTAAAATATCAGATTTTGAAATAATTTCATTTTCAATATTCATTATAAAAATAAATAAAATCGATATAAATATCATTCACGTTAAAATGACGTAAATCTAAACACAACAGCTTCATATATTTAAATATTTTCGTGTCCATCCAAAATCGGACATCAAATTCACATTTTAATCCTTTATTGAATATTATTTTAAAATATTCGTTATTTAAAAATATTCATTCCATTTGAATTGGAATCAGACCCAATCAATTACCTTTTAATGTTATTTATACGAATTTCATACAACACATGTACACAACAATCATGATATACAATCAACCATCATCCAAAGAGCATTACACAATAGCATAAGCATTAAATAAACATAATTAACGCTTACCATAGTTTTTCAACCAATCGATTGACATACAACTAAACAATTGGGATTAGTGTACGGAAAATATCATCCCAATACCCGTGTGGGGTTTCAACCATCAAATAATTATTATTATTTGTGCACTTGGGCGATGTGTAAAAATTATCGTCCCAATGGATATCACAAAAATAGGCGAGCATAAACAAGTCTTCCGACTTGTAAATGGATGTGTAAACTTATTTTTAACTATCCGATAAATATATAGAATTTTATAAGTTTGCTTATAAAATTCTATACAACGCCTAAATAATTTTATTTATCGCCGTTATGTACTAAAAATAATATTTTTAGCGAACTAGTATTTATTCCATAACATAGCCATTTTATATATCTCATATATATGTTAATAATAATATTTTTAACTAACTATTAATTTTTCTAACACATTTTAAAAAAATTCGGCAGCATAACGGCGCGATATTAAAACTGGAATAAGGTCCAGCCTTATCCCTCGCCTAATACTGGCTCGCGCCATATACAAAACAATTTCAACCCAGTTCACGTCCAAATCAAATTCAAACAAATAAATCAATCAATATCCAAATCTCCACAATACAATCCAAACAAATAACCATGGTTTATACAAAAAAATAGTGTCGGGGGCTTCTTAGCCCCGTCTGCATCCTAGTATATATTTAACTGAAAAATAATTAGAGTGAGAAGGAGTTCTCACCTTTGGTTTCTACTCCGTCATTCTTTATTTTAAAGGTTAGGATTTGGATATGTTCCAATGCGTAGTGTTCTTCACATGATTCCAATGCAATCTGTTTCACGCGATTTATATTAAAAATCATATTTTTAACGATGCTATATAAATTTAAAAAACACATTTTTATAACGCTACTATATATATATAAATCAAAATTTTATAATGCTATTATATACATAAAAATCAAATTTTTATAATGCTACTATATATATAAAAATCAAATTTTTATAATGCTACTATATATATAAAAATCAAATTTTTACCATGCTATCATATATAAAAATCAAATTTTTTTTCAATGCTATCGTATAATAAAAATCATACTATATATATCTATTTTTATAAAAAACAATGCTATATATATTTACAAATCTCATTTTTAATTCAAAATTATCACATAATAAAAATCACATTTTTATTAAAGCTATTTCATAATAAAAATCATATTTTTAAAACAAGGTTATTTAAAGAAAAAACACATTTTTATATTACATAAATAAATAAAAATAAAAACTCATAGACGGAATTAGGGGTGGGGGATGGCGGCGCCGAAGTCAGCAGGTGGCGAGGGAGCTACTGGCGGTCGGCGGCGGCGGCTAGATGGCTGGAGGCGGCGGTTTTGGCGATCTAGAGCTTGAGTTTGTAGAGAGGTGTAACGCCCCACCTCCGTTAAGGTCACTCACAATGGGAATGCCTGAACTTTGATGGAGCATTTTAGTAGACAGAACAGAAATTTACAAGACAGATAAAACAGTACTTGAAAAATTTATAACTTTATTACAACAGAAACCGAAGTAAGTTTGGTTACATCTTTTCAAATCGCAATATCAGAATTCAAGTACAAAATATCAGTCTTGTACAAAAGCCTTCAGAATGCATAGTTTTTAAAAATCATGATCCCTAACATATACTGCCATGCCAAAGCCAAACGATACTTCAAGCGGAGAAGATCCGAATCAAGCTCCTAGATTTCCACCCTACAAACCTGGGGGGGAACGAAAGAGAAGGGGCGAAAACAAGCAAGGTCAGACATAAAGTCTGGCAAGTCCAGTAACTTTCAGCATATGAACAGATAATAATATCATGACATGAAAATAAAGCTGGATAAGAGACAATATCAACAGGGGTAACTGATATACTTAAGCTAAACAGAAGAAACAGAATAATATAGCCCAAGTTATGCTTCTTACTTATATTTTACTTCTCTGCACTAATACTAGTATAATAGGATTAGGTGTTACCCTAATGTCCAAACAGAAACAGAATAATGGGCCTTTACCACCCGAACAGAAGGTACAGGAACAGAAACAGAATAATCCTTACGGAAACAGAATGTTAGAATTAGGTGTACACTAGTAAATGAGTCTTTACCACCCCAACAGACGGTACCACGCAGAAACAGACAGGTGTTACCACCCAACAGAAACAGACGGTACCCCAACGAAAACAGACAGAACTAAGTTTACCCTAAATCTACCCCAAGCGATCGGCTCCCTAATACATAAATACCCTATGCCAGCCCCACAGAAGGGTGTATCACTCCCTAAAGTGGCAACCTTTGAATGACACAGACCTATTTACAGATGTCACGGCGTCTTACATCCTCAGAGGCAGACCGGGATCCATGCACGCACATGACCCGGTTGGAACGCACCATCAACACCCCTCGCCATTATCAGAATGAACCGCTTATAATTAGTTCAGTAAGCGTGCCCGGACCCTACCTACTGTTGGGTCATAATTTTGATACCAGAAAGGGTTACTGACTAATAAGGGTCCCAAACAACAGATGACACAAGTATTTTCCCTCCTAACCTTGTGTCCCCAAACTAACAGATTTCAGATTAACTTGTTTACAAGTTTTCAGACATACAGAGTTCAAGTCAACTAGTTCACAGATCATAAAATCAGGTTAACAGGTTTTCAGACTAACGGATCAGATGTACAGTTTTAGCAGATTTACAGATTGTCTAACTTTGTATTGGGCCTATAGATTCACGAAACAGGTTTATTAAATTCATCAGTCTATTTGGTTTAGCCCTATCCACCCATCACTTTTTAGACATCATATTTATCTCAGGTTTGCATTAATTAAATATTAATGCACATACCTCCCACATTACATCGGTAGCTTGTGGCCGCTGGATATGCCGGGCGGTTCCGGGCAGACTTCTGCCAGAAGCCAGACCTAACCTCGTGTCTAAGCATATTTTAGTTATGCCTACGACCTCTTGCATTAGACTAGCAGTTTGCGGTTACTGGTTAAGCAGGTTGGGTCCGGGCAGGCTTCTACCGCAAACATGAGTCTAACCTCGTGTCTCAGCATTTTTATTATAACCCATTTATTCCATTATAGATTATACAACTATCAAACTAATTCTGTTAATTTAACAGATTTGACTTCTTTTCAAGTCACATCAGATTAAACAAATTATGTTTTACACAATCTTAAATCGAGCCTACACAAATTACAATCATTCAGCTTTGCAACAGATTTAACAGATTTAGCAGCTCAGATAGTTCAACAGATTTAGCAGATTAGGAAACTCAACAGATTTAGCAGATTAGGCATAATTAGCAGATTAGGTGATTCAACATATTTAACAGTTTAGGAAATAAAACAGGTAATAGATTTAGCAGATTAGGTAAATCTAACATATTAAGCAGATAACAGTTTTAGCAGATTTAAACATTTCTCAAAGTCTTATTCCCATAACTTGCCTAATCATGGAGTGAGCCTAAACTTACATGCCTAAGTAATGGCCATAATTTACCATATGTCCCAAATTTTTGTTAAACTTGCATAGCTCAGCATATTCTCAAAAGGCCCTAATCGTGACTCACATATAAATTATGCCAAGTATAGTCATTGATTACAATGCATGTCACATATCCAAAACCCACTTTTAGGCGTGTTCACATTAATGGTTATCCTATTTGATATAGGTCTTTACGCCTAAGTTATATACAAAATAATTCTCCTTCTTCTAAATTACAGACTATAATATATAAAATATGTCGAGATCTAGAATTACAACTTATGTCCTTTATATACTAAGTCATAAACAATCTCATATAATATGCCTCCAATTTGTGTCCTGAATTACAACATGTGTTATGCATCTAAATCAATTACTTATTTACAGTTAAATCTTTACGCCCAAAACCCAAGTCATATGTCCAATATTCTTCTATGCCTCAAGTTATATGTTCAATAAACTTTATGTTTTAAACATGTCCAGCCATATGTCTCAGATTTATGTTCTAGCTACAGCCTATATTCTTTCCTCAAATCAGTCACAGATCAGTCATGCCCAATTTATGCATCATTCATTATTTGCCCCAAAAGTTTGGCGTTCGTGCGTCAATCTCTTATGAGATTTGGCTCAGGCTCGTGGTAGCCTCGCTATAGAATAGAAAGAAGAGAGATACAGAATAGTTACAATAGGATAGATCTAAACAAAACAGAATATACATAACCTCAGATTCAGATTTACAACCATGTCACGATCATAATTCAAATTCATATCTAAAAATAACTGTACGTGTCTTGGTTGGATTATAGAAGAAGAGTTGCAGTTGTTCTCTTTTAATCTAATTCAGATTTGGAAGAAGATGTACTAGTTCTAGTTTTGATTCCAGCAGAGTAGCGACGCCATTATTTTATTTATTTATTTCTAATATTTCAGAGGCAGCATAAGGAGAGAATGAAATGGTCTCAAGAGAATGAGGTTAGGAGGCTGTTTATATAGGATTAGGCGGACGAATCTAGACAGAAAACGTGACCAGATACATTAGAATGAACCCAGGCTCAGAACTGGGTTTCGGGAGCAGGTCGATCCCCAGGTCGACACTATGGTCGACCTGGCCCCTGGGAGGTTGACACTATGGTCGACCCCCAGGTCGACCTGGTCCATGGGTGGGAATTTTCCCGCCCAGCCTGTTCTGGGATTTTGAATTTGAATTTTCGAGCTGTTTTTGATTCTGAAAATCTCTGAAACTTCGGAGGGTCATATCTCCCTCATACGGACTCCGTTTCTCGAAAACTCGGACTTGTTTCCAAGAAGAATTTCGAGATGAACACAATGGCGCAACTTGTTTCCCTTGATTCTTAATTTAAAAATTAATTATTCTCTGATTTGTTACTTATACGTTCACAGAAAATACGGGGTGTTACATTCTGCCCTCCTTAAAGGATTTCGTCCCCGAAATCTTCAAGTTAAGAAGAATGTGTCCTACCATCCAGTCAATCATCTACTCAACCATCATCCACAAGCATCCATTTTCCTTAGAAAACTTCTAATGTTGTATGAACATATGCAAAAGTGTGTGTATATGTTCCTTATCTAATGCATAGATCAGGCGGTCCACTGATTCAGTTGACCTCCTTAATGCGAATTATGTCAGTGCCATGAGTCCAATATGTATGCAATTTTCCTATTTGATCCATATCATATGTGTATGAGTGACATCCATTCATTCATATGCAACATCCATGTGATGAGTCAATCATTTTACATCCACAAAAATTGAGAATGCTCACACATCCATATGCAGTATGAGAGTGTTTTCGAGCCGATCTAGTGCCTAGTGTGTATATGCATCCACGAGCAACCACTAGCAACCACTTGCATCCACTTGTAACCGTCAAACATAACATGTCTCAAATACATGTTTACATCCATAGGATTCCTTTCTATAGGTCGAAGACTCGATTGATAGGATACAGTCGAGTGATGGGAGCGAGTGCAGATAAACAAAAACTTGGTTTCCATTAGACATTGGTTGAGAGACTAATTCCCCTAAGTATCAACCCCAAAGACCGAAATCAACATCAGATTGACACCCAGAGGATTACCCTCTTTAACCTTATCAGAAATATTCAGATATTTACAGATTACTAATACCGATCAGATTACCAAATGATTCTTAGGAAACTAAGCATGATAAAAACCCAGAATGTATGTGTCATAGTCAACTTAACGCTCAACACAGATACCCAGCTTATCACAATTAGATGAGTCATAACCCTTATGGGTCTGAGTCTACAGCGGAATCAAATACTAGTATTAAAGTGCAGAGTATCGATTACAGAATCAAAATGCCGGAATCAGAAAAGAGTTTTAACTCAACAATCAGATAAAGAAATTAGACCACCTACAGAAAGTTTTCCTATTTCTATCCTATCCACTAGCCTCGAGAGTGTTCGTCTGCCCTCCAGAAGTTGGTCCTGCCCTTGCCCTCGTTTCTTCGGGCAGTCCCTAGTGAAGTGTCCCATCTCACCACAGTTGAAGCAAGTGCCCTTTCTTTTTCTGCAATCCTTGTTCAGATGAGTCGAGCTTCCACAAGTAAAGCACCTTTTCTCCATCTTATCTTCAGACTTCTCATCCTTCTTTTGTGTTTCCTTTTTGGGCCATGCTTTCTTGTTCTGTGGTTCTTCCTTCTTTGCCTCTTTCTTGCCCTTGTCTTCCTCGTGTAGTAGTGCCATGTCCACCAATCTCTCGAAAGTCGCTCCCATGGGTACATGGGTCATGGCTAGGCTGTGCAGTGGCTCGTTCAATCCTTTAACAAAGCGGAGAGCCTTTTTATGCTGGGTGTTGACTAAATCTATTCTGAACCTAGCCAGTTGGTTGAACTGGTTGACGTATTCCTTGACCGTCATACTTCCTTGCTTAAGAGATAAGAACTTTTCTAGTTGTAAACTTCATTCAGCTTGCGAGAGGAATTTCATCTCAAACCTTGTTCTGAAATCCATCCATGTTTCAACCGGCCTCTTGGCGATAGTGAATTCCCACCAATAGGAAGCTTCGTCTTTGAGCAACCATAATGCCAACTGTACCTTCTGCCTATCATCCACCTCGAAGATAACGAACATATCCTCTGTTTCTTTGAGCCAGTTCCTTGCTTCTACGAATGATTCAGTTCCCTTGAAATCCTTTCCACCCATGGCCCTAAAATCTTTATAGATCTTTGAGAAATCAATTGCACGAGGAGGGGGCGGAGGAGGGGGAATCGCTGCGGTTGGAGGAGGAATATCTGCTGGGCCTGCATTGTTGGCCCTAACCTCTAAGTACCTCCTGAACCAGCCAGGTACCGGTACGCCCCCAGGAAGGTTAAGATCCCCAGACATTCTGAAACGAAAGAAAAAGAAAAGATTCAAAACAAAGGATAGAAAGATAGGCTATGGCTTTGGGGATTATATTTTTCAAAATAGGCTTTCCCTTTCTGAAAATACTTTCTTTTAAAACCTTTTTAAAAATAGTTTTTCAAAAGCTTTTAATAAAGTCAGGTAACCTTCAGCTCTAATACCAAGTGTAACACCCCACCTCCGTTAAGGTCACTCACAATGGGAATGCCTTAACTTTGATGGAGCGTTTTAGTAGACAGAACATAAATTTACAAGACAGACAAAACAGTACTTGAAAATTTTATAACTTTATTACAACAGAAACCGAAGTAATTTTGGTTACATCTTTTCAAATCACAATATCAGAATTCAAGTACAAAATATCAGTCTTGTACAAAAGCCTTCAGAATGCATAGTTTTTAAAAATCATGATCCCTAACATATACTGCCATGCCAAAGCCAAACGATACTTCAAGCGGAGAAGATCTGAATCAAGCTCCTAGATTTCCACCCTACAAACCTGGGGGGGGGGCGAAAGAGAAGGGGCGAAAACAAGCAAGGTCAGACATAAAGTCTGGCAAGTCCAGTGACTTTCAGCATATGAACAGATAATAATATCATGACATGAAAATAAAGCTGGATAAGAGATAATATCAACAGGGGTAGCTGATATACTTAAGCTAAACAGAAGAAACATAATAATATAGCCCAAGTTATGCTTCTTACTTATATTTTACTTCTCTGCACTAATACTAGTATAATAGGATTAGGTGTTACCCTAATGTCCAAACAGAAACAGAATAATGTGCCTTTACCACTCGAACAGAAGGTACAGGAACAGAAACAGAATAATCCTTACGGAAACAGAATGTTAGAATTAGGTGTACACTAGTAAATGGGTCTTTACCACCCCAACAGACGGTACCACGCAGAAACAGACAGGTGTTACCACCCAACAGAAACAGACGGTACCCCAACGAAAACAGACAGAACTAAGTGTACCCTAAATCTACCCCAAGCGATCGGCTCCCTAATACATAAATACACTGTGCCAGCCCCACAGAAGGGTGTATCACTCCCTAAAGTGGCAACCTTTGAATGACACAGACCTATTTACAGATGTCACGACGTCTTACATCCTCAGAGGCAGACCGGGATCCATGCACGCACATGACCCGGTTGGAACGCACCATCAACACCCCTCGCCATTATCAGAATGAACCGCTTATAATTAGTTCAGTAAGCGTGCCCGGACCCTACCTACTGTTGGGTCATAATTTTGATACCAGAAAGGGTTACTGACTAATATGGGTCCCAAACAACAGATGACACAAGTATTTTCCCTCCTAACCTTGTGTCCCCAAACTAACAGATTTCAGATTAACTTGTTTACAAGTTTTCAGACATACAGAGTTCAAGTCAACTAGTTCACAGATCATAAAATCAGGTTAACAGGTTTTCAGACTAACGGATCAGATGTACAGTTTTAGCAGATTTACAGATTGTCTAACTTTGTATTGGGCCTACAGATTCACGAAACAGGTTTATTAAATTCATCAGTCTAGTTGGTTTAGCCCTATCCACCCAACACTTTTTAGACATCATATTTATCCCAGGTTTGCATTAATTAAATATTAATGCACAGACCTCTCACATTAGCTCAATAGCTTGCGGCCGCTGGATATGCTGGGCGGTTCCGGGCAGACTTCTGCAACAAGCCAGACCTAACCTCGTGTCTAAGCATATTTTAGTTATGCCTACGACCTCTCACATTAGACTAGTAGATTTCAGTTGTTGGTTAAGCCGGTTGGGTCTGGGCAGGCTTCTACCGCAAACATGAGTCTAACCTCGTGTCTCAGCATTTTTATTATAACCCATTTATTCCATTATAGATTATACAACTATCAGACTAATTCTGTTAATTTAACAGATTTGACTTCTTTTCAAGTCGCAGCAGATTAAACAAATCATGTTTTACACAATCTTAAATCGAGCCTACACAAATTACAATCATTCAGCTTTGCAACATATTTAATAGATTTAACAGATTTAGTAGCTCAGATAGTTCAACAGATTTAGTAGAGTAGGCAACTCAACAGATTTAACAGATTAGGCATAATTAGCAGATTAGGCGATTCAACGTATTTAACAGTTTAGGAAATTAAACAGGCAACAGATTTAGCAGATTAGGCAAATCTAACATGTTAAGCAGATAACAGTTTTAGCAGATTTAAACATTTCTCAAAGTCTTATTCCCATAACTTGCCTAATCATGGAGTGAGCCTAAACTTACATGCCTAAGTTATGGCCATAATTTACCATATGTGTCCCAAATTTTGATTAAACTTGCATAGTTCAGAATATTCTCAAAAGGCCCTAATCGTGATTCACATATAAATTTTGCCAAATATAGTCACTGATTACAATGCATGTCACATATCCAAAACCCACTTTTAGGCGTGTTCACATTAATGGTTATCCTATTTGAT
This sequence comes from Allium sativum, assembly GCA_030737875.1. NCBI lineage: Eukaryota > Viridiplantae > Streptophyta > Magnoliopsida > Asparagales > Amaryllidaceae > Allium > Allium sativum. Next base: position 188,349,430 of record CM060911.1, read on the forward strand.
ATAGGTCTTTACGCCTAAGTTATATACAAAATAATTCTCCTTCTTCTAAATTACAGACTATAATATATAAAGTATGTCCAGATCTAGAATTACAACTTATGTCCTTTATATTCTAAGTCATAAACAATCTCATATAATATGCCTCCAATTTATGTCCTGAATTACAACATGTGTTATGCATCTAAATCATTTACGTATTTACAGTTAAATCTTTACGCCCAAAACCCAAGTCATATGTCCAATATTCTTCTATGCCTCAAGTCATATGTTCAATACACTTTATGTTTTAAACATGTCCAGCCATATGTCTCAGATTTATGTTCTAGCTACAACCTATATTCTTTCCTCAAATCAGTCACAGATCAGTCATGCCCAATTTATTCATCATTCATTATTTGCCCCAAAAGTTAGGCATTCATACGTCAATCTCTTATGAAATTTGGCTCAGGCTCGTGGTAGCCTGGCTATAGAACAGAAAGAAGAGAGATACAGAATAGTTACAATAGGATAGATCTAAACAAAACAGAATATACATAACCTCAAATTCAGATTTACAACCATGTCACGATCATAATTATAATTCATATCTAAAAATAACTGTACTTGCCTTGGTTGGATTATAGAAGAAGAGTTGCAGTTGTTCTCTTTTAATCTAATTTAGATTTGGAAGAAGATGTACTAGTTCTAGTTTTGATTCCAGCAGAGTAGCGACGCCAATATTTTATTTATTTATTTCTAATATTTCAGAGGCAGCATAAGGAGAGAATGAAATGGTCTCAAGAGAATGAGGCTAGGAGGCTGTTTATATAGGATTAGGCGGACGAATCTAGACAGAAAACGTGACCAGATACATCAGAATGAACCCAGGCTCAGAACTGGGTTTCGGGAGCAGGTCGACCCCCAGGTCGACACTATGGTCGACCTGGCCCCTGGGAGGTCGACACTATGGTCGACCCCCAGGTCGACCTGGTCCATGGGTGGGAATTTTTCCGCCCAGCCTGTTCTGGGATTTTGAATTTGAATTCGAATTTTCGAGCTGTTTTCGATTCTGAAAATCTCTGAAACTTCGGAGGGTCATATCTCCCTCATACGGACTCCGTTTCTCGAAAACTCGGACTTGTTTCCAAGCAGAATTTCAAGACGAACGCAATGGAGCAACCCGTTTCCCTTGATTCTTATTTTAAAAATTAATTATTCTCTGATTTGTTACTTATACGTTCATAGAAAATACGGGGTGTTACAAGAGGGAAGGGGAGAGAGAGGAGGGCGACGGGGTAGGACTGACGGCGGCGGTACAGGCCGGGGGGGGCGACGCGGCGACATGGGAGGACGATGATGGGATCGTTTAGGGTTTTTTTCGTTTTTTTATTTTCTACTGGTTTGACTGAGTGGAGAGATAAAGGGATTTTGACCCTTTATATGTAAATATATATATATATATATATATATATATATATATTTAAATTTAATTCTAAAAAGTTACTTTTTCATTCAATCTCCATATCAAACCCAACTACTGTCTCCCTGAGCTAATTACCCCTATTCTGAATGCAATAGGATATGTCCCGTAAGCCAATACGACTGTTACAATCATTTTTCATCAAAAATAAAAAATAAATTAATATAACGTTCAAAATTGATTTTTAACGTACATTTTAATTTACCGAGGCCACATACTGATTTCAAAAATTCCAGAAAAATAAATCTAGCTATGTTTTGATGATGCGGTCCTAACAAAACTAATTTCATAGAATTTGGAAACTTTTTGAAAAATGTTCATTTTCCAGTTGATTAAATTCAAACTGAAATTATCAAACACATTTAAATTCACCACTCTCATATATTAACTCCAAAAATTATGAAAACTGGAATCAAGCAATAATTTGACATTCCGGATCCAACAGAAGTGGTTTCATCGAAAATGGACGTCGTTTGCAAAATGGCTATTTTTAAGGGCTATATATTATATTAAAATATATATATAAATTCCATAGCGAGTATTTTAAATTTTAAACTGGACATAACTTTTAATTTTTATTATGAAATCTCAGTTTTTCACATTTGTTAGAAAGATATAATTAAACAGATTCAAATATTTCTTGTTTTACTGAAATCCGATTTATTTTGAATCCTGTACATTCATTTGAAATTTGAAATCAGATTTTCAAACTCATGCCATTTCCAGTTCGTTTTATAATTAAAATAAAATAATATGTTTTAACTTTGATTAAAATAATTTTTTAGTCGTTATTATTTAAAATAAATCATTTTAAATATTCAAAATTCATTAAAATAGCTAAAATAAAAAATTTAAATTGGTTCTGAAAATCCGGGTTGTTACAATCTCCCTCATTTAAAATCTTTTCGTCCTCGTAAAGGAACGGAGTTGAAAGTTGTTTAACTAACCAACTCAACTTTCATTCTGGCTTTCATTCTTCAACTTTTCAGTTTCTAACAATTTTCTAATTTTTCAAAAATTTGGCTAACACCCTAAATTTTCAAAAAAAATCACCATAACCTCCTTTGTACGGGGAGCTCTTTAAAACCGTAACTAGCCTCACAGGGCCCTCATCAATACAAAAGAAAAAGCAAAAGCCAAACGGCTATCCAATCGGCTCATAAAATCATCAAAACCTAAGAAATACAGTAAACATGTACCTATTTGTCGGGTATACAATTTTAGGGTGCGTATTTTACAGGTCCCTATTAAGGTTTAAAATTAGGTTCACGTCCGATCATAGTTTATAATATAGTTTCACCCCCTGGTTTTGAATTGCCACCTCCTTCTTTTGTGGATCCATTTCCTACTTTTATGGTCCGCCTCCTGCTAATTTCCTTTCACTTCCTTCATTTTCTTCCAGAAAAAAGTGCGGTTCTGGTTAAAAAATATATTCTAAAATCTGTAAGTAATCCCAAAAGTCCACACCTAGAAAAAAACTTAGTTGCATATATGTATGCAAGTATTGCCAATACTTACATACATGTATGCAATTATTGTATAAAGGAAATTATGCTAACGTTTTGCCTGCAGATATGTTGCACACATGTGTGCATGTCTCGGATTTACTTGCACACTTGAATGCAAATAAAAATGAACTGAGTTGCACAGTTATGAAATATTGCATAGTTTTATGCAAGAATGATGCAATACTTGCACATAAATATGCAAAAAAGTCAAATGCGGATGCAACACTGTAATACTTGCACATATATATGCAAGAAATTGGAATTCTTGCATAACATTTATCCATTTAACTGCATTTTTCGTTGTTTATTTGTTGTTGTTGTTTTGAGTGTTTTTTTTATTTTTTTTGAGTGATTTCTTTGTTGAATGCGTAATTTATTTAAATAATAATTTTCGTATTTTTTTATTTTATTAATTCATTTTTTTTGCTACTTTTGAAAATTAGGTTAATTTATAATAAATTTATGACCGGATGTGAGCCTAATTAAGTTTGCTTTTAGGGATGTGTGCCTAATTTTCACTACCATTTTATTCCTCTTCTCAGCTTCCCTGCTATGACATGTTCACAGATAGTTATGTACATGTATGCAATTTCAATCAAATTCCAATTCAGTTCAATTTTGACTTGATTTTGCTAAATTTACCATTCATTCACATGTTGGTTCCATTAGTCCAATATTATTATTAGTTAACTAATAATCAAACATCACAACCAGCAATCAATTCATGGATTAGCTTTTCAAACAGATACTTTCATATATTCAAAAATCATATTTCAATGACAAACCACAAATAAATAACCCTATCTAGTTTTGGTTCTCACACTAGTCAACTGGAAATATATAGATATCTCACTTTCGAAGCTCGAAAATAAATGCTGATGATGATGCGTCAGTCATCAGAATTATGCCCAGGCGACTAGAGTGTGATTCTATATCCATCCAATATATTTGAGACTTCGTACACACACTAGCTAGGCGCATATGCAAAATCTTCATATACCTGATAGTCCAAATTCAAAATAAAATAAATATTCAAATATGTATAATAAGATTTAAATTTTCAAAACAAAATTTATTTTAATAAATAGTACTCTTCTAACTCATCCTTGGATTCTACTGATACTATCTCTAACGAGTTATTTCCATTGGATATTACTAATCCAATATCTAATGAATTATTTCGTTTGCTTCTAATATGTCTTGTTCTCGAGCTCTGTAAACCAAAGCTCTGATACCAAACTATGACGACCCAAACTCGCCCTTACGGGAAAGCCAGATTGAGTTGTGAACATGACAAATATGAACGCAAACAGAACAACATTTCATTGCTTATTACATCAATTACATCAGAGTACAAGAATATAACAGAGTATGGATGAAAAATATACAACAGAAAAATATCAGACATTATTAAATACACAGCAACGGAAAACATATACATAACACAACTGAAAGAAATACACGGATACAGGGCTTTCCGAATATAGCTCCAGTAGTAAATCCAGGATCCTGTGAAAATAATATCTGCAAAAACCAAAACTACTAGCTGCACGTGTGGAAAATAGGGGCACCCAGAGTTTAGGTTAAAATAATAAACTCCATGTCAGTCATGTGACTGGTGTGAGAACTAAAACAATTATAAACTTGACTTTAAAATCAGATATATCAAGGAACCACGCCGCATAACACGGAACGGGTTTACCCCCAAGAATATTGGTGCATAAACAGTTTGTAAACAACGCAATGTTTTTTTAAAAAATGAAGCTATTATAAGACTGAGGTCCCATCACACAATGCAACGCAAGCCGAAGGATATAGTTTTCCCTTCTTGTACGTTTAAATCAAATCTCTTTTGATATTACTATAAGTGCATATGTATCAAAACAACTTCAAATATAAATGTATCAATCAAAGACGGCATGGGTACCATATATCATGTCACCATACTAGTTCTACAATTAAACCGAAATGTCACGTATTGGAATTTGAATTTTCGTTATGAACCAAGCCAAGGGATCGTCCTTACCAATTCGAGACAATCTAGCAACATGTCTCAGGACCCAGACTCAGGTGAGCCCTTGGATCTTCAGGGCTGGTCCACTCTTACGTTTGTGGATTGGTTGTTCCGGAACAATGCGTTTCCACGCCCTATGGGGCCTAATGGTCAGTATGTCGACCATATCATCCATTGGCCCCGTAGTGACCGATATATCTAAGGGTCTCGCTATCCATCAAATAATATGCAACATTCACATAAGTAAAATGTCTGGGCTCCATACCATGGCACCACTCCTAGTTAGAAAGAAACGCATGTTCTCCTTGCAGTCCTCTCCAGTTTCTGGTTCATACCAGGGTGTGAGGCTCGCGAATAAATGATATACACAAAGCTATGCTATTTAAAGCCGTGCTTTGATCATCAACCACAAGACTGTGCTTTTCAATAGAAGCTTCGATCATTTGCATCTCAGCATGCCACATAGGCAATTCACACCATGCAACCATGTCTATCGATATATAACCTCTAAGCTCGTACGTCTTAGAGATGGGTGTTAAGCAAGAGAATAATTCTCTGCCACCAAACAGATATATATTTAATAGAGATCAATCAACACAGAATAAAATCCAATGTCAGACACACATCCATTTACTAGTTCGTTCTGGGTTTGAACGAAACCGGAGGCACCTTATTCCTCGTCCCATATGTCCAATATAGGAGAGAGGTCCTCGCATATCCGACCGATCTCCAAGTACGTCTAGACCATCACCACTTATTACCTTGTCTTGGGTGTAAAGCCTAATTAAGACATCAGTAATCATCCAAACGATGTGAAGATATCCGGTCTTCTACCACCGTCTTCATCGTCGACTTATCGTCGAATCAATTATTCGGAATGGGCATAAACCCGGTCTTTTTGAATGATTCACATATCTTATAATCAAGTGCTATAAAAACACAACATACGCCTCATTCCAATTCTAAATATTTTTTTATTCAAATATTCTTTTCAAAATTTAAACCAAGTTAAGGTTTTCCAAACTCGTCATGATTAGCGAACCTTACCGAAGTAATCATTTGTTTTATTTCCCAATCCCCAACCTATTCATCCCATAGAGCAAAACTAGTAATACTCCATATCTAACACCACTGTGTTATCGGTAAATTTAATTACCATATCACATTCAAATCTAATTAAAGATTTAACTATCGCTTGGAGCAAAACTGGTGATACTCCATTCTCGATCATTTCCCAAATTTGATAATGTAACGACCCGCATTCTACGCATCGAAGGATCGTAGAATATTTTTTTCTTTCTCATGCGAAGTCATATAGTCATGTAACTTTGGGAGACGACTATTGGGGTCATTTCCCATGTTCATGATTTTTTCCGATTTTTAAATGACCATTTTACCCCTAACTGATCTTGTTTCGCCATAACATTTGATTGGAGAAGAGTTTTGACCTGAAACCACTTCCGTTAGATTCGGATGATGGTTTACCTTTCCGTAGAGTGGTCATATTAGACAAACGGACTTACCATTTGGGAGATATTGCTGTATTAAGGTTTAGAGGGTGAAAAATTGCTTAAACGGGCTTAATTGGGTAGTTAATAGCTAGGCTCATTGGGGAATTTCGGGATTAGGGGTATATAGGGGCTGACTAGGGTTAGAAAACATTTCTTTAAACACTTTTTCAGCCGCCACTTTCATTCTTGGAACCCAAGTAATGGCCTCCAACATCTAGAATCACCTCTAATCGCTTTCTAATCAAGTATTAGCCTAATTTTCACCAATTTAAGGAGAAATAGCACCAAATCAAGGTCGGGACTGTTGTATAGCCTTGGGAACAGCACCAAACAGAGGATAGTTTCAGATTTGGTATTTTGTTTGTGGCTAAGGTGAGTGATTTGCATAGTTCCTCACTAATTATGGTTAATTAAGAGTAATTAATGTTAATTAGCGAATTTAAACATGATTAAAATCTGCAAAAATATTTATAAATTTCGAAATATTGTTTTAGGCCTTTGTTAGAAAATTTGGTTAATTTGGTAAAGTTTTGCTAATTATATCATCAGTTTTGCTTAAACATGTTTAAGGGAAAATTTGGGATTATGGCTATGTTTGATTCGTTTTAACCTATCAAATTATTGTTTTGGTGCTTGTGGTTGATTATACATGTTGATATGGTTGTATGGTATGTTTTGTGATTGATTAGAAGAGTTAGAATGGTTGAAAACGCCGTCGTATGGCGTAAAATAGTCACTGGAAAAGTTGGAGGAAAAACTGTAGGGATCAGGATCGGGATCGGAACTGATAGGGGGAAGGGGTTCGGATCGGATAGGATTGGTCGAACCGAACCGACACTAGAGACAAGGAATCCGAACTGAACCGGAGCCCAGGCAGAAGAAAGAAAAACTTGGCAAGAAGGAAGGCCATTTGCGTTGAGTTGGGATCGGACCAAAGCTTGGCGTGGGGATCGGATCAGACTAGGGCAAGGAGCGGGATCAGATCAGGGGACCAAGGAAATCCATGAGCACCGAACCGAATAGGGACGTTGGACTGGAATGAGGTGAAGTACAAGAGCCGAACCAAGAGATACGAACCAAACCCAGGTTGAAGATATCCGAACCGAACCACACCCAGGAGCATACTAGGAAGCATTGGACTGAACCGAACCGATGATGACTGGAGCACTATGCATATTCGAACCGAACTGGATGTGTGCTATTACTACTACGCGACGACTTTTCTGAAGACCAACTCCAATTCGAAAAAAACCCGAGATGCAAAAGAAATCCAGATGGGAGTTTATTACTCAGGATCCAAATGGGAACCAATGAGTTAACTTCATGAGTTGGGCTTTGCTGCGGGATGTGTGCTAAGGGGTTATCGATGTCTATAACTTTGGATCACTATGGAGTATGGGGTATGTGGACGGATTCAGGGCTACAGTGGCCTAGGTAGGACTATTGGCTATGGACCAATGAGGTGGGGTCATTTGTAAGGATTGAGTCATGACTCCATGGGGCAAGCTTGGTGGTAGCAATAGTTATACAAGTCGGACTCCGTCACTACCTCGATGGGTCTAGCGATCAAAGTGGTGGATATCATATGCTTTACACACTGAGTGGGAGATGTGAGGATGGTCGATATGCTTGATTGTTTGACATCACTATGACATGTACAGCCCCTCCCCCATATCTTTATACCTTATGTTTAGTGGCACCATAGAGTATTGAGCGGTATGTTGTGCTAACTCTTTGGTTGCAGGTTCATGTATGGTTTAGTATACCTGTTATTATTCTGTTTTGCTGCTTATCGTTCATATCAGACTTTCGTCTGACTTAGATTTTTATGTCTCTTCTTATTACTCTGGGTGCTCTTAAACGGGCAGATCAGAGATAGGTTAGCTGGTTGTGCACGAGTAGCTTTACCGGAGACGAGCAGGAGGCTCCTACGTATTATCTACATGTATTCTCCCTGTGTCGTTGTTGGTCACTACTTTGGGCATTAGTAGTGCACCTTTCCTTTCTTTTGCTTTAGAGACAATTTTAAAGTTGTAATAATGATGATGTGGACCATAAGCTGTATTTGGATTTTGCTGCTATGATGTTTAGTTTTCAGCTTATGTACTATCTCGCATGTTTCATGTCAAAGTATGTTATAATTATATTATATTCCATGCGCTGTGAGACATTCTATAGGTTCCTTGTTAGTCCAAATAACCTTCCTTTCCTTTCTTTGGCGACCGTCCCGTGCTGGTTAGACATTGGCACAACGCACTTTCATTGAAATGTCAGCTGGTGTGGGGCGGGCTGTCACACTTGGTATCAGAGCTCTAGGTTGCGTAGTTAACCTAGGGAAAGACACTAGGGAGAGATAATATGTATATGAGAGCGCGTATTTGTGATTATTTTGGTTTTCAAAAGCTATATATACTATTAGTATAGCTAAGGATGAAGTCGCACTGCACTGACACCACAAAGGGGATGGTTAATCGTTTCTCTTTACAGATTGAACAATGAGCCGATATACGAGGGGTGCTGGTAGAGAAGCCAATAATGGGAATGCTCCTGACATGAGGACTATGTTCACTGACTTCATGAGAGAGATGCTTAGGGACGTTCAGAGGGCAGTTCCTAATGCTGCTAATGGTTGTGGTGCAGCGATGCAGGCGCCTAGGGCCGATTTCGCCAAGCTATGTAAGGATTACACTAGTCTTGGTGGAAAGCCGTTCCACGGAACGGAATCGGCTACAGAAGTTCAAGATTGGTTGGATAGCTATGAGCGTATCTTCGAAGACTTGGGTATCGAGGATGCGATGAAGAGGAAGTTAGCATCCCTCCAGCTGCACGGACAAGCAATGAATTGGTGGAATGCTGTTAAGGCAGCTACTCATGAGGATCATGTTACATGGGATCGGTTTAAGGCCCGATTCAGTGATAAGTTCATCCCATCTTCCCAGAAGCCAAAGTTGTTTAGGAAATTCCTGGAGCTTAAGCAGAATGGTAGGGAAGTCTCGGAGTACATTGCAGAGTTCGATACTTTATCGAAGTATGGATTATCTCTTATCGAAACTCCCGAGAAGAAGAACGAGAAGTTTATAACAGGCTTAGATCAGGACTTGGGGGAAAGGCATATTAACCACATCGATGAGACGTTTGAATCAATCATGGGGAAAGCATTGAGGTCAGAGAGTCTTTACCCTAAGTTGAAGACTGAGGTTGCATCTGTAGAGAAGACAAACCCATAGGCAAGCGGTGGAGGCAAGAATGGTTCTCGGAATAAGAGAAAGCAGAATCTGACCAAGGATGGCCAGAAGAAAAAGAATAAGAAAGATGTTGAGTGCTTTAGTTGTGGTAAGAATGGCCACTATGCCAAAGAATGTCGGGCTAAGCCAACGGATAGGAAGTGCTTCAACTGTGGCCAAGTGGGACATCACAAGGATAAGTGTCTGCAACCCCCTAAAGAAAAGCAGATTGTGAAAGCATATGTTATCAATGTTGTTCCTTCTTCGTCAAATGCCCCAACTGCGGCGAAGAAAGGAAAGAATGTCGTCATTCAAGGTATGCTTTCTGTTTATGATGTTCCTGTTCGAGTATTGTTTGATAACGGAGCTTCCCGTTCCTTCATATTTAGTGACCTGGTAAATAGGTTGGGATTGGAACCCGAGATAGTCAATAGACCTTTAGTAGTGACGAACCCGATTGGTGGCTCGACTAGCCTTTGTATGATTTGTCGTAATGTGGTATTATCGAGTCATGGATGCATGTTTGTGATTGCTTTGTTTTGGGCTTTAATGGGTTTGGCATTATTTTGGGAGTCGATTGGCTCTAAAGATACGGGGTGGTGGTAGACTGTGAGGGCTTTTTGGTGACAGTTAGAGCGGATGATGGGTGGAGGGTAGTGTTTGGTGGTCTACCTAGTAATGGAGTAATGGCTAGTTTTCTAAATTGCCTCGACATCCCGCATGATGAGTTGTCAGATGTGCCCGTAGCTGGCCAGTATCCGGACGTCTTCGAGGAAGTGACCGGACTTCCACCACACCGAGAGATTGAGATCCATATTGATTTAGTGAAAGATGTCAGACCTATAGTAATGCCACTTCGTCGTATGGCACCAAGGGAGTAGCGAGAACTCGGGGTGCAAGTGAGCGGTCTTTTAAAGAAGGGATTTATTAGAAGAAGTGTTTCTGAGTGGGAAGCACCAGTTGTATTTGCTACCAAGGCAGATGGTTCCCTTCGTTTGTGTGTGGACTACCGCGAGTTGAATAAGGTGATGAGGAAGAATAAGTATCCTCTATCATGGATAGATGATTTGTTTGACCAGTTGAGTGGCGCGAGAGTGTTCTCCCAGTTGGATCTCGCGACAGGTTTTCATCAGCTTAGAGTGGAAGCTGAGAGTATAGCTAAAACGACATTTCGGATGCCGTCTGGATTCTATGAGTGGTTGGTCATGCCATTCGGGTTGACCAATGCACCCGCATATTTTGTGGATCTTATGAATAGGGTATTCAGAGATCAGTTGAATAAGTTTGTTCTTGTGTTCGTAGACGATATACTTGTTTATTCAAGGATAGAGGAAGAACACAAGGAACACTTGAGGATAGTGATGGAGGTGTTGAGAAAACACCAATTGAAAGCAAAGTTTTCTAAGTGTCACTTCTGGAGAAGGGAGGTAAGATTCTTGGGCCATGTTGTTTCAAAAAATGGTATTGTCGTGGATCCTGCGAAGGTGGCTACGATACAAGATTGGTCTACGCCCAAGAATGCGACAGACGTAAGAAGTTTCTTGGGGTTGGTTGGATGTTATCATAAGTTTATCCAAGACTTCTCCAAGATAGCAGCACCGTTGACTCAGTTGACCAAGAAGAATCAAGCTTTCGTCTAGGACGAAAAGTGTGAGAATGCATTTAAGAGTCTAAAGGATAAATTGACATGTGCACCAGTGTTAGTCATCCCTAAAGGGAATGAAGAAATGACGGTATACACAGATGCCTGTGGTACATGACTTGGTGCTATATTGATGCAAGGAGGTAGGGTTGTAGCTTATGCTAGTTGGCAACTGAAACCGCATGAGAAAAGGTATCCTACCCATGATTAGGAATTGGCAGCGATCGTGTTTGCATTGAAGATGCGGAGACATTATCTCTTGGGAGAAAGATTCGAGTTGTTTACCGATCATAAATCGTTAAAATATCTTTTCTCTCAGAAGGATCTAAATCTCCGACATCAAAGATTGTTAGAATTCTTGGCTTCCTACGATTTCGATATCGCATACACACCAGGAAAGGGCAATGCGGTAGCTGATGCATTGAGTAGAAGACATGCCAGTTTAGGGGCTATATTTCTTGAGTGGAAGCAACTGGAGTACATCGCTGGGTATGATTTTAGACCAAAGTGCAAATTGGATCCAGAAATGTTAGCAAGTTTTACGGTCAGACCCACTTTGATTGAGCGGATTGGTTCCAACTAGAGGGACGATCCTAACTTATTGAAAATCATCTCCAAGTTAGAGATAGGCATCGATGAGGAGATGAACAAGTATGGGCTTGATCGAGATGGATGGCTTAGAAAGAATGGAAGACTAGTTGTACCCAATGTCAATGGATTGAGAGATGAAGTGCTTAGAGAATGTCATCACTTAAAGCTGACTATACACCCCGGTGGTAACAAGATGTATCGAGACATGAAGCAGACCTACTACTGGGAAGGGATGAAAAGAGACGTTGGGAAGTTTGTATCCAAATGCAAGAATTGCCAACTAGTTAAAGCTGAGCAAAAGAAGTCTAGTGGTTTGTTGCAACCATTAGAAGTTCCAGAATGAAAATGGGAAGAAGTCTCAATGGATTTCATTGATGGGTTACCAAGAACTAGATTGGGCCATGCTAGCATTTGGGTGATTGTGGACCGATTGACCAAGAGTGCAAGATTTATACCCGTCAAGTCGAATAGAACGGCAGCTAAGTTAGCTGAGCTATATATGAAATGGGTAGTGAGATTTCATGGAGTACCTAAAGTCATTGTGAGTGACCGAGATCCGTTGTTTACTAGTGGATTTTGGAAGAGCTTACAAGAGGAGTTAGGATCAGAATTACATCTCAGTACCGTGTATCATCCTCAAACCGACGGTCAGACAGAGAGGGTGAATCGAGTATTAGAAGATCTCTTGAGAGCTTGCGTATTAGATTTTGGTGGATCATGGGATGACCATTTTCATCGAGTAGAATTTGCATATAATAATAGTTATCAATCCAGTATTGGTATGGCTCCATTTGAAGCTTTGTACAGAAGACCGTGCAACTCACCATCATGTTGGTTAGAAACTGGTGAGAAGTTTGTGCTTGGACCAGACATAATAAGAGAAACTTCAGATAAAATTAAGGTTATCCAACAGCGAATAAAGGCTGCTCAAGATAGACAGAAGAGTTATGCCGATAAGAGGAGAAGAGAGTTAAAGTTCTCCATTGGCAACTTGGTGTTTGTCAAGATTTCTCCGTTAAAGAGCGTGATACGATTTGGTAGGGGAGGCAAGTTAACACCAACATTTGTTGGTTCATTCCCAGTTCTCGAGCAAATAGGGAATTTGGCGTATAAAGTTGAATTACTAGACAAGATGACAGGAGTTCATAACGTATTTCATGTTTCCCAGTTAAAGAAGTTTGTGCCGACCCTAGTGTGGCTATTTCACCAGATCAGTTGGACGATATCGAGGTTGAACCCGAGGCGGTTAGGAACCGTAGGCCTATGCGCATTGTTGGGAACGACACGAAGAAGCTTCGAGGGAAGGCGGTGAGACTAGTCAAAGTTCAGTGGGGTGATGATGAGGAAGACTGTACTTGGGAGACAGAGGAGAACATTAGGAAGATGTATCCAGAACTCTTTGCCTGGTAAGATTCTAATTGCGATTTAGCTTTCCGCATGCTATTATAGGCTTGGTTGTTTATTATGTATGTTTGATTGTTGTGAATGGTTGATAGGCATGCGGGATCCTTTGTTTGTTTCTTAGTTAAGGAATTTCAGGGGCGAAATTTCTTAAAGGGGAGTAGGGGGAATGTAACGACTCACATTCTACGCATCAGAGGATCGTAAAATATTTACTTCATTCTCATGCTAAGTCATATGGTCATGTAATTTGGGAGACGACTATTGGGGTCATTTCCCATGTTCATGATTTTTGCCGATTTTTAAATGACCATTTTGCCCCTAGCTAATCTTGTTTCGACCATAACTTTTGATTGGAGAGGAGTTTTGACCTAAACCCACTTCCATTAGATCTGGATGATGGTTTACCTTTCCGTAGAGTGGTCACATTAGCCAAACAGTCTTACCGTTTGGGAGATATGGCTGAATTAAGGTTTAGAGGATGAAAAACTGCTTAACCAGGCTTAATTGGGTGGTTATTAGCTAGGCTCATTGGGGAATTTCGGGATTAGGAGTATATAGGGGCAGATTAGGGTTAGAAAACATTTCTTTAGACACTTTTTCAGCCGCCACTTTCATTCTTGGAACCTAGTAATGGCCTCCAACATCTAGAATCACCTCTAATCACTTTCTAATCAAGTATTAGCCTAATCTTCACCAAATTAAGGAGAAATAGCACCAAATCAAGGTCGGGACTGCTGTATAGCCTTGGAAATAGCGTCAACCTGAGGACAGTTTCAGATTTGGTATTTTGTTTGTGGCTAAGGTGAGTGATTTGCATAGTTCCTCACTAATTATGGTTAATTAAGGGTAATTAGTGTTAATTAGTGAATTTAAACATGATTAAAATCTGAAAAAATGTTTATAAATTTCGAAATATTGTTTTAGGCCTTTGTTAGAAAATTTGGTTAATTTGGTTGGTTTTGCTAATCATATCATTAGTTTTGCTTAAACATGCTTAAGGGAAAATTTGGGATTTTGGCTATGTTTGATTCGTTTTGACCTATCAAATTATTGTTTTGGTGTTTGTGGTTGATTTTACATGTTGCTATGGCTGTATGGTATGCTTTGTAATTGATTAGAAGAGTTAGAATGGTCGAAAACGCTGTCGTATGGCGTAAAACAGTCGCTAGAAAAGTTGCAGGAAAAATTGCAGGGATCGGGATCGGATCGGATGGGGGAATGGGTTCGGATCGGATAGGATTGGTCGAACCGAACTGACACCAGAGACAAGGAATCCGAACCGAACCGGAGCCCAGGCAGAAGAAAGACTTGGCAAGAAGGAAGGCCATTTGCGTTGAGTTGGGGTTGGGATCAGACCAAAGCTTGGCGTGGGGATTGGATCGGGGGAATAAGGAGATCCATGAGCACCGAACCGAACATGGGACGTTGGACTGGAATGAGGTGAAGTACAAGAGCCGAACCAAGAGATACGAACCGAACCCAGGTAGAAGACATCCGAACCGAACCGAGCCAGAAGGGGAGCACCGAACCGAGCCACACCCAGGAGCATACTAAGAAGCATTGGACTGAACCGAACCGATGATGACTGGAGCACTATGAATATTCGATCCGAACCGGACGTATGCTATTACTACTACGCGATGACTTTTCTGAAGGCCAACTCCAATTTGACCAAAACCCGAGATGCAAAGGAAGTCCATATGGGAGGTTATTACTCATGATTCAAATGGGAACCAATGAGTTAACTTCATGAGTTGGGTTTTGCTGCGGGACGTGTGCTAAGGGGTTATCGATGTCTATAACTTTGGATCACTATGGAGTATGGGGTATGTGGACGGATTCAGGGCCACAGTGGCCTAGGTACGACTATTGGCTATGGACCAATGAGGTGGGGTCATTTGTAAGGATTGAGTCATGACTCCATGGGGCAAGCTTGGTGGTAGCAATAGTTATACAAGTCGGACTCCGTCACTACCTCGATGGGTCTAGTGATCAAAGTGGTGGTTATCGTATGCTTTACGCACTGAGTGAGAGATGTGAGCATGGTTGATATGCTTGATTGTTTTACATCATTATGACATGCACACCCCCTCCCCCGTATCTTTATACCTTATGTTTAGTGGCACCTTAGAGTATTGAGCGGTATGTTGTGCTAACTCTTTGGTTGCAGGTCCAGGTTCAGATATGGTTTAGTATACCTGTTATTATTTTGTTTTACTGCTTATCGCCCATACCAGGCTTTTGACTTACCCAGAGTTTTATGTCTCTTCTTATTATTCTGGGTGCTCTTAAACAGACAGACTAGAGACAGGTTAGCTGGTTGTGCACGAGTAGCTGTACCGGAGACGAGCAGGAGGCTCCTATGTATTATCTACATGTATTCTCCCAATGTCGCTGCTGGTCACTAATTTGGGCATTAGTAGTGCACCTTTCCTTTCTTTTGCTTTAGAGATAGTTTTAAAGCTGTAATAATGATGATGTGGAACTTAAGCTGTAATTGGATTTTCTGCTGCTATGATGTTTAGTTTTCAGCTTATGTACTGTCTCGCCTGTTTTATGTCAAAGTATGTTATTATTATATTTTATTCCATGCGCTGTGAGATATTCTACAGGTTCCTTGTTAGTTCAAATACCCTTCCTTTCCTTTCTTTGGCGACCGTCCCGTGATGGTTAGACATTAGCACAGCGCACTTTCATTGAAATATCGACTGTTGCGGGGCAGTCGTCACAAGTAATTTAAATTATCACATTCACATTTCAGTCTAATTAAAGATTCATTAAAACTCCACTTAGTTTTTATCTTCCAACAATCATTATTAATGATTATTTAACTTTGGGAAATCAAACATGCCGCATCGACAATCTACTTCGCACCATTGATTTTTGCTGATATATAACCTCTAAGCTCATACGTCTTAGAGAAGGGTGTTAAGCAAGATAATAACTTCTTTGCCACCAAACTGATATATTTAGCAGAGACCAACAATACAGTTCGAAATACAATGTTAGACATGTAATTCTGTCTTTAACTGGGTTAAAGAACCAATGTCATTTAAAACATAGTTCACGATAAACCCAAAATCATATTCCATTAACTATGGAATCGTCACGGAAACAGATCAATATATAATCGATATTAATTTCCGTATCCGACTAATAATATAAATGGAATAACGACAAAGCCTTTTAAACTTCACATATATTAACAGTCTTCCTCCACAGATGCTCACTTCGATTATTCCAAATCGAATTCCAATTTAATATATTAAATTCGAAAACTTTACTTTGGAAAATTTCCATTAAATCATAATAAAAAGATTCATAAATTCCAAATCACATTTCACTGTAAATCGAGTTAAAGAACGAATGTCCTTAAAAACACAGTTCACAATAGACCCAATACACATTTTATTTTTATTCCAATTACTAAATATAACTAGAAACTCTAATAATCTTAATTAAAAGATTTATTCTTTTCACACGTGGTTTAAGTACAGTGTTATTGAAGACACTATTCACGACAAACCCAAAATCCAATTCTTTTATACAATTCCAATCAAATATTAATTAATTGGAAAACTTCACTAAATCTTAATTAAAAGATTTATTCTTTTCTCAACTGGGTTTAAGAACAGTGTTATTTAAGACATCGTTAACGACAAACCCAAAATCCAATTTAATATTAAATACAAGGCTCTGAATAGAAATTATATTGGCTTATATTCAATATCAAATTCTGAAACTAACGGATATCGTATTGGGAATAACGATATCTGTATCTTCCAAATTCGCATAACAATATCGGTATAACCACAGAATCCAATATCGAAATTTTCCGAAGATTATTTCCATTCCATTCCAATTTATTTATTGGAAAATTCTGGTTAACATTAAAACCATTTCAAATCGAATTTATTTATTTTAAAAATTATTGGTTTATTTTTCTAGTTAATAACTAGTTCATTTTGATAAAAAATATATTTTTATCCTTATAAACGTGGAAATTTTCATCCCAATTCTTTCCAAATCATTTACTATGAGTTTACACAAATTAATAATATTTTTAATAATTTTATTAAGGCCCTTCCAGTCGATTTCCATAAACGGTCATCGAACTGCACTTACAACGACCTTTTCCAAATTTGATTTGGACATAATTCTGAATCCAACTGTTAGATTTCAAATCTCTTATATTCGTTGGAAAGCTCTTTTCGATATAAACCCAACGGTTTTGGTTTTAGGAGAATCCGACAGTCGGATCTCCCGCAATGTCAATTCGAAGTCAGTGGTCGAAATTCGTGAACGGTCACGGCGCAACGCGTTCTGTTCAAGCCATTAATATATATATATATATATAATATTTCATTCAAAACGTATATTATATAAATTCCTTTTAAAAACGATTCCTACCTTCATTTCAATTTTAAATCAAAATTGAATACTCCTTATCATTATAATATTTAAATGATAATATTTTCAAAATATCAGATTTTGAATTAATTTTCTTTTTGATACTCATTATAAAAATGAATAAAATCGATATAAATATCGTTCGCGTTAAAATGACGCAAATCTAAACAACACGGCTTCATATATTTCAATATTTTTGTGTCCATCCAAAATCGGATATCAAATTCACATTTTAATCCTTTATTGAATATTACTTTAAAATATTCACTATTTTAAAATATTTCCTTATTTTAAAATATTCATTCCTTTTGAATTGGAATCAGACCCAATCAGTTACCATATAATGTTATTTTTATGGATTTCATACAACACTTGTATACAACAATCATGATATACAGTCAACCATCATCCAGAGTGCATTACACAGCTGCGTAAGCATTAAATATAAATAATTAACACTTACAACAGTCTGTCAACCAATCGATTGACATACAACTAAACAATTGGGATTAGCATACGCCAAATATCTTCCTAATACCCGTGTGGGGTTTCAACCATCAAATAATTATTATTATTTGTGCACTTGGGCGATGTGTAAAAATTATCGTCTCAGTCGATATCACAAAAATAGGCGAGCATAAACAAGTCTTCCGACTTGTAAATGGATGTGTAAACTAATTTTTAACTATCCAATAAATACATAGAATTTTATAACTTTGCTTATAAAATTTTATATAATGCCTAAATAATTTTATTCATCGCCGTTATAAACTAAAAATAATATTTTAGTGAACTAGTATTTATTCCATAACATAGCCATTTTATATATCTTATATATATGTTAATAATAATAATTTTATCTAATTATTAATTTTTCTAACACATTTTAGAAAATTTCGGCAGCATAACGGCGTGATATTAAAACCGGAATAAGGTCTAGCCTTATCCCTCGCCTAATACTGGCTCACGCCATACACAAAACAATTTCAACCCAATTCACATCCAAATCAAATCCAAACAAATAAATAAATCAATATCCAAATCTCCACAATACAATCCAAACAAACAAATATGGTTTGTACAAAAAAATAGTGTCGGGGGCTTCTAAGCCCCGTCTGCATCCTAGTATATATTTAACTGAAAAATAATTAGAGTGAGAAGGAGTTCTCACCTTTGGTTTCCACTCCGTCATTCTTTATTTTAACAGTTTGGATTTGGATTTGTTTCAGTGCGTAGTGTTCTTCACCGTGATTCCAACGTAATATGTTTCATGCGATTTATATTAAAAATCATATTTTTAACAACGCTAGATATATTTAAAAATCACATTTTTATAACACTACTATATATATAAAAATCAAATTTTTATAATGCTACTATATATGTAAAAATCAAATTTTTATAATACTACTATATATATATATATAAACCACATTTTTATAATGCATATATATATATATAAATCAATTTTTTTACCATGCTATCATATATATAGATCAATTTTTTTGCAATGCTATCATATAATATAAATCATACTATATATATATATATTTATAAAAACAATGCTATATATATTTACAAACCTCATTTTTAATTCAAAATTATCCCATAATAAAAATCACATTTTTGTTAAAGCTATGTCATAATAAAAATCATATTTTTAAAACAAGGTTATTTAGAGAAAAATCACATTTTTATATTACATAAATAAATAAAAATAAAAAATAAAAACTCATAGGTGGAATTGGAGGTGGGGGACGGCGGCGCCGGTGTCAGCAGGTGGCGGGGGAGATACTGGCGGTCGGCGGCGGTGGCCAGATGGCTAGAAGCGGCGGTTTGGGCAATCTAGGGCTTGGGTTTGTAGAGAGGGAAGGGGAGAGAGAGGAGGGCGATGGGGTGGGACTGATGGAGGCGGTGCAGGGGGGAGGGGGCGACGAGGTGGTAGGGGCGACGCGGCGATAGGGGAGGACGACGATGGGTTCCTTTGTGTTTTTTTTTTCTTTTTTTTTCTATGGGTCTGAATGAGTGGAGAGATAAAGGGGGTTTTACCCTTTATATATAAATATATATTTATTTAAATTTAACTCTAAAAAGTTACTTTTTCATTCAATCTCCAAATCGAACCCAACGACAGTCGCCCTAGCTAATTACCCCCATTTCGAACGCAATGTGATATGTCTCGTAAGCCAATTTGACTGTTACGTTCAGTTTTCATCAAAATTAAAATATAAATTAATATAACGTTCAAAATTGATTTTTAACGTACATTTTAATTTACCGGAGCCACATACTGACTCCAAAAATTCTAGAAAAATAAATCCAGCTATGTTTTGGGGATACGGTCCTAATAAAACTAATTTCATCGAATTTGGGGGCCGGTTAAAAAATGGTCATTTTCCAGTCGATTAAATTCAAAGTGAAATTACCAAACACATTTAAATTCACCACGCTCACATATTAATTCCAAAAATTATGAAAATTGGAATCTAGCAATAATTTGACATTCCGGATCCAACAAAAGTGGTTTTATCGAAAACGGAGGTCGTTTGCAAAATGGCTATTTTTAAGGGCTATATATTATATTAAAATATATATAAATTCCATAGCGACTATTTTGAATTTTAAATTGGACAACTTTTAATTTTCATTATGAAATATCAGTTTTTCACATTCGTTAGAAAGATATAATTAAACAGATTCAAGTATTTCTTGTTTTATTGAAATTCAATTTATTTTGAATCCAGTACACTCATTTGAAATCGAATTTTCAAACTACCGCGCCATTTCCAGTTTGTTTTATAATTAAAATAAAATTATATGTTTTAACTTCGATTAAAGTAAATTTTAGTCGTTATTATTTAAAATAAATCATTGTAAATATTCAAAATCCATTAAAATAGCTAAAATAAAAAATTTATTTTGGTTCTGAAAACCCGGGGATTTACAGTATATGTAACTGTGTATGAGTCTGTATATGTAAACAGAGTGATAGTGAGTGTATTGTAGTGAGAAATATCTGTATAGATTGTAGACGTGAATGAATGATTGTACTATTATTTGTATTAAACAAATTAATTGAAATAAAATATATTTGTGTTATTTGATTCAATCAGTCTATTTTGTTTGAACTCTTTTAGTAGTGCAATTTCATGTCTTATATATATTCAAATGAGTCATGTCAGAAATATCAAAATATATTTAAGTGAATTATAAATAGTGGAGTCAAAAATATGTATTATTTCAAATGTTAACAAATTTATTTATTTGAATAAAAATACTATTTGTATATTCAATTCTGTGTAGTAGCGTTTTATTCAATATAAATATTTATTTCTGTATATGAAGTGATATATAGAACAGTACTGTTTACAAACACATTTAGTAATAATATATATGTTTGTTATCATTAAACAAAAATCATACTGTTATACTCAACAAGAGCTTGCTTATTTTGTTTAAAATATTTTAAGTAAGATTGTTTGTATATCATATTTCAATACGTGATTAATGACATTTGGTTGTTTGAATGTTACAGTATTTAAAGTGATTGTTGTTTGAATGATGTATATTGTTCTTCAATTTGCACATTTTTTGCTTGTTGAAAAATTTTATATTGCAAGGAAGGAATCAAAATATGGATATTATATGTGAAAATGCAGAAACAATTTTAAAAATATTACATGGTAGTTTATATATTTACTGTTTGTGAATTTTATTATAGTGAAAATTAGGCACACATCCTTAAAAGCAAACTTAATTAGGCTCACATCCTCCCCTTTAGAAACATTTAAATTTCATCCCTATTTTCAAATAGCCGCTCGTTTTTTTACAGAACTGCCCTTTTTCACATATTTCTAGCCGTCATTTATGTATTTCGAAACAAGTATTAGGGTTTTATTTTTTCCAGTATCATATTGTTCTTTGGCATGGCGGCGCCTCCATCGTTCCCAATTTTTTACAGAAACACAATTTTCTGTAAACCTAAATTCATGGCGGCGGCTCAACCTAAATCCGTGGCGGCGGCTCCAGCACCAAAGGCATGGCGGCGGCTCCAGATCCGAAACCTAAATCAAAAACATGGCGGCGGCGGCTCCAGCACCTAAACCTAAATCACGAGACGCGTCAGCCCCAAATCACCAGACCCCAAAACCGCGACTGCCGCTCCAGCACCAGGATCCGCCAACGCGCCGCTACCCACTGGCGCACCCCCACCTTCAGCAACCAGCGACGACCTCCATCGACCAGACCCCCTTAAGTCGAAGGCAGCAAATCGTCCACAGCAAACACTCCACCCTTTATGGATCCGGCGATCCAAAACCTAAAATTGTGTGAGTTTTTTTCCTTTTCTTTCTGATTTTATTTGGATACATATAACTTTTTTATTAGCATAAAAATACGATTTTTCATATGATAAGGACCTGGAAAAAACATAAATTCATGATGCTATTGTTAGAACTTGTGGGTTTGTGCTGAAAATCTGATAAAAAGTTGAGGACAAATATGCATTTATTCTAAATAAATACATATCTGTATGCAATTTTTTTTATCAAACAATCAAAAAAACATATTATTTTTCAAATATATTCATATTTCTATGCATATATGTAGAATACTTGCATATGAATATTCAGAAATTATTGTTATTTTGCCTAATTGTACGCATGTATTTATATAAATCTGAAGCTTTTTTTTCCTTATCTTTCTGATTTTATTTGTAGGATACATATAAGGTTTTTATTAGCTTAAAAATATGATTTTTCATATGATAAGGACCTGAAAAAAACATAAATTCATGAAGCTATTGTTAGAACTTGTGGGTTTGTGCTGAAATTCTGATAAAAAGTTGCGGACAAGTATGCATCTATTCTAAATAAATGCATATCTGTATGCAATTTTTTATCAAACAATCTGAAAAACATATTATTTTACAAATATATTCATATTTCTATGCATATATGTAGAATACTTGCATATAAATATTCAGAAATTATTGTTATTTGGCTGAATTGTACGCATGTATTTATATTAATCTGAAGCTGTTTTTTTTCTTTTCTTTTTTATTTTATTTGTACGATAAATATAATTTTTTTATTAGCATAAAAATACGGTTTTTCATATGATAAGGACCTGAAAAAAACATATATCCATGAAACCATTGTTAGAACTTGTGGGTTTTTGCTGAAATTCTGATTAAAAGTTGCAGACAAATATGCATCTATTCTAAATATATGCATATCTGTATGCAATTTTTTATCAAACAAACATAAAAACATATTATTTTACAAATATATTCATATTTCTATGCATATATGTAGAATACTTGCATATAAATATTCATAAATTATTGTTATTTTGCTGAATTGTGCGCATGTACTTATATAATTCTGAAGCAGTTTTTTGTAATTTAGGTTACTGCATATTAATCTTATTAATATTGATTTTTTTTTATAACAGTGTTCCAGCGGATATTGGTGTTATCGTGTTGTTGAAGATTGGTCGTCCATCCTTTTCCAAATGATTGAAATTTGCATGTATTTCTACAGAGACTACTAGATGTGGTTTGCGCAATAATCTGGGTCTTAACAAAATTATTTGTTCTTCAAAAGACCATCATCTCTGCTTTGTAAATGTTCTGAAATTTTTGATGTAGTACATGTAAATGTGGTCTGTACTTATTTTTTGATGTAGTACATGTAAATGTTATGAAATTTTTCATGTAAGTATGCACATATTTCTTTTATTTGCATATATATATATATATGCATCTTGTTATAATTATCTGTATTTATTTTTTTGTGATTTCTTTTGTTTCAGCAATTATGCAGTACAGTTCTGTATATGTATGCAATTATTTCACTTAGTTGCGCAAAACTAATAATTTATTTTCTGCATAATATAAATATATGTATGCAATTATTACACTTAGTTGCATAAATGTATGCAATTTTACGTAATATATGTATATAATTGTCTAGTTTTTCGTAAAAATAAAAAAAACTAATAAAAAAATCATTTTACGTAATATATGTATATATTTGTCTAGTTTTTCGTAAAAATCAAAAAAAAAAAAAAAAATCATTGTTGGAGTGATCGACTGTTTTCCAGAATTGTTGGATTAGGTTTATGAGCGAGATAATATGAGCGATGGACTGAGTAAATGAGGACAAATAGTTGTTGGATAGTTTTTTAGGTGTGTAAGGGTAGATCTGGAATTTTTTTAGTGGAAATTCAAAAATAGGGATGTTTTCTATATTATTTTTATCACCGGGTTTTTTTTTATATTTTGAAACTTAATAGGGACCTGTAAAAAACGCGCCCTTTATTATATCTATATGCAGACAAAAAATAGTTAAATGTACGTATATATGAAAAAGGTTAAAATGTTGGTAGAAATCATTTTTAAATTAGTAGTAAAGGTGATAGCGTTTCAAAAACGCAATGAAATAAAAAATGCTATAGAAATTGACTTTAGGAATGTTGCAGTAAAACTAAAAAACGCTATAGAAATATGTCAGAAAAGCTAACAATGCAAACAAACGCTATAGTAATATAATAATAAATGCCATAAAATATACAATTAAAACGCTATAGAAAAATACATACAAACACAATAGAAATAGGTATCAGATTGTATTTTTTTATAGCGTTTTTGTACGATAACAAATAAAAAACGTTATAGCAAATTATATTTCATAGCGATTTTGTTTCTGCTATTTAAAGTTAAACATCTAACATAGCATGTCGTTACACAGCGTTCTCTGGAACACTATGTTAGGATTAAAAGCGTTGTCAAACGCTATGAAAACTTTGTTTTGTTGTAGATAAAAGGTTATGACTACCAAAAACAAAGCGTAGGATCTATAATGGTATTTAGTAGTAGTTGTTAAATATGCATGTTTATGAGTACCTTCCACATAAGATGCTAGCTATTATGAAACTATACAAAAAAGAAGAGCTTCATCCTTGAGAGGCGATGACGTAACTAGACAGCTACAAGAGTAGGATCAAATGTATAACTACGTCTGTTATAATGACCTTGTTAACTGTAACACTCCCCCTCCGCTAGGGTCACTCACAAAGGGAATGCACTAGTTTTGGAGGAGCGTTATCGAGGTAAACAAACACAGAAATATTACAAGATAGAACATAGATGAAACAACGGAAGAATCAAAAGATAAATTTCATTACTTTCAAAAAGAGTCAAAACCTTTTACATCAAATTGCCAAGGTCATTATTTTCCATTACAACAAATTCTGTCTTGCATAAATAAAGAAGCATAAACTTAAAACGTCAAAAGTAGCTTAATTCCCCAAAGGTAGCAGAAATGCAGCCATAGCATAGCTCAAGATCAAACCGTACATGAGCTGAACAGAAAGCAAGCGAGATCCAAGCTAAGTGCTAAAGTTTCCTCCCTGAGAACCTGGGGGGAAACGAAAGAAAAAAAAGGCGAAAGAAAACGGGTCAGTCATAAAGACTGGTAATTCCAAGTGACTTTCAGCATAAAAACAGATAAAGGTAACATGACATGTATAAACTGAAAGTAAACATAAGGATGTTGTCAAGATTGGCAAGATAAACTAAGATAGCATGATAACTCAAATGTAAATCAAGTTTAGCATCACATATTTGAGGTTCGCAGCATCAACTGTACTAGAATCCCAACCCATGTCTTATATTAATCATGAGATGATCCCTTGGCCCGATATCATGAAATGACCTATTTCTAGGTCCAACGAAATGATCTACTAGTTGATCGACTCCCTACAAGTTCTAGCTCGTCATGTGTCTGTGTCATACGGCCCTATCACGAATGTAGTCACCTGTGCTAGGTCCACCATAGGGTGTATCAAGCCCTAGGGTGCCAACCACCGACACGAATCAAGAATGCACAGATAAACCTACTAATGCCCAATGCCTTCTTTTTCAACTCCGGACCACGTGCATGACCATAGCCCGCCTGAACCAACACTGGCGCACCAACACAGCCGTCGTTCTGGTCGCTTACAATCAGCCCAGTAATCGTGCCCCACCCTGCCTAGTTCCAGGGTACCATGATACATCTAGTGGGTTACTGCTGAAAAGGACCGCGTAACAAGGGTTTCCATCCAATAGGTTAAGTATTGTCATTTAAATTCGTGACTTAACCCCTATCAGTCTAGCATGTCAAGTTGGTTAAGTGTTGTCATTCAAGTTCACGACTTAACCCTACGAATCAAGTTGGTTAAGTGTTGTCTTTCATGTTCATGACCTAACCCTATCATGTGGCATTAATTCATTAATGCACCCCAACCTCCCACATCAGACCTGTTGTTGTGGTCACTGGATATGTCGGGCGGTTCCGGGCAGAATTACACCACAACTCAGTCTGACCTCGGGTTTTCAAGTGCGATATGACCAACTACCCACATTGGATCCTATTATTTGCAGTAACTGGATTTGCCGAGCGGTTCCGGGCAGAATTACACTGCAAACTCAACCCAACCTCGAGTTGGCCATTTTCATGTTCATTCTAGTGTCATGTCCATGTTCAAGATTCATGTCAAGTTCGTGCCAAGTTTCAAGGATAAGTTTCATGCCAAGTTTCCTATAATTACCAATTTTCCCCAATGTTACCCCGTCTAAATATTAGGCTAATAATCTTAGCCTAATCTTCGTCCGCATGGTTTTTGACATATAATATTAGGCTAAAAACTTAGCCTAATTCGACGTACACAAAATTTGCATAAAGAAATTCATTATGACAGTGGTGTAAACTTGGCATTGTCGGCATAGTCAATATGAACACCACAGACGTGTACTTGCACAATAATCAACTTGAATATCATAGGCGTAAACTTGCAACTTAGACTAAATCAACTTATATATATGTGAATTTGCAACATAGACTAAATCAATTTACATATACGTGGACATGCAAATCAATCACGATCATATGAATAAGTGTGAACTTGAAATATGACATAAGTTTAACATATACACATAAACATGCAGATCTAACATTTGGTCACATATGTGATATGATTTTACAACCTAAAACTTGCATAACATGATAAACTACACAACTTGTCAAAACAGGTAATATTCCAAGTTCATATACATATAAATAGACTTATTCATTAATTCTCAATTCAACATGATAATAAAATAGAACCACAGACATAGATCAATGTCATTCAATTCCACATATAACATAATAGACATCGTTCTATTATTAATTTAATTCCAAGGTATAACATAACTAAATTGATAAAACATCGCAGGCATATAGATCTGATAATACTTTAAACATGAAAAGGTTTGAAAAATAATCTAGTTTCAAGAATATGGATAGGTCTAACTTAAATAGAAAAATCCCCAAAATCAAGATCCAAGGATAAATAAAGAAACTCAAGCTTAGATCCAATTTCATAGTTATAATCCTAGGCAATAACCTCATGGTCATGAATCATAGGTGATTAGCCACAATTGTCCTTGTCGTAGTCATAAACAACAGTCTTATGTTCACAGTCATAGGCATAGGCCTAGTCTTATGTTTAAAGTCATAGGCATAGGCATAGTTTATGTTCATAGTCATAGGCATAGGCATAGTCTTATACCATCAACAATAGTTTTAACGTCATAGGCAATATTCCAATAGTCAAGATCCAAGATAAACAAACATAGATATAAATCATACATAGATCCCATTTCAGTTTATAACACGTCCATATTAAGTATATAGTTTTTATCTAAAAGTAACTGGAACTTACAGATCGTGGTCTAAGAAAGATGTAGAAGTCATGTCTAGAAATTTGTCATTGAATTGCTGAATCTTGCTTTGATTGTAGAAGCAAATCCCCAATTCCTAGCCGTAGTCTTCAAGAAATAATCTTCACGTTTCAATTTAATTTATCTTAATTTAATTTAGAAGAAGAAGAAGCCATGACAATCAAGAGTTTGAGCAGCATAAGGTTAGAGAAGAATGGTGTAAAGAGAATGTGGCTAGGAGGCTGTTTAAATAGGATTAGGCAGACGGATCTGGACAGAAAACGAGGTCAGATACATCAGGATGCATCTGATTCAAAAAGTGGGTTCGGGAAGCAGGTCGACCCTATGGTCGACCTGGTCTGGCCAGGTCGACCTGGTCTGGCCAGGTCGACCTGGTCTGGTCAGGTCGACCCCCTGGTCGACCTGGGCTCTGGGCGGGAATTTTCCCGCCCAGCCCGCTTCTGGGTCTTGAATTCGAATTTCTGAGCTGTTTTTGATTCCGAAAATTCGTGAAACTTCTAGAGGTCATAACTCAGTCATGCGGACTCCGATTTTTGAAAACTTGGACTCGTTTCCAAGCAGAATTTCGAGACGAACGCAATGGCGCAACCCATTTCTCTTGATTCTTATTTTAAAAATTAATTCTGCCTAGATTTATGGTTTTAACATGTTATTAAAATACGGGTTGTTACATTCTCCCCTCCTTAAAGGATTTCGTCCCCGAAATCTTCTAGTTAAGAAGAATGAATCCTATCATCCATCTGCTCAAAACATCGTCCACAAGCAACCATTGTCCTTAAAAGATTTCTAATGCTATATGAACATATGTAGAAAGTGTGTATATGTTCCTTATCTAATACAAATGACCAGGCCTGATTGATCTTCATAACGCAAAATATGTTTAGTGCCATGAATCCAACATGTATGCAAATAGTCCTAGTCACATAAACACTATATGTGTGCACGAACATCCATCCATATGCAACATTCATATGATAACACATTCAATTTCATCCATAAAGAAGTATAAACACTCATGCATATGCAATATGAAAATGTGTCGGAGCCGATCTAGTGCCTAATGTATGTTATGCAACCACGAGCAACCACTTGCAACCATTTGCAAACATCAACCATAACATGTTTTCAAGCACATGTTTACATCCAAAAGGGTTCTACCTAAGGTTCTCAAGATAGGATTGAGAAGATAAGCAAGATAAAACAAAGCATCTAGGAGAAGAAGTTAAAGATGTACCCCCAGAAGGTCCTGCCTGCGGGGCTTGCCCTTGCTTCTTAGGGCAGTTCTTGCTGATATGTCCAGTTTCACCACACTGGAAGCATGCTCCCATCTTCATCTTCTATTTTCTACAATCCTGAACTATATGCCCCTCTATACCACAGAAGTGGCATTTTCTTTTCTCGCGTGTCTTGTTATCATTCTTCTTGTTGTTGTTCTTACCTCCTTTCACGGAGTCTACCTTCTTGTTAGGAGGCTCATTCGCCTTGACCTCCTTCTTGTCACTCTTGTCTTCTTCATTTAAGAGCGTCATGTCTAGTAGTTTTTCGTAAGTAGCCCCCATAGGTATGTGGGTCATAGCCAAGATGTGAAGCGGCTCATTCAATCCCTTGACAAAACGGAGGGCCTTCTTATGAGGGGTATTTACTAAGTCCAGTCCAAACTGAGCCAGTTGACTGAATTGATTGACGTACTCCTTGACCGTCATATTTCCTTGCTTAAGAGATAAGAATTTTTCCAGCTGTAGACTTCGTTCAGCTTGCGAGAGGAAATTCGTCTCAAACCTTATTCTGAAATCCATCCATGATTCGACCGGCCTCTCGGCTCTAGTGACTTCCCACCAATCGGAAGCTTTGTCTTTGAGCAACCATACCGCCAACTGTACCTTCTGCCTATCGTCCACCTCGAAGATAACGAACAGATACTTTGTTTCTTTGAGCCAATTCCTCGCTTCTACGAATGATTCAGTTCCCTTGAAATCCTTTCCACCCATGGCCCTAAAATCTTTACAGATCTTTGAGAAAGCAATTGCACGAGGAGGGGGAGGAATCACTGCGACTGGAGGAGGAATATCTGCTGGGCCTGCATCGTTGGCCCTAGCGTCTAAGTACCTCCTGAACCATTAAGGTATTGGCACGCCCTTTAGGAAGTTAAGATTCCCAGACATGTTGAAATGAAAAAGAAGAGATTCAAATGAGGAAACAAAGGATAGTGCTGATGGCTTTTGGGGAATAGCCTTTAAATAAAACAAGACTTTTCTTGTAGAATGCTTCTTTGTAAACGGTTTTGAAAATAGTTTCAGAAGGTTTTAACAACTTTTGCCCAGTCTGGTAACCTTCTGCTCTGATACCAAATGTAACACCCCACCTCCGCTAGGGTCACTCACAAAGGGAATGCACTAGTTTTGGAGGAGCGTTATCGAGGTAAACAAAGACAGAAATATTACAAGACAGAACATAGATGAAACAGCGGAAGAATCAAAAGATAAATTTCATTACTTTCAAAAAGAGTCAAAACCTTTTACATCAAATAGCCAAGGTCATTATTTTCCATTACAACAAATTCTATCTTGCATAAATAAAGAAGCATAAACTTAAAACGTCAAAAGTAGCTTAATTCCCCAAAGGTAGCAGAAATGCAGCCATAGCATAGCTCAAGATCAAACCGTACATGAGCTGAACCGAAAGCAAGCGAGATCCAAGCTAAGTGCTAAAGTTTCCTCCCTAAGAACCTTGTGGGGGGGGGAAACGAAACAAAACGAGGCAAAAGAAAATGGGTCAGTCATAAAGACTGGTAAGTCCAAGTGACTTTCAGCATAAAAACAGATAAAGGTATCATGACAAGTATAAACTGAAAGTAAACATAAGGATGTTGTCAAGATTGGCAAGATAGACTAAGATAACATGATAACTCAAATGTAAATCAAGTATAGCATCACATATTCGAGGTTCGCTGCATCAACCATACTAGAATCCCAACCCATGTCTTATATTAATCATGAGATGATCCCTTGGCCCAATATATTGAAATGACCTATTTATAGGTCCAAAGAAACGATCTGCTAGTTGATCGGCTCCCTACAAGTTCTAGCTTGTCATGTGTCTGTGTCATACGGCCCTATCACGAATGTAGTCACCTGTGCTAGGTCCACCATAGGGTGTATCAAGCCCTAGGGTGCCAACCACCGACACGAATCAAGAATGCACAGATAAACCTACTGATGCCCAATGCCTGCTTTTTCAACTCCGGACCACGTGCACGACCATAGCCCGCCTGAACCTACACGGTGCACCAACACAGCTGTCGTTCTGGTCGCTTACAATCAGCCCAGTAATCGTGCCCCACCCTGCCTAGTTCCAGGGTACCATGATACATCTAGTGGGTTACTACTGAAAAGGACCGTGTAACTAGGGTTTCTGTCCAATAGGTTAAGTATTGTCATTTAAATTCGTGACTTAACCCCTATCAGTCTAGCATGTCAAGTTGGTTAAGTGTTGTCATTCAAGTTCACTACTTAACCCTACGAATCAAGTTGGTTAAGTGTTGTCTTTCATGTTCATGACCTAACCCTATCATGTGGCATTAATTCATTAATGCACCCCAACCTCTCACATCAGACTGTTGTTGTGGTCACTGGATATGCCGGGCGGTTTCGGGCAGAATTACACCACAACTCAGTCTGACCTCGGGTTTTCAAGTGCGATATGACCAACTACCCTCATTGGATCCTATTGTTTGCAGTAACTGGATTTGCCGGGCGGTTCTGGGCAGAATTACACTGCAAACTCAACCCAACCTCGAGTTGTCCATTTTCATGTTCATTCTAGTGTCATGTCCATGTCCAAGATTCATGTCAGGTTCGTGTCAAGTTTCAAGGATAAGTTTCATGCTAGGTTTCCTATAATTACCAATTTTTCCCAACATTACCCCGTCTAAATATTAGGCTAACAATCTTAGCCGAATCTTCGTCCGCATGGTTTTTGACATATAATATTAGGCTAAAAACTTAGCCTAATTTGACGTACATAAAATTTGCATAAAGAAATTCGTCATGACATTGGTGTAAACTTGGCGTTATCGGCATAGTCAATATGAACACCACATATGTGTACTTGCACAATAATCAACATAAATATCATAGGCATAAACTTGCAACGTAGACTAAATCAACTTACATATATGTGAATTTGCAACATAGACTAAATCAATTTACATATATGTGGACTTGGAAATCAATCACGATCATATGAATAAGTGTGAACTTGAAATATGACATTGATTTAAGATATAAACATGTAGATCTAACATTTGGTCACATATGTGATATGATTTTACAACCTAAAACTTGCATAACATGATAAACTACACAACTTGTCATAACAGGTTATATTCCAAGTTCATATACATATGAATAGACTTATTCATTAATTCTCAATTCAACATGATAATAAAATAGAACCACAGACGTAGATCAATATCATTCAATTCCACATATAACATAATAGACATCATTCTATTATTAATTTAATTCCAAGGTATAACATAACTAAATTAACTAAAACGTCGCAGGCATATAGATATGATAATACTATGAACATGAAAAGGTTTGAAAAATAATCTAGTTTCAAGAATATGGATAGGTCTAACTTAAATAGAAAAATCCCCAAAATCAAGATCCAAGGATAAATAAAGAAAGTCAAGCTTAGATCCAATTTCATAGTTATAATCCTAGGCAATAACCTCATAGTCAAGAATCATAGGTGATTAGCCACAATTGTCCTTGTCGTAGTCATAGGCAACAGTCTTATGTTCACAGTCATAGGCAAAGGCATAGTCTTATGTTTATAGTCATAGGCAAAGGCATAGTTTATGTTCATAGTCATAGGCATAGGCATAGTCTTATACCATCAACAATAGTTTTAACGTCATAGGAAATATTCCAATAGTCAAGATCCAAGATAAACAAACATAGATATAAATCATACATAGATCCCATTTTAGTTTATAACAAGCCCATATTAAGTTTATAGTTTTTATCTAAAAGTAACTGGAACTTACAGATCATGGTCTAAGAAAGATGTCGAAGTCAAGTCTAGAAATTTGTCGTTGAATTGCTGAATCTTGCTTTGATTGTAGAAGCAAATCCCCAATTCCTAGCCGTAGTCTTCAAGAAATAATCTTCACGTTTCAATTTAATTTATCTTAATTTAATTTAGAAGAAGAAGAAGAAGCCATGACCATCAAGAGTTTGAGCAGCATAAGGTTAGAGAAGAATGGTGTAAAGAGAATGAGGCTAGGAGGCTGTTTAAATAGGATTAGGCAGACGGATCTGGACAGAAAACGAGGTCAGATACATCAGGATGCATCTGGTTCAAAAAGCGGGTTCGGGAGGCAGGTAGACCCTATGGTCGACCTGGTCTGGTCAGGTCGACCCCCTGGTCGACCTGGGCTCTGGGCGGGAATTTTCCCGCCCAGCCCGCTTCTGGGTCTTGAATTCGAATTTGAATTTGAATTTCTGAGCTGTTTTTGATTCCGAATATTCGTGAAACTTCTAGAGGTCATAACTCAGTCATACGGACTCCGATTTTTGGAAACTCGGACTCGTTTCCAAGCAGAATTTCGAGACGAACGCAATGGCGCACCCTGTTTCCCTTGATTCTTAATTTAAAAATTAATTCTGCCTAGATTTCTGGTTTTAACATGTTATTAAAATACGGGTTGTTACATTCTCCCCTCCTTAAAGGATTTCGTCCCCGAAATCTTCCAGTTAAGAAGAATGAATCCTATCATCCATCTACTCAAAACATCGTCCACAAACAACCATTGTTCTTAAAAGATTTCTAATGCTATATGAACATATGTAGAAAGTGTGTGTATATGTTCCTTATCTAATGCAAATGACCAGGCCTGATTGATCTTCCTAATGCAAAATATGTTTAGTGCCATGAATCCAACATGTATGCAAATAGTCCTAGTCACATAAACACTATATGTGTGCACAAACATCCATCCATATGCAACATTCATATGATAACACATTCAATTTCATCCATAAAGAAGTATAAACACTCATGCATATGCAATATGAAAATGTGTCTGAGCCGATCTAGTGCCTAATGTGTGTTATGCAACCACGAGCAACCACTTGCAACCATTTGCAAACATCAACCATAACATGTTTTCAAGCACATGTTTACATCCAAAAGGGTTCTACCTAAGGTTCTCAAGATAGGATTGAGAAGATAAGCAAGATAAAACAAAGCATCTAGGAGAAGAAGTTAAAGATGTACCCCCAGAAGGTCCTGCCTGCGGGGCTTGCCCTTGCTTCTTAGGGCAGTTCTTGCTGATATGTCCAGTTTCACCACACTGGAAGCATGCTCCCATCTTCATCTTCCTCTTTCTACAATCCTGAACTATATGCCCCTCTATACCACAGAAGTGGCATTTTCTTTTCTCGTGTGTCTTGTTATCATTCTTCTTCTTGTTGTTGTTCTTACCTCCTTTCTCGGAGTCTACCTTCTTGTTTGGAGGCTCATTCGCCTTGACCTCCTTCTTGTCACTCTTGTCATCTTCATTTAAGAGTGTCATGTCTAGTATTTTTTCGTAAGTAGCCCCCATAGGTATGTGGGTCATAGCCAAGATGTGAAGCGGCTTATTCAATCCCTTGACAAAACGGAGGGCCTTCTTATGAGGGGTATTTACTAAGTCCAGTCCAAACCGAGCCAACTGACTGAATTGATTGACGTACTCCTTGACCGTCATATTTCCTTGCATAAGAGATAAGAATTTTTCCAGCTGTAGACTTCGTTCAGCTTGCGAGAGGAATTTCGTCTCAAGCCTTATTCTGAAATCCATCCATGATTCGACCGACCTCTCGGCTCTAGTGACTTCCCACCAATCGGAAGCTTCGTCTTTGAGCAACCATACCGCCAACTGTACCTTCTACCTATCGTCCACCTCGAAGATAACGAACAGATCCTTTGTTTCTTTGAGCCAATTCCTCGCTTCTACGAATGATTTAGTTCCCTTGAAATCCTTTCCACCCATGGCCCTAAAATCTTTACAGATCTTTGAGAAAGCAATTGCACGAGGAGGGGGAGGAGGAGGAATCGCTGCGACTGGAGGAGGAATATCTGCTGGGCCTGCATCGTTGGCCCTAGCCTCTAAGTACCTCCTGAACCAGCAAGGTATTGGCACGCCCTCTTGGAAGTTAAGATTCCCAAACATGTTGAAATGAAAAAGAAGAGATTCAATCGAGGAAACAAAGGATAGTGCTGATGGCTTTTGGGGAATTGCCTTTAAATAAAACAAGACTTTTCTTGAAAAATGCTTCTTTGTAAACGGTTTTGAAAATAGTTTCAGAAGGTTTTAAAAACTTTTTCCCAGTCTGGTAACCTTCTGCTCTGATACCAAATGTAACACCCCACCTCCGCTAGGGTCACTCACAAAGGGAATGCACTAGTTTTGGAGGAGCGTTATCGAGGTAAACAAACACAGAAATAGTACAAGACAGAACATAGATGAAACAGCGGAAGAATCAAAAGATAAATTTCATTACTTTCAAAAAGAGTCAAAACCTTTTACATCAAATAGCCAAGGTCATTATTTTCCATTACAACAAATTCTGTCTTGCATAAATAAAGAAGCATAAACTTAAAACGTCAAAAGTAGCTTAATTCCCCAAAGGTAGCAGAAATGCAGCCATAGCGTAGCTCAAGATCAAACCGTACATGATCTGAACCGAAAGCAAGCGAGATCCAAGCTAAGTGCTAAAGTTTCCTCCCTGAGAACCTTGTGGGGGGGAAACGAAAGAAAAAGAGGCAAAAGAAAACAGGTCAGTCATAAAGACTGGTAAGTCCAAGTGACTTTCAGCATAAAAACAGATAAAGGTAACATGACATGTATAAACTGAAAGTAAACATAAGGATGCTGTCAAGATTGGCAAGATAGACTAAGATAACATGATAACTCAAATGTAAATCAAGTATAGCGTCACATATTCGAGGTTCGCTGCATCAACCAAACTAGAATCCCAACCCATGTCTTATATTAATCATGAGATGATCCCTTGGCCCAATATTATGAAATGACCTATTTCTAGGTCCAAAGAACGATCTACTAGTTGATCGGCTCCCTATAAGTTCTAGCTCGTCATGTGTCTGTGTCATACGGCCCTATCACGAATGTAGTCACCTGTGCTAGGTCCACCATAGGGTGTATCAAGCCCTAGGGTGCCAACCACCGACACGAATCAAGAATGCACAGATAAACCTACTAATGCCCAATGCCTTCTTTTTCAACTCCGGACCACGTGCATGACCATAGCCCGCCTGAACCAACACTGGCGCACCAACACAGCCGTCGTTCTGGTCGCTTACAATCAGCCCAGTAATCGTGCCCCACCCTGCCTAGTTCCAGGGTACCATGATACATCTAGTGGGTTACTACTGAAAAGGACTGTGTAACTAGGGTTTCTGTCCAATAGGTTAAGTATTGTCATTTAAATTCGTGACTTAACCCCTATCAGTCTAGCATGTCAAGTTGGTTAAGTGTTGTCATTCAAGTTCACGACTTAACCCTACGAATCAAGTTGGTTAAGTGTTGTCTTTCATGTTCATGACCTAACCCTATCATGTGGCATTAATTCATTAATGCACCCCAACCTCTCACATCAGACTGTTGTTGTGGTCACTGGATATGCCGGGCGGTTTCGGGCAGAATTACACCACAACTCAGTCTGACCTCGGGTTTTCAAGTGCGATATGACCAACTACCCTCATTGGATCCTATTGTTTGCAGTAACTGGATTTGCCGGGCGGTTCTGGGCAGAATTAAACTGCAAACTCAACCCAACCTCGAGTTGGCCATTTTCATGTTCATTCTAGTGTCATGTCCATGTCCAAGATTCATGTCAAGTTCGTGTCAAGTTTCAAGGATAAGTTTCATGCCAAGTTTCCTATAATTACCAATTTTTCCCAACATTACCCCGTCTAAATATTAGGCTAACAATCTTAGCCGAATCTTCGTCCGCATGGTTTTTGACATATAATATTAGGCTAAAAACTTAGCCTAATTTGACGTACATAAAATTTGCATAAAGAAATTCGTCATGACATTGGTGTAAACTTGGCATTGTCGGCATAGTCAATATGAACACCACAGATGTGTACTTGCACAATAATCAACATGAATATCATAGGCATAAACTTGCAACGTAGACTAAATCAACTTACATATATG
The DNA here is from genome assembly GCA_030737875.1 of Allium sativum. NCBI lineage: Eukaryota > Viridiplantae > Streptophyta > Magnoliopsida > Asparagales > Amaryllidaceae > Allium > Allium sativum. The sequence goes on from CM060911.1 coordinate 188,386,197, forward strand.
TGAATTTGCAACATAGACTAAATTAATTTACATATATGTGGACTTGCAAATCAATCACGATCATATGAATAAGTGTGAACTTGAAATATGACATAGGTTTAAGATATACACATAAACATGTAGATCTAACATTTGGTCACATATATGATATGATTTTACAACCTAAAACTTGCATAACATGATAAACTGCACAACTTGTCATAACAGGTGATATTCCAAGTTCGTATACATATGAATAGACTTATTCATTAATTCTCAATTCAACATGATAATAAAATAGAACCACAGACATAGATCAATATCATTCAATTCCACATATAACATAATAGACATCGTTCTATTATTAATTTAATTCCAAGGTATAACATAACTAAATTAACTAAAACATCGCAGGCATATAGATATGATAATACTATGAACATGAAAAGGTTTGAAAAATAATCTAGTTTCAAGAATATGGATAGGTCTAACTTAAATAGAAAAATCCCCAAAATCAAGATCCAAGGATAAATAAAGAAAGTCAAGCTTAGATCCAATTTCATAGTTATAATCCTAGGCAATAACCTCATGGTCATGAATCATAGGTGATTAGCCACAATTGTCCTTGTCGTAGTCATAGGCAACAGTCTTATGTTCACAGTCATAGGCAAAGGCATAGTCTTATGTTTATAGTCATAGGCATAGGCATAGTTTATGTTCATAGTCATAGGCATAGGCAAAGTCTTATACCATCAACAATAGTTTTAACGTCATAGGAAATATTCCAATAGTCAAGATCCAAGATAAACAAACATAGATATAAATCATACATAGATCCCATTTTAGTTTATAACACATCCATATTAAGTTTATAGTTTTTATCTAAAAGTAACTGGAACTTACAGATCGTGGTCTAAGAAAGATGTAGAAGTCAAGTCTAGAAATTTGTCGTTGAATTGCTGAATCTTGCTTTGATTGTAGAAGCAAATCCCCAATTCCTAGCCGTAGTCTTCAAGAAATAATCTTCACGTTTCAATTTAATTTATCTTAATTTAATTTAGAAGAAGAAGAAGAAGCCATGACCATCAAGAGTTTGAGCAGCATAAGGTTAGAGAAGAATGGTGTAAAGAGAATGAGTCTAGGAGGTTGTTTAAATAGGATCAGGCAGACAGATCTGGACAGAAAACGAGGTCAGATACATCAGGATGCATCTGGTTCAAAAAGTGGGTTCGGGTGGCAGGTCGACCCTATGGTCGACCTGGTCTGGCCAGGTCGACCCACAGGTCGACCCTATGGTCGACCTGGTCTGGTCAGGTCGACCCCCGGTCGACCTGGGCTCTGGGCGGGAATTTTCCCGCCCAGCCCGCTTCTGGGTCTTGAATTCGAATTTGAATTCGAATTTCTGAGCTGTTTTTTATTCCGAAAATTCGTGAAACTTCTAGAGGTCATAACTCAGTCATACGGACTCCGATTTTTGAAAACTCGGACTCGTTTCCAAGCAGAATTTCGAGATGAACGCAATGGCGCAACCCGTTTCCCTTGATTTTTATTTTAAAAATTAATTCTGCCTAGATTTATGGTTTTACCATGTTATTAAAATACGGGATGTTACATTCTCCCCTCCTTAAAGGATTTCATCCCCGAAATCTTCCAGTTAAGAAGAATGAATCCTATCATCCATATACTCAAAACATCGTCCACAAGCAACCATTGTCCTTAAAAGATTTCTAATGCTATATGAACATATGTAGAAAGTGTGTGTATATGTTCCTTATCTAATGCAAATGACCAGGCCTGATTGATCTTCCTAATGCAAAATATGTTTAGTGCCATGAATCCAACATGTATGCAAATAGTCCTAGTCACATAAACACTATATGTGTGCACAAACATCCATCCATATGCAACATTCATATGATAACACATTCAATTTCATCCATAAAGAAGTATAAACACTCATGCATATGCAATATGAAAATGTGTCTGAGCCGATCTAGTGCCTAATGTGTGTTATGCAACCACGAGCAACCACTTGCAACCATTTGCAAACATCAACCATAACATGTTTTCAAGCACAGGTTTACATCCAAAAGGGTTCTACCTAAGGTTCTCAAGATAGGATTGAGAAGATAAGCAAGATAAAACAAAGCATCTAGGAGAAGAAGTTAAAGATGTACCCCCAGAAGGTCCTGCCTGCGGGGCTTGCCCTTGCTTCTTAGGGCAGTTCTTGCTGATATGTCCAGTTTCACCACACTGGAAGCATGCTCCCATCTTCATCTTCTTCTTTCTACAATCCTGAACTATATGCCCCTCTATACCACAGAAGTGGCATTTTCTTTTCTCGCGTGTCTTGTTATCATTCTTCTTGTTGTTGTTCTTACCTCCTTTCTCGGAGTCTACCTTCTTGTTTGGAGGCTCATTCGCCTTGACCTCCTTCTTGTCACTCTTGTCTTCTTCATTTAAGAGTGTCATGTCTAGTAGTTTTTCGTAAGTAGCCCCCATAGGTATGTGGGTCATAGCCAAGATGTGAAGTGGCTCATTCAATCCCTTGACAAAACGGAGGGCCTTCTTATGAGGGGTATTTACTAAGTCCAGTCCAAACCGAGCCAGCTGACTGAATTGATTGACGTACTCCTTGACCGTCATATTTCCTTGCTTAAGAGATAAGAATTTTTCCATCTGTAGACTTCGTTCAACTTGCGAGAGGAATTTCGTCTGAAACCTTATTCTGAAATCCATCCATGATTCGACCGGCCTCTCGGCTCTAGTAACTTCCCACCAATCGGAAGCTTCGTCTTTGAGCAACCATACCGCCAACTGTACCTTCTGCCTATCGTCCACCTCGAAGATAACGAACAGATCCTTTGTTTCTTTGAGCCAATTCCTCGCTTCTACGAATGATTCAGTTCCCTTGAAATCCTTTCCACCCATGGCCCTAAAATCTTTACAGATCTTTGAGAAAGCAATTGCACGAGGAGGGGGAGGAGGAGGAATCGCTGCGGCTGGAGGAGGAATATCTGCTGGGCTTGCATTGTTGGCCCTAGCCTCTAAGTACCTCCTGAACCAGCAAGGTATTGGCACGCCCTCTTGGAAGTTAAGATTCCCAGACATGTTGAAATGAAAAGGAAGAGATTCAAACGAGGAAACAAAGGATAGTGCTGATGGATTTTGGGGAATAGCCTTTAAATAAAACAAGACTTTTCTTGAAAAATGCTTCTTTGTAAACGGTTTTGAAAATAGTTTCAGAAGGTTTTAACAACTTTTGCCCAGTCTGGTAACCTTCTGCTCTGATACCAAATGTAACACCCCACCTCCGCTAGGGTCACTCACAAAGGGAATGCACTAGTTTTGGAGGAGCGTTATCGAGGTAAACAAAGACAGAAATATTACAAGACAGAACATAGATGAAACAGCGGAAGAATCAAAAGATAAATTTCATTACTTTCAAAAAGAGTCAAAACCTTTTACATCAAATAGCCAAGGTCATTATTTTCCATTACAACAAATTCTGTCTTGCATAAATAAAGAAGCATAAACTTAAAACGTCAAAAGTAGCTTAATTCCCCAAAGGTAGCAGAAATGCAGCCATAGCATAGCTCAAGATCAAACAGTACATGAGCTGAACCGAAAGCAAGCGAGATCCAAGCTAAGTGCTAAAGTTTCCTCCCTAAGAACCTTGTGGGGGGGGGGACGAAAGAAAACGAGGCAAAAGAAAATGGGTCAGTCATAAAGACTGGTAAGTCCAAGTGACTTTCAGCATAAAAACAGATAAAGGTAACATGACATGTATAAACTGAAAGTAAACATTAGGATGCTGTCAAGATTGGCAAGATAGACTAAGATAACATGATAACTCAAATGTAAATCAAGTATAGCATCACATATTCGAGGTTCGCTGCATCAACCATACTAGAATCCCAACCCATGTCTTATATTAATCATGAGATGATCCTTTGGCCCAATATTATGAAATGACCTATTTCTAGGTCCAAAGAAACGATCTACTAGTTGATCGGCTCCCTACAAGTTCTAGCTCGTCATGTGTCTGTGTCATACGGCCCTATCACGAATGTAGTCACCTGTGCTAGGTCCACCATAGGGTGTATCAAGCCCTAGGGTGCCAACCACCGACACGAATCAAGAATGCACAGATAAACCTACTGATGCCCAATGCCTGCTTTTTCAACTCCGGACCACGTGCACGACCATAGCCCGCCTGAACCTACACTGGCGCACCAACACAGCTGTCATTCTGGTCGCTTACAATCAGCCAAGTAATCGTGCCCCACCCTGCCTAGTTCCAGGGTACCATGATACATCTAGTGGGTTACTACTGAAAAGGACCGTGTAACTAGGGTTTCTGTCCAATAGGTTAAGTATTGTCATTTAAATTCGTGACTTAACCCCTATCAGTCTAGCATGTCAAGTTGGTTAAGTTTTGTCATTCAAGTTCACGACTTAACCCTACGAATCAAGTTGGTTAAGTGTTGTCTTTCATGTTCATGACCTAACCCTATCATGTGGCATTAATTCATTAATGCACCCCAACCTCTCACATCAGACTGTTGTTGTGGTCACTGGATATGCCGGGCGGTTTCGGGCAGAATTACACCACAACTCAGTCTGACCTCGGGTTTTCAAGTGCGATATGACCAACTACCCTCATTGGATCCTATTGTTTGCAGTAACTGGATTTACCGGGCGGTTCCGGGCAGAATTACACTGCAAACTCAACCCAACCTCGAGTTGGCCATTTTCATGTTCATTCTAGTGTCATGTCCATGTCCAAGATTCATGTCAAGTTCGTGTCAAGTTTCAAGGATAAGTTTCATGCCAAGTTTCCTATAATTACCATTTTTTCCCAACATTACCCCGTCTAAATATTAGGCTAACAATCTTAGCCGAATCTTCGTCCGCATGGTTTTTGACATATAATATTAGGCTAAAAACTTAGCCTAATTTGACGTACATAAAATTTTCATAAAGAAATTCGTCATGACATTGGTGTAAACTTGGCATTGTCGGCATAGTCAATATGAACACCACAGATGTGTACTTGCACAATAATCAACATGAATATCATAGGCATAAACTTGCAACGTAGACTAAATCAACTTACATATATGTGAATTTGCAACATAGACTAAATCAATTTACATATATGTGGACTTGCGAATCAATCACGATCATATGAATAAGTGTGAACTTGAAATATGACATAGGTTTAAGATATACACATAAACATGTAGATCTAACATTTGGTCACATATGTGATATGATTTTACACCCTAAAACTTGCATAACATGATAAACTACACAACTTGTCATAACATGTTATATTCCAAGTTCATATACATATGAATATTCTTATTCATTAATTCTTAATTCAACATGATAATAAAATAGAACCACAGACATAGATCAATATCATTCAATTCCACATATAACATAATAGACATCGTTCTATTATTAATTTAATTCCAAGGTATAACATAACTCAATTAACTAAAACATCGCAGGAATATAGATATGATAATACTATGAACATGAAAAGGTTTGAAAAATAATCTAGTTTCAAGAATATGGATAGGTCTAACTTAAATAGAAAAATCCCCAAAATCAAGATCCAAGGATAAATAAAGAAAGTCAAGCTTAGATCCAATTTCATAGTTATAATTCTAGGCAATAACCTCATGGTCATGAATCATAGGTGATTAGCCACAATTGTCCTTGCCGTAGTCATAGGCAACAGTCTTATGTTCACAGTCATAGGCAAAGGCATAGTCTTATGTTTATAGTCATAGGCATAGGCATAGTTTATGTTCATAGTCATAGGCATAGGCATAATCTTATACCATCAACAATAATTTTAACGTCACAGGCAATATTCCAATAGTCAAGATCCAAGATAAACAAACATAGATATAAATCATACATAGATCCCATTTTAGTTTATAACACATCCATATTAAGTTTATAGTTTTTATCTAAAAGTAACTGAACTTACAGATCGTGGTCTAAGAAAGATGTAGAAGTCAAGTCTCGAAATTTGTCGTTGAATTACTGAATCTTGCTTTGGTTGTAGAAGCAAATCCCGAATTCCTAGCCGTAGTCTTCAAGAAATAATCTTTACGTTTCAATTTAATTTATCTTAATTTAATTTAGAAGAAGAAGAAGAAGCCATGGCCATCAAGAGTTTGAGCAGCATAAGGTTAGAGAAGAATGGTGTAAAGAGAATGAGGCTAGGAGGTTGTTTAAATAGGATTAGGCAGACGGATCTGGACAAAAAACGAGGTCAGATACATCAGGATGCATCTGGTTCAAAAAGTGGGTTCGGGAGGCAGGTCGACCCACAGGTCGACCCTATGGTCGACCTGTTCCGGTCAGGTCGACCCCCTGGTCGACCTGGGCTCTGGGCGGGAATTTTCCCGCCCAGCCCGCTTCTGGGTCTTGAATTCGAATTTGAATTCGAATTTCTGAGCTGTTTTTTATTCCGGAAATTCGTGAAACTTCTAGAGGACATAACTCAGTCATACAGACTCCGATTTTTGAAAACTCGGACTCGTTTCCAAGCAGAATTTCAGGACGAACGCAATGGCGCAACCCGTTTCCCTTGATTCTTATTTTAAAAATTAATTCTGCCTAGATTTACGGTTTTAACATGTTATTAAAATATGGGTTGTTACATTCTCCCCTCCTTAAAGGATTTCGTCCCCGAAATCTTCCATTTAAGAAGAATGAATCCTATCATCCATCTACTCAAAACATCGTCCACAAGCAACCATTGTCCTTAAAAGATTTCTAATGCTATATGAACATATGTAGAAAGTGTGTGTATATGTTCCTTATCTAATGCAAATGACCAGGCCTGATTGATCTTCCTAATGCAAAATATGTTTAGTGCCATGAATCCAACATGTATGCAAATAGTCCTAGTCACATAAACACTATATGTGTGCACAAACATCCATCCATATGCAACATTCATATGATAACACATTCAATTTCATCCATAAAGAAGTATAAACACTCATGCATATGCAATATGAAAATTTGTCTGAGCCGATCTAGTGCCTAATGTGTGTTATGCAACCACGAGCAACCACTTGCAACCATTTGCAAACATCAACCATAACATTTTTTCAAGCACATGTTTACATCCAAAAGGGTTCTACCTAAGGTTCTCAAGATAGGATTGAGAAGATAAGCAAGACAAAACAAAGCATTTAGGAGAAGAAGTTAAAGATGTACCCCCAGAAGGTCCTGCCTGCGGGGCTTGCCCTTGCTTCTTAGGGCAGTTCTTGCTGATATGTCCAGTTTCACCACACTGGAAGCATGCTCCTATCTTCATCTTCTTCTTTATACAATCCTGAACTATATGCCCCTCTATACCACAGAAGTGGCATTTTCTTTTCTCGCGTGTCTTGTTATCATTCTTCTTGTTGTTGTTCTTACCTCCTTTCTCAGAGTCTACCTTCTTGTTTGGAGGATCATTCGCCTTGACCTCCTTCTTGTCACTCTTGTCTTTTTCATTTAAGAGTGTCATGTCTAGTAGTTTTTCGTAAGTAGCCTCCATAGGTATGTGGGTCATAGCCAAGATGTGAAGCGGCTCATTCAATCCCTTGACAAAACGGAGGGCCTTCTTATGAGGGGTATTTACTAAGTCCAGTCCAAACCGAGCCAGCTGACTGAATTGATTGACGTACTCCTTGACCGTCATATTTCCTTGCTTAAGAGATAAGAATTTTTCCAGTTGTAGACTTCGTTCAGCTTGCGAGAGGAATTTCGTCTCAAACCTTATTCTGAAATCCATCCATGATTCGACCGGCTTCTCGGCTCTAGTGACTTCCCACCAATCGGAAGCTTCGTCTTTGAGCAACCATACCGCCAACTGTACCTTCTGCCTATCGTCCACCTCGAAGATAACGAACAGATCCTTTGTTTCTTTGAGCCAATTCCTCGCTTCTACGAATGATTCAGTTCCCTTGAAATCCTTTCCACCCATGGCCCTAAAATCTTTACAGATCTTTGAGAAAGCAATTGCACGAGGAGGGGGAGGAGGAGGAATCGCTGCGACTATAGGAGGAATATCTGCTGGGCCTGCATCGTTGGCCCTAGCCTCTAAGTACCTCCTGAACCAGCAAGGTATTGGCACGCCCTCTTGGAAGTTAAGATTCCCAGACATGTTGAAATGAAAAGGAAGAGATTCAAACGAAGAAACAAAGGATAGTGCTGATGGCTTTTGGGGAATAGCCTTCAAATAAAACAAGGCTTTTCTTGAAAAATGCTTCTTTGTAAATGGTTTTGAAAATAGTTTCAGAAGGTTTTGAAAACTTTTGCCCAGTCTGGTAACCTTCTGCTCTGATACCAAATGTAACACCCCACCTCCGCTAGGGTCACTCACAAAGGGAATGCACTAGTTTTGGAGGAGCGTTATCGAGGTAAACAAACACAGAAATATTACAAGACAGAACATAGATGAAACAGCGGAAGAATCAAAAGATAAATTTCATTACTTTCAAAAAGAGTCAAAACATTTTACATCAAATAGCCAAGGTCATTATTTTCCATTACAACAAATTCTGTCTTGCATAAATAAAGAAGCATAAACTTAAAACGTCAAAAGTAGCTTAATTCCCCAAAGGTAGCAGAAATGCAGCCATAGCATAGCTCAAGATCAAACCGTACATGAGCTGAACCGAAAGCAAGCGAGATCCAAGCTAAGTGCTAAAGTTTCCTCCCTGAGAACCTTGTGGGGGGGAAACGAAAGAAAAAGAGGCAAAAGAAAACGGGTCAGTCATAAAGACTGGTAAGTCCAAGTGACTTTCAGCATAAAAACAGATAAAGGTAACATGACATGTATAAACTGAAAGTAAACATAAGGATGCTGTCAAGATTGGCAAGATAGACTAAGATAACATGATAACTCAAATGTAAATCAAGTATAGCATCACATATTCGAGGTTCGCTGCATCAACTATACTAGAATCCCAACCCATGTCTTATATTAATCATGAGATGATCCCTTGGCCCAATATTATGAAATGACCTATTTCTAGGTCCAAAGAAACGATCTACTAGTTGATCGGCTCCCTACAAGTTCTAGCTCGTCATGTGTCTGTGTCATACGGCCCTATCACGAATGTAGTCACCTGTGTTAGGTCCACCATAGGGTGTATCAAGCCCTAGGGTGCCAACCACCGACACGAATCAAGAATGCACAGATAAACCTACTGATGCCCAATGCCTGCTTTTTCAACTCCGGACCATGTGCACGACCATGGCCCGCCTGAACCTACACTGGCGCACCAACACAGCTGTCGTTTTGGTCACTTACAATCAGCCCAGTAATCGTGCCCCACCCTGCCTAGTTCCAGGGTACCATGATACATCTAGTGGGTTACTACTGAAAAGGACCGTGTAACTAGGGTTTCTGTCCAATAGGTTAAGTATTGTCATTTAAATTCGTGACTTAACCCCTATCAGTCTAGCATGTCAAGTTGGTTAAGTGTTGTCATTCAAGTTCACTACTTAACCCTACGAATCAAGTTGGTTAAGTGTTGTCTTTCATGTTCATGACCTAACCCTATCATGTGGCATTAATTCATTAATGCACCCCAACCTCTCACATCAGACTGTTGTTGTGGTCACTGGATATGCCGGGCGGTTTCGTGCAGAATTACACCACAACTAAGTCTGACCTCGGGTTTTCAAGTGCGATATGACCAACTACCCTCATTGGATCCTATTGTTTGCAGTAACTGGATTTGTCGGGCGGTTCCGGGCAGAATTACACTGCAAACTCAACCCAACCTCGAGTTGGCCATTTTCATGTTCATTCTGGTGTAATGTCCATGTCCAAGATTCATGTCAAGTTCGTGTCAAGTTTCAAGGATAAGTTTCATGCCAAGTTTCCTATAATTACCAATTTTTTCCAACATTACCCCATCTAAATATTAGGCTAACAATCTTAGCCGAATCTTCGTCCGCATGGTTTTTGACATATAATATTAGGCTAAAAACTTAGCCTAATTTGACGTACATAAAATTTGCAAAAAGAAATTCATCATGACATTGGTGTAAACTTGGCATTGTCGGCATAGTCAATATGAACACCACAGATGTGTACTTGCACAATAATCAACATGAATATCATAGGCATAAACTTGCAACGTAGACTAAATCAACTTACATATATGTGAATTTGCAACATAGACTAAATCAATTTACATATATGTGGACTTGCAAATCAATCACGATCATATGAATAAGTGTGAACTTGAAATATGACATAGGTTTAAGATATACACATAAACATGTAGATCTAACATTTGGTCGCATATGTGATATGATTTTACAACCTACACAACTTGTCATAACAGGTTATATTCCAAGTTCATATACATATGAATAGACTTATTCATTAATTCTCAATTCAACATGATAATAAAATAGAACCACAGACATAGATCAATATCATTCAATTCCACATATAACATGATAGACATCGTTCTATTATTAATTTAATTCCAAAGTATAACATAACTAAATTAACTAAAACATTGCAGGCATATAGATATGATAATACTATGAACATGAAAAGGTTTGAATAATAATCTAGTTTCAAGAATATGGATTGGTCTAACTTAAATAGAAAAATCCCCAAAATCAAGATCCAAGGATAAATATAGAAAGTCAAGCTTAGATCCAATTTCATAGTTATAATCCTAGGCAATAACCTCGTGGTCATCAATCATAGGTGACTAGCCACAATTGTCCTTGTCGTAGTCATAGGCAACAGTCTTATGTTCACAGTCATAGGCATAGGCATAGTCTTCCGTTCATAGTCATAGGCATAGGCATGGTCTTATTTTCATAGTCATAGGCATAGGCATAGTCTTATACCATCAACAATAGTTTTAACGCCATAGGTAATATTCCCAATAGTCAAGATCCAAGATAAACAAACATAGATATGAATTATACATAGATCCCAATTCAGTTTATAACACGTCCATATTAAGTTTATAGTTTTTAACTAAAAGTAACTGGAACTTACAAATCATGGTCTAAGAAAGATGTAGAAGTCAAGTCTAGAAATTTGTCGTTGAATTGTTGAATCTTGCTTTGATTGTAGAAGCAAATCCCCAATTTCTAGCCGTAATCTTCAAGAAATAATCTTCACGTTTCAATTTAATTTATCTTAATTTAATTTAGAAGAAGAAGATGAAGCCATGACCATCAAGAGTTTGAGTAGCATAAGGTTAGAGAAAAATGGTGTAAAGAGAATGAGGCTAGGAGGCTGTTTAAATAGGATTAGGCAGACGAATCTGGACAGAAAACGAGGTCAGATACATCAGGATGCATCTGGTTCAAAAAGTGGGTTCGGGAGGCAGTTCGACCCCCAAGTCGACCCACAGGTCGACCCTATGGTCGACCTGGTCTGGTCAGGTCGACCCCCTGGTCGACCTGGGCTATAGGCGGGAACTTTCCCGCCCAGCTCGCTTCTGGGTCTTGAATTCGAATTTGAATTCGAATTTCTGAGATGCTTTTGATTCGAAAAATTCGTGAAACTTCTAGAGGTCATAACTCAGTCATACGGACTCCGATTTTCGAAAACACGGAGTCGTTTCCAAGTAAAATTTCGAGATGAACACAGTGGCGCATCCCGTTTCCCTTGATTCTTATTTTAAAAATTAATTTTGCCTAGATTTATGGTTTTAGCATGTTATTAAAATACGGGTTGTGTAACAACCCGTATTTTCAATAACCTGTTATAACGTAAATCGAGGCAGAATTTAATTTATAAATCTGAATCAAGGGAAACGGGCTACGCCATTGCGTTCGTCTCGGAAAAATACGCGAAATAGACTCCGAGTTTTCGAAAATCGGAGTCCGTATGACCCGATTAAGGCCCAACAAAGTTTTCAGAAAATTTCAAAGTAAAAACAGATTTCAAATTCAAGTTTGAATTTGGAAATTAGGTCAGATTGGGCTAGGCGGGAAAATTCCCGCCAGAGTACCCAAGTCGACAGCCCTGTCGACTTGGGAGTCGACTTGGTTGGACCCAAGTCGACAGCCCTGTCGACTTGGCTGTCGACTTGGTCCAGCTGGGCAGTTTTGCCTGGTGCACCATTTTGGGTTTGTGTTGAGTTTGGGGGCCAGATTCGGTTTTGAGGGCTGAGATTGGAACTAGGGTTTAATCCTAAGGTTGAAACTAATCCTAATCTCTATAAATAAGGCCCTAACCTAACCCTAAATCATCATTATTCATTCATACAACTAAACTATGGCAAAATCATTCCTCTCATGGCCTCCACTCTCTTCATCAAATTCCTAAGTCATTTCTATGAGAGATTTTCCATGCATACAAGTGTTTTCAAGCTTGTATGAGCATCATTAGCTTGCATTCAAGTCAAGTTTCCATATTTACATCATAAAGCAAGGGTTTTGATCATTTTTGCTCAAGGGTTTTTCTATTGGAGCTTGCATTTTGGGTTTATTTGATTGCATAAGGGCTTTGTCATATTTTTGTGTCTTCATAAGCATTGTAAGCCCTTTTCTACTTTCATATTTAAACTCTAAAGTTAATGAATGATGCAAGTTGTGTTTGATCATTATGATATGATATGCAAGTTTATCATGTTATGCAAGTTTGCTATGTTATGATATGCAAGTTTATCATGTTATGCAAGTTTGCTATGTTATGATATGCAAGTTTACCATGTTATGTTATGTAAGTTTGCTATGTTATGATATGCAAGTTTGCCATATGATATGCAAGTTATGTTATGCAAGTTTGGGTTGATCATTTTGCTCATGTTATCATGTTATGCAAGCTTATCTTGGGTTTATGAGCTTAAAGCTTCAAGCTTTATGCTAAAGGTTGCATTTTGGCAACATGTAAGTTATCATATCCCTTATGATAACTTGCATGTGAGGCTAAATGCGAACTTATGGCCATTTCTACATGTCACTTATCACCATGTATCACCAATATGCTAAGTTTGGTTTTATGCATGCTTTTGAGGTCTAAAAATGTAATATGCAAGTATATGAACATATGTACATTTCATATGTCACCATGTTAAACTTGTGGCTTCAACACCTTTATGTCATGATTATGCCAAGTTCCCTCTTTCTATCCTTTATGCGCTATTGCGATATGTAAGCGATGGGATTGCGTTTGGGGTTGGGTAAACTTAAAAGACATAAAAACATAAGATTGGGAATTTACCTATTAAGTTAGGTCTACCCATTGGGAATTTACCTATTAAGTTAGGTCTACCCAATTGCTTGAAAACTTGTAATATGTTTTGTAAACATGATGGACATGACACTTAGAAAAGATAAGTGTGACCAACTCGAGGTTGGGTTGAGTTTGTAGCGTAAACCTACCCGGAACCGACCGGCTTAACTAGTTGCTACAAACAATAGGACCCAATGTGGGAAGTTGGCCATGTTGTACCTTGAACCTGAGGTTAGACCAAGTTGTGGTGTAAAGCTACCCGGAACCGACCGGCTTAACTAGTAACCGCAACAAAGTCTAATGTGAGAGGTTAAGGTACATTAATTAATTAATGCCTCATGATTAGGGTTAAGTCATGGTCCACTAAATACTTAACCAATTTGGGCTTGGTAGATTAATCAGGGTTAAGTCGTGAACTCATCGTTACACTTAACCAAGTTAATCCATGATTAGCAAGAGGGTTAAACCGTACTTAACCCACTAGAAAATCCTAGCAATGGGGGCCCACTCCAGCAGTAATCCCAAATTTGTATCATTAAGACCCTAGGGACTAGGCTAGGGAGGGGGCACGATTACTGGACTGGAGGTAAGTGACCAAAAGCGACGGTAGAGTGGTACGCCGGTGTAGTTCCGGGCGGACTATGGTCGTGCATATAGTCCGAAGCCAGGGAAAACATGCACGGGTACCAGTAGATCGAGACTGTGTACTTATGTTTATGGTGTCCAGGGGTTGACACCCTAGGGCTTGATACACCCGACGGGAGACCCGGCACAGTCTGACTACAATTATGTTTGGGCCGTATTGACACCAACACGTGACGAGTTAGGCTTGTAGGGAGCCGATCGACTAGACCGTTTGGTTGGACCTCGTATTAGGGTCACTTCATGTTATTGGACCTCGTATTAGGGTCACTTCATGTTATTGGGCCAAAGCTTGGGCCAATGGATCAATACTTGTTTATTCAAGTCATGTTAGTTTGCTAGTACACCTGTGGTGCAAAACCTTAAACCTGATTATGCGATGACACCTTTATCTACCTTATTAGTTAATCATCATGCTAGTATGTTGTTATCCTTATGATCATCCCTGCTTCTCATGCCAGTTAACTTTATCAGTTTACATTGATTGTAGTAGGGCTTACTCAGTCTTTTTGACTGACCTGTTTTTCTTTCGCCTCTTTTCTTCCGTTCCCCCCCCCCCCCCACCAGGTTCTCAGGGTGGGAACGTTGGAGCTTAGCTTGGATTTCTGATCGCTTGCTTGTGGGATTTTAGCTCATGTACGGTCTTGACATGAAGCTAGCTATGGTTATCACTTATTTTGGGGATAGTACCTATGTATTTCAGTTTTTCAGTAATGTTGTTTTTATCTAGACTTGTGTATTTGGAAAGTTGACATTATGTTGTACCAGACTTGTTTTGAAATAGTTTGAAATCTTCCGCTGTTTTACTTATCTTATTTACTCTGTTTACATATATACATATGTTCTTGTTCTGCCTTGATATATCATTATGCATGTTTACCTGATTCAAACGCCCCTCCAAAGTCAGAGTGCTTGCAAGAGCCACCCTGGCGGAGGTGGGGTGTTACATTTGGTATCAGAGCATATGGTTTGCGAGAAGGAACAAAAAGGTTTTTTAAACTTTTGGAAAACTATTTTCAAAACCAAGTATAAAGTATTTTCCAAAGAAAAGTCTAGTTTATTTTAAAGGCTATTCCCCAAAAAGCCATTAGCAAAATTCCTTCGTTTTTCTCCATTCTGAATCTGTCTTTTTCTTCGTTTTCAGTATGGCCGATAACTTTGCTATTCCGGAGGGAGTACACGTACCTGTTTGGTATAGGAGACTTTTGGAGGCTAGGGCGACTGAAGCCGGCCCTGCAGATGTTCCTCCTCCGGTAGTTAATGTTCCTCCTCCTCCTGTCGCTGAGGTTCCTCTTCCTCCTCCCCCTCAGCATCCTCAGGCTGACTTCGCAAAGACTTGCAAAGATTTCAAAGCAATGGGTGGCAAGAACTTTCAAGGCACTGAGACTTTTGTAGAGGCCAGAAATTGGTTGAAAGAGACCGAGGATTTATTTGCTATCTTTGGGTTAGACGATCAGAGGAAGATCTTATTGGCGGTTTGGCTTATGAAGGATGAAGCCGCTTATTGGTGGGAAGTCACCAATGGTACTAGGCCTGTTGAGACTTGGGCCGATTTCAGGGCAAGGCTCGTGCTTAAGTTTCTATCTTCTACTGAGGAGAATCTGCAAATGGAGAGGTTCATAACTTTGAAACAAGGAGATATGTTTGTCAAAGAATATGTGAACAAGTTTAATCAGTTAGCTCGTTTTGGCTTGGATATGGTGAATACTCCTCAGAAGAAGGCTCTTCGTTTTGCTAGAGGATTGAATGAGCCGTTGCAGGGATTGGCTATGTCACATATTCCCCATGGGGCCACGTTTGAGAGCTTGGTTGATATGGCGTTACTTCAGGGAGATGTCAAGAAAGAGATCAAGGTGAATGATACTCAAGCCAAGAAGACTGATTCCCAGTGGAAAGGAAATCAGGGTAATCCAAGTGGTCAGAGTAGTCAAGGCAATCAGAACAAGAGTCAAGGCAACAAGGGGAACAACAACAAGGGTAAGAACAACAAGGGGAAGTGCCATTATTGCGGTTCAGTTGGGCATCTTATTAAGGATTGTAAGAAGAGGAAAAGGAAGAATGGTGAATGCTTTTTCTGCGGTGAGACTGGACATTTCAGTAAGGATTGCCCGAAGAAGCAAGGGCAAGACCAGGGTCAGACTCAGCGTGCTGGACCTTCAGGAGGGCAAGTTCATGCTCTCAATGCCGCTCCAGTTCCCGATCGAGGTAGTATTTCTGTTGAGAGCCTTGTATATATTTCTGATTTTCCAGTTCGTACCTTGTTTGATTCTGGTGCATCGCATAGCTTTATCTCATCTGATCTTGTTGATAGTTTGCACCTTAGTACTAGCTTGGTAGAGGATCCCGTCTGTGTCTCAAATCCTATTGGGGGTTCCGTCCATCTGTCTATGATATGTGGGGATTTGAGGATCTCTGTACTGAGTGTAGAGTTCTTGTGTAGTGCTTATGTTCTTGGTTTTAGGGGATACGGATTGATATTGGGCATGGATTGGTTGTCCAGATATGGAGCCATCCTTGATTGTGAGCATAGGGTTGTGAGGCTCGTGACTCGCCTCGGAAACACCCTAGAGATTTCTTGTAATCCGAGAGGTCCCGTCATGTTGTGCTATCTTGAATCACTCGACTCGTCAATGGAAACTCTTCAGTCTGTGAGAGTGGTTCGAGAGTATCCGGATGTTTTCGATGAAGTTAGGGGGTTTCCCCCTAAGCGAGAGATTGATTTCCGCATTTATCTGGTGGATAATGCAAAGCCGGTTTCTTTGCCCGTTCGGCACATGGCTCCGCGTGAAAGGCGGGAGCTAAGTAAGCAAGTGAAGGAGTTGCTTGAGAAGAACTTCATTAGACGAAGTATATCTGAATGGGGAGTGCCTGTGGTATTTGCTACCAAGGCAGATGGTTCTCTCCGACTTTGTGTTGACTATCGAGAGTTGAATAAGCTGACTAAGAAGAACAGACACCCGTTACCGAGGATTGATGATCTCTTTGACCAGCTTGTCGGTGCTTCTGTTTTCTCTCAGCTTGATCTTGCTACTGGATTCCATCAGCTCAGAGTAGCTGAAGATAGTATAGACAAGACTGCGTTCAGAACTCCAGATGGATTCTTCGAATGGCTTGTCATGCCGTTCGGCTTGACTAATGCACCCGCATATTTCGTGGACTTGATGAGTAGGGTGTTCAGGGAGTTCTTGAACAAGTTTGTCGTGGTCTTCGTAGATGATATTCTGATCTTCTCTAAGGATGAGGAAGAGCACGCAAGGCATCTCGTGGAGGTGATGGATACGCTTAGAGCGCATCAGTTGAAGGCCAAGTTCTCCAAGTGTCACTTTTGGAGAAGGGAAGTTAGATTCCTTGGGCATATAGTATCTAAGCAAGGCTTAGCGGTGGATCCCGCTAAGGTAGTTGCAGTTCAGGATTGGAAGACTCTAAGGAATGCAACCGAAGTGAGAAGTTTTCTAGGTCTTGCAGGCTTTTACCGGAAGTTCATCAAGGACTTCGCGAAGATTTCTGCTCCTCTCACTAAATTAACGAAGAAGAATTTAGTTTTTGCTTGGAGCATAGAATGCGAGCTTGCTTTTCAGAAGCTCAAGAGAGCTCTCACATCAGCACTTGTTCTAGCTTTGCCCGATGGAGAGAAGTTATTTACAGTATACACCGATGCATGTGGCACGGGGTTAGGAGCTGTTCTGATGCAAGAAGGAAGAGTGATATGCTTTGGCGGTAGACAACTCAAAGAGCATGAGAAGAATTATCCCACTCATGACTTAGAGTTTGCAGCAATAGTATATGCACTCAAGGCTTGGCGCCATTATCTTCTGGGAGAAAGATTTGAGCTTTATACCGATCACAAGTCATTGAAGTATCTCTTTTCTCAGAAGGATCTGAATCTGAGGCAACAAAGATGGATGGAATTTTTGGCGTCCTATGATTTTGAGATAGCTTATACCCCTGGCAAGGGGAATGTGGTAGCTGATGCATTGAGTAGAAAAAGGTTGACTCTGAGTCCTCTATTCGTTGAGATGAAGAATTTAGAGTATGTGGCAACCTTTGATTTCTCTTTGGCGATTGAGTCGATGACGGGTTCTTTAGCATCTCTGGAACTCAGACCTACCCTTCTTGATCAAGTTGGGGCTTCGCAGAGAGAAGACCCTCAGATAGTTGAGATTATGGATAAGCTGATTCGAGGAGAGGCGTCTAGTCATCTCGCTCGATATTCTATTGATGACAAGGGTTGGCTGAGGAGAGACGGAAGGTTATGTGTTCCAATGGTAGAAGATTTAGTAAGAAAAGTTCTTGAGGAAGCGCATCGCTCTAAGTTGACTATACATCTGGGCGGAGATAAGATGTATAAAGATATGAAGCGCATTTTCTTTTGGCCTGGGATGAATAAGGATGTGGCAGAGTTTGTCTCTAGATGTATCATTTGCCAGCAAGTTAAGGCCGAGTCGAAGAAGCCCTGTGGGCTATTGCATCCTCTAGATGTTCCACTATGGAAGTGGGAGAGTATTTCCATGGATTTTATCGATGGGCTACCAAGGTCAAGGAAAGGGAATACGAGCATTTGGGTTATTGTGGATAGACTTACGAAGAGTGCTCATTTCATTCTGGTGAAGAGCAAGAGGACCGCATCTTGGCTAGCGTCTGTATATCTTCGTGAGATTGTGAGACTACATGGAGTCCCTTCTAGTATAGTCAGTGACCGTGACCCAATCTTTACAAGTCAGTTCTGGAATAGCTTGCAAGAAACTATGGACACGAGGTTGAATCTAAGTACGGCTTATCACCCACAGACGGACGGTCAAACCGAAAGGGTGAATAGGGTACTCGAGGATCTGTTGAGGCTTTGTATTCTGGATTTTGGTGGTACTTGGGAAGACCATCTTCCTCTTGTTGAGTTTGCATATAATAACAGTTATCAGGCAAGCATAGGGATGGCACCATTTGAAGCTTTATATGGGAGGCCGTGCAAGTCGCCTACATGTTGGTGGGAGACTACAGATGAGCTTATACTTGGGCCTGATATGATCAGAGACACATCCGAGAAGGTCGAGTTGATTCGGAGACGGATGAAAGCGGCCCAAGACCGACAGAAATCCTATGTTGATAAGCGAAGAACTGATTTGGAGTTTGATGTTGGGGATATGGTTTTCGTGAAGGTTTCTCCTTTGCGGAATGTGGTCCGATTTGGAGCCGTTAGGAAGTTAGCACCGAGGTTTGTTGGACCATTCCCTATTATAGAGAGGATCGGGCAGATGGCTTATAGAGTGGAGTTGCCCGAGAAGCTTGCCGGAGTACACGATGTTTTTCATGTCTCGCATCTCCGGAAGTGTTTACATGAATCAGCAGAGGTTGTTGAGCCAAGTGTTCTGAAAGATGTGGAAGTGGAGAAAGAGGCTACCTTGAGGAGAGCTCCGATTCGTATCTTGGGGACGGAGAACAAGAAGCTAAGAAATCGAGAGGTCAAGTTGGTGAAGGTTCAATGGGGTGAAGCCGAAGGAGACGCAACTTGGGAAACCGAGGAGAAGATGCGTGGGCTTTATCCATTCCTTTTTTAGGGTACACTCTCAATCTCTTTTCTTTGTTAGCATATCTTTCTCTTTGCTATCCATGTTTATCTAGTTTATCGTGTTAATCTTGTCATGAGAACCTTAGGTGGAAACCCTTTGGATGAAACATGTGTTTGAAACATGTTATGCTTGATGGTTGCAAGTGGTTGCAAGTGTTTGCAAGTGGTTACTCGTGGATGCATTATACACGTTAGGCACTAGATCGGCTCACACACTCCTCATATTGCATATGCATGAGTGTTTACGCTTATTCATGGATGAAAATTTTTGTGTTATCACATGGATGTTGCATATGGATGTATGTTATGTGCACACATATAGATGTTATACATTATGTTAGGAATTGCATACATATGGATTCATTTCACTAACATAATTTGCATTGATGATATTTGCATTAGATAAGGACATATACACACACCTTTGCATATGTTCTGTAACAACCCGTATTTCGATAACATGATTAAGACGAGAATCAAGGCAGAATTTAATTTTAAATTCTGAATCAAGTAAAACGGGCTATGCCATTGCGTTCGTCTCGGAAAAATACGCGAAATAGAGTCTGAGTTTTCGAGAATCGGAGTCCGTATGACCAAGTTATGGTCCGACGATGTTTTCAGAAAATTCAAGTTCAAAATCGAGTTCAAATTTCGAAAATTAGGGCTGGAAGGCTAGGCGGGAAAAATTCCCGCCAGGCACCCCAAGTCGACAGCCCTGTCGACTTGGGAGTCGACTTGGTTTGTCCCAAGTCGACAGCCCTGTCGACTTGGCTGTCGACTTGGGTGGTCGGCCAACCTGGGCCTGGGTGCACCTGCTGCTGTCTTGGCTCGATTTTGTTGGCTTGTGACGATTTTTGAGGGCTCAGATCCATCCTAGGGTTAATCTAAGGGCATAAAACTACCCTAATCTCTATAAAAACACCCCTAAGCCTACCCTAAACCCTCACAAATCACTCATGCCACGAAGTGCCGCCCAAATGCCAAGTGATCATGGCCTCCATCTCCAATCCCTAAAGTTATGCATTCAAATCGGGTTCAAATCAAAAGGTGCAAGCTTCCTATGTCAAATCAAGGGTGGATCAACGTTGCTATGCAAGTTTCATGACGGTTCTTCATCAAAGGAGCCACCTTTCTTCGTCAAGATGATGCATGATCCTTCCCTAAGCCTTGCTATGTAAGTTCTAGCTACTTTTGGATCAAAACGGTAGTTTTAATGTTGACATGGGATAAAATGAGATAAAACATAAGTATGCATGTATGTGAACCTAACTTTGCCCCTTTTCTATGATCTATGACCTTGAGCTAAGATGTAGCAACTTAATCATGTCACTCATGTTATGTTTAGCCTAGTTTATCTTGCAAGTTTGGATCTTTGTCTATGGAAAGTTAGCATGAACCTTTGGGAACCATTTGACTTGTGAAACATAGGCAAATACTTGACCTTGGGGCATATGCATGTATATGAACACAAACCCCTTTATGTATCATGCATGTTTGTGGCCAAACCTCCTTATGATATTATGCATGTTTGTGGACAAACCTCCTTATGATATTACGCATGTTTGTGGCCAAACCTCCTTATGATACTATGCATGTTTGTGGCCAAACTTCCTTAGGATACTATGCATGTTTGTGGACAATATGTTGGCATAATACCCTATTATGTGACTCGCTCCCACTTGGGTTGGAAATACGTTTGGGTAGCTTAGGAAAAACGGGGGTATGACTTGGAAAACTTGACATGGGGTTTACATGGGAACATGACACACATGATACACGTGAATGTGGGCTTGACATGTGGGGCAAACATGAGACTTGAAGCTTGACACGTATGGGTTGTAAGTGTAATAAGACACTAGACCAAACATGAAAGTGGCCAACTCGAGGTTGGGTTGAGTTTGTAGCATAAATCTACCCGGACCCGCCCGGCTTAACTAGTGGCTACAAACAATAGGACTCAAAGTGGGTAGTTGGTCACATAGCACTCAAAACCCGAGGTTAGACTAGGTTGTGGTATAAATCTACCCGGACCCGCCCGGCTTAACTAGTAACCTCAACAAAGTATAATGTGAGAGGTTGAGGTGCATTAATTTAATTAATGCCACATGATAAGGTTAAGTAAATTTGACTAATGACACTTAACCGATATGACACGAATGGGTAGGTTAAGTGGGACCGGGCTTGATTTCTTAATGACACTTAACCATGCAAGATGATTAGGGGATGGGGTTAAGTAATTTACGCTTAATTAATCCGACTTGGTAATTAGATGGGGTTAAGTAATTAAGACTTAACTAATCTAAACACGGTAATTAGACGGGGTTAAGTAATTTAGACTTAACTAATCTAAACATGGTAATTAGACGGGGTTAAGTAATTGATACTTAACTAGTCTAACCATGGTAATTAGATGGGGTTAATTAATCCACACTTAACTAATCTAAACACGGTAATTCGATGGGGTTAAGTTAAACATTTAACCAATTTAAACTTGGTAATTCAATGAGGTTAAGTAACCAATACTTATCCAACTTAACGTGATAATTTAATGGGGTTAAGCAACTTATACTTAACCAATTATACATGATGATTTGATGAGGTTAAGTAACCTACACTTAACCAATCTAATACGCGGACCTGATAAGGTTAAGTCACAAGACCTTTTTAGAATATACTTAACCATTGTAGTACGATTAGAGGATGGGGTTAAACTAACCTATACTTAACCAATCCGACTCGATAATTTGATGGGATTAAGATAATCTATGCTTAATCAATCTAGCAAGATAATCCGATAGGGTTAAGGTAAACTAGTACTTGAACAATTTGACTTGATAGGGTTAAGTCATGAGCCTCTGGGTACACTTAACCAACTTGCAGGGCTAAGTCTTGAACTTAAATACTTAGCCAATCTTAACGTGATTCGTGGGCAGGGTTAAGTCATGGACTTGAATGATAACACTTAACCCAATAGACAAACCCTAGTTAGAGGAACTAGGTAGAAAATCGTGGTTAATCAAGGATAACGGGAAAGGAAACTAAGTGGTAAACCTTAGTTAAAGAACTAAGTAATAATTCTTAGCCAAGTACGTGGGACCAGTTCATAAATAAACGAGTAACATGATACGATAGGTCATCGCTTAGAATACGAGGAGGAGCAGTTTTTCTGACATGGATAAAGAGCTCCAGCGAACTGGGTGACGAAGCGGAAGCTTCGGGGAACGTGAGGGTACTCTTGGTATCCCTCTGTGAGGTGGCAAGTGGTCTATGAAACCCGGCCTCACAGAGGTTAAGGTCTGCGGTAGAAGAGCCAAGAGTATGCCTTGGTTGCTATGCGAGCGACCTAAAGACTGGGATGGATTAGCGTGGAGTCGACGATACTTGATTTTCGCCCCGGGATAGCATGTCGCCGACTACCTACCATCTTTAGTCAATCGTGTACGTACGGAATGGCAGGGAACTCCCAAAAGACCATATACTATCTATCAAGTTATGGGTGAGGTTGGCTATCAGGAAATGGGCATCGATGGGCCTAGTGAGTTCTCATACATGATTATTCGTGGGTTGCCTTTCAGTAGTTGAGGGAGGGGTCACATGGGACCATAGCCACGGGTACAAAAACAGACCTTGATATCTGCATCAGCAGACGACTTAAAGCTCCCGACCGAGTTCCGTATTTCTTGGTTTGCCCTGGCACGGAACTCGGATGGCACATTGAGGAACATGTGCGTCTAGACATGGAAAACGATTCACGATACATACGTGGGATAAATGGCGCAGTTGACGGGTGGCATAATTCCTAGTGGCCCTAGGTGGCTGAACCCAAACCGAGACACGGAAACGTTCATTAGGTAGCATAATCCCTAGCGGTCCTAGGTGGCATAAATCCTAAGTGGACGCGCGATAGTTCATGGTAAGGAAACATAACTAGATCAAGGGAGGCAGTCCAAAATAACCTCAAGGATAAAACGTTTACATGGGAAAGCCCGTATGGCCTACGGCAAAGGACTGAACTTATACATGGAAAGAAACATACGAGTGGGGAAAACCTACATATGCTATATATATTAGGTTGGCATGGACCATTACATGACATTGGGCAAGGGACATTCATGGTTAACACATGATGCGGGTTGGGATACTAGTACGAGAGGTGCAGAGCAAATATACATGTTAGAACCAGGAGAAATATACATGATAGATACCGTGGGATGTTATACAGGGTAGATACCTTGGGATAGTATACTTGATAGAAACCTGACGATGTGATACCTTGATTTATCATGACACCGTAGTTTATCATGATATCTTAGTTTACCTTGCTACAGTAGTTCAGCCTGTTACCCTGGTTTAGTTTATCTATCTTGTAGTCATCCTTATGTTTACTTTCAGTTTATGCATGTCATGTTACCTTTACCTGTTTTTATACTGGAAGTAGATAGGACTTACCAGTCTTTATGACTGACCCCGTTTTCTTTAGCCTCTTTGCCTTCCGTTTCCCCCCAGGTTTCAGGGAGGAAATGATGTTGTTTAGTTCGGACCTCTTATGCTTGAAGGTCATCATGTATAGCTTGATGTATATCTTGGTCTTCTCTTGGCTATGGCTGCTTCACCGCTTTATTTTGGGGAATAATTTATTAAAAGGTTTTTATGCTTCTTTATTATTGCAAGACAGGTTTTGATGTATTCTGATGTAAAAGGCTTTAGACCTTATTTATTAATGATATGAAAGTTGGTTTTACTTCCGCTGTTCTATATATGTTCTGTCTTGTAATATTTCTGTGCATGTTTACCTCGATAATGCTTCACCAAACCTAGTGCATTCCCTTTGTGAGTGACCCTAGCGGAGGTGGGGTGTTACATTTGGTATCAGAGCAGAAGGTTACCAGACTGGGCAAAAGTTTTTAAAACCTTCTGAAAACTATTTGAAAAACCGTTTACAAAGAAGCATTTTTCAAGAAAAGTTTGTTTTAAAAAGGCTATTCCCCAAAAGCCATTAGCACCATCCTTTGATTCCTTGATTGAATCTCGTTTCCTTTCTTGCCTCCATCTGTGGTCACAGTAGTTCTAACTGTGACTAATCTTCGTCTAGCCACGTAGGTGTTTCCCGTACGATGGAGGTGGTTCTCGAGGGACCCATTGCCGTGTTACAAGAAAGGATAATAAGAGTAAGGGTAAAGGATACCAGCTTAAGGATAAGCAACTGTTGTTATGGCTTAGTCCATCAAGGAGGACAAGGACAAGATCAGCGGAGAGGGAAATAGTACGCTCCCATTTCTAGGGTACCTAAAAGAAATGGTGCCGTTTCTGGTAAAGGTTTAGTCGTTCTTTTCTATCATCCCGTCCAGACTTTGTCTTGATCATCGTAGCATTTAAGTCTGCTTGGATAGTTGAGTCTCTGCACCTTAGTACTAGCATGGTAGAGGATCCCAGTTTTGTCCCAAAAATCTGGTTGGAGAGTTGGTCCATTCCTTCTTGACTTGTTGGATTTGAGAACGACATGTCTCAACTACGGATGGATTCTAAGGATAAAGTGGTCACCCAATAAGGGGTGCCATTCTCGGTTTTGGAAAGAGGGTAGTTAGACTCTCGAATCATCTTGGTGATACCCTCGAAGTCCCGTGTAACCTTTTTGGGTTCTGTCATGGTTAGTTACCTAGAATCCCGGGATGCAGTTGTTGGTAATCCGTTCGAATAGAATTCGCCGCTAAGGCGGATGGTTCGTTTCGATTATGCATGAGTTATGGGAATCACCCTAGTAAGAACTCTTGGCAACATGGATTGGCATCGGAAAACGAGATCCAGAATTCACTAGTGAATTTTGGAGAGCTAGCATGAGTACGCAGACATGTTTGAGCCGAGCATACTAGGGGAAGAATAAGTGAAAGTGAAACGAGAGGCGACAGTGAAATGAGTTCCGCTCACACCTTGGAAATAGGAATCAAGGAGCTACGAAATCATGAAGTCAAAGGCGGTCAAGGCATGATGGAATTAAGCTCATGGAAATGCGGCTTGGACGCGCGCATCACGTCTCTTTTTAAGAGTATATCTTTGATCCTTGGTTCACCTGTAAAGCTTACTTGCATGCTATCCTCTCGGTCCTGTTTCTGTTACAAACCCCGTAAGGAGTTTGTCTGGTTATCTTCTCGATCTTATCTTGGGAACCTTAGGTAGAACGCTATGGATGTAAACATGTATTTGAGACATGTGATGATTGATATGGTTGCAAATGGTTGCAAGTGGATGCGCGAATACACGTTAGATACTAGATTGACACGATCACGTTTCATGTTGCATATGCACGAGCATTTATACTTCTTTATGGATGAAATTGAATGTGTTGTCATGTGGATGTTGCATATGAATGAATGTTTGTGCACGCATGTAGTACTTATATGACTAGGACTATTTGCATACATGTTGGATTCATGGCACTTAACATATCTTGCATTAGAAAGATCATTCAGGCCTGATCATTAGCATTAGCTAAGGAGCATATACACACACGTTTTGCATATGTTCATACAGCATTAGAAACCATCTAAGGACAATGGTCGCTTGTGGATGATGTTTTGAGTAGATGGATGATGGATGGTAGGATATGTTCTTCCTAACTTGGAGATTTCGGGGACGAAATCCTAAAAGGTGGGGAGAATGTAACAACCCGTATTTCGATAACATGATTAAGACGAGAATCAAGGCAGAATTTAATTTTAAATTCTGAATCAAGTAAAACGGGATATGCCATTGCGTTCGTCTCGGAAAAATACGCAAAATAGAGTCTGAGTTTTCGAGAATCGGAGTCCGTATGACCAAGTTATGGTCCGACGAAGTTTTCAGAAAATTCAAGTTCAAAATCGAGTTCAAATTTCGAAAATTAGGGCTGGAAGGCTAGGCGGGAAAAATTCCCGCCAGGCACCCCAAGTCGACAGCCCTGTCGACTTGGGAGTCGACTTGGTTTGTCCCAAGTCGACAGCCCTGTCGACTTAGCTGTCGACTTGGGTGGTCGGCCAACCTGGGCCTGGGTGCACCTGCTGCTGTCTTGGCTCGATTTTGTTGGCTTGTGACGATTTTTGAGGGCTCAGATCCATCCTAGGGTTAATCTAAGGGCCTAAAACTACCCTAATCTCTATAAAAACACCCCTAAGCCTACCCTAAACCCTCACAAATCACTCATGCCACGAAGTGCCGCCCAAATGCCAAGTGATCATGGCCTCCATCTCCAATCCCTAAAGTTATGCATTCAAATCGGGTTCAAATCAAAAGGTGCAAGCTTCCTATGTCAAATCAAGGGTGGATCAACGTTGCTATGCAAGTTTCATGACGGTTCTTCATCAAAGGAGCCACCTTTCTTCGTCAAGATGATGCATGATCCTTCCCTAAGCCTTGTTATGTAAGTTCTAGCTACTTTTGGATCAAAATGGTAGTTTTAATGTTGACATGGGATAAAATGAGATAAAACATAAGTATGCATGTATGTGAACCTAACTTTGCCCCTTTTCTATGATCTATGACCTTGAGCTAAGATGTAGTAACTTAATCATGTCACTCATGTTATGTTTAGCCTAGTTTATCTTGCAAGTTTGGATCTTTGTCTATGGAAAGTTAGCATGAACCTTTGGGAACCATTTGACTTGTGAAACATAGGCAAATACTTGACCTTGGGGCATATGCATGTATATGAACACAAACCCCCTTATGTATCATGCATGTTTGTGGCCAAACCTCCTTATGATATTATGCATGTTTGTGGCCAAACCTCCTTATGATACTATGCATGTTTGTGGCCAAACTTCCTTAGGATACTATGCATGTTTGTGGCCAATATGTTGGCATAATACCCTATTATGTGACTCGCTCCCACTTGGGTTGGAAATACGTTTGGGTAGCTTAGGAAAAACGGGGGTATGACTTGGAAAACTTGACATGGGGTTTACATGGGAACATGACACACATGATACACGTGAATGTGGGCTTGACATGTGGGGCAAACATGAGACTTGAAGCTTGACACGTATGGGTTGTAAGTGTAATAAGACACTAGACCAAACATGAAAGTGGCCAACTCGAGGTTGGGTTGAGTTTGTGGCATAAATCTACCCGGACCCGCCCGGCTTAACTAGTGGCTACAAACAATAGGACTCAATGTGGGTAGTTGGTCACATAGCACTCAAAACCCGAGGTTAGACTAGGTTGTGGTATAAATCTACCCGGACCCGCCCGTCTTAACTAGTAACCACAACAAAGTCTAATGTGAGAGGTTGAGGTGCATTAATTTAATTAATGCCACATGATAAGGTTAAGTAAATTTGACTAATGACACTTAACCGATATGACACGAATGGGTAGGTTAAGTGGGACCGGGCTTGATTTCTTAATGACACTTAACCATGCAAGATGATTAGGGGATGGGGTTAAGTAATTTACGCTTAATTAATCCGACTTGGTAATTAGATGGAGTTAAGTAATTAAGACTTAACTAATCTAAACACGGTAATTAGATGGGGTTAAGTAATTCAGACTTAACTAATCTAAACATGGTAATTTGATGGGGTTAAGTAATTGATACTTAACTAGTCTAACCACGGTAATTAGATGGGGTTAATTAATCCACACTTAACTAATCTAAACACGGTAATTCGATGGGGTTAAGTTAAACACTTAACCAATTTAAACTTGGTAATTCAATGAGGTTAAGTAACCAATACTTATCCAACTTAACGTGATAATTTAATGGGGTTAAGCAACTTATACTTAACCAATTATACATGATGATTTGATGAGGTTAAGTAACCTACACTTAACCATTCTAATACGCGGACCTGATAAGGTTAAGTCACAAGACCTTTTTAGAATATACTTAACCATTGTAGTACGATTAGAGGATGGGGTTAAACTAACCTATACTTAACCAATCCGACTCGATAATTTGATGGGATTAAGATAATCTATGCTTAATCAATCTAGCAAGATAATCTGATAGGGTTAAGGTAAACTAGTACTTGACCAATTTGACTTGATAGGGTTAAGTCATGAGCCTCTGGGTACACTTAACCAACTTGCAGGGCTAAGTCTTGAACTTAAATACTTAGCCAATCTTAACGTGATTCGTGGGCAGGGTTAAGTCATGGACTTGAATGATAGCACTTAACCCAATAGACAAACCCTAGTTAGAGGAACTAGGTAGAAAATCGTGGTTAATCAAGGATAACGGGAAAGGAAGCTAAGTGGTAAACCTTAGTTAAAGAACTAAGTAATAATTCTTAGCCAAATACGTGGGACCAGTTCATAAATAAACGAGTAACCTGATACGGTAGGTCAACGCTTAGAATACGAGGAGGAGCAGTTTTTCTGACATGGATAAAGAGCTCCAGCGAACTGGGTGACGAAGCGGAAGCTTCGGGGAACGTGAGGGTACTCTTGGTATCCCTCTGTGAGGTGGCAAGTGGTCCAAGAAACCCGGCCTCACAGAGGTTAAGGTCTGCGGTAGAAGAGCCAAGAGTATGCCTTGGTTGCTATGCGAGCGACCTAAAGACTGGGATGGATTAGCGTGGAGTCGACGATACTTGATTTTCGCCCCGGGATAGCATGTCGCCGACTACCTACCATCTTTAGTCAATCGTGTACGTACGGAAAGGCAGGGAACTCCCAAAAGACCATATACTTTCTATCAAGTTATGGGTGAGGTTGGCTATCAGGAAATGGGCATCGATGGGCCTAGAGAGTTCTCATACATGATTTTTCGTGGGTTGCCTTTCAGTAGTTGAGGGAGGGGTCACGTGGGACCATAGCCACGAGTACAAAAACAGACCTTGATATCTGCATCAGCAGACGACTTAAAGCTCCCGACCGAGTTCCGTATTTCTTGGTTTGCCCTGGCACGGAACTCGGATGACACATTGAGGAACATGTGTGTGACGCCCCGCCCCGCACCAACCGACATTTACTCCAAATGTGCGCTGTACACATGTCCAGTTAGCACGGAACGGGTCGCCAGAAGGAAAAAGGAAGAAGGGAATGAACACACAAAGAACCTGTAGAATGTCTCACGGCGCATAGAACAAAATATAATAATAACATACTTGACATAAAACAGGAGAGACAGTGCATAAGCTGAAAATCAGAACTAAACATCATAGCAGCGGAAATCCAAAAAAATACAGCTTATTACAACTTCAAACTGTCTCAAAGCAAAAGCAAGATAAATGAGGTACACTACTAATGCCCAAGTAGCGACCACCAACGACACAGGGAGAATGTGCATATATATATCATACGTGGAAGCCTCCTGCCCGCCTCCGAATCAGTTACTTGCACATCACCAGCTAACCTGTCTCTAGTCTGCTCGTGTGAGCACCCAGAGTAATAAGAGGAGACATAAAACTCTGGGTCAGACATAAAGCCTGGTATGAGCGATAAGCATCTAAGTGAACAATAACAGGTAGACTAAAACATACCTGAACCTGGACCTGCAACCAAAGAGTTAGCACTACATACTGTACAACACTCCAAGGTATCATATCAAACAACACAAAGATACGGAGGTGGGGGAGGTGTGCATGTCATAGGGATGGCAAACAATCAAACATAGCATCCATCCTCACATCTCTCACTCAGTGCGTAAAGCATACGATATTCACCACTTCGATCACCCAACATTCCTTGCTATGGTCACTTTGCCCCATGAAGTCATAAATGACTTCACTGCACTGATAACATAGCCACAAATCCTTCGCTATGTCCACTTTGCCCCATGGAGTCTCAAGAACCCCACTGCACTGGCTCATAGCCTTACTAATCCTTACTATGTCCACTTGCCCCATGGGGTTATTCACCCCATCTGCGCTGGCTCATAGTCATACTACGCATCACCTTGCCCCTCAGGTCATAATGACCCTACTGCACTGATAACGTAGTCTTGCTACCATCACTTTGCCCCTCAGGTCATAATGACCCTACTGCACTGATAAGTAGCCCATCATTCTTAGTGGTGAATCGAAGTTATGAACGTCGACAACTCCTTAGCACACGTCCCGCAGCAAAGTCCAACCATGAAGTGAACTCATTGATTCCCAACCGGTTCCGGGATCCCGAGCTCTAACTTCCATTTGGACTACCTTTGCATCTCGGGTTATTGGTCATCACCATCGGATCGGATCAGCCTTCACATTCTTCAGCGGATCGGATCGCGCCTCCTACGTCGGATCGGGTCGTGGTCCTCCCTTCCCTTGCTTCGGATCGTGCTCCCCTTCTCGGTTCGGATCGGGACACCCCATACGGATCGGATCGTGGTTCTTCAAGCGGTTCGGATCGGACGCCCTTCTCCAGTCGACGGATCGTGCCCACCCTTCATGGACGGATCGGGTCGTAATGCTTATTCGCGATCCGGATCGGAGTACTTCAGTTTGGCACGACGCTGCATCGATTCGCTTCGTGGGCCTTGCACAGACGGTTCGGTTCGGAGGAGGTGACTCGACTCGTGGGGATGCCCCCACGATCCCATAGGGCGATCCGATCGTCCCTCAACCCCCCATGCGATCTGAACCCCTACACTTTGTCCAGCGAGCTGTTTACGCCCCTCGACGGCGTTTTCGACCATTCCAACTATTCTAAATAGTCACATAGCATTTCATACAGTCATAGCAACATGCATAATCAACCACAAACATCAAAACATCAATATGATAGGTAAAAATGGATCAAACATACCCAAAATCCCATATTTCCCCTTAAGCATATTTAGGTGAGACTGATGATAGGATTAGCAAATCTTAACCAAATTAACCCAAATTCGTATCAGAGGTCTAAAACATCACTCCGAATTTTATAAATATTTTTCCAGAATTTTATCATGTTTAAATTCGCTAATTAACACTAATCACTCCTAATTAGCCATAATTAGTGCAAAACTAAGCAAATCACTCACCTTAGCCACAAAACAAACTAAGATCTGAAATAATGCTCTGATTTGATGCGAATCCCAATGCTAACAGCAGCTCCAAGGTTGATTAGGTGAAGATCTTCTTTGATTAGGGGTTGCTAAGCCAAATCCTTGACCAAAAGATGATTTGGAGGTGATCTACATGTTGGAGGCCATTTTTAGGGATCCTTGGTGATAAGTGGAGGCTAGAAAACTGAAATGGAATGATTCTCCATCTCATTTCAGCCCTCCCATAACCCTAATCCCGAAATGGGTTATGGGCCTACTTACTAATCACCCGATTTGGCCCGGCTAAGCAGTTTTTCATCCTCCAAACCTTGTTTCAGCCATATCTCCCAAACGGTAAGTCCGTTTGGCTATTATGACCACTCTACGGAAAGAGAAACTATCAAACGAATCAAATGGAAGTGGTTTCAAGTCAAAATTCCTTTCCAATCAAAAGTTATGGTCAAAACAGTACCAACTAAGGGCAAAATGGTCATTTAAAAATCGACAAAAATCATGAACATGGGAAATGACTCTAATAGATGTTTCCCAAAGTTACATGACCATACGACTTCACATGGAGAAGAAATAAATATTCTACAATCCTATGATGTGTAGAATACGGGTCGTTACAATGTGCGTCTAGACATGGAAAACGATTCACGATACATACGTGGGATAAAGGGCGCAGTTGACGGGTGGCATAATTCCTAGTGGCCCTAGGTGGCTGAACCCAAACCGAGACACGGAAACGTTCATTAGGTAGCATAATCCCTAGCGGTCCTAGGTGGCATAAATCCTAAGTGGACGCGCGATAGTTCATGGTAAGGAAACATAACTAGATCAAGGGAGGCAGTCCAAAATAACCTCAAGGATAAAACGTTTACATGGGAAAGCCCGTATGGCCTACGGCAAAGGACTGAACTTATACATGGAAAGAAACATACGAGTGGGGAAAACCTACATATGCTATATATATTAGGTTGGCATGGACCATTACATGACATTGGGCAAGGGACATTCATGGTTAACACATGATGCGGGTTGGGATACTAGTACGAGAGGTGCAGAGCAAATATACATGTTAGAACCAGGAGAAATATACATGATAGATACCGTGGGATGTTATACAGGGTAGATACCTTGGGATAGTATACTTGATAGAAACCTGACGATGTGATACCTTGATTTATCATGACACCGTAGTTTATCATGATATCTTAGTTTACCTTGCTACAGTAGTTCAGCCTGTTACCCTGGTTTAGTTTATCTATCTTGTAGTCATCCTTATGTTTACTTTCAGTTTATGCATGTCATGTTACCTTTACCTGTTTTTATACTGGAAGTAGATAGGACTTACCAGTCTTTATGACTGACCCCGTTTTCTTTCGCCTCTTTGTCTTCCGTTTCCCCCCAGGTTTCAGGGAGGAAATGATGTTGTTTAGTTCGGACCTCTTATGCTTGAAGGTCATCATGTATAGCTTGATGTATATCTTGGTCTTCTCTTGGCTATGGCTGCTTCACCGCTTTATTTTGGGGAATAATTTATTAAAAGGTTTTTATGCTTCTTTATTATTGCAAGACAGGTTTTGATGTATTCTGATGTAAAAGGCTTTAGACCTTATTTATTAATGATATGAAAGTTGGTTTTACTTCCGTTGTTCTATATATGTTCTGTCTTGTAATATTTCTGTGCATGTTTACCTCGATAATGCTTCACCAAACCTAGTGCATTCCCTTTGTGAGTGACCCTAGCGGAGGTGGGGTGTTACATTTGGTATCAGAGCATAAGGTTACCAGACTGGGCAAAAGTTTTTAAAACCTTCTGAAAACTATTTGAAAAACCATTTACAAAGAAGCATTTTTCAAGAAAAGTTTGTTTTAAAAAGGCTATTCCCCAAAAGCCATTAGCACCATCCTTTGATTCCTTGATTGAATCTCGTTTCCTTTCTTTCCTCCATCTGTGGTCACAGTAGTTCTAACTGTGACTAATCTTCGTCTAGCCACGTAGGTGTTTCCCGTACGATGGAGGTGGTTCTCGAGAGACCCATTGCCGTGTTACAAGAAAGGATAATAAGAGTAAGGGTAAAGGATACCAGCTTAAGGATAAGCAACTGTTGTTATGGCTTAGTCCATCAAGGAGGACAAGGACAAGATCAGCGGAGAGGGAAATAGTACGCTCCCATTTCTAGGGTACCTAAAAGAAATGGTGCCGTTTCTGGTAAAGGTTTAGTCGTTCTTTTCTATCATCCCGTCCAGACTTTGTCTTGATCATCGTAGCATTTAAGTCTGCTTGGATAGTTGAGTCTCTGCACCTTAGTACTAGCATGGTAGAGGATCCCAGTTTTGTCCCAAAAATCTGGTTGGAGAGTTGGTCCATTCCTTCATGACTTGTTGGATTTGAGAACGACATGTCTCAACTACGGATGGATTCTAAGGATAAAGTGGTCACCCAATAAGGGGTGCCATTCTCGGTTTTGGAAAGAGGGTAGTTAGACTCTCGACTCATCTTGGTGATACCCTCGAAGTCCCGTGTAACCTTTTTGGGTTCTGTCATGGTTAGTTACCTAGAATCCCGGGATGCAGTTGTTGGTAATCCGTTCGAATAGAATTCGCCGCTAAGGCGGATGGTTCGTTTCGATTATGCATGAGTTATGGGAATCACCCTAGTAAGAACTCTTGGCAACATGGATTGGCATCGGAAAACGAGATCCAGAATTCACTAGTGAATTTTGGAGAGCTAGCATGAGTACGCAGACATGTTTGAGCCGAGCATACTAGGGGAAGAATAAGTGAAAGTGAAACGAGAGGCGACAGTGAAATGAGTTCCGCTCACACCTTGGAAATAGGAATCAAGGAGCTACGAAATCATGAAGTCAAAGGCGGTCAAGGCATGATGGAATTAAGCTCATGGAAATGCGGCTTGGACGCGCGCATCACGTCTCTTTTTAAGAGTATATCTTTGATCCTTGGTTCACCTGTAAAGCTTACTTGCATGCTATCCTCTCGGTCCTGTTTCTGTTACAAACCCCGTAAGGAGTTTGTCTGGTTATCTTCTCGATCTTATCTTGGGAACCTTAGGTAGAACGCTATGGATGTAAACATGTATTTGAGACATGTGATGATTGATATGGTTGCAAATGGTTGCAAGTGGTTGCTCGTGGATGCGCGAATACACGTTAGATACTAGATTGACACGATCACGTTTCATGTTGCATATGCACGAGCATTTATACTTCTTTATGGATGAAATTGAATGTGTTGTCATGTGGATGTTGCATATGAATGAATGTTTGTGCACGCATGTAGTACTTATATGACTAGGACTATTTGCATACATGTTGGATTCATGGCACTTAACATATCTTGCATTAGAAAGATCATTCAGGCCTGATCATTAGCATTAGCTAAGGAGCATATACACACACGTTTTGCATATGTTCATACAGCATTAGAAACCATCTAAGGATAATGGTCGCTTGTGGATGATGTTTTGAGTAGATGGATGATGGATGGTAGGATATGTTCTTCCTAACTTGGAGATTTCGGGGACGAAATCCTAAAAGGTGGGGAGAATGTAACAACCCGTATTTCGATAACATGATTAAGACGAGAATCAAGGCAGAATTTAATTTTAAATTCTGAATCAAGTAAAACGGGCTATGCCATTGCGTTCGTCTCGGAAAAATACGCGAAATAGAGTCTGAGTTTTCGAGAATCGGAGTCCGTATGACCAAGTTATGGTCCGACGAAGTTTTCAGAAAATTCAAGTTTAAAATCGAGTTCAAATTTCGAAAATTAGGGCTGGAAGGCTAGGCGGGAAAAATTCCCGCCAGGCACCCCAAGTCGACAGCCCTGTCGACTTGGGAGTCGACTTGGTTTGTCCCAAGTCGACGGCCCTGTCGACTTGGCTGTCGACTTGGGTGGTCGGCCAACCTGGGCCTGGGTGCACCTGCTGCTGTCTTGGCTCGATTTTGTTGGCTTGTGACGATTTTTGAGGGCTCAGATCCATCCTAGGGTTAATCTAAGGGTCTAAAACTACCCTAATCTCTATAAAAACACCCCTAAGCCTACCCTAAACCCTCACAAATCACTCATGCCACGAAGTGCCGCCCAAATGCCAAGTGATCATGGCCTCCATCTCCAATCCCTAAAGTTATGCATTAAAATCGGGTTCAAATCAAAAGGTGCAAGCTTCCTATGTCAAATCAAGGGTGGATCAACGTTGCTATGCAAGTTTCATGACGGTTCTTCATCAAAGGAGCCACCTTTCTTCGTCAAGATGATGCATGATCCTTCCCTAAGCCTTGCTATGTAAGTTCTAGCTACTTTTGGATCAAAACGGTAGTTTTAATGTTGACATGGGATAAAATGAGATAAAACATAAGTATGCATGTATGTGAACCTAACTTTGCCCCTTTTCTATGATCTATGACCTTGAGCTAAGATGTAGCAACTTAATCATGTCACTCATGTTATGTTTAGCCTAGTTTATCTTGCAAGTTTGGATCTTTGTCTATGGAAAGTTAGCATGAACCTTTGGGAACCATTTGACTTGTGAAACATAGGCAAATACTTGACCTTGGGGCATATGCATGTATATGAACACAAACCCCCTTATGTATCATGCATGTTTGTGGCCAAACCTCCTTATGATATTATGCATGTTTGTGGCCAAACCTCCTTATGATACTATGCATGTTTGTGGCCAAACCTCCTTATGATACTATGCATGTTTGTGGCCAAACTTCCTTAGGATACTATGCATGTTTGTGGCCAATATGTTGGCATAATACCCTATTATGTGACTCGCTCCCACTTGGGTTGGAAATACGTTTGGGTAGCTTAGGAAAAACGGGGGTATGACTTGGAAAACTTGACATGGGGTTTACATGGGAACATGACACACATGATACACGTGAATGTGGGCTTGACATGTGGGGCAAACATGAGACTTGAAGCTTGACACGTATGGGTTGTAAGTGTAATAAGACACTAGACCAAACATGAAAGTGGCCAACTCGAGGTTGGGTTGAGTTTGTAGCATAAATCTACCCGGACCCGCCCGGCTTAACTAGTGGCTACAAACAATAGGACTCAATGTGGGTAGTTGGTCACATAGCACTCAAAACCCGAGGTTAGACTAGGTTGTGGTATAAATCTACCCGGACCCGCCCGGCTTAACTAGTAACCACAACAAAGTCTAATGTGAGAGGTTGAGGTGCATTAATTTAATTAATGCCACATGATAAGGTTAAGTAAATTTGACTAATGACACTTAACCGATATGACACGAATGGGTAGGTTAAGTGGGACCGGGCTTGATTTCTTAATGACACTTAACCATGCAAGATGATTAGGGGATGGGGTTAAGTAATTTACGCTTAATTAATCCGACTTGGTAATTAGATGGGGTTAAGTAATTAAGACTTAACTAATCTAAACACAGTAATTAGATGGGGTTAAGTAATTCAGACTTAACTAATCTAAACATGGTAATTAGATGGGGTTAAGTAATTGATACTTAACTAGTCTAACCACGGTAATTAGATGGGGTTAATTAATCCACACTTAACTAATCTAAACACGGTAATTCGATGGGGTTAAGTTAAACACTTAACCAAATTAAACTTGGTAATTCAATGAGGTTAAGTAACCAATACTTATCCAAATTAACGTGATAATTTAATGGGGTTAAGCAACTTATACTTAACCAATTATACATGATGATTTGATGAGGTTAAGTAACCTACACTTAACCAATCTAATACGCGGACCTGATAAGGTTAAGTCACAAGACCTTTTTAGAATATACTTAACCATTGTAGTACGATTAGAGGATGGGGTTAAACTAACCTATACTTAACCAATCCGACTCGATAATTTGATGGGATTAAGATAATCTATGCTTAATCAATCTAGCAAGATAATCCGATAGGGTTAAGGTAAACTAGTACTTGACCAATTTGACTTGATAGGGTTAAGTCATGAGCCTCTGGGTACACTTAACCAACTTGCAGGGCTAAGTCTTGAACTTAAATACTTAGCCAATCTTAACGTGATTCGTGGGCAGGGTTAAGTCATGGACTTGAATGATAACACTTAACCCAATAGACAAACCCTAGTTAGAGGAACTAGGTAGAAAATCGTGGTTAATCAAGGATAACGGGAAAGGAAGCTAAGTGGTAAACCTTAGTTAAAGAACCAAGTAATAATTCTTAGCCAAGTACATGGGACCAGTTCATGAATAAACGAGTAACCTGATACGGTAGGTCATCGCTTAGAATACGAGGAGGAGCAGTTTATCTGACATGGATAAAGAGCTCCAGCGAACTGGGTGACGAAGCGGAAGCTTCGGGGAACGTGAGGGTACTCTTGGTATCCCTCTGTGAGGTGGCAAGTGGTCCATGAAACCCGGCCTCACAGAGGTTAAGGTCTGCGGTAGAAGATCCAAGAGTATGCCTTGGTTGCTATGCGAGCGACCTAAAGACTGGGATGGATTAGCGTGGAGTCGACGATACTTGATTTTCGCCCCGGGATAGCATGTCGCCGACTACCTACCATCTTTAGTCAATCGTGTACGTACGGAAAGGCAGGGAACTCCCAAAAGACCATATACTAGCTATCAAGTTATGGGTGAGGTTGGCTATCAGGAAATGGGCATCGATGGGCCTAGAGAGTTCTCATACATGATTTTTCGTGGGTTGTCTTTCAGTAGTTGAGGGAGGGGTCACGTGGGACCATAGCCACGGGTACAAAAACAGACCTTGATATCTGCATCAGCAGACGACTTAAAGCTCCCGACCGAGTTCCGTATTTCTTGGTTTGCCCTGGCACGGAACTCGGATGGCACATTGAGGAACATGTGCGTCTAGACATGGAAAACGATTCACGATACATACGTGGGATAAAGGGCGCGGTTGACGGGTGGCATAATTCCTAGTGGCCCTAGGTGGCTGAACCCAAACCGAGACACGGAAACGTTCATTAGGTAGCATAATCCCTAGCGGTCCTAGGTGGCATAAATCCTAAGTGGATGCGCGATAGTTCATGGTAAGGAAACATAACTAGATCAAGGGAGGCAGTCCAAAATAACCTCAAGGATAAAACGTTTACATGGGAAAGCCCGTATGGCCTACGGCAAAGGACTGAACTTATACATGGAAAGAAACATACGAGTGGGGAAAACCTACATATGCTATATATATTAGGTTGGCATGGACCATTACATGACATTGGGCAAGGGACATTCATGGTTAACACATGATGCGGGTTGGGATACTAGTACGAGAGGTGCAGAGCAAATATACATGTTAGAACCAGGAGAAATATACATGATAGATACCGTGGGATGTAATACAGGGTAGATACCTTGGGATAGTATACTTGATAGAAACCTGACGATGTGATACCTTGATTTATCATGACACCGTAGTTTATCATGATATCTTAGTTTACCTTGCTACAGTAGTTCAGCCTGTTACCCTGGTTTAGTTTATCTATCTTGTAGTCATCCTTATGTTTACTTTCAGTTTATGCATGTCATGTTACCTTTACCTGTTTTTATACTGGAAGTAGATAGGACTTACCAGTCTTTATGACTGACCCCGTTTTCTTTCGCCTCTTTGTCTTCCGTTTCCCTCCAGGTTTCAGGGAGGAAATGATGTTGTTTAGTTCGGACCTCTTATGCTTGAAGGTCATCATGTATAGCTTGATGTATAGCTTGGTCTTCTCTTGGCTATGGCTGCTTCACCGCTTTATTTTGGGGAATAATTTATTAAAAGGTTTTTATGCTTCTTTATTATTGCAAGACAGGTTTTGATGTATTCTGATGTAAAAGGCTTTAGACCTTATTTATTAATGATATGAAAGTTGGTTTTACTTCCGCTGTTCTATATATGTTCTGTCTTGTAATATTTATGTGCATGTTTACCTCGATAATGCTTCACCAAACCTAGTGCATTCCCTTTGTGAGTGACCCTAGCGGAGGTGGGGTGTTACATGTTCATACAACATTTAGAATCTTGTAAGGACAATGATTGCTCGTGGATGATGTTTTGAGTAGATGGATGATTGGATGGTAGGATACGTTCTTCCTAACTTGAAGATTTCGGGGACGAAATCCTTTAAGGAGGGGAGAATGTAACAACCCGTATTTTCAATAACCTGTTATAACGTAAATCGAGGCAGAATTTAATTTATAAATCTGAATCAAGGGAAACGGGCTGTGCCATTGCGTTCGTTTTGGAAAAATACGCAAAATAGACTCCGAGTTTTCGAAAATCGGAGTCCGTATGACCCGATTAAGTCCGAACAAAGTTTTCAGAAAATTTCAAAGTAAAAACAGATTTCAAATTCAAGTTTGAATTTGGAAATTAGGTCAGATTGGGCTAGGCGGGAAAATTCCCACCAGAGTACCCAAGTCGACAGCCCTGTCGACTTGGGAGTCGACTTGGTTGGACCCAAGTCGACAGCCCTGTCGACTTGGCTGTCGACTTGGTCCAACCGGGCAGTTTTGCCTGGTGCACCATTTTGGGTTTGTGTTGAGTTTGGGGGCCAGATTCGGTTTTGAGGGCTGAGATTGGAACTAGGGTTTAATCCTAAGGTTGAAACTAATCCTAATCTCTATAAATAAGGCCCTAACCTAACCCTAAATCATCATTATTCATTCATACAACTAAACTATGGCAAAATCATTCCTCTCATGGCCTCCACTCTCTTCATCAAATTCCTAAGTCATTTCTATGAGAGATTTTCCATGCATACAAGTGTTTTCAAGCTTGTATGAGCATCATTAGCTTGCATTCAAGTCAAGTTTCCATATTTACATCATAAAGCAAGGGTTTTGATCATTTTTGCTCAAGGGTTTTTCTATTGGAGCTTGCATTTTGGGTTTATTTGATTGCATAAGGGCTTTGTCATATTTTTGTGTCTTCATAAGCATTGTAAGCCCTTTTCTACTTTCATATTTAAACTCTAAAGTTAATGAATGATGCAAGTTGTGTTTGATCATTATGATATGATATGCAAGTTTATCATGTTATGCAAGTTTGCTATGTTATGATATGCAAGTTTATCATGTTATGCAAGTTTGCTATGTTATGATATGCAAGTTTACCATGTTATGTTATGTAAGTTTGCTATGTTATGATATGCAAGTTTGCCATATGATATGCAAGTTATGTTATGCAAGTTTGGGTTGATCATTTTGCTCATGTTATCACGTTATGCAAGCTTATCTTGGGTTTATGAGCTTAAAGCTTCAAGCTTTATGCTAAAGGTTGCATTTTGGCAACATGTAAGTTATCATATCCCTTATGATAACTTGCATGTGAGGCTAAATGCGAACTTATGGCCATTTCTACATGTCACTTATCACCATGTATCACCAATATGCTAAGTTTGGTTTTATGCATGCTTTTGAGACCTAAAAATGTAATATGCAAGTATATGAACATATGTACATTTCATATGCCACCATGTTAAACTTGTGGCTTCAACACCTTTATGTCATGATTATGCCAAGTTCCCTCTTTCTATCCTTTATGCGCTATTGCGATATGTAAGCGATGGGATTGCGTTTGGGGTTGGGTAAACTTAAAAGACATAAAAACATAAGATTGGGAATTTACCTATTAAGTTAGGTCTACCTATTGGGAATTTACCTATTAAGTTAGGTCTACCCAATTGCTTGAAAACTTGTAATATGTTTTGTAAACATGATGGACATGACACTTAGAAAAGATAAGTGTGACCAACTCGAGGTTGGGTTGAGTTTGTAGCGTAAACCTACCCGGAACCGACCGGCTTAACTAGTTGCTACAAACAATAGGACCCAATGTGGGAAGTTGGCCATGTTGTACCTTGAACCCGAGGTTAGACCAAGTTGTGGTGTAAAGCTACCCGGAACCGACCGGCTTAACTAGTAACCGCAACAAAGTCTAATGTGAGAGGTTAAGGCACATTAATTAATTAATGCCTCATGATTAGGGTTAAGTCAGGGTAAACTAAATACTTATCCAATTTGGGCTTGGTAGATTAATCAGGGTTAAGTCGTGAGCTCATCGTTACACTTAACCAAGTTAATCCATGATTAGCAAGAGGGTTAAACCGTACTTAACCCACTAGAAAATCCTAGCAATGGGGGCCCACTCCAGCAGTAATCCCAAGTTTGTATCATTAAGACCCTAGGGACTAGGCTAGGGAGGGGGCACGATTACTGGACTAGAGGTAAGTGACCAAAAGCGACGACAGAGTGGTACGCCGGTGTAGTTCCGGGCGGACTATGGTCGTGCACATAGTCCGAAGTCGGGGAAAACATGCACGGGTACCAGTAGATCGAGACTGTGTACTTATGTTTATGGTGTCCAGGGGTTGACACCCTAGGGCTTGATACACCCGACGGGAGACCCGGCACAGTCTGACTACAATTATGTTTGGGCCATATTGACACCAACACGTGACGAGTTAGGCTTGTAGGGAGCCGATCGACTAGACCGTTTGGTTGGACCTCGTATTAGGGCCACTTCACGTTATTGGACCTCGTATTAGGGTCACTTCATGTTATTGGGCCAAAGCTTGGGCCAAGGGATCAATACTTGTTTATTCAAGTCATGTTAGTTTGCTAGTACACCTGTGGTGCAAAACCTTAAACCTGATTATGCGATGACACCTTTATCTACCTTGTTAGTTAATCATCATGCTAGTATGTTGTTATCCTTATGATCATCCCTGCTTCTCATGCCAGTTAACTTTATCAGTTTACATTGATTGTAGTAGGGCTTACTCAGTCTTTTTGACTGACCTGTTTTTCTTTCGCCTCTTTTCTTCCGTTTCCCCCCCCCCCCCCCAGGTTCTCATGGTGGGAACGTTGGAGCTTAGCTTGGATTTCTGATCGCTTGCTTGTGGGATTTTAGCTCATGTACGGTCTTGACATGAAGCTAGCTATGGTTATCACTTATTTTGGGGATAGTACTTATGTATTTCAGTTTTTCAGTAATGTTGTTTTTATCTAGACTTGTGTATTTGGAAAGTTGACATTATGTTGTACCAGACTTGTTTTGAAATAGTTTGAAATCTTCCGCTGTTTTACTTATCTTATTTACTCTGTTTACATATATACATATGTTCTTGTTCTGCCTTGATATATCATTATGCATGTTTACCTGATTCAAACGCCCCTCCAAAGTCAGAGTGCTTGCAAGAGCCACCCTGGCGGAGGTGGGGTGTTACAGGTTGTTACATTAACACTGACTTCAAAACTTTCCGTCCAGCATTTGAGGTTTTGAAGAATACCCATGTCCACAAAGGGAAGGGCTAATCGACCACTTTCAAGGATAGGTAAATTTGAAAATGAGTTATTTTATTTAGTTTGTCAGTCTTCGTATTGTTATGCATAAATGAGTGGCAGAGGTTTGGCATAAGTATCAACAGCGGAAAAAATAGATTTTTAACATATTTTGATCACCTCAGATCCACAGATTGTATCGAGCATAATTGTTTCTATGACATGAGTTATTTGCACAAGACATGTGTATTTCTATTGTAGGCAAGGTTTTAAATCTCAGATATTGGTCACGTTTCGTCTTGGGAATTTTAGAGACTTGATCTCGTATCGGGGGAGATCTCGAATGAGATGAGTCTAATTCATAGGTTCGTCTCGGATTTCCATCTCAGGTCTGAAAGTTTATAACGGAACAATCTCGGGGTATATGATATGTTAAAAAAATGATATTCTTACAAAATGACTTTTATGAATGCTATTAAAAACATAGTAACTTAAACTTGAATTGCAAAATTACTTTATTATGCTTAATTTACAAAAGATCAATTGTACTTTGAATCGTATCGTGCTTAAAACAGAAATATAACACAATGCAAATAGATTAGTGCTTAAAATATATAATCCATGAAAATGAATTATTGTTAGACTTGAAACATTAAAAAGATCCAAAATATTAAAAAAAAGTATAGTAGACAATAAAATACATAATTTCATAGGTAACATGTATTTAAAAAAGACGAGTTTGAAAATCATAAGCATTGTAGAACATATATGAACGTACAATATGGTCTTTTGACATGTAAAATGAATATAGCAGGACATTATCGCGGATCGATTTGAGTTGTTTAATTATTGTTCTGATCCAGGCACAAATTTAAATCTTAACAAAAAAACAAGATGTCAGACGATATTCCAGTATTTCGTATTGGTCAATAAATCGTTCGATATTGCAATATCTCGAGCGATATATTCTAAAAGAGATCTAAAGTGATATTTGTCGTTTCATTTCGGAAGGAGCCCAAAACAAGATCTCGAAGGAGATTCTCGGGCGATAGTTTCGAGATTTGAAACAGTGGTTGTAGGGAATTTCATATGTTGTACCACAAAGTCAAATGTCTCATTATTTCATATCCAAACACTCTTCCATCAAAGGTAACAAAACCACAAGCAAAACACGTATGCATCAGTTGGTTAGAAAGTATTTAAATGGTTCAATAAAAGAGCACTTACTGTTACACCAACATAGAAATAATTTCAATCCAACAAAGAGTAAAGGCAGGTATTTTTCTAATTTCTCAGATCTAAAAACCGAGAGCAGAACCAGCCATGTCATATACATTCCTAGAGATGAAAGGTTCGAACAGGTTGAATTTTTTGATTCAAATATTTTGTGAAGAGGATATAATCAATTAATTGATTTATTTATTAATTAACTAATTAATTGACTGGTTTATTGATTGATTGACTAATTGATTGGTTGATTAATTTGTTTGATTGATTTTATCAAAGAAAGAAAGAAATAAATGTTTATATCTTGGAGATATTTTGAAGAGGCAATTTGGATATTTGCCTAGGACTTCTATTCTCCTATATATGCAGCCTTCTTGGTTAGATCAGGAAAAAAAAGTGTAACGGCCTGAACTTCGCCGTTAAGGAAAGAACGGATTGCTTTGAGGACAAGACGAATCAGAACACAAACAGAAGAACATTTCATTGCTTATTACAACAATTTACATCAGAGTACAAGAATATACAGAGTACGAATAAATACTACACATCAGAGATTAAAATACATTACATAGCAGCGAAAAATAATACAAAACACAACTGAAATAGATAAACGGATACAGAGCTTTCTGAATATCGTTCCAGCTGTAAACCAGGAT
Organism: Allium sativum; assembly: GCA_030737875.1. NCBI lineage: Eukaryota > Viridiplantae > Streptophyta > Magnoliopsida > Asparagales > Amaryllidaceae > Allium > Allium sativum. The sequence continues at coordinate 188,430,726 of CM060911.1, forward strand.
CCTGTGAATATTAATGAGCAAAACCAAAACTACTAGCTGCCCATGTGGAAAATAGGGGCACATAGAGTTTAGGTTAAAACAATAAACTCCAGGTCAGTCATGTGACTGGTGTGAGAACTAAAACAGTTATTTAAAACTTTACTTTAAAAATAAGGTAAATCAAGGGACCACACTGTATAACACGGAACGGGTTTCCTCCCAAGAATACCAGTGCAGAAACAAACAGCGCAATGCTAAAATAGAAAAATGAAGCTATTATAAGACCCATGTCCCATCACACAATGCAACGCAAGCCGGAGGATAGGGTTTTACCTTATAATAGCCAAATAATGCTTGATACGTTTAATAAAAATCATTTTGATACTATTATAGTGTAAAGTGTATAAAACAACTTCAAATATAAATGTATCAATCATAGGCGGCATGGGTACCATCTATCATGATGCCAATACTAGGATCTATAATCAAAACCGAAATGTCACGTATTGGAAATTGGATTTACGTCATCAGTCAAGGCAAGGGATGTACTCCTCGCCGGCTTCGAGACACTCTAACAAATGCCTCAGGATCTCCTGCAGTAGACCCTTGGATCCTCCAAGGCCGGTCCATTCAGAATAGTCTTTTATTCAAATATTCAAATAATTAAGGAATAGGTTCCCATTAATTTTATCAGAGATAAATTCTTTTAAATTTATTCTTTAATCTTCCTTGGATATCATTTCAAACCATATTAAGGTTTTCCAAACTAGTCGGGATTAGCGAACTACACCGAAGTAATCATTTATTTAATTTCCCATTCACAACCGATTCATCCCATGGAGAAAAACTGGTTGTACTCCATATCTAACACCACGGTGTTATCGGTAAATTTAATTACCATTTCTCATTCAAATCTAATTAAAGATTTAACTATCGCTTGGAGAAAAACTGTTGATACTCCACTCTCGATCATTTCCCAAATTTGATAATTTAAATTATCAATTCACATTTCAATCTAATTAAAGGTTCATTAAAACTCCACTTAGTTTTAATCTTCCCAAAAATCAATATTAATGATTATTTAACTTTGGAAACACAAACATGTCGCATCGACAATCTACACTGTACTATTGATTTCTGCCTATATATAACCTCTGAGCTCGTACGTCTCAGAGAAGGGTATTAAGCAAGAGAATAAATTCTCCGCCACCAAACAGATATATATTTAGCAGAGAACCATACAGTTCGAAATACAATGACAGACATGTAATCCTTTCTTTAAGTGGGTTATAGAACTAGTGTCATTTAAAACACAGTTCATGATAAACCCAAATCATGTTCATTAATGGAATCTTCACGGAAAACAAATCAACATATAATCGATATCAATTTCCATATCTGACTAATAATATAAATGGAATAACGGCAAAGCCTCTTAAATTCCATATGTATTAACAGTCTTCCTCTACAGAAGTTCACTTCGATTATTACCAAATTGAATTCCATTCCATTCCAATTAAATATTAATTAATTGGAAAACTTTACATTGGAAAATCCCATTAAATCTTAATAAAAAGATATATAAATTCCAAATCACATTTCACTGTAAATCGGGTTAAAGAACGAATGTCGTTAAAAACACAGTTCACAATACACCCAAATCACATTCCATTAGTCTCTAACCGTAAATTAGTAAGAGAACAATTCCCTAAGTATTAACCCCGAAGGCCGAAACCAACATCAAATCAATACCCAGGAAACCATTCAACTTAGCTAATCTCCAGTTAGTTTCTAATTTTCTTAACTCCATTGGGTTTAAGAATAGTATTATTAAAGATACCATTCACGACAAACCCAAAATCTCATTCCATTGTTAATCAGGTTAAATAACAAGTGTTATTTAAAACACCGTTCACGATAAACCCAAAAATCAATTTCAATTCAATTCCATTTAAATATTAATTAATTGGTATACTTCATTAAATCTAAATAAAAAAATTTAATCTTTTCTCAAATGGGTTTAAGAACAGTGTTAGTGAAGACACCGTTCACAACAAACCCAAAATCCCATTTGGTATTAAATACAAGTCTCTGAATAGAGAATATATTGGCTTATATTCAATATCAAATTTTGAAATCAACAAATATCATATTGGAATAACGATATATATATATATATATATATATATATATATATATATCTTCCAAATTCCTCCACAATGTCCGTATAATCGCGTAATCCAATATCGAAATATTTCGAAGATAATTTCGATTCAAATCCTTTCCAATTCATATATTGGAAATTCTGGTTATTTTTATAACCATTTCAAATCTAATTCATTTATTTTAAAAATATTGGATTTATAATTCTAGTTCATAACTAGTTCATTTCGATAAAAATATATTTTTATCTTTTCAAATATGGAATTTTTCATCCTAAATCTTTACAAATCATTTATTATGATTTTACACAAATTATCGATATTTTTTAATATTTTTATGAAGGCCCTTACAGTCGATTTTCATAAACGTTCATCGAACTGCACTTACAGCGACCTTTTCCAAATTTGATTTGGACATAATTCCAAACCCAACCGTTAGATTTCAAATCTCTAAAATTCTTGGGAAAGATCTTTTCGATACCAACCCAATGGTTCCACTTTTTGGAAAATCCGATGGTCGGATCTCCCGTAATATCAATTTGAAGTCAACGGTCGAAATTCGCAAACTGCCGCGGCGCGGCGCGTTCTATTCAGGCCATTATATATATATATTATATTTCTCGTCGATTTCCATTTAAAAGGTATTTTATAAATCGTTTTAAATTCGTTTTCAAAACGATTTCAACTTCATATTCAATTTCAAATCAAAATTGAATATTCCGTACCATCTATATATAAATGATAATATTTTCAAAACATTATATTTTGAAATCATTTCCATTTCGATATTCATTATAAAAATGAATAAAATTGGTATAAATATCGTTCACGTCAAATAGCATTAATCTAATCAACACGACCTTATATATTAAAAAAATTCGTGTCCATCCCAAATCAGACATCAAAATCTGATTTTGATCTTTTACTGAATATTATTTTAAAATATTCGTTATTTTAAAATATTCATTTTTTCTGAACTGGAATCAGACATAGTCAATTACCATATAATTTGATTTATATGGATCTCATACAACACATGTATACAACAGCCATGATAAACAATCAACCATCATCCAGAGTGCATTCTACACTGTATAAGCATTAAATATAAATATTTAACGCTTACAATAGTCTGTCAACCTATCGATTGACATACAACTAAACAGTTGTGATTAGTGTATGTCAAATATCATCCCAACACCCGTGTGGGGTTTCAGTCAACAAACACAGATTTTATTTGTGCAGTTGGGCGACATGTAAAATTTATCGTGCCAATCCATATCAGTCAAACGAGTGTACATAAACAAATCGTCCGATTTGTAAATGAATGTTTATTTTATTCATATACACGTTAAAGATTATATTTTTAACTATAAAATATTTCATTTCAATACATGAATATTTTATTCAGTCCATTTCACATCACAAGCAATCCAAACACATCAATCAACCGAACCAAACAATCAAACAAGTCGTCCATGGTCTGTGGACGACGGGGAGCAGTTCATATATGCAGTTATAAAATAAATAACTGAACAGAAATTTTTTAATAAGGAGTTCTCACCTTTGGGATTCACTCCGCCAGTTTTAGTTCTAAATTTCTGAACCGTTCGGATTTACCCAAAATTCTAATGCAATCTTTTCACGCTGTTCATAGTAAAAATCATATTTTTATTATGAAGATTATATATTTAAAATAACAATTTTATTTCAATGCTCTAAAAATTTCATTTTTCTTATGCTATCCATATAACAAAATTTTATTTTTATAACGATGTTTATATTATAAAAATCGTATTTTTATTTGTTCATTTTCTATATAAAAATCATATTTTTATTTGGCTATTATATATATAAGAACCGAATTTTTATTTCTTCATTCAGAATGAAGAATCTAATTTTTCTACAATGAAAAATCTAATTTTTCTACTATTAAAAATCACATCTTTCTTCTATAAAAATTCCATCTTACTACTTATAACGCTATCATATAAAAATCATATTTTTACATCGCTATAATATATATAAAAATCATATTTTTATGTAACTAAAATTTATATTTTTCCTTGACAAAAGATCATATTTTTATATGAATAAAAATCTCATCTTTAGATTATTAAAAATCTCATCTTTATTGAAACAAAAATCTAATCTTTTTCTTCATAAAAATCGTTTTTTTTTTCATTTATAAAAATCGTATTTTCATAACTCCATTACATATGTAAGAATCATAGTTTTATAATGTCCTTCATATAAATAAAATCCCTTTTTAATTACATAAATAAAATAAAAATGAAATTAAAACCTCACCAGCCGTATTGGGGTTAGAGATGGCAGCACCGGATTTGGGGAGGGGCGACAGACCGTTCAGGCGGTGGTGGCAGCGGACCCGGGGGTTTTGGCGGCGGTTTCTCGTGTTGGAGGGGGTATTTGGGCTCGGAGGGGGTACAAACGGAGGGAAGAGGAGATAGGGGAGAGAGAAAATGAAGGGGGGAGGTTATATTATATATTTAATTATTTTATTAATTTTCTCCATATAAAGTACACCTTTCGTTTGAACCCTAAATCAAACCCACCAACTATCGTTCCTAACTAATTACCCCCATTCCGAACGCAATGGGATATGTTTCGTAAACCAATTCTATCGTTTCGATCAGTTTCCGTCAAAATCAAAATATAAATCTATATATTGAATTTGAACGCACATTTCAATTTACCGGGTCCACATACGGACCCCAAAAATTCCAGAAAAATAAATCTGGCTATGTTTTGATGATACGGTCCTAATAAAACTAATTTCATCGAGTTTGGAGACCGTTTGAAAAATGGTCATTTTCCAGTCGATTAAATTAAGCTGAAATTGGTCAAACGCGTTTAAATTCGCCACGCTCGCATATTGATCCCAAAAATTATGAAAATTGGAATCTAGAAATAACTTGACATCCCAGATCCAACAAAAGTGGTTTTATTGAAAATGGAGGTCGTTTGCAAAATTTCCATTTTTAAGAGCTTTATTTCCATAGCGACTATTCTGAATTTTCAACTGGGCATAACTTTTTGTTCTCGTTATGAAATTTCAATTTTTCAGATCCATTGGAAAGATATTTTCAAATAGATTCAAATATTTTTGGTTTTGCTAAAATCCGTTTTACTTCGAATCTTGTACATTCATTTGAAATTTGAAATCGAATTTTCAAACTACCACGCCATTTTCAATTCCTTTATATAATTAAAATAAATATTTATATTCTAATTTCGATTTATATAACTATATACATTCTAATTCTATTCAAATTTCTAGTCGTTATTACTTAAAATAAATCATTTTAAATATTCAAAATTCAATAAAATTGCCAAAATAAAAATTTTAAATTGGTTCTGATTTACCGGGTTATTACAATAAGAAACCATGTGAGAATATCTGGTGAGGTTGTGTGCCTCCAGGGGCTTGTGCCCTGGAGAGGAAGATGTGGAAATTTGGGCTTAGAGTAGCTATTCCTATTTATTGTTGAAAGACGTAGTTGGTGCTCCAGATTGTCTAAGGGTTTGTCATCGTTCTTCATTGCTCTTCCGCTGCAACAATATTTGTAGTCATATTGATATTTTTTGCCTATATCAATAAGGTTATTGATTCATTGTAATTTGTTTATTTTTTGTTTTGATCGATTGTATATAAACAAAAATTTGTTTTTGGTGAATCAATAAAGAGGGTGATTGGGTGGAATATTTGTGTATTGCTATTATTTGCGATATATTGTGTTGTTATTTTCAATCAAATTCATCTTCAAGTGATTGGGTGAAAAGATCATGTTTTTCGGGTGTTTTGTTAAACTTCCGTTGCACACAAAACCCCAACACAGACATCTTAAACTGTCAGACTTCCCTAATTACAACATAAGAACACCATCAATTGCATTAATTCCTGCCCTAAAATCAATATTCGATTTGGCAACAAACGAGTATGACTCATATGAAGAGATGTATGTCTCTTTAGAGCTGGATTAACATTTCCCAGTGTTCCACTTCTGGATTCAATCAAACAAGCCATTCCATTTCGAATATCTAGGCAGCATTCAACACTCAAAACAGGAAAAGCTTTCTTAAGTATATGATTTCTCAACATATTCAACTATGTGCAAGCATAACTAATTTTCATTTGACAATTGTATTAATAATGCTAGTTGATATATTTGTCCTATTTTCAAATGATAAGTGTGCTAGGAGAAGTGATGAAGAATTTGCATAGGAGATGTTGGCAGGTGTGAATTCACATGACATCCATTTGCTTGAGGTAAAGTTATGTTACCACAAAATATTTAATATTCTTCTCAGTTCAGCTTGTCCGCAAATTTGTGTCTCAAATCTTAAAATAATAAATTTTTATAATATATTTTGGATTTAGTATCCATTATAGTTTTGTAGATTATTTGGTGAACTGTTAAGGTTCCTGAATTTTGATTGCGCTATTAAATGTTTATTGTAACGACCCAGATTTTTGGTCAATTAATTTTAAATATTTAATATCATTTAAATATTGAGTTGATAATATAAATGGATTTTTATATTGAATTATTGATTTAATAATCAAAATACGATTTAATTTCGATTGTATCGGATTATTGAAATGTAAAATATAATTGAATTCAATATTAAACTAAGTCAACACAATTCAGATGATTTATAGAAATTCAATTTGGCTAGAAATGATAATAATAATTTATTTCTGAGGAATTGGTTATTTATGAATTTGAATTATTTTATATTGATTTATTTTGTTATTTTATAAATACGTTTGAATTAAATTTCGGAATCTATTCCGTTAAGTGTATATTAACGAATAACGTTGAGAACGTCGGTTGTTGTGTTTTGATTGGAGATTAGGACCCCAAAATATATTATTTTAAAATTAGTGGACAAGCTCGAACTCAAATCGCGGTTAAATTAGAATCAAATTGTATTAAATTAGATATCAAATGAGAATTTAATATTTAGTACTTATGTCTATAAAGTGCTAACTAAATTCCTTGATGCTTAAGTCTCTTCCTCTATATAATCACAGCTAAACATCTCCCATTCCTTTTTGTTGAAAATAAATATACAAGCCGCCATTTTTCTTCTGAAAACTAATAAAAACCAGTGACCCCGTTCCTCTTCTTTATTTCCTCCAACTCGTTCATTCTAAACAAAATGAAACACTTCTCCTCATTTCAGAAATTAAAACCGATCACATGAGAAAAAAAAATCGAATTCGATTTTTGAATTCGAATTTGAATCTCAAATAAGGTTCGAGAGCAAGGAAGATAGTGCACGCGTTGGAAGGGGATTCGTGCTCAGGTAAAGGCTCTGGGGTTGGTGCAATGCTTTTTGGGTCTCGACTTTGGTGTATTGGTGGTTCTCATGTTCAACAGTAAGATCGATATTAGAGTTTTGGATTTCACAAAAATATGTTGATTACTGGGAAGTTGGAGCTTGGAATTTGGGTTATAGTAGGGTACATAGGTGTGTAGAAGGAGGGGGAGCGAAAATTGATCTGATGCTAGGGATTCGGTTGGTGTCGATCAATGAGGAGATGGAGGGTTTGGGTTTTGGCGAGTTATGTGATGCCTGTAGGAGTATATTTTTGCACGATTTTGTGCCTATGTTTGTTGCGCGTGATCGCAATGGTGTTGGAGTTCACCGAAGTCGCTAGTTTGGGGATGTGTAGCTACTGGGTAATGGAAGATTCGGTCGTGTCAGGAAATAAGGTATTCGAACTTTGTTGTTGTATGATATAAGGTTTAACAGTGGTGTATTGCAGAAGTTAATATTTAATTTTCTTCTAGGAGGAGGAAGCTGAGTGTGAAAATATTGACTGTCATTTGTAGGGGGTTTACCAGGTCAGTGAGAAGCTAACGATGTCGATTTTGGTAGTGTAGCAACAACAGCAGACTAGTGGTTGTAGGAGTTAAATAAGAGAATAAAGCTGTCACGCCTAAAAAGGATAGTGCAATGTTTGGGGTAGTTTTCAGTGAGAGTGGATCAGAATTTTGAGTTTTCTTTATGGATTGGTCGAAGCTTACAAAGAAGAGAGGTATAGGTTATTTCGAGATTTAAATTTCGTAGGAGAATTTATTTATTTTTTGTGTTGTTAATTTAAATTAATAATCGTCTAATTATTTAATTAAAATAAATAATCATAGATTCAAGATAGACGATTCGAATTGATTTGAAGTCGAGACGATTTGGAAATATTAATTGGATATTCACCAAATAAAATCAGGTGAGTAAACCCACTATCTGTATTTTATTTAAATAATTTTTTTATGTTGTTTGTTGGTTGTTTGAATGTGTAGAAATATTACTGTGCCTATTATAGATATATATATCAGTTATTTATGCTTGGTGTTTGTGGCTATTGTATATATATATATATATATATATATATATATATATATATATATATATTGGTGGTTGAATATTTCCCGTAGTATCATTAACGGATGACCTTACACCCCCTACAATATGATAGTGAATGACCTTCTATACCGTGATATCCTGCCTCGAAGCAGGATGTGTATAATTATGTTGGCTAACGTTTGTGGATGTAGGAAAAACATGTTAGAGGGATCCAATTGGATTACTCAAAATTTATTATTATCTGTTTTCATACATATAATCATATATGATTTGGTAGAAAACTATGATTGATAATTGAGTGTCTTGGGTGTTTACATATCACTGGGCCTGGATGCTGATTTAGAAAAATATCATGAAAAGGGATTCCGAGGTTTAAAAGGGGAAATCTATTTTTAGAAATAGAATTTGAATTTCGAATGGGCTATAAAAAAATATATTAACTTGTTTTGAATATATATATATATAACAAGTATTGAAATTATAAATGATGTTTATAAATTAAATAATGCAGGTAATTGAAGTGAATTTATAAACGGTGTTTATAAATTAAATGGGAAAATTATCATTCGGATAATTTAGGAAATCTAGATTGAAATGTGAAATTAAAAAGGCGATTGAAATCAGTTTCAAAGAGAAACGACAAATCTATTCTGATATTCAGAATTTAAATTGAATTAAAATAAATATGTATGGATTTATGATTTGAATTCGATTAGATCGAACTTATTTAAATAAATATTTTCAAAAAATATATATTAGGATTGTATTAAATAAAAGTTTAAGTTTTAAAGATGAAAACAGATTCACTATATATATATGAGTTATAATCAATAAAATATTCCAGAATAGGAATTGGGTTTCAGATGGATTTGAAATGGAAACTTGTTTTAAAATAATTTTAAAATAAGGAAGTTAAATTTATAAACGACATTTACAAACTAAGTGAGATAAATTATAATTAGATAATTTAGAAGTTTAAATTCAAGTATGAATTTAAAAATGAATTGGAAATCGTTTCAAAAAGGGGATGACGGAGTTTATTCTGGAATTCAGAATATAAATGGAATTGAGATAAATCTAAGAATTTATAATTAGAATTCGATTATATTGAATTTTATAAATAATTTATTTATAAAGGAAATTGGAATTTAATATAACAAATTGAGTCATAAATAAATTTATAATCGAACAATAAAAAATCGACGATTTGAGATAATCGAAAATATTAAGTTGGATTTGAAAACTGGATTTGATATATATTAGAACGAGATTGAAATTTAAATTAAATGAATTTTAACGTTTATCTTTAATTATAATTAAAACGAACTTGCAGCAGCGCGGTAGTTCGTAATTTGGCGTTTCGAACTTCAATTGAGTATATAAACTCAATTTAAGTCGGATTCTTTGAAACAAGAATCGTCAAGACTGATTAAATAGTAGTTTTCTAATGGAAGAAAAAAAATCTAGATTTCGTCTTATAGATTTTGAGTTATGTCAAAATCAAATTTTCAGAAAAACAGCGTCATAATCATTATCAAACCATAACGGTTTATTTAATAAAATCGAAGTACTTTAAGTTAATAAAATATGGATTTTTATTTAAAAAATCCAGATTTGGGCTGTAAAATAAATAGAACTCAAGTTATGTAAATGAAATGATTTTTGAAACAAAAATCATATTTTTAATTATTGCGTACAATTAACTAATTAGTAGAAATTAGTTAATGGAATTTGGATTGAATTAGACGTTGGATAAGAAAACTGGACTTGTGAAAATTGAATATGAAACTCAAGTTAGAAATGAAATTCAACGAATTATAAGAGAATTAAAATACATTTGAACATGGTATGTTCATACTAAGGGATTTAGCAAAAGAGCTAACTAAAGAATAAATTAGCGAATTGAGTTAGGGATGACTGGATTTAGTTGGGATAAATTGGAAACAAGTGAACATGTGTTAAATAGGTATGGAATGAAGTGTATGAATATTAAAATTCGAGTGCCCGACATAAAGATACACGTTTAAATTCCATATGAGATTTTATGCGCTGAATCGGCAAGTTGCTTGGCTTTTTGGTATTCTTTTTGAATGGAAAGGGCCTAGAGATGCGAGTTGAGGTTTGAGCTGTTGACCGGTACAAAGGAGGTGCTAGCAAAATTTTCCGGAAATTTAAGAAATTAGAATATTTTTAAGAAAATCTGATAACTAGAAATCAATATATCGGTATACATGTATTATGTATATATCTTTTACTAATAATCGGAATAGGTTTGGTGTCACACTTTTTTGGTGTACACGCAAACTACCGAAAATGCCCTTTACTAAAAACAAACACATATGATAAAAGAATTAAATTAAGAAAGAAACAGAAAATAATTAAAGTTAAATAGCAGTGTTCCTTTGATTAGCCATGTGCGTCATTAATGACATTAATAGAGACATAAATGAGAATAACAATAAAAAACAGACAATTAAATCTAGAAGGGTAACATAAATGGAATTAAATCACGCATATGTTTGAATTCGAAAATAAATGTGCATCGTAAATGGAATTAAATCACGCGTATGTCTGGAAATATTTATTTCAAGAGTATGTGCACGCGTATTAAGAATGGAATTTTTTCAATAAAACTAGAAATAAAAATAAATGTTTTGAGTAACGGTCACATGAATTAACATGCATGAATTAGAAACAGAAGAAAATTAATGCGCAGTAATGAGAATAGGAAAATAAAAAGAAACTATCGAGCAAATAAATATGCAGAAAAATAAAATGGGTAAGAAATATACCAGACCATGTACTAATGATATATTTTTATTTTGTTGAATAGCTCCATGCGTGCATAACCACGCGCGGAGCGCGTGCTATCACCACGCGCGAAGCGCGTGCCTATACGTCTCGTGTATATATATTTATATAGAATTTGGTAAAAAACGAACTTAAAATAGAATATTATAAACAAAATGGAAATCTATAATTTAAATCTGGTAAGAATAGAAAGAGAAACGTATACACATTTTAAAAATGAATAATTGGTATTTATGGTGTCGATTATTCGAGATAAGTTGATTTGTCAGTTTTTAAGTTAAGAATGTTATTTAGTCAAGATCTGAGAGGTAATCATACCCCAACTTGATTGATTTCATTATTAACCATTAAATAGCAAGATTTAGTCTCCAAGACAATGTTTGAATATGATTTAGTTGAATGTGGTATTTTGGGTTGTTACAATGATGTTTTACATAACATTCGTTTTAACCCAAGAAAGTGGAATTTTGAAAATATAATAATAATAATTTCCTAAGTATAGAAATAAATGAGTTTGGAAAAGATATAAGTAATTGAAATGTTTTCCAACTATAAATAGAAGATATTTTCTAAGTATAAAAAATAAAAGAAGGTGATATATGAAGATGTTTTCCCAATAGCATAAGAGCCCAAGATGATTGTTGAAAATATTAGGTTACCAAATATTGATAAGGAGATGGGGAAGCGATTTAATTAATAAAATATTAAATAAGGGGCCCAGTGATTGTTTGATGTTTTGGATAAATGTTTATTTTCTTCGATAGTTAAATAACCGACTATCGAAGTATTGGCCAATATCTTTGTCAATATGGAGAGACCGCTTGGGTTATTATCCGAGAACCACTCTGTATTGGCAGTAGTGTTGCGAATCAGATTATATGAAGATAATCGAAGATGGAGTAAAGTGTAAGGGCTTTTTCTGTTAATCCTAGATAGAAATTGCCTAAGATGAATTCATGGAAATTGTGCCTTCGATTTCGTTCAGTCCTAGAACGAAGTTGTATGGACGAATGTCTGACAAAGTATTTCCAATGATCGCATATGTTGGTCTGTATAAATATATATGGTGGCGGAAAATTTATTATCTTAGCATAATATCCTAAATATATTTGTGCAAATCAATTAATGATTAAAGAATCTGACAATGTGGCATTCAAAGTGATTGTGCTATCAATGAATGGTAAGTAATTGTAGCCTCAGGCCTTAACAACCGGGAAATGACAAAATCGAGCAGGCAACATGGCTAAGTGGGTAGCTCCCAATTAGGGTGTATTATCACCTATCTAGAGAAATTTTATTTCCTTCTTTAATAATCGATGTTGTCCCTTTTGGGAAACAGTTGCTGATCTAAACCGTTGGTGATATACATTCGATACACATAAGCGAAATGAGTGGTCGTGTAACACCCCATGGCCATTAATGTCACTCACAAAGGGAATGCATTAATGTCATGAAGCGTTATAGTAGTATAGAACAGATAAATTACAAGAATAAATAAATAAAACACAGCGGAAGATAAAACTTATTGCATAGCATCATAACTTCAAAACAAGCTTACATAAGTAGTCTCCAAAAACCATTACAACAGGATCAATTGTCTTTTCCAAAAACTTCAAAGTACATAAAGAAGCAAAAACTTAAATAACAAAAATGCATAAATCCCCACTGAGCATAAGCAAAGCCATAAAAATGAGCGAGTCCAAAGCGATACATCTACTCTCTTTAAGCAACTGAAAGAAATCGGCACTAAGCTGCAGTATTCCCTCCTTGCAAACCTGAGGGGGGGAAGGAAAGAAAAGAGGTGGAAACAAAATGGGTCAGACATAAAATTTGGCGAGTCCAGTAATTTTAAAAAATAATAGGTAAGATAAATGATCAAGACATAAATAGGCATCATGATATGGCTGTAACATAGATAAGGTAGATAAAAAAGGATGGACAAGATGATTCCGTTCCTAAGTACTAAGACAATCCTACACCTTGGCTAAGCGAACAACCCTCCAAGTACTAACCCCGAAGACCGAAGTCAACATCAGACTAGCACTCAAAGGTCTATCCAACTCAACCAACATGTATTTTGTTACACCGCACTTTTGCTAAGTTACACCACATTACTTAATTACACCGCACATCTACTAGTCTCTATTTACTAAAGGTTGATCCCTTCCCACTAACTGTACCCACATGACAAACTTGGTAGTTACTTGTACCTAGTTGCTATCGTAGGTGCCGACTTGCTCCTACCACCTCTAAGGTACCCTTACCCTACCCATTCGATCGGCTCCCTAAACCCCGTAGGCACCCGTGCTGGCCCCACAGTGGGGTGTATCACTCCCCAAAGTGGTAACCCCGATACCAACATAAAATGCACGATCATACCTACACGATGCAACAACGTCTTACCTACCAGCCCGGACCCATGCACGCACATGAACCCATTGGAATCGCGTTGCCACCGCTATTCACGTTTTGACCTCTTACATTCAAGTCCAGTAAGCGTGCCCCAACCCTAGCCTAGTACCGGGTCCAATTAGATACTCAAACGGGTTACTGGTTGAAACGGGTCCCCCATCCGACACAAACCTCCCACCTATGCTTGGTCCCCACTAGGTTTTTCTCCCACTTAACCATTTTAATTTAAATGTCCATGTCTTACACATGCTATGGTTAAGTCCATACTTACATGTCATAATTTACATGTCTTATCTTATTCCGGTTAAGTCCATATTTACATGTCATAATTTACATGTTACCCCACTTAACCCTCCAACCATACTCATGTCTTATTATGGTTAGTATTCCTTAATTCATTCCTTATGACGAACGGTGCATGACGTCCCACATTAGACTGAATGCTTTGTGGCCGCTGGATTTGCCGGGCGGTTCCGGGCAGTCTTACGCCACAAACCGGGTCTAACCTCGTGTCATTAATCGTTGCGCCTACAATTCATTCCTTTTACCTCTCACATTAGACGTCCAATTGTGGCAGCTGGATTTGTCGGGCGGTTCCGGGCAGTCTTACGCCACAATTGCGCCTAACCTCGTGTCAAAAGTTTATTAATAACTGTATTTCACCCGTACCCAATTTTCATGTCATGTATATCCAGTTAAACATATAATCATATTTATAATATTGCCTATTCCAAATTCACTAATTATATATTAATTAGCCTCAATTACAAATTTACAATTATAGGCAATTTCATCAATTCCATGTAATTCATACCCAAATATGCCAATTTCACATATTATCCAATTATCCAAAATATCCAATAATATCCAATTTTCAATATTTCACATATTCCCATCGTTCCCACGTATTTGCATTCGCGCGTATTTTTAACATAGGCTCGAAGGTAGCCTAGATCCAAAAATAAAAGGAATAGGGATAAGAAGAGAGAATCAAATCACGGAAAATTGGAATTAACACAACATCATGAAATAAAGGGGCATGTAAACTGGCATAGAGGTATAATGACAGATTCAACATGAATAAACTGATAAAGGTATGAACTTTACATAGAAACATAGGCATATGATGACATGAATCAAAAAGGTGAAGACTTGGATGAGATTTAAATTACATATATACATATGAATCCTATTTACAACTTCATCATGTTACTTTTAATCCCATTATATTGTGAAAATCACCGTACTCACCTTTCGTGGTTAAAGAATAAAATTATGCACTGAAATTGGTGTAGAAACGTTGCGGTGTTGCTGATTTATCTTCTTGAATTGTTGTAGAAGCTCTAATCTTTAATTTGAGTTGAAGTTGAACACTTGAGATTTGATTTAGAGGCGGCGGCTAGGGTTTAAGAGAGAATTTGACAACATAATGGTGTCATAGACAATATTTATGAATTAGGGCTAGGTCTTAGGGTGTATATATAGGTGTAGGAAGTTATTTAGGCCTTAGGATTAACCCTAGAACTGATCTGGACCACTCAGATGCCATATCAGCCCTTAGGGCAAATCGGGCCACGGGTTGGCAGCCAAACACCCTGGATTGACCTCTAGTCGATCCAGCGGAGCTCGGGTCGACTCCAAAAATGGTGCAGTTCGGCCATTCCCCCTCCCGATTCGCTATTTTGAACTTTTTTTTGAATATTTATTTATTTAATAAATATATATATATATATATTTCTCTCATATGCATACAAACTTCATGGCTTAATAACTTCTTCATAATTAACCATTTTCACACTAAATCACTTTTTGAACTGCGTTCACACTAAGCCACTTTTTAGTCATTCCTCTAAAACAAAAATATGGCGCTGGCGGGGATCGAAGTCTGTACCTCTTGTATGCAAGTCACATGATTTAACCAAATGAGCTGCTAAGTCTTTTGCTTACAAATCTTAGAACAATGCTAAACATTATTCTTTTCTCATTCCTCTTTTCAAATAAATTATTCTTTAATTTGTTATTTTAATATTCTCAGAAAATACGGGGTGTTACATTCTCCCCTACTTAAAGGATTTCGTCCTCGAAATCTCTAAATCAAGAAGAACGTATCCTACCATCCAATCATCCATCTACTCAACCATTAACCACTAGCAACCATGGTCCTTAAAAGATTTCTAATGCTTTTCATGTGCATATGCATAGTGTGTGTATATGTCCATATACTAATGCAAAATCAGGCGGTCCACTAATTCCTCCTTAATGCAAATAATGATAGTGCCATTTATCCATCATGTATGCAAAGAACCCTATACATATCATTATTACATGTGTGCATAACCATTCATTAAATGCAACATCCATATGATACACACATTCAACGTACATTCATTTTACTAAATACATCCATTTATATGCAATATGCAATATGAAAGTGACTGAGCCGATCTAGTGCCTAAAGTGTGTGTATATGCATCCACGAGCAACCACTAGCAAACACTTGCATCCACATGCATCTACCATACATAACATGTCTCAAACACATGTTTCAACCATAGGACTACCCTATCTAAAGGTCAAAGATACTAGTGAGAGGACATACTAAAGATAGAACAAGTACAAACTAAGCGATAAAGGAGAAATTAAAAGACATACCCACGAAAAGAAAAGGGTACAATGAACGCATCTTCTCTTCCGTCTCCCAAGTAGCGTCGCTCTCATCATCTCCCCATTGCACTTTGACTAGCTTAACCTCTCGATTCCTCAACTTCTTAATCTCCGACCCTAGAATGCATGTAGGAGCTCGTCGAATCATCGCATCACGCTCTATTTCCACCTCTCTAAGCAAGCTCTTCCAAAACTCGCTAGTAAAGATAGGATCGCGATCGCTCACTATGCTAGAAGGAACACCGTGCAAACGAACTATCTCTCGAATGTATACGGAGGCTAACCATGGAGCAGTCCTCTTACTCTTCACGGGAATGAAATGGGTGCTCTTAGTAAGTGTGTCTACCACGACCCAAATCCCCGTATTACCCTTCCTTGATCTTGGTAACCCATCAACAAAGTCCATCGAGACACTCTCCCACTTCCATTGTGGGACCTCCAATGGGTGAAGCAACCCACCAGGCTTCTTTTGGTCTTCTTTTACTTGTTGGCACACCAAGCATCTAGCGACAAACTCGGCCACATCCCTCTTCATACCTACCCAAAAATAAAATCGTCACATGTCCATGTACATCTTGTCCCCGCCGGGATGAATGGTCATCTTCGAACGATGTGCATCATCAAGAATGGTCTTCCTCAAGTTCTCATCTCGTAGTACACAAAGTCTACCGTCCCTACATAACCAACCCTTATCATCTAAGGTATACCAACTGAGATGGCTTGATGACTCCCCCCCTATGAGCTTCTCTACTAACTCAACCAACTGTGGGTCATCTCGCTGTGCCTCACCAATCCGTGCTAAAAGCGTAGGTATGACCTCTAAGGATGCTAGCAAACCGGGTACAAAGTCAATGGAAGGTCTAAAGTCAAACGTAGAGATGAACTTTAAGCTTCGCCGCTCAACAAACAACGGACCCAAGGACAACCTTTTCCTACTTAAGGCGTCTGCCACCACGTTACCCTTGCCAGGGGTATATGCTATCTCGAAATCGAGGACGCTAAGAATTCCATCCACCTTTGCTGCCTTAAGTTCAAGTCCTTCCGAGAGAACAAGTATTTTAGCGATTTGTGGTCTGTGAACAATTCGAATTTCTCATCAAGAAGATAATGGCGCCAAGACTTAAGCGCGAAAACAACAATGGCCAACTCTAGGTCATGTGTAGGGTAATTTCTCTCATGCACTCTCAACTGCCTTCCTCCATAGGCTATTACCCTCCCCTCTTACATTAAGACTGTGCCTAGTCATGTCCCACAAGCATCGGTATGAACGGTAAATGGCTTACTCCCATCTGGCAACACTAAGACTGGGGCTGTGGTCAAAGCTCTCTTTAAACATTGGAACGCATCATCACAATCTACGTCCCACGTGAAAACTAGGTTTTTCTTCATCAAGCGTGTTAATGGGGCTGATATCTTTGCGAAGTCCTTGATAAACTTCCTATAGTAGCCAGCCAACCCCAAGAAACTCCTCACCTCGGTAGCATTTTTAGGGACCTTCCAATCTTGGATGGCCACCACCCTCGCCGGATCCACGGTTATCGCTTCTTTGGAAACCACATGCCCTAAGAATTGCACTTCCTTCCTCCAAAAGTGACATTTAGAAAATTTAGCTTTAAGGTTATGCGCTCGAAGGGTCTCCAACACTTCCCTAAGATGTAGGGCATGCTCTTCCTCGCTCTTAGAAAAGATCAAGATGTCATCCACAAAGGCCACCACGAATTTATTAAGGTACTACCTAAACACCCTACTCATCAAGTCTTTAATTTATTAAGGTACCACCACGAATTTATCTTCTTGATTTGTTGCAGAAGCTCTAATCTTTAATTTGAGTTGAAGTTGAACACTTGAGATTTGATTTAGAGGCGGCGGCTAAGGTTTAAGAGAGAATTTGACAGCATAATGGTGTCATAGATAATATTTATGAATTAGGGTTAGGTCTTAGGATGTATATATAGGTGTAGGAAGTTATTTAGGCCTTAGGATTAACCCTAGAACTGATCTGGACCACTCAGATGCCATATCAGCCCTTAGGGCGAATCGGGCCACTAGTTGGCAGCGAAACACCCTGGATTGACCTCTAGTCGACCCAGCGGGGCTTGGGTCGACTCCAAAAATGGTGCGGTTCGGCTATTCCCCATCCCAATTCACTGTTTTGAATTTTTTTTTTGAATATTTATATATTTAATTTATATATATATATATATATATATATATTTCTCTCATACGCATACAAACTTCATGGCTTAATAACTTCTTCATAGTTAACTATTTTCACACTAAACCACTTTTTGAATTGCGTTCACACTAAGCCACTTTTTAGCCATTCCCCTAAAATAAAAATATGACGCTGGCAGGGATCGAACTCTGTACCTCTTGTATGAAAGTCACATGTTTTAACCAAATGAGCTACTAAGTCCTTTTCTTACAAACCTTAGAACAATGCTAAACATCATTCTTTTTTCCTCTTTTCAAATAAATTATTCTTTAATTTGTTATTTTAATATTCTCAGAAAATATGGGGTGTTATAGGTCAGTGGTCGGGTCATAAGATGTTCTTGCTGAACACAGTGTATTCCTCTCTAAAGATATACCATCGAAGGTGGTTCCATACCTTGTCATAGTTGGAAATCCGTTATCCAATAAGTGCTCGCAGTTTTGACTGTATACTATATATGTAGAGCGTGAGATGCAAGCGTTCTGCTAGATGATTATTTATTTGTCACTAGTACAAAATATGCCTGTGCATCGCCTCATTTGCATCAGTTATCCTTACACTTGATGCGAATAATGTTATTTGCATCGGTCTTTGATTAATCGATGCATATAGACCAAAGCAAACAACATTATCTGCATTAGTTGTCTTTACATCCGATGCAAATAATACTATTTGCATCAATTTCCAGGAACGGATGCAATGACTTCATGCAAATCGTGTTATTTGCATCGGCTCTCAAGAACAGATGCAAATGTAGAGAAGTAAATAATATTATCTGCATCCTTGTTTAAAAACTGATGCAAATAATATAATTTGCATCGATTTTTTAGGAAATGAAGGAAATGTAAATTATTTTAATTAGAGCAAATGTACATATTGATAATTATAAACAATAGCTTACATATGTCATTGTTTATAATTTATTAAAATTAATGATTACTAATAAATATCTTTTTGTTAATGGTTATTTTAAAAAGTCAGAAAATATTTTTATATTTTAATATTACGGTTAATTATTAATAAATAGTAAATTACAGTTAATACTTCTTAATCAAATTTACTAATTAATTAAAACTAATGACTAATATTAGATAATTAATAATCAATTTTTAATATTTAATTAGTAAGTAATAGTTAATTATTATTTTTAAATAATTATTAGCTGACAGTTAACATTAAGTAATAATTATATAATAATCAAGATTATAATTAGTAACTGATAATAAGATTTAATACTTATTTAGTATTTTTAACTAATTTTAAATAATTATTATTAATAACGACTAATGAAAATAATAATTAATAAATAACAAAAAGCAATAGGTAACAATCACTAAACTAGAAGTAAACCTGAGCAGTTAAAGCGCTTTGCGGTTCCATAGCGATTGAGGTGCGAAAAGTTACAGCGGGGATATGCCGGGGCTATAACGGATGACTTTAATTAATACGTAAAGCTTCTATTTTCAATAAGATCTATTGTATAATAATAGTAACTTTAATCTCTGTGTAGTTAAATTCAATTTATTGTTGATTTAAAAGATTATTTGTATTAATTTTGAAATATGACAATAATGTCAAACATATTAGCATCTTACTTTACTATTTAGCATATCACGGTTTTGGTTTAAAAATAAAAAATAGAGTACATAAAAAGAACTGTTCTTTTTAGTAACCTTAATGAGAAAAAAAAACAATGTGAAACACACAATACTCAACATCCAATATTTCTTTCGTGTAAAATACGAACATGATATTCCAACCATTATATAAAAGCAATAAGGTTTTAATCTTAACAAAGCAATAAGCATAAACATAGTCAACACTTAATAAATAAATATTACTCATAAAATATTGAATGACACATCATTGTCATATAAGTATTAGCATTGGCATTAACATCCAATCAAAAGTAAATGCATCAAACAAAAGGGAACAACTTTAAATGTTGATATTCATAAACTAGTCTTCATCTAAACATGCATATCTACCAAAACACAAAAGTATATCATACACTAGAACTTTAAATGCCAATGTCAATAGCCTCGTCATCTTCTTCCTCTTGCTCTAGATCTTGTCCAATTAGCTCTCCAACCTCCAACTCACCATCTGAAAGTTGAACTTCTTCGTTATCATCGTCCACAAACAACGTTCTCCTTGTACGACTTCTAGTGTTTGGACCTTTATTTTCATCTCCAGTCCTTGTAGAATGAATTTGCTCTAAGGTTAGATCATTGCCTTCGGCCACTAAATCTTGAAGTTCTTCCTTGCTTGGAATAATCCATTCATCAATTTCTTTTAGAACAATTGGATCACTATCACCATCGGCGATCCTTTCTTTGAATCTTCTCTCCAATTTTTGATTGTATTGAATGTAAACAAGATGGTTTAATTTTTCTTGATGTAGAAAATTTGTTGCCTTGGAATGCAGCTACAATTTTATAGAAACATGTTGAAAACTGCTTTAAGGTTGATCTAAAGGAAAAAAACAAATAGAAACTAAAGCAAAAAAGATTCCAAAATTGCTTTAAAATTTACATTGAAATTCCAAAAGCTTGTTATAAATTTTAAAAATTGCTTTGGAACTGCTTCAACTTTCAAAAACTGCTTTGAAAATTGAAACAACTGCATTTTAAATATGACTGCTTCAGATTTTCAATTCTATCTTAAAAACTGCTTTTAAATGTCGGAAACTAGTTTAAAAACTGCATCAAGATTTCAAAACTGCTTTGAAAATCACTTTTAAACTCAGAAACTACATTAACATGTCAAAAACAGCATTAAGATGTCAAAAACTACATTAAAATGTCAAAAACTTCTATAAAAACTGCATCAAAATGTCAAAAACTGCTTTAAAAACTGCACCAAAATGTCAAAAACTGCTTTAAAACTACATTAAAATGACAAAACTGCTTTAAAAACTGCATTAAAATGTCAAAAACTACTTTAAAACTGCATTAAAATGTAAAAAACTGCTTTAAAACTAAATTAAGATGTCAGAAACTGTAGTGACCCGAAAATCCGGTAGAATTTGAGCTGACCAAAAACACAAGTCCAACCCCAAATATCACGGAAATTCGAACCATTAATAGAAAGAAGTTAGAGGGTGAGGATAGATAAGATAGAAACTTAGAATAGAAGAAGAAGAAGAACACAACATCAGAGTAACACGAATCTCACAGCGGAACGAATAACATATAATATATATAACATAACTTGAAATATACATCTGTACTTGAATATACATCAATATCAAAGTACATCACTTACAACACAGCAGAAATAACTATAGCTATATGATCCTGAAGCCTCCTGCTCCAAGCTCTTCCAGTATATCTGTAAAATCCTGACTACTTGACTGCCCATACAAATTTAGGCACCCAAGAGTTTAGGGAAAACAACAAAGTAAACTCCGGGTCAGTCATGGGACTGGTATGAGTAAACAGTTTAAAACAGTTTCAGAAAACTAAATGATATCTCATAAGACCACGCCGTATAACACGGAACGGGTTTTTCCCTTATGAGAATCCAAACACTTGATTTATCTTTATATCAAAACTCTTTTGATATTATAATAATGTCTAAATCAAGTAGATAACAATCTAGTGGAACGCTTGCATCTCACGTTCCACATATATAATATACAATCAAAACCGCAAGCACGTATTGGGTAATGGATTTCCTACTATGACAAGGTATGGAACCACCTTCCGATCAGTGTACTCTAGGAACGATACACTGGAGTTCAACAAGAACATCTTGCAACTCAGCCACACATGACCGACCACTCATTTCGCTTGAGTGTATCGAATGTATATCACCAACGGTTGGGATCAGCAACCGTTCCCGTATATATATATGGGACAGCATTGATAGATTAAAGAAGCAAATGAATATTCTCTAGATAGGTGATTATACACCCTACTTCGGAGCGACCGACTTAGCCATGCTGCCTGCCCGATTTTTGTCATTTCCTGGTTGTTGAGGCCAGAGGTTACGCTGTATCATCACATCAGATTCACTTCGAATGCCACATTGTTAGATCCATCGAAAATCACTAATTGACGTCTACAACAGTACATTACGTGTTAGCTAAAGAAGTGCCCTTCTCCGCTTCCACTCTTGGTACGGTTGAAGAAATCAATGTACGTGACCTTTCTGGAAATACTCTGTCAGACATTCATCTATACAAGTCATCCAGGAACAGGATGAACCGAAGGCACTATTTCTATTAATAGAAAAAAGTCCTTGCACTCTACTCCGTCTTCGATTATCTTTATATAATCTGATTCGCACGCTACTGCCGATATGGAGTGGTTCTTCGGATAATAATCCAACCGGTCTCTCCATATTGACAACGATGGTCAAAACTTCAATAGTCTGTGATTTAACTATCGAATAAAAACAAGTGTTTCGATAGTCGATGATTTAACTATCGAATAAAACAAGTGTTTCGATAGTCGATGATTTAACTATCGAATAAAACAAGTGTTCATCCAAACATCCAACAATCACCGAACCTTTAATTAATATTCCATTAATTAAATCTCTTCTCTATTTCTTATCAATATTTGTTAACCAACTATTTTCAATAACCATATTGGCCTTATATGTTATTTGGAAAACATTTCCATATATCGCCTTCTTTTATTTTCTAAACTTTAGAAAATATATGTTATTTATAATTGGAAAATATTCCAATTACTTAGCTCTTTTCCAATCTCGTTTATTTCTATACTTAGGAAATGTTCATTTTTCTATTTCCAAGCTTTGCACATATTTGGGTTAAAACAGATGTTGTGTAAAACATCGTTACGACAATCCAAATACAGTATTTAACTAATTCTTATTCCACATTGATCTTCGAGCCTGAATCTTGCTACTTATCGGTATATCATGAAATCAACCAAGTTGGGGTATAATTACCTCTCAGACCTTGACTGAAAAACATTTAACGTCAAAACAGACAAGACTACTTACTCGAAAAATCAATACCATACAACTGATTATTCACCTTTAAACACATATACATTTTCTCTTTTTATTCCAACGAGATTTTTTTCTCTTATACTTCCCTTTTTAATTATACTATTCTATTTCTAAGTTCGTTTCCTTATCGACTTCTATATAATTTGATATGTTGATTTCTAACTATCAAATTATCTAAAAAAATATTCTATCTCCTTAAATTCCCGGAAAAATTCGCCATAACCTCCTTTGTACCGGGAGCATCGGGAAATTTCAAATAGCTTTCCCGGTCCTTCTTATCTCAAAAAGAAAAAGAAAAAGCCAAGCGGCTTGCCGATACGGCGCATAAAATCTCATATATGAATTAAATACGTACCTTTTTGTCGGGCATTCTATTTATTTCACTTCTATACTTTATTCCATACCTGTCTCCTGTATGTTTATACCTGTCCAATCTATTTTAAATATACCAATCGTTTTAACTCAATTTGTTAATTAAATCTGTTACTTAACTTTTCAGTCTATTTCACCTTCATATTTGAACATGACATGTTCAAATATACTTTAACTGCATATTAACAAATTCTAGTTATACTCATACTCTCATTTCCTTATCGACTTCTTATTCAAATTCCAAATCAATTCTATTTGAATTCTTTTTATTTAAACTTCATTTGAATTCTATTTTCAAATTCTATAGTTTAAAGTCCATTTGAATTTCTATATTCAAATTCCATAGTTAAAGTCCATTTGAATTCTATATTCAAATCGTTTAAAGTCCCTTTGAATTTCTATATTCAAATCTATAGTTTAAAGTCTATTTGAATTTCTATATTCAAATCTATAGTTTAAAGTCTATTTGAATTTCTATATTCAAATCTATAGTTTAAAGTCTATTTGAATTTCTATATTCAAATCTCTAATTCAATTCCTTATATTCAAAGTCCATTTGAATTCTCGGCATTTTTTTATAAACAACGTTTATAACTTCAATTCAAATCCCACCTTTCCATTTATAAACAACGTTTATAAATTCAATTCAAACCCCATATTTTCATTTATAAACAACTTTATAAATTCGATTCAAATTCCATCCTTTCATTTATAAACAACTTTTATAAATTCGATTCAAATTCCATCTTTTCATTTATAAACAAAGTTTATAAATTCGATTACTTGTTTTATATACCTTCGAACAAGTTAAATATTTTCTATAGTTTTATTAAAAATTCAAATTCTATTTATAAAAATAGAATTTCCTTTTTAAATATCAAATACCCTTTCCGATATTTTTATGGATCAATATTCAAGCTCTAGTGGTATTTTCAACAATCAGATCAACCAATTTTCAATCATTTGATTTTTAACACATCATATATGAATATATATGGAATCAAACAAACAACAACAGATAATATATTTTTGAGGAATCCAGTTGGATTCCTCCAACCTGTTTTCCTGCATCCACAGATGTTAGTCAACATAGTAATACCCATCCTGCTTCAAGGCAGGATATCGCGGTATAGAAGGTCATCCACTAATCATAGCGCGGGGCGTATAGGGTAATCATCCGCCATGAAACTGCGGGCATCCGCTAATGAGACTGCGGGAATCCAACCAATCAATCAACCCAATATATATATATATAATAGTCCTAAATAACTAATATATATTTAACAGTAATAAATAAATATTTAAAGCATCCAACAATCAACAAAACAATTATTTTTAACTGATAAAAATAATTCTAAATAAACAGAGTGAGATTTACTCACCAGGGTTTTATTTGGTGATTATCGTCGTCATATCTAAATTTAAACCATAGTTTAAAATTAGACACCAATCCCAGGAAGCTTCCAAATGTTCCGAATCAATTCATATCCATATTGTTCTTCCAAATGATTTAAACGTGATTGATTTTGCCTTAATCTGATATCGTACGAGATATATATGTGTGTTATAAATTTGATAAAATTCAAGTGATCATTAACTTACTAAATAAACATTTATAAAAAAAATTACTTTACCTTAATCTTTCCCTGATTGAAATTCTGAAACCATATATCGTTCACATCAAAACTGTGCTGACCTTGTACTTCTACCGGCCTTTACCACTGCCTCCATCATTGACTGACCCTACAATCACCTTACTCAACTCAGCACTTATCCATTCTGACATTTTCCCAAACACCTTGCAGGCAATCTTCTTTCTCCTTTTTATCGCCTCAATCACTGCAACAGTAATCATCCAGTCCTGGAGCTGCTTCTAGTCTTCAGTGGCAATGCGTCACTTCTCTGGTTCAACACCACGGAAATCGTTTTCCAGCTTCGAACTCCCTCAAATCTTCAATGTCGAATTCCAGTATCGACACTGCTACCCCCTTCCTTCTTATTGCCTAAATCGAGTAGAAACTCGATCCCTAGCTGTACTGTCGACAACGTTCGAGCGTCAGCAGGGAGGGTCGCGACTTCCAATTTCTTATCCAGATGAAGCGCTCGCCCTTTGAACGGAGCTGATGGGACCGATGATCGAGAGAACAAAAAAAATCCCAAAATAAAAAGGGTCTCGATCTGATTGCGTTTGAGAGAGGAGCGGTATTGATTTAATTTGCCTGCGAACCAAAACAAATGGGAAGGATATAGGGGTTCTCGTGATTTTATACTGGAAGAAGGCGGACGTGCTGCCTCCTAGCCCTTTTGAACTTGAGGATAAGGAAGAGTACACACCCCTTTGATTTTTGTTGTGGAGAAGAAAGGAGCACGGTGTTGTTTTGAATTGTGGGCATGAGAGGAGCACGGCTGTTTGTTTTGATTTGTGGTCATAGAAGAAATTAAATAAATAAATATATATTTATTTTAATTGGTTTTCAAATCGATATCTAATTTAAATTATTACGTTGTTTCTGAACTCCTATCTGAACCGAACAACGGTCAATTCTAGGGTAATATCCCTATTCCGGACACAATGAGATTGGTCACGAAGTCCAATTCGATCATCTGTAGTTGATATAAATTTAAATTGATATAATTTAAATTTCAAACTATTTATGCTCCTTGATAATATTCAAATATTATTACCGTTAAAATTTCATATAAATTATTTGAACTGTTTTCAATTCAAATTAAAATTTGAATTCAACTAAATCCATTTTCTAATTCTGATAACTTAATATTTAATTGAAATTGATTTTTAAATCGATAACTCCCTATAAAAATTGATTTATTTACTTAACTCAATATTTAAATCCATATTAAATATTTTAAAATTTACCCCTAAGAGTCCGGGTCATTACAATCTTCCCCACTTAAAATAATTTCGTCCTCGAAATTGCTAAGGTAGAAAAAGTGCTACAAACCCATTTACTTTTCAAAATCTTATTTATGTTGATACTCAACATTTCAAACTTCCTTACGTAACTCTCTTTCGAATAAATCCTTATTCGATAACTCCTCCCTTCGAATAACTATATTCGATAATCTCTCTTTCGAATAACTAGATTCGAAAACCTTTCTTCGAATAAATTATATTCGATTTACTCTATTCAATTTACTCTATTGGATTTAACTCTTTTCGATTAACTCCATCGAATAACTAAATTCGATAACTCCTTCGAATAACCAATATTCTATAACTCATTTCGATTAAACTAATCGATAACTCCTTACGAATAAACTATAATCGATAGCTCATTTCGATAAACAAATAATCGATAACTCCTTCGATTTACTAATAATCGACAACTCCTTCCGAATAACCAAATTCGATAATTCCTTTCGAATAAACTATATTCGATAACTCCTTCTAATAACCAATATCCTATAACTCACTTTAATTCTATTCGAATAACTCGTATTTGATTTAACTCCATTCGCTTGACGCTAGATCGCAGCGATCACAATGGTTACGTCTGATTCCCCCAGGAAACATCCGACCGCCCTAGGCTATCTGCAGCCCTGCGAATTACGTTAGCAGTCGTACGAAATGGCAACTTATCCTGAGTAACTATGGTTGACTAACTCTATCTCAATAACTATATTCGATCATCTTTAATTGAATAACTAAAATTCAATTAAATCCTAATTCGATTTACCATGTTCAATTAACTCTATCTGGTTAACTCTTTCTCTAATCGATTTATTCTAACTCTAATCGATTATTTCTAACTCCAGTCGACTTCTCCTATTCGAATAACTCCTATTCGATAGCGTTTATTCATTAAAAAAAGATTTACTTTTAGTAACGGTTCTTCACTTTATAAATGTTCTCTTTAATAACGTTACTTCACTTATACAAGTGTTGTGTAACCCCTTCTATTTAAAACTATCGGTGTTAAAAACCAATATCTCTTCCCTATATAAGTTCAGACTTATATATTCCATCTATCCAATGATAAATATTCAATTCAATTTATAAACTGTTATTTATAAATTAATCTTTTCTATTTATCTGTTAAAAACAGATTTCCATTTTCTATTCATCTTCTAAATATTCCTTTGAAGTAATATAAATATATACATATATTTATCTATCTCAAATTCAAAACATTTGAATTTTCAAACAACTTGTTTCTTTTCAAACAAATTTCCATCAAAACTTTTCTAAGGCAGCAATTCATCACTTAGAAACTCGAAAATGAACACTGATGATGTTGCGACCATAATCAGAATTATTTCCCAGCTACTGAATGAGTTCAGTACTATATTTCTTTCAAAATCCATTTAGAAAAATATTTTCCAAACTCCCAGGATTTTAAATTCTGAATTCTGGTTGGAATTCAATTTCAATTTATCTTATTTGTATATTTGATTTCATATACAAATTCCATTGGTTATATATATAACTATTTCATTTCTTATAATTTTATTTGATTATAATCCTAATAATCAACTTAACTATTTAAAAACAATATCGTGTCCACTCCTCTGTTCAAGTGTTTATAAACTCCTATCGTCATCGTGGCGTCCCACAATTTGACCAAAATTTATAATCCACTCAACAGACTAGTCAACACAATATAAAACGGTTTTTATATCAAATAACAAATACGCTCTCTCGTATATATATACACTCAACTCATTCTAGGATACTACTGATCCTATCTCTAATGAGCACATTCCAACAAGCCTAGGTATTCGCTCAACCTAAGCTCTGATACCAACTGTAGTGACCCGAAAATCCGGTAGAATTTGAGCTGACCAAAAACACAAGTCCAACCCCAAATATCACGGAAATTCGAACCATTAATAGAAAGAAGTTAGAGGGTGAGGATAGATAAGATAGAAACTTAGAATAGAAGAAGAAGAAGAACACAACATCAGAGTAACACGAATCTCACAGCGGAACGAATAACATATAATATATATAACATAACTTGAAATATACATCTGTACTTGAATATACATCAATATTAAAGTACATCTCTTACAACACAGCAGAAATAACTATAGCTATATGATCCTGAAGCCTCCTGCTCCAAGCTCTTCCAGTATATCTGTAAAATCCTGACTACTTGACTGCCCATACAAATTTAGGCACCCAAGAGTTTAGGGAAAACAACAAAGTAAACTCCGGGTCAGTCATGGGACTGGTATGAGTAAACAGTTTAAAACAGTTTCAGAAAACTAAATGATATCTCATAAGACCACGCCGTATAACACGGAACGGGTTTTTCCCTTATGAGAATCCAAACACTTGATTTATCTTTATATCAAAACTCTTCTGATATTATAATAATGTCTAAATCAAGTAGATAACAATCTAGTGGAACGCTTGCATCTCACGTTCCACATATATAATATACAATCAAAACCGCAAGCACGTATTGGGTAATGGATTTCCTACTATGACAAGGTATGGAACCACCTTCCGATCAGTGTACTCTAGGAACGATACACTGGAGTTCAACAAGAACATCTTGCAACTCAGCCACATATGACCGACCACTCATTTCGCTTGAGTGTATCGAATGTATATCACCAACGGTTGGGATCAGCAACCGTTCCCGTATATATATATGGGACAGCATTGATAGATTAAAGAAATGAATATTCTCTAGATAGGTGATTATACACCCTACTTCGGAGCGACCGACTTAGCCATGCTGCCTGCCCGATTTTTGTCATTTCCTGGTTGTTGAGGCCAGAGGTTACGCTGTATCATCACATCAGATTCACTTCGAATGCCACATTGTCAGATCCATCGAAAATCACTAATTGACGTCTACAACAGTACATTACGTGTTAGCTAAAGAAGTGCCCTTCTCCGCTTCTACTCTTGGTACGGTTGAAGAAATCAATGTACGTGACCTTTCTGGAAATACTCTGTCAGACATTCATCCATACAAGTCATCCAGGAACAGGATGAACCGAAGGCACTATTTCTATTAATAGAAAAAAGTCCTTGCACTCTACTCCGTCTTCGATTATCTTTATATAATCTGATTCGCACGCTACTGCCGATATGGAGTGGTTCTTCGGATAATAATCCAACCGGTCTCTCCATATTGACAACGATGGTCAAAACTTCGATAGTCTGTGATTTAACTATCGAATAAAAACAAGTGTTTCGATAGTCGATGATTTAACTATCGAATAAAACAAGTGTTTCGATAGTCGATGATTTAACTATCGAATAAAACAAGTGTTCATCCAAACATCCAACAATCACCGAACCTTTAATTAATATTCCATTAATTAAATCTCTTCTCTATTTCTTATCAATATTTGTTAACCAACTATTTTCAATAACCATATTGGCCTTATATGTTATTTGGAAAACATTTCCATATATCGCCTTCTTTTATTTTCTAAACTTTAGAAAATATATGTTATTTATAATTGGAAAATATTCCAATTACATAGCTCTTTTCCAATCTCGTTTATTTCTATACTTAGGAAATGTTCATTTTTCTATTTCCAAGCTTTGCACATATTTGGGTTAAAACAGATGTTGTGTAAAACATCGTTACGACAACCCAAATACAGTATTTAACTAATTCTTATTCCACATTGATCTTCGAGCCTGAATTTTGCTACTTATCGGTATATCATGAAATCAACCAAGTTGGGGTATAATTACCTCTCAGACCTTGACTGAAAAACATTTAACGTCAAAACAGACAAGACTACTTACTCGAAAAATCAATACCATACAACTGATTATTCACCTTTAAACACATATACATTTTCTCTTTTTATTCCTACGAGATTTTTTTCTCTTATACTTCCCTTTTTAATTATACTATTCTATTTCTAAGTTCGTTTCCTTATCGACTTCTATATAATTTGATATGTTGATTTCTAACTATCAAATTATCTAAAAAAATATTCTATCTCCTTAAATTCCCGGAAAAATTCGCCATAACCTCCTTTGTACCGGGAGCATCGGGAAATTTCAAATAGCTTTCCCGGTCCTTCTTATCTCAAAAAGAAAAAGAAAAAGCCAAGCGGCTTGCCGATACGGCGCATAAAATCTCATATATGAATTAAATACGTACCTTTTTGTCGGGCATTCTATTTATTTCACTTCTATACTTTATTCCATACCTGTCTCCTGTATGTCTATACATGTCCAATCTATTTTAAATATACCAATCATTTTAACTCAATTTGTTAATTAAATCTGTTACTTAACTTTTCAGTCTATTTCACCTTCATATTTGAACATGACATGTTCAAATATACTTTAACTGCATATTAACAAATTCTAATTATACTCATACTCTCGTTTCCTTATCGACTTCTTATTCAAATTCCAAATCAATTCTATTTGAATTCTTTTTATTTAAACTTCATTTGAATTCTATTTTCAAATTCTATAGTTTAAAGTCCATTTGAATTTCTATATTCAAATTCCATAGTTAAAGTCCATTTGAATTCTATATTCAAATCGTTTAAAGTCCCTTTGAATTTCTATATTCAAATCTATAGTTTAAAGTCTATTTGAATTTCTATATTCAAATCTATAGTTTAAAGTCTATTTGAATTTCTATATTCAAATCTATAGTTTAAAGTCTATTTGAATTTCTATATTCAAATCTCTTATTCAATTCCTTATATTCAAAGTCCATTTGAATTCTCGGCATTTTTTTATAAACAACGTTTATAACTTCAATTCAAATCCCACCTTTCCATTTATAAACAACGTTTATAAATTCAATTCAAACCCCATATTTTCATTTATAAACAACTTTATAAATTCGATTCAAATTCCATCCTTTCATTTATAAACAACTTTTATAAATTCGATTCAAATTCCATCTTTTCATTTATAAACAAAGTTTATAAATTCGATTACTTGTTTTTTATACCTTCGAACAAGTTAAATATTTTCTATAGTTTTATTAAAAATTCAAATTCTATTTATAAAAATAGAATTTCCTTTTTAAATATCAAATACCCTTTCCAATATTTTTATGGATCAATATTCAAGCTCTAGTGGTATTTTCAACAATCAGATCAACCAATTTTCAATCATTTGATTTTTAACACATCATATATGAATATATATGGAATCAAACAAACAGCAACAGATAATATATTTTTGAGGAATCCAGTTGGATTCCTCCAACCTGTTTTCCTGCATCCACAGATGTTAGTCAACATAGTAATACCCATCCTGCTTCAAGGCAGGATATCGCGGTATAGAAGGTCATCCACTAATCATAGCGTGGGGCGTATAGGGTAATCATCCGCCATGAAACTGCGGGCATCCGCTAATGAGACTGCGGGAATCCAACCAATCAATCAACCCAATATATATATATATAATAGTCCTAAATAACTAATATATATTTAACAGCAATAAATAAATATTTAAAGCATCCAACAATCAACAAAACAATTATTTTTAACTGATAAAAATAATTCTAAATAAACAGAGTGAGATTTACTCACCAGGGTTTTATTTGGTGATTATCGTCGTCATATCTAAATTTAAACCATAGTTTAAAATTAGACACCAATCCCAGGAAGCTTCAAAATGTTCCGAATCAATTCATATCCATATTGTTCTTCCAAATGATTTAAATGTGATTGATTTTGCCTTAATCTGATATCGTACGAGATATATATGTGTGTTATAAATTTGATAAAATTCAAGTGATCATTAACTTACTAAATAAACATTTATAAAAAAAATTACTTTACCTTAATCTTTCCCTGATTGAAATTCTGAAACCATATATCGTTCACATCAAAACTGTGCTGACCTTGTACTTCTACCGGCCTTTACCACTGCCTCCATCATTGACTGACCCTACAATCACCTTACTCAACTCAGCACTTATCCATTCTGACATTTTCCCAAACACCTTGCAGGCGATCTTCTTTCTCCTTTTTATCGCCTCAATCACTGCAACAGTAATCATCCAGTCCTGGAGCTGCTTCTAGTCTTCAGTGGCAATGCGTCACTTCTCTGGTTCAACACCACGGAAATCGTTTTCCAGCTTCGAACTCCCTCAAATCTTCAATGTCGAATTCCAGTATCGACACTGCTACCCCCTTCCTTCTTATTGCCTAAATCGAGTAGAAACTCGATCCCTAGCTGTACTGTCGACAACGTTCGAGCGTCAGCAGGGAGGGTCGCGACTTCCAATTTCTTATCCAGATGAAGCGCTCGCCCTTTGAATGGAGCTGATGGGACCGATGATCGAGAGAACAAAAAAAATCCCAAAATAAAAAGGGTCTCGATCTGATTGCGTTTGAGAGAGGAGCGGTATTGATTTAATTTGCCTGCGAACCAAAACAAATGGGAAGGATATAGGGGTTCTCGTGATTTTATACTGGAAGAAGGCGGACGTGCTGCCTCCTAGCCCTTTTGAACTTGAGGATAAGGAAGAGTACACGCCCCTTTGATTTTTGTTGTGGAGAAGAAAGGAGCACGGTGTTGTTTTGAATTGTGGACATGAGAGGAGCACGGCTGTTTGTTTTGATTTGTGGTCATAGAAGAAATTAAATAAATAAATATATATTTATTTTAGTTGGTTTTCAAATCGATATCTAATTTAAATTATTACGTTGTTTCTGAACTCCTATCTGAACCGAACAACGGTCAATTCTAGGGTAATACCCCTATTCCGGACACACTGAGATTGGTCACGAAGTCCAATTCGATCATCTGTAGTTGATATAAATTTAAATTGATATAATTTAAATTTCAAACTATTTATGCTCCTTGATAATA
This sequence comes from Allium sativum, assembly GCA_030737875.1. Taxonomy (NCBI): domain Eukaryota; kingdom Viridiplantae; phylum Streptophyta; class Magnoliopsida; order Asparagales; family Amaryllidaceae; genus Allium; species Allium sativum. Next base: position 188,464,513 of record CM060911.1, read on the forward strand.
TTCAAATATTATTACCGTTAAAATTTCATATAAATTATTTGAACTGTTTTCAATTCAAATTAAAATTTGAATTCAACTAAATCCATTTTCTAATTCTGATAATTTAATATTTAATTGAAATTGATTTTTAAATCGATAACTCCCTATAAAAATTGATTTATTTACTTAACTCAATATTTAAATCCATATTAAATATTTTAAAATTTACCCCTAAGAGTCCGGGTCATTACAGAAACTGCTTTAAAAACTGCATTAAAATGTCAAAAACTGCATTAAAATGTCGAAAACTGCTTTAAACATTAAAATGTCAAAATCTACTTCAAAATGATCGCTTAAAAATCTGCTTAATAAAATCCGAACACTTACATGATCAAATGCGCTCCAATTTCGTTCACATGGAGAGGTGCTACATGTTTGCGACAAAATTCTAATTGCAAATTTTGTGAGGATCGGTGTGTCACTCCCATATTGCATCCACCATTCATCTAAATTATGTAAGAAAAAATAAAATGGTGCGCAAAGTCGTAGGCTCATTCAATATTAATATAAAGACCTTTACTTACACGATTGCATCTTATCTCGAGGCTCCGCCCATTCCCATGCCGGATCAAAGGAGTTTAGCTTTAATATAGTTGACGTTGCACTAGTTGGATTGTTCGAACCATCCGAAGACATATCTAGATGGTTAAAAAATAAGTATTAGCATATCTGCACGAGTCTAGAATATCATTGAAAACAATATCAAAACATAATAGTCAAGTGTAACAATAACAACCATGTAAACAATATCAAACCATAACAATAACAGTCAAGTGTCAACATAATTCATTAGCACGTTTAAAATAAATATTAGCATGCCTACATGTAAAACAATAACTTTCATAGTTTGATACCAAAATCCAACATAAACGTGCAGCTTCAAGCACTAGTTTTAGGCCAAAATCCAATATAATGCAAGATAATATAAATGTGCGGCTTGTATCAACCAAAAAAACATGCTTTATCATTAGGAATTTAAAAAAGGATTTTTTTTCGATTTGGCCTCCTTTTTATAAACTCATAACACGTTTAGCCTAGTTTGAAAACTTATTACGGCCGTAGCCTGGTTTATGTCATATCAGCTGAAATCTGTTATTTAACACTAGCGTTATTTCAAATAATGTGTGCAGCGTTATTCAAGATGTCGCAGAGATGGTTTTGTGTTTAAAACCACTTTGAATTTCTGTTGAACCCACGAGCGTTATCTTAAATAACGCACGTTAGCATTATCCTGAATAACGCACATATTGAGAGCTTTTGATATTTGGAAGAACACAGTTTAAAGCGTTATTTAGGATAACGCTGGAAAGAGTTATTCTAAATAACGCAAATATAAAATTATGGTTTTTAAGGTCTTACAGTTTTTCTTATGCGCTATTTGAAAAAACGCTAGTGGCGTTATTTCAAATAACGCTCAGACATGATATACAGAGAGCAAAAGCTCTCTTCCTCCTCACTTTCTTACTTTCTAAATATTGAAAAAAAGAAACCCAATAACTTAAATCAACTTCTGAAATTAAATCCTTCATTAATTTTAGCCCTGATCCATCAGCAATTTCAGATTTGTGTCAACTGGACTCTATTCTCCGTCGTTGATTCATTACAAGGTTTGAATTTCAAAACCCTAAATCATAGTTTTTCTGGATCTTTAACTTTTGGTAATATATTCTTTTTTGATGTTGTAAATTAGAATGGCTCCTAAGCTTATTGAGATTATATGCTACTTCGATGGTGAGTTGGTTATTGATGATAGAAAGTGTGGGAAATACGAAGGTGGATCTTTCAAACCTGTAAAAGTTCTTAAAGGTTGTAACTTGATGCAATTAAAAGCCTCGATATTCAAGTCAACAATGATTAATAAAGAGCAATTTGATATTGAGTTAGTTTGCAACTGGCCGACTAATTCTGGTTCTAAGGCAATTAAAAATGTTGACGATGGTGATGTTGAGTTAATGTTTTCTGCCGCTTGTAAGACTATAGAGTTATTTGTTGTGAAAACGACAAAGTTAATGGTAGAAGCACCTACTGCTGTAAGACCCATTCGAGTGGCACCGTTCCATCCAACTCCTCTAATGCCATCACCAAATAGTATTCCTCCTTCTAATGTGTCAGAGTATGGACAACATTAAATGTTCTATGCGTACCCCCGGCATATGAATTATACACAGAATCCGCATTTTAGCTTTCCATATCCTATGCAGGAAAGTATTGGATGCGCGACGCAGAGGTAAGCCAAATTTAGAAAGTTATCTATACATGTTATATTTTGGTTCTTTCAATTGTTGTTATTGACCGTCATATATTGTATAGTTATGATCCTTACTACCATCATACACAAAACAATGTTGGACCGTCTACATAAGTAGCAGAACCGTTGCAGCCAACGCCATCTGAGTTATATCATATGAGTCAGAAGTAAGTATTCTTTGAAATGAATTGTTATTTGAGTAATGCATAAGTGTTTGATCAAGGTGTAATATTTTCATGATGCAGCTGTCCGCAGGATTTCATGGAAGAGCAATCGTCCTTCGAAGAGAATGCATGCGATGACGCTAGTCAAGTAGATGGTAATGTAGACCTACAAATGAACCCTGGACCTGCTTTGGACAGCATGACCGTTGCTTCGATTCCCAATAACAATCACGCATGGTTTGACAACATGCAAGTAAATAATGATTCGTTGAACTTTGACTTCGGAGCTGAAGAGATGGATGATGAGGATGATGAAGAAGATGGGAGTAATGACGAACCTGCAATGGAGATTCCCCTTGATGAGGACATGTGTACTGCGCAAATGTTAGCCAGATCCGTTGTCGCAGACTTGCAAAGCAGGGGAGAATTATTCTCTTCCTCCTGCGTTCAAAGTGGCTTTAAGCCTGGTCTTGTATTTGAGAGCAAAGCAAAATTTCTGCAACAACTAAGTGACTGGTCCATTTTACATGTTGTTTCTTTTAAGCCCATTAGGTCCAACAAAGAAATGTATACTGCCATTTGCAATATCGACGATAAATGCCAATGGAGAATTCATGCAATTGATTCCAAAAAATCGCAGGCTGGGTTGTGGGTTGTTAAGAAGTATAGAGGGGAGCATACTTGCGTTAATCCAACGGTCAATTCAAGCAATCACCAAGCGAAATCAACATTTCTGGTTTCGAAGATCATGCCTTTTGTGAAGTCTGATTTAAACATAACAGCTAGAACAATTCAAGTGTTGGTTGAAGAACAATTTTTTTATTAAGATTGGTTATATGAAAGCTTGGAGATCTCTGAGCAAGGCAATTGTTATGGTTTACGGGGATTGGGCGGAGTCATATTCATTGTTACGGTCATATTTTGATGAAATTAGAAGGTCAAATCCCGGTAGTGTAAGCCATATAGTAACAGATGAATATGGTGTATTTGAACGTGCATTTTGGGCGTTTGGCCCTTCCATTGAAGGATTTCTACATTGTCACCCATTGCTGTGTATCGATGGCACTCATTTGTATGGAAAATATAAAGGTACACTACTCGTAGCCACTGCAACGGATGCGAATAATCAACTCTATCCGTTGGCGTATGCCATTGTTGAAGCTGAATCGGCTAACTCTTGGGCTTGGTTTTTTTCCTGTATGAGACAGTTTATACGTAGTGTAAACAATCGACGTATTACTTTCATATCTGATAGAATGAAAGGAATCCCTATCGCATTGCAGGAAAGATGGGTTGAGCCACATAAGCATAGATTTTGCGCGAGGCATCTAAAAGAAATTTTCAAAAAGCCGGCTTTAGAGATCAACGTTTGACTGGTTTATTTTATGCGGCGGCATGTGCCTCAGAAGAGGTTGAGTATCGTAAGCTTCGGGAGGAAATTAAGACGGCCAACGTCAAAGCTCATAACTGGATTGAGAGAAGCTTGGGCGGAAAAGAGGAAAATTGGGCTTTGTTTAAAGACGATGGCGGAAGGTTTCATGTAATGACGACAAATGCTTCTGAAAGCTTCAACGGTGTGCTAAGAGGTGCACGATCGCTTCCAGTTAAGTCGTTGGTTGTGCGTACCTTCTATAGATTGGTGGATTATTTCTGTAACAGGCGGCAAAATGTTGTTGCACTACAAGAAAAACCGAGATTAGCGACAGATTTTTAGTAGCGGAAAATTCCGTCGCTAATTAGCGGCGGATTTCCATGTGATCTGCAAGGGATAGCTTTTTAAATTTTCAACTTTTTTTCTTTTATTTATTACCGTCGTTTTCTGCCATCCCTCACTAAGCCGTTGCAAATTGCGTCAAATTACCAACAGAAAATTTATGCCGCTATTTTCCGCTGCAAATCCAGGCAGAATACCGACGAATATTTATCGAAGCTATTTTGCAGTAGAATTCCAACAGATTTGCAAGAGATGTTTATATTATTTTTCTAAGATATACTTTAGTGTTATCTTTTAATAATTATTAACATGTTCAATAATTTCCATTGAATAATTAGAAAAAAATAATTAACAATAAATATTTTTCTGAAATATGATTTCTATTACTAATTAATAATTAGAAAAACAATAATTAATAATAAATAAATACTAAATATTTAATTGAGGATTGATAATTAACAAATAATCATCAATAATTGCTGTTAAATAAAGAAATAGAAACAGAATTTATAAGCATCCCTTAAGTGCAGAAATAATTTTGTTTCGATGATGGTATCAGCGTTTCTTAGCTTCCCGCTTCTCTTTCCACTAAAATTTCATTTCCCACGGGCCTCATTTCTTTTTAGTTTTCAGCTCCCTCTAATCTCCTCTATACAAAACCTAAAGTCCCTTCTCGTTTCTTCCGCCGCCATCTAATTTTAAACCCTAATTTCCATTTCTCCTATTACGTCCTCTTCTCTCTCACGACTGCTCCACCCTCTTGTGTGAGTCCCCATTCCGCTATCCTTCCTCTTCTGTAGCAGCACCCATGATATTTCTCCATTTCGCTTCCTTGTCGCTAGCTGAAAACTCACATAAGTTCCCATTTTCTGTACCCTCCTCATTTCTAGTTCATGAATGCCAGGTACTCCTCAAAGTAATCCACGCTTACTCATAGTGCTTATCCCGGAATTTGCAGGAAATCTCGAGATTTTTGGTCTGGTTTTGGTGGGAGCCTGGGTCAACGTTTTTGTGGTATTTGGTTTCTGTGCACAGGTTTGTCTTGAGCTTGAATTTCATGATAAAATAACTTTTAGTTTCAACTTGATCTGGTTTAGTTTATTTTCCGTTCGGATGGAGTAGTTTTCTTTTGGAATTTCTTTCCGTGGTTGCTCCTTCTAGCTCCTTAGTATGACTGGATCGTTTATGGGAAGACCCGAACTTCTCCTGCTCTAGCTCCTCGAAATTAATTACATTAATCGTTTCCTATGATTTGAGATGACTGCAGATTTAGATTCAAGTTATTATACATTTGAAGTTACAGGTCTGAGTAGTGATTTATGTTGCGTGGTTTTACAGGTGACGGAAGTTAAATGTTGTCTTGGATTGGGTGACCATTCATTTTGACAACGTCCCTCAACTCCTATCCCTCCCCTCGACCATTCGCTTCTTCTTCTAAAGTTAACTTATGAACAATATCAGTTTCAATTGGAAAAAAAACTTTGATCTGCAAGCTAAACCTCTCTTTCTGTCAATTATTAGTTAATTCGCAGTTTATTTGAAGGTATGTAATTTACATTCTTTTTAATTTTATTTATTTTAACCTATTTATATATATCCCGGTTGTAGTTGACCAAGATTATGACTTTGATATATGGTAACAAATATATGTGTGTCTTTACTGTAAATCGATCCAGGACTTTGTTCTGCCAATATTACATATCTTTTTTTTAAATTATTTTACAGAAAATGGGGAGGGGACCGAATAAGGTGGTTCTGGGAGGTATGCTTAATTTATGATTCGTACTCAATAAGAAGTATGGGACATTGAATAATGTTGTATTTCCCTCATCATAGCATAACAATATATATTCAACTAAGTTTGAGTTTAAGACATTTTTATGTTACATGATGCCTTAAAACAGTTGTCAGATATGTTTCTTTATAGAAATGACAAACAAGAGTAGTTCAACCATCTTCGATAGTAATCTTCCATAATAAATTTATTTATTGATTTGTTGATATACTTCAGTTCGTAAAAATATATAGATATAGAGATTTCAACTTGGATTTACGGGTTTTAATCAAGGTTCTCCTGAACAACACATATCACATTTTCTTTGAAACTTATACTACGATATTTCTTTTATATATATGCACGATGGAATTTTATTATGTTTATTTAACTATTACATAAAAAGATTCACTGAATATGTGATGGTCATTTGTTCAATTTTGTGGGGATTGGTTAAGAATTTTTTTCATCTTGATACTATGGTAGTATACATTTACTTTTTCTCTTTATTTTTAAATTTAAATCAATTTTTGCAAGTTTCAGGTGACATCTTTCATTCATTATAGTATGCAGCTGATTGGATTGGCATGAGTTCCATGTAGACAATGATGAACTTCCTACTGAAAAAAAAGTGTACTTAAGATGTGGCATGTTATCTTGATTGAAATTAGCTTATTTTAGAGTTTAGCTTTGGTGGTTTAGTCTTTGAGTTGCAGTTATGTAGCAAAGAATGTTGTTCAAATTGAATTTTTGTTCTTGTAGCTCGAAGGAGAAATTTACACGGTGTAATGATTTGCTCATAGCGTATTATTTATTATATTATATTGTTCATGCTTATCTGTTATGAAAAATGTGTTTAGTCTTTTTTTATTAAATTTGCATTTATTTAACAATAGGCAGACAATGTGTGTGTGTGTGTGTTTGTGTATTGGTAGATCAGAAGAGGATTAGCGGCGGATTACCAACAAAAAAAGTGAGGTTAAGTTTATTTCAATTTAATTTCAGTCGCTAATCCCTTGGCAATTAGTAAGGGTTTACCAACGTTTTCTATAAATAATAATTTATTATAAATTACTTATCCGTCGGTAAATAGTCGGTAAATAAATTAAAATAATAAATAAAATTTTATTTTTATTATATAATTAGTAAAATGACAGAAAACTGTCGGAAAACTCATGTTAAATTCCGTCGCAAAATCTGATACAATTACCGTCATGGTTTTTACCGACCACTGTGTTATGCAGGAAATCCGTCGCTAAGTCCAATTTAGCAACGGATTAGAAGCAGATTTTTCTGCTGCTAAATGCAGTTTTTCTTGTAGTGTTGGTTCGGTATGCAAATTAACCCCAAAGTGGGAGGCAAAAATAGTTGAAAGAGCCGAAGAAGCAAGACGTTGCAGAATAGTTCGCTTCAGCGAATATGAATGGGTTGTAATACACTACTACGGTGATGAATTTACAGTAAAGATAGATGGTAATACTTGTTCGTGTACATGTAACATACCAATGCTACAGCACCTTCCTTGTGCGCATGTTATGGCTGCATGTTCGGCAGTGGCTAATAGGGCCAAAAGAGCTCATCACGACTTCGCCTCCAACTGGTACATAGTTCAAAGTTATCACGCGGCTTGTACGCCCGAGTTTCATCCAGTTCATGACAAGCGCTATTGGCCACAACCTTCAGGACATATGGTTTTTCCACCGCAAGCTTGGAGAGCACCGGGCAGGCCTAGATCTACTAGAATTAAAGACACCATGGATGAGGGGCAGTCTTCAAATCTAATAGGTGCAGCAAGTGTGGAGTAAATGGCCATAAGAAGAGCCATTGTACTACAATGACATAGACTCTACTAAGTGTTATGTAGTACCTACCAATCCTGGTTTATTACGTTGCGTACCTTTCTGTTTGGTTTTATTATGTACAAGACATATGTCGTAACTATTTATCCTGGTGTTTTATGTTTGTGGTAACATTTATCTTGTTTTTATTACATTGTGGCCCTTTCTATTTGGTTTTATTATGTAAATGAAATATGTTTTGGAGAATTGGTTTAGTGGTACACAGACGGACAATGCACCATGCATGATACGATACAACATTATAGACTGATACACTACTCATTACAACTACATTCGAACGATACATAGAACGATACATTAGAACGATACATTAGAACGATACATAGAACAATACATTAGAACGCTACATATACCGATACATAGAACAATACATTAGAACGATACACAGACCGATACATAGAACAATACATTACTCATTAGGAAATCTAGGAATAGTGGACTCTAGTGAGTCATATTTTTCCCGCATTCGGTAAATTTCGGTCTTTAGTTGTGCATTCTCTTCTTGCATCTCCAGCGCATACTCGTGGCCTCTTCGACATAATGGAGGATCAATCCACTCCGTGTAACGACAAGGCATAACCAAGTGCGGCACCGATAACCACACCGGATATCACCCGCAAGCGTAGTACCGTCGGCCAGCGTTTTCCTTACTCTTCGCAACATGCACATGACAATAGACATTACAATTGCAATATTGTCGTGGTACTGCTTCCCCAATCGCTAAGACTTTCCCCTATTTCTTCCTCCATTTCTATCCACCGCTACAAAGGTCTTTTGTCGAATTTCTTTAGGTATGAGAGCTTCCGACCGTGGTTCTTTGCCCGGTTGGCGTTCGATTGATTCAAACTCATCCATGTACTTGGCTAAAGTTTCATCATCAAGTTCCCCTTGATCCATCCAAAGTATACTTGCATGAATAAAACGTATATTATGGATTAATTTTGCAAAAGAAAAAACTAAAAGAAAAGATGCGGGGATTCATGGGATTACCTTTAATTGTGAGCAAATTAGGACTTTGGAGTTGTGAGGTTTTTTGGGTTTGATTTGGGAAAGTAACAAATGAATGGGTGGGTTGGTGAAGATGACACGTCTTTTAATGACAATAGTTGCAGGATACCAACCTGGAGCGTCATTTGGAATAACGTGCATAGCGTTATTCCAAATAACGCATAAAGCGTCATTCCAAAAAACGCTCCAGGTTGCTCGGATTAAAAGTAACAACCTGGAGCGTCATTATATTTCCTTCCGAATCATGCATAAACCACTCAACTTAAAGTCAATAACCGTAACCAACCAAAAGCAAACAGTGGAACCTACTATGGCAAACCAAAATGATGTCACACAAACCAAAATAAGCATACGTTACAACTCCATATCCAAGTTAACCATAACCCACAAAACATTACACAATTTCAACATCTGAATGAAAAGATCAAGTAGCTACAAACAACAGTTAACCTACAAACTACAACACCACCCTAGGGACGAACTACTTCAGAATCCGCTGCTGGTAAGGAGTTTCTCTCTGTTTCTTCTTCAGTTTTGGGGTACATCTTCATGCGAAGACGATGAGGAACCTTCTTGGGGTTGTGACGGACCATGCAAAACCTGGGTTGGTTGAGACGACTCTGGTTCCTTACCCTTACCCCTTCCCTTTGACGCCGCCTTTTTCCTCCGTGACATATAAACCAAAGTAGTTGGAGGCGGAGGAATGTCGCAGACTTCTTGTGCCTCCGAAGCTCCTACGAGTGCTAAAGCTTCAGGTTGCGGAGGAGGAGGAGGCGGTGCCGGTCTAGCGTTCTTGTTCTTTCCCGAAATAGTTTGCAAAATTCGCTTGATTCTAAAGCATTTTCCCTTTCTTCGTTCGAGCACCTCATGAGATAGCTCATCGACCATTTGTATAGCCCGATACACACCGTCCATTTGTAAATTTTAAGTTAATGTGCATAAGATTCATACTTGACAAAAATTGTACATCATTTAAACTTATTCACAAAGTTTTCATATCGCATTCCTCTCAAGAGGAGCTCTACGCGTGTATGTTTCCACTACAGCACCAAGAGGTTGCCCGTTGCGAAGAATATACCGTCGGGTAATCTGCCAATACCATGTGTAATACTCTTCGTCCGACAAGGTGAACTCCCACTCCTGCTGCGTGTGCATGTGCCAATGGTTCCATGTCTCAATGGTCGCCTCGTACTCCCCGGGTACTTCTAAGTTAATCCTGTAATGTTGTGGCATTGGTTCAGGAAGGTGTTGTCTAAATCCAAACTGGCGCATCACCCAGTCAGGAACGTGATATGCTATATCGTTCAAACATATAATGGGTACACGGGCGGTCCACAGATGGAAAGACATGGTACATAAGGCCAGAAGCTGTTCAAAATCCCGGGCATATGGGGTCCATGTAACAACATCCGGACTAAGCATGTCGAGCTCATTGCGATAGAATTTTAGAGTATGCCTCGGAGTCGACAAAGTGCTCTTCTTTCCAACCCACCTGTAATTGTGACTTGGTAAGAGATAGAGGAAATAAGTTAACACATATAAGATAAATAATTGACGGAATAAAATTACCTAGCCCCGTAAGGCAAAGAAATATCAATATTAGGGTGCTTTAATTCAAGTCTACCAAGGGGAAGATACGTCCACGACCATAGCTACAAAGAAATTTGATAAAGAAACACGACATGCAAAAAAAGAAGAAGCAAATAAGCGTATGAAAATAAAGTACCTGTATCAAAGAAGGACAACCTCCCATATAAGGGCTCTCAAGCAAAACGGTCCTGCTAAGTTCCGCATATGTGTATGTTAATGTCGCACTGCCCCAAGAATATTGCCAACAATGATCAAAATCCTCAATAAAATGCAACCATTTCAGCCACACCCGAGTCTTTGAATGATCGCAGATCAGGCGTTGAGTAATGATCCAGAGTATGATAGTTCTAGCACGTTGTTCTATCTGCTCCTACGTGGCATTATGTGGAATGTCATGCACAAATTGCGCTTTGTACCAACTAGTTATAATTTGTTCATTTCCCATCCATTGGTCCGCGGGAGGCGTAATATCTAAAAGCCACTTGCACATCTCCATATAGTCTCCGGCCTCTGGAGTCCTCAAAGAAACGCCATCAATCGGCAAGCCTAGCAGGACCGCCACATCACCCAAAGTGATGTTCATCTCTCCACCTCTAAAATGGAATGTCGATGTCTCCGGTCTCCATCTATCGACTAAGGCAGTGATGAGATAATGATCGAGTTGAACATATTCCAACCAGTGTACTAGTCGAAATCCAGCGCGCTCAAGCAAGGCCAAGACTTCTGGATGTGTGGAGGTAACCGCGCCAACGGAAACCGTATGATCTATAATCCGATTGTGATCTTTTCCCTGTAAATAAAATTTAACATACAACGTAAGACATACATACAAAAACATAAGATATAAATTTAGGCCAACATACAAACACCGTATAGACATACCGCCATCAAAGTATTATTATTCGACCTATGCCTGTTTTGCAAGTATAGGACCGTAGCATCTACCGGTCCCGGTTCCATCTCAACGATCTCTACACAAATCATATTCCAAACAACATTAGTGATACACAAACTTAGCGAAAAAACCACAGTCAATGTTGAAAACTATATAATTTCAACTATATTGAACCTATAAAACCACATACAAGCTTATTCACAAGTTTCCTCAATCATGGACAAACCCTAAATTTTCTAAGAAATCAACAAAATTAGGAAATTTTTACCTTCTTGAGCTTCTTGGGTTGATGAGCTTTCCATAGTGATTAATTTCGATCAAAAAAGCCTTTAATTTGATGTTATGGTGAGCAAATAGGGTTAGGAGCTTAGGGTTTCCGGTTTTGATAAAATAGAAGTTAAGAAAAAGTGAGGTGGAAGAGAGCCTCGACTGACTGTATATCACGATGGTGCGTTATTTTAGGATAACGCGTACAACGTTATTCTAAATAATGCATACTATAAACCATATTAAGTTTGCGTTATTTAGAATAACGCACAGTGGAAACAAAACAATAAATGTTTTATTCTAAAACATTTGCATCATTCTGAATGACGCTCATGTGCTCCATCTTAAAAACCGCTCCATTGTAGGACTGGAAAATATTTGTAACAAACCATCCAACGTTATTCAGGATAACGCTAACGTGCGTTATTTAAGATAACGCTCGTGGGTTCAACAGAAATTCAAAGTGGTTTTAAACACAAAACCATCTCTGCGGCATCTTGAATAACACTGCACGCATTATTTGAAATAACGCTAGTGTTAAATAACGGATTTCAGCTGATGTGACATAAACCAGGCTACGGCCATAATAAGTTTTCAAACTAGGCTAAACATGTTATAAGTTTATAAAAGGACGCCAAATCGAAAAAAAATCCTTAAAAAACGCAGCTTTAGGCACTAGTTTTAGGCACAAAATCCAACATATGATCATATGCATTGTTTGTGCCCATTTCAAGCACCAATACAAACATAAAAAGAAACTTGCTTCTTTGTCATTAAGAGTAAAAATGCCCTATATCCTTGAAAACACATTTGACAATGTATGAAAATTTCAAAGAATAAAAACCTCAAGCTACATAAAAGACTACAAACAATCATTTTAGGAAATACATGTCCTGTTCCATTAGGAAACCATTCCACTAAAGCACGGAGTTGAAATTGTAACCTATCAACAAACGATTAAAAAAATAGCAGGGAGTTGAAAGCATGGAGACACGGACCTACGTATAACCCAATAAAATTAGCATAAACCAAAACAAAAGAACGAAAATAACCTGATACGAATCGGCGACTATCGACAAACGGTGCAGATCCGATGATGCGCCTTGGTTCAAATCAGTAGCAATCGTCCAGCAAATGGAGAAGAAGTTGTGATACAGATATTTGGGGGAAATAGGAGGAAGATAAAGATCTAAAAGAAAAAATACAGTTTAAGAAAAAGAAGACATGGCTGAGAAATAGAAACAGAAGGATATTTGCAAATTCTTTTTCTCTATCTTTCCACAATTGCCTTACATATCCTTATATAGCCATTCTCTAACCATGTTTAGGACTACACGGCACATTACAACTTTCACCATAACAACATTTTTGGCAGGAACTAAACTGAACACAGAAAATTAAATGCAGCAGAAATTAACAACTAAATACTAGAAAAGATAAGGATGCATAACAAACAGAATTGCATGCGGCTTACATATGCCCATTGATTGTTTCCATTTGCTGACATATTTGCTAATGGGTCATGCCTTAGTATAGGCTGTCTTCGTGTGTTATGCGTATCATTACCCACGCCTTGAAATTGACCTTGTCCTCAAGGTCATTCGTTGCCGCAAACAATCGCTCAAACTTAATTTTTCCGCCCGGATCAAAGATGAGTGGCTTACATCCACATTTCAACTTGTTCATTATAGCAAGGACACTGGACGCATCAGCCCATTCTAGCTTCGTCTTGATCATTCCAACAAACAGTTTGTGTGCCTCACCACACACCGAATTTCTTTTTTTTCAACTTTCATATAATTCCTCGACAATGAATAACCCAGACTAGAGATTAAACAATGGCCATTTTTGTGTAATGATTCCAGCATACACCAGAGCAGGTTCTAAAGTAGCAAATGTCACAACAGTCTTCGGATTTAGCTGCTCTAATGTATCCAGATTTGATGGTTGCGAGATGCGTTACAAATCGCCATCAAGTACAGAGCTGATATTGTTCAAGCCAGACATGGGGTAGCTGATCTGATTTTGATCGACGGTGAAGGAGGAGTTATAGAATTAGCAGCAGGTGGTGGTATAGTTGGAGGTGCTGAGGACTTAGGTGAGCTAGCAGCTGATGTAGCAGCCGTGGCTGTGGAAGTCATTAAAATCGGAGGGCTCGATGATAGAGGTAATGCGATTTGGACGTCAAGTTTACGGCTGAGCTCAGTCATGGATTTACAGAGGCTTTGAAGGGCTTTCCTAATTTTGATGGCGTCGGCAGATAGGTTTTTCAGTATGGTGGTTTGGTTGGCTAGAATGGTGCTCATGGTTGCGGTGATGTTTGGATCTTAAGGAAGATGAAGGAGCAGATCCGAGACAGACAATGAAAAGATTTGAGATAAAGGAGCAGGTCCGAAGCAGAGAATTAAGATAGAGGAGGGGGAGATCAATCAGTGAAAGCACCAGTTGATACGGATATTCGGAGAAACTGGAAGAAGATAAAGATTTGAAAGAAGAAATACAGTTTAAGAAGAAGAAAATATGGCTGAGAAATAGAAACAGAAGGATATTTGCAAATTCTTTTTCTCTCCCTTTCCACAATTGATCCTTATATAGCAATTCCCTAACCACGTTTAGGCCTACGTGGCACATTACAACTTTCACCATAACAACATTTTTGGCGGGAATTAAACTAAATACAGAAAATTAAATGCAGCAGAAATTAGCAACTAAATACTGGAAAAGATAAGGATGCATAACAAACAGAATTGCATGCGGCTTGCATATGCCCATTGATTGTTTCCATTTGCTGACATATTTGCTAATGGGTCATGCCTTAGTATAGGTTGTCTTCGTGTGTTATGCGTATCAAGTTGCGATCCGAAATGAAGACGTGAGAGAGAACCTTCACGGTAGCTAAGACATTAGCGATTTAATGGATATTGAGCTGTTTTTATTATTTGGTTTCATATGAGTGTTCACGTTTTTGAACTGTTTTTTAATTAGGTTTTAAGTTGTGATGCGAACGGATTTTTATTAGGTTTCAAAAAAGAAAGCACAAAATTGAAAATAACGGGCCGATATAAAAAAAAAATAGCGCCGCTATAAATTTACCAATTTAGCGGATTAAATCCGCTATACACCCGGTTTAAGCGGATCCGCTATTTCAAACCGCTATTTTGAAAAACCATAGTGGCAAAAATCCGATATGCGCTTTAGCGGTGCTATAGTGCCGCTTTAACTGCCCAGAAGTAAACTAGTAAATTTTATTCAATAAACTAGAAATAAATAATAGTTTATAAAGTTGAAGTAAACTAGTTGATTATAGCTAATAAACTACAAAATTAATAAATAATAGCTAATAAACTTGAAATAAATAATAGTTAATAAAGAATAATTTATTTTTGTTAAATTTAGTAAATTATAGTTGATATTTACTAATTACATTTATTAGTTAATAAATATAATAAAAAGACCTAATAACTAATAAACAAGAATTAAATACGTAATAATTTTTTTAGAAAGGCAATTAAATTTTATTATCAACTAAGTAATAATTACATGCTTATTACAAGAATATATCTCAATCTATACATTATTACGAAAAGAGTAAAAACTATACATATACACCCTGCATCATGGTATTGAGAAAAAAAAGTTATAATAGGAATTATACAAAATAGAAAAAACTCAATACCACATATTAGTTAACTTCCGTATTACAAAAAAACAGCAAGAAATGGCGCTTTCCTTCATGACTGCAGAACATCAATGAAATTGGAAAACATCTTTTGCGCTTCAGAAACTTCCCATTCAATTGCCATTTTGAACTAGCTCTTCAATAACAATGTGACTAGCACTTCAGTAATATCACTTGCACATAAGCAGCATCCGAAATCAACATAACTACCAAAGAAATCATCTTCCATTTTGAAGGTCCTTCAGCACTAACCTATGTATTATTGAAAATAATTCAGAAGCATTCATTGAACCAACACCAAATACACGATTGTTCCTTTCCAACCAAACAGCGTATATAAAATGCTTCAACATCTTCAACAACAACTTAGATTTGGCAGTCTTCCATCTAGTAGCCTTAAAAATGTTATGCCATTCAATCTCGCTAATATTCGACGGTCTATGATAATTGCCGTTAGCCAACAGCCTATACCATATCTGATAATCATAAGAACACCGAAAAAAGATATGCGTATTTGATTTAGCCTCTGCCCTACACTACATACACAAATTATCTGGAATCAAACCATATGAATGAAGTTTATCCTTAGTGTTCAACACATTGGCCATCACCTTCCATAATACCAGTTTTTTCTTGGCTGAACTATTAGAGTCCAGACCTTAAAATGCCATGGAAAGATCTGCTTTTAACCTTGTAGAAGTTCATAAACAAATTTACTTGAATGTTGCTTACCCTTCCACATCAAATGCTAGTCAACATCATTAGCAGCATTAAATCTACTTTCAATATCTCTCCATAATTGTCTTAACAAAGTAGAACTGACATAAGGCAATTCAAGTATACCCTCATGAATGAAATCTCCCAATAAAGCAGATTTAGAAATTCCAGAGCTTCTTCTAACATTGTAATCAACAACAGTACTCAGAATTAAACCATTATTTGCCCAAGTAGAATGCTAAAAGAGTATCTTCTTCATCACCTTACTGTTACATTGAATGAAAGAAATAAAAGTACTTCTTAGTTTAAGAATATTCCTCCAACTCCAGCTAGAGTTAGCAAAAATATCCATTGACCAGAAGTCCTTATTCCCCACAATATTCCTCCTTACCCACTGCGTCCATAAGCATTCCTCATCATAAAAGAACTTATTTAAGTACACCAAAATGGCTGCCTTGTTCCATAGATGCAAGTTTGTAATCCTAAGACCTCCAGCCTTCTTCTCGTCATATAGCTTATGAAATGAGATTGGGATCATCTTCTTGGCATATGGTTCACCATGCCAATGGAATTTGTTCAATGCACTTGTTACCATCTTGATCAATTTTATAGGAAAAATATAATGCATTGTCCAGTATGTTGTCATTGCCAATGCTATTGACTGCACATATGTCAACCTTCCTACTTGTGAGAGACTACAACTCAGACCATTGTTGTAGCTTGGCAATTTTTTCTTCAAATAAAGGCAAACAATTAGCTTTTGAGATTCTTGAACAGATCATAGGTAAACCCAAATATGTAGCATTATGAGGTAATTTTAAAAGGCCAGAACTATTAACAAGAGCAATTTTCTTATCTAAAGATAAACCTGCAACTAAAATATTTGATTTTCCAATATTCAACTACAATCCAGTAACGAATAGAAAGAATGGAGAATGGACTTGATGCACTGAATATTCTGCAAATTAGGCTTCGTGAAAATGATTAAATCATCAGCAAAGAGGAGGTGAGTCATCATAGGATCCTTGCATCTACGATGCAGTTCCAATTGCCTACTATAAACCTTCTCTTTAATCAAAGCATTTAATAATTCCATCACTATTATAAAGAGATAAGCTGAGATGGGGTCCCCTTGCGTAACCCCTGTAGTACCCTTGAAAAAACCATGAAGTCCTCCACTTCGAGAAATAAAATAAAATGGTGAGGAAGTACGCATGTAAATCCATCCAAGAAAGGTGCAGAAAAGCCCATTCGTGACATTATGGCAACAATAGCCTTCCATGAAATAGTATCAAATGCTTTTCTAATATATAGCTTCAACAAACATCTAGGCGGTATAGATTTCCTATTATATCCAAATAGCAACTCTTGAGTGGAAAGAAAGTTATCAATAATTGA
Source organism: Allium sativum (assembly GCA_030737875.1). Taxonomy (NCBI): domain Eukaryota; kingdom Viridiplantae; phylum Streptophyta; class Magnoliopsida; order Asparagales; family Amaryllidaceae; genus Allium; species Allium sativum. The sequence continues at coordinate 188,481,865 of CM060911.1, forward strand.
CCTCCCGTTAATAAACGCTGACTGATTATTCGAGATTACGGTAGGTAAAACCAGTTGTATACGATTAGCCAAAACTTTAGATATTACCTTATAAAGGACACTACAGCATGAAACTGGTCGGAATTCCGCAATACTTGATGGATTTTCTACTTTGGGAATAAGGGTAATAACAGTAACTGACAGGCTTTGAGGAAGATGATTTTCCATGAAAAAATATTGTACTGCATCCATTACATTTTCTCCAATCACTGACCAGGATTTTTGCAAGAAAAGGGCATTAAAGCCATCTGGTCCTCCACAGCTAGAATCATCAAGTTCAAAAACTGCTAATTTGATTTGTTCTTTTGAAACTAAACTGATAATATCAGTAGATTGCTGAATGGTAAGCATTGGAAGCTTAATATGATAGAGAGGATAAACATTAAAATCATTAGCATGTGTATTAGCCAATACAGATGAGAAGTATGAAACAAAAGCTTTATTTATTGCATCCTCACTATTATGATTCACACCATTCATGTCTTTTATCATAAAATTCGCTTCCTTAGCTTTCTTCAGTCTAAGTGAATTATGGAATAACCTTGTATTCCTGTCTACCTCTATCTCCTTTCTTAACATTGAACTTTAGTTTGCTACTTCAAATTCCATATCCAATGCTTGTTTTAGCCTAATTATCAGATCTGATTCAGCTCTTCTCAAATCTATATCATTTGGAAATTTTTGAATGGCTTCCTGTATCTGAAATAACTGTGATCTGACTGACAAGGACATCTTTGAATCTTTCCCAAATTGAACAGAAGACTAGGCTTTAAGACGAAATTTGAGAATCCTTATCTTATGCAAAAGAGTTAGTACGGGATTACTCTTAGAATTGTTGGTCCAAACCTACAGCAAAAGATTATTATAATTTGAATGAGAAACCCAAAATTTAAAAATTAAAAAGAGGACTTCCCTTTGTTTATAGTATCATTAGTTCCCCAATTTAATAGGAGAGGACTGTGATCAGAAATTGAAGGAGGTGTTGGAGTAAACCAAAATAATTAACTACTCTAATGTCTATTAAATAAAAAGTCATGCTTGTTAAATAAAGTGTCATGTCTATTTATGAATTGTCATGTCTACTAGTGAACTGTTATGTCCATTAGATGAAGTGACATGTTATGTAATCCTAAATATATGGGATCATTTGATGTATTGGAAGCATGAAATAAAAAAAGTAATTGTTCCTCCTATAATATATTGTCTCCTACCATCAACAAACTGGTATCGAAGCAAAAAAAAATCAATATGTCAAATAATCTCAACATAACAAATAATCCCACTGCTCAAGTTCCTCGTTTCAATGGTGAGAGATTTGACTATTGGTGCGATCTAATGAAGTTGTGTCTTGAATCTCAAGATCTGTGGAGTGTGGTCGAAGAAGGTGTAGAAGCGCCAGAAGATGAGATGCAACTCACACCCGCAGAAAGGGAACTTCTGAAAAGCAAAAAGCTAAAAGATCGGAAGGCTCTCTACCAAATCTATCAGACACTTGAAACTCAAGTTTATGATAGAATTAGAAAAGTTTCAAATGCTCAGGAGGCTTGGAGAATATTGAATACAAAGTATTCTGGCCAAGATCAAGTAAAAAAGGTTCACCTGCAGTCACTGCGAGCTGAATTCGAAAAGCTCAAAATGAAGGATGATGACATCTCACTTCCATCATCAATCAGATGGCTTCAAACAGGGAAGTCGTGGAGACCCAAAGAGCCATTGAAAAAATTCTGCGGAGCCTACCAATGAAATTTGATCATATTGTGGTTGCAATTGAAGAATCAAGTGATATTGCTTCACTTTCTCTTGAAGGCTTGCAAGGGAGGCTGGAAGCTCATGAGCTGGCTAGGATCTTGAAGAGAAGTAAACAAACTAATTTTTCTCAAGATCAAGCCTTAAAATCTCAATTCACATCCACAAAAGGTCAAGGTCCATCTCATGACAAAAATTATAGCGGGAATGGTGGAAAACGTGAAGAATCAAAGGCGGAGAAACCATCATCCAAAAATAACAAAGCACGAGGCAAATACAAAGGTAAAAAACCTTATTTTGAATGCAATTTTTGCCACAAGCCTGGTCATAAAGAAAATGATTGTTGGGAGAAACATCCTAAAAAGAAGCCAGTTGCTAGCTTTAAGCATAATGAAGCAGAAAATTCTGAATCTTTGTTAATTGCTTCGGATGGAAATATTGAAAATATATGGTACTTGGATAGTGGTGCAAGTAGGCATATGACTGGAAATAAAAATTTGTTCTCAAGTCTTGTAGAAGCTAACGATGGTCAGGTTACTATCGGAGATGCCAAGTCATACAAAATTGAAGGTGTTGCTGAAATCTCTTTCAAAACCAAGACTGGAAAAGTTGAAAAAATGTCGGAGGTTCTTTACGTTCCAAGCATATGCAGCAACCTTCTTAGCGTCGGTCACTTGCTGAAAAAGGGATTTGATTTTCAATTCGTTGGAGATCAATGCAGCATGAAGAAGAACAACCAACAAGTGGCGAATATTGTGATGGGATCCAACAAATTATTTCCGATCAAGCTAGACATCGTGAGCGATAAATGCATGCTTGCTGATTCTAATAAAGTTTCCAAGTTATCGCATGAGAGGTTCGGGCATCTAAACTTTCGGAGATTGAAAGAGATGTCTACCAAAGAAATAGTCGAAGGACTCCCCAAAATTATGGCGATAAATGAAGTATGCGAGGAATGCCAATTGGGAAAACAACATCCTGAATCTTTCCCATCCAAATCAAAGTGGATTTCTAAATCACCTCTGGAGCTTGTTCACACCGATCTTTGTGGACCAATGCAAGTGCCATCGCTTGGAGGTAGCAGGTATTTCTTGTTGTTTGTTGATGATTACACAAGAAAAATATGGTTTTATTGTGTGAAAGAGAAATCAGAAGTTTTCTCATGTTTTAAAGATTTTAAAACACAAGTTAAGAAAAATTCTGGTCTTTAAATAAAAAAATCTGAGGAGTGATCGTGGTGGAAAATATATGTCTTCTTTATTTGAAGAATTCTGTCGAAACAATGGCATTCGCCATGAATTTACAGCAAAGTACATGCCTCAACAAAATGGAGTTGCATAACGCAAGAACAAGCCTATCATGAATATGGTCAGATGCATGCTGAAGAAGAAAAACTTGCCTGCGTGTTTTTGGGCTGAAGCGGTTTCTTGTGCCATTTACTTAATCAACCGATCGCCAACGAAGAGCTTGAAGGATTCTACTCCAAATGAAGTATGGTATGGCAAGAAACCAAATATTGCTCACTTAAAAACTTTTGGTTGTCTTGCATACTCTCATATTCCTAATGCCTTGAGATCGAAGCTCGATGACAAATATGAAAAATGCATTTTCATCGGTTATAGCCAAAAGACTAAAGCTTACAAGCTGTACAATCCGAGGACGAAGAAGATGGTTATCAGCAGAGATGTTCGCTTTGATGAAAATGGCTATTATGATTTTTCATATGTTGCAGAATTACCAGGGTGGCAAACTCTAAATCTTGAAGACGAAACTTCTTTGGAACAAGGTGATATTGAAGAACCACATCATGAAGCTGAGCAGGAGCAAAATTCACCACCAACGGCGGAAAGAAGGACGCGATCCTTGAGAGAAATCTATGATGCAACCGAAGAAGTTGACACTACTGATCATGTATATTTTGCATTCTTTGCAGGGGAAGATCCAGTCACTTACGAAGAAGCATCGAAAGAAAAAAAATGGGTGCATGCAATGAAGAATGAAATCAAGTCTATTGAGAAAAATGGTACGTGGGAGCTTACTACGTTGCCTTCACACAAATCAGCCATTGATGTGAAATGGGTGTTCAAAACCAAAACAAATCTTGATGGTTCCATCAACAAGCACAAAGCACGATTGGTTGCAAAAGGGTACAAGCAAAAGGAAGGCGAAAATTTCAATGAGGTATTCGCTCCTGTATCTCGACTTGATACTATTCGATTATTAATTTCTCTTGCAGCTCAAAACGGTTGGAAGCTGTTGCAAATGGATGTGAAATCTGCTTTCTTAAATGGATTTCTTCAAGATGATATTTATATCCAACAACCTCTGGGTTTTGTGAAGAAAGGCAATGAAGAAAAGGTGTATAAGCTGCATAAAGCATTGTTTGGGCTGAAGCAATCCCCTCGTGCATGGTATGATCGAATTAATAATTTTTTCCTTAGAAATGGCTTTGAAAGGTGTCCTTTTGAGCATACTCTTTACATGAAAAAGAATTCAAAAGGAGGTTGCATGATCGTGAGTCTATATGTGGATGACCTAATTTTTACTGGAGATGATATGAAGATGTTATCTGAATTCAAAATTTCAATGATGAAAGAATTCGAGATGACGGATTTGGGAGAAATGCATCATTTTCTGGGGATAGGTGTTCAACAATCAAATTGTGGGATTTTTATCTCGCAAGAAAAATATGTTGTGCAAGTGTTGGAAAAGTTCAACATGATGAATGCAAATCCTATTTCAACTCCTTGTGTTACAGGTCTGAAATTGTGCAAAAATGGTTAAGGAAAGTGCGTTAATCCAACTTTGTTTCGAAGCCTAGTTGGAATTTTAATGTATCTCACTGCTACAAGACCCGATATCATGTACGCAGTAAATTTGATTAGCAGATTTATGGAAAAGCCTTACTCAAACCATTGGGAAGCTGCAAAAAGAATTTTGCGATATGTTTAAGGAACTATCGACTATGGCATTTTCTATGAAGCTCGTGTACCCGTGAAGCTTGTTGGATATACAGACAGCGATCTAGGTGGAAGTATCGATGATTCAAGGAGTACTTCGGGTTATGCATTTAACCTTGGAAGTGGAATTATTTCTTGGTGTTCGAAGAAACAACCAGTTGTGGCTCTTTCTACCACTGAAGCTGAATACATCGCAGCATCTCTAGCAGGATGTCAAACTTTGTGGCTAAGAGGAATTCTTGAAAATTTGAGCTTTAAGCAAGAAGATCCTACGATCATTTATTGTGACAATAGTTCTGCTATCTCTGTCTCCAAGGATCCTATTTTGCGTGGAAGAACAAAGCATATTCGTTTGCGTTTCCGTTTCCTACGAGAGCTCGTTCGTGAAGGAGAAGTGAGTCTTGAGTATTGTCAAAGTGAAGAACAAATTGCTGATATCTTCACAAAGCCGCTTGGAGGGACTGCTTTCTCAAAAAATGTTGCTGCATTAGGCATTCGAAGGAATTTTGGTTTAGGGGAGGCAATGTTGGTGTAAACCAAAATAATTAATTACTCTAATGTCTATTAAATAAAAAGTCATGTTTGTTAAATAAAGTGTCATGTCTATTTATGAATTGTCATGTCTATTAATGAACTGTTATGTCCATTAGACGAAGTGACATGTTATGTAATCCTATATATATGAGATCATTTGATGTATTGGAAGCATGAAATAAAAAAAGTAATTGTTCCTCCTATAATATATTGTCTCCTACCATCAACAGGAGGTAGGATATTATAAAAAGATTGAGGCCAAGTATTTAAGAAAGCATAATTTACAAATATATGATCTACTTTACACAAAGTTGGCAAATTAGAATGACTAATTTTCGACCAAGTGTAGTCAAACCCAAAGCTTTTAAGAGGAACGAGATTTGATTGAATAATGGCTTGATTGAGAGGTGCAATATCGTTTAAAGAGTGAGCACACCCTCCTAATTTTTTATTAGAAGAAAACATGCAGTTGAAATCTCCACCTATTATCCAAGGATCATTAGAGGAGAAAATGTGACATAAGTTAGAAAGAAAAATCTGTCTCAAATGAATAAAGTTTTGAGCTTAGACAGATGTAAGATAGGAAGTGGATTTTGAGGGTAAATGGACACATTTGTAATGGATGTATTAATCAGATGAAGATAAGTTAGATTAGCTGAAAAAAGAGGGACTCAACAAAGTCAACAACCTACCCAAACTTGCATATGCAAGATTGTGATCAATCTGGCAAGTTGGTGAAATGAAAGAGGCATCTTTAAGAGTAGATTGACTGTCAAGTTTAGTTTCCGACAAGCATAGCAGATGAAAATTATTTTCCTTCATAAAAACATTAATCTCACTTTGCTTAGAGGACAAATTCATTCCTCTAACATTCCAAAAAGATATATTGTTCATCAACATTAAAAACGGATGGGATCAGATAAAGGTGCTGGATGCTTCCTTGTATGTCTCTTGGATGGGAATTTTTGACTGTTTGAGGGCATAACATCTTTAGGCTTATATTCAACACCCATCTAGATCATCATTAACAGATGAAGCTATTTCAGCTTTTTTCTTGCTGACTTTCTTTGATTTTGAAACAGTTTTGGCCGAAGAGGCATGCACATTATCAATTTCTTTAGCAGAAGGAGTGCCTGCATTTTGTAAACCAACATTATCTAAAGAAGCTAAGCTCGTGGTAGATGAAGAAAATGAGGAAGAGTTTGAAGGAGGTGGAAGAATTAAACCGGATGGAGGAGCTAGATGAGAGTAAGGAGAGTTTAGCTTACATCTAAAAGAGGAATTTGGATGAATTTGAAAGCTAAAAGAAGAGTCACATGAGGTAGTATTGAAGCCAGTATTGAAATGAGCCGAAGTAGATGCTACATTGGTATTAGAGAAGTTATTGGAGGTGCTAGATGGTTGATCATTTAAAATGGAGAAAGGGTTGCTAACGTGAAATTCTTGTTCCACTGCTTCCTTTAATAATGTATCAAAACCAATTTTCCCTTTTTGCTTAGTATCGGACTTTGAATCACTTTGAGCAGCAAGCTCAAAAATAAGTAATAATTAATAAATAATAGTAATGAATTATAGAAATAAAATTTTGAATTTTTTTCTAAAGTTTAAAAACAAAATTATATAGTAATAAATTTTACTATAAAATTATTTTTCGAATTACATTGCAAAAATAATGTTTTATACAACTTTTATTTAAGAAATATGATGTTAATTTATTATAGTCAAATTGTTTTAAACATAGGTTATAACAAACTTTTATGAAACATCCACCATAGCAACCTATTAAGCAAGGGTGTGGTGGGGCAACCCCCTAAAATAATATGTAACTTAAAAAAATAGTATATCTTGTTTATAACTATTTTTTATACTTAACAAAACAGTACAAAAAAATCAAGAAAAACATACAAACAAACCAGTAGTACGACTTAAACAATGTAGTAATGACTAACTTTTTGGCTTACCAATTCATTTCATTTTGCCGGCAACCAGTACAATTGAAATTTTTTACAACTCCCGCTTACCACTGTTACGAGTACAGCAAATCTGATAAAGAAATAGTATACAAATTTCATTTCCCGCTTAAAATTTCATTTTTCCCGCATCATTTTTCATTCAATATCGGCCTTAAAATTTTGTTTCTTTAACCCAAATCTAATTAACCATCTCGCCCTCCCTTTTTGATGCGTTGGCCTTCGAACAACATCCCTGTATTAGTCCCCTCTTCAACGATGTCGAATACAATCTTACCAATTAACTGATTCAACTTTGATTTCAACCTTAGATCTGAAGTTTTTAACCATAGATCTGTACTTCTGAAGCCCACATCTAAGATTCAACCATGTCGTTTAAATCTGGGCAGCTGATATCGATCTGGATTCAATCGCAAAGCTGTATCGCCCGAAGATGCTCACGTGTTGATTTTCTTGTGATGTCTAGATCCAGTTGAGTTTTTTCTATCAAAATTGAGCCACCTGAAGCTTGAAGATGATTGAACGATTTATTATGTATATTTGAAGAAGGTGAGAAGTTTAGTACAGTGCTAGTTCTTTGATGTTGGGTTGCTTGTCTGATGGTGATGAACGTAACTTGATTTTTCTTTCACTTAGCTTAGAATTGTTTCTGAATCGGAATGGATGATTTGATATTGGATGATTATTAAATGGAATGGTGAAGGTTGATAAGAGTTTGCTTGGGTAGTTCAAAGCGGTCAATGTCATGTAGGTTTTAAAATATAAAGAAAACATTTTCAGCAATAATGACGTGGATTATTGGATTTAGACTTGTACAGACAATAGAATTCTGAACATGTTAATTATATCAGCAATACTGACAATAAACTCAGTAAAGGACGGGGATAAGATTTTACGAGCCGACGGCTTATATGGTTTAAAGCCAGTGAACTGTTTAGCTGTAATTCCCTCTGCAGTAGTGAGGTAAGAGCCAATACTTGTATTATTTTACATTCGTTTATTATTACATGAACTGTTTAGCTGTAATAGGGAGAAGAAGCACAGAATAAAAATAATAGTTACTGATTACCATCAAAACATGATATAGTTTTCTTTTATTTCTTGTCTACAAACCAGATAATTTTTAGACGGAGATGTATAGTTGGAAGGGATAAAGCTAATTCCGGTTTCTGTTCAATCACATGCACATCAAAGGACATGTGGTTGCATGACAAAACATGGCAGGCCGCAGTTCTGTAAACTGATATTACAAATAGAGTTGCCAAAGCTATTGGGACAGTAAGAAAATTACACAAATTACCCAGTCAAAAATAGTTGATGAAAATTGAAAATGGCTACTGTAAGAGTCATGTTATTTGACATTTTCAATCGATTTGAACACAGAAAGTAAGAAAGAGAAGTTAGGTGGAGACAGAGAAGATGCCATGTAAAACATAGGTTGCGTTGACGAGCATCTGATGTGCGAGATTGACATCTCACCACTGCCGCAAAAACATTGACCATGATGGCAGCTTATGGACTCGGAGCAATAACTTCCCTCAATACAAGCCGGAGGAGATTACAGCCATCATGAATGATTTTGCTGAACCAAGTTTTCTTGCACCAACCGGTCTATATCTCGGTGGTCCTGTTCTTGTTTGGATGCAGCGTGTTAGAGTTGTCATTGATGCAGCAAAGGGTCTAGAATATCTTCACGAGAAAGTTCAACCATCTGTTATACATTGGGATATTAGATCAAGCAATATTCTTTTATTTAAAGACTTCAAAAAAAAATTGCAGATTTCAATCTCTCAAACCAAGCTCTCAACATGGCTGCTCCCTTCATTCTACACGTGTTTTGGGAACTTTCAGATATCATGCACAAGAGTATGCTATGATAGGTAACTCGGAAGAGTGATGTGTATAGCTTTGGTGTTGTTCGTTTGGAGCTTTTAATAGGCAGAAAACCAGTCGATCATACCATGCCTAGAAGACCGCAAAGCTTGGTCACTTGGGCTACTCCAAGGTTGAGCGAGGACAAAGTGAGATAGTGTGTGGATCCTAGATTGAAAGGAGAGTATCCACCAAAAGGAGTTGCTAAGCTTGCAGCAGCAGCTGCACTGTGTGTGCCATACGAAGCTGAATTCAGGCTAAACATGAGCATTGTTGTGAAAGCGCTAACAAGCAATCTCATGCGGTTCCTTCCCCTCCCATTGCAGTCTTTGGTATCTAAACTCATCAAATTTGATGTTATTCCATATAATTTTTCTCAAGTTTTACGTCAATTCTATGTCTGTTGTTGTGTGTGTGTTCTTTCTAAGTATAAATTAAACCTATCCTATGTTGCTACTCTTCAGGCTTTCTTTTTTAAGTAACTTGTGACGAACATTATGGGAGTTGTAATTCTTTTCATGTCCAGCACCTTCACAAAAAAATGACACTGAACTTTGTTCTGCAAACTTCATAACTTTGTTTTAAGATTGCAAAAAAAAAAAAAAAAAAAAAAAAAGCATTTAAGCAAGTGATAAATACTTGAATACGATTTAATGATTATTTCCTACGTTACTTTCATTTCAGTATTTTCCATTTTATTTGAGTTGTTTCCTCAACATTGATGTATGTTGTATTGCAGCTTGTGATTAGCACATGAAATGATGTCAAGGACCTATGCATTTTATTTGAGTTTAATTTGACTCATCCAAACATAAAGATCTGTCTGTATTTAAACTTGCTCGATTTGTGAAAAAAAAAAAACTTTCTGCTGCATGTTTTACAATTTTATCATGTTGACCAATTGATCCTACAATTGCACATCTCAAAGATATATAATTACCAGTGCAAATTTCTACATTGCTTATGCAGTATTATGTATGCTTTCATACCTTATTAATTATCTTGGAAACATATTATGGTGAACCGGGCTAAGTGGACCTATGCATTAGCTCCGTTAGTATCTAAACATCATAATAGCACATCCAATTAATAACAATCTTATTGCTCACCAAAGATATCAGTGATGTACAGGCCTACGTCCCCATCCTCATTGTGATATTTCGTCAACGTTTTTTTCCTTCTAAAATTCATATGCCAACCCTTCATTGTTTTATGCAGGTATCGAAGAAAGTCAAAATATATTCGGTAAATGAAAGAAATGCCAAAAATTGGGATGAACCAACAACACTGTATGAATATTCTTTTCTTCATTTCTAACATAAAATTTATCATTGGGTTTGTTAAAGGTAAATAATCTGTAGGTATGTTGACAATTGCAAATTTCCCAAGGATGGTTCATTTGCAAAATCCTATAGATATGTGGGAAGGTATTTGTCATTTTGCAAATCATATTAGAGCTTAAATTTTCAAATGTAAAGAAACCTCGCTGAATGACCAACCTGATGAAAATTGTAAAACTTTCCACTTCATTTCATTGTTGTCTTCTTCCTGAACTCTGCTAATTTGATTACCTATTGTTCCTTATAAAGTTTCCAATAATTTTTCATGGCCACAACAATAAATTGTTAAAGCGATTTAGAGCGTCTAATTGTTAATTTGCATATAAATTAAATTATACCATGGCTATATGCAGCATGGTTGCCGATATTCATTAACCATTGTTGTATGGAGGAATATTTTTGTACCCTACAGAATAGAAGAGTCCAAACGGAAAATTACGGTTAGTTCACTAATTTTATCAATGGTACATTTATGGTTAATAAACATGTTCTATTTAAAATCTAATCATTTCATGCATTCACATTACTTTGTTGCAGTGTTTTGTATGTAGTCTTTCCTATGTCTTTCTTGATGGAACAACCTGGTGGAGCTTTTACTGGCAAAGATAGGGTATAAATATTATATGCATCCTTGTTTTCATTTGTCAAAACCCTGCAGCGTTAGTAACAGCGGGCAACTTAAGATAATCTTTGTGTTATGTTTCTTCAATCTATCTATATAAAAATTCATTTATAATCACAAAGTCGATTAATTTCTATTTTTTGAAAATAATCTTTGCAGGCGCTTGACTTGGTCCCTAAAGACATTCATGAAAGATGTCCTATATTCCTTGGGAGCTATGATGATGTAGAAGAAATCAAAGAACTCTATGCGGCTAAAAAGACCATAGCGTGATCGTATTATGATTTCATCGTCCATGCTACATTGCTTCTTAAAGATTTTATGTATCAAATGTTTGAATTATCATACTGAAATGAATTTATGAATCACTTTTTTGTTTGGATTATGTACTGTAACGACCCGGAAAATCTGAACCAAGTTAAAATTTTATAATTGGCTAAATAGTGGATTTTAAGTATTTAAAATAAATATTTTAAATGATAAAGATGAAAACTAAGTTTGAATCGACATTTGAAAACGAATATAATTAATTCTAATTATAAACAAGGCCTGAAATGGTGCGGTAGTTTCAAGATTTGAATTCAAACTTTGACTGACTGTACCGGGTGCAAAACAAAACGGATTTGAGTGAAACCAAAAATATTTAAATCTGTTAGTGAATACCTTTCTAACGAATCTGAAAAATCGAAGTTTCATAGCGGAAAGCAAAAGTTATGGCCAAATGAATTTTCAGAAAGGTCGCTATAGAAATTATATGGCTCGTGAAAATGACCATTTTGCATACGACCTCGGAATTCGACGTAACCACTTTTGTTGGATCCGGGATGTGAAGTTATTGCTAGGTTTCAAATTTCATAATTTTTGAAGCTAGTATGTGAGCGTGGCAAAGGAAAACGTGTTTTGGTCAATTATAGTTAAATTGGATCGACCAGAAATGGGCCATTTTTCAAACGATCTCAGAATTCGACGAAACTAGTTTTGTTGGGACCGTATCGTCAACACATAGCCAGATTTATTTTTGGGGAATTTTTAGAGTTCGTATGTGGCCCCGGTAAATTGAAATGTGCGTTCAAATTCAACATACATTGATTTATATTTTAATTTGAACGGAAACTGATCGAAACAGTCTAACTGGCTTACGAAACATATTCCATTGTGTCCGGAATAAGGGTATTTAGTTAGGGGCGACAGTCGTTGGGTCTGATTTCGAGTTCGAATGCAAAATCTCATTTTTATGGAATAAAATATTATTAAAATTAAATTATATAACCTTGGCCAAAACCCTAACTACCACTTCATAAAACAACAGCCGCCACCCTTTCAAAGAACGATCAGAATCGCCCCGTCTTCTCCCTCCCCAATCTCTCAATCCAATCAGTGGAATTCAATTCTTTCTGAGGCAAAAAGTAGTGCTAGGGGAGATCTATTCAACCAACGATCATGATCTGTTTTAAAGCTTTGTGGAGGATGGAATCTCAGAAGAAAGTTGTCGGGTTCGGGTCCACTTTTTGCGGCGGAGACAGGTGCGAGTTGCACCTCGCTTGGTACGCTGGGGGAACCTCTCACGACGGTCGGAGAGATGGCTTCAGATCGGACACCAGTCAACCGAGGCGGCGTGCGTGACGACGAAGAGGAGACGCGACATGGGTTTCTTCGATGTTCAGGAATACGACGGTGGAAGAAAGGTTTAAAGCCTAATGATGTAATTAATTATAATTAATCATGCTTAGTTAATTAATTTATGAATGAATGGTTAACATTTCGTATCTTATTCAAATCAGAACGGAATTGGACGATTTCAGATCCATTGAAACCGTGAAGTCGAGATCTATATTTTAGAACTGACCGGGACAAATTCTGAAGTAACTGGAAATTTTGATTAAATTAAACGCCTTGGTTTAATTTAATTAAAATCATCGTATTCAACAATCAGGAACCAATCAATGTGAGAATTCTCTCACTATATTATTTCTGTACAGTTATTTATTGTATAACTGCATATATGAACTACTCCCCGTCGTCCACAGACCATGGACGACTTGTTTGATTGTATTCTATGTGAAAAATTGATCGTGATGTGAAAATATTATATATATGAAAAGTGAAAATATTATATATATGAAAGGTGGAACCCAATGTGAGATTTCTAATTTATAAACGTTATGGAAAACGACGATGTATAAATTATATAGTCGATGTATGGGTTATATAAGCGTTGTACACCTCATGTATGAGCGCTGTATAAGTTGTACGTTCGATGTATAAGTTATATATGCGTTGTAAAAATTATAAATGTGTTGAAATAGTAGTGAAATGCTATATATATATATATATATATATATATATATATATATATATATATATATATATATACACCCCTCGTCCACAAACCATGGACGATATTTATTGGTTGTGATTGGTGTGAAAATTGATTGGTAGTAAATGGTTGATTGAAATTGTTTGTGGTTGGAATTGATTGATTGTGGTTGAAAAATACCCGTTTGTGGTTGAGAAATATTTGGTTGAAACCACATAGGATTAGTTTGTGGAAATGAAAAAAATATACATGCCGCCTGCGTGCGAACTAGATGCATGATTCCCCATTGTCAAAAACCGCGAGGTTTTAAGGTAGAGCGAGGAGCCGTACTAGGGACGGTCCCGGTTTTAACTACCCTGCCGTTATGCTGCCGAAATTTTGAATAATATTCATGTGTTTGAATTATTTTCATTTGTTGAAACTATATTTATTCGTTGAATAGAAAACCTTCATGTGTTGAATTGAAACTCATTCGTTGAATAGAAATTCATGTGTTGAATGGTATTCGTGTTTTAAATATAAAAATCACATTTTTACTCTATATATATAAACTATAGAAAACCTTCATGTGTTGAATCGATATTCATTCGTTGAATTGAAATTCATGTGTTGAATGGTATTCGTGCTTTTAAATATTAAAAATCACCTTTTTATCTATATATATAAACTATAGAAAACCTTCATGTGTTGAATCGATATTCATTCATTGAATTGAAATTCATGTGTTGAATGGTATTCATATTTTGAAAGAAATCGTTTTATAATAAAAATCTCATTTTTGTCATCAATATGAGATATATAAAATAATCTTATTTTGAAATAAATTGTTTTATAATAAAAATCCTATTTTTATCATGTATATTAACTATATAAAATAGTAGAGTTTTGAAATAAATTGTTTTACATTAAAAATCACAATTTTATTATATACATGAATTGTAAAAAAATAGTGAAGTGTTGAAATAGAAGACAATTAGATAAAAATATAATTTTTATCAAATGTATGAAAAGAATATAGCTTTGAAATCGAAGAATCGATATATATATAAATAGAATTAAAATATATCGAATAACGAAGCTGCAGTTCGTATTTTGAAACCGTGATTTCAAACGATTAGTGCGGGAGATCCGACCATCGGATTTTCCTGAAATCGCAACCGTTGGGCTCGCTTTGGAAATATCTTTCCAACGGCACCAACTTTGTAAAAATCCAACGGTTGGATTGTCTGGAATGTTTAATTCAAATCTGAAGAAAAACAGTGCCAGAAACGATTATATATATATATAATTATATTTAATCGAATAACGACGCTGCATTTCGTATTTTGAAATCAAAACTTCAAACGATTATACCGGGAGATCCGACCGTCGGATTTATCCGAAACTGGAACCGTTGGATTCATTTTGAAAGGATCTTTCTAATGATGTAAATTTTGTGAAGATCCAACGGTTAGATTTTCAGATATGGGTAAATCAAATCTGAAGAAAAACAGCGCCACGGCCGCGTTATGGCCCGAAGCGTCGTTTTGAATAAATTGGCTATTTTAAAATAAATAAAAATAGCGATAAATCATTATAAAATATTATAAACGATATGGATGTGAAATTTAGAAACTAACTGAAGGTTGGCTAAGTCGAATGGTTTCTTGGGCATTGATCTGATGTTGGTTTCGGCCTTTGGGGTTAATATTTGGGAAATCGTTCTCTTACTGATTGACGGATAGTGACTATTGAATTGAAATGATGCGTAATAGTGTTTGTGTAGCATTTGTTTATTATATACGCGAGTTGCTCAGAAAGACCGGGTTTATCCCATTCTGAATAACTGAATCGACGATAAGAAATCGAAGATGAAGACGGTGGTCGAAGACCGGAGATCTTCACCTCGTTTGGATGGCAACCGAGGTCCTGATTGGGAGGCATCCCGAAATATGGATAATGAGTGGTGATCGTCCAAACGTACGTGGAGGTCGATGGGTTTGCGAGGTATATAGTGCCTCCGGTTTCGTTCAGACCCAGAACGGACTTGCAAATGGACAGTGTGTCTGACATTGGAATTTATTATGTATGATTGATAGCTATCAGTTGCACGGTGTGAATTGTCTGTGTGGCATGCTAAGATGCAGTGATCAGGGCTTCTGTTGAAAAGCAAAGTCTTGTGGTGATGATCAAAGCACCGCCTGTGAGGCGTAGCTTTGTGTATAACGTGAATTCGCGAGCCTCACACCCCGGTATGAACCAGAAACGGGAGAGGACATCAGGGGGGACGTGCGTTTTCTTTCTAGCTAGAAGTGGCGTCAGTGGTTTTACACGCCCTGACGAGTTTGACTTATGTGGTTGTTACTGTTGCGAGGCGCCTCGGTTAGATCGGACGATCCGGGTCCGATGGAGTCATTCGTTGGCTCATTTACGCCCCAAAGGGCGGAGGGACGCATTGTTTAGGCATTATAATCCACTTCGTGTGGACCAGCCCTGACGATCCAAGGTACGGTTGCGGCTGTGCCTGAGACATGAGCTAGATTGTCTCGAATTCGGTAAGGACTATCTTTTGCCTTGGTTCATGACGGAAATCCAATTTCCAAATACGACATCGTGCGGTTTTGATTGTATATATATATGGCGACATGATATATGGTACCCATGCCGTCTATGATTGATAGTTATGATTCGAAGTTGTTTTTGAAACATGTAAACACTAGTAATAATATCAATTGCTTTTGTTTTATTCGTATCAACCATATTTTGGCCATTATAAGGTAAAACTCTATCCTCCGGTTTGCGTTGCATTGTGTGATGGGAACTGAGTCTTATAATGGCTTCATTTTTTTAAAAAGCATTGCGATGTTTAAAAGAATTATTTGTTTTAAAGCACTGGCAATCCGATGGAGTAAACCTATTCCACGAAAGTGGCGTGGTCCTGTGATTAGCCATATTTTAAATGTGTTGAGTAGATTTCTCATACTAGTCCCATGACTGACTCGTAGTTTGTTTCACTTTCAAACTCGGGTGCCCCTTTTTCTACACGGGCAGTCTTGTATTCAGGTTTTAGTTGGCTTTATCCGGATAGCTGGAGCTGAAGATGGATTCTATTATTTATCTCTTTTTATGTTGTTCAGCTCCTATTGTACATATTTTGTTTGTTTTCCGTTGTAGACATTTATGTATAGCTGAAATGTATTTGTACTAAGTATGATCCTGTATACTGTGTAACTCTGATGATTACGTTTATCCAGTATATTCTATTGTTCATTATCTGGTGTATTTATTTATTTCTGTTATGCTATTATCTGTTTATGTGTTATATTCCAAGGATTACCCTTGTCGCCGTCTGTACGGGGTTTGGGGTCGTCTAATTTGGTATCAGAGCTTTGGTTAAGCTTAGCTCTGGAATATAACATATTAACGAACTCGTCAGAGATAGAACCAGTAGTGTTCTAGGACGAGTAACTCAGTACAGATAGGATCAGCAATATCTTAGTATGAGTACAGCAGAATCAGAACAACTCATTAGAGATGGGGTCAGTAGTGCCCCAGAACGAGTCGAGAGTTATATGTTTTTAAATAACGTATTTGTGATTATATATATAGTCTGGTTTTAGAAATATAATTTATGAATATATAAAAGAGTATATGAATTGATTAGTATATTTTTAAAAAAGTTAAAAACAATTTGATTGATTGTTTGTGTTGTGTGATAATAGATTTGATTAATTAAATTATTGAAACGATAGTTAATTTAATCAATAAGAGAATAATGGTAGAATTTATTCATTTAAATCACACATTGAACTTATTAGAAAATGGATAGAAATACATACATGTGCATTATATATGTTTGAACGGGTAATTGGATAGCTGTTGAGTAAAGATTTTATTTGTGTGCCCGACAAATAGGTAAACCTTAATGAGTTGGATGCGAAATGTTATTATATCAACTCCTGTGAATGCCATTGGTTGTGGAGTGCTGGTTGTTCTGTGTGAAATAATAAACATTGCCATAGGATAGTAACAATTAATTTTGAACTACACTACATGGCATACTTCTGAAGATAGGCATACTTCATCATATACCACACCAGCATTTGGAGCTTGTGTGACGAGGTGGAAGATTTACCATACGAGCGAGAGGCTTGTATGGCGATGACTATATTTTACAGGTTGAACTGATGACTGATATGACCATATAAATTGTAACGATAAAATTGCCAGATTAATAAAAACCCCACACGGGTCTGGAGTTGACAATAATCCCGTCTCTCTAGTTATTAGATACGGCACATGGACTATTTATTTCCCACACGGGACGAGGTGACGAGGATTTATCCTCTGGAGCATTTAAAATACACACTCCCTCAGGCTTTGACAAGGTGACGAGAATTTATTCTCTGGAGTTATTATCTATACACGCTCCCCTGTAAACACCAGAATATATCACTATAAATATGTGTATGCTTATTAGGATTTACTGGGTACCTAATACGGCCCAATAAATTTCCAAACCTCTCCCCGTACAAAGGAGGTTATGGCGAAATTTTTCGAAAATTCCGGGTGTTAGCCAAATTTTTGAAGAATTTGAAAATTCTCAGAAACTGAAAAGTTGGAGAATGGAAGCCAGATTGAACGTAGAGTTGATTAATCAAACCACTTTCGACTTTGTTCCTTTTTGGGGACGAAAAGTTTTAAGTAGGGGAGATTGTAACGACCCGGAAAATATGAACCAATTTAAAATTTTATAATTGGCTAAAATAGTGGATTTTAAATATTTAAAATAAATATTTTAAATGATAAAGATGAAAACTAAGTTTGAATCGACATTTGAAAACGAATATAATTAATTCTAATTATAAACAAGGCCTGAAATGGCGCGGCAGTTTCAAGATTTGAATTCAAAATTTGAATGACTGTACCGGGTGCAAAACAAAACGGATTTAAGTGAAACCAAAAATATTTAAATCTGTTAGTGAATACCTTTCTAACGAATCTGAAAAATCGAAGTTTCATAGCGGAAAGCAAAAGTTATGGCCAAATGAATTTTCAGAAAGGTCGCTATAGAAATTATATGGCCCGTGAAAATGGCCATTTTACATACGACCTCGGAATTCGACGAAACCACTTTTGTTGGATCCGGGATGTGAAGTTATTGCTAGGTTTTAAATTTCATAATTTTTGAAGCTAGTATGTGAGCGTGGCAAAGAAAAACGTGTTTTGGTCAATTATAGTTAAATTGGATCGACCAGAAATGGGCCATTTTTCAAACGATCTCAGAATTCGACGAAACTATTTTTGTTGGGACCGTATCGTCAAAACATAGCCAGATTTATTTTTGGGGAATTTTTAGAGTTCGTATGTGGCCCCGGTAAATTGAAATGTGCGTTCAAATTCAACATACATTGATTTATATTTTAATTTGAACGGAAACTGATCGAAACAGTTGAACTGGCTTACGAAACATATTCCATTGTGTTCGGAATAGGGCTATTTAGCTAGGGGCAACAGTCGTTGGGTCTGATTTCGAGTTTGAATGCAAAATCTCATTTTTATGGATTAAAATATTATTAAAATTAAATTATATAACCTTGGCCAAAACCCTAACTACCACTTCATAAAACAACAGCCGCCACCCTTTCAAAGAACGATCAGAATCGCCCCGTCTTCTCCCTCCCCGATATCTCAATCCAATCAGTGGAATTCAATTCTTTCTGAGGCAAAAAGTAGTGCTAGGGGAGATCTATTCAACCAACGATCATGATCTGTTTTAAAGCTTTGTGGAGGATGGAATCTCAGCAGGAAGTTGTCGGGTTCGGGTCCACTTTTTGCGGCGGAGACAGGTGCGAGTTGCACCTCGCTTGGCGCGCTGGGGGAACCTCTCACGACGGTCGGAGAGATGGCTTCAGATCGGACACCGGTCAACCGAGGCGGCGTGTGTGACGACGAAGAGGAGACGCGACATGGGTTTCTTCGATGTTCAGGAATACGACGGTGGAAGAAAGGTTTAAAGCCTAATGATGTAATTAATTATAATTAATCATGCTTAGTTAATTAATTTATGAATGAATGGTTAAAATTTCGTATCTTATTCAAATCAGAACGGAATTGGACGATTTCAGATCCATTGAAACCGTGAAGTCGAGATCTATATTTCAGAACTGACCGGGACAAATTCTGAAGTAACTGGAAATTTTGATTAAATTAAACGCCTTGGTTTAATTTAATTAAAATCATCGTATTCAACAATCAGGAACCAATCAATGTGAGAATTCTCTCACTATATTATTTCTGTACAGTTATTTATTGTATAACTGCATATATGAACTTCTCCCCGTCGTCCACAGACCATGGACGACTTGTTTGATTGTATTCTATGTGAAAAATTGATCGTGATGTGAAAATATTATATATATGAAAAGTGAAAATATTATATATATGAAAGGTGGAACCCAATGTGAGATTTCTAATTTATAAACGATATGGAAAACGACGATGTATAAATTATACAGTCGATGTATGGGTTATATAAGCGTTGTACACCTCATGTATAAGCGTTGTATAAGTTGTACGTTCGATGTATAAGTTATATATGTGTTGTAAAATTATAAATGAGTTGAAATAGAAGTGAAATGCTATATATATATATATATATATATATATACGCCCCTCGTCCACAAACCATGGACGATATTTATTGGTTATGATTGGTGTGAAAATTGATTGGTAGCGAATGGTTGATTGAAATTGTTTGTGGTTGGAATTGATTGATTGTGGTTGAAAAATACCCGTTTGTGGTTGAGAAATATTTGGTTGAAACCATATAGGATTAGTTTGTGGAAATGAAAAAAATATACATGTCGCCTGCATGCGAACTAGATGCATGATTCCCCATTGTCAAAAACTACGAGGTTTTAAGGTAGAGCGAGGAGCCGTACTAGGGACGGTCCCGGTTTTAACTACCCTGCCGTTATGCTGCCGAAATTTTGAATAATATTCATGTGTTTGAATTATTTTCATTTGTTGAAACTATATTTATTCGTTGAATAGAAAACCTTCATGTGTTGAATTGAAACTCATTCGTTGAATAGAAATTCATGTGTTGAATGGTATTCGTGTTTTAAATATAAAAATCACATTTTTACTCTATATATATAAACTATAGAAAACCTTCATGTGTTGAATCGATATTCATTCGTTGAATTGAAATTCATGTGTTGAATGGTATTCGTGTTTATAAATATTTAAAATCACCTTTTTATCTATATATATAAACTATAGAAAACCTTCATGTGCTGAATCGATATTCATTCGTTGAATTGAAATTCATGTGTTGAATGGTATTCATATTTTGAAAGAAATCGTTTTATAATAAAAATCCCATTTTTGTCATCAATATGAGATATATAAAATAATCTTGTTTTGAAATAAATTGTTTTATAATAAAAATCCTATTTTTATCACGTATATTAACTATATAAAATAGTAGAGTTTTGAAATAAATTGTTTTACATTAAAAATCACATTTTTATTATATACATGAATTGTAAAAAAATAGTGAAGTGTTGAAATAGAAGACAGTTAGATAAAAATATAATTTTATCAAATGTATGAAAAGAATATTGCTTTGAAATCGAAGAATCGATATATATATAAATAGAATTAAAATATATCGAATAACGAAGCTGCAGTTCGTATTTTGAAGCCATGATTTCAAACGATTAGTGCGGGAGATCCGACCATCGGATTTTCCTGAAATCGCAACCATTGGGTTCGCTTTGGAAATATCTTTCCAACGGCACCAACTTTGTTAAAATCCAACGGTTGGATTGTCTGCAATGTTTAATTTAAATCTGAAGAAAAACAGCGCCAGAATCGATTATATATATATATATATAATTATATTTAATCGAATAACGACGCTGCATTTCGTATTTTGAAATCAAAACTTCAAACGATTATACCGGGAGATCCGACCGTTGGATTTATCCGAAACTGGAACCGTTGGATTTATTTTGAAAAGATCTTTCTAATGATGTAAATTTTGTGAAGATCCAACGGTTAGATTTTCAGATATGGATAAATCAAATCAGAAGAAAAACAGCGCCACGGCCGCCTTATGGCCCGAAGCGTCGTTTTGAATAAATTGGCTATTTTAAAATAAATAAAAATAGCGATAAATCATTATAAAATATTATAAACGATATGGATGTGAAATTTAGAAACTAATTGATGGTTGGCTAAGTCGAATGGTTTCTTGGGTATTGATCTGATGTTGGTTTCGGCCTTCGGGGTTAATATTTGGGAAATCGTTCTCTTACTAATTGACGGATAGTGACTAATGAATTGAAATGATGCGTAATAGTGTTTGTGTAGCACTTGTTTATTATATACGCGAGTTGCTCAGAAAGACCGTGTTTATCCCATTCTGAATAACTGAATCGACGATAAGAAATCGAAGATAAAGACGGTGGTCGAAGACCGAAGATCTTCACCTCGTTTGGATGGCAACCGAGGTCCTGATTGGGAGGCATCCCGAAATATGGATAATGAGTGGTGATCGTCCAGACGTACGTGGAGGTCGATGGGTTTGCGAGGTATATAGTGCCTCCGGTTTCGTTCAGACCTAGAACGGACTTGCAAATGGACAGTGTGTCTGACATTGGAATTTATTCTGTGTGATTGATAGCTATCAGTTGCACGGTGTGAATTGTCTGTGTGGCATGCTAAGATGCAGTGATCAGGGCTTCTGTTGAAAAGCAAAGTCTTGTGGTGATGATCAAAGCACCGCCTGTGTGGCGTAGCTTTGTGTATAACGTGAATTCGCGAGCCTCACACCCCGGTATGAACCAGAAACGGGAGAGGACATCAGGGGGGACGTGCATTTTCTTTCTAGCTAGAAGTGGCGTCAGTGGTTTTACACGCCCTGATGAGTTTGACTTATGTGGTTGTTACTGTTGCGAGGCGCCTCGGTTAGATCGGACGATCCGGGTCCGATGGAGTCATTCGTTGGCTCATTTACGCCTCAAAGGGCGGAGGGACGCATTGTTCAGGCATTATAATCCACTTCGTGTGGACCAGCCCTGACGATCCAAGGTACGGTTGCGGATGTGCCTGAGACATGGGCTAGATTGACTCGAATTCGGTAAGGACTATCTTTTGCCTTGGTTCATGACGGAAATCCAATTTCCAAATACGACATCGTGCGGTTTTGATTGTATATATATATGGCGACATGATATATGGTACCCATGCCGTCTATGATTGATAGTTATGATTCGAAGTTGTTTTTGAAACATGTAAACACTAGTAATAATATCAATTGCTTTTGTTTTATTCGTATCAACCATATTTTGGCCATTATAAGGTAAAACTCTATCCTCCGGTTTGCGTTGCATTGTGTGATGGGAACTGAGTCTTATAATGGCTTCATTTTTTTAAAAGCATTGCGATATTTAAAAGAATTATTTGTTTTAAAGCACTGGCAATCCGATGGAGTAAACCCATTCCACGAAAGTGGCGTGGTCCTGTGATTAGCCATATTTTAAATGTGTTGAGTAGATTTCTCATACCAGTCCCATGACTGGCTCGTAGTTTGTTTCACTTTCAAACTCGGGTGCCCCTTTTTCTACACGGGCAGCCTTGTATTCAGGTTTTAGCTGGCTTTATCCGGATAGCTGGAGCTGAAGATGGATTCTATTATTTATCTCTTTTTATGCTGTTCAGCTCCTATTATACATATTTTGTTTGTTTTCCGCTGTAGACATTTATGTATAGTTGAACTGTATTTGTACTAAGTATGATCCTGTATACTGTGTAACTCTGATGATTACGTTTATCCAGTATATTCTATTGTTCATTATCTGGTGTATTTATTTATTTCTGTTATGCTATTATCTGTTTATGTGTTATATTCCAAGGATTACCCTTGCCGCCGTCTGTACGGGGTTTGGGGTCGTCTCTTGTACACTATAATTAAAACATTTTTTGGTATTATCTTATTTAATCTTTGTTTGTCAACAAATTGATTTAAATGATTATAATATTGCGTACAATAATTGCTTGTTATGAAAAGATTTATTTTATTGACATTTAAAGCAATAGAGTAATATTATGCATTGACGGTCAGAAACAACCGATGCAAAATAAGGATGGGTCAAAGACAATGTCCCCTATATTGCATCGGTTGGTAGTAATAAGCAGGTGCAAAAACATATTTTTTGCACCAGTTACTACCAGTAACCGATGCAACATAGTAACTAGTTTTAAGCCGAAAATTTTCCTTTCACATCGGTTATTTCTAACAAGCAATGCAAAATTACAGATGTTGCATCGGTTCTGGAACCGATGCAATTGTTTTTACCTTATTGCATCGGTTGCTGAACTGATGCAACAGGGAGGTAAACAACCGATGTAACTGACCTATTTTGTACTGGTGCATGTGGTTGATAGACACTATTATAATATCAAAAGAGTTTTGATATAAAGATTATTTTGGATTTTCATAAGGGAAAAACTCGTTCCGTGTTATACGGTGTGGTCTTATGAGATATCATTTATTTTCTTAAATTATTTTAAATTGTTTACTCATACTAGTCCCATGACTAACCTAGAGTTTATTTTTCTATGTTTTCCTAAACTCTTAGGTGCCCAAATTTGTATGGGCAGTCAAGTAGTTCAGGATTTTACAGATTTATCTGAAGGAGCTTGGAGCAGGAGGCTTTAGTGTTAGATATTTAAAGTATATTTCGTTGTGTTGTATTTGTGATGTACTTTGATGATGTATGTAAGTCCAAATATAGATGTATTTCAAAAGTGATTATTTATATATTATATTTTATTCCACTGCGATTGTGAGATTCTGTGTTGTTGTTTCTGTTCTTCTATCTTTTTCTTCTTTATTTCATATTGATTCGTATTTCTGTGCAATTTGGGTTGGATGTGTGGTGTATTTAGTCAACTTAGATATTACGGATTTGCGGGCCTTTATATTTATTTTTGAGTTTATCTCTGGATTAATGGTTGATAAAGGATTCACGATTGTTTTATGGCTTGCTCCTATTTTGTCACTTTGCACTTGTTACAACTTGTGTATCATGCTTGTTTCTTAATTGTTGGGAATTTCTCTTTGTTTCCAGTGTCTTTCTATGCTGGATACCTACACTAAACCATATATGCCAATTAGGCAGTGCTTTGGGTCGTATCTAATGCTATTAGGCAGTCTTATGAGTCGTATCAAATTTTGGTGTGTTTGTCAATTAGATACGGCCATGAGTACTATCTAATTGTCAATTAGATACGGCTCATGGTCGTAGCTAATTTTCAAATAGATACGACTATGAGCCGTATCTAATTTTCTATTAGACGGTGCTCATGGCCGTATTTATTTGAAAATTAGATATGGTCATGAGCCATATCTAATTTAAAAAATAATACATTGTCCTACTAACTACGACCATGAACAAAACTAGGTAGCGGCATCAACAAATGGTTGAACCAAAATGAAAACTAAAACATATATCATTTATCATTTAACTTCAAGCACAAAGAATTATACATCATATTCCACAAACATACTCCATAATACAAAATGGCATACTCCACAAACCAAAACATACTCCACAAACCAAAACATACTCCACAACAAAACTGCATTTTATACTACTCGACAAGAAGAAAACATATTCAAAAACCTACAACTATTGCTACCACATTCTTCAATGTCCCACATAATTCCACACCTTCTACATCTTGAACCTGAAATGTTAATAGGTATAATCGTATTAATCCACTAAACTACAGAATTAAGTGGATATTTGATTGAAATTCTTATGTTTATTGGTACATAAATTGCCAACTATCTTTTCGTTACTGTTACAATGATATTTGATTTATAACATCATATCTTTCCTCAAGTTCCTTGATGTATTCATAGCAATTTTATTCATTATAGTAAAAGGTCATGACCGTTCCTGCATATTTCAACAATACATAAAACATAAATGTTAATGAATAAAGGAATCGTCTTACACAGGCGACACTACTCTTCTTTGGTTAGCTTTGTTGATGGCTCTTCTTCTGTAAAAATGATTATATAAATTACAAAAACATTCAAGCACTGGCAATAAGTAACTCTTATGTAAATAGTACTACTATATGCTGTCAGGATGATTGGGAACATGCATTACCATAACACACAGAAGTAATTCGGAAGTTTATCTTAGAAATATGACTCCAAAAATCATGTCTTACACTAGAAGATCCGGACAAGACCTGACCCGTTATTCAGTTGAGCAAATAACTGATTCACACAACAATTAAACATGGAGACAAAAAACACATTCAGGTTACCAAAACAGGAGTCAAGACTCAAAACTCAAATCACAAGGTATAAATTTTACATGCAAACAAGATTAAAATAGTGGATCCTAGACGCAATAGCTCATCATATTGTAATGAGTGTATATACCTGATATGCTAATAATTTTTCTCCTAGTAGATTATCAAATGATACTGAAGTACATAAAAATATATAAACTTCTTTCCACAGAAGTGACTTATAATTTTGAAATGGATTATATGCTCAAGTTTTTATATTTATAGGTTAATATAGTCTTCTGTTTCAGTAGAGTTGAATACGAAATGCGAACTTAAGAAGCAAATCTAAAATGAGGAGAGTTTATTTGAAACAAGATTCAAGTAAAAATAAATTTAAGATTTCTGTTACCAATTAGATCATATGTTCATAATCAGTAGAAAAACAATGAAGTGTTATTCGTAATACAAGCAGTTAAATAAGACAGTATGGTAAATAAGAATTTAAAACTAACCAAGAGAAAATGATAACTGTTGTAGAGCTTCAATAAATGCCATAGATTCGATATCACCT
Source organism: Allium sativum (assembly GCA_030737875.1). Classification (NCBI taxonomy): domain Eukaryota; kingdom Viridiplantae; phylum Streptophyta; class Magnoliopsida; order Asparagales; family Amaryllidaceae; genus Allium; species Allium sativum. The sequence continues at coordinate 188,508,139 of CM060911.1, forward strand.
GTAAACGAACACTGACGAAAGTTTTCACATGCTCGGTGAAACTTATATTAATACTGAATATTATAACAAAACAACATTCTAGGTCGTACCTACGGTTCCACCCAATTCTATTGCACATACATCAGTTGGACCACTATTTCCATCATCAACAACAACTGAGACTGACTCAATCTAGTTCTTTATAGCATCGGTTATGCATGGAACAACCTAAAGCAGCATATCCAATATTCAAGACAGTAGTTAAATATAAGGTTCACTACTAGTAAAGCCCTTGTGTATGGTAGGATTTGCATGTAGATGATAGACCTCTACCTATTGACTTAACTTATAACCACCAAGTATTTAGATGATACACCTTGTGTACTATAGTGATGTTTATAGCAGCTAAACATTGGATTTCCCACTAAGAAAAAATAATGATGATACCTCAGAAAAAAAACGGAACAGGACACCATAAAATAAATAGCCAAAGCAACATCAGACAGAAGTTTGCAATGCCAAACCAGAAAAGGAACAAACTCAGCACGTCCAAATTTGAATGGAAGAGAAATCTCAAGTAAAGTGTGGCTAATATGAATACAAAATCAATTCTTTCTTAAAAAATTAAACAGAAGTCGATGGTGGTGAGATCCGAAGCTAGAAAAAATGGTTCAGTGCAAATATAAGGAGGAACAGACGCTGTAACAACAGTTGCAGCATGCACTATATGACATGGGATTCCAAATAAATGAGCCAGTCGATAGCACTGAGTAATAACAAGCATAATTAGCAGGCATGTTTTAGAACGACTCCAATAAGATAAAATTCGTAAGTAAATGAAACAATTAGTAAGTGAAGCCTAAATTTTTGATGAAATAAAGATAATAAGATAACAGTAAATAACCTAGGGGAGAGATTGTTTGAGCTTCTTTTCCTTTTCAGCATCAGGCACGCACAATATGTACATATACTTAGAGCAACGAACCTTAAATTTGGTTACATCCTTGCTCTTCTTGATAATTGATCTAGTGCCCTTCCTTTTTGCAGTCAAAAGGAAATCCTTGACTTCATGAATTTGCTTCCTCTATTTACAAAACCAACGAATATTCACATTCTCAGTAGGATTTCATTTATTGAACAGTTTAAGAACTACCATAGAAAAATACAATTCATGTGTAACTTATTGTATATGACGTAGTTGTATACACAATTATATGATTTTTGTTTTGATGATAACAACCAAAAAAATATTATTTTAAATGTGTTTGTACTGTATAGTTCTATATATACATCATAGACAGGAATATAATATTTATATTTAAAAAGAATACGATTGTACAGACATTCATATATTCATACAGTATTTTATTTAAATTCAATATTCTATTTCAAAATTCAAACAGTACAGCTATTTAATACTCCACTATTTAAATACATCCACAGAATATTTGTACTTGTAAATTGACTGAATAAAATAGACAAGTTTGTTTGACAATAATAAAATAATATTTTATTTCAAACGAATTTATTTATTACAAATAGAAGTATAATTCATATATATATATATATATATATATATATACAGCTCCTCACTACATCACTCATCACTTTATACAATTCATATATACATACATTTTCACTGGCTGACTCATATATAGACACGTATATACTCATTCACTGTCTGACTCATATACAGACACTTATACACTCATTCACTGTCTTCATCTTTAATCTTCAGTCTTCACAGCTTACAGTCAGTCCGGTCATCATCTGCTTACCTGTCATATACAGAAACACACACAGTATCTAGAACATAAACAATATTTTAAATTCTAGCAAATATAATTTTTATTTTAAAAATTTATTTGCCTCAGAATTTCAGTGTGTTTCTCATCATTTTTCATGACTTGATCTGATATGTATATATTTCTAGTACCCACTGTTCAGCCTCAACACACTACACCGGTTTGCTGATCAGAACCAGTAACTGATTCTGAACATCCTCAACGCAGTGTAGTGGTTTGCTGATAAAGTTCCATTCGGACAGTCACACGTATATACACACATGGATACACACATATACGTGCATACATATATGTATTCGTGAATGAAAATACATGTCAAACTGCCAAAAGTAATCATGGATGCAAGGATACAAGTTTCAGCAAAGCCAAGTCAGCAAAATACATGTGTGAAACAAGTCTAAATAGTCGAGACAAGCAGCATAGTGGGACATGTAATTGTACTGGCACAAAGAACATGGTAGTGACATAAGTGCACAACATACAAGCTATTCATGGATGGATACAAAGCATATATGGTTATGGAAAGATCAACATGCATACACAGCAAGCATAACAGGATGGACCAAGAATGGTCATCAGCAACTTAAATGGTTGGTACAACATATTCAAGTGTGCAAGGTCATTTCATCTTACAGCATGGATGAGCAACATATACTTTATAGTGGTCGAGCCAGTCAACACAAGTCAACAAAGTCAAACCAGAATGGTCAAGAATAAACAAAGCAGCATAATCATGGTCGATCATGGATGCTCATATACAAAGGACTAGCACAAGCATCAAGTACAAGTGTAGTAGCATGTTCATGTGCAATTTCAGTTTACAAGGGAGCTATGTACATAGTGGCAGTGCAAACAAGGTCAAGGCTACAACAACAAAAGTGGTTAAAAATGCAAAGTACATTTTGGTGCAACTCAATGAAGCATGGATCAAATGTCAAAGCTGTGTACACAAGAATGCACAGACATTTCAATACATGAAAGTGTTGAGTCAGCACAAAATATATACAAAATCAGAAAATTCAAGGCTTCCATGTTTGGCAACAAATCATTCCAGTTTTAATCATCAGTAAATCAAATGAAGGGATATATGAGTCAAGCAGGTGTAACAAGAGTCCTCGAGAACATATTTGTAAAGGCTATTAAATGGTTTCAATAATCAGTTCTTCTCAGCAATATAATTTTTTGGATCGTGAATACCTCTCAAACTTGATGTAAATGATCTGAAATTTCTCGTGTGCTTGTCAGAAATATTCTTTGAAAAATTCTTTTGAAAATATGGTCTTAAATCTCTCTGCTATTTCATGATGATTTGATGTAAATATTTGTTTGTTTAAAATCATTTAAAATTATTGATTTATTGAATCACACACATATCTTGAATTTGAAATTTACATTCTGGTGTGATTGATTCACTGAATCTTGAGAGTTTCATATTCCTCAAATGATTTCAAATAAACGGTATTTTTAATCATTGGATCATGAATCACCTTATGTGACCGTCATCTTGACAAGTATGATTTGAAACTAATTTATGTGCTGCTCTGATACTGTTTTGAAAAATGTTTGTTTTGGAACCAATTATTTGCTACTCTGATAAAAGTGCCTGATTTGTTAGTCTTGTCTATTTGGGCTTTGTGCTTAAAATTCTTTTGTCTGTGATATCCTTGTTTGTCTCCAGTGTCTTGTTACAATCCTCATTAATAGGGGCACCAGGTGGTATCAGAAGTGTCTTATATTTGTCTCACTCATCTGTACCTAGATTCTAATCTTCACCTTGTATAGATTCACACACTCTTTTTGCCTTATACAAATTTATCCCTCTTGGCATGTATAGATCTTCATATCTATCTTGTAATTGATTTTCAATGTTAAAATTATTTATTGATTATTCATTCAAAAATTGAAATCAATATCCAAATCGAACTGTATTTATAATTCATCAAAATTATTACCAAAATTTGAAATTGTGATGAATTGCGACTGCACTATATTTCACAACTAGAGGAAATTTTATTTAGATTTTCATGATGGTTGAACATTTATTATAATATCTTTGAATTGGCAATTATTTCATGACCATCTCCTTTATCTATCATCTTTTTGTCATCCATTATGAGTTTATATTAATGTGGAGAGTTTAATAATTTTTAAAACCTTTTTGAATAAATAGTGGAAATATTTGTGATAGAAATTGGACTATGTTATTATTCAGAATTAGTGATAATTGATAGAAATTGGACTATGTTATTATTCAGAATTAGTGATAATTGAAAAATTTTCAATGATCTCGGAACAGTTGATCATATTTCATAATATGATTAATTTAGAAATTTGTTTCACAAACCATTTATGTACCTGTCACATTTCTTTCATCCATATTAGTTTTATATACTGAGGGTTATTCATTTTGAAACTAAAAATAATAAAAATATAGTATTCATAAGTGTTTCTCTAACCTCATTTAAAAATCCAAGTTCTGGTTATGTATGGTTATGAGATTACTTATATTTAAGCTGCAACTGATCTCATTTAAAAATCCAAGATCTGATTATGCGTGGTCAGTATGCTCTTAAATTAAAAGAAAAAGGAAATAATGCACTATAAATTAAAATTAATATGAAATTCTCCTTGGTGCATAAAAATCAGCCTATCAATCCATCTTCTATTTGTGAAATGTGTTGAAATCTTATGACGTATTATGATTTGTTGATTGATAGGTATTGGGATTTGAGATTATACGATGTTCTCACTTAAATTGAATTATTAACTATAGTCCAAATCCATCACTATTTTTTTGTGTACATTTTATAAAATTCTTTTGGAAAATAATTGGAAATCAATTTTGTTGATTCTCTCCATTTTTTTAAATTTCATCGTAAATCCGTCATTCTCTGCAATGTGAAATATGACACTGATTCCCAGAATATATGATTTTTGTTTAACTGGTTGAAAATTATGATGACTGTTGTAGGGGTAGCTGATAAATAGGGGGAGTTCAATATTCTCTGTCAAACACATTTATAGTGCTCAAAATCTTTTATTTGTTTGTCATCATCAAAAGGTCGAAAATGTTGTATATGACGTAGTTGTATACACAATTATATGATTTTTGTTTGATGATAACAACCAAATAAATATTATTTTAAATGTGTTTGTTATTGTACTGTTCTATATATACTTCATAGACAGGAATATAATATTTATATTTAAATAGAATACGACTGTACATACATTCATACATTCATATAGTATTTTATTTAAATTGAATATTCTATTTCAACATTCAAACAGTACAGCTATTTAATACTCCACTATTTAAATACATTCACAGAATATTTGTACTTGTAAATTGACTGAATAAAATAGACAAGTTTGTTTGACAATAATAAAATAATATTTTATTTCAAACGAATTTTTTTTATTATAAATAACAGTACAATTCATATATATATATACACAACTCCTTACTACATCACTCATCACTCTATACAATTCATATATACATACATTTTCACTGTCTGACTCATATGTAGACACTTATACACTCATTCACTGTCTGACTCATATACAGACACTTATACACTTATTCATTGTCATCATCTTTAATCTTTAGTCTTCACAGCTCACAGTCAGTCTCGTCATCATCTGCTTACCTGTCATATACAGAAACGGACACAGTATCTAGAACAGAAATAATATTTTAAATTCTAGCAAATATAATTTTTATTTTAAAATTTTATTTGCCTCAGAATTTCGGTATGTTTCTCACCATTTTTCATGACTTGATCTGATATGTATATATTTCTAGTACCCACTGTTCAGCCTCAACACACTGCAACGGTTTGCTGATCAGAACCAGTAACTGATTCTGAACAGGCTCACCGCAGTGTAGCGGTTTGCTGATAAAGTTCCATTCGGACAGTCACACGTATATACACACATGTATACACACACACACACACACACACATATATATATATATACGTGAATGAAAATACATGTCAAACTGCCAAAAGTAATCATGGATGCAAGGATACAAGTTTCAGCAAAGCCAAGTCAGCAAAATACACGTGTGAAACAAGTCTAAATAGTCGAGACAAGCAGCATAGTGGGACATGCAACTGTACTAGCACAAAGAACATGGTGGTGACATAAGTGCATAACATACAAGCCATTCATGGATGGATACAAAGCATATATGGTCATGGAAAGATCAACATGCATACACAACAAGTATAACAGCATGGACCAAGAATGGTCATGAGCAACTTAAATGGTTAGTACAACATATTCAAGTGTGCAAGGTCATTTCAGCTTACAGCATGGATGAGCAATATATACTTTATAGTGGTCAAGCCAGTCAACAAAGTCAAACCAGAATGGTCAAGAATAAACAAAGCAACATAATCATGGTCGAGAAAGGATGCTCATATACAAAGGACTAGCACAAGCATCAAGTACAAGTGCAGTAGCATGTTCATGTGCAATTTCAGTTTACAAGGGAGATATGTACATAGTGGCAGTGCAAACAAGGTCAAGGCTACAGTAGCAAAAGTGGTTAAAAATGCAAAGTACATTTTGGTGCAACTCAATGAAGCATGGATCAAATGTCAAAGCTGTGTGCACAAGAATGCACAGACATTTCAATACATGAAAGTGGTGAATCAGCACAAAATATATACAAAATCAGAAAACTCAAGGCTTCCTTGTTTGGCAACAAAACATTCCAATTTTAATCATCAGTAAATCAAATGAAGGGATATATGAGTCAAGCAGGCGTAACAAGAGTTCTCGAGAACATATTTGGAAAGGCTATTAAATGGTTTCAATAATCAGTTCTTCTCAGCAATATCATTTTTGGCATGGATTAAAATTGATTCCAGAAAATCAACATGTGTGTAAGCAAAGATTAATGTGCACAAGCAAATGTGGCAAGTGTTTCTGATTTCAAGCATGTAAGAAATCACTCTAGAATCAACTCGAGGCATAATCCAGAATGTTGGGCAAGCAATAAATCATTCGACTATCTGAAAGTATTATTTTTGCCAAGAAATAAATGGATAAAAACTTCTTTGGGAAAATCACTTATTTCCAGTTTTTTGAATCAATCAGAGATTTAAGGTAGAGCAGAAATCACACAAGAAAACATTTTGTATTTCACAAATGCTTTCATCCAATACTGTTTTGGGAAAGTTCTGCATTTCCAGTAAATCAAGTCGAACAATTATGAAGTCAATTAATCAATGTGATCACCCAAAAATTTTGTTTCCAAAATGTTTTTATGGAAAGCACTCAAGAGACACAAATTTAGCAAGAGATATTCAGAAGAAATTACAGAGAATAAATTTGGCAAGTTATATTGGCAAATTAAATCACCAGATTCAGTGATAAGCAAAGAACTTTTTATATCTTTCCAAAAATAAGTCATTAATTCGTTATCAACAGTGAAGGCAACAATTCATTCAAGGTTCAACAAATTCAATTTCAACCGAGAATTACAAAATCAAAAGAGGAAATTGCACAACAATCAGGCCAAGTCTTTTACGTGAAATCAGAGATGTTTAAGGATTTTAAATCCTATATAAACAACACCTATATCATCATTGGCAAGGTACATCGAAACAAAGCATTACAATTCCAAGCAAAGAATTAAGATTCAGATAACTCACAATTCTAGGGTTTCGATCAATAACATCCAAAATCGAAGCACCAAGTGCAATCACGTTTCGAAGATCATCAGAGAGTCATTCCTTTAGCAATCGAAGAAACAATTTTGGAGATTTCAGAAAACCCTAACATTTCATAAGGATTGGCCGCCATTTTTTTATCTAAAAGAGGAAAGGGATCAGCTGAAGAAATAAGGGGTGCAACACTTTACAAAGGGGCCGACCATGTTTCAAAATGAATAAGGGGATGACCCTTATAATTTAACTCCTAGGGTTTTTTAAATTTGTTTTTTTATTTTGTGTTGTTATTGTAATTTGAATTGAAATCATCCAATCAGTTTCTAGGTCTATAAAATCTTGGAAACCAATTAGAGTGTTAACTGGCAGTTTACTAGAGTTTGTAAAATCTAGGGTTACGGATTACGGGTTTGTAATTCGGGAAAATCTAGCCGAGGGGATATCGGTCAGTCTAGGGTATTGAGCGTAAGGTTAGAACAGGAGCAAGGAGTGCGAGTTTACAGTGTCTATAAGCGGGATCTGTTATTAACTCCTAGTAGAAACCTTAGGAATGCAGCAGTAGGTAGGATTTTGCCAAATCTGGGTATCTCTGTGTGTTATTTCCTTTCTGCTTTTTATTTCTACTGTACTCTGTGATCTGTTTATAATATAATATTCTGTCAGATTTTTTAACTCAGCGAAAAACTGTGAAAAACCCTATTTACCCCCTCCCCCCTAGGGTTATTCTAGATCCAACATAACTATGGCATGAGGAAGACATACGAACTTTTGCAAAGAAAAGTTCTTTACTTTAGGTGATCTAAACTGGTTTTTGTAGACTTATTCTTTTAAGATCTCGCTTATCATTGATCGAAGTGGGTGACAATATTGGGAAATAATACAATAATGGTTATGAACCGAAATCAAATGAATAAAAGTATTTAATTCCAACTTTAGTTATTATATAGTTCCCGTCGACATCTGATAAAACCATATGGATATCATCATATTATGCTTTTATTTACTCATATATAATTATATTACAAAATAATACGTGATAAATATGCATTTAAATTTTAATTTTAAAAAGGAGGTACTTGTTATCTACATTTGTATAATAATCAGCAATAACCGATTAGTTGTATAATTTGAGTAAAAAAAACCTATGAAAGGGACGCCTATCTTGTCATAAATAACTAGGATCAAGGTTGTGCTTTGCATAAGACATATGGTTTTAATAGAGTTTACATTGATATTTACTTAGCAGCAAAAGCTTTGCACTTTGGTTTGTGTAAGGTTTAGCATGCAAAATTGGAAGTATGTACGTATTATCGTCCAGGAAGGAAAATTGCAATATAACAGAATGGTTTTGTTGTACATACAATATCCTACAAATATATAAATATAAAAGTAAATACAAAAAGAAGAAGTTGCGTAGCATATTTGAAAACATAGAGATGTACATAGTATATTTTATCATGGTACATATACCTCGGTCTAGATGTGCGACATCTATCATAGTCATGTCTTTAATGCATATTTTCTTCCTTCACTTTGGCACTCTTCATATGCATCTTCAAGCAGGAACCATTCAATCAGTACTGGAATTACATAGTTGAGCAAGAACCATTCAGTCAGTAAATGTTGTGGATGTACAAAAAAATAAACATTACCCACTTACTATGCAGTGGGAAGCTAAAGGAAAATTAGTGAATAACGACAATAAAATCTGAATGCAAATGATGATCAATCCCCAAGCACAAAATTTAAAATTGAACATACTGACACACAGACCCATAAAATTAGGAAACATACTGTCTAATGCAGAAAAGAATAGTTATGCACAGTACTAGTTTAAATAGTTAAATATCAAGTAGTCTAACAAACACACAAAAAAGGTAATATGGTAGAGCAAAAAACCTTAGACAAGATGATTGTTACAACCAATACAATTCACAAACAATAAGATGCACAACTGCTAAATGAAGTATACAGTTCATTTGGGCATTCGAGTAAGATCAAGAAGCAAATATATTCCTAAATTTAGGATGATTTTTTTGGAAGCTTTTACGTGAAAAAAGATCTAACAAGACCTAATTTTCTAATGTTACTAAAAAAAATACAAAAAAGAACATTGAAAATCTACGTCGTAGTATTTATATATTCCTAGATTTTATATCTTACTAGGTATAGAATTGAAAACTCTGACCAAACAACAAAATAGCCTATAATGCTCATTTATGCGGCATTCAAGTAATGTTCACATTAATGTAGTCAGTAAAAAGCTTTGTCATACAAAAAAAATAGTTTTACCAACGTTGGTTGCTTTGTAAAGTAGAAATATAGATAACTTGTATATAATACAAATAGTAAATGGAGGTTTTACTTATGCTTTGTCTTATAATAACTACAGTTAAGTTAAATTATTGCACTTCAAACAACAATTTTATATGTGAATTAATGCAAAACCATACTTATCGTGGGTTATGAAATTTTGCTGAAATCATAATAGTAATAACAAAATACCATACCTTAAATTAAACTTGATTTAAAATATAAAGAGACCGAAAATTTAAGACTATTCTTTATTCTCTTGTGTCTTTAGATCCAAATATTTGTAAATTCCTAACACTATAATATATTGCCAAAAAGACCTTAATATATTGATAGTTTTCCAGTCTAACGTATTAATCATCAATAAATTGAAAACGCCTTATGTAACTGATTAAGATAAAGTATGTTCTAAATATGTTTGTATTCATGTTTATTGTTTAAAATAATGGATTTCATTTGTATTTTTATTAAAAATAGCTACTTATAAGCTATAACACTGACCAGATCATTTACTTTTGCTAACCTTTACTTATATAAATATTTGTACATATCTTATAAGCTTCTTCTGAGAAAACCAACATGTAGATATATTTATGTAGAGCAATTTAGAGAAAAAAGCAAATCACTATTCGACGAAGCACTACAGACAGAAAATACTGATAAGCAAATGGCATATTTGGCATTCAATATATAGAAATCTTGTTTTCTTTATTTACCTACTTATTTTTTTATGTATCTTAATTATTTTTCACGGGTTCCATTAAAACAATTTGCAGAAATGACACTTCTGCTCAAACAATTTACATCCACATGGATTCAAACCATAAACCAAAAGGAATTCATGCTAAACTATAGGCTCAATCAGACCTAATACTTCGCGATTTCTGGAGCATACAAATTGAAATTAAAATGGATGAAAAGGAAGAAAAAAACATACCCTCGAGCCAGCACTTATCTTTGTGTGTGTCGGTCACTTGATTTTAGGTCAGATCCCTCGATTTCATTGGCCATCGTCTTGTTTCTTCAACAAATTTGAAACTAGGGTTTTAATTCCTTATGAAATAAACCGCTCCTCTATGCTGATCGATCGAATAATACCTCTAGCTTGATTTGCTGTCAATCGTTGTTGTGTCCCTTCGGTTGGTTGCGATTTGATAATGGATTTTGGAGTTGCCCGAAAAGCTGGTATGATTTTACTCTTTTTCAATTCGAAAAAAATAAAATGGATGAAATGGAAAATGAAACCAACAAAAAAGGGAAATGAATTTGGTATCGATTATGAGAAATGAAAAAAAATAGCAGGGAAGTGGGAGGGAAAATCTAATGCAGATTTGATACGGCTCAAAGCCGTATCAAATGAACTGATCCAAAGCTTTGAAGATGTAGGGTTAGATTTTAGTTATTGGGGGAGATGTGGATCAGTTGAGCTATAGCAAAGAAATTTTGATACAACTTAAAGCCGCATCAAATCTCCGCATCCTAGTGTGCCAAATTTGTTGTTTTGGTGTAGTGCTATTTTGTTTGATTTATAGTTGCCTACGATTTTTATACTCTTAAGTGGTTCTACCACCTCTTTTCTTGTTTTGCCATCTACTTTCCTTCCTTGTTATCTCGTCTGTCTGAGTTATTAATCTTAATTATCAAGTCTAATATCTAGTAAAATTTAATGGCTTTGATTCATATTTCATATAATGTTAGATATAAAACTCGATATATCGCTCAGTGCCATAGTGCCAGTTCAGATGTGTATTTGAATCTAAGTCTAATTTGTTGATTGATCAGAAACAATGTTCTTTGAACTTTAACTGCAATTAATTTAAACATTTATTCAATAAGTGCATTATATTTTTTGCCCTAGTTGCATTTTTTTTTCTTTTTGTCTTTTGGTTACTTTTATTTTGTCAGTACATGATATAACAATTACTAACACTTTAACTGTTTATTTAACATTAAGATGACCGCTATTGTTCATGTTAAGGAGAAAATATCTGAAGAAAAGCAAGATAAAATTTATTGCTTATGTTTTTTGTAAGTAACTTGTTGATGCAAAAATGTATGACATATTATGTATGAGCTAGGGGTGTTAATCGGGCGGACCGGACCGGACAGAGGGGTGTTCGTGTCCTGTCCTATAAGACTTTCGGACGTACACGGACCGGACGAGGAGTTGGCTCGGACATTGTTCGTACGAGCCGGACAACGGACGGACAAGGTTCGGACAATAGAAAAACATCGAACATTTTCGAACGGACATATTTTCGTACACTTTTTCTTGTCTTAAATCATGTCCTAAATGAGAATCGTACGGACACGGACCGGACACTTTACCCTTTCGGACCGAGTCGTACATCGGACTGTCCTGTCCGTTTAACACCCCTAGTATGAGCGTGGAAAAGTTAATAAAACAATATGTATGAAATACTAAGTTGATTGAATAATATGTATGAAATATTATGCAGTAATTAATATATTTGTTGTTTGTGAAAATTTGTTATATTTATATGTAGTTAGGAAATGTTTATATGTGTGTGTGTATACATCAAAAATATCAGAAACTATGATAAATAAATTTTTATAAATTAACGATATAGGCAATAACATTTCATAAACTCTATTGAATAAAAACGCCGTAGAAACAGAAATTGGAAATGTTATAAGATGACTAAACAAATGTACAGAAATACATAAGAAACACTAACAATTATGTGAACAAATGCTATATAGTTATCACAATAAATGTCATAAAACCTACAAATAAAACGCTATATAAACATACATATGAACACTAGGAAGTAAGCATCAGACAACATATTCTATAGCCTTTTTGTTTGATAACAAATAAAAATGCTATACAAAATTCATTTTTCATAGCCTTTTTGTTTTTGCTATTTAAAGTAGAAGGTCTAACATAGCATGTCGTTACATAATGTTTTCCGAAACGCTATGCTATGATATAATAACGTTTTTCAAACACTATGAAAGCCCATTTTGTTGTAGTGATTTCACATCAATGAAATTTTTATTCTACTGTGCATGTGCCCATTTGTCCCCCACTTCGTACTAAAATGGGCCATCAATGAAGGTTGGGAATTCATGTAGGATTTGAGTCACCTTCGATAATTCATTATCTTTAATCCCTTACAGGTGATGTCTTTACTAAAAAAATTTTAAACTGTAAATTTGATGAGTCATTTTTCCTGCCATTAGGGAGAGAAAATATCATTTCAGTAGAGTGACGTGAACTATCATAAAATAATCAATCTATTTTGCATTTAGATCCACGTACAAAACAATGCGAATGTGAGGCACAGTGAATATTGCAACTTTTGAATTTTGCAAATCAAATATTGATTGCATTTGGTGATGCTGCAAAAATAATTAAATCTCACTTTATAGCAGCAAATACAATAGCTAGAATTGAAGTTCCAGAAGGACCAATAGCAGCAAATGAATCTAAGCAAGACAAAAACGTAGAAAATCGATAGGTTTAAAGGATTAGTGCCTATAAAAAAAAGTCTAATGAAAAATCATCAATTTATAAACCTCCCGAAACGTTATAGATGATTCAAAAGATAACTCAAATGAAAATCCAAAATCTCTTAAATCAGCGAAAGAACTATTATCTCAGAAGTAATAATAGAAGCTTCCAAAAATAAAATATTAATTAATAAGATCTTAATATTTTATACGAATTATGGATAAATGTGGGATTGAAGTAAAATAATAATTGATGATCCGTTCTCATTCGGAGTAGCTACTAAGATAAAAAAACTCATAAATATAATAAGAATAATAATGATGAACTAACTAACATAAATGAATGTCGAAAATGACATGGTTGACCAAAGTGGAAAGATTCCATTTAGATTGAGCTGGATTCATTTAAAAAACAAGATGTATTTGGATCAATAGAGAAAACACCAGAAGATGTTAAAATAGTGGGTTATAAATGAGTATTTGTTAGAAAATGAATAAAATTGAAGTTATGAGACACAAGACACAGTTTGTTGCGCAAGGTTTCCTACAAAGACCAAACATTGACTTTAACGAAACATATCCTCCTATTATGAATATCATAACATTTTGATATTTGATATGCCTTGTAGCTTCTGAGAAGCTTGATATAAGATTCACTAATTGTGTGACAACTTATTTTATACCGATATTTACATGAAAATTCAAGATGGATTTAAGCCGTCTGAAGCAAAATCAAAGTCTATGTACTCATTAAAACTGAGACGATCACTATACGGTTTGAAATAATTCAGAAGAATGTGGTATAACCATCTTAGTGAATATTTGGTAAAATCCGGATATAAAAACAATCTCATTTGTCCATGTGTCTTTATGAAAAGATTGGTGAAGGGATTTGCTATTTTAGCGGTATATGTTGATGATGTAAATTTGACTGGTACTTCAGAAGAGATTAATGAAACAATATATTACTTGAAAAATGAGTTTAGAATGAAAGATCTTGGCAAAACTAAATATTATCTTGGCCTACAGATCGAGTATAGTACAAATGACATACTAGTCCATTAGTCAAATTACATCTAGAAATTCCTGAAGCATCTTCAAATGGGTAAAGCATATCCACTTATTATGTCTATGATTGTCAGATCACTATATATTAAAAAGGACCCTTATTGCCCAAAAGAAGATGATGAAAATGTACTTGATTTAGAGGTATCATATCATAATGCCATTGGTGTATTGTTATACTTAGCCCAATGCGCCATACCGAATATTGCATTCTCAGTTAATCTTCCAGTAAAACATGTAAGACATATCTTAATGGAACCATAGATTTAGGTTTGTTTTATCCTAACACAAGTAGCAATCCGATTCTAGTCGGCTATATCGATACAGGTTATCTTTTCGATCTACATAAAGTTAGATCACAAAAGTATGTGTTTAGTAATAGCAATGCATGCAACTATTCTGTGCTGATCTACGAAGCAAACGCAAGTTGCAACATTATCCAATCATTTTGAAATACCAGCAATACATTAAGTAAGTCGAAAATGTATTTGGTTAAGATCGTTGATTGAGCATATTTTAAGTAAATGTTAACTTCTCTCAATTAAATAAGGATCAACTATAATTAATGAAGACAATGCAGCATGCGTAGCACAGACTCAAACTGGTTTATATCAGGGGTGATATGACGAAACACATATCCTCTGAATTCTTCTTCATGCATGAACTACAAAAAGAAAATAAGATAAATACGAAATAATTCCAGTCTCAAGAAAATCCGATGGATCTATTAACAAAGGCACTTTTAAAATCAACATTTCAGAACATGGTCTATAAAATTGATATGCGCCGTTTGCATTATCAAACTATATGAATAATGTATTGTAAAGAAAGAGGAGCACATAAAATTACGTTATAGTTTACTCTTTTCCTTCACCGGTATTTTTCCCGTTTTATTTTTATCAGTAAAGATTTTAATGATGTATTATTTTGATCCAGAGGTATCAACACTTATAGAAACACTGTAAAACATGTTCTTAAAGATGAAAAAAAACCGTTTATTTATTTATTTATGATTTTTCCCATCGGGTTTTTTTAAAAGGAATAATTGACAGAAATAATCCGAAGTTTGACGTGTCTTCCCATGTTAATTCGAATTTTGGATTATTTTTAATTAATTCCAAGTTTGGGGGGTCTCTTCCTATATTGATCCCGTCTACTTGGTAACCTATTTAACAGGTACACTTTCCCAAATCAATCTTCTTCTTCCCATTTCTATTTATGTCATCCTTCAAAATATTGTGCTCAAATAAAGTAATAAGAGACAAATTAAATCTTTTAATATGATCTTAAATGTCTAGTTTTCTGGTGGAGGAATTCAATCCCCTTACATTCTAAAACAAAAACACTGCTGATACAAATTACATGGAATTTCCCCCCAGTACTTGCGTTATCAGAGTTCAAACTCACTTTCCGATTCTAAAGTCAGAAATGTGAAGTTATCTTCATCTCTCTTACTCCGCCAAATAATACGAAGACTGGAAGCTACCGAATTCAAGTGATTTTTTTTGTTTTGTTGTAAATCACTGAAAATAAGTAGGATATATAAAGGAATCTGGACCTTTGCATGTGAGGAAATAATGTTCCAGTGGTGCATCTTGGACACAGTCGCTACAACAGAAGAAATCATGTTTACTTTATATCTTATTACGTAACACGGAAAATGGTTGTAAGTGTAGGGAAACTGGTGCATCTTGGTGAAATTCTCATAAGCTTTGTAGATCTGTTTATAACCGCAGGGACAATTTTAGCAGTTTGATTCAAAATTAAGGGCTTGCTACTGCATAATAAAGACTGACTGCTCTGTTAGTAGCTCGTTCAATCGATGATCTTATTGTAGATTCCACCGGTACAAGTTTTTCATCTACTTGGTTTGTGAACACGAACGTAACATCATCATCAGCTGAAGCCCGTAAAATTGCACTAGGAATTGTATCCAAAGAATAGTGATTCCCCCAATTTCCAAGATCCTCTTCAAATGGAGCTCCAATTTGTTTTTCTGATGCTTTTAACTTGTTCAAGCATCTAGCAAGTTCAACAAATCCACCAACATAACCAACATTCATCACGACCTATACACGTCCATGTAATCCATGACCAAACATCATTCTCAACCTCTGAAACCAGTCAACTCACGCAACCTTTAACACAACCTCACAATCACCAATATACCAAATTCGGAAGCAAATCCGACCCATCAGCACTCCATCGACAATGATCAAACGCCTTTGCATAAACCACAGCCAACTCCGGCTCTCCCTAAATAGCCATTTACAACTTGACCAGCAACCAGAAATCACCACTCCGAATCGCCAGAAACCAACTCAACAAGCCCTCACATGAGATAATTACGCCACTGAATTTTAATTTGTGAAACTCGAATTTGAAAATTTTAATTTCAGATTTTTGGCCTTAGAATTTTGTTTGGATTTTTGTAGGCATGATGTCCATAAATGAAAGTCCTCACTATTTAGAGATTTGATTTGGGAAAGAATGGCTAAAATACCACGAACAAGTTAGAAGAAAGAACTGCCGAAGATGACGATCGATTTGGGAAAATTTACTGGCAGGGGCGGAGGGACATTGTGGTTGGTGAGGTCACGTCACCTCACCAGGAAAAGCAACGCAGCATCAAAAATAAAATTAAAAAATAAAATACCAAATGCGGCAGTAGCTTTCAGTTGCAAAACACGGACAGAAGGAAAACTAAAACCAACGAAAGGAAAAGAAGACAAAAGAAAATCTTGCGAATTCAAATCGCATGGGATTCCAGTAGCTTCCAGTTTCTCCTCAAATTGTTTCTCGGAATCTTCGATGATGGATAATCAACTAACCCTAATTTCAGTTTCTTCTACTTTGAATTTTATTTGTTAGGGTTTTGAATCAATTACGCAATCAATTGGGGCTACTTTTGTTTATCTTCTACAATTAGCAAATTACCATTTGGACGATTTTCTGTGTTCTCCTTCTTAATACTAGATTTTCTGTGTTCTACAGTTAGCAAATTCGATCCATATTTTTGCCATTGTGTTTTGCTTTTTGACTTATTAGTCTTGATAAGTCCTTGAGAGTCGAACTTGAAAACAATTAGTGTGTTATCACTTGTAGAGTGGTTTGCAAAATATAATGAGAAGTTAGGACATGACTCTTAAATCCTGGTGCTGACTATAAGAAGGGAAGAAAAATATTTTTTCACCGGCTTCTTTTTAATAGTTTGGATATTTTGTGACTTATTGTATGTTGTTGTTCAATGGTTTATTAGAAATATTTCTTCAATTTTGTCGAATACATGGTAAAAAAAAATCGGTGGCTATCGCTCTCGAACCCCCAAATTTCCTGATTGTGACCTCACCAGGCTTAAATCCTGGCCATGTCACTGTTTGCTAGTTAAACATGTTAAAATGTTACTAGGATCAATATGGGAAGTGACCCCCCAAATTTGGGATTATTTAAAAATAATCCAAACTTCGGATTAATATGGGAAAACAAGTCAAACTTTGGATTATTCCTGTCAATTAATCCTTTTTGACAAGACAATTAATCTAATTATTTGTGTGTGTGTGTGTGTGTGTATATATATATATTCAAAGGAGATTGTTGTAATATATATTAGAATAATAAAGGTGAGTACGCTTAACGCGAACAAATATTATTGTAATTTTCAGGACGTGTAGAGTCTACAGATAGTTCATTTGTGTTTGTTTTTTTGGATAAACTTTTGACGTGGATTGGTTTTCGAAATTTTTTCACATTTGGAGCTAGTTTGCAAATTTATTACCAAACATGACGTTTCTACCCAACTAGCTTACAAATCAACGGTTTTGTAAGTGTCTCGTGTGGGCACAACTCATAGATGCACTTAGTTTTTTTATTTTATTTTATTTATTTATCTGAACTTAGGCATTCATTTTTGTAATAAGAAAAGATACAAGTTTGTAGTGACGCAAGTCATAGTTGCGCCACTGGGAACTTATTATTCTTTTGAGACAAATTTTCAAAATAGGTTAGTTCCCGAAATAATTACGCGATCGAAGCTAGTCTGGAAAATTATTATCAAATAAGGCTAGCTTTTACCCAATCACCTACCATGTGACCAATTTAATAAGGACAAATTTTTGGTCTAAGCCTCTCAGAACAACTTATTATAGAAACAAACATGTTTCGTAACTTATTACGAAACTATATATGTTTTCTATAATGCAGGAATGGGTTGCGCAGTCCATAATTGCTCATGAACAAATATGTTCATACACAATTACGGAATGCGCTACGTTTTTTTTTTTTTTTTCTTAATGTGTTTTTAACCCATGACCAATCCATTTTTGCACATGAGCAAATTTGCTTTTGCACAAAAATGGATTGCACATGAGCATTTTTACCTGCCAAAAACACAAGCAGGTAAAAACGCTCATGCGCAATCCATTTTTGCTCATAAGTACATTTACTCATGCGCAAAAATGGATTACTCAAGCAATTCCTACATTATAGAAAACAGACCTAGTTTCGTACTAAGTTACGAAACATGTCTGTTTCTATAATAAGTTGTTCTGAGAGGCTTAGACCAAAAATTTGTCCATTTAATAACTGTTAGACATGGGCGCAGCTATTATTTGGGCAATTTTTAGTCTTTTACATGGGCGCAATTAATAGTTGCATCTATGAAAAATGAACCCAAAAAATGAATCAAGATAGTTGTAATTAGTTGATTAAGATTGAAAAAATTTCAAGTCATATGGAAACAACTTTGAATTCCGTCCATTAAAAAGACTAAAAAAATAAAGATGGTGCAACTATGAGTTATGTCTAACGCAGGTACAAATTTTACAAATATGGCCGTTGACTATACACAAACTAGTCCTATTTGATTATAAGTTGCCAAACTAGCTCAAAATGGTAGCTTAATTCGAAAATATCTTTTTTTCTTGTTTAGAAAGAAAACAAATCCACATTTTTTTAATGCTATGAGGCGCAACTCATAGTTGCACTCCATGGAAATGGGTGTAAATCGGTCGGATTGGACCGAACAGAGGCGTATTCAGAGTATGTCCTATATTAAATCAGATCAGATACAGATCAAATGAAAATTTTTCTCGTACAAATTTTATTGTTCTAATTCGTGTTTTAAATGAAGTCCGTTGGACATAGACATATGTTTTTTAAATATGAACACCATCGGATCCGATCGAACATGACTCTTTATATAATTTTTTTTTAAACGTTTTATTAGATTTTCTCGCAGCTGCACGCTGAATTACGATGAGACGAACTCAAACGAATACAGGACGTTCGTATTACAGCCGTATCCATCCACTTCAGTTATATAAGTATTTTATCTGCTTGTTGGAAACAAATAGATCATATTTGGCAACAAGTTTTGAAACAAGGATAAAAGACAAAATTTTCCGAAAGCTGCAGCTTCAAAAAATTGTGAGTCGCTTCCCCATGTAGAGCAAATAAAGGAAGAGAGAAATCACACGGCAGCCGAAGAAAAGAATTATGTAATAAAAAATGGTGTCGGGAGCGCAAAAGGGTAAAATGCACAGACTGAAGAACGCTCCGCCACGTCAATGGCCGATGCGACCGCGCACCCTCACCGTGGAGCAGTTCCGCGATCTCACTCGAAGGAGGGACCTGAAGCAAAATGGTAACCCTAAATCTGGAGCGTCGAAGGAGGAGGGCAAGGAAGAGGGAGAATCAAAGGATCCAGAGGTGGTTGGTGCGGTTCTGGAGGAGAAGGGCAAGGATTCGGCTGCTGATTTAGATGAACGCCAAGTAAGTATTTGTTTTGGACTGTAGTGAAATTTGCGGTTTGGAACTGATTTGGGTTATTACTGCTCCAGTGAAATTTGCGTTTTGCAACAACCGCCAAATTCTGTTTGTAAACCACAAAAACTTTTTATGCACCATTGTTTATAGAGGGGGTTATATGGCACCCTTTTGCACCTCTTTAACAGCCACTCGTTTATATATAATTAAATAAGTTATTGGGGGAGTTAGTAGGAGGAGAGAGAAACGGCAATGCGTGGTGGAAATAGGTGGCTATAGGGGTGCTGCACTATTCGAGTGTGCTCTTAATTCCATCTCTTGTTTGTAAGGTTAAATATGGTACACCGTTAAACATAGTGCATTACTATCAGCACCCAGCTACAAGAGCCATCGTGTGAATTTTTTCTACACCATGGTCGGAGAAGAGCTGCTGTAGCCTGCAGGGCGGTGGTTGCTTGCTGACCGTGGCGGCGGCTAGTTCAAAGCCGGGTGCCCATAACAGTACTGAATGGCAAAATCTCTCTTTTCCTTTTCCATTTAGAATGGTACATGTGTTTTTCTAACTGCTCTATCTGAAATCCTAGATAAATCCGAAGATGCAAATTGCTAACCAAAATTGATAAAATAATTTGTAGACGAGTATGACTTTGATTAGTATAAAAAAGGGTTAAAGACTGCACATTTTTTTGATAAATCATTCTGAATTTACTGCAGCTTTTGTTCAGTGACTATGTTCTTTCCAAGTAATGGCTTCACTAGCTTTTAATATTTAGGGGGTGTTAATCGGATGGATCAGACCGGAACGGTCATAGTGGTGTTCGTATCCTATCCTATAAGACTTTCGGACGTACACAAATTGGACGAGGAGTTGGATCAGACACTGTTCCTACGAGCTGGACAATGTTCGAGAAATAGGAAAAACATCGAACATTTTCGAACGTACATATTTTCGTATATTTTTTCTCGTTCTAATTCGTGTCCTAAACGAGAATCGTACGGACATGAACCGGACATCTTATAGCCTTGGACCAAGTCGTACACCGGACTGTCCTGTCCGACTAGCACCCCTATTAATATTTACCAAGCATCGTTATCAAAGCGCGCTCTATAACAACAAATAATTCATAGTGCAGAGCTTTTGCTATACGCAAGTGTTCCTTGTAGCACAAAAATAGCGTACTATTTTATCAAAGTACAAAATAGTGCATAGCTCTAAACGACACACTATTTTATTTTGTTCTTTTAAAAAGGTTTGGACTGAGAATAGAGTCCAAAATAGCGCGCTATTATAGCTGTAACAATTCAAAGGAAAACGACATAGAGTATGATTTGTAAGAATATGAAATTGATGTCTGTTTAGATAATGATGATGATTTTAATTTGGAAGACACCAATGACTACGGTTTAAAATTTTAGAAGTATAGTGTAATTTCTATGTTTTATTATTGTACACTTGAACAATGTTTGACTTTGTTTATTTGAATCTTGTTATTGTAGACTTCATATATGTTATTTATATTGACCTTCTTATTTTTTACTTTGTGCATATTCTTGTTTATATTTTTTTTCTTATTTTTGTCATTAGATTTTTTTTTAATATCTTATGCAAAATAGATTTTTTGATGCAAATTTTTGTAGAGTTTAATATCATCATAACTCATAAATATGAATAAATTTCATCATAACTCACAAATATAAAAATAAATTTCAAGTTGTGTAGGACACAAACATATTATATTCATCAATTATTTGTAATCTACATCATGAAGTTATTAACTTTCTCTAATATAATTATATATTACATCAAAAAATGGCTTGTATTTGAAGTCTTGAACGGTTAGATATGACGCTAAGTACGCAAAAAAGAGAGTTAAATTTCAATTAGACAAGACATAGCCGATTAATTGTAAAAAAGATGAACTAAATAGCGCTCGCTAATAGCGCACAACGCAAACCTTGTGCTATTTTGCAATATTTGCTATTGTCTACACTGTTACCAAGCGAGCGATGCGCCCATGGTCCTACTTCAAACATGCGGAATATTCACTAGGGTTTTTAATTTCACCACATGAAAGGTTTCCAAGGTCATTATTAAGTGTCCTTAGGTGAATGAAGGAAACAAGGTGCGGTGGTTGAGTATTTTATGAGAGTAGCTTCATCTTTTTGTTACCGTAGGTTGAAAATTTGACGAATATGATTGGGGTACATTTTCTAGTTTATGAATAAGTATTTTTAACTAGGACGAACTCGTGCTATGCACACGGGATTTACTTAAAAATTTAGGAATGCATTGTTCAAACTTTTTGTAATTCGAATATAATGCATCAGCAAAAGAAATGTAAATTTTCACTTTAAAATAATTTAAACCGCTAAATTTTCACTCAAACTATTGATAATTAACCTACGATAATAGTTAATTACACGTTTCCCATTTTCCTCAGTAGTAAATAGAAAAAGAGTAAAGCAGTTCGGAAGCAGCCCAACTTATCTATTCTTATGTGTAATATATATATATATATATATAATTTATTTATTTTCGAATACAAAGCCATAAAGAAAAAAAAATTTGAAGCATAATCTACAAATTGGTAAGTAAGACGATGGACAATCTATCTATGCTTACTCCAGGTCGGACTTCGTGAAGAATATCAGTGAAGAGAAAAGTGCGACAAAAATTAGTACTCTTTAGTTATGAAATATCTATAGAACACCTTGTCAGAGCAGAATAGATATATTGTAATTATACCGCTATAAAAATCCTTTTTGTTCTTTACAATCTAGCTAAAATACCTAGTAGTCGTCTCACTCTAAAAATCATCTTTTTTCTCTGCAAGCCAACAACTGAAATGTACCAAAGCTCACAGCAAAAACAAATTCCTGTGATAGAACTGGACTACAAAAAGGTACCCGTGGTTTTTCGACCGTTAATACATATTTCCCCAAGCCTTCTTAGCATTTTGAAGATTCAACTATCACGAGCATGACCTTCAATTTTCTGCCCTTCAAATGATGCAATTACAGCTGTAGGATAGAAAACGGTTAACAAATCACTTCAGAAAATAGAATAGTCAAATAAATAATGTGAAGATTTTCTAGAAGATTGTGAAACGTCAATAATGTTAATTTGATAATATTTTATCATTGATTAAGACAAAGGTATCAAAGTATAACCATAAGCAGTTAAAAGTATGTATTTATCTGTTAGAAATGCACCCATGAAACATAACCTTCAGACTTCTATCGCAGAAACAAAAATTTAAAATTCTATAAAATGGAACAAATATAGATAATGGATGTTGTACTATTAGGAATCACAAGATGACAAATCTTCCATATTTTCATTTTAATATTCAATTATTGTTTCATGCTTTACTAAACTCAAGATGTATATGGTCGTCCTTTTAGTTTTTTTTTTGCTGTTAGTTCTGAATGTGGACACTGTTGGTGACCTTTCATTAATGGTTATTTCTACTATCATCTGGTAGAGTACAATGCATTAATATTACTTTGTATTCAAACTATCATAAATATGGAAGTGTAAGAGATATGTTCCATAAAAAGCAAAATCTATAGCTGTTACAAAAATAAAATGAGGGAAATTCAAACTAAATATGAAGCTCTTGCCTTTGTGTACTTGTCTTCTTTCCGTAATTGTAATCTTCACACATTTGAACTATCCTCATGATACAAAATAAAAGAATGCTAACAAACAGAAGCCGAGGGTAAAATTTTGTATGGAAATAAGAATCGTATGAAACTAAGCACAAAGGTTTTGTATTTTCATTAGTTAGCATAAACAAAGTTCTATTTGCGTAGAAAACCAGGATATCAAAATCAGTACTAGTAGAGATATTGCATTAAACAGGAAGTGATTATTCAAGAATTGCATGAATCAAATATTTCTCGAATAAATCTCAAACCATATTAAAGTGAAAAGAAAGAGTGAAGGAAACTAAACTTACCAAAACTAAGTTTAATTGATTTCCTACCATTTAAATTCTGAAATACATCAACGATCTAAAACTCACATGCACTGCAAAATTAGAAAGAAATAAAGAATCAAGAGGGTTTAATTGATAGATTTTCAAAAAATGAAGAGGGAAAAGACAAAATTTACCAGGTTGTGAGTGTATGTAACAGTAGTGTCGAGTATTCATCACCGAGGCTTAATAAAATTAGATCATCAGCGATAATTATATGAAAGTGGAGAAAAATCGAAAATTTTAAGGAATCCTCCATGTGAGGATCACTCATTTCTCTCCAAAAAAAATCTTGAAGGAAAGAGTGTTTACAATCAGTGGAAATTAATTATTTCCTCTTAAAAACTGACTGGAATTAAAGAGGATAAATGAATTAAACAGCATAGCACGCGTTACCTTATTAAATGATGGATTCTACTTTCCTATTTAAGTAATGGACAATAAAATTTATCATTTAATTAGCAACACTAATAATCAAACCTGGCTGCTATAACTTTTAAACATTGTAACAATCCATAGAGGTAGAATGGCATAATTAGTGACTATAGTTTTTTTTTTTATAAAATGTTATTGGTTTTGCCAAAATTATGCCTTGCACTAACTCCAAAATGTTAGAAATATGCACCAAAATTATGCAAGTAAAGAAAAACAACAGACAAAACCACCACATTATGTAATTTAGCCCACGTTCTTACAAAGTATGAATAACAGATTGTTCAAGTTGACCCATCAGTTTTATCATTCTAATTATATACACATTGAATGTCTACATGCATCATGTAATGAGTAATAATATAAAATAAAAGGCAAAACTTAATACATGAACAATTACATTGACCTCAGTCCTCAAATAAATAACGTTTAGAAAAGTGGTTATAAGTAACAATCGATACATTTTTTTTTTTTTTGCTTGGATATATGAAAATTAATTTAGATGGACAGTAATAATAAATCATTTTTATTGCCTATATTGCACCATATATAATTTTCTTCACCAAGGTTTCTGGATCTAAAGTTAATGTTATGCATCATGCTTTCATTATGCAACATCAATATGATTAGAATGCCGGTAGTTGGATTTGTTGCCAGGCTATTATAAACTGTCAAATGAATGCATCAAGATACCATATACTTATTTTGATGCTAAGGTTACTATGGGATATCGTAACCGAATTCATTTGTAAAGAAACACATCATTGAATTGTTGATGGTAATTAAAGAATATTGTTATACAAAAAGAAAGCTTAACGAAATCAGTTTACTAACCATCAAAAGTAACCAAAAGTATATGAAATATCCTAGGGTATATATATATATATTGTTGTCTGCAACCACAGAATGCCGTTAAAACACAATTCCGCAATATGTATACCAAAGATCATTTTATAAATAACGAAAATAACATGTTTGAGAGTATTAAGAGTTCGTATGTGTTCAAATCTAAGCAATGTAACTGTTTTAATCTATTAACTTCTTAGTACAGTATCATTCTCACCTAATACTAAGTAGCTTAAAAATATTATGTTATATTTTTATCTAATTTTTCTAATCTAATACAAAAATAATTGGAGATGGACATGATTGCGAAAATGAGAAAATAAATAAAGTTAACATGGTCACGTAAGCATATTTGGTAAGGAGCACCTACATGTAATTAATTGTGTTGATCTTCTGTGCATATATGGTTCAGTTTGGAGTGTTTGTAAGCAAGAAATATATTCAAATCAAACCAATAGCATATTTCTGCTATACAGATATTAAAGTTTATTTGCAAAAACATGAATGTCACCATATTTAAATTGCATTTAAGCTTTTATTAGAAGTCAGATATATTATATTAGAAAAACTTATGTTGATTTGTGGTGGCATTAAATACGTTGGTAGCAACTTCAAAACATAGCAAATATTAAATGGAATAATTACGGATATGTTACTATTAAGAAAGCATAGTAGTCAGCTAAGGTGCAAAAAGGCACAAGCATTGAGCCTGAGGCTTTTTTGAGCCTTGGGCTTTTTTGTGTGCTTTTTATATAAGTTTGATATGTTATTTTAGTAACTACAAATTAATTTTTAAACCATATTTTATTAATTCAATTATCTACATATTTTATTGATATGATTTAAATTTTAAACCGTATTTTATAATTTATTGAACAATTAAATTTTTTATTTAACCATTTATAACTAAAATTTTGAACTTAGCAAAAAAAAAAAAAAAGCGCCTCAAACTGCAAAAAGGCGCAAGCCTTGGGCTTTTCTGTGCTTAGGCGCGCCTAAGCGCGCGTCTTGATAACTATGTAAGAAAGCAAAGTAAAGATAAAAAAATATGGCAATTTTTGTTTTTTTAGAAATGGAGTTTAAATTATTATTTGTAAATGGAAATAACATTACATGGCCAAAGTACACCTAAGAACCATAGATGCAAGACAGTCAAAGTGTAGAAAATAATTATTGGGATAAAACTTTAATTGGAATCCCAATTTCCATTATAAAAAGATGTCTAAATGACATTTAGGAAACTAAATTAGTATCAAAATTTGTCACAGTAAAGCCACAGAGCCTACAATGAAAAATAATATATTGGATATCAAATGCAATGAGTCAAATATTAATATTCCTAGTGTTGTAAAGTACCAGCGAGTTAGAATTCGTTAAGGAAACGTTAAAGCGTATAATTCTACAACTCTAAACTTCATAGCTGTTCCCCATGAAATATAATTATATAGTATAGCAGGCAAAACTCATGCTACAATGAATTTTTATAAAGAATTATAAGCATCTTTAGAACCTGTATGGCTATCGAAATTATTTCGAAATATGTGCATCTTGTTTCAAATGAATTATCAATTGCAATAACATTCATAACAGAACTTAGTATTTAGAGTGAATATATTACTTACCAACATTAAATTTATCAAAATTTGGCGTTTATGTTCCAACAACAAACAGAACATGTAATAAATTATGATTAAACATCATAGCTGTTAGTTTCAAAATTGATAAGTTCACCGCACAAAAAAATGTCACATGGATGCAATTAAACGGTAAAACAAAAGAAAAAGGTAAAATATAAAGAAATATCTTGTATGAAATTACTTAATTGATGTTGATCACGATAAATTTAGACACAAAGCAAACTAAGGATATTGTTAATTTTAGGTGAGATTTAGCAGTCTTTTTCAGTTTATTACGTGGTTCTTTGCAAATATAAACTATCTGTTATGACATCATAAGCTTTCAACAACAAAATCTAAGTTAGAATCGGTATCAACGATTATGAAGCCTATAAATATGAGATTTGAACAACCTTCCTTTTTCCTAATCCAAAAGTCCAAATGTCAATTCTACATATCACAAATTGAAAGGTATTAGTACGGTTAGATGAGCATGAAGTTGCAAATAATCATATTTATGGTAATATATAAATAAGTGGTTTGCAACTCTAAACACCGAAAGTAGATTGAATGGCAAATTGGAAGAGGAAAGGGGGGGAGGGGATGATTTGATGGCTGATATGATTTTGGTTGTAGAATCAATTGTTTATTTCGAGTGCGATAGCATTTGTGTTATTATACAGGTGTTGTTGTGCTATCATATGAATGAACCACTTTTGCATAAATATCATATCGTTATTTAGAGAAATCAAGAATTATATGTTCACTTTTTTTAGATAAGTGATTTCTTCCGTTATAATAATTAGTTACACTATGCTATGGAATGATCAAAGCTAAAACTCACATATAATAGTTTTTCATTAAATGAATTATCCAATAAACTAAAATGATCCTATAAAAATCTGCAGATTTAATTCATTCTAAATCATCTATTAATCTATGTTATTATCCTAAAAAATCAAACAATTACGCAAAGTTATGTATTCATTCCAATTCTTTACAACCCATGAAAGAAAAAATGAAGACCAAGATAAATGACTGTTGGAGTTGGAACATGGAAATGTTATTGGAAGCATGTGGAATTTTTTGAAACTATGTATTGTTATAATAAAAGATTGCGTTTTGGATACCCAGTTCCTAATAATTGTAATACACGAAAAATCTCCTCTTGTGATATTTTATAAATTAGATGAATGGCCCTGACTTCCCTTTGGTTGCTATTCTCACACTCGTATTAATATTTCACACCTTACTTTAATTTCGATATTAAAATGCAATTACTTTTTGGAAAAACATCGGTGACAACACGTTTTCACTCCTAGAGTAACAAATTTATGATCTTTCTACTAACAGGAATTGTGCAAATTTAAAAAAACAAAATTTGAAATTCTTTTTTTCTAAAATTTTATAATTTAGATATATCTTGTACTCCATCTTCATCATACAAATTTATAATTTTATATCTTTATTATTATACAGAGATAGGTTATAAAAATTCTTCAAACTGTGGATAAAATGTGAGTACATAATAGTTCGTTTGTCATTATTTGATACATAACTTGCATGACTGCTTAATATTACACAAGCATATATATTATCCAACAGTATGATTGCGTAGCCATTATACAGTCATATTTTTAATAGATAACATGTTATCCAGTGATAATATAAAAACAATCATGGTAGCATAACCATTACACAATTATAATTTTATTACATAAAATATGGATGCATAGCAATTATATAATCATGTACCTCGTGCATGTTAAATATGGTTGCACTGTATACTTCACACATAAAATAATAATTTAATGATATGCAATCATATTTTTATTAAATAGAAGTAAGAAGTAAAAAAGATGATATTAATTTGTTGCAATTAGAACACGAAATTAAGCTTATAAAATGGCTAAAACCTTAACTGTGTTTGGCAAAGGTAGTTAAGTCAACAATAAAAAATGATTTCGAGAAACTGGTTCTTATTTATCAATAATTCATAGCAGTAGAAATCTTAAAAAATTAGTGATTTTGATATAAAAGAATATTTCAAGACTCTCAACCTTAGATGCATAGAGAACTTTTTCTAAATGCTTAATATACTTGTAATCAACTATACATTTCGTAATGCATCAATTATCAGCTGAAATGCAACTATACATAACTGCTAATATTTGTGAATTAAATACTGAAACTATATAGCAATGAATTCAAGAAGTAGAATGAAGTTTGTATTTAAATTTATTGAGCCACTACGAAAGCACCTATATTTAAGAACATTGTATCTATTCAACATGTTGTGCATGCTGCATACTTATACTTGTTTCAAATATCTACATAGTTAACTACAGATTGTGTTGTGCTAAAGGAATTTATATAAACACATTTTTTTAAGTGCAATAACTTTTTATGAATAGCAATTGCAGACTGCATTATCTCCATTCACCATTTTCAGAATATAGTATAACTGGCCAACTGTTATTCGAAAACAACGTGATAAATGCATAGTAACAAATTACATTTCTTATTCAAACCCAATATTCCAAAGTCCTTTAGGCTTCATTGGAGAAGCAGATCTATACCTATGTCTCAATGCACCTTTGTGATGCATGCACATCGTAGTTGTAACCTCCATTGCCTATTTTACTACTATCATCATTGAGAACTGACATAATTTTTTAAACTGGTTGCATTTGACTTTTTTCAGTTTTCCTCTTTTGCTCCACATTACCACAGGTAATGAATAATATCATATGGTTAATGACTTTCGCATAATGACCTTTATGTTATCTTGGACATCTTCAGGATTTGCATTTTCCATTTCAGTATTCAGAAAATCATCATGTGAATTAACTTTTTTTTTTACTTGAAAAATAGAAGAATATCCCTTGTTTGTATGATTTAAATACTGCAGCTTTTCTTTTATAATTAAGGGATAGAAGAAACTGATATTCCATCAACAATCTTGTTTAGCAAAAAATATACCATTATCTTAATAATTCCTCATACCTCATATTAGCTTTTTTATTAACTATGCTCTAGTGCTCTATCAGTAAATTTCGATTCTTGAAATTTTTTGGCACAATGGTTTTACTTGCAACTTCTTTACCTGAAGCACTTCTTTAGTTTTACTACTGAGCTTGTCTATCGAACACGATGTCTAAGCATAATTGACATTATTTTTATCAACAACTAATAACAACTACATTTAAGATTATGAATATGTTACATTTTGTAGACTAATGTATGGCTTAATTTTTTATTTATTTTTTTAAAAAAGAACACATATTCCAAACACATTCTTGTAGAATTGAATCCAAATAGCTTATCTTGACTAAAAGTATTACTGAAAAAATTGAAAATTAAACAAATGCATAGGGCAAAAGGTAATTGTAATTGTACATCAACAACATAGGTCAAACTTTATCTTTGAAGAAATAAATCATACAATCAAAATCTATCCCAAAACAATTATTTAATTATCCCACATATATATATATGTATGTGTGTGTATGTATATATATATATATATATATATATATATATATATATATATATATATATATGAGAATAATTCTAGACACTCCTGTTTTGTAGCATCCCTACCGTATCATAAAATATTACGAATGTCGAAACGAGCTCAAATTTTGGATAGGTGATAATATATGTAGATTGAACATCTACAAATTTTTATTGGATTTGGATCGGTGTAGCTCACGATACATTAGAGGTGCCGTAAAATAAGGGTGCCCCGGAACGTTATACATACATACATATATATATGTATGTATTCTCTCGTAGAATAACACAGATAGAAATGTATACATGCAATAAGGCTTACATATACTTAGTGTGAGCTGAGTTAGTAACAATACATATATATATATATGTATGTATGTATTCTCTCGTAGAATAACACAGATAGAAATGTATACATGCAATGAGGCTTAACGTATGCTTAGTGTAAGCTGAGTTAGTAACAAAAATTTAAAAAGCGAAAGACGTACATGAGGCGTTTTCAGGTCTATAAGGCAAGGTGTAAACTCAAAACGTTGAGGCGTAAGCTTTTCGGGTAAAAATAAAATGCAAAATATATAAAGAAATTCTGACACTTTAAATTAACCAGTGCAAAAAATGAAAAATAAATAATTTAAGATTCGACTTTTACCAAGTATATATTTTTTATCATAGTTTAAAAATAAATAATCGAAACTCATATGATTCAAATTTTGATTTCTTAAAACTATTTGAAGATTACATCAAACTCCAACTTTGATACATTTATCAATTCAAATAGATTTGAAAATTTTATATCGAGATTTAACAAAGTTTACTGAAAAAGATTCTTTAAATAACAATGAGAAAATTCATTACATTGTTGGTGATCATTATTTCATAAACAATCTTACTTGATTATGTCGATATTGAAATTGAAAAGTAAAAAATGCTAATTTTTATCTCTTTAAATTTTGTCTTTTTTATTTCTATTAAATAATTAAGCTTTAATGACATTTATCTGTGTCAATATCTGCAAATAAAGGTTACACGTTTTTTAAGTCATATGCGTCAGCTGTTTAAGGCGTGCAAGCGTACGCTTTATGCTTTTTGTATGCCTTAAGTTGTTGAGGCGTAAGCTTTAGAGATAAAAAGCCTTTTGGAATAAGTCTCAAGGCGTTTTATCTTTTATTTCCTCGAGGCAGGCCTTGAGGCGAGTAGAGGCGGGTTTTTTAAAACAATGGTTAGTAGATGGCACGCAGCACAATTTGCTGATAATTGTATAAAGTTGCACAAATTAATTGTATAATTATGCAGTCAGTTATACAAAATAAGTTGCAAACTGGCTCATTATGCAGAATTTGTTCACAATTTGTGCATCACGCAAAGAGTCCATTATCAAATCATCAGATTATTAGCAGTTTGTACAATTTGTATAACCGAAGATAGTAGTCTGTTGAATATCACAACACGTAAACTCTAACCTTAACGTAAATTTGGCGGGATCATAAAATCGATGTAACTGGGAAGAAATTGAAATGCATACCGGGGGTTGTTTCCAACAAATTTTGTCTGATGGTCGATTTCCAATCGCAAAAGTTATGGAATCGGAAGCGCAATCGGATGATGACGGTTGCAGTCATCGAAGTTCCTCCAGCATGGAATCAAAGAGGAAGAAAGAGAAATAAAGGTCGATGGGCTGGAATATGTTGGTGGTGGAGCAAATTGTTTTTGCCGTAGGTTTCAAAAGCAGAAACATGGGGAAGAACAACCACTACCAATCGGTAAAGCTGGGAAGAGAAGATGAAGGAAAATAACGTAGGAGGGAAGGCGGATGGAGGAGGAGACGGCGAGCAGGGAGCAAAGCATTTTTTTCAGATCGCATAAAAGGAGAGGGATGGGTAGAGCGCGATGTAGAAAAGGGAAGGAAGTAAGAGGAGCCAGTTGAGCTGGGCATTTTACACGTGGCAGCATTGCATTTTTTTTGAAAGAAATGGAACTGAAAAATCAATAGAGAAATATTGAGCTTTCATATGATATAATAGATAATAGAAGCAAAAAACTAATGACAAATTTATTTATGACAATTAAAGTGTCTTGACACATGTCAACACATGAGATTTTTGCGAAGAATTGAAAGCGAAGGGTCAGAGGAACACTGTGCTTTCATATAATATAATAAATACCTTGAGATATAATTGCAGGACCAAATTCTAGTATAAATTACGGAATTTCATGTGGCAATGTTATAGTAGACAAACATTCTCATTTAGCAATATAATTCAGAACTTGAAAATGAAAAATGATTTTTTGCTCATCAATGATTCGCCGGTTGATATTTAATTCATGTGGTAAAATAATCATCAAATGATTCTGATATTATAGAGCATTAATTTTAAAATTCAGTAGTAGTAAGAAGGAATCATGCACATACTCCAATCCAACTAATAAATAGGCAACTATTTATTAAGTATGGTTGGGAAATAATCTCCAATATCCAAATAAAGAAATTAAGATTTAATATAGAAACAACTTAGATGGTTGTACCACTTACACGAATTAATCACTTGGAAGAGAAAGATAAGCGTGGAACCTGAAATATTTTGTTTTTTTTGGGGGGGGGGGGGGGTGGGCGTGGGTGGGAGGAGGGGGGCTCACTGTTGGCTACTCATATTTTGTTTTTGTTTGTTGTACTTGATGAAAACGAGTACTTGTTATTATTGTACTATATTTGAAATTTTTGGGGAAAAATGGTTAGATTTAGTGATTGCATTAGCTAATATTAGATTTATTTCAAGAACTCATATTTTTGTTTTTGTGTGGTGGAAACATTAGATTTTACAATGCAAAGGCGATAAGTTTTATTATGTTGTATTTTTAAATTATAATACTTTGATCGATATATATCAATTCGTGTGAATTTGACTAGTTTATTTTTGTAAATGTTATGCTTCAGGTCACATTTGATTTGACTTAAATAAGCTATTTTTTTGCTTTTTAAAATCCAAAATGAATTAGTCATTGCTTTCAGAATGTTTTTTTTAGAAAAAAAAAAGCTTAAGTCCATCCAAACGGGTCTTTAATTTTGAATATTTTTACATCCATTATTGAAGTTCTGGTTTGGCAGTACTTCAACGGTGGAGATGTTTGTGTATGTGGTTGGTGGTGGGGAGGTTTGTGTGTGAGGGTTTGGGGTGTGAGATGGAAAAGTTACATCTGCATTTGTTGTACATATTTTTTATGCTTCCATTTTGTAGGTGGGTTTTCTTTATACATTCAACGTACGGGTTGAACCCAAGATTTGAGAGCTTAATTTTTTTAATTTAGGAACTTCGATGCGAATCCTAAATTTTGGGAGTACCAATTCTGGTTTTGGATCTCGTGATTTGTTTTCATGTAATTACACACACGCACACACATATACATACATATACATACACGCACACGCGCGCGCGCGCACACACACACACACACACATATATATATATGTTTAATTTATTGAAATAAAACCTATAATTTTATATAACTGAAAAATAAAATTAAACGAGCAATACCAATTAATTATAGATATTTATAACACTAAACTTGTTTATTCATTATTTCATTTTCAACTTTTTTTAGTTTATATGTTTTGTGAATTCTTATGTCCCAAGACAAATGTCAGATTTTTTTATATTCATGAATTAAAAACACAAATTGATTATTCTTCTATATTTCATCTGTAAAATTCAAAGTTCAATGGTTTTCTTTTATTTAGACGAAATTTCGGTTTGGTTTCAGTTCCCACTAAAACTTGAACGGAGCAACTAGAATTCCGGCGTTTCAGTCCAAACTTTACTGGTTAAACATGCTGAAAATTTGCACAAAAAGACGACTACTACTGCATTTTATATCGGGTTTGTTCTGAAGATGGATAATTTTGGAAAGATAATTCGACATGAAAGGGAAGGCTTTGGATAGTTGTTACTATTGTATCGTATATCATGCTGGTTTTTGGATACTTAGATTTTATTTTGCTAATATTTTGATGTCATTGAATACTTTCCTTTAGTATTGTAGCACCGCTGTCACAGAATACCAAACATGCATCCTCTTTAGTTTTTTCTTTCTTTTTTATAGTGAAATTCATTTCACATATCCCAGTTAACTCAAAAATCTGTTTATTATTTGTGGAAGAAACCAAGTATATGAGCTAAAACTAATAAATTCATTAAGTGAATCAGACGTGCATGAAAGTAGAAGGCTGTCAGTCTGTCAAAATTTGGTTTAGCAATAATTTTAAATGGAACCACAGAAACCTTTTTTGTTTTTTTTGTTTTTTTGTTTCTGGTTTAATTTCTCACACTGCTGTTATACTTTATAATTCCCTTTGTTTTTTTGTTTTTTTGCTTCTTTTGTTGAATTTTTTGTCTACGATCATTTTGAACACTTAATTGAACATGTCTCAAGTACTTGTCATGTGAGATTTTTTTGCTTCCTTTAATGTGTATAGTTGTATATTGCATAGGCGAACAATGTGCGTTGTGCATATTGCGTTTCTAGAAGCATTGTAAAATATGAACATGACAAAGGGAATTAGACCATGAATAAAAATAATTTTTATGGTCAGTGCTTCATGCATATCAGTGTAACATGTAGCATTGTTTATGAGATTTGCAGATTGACTATAAACTAGTAAGATAGCATGCTTACAGTCATAGTCGACTATTTGGTGCAATCTTCAATTTTGTTCTTCAAGCACTACCAACAGAAAAAGCCGGTCAGTGCTTGAAATAATACTTTTTTTGCATTGACCCACACTGGTAAGCCTCCAACAACGAACCAAGTTATCAGGCTTTATCGAGGCCGGATAAAAGTGGGTTGTCAGATTTTGTTTCCACTGATTATTAACTAAATTTGGACAGACAAGTTATCCAGTGTTAATAACACCGGATAATTCACTGACTGGCAGGATCACTAAACTGCCCTGGCAGTCAGTGGTGAGCCCATTTTGGGTTCACCGACCCTTGGTTGTTACAGCGGCAAGTCGATAGACGTCCAACTAGTCGATCAGTTAGACTAAGACTAGTCGATAAATAAATAAATAAATATATACATATATATTAATACATAATTGCAGTATATAAATAAATATACACATCTTTACAGTGTATTAGTAGATAATTGCAGTTTATAATAAACAACTAGGATTTGACTTCGGGTTAATACTGATAAAACAAGTTCGACTTTGACTTCGATTTCATGATCTAGGGTTCAAGTTCGTGATTTTGACTTCGACTTCGTGATTTGGGGTCGATTTGGACTTCGACTTTGACTTCGTGATTTAGGGTTCGAGTTTGACTTGGACTTTGTGACTTAGGGTTCGAGCTCGACTAATGGAAAGTCGACTCTTCCATTCTTTGTGACTTAGGGTTCGAGCTCGACTAATGGAAAGTCGACTCTTCCATTCGATGCTCCAATGTCAACTAGTCGATCGCCGTAATAATAGTTCACGGACCTGTTGGGGATCAGTCACTAGCCCCCCGTTGGGGATGCTTGTAGCATCCTTCTAATAAGGATATTATGCTTGAAGCTTTGGCTCCAAGTTCTTTAAAAATTACAACAAACTTTGATGATGAGAGTCCGAACCTTTTATCGATTGAATTTAATTTCTATATGTGATACTCATGTACACGATCAGACGGAAAGGCAGCAAATGGTAAAATAGTCAAATGATTCGGTACACAAAAGGATCAAAAAGAGGCCCATTGTTTGTGTTCTTTCTTCTTCTTTGGTGGTGATGGTGGTGGTTATTTTTAAATATCTTACATGTGAAAACAACTAAAATAGGGCATGCATTTAAATTAAAGTATTCGGAAGTATAGATTAATGTTACCTGTATTTATTTATTTATTTATTTTCTTTTTTGAATATGGATACTTAGATGGTGGTATGTATTGGTACTACAAGTCTTAGGTAGTATACCGAGTATGTCAACATACGTTTGAATCACACTATGCAAGTTTCGAACCTGTGATCTCTTGCACAAAAGTCGAAGTGCTTAACCATTAGAACAGTGGTTGTTTTACATGAAAAATATCATTATAATTTGTGAAATCTGCATGATGATCAATTTATCGTTTCGTTTTATTTTGCCGGTAATAGCAAAATACATTTGTGTCTGATGTGCTAATGTTCTATACATTTCAACCGTTTTTTTTTTCCTTTCAAATGAAGGACATGTTCAATGTATGAGCTGAAACCAATAATGAATGTATAGGTTCAGCTGTTATTTTGTTAATTTTTTGATGTCTTTGAATGCTTCTCTTTTATATCATTGTATATGTGTATTAGGAACGAAAATAATAATTCAAACATGCATCCTTTTTAGTTCTTTATTATTGTTGTTTCATGTGAAATCCATTCCCAATATCTTAAGTTAAAGGAAATCTATTTAATATTTGTGGAAGGAATTAAACATATGACCTATGTCGTTTTAGAGGGATGATAAGGCCCAGTGAGATGACAAACTTGTTGGATAGCTTAAAGTGCTTGAACATTGTTTAAACGATACTTAACTTTCTAAACTTAAGTATGAAAAATGAACTTTAATTTCTTTGTTTTGTGTATAAAAAACAGCATTAGTGGTCAAATATACAAAATAAAAAACCATATATCTGCAACATCATACCACATGTTATTAATTTCAAAATCCATTGGAAAAAAATCATGCATGATAATCAATTGGGTGTTCATAAAAAAAAAAAAAGCACCATCAAGTGCGCTTAAGCTTGATAATACTTGTTTTAAGCTCAAAATGTATTTTTTTTTAAAAAAAAAACATAGATGTTGAAGGTTTGATTATCATTTAAGAATAACATAGCATGCCAGAGTCCGAGTTGGTAAGATTTCTTGCATTCTTAGCAACTGAGGAAGGAAGCCAAAAAATGTTTCATAAATATTTATAATTGAGAGTTTGTCCGTCTTTCCATTGTACAGGTGCACAAAGATGAATAGTATGTTTTCATCAGAAGCTACACAAAACATGAAAATGATAGTGAGGATCAGATAATGAGCTAATAAGTCAATAACGATTAATTTTATACATGAATATCAGAGACACTCTACTAATTATTTTTGGTGCTTTTAGATTTATTTTTCCGGATATGATGCTGTTAAATCCTTGCTTAATAGGCTTAATAATGTTTGGGGGACATCATTAATGACTTCCCTTTGTGTTTGATGATTGAAATTTCTTTTGCATACTTCTGACATATGAGGTGGAAATCAGTTAAGTTATTGATTTATATAGAAAACAGTAGTTGGTATTTTACTTTATATTTATATCGATTTCATGAAGGCCATCGATGAATCATGTACCTGTCCGGCAGAAATTTTAGATGGAATTGCAGGTACTTTTCTTTCTCCTTACATAGCCGTTGTACTTTTTAATATGCAGATTTCAAATGCTGATGGAAAGATGGACGTTTCAGAAGTCAGTGGAGTTAAACAATCGGATATAAGAACAAATGATGGGAAGGGGGAGGTGATGCTTCTATTCTTTAGCTTATTTTTAAATGAATTTCATTTTGGATACTTAAAAATATGTGAGCTTGAAGTATCTTTAACTTTAGTTGCCTTAGAAGAAAAAGAAAAATATGCTGCATATTGGTATTTGATGGTTTGCTTGTCTTCCACTTATGTCTATAGTGCATAAGTGGGTGAGGTGTGCACGATTCCATTTCCTAGAGCATTGTTAAATATGAAAACGGCACTAGGAATTAGATAGCGAATAAAAGTAATTAAGGAGCATCAAAGGTTCAGTGTTTCATGTGTGCCTGCAAATTTCCCTATAAACCAAAAGGCTAGCTTGCTTACTGTTAGAAACAGCCACCAGGTGTAGTCTTCGTAACTGCCATTTGTGTCCTTTTTACAAGGATATCACACCTCAAACTTTGACTCAAGGTTCTTTAAGAATTACTAGGTCCGAGTTTGAATCTATTGCCAAACTTTTGAATTTAACTTCTATATCAATCAAAAGGCGACAAGTGATAAAATAGTCAAATGGTTCAATAAGATAATGAATCGTAAGGAGGCGAAGGGTCTGTATTTTTGCAATCTTAACTGTGAAAACAATTATAATAAGTCAGGTGTCTAAATGAATGGTTCTGAATATGTGAATTAATGATACCTGCACTTTTAAATGAATTTTAGAATTTGTAAGGCGAACGTTTATCACACCATTTTATGTTGCTGGTAGTAATAAGAAATGTCTTTCTCGTCCAGCGTAACCATGGATTAGGTGGTATTGGCAAACCATGATCGGTTATCATCATGCTGTCATCCAATCATATATACATACAGACCATGGTTTGAGAACTCGGGCTTGGTCTTAAATTTTAACTTTAGATCTTTGAAGATTTCTGCCCATTGCATCAATTTCAAAGCTTTAGGTTTTGAATTTCGATAAATAGTTCTTAAAAAATATCATTATTTAATAGTTGGAGTGGAGTTGCAGTTTTATAATCTGACTGCAAAGGTATAAAAATGTCTTAATATACAAATGAGTGGTCAAGAAATTGAACCCCGTTTTGGGCAAAATTTTCTAAATAGAAAATTTGATGTGTAAGGTCGCAAGTTCAAATCTCAGTCTCGAGAAAAAGTACATAATTTTTCTTTATAATTTTCGACTTATGTATATTAAACTATATAAAATTAAGATATAATAATTTTAATTCATTATATGCATTTGAGATGCCAAAAAATCTCTTATATAATAAATGGGATATAGAATGTTATATGGTCCCTTGATTTTTCAAACAGCAATAAATAAAATATATCACATCATAAATTTAATTTAACTTGCAATTGAAATTTTAGTAATTCGTGACTGAGTTGATAATCACACTAGTTTGGTCTAGATCAGTACCCTAACTTATAAGTTATAATAACATCACTAATATTCCCTGTATTATCAAATAAGTTCAGCCTAAATTACCATGTTACCCAGCCCAATTTGAGCCTTGAATTCCAAAAATCACATTTGATTAAAAAAGAAAGAGAAGAAAAAATGAAGCTCATATCAGCCATTGAAACTTTGATGAGTTTATGTAATATATATAGTACCAATAATAATAGCACAAGCAATAATTTCAACGGGATAGCGAATTATGATATGGCCCATATGGGTCGATCAATTTTTTTTATGTTTGTTATATTTCAATAATACTGGAAGTGCCTTTTGTCAATTTGAATTGTAACAGTGATGTTCAAGGCAAAAGGTGTTGAGAAAATCACTATACCTAAAGGCAGAACATGTGTGTTGAGAAAATCATCATTTCTATTGGATAGCATTTATTTTCATGAGTTATGCTTTTAGTGTTTATGATAGTACAAAAATAATGGTTGCTATATCGAACTTGATGCCTACGGTCCTACGTTGACTTTCTCCCAAGATATTCATCCTTTTTTTTAATTTCAACATCAAAATTATCTCTAAGCCTACCAAGCCTCTTTTATGCTTCTTCAATATCTTAACATCACTCATATCAAGATTTCTAAATCTTAACATGTCCGTGTTCCTTTTTCCTCTTTCTCAACCGCAATGATGCACACTTCAATATAACAAATTTTCTCAACTATTTTTCTATTTTTTGCCTCAAACTCATCAATCTTCATGTCAACTCTTTGTTTTCACTCTTCGAACACCGACCTCACATTCCAATATATGTTTAACATCTGTTGAAAGAGAAATGAAAAAGAGAGAGACAAGTTTTTCAGAATATTTCCATTCAGTTACATTGCACTTAGCAGCAACCATAATTTATAGCCATGATACATACAATAGCAATAAATGTACATTTGTAATTTTCAAGAGAGCAATTAAGCTAATACAACCTCCTAGGATACACCGAACTTACGTTACTTGGAAAGAGGAGAAATTAATATATTTAAAGTTCCAATGTGTCACTTGGGAGGAGGAGAAATTAATATATTAAAGTTCCAACACTCCCCTTCAAGCTGGTGAATAAATGTTCTCCATTCCCAGTTTGGACACAATTCTTTCAAAAACTGGGTAGTTCAAACCCTTCGTGAATATATCCGCAAGTTGATTTTGTGAAGAAACATAAGGAGTACAAATTAAACCGCAATCAAGTTTCTCTTTGATAAAATGCCTATCCACTTCAATGTGTTTTGTTCGGTCATGTTGAACTGGATTGTGGGCTATACTAATTGCTGATTTATTATCACAATAAAGCTTCATAGGTCCATCCCATCTAATCTTCAAATCTTCTAAGATAATCTTCAACCAAAGTAGTTCACAAATACCTTGTGCCATAGTCCGGAACTCAGCTTCAGAACTAGAACGGGCCACAACATTCTCCTTTTTACTTCTCCAAGTTACAAGATTTCCTCCGAGAAACGTACAATACCCTGTAGTGGATCTTCGATCAATGACTGAACCTGCATAATCAGCGTCGGTAAAAGCCTCAAGAGTAGTACTCCCGTTCCTTTTAAATAAAATTCCTCTTCCCGGAGTTCCCTTAAGATATTGCAAAATCCTATGAGCTGCAAGTAAATGAACTTCCCTTGGATTATGCATAAATTGACTAACCACACTTACAGCAAATGCAATGTCTGGCATTGTATGAGAAAGATGAATTAATCTTCCAACCAACCTTTGATACATTTCTTTATTTAGCGCTGCACTTTCTTCCGCCTTATCCAACTTATGACTTGGATCAGTAGGACTGCCGACATGTTTACAAGCTAGCTTACCCGTTTCCTTGAGCAAATCTATGATATACTTTTGTTGAGATATGAAAATACCTCTTTTTGAGTGAGCTACCTCAATTCCTAAAAAATACTTTAGTCTCTATAGAGTTTTCATTTCAAACTCTTTTGCCAAATGTTGAGTCAAGACTTGTTGTTGCTTCCAATCACTTCCAGTTACAATGATGTCATCAACATATACCAACAACACTGTTACTCCCCCTGAAGTAGAGTGTTTAATGAACACTGTATGATCTCCATTACTTTGTTTGTACCCAACAAAGAATTTTTTTGATGGAGGATGATAGCACTTATATTTGGACACAATACCCTTTGGACATCCAAATATTTGCTTTGTTGTGAGGGGAGAATTCATGCATAATCACCACCCACAAGCGCGGCGTCGTCTGTCCGATCGAGCTGGATTGGGTTTCGGATCCGAATTCAATAATTTTTGGATAAACAGTATCGGGCCGATTTCAATCGATTATAGATCCAAATTTTGAAATCAGTTTCGGTAGGAGACATGACAGTTGGTGATGGCGGGATCAACTATCGTCTTCACTATATTCCACTATGTACATTGCATTATCAAAAACTAAAATTATCATGTTTTTGGACAGATCAGGATCGTACAAATCTTGAATCTGGTTACGCTGTTCCAATAGTTCATTGAATCCTAAGGTTAGTAGTCTGATAACCGTTTGTGCTTTGTAGGTTGAACTATTGTATAAAAGAATCTATACTCCATATTCTTGAAGTCAGAAGTACGACATCTTCCTCGTCTCAAACCACAAACCTTCCGACTACATAACCCTTAATTTTTTGCTTTATTA
Source organism: Allium sativum (assembly GCA_030737875.1). Classification (NCBI taxonomy): domain Eukaryota; kingdom Viridiplantae; phylum Streptophyta; class Magnoliopsida; order Asparagales; family Amaryllidaceae; genus Allium; species Allium sativum. The sequence continues at coordinate 188,550,179 of CM060911.1, forward strand.
AGCTATCATTTTTCTTCATATTTTCTATCAGTTTCAACTGAATCGCTGAACTCATTTTGGCTACACATGATTGCTGCAATCCGTATTCAAGTACCATTTCTCCTTTTAGCTTAATGATTATAGTTGTAGGCCATTAAGAAAGATTCTTCCTTGCCAACACTTTTCCCTGCAGTATTGGCAGGAAATTCCTTATTTTCATTCCTTATTTCTCCTTTTAGTTTGATTTACAACGGATAAGGTTCTTTAGAAATACTCTAGGATGGGTTCTTTCTTCTTCTTCTTCTTCTTCTTCTTCCTCCTCCTCTTCCATTTGAGGAAAGCTCAGACTACGCTCGTAAGGTTCACACTCTCACTGTCTTCACCTTCCGCGGATCCGTACATGAGTTATCTCGTTCCAATTTTGATGTGGTAGCATGTGTGATTTCTCGTAAATATATGAATCGATTGCATTGTAGATATGAAGTTTGAGATTTTGGTCTCGGTCTCGGTTTCAATCTTATGTAATTTTAGGAAGATATCAATGTAATTCGTAAATTTTAAAATTTTCGATTCCAGTTTTGAGACTCTGTTATTTATAATTACACATTTTTATTTAATTGGTTGAAACAAAACATATATAGAGGTCTAAATAGGTCAGACCGAACCGAACAGAGGCGCATTCAATTTCTATTGTAAATGAAATCGGGCCAAATGTGATTTATGTTCGTACAAATTTTATTGTCTTAGCTTGTGTCATAAATGAAATCGGATGAACACGGACATACGTGGATACAACCATGAATGGACATGGATGGATATCACTGTTTACATCTAACTTTATGTTTTTAATAGTTTCTATCATGTATGTACTGAATTACAAGAAATCTGGACGAATTCGAACGAACACGGGGAGAACAAGATTTTTTTTCTTCTTGTATGAATTTTGTCGTCGTAGCTCGTGTTTTAAATGAAAATTGGATGGACTCAAGCGAATATATTTCAGCCATGGACGCAAACGGACATAGGACACTCATACAAAATTAATGGTCCTAAACGTATAATTTATATTTAATTGAAAGATAGTGCAAATAATATTGATTAATTGTAAATATTTACACCAGTGGAAAATCTTTACGCATTATTTCATTTTTAAATTTTTTTTTAGTCTCACTATTTATATATGTTAATATGTATGTTTCCTATGTCAAAGTCTCATATTTTGAATATTCATGTATTTGAAATTGAATTAATTCTTTTTCTAAGCTTCTTTTGTGGAATTTGAAATCAATAGTTTTTTTATTGAACCGGAATTATGTCTGGTTTCATCTTGATCCCCGTTGAAACTTAAATGAGATGATTTGAATCTTGGTGTTTTGGTCGAAATCTCAAATGTTGGTTAATATACAACAACGCTCTATTACATTTCTTCCAGTTTTTAGCCTCCCTCTCCCGCCCTCCCCCTCTCCCTTTCCCTCCCACTTCATCACTTAAAAGAAAAACTCCATTTGCAATCACCAATGATGAAATTTCTCTTCTCATCAAGCTTGCCCACTGGACATAGTACAAACTCATTCCCAGTCATCACTCAACTGGTTCTCATACCAAACATCAAAGAAAGATATATAAAAAGGTTCTGAGAACAAATTATAAAGGGAAATATTTTATTATATTGCAATTCTGGAATGGAACGTATGTTGACAATTTTGATGGGTTTATATAACATGTTGGGGGTTTTGTCCTGCAGTCTTTAGCTTCCTTATCTTTGAGGGGATTGCCTTTTTCCAAATAATTTTAATTGGGTCATTTACACTTCTTCAACGTACATATTAGATTCTTTTTCTACAATAATACTGGGAATTACTCAAGACCATATCGGAAAAACACCAATATTAACTGTATGTTTGGCACCGGCGAGCTTCACCAATGCATATGCAGATCCGTAAAAAACTGCTCATTTTAATAAAAATTGACTTGGGATAATGGGTCTTTAATCGTGGATGGATAAGCGGTAACTTTTGTCCTTAAGCTTGATAGGAATTGATAGTTTGGTGCTCGATTAGTTGAAATTTTTATTTTCATTTATCTTACTAACTTCAGACTTGCAATTAAGGCCACACATTCCATTTCATTATTTGTAGGCATAAACCTTATCCTGAGAGCATAAAGTATCTTATGATCCTTTGAAGTAACCAGAACTAGATTAGCTTTTGCCTGCTCGTTTGACGAACCAACGATACAGAGCTTTTAGTAGGGGAGCTTACACAAGTTACTAGTATCAATTTCTGCCCTTCCAGTGCACTTCATAATGAAATATGCAAGCACTTACCCCTTAATAACAGCTTGTGATTGTATTGAGATGTCATATTGACTTGACAAGTCGATTTAAAACAACCAGAGCCACCAGACTAATGCGATATTTATTTTAGTGGTTGATCAATTATCATTTTAATTGGGTGTGGTTGGAAGGAGTGTTTATGTTTTCTGGAGGCTATGGGAAAATAGTAAACTATTTTGTTTTGGGAAATAGTACCTGATTTCAGCATCTATGAGCTCATGTATACATCATACATCACTGCATCCAGTCCTTGCGAATCAATCCCGCGTTGGTCGCGTTTTTAGAGACCATCAAATAGTAGTATAAGCCTTCTCCCTCAATTGAGGTGCACTGAAATGCCTAGACATAACATGGACGCCGAGTAGCAAGCGTGGACTAGAGATCAGTCATTTAGACAGATATTGATAGGAAATTGAAAGTTAGACGTTTTTCATAAGCAGGGACGAAGTCAGGAAATCGGCCAAGGGGGGGCGGATTCGAAGGGGGGCCAAAATTTTTTTTTACCACCAATTTACCCTTAATTTCAACCTATAATGTCTTATATTATCAATAAAAATACCTTAAAAGTGGTCATTTTTACTTAAGTCGGTATTTTTTTTCTATTTTTAAATCTAAGGGGGGGGGGGGGGGGGGCGCACCGCCCCCACTAGGTACATCCCTGTTCATAAGCGCACGTTTTTGGATGAAACCGTTAAATTTTGTGATGCTATATAAGTTATAATTGAAGTGATATTGGAGGTAGCTTCGTAACGGAGAAGACGGTTCACAAAATTGGAGCTCGTAGGAGGAAGTTAGAGGTGAAAAAGGTGCTGCAGATTCGGTTGAATTTCAGCTTAGACGTTTGAGCAAAATGAAAGACGTCTGAGCATGAGTGCTGTGCAACCAGAGAGTTGCGACAGATGTCTGACCCCTTTGAACAGATGTCTGAGCTGAAGCAGTATGCAACGACAGACGTTTGCCCAAGGGGACAGACATTTGAGCTGAAGCAGGAATTTTCCCGGGTCTCAAGAAAGACGTCTGACTTATATGACAAACGTTTGAGGCAATTTTTGAAGCTTTTTTGGGTTGTGGACTCAGCAGATTGATTTGTGAAGGTTCAAGGGGTAATTTGGGAAATTTCCATATATTAGTCTCTCCCATGTACACTATTCTCAAATTCAGAAGGTGATTAAGAGATTAATCAAGGGATTGATTAAGTTTATTTTAATTAGGGTTTTGACGATCTTATTTTTCTTCAATTTTCATCTCCACAAGATCAAAATTTTCTGAAAATTTTGATTATTGTATTCAGTCTCTTGTACTATTCTTGTTAAAAATTGAAACGAGAAATTTTCTGAATATGTTTGCGCTATTAGCACATATCAAGGTTCATTATTTATAATCTAAGATTTTACAAGGACATTAATTGAAATACAACTTCCAAGATAAGCAATAAAGACATGTCAATTTCCTAAGAGACACGTCAATTTCCTAAGAGACATACACTCGTTCATTTTATCAAAAAATGAAAGGACTTATTGGGAAGTGGAATAATTAAATGCAGATTGGGAGGTAGGTAGAATTATTAAATGCAGAACTATTTCCAACACTCCCCCTCAAGCTGAAGAATAAATATTCATCATTCCCAGCTTGCACACCATTTCTTCAAAAACTGGGCTGCTCAATCCTTTGGTTAGAATATCTGCGAGTTGCCTTTGTGAAGGTACACACGGAGTACAAATCAAACCGAAGTCGAGTTTTTCTTTGATAAAATGTCTATCCACCTCAATATGTTTTGTTCGATCGTGTTGTACGGGATTATGAGCTATGCTGATTGCTAACTTATTATCACAATAAAGTTTCATATGTTCATCCCATTTAAGCTTCAAATCATCTAAAATTATTTTGAGCCAAAGTAGTTCACAAATTCCCTGTGCCATAGCCCGAAATTCAGCTTCAGCACTAGAACGAGCCACTACATTTTGTTTTTTACTTCTCCAAGTTACTAAATTTCCTTCAAGAAAAGTGCAGTATCCAGTAGTGGATCTTCTGTCAGTGATTGACCCTGCATAATCAGCATCAGTATAAGCCTCAATAATTGTATTTTCATTCTTTTTGTATAAAATTCCTCTTCCTGGAGTCCCCTTGAGATACTGCAGAATTCTATGAGCTGCCTTTAAATGAACTTCCCTTGGACTGTGCATAAATTGGCTGACCATACTTACAACATATGCAATATCTGGTCTAGTGTGAGACAAGCAAATTAATCTCCCAACAAGGCGTTGGTACATTTCTTGGTCTACTGCAACACTTTCCTCTGCATTACCCAATTTCAGATTTGGATCCATAGGAGTGCTCGCAGGTTTACATGCTGTTTTTCCTGTCTCTTCGGAATAAATCTGTAATGTACTTTTGCTGAGATATAAAAATTCCTTTTTGGGAATGTGCCACCTCGATTTTCAGAAAGTACTTCAACTTTCCAAGAGTTTTCATTTCAAACTCCAAGATGTCATAACCTTGGTAAATCTTCCAAACCATGCCCGGGGTGATTGTTTTAGGCCATGTAATGCCTTTTTCAACCTGCAAACTGTATTAGCAGGTACATTTTTATCATACCCCGGTGGTACCTGCATATAAATCTCCTCCTCAAGCTCCCCATGTTAGAAGGCATTCTTCACATTAAATTGTTGTAAATTCCAACCATAATTAGCAGCAAGTGTCAAAATTACCTTGACAGTATTCATCTTTGCAACCGGAGCAAACGTCTCTGAATAGTCAATTCCATAGGTTTGTGTAAACCCTTTGGCAACTAGTCTTGCTTTATATCTTCAATTGTTCCATCAGCCTTATATTTTATAGTGTATACCCATTTGCATCCAACTGGTTTCTTCCCTTCTGGTAAATTCACTATCTCCCAAGTTCCATTCTTCTTCAATGCATCCATCTCGATATTCATGGCTTGCTTTCATTTTTCATCAGACAATGCCTCAGAAACATTTGTTGGGATAGGAGTAGTGTTTGGGTTTGTAAGGAAGGCTCTATGGGTAGGTGATAATTTTTGAGAAGAAAGATAGTTTGAAAGGGGATACAAGGGCCGTTTGGTGCATTTTCTGATTCCTTTTCTAATGGCAAGTGGAAGGTCTAGGTCATCATCTGTTGTTTGAGTAATAATTTCATCATCATTCCAAGGAGTCAAGTCAGACTCTTGAATTTGTTTTGATTCAGAAGAATTATTTACCTCATTCAAAGGAGTCAAGTCAGGCTCTTGAACTTGTGTCGATTCAGGAACAACCTTTGACTTTCTCATGTAGACCGGATTCTTTCCAAATCTTACATCCACTTCAGGTGCATCTAAAGCTGAAGGTGAACTTGAATGATTTGATTCAGTTTCTTCAGTCTCAGATGGTTCTGGAACAAGTTTGTTTGACTCGAAATCGGAAGGATTAGGTGTATTTGACTCAAGACCAGAAAGATCAAGTGTTTCAAGCTTCTTATCTTCCTTTAAATTCTCCTCCTGAAGATAAGGTTGAGAGAAGTATGGTTCCTCCTCATGAAAAGTTACATCCCGTGAAACAAAAAACCTTTTAGATGGAGGATGGAAATACTTATATCTCTTTTGAGTAGGGGAGTACCCGACAAAAACACATCTTAGTGCTCTTGGATCAAGTTTTTTTGCTGTTTTCACTATGAATATGGATAAATGAAACACATCTAAAGATTCGAGGCTTTGCTGAAAAAATTGGATAAAAGGAAGAAAGAACATCCGTAGGACTCTTGAACCCTGATACTCTAGAGGGTAATCGATTAATAAGATATGTGCTAGTGATAACAGCCTCCCCCCATAAATATTACGGAACATTTTGATGAAACAACAATGCCCGGGTTTGGTCTAATAGATGTTCATTTTTCCTTTCTGCGATTCCATTTTGTTGTGGTGTTTTAACACAAGAAGACTCATGGACAAGGCCCTCCTTTTGACAGAAAGAAATAAGAACATGATTGAGGTACTCATTTCCATTATCAGTCCTAAGCCTTTTGATGTTTACTCCAAGTTGATTTTGAATCATGTAGAAAATTTTGGAAAAACAGTACTGATGTCAGACTTGTTTTTGAGTAAAAACACCCAAGTAACCCGAGTACAATCATCAATAAAAGTCACAAACCACCTAGCACCAGTTACTTTTGGAACTGTAAAGGGACCTCAAACATCTGAATGAATAAGATAGAAGGGGGAAGAGCTTTTATTGTTGTTTAATGGAAAAGGTAGACGCTTGTGTTTTGCAAACTCACACACATCACAATGAAGACTTCCAATATCTACCTTAGTGAATAAAGACGGAAACAAGACTTTAATGACTCCGAAAGAAGGATGACCCAATCGATAATGAAAAAGAAATATTTTTTCCTTTTTAGAGAGAAACGACTCTGACATAAATGAGTAAGACAAGTGGACTTTTGTACTCTGACGTGGTTCTAAAAGATAGTAAATGCCATTCCTTTCTCTAGCACACCCAATAGTCATTCCCGACTCCTTATTCTGAAATATACAACAATCATTCTGAAAAATCACATTACAAGATAAATCGTTTGTAAGTTTTTGTATGGAGACAAGGTTCATGGATAGTTTTGGAACATGGAGAACCATCTTTAAGGTTATAAAATGATTTAATTGGATATCTCCAATGTCCGCTACAGTTACAAGAGTACCATCAGCAGTAACAATTTTCTTATTACTAGGACAAGGGGAATATGTAGAGAATTGTTTAGAAGAGAGTGTCATATGGTCTGTAGCTTCGGAATCTAATATCCAGAAAAGGTCAGAAGGTGTTTCTGAGACATGAAATTCAAATGAAAGTGGAAGATTGTCTGAACATGCCATACTACAATTACCTACTGATTTTTCAATACCAGAAAATGTCGGGACAATAGCTGGAACAGAAGACAGTGGTTGAAAAAGTGTACTAACGGCTATTGAAAATCCTACGGATGACTGTTGGAAAGATTCAGACGGTGAATAACTTGACAACACTTAGTGCCCAGTCAAGATTTTGAAGTTACTGACAGCAAAAATGCCCAGTGAGATTTTCTCAAGAATTATTTGCGGAAGCAGAATCCTAGATTAAGGCTCTGATGCCATGTTAAAAATAGAAACAAGAAATTTTCTGAATATGCTTGCGCTATTAGCACATAGCATGGTTCATTATTTATAATCTGAGATTTTTACAAGGACATTAATTGAAATACAACTTCCAAGATAAGCAATAAAGACATATCAATTTCCTAAGAGACACGTCAATTTCCTAAGTCACATACACTCATTCATTTTATCAAAAAATGAATGGACTTATTGAAAAGTGGAATAATTAAATGCGGATTGGGAGGTATGTATAATTATTAAATGCAGAACTATTTTCAACAATTCTCTTGGTATATAATAAAGGTTCTCTTTCAAAGTGGACTTACACTTGCATGTTAGTGGAACCACACCATAAATCCCTGTGTGATTTACGTTTCATTATTGCTCTATTATCTCTTGTTTGGTGATTGTGATTGGTTATCAGGTTGGGTTGATGCTATTTTGAGATATTGATTGGTTGCTACGTTTATCGCGATCTCGTCTTTCGCTGTGTTCGAGGGTTTGATTTGAGCGGTCTTGAGTCGAAACTCTCCACAATAGAAACTATAGTATTCTGTTAATATTATCTGATTCAAAATGGAAATTAGTGGTTTGGATGAGTTTGAGATCATTCGATAAGTCCAGACCGCATGGAACTGGAGCACACACACGCACATGAAACCATGGTTTAAGATTTCGTCCGGTACCCCGAAATTCCGGTGGTACCGGACCGGTTTCGTTAAGCTCCGGTCCGAAATCGGTGATGAAATCCGGTTTCGGGCTAGGGCAGTTTTTTTTTTTTTTTTTTGGCAAAATGCGAACTGTTGTAGACAGATATAGAAGAGGGAAGACGGAAGCAAAAGAGGGCGAAATCGAATCGAAAACACAAAAACCCTAGTAGGCATCAAATAATTCGTAACAAAATTCCTAAATCGATGGAATTCAAGCATGGTAAGGGCTTCAACATCACTGAGAAGCTTCGACTTCACTAATTCAAGCATTGTAGGTGAATCCTTTGTTTCTTTCTCTTTTCGTTTTTCCAAAAAAAAATGTTATTTTGTGATGCTTTTGAAGGGCTGAATAATTATTTATCAGTAAAGAAATGGACTTGAATATGTAATTAAATTATGGACTTGAAAAGGAAAGAAGAAAGGTACAAACGACAAATGCTTGTGTCAGTGTGTAATTATTATTTGAGGGATGGGCTTGGACATGTTTTAGTACTACCTACTGGTCATTCGTATGTATTCTATTTGTTTAGTACAGTTGGCAAAAAATTCAAACCTTTGTACCGTTAAACTTTTAGAAAATATGCCTCTTTGTTCCATCTATTACACGTAGCTATTATATTTCATTTAATCATTTGTATCCTGTAACCTGTTTCTTTATGTAATTTTTTTTTTTAATTTACCATTAACAAGTCCATTACCAAAATACTGAAAACTGAAATTTGAACCGAAACCGAAACAAAACCGAAACTACCGAAATTTACGAAATCACCCGAAATTAACAAATTTTCAAACGATCGAAACCGAGACCGAAACCGAGTTCTTGAACCTTGCATGAAACATCACACCTTAAATGGTATCTAAGTGATGCCTCAGTATTTATTTAGGTGCTTAAATGATGTGGTAAGTTCGTAGGTGACTTAACGTGGGCCTTAAAGGATTTGCATAAAAAGATATTTAGTTATTATAAACCGCACTAATTAAAAATGGAAAACAGAGAAATGAGTTTGCTAGAATAGAGAGTTACTGTTCACATCGATGTCTGTTTTGGCAAATTAAAGAATGATTTAAGACAGCATAACTGCATCCATAATTTGAAATAGATAACAATTTGTAGTCCTGTAAATGCTCTTGACAAATGGAAGCTTTGTGATTTAGCTTCAGAGAACATCTAGATTGTCAATCTGGCTATATATCAGTTTCATGTAATATTATAGTTTCACCTATCTTGTCCAAATTTGCCAAATGAGTACCGATAAACAGTGTTATTATCAGTTGAGCTTCAGATGCAATGATACAAACATGCCATTAGCCATACAGACTTCTTCCAGTGAGAATATAGCTAGGTACTTAAAGCATGTATCTTACAGTGACGGTTATAGAGTGTTTTAGGTTATTCCGTCTGTTCTTTCCTACGTTATTTTGACAAACTTTTTGTTGTTTTTGTTTTCCTTTCCTCCCTTCATATTCAACTCCACATAAAAGGTATTTCTTTTTTACTAGTAAAGCTTGGCCACTTCGATTAAGCCACAGTATTCAAGGTTTCTATCTACTGATTGTGAAAATCTTACAATCTTGCCAGTTGAACCCTGTTTCAAGCCGATTCTTTTCAATTCTGATTGATTCAATCAAATAACATTTATCTATACTGAAATATAGATTTTTCAAGTCAAGAAACTGTTGAATTTACAGTCTGAATTTTACTGTTCTAATAAAACAAAATAAAAGGAGCCTTGCCAAAAAAATAAAATAAAAGGAAAATTTAATTGAACACAAAATATTGACACACAAGTGGACTCAAAAAATCTCAACTATTGGATCTTCCTATGAATTCCACTTTCCATATAAAAAGACAAACAAATACAGTGATTGAAATTAATGTATCAAATTTTTTGTTCCAATGGCCGCTCCCAAATAAAAAAAATAACAGAAGGAAAAGCATAAAAATAAATTAAGCTTTAGATTTTGAGATATTGAAACTCTAGTATCAATCAAAATTAGTTTCAAAGATCTCATCCGATAACCAACATATATCGATATTTCTAGTATATAGTATATTAGAATGCCTTCTTGTCAGTTAAACAATTACAGCGATCATGTGGTTTGCGTGCTAGGTGGTCAGCACATGGACTGCTGAGAAGGAGCAGAGAAGATTAGAAGTAGAGAAGAAACTGGCTGCTGCCCAGGAGAGAAAGCACGGCCTTGTACAAATGCTGAAGATGGTAACTTTCAAAAATTCAGTATTCTTTAAAAGAAAAGCAAGATGGTAAATAGCGTTGTTATTTGAGTGGTCATCATAAAATGTCAAACCAATGTTTTTATTTTGGATTTTGAAGTTAAATGTGTATAATGGTTATCTAGTTATTTACTGTGTGCAGGGGCATGCACATGTCTTATAATCGTTTTAACGTTGTGCTTCCTTAAAATTAGATTCTAAATGCTGAGGAAGAAATTAAAAGGCGAAATGTTCAGTCTGCTGCCCCACATGCTTGGGTACCAACTCAAGATGAAACTACAGCTGACATGGGTTCTGCTTCTAGACTTGTACCGAAGCTTAGTGTGGAAGTGAATTTCAGTGGCGATCAAGGAATGGAATCTGATAGAACTGCATGTCACAGTTCTCATGGGCAGCAAATGACAAAGCCTTTCACGCAGAATATGGTAATCACTTATAATATTTGGTGGCGATAATATTGAATTGTTATGGTAGTCATATATTTCAAAATCCAAAACAGCTTCGATAAGCCTTTTGTTTATATAATAGGTCTTAAAGGTCAAGCTTGTTTAACTGCTGTATAGTTGGTAAGATTTGAACTTGACCAGTTAATATGATTTATGATAACACACACATTGATAAACTCCAGTTTGTATGTATCCTATAGCTTGAGTAGATTAGATTATCTAGATAACAATAATTCCTCACTTAGATTGGTGAAAGATAAGGATTCACCTCCTACCACAATCAGATTTGTAACTGGATATAAGTCAAAAAAATTAAAAATAATTTGGTTTGCTTTTAAACAGCAAGTACATGATAAGATATTAAACCTATGATCCACATTACAGACTTATTTATATATCATAAACAAGCCTTATATTTAGAGCAAAAATTTAACAATAAGATTGTAGTATGAATTATAAGAATGCTGCATACAAAATATTATTCAACAATATATTTTATTATGTTTGTTGAAGACCACTAGCTCAAGGGCTCTTGCGAAATTTAGTGCACTTGTCGCAAGATTGTATTTTAGTTGAAACCCTTGGAACGTACAGTTCTCTTCAATAACTGAAACTGTCTTGTTTCAAATTACAATTCACGACAACAACGTAGGTAGGAATGGTAAAACATCTAGATGTGTGGCCTAAGGTCTCAGATACCATCCCTTGAGCATGCATAATAACCGATCCACTGGGTTTTTTTAGTGTGTTTTCCAGAAATGAAAAAAGAAAAAAAAAACCTGCCTTGGTTGCGTGTTCCATTAATATATTCCAAAGAAGTAAAATAAAATTTAAGTGAAAAATTTATTAGTAAATTTAAATTTCAGAAATGGTTTAACAGATATTAGATTTGCAGTTCATTTGTAAATTTCACATCTTTTATATTCATCTGTATAATAGGAAACATAGCTCATTATTTTTTCAACTTTTAAGCTAAAGAGAACAGTAACCAAAATTTCTGTTGCTTGTTTTAATTTTTAAACAATTTGAACAGTTTGTTTTTGAGTTTTTTCAAACATAAATATTTCCATTCAAAATTATTTCTTTTGCTCACCTATTGTATTTATGCGTCTATGTTCTATGCTAATTTTTTTTTTTTTTTTTCATACACAAGTGCACTGCGTGTGCCAAAATATTTTATGTTCCTGTATTATGCATCATAATTCTCATTTCATTTTAATTTGATCAAATGCAGCCAAGATCAAGTTTGACAACTTCTGGAGCAGCAACTACTCGTCCTTCAGCATCGAGTTCCAAAGATACACGCCGTACGGCTAGCTCTACTTGAGTATATTATATGCTGATATTTATTTCATTGATCGTAAAAGGGTTGCGGGTACCGATCTATAGTAGAAGTTTGGAGCATCACTCCCTCAATTTAATTATTTCATGGGAAAAAAAATTATATGTTTGCAACTAGTGTTAGGGAGTATTGTTTTATTTTTTGTAAATCGTTTTGCATATTTTCATTTCTATTTTCCTTTCTATTTTCCTTTCCTAAATGCAATGCGTTAGCACAGACCTATGTTTTAATTTGAATTTTACACGGAATGTATATATGTCGGATTCGATGAGCTTTTAATATATTAACAATTATTGAACTTGGTGATCCTAAAAGTTCGGGGGATTGAAAATACGAGTATGTTATTTGTATGTTTAAAATTTAAGGCGAGCGTTCAATGGCATCCCAAATAGTCTCCAAATGCCCTCAGATTTCCATCACATATCTTGTTTCTCTCTCTCTTCACTCATTTTTTCGTCTTCCACTCACTTATTCTAATATAAATGCTTGGTTTATATAAGCGGGCAAATGGGGTGCTCACTATTTGGGATGCCATTGAACGCTCCTTAAAATTTAAATACTTTATGCGATAGGTTTACTTTTTGGTGCATGCGTAACACAGTCCGTTTTCCAAAATAGGCAAAACGCAAGCCCTAGAATTGTTTAGGGCGCGTTTGATTTTTAATAGAAAGGGGTATTTTTGGTGAATTGTTGCAATTGGAAAATGTGTTTTTTTTTTGTACGAAAGAGACAAATTAGAAGGGGTAAAGTTATTATTTTATTGTTTTTGTATTTGTGTTTATTATAGCTTTTATTGAATACTGAATACAAATTGCAAAATTTAAATTTTATAATTGAAACATCATTACAACGCAGAATACTATTTTATAAAAAGCAACAACAAATACATGAAAATATTACAGTTATCCAGTCTTCAACTTATGAACATAATGAAGAACACAACCCCTAAGCTATGCGGGCTTGTCAATCAGAGAATAAAAATGGTTGTGGTCCCTTCTGTCATTCTCTGACATAACAACCACCACCTCCTACTTTAGATATTCCATGCACACATCGATGAAAGCATTCGTCGTGTCATTATTCGATTTGGCAATGGAACATGTAGAGGAGGATTGACTTGTAGCCATTCAGAAAAAAATCAAAAAATTACAAACGAAAAAAAGAAAAAAAATGAAGTTAAGAAGCTAAAAAACACAAATATAATAAAAAAAACTTGAAAAAATTGACGATTGAACGAGGATCTAAACTTGAATTTTCGGATTGATTGTGAGATTTGATGAGGAAAAGGATGAAATTGGGGTGAATATATAGAGGAGGAAGAAGAGAACCGACAGGTCCACAATTTTCTTTGGTGTCAGATGCATTCGATACGTCAGACGCCTTTGACGCGAAAGCCCCGTTTGAGTTGTTCGTCTAGAAAGGGTAAATGTGTGGGGTCCACGTTGGATGCGTCACACGCGTTAGATGCGTCCGACGCCGACGCAAACGTGTTAGGACCTTAAGGCAACTCGGACACTAGAGATGTGACACCCCACGTCCATTAATGTCACTCACAAAGGGAATGCATTAACTTCCATAGAGCGTTTTAAGTGTGTATAGAATAGAAACTTAACAACAAGACAGATATAAAACAGTACTCAAAAATTTAAAACTTCATTCATTCCAGCGGTAAACAATTAGGTTTGATTACATCGCCAAAAACCAAAGACTAGAGTCAAGTATATAATATCCATCTTGATTAAATCAGAGTACATAAAATGAAAGACATAACCCCAACATAAAATAGGCATAAGTAAGATAGGCTGAACTTTTACTTCAACGATCCAAGCAACTTCCAAGGAAAGAGATAAAGTTGTCCAAATCAAGCTCCACTAGTACTAGTCCCACCCTGAGCACCTAGGGGGAGAGGGGGGAGGGGAGGAAGAAAAGAGGTGGAAACAATGGGGGTCAGACATAAAGTCTGGCGAGTGCAATAAATTTAACAATATAATCATTAAGTAACTAGGATAAGGCATAAGCTGGAAAATAAGGAAATGACTGTGAACAAATGGGTATGACAGAGCAAACAAAGGAAATCGGATGAACAAAGATAACGTTAAAGGCGTACCTAATCACTATAGGATAATTACTACACTGCACCACACCAAACACCCTAAAGTTTGATCCCGCCTACAGAACTTAATAATGATAATGGTAGTTTCGTGTACCCCTAGCTGCCTTCATAGATTCCGCCTGCCCCTATCTCCACTAGGTGTACCCATTACCCCCATTCGATCGGCTCCCTAACTCGTAGATACCCGTGCTGGCCCCACAGTGGGGTGTATCACTCCCCAAAGTGGCAACTCGATACCACCAAGATGCACGACTTATATCTACATGATGCAACAACGTCTTATCTACCAGCCCGGGCCCACACACGCATATGACCCCGTTGGACTTGCGTTACCACCGCTAACCTGTTTTGACCTCTTACAATCAAACTCAGTACGCGTGTCCCATCCTCGACTTGGGTCGAGCCCACAAAGATACTTAATGGGTTACTGGTTTGAAAAGGGTCCCCCATGCATGACACAAGCTTTCTACCTATGCTTGGTCCCCTCTAAGATTTTCCCCACTTAACCTCATTCTTATTCATGTCTTCTTACATGTTTCAATCTTGGTTAAGTGCATCTAATCGTATTTCACATGCCACCCAAGGCACCCTCTAAATTTCACAAGCCACCTAAGGCACCCACTTATCCCCCTCATGTCCCACCACATGTTTATCTGGTTAAGTGTTTCTTAATTCATTAACACCGTAACCTTGTAAAGACCTTCCACATTAGACTGACATTTGTGGCAGCTGGATTTACCGGACGGGTCCGGGCAGTCTTACACTACAAACGAGCCTAACCTCGTGTCTTTACAATTGTTACGCATTTAATTCGTGCCTTTGACCTCTCACATTAGACTGGCATTTGTGGCTGTTGGATTTGCCGGGCAGGTCCGGGCAGTCTTACACCACAAACGAGTCTAACCTCGTGTCATAGGCGGTTTATTATTACACATCTTTATTTAACCCCAAAGTGGAATAATATTCCTATTCAAAATTTGTAAATAAATTCCAAATATACTTATGTCCATAATTGTTTCAATTATGTTCATAAATGCCAATTTTTTCCAATTAATGTCTTTAATTAATTTTATGCCTTTTTCAAGGCCTTTATGCCAATTCTCAATCTGTGTATATTCAATATTATCCCGATCGTCCTCACGTTGTTCGTTCGTTTATCATGACATATATGTATATTAGACTAGCAATTAGTCTAGCACATAAAAGGGAAGAAACATCGCAAATTTGCATAACACACAAAATGGATCTAATCTTGCAAATAAGGATTACAACATAACTTGCATAAACTTTGTATTGTCATGAATCTAAACATAGGCCTAAAGGTGTGAACTTGCATATATATAATCTAGTTTTTCACCTAAAACTTGCATATATGAATATCGTTTTTCATCCAAAACTTGCATAGGCCATAGTCACAAACTTGCATAAAATTATGTATGCCATAGATTTAAATCTAAAGGGGTAAACTTGCATATATGTGAATCCAATTCCTACCTAAACTTGCATATAGTCGCTTTATTTGGTTCACTTGTAAACTGGTGTACAATTCATATAGAAACTAGCATATGATCTACACCCAAACTTGCATATAGAATGATGTCAAACATGAGTCAAGTTGAACATAGGTGATTGGGTACATACAAAGGAATCTACAACAAAAACTGTCATTATGAACAACTAGCATATATTCACAAAATACCACAATTTCCAATGTTTCACAAACATAACCATATAACCCAATTTATATCTCAACCCAATTAACTTGTTAATTATCTTATTAAAGAAATTGAACTCACAACTCAAAGAAGGTCTTGAGTTCTGGAATCTGAGTTCTGAAATTGGTTTAGCTCGCCTTTGGAGTAGACAATTTCGTTGTTGTTGTTATAAATTTGAGTTGAATTGAGTTGATTAGCTTCACTTTCCCTCTAGTTGGTGGCGGCTACTCTAGGTTGCAAGGTGATAGCATGACGACCATGGTTCTAATTTTTTATTTGGTTTTAGGGTTTGAGTCTACATGTGTTTATATAGATTTTAGGATTAATTTAGGCCATCCGATCAACCTAGAATCAATCAAGACCATTCGGACCAGATCAGAACTATCCAGAAACCCTAGTAACTCAGCAGCAAGTCATAAAATCGTCATCTTTCAGATTTGCCCCGGGGTGGGGGGGGGGGGGGGGGGGTGGGGGGGGGGGGTCGACACTAGGGTCGACCCCCTGGTCGACCTGGGTCCTGGGAGGGAATTTTCCCGCCCAGCCCGCTTCTGACTTCTGATTTGAATTTGAATCTATTTTCGAGTTGTTTGAATTTATTTGAATTTTCTGGAAACTTCCGACAGCCATAACTTCTTCATATGAAATCCAATTTACGCAAACTCGGACTCTATCTCAACCAGAATTCCGAGACGAACACAATGGCGTAACCCGTTTTCCTTGATTCTTACATTTAAAATTAAGTATATTTTAATTTGTTAACTTTAGTATTTAACTTTATGGGGTGTTACATTCTCCCCTTCTTAAAGGATTTCGCCCCTGAAATCTCCAAGTTAAGGAGAATGCATATCCTAACATCCAATCATCCATCTATTCAACCATCAAACACAGACATCCATTGTCCTTACAAAATTTCTAATGCTGTATGAACATATGCAAGAAGTGTGTGTATATGTTCCTTATCTAATGCAAAATCAGGCGGTCTACTGATTCAGTTGACCTCCTTAATGCAAATCATGATAGTGCCATGCGTCCATTACGTATGCGAAAGAATCATATCGATACATATTATTTCTACATGTGTGCACAACCATTCATCAAAATGCAGCATCTATATGATAACACAACCATTATACATCCATTAATTTAAATATGCACTCATATTTATATGCAACATGAAGTTGATTGAGCCGATCTAGTGCCTAAGGTGTGTGTATATGCATCCACGAGCAACCAGTAGCAACCACTTGCATCCATTTGCATCCATCAGACATAACATGTCTCAAACACATGTTTCAACCATAGGGTTCTTCCTAACTAAAGATCGAAGATGTCATCGCAAAGATAATACTAAAAGATAGGACAAGTATCAACAAAGCGGTAGAAAAAGGAGAAATCAAAACATACCCTCAAAAAAGAAAGGGTACAACGTACGCATCCTATCTTCCGTCTCCCAAGTCGCGTCTCTTTGATCATCTCCCCATTGCACTTTGAATAACTTGACCTCTTTGTTGCGAAGCTTTTTGACCTCCGATCCGAGAATGCATGTAGGAGCTCGTCTGATCGTGGCATTACACTCTACTTCCACTTCTTCGAGCGTGCTCGGCTCTACCACTTCCGCCGTATCGTGTAAACACTTACGCAAATGTGAAACGTGAAACACGTCATGAACTCCGCTGAGCTTCTCTGGTAACTTGACTCTGTACGCCATCTGCCCAATCCTTTCTGTAATTGGAAAGGGTCCTACGAATCTTGGTGCCAACTTCCCTACCGATCCAAAGAGGACTACGTTTCTCAATGGTGACACCTTAATAAAAACCATGTCCCCAACATCGAACTCAAGATCGGTTCGTCTCTTATCAGCATATGACTTCTGTCGGTCCTGCGCCGTCTTCATTCGCCGTCGAATCAGGTCTATCTTTTCTGAAGTCTCCCTAATCATGTCGGGTCCAAGCAAAACCTTATCCGTGGATTCCCACCAACATGTAGGTGATCGGCACGGTCGTCCATAAAGAGCCTCAAAAGGTGCCATGCCAATGCTAGCCTGAAAACTATTATTATAGGCGAACTCTACTAGTGGAAGGTGTTCTTCCCATGTTCCTCCAAAGTCTAGAATGCATAACCTCAGAAGGTCTTCTAGAATCTGATTCATCCTCTCGATCTGGCCGTCCGTCTGAGGATGATAAGCGGTACTTAAGCATAATTGCGTTCCAACCGCCTTTTGTAAGCTCTTACAAAATTCGCTTGTGAAAATAGGATCTCTATCGCTCACAATGCTGGAGGGTATGCCGTGCAAACGGACTATCTCTCGAAGGTAAACAGATGCTAACCATGCGGCGGTCCTTCTACTTTTAACGGGAATAAAATGGGCACTTTTAGTAAGTCGGTCTACAATTACCCAAATCCCCGTATTACCCTTCCTCGATCTTGGTAGCCCATCTACAAAATCCATGGAAACGCTTTCCCATTTCCAAAGCGGAATCTCTAAGGGATGGAGCAAACCTCCGGGCTTCTTTGGCTCCGCCTTGACTTGCTGGCACACTAAGCATCTAGCAACGAACTCGGCCACGTCCTTCTTCATTCCGGCCCAAAAGAAAACTCGCTTCATATGCCTATACATCTTATCACCACCGGGATGTATGGTCATCTTAGAGCGATGTGAGTCTTCAAGAATTGCCTTCTTCAAACTCTCATCTTGTGGTACGTAAAGTCTTCCATCTCTACGTAGCCAACCTCTCTCATCTATAGCATATCTATTCATATGACTTGAGGACTCCCCTCCATTAAGCTTGCCTACTATCTCAACAATTTGTCGGTCGTTTCGCTGTACCTCTCCAACTCGACCTAAAAGTGTAGATTGCACCTCTAATGATGCCAACAATTCGGGTACAAAATCGACAGAGGGTCTGAAGTCAAAGGAAGATATATATTCCAAACTCTGCCGCTATACAAACAAAGGACTTAAAGTTAACTTCTTTCTACTTAGGGTGTCAGCTACAATGTTACCCTTGCCAGGGGTATATGCGATCTCAAAATCGTAGGATGTTAAAAACTCCATCCATCGCTGTTGCCTCAAGTTTAGGTCCTTCTGAGAGAATAAACACTTTAGCGACTTATGGTCTGTATACAACTCAAACCTTTTGCCAAGCAAATAATGACGCCACGACTTAAGTGCAAAAACTATGGCCGCCAACTCCAAGTCGTGGGTAGGGTAATTTTTCTCGTGGGTTTTCAACTGTCTTCCACCATAGCATATCACCCTTCCCTCTTGCATTAAAATTGCGCCAA
Organism: Allium sativum; assembly: GCA_030737875.1. Classification (NCBI taxonomy): domain Eukaryota; kingdom Viridiplantae; phylum Streptophyta; class Magnoliopsida; order Asparagales; family Amaryllidaceae; genus Allium; species Allium sativum. The sequence continues at coordinate 188,569,453 of CM060911.1, forward strand.
GCCCTGTCCCATAAGCATCGGTATATACAGTGAATGTCTTACTCCCATCTGGCAAAACTAAAACTGGAGCGGTCGTCAAAGCTCTCTTCAGACGTTGGAAAGCATCGTCACAGTCAATGTCCCAAGTAAAAGTCAAATTCTTCTTCGTTAATCGAGTAAGAGGGGCTGATATCTTCGCGAAGTCCTTAATGAACTTCCTATAATAGCCAGCCAGCCCTAAAAAGCTTCTTACTTCAGTTGCGTTCTTAGGCGTTTTCCAATCTTGGATTGCCACTATCTTAGCGGGATCCACAGCTATCCCTTCCTTAGAGACCACGCGTCCTAAGAACCTCACTTCTTTTCTTCAAAAATGGCACTTGGAGAACTTAGCCTTTAGCTGATGTGCTCGTAGGGTCTCTAAGACTTCCCTAAGATGTAGGGCATGCTCTTCTTCATTTTTAGAGAAAACTAGAATATCGTCTACAAAGACTACCACAAATTTGTTCAGAAACTCCCTAAACACCCTACTCATTAAGTCAACAAAGTATGCGGGTGCATTCGTCAAACCAAAAGGCATGACGAGCCACTCGAAGAAACCATCAGGAGTTCTAAATGCAGTCTTATCGATGCTATCTTCAGCCACCCTTAGCTGATGAAACCCTATAGCCAAATCCAGTTGCGAGAAAACCGAAGCACCCACCAACTGATCGAATAAATCGTCTATCCTCGGTAACGGGTGTCTGTTCTTCTTTGTTAGCTTATTTAGCTCTCTATAGTCCATGCACAATCTAAGTGAACCATCAGCTTTTGTAGCAAAAACGACTGGAGCACCCCACTCCGAAATACTTCTTCTTATGAACCCCTTCTCAAGCAATTCTTTCACTTGCTTACTGTGTTCTCTTCTCTCTATCGGAGCCATGTGGCGCACTGGTAATGCAACTGGCTTTGCATTATCTACTAAGTATATTCGAAAGCCTATCTCACGCCTCGGGGGTAAACCTCGAACTTCATCGAAGACATCCGAGTATTCACAAACCACTCTAACAGGCTACAGATTCTCAACAGACGCGTCAAGCGATTCTAGATAACTTAGCAAAACAGAATTCATGGGATTACAAGAGATTTCGAGAGTGTTGCCCAAGCGAGTCATAAGCCTAACCTCTCTCTTTTCACAATCTAGGATGGCTCCATTACTAGATAGCCAATCCATGCCTAAAATTAACCCATAGCCCGTGAAGCCCAAAACATAAGCATCACATCTAAACCCAACGCTAAGTATAGAAATTTCCAAATCCAAACAAATCATCGACAAATAGGCTGAGCCCCCAATTGGATTTGAAACAACCAAGGGATCATCTACTATACTGGTGTTTAGGTGTAGTGTCTCAACTAAAGCAGTGGATATAAAAGAGTGCGATGCGCCAGAATCAAAGAGTATGCGAACAGGATGATCGAAAAGATAATCTAAACTTTCAATGGAAATTGCTCTACCTCGTTCTTGCAGCGGTGGGACCACGAGAGCCTGGACCTGCCCCCTTGTCTGCCCTGGTGCCATGAGAGCCTGAATCTGCCCTCCAGAGGTAGGCCCTGCCCTCTGCCCTTTCTTTGGGCAGTCCTTAATCAGATGTCCTGCCTTGCCACAATGGAAACAACTAGTCTTCTTCTTCTTCCTACAGTCTTTTCTTAGATGGCTTGGTGTCACACAGTTAAAGCATCTTTTCTTTCCCTTACCATTGTTGTCTTTACCACCCTTCTTGTTCTGCTGTTGCTGTTTCTTTTGATCCCCTTTCTTCTCAGGTGCCTTATTAGCATTGGCGCCTTTCTCCTCTTCATGCATAAGCGCCATGTCAACTAGTCTCTCAAAGGTGGCCCCCATAGGGATGTGGGTCATAGCTAACCCATGTAGCGGCTCGTTCAAACCCTTAACAAATCTCAGGGCCTTCTTTTCGGGTGTATTCACCAAGTCCAAGCCAAATCTCGCCAACTGATTGAACTTGTTGACGTACTCTTTCACTGATAGATTCCCCTGCCTCAATGCCAAAAACCTTTCCATGTATAGATTCTCTTCAGCCCGCGAGAGAAACTTTGCCTCAAACCTATGCCTGAAATCCGGCCATGTATCAACTGGACGCTCTCCATTAGTGACCTCCCACCAAAACGAGGCCTCATCCTTCATTAACCAGGCAGCTAACTGGACCTTTCTTCCATCTTCTACCTCAAAGATTCCAAACAACTCTTCCACCTCCTTTAGCCAATTTCGCGCTTCAACAAACGTCTCCGACCCATGAAAACGTTTCCCGCCCATTTCCCGAAAGTCCTTGCATATCTTTGCGAAAGTGTCAACACGAGGAGGAGGAGGAGCATTTGATGGGCCTACGACATGGGCCCTAGCTTCCATATACCTTTTAAACCATCCTGGTATCGGTATCCCCTTGGGTATCTCGGGAATTCCAGACATGCTGAAAAGAAAATGACGAGATTCAAACGAAGAATTCGAAAGAAAGATATATGGCTCTTGGGGTTATGTTTTTAAAATAAACTTTTATCTTGAAAATACTTCCCTTAAAACGTATTTTTGAGAGTATTTCTTTACAAAATGCTTTTGAAAAATAGTTTTTCAAAATTCATATCTAGTCTGGTACCCTTCAGCTCTGATACCACGTGTGACACCCCACGTCCATTAATGTCACTCACAAAGGGAATGCACTAACTTCCATGGAGCGTTTTAAGTGTGTATATAACAGAAACTTAACAACAAGACAAATATAAAACAGTACTTAAAAATTTAAAACTTCATTCATTGCAGCGATAAACAATTAGGTTTGATTACATCATCAAAAACCAAAGACTAGAGTCAAGTACATAATATCCATCTTGACTAAATCAGAGTACATAAAATGAAGGACATAACCCCAACATAAAATAGGCATAAGTAAGATAGGCTGAACTTTTACTTCAGCGATCCAAGCAACTTCCAAGGAAAGAGATAAAGCTGTCCAAATCAAGCTCCACTAGTACTAGTCCCACCCTGAGCACCTAGGGGGGGAGGAAGAAAAGAGGTGGAAACAAAGGGGTCAGACATAAAGTCTGGCGAGTGCAATAACTTTAACAATATAATCATAAAGTAACTAGGATAAGGCATAAGCTGGAAAATAAGGAAATGACTGTGAACAAATGAGTATGACAGAGCAAATAAAGGAAATCGGATGAACAAAGATAACGTTAAAGGCATACTAATCACTATAGGATAATTACTACACTGCACCACACCAAACACCCTAAAGGTTGATCCCGCCTACAGAACTTAATAATGATAATGGTAGTTTCGTGTACCCCTAGCTGGCTTCATAGGTGCCGCCTGCCCCTATCTCCACTAGGTGTACCCACTACCCCCATTCGATCGGCTCCCTAACTCGTAGATACCCGTGCTGGCCCCACAGTGGGGTGTATCACTCCCCAAAGTGGCAACCCGATACCACCAAGATGCACGACTTATATCTACATGATGCAACAACATCTTATCTACCAGCCCGGGCCCACACACGCATATGACCCCGTTGGACTTGCTTTGCCACCGCTAACCCGTTTTGACCCCTTACAATCAAACCCAGTACGCATGTCCCGTCCTCGACTTGGATCGAGCCCACAAAGATACTTAACGGTTTACTGGTTTGAAAAGGGTCCCCCATGCATGACACAAGCTTTCCACATATGCTTGGTCCCCTCTAAGGTTTTCCCCACTTAACCCCATTCTTATTCATGTCTTCTTACATGTTTCAATCTTGGTTAAGTGCATCTAATCGTATTTCACATGCCACCCAAGGCACCCTCTTAATTTCAAAAGCCACCCAAGGCACCCACTTAACCCCCTCATGTCCCACCACATGTTTATCTGGTTAAGTGTTTCTTAATTCATTAACACCGTAGCCTTGTAAAGACCTCCCACATTAGACTCGCATTTGTGGCAGCTGGATTTGTCGGGCGGGTCCGGGTAGTCTTACACCACAAACGAGCCTAACCTCGTGTCTTTACAATTGTTACGCATTTAATTCGTGCCTTTGACCTCTCACATTAGACTGTCATTTGTGGCTGCTGGATTTGCCGGGCGGGTCCGGGCAGTCTTACACCACAAACGAGTCTAACCTCGTGTCATAGGCGGTTTATTATTACCCATCTTTATTTTAACCCCAAAGTGGATTAATATCCCTATTCAAAATTTGTAAATAAATTCCAAATATACTTATGTCCATAATTGTCTCAATTATGTCCATAAATGCCAATTTTTTCCAATTAATGCCTTTAATTAATTTTATGCCTTTTTCAAGACCTTTATGCCAATTCTCAATATGTGTATATTCAATATTATCCCCATCGTCCCCACGTTGTTTGCTCGTTTATAATGACATATATGTATATTAGACTAGCAATTAGTCTAGCACATAAAAGGGAAGAAACATCGCAAATTTGCATAACACACAAAATGGATCTAATCTTGCAAATAAGGATTACAACATAACTTGCATAAACTTTGTATTGTCATGAATCTAAACATAGGCCTAAAGGTGTGAACTTGCATATATATAATATAGTTTTCACCTAAAACTTGCGTTTTTTCATCCAAAACTTGCATAGGCCATAGTCACAAACTTGCATAAAATTATGTATGCCATAGATCTAAATCTAAAGGGGTAAACGTGCATATATGTGAATACAATTCCTACCTAAACTTGCATATAGTCACTATTAGGTTCACATGTAAACTTGTGTACAATTCATATAGAAACTAGCATATAATCTACACCCAAACTTGCATATAGAATGATGTCAAACATGAGTCAAGTTGAACATAGGTGATTGGGTACATACAAAGGAATCTACAACAAAAACTGTCATTATGAACAACTAGCATATATTCACAAAATACCACAATTTCCAATGCTTCACAAACATAGCCATATAACCCAATTTATATCTCAACCCAATTAACTTGTTAATTATCTTATTAAAGAAATTGAACTCACAACTCAAAGAAGGTCTTGAGTTCTGGAATCTGAGTTCTGAAATTGGTTTAGCTCGCCTTTGGAGTAGACAATTTCGTTGTTGTTGTTATAAATTTGAGTTGAATTGAGTTGATTAGCTTCACTTTCCCTCTAGTTGGTGGCGGCTACTCTAGGTTGCAAGGTGATAGCATGACGACCATGGTTCTAATTTTTTATTTGGTTTTAGGGTTTGAGTCTACATGTGTTTATATAGATTTTAGGATTAATTTAGGCCATCCGATCAACCTAGAATCAATCAAGACCATTCAGACCAGATCAGAACTATCCAGAAACCCTAGTGACTCAGCAGCAAGTCATAAAATCGTCATCTTTCAGATCTTCCTGGGGGGGAGGAGGGGTAGGTCGACCCCTAGGTCGACCCCCAGTTCGACCTATAAGGGGAAGGTCGACACTAGGGTCAACCCCCTGGTCGACCTGGGTCCTGGGTGGGAATTTTCCTGCCCAGCCCGCTTCTGACTTCTGATTTGAATTTGAATCTATTTTCTAGCTGTTTGAATTTATTTGAATTTTCTGGAAACTTCCGACAGCCATAACTTCTTCATACGAAGTCCAATTTACGCAAACTCGGACTCTATCTCGACCAGAATTCCAAGACGAACACAATGGTGTAACCCGTTTTCCTTGATTCTTACATTTAAAATTAAGTATTCTATAATTTGTTAACTTTAATATTTAAATTTATGGGGTGTTACAAGAGATATAAACTATATTTATTCAAATTCAAACAGAAAGAAATAAGTAATAAAATAAAATGCACTAAAGTAAATAACACCAGGATTATTACACTGGTTTGGATTAACCAATTCTACATCTAGTCCTGCACTTCACCGTGTAGAATTTCATTATAATCGCTTGTTTTCCACGAGTGGCAAGAACACCTTTATAATATTGATTTCACGGGCTACAAGATATACCTACTTCTTATCAACAACAACAAACAATGGCATGTGTTTCTTCAATACAGATTCTTGCAGATTTTGTACAATAATTCTATAGGCCTCCAATGACAATATATAATTCTTTGAGGAGATAGGATAAAATCAGAGAGAGAACGATATGCTTTCAAGTACAACTCTCTGATATTGTGTGGCTTGCAAATCAATGAAGAATAGGAGTGAAAGAGAGTGGATTTGCAAGAGTAATAGGATAGTTTTCAATGGAATTTTGCAGAGAATAAATGGAGGAGTAGAAGAGAATGTGAAATTATTATGTAAAAATTCGTTACTAGAGGCCTTTAAATAGTGTATGAAAGGATGTGTATTTTGATGAAAGGGTGGAGGGAAATAACTACTCAATTTGAATTTGAAAATCTGAACTAGCCGTTATATGCCGACATACTAGTGTTACAAATATATGCAGCAACACTTATAAGTGTTTCAAATTTTGTGCACTTGAAATTTTCTTATATTTGTGGATTTTGGTGATTCGGTTAAGGTCAATAGTTGATTATCTTCAAATATAATTGCCATGGGATCTTTAACTAGATATTTTAAGGTTCAACCAACTTCTCATCACTTAAAACACCTCTGTTCTTCAGCATTCTTCTCTAATAGGCTTTGGTCTTCTTTGCTTCAATTATTCTGATTATCCATCTTCTATAATTATTCTTTTGTACTCTTGTTTAAATATCTCCATAATATATCTAATGTAACTACACAACTCAAAGATATGTTGGTAATAATGTTTATATGGTTGTCATCAAAATCAATACCTAGGGTATTAACAATCTCCCCCTTTTTGATGATGACAACCATATAAATATTTGAGAGATAAAATATAATATTTTTATATTTGACTCCCCCAAACTCTGTGCACTCCCCCTACCATTTTGTCTAGTATATTTATACCTTTTCTCCCCCTTTGTCATAAACAAAAAGGGTAAAAAGAATTATTTAGTTTACTGCTAGACAATATGTAGAGTTTGTATATGCATATAAATAAAACACGAGTGGGGAAATTAAAGCATGAAATAAACTAAATAATCAGATGAGTTTTAGAGTTACCGACTTTGCTGATTTCTTATCATATGCTTTGAGCGTTGACTATTTGTTACCTGAAAAATTATAAAGTATGCACTCTGGTACCCTTTTTATTTCGAGGTCTATGGGGTTAAGTTTTGTAATGCCAAAACCCATGAAGAGTTTGAATGCCCTTTCAAAATATAATCATTAGATAAATGAACCTTAATAATAAAATTATCAATATATTTTTCTTTTTCAGTATTATCCAGCCATTTTGGAACCCATAAGTTAATTAACCTATTTGGAGGATTTAACTTTAATTTCCTAGGTTTTGGTTTGAATTTGGTCACTTTAACAAACTTAGTACACTGAGTACTATTTTCCTTTGATTTAACCTTTGGGTATAGCCAAGTACATTCTTATTCCTATTGTGTTTAGATGCAGATAATAATTTCTCTAGATTATCCTTTCCTTTGTTAAATTTATCGATACCAGTTTTTATTTTGTCAAAATCCTTACTATGTTTAAGAATAACATTGTCTAGAGATGTTATTTTGTCATTCAGATCAATGATCTGTGACTTCATTGAAAGATTTTCTAATTTTAAGGACTCATTTTCACTTTTCACCTTTTCAAAACGTCCAAGTGTTAAATCCTTTCCATTTTTATGACCATTTAATCTTCCAATTTCATCTTCCAGACATTGTTTTTCTTTACTCAGCTTTTCATTAAATATTTTTAATCAATCTATTTCTGGCAAACTATTATCGTACTCTTTCCTAAGTATTTAATATCTCTAATGCATATCATTTAAAAGTGTAGTGATTTCTTTATCAAAATTCCGTACCTGGTCATCCATTGCCATGAAGCATATATTGGCATTTTCTGCTTCTGAATCACTATCGCTTGATGATGAATCATCCCATGTTGCATTGAATGCTTGTTTCCTCTCTTTATTGAAAGTATTTGAAATGTGATTTGGTTTTCTCAAGTTGGGACAATCTCTTTTCAAATGACCGGGTTTATCCCATTTCTGGAATTATTGTTGTTAGTTTTTCGAAGTTTCTTTGTTATCTAGTACTTCAAGAATTTCTTGATCTTCTTGGTAATAAACTCGATATCATCATCAACACTATCATTACCTGGTTCATCATTATCAATCATTGCTTTAAGTGCCGGTGATTTCTTCTCATTTCCCTGGTTCTCTTTTCTAACCTGCAGCTTCACTTCATAGGACATTAGATTACCAATTAATTATTCTACTGAGATATACTAATATCGTTGGCTTCTTCGATTGCCAATCTTCTGATCCCATTCACTAGAAAGCGAATTCAAGATTTTTCTGACTTGGTCTTCTTCAGTAATTTTCTTTCCTAATGATATTAAGGCATGTACAATATCTTGAAATTTAGAATACATATCTAAAATAAATTCATTTGGTTTCATTTGAAAAAGTTGAAACACGTGAGTAAGCATAGATATCTTTGTCTGTTTTACTTTATTGGTGCCTTCATGTGTGACTTTCAGTATTCTCCAAATTGCATATGCAGAATTACATATAGAAACTCGACTAAATTCATTTCTATCTAAAGAACAAAATAAAATGTTCATGGCTTTAGAATTATTAAGTGCTTGTGTCTGTTGGTCTAGTAACCATTTTGAAAATTCAGTTTGAGGCTCTATATACTCTATTTGGGTAATGTTCCAAATATCTAAACCATCAGACTGTAAATAAAATTTCATCATACAAGCCCAATAAGCATAGTTACTGCCATCAAATAGAGGAGGTCTAGTGGTAGATTGCACTTCTATAAAAATACTAATAATGGTGTTACTAGTGTCACTAGCCATTATAATTTTCAAAAATCAAATTATGAACTTTTTGAAAGACCAGGCTCCGATACCAATTTTCAGGACCTTAAGGCAACTCAGACACTAGAGATATAAACTATATCTATTCAAATTCAAACAGAAAGAAATGAGTAATAAAATAAAATACAGTAAAGTAAATAACACCAGGATTTTTATACTGGTTCGGATGAACCAATCCTACATCCGGTCCTGCACTTCACCATGCAGAATTTCACTATAATCGCTTGCTTTCCATGGGTGGCAAGAACATCTTTACAATCTTGATTTCACGGGCTACAAAATACACATACTCCTTATCAACAGCAACAAACAATGGCAAGCGTATCTTCAACACAGATTCTTGTAGATTTGGTACAATTATCCTATAGACCTCCATTGAAAATATATAATTCTTTGAGGAAATAGGATAAAATCAGGGTGAGAATGATATGAATTCAAGTACAACTCTCTGATATTGTGTGGCTTACAAATCAGTGAAGAATAGGAGTAAAAGAGAGTAGATTTCCAAGTGTAATATGATAGTTTTCAATGGAATTTTATGGAGAATAAATGGAGGAGTAGAAGAAAATGTGAAATTATTGTGTAAAAATTCGTTATCAGAGGCCTTTAAATAGTGTATGAAAGGATGTGTCTTTTGGTGAAAGGGTGAAGGGAAATAACTACTCAATTTGAATTTGAAAATCTGAACTAGTCCTTATATGTCGACATACTAGTGTGGCAAATTTGCACTGCAACACTTATAAGTGTTTCAAATTTTCTGCACTTCAAATATCCTTATATTTATGGATTTTGGTGATTCGGTTGAGGTCAATGGTTGATTATCTTCAAGTATAATTTCCATGGGATCTTTAACAAGATATTCTAAGGTTCAACCAACGTCTTATCACTTCAAACACCTTTATTCTTCAGCATTCTTCTCTAATAGGCTTTGTTCTTCTTTACTCTTCAATTATTCTTTTGTACTCCTGTTTAAATATCTCCATAATATATCTAATGTAACTACACAACTCAAAGATATGTTAGTAATAATGTTTATATGGTTGTTGTCATAAAAATCAATACCTAGGGTACTTAGGGTATTAACAAAACGTTGATTGCTCATTCACGAAATCAAACGCTACCTAAGTGTTTACATCAGACACAGAGGTGTACATCATCGATTAATTAACGTTTCCATTTTTTCAGCCTTAAATCACGTTGGATGTAAATACTTACGTGCCATTTGGATCGATTTATATAAATCGCGTTTTTATTATAAAACAAAACAAATAAAATATGAGAAGCCATTATAGAAAACATAAAATATTAGAGAGAGACTTCTCATTTGTATCGATTTAGGTGAGCAAGAAATGTAAACAACCTCTTAATTTACGAAATCTTCATGCCTTGTAAATTGCAATAAAGTCCATTAGCATGTTATCATATTCACCCTTATTACATTTACGTATTACAACACTTCCCCTTAAATATGTGTATGCGAAGATGATTGTTGGAATGGAAAATTGTCGCACGCCAACACCCAAATTGTAAGTGCAATGTGAACACAGTAATCCAAAGATGTAATAAAGTAAATGCGGGAGACACAGCTTTTTATAGTGGTTCGTCACTAACGCCTACGTCCACTTTATAGTCATCATTCATCATATATTTGTCGATTACAATGTATACAAGTTCGGACAATAGTTGAGCACAAAGCATTATAATAGAACAATAATATCCTTGTTAATTCTAAACTTTGACTGAAATGCCTTTTGTCTTTTTCATTGAGTAGAAAATGCATTGACTCGGTCAACTGTGTCCAAAAAGTAGCTTCGACGTTGAAGAAATATCCAAAATATCCAAAACAGCCCAAAATTGGTGTTTTTATGCTTGTAAATGTCCAAAAAGTGATGGAAAACGCTTGTGCAATGTTTTAGTTGTCCATGCCATGTCCAATGGTCATGGAGACGAAAATGGAAGCCATTAATGGCGGTAGAGAGCTTCAAGATGTCCCTATAGCCAAGAAAAACCAATCTCTTTTGTGTTGGAAGTGAGGGGGTATTTATAGTGGAGTTTGATAGTATAGTAGGAGAGAAATGAGACACACATTAGAATTTCGTATCCTTGAGGGGTCCTAAATTCAAGTCCCAGAATCAGAGTCAAAAAAGTGGTGCACTGCTGAAATTTCGTATCTCGAGGTTTGAAAAACTGGATTCTCCACATTTTGTCAAAATCACGTGTTGCACACTTGAAAAACAGTGACCGACGCGAGTTCTGGGATGTGCCAAGGTGATCTGCCAATTCTAGAGTGTTTTCCATGCCAAAAAATCGAATCCCCAAAATCTGCCAAAATCAAGTGTTGCACACCTGAAAAACAGTAATCGCCATGAGTTCTAGGGTGTTCCAAGGTGATCTGCCTATTCTGGAGTGTTTGCCATGCCAAAAAAACTTCGTATCCCAAAAATCTTCCAAAATCGCGTGTTGCACACGTGAAAAACATGATTGACACGAGTCCTGGGCTAATCCAAGGTGATCTGTCACTTTCTTTTGGAAATTTCGGATCCAAAGTGATCCGCCATAATTCGAATCCCTACGATCTTATGTGCACACATGGAAAAATTCGGATCCCTTGGTGTGCTCATGCCATTTTCGAATCCTTTTTTCGTATCCGATCAGTTGCCAGACCACGTGATTTGCCACTTTTTCGGTCTGATCAGCTTGGGTGCCAGACGTGGTTTTTCCTTGATCCACCGTGTTTTTCACTGATTTACAAAGTGCCAAATCCAGTGGTCGACCAATTTTTTCAGCTTGATCAGCCAAGGGTGCACACATGTTTTCTGCCTGATCCGCCGTATTTTCCATTGGTTTTCGAAGTGCCAGATCTTGCGATCGACCAAGTTTTTCAGCTTGATCAGCCAAGGGCGCACACGTGTTTTTTGAGTGATCGAACATGTTTTTTTGACTGTTTTTCAACGTGCTAACCCTAAGCTTGCTACATGTACCATATTGATTGACCAAGGTAAAACACGTGATTTTTCATGATTTTCATGCACCGATCAGCTGATTTTGAGTGTCGAATCGGCTTTTTACCAGTTTACCATATTTTGACGCCATGAGTCGCACGAGCCATTTTTCGTGATCGACTCATGTCAATCAACTATTTTTGAATGAAGGATACTGTTTTTACCACTACTACAGAAGTGGGCATATTCGACACTAGTTTTATGTTGTCGTAAATCGAAAAAGCGTTGCCTTAAGCCGTTTTTTCCAATAGGCAACACCGGAGGGGAGTGGCATCTGCGACCATTGTCGTTGCTCTCTAAGGCAACACTTTTTCCCATCTACTGCCACAGAGAGAAAGTATTGCATTATAACTGTATTGCAACACTATTAACAAGTAATGTAACAAAACAAAGCATTGCCTTAAGAATGAGTTAGAGCCTAACTTTCAGGTCATGGTAGTGAGAGCCACTTCAGCTTCCACGTAAGATGCCCACGTGTTACATGCCACGTCAGCTGCTCACATGTCACACGCCACATCGGCTATGAGGCCCACATGCCATGTGGAATTAATAATATTTTATTTAATGCAACACCACTGTATTATGTAATGCAACACCATTATCTTGAAATGCACGATCGAAAAAAAGCAAATGCAACAGTAGAAGAAGACAAATCCTACATTAGAAGAAAACAAATACAATGCCTTGATTAAAAATTCTGGAGTACTAGTTTTGTACATAGAAGAAACTCATCCAAAACATTGTACATAGAAGAAACTCATCCAAAGTGCCAACACATACTATCATGTACATAATTCAAAGGTACAAATTCAAATAATATGCTCAGGCAAGTACTCTATTAGCAGTATTATGTGTGTGGATGTCAATTCCTCTCTGTTTTTACATGAACCTGCAGTAGAAAAAGAACGACATCATACATGAAGAAAATCACAATGAATAATATGAACGTAATTGTGTAAATCATTTACTCGTATTCCTTTTTTTGGAACTTCATCTACATATTTGACAGTAAAAATACAATATGATAATAACACAACAAGTTCATTTCAAATTCAGAAAGATACCATAATGCTTCCTCACCTGAAAAGAAAGGTGAATCGTTTATACCTTCATCAATGTGTTTCCTCGCGCTGCACTGCTATACAAGCATTCAGTGGACTCATGAGTTGTACGAAGACCAAGCCTACTCCTTCAAGTGAATCAATAAAAGGAAACTTCATAAGTGAGTTTGGTAATCAGCGAGTCATCCGGATTTAACAATGCTTAATAACATATATGGTCATATTAAATTATTAATCAGTTTTAAAAAACCTAGTCATAAAGTTTAACAGGCTTTATTAAAGTAACTCGGTGCATTGTTGGAGGTCGGTTATTGTGAGTCAGTGCAAAATTAATAAATTAATACAATGGTACACCTTTGCTACTTGTAGTGTTCTTAGTACTCTTAAATAGAAGGTCAGAATAAATATTACATACAAAGCAATGTTTATTGGGATTCCTTATTCGATATTATCAAATACTCATGGTAATAATTATCGCTTAAAAAAATACAATTTTCGATGCCATTGCCTAATATTTCTACAAAAATAATGAAAATGGACCAAAATGTGAAGAAGTAGCATTGGTTGAAATAAAAAGTAGAATGGCTGAGATACATCACTAACATAAAAGAAGAGCCAATATCAATAACTGTACGATAATAAACAATAGACAATAACCATTCATAGTGCAGACACAAAAATATTTATGGTTCAAAGATTAAATGTAAAAGGTATTGAAAAATATAAGTCAAAAGCTAGAAGGAATAAGAATGAAATATTTGTTCTTGATTTTTACATGATGTTCTTTAGTAAAAGTTGGGTATTTTAGTGTGGTTTGCATCAAATAAATTCTTAAATTAGAATTTAAGGAAATTAAAAGAATAACTTTTGGTTCATTTTAATTCAACGTCAATAAAGATGATTAACTGTTGCCTGCGTCCTTGCGTCCCCTGTCTGAAGTCTGATTGTAGCAGCTGCCACCTACTACATCATCGCCACCGATTCTAGGTTGTCGTTGTTCTAGAGTCCACAGTTCTGGAATTTCACGTTAGATTGTTGGTTTCGACCGTTCTTCTGCTGATAAGTGGTTACCTAGACTTTGGCGAGGAGCAAAGAGGATGTTTTCACTACTTCAAAATTCCAATAGAAACGAAGGAGATGTTGGTTGTATCACTTCAAAAAGCTGGCTGCTGCAACCCTCCTCCTATGCAAATCACTTCCAACACCATATGCCATCCAAACGAAACACATCCTCCACAATTGCAACTTCATTAACATGCAACCTCTCCTCTGTGAACCGACCCCAACTTCGCACTACCACTTTGGCAAACAAACTCAACTCTGCAACCCAAATCACTGATAACCAGTACCACTAACTTTAATCCCCTGTATCACAAACTCCTGAAATTCCAAAACCACACTTCCATACTAATTCACCCGAGTCAAACAGCTACCACACAACTACAACCTGCTGCCCCTTCACCAGAGAAAATAAACTCCTTTACGGACAACCCGCAGTTTTATCATCCACCCAAACCAACATAAGATTTATCACCCTCCATAAACAACCTTCTTTAGCACCTCTACAACAACAATCAAATTCATTTCATCTCTTAAACGATCACTAATGGCCATCCCCATAATTAACGCCTCCCTTCCTCTACCGCACAGACTGGAACCTGCTACAACCGAAAGCCACGTTTTCATCACATTTCACCGAACATGTCTACCTTCTCCTTTAATCAACACAAATCACCACTTCAACACCATGATCCAAAAACCAGTAACCCATAATAGTAAATTGACGATCACAGCAAAATACGATATCCAGTCACCTTGACGGCTTGACCTGTCACTAATCATATAACCTAAAACAGCCACAATAGCAATCACCTGCCAATCCTGACCATAAACCCAAACCACAAGAACTCCTCTACAAACCACTTGTAAACCTACAACTTCACCAATAATTCTCACCACCGCATCATTTGAGAATCCATAGACATCAACCGCTACCTCCATGTAATTCCACTCGTCGATAACATACGCCTTAGAGTTTCTAGTAAATCTACGATTTACGATTAGAATCTTGTTTTTATTTAAAGTTTTAACTTTAGGATTTATGATTTAAATTCCATTTTGAAAACATTGATGATGAGGACAAAAAACAAACAACTATTAATTTGGTTTAACACTTAGAGTCAGTGTGGACGCATAGTTAAAAGCTACTAAATGAATTACAGTGGGCATCACTTGGGAAATTTAATTTTTAAATGAATAATTTAGAAAAAAATCACCAATATAGATACATATTATAAGAGATACCTTTAGGTAATAGTTAATATCTATTGCACTTTTCGCCTTTGGAGTACAATTGATTGAAGTTTGATTCACAAGCAATTTTCTTTCACAAGAGACATGAAAAAGCATGTTATTTTTGACACTTGAAAGAAAACACAACACATTCAAAATAGATAGCAATTCTCCATTGCTTAGTGTTAATAAAACTTCACAAAATAAAAGAAATAGGAAAACTTACAGAATGAAAAAAGAAAGATATCAAGAAGTGAGTTCCATAATGGCACTAACAATGTCGTCCTAACTGTTCTTAAGAGCTTTAACTGCCTATGCTTGGGAAATGCCATCTTGAGTCATTACTAGTTCTAAATCCCTTAGCTTGCCATCGATAATTTCCTCTTCATCTTCCTCGATTGGGGCATTTGCCGAAAGACCGGTTTTACCCAATGAATTGGCAAGTTTAGGCATTCTAAATTGTTGTGAGGCTTGAGTTAATAACCAAGAGTTCAGGTATTCTATCTTTGCTTCACCGAATAGTTATGTTGGTCTTCTATCTTTGCTTAGGTCTTCTAGCTACCTCCTCTGACCAGCTTTGACCCATGGTAAATTCACTCGTGGCAAAAACTATTCCATTATTGGAAGTCTCAAATCCAATTTCCTACTGCAATTTGCAATTAGAATAAATATAAATTTATACAATCAGACATAAACAACATCGTAGATACATAAATTGCACACAAGCTCTTAGATATTGACTCAGTAGTTCATAAACTCCATTATTGACAATTTATATTGAGAAGAAAGTGCCAAATAATTGCAACTCACAGTCATCATCACACTCCAGATCCGAAATCAATTAGAGACTCATCGTGCCCACCCCGACCAACTCATAGGCAAGTATAATACCTGACTTTTAATTTTGAGTTAGTCCAATCCATAAGTCCATCACTCTGAGCAGCACCAGGTCTACAAAAAACAATGTGAAGACCCATGGCAGGTCCAAGCCCCGATGGTGATTGCACCAACTTCAGATCATGAGTGCAATTTAGGGATTTTTAGAGTTGTAAACGGAGAAACGAAACATGGTGGGAAAGTACTCTGAAAACACACAAAATGGAGGTTGCACAAACAAATCTGAATCAGGAGAAAGAGTTAAGAAGGGGAATGATAGAGGTGATGAATCAAGATCATTCTTAACATCAACGAGGAAAGCTAGGAGGAGTCAGCGAGAAAACGAAAAATGGATTGGACATCGGGGAAATTAGGTTATGCAGAGAGGCGGCGGAGGAAAAAAACTGGGTGACATAGTCCAAGTTTTAACATCGAATAGGAGAAATCAAATTTGTGGAAGCGTTGAACATGAGATGAAATCGAATTGGGAAACTGAAAGAGCAGCAAAATTTAGGTTTAAGATTTGGTCGATGGTAAAAAGAGGAAAGTGAAGAGATGTTAGAGAAGAAGAACAATTAGTATTTTGTGAAGAGGGAAATATCGCGCCAAGATTTCACATAGCAGAAGAATGTAATGATGTGGTTGTCACTGATTGGATGATGGGGTAATGTTTTAAATAGAAACCAGGAAATGGTTTGAAACGTTGGATTAATCATGCATCTACGGTTGCAGCTTTGTTTATGCTGATAATGCGGAACGCTGAATTGGATTGTATATATGTAAAGCCACTCTTTTAACTGGTGTTGCATGTCAATACACTAGAATTCCCACCGCAATAGTGCATTCACGTCTAATGCAACAACATATGAATATTGTTGCAGAAGATCAAAGAATGCATAACTTTTGCAACGCTTTTCTTGCAACGCAAACACATTAATGTCAGATATTCCCACTTATGGTGTAGTGTACCAAATCCATATATTTTTGCGCGACGAGTTCTGCCACGTGATCGGGCCCGACCGACGCACTCAACCATTTTGAGTTGATCGAACCGTGTCAATCACATATTTTCACCGCGCCAGCTTTTCCGAGTCTAACGATGACGATTTTATGAATCGACGGCATTTCCAATCTTTTTCTGAATATATCGCGACTTCGATTGAATCACTTTGTGTTTTCTGACGATATTCTTGAAGAGTGACAGCTTCAACTAAAAAACATGTCAACATTTGCCTACCAAAACATATCTTGCTTAATCCAAGGAAGGTGTGTTTTGCGAGAAGAAGAGAAATCCAGAAACCCACGATCGCTTCAGATCGTATTATTTATGAGTCGGAAAACCAAGCTTAGTCCTTAAAGAAGGCCGACGATCGATTTGGATTGTATTATTCAGAAATCCATGATCACTTCAGAACATATTAATAGAAGAATACGATCGCTTCGGATAGTATTATATAGAAATCCACAATCGATTCAGGTCGTATTAACATAAGTCCATGATTGCTTTGGACTGTATTAATTAGAAATCACCAGAATAGGCAGAGTATGAGAGGGACTGGAGGAGTCTAGTAACCTGCAAAGAAAAGAGATACGCATAACCGTTTATGAGCGATCTTGCCGTGTCACCAACAAGGCCGTCACATATCATCGCATTTTTACAAGGCGATCTTATCGAGGCTAGACGATAGGAGATGTATTTTCCTCGAGGTAACCTTAAACGAGGCAAGGCCAACTGAGTTGTTAGCTGAAGCAATCTTGAATGAGGAAGAACAACCAAAGTTTTTTAGCCGAGGTGACCTTAAACGAGGCAAGGCCAACCGAGTTTTATACGAGGCGATCTTGAACGAAGCAAGATCGACCAAGGTTTTTTCAGCCGAGGCGACCTTAAATGATGCAAGTCCAACCGAGATTTACGTGAGACGATCTTGAACGAGGCCACACCAACCAAGGTTTTTAGCCGAGGCGACCTTAAATGAGGCAAGGTCAACCGAGGCGACCTTAGACAAGGCAAGGCCAACCGAGGTTTCTTAGCCTAGGCGACCTTAAACGAGGCAAGGCCAACCGAGTTTTACCCGAGGCGATATTGAAAGAGGCAAGACCAACAACGGTTTTTAGCCGAGGCGACCTTAAACGAGGCAACGCCAACCGAGGCGACCTTAAATAAGGTAAGGCCAACTGCGTTTTACCCGAGTCGATCTTAAACGAGGAAAGACCAACCAAGGTTTTTTAGCCGAGGCGGCCTTAAACAAGGCAAGGCCAACCAAGTTTTACCTGAGGCGATCTTAAACAAGGCAATACCAACCGAGGTTTTTTAGCGGAGGTGACCTTAAACGAGGCAAGGCCAACCAAGTTTTACCCGGGGCAATCTTAAATGAGGCAAGATCAACTAAGGGATGCAATTGGGTTCACTTTGTTGATAACCAAGGGGGTGATGGTGTGTTGTCAAGCAAAGAGCATGCTTAAGGACATTTTTTCCAGTACATGGGTAGGTCGACTCAACTATTTATAGTTCAAAGAGCCAGAGATAAATCCAGGGATTGGAGACCGAATATCCATAATCCAAAGAAAGCCAAGAGAGCCAATACCATAGGCTCAAGAAATTCGAAGGTCGGAACTTTTGAAATTAGAAAGCCATAAGTGAGGATATCATTATTTGAGAACCAATAAGATCGGAAGACCTGAAAACCTGAAGACGGGAGGACCAAAAGACCATAAAGCTAGAAAATCTGGTTGAATTCCAACTTGAGGATCCATATCGGTCGCAATCCTGACTCCTGGAACCGTGAGAGCGATACCATCCAAAGCTACGCGCACCGGCGTTTAAGCAACATTACCAATAGCAGAGCCCGCGACTTGACCAACCAAAGCGACGCGGTTGGAGCAACATCAGGATTAGGGGTGCCCCCGATTGTAGCGGGACCGGCACTGTTCTGAGGAGTGGTGTCGGCCTGTTGATTAGTTTGCGGGGTTACCCCCAAGTCCCGAGTCGAAGGTGGAGGAACATTGGTACTTATTCCAATAATGTCTTCTTGTCCAGTTGTCCTTGAAGTACTTCTTATCCTGTCTTCAATTCGGGAAAGGAAGGTATTGAAAACATCTTCCTATCGCTCAAGTCAAGCGTTCAAATCTGTAATGAGGTTCTAAATCATTCCGTCGGCATCTTCTTGAGTGACGTAATCAAGTGGAGGTCCATTCGAGGAAAGATCTTGACTTCCTCCCCATTCTGCTTCTTGAGCTTCAGTTATAGCGTCGAGCTTCTTGCGCTTAACCATGTCGAGAAGCGAGTAACAAAGTCAAAGTAGAAAACTGTAACTAAATCCGACGACGAATCCCAAAGGCAAATTCGAGAAACTTATCCAAAGTAGAGGTCAAAGCTGAGCGCGTCCCTACCTGGCGCGCCAAAATGTTAACGTGGAAAATTGTCGCACGCCAATACCCAAAGTGTAGGTGCAGTGTGAACACAGTAATCCAAAGATGTAATAAAGTAAATGCGGGAGACACAACTTTTTATAGTGGCCCGGCACTAACGCCTACGTACACTTTATAGTCATCGTTCATCATATATTTGTCGATTACAATGTTGTACAAGTTCGGACAGTAGTTGAGTACAAAGCGTTACAATAGAATAACAATATACTTGTTAATTCTAGACTTTGACTGAAATGCCCTTTATCTTCTTCACTGAGTAGAAAATGCGTTGACTCGGTCAACTATATCTGAAAAGTAGCTTCGATGTTAAAGAAATCTAAGAAATATCCAAAATATTCAAAAGAGCCCAAAATTTGTGTTTTTATGCTTGTAGATGTCCAAAATGTAATGGAAAACGATTGTGCAATGTCTTAATTGTCCATGCAATGTCCAATGTCATGCAGAAGATGGAAGCCATTAATGGTGGTAGAGAGCTTTAAGAAGTCCCAATAGTCAGGAAAAATCAATCCCTTTTGTGTTGGAATTGAGGGGGTATTTATAGTGGAGTAGGTGAGAAATAGAACCCACACAGCAGAATTTCGTATCCTTGAGGGGCCCGAAATTCGTGTCCAAAAATCAAAGTCAAAAAAGTGGTGCACTGCTGAAATTTCGTATCCCGAGGTTCGAGAAACTCGAATCCCCAAAATCTGCCGAAATCATGTGTTGCACACGTGAAAATCAGTGATCGGCACGAGTTCTGGGCTATCCCAAGGTGATCTTCCAATTCTGGAGTTTTTGTCATGCCAAAAACTCGAATCCCCAAAATCACCCAAAATCACGTGTTGCACACGTGAAAAACAGTGATCAACACGAGTTCTGAGCTGTGCCAAGGAGATCTGCCAATTCTGGAGTGTTTGCCATGCCAAAAACTTCATATCCCAAAAATCTGCCAAAATCACATATTGCATACGTGAAAAATAGTGATCGACATGAATTCTGGGATGAGAAGAGGTGATCTACAACTTTTCTATAAATTTTGGATCCGAAGTGATCCGCCATAATTCGACTCCCTCCGATTCGATGTGCATACATGGAAAAATTCGGATCCCTCAATGTGCTCATGCCATTTTCGAATCCCATTTTCGTATCCGATCAGTTGCCAGACCAAGTGATTTGCCACATTTTCGGTGTGATTAACCCGAGTGCCAAATGTGGTTTTTCCCTGATCCACCATGTTTTTTTACTGATTTTCGAAGTGCCAAGTCAGACGATCGGTCAGTTTTTTTAGCTTGATCAGCCAAGGGTGCACATGTGTTTTTCGCCTGATCCACCGTGTTTTTCACTGATTTTCGAAGTGCCAGATCTGGTGATCGGCCGAGTTTTTTAGCTTGATCAACCAAGAGTGCACGTGTTTTTGAGTGATCGGACATGTTTTTTGACTGTTTTTCATCGTGCCAACCCTGAGCTTGCCAGATTTACCAGACTGATTGACTAAGGTAAAACACACGATATTTCATAATTTTCACGCCTCGATTAGCTGTTTTTGAGTGCCGAATCATCTTTTTACCAGTTTACCATATTTTGATGCCGTGAGTTGTGTGAGCCATTTTTCGTGATCGACGCGTGTCGAACAGCTGTTTTTGAGTGCACAACACTGTTTTTTTACCAAATCCATATATTTTTACGCGACGAGTTCTGCCACATGATCGGACCGACATACTCAACCATTTGAGCTGATTGGGCTGTGTCGATCACGTATTTTCACTGCGCCAGCTTTTCCGAGTCCAACGACGATGATTTTACGAATCGACGTCATTTCCAATTCTTTTCTGAATATGTTGCGACTTCGATTGAATCGCTTTGTGTTTTCTGACGTATTCTTGACGTAAGACAGCGTCGACTAAAAAGCGTGTCAACAATGATAAAATTAATTGTCTCATTAAAAACTTTTTTGTGAAAAATCCAGTGGGAAAAACAATAAATAAGGAAAATAGTACAATTTTGTTTCACCTTTTGATAACATGTTTTACAATGTTACAATGAGGGTTGATACTTCAGGATCAAGATAATGCTTCATTAAAAACCTTACTAATAAAAACTTAGTGGGAAAAATAGTAGTGAAGGGAAAAAGTACACTATAGCATAAATTTATATGCTTCTTTGATTTATAACGCATTATTCAATTAGTTTATTGAAGTAGTCGACGCATGCCAATTTGGTACACCATCTTCTGAAACATTGATTTGGAAATTGCCGTTGAGAACATCTTTACCCGCTTTTCTTGAAACTAGATTTGTTTCTCCACTTTCTTGTTGTCCTTTCATATTTCACGTGTGAAGAGAAATTTAGAAGAAATGTGCTTCTTTCTATCACCGTTGATATAATTTACTTGAATCCGAGCCATGCAAGCTGCATTGTCTTCATAAATAATAGTTTACTACATCAAAAGATGTTTGATACTTCTGGATCAAAATGCTGCCTTGTTAAAACCTTATCAATGAAAACTCGATAGGAAAAATCTTAGTAAAGGAAAAAGATTACAATATAAAATTTCACATTTTAATAATTTACTACGTTAAATGGAGTATGATACTTCCGGATCAATGCAATGGCTCGTTAAAACCTTAATAAGAAAAATCAATGGGAAAAATCTTAAATAAGGAAAAAAGTACTAAATGGATATTTTCATATGTTACTGTTTGTGTTGATAATTCTGGATCAAGTATATTTTCAGCATCTTCTTTTGGATGGTAAGTGTCCCTTTTAACATCTGGTGATATGAAAATCATAAGCGTACTAAATGGATATACATTATCCATTGCTTCACGGTTTTCTCAATGTAATTTGATTGATGGGCTAGAATGCCATTTGTACTATGCTCGATCTGTAAACTAAGACAACAATATTTAGCTTTGCCAAGATCTTTCATTTCAAATTCCTGTTTCAAGTAATCTATTTTTCCATCAATCTCTTCTGAAGTCCCAATCAAAATTATATCATCACCACATATCGCTAAAATAGCAAATCGCTTTACAGATTTCTTTATAAAGACACATAGACATGTAAGATTGTTTTTATACCCAACTTTTACAAAATATTCACTAGGACGTTTATACTACATTCTTTCGGATTGTTTTTAAACCCTATAATGATTGTCTCAGTTTGATGAGTACATCGACTTGAATTTTGCTTCATGCAACTTATATCCATCGGGGATTCTCATGTACATATTAGTATCCAATTCACTGTATAGATAAGCTGGTCTCTGCAGGAAACCTTGTGCAAAAAGTTGTGCCTTGTATCCCTCAACTCCATTTTTATCATTTTGATTTCTTGTTTAAAACGCATTCTTTTTGTGATTTGTATGCTACTAATATTCATTTATGAATACACTTCATGTGCTTACAAATTTGTGTTTCAATCAGATTTGCGTATTGCAATACACATTTAATGAATAAGACAAATTTCATTTCAACAACGCTAAGCAGGAAGTAATCTACTCATCTTGAATTATATCAAAATTTTCATTACAACAACACTAAGAATAATGAAGTATATCAAGATTTTCAATACAATAACACTAAGCAAGAAATAATCTACTCGTCTTGAAATATATCAGGATTTTCAGTACAATAATACTTAGAACAATGTTCTATCATTCATATCCTTGTCATTCTTTATAACTACAAAAGTTATTTATATTCTTCAGGAACATATATATTTTAATAAGTTTTCCATATCCCAACTACCACTTAAATGAATATTAAAAGTTTCATTACCACAATTCTTGAAAGCATGAAGTGGTCTACTCATCATGAATTATGTCTAGATTTTCATCACAACAATACTTAAAAGAATGTTGTAATATATATTTTGTGTTTTTTACATTATTTATCACTACCAATTTTTTTTAAATTCTTTCAAAATTTGTATACTTTAATCGTTTGTACCTTCAGGGTATTGTAAGCATTTTAAACACTTTTACTACTTTAAGCAATTTAATTATCTCTGAAAGTACAATGCTCATGGCACGTAACATGTTGTTGACACTGTGTGGTGTTTCAATAACTTTACTGTGCTTTTGTCATCTTATATATTTCTAATTTTATCTTATGGACTACATGTCCATATTTCTCATTTAGGAGAATTTCATGATGGCTAATCATGTTTCTCTCTAATATGATATTTTTAATCCATTTATAAATACAAGCGCTTTATTATTAATTAATTTATCATTGATGATTATTTCTTGTCAGTTCTATAGATGATTTATTGAACTCTCAAAACTTATCATGTTTTAGGTACCTAAACCACTTCTAGGGTTACTTGACAATCATGTCATGAGATTCTTTCAAAGTGCCCTTAAGTGTTTCTTTAAAAGCACTCACCTCCTTTATTTCGCATCTTTATGACTTACCCCAAAAAATAATTTGAACTAACGTTTATACCACATTTCAGCTGTGATTTACACCTTTTGATCCTTCAGGATTCAAATCTATATTGGAGAAAGTCTATTAGGGACATAATTGATAATTTATGCAAGTTAATTAATAATTTGCATAATTCCATATGTTAGCAAATATTTAACATCAGTGATCAACATGAACTTCTATTCCTTTATCCTTCCCCTCAATAATGACAAACATTGTCACATTAAATAATAAACCTTCTATGGATTTTCAATTTTGATCCATTATCACATTATTGCTAGCAAATACATTATATGTATTTTAATAGTAGGAGGATAATGCTCTTATTAGTTAATAAGATGCATTCATATTATATTGCTTATTCTATTTCATTGATCTGGTAACTTGGAGGAATTTTCAAATTATATAAACCATGACTTCAGGTCTTCGTATATTTATCTTGATCGATTTTTATATCGTTAAATGATATTGATGCATATATGGTGATCTCATATCAATTTAATCTTATAATCTTCAAAGTGTTAGTTAAATATTTGCATGTGACACCCCACGTCCGTTAATGTCACTCATTAAGAGAATGCATTAAGTTTTGTGAAGTGTTACGGGTGAACAAAAACAGAAACATTGCAACATAGATATGAAAATAGCAGCGGAATAAAAACAAACTTTATTAATCATAAAGCATCGTGCTTCAAAACATCATATGTATGAATTACATAAAAACCAGTACATCATAAAAACTTCTGTCTTGTACTTAAACATCAGAGTACAAAATAAAAGAAGCAAAATCCCTAAATAAAACATAGCCATAGTAGCAAACATAGGAGCTTGAGCAATACATCTAAGCAGCTCCAGCAAACGATAACAGAATCCTGGACAAGCTTGAGTGTTCCCACCCTGAGAACCTTGGGGGGGGGGGGGGGGGGGAACGGAAGAAAGAAACGAAAACAAAAAGGGTCAGACATAAAGTCTGGCGAGTCCAGTAACTTTTAGCAAGTAAATACGTAAAAGTATCATGACAGACATATAAAGTGGGTAAGAAAGGTAACATCATAAAAGGCAGGTATGACAAGGTAAACATGATGGAGTGTATACGCTTCTCTAATGATTACTCTGATTCTCTGCACCAATACTAGTATAACCAGAATGAGATGATCCCAACAACTATAAGATGGTAGACTTAGGCATACATCTAGATGTATCCTAAATACTACCCCAATCGATCGGCTCCCTACTCCGTAGATACCCTGTGTTGGCCCCATAGTAGGAGGTATCACTCCCTAAAGTGGCAACCCTTTGTTGATGTGCACAACCATATCTACCCGTGTCACGGTCATCTTATCCCCCTCGTCCAGGACATGCACGTACATGACCCGATCGGTTTGCGCTGCCCACATCATCCTCCACGTTTGGATCCCTTATAATCAACCCAATAAGCGTGTCCCAACTCCGACCTAGGATGGAGTACTCGTCTGATACTGTTCTATAGGTTACTGTCTGAAATGGGTCCCCCACACAAGATGATACAAGCTCTCCCCCTTGTCTTGTATTCCCACTAGGATTTCCACAGGTTATGCTTACCTAACGGTGTCTTTACTTACATAACCCCATCATTTCCACAGGTTATGCTTACCTAACGGTGTCTTTAATTACATAACCCCAATAGGTTAAGTTTGTGGGCCTATATATAAATATTACCCACCCTGCCCAGATATGCTTAACCTTCCCACTGTTTCAACCAAGTTTACTTAACCCCTATTCAAATTCATATTCATACAATCATTATGGATTCAACTAGGTTAAGTATTCCAATTCATTACCATGTCCATTTATGGTTATCATGGGCTGGACCCCTTACATTAAGCCTACCACTTGTGGATGCTAGATATGCTGGTCAGTTCCAGGCAGACTTCTTCAACAAGTTGGGCTTAACCTCGTGTCTCAGCATGCCTCGTATTTGTGCACCTAGACCCCCCACATTAGATTCACCACTTATGGTTGCTGGATATGCCAGGCGGTTCCGGGCAGACTTCCACCACAAGTGTAATCTAACCTCATGTCTAGGCACAGTTACAGTTTCTAATTACTGTAACCCTAGGCATTTCATTATTAGCTAGTTTTACCTATGCCGTTATAGGTTTTCATGCCCCTTTTCCCCTATTATATTCATAATGAATTGTATGCCCTAAATTCATATTCATAAACATTATTCAAGTTATGCCAAATTCCCCATTTACAAGTAATGCCCAATTTCAATGTCCCCTCGTTCCCCGTTCAACGCGTTCGCATATTTCAGCAGCATGCCTAGGCTCGAAAGTAGCCAGGCTATATAAAATAAAAAGGGAAAGATGAAGGGAAGATGACATAACTTATTATACTAACAAAATTGACATAAACATATAGTGGCATATTGATAAGATGGGCATATAAGAACAGATCTGGTGAACATGAGATGATAGAACTGATTCTAACATAATAGGTATGTCATAATAGGCATGATAAGATCTAAACAATAATTTAAATGTCCAACTAGTAACATATCCAATTTAACCACAACATGATAGGTACAAGATAATCTAAATAGTGAATTAGATCTATAATCAAAGGTAGATCTGACATGATAGAGGTTAAGATCTAAGTCATAGTTATGCCAGAATATTATGGATTCACAAGTTATTACAGATCTTGATATGATTCAAGCAGTCATAGGCATAGATCCAAATTACAGTCATATCATGTTTACTTTTTAATTATTTAAATCTAAAATTAACTTAAACTCACAGTGTTTGGATCTAGAAAGACAGAAGAAGAATAGTAGAGGTTTAATCACAGATCTACACTTTAATAACTTGATTAACTTGATTGCATAAGAAGGAAAAGTTTGATTCAGTCTGGGCACCGACATCATCTAGTCCTTCATTATTTTTCAGCGTAGAAAACAATAAAAATGAAGCCATATTTATAACCGCTAGCCCCCAAACACTAACTGCCGCGTCTGCCCTAGGGGGGTCGAGGGTCAACACCCCCCGTAAGGGGTCGACTCCCCTGGGCGGGATTTTTCCCGCTCACCCTGTTTTTCATGATTTGAACGATTTTGAACTTCTGGACCTAATTTTAGAATTTCTGGACCCTATATATATTTTTTTCTTGTGCGTATACAAACTTCAAACCTTCATAACTTCTTCATACGTTGTCCGTTTTACGCAAACCAAATGTCTATCTTGACCAGAATTTCGAGATGGATGCAATGGCGTAGTCTGATTCCCTTAATTCTGAATATTAAATTAATTATTCTTTAATTTGTCTGCCTTAGTGTTGTTAAAATTACGGGGTGTTACATTCTCCCCTACTCAAAGGATTTGTCCCCGAAATCTCTAAGTAAAGAAGAACGCATATCCTACCATCCATCACCCATCTACTCATCCACCTATCATAGGCATCCATTGTCCTTAAAAGTTTTATTATGCTTATATGAACATATGCAAAGGTGTGTGTATATGCCCCAATACTAATGCGAAGATCAGGCGGTCTACTGATTCAGTCGACCTCCTTAATGCAATGTATGTTAGTGCCATGAATCCAACATGTATGCAATAATCCTATTGTAACATTTAAGTTCTATATAGGTGCACAATCATCCGTCAAAATGCAACATCCATATGATGATACATCCATTTCCATCCATTAAAAGAAGAAAAATGCACACACATCCATATGCAGTATGGGAGTGATTGAGCCGATCTAGTGCCTAACGTGTGTGTATATGCATCCACGAGCAACCACTATTAAACACTTGCATCCATCAAACATAACATGTCTCAAACACATGTTTACATCCATGGGATTCTTACCTAAAGGTCGAAGATTCGATCGATAGGGCATACTTAAATGATAGAAACAAGCATAAATAAAAGCTTTGGAAAGGAAGTTAAGAACATAACCTTGAAAAGAAAAGGGTACGAAGCACGAATCTTGTCTTTGGTCTCCCAAGTTGCATCCTCCCGGTTATCTCCCCACTGAACTTTTATTAAACTTGACTTCTCTATTGCGTAGCTTCTTAACTTCTGATCCAAGAATACGGGTAGGAACTCGTCTGACTGTCGTCTTCCGTTCCACCTCTACTTCCTCTAATATACTCGACTCAACTACTTCTGCAGTGTCATGCAACACTTCCGCAAATGAGAAACGTGGAAAACATCATGAACGCCGGATAGTTTCTCTGGTAGCTTTACTCTATAGGCCATTTGGCCAATTCTTTCTGTTATGGGAAATGGCCCTACAAATATTGGTGCCAACTTCCTTATAGATCCAAAGCGAACCACATTCCTCAAAGGTGATACCTTAATAAAAACCATGTCTCCTACTTCAAATTCAATGTCAGTCCTTTTCTTGTCAGCGTAGGACTTTTGCCTATCTTGTGCGGTTTTCATTCGCCATCTAATAAGATCAATCTTCTCGGACGTTTCACTAACCATATCTGGTCCAAGCAATAGTCTTTTTGTAGATTCCCACCAACAAGCTGGTGACCTACAAGGTTGTATGTACAATGCTTCGAAGGGTGCCATACCAATGCTAGCTTGATAACTGTTGTTGTAGACAAACTCTACTAAAGGAAGATGCTCTTCCCAAGTCCCTCCGAAGTCTAGGATACACAACCTCAAAAGAACTTCTAGGACTTTTTTCACCCTCTCCATCTGTCCATCAGTCTGAGGATGATAGGCAGTGCTTAAGCACAACTATGTACCTAATGCTTCTTTCAAGCTCCTCCAAAATTCACTGGTGAAAATGGGGTCATGATCACTTACGATGCTAGAAGATACTCCATGAAGACTGACTATCTCACGAACGTAAATTGCTGCCAACCATGTTGTCATCCTCTTTCTTTTAACTAGAATGAAATGAGCGCTCTTAGTAAGTCTATCCACCACAACCCAAATACTGGTGTTGCCTTTCTTTGATCTAGGCAACCCATCTATGAAATCCATAGAGACGCTCTCCCACTTCCATTGTGGAACCTCCAAAGGATGAAATAAACCACCGGGCTTTTGTTCAGCTTCGACATGCTGACAAACCAAACATTGGGAAACAAATCCTGCCACATCTTTCTTTATCCCAACCCAAAAGAAAACCATCTTCGTATCCCTATACATCTTATCACCGCTTGGATGAATAGTCATATTAGAATGATGGGTTTCCTCTAGGATTGCCTTTAACAAACTTCCAGTTTAGGGAACACATAGCCTTCCATCTTGTCGCAGCCACACTTTGTTGTCAATGGAATATCTATTGAGGTGACTAGAAGTCTCCCCTTTACTGAGCCAATCCAAGATGTCTGAAATCTGTGGATCATCTCCTGCGAAGCTCCTATCTGATCCATAAGAGTAGGTTGTATCTCTAGCGATGCAAACAAACCAGTCAATAACTCGGTGGAGGGTCTAAAATCAAAAGTCGATATGAACTCCAAGCTTTTCCTTTCCAAAAACAGAGGACTTAAGGCCATCCTCTGCTTTCTCAGTGCGTCTGCCACCACATTACCCTTACAAGGGGTATAAGCAATCTCGAAATCATAAGAAGCTAGGAACTCCATCCACCTTTGCTACCTTAAATTAAGATCTTTCTGCGAGAACAAGTACTTCAGAGATTTATGATCGATGTATAACTCGAACTTCTCTCCAAGCAAACAATGACGCCGCATCATAAGCGCGAATACTATGGCAGCTAGATCTAAATCATGTGTAGGGTAGTTCTTCTCATGAACCCATAGCTGTCTACCCCCGTAACACACTACCTTTCCCTCTTACATTAGAAACGCACCAGGCCCTGTACCACATGCATCAGTGTACACTGTAAACACTTTGTTCCCATCGGGCAAGGTCAACACTGGGGCTGTTGTTAGAGCCCTCTTCAATCGCTGGAAAGCAGCATCACAATCTATATCCCATGAAAACACCAACTTCTTCTTCGTCATCCTGGCTAGTGGGGCTGATATCTTTGCGAAGTCCTTAATGAACTTCCTATAATAACCTGTCAATCCAAAAAAGCTTCTCACCTCCGTTGCATTCTTCAGAATTTGCCAATCTTGAACTGCAACTACCTTTGCGGGATCTACTGTTATCCCATCTTTGGAAACCACATGCCCTAGGAATCTCACCTCTTTTCTCTAGAAATGGAATTTGGAGAACTTTGCCTTAAGCTGATGCGCACGGAGAGTTTTCAAAACTTATCTCAAATGTTGGGCATGCTCTTCCTCGTTCATTGAGAAGATCAAGATATCATCAACAAAGACCACAAAAAATTTATTGAGAAACTCCCGAAAGACCCTACTCATCAGATCAACGAAATAGGCGGGAGCATTCGTCAACCCAAAAGGCATAACTAGCCATTCAAAGAAACCATCTGGAGTCCTAAAAGCAGTCTTATCTGTACTGTCCTCAGCTACCCTCAACTGATGAAACCCTGTGGCCAGGTCTAACTGAGAGAATACCGAGGCACCAACAAGCTATTCAAACAAGTCATCTATCCTTGGAAGTGGGTGCATGTTCTTCTTAGTGAGTTTATTCAACTCTTTATAGTCCACATACACGCGAAGCGAACCATCTGCCTTAGTCGCGAATACTACACGAGAACCCCATTCAGATATGCTTTGCCTAATAAACCCTCTCTCAAGTATTTCCCCTACTTGCTTGCTAAGCTCCCTCCTTTCTCTTGGAGCCATATGGCTCACAGGCAATGCAACTGGGTTTGCATTGTCTACCAAATATATACGAAAATCGATTTCACACCTCGGAGGTAAACCCCGTACCTCATCAAAAACATCAGAATAATCATGGACTGTTGGAACAGATTGCAGATCATCGATAGATGCATCTACAGATTCTAGGAAACTAAGCATAACAGACCCTTATGGGTCATAAGAAATCTCGAAGGTCCTCCCATGGAAGGTCAAAAGTCTAACGAACCTCTTCTTACAATCTAGAATGGCACCATACATGGTTAGCCAATCCATCCCTAGAATCAAACCATAGCCCATAAAACCGAGCACATATGTGTCGCACTCAAACTCGACGCGTAAGACGGATATTCTCAAACCCCGACAAATCATGGACAAATAAGCCGAACCACCAATGGGGTTTGAGACAACTACAGAATCCACTACCATACTAGTATTTAACTGCAGAGATTCAACCACAGAACTAGATATAAATGAATATGAAGCATCAGAATCAAAAAGAGTTCTAATAGGATGAGTGGAAAGAGAAATCAAACCTTCCACGGAAATTTTCCTATGTCTATCTGGAGCACTAGTCGCGAGAGCATGCACTTGCCCTCCAGAAGCTCCTGCCCTTTGACCTTGTCCTTGTTTCTTCGGGGACTCCTTAGCAAAGTGTCCAACCTCTCCACAATTGAAGCAAGAATTCTTCCTTCTTTTGCAGTCCTTCACCAAGTGACCCTCACGCCCAAAACTATGACACTTCGTCTTATCCTTACCCTTATCATTCTTTCCACCCTTCTTCTGTTGTTGTTGTTGTTGTTGTTGTTGTTGCTGCTGCTGCTGCCCTTTCTTGGGCCATACTTTCTTGTTTGCGTTGTTTCCTCAGCCTTAACTTCCTTCTTTTCTCCTTTGTCTTCCTCATGCAACAAGGCCATATCAACAAGCCTTTCAAAAGTCGTTCCCATTGAAATATGGGATATAGCTAACCCATGAAGGGGTTCATTCAACCCTTTAGCAAACCGCAAAGCTTTCTAATGCGAAGTATCCACCAGTTCCAATTCAAACCTTGCTAGCTGGTTGATTTTGTTCACATATTCTTTAACAATCATGTATACTTGTTTGAGCGCCAAGAACCTCTCCATTTGCATGCTTTTCTCAGCTTGAGAAAGAAACTTCATTTCAAACCTCTATCTAAAATCATCCCAAGTTTCCACCGGACGCCCGGCTTGGGTTACTTCCCACCAGAACGAAGATTCATCTTTCAGTAGCCAGGCAGCTAGTTGAATCTTCCTATGATCATCCACATCGAAAATTCCAAACAGGTCCTCTATCTCTTTGAGCCAATTCCTTAACTCTACGAACGTCTCAGTTCCATGGAATGGCTTTCCTCCCATAGAACAAAAATCTTTGCGGATCTTAGAGAAGTTATCTGCATGCGGAGAAGGAGAACGACGGGTGCAGCTAGGGGATGAACGTCAGTTTGACCACCGGCAAGCGCCATGGCCTCTAGATACCTACGGAAACAGCCTGGTATCGTAACTCCCTCTGGAATATTAGGTTCCCCAGACATGCTGAAAAGAAGAGGAAGGAGATTCAGACAAAGGATCGAAAGATAATACATATGGCTTTGGGGAATATGTTTTTCAAAACAGATTTTTCTTTTGAAAAATGATTTCTTTTGAAACCTTTTTGAAAATTATTTACAAAAATTTCATCTAATCTGGTAACCTTTAGCTCTGATACCAAGTGCGACACCCCACGTCCGTTAATGTCACTCATTAAGAGAATCATTAAGTTTCATGAAGTGGTATGGGTAAACAGAAACATTAGAAGACAGATATAAAAATAGCAGCGAAATAAAAACAAACTTTATTAATCGTAAAGCATCGTGGTTCAAAACATCATATGTCTGAATTACATAAAAACCAGTAAATCATAAAAACTTCTGTCTTGTACTTAAACATCAGAGTACAAAATAAAAGAAGCAAAATCCCCAAATAAAAACATAGCCATAGTAGCAAAGATAGGAGCTTGAGCAATGCATCTAAGCAGCTCCAGCAAATGATAGCAGAATCCTGGTCAAGCTTGAGTATTCCCACCCTGAGAACTTGAGGGGGATGGAAGAAAGAAGAGGTAACAAAAAGTGTCAGACATAAAGTCTGGCAAGTCAAGTTACTTTTAGCAAGTAAATAAGTAAAAGTATCATGATTGGCATATAAAGTGGATAAGAAAGGTAACATCATAAAAGACAGGTATGACAAGGTAAACATGACAGAGTGTAGACGCTTCTCTAATGATTACTCTGATTCTCTGCACTGATACTAGTATAACCAGAATGAGATTATCTCAACAACTATAAGATGGTAGACTTAGGCATACATCTAGATGTACCCTAACAACTACCCTAATCGATCGGCTCCTTACTCCGTAGATACCCTATGCCGGCCCCACAGTAGGAGGTATCACTTCCTAAAGTGGAAAAACTTCGTTTATGCGCACAACCATATCTACTGGTGTCACGGTCGTCTTATCCCCCTCTTCCCGGACATGCACGCACATGTCCCGGTCGGTTTGCGCCACCCACACCATCCTCCACATTTGTATCTCTTATAATCAGCCCAGTAAGCGTGTCCCAACTCCAACCTAGGACGGAGTACTCGTCTGATGCTGTTCTATGGGTTACTGACAGAAACGGGTCCCCCACACAAGATGATATAAGCTCTCTCCCTTATCTTGTATCCCCACTAGGGTTTCCACAGGTTATGCTTACCTAATGACGTCTTTAATTACATAACCCCATCATTTCCATAAGTTATGCTTATCTAACGGTTTCTTTAATTACATAACCCCAACAGGTTAAGTTTGTGGGCCTATATATAAATATTACCCAACCTGCCTAGATATACTTAACCTTCCCTCTGTTTCAACCAAGTTTACTCAACCCTTGTTGAAGTTCATGTTCATACAATCCTTATGGATTCAACTAGGTTAAGTATTCCAATTCATTACCATGTCCATTTATGGTTATCATGTGCTGGACCCCTTACATTAAGCCTACCACTTGTGGATGCTGGATATGCCGGTCAGTTCCGGAAAGACTTCTTCCACAAGTCGGGCTTAACCTTATATCTCAGCACGCCTCGTATTTGTGCACCTAGACCCCCACATTAGATTCACCACTTGTGGTTG
Source organism: Allium sativum (assembly GCA_030737875.1). Lineage (NCBI taxonomy): Eukaryota > Viridiplantae > Streptophyta > Magnoliopsida > Asparagales > Amaryllidaceae > Allium > Allium sativum. The sequence goes on from CM060911.1 coordinate 188,603,295, forward strand.
CTGGATATGCCGGGCGGTTCCGGGCAGACTTCCACGACAAGTGTAACCTAAGCTTATGTTTAGGTGCAGTTACAGTTTCTAATTACTGTAATCCTAGGCATTTCATTATTATCCAATTTTACCTATGTCGTTATAGGTTTTCATGCCCCATTTTCCCCTATTATGTTCATAATGAATTATATGACCCAAATTCATATTCATAAACATTATTAAAGTTATGCCAAATTCCTCATTTACAATTTATGCCCAATTTCAGTGTTTTTTCCATCGTTCCCCGTTTAGTGCGTTCGCATATTTTAGTGGCATGCCAAGGCTCGAAAGTAGACAGGCTATATAAAATAAAATGGGAAAGATGACAGAAATAATTATACTAACAAAATTGACATAAACATATAATGACATACTGATAAGATGAGCATATAAGAACAGATCTGGTGAACATGAGATGATAGAACTAATTCTAACATAATATCGATGTCATAATAGGCATGATAAGATCTAAGCAATAATTTAGATATCCAACTAGTAACAGATCCATTTTAACCACAACATGGTAGGTACAAGGTGATTTAAATAGTGAATTAGATCTATAATCAAAGGTAGATCTGACATGATAAAGGTTAAGATCCAAGTCATAGTTATGCCAGAATATCATGGATTCACAAGTTATTGCAGATCTTGATATGATTCAAGCAGTCACAGGCATAGACCCAAATTACAGTCATATCATGTTTACTTTTTAATTATATAAATATAAAAGTAGCTTAAAATCACAGTGTTTGTATCTAGAAAGATAGAATAAGAATAGCAGAGGTTGAATCACACATGTACACTTGAATAACTTGACTAACTTGATTGCAGAAGAAGGAAAAGGTTTGATTTAGTCTGGGCACTGACAACGTCTAGTCCTCCATCATTTTTTAGTGTAGAAAACAAGAGAAATGGAGTCATATTTATAGCCGTCATCCCCCAAACCCTAACTGCATGTCTACCCTAGGGGGGTCGACACCGCCCCTGAGGGGTCAACCCAGGGGTCGACTCCCCTGGGCGGGATTTTTCCCGCTCACCCAGTTTTTCATGATTTGAACGATTTTGAACTTTTAGACCTAATTTTTGAATTTTTGGACCATATATATATATATATGTATATATATATTCTCTTGCACGTATACAGACTTCAAACCTTCATAATTTCTTCATACAGTGTCCATTTTACACAAACCAAATGTCTATCTTAACCAGAATTTAGAGATTGACGCAATGGCATAGTCCGTTTCCCTTAATTCTGAATATAAAATTAATTATTCTTTAATTTGTCCTCCTTAGTGTTGTTAAAATTACGGGGTGTTACATTGCATATATGTGTATATACGTGCGTCCACGTATGAATATGTAATAGATTTGCATATTCTTTCCTATTCGAGTTATCGATTTTAGAATAAATTCTTTGTAAGGTTCCAAATCATTTTAATATTTGTTCATCAAGCAATGTCAATGCGAATCTTAAAGACCATATTATAATGTTCAAAACATCTGGTTTGGAACTGTATTGAAATTGTAGTTCAAATAAAATATATAAACAACTTCAATTTGTTAAATTTATTCTTTAATTCAATATGTAAGTGTAACAAGTATGATACAATTCATATTGAAAATTTTGATGAATGCATCATCATTACCCCGTGTGATGTAATTTCTTTCAGAATACAATGTTATTATTTCACACAGTTACAATAAAGCATCGGGCTTTTAAATTATGAATTATTTCAAATTCATCGATCGAGGAACTTTAAGTTCCATAATGCTTATATATGCATATGTATTTCAAGCTTATTAATTTATTATTAACTTCTGGTTCTCAACCTTTTTGCATACTTCTAATTTAGAAGTCTTTACATTCTATAACGTGAATGGTTCAAAAATTTATAGATCTGCACATAAAATTCACAACTATAAACAAAAATAACTACATGTCTCAAATTCAAATATATTTTTCATAAGGAAATTAAATCAAAAAATTATTATTGTTATTATTTCAAAGCAAAAAATGTGTTTTTTAACAAAAAAAAAGATGATTTTTGAAAACAAAAAATAGATTTTGTTTAAATAAACATTTTTTTCCATTCACTTCAACTGTGCTAAATCAAGACCAATGTTTGACCTAGATTTTTCGGGATGCGAATTTTCTTTATAAAAGTTTTCTAAGACAGATAAAATATTTCTTCTGGAAATACAAATTACTACTCAAAATACCATCCAATACAAAAAGTTTTCAAAATGAAAACTATTTTATAGAACATGTTCGGATGTGGAAAATTAAAATCATTATAATGATATATGAAATATAGATCTGTTAAAAGATAAGTTCGAATCTAAAAAGTTAAGGAATAAATCTAGAATTTTGAATCAAGGATACTTAAATCCAGATCTAAATTAACTACATAAACAAATCTAAAAATGTAAAATTAGTGATTTTCAGATCTGATTTCGTTAACTAGGTAAAAGAAAGAGATAGTTATGATTTCAGTAATTGGTAAAGAAAAGTTTGTGCTTTGGACCACATAAATGTCACAAAAAATGATATCATCATTACATGTTCTAAAATTACTATAATAAAACTTCAAGTCTTAATATAATTTACATACCATTACTGTATATTTTAAATTGAAGCCACTTGTCTAGGAAGTGCTTTTATTCATGTAGGAGAGTCATTTTACTATTTTTCTTCAAGAAAATAGTATTTGTTATAAATGTAATGATCTCTTCTAACCATAATTTTCTTCAAGTAATTATGTGTAACATAAAATTTCAATGAGCTTTTTGCTTTTCATTGAAACTTTTCCTTTCATTAAATTTTCAAATCCTTTCTTATTATAGGTCATTTGCTATAAGCAAATATTAAATGCAATTATATGCTTTGAAACTTTATTTCATGTTTCCCATTTGCATATGAACTTCATGTTCCTCATTTGCATATGAACTTTGGGTTACTCATTTGAATGAATTTTTATATGAATTTCAAGTCATACGAATTTCAGATCGTTTGCGTATGAACTTCAGATTCCACATTTGAAAGAATTTGTAAATGAACTTCAAGTCATTTGCATATGAACTTCAGGTTCCTCATTTGAAAGAATTTATATATGAACTTCGGGTTCCTCATTTGAATGAATTTGTATATGAATTTCAAGTCATACGAACTTCAGGTTGTTTGTATATGAACTTCAGATTCCACATTTGAAAGAATTTGTATATGAATTTGAGGTCATTTGTATATGAACTTCAGGTTTCTCATTTGAAAGAATCCGTATATGAACTTTAGGGAATTTGTTTATGAACTTCGAGTTCCTAATTTGAAAGACTTTGTTTACATCATGAGTTTTCAATTTCACTTCCAATGATAAATCAATACTGCTATTGAGTTCAAATGCTACATAATTATATTTTATACCCATAATTATGTTTGGTATACATAAAAAGAAAATCATTTTTTTCAAGAGATATTATGTCTCCGGTCTATCCAAAAAAACTACAGATAAAAAGTATTAGTATATCGAGAAAGATAAAATTAGATCTACCTCTATATCATCAATAATGTAAATAATACATATATAATCAAATCTCCATCAAATTGGATTTGGAAAACTTAAAATTGGATTCATAAAGAACTGAAAGAATAAATATAAACACGTATTTGGGGTTAATAAAAATAATTAGATCCAAAAAAAATAGATCCATTAGAACCCAATCTAGAACTCCAAAAAATGTATAGAAAAACAGATCTTCAATTTGAATCAGATCTAGAAGAATAGAAGATGTAACAAATTCATAGATCGATTAATCAAGAATTCTTAAATAGAAAATAATTTCATAACAAATCCAGAAATCCATGAATTAATAATCTTCAATGAAATGTACTTACATGACAAACCTATAGAAGTGGATCTGGATGATTTCAAAAAATAACTCTAATAGAATCTCGGCTGATAAAGTGTTATAAAATAAAACAAAACAAATAAAATAGGAGAATCCATTAGAGAGAACATAAAATATTAGAGAAAGACTTTACATTTCTATTGATTCAAGTGTATAAGCAATGCAAACATCCTCTCAATTTATAAAGCCTTCATGCCTTATAAATTGGAATAAAGTCCTTTAGCACTTTAGCGTATTCACCCTTAATACTTTTAGATATTACAACATTTTTGACTTTTTTTATTTCAAAAAGTCAAAAGGCAACTGGTTTGTTTTGCTTATAAAACTGTTCTTCTTCACTCCTTTCTCACTCAACTCCTAATCACAAATGTGAGTTAGCAATGAAGTCTTGCTTTGCTTCTTCTACTTCGGAAAATTAATTTATTAAGGGATAGCTGTAGCATGCGGGTGTTCATGATTTTTTTAATCTTTTTATTTCCTATTTTTAATAAATGCACAAGGCAAAGAGAAAGCTTCGATTTTGATTTGACGATCCATGTTTAATTTCAATTTGTTTTGACAGAAATGATCTAACGTTACTAGACCTAACCGGAAAATTGGGTAATCTAGGGAATGGTAATACAAAATGTTTCAAACTAGATGGAAATTCCGAGGTGAATTGGGAATATGGCCAATGAGGCTTGAGGCGATGCAGTTAAAATTGCTGGTCATGAATTGAAAAAGTTAACGGGTGGATAGTGTAATATAGGGTTTGGGTAGTTCAGTAACATCTGGCGCACGCGCTCTCCCTCTCTCCCCCATGATGCTTCCATCCCAAGAGATGCTTACTTCTTTTTATGTATTTAGACCATTCCCAATCGGATGGGTTGACTGGAGTCATTTCCAGTCCAGTTAACCTTCCATCCATCCTCAATGGAAGAAAACACTTGGGGTTGTCGTGTATTCTTAGTCGGCTTTTATAGAAACAACTAATAAAATGGTGTGAATTACGATTCATAACCGTTGGATCATAATCCACACCATGGTGTGAATTACGATCCACAAACATAGCTGACTTTATAAAAACTAACTATGTTTATCATCTATAGCTAGTTATATATAGGCCATCCATGGTACCCTCACTCCGCACAACCCCTTTCCTCCTTCCTCCTTCAATTTAAGCAAAAAAGAAAAGAAAAGAGAGAGAAGAGCTTGGAGAGTGGTCCGAGGTAGCTGAAGTCGCGGTGCGGGAATTGTACTGACATAAGAAAAAAAACATTTCGATTGAAGAAATGTCGCACTTCTGGGCAGACAAGATGTAACTAGGCAATGACCTAGCTACACAGGAAGTAGAGCTAGATCTGAATATTGATCAGAATTTAGGACCCGACAAAGTACTGAGAAATTTTTGTGTAATTTTCAATGAAGAAGAGCATACAAGCACACACATTGAAAATTCTATAAGCTATCGACTTTTTGTTTACCAATAATAGTTACTTTGCTTAGATTAGAAATTCAAATATCGTCACATTTATATCTTGTTATAGCAAGATAAAATGGATGGCTCTTGGCCAAGCGATATTAGTTTACATGAACGATTTGCAATTATAATACAAAAGGCATTATAAACACATTTCTTGATGAAGTGTGACTTAATGATTTGATTAGTACATGTTCACTTAACTATTATCAAATTATTTCATATTTTAAAATATCTCATTTAAACGTAAATTTATTTTTTAGGTATAACAAAACTTTTGAATGCGGATGTTCTATTGAATGGGGGCATTAGATTTCTATTGGTCGAAGATCACTCATACGTTTCATTTTGGGTTTAGAGAGTCAGGCTTCACCCTTTTAGACCTTACCGTCCGTACCAAACTTTTGGTAGGATTGGGTGAAACATTACCTTGTTACCAGATCAGCATAAGATGCATAACATCCAATAACTACCAATGTGGATCATCACTGAGAATCGTCAGATCTAGGAGGCAAACCACTGCCACAACACTAACTACTCCTATCATATCAAAATTCAAAGTAGTGAGATCTGTAACAAAAGCGACGCGAGCCGCGCATTATCAGTGCTCTAACTTCTTTTCGTCCCTACTGCCTCATTTTGACTTCCACGATTGGTTTAATATGGATTACAGTTGCGGGTTAGGTACATTAGACATACAATCTAAAATTTTATCACCGTACACGACGAAGTATACAGCGAAAAAAACCACCTTTTGGAGATAACATGACTATTTATTCTATAATTGGTAGGATACTTAAATTTTGTTAAACCCATCAAACACATTGTTGGCTGGACATGTAACTACGACTGTAGATTTTACATTCGATGGTCAAGTTTTGAATGATTGGGGGACTCCGATCCTAGTATATCTGTGTCCCTCCTTGGGCCATCAGTGTGTTGTTAGGGAGAGATCCATGCCCATTATAGATTTTTGGTAGGTTTTATAGTACTGTACCTACGAGTACTTCCATAATATGACTTATCTGACATTAGATGCAATTTTATCCCTATTTTTTCCTCGAATTAGGGCATTGGGTCGTGAGAACCGAAGCTGTGCAAGGAGGTCAAGCCCGTCACATATTTGCAGTGGCTTATAATTAAATCGAGTTACGCACCACATGGGAGAGTGTCATTTAACATTATGATCAGGTTTCACCTTATTTGACATATGAGGGTGTGGTTCATGATGGATTGCTTTCGACGAGACATTTTCCTTTGGTGTCATCTCCACCCACGGGTGGTTGTTACTGGTTTCTTGGGGAATATTGTTAGAGGTAGATATTAGATGGTGATTTCGTGCCTCGTAATCCACATTTAGGTGCACCTCACTTAATGGTGTATAAGAGCAATGCTTTGGTTACAGCTCGGGATCATGAGTAGTGGCCTGCTAATTATTTCATCATTATCGATTTGGACTATGCAACATTTTTGCGTAGAGTCCACTCCACAGCACATGGTTCATATGGTTTGTGCTGCAGCTATTGATTTGGTTGGACGCTCAGCTTTCAGACTTGGCCTTGTTCCCCGGTGCTTCTAGATTTCACTAAGAGAATGCGGTTATATCATCCTCCACCTCCACCACAGGGAGAAGATTATGGTTGGACGGCTTTTATATAGAAAATAAAAAGGAAAAGGAAAAAGTTATACAACTGTTGCATGGAACGATCCAACACCAACCAGGTCGACCCATAGGACGACCCAAGTCGACCCATGGGTCGTTGTGACGACCCCATTTCCCGTACAGACGGAGACAAGGGTAATCATTGGAATATAACACAGAAACAGATAATAGCAGAACAGAATTAAATAAATACACCAGATAATGTACAAAAGAATACACTGGATAAACGTAATCATCAGAGTTACACAGTATACAGGATCATACCTAGTACAAGTACAGTTCAGCTATACATAAATGTCTACAGCGGAAACAAACAAAATATGTACAATAGGAGCTGAACAACATAAAAAGAGATAAATAATAGAATCCATCTTCAGCTCCAGCTATCCAGAAAGAGCCAGCTAAAACCTGAATACAAGGCTGCCCGTATAGAAAGAGGGGCCCCCGAGTTTGAAAGTGAAACAAACTACGAGTCAGTCATGGGACTGGTATGAGAAATCTACTCAACACATTTATAATATGGCCAATCACAGGACCATGCCACTTTCGTGGAACGGGTTTACTCCATTGGATTGCCAGTGCTTTAAAAACAAGTCTTTCTTTTAAACATCGCAATGCTTTTTATAAAAATGAATCCATTATAAGACTCAGTCCCCATCACACAATGCAACGCAAACCGGAGGATAGAGTTTTTACCTTATAATGGCCAAGATATGCTTGATACGAATAAAACAAAAGCATTTGGTATTATTACTAGTGTTTATATATTTCAAAAACAGTTTCAAATCATAAGTATCAATCATAGACGACATTAATGCCCCATACCACTATGTCGCCATATATAGGTATACAATCAAAACCGCACAGTCACGTATTTGGAAATTGGATTTCCGTCATGAACCAAGGCAAAAGATAGTCCTCACCGAATTCGAGACGCTCTAGCCCGTGTCTCAGGCACAGCCGCAACCGTACCTTGGATCGTCAGGGCCGGTCCACACGAAGTGGATTATAATGCCTGAACAATGCGTTTCTCCACCCTATGGGGCGTCAATGAGCCAACGAATGACTCCATCGGACCCGGATCGTCCGATCAAACCGAGGCACCTCGCAACAGTAACAACCACATAAGTCAAACTCGTTAGGGCGTGTAAAACCGCTGACGCCACTTTTAGCTAGAAAGAAACGCATGCCCTTCCTGATGTCCTCTCCCGTTTCTGGTTCATACCGGGGTGTGAGGCTCGCGATTTCACGTTATACACAAAGCTACGCCACTAGGCGGTGCTTTGATCATCACCACAAGACTTTGCTTTTCAACAGAAGCCATGATCACTTCATCTTAGCATGCCACACAGGCAATTCACACCGTGCAACTGATGGCTATCAATCACGCAGAATAAATTCCAATGTTAGACACACTGTCCGTTTGCAAGTCCGTTCTGGGTCCGAACGAAACCGGAGGCACTATATACCTCGCAAACCCATCGATCACCACGTATGTCTGGACGATCACCACTCATTATCCATATTTCGGGATGCCTCCCAATCAGGACCTCGGTTACCATCCAAACGAGGTGAAGATCTCCGGTCTTCGACCACCATCTTCATCTTCGATTTCTTATCGTCGATTCAGTTATTCAGAATGGGATAAACCCGGTCTTTCTGAGCAACTCGCGTATATAATAAACAAGTGCTACACAAACACTACTACGCATCATTTCAATTCATTAGTCACTAACCGTCAATCCGTAAGAGAACGATTTCCCAAATATTAACCCCGAAGGCCGAAACCAACATCAGATCAATACCCAAGAAACCATTCGACCTAGCCAACCTTCAGTTAGTTTCTAAATTTCACATCCATATCGTTTATAATATTTTATAACGATTTATCGCTATTTTTATTTATTTTAAAATAGCCAGTTTATTCAAAACGACGCTTCGGGCCATTACGCGGCCGTGGCGCTGTTTTTCTTCAAATTTGATTTACACATCTCTGAAAATCTAACCGTTGGATCTTCACAAAATTTACATCATTAGAAAGATCTTTTCAAAACGAATCCAACGGTTCCAGTTTCGGGAAAATCCGACGGTCGGATCTCCCGGTATAATCGTTTGAAGTTTCGATTTCAAAATACGAACTGCAGCGTCGTTATTCGATTAAGTATAATTATATTTATATATATATATAAATATAATCGATTCTAGCGCTGTTTTTCTTCAGATTTGAATTAAACATTCCAGACAATCCAACCGTTGGATTTTTACAAAGTTGGTGCCGTTGGAAAGATATTTCCAAAGCGAACCCAACGGTTGCGGTTTCGGGAAAATCCGATGGTCGGATCTCCCGTATTAATCGTTTGAAATCACGGTTTCAAAATACGAACTGCAGCTTCGTTTTTCGATATATTTCAATTCTATTTAAATATATATATCGATTCTTCGATTTCAAAACCATATGAATTTCGTACTTTTGATAAAAATGATATTTTTATCTAACTATTTTCTATTTCAATACTTCACTATTTTTAACAATTCATGTATATAATAAAAATGTGATTTTTAATGTAAAACAATTTATTTCAAAACTCGACTATTTTATATCATATAGGTGATAAAAATAGGATTTTTATTATAAAACAATTTATTTCAAAACAAGATTATTTTATATAGTTCATATCGATGATAAAAATTGGATTTTTATTATAAAACACTTTCTTTCAAAATATGAATACCATTCAGCACATGAATTTCAATTCAACGAATGAATTTCGATTCAACACATGAAGGTTTTCTATAGTTTATATATATCGATAAAAAGGTGATTTTTATATTTAAAACACGAATACCATTCAACACATGAATTTCTATCCAACGAATGAATTTCGATTCAACACATGAAGGTTTTCTATAGTTTATATATATCGATAAAAAGGTGATTTTTATATTTAAAAATACGAATACTATTCAACACATGAATTCTATTCAACAAATGAATTTCAATTCAACACATGAAGGTTTTCTATACAACGAATAAATATAGTTTCAATAAATGAAAATAATTCTAACACATGAATATTATTCAAAATTTCGGCAGCATAACGACAGGGTAGTTAAAACCGGGACCGTCCCTAGTACGGTTCCTCGCTCTACCTTAAAACCTCGCGGTTTTTGACAATGGGGATTCATGCATCTAGTTCGCACGCAGGCGGCATGTATATTTATTTCATTTCCACAAACTAATCCTATGTGGTTTCAACCAAATATTTCTCAACCACAAACGGGTATTTTTCAACCACAATCAACCAATATCAACCACAAACAATTCCAATCAACCATTCGCTATCAATCAATTTTCACACCAATCACAACCAATAAATATCGTCCATGGTTTGTGGACGAGGGGCGTATATATATATATATATATATATATATATTTATATATAGCATTTCAATTCTATTTCAACACATATATAATTTTTATAACGCATATACAACTTATATATCGAACGTACAACTTATACAACGCTTATACACGAGGTGTACAACGCTTATATAACTCATACATCAGCTATATAATTTATACATCGTCGTTTTCCATATCGTTTATAAATTAGAAATCTCACATTGGGTTCCACTCCACCAAAAATAGCAGAAGGCTCAGAAAAATATGCGGTCTCTTCTAGAATGTAGAAGACGTCCACACGAGTCCACTATCTCTAGTTTCACTGAATTTCGTCAACACACGAAAAAGATATGATTTTTCAAAGTTTGCAACGGTTTTTAACTGTTAAAAACAGTTTTAATTAAATAGCCGTACCTCTCAGCTGAAAGGTTCAAAACTAGGTTTCAGATTTTCAGCCAAACCGTGAATCGATGCGAGGATCGGGCTGCGCAGTGTCGAAGGCCTACGTGAGGCGCACATGCGCCGAGGCAGGGAGCCAATTCGATCAACTCAGGTGGTGGCGGCGGCTCTTTGAAGACGTCGACTTCTCGGCGTCCGTTCTCCCAAAATACACAATGAAAAAATTGAAACCAGGTATGGATTTGAAGAGCTCGGGAAGATCTTCAAAAAGTTCAACTACGGCACGAGCTAATTCGGCGTGGATTGATCGGAAAATGAGGGGGAAGGTTTTGAACTATTGCCGTCGTCGATCGCGTTTTAATCGGGGAGAGAGAAAAATATCTTGGCCAATGATTTTTTTTATATTTATAAATTTTTAAAATCCAAAAATACCCTCTTTCACCCACGTATGTTGTATATAACGGTGTTGTATACACAATTATATGATTTTTGTTTGATGATAACAACCAAATATATATTATTTTAATGTGTTTGATATTGTACTGGTATTATACATCACAGACTGGAATATAATATTTATATTCAAATAAAATACGACTGTACAGAAATATAAATATTCACACAGTATTTTATTTAAATATAAATATTTTATTTCACTATCAAAACAGTACAAATTTATAAACTCCACTATTTGTATATATTCACTGATATACAATTTTGTATTACATTCCATCACTCTACATACATCTTCATATACAGACATTTTTTTACTGACACTGCTTCATTCACTGTTTTTATCTTCAGTCTTCACTGCTCATTGTCAGTCCAGTCATCCCCGCTTACCTGTCACACATGAAACAGAAACACACAGTATACTGCAATAGAAATAATACTGAATATATGCAAATATAAATTTTATTTTTAAAATTTTATTTGCCTCAGTTTCCTGTGTGTTTCTCTCATCATATTTCAGACTTGAACAGCCACGCCATAACCATACTGGTTTGCTGATCAGAACCAACTGTTTCTGACCAGCCTCAACACAGTACAACTTGACTGCTGTTTTGTTTCTTTATGTTTCAGGACAAAGTGAAATACATGGTGTCAATACAAAAAGAAAGGTAGCCAAGTAAAAGTCAAAGGTGGTCCGCAAGACAACAGCAAAGAACAAGCCATTATTCAGTATGCAAAACAACAACAAATTGGTCGAGCACAAAACAAGCAAAGAAGCATGGCAAAGTTCAAACACAAGTGCACAGTTCAGACTACATAGTCTAGGCAGCTCAAAGTCAAAGGGTGCAGCAGCAATGACATAGCAGTAAGACATTCATGGTGGAACTCAAGACAAAGTTCAAATGGTCAAGAATGCTAATATGGATAAGCAGCAAGGAATGCAAATGATACATGTATGTACAGTGTGGTGTACAGTGGTACACATCCAAAATGAAAAGGCAGCATATACATGAATTTCAGCATGGTCGAGTTCAAGTAATCAAGTGTTTTCAGTTTTCCAGAAATGCATGTGTGAACAAAGAAAATGTTTTCAAAATCAAGAATTTCAAGAATTGATTCAAGAAACATTTTGCAGATCATTTTCCAAAATTAACAAAGTCAAGAGATCTTTTTTAAAGAAGGGAAAATCTTTTCCAGAAAGTAAATGAATGATTCACAGAAATTAAAATTCATTTAAATCTTGTTTTTGGTTCAATCATGAAATAAATTCTAGGCAACATAACCAAAGGGGACAGTGATATACATTTTCCAGTTTTATATATGAACATATATGGAATGTGTTCAATTAAAATGCCAGCAATTCCGTGATCAGTGAGGAGGGAAATTTAAAGCATGCACAAATCAATCTCTTCTAAATCGAGCAAGTAATCAGAATACAAGCATGTGTCAAGGGACCACAAATGAATTTATTTCCAGAATTGACAAATCAAAGTTAAGCCGAATCTATCAACAATATCAAAAGAGGAAACCATGGCAATTTAAATCATTCAACAGTTTTTGTTTTTGCGCAAGAAAAAGGACAATTTAAATGTCCAGGTTCATTCAAAATCAAGGCCGAATTATCAGCAAAAGTAGAAGGGGAAACCACAATCAAATTCAAGTTCAATCAAAGGAAATCAGAAAGGGGAAACACGCAAAATCATCGCAAGTCTCTAACGCGAAATCAGAGAGCAAGGGTTTCTAAAACCCTATATAGACACACACTTTCATCATCGACAATGCATCCAACAATACGACAACAAAAATCGAAACCCTAATTTCAAATCAGAGAACTCACAAAGATTTTCGATCGAGACTTTGCCCAAATACAAGTCGACGAAGAGCAAGCTGCAAGCTTTCAAAGCATCTAAAATTTCCAACAGCAATCGATTTCGTTTTGGGGCCAAAGATTAAGAAGAAAACCCTAGAAGTTTTCGGCCGCCATATTTTTTTTTTCTCAGAGACAAAGGATCGGAGCAAAAGTGAAAGAGATAATGAAATGGGCCGGCCTAACTTGGTTTGGCTAAGCCAAGTCATTAAAAAAGGGGATCTGCCTTTGTTTTTGTTTTAATTCCATGAGTATTTTCTTTGTTGTAATTTCTTAACAACAACAATTCTTTTCTAGTTTTTTTTTAAAAACTAGGTATACACATTACTGGTCTGTAGTGTGGGAAAAACTGGTCTAGGTTACATAGGTCAGTCTAAGATTTTGAGCGTAGGGTTAGGACAGGAGCAGGTGCTGCGAGTGTACATGGTCTTGTATGCGGGATCTGTTTATAACACCTAGTAGAAACCTTAGGAATGCAGCAGTAGGCAGAGTTTTGCCGAAGCTGGGTATATCTGTGTGTGATTTATTTTCTGCACTTTTATTTCTGCTGCATTCTGTGATCTGTTTATTATTTTAATATCCTGTCAGTTTTTCAATTCAGTTTAAAAACTGTGATAAACCCTATTCACCCCCCCTCTAGGGTTAATCTAGATCCAACATTTGGTATCAGAGCGGGTATTTTCTTTTAACTCTAGAGTCATGGGTAATCCTAGTCGTCAGTCTAGTGAGAGTCAGTCCAGTTCATCTCCAACTATTTTCACTGGAACAGATTTTTCAAACTGGAAATCCAACATGGAATTTTATTTAAAATCTGTTAATATTAAATGTTGGGATGTTGTTATCAATGGGTTTAATAGTGTAGATGTAGCTTTCAATGCTCGTGCTATGAAAATTATATTTGATTATCTTAGTACTGAACAGTTTAATCTTATATGTCATTGTTTATCTGCACATGAAGTCTGGAGAACTCTCAACAAGCTGTATGGAAAACCTGACAACAGCTCAAAACCCCAGGATGACAACTCAGATTCAAATTTATGCTTAACAGTTCTTACAGATGATAATTCAGATGGATCAGCTGATGGAGAATCAACAGACAATGAAATATAAAATTTCTCATATGAAGATCTAGTTTACATGTGTCTTGATTTAACGAAATCTGTTGATAAACTTCAACTGAAAAATAAGTCTCTGAAATCTAAGAATTCTGAGTTGACCAGCAAAATTGATAATTTGGAGTCACAACTTGAATTTTTTAAAAACCCTTCAAATTCAACTTGCAAAAATTGTTTGAAATTGGAAACTAGTCTTGTTCATCTCAATAAAAATATTCAAAAGTTTGAAAATGAAATTCTGATTTTAAATGAGAACAAGACTGAGTTATCAAGTTTGAATAACCTTCTGCAAAAGGAATTTGAAAATTTCAAGACTGATATAAGCTCCAAATTTGAGATTGCTGAAAATGAAAATTTGTTGAGAAGTGATTTGATTTTGAAAGAACTTGAAAATGAGATTGAAAAATCCAAGATTTTTGAGTCTGAAAAACAAAAACGATTTGAACTTGAAATCTCGGAATCTCAAGCCAAAATTAGATTGCTTGAAAATGAGAATTTGGTTTTAAAACAGACCAATGCTGAACATATGATCACTATAAATAATTGCTCAAATTTATTAAAAGAAAATGGTGATCTAAAATCCAAAATTCAACGATTGGAATCAACATTGGATAAATTTTCTAATGGGGAAAAATCGTTGAATATGCTGTTACAAAACCAAGTTTCTAGTGGAAATAAATCTGGTCTTGGCTTCGGGAAAAATGATGTTTCTAGAAAACAAAATTCAAATGATTTGAACAATCCCACAAACTGCTTTGGAAATAATTGTTTTGATAATTTTAACTTTGATAATTTCAAAGGTTATTTGAATCAAAATTGTGATGAGAAATCGTTTTATAATAAACCATTTAAACATTCTTGGATCCCAAAAAATAAAACGGGCTTCGTCAAGTTCAAACAGATCTGGGTTCCTAAGGGTACAAAGGTTTATTCTGATGGTTTGTTATATAAACAGGTTTGGGTACCAAAACGAACAAATACAACTGTGAGTGGTTTTACTGCTTTTGTTAAACCACTCAATCCTCTAAACAGTTAGCTACCAAAGGAGGCTGAGGAACAACTGTGCTAAAAAGAGAAACTGATTCAAACTGCTTCACATCATTGAATCATCTACTGTTCCTTAGCCAAGTCTACTGAGTTAGAGATTCTGGTTTACACTGATTTCAGGTATGATCTCTGAACTTGTCTTTGTAAATGTATTTTTTGTTTATTTCTTCTTCTCCCCCCTTTCCTTTTTATTTTTTTCTTTTTGTTTGTCCTGAGTTGATTTGACACTGCCATATTCTTCTTATTCTGCGCTTCATTAACTTCGGATTGCAGTACTTATGATTTTCTGGAAATTTGTTTAATCTGTATAAAACTGTCATGTTTTAATTCTTCCAGAATCTGAATTTAAACTTGTATATATCTGCAATTGTTTTTGGAGTTTATTTTTTTTCTGAAATTCTAACAGTGCTGAAGCATTCATATCATATCTTGAACACTGTTAGTATAAATTCAAAAATTTTGAAGATCTGAAAATTTAATGAAATTTCACACACCTCTGCTGTTTTTGAGTCTCTTCTAATCTATTTTAGAAAAGCTCAATATATTATACTCATTACAGCACTTTGTTATTCATCAGTTGTGATAATTTCAAAAATATTCAGATTGGCTTGAATTTTTTAAAATTGTCTAGAATCTCAGTGATACATCTTAAAAATCATTATTATTCATGATCATTATGGTTAGAATGTGTTTGTTTGAAATCATCTGAAACTATTAATATCTTGAATAAATACACACCTCCTAAATTTGAAATTATCAACCTTGTGTGACTGATTCATTATATTTCAAAACTTGACATTGATTCAAGTGATTTCAAATAAATTATTTTGGATCAGGAATATCTATCAAATCTGATGTAAATGATCTGATTTTCTTTGGGCTTGTCTGAAATTTTTGTGAAAAAACTCTTTGAAAATTGGTGTTAAATCTCTCTACTATTTCATGGTTATTTGATTTGAATGATTGTCTGTTTAAAATCATTTGAAATTATTGATTTATTGAATCACACACATATTCTGAATGTGAAAATAATAATTTGGTGTGATCGATTCATTGAATCTAGAGATTTTTCATATTCCTCAAATGATTTCAAATAAACGGTAGTTCTAATCTTGGATCATGAAAGTTCTTATGTGACCATCCCCAGACAAGTCTGATGTGATATTGTGTTATGCACTGCTCTGATACTGTTCTTAGATAATTGCTTATTGTTTGATTTGTCTGCTTGGGCTTTAAATTACTGTTGTCTGTGATATCATAGTTTGTCTCCATTGTCTTGGTAAAATCCTCAAGAGGGAGACTACAATTGGTATCAGATGTGCTGATTTTTTTTTGTATATATTTCAATCACTCTTGTCCTGTATAGCTCTTTATATTCCTCTTGTAATTAATTTTCAATTTTAAGATTTTTTTTTTCATTCAGAAATTGAAATCAATATCCAAATTGTTCTGTATTTATAATTCATCAAAATATATCAGAATATGAAATTGTGATGAATTATGACTGCAATATATTTCACAACAAGAGGAGATTTTATCTTGATTTTCATGATGGTTGAATATTTATTATAATATCTTTGAACTGGCAATTATTTCACGACCATACTCATTTTCTATCATCATTCTGCCATCCATGATAATTTTTTTTATAAATGTGGAGAGTTTAATATTTTTTTTTAAAAAATCATCTTGAATAAACAGTGAAAATATTTGTGATGGAATTGTGGTTATGTTATTTTTTCAGAATTAGTGTCAATTGAAAATTTTCAATAATCCCGGTACAGTTGGGCATATTTCATAATATAATTAATTTAGAAATTTATTTCACAGTCCATTTCTGTACCTACCACTTTTCTATCATCCATATTGATTTTATATATCGAGGAGTTTTTCATTTTGAAACAGAAAAAGATAATAATATAATGTTCTTAAGTATTTCTCTAACCTCATTTAAAAATCCAAGCTCTGGTTATGCATGGTTATGAGATTACTTATATTTAAGCTGCAACTGATCTCATTTAAAAATCCAAGATCTGGTTATGCGTGGTCAGTGTGCTCTTAAATTAAAATAATTTGGATAAAATAAAGATTTATATGAAATTCTCCTTGGTGTTTATAAAAATCAGCCTATCAATCCATCTTCTATCTGTGAAATGTGTTGAAATATTATGACGTATTATGATTTGTTGATTGATAGATATTGGGATTTGAGATTATTCGATCTTGTCACTGAAATTGAATTATTAATTATAGTTCAAATCCATCACTGCTTTTGTGCTTTATTTTTTTTTAAATTCTTTGGAAAATAATTGGAGCTCTTTTTTTTTCTAACTCTCCCCATTTTATATAAATTCATCGTAAATCCACCGTTCTACAATGTGAAATATGCCACCTGTTCTCAGCTTATTATGATTTTTTGTTTGACAGATTGAGATTTATGACGACCGTTCTTCCTCTTAAGCTGAAATTATATTTTTTAGTTGTTTTTCATCTATATTTTAACCTCTGTATCCTTTTGATGATAACAAAAGGGGGAGAATGGATTGGATTTTGATTTATGAGTGAATATTTTATAAATATTCTTAATTTTGAAAATTTATTATTATTCATACATTTCACTCATGCACAGTTATAGGGGGAGTTGTCTGTTGTAGGGGGAGCTATAAATAGGGGGAGTTCAATATTCACTGTCAAACACATCTATTGTATACAAAATCTTTTATTTGTTTGTCATCATCAAAAGGGGGAGATTGTTGTATATAACGGTGTTGTATACACAATTATATGATTTTTGTTTGATGATAACAACCAAATATCTATTATTTTAATGTGTTTGATATTGTACTGGTATTATACATCACAGACTGGAATATAATATTTATATTAAAATAAAATACGACTGTACAGAAATATAAATATTCACACAGTATTTTATTTAAATATAAATATTTTATTTCACTATCAAAACAGTACAAATTTATAAACTCCACTATTTGTATATATTCACTGATATACAATTTTGTATTACATTCCATCACTCTACATACATCTTCATATACAGACATTTTTTTACTGACACTGCTTCATTCAATGTTTTTATCTTCAGTCTTCACTGCTCATTGTCAGTCCAGTCATCCCCGCTTACCTGTCACACATGAAACAGAAACACACAGTATACTGCAATAGAAATAATACTGAATATATGCAAATATAAATTTTATTTTTAAAATTTTATTTGCCTCAGTTTCCTGTGTGTTTCTCTTATCATATTTCAGACTTGAACAGCCACGCCATAACCATACTGGTTTGCTGATCAGAACCAACTGTTTCGGACCAGCCTCAACACAGTACAGCTTGACTGCTGTTTTGTTTCTTTATGTTTCAGGACAAAGTGAAATACATGGTGTCAATACAAAAAGAAAGGTAGCCAAGTAAAAGTCAAAGGTGGTCCGCAAGACAACAGCAAAGAACAAGCCATTGTTCAGTATGCAAAACAACAACAAATTGGTCGAGCACAAAACAAGCAAAGAAGCATGGCAAAGTTCAAACACAAGTGCACAGTTCAGACTACATAGTCTAGGCAGCTCAAAGTCAAAGGGTGCAGCAGCAATGACATAGCAGCAAGACATTCATGGTGGAACTCAAGACAAAGTTCAAATGGTCAAGAAGGCTAATATGGATAAGCAGCAAGGAATGCAAATGATACATGTATGTACAGTGTGGTGTACAGTGGTACACATCCAAAATGAAAAGGCAGCATATACATGAATTTCAGCATGGTCGAGTTCAAGTAATCAAGTGTTTTCAGTTTTCCAGAAATGCATGTGTGAACAAAGAAAATGTTTTCAAAATCAAGAATTTCAAGAATTGATTCAAGAAACATTTTGCAGATCATTTTCCAAAATTAACAAAGTCAAGAGATCTTTTTTAAAGAAGGGAAAATCTTTTCTAGAAAGTAAATGAATGATTCACAGAAATTAAAATTCATTTAAATCTTGTTTTTGGTTCAATCATGAAATAAATTCTAGGCAACATAACCAAAGGGGACAGTGATATACATTTTCCAGTTTTATATATGAACATATATGGAATGTGTTCAATTAAAATGCCAGCAATTCTGTGATTAGTGAGGAGGGAAATTTAAAGCATGCACAAATCAATCTCTTCTAAATCGAGCAAGTAATCAGAATACAAGCATGTGTCAAGGAACCACAAATGAATTTATTTCCAGAATTGACAAATCAAAGTAAAGCCGAATCTATCAACAATATCAAAAGAGGAAACCATGGCAATTTAAATCATTCAACAGTTTTTGTTTTTGCGCAAGAAAAAGGACAATTTAAATGTCCAGGTTCATTCAAAATCAAGGCCGAATTATCAGCAAAAGTAGAAGGGGAAACCACAATCAAATTCAAGTTCAATCAAAGGAAATCAGAAAGGGGAAACACGCAAAATCATCACAAGTCTCTAACGCGAAATCAGAGAGCAAGGGTTTCTAAAACCCTATATAAACACACACTTTCATCATCGACAATGCATCCAACAATACGACAACAAAAATCGAAACCCTAATTTCAAATCAGAGAACTCACAGAGATTTTCGATCGAGACTTTGCCCAAATACAAGTCGATGAAGAGCAAGCTGCAAGCTTTCAAAGCATCTAAAATTTCCAACAGCAATCGATTTCGTTTTGGGGCCAAAGATTAAGAAGAAAACCCTAGAAGTTTTCGGCCGCCATATTTTTTTTTTCTCAGAGACAAAGGATCAGAGCAAAAGTGAAAGAGATAATGAAATGGGCCGGCCTAACTTGGTTTGGCTAAGCCAAGTCATTAAAAAAGGGGATCTGCCTTTGTTTTTGTTTTAATTCCATGAGTATTTTCTTTGTTGTAATTTCTTAACAACAACAATTCTTTTCTAGTTTTTTTTTAAAAACTAGGTATACACATTACTGGTCTGTAGTGTGGGAAAAACTGGTCTAGGTTACATAGGTCAGTCTAAGATTTTGAGCGTAGGGTTAGGACAGGAGCAGGTGCTGCGAGTGTACATGGTCTTGTATGCGGGATCTGTTTATAACATCTAGTAGAAACCTTAGGAATGCAGCAGTAGGCAGAGTTTTGCCGAAGCTGGGTATATCTGTGTGTGATTTATTTTCTGCACTTTTATTTCTGCTGCATTCTGTGATCTGTTTATTATTTTAATATCCTGTCAGTTTTTCAATTCAGTTTAAAAACTGTGATAAACCCTATTCACCCCCCCTCTAGGGTTAATCTAGATCCAACAACGAACACCAATTCAAACCCAACGACTGTCATCCCTAGCGTTTTACCCCCATTCCGAACACAATGGGATATGTTTCATAGGCCCATTCGACTGTTTCAGTCAGTTTTCCTTCAAATTAAAGTATAAAACATTCAATATTCGATTTGAACGTACATTTCAATTTTCCAGGGCCACAAACTGATTCGAAAAATTCCAGAAAAATAAATCTAGCTATGTTTTGACGATACGGTCCCAACAAAACTAGTTTCATCGAATTCTGAGACCGTTTGCAAAAAGGCCCATTTCTGGCCGATCCAATTTAACTGTAATTGATCAAAACACATTTTCCTTTGCCACGCTCACATACTAGCTTCAAAAATTATGAAATTTGAAACCCAGCAATAACTTCACATCCCGGATCCAACAAAAGTGGTTTGGTCGAATTCCGAGGTGGTATGCAAAATGGCCATTTTCACGGGCTATATGATTTCTATAGCGACCTTTCTGAAAATTCATTTGGTCATAACTTTTGCTTTCCGCTATGAAACTTCGATTTTTCAGATTCGTTAGAAAGGTATTCACTAACAGATTTAAATATTTTTGGTTTCACTCCAATCCGTTTTGTTTTGCACCCGGTACAGTTAGTCAAAGTTTGAATTCAAATTTTGAAACTACCGCGCCATTTCAGGCCTTGTTTATAATTCAAAGTAATTATATTTATTTTCAAACGTCGATTCAAACTCACTTTTCATTGCTATTATTTAAAATATTTATAATCCACTATTTTAGCCAATTTTAAATTGGTTCAGATTTTCCGGGTCGTTACAATCTCCCCCACTTAAAACTTTTCGTCCCCGAAAAGGAACAAAGTCGAAAGTGGTTTGATTAATCAACTCTCCGTTCAATCTGGCTTCCATTCTCCAACTTGTCAGTTTCTGAGAATTTTCAAATTCTTCAAAAATTTGGCTAACACCCGGAATTTTCGAAAAATTTCGCCATAACCTCCTTTGTACGGGGAGAGGTTTGGAAATTTATTGGGCCGTATTAGGTACCCAATAAATCCTAATAAGCATACACATATTTATAGTGATATATTATGGTGTTTACAGGGGAGCGTGTATAGATAATAACTCCAGAGAATAAATTCTCGTCACCCTGTCAAAGCCTGAGGGAGTGTGTATTTTAATTGCTCCAGAGGATAAATCCTCGTCACCTCGTCCCGTGTGGGAAATAAATAGTCCATGTGCCGTATCTAATAACTAGAGAGACGTGATTATTGTCAACTCCAGACTCGTGTGGGGTTTTTTATTAATCTGGCAATTTTATCAGTACAATTTAAATAGTCCATATCAGTCATCAGTTCAATCTGTAAAATATAGTCATCGCCATACAAGCCTCTCG
Source organism: Allium sativum (assembly GCA_030737875.1). NCBI lineage: Eukaryota > Viridiplantae > Streptophyta > Magnoliopsida > Asparagales > Amaryllidaceae > Allium > Allium sativum. The sequence continues at coordinate 188,625,298 of CM060911.1, forward strand.
CTCGTATGGTAAATCTTCCACCTCGTCACACAAGCTCCAAGTGCTTATGTGGTACATGATGAAGTATGCCTATCTTCAAGAAGTATGCCATGCAGTGTAGTTCAAAATTAATTGTTACTATCCTATGGCGATGTTAATTATTTCACACAGAACAACCAACACTCCTCATCCAATGGCATTCACAGGAGTTGATATAATAATATTTCGCATCCAACTCATTAAGGTTTACCTATTTGTCGGGCACACAAATAAAATCTTCACTCAACAGCTAATCCATTTACATGTTCTAACATATATAATGCACAAGTATATATTTCTATCTATTTTCTAATCAGTTCAATGTGTGATTTATCGAATAAATCCTACCATTCATTCTCTTATTAATTAATTTAACTATCGTTTCAATAATTTAATTAATCCAATTTATTATCACATAACACAAACAACAATCAATTTGTTTTTAACTTTTTTTAAAAATATACTAATCAATTTCATATACTCTTTTACTTTTCAAATATATATCTTTTATAAATTCAAAAATCATATTTCTAAAACCAGCCTATATATATTATCACAAATACGTTATTTAAAAACATATTACCCTCGACTCGTTCTGAGGCACTTCTGACCCCATCTCTAACGAGTTGTTCTGATTCTGCTATACTCATACTAGGATATTGCTTATCCTATCTGTAATGAGTTATTCGTCCTAGAACACTACTGGTTCTATTTCTGAAGAGTTCGTTAATATGTTATATTCCAAAATTAAGCTTAACCAAAGCTCTGATACCACGTTGTGACGACCCCATTTCCCGTACAGACGGAGACAAGGGTAATCTTTGGAATATAACACAGAAATAGATAATAGCAGAACAGAATTAAATAAATACACCAGATAATGTACAATAGAATACACTGGATAAATGTAATCATCAGAGTTACACAGTATACAGGATCATACCTAGTACAAATACAGTTCAGCTATACATAAATGTCTACAACGGAAACAAACAAAATATGTACAATAGGAGCTGAACATCATAAAAAAGATAAATAATAGAATCCATCTTCAGCTCCAGCTATCCAGAAAGAGCCAGCTAAAACCTGAATACAAGGCTGCCCGTGAAGAAAGAGGGGGCACCCGAGTTTGAAAGTGAAACAAACTACGAGTCAGTCATGGGACTGGTATGAGAAATCTACTCAACACATTTATAATACGGCCAATCACAAGACCACGCCACTTTCGTGGAACGGGTTTACTCCATTGGATTGCCAGTGCGTTAAAAACAAATCTTTCTTTTAAACATCGCAATGCTTTTTATAAAAATGAAGCCATTATAAGACTCAGTTCCCATCACACAATGCAACGCAAACCGGAGGATAGAGTTTTTACCTTATAATGGCCAAGATATGCTTGATACGAATAAAACAAAAGCATTTGGTATTATTACTAGTGTTTATATATTTCAAAAACAGTTTCAAATCATAAGTATCAATCATAGACAACATTAATGCCCCATACCACTATGTCGCCATATATAGGTATACAATCAAAACCGCACGGTCAATTATTTGGAAATTGGATTTTCGTCATGAACCAAGGCAAAAGATAGTCCTCACCGAATTCGAGACGCTATAGCCCGTGTCTCAGGCACAGCCGCAACCGTACCTTGGATCGTCAGGGCCGGTCCACACGAAGTGGATTATAATGCCTGAACAATGTGTTTCTCCGCCCTATGGGGCATCAATGAGCCAACGAATGACTCCATCGGACCCGGATCGTCCGATCAAACCGAGGCGCCTCACAACAGTAACAACCACATAAGTCAAACTCGTCAGGGCGTGCAAAACCGCTGACGCCACTTCTAGCTAGAAAGAAACGCATGCCCTCCTTGATGTCCTCTCCCGTTTCTGGTTCATACCGGGGTGTGAGGCTCGCGATTTCACGTTATACACAAAGCTACGCCACTAGGCGGTGCTTTGATCATCACCACAAGACTTTGCTTTTCAACAGAAGCCCTGATCACTGCATTTTAGCATGCCACACAGGCAATTCACACCGTGCAACTGATGGCTATCAATCACGCAGAATAAATTCCAATGTCAGACACACTGTCCGTTTGCAAGTCCGTTCTGGGTCTGAACGAAACCGGAGTAACTATATACCTCGCAAACCCATCGATAACCACGTACGTCTGGACGATCACCACTCATTATCCATATTTCGGGATGCCTCCCAATCAGGACCTCGGTTACCATCCAAACGAGGTGAAGATCCAGTCTTCGACCACCATCTTCATCTTCGATTTCTTATCGTCGATTCAGTTATTCAGAATGGGATAAACCCGGTCTTTCTGAGCAACTCGCGTATATAATAAACAAGTGCTACACAAACACTACTACGCATCATTTCAATTCATTAGTAACTAACCGTCAATCAGTAAGAGAACGATTTCCCAAATATTAACCCCGAAGGCCGAAACCAACATCAGATCAATACCCAAGAAACCATTCGACCTAGCTAACCTTCAGTTAGTTTCTAAATTTCACATCCATATCGTTTATAATATTTTATAATGATTTATCGCTATTTTTATTTATTTTAAAATAGCCAGTTTATTCAAAACGATGCTTCGGGCCAAAACGCGGCCGTGATGCTGTTTTTCTTCAGATTTGATTTACACATCTCTGAAAATCTAACCGTTGGATCTTCACAAAATTCACATCATTAGAAAGACCTTTTCAAAACGAATCCAACGGTTCCAGTTTCGGGAAAATCCGACGGTCGGATCTCCCAGTATAATCGTTTGAAGTTTCGATTTCAAAATACGAACTGCAGCGTCGTTATTCGATTAAATATAATTATATATATATATATATATATATATAAATATAATCGATTCTGGCGTTGTTTTTCTTCAGATTTGAATTAAACATTCCAGACAATCCAACCGTTGGATTTTTACGAAGTTGGTGCCGTTGGAAAGATATTTCCAAAGCGAACCCAACGATTGCGGTTTCGGGAAAATCCGATGGTCGGATCTCCCGTACTAATCGTTTGAAATCACGGTTTCAAAATACGAACTGCAGCTTTGTTTTTTGATATATTTCAATTCTATTTAAATATATATATCGATTCTTCGATTTCAAAACCATATGAATTTCATACATTTGATAAAAATGATATTTTTATCTAACTGTTTTCTATTTCAATACTTCACTATTTTTAACAATTCTTGTATATAATAAAAATGTGATTTTTAATGTAAAACAATTTATTTCAAAACTCGACTATTTTATATATTTCAGATAGGTGATAAAAATAGGATTTTTATTATAAAACAATTTATTTCAAAACAAGATTATTTTATATAGTACATATCGATGATAAAAATTGGATTTTTATTATAAAACACTTTCTTTCAAAATATGAATACCATTCAACACATGAATTTCAATTCAACAAATGAATTTCGATTCAACACATGAAGGTTTTCTATAGTTTATATATATCGATAAAAAGGTGATTTTTATATTTAAAACACGAATACCATTCAACACATGAATTTCTATCCAACGAATGAATATCGATTCAACACATGAAGGTTTTCTATAGTTTATATATATCGATAAAAAGGTGATTTTTATATTTAAAAACACGAATACCATTCAACACATGAATTCTATTCAACGAATGAATTTCAATTCAACACATGAAGGTTTTCTATACAACGAATTAATATAGTTTCAACAAATGAAAATAATTCTAACACATGAATATTATTCAAAATTTCGGCAGCATAACGGCAGGGTAGTTAAAACTGGGACCGTCCCTAGTACGGCTCCTCGCTCTACCTTAAAACCTCGCGGTTTTTGACAATGGGGATTCATGCATCTAGTTCGCACGCAGGCGGCATGTATATTTATTTCATTTCCACAAACTAATCCTATGTGGTTTCAACCAAATATTTCTCAACCACAAACGGGTATTTTTCAACCACAATCAATCAATATCAACCACAAACAATTCCAATCAACCATTCGCTATCAATCAATTTTCACACCAATCACAACCAATAGATATCGTCCATGGTTTGTGGACGAGGGGCGTATATATATATATATATAGCATTTCAATTATATTTCAATACATATATAATTTTTACAACGCATATACAACTTATATATCGAACGATCAACTTATACAACGCTTATACTAGAGGTGTACAACGCTTATATAACTGATACATCGACTATATAATTTATACATCATCGTTTTCCATATCGTTTATAAATTAGAAATCTCACATTGGGTTCCACTCCACCAAAAATAGCAGAAGGCTCAGAAAAATATGCGGTCTCTTCTAAAATGTAGAAGACGTCCACACGAGTCCACTGTCTCTTGTTTCACTGAATTTCGTCAACACACGAAAAATATATGATTTTTCAAAGTTTGCAACGGTTTTAAACTGTTAAAAACAGTTTTAATTAAATAGCCGTACCTCTCAGCTGAAAGGTTCAAAACTAGGTTTCAGATTTTCAGCCAAACCGTGAATCGATGCGAGGATTGGTCTGCGCAGTGTCGAAGGCCTACGCGAGGCGCACGTGCGCCGAGGAGGGGAGCCAATTCGATCAACTCAGGTGGCGGTGGCGGCTCTTTGAAGACGTCGACTTCTCGGCGTCCGTTCTCCCAAAATACACAATGAAAAAATCGAAACCAGGTATGGATTTGAAGAGCTCGGGAAGATCTTCAAAAAGTTCAACTGTGGCATGAGCTAATTCAGCGTGGATTGATCGAAAAATGAGGGGGAAGGTTTTGAACTATTGCCGTCGTCGATCGCGTTTTAATCGGGGAGAGAGAAAAATATCTGTGCCAATGATTTTTTTATATTTATAAATTTTTAAAATCCAAAAATACCCTCTTTCACCCACGAACACCAATTCAAACCCAACGACTGTTGTTCCTAGCGTTTTACCCCCATTCCGAACACAATGGGATATGTTTCGTAGGCCCATTCGACTGTTTCAGTCAGTTTTCCTTCAAATTAAAGTATAAAACATTCAATATTCAATTTGAACGTACATTTCAATTTGCCAGGGCCACAAACTAATTCGAAAAATTCCAGAAAATTAAATCTGGCTATGTTTTGACGATATGGTCCCAACAAAACTAGTTTCGTCGAATTCTGAGACCATTTGCAAAAAGGCCCATTTCTGGTCGATCCAATTTAACTGTAATTGATCAAAACACATTTTCCTTTGCCACGCTCACATGCTAGCTTCAAAAATTATGAAATTTGAAACCTAGCAATAACTTCACATCCCGGATCCAACAAAAGTGGTTTCGTCGAATTCCGAGGTCGTAAGCAAAATGGCCATTTTCACAGGCTATATAATTTCTATAGCGACCTTTCTGAAAATTCATTTGGCCATAACTTTTGCTTTCCGCTATGAAACTTCGATTTTTCAGATTTGTTAGAAAGGTATTCACTAAAAGATTTAAATATTTTTTGTTTCACTCCAATCCGTTTTGTTTTGCACCCGGTATAATTAGTCAAATTTTGAATTCAAATTTTGAAACTACCGCGCCATTTCAGGCCTTGTTTATAATTCAAAGTAATTATATTTATTTTCAAACGTCGATTCAAACTCACTTTTCATTGCTATTATTTAAAATATTTATTTTAAATATTTATAATCCACTATTTTAGCCAATTTAAAATTTTTAAGTTGGTTCAGATTTTCCGGGTCATTATAGTCGACCCATGTGTCGACCTAATAAGGGTTTGGGTCAACCCAAACGTGCCTGGTACGTTTACTTGCCAGGCATGTTCGAAGGGAACGAATGAGCTTTTGCCGACTGTTTTTAAGTTGACATGTTTTTCTTCTGATTGGCTAGCGTGATAACTCCGGATTGATCCAAGGATACGGTTGGTTTAGATTTAAACCCTAAATCTAATGGTTGGGTATCTTTTGTTGCACCTATAAATAAACCTCCAATCCCTCCTTATTTCTTCACAACACGTTTATTCCTCGCTAGGCTACTTTTTAAGAGACAGGGCCAACCTAAAAATTAATGGGGAAAACTGTTTTGGCTAGTTTTATGATTATTCAGATTTTTTATTAAGTTTAGGTAAATAGGAATAATAGTAGTTGTAGCCTTAGTTTTGTATACAATTGTTTTACTTACAGTTTATTTATAGTTTATGTTTATCCTGTTTTTCTGTAGTTTCGATAATTTTTTTGTCTTTTCTTACAGTTTTCGTTTAACTAATATTCAAATTACTGTAATTTATATTCTCAATTTTCTTTACCCTTTTCCGTCTGATTTTTTTGACAGTTCATTGTGGTTATGCCCAAATATCCCTGAAAGGCATTTGTACATAGATTTATATGCCTAATTGCCTACGCTAATTGTTATCCATTTATTCTCTACACATTTGGGAAATTTGATTAAATTGAAATAATGAAAAAAAAGATCGGATAATATGGGGATAATTTGACATATATTGTGAAACTATGGTACAAAGGGACATTGTACCGAAAATAGGCAAACATGATAAGGTTTGTAAAATGACTATGATATTGGTTATGACAAAAAGATGGACTGTAACATATATTTGCATAAATATGATAGACTGGAGAATCATAATATGTTTGCACGGTTGGTGCTGAATACCATAGATTTCAACAAATTTATATAGAAGATGAGGGAAGATGGGGAGGGGGGCAATGGTCAAAAATGATCATCGCTCTTAGCCAACTTTTATTTAGCTAGCTAAGAGGCAATAATCATTTTTTTAACCATTGCTCCATTTATGGCATAACTAGCTTTTTAAAAGACAGTGTCCCTTAGCCGATTAAGCATTGGTTTCTCATGCAACCATTCGGTTGCTTTGGTAACTCAGGGGGATTTCCAAAGTAACCTCCGACATCCATGGATCCCAGCCTGACCCTGGGTTGGGAATACCCTTAGTGGTGTAAAGTAAATGAATTAGGTAGGACGTAGATTTGCCTTAGTCCTATTCTAAAATAGTTTCAGGCGGACGTAGTTCAGATAAGTATTAAGTTTGGATATTTTTCGTATTGTTCTTACGACCCAGACATTAGACTGCCCACTTTCATAATGCATAACATACTCGATGTAAAAAAGGAGAGCAATATGTCTACCTATGCTAATCTTAGTTTTCGCATTTGTAAAATTTCAAGACCTTCAGAGCTAAATGTAATACCAATATTAATACAAGCGATACGACATGCGCTTTGTGCGTGAATTGTTTTTCTATAAATTATGTATAATTAATATATTCAAGAGAAAATAATTTGTACAAATATTTAGTCATGTTTTTATGATGAAATAATATGTAGTTAATTTAATTTTTTATTTCTAAGTTGCAACATCTAATCATTTTTATCATTTTGAATTTTATTTATATTCACAATTAATAAAAAATTCTTATTTGTAAGATCCTAATTTCAAGTATGGAGGGATATTTTAAATCTGTGAAGAAGTTTGACTAAAGGGGTATTTATGTAGAGGGGCACTTTGATTTTTAATAATCAATAAAAAGAATGAATTTTTAAATAAGCTTATGTGTTAGATCATAGATTCAAGCTATATTATAATCAACTGATGTCAACTGAGGGGCATTTTGAATTAGCAAATGAATATTAATTAGACCTACTTTTTATTATTACTGAAATTTAATAATATATAGGGGAATTATTGGTAATTCACGTTAATACCAAAAAAGCGTGACACCAAACATATTACAACTATTGATAAAGATAATAGAAGTACACAAGCTATCAAAAGAACGATGGAAAACAAGTTGGCTTATTGGCTGTATAGATTATAATTAGGACCAAAAATCAAAAATTCGTACTGAACTGACCCAAAAAGACCCGAACCTAAACCAAACCTGATGGGTATCAGGTCAGTTCTAGATGATGAGAAATACAATTAAGTCCCGATCAAACCCAACTTGAATTGACCTGAACCAAAAAATCCAACAAAAAACATTGGGGTGTGTGTGTGTCTATATATATATATAGTGTTACTTTTCAACCAAACCCAAACAGACCCGACCCGAACTTAAGCTTGGGTCAGGTCCATATTTTTTGAAATGTATAGTTCAGACCCGACAAAACTTGACTCGCCTAGAGTCGAGACCCATAGGCGTGGGGATGGGTCCATCGGGTCGGGTCTGATTGCCATCCTTAATTGAATGTAATAAAAGGGGCCTTCCCATTTCTTTTAGTAATGATTTCTAAATGCTTTTAACATTTCTTCAAGACATTTTTAAAAATAAATTTATATTCTTATATTTTCTACTTAGAACAAGAAATTATTAAAACTAAATTTATGTTCTTATATTTTCAACTTAGAAAAAAAAATTCAACACTAAAAATTATACTTTACTGCTATATATTTTCTATACAAAATTATGAAATTCAGATTCAAAGAAATATACATATCTATATATAATAACCCATAAAATAACCGGTATTAAAACATGTGAATTTTATCAACGTCTTTAGCTTTGGTATGTACACTAATCTTGTTACTTATGATTTTACGAGTAAATTCTATTAGTTCTTATTTTCCATAAAAATATATTTTATTAAGGAGTAATTTTTGTGTTTAACACTTCCAAAATTTTAAAGTTTTTTTTAGCATTTAAAACTATTTTAAAGGGATGCGACAACTCTGGTTAGTGCACTACATTCTCATAATTATTATGCTATGATGTTTTGTTAATAATTTTCAAATGTTTTGTCCAATTTTAATGCTTTGCTACTTTTGGAAAGCTAAAACCAAAGCCAACAGTTTTGTTTTTAGTATTTTGTGGAATCTTGTCGTTTTCTAGGGTAAGAACATAGGTATATGATTCTGGATTTTACTACCTATGGAAAAATTACCCTAACTAAAGTTTAACTTGACAGTTTTATAATCAATAAGCTGTATTGAAAGTCTAACAAACTATGTAAGAAATTATTATTTGAAACCACAACTTTGTTTGGTGTTTTGATCTTCGAATTTTTGTTGGAAGAGTGATACTTCTCTTATGGTTTCCTTAGACCCGGCAATATACTTGCTTACTGGGATGCATTAAAGGCTCTTGGGATTTCTCTAAGAAATATGCATTTCTTAAATTAGTGTTAAGAAGTTTGAACCAGACAAGCTTCATGAAGGTGATGCTTCAAGGTAAGGAGGGATCCATTATTAGGGTTACGATCCATGTCTTGTTAGTAGTTACCGTAGGTAGTGTGGCTTATGGTTTGATTGGTTCTATTACATCGGCTTTCCTCCTTTCACATCATGTTACTTATTGTCACGAACTGTAATTTCGACTGGTTTTAGAATAATAAAATATAAAAAATTTTGAATCAAATATTTTGTGATTTAAAATTTTAAGATTTCTTAATGGAAGTAAGTTAGTATTATTAATGAAATTTAGATTAAATTAAATATAGTTTTTCGACCAAAAAACCAAATGTTAAATTGTTACGTACCTTGTTGCGTTAAATTGAAGTTGTATTTAATTGGAATTAAAATAATATTCGTTGAGAAATAAATAATATGTTTTCATTCTGAAGTTGGGTATAATTTTATAAAAAGGAATAAAATTGGATTTTTGAAATGATACTTTACGATCGTTTAATAACAGCAGCAAATGAGAAAGAAAACAGTTATGATGAAAAACGTAAAACTTCAATTTTAAGGTGAATTTGGGTTACGTATATTTGGTTTAGTTTAAAGAAATTAAAACTATAGTCAAACGCAGGAATATAGATTTCAAATTATATCGTAAAAAAATTAGTCAGTAACTGGACGGGTAAGATATTGGTTTACAAAATATAGATATTTTACATGAAATGATTCTAGATTTTTTTTATAATTTAAACATCGACTTTCATTTCGTCATATTTTGATTTGACTACTCTGTTTAAATCATTCCATATAAACAGTTAACGATTTTCAGTAATGAATATAATGTAAGAAACAGATTTTCACATGAGTGTTAAAATTCCACATGAATAGTAGAATATTAATTTTTAGACTGCTATTACATTTGAATCGATACACTGAACATTATATATTTCCTATATTTGAACACTCTGAATGGACTGTATAGCAACTTGAATTTTGGCTTACAATATACACAATTTATTAAAGTCACTCGCATCTATCTGGACTAGCTAACAGATAATATGTTAAAAATCTAAGTCCGACATTGTTGAATTGGTAAGCATTACCCATATTGGCACTGATACTTTGAGATAACAGGGTATACTCGTTCAAATTTATCTCACGTTATTTCGTTCCAGTCTTATCATTTACTAAGGCTGTCGACGGATACTTTTGGATACAAATAATATCTGTATCAGTATCCGAAATCATTTTCAGATATCCGTATCCACAGATACAGACGGATATCAGATAATTATTCCATTTTCCAACGAACGATAAATAAATCCCATTCATTTATGGCACTAAGTAGATTTGACTAGCTAATATGCATTTATGGCATATAATGTAAACCTTCGACTTAGTAAAGCAATAAATAAATCTCATTCATTGAACTAAAATACATATCATTTTGAGCAATGTTAAAAAAAATCGAATGGATAATTTTTTGATGCGCATACACATGTATATGTATCTGCATCCTTTTTTGGACTATCGGATATTTATCCACTTTCAGATAGGGATGCGAAAGGATCTTGGATATTTTGGGTGTCCATTGATAGTTCTATCAGTTACCCCATTTTATATATTTTACTTTTCATTCAAGTTGTTCACTGACCTTCTTCGTTTCTCAAATTTGAGATTCGAAAAACAATCAAATATTTGAAACCCTTCACACATAATCTATATTATATCCCTCCAACTCCAGATTTTTGCCTCTCTGTCCGAATGCCGCCCCTCTATGCCTCCTTCCGCCTCCGTTTCCTCTGCCCTGCTACTACAATGTCGACCTCACCGCCCTGGCCTCCATCCCCTGACGCTTTGAACGAAGCCACCGTCAAACCCGACACCCCCAACCGCCTCCTTCTCTAACCTCTCCCCTACCTACTCCTCCGCCAGCCGCGCCACCACTCTCCGCTCTCCCTCCTTTTCCCTTGCCTCCACCAGTCAAAGACGAACTCGCCTCCGACCATAGCTACATTTGTCCTCCGCCTACCCTCGCGTCTATGACCACTGCTCCTCCCTATTTTGCCAAACGTTGCTTCTCCCTAACTCTTCCTCTCCACCTTCACTACAACGACCATCCCTTAATCGCCAGTGATTCACCACTCACCAACCCCGCAGAATCACCACTCTCTCACTTTCAACTCTGCGTGGGCAGCTACCATATGCAGTTCAACTTAAACACAAAGTTCTGCCAACATACAGCTTGAATCACTCGAGATTCATCTACTCAATACCTATATTTTTGCTACTGAATTCTAGACATGTGAATAATCTTAGTTATGTGGTAATGTTTGCATAAGTATACTCCTATGCCTAGTAGTTTAGATGTTGGTTTGTAGTGGGTTTCAGGAATTTCGTGTAATTTACAAACTTAAATTCTAGATTTCCCATAAGATAATCAAATGAATCGGTGCCATTATTTCTCAACAAGAGAATAGATATATAATACCTTACTTCATTTCTGGGCTGTACTGTGGGCTTAGCCCATTTACTTCATGTTCTTTGTTTTCTTTCTTGTTGTCGTAGAAGCCCATGTAACATGTATACATATACATGTACTCTGTAACATCTTAATTCAATTTGAATACAATTCTTTCATTTGAATCAGTCTGAAATCTCAAAATATAAATTCAGTCTGAAATCTCAAATTATCAAAATATCAAAATCCAAAAATCTAATTTGGTATCAGAGCCAAAACTTTAATCTGCGTTTAAAACAGCAAAAGAAATTTTGTTGGCAGATTCATCAGTTAGATTTCATCATTTGAATCTGACTCATCAAAGATCATCCATTGATCTTATCCTCTGAGATTTTGTCTCCTGAATTGATCAAGCCACTGTGCCACGCTCAGATTCACATGGCTGCATCAGTGATTTAATGATCAAGAGAAGGGAAATCAAACCTGAAACATCCTTCACCGATCATACTACTCAAGAAGTATTCACAATCAAGAAAAAGAGCAACAAGAAAGCTATCAGAAACGATTTCAACTGAAAACTCAGTGTGAAAAATAGTAATCATCATTTAAAATCCCTCTGTGTTCAAATCCTTGATCACAAAACAACTTCTTGAGCAATTCAATTCCAAACAGAGAAGTTTAGTCAGAATTACCCTTTATCTTTGCACTTATCCTCATTGCAATCTTAGGAATGGCAAACAACAATACTGAATCCTGCAGCACTTCAGGGGCTTCTCAACCTGTAAATCCACCTCTTAACCATTCGCCCAAGAATGTGATCAGTCTCAAGAGTCAACTAATCACCATTCCTCTTGATCAAAACAACTATCTCCTCTGGAAATTACAGGTGCAGACCTCTCTTCAAGGATACGGTCTGGAAGGATACATTCTTGGCACCATACCGATTCCACCAAGGTTTGTAACTAATGCATCAAACACAATAGTAAGTAATGATGATTATACATCATACTATAGACAAGAAAGATCAATAAGTGCATGGTTATTGTCATCTACCAGTCCAACACTAATGCCACAAGTAATAGGATGTAAGACTTCTAATGAAATATGCATTACTTGTGAGAAAATCTTTAACTCACAATCTGCAGCTAAGTCCTTATTCTATAAAAGGAAACTTCAAAATTGCAAGAAAGACAATATGAGTATGAGTGAATACCTAGCAATGGTTAAAAACATTTGTGACATGTTAAAAGCATCAGGAAGCAATGTTGAAGAATCAGATCAAGTTCTTTCCCTTGTAAATGGACTTGGAGATGAATATGAGGCTGTGGTAGCCATTATTACATCACAAAAAGTCACTCCACCATTAGATGATGTACATTCCATGTTACTCTCACATGAGGCGAGAATATCTAACAAGAAATCTACAGACTCAGACTACTCATTCAATTATGATGCTAATAATAGAGGCAAGGGGCAAGGAAATTGCAGAAACAACCCCAATAAGAGAGGAGGATATACTCCTAGAGGAAGAGGCAGATGGTCAAATAGTAACAAACCCAAATGTCAAATATGTGAAAGGGTTGGCCATACTGCTCTCAAATGTTACTACAGGTTCAACACAAACTATACTGGAAATCAAGGAAATAATAATGACAATAATCCCAATGCTAACATGGCACAAACTCAATCAGAATCATCAAATCAAGCACAATGCAATCAAACTGATACAATCAAGTCAGACTCTACACTGGATGACAATTGGTTTCCTGACTCAGGCGCTACAAATCACACGACCAACAATCTAGATAATCTCAATCTTGGAAATAAAGAATACAGAGGTAAACAGTTAATAACCATGGGTGATGGTAAGTGCATTAGTATTTCTCATACTGGTAATGCTTTACTAAAGGGTAAGAAACAATTGTTCTTGCATAAATTATTAAGGGTACCTAAAATTAGAAAAAATTTGATGAGTGTGTCACAATTTACAAAAGACAACAATGTCTATTTTGAGTTCTATCCTAACTACTGTGTTGTCAAAGACATACTAACACATGAAATCTTATTGCAGGGTGATGAAACACATGTACTATACACTTTCAAGCTTGGAAATTAAATACACCCAGCACAATAAAAACAGTGCTTTGTCTCTACTATTGAGAATCAAAATAGTAACAACAATAATGTTTTTGAACTTTGGCATCACAGATTGGGTCACCCTAGTGTCAATATTGTTAAGAACATTTTGAATAGTAGTAAAATTTCTTACTGTGATATAAAACTACCTTATATCTGCACATATTGTCAAATGGGTAAAAATCACAAATTACCATTTGAAGATTCATCCACTGTTTACTCTAATCCTTTTGATCTAATAGCCAATGATTTGTGGGGTCCAACCCCTATAACATCTGACTTTGGATACAAATATTATATCTCTTTCATTGATGCTCATTCCAGGTATACATGGATCTATTTTCTAAAGTCTAAATCAGATACTCATGATGTTGTTATAAAATTATTGAATATGATAGAAAATCAATTTAACACTAAAGTGAAAATATTCCAGTCTGATGGTGGCACCGAGTATAAAACTCTTAGCAAATATTTTGATGAAAAAGGGATAATTCATAGATTCACATGTCCATATACATCTGAACAGAATAGTTTAGCTGAAAGAAAGCACAGGCACATAGTAGAAAGTGGTTTAACTTTATTAGCAAGAGCTTCATTACCTTTGAAATTCTGGTCTGAATCATTTAATACTGCAGTATATTTGATTAATAGGATGCCAACCAAAGTATTGAATGATGTCAATCCACTTGAAATATTGTACAAAGTTAAGCCAAACAATCATGATTTTAAAGCCTTTGGCTGTCAGTGTTTTCCTTATCTTAGATCTTACAATACTAACAAGCTCAATTTTAGATCAAAATCATGTACATTCTTAGGCTATGCAGTTAAACAAAAAGGATACCGATGCATTGATGAAAATGGCAGGATCTATGTGAGTAGGCATGTAATATTCAACGAAAATGTCTTTCCTTATGCACAATTCAACATTAAAACCACCAATAAAGTCATCAGTAAAGAGGTAAGTATACCTGATATACTAGTTTATTCTGAGCTATCTTCAGTAGCAAGTAAAAGGCTGGCTGCTGATAATCAAGCAATACATATTACTGAGGACATTCAACCCAGCGATGATGAGTCTACCAGCCTCGCCAATCCAACACCTGAATATGATAACAATGAGAGATCTGAAACTCAAAATCAATACACAGAAAGATCTAATGAAAGTTCACCTGCCACTGAAGATAGTGCAAAGCATTCAGAACAACACAGTGATCCTCCTCCCACTATTACTGGTCATCCAATGAAAACCAGATCCAAAAGTGGCATATTTAAGCCAAAAGCATATCTGATCACAGAAAGTAAAGAGGAACCAATAAGTTTCACTCAAGCTATCAAATACAAGGAATGGAAAGTAGCAATGGATGAGGAGTTCAGTGCCTTGATCAGAAACAATACCTGGTCACTTGTACCTCAACCAACTAATAAGAATATAGTAGGCTGTAAATGAACTTACAGAGTTAAAAGAAATCCAGATGGCACCATTAATAGACATAAAGCCAGATTAGTTGCAAAAGGTTTTACACAAGAGTATGGATTTGACTACAAGGAGACATTCTCACCTGTAGTCTAGCCCACTACTATCAGACTATTCTTTACTATAGCCCTCAAAAACCAGTGGAATATTCAACACCTAGATGTCAATAATGCTTTTCTCAGTGGTAATCTAGATGAAGAAATATACATGGAATAGCCTGAAGGATATATTCAAGACTCAAAACTTGTTTGCAAGCTTAACAAAGCTATCTATGGCTTGAAGCAGGCACCCAGAGCATGGTTTGATAAACTCAAATCAACTCTAAACACTATGGGATACAGGCCCACTAAATTTGACACCTCTTTGTTCATAAAAATTACCCAATCATTCACTGTATATATACTAATTTATGTTGATGATTTAATTGTTACAGGAAGCAGTGATATTGAAATAGAAAAGGTTGTCAAGTATCTGAACAAAGAGTTCTCAATCAAAAATCTTGGAAACATCAACAATTTTTTAGGCATAGAGGCCAAAAGGATCTCAAATTCAGAAATGCTTCTAAACCAAAGAAAGTACATTACTGAACTACTAGCCAAAACAGACATGCTTGAAGCTAAATCTCAACCAACCCCTATGATTTCAAGTCAACATTATTCTAAAAACAGGGGAGAAGCTATAAATAATGTCAAACAATACAGGAGTGTTGTGGGGGCACTACAATATGCCACCATAACAAGACCTGACATATCCTTCAGTGTTAACAAGGTATCTTAATTCTTGCAGGAACCTAAAGACGAGCACTGGAAAGCTGTTAAGAGGATTCTAAGATATTTAAAAGGCACTCTGGACTATGGGCTTACATTAAAAGGCAGCAAAGACCTAAATATCACTGGATTTACAGACTTAGACTGGGCTGCAGATCCAGATGACAGAAGATCCATCGCTGGTTACTGTATCTATCTAGGAGACAATCTAGTATCATAGAGCTCTAAAAAGCATTCTACTATATCAAAATCAAATGCATAGGCAGAATACAGGAGTATTGCATGCGCAACTACTGAAATTATGTGGATACCATCCATACTAAAGGAACTACAACTAAGCAATTCATCAAAGGCTACAATCTGGTGTGACAATCAGAGTTCAATCTATATGTCAGCTAACCCTATTTAACATGCTCGAACAAAACACATAGAAATCGACAATTATTTTGTTCGAGAACAAGTGGAAGAAGGAAAACTGCAGATTAATTACATACCTTCCTTTCATCAGAAAGCCGACATACTTACCAAAGCTCTTTCAGCTAATTTTTTTACCAGACTTCGCGAAGAACTAAAAATAAGACGATGCATTGCACTAGAATCAGCAACGAAGCGAAAGGCAAACCCTGAAAGCTCACTTCCTCCTATCAGAGACACGCAAAACTCTCAAGATTCAGATCTAAAGACCAATCGCTCAACAAGACTGGAGACAAATTCTGAAATCTCGCTACTAAACTCATCTGAAAGAAAGGCTCAAAAAGGATGTGGTTGAAGGCATCGATTCATCAGAGAAGTCAAATTTAGGGTTTTCACTAACCCTAGATTTGAATGGGGAAAATAAGATAATCAAATGAATCGGTGCCGTTATTTCTCAACAAGAGAATAGATATATAATACCTTACTTCATTTCTGGGTTGTACTGTGGGCTTAGCCCATTTACTTCATGTTCTTTATTTTCTTTCTTGTTGTCGTAGAAGCTCATGTAACATGTATATATATATACATGTACTCTGTAACAACTTAATTCAATTTGAATACAATTCTTTCATTTGAATCAGTCTGAAATCTCAAAACATAAATTCAGTCTAAAATCTCAAAATATCAAAATCCAAAAATCTATTTTTTCCACCTTTAAGTAAAGTTGTATGATTTTCTGAAGGTGATGTTATTTTATCTCATTTAAAGATTCAATATTGTTTTTCTCATAAATTAATCTATTTTTTTGACTTTGTATAGATTCAGTTTTTCCTTCTTGATGTAAGAGTGATTTTGGAGCAACTCCAACAAGTACTAGGATTTTAGCATTTGTGAAATGCGTACTCAGACTTGTGTCCAACAGAGGTTGGATTATACCCAAAGTGTGGATTTCGGGGAGAATTTTCGGAATGTCTAAATCCTTCGGGCGCATGTTTAACAAACGCCTATAGCCAAGCGTTTGCTGAACAAACGCCTGGAATTAGGAGTTTGTTAAACATGCGCCTGGAAGTAGGCGCATATTCAACAAATGCATGGGTTAATTATTACAATTAACTCTTGGCTAGATGCGTTAGTAATTATTAATCCACATATATTATTCAGTTTATGGTAGGTTATGATGAATTTTTTTGGTATTTATGTTACTCATATTGACGCAGAAATTAAGACACCAAGATGAATTAAACAAAAACGATCAACGGTTACAAAAGCTTAGGATATATGATTTCACTAACTATTAATGGATACGTAGTTTCAGCTAATGATTAACAGTTACAGTACACGATTAGAAGTTCTAAAATAACGAAAGCATAACAGCTAAGGTAAATAGTTTTACTGACATCCAACAAAGTTTCAAAGATGGTATGTTAAATCATTCTGGAATCTTCGATGAATGTGAGCGTTACGGTACGACATTTGGCTAGCTACATGAAAATCTGGCTCTAGTTCGCTTCCAATCATATTTTCGCGCCAAATCTCAAGTGGTGGTGCAGCGCTGTCGTAATTGAAATCATCTTCCAGGTCTCTTTCGTCCTCTATAATCATGTTATGTAAAATAACACACGGGTACATTATCCTATTCATTTTAGCTGGGGACCAAAGTCTGCATGGATTATTGACTATGGAAAATTTAGATTGAAGAACGCCAAATGATATTTCTACATCCTTTCTTTGTCCTTCTTACAATGCTACAAACCTTGCTTTTTTATTGTTTTGTGTGTTCGGTATCGTCTTGACAATGGTACTCCATTGTGGTTATATACCATCACCTAGATAATATCCATGGTCGTACATGTTTCCCTCTAAAGTAAAATGATATGGAACTGATCTACCATTTTCCAAATCATTTAACAACATTGAAAGTTTAACTACATTCAAATCATTGTTCGAACCTGGCATTCCGAAAAAAGCATGCCATATCCATAAGTCATATGACGTTGTAGCTTCAAGTATAATAGTTGACATATGAGACTTACCTTGATAAGCTCCAGCATATGCTTTTGGATAATTCTTCCACTCCCAATGCATGCAATCTAAACTACCTAACATTCCACGCCATCCTCTGCTACCATGCATATTAATTAACATTGCAATATCGGCTTCGTTTGGTCTACGAAAGTATTGGTTACCGTAGACGTCTACGATTTCTTAGCAAAAATGGTCCAAGCATTCTAATACCGTGCTTTCTGCCATTTTCAAGTTTTTGTCTTGAGCATCAGCAAGACCTCCATATGCTATCATACGCAGTGAAGCTGTCATCTTTTGAATTCCAGTGAGACGCATTGCGTTTGTAGATAGAGTTCGAATCATGTTGTTTAATACACTCTAGGATTCGAAGAAATGTAGGATGCCTCATTCAAAATCTCCCCTTAAAATCTTGATCTGTGTACGTTGGATTTGAAACAAAATAGTCTTCCATTAGTCTCTTGTTGTGCCACGAATGATGTCGATTTTATATCGACGACCTACAACAAAACAACCATGTTTCTTGCTAGATTCACCATCTACACGTAGTGCAGCTATTATCTCCCTTTTTCGACGAAAATGATCATCCACAATAATATAAAGTTCTTCGTCATTACTATCGAAGAATAAACACTCTTCAGTGGACATTTTTGAATCTTGAAATATTTGAGTATATATTCAAAATATTGAATATTGTTTGGATAATAGATGGTGTAAGTCTTCCACCTAATATACATAGTTTTTCTTCATTAAAGTGGTCTTCATTGGTTACCGCACTCCGTTCTTCATTAGTTACCGCATTCTGGTCTTCACTGGGTACCACATTATGGTTTGCATTGGTTACCGCATTGTTGTCTGCATTGGTTACTGCATTCAAGACTTCATTGGTTGTCGCATTCTAAACTTCATTAGGTACCGTATTTTGGTCTTCATTGGATACCGCATTATGGTCTGCATTGGATACCGCATTCTAGTCGTCATTGGTTACCGCATTCTGGTATTCATTGGTTACCTCACTCTAGTCTTCATTGGTTACCGCATTATGGACTTCGCTAGATACCGCATTCTGGTCTGCATTGGTTACCGCACTCTGGTCTTCATTGGATACTGCATCCTAGTCTTCATTGGATACCGCATTCTGGTCTGCATTGGTTACCGCACTCTGGTCTTCATTGGATACCGCTTTCTGGTCTGCACTGGATACCGCAAACAAGCTTTATTGGATATTAAATTCCATCTTTTTTGCGTTATTAAATAGCGCCCTTGTCTCTTTTCCTCTTATTCGATTAATATTTACTTAAACCTATATTTTTATACGCTGGTGTGTTAAAGAATAGTGCAGCAAGTGTTGTAAGTAGTAAATTTGTTTGCATGTTTCTTTTTACATATATATTGTTATGTTCTCTATGGTTTGTCAATATTGACTCATTTATTTTTATGACCCTTTTTCATCTAGATTAACACGGCTGAACGAGAGGTCAATGATGAAACCATGGTTCAAATGTACAATGAGTATCAACGGAGTAAGAAACCAGCCGAAGATGTTCATGTAGAAGCTGAAGAAGCAGAGTCTGAACTCTTTAGTGCGAAGCAACCAAACGCAGCAGTCCAGCTTATATGACCCGTTCAAAAATCCCACAATGCTCGGTTGAATGAAGTACTTGCTCGACAAAACCCAGATAATTCAAGCTCCAGCATGACGTGTCGTTTGGAACTATGCTATTGCGGAGTCAAATGTAATGTTCTTGTTTCTAAAAGCTAGATGAATACAGGTCATCGCTTTTATGGTTGCAGAGCATACGTTGATGCATAGAATTGTCAAGGTTTTCAAAGTTGTAATTTTTTTTGTTGGGTCGATCCACTGTTAACGAAGAGGGTGTTCAGTACGCACTTGAGATGCAAGCTGAGGTTAGTCTCTTGGAACAAATGAATGTAGCAATAAAGGCTGAAATGCTTCATGGGTGCTACGATGTATCCAGAAAATATGTATCCAAGTTAACATGTGTTGAATCCTAGTTAACATGTGTTTTATCTTACGTTTTATTTGCTATTTTGTTGGAATCAAGTGTTATATCCTACGATGTAGTAGTTATTTCCTAATTAACATGAGTTGTATCCTAAGTTGTAGTGGTTATTTCCTAATTAACAAGTATTGTCTCCAAAGTTGTAGTATTTATGTCCTACATAACAAGTGTAGTAATTTTAATAATTGGACATCACAAAAGTGTCAAATCTTATTGTGATGCAAAATTAAAAAAGCTGCAATATACCAGCATCTGTTTTTCTATGACAACATATATTAAATTATCACTAATATAAAGCAGTTCGAAAGGACTACACATATGTACAGATCAACAATGGCTTTATTAAAATGTTTGAAAAAATTATAAGCAACACTATTCGTTACAAATTGTGTTGCTTATAAATTACTTCGTTTCTCATTCTGAAATATTACAGATAAACTCCTAAAGGAAAATGTCCATCCAAAATTGGTCTGATGCTGAGTTACTAATACTTGTGGAAGCTTATATCGAGTTTGATAGAAGACACAAGATTATTTTGCAAAATGGGGGGAAGGGGGCATAAGCCATGATCTGCTTTGGATAATGATCCAAGACATTTTCAACACATCCCCAATGCTCTTCATGGAGGTCTACTACAGATTTTCGTAAGACTCATAGCGCATTTTGGGATGAATGTCATCGTTACAGCGAGATAATCAAGTTGGTGGAAGATGAAGATATATTTCAAGCATATACACCTGCATTCGGTGCACGTACTGATAATAATATGGAAGAGATTTCATTGATCATGAAGCTTATGAAGTTTACTACAGCTGGCTAATACGCTTCAGAACTGATTAAGCTGTAATTATTTAAATTTGAAGTTGGTCGGGCTAAGTCCTGTTTAGCTTACTTATATCATGAATGTATCATGAAAGTGTATTGTGAATGTATCGTGAATCTATGTCATAAGTTTAATTTATCTTTGTTTTATTTAATATAACCACCTAACACAAACATATGATTGTTTATTTCAATATTTGGGTCTTCCTCGGTTAGGGTATTCACTAAAACACTTTGGAAATCATGGCTGAAACAGTACACCATTAGGCCTAATAGTGTAGGATAGTACGTAAAGAAGATTCGCTATGGTACACCATCAGGCGTAATAGTGTATGACAGGACGTAAAGCAGATTCGCTACAGTATACCGTCAGGCATAATAGTGTAGGACAATATGTAAAGCAGATTCACCGTAGTGACATATCCCATCACAAATTGTTTTATTGTTTTATTCACTCAATACCAACCGGTTATATATCTCTATGGTTTTTTCTCACCATTCTTCAGTCAAAAAGTTTTAATATTATCCAAAATTTAGTGTACTATGCCTTCATGGTCTTCGTCAATGGATTTCGACTTTCCAAGGTATTAACCTCCGTCAGAAAGTGCAAGAACCAATGTGGATTGGCTTATCGAATACCAGGAGCGACACTACGAAGAGGTGCATCTTGAGTATCCAGATCTGAGCCAAATTATACTACAGCAACCTTTTAATCATGTCCCGGATTTTGGACATCTAGTAGTTCAACCTGAATACGAACAAAGGGTTAGAGGGGCAACTGGTACTGACCCTCCAACTGAAGAAATGATACAACAATTCCTAGTGGTTCAAGCTCATTACGAACAAGAGGAATGAGCTGCTTCATTTAAAGAACCTTCAAGCAATCAAGAGGTTAACGTATACCCCGTATGTTGCCCTTGTGAGTACGTCGTCGAGGTAGTTGTAAGGGCAAATGGAGAAAAGATTGGATGTAGGATCCAGTTGTGATCATTATGGCCAAATGGCTGCGATTTCTTTGAATGGCTTGACGATTGTTTATGTCCACAGGGTGTTTCTTATGCCAGCGAGTTAAAACAAGAGATAATGCATCTTCGAAGGTGTATAGATTCCCTAGAGATCGAACATGACATGTAGTTTCCTTGCGTACTTATTTCCTATTTAGTAACTCTTGTCTCCTATGTTTTAGTACTTATTTTCTAGTTAGCAGTTGCTATATCCTGAGTTTTAGTAATTAGTTCCTAGTTAACGAAAGTTATATCTTAAGTTTTAGTACTTATTTCCAACTTATCATCTCTTTTGTAATATATAGTTCGTATTTCATACGTAACATCTATTTTATTCATAGGTAACATCTGTTTTATCCATATTTACCAAGTTAACATCTCCTGCAATTGTTTTTTCGTCGGATAACGAAATAACTTAATTGTAATCATTTCTACTAAGTGGTAAATTAAATTTTAATTATTTCGGGATCCTTGCGTTTGTTCAACAAACGCCGAACCCCTGGCGTTTGTTGAAAACGCCTGGATTCCTGGCGTTTGTTGAACAAATGCCAGGAGTTCGGCGTTTGTTCAACAAATGCCCGGTTTCAAAAACTGTTGGGGAATTTGAACGTTCCATCTATTTGGAGTGCGGAAAATCTAATTTCCGCACCCATACAGTTGGAGATGCTCTTAGGAATACAAATATAAACTTGTATAACATTTGAACGTTTGTATGTTTTGCTTCACAATATTCAGAATATAACAGCAGTTTCGCCTCATTAACATTTGAATACAAATATAAACTTGTATGGCATATGTTTTGTACTAGAGTTCTGAACTAGCTTGCGTTCACTTATTTCAAATAGTCCACGGATGTACTTACTAAAAAGAAAAACAATCTAGACACAAAAATACATGTAGTGTGTTGAGGTTGATCCAAAGTTGAAACCAGATGCAACATAAAAGGGAAACTATTTGTTCAAATTAGAGAAATTTTCATTGTATGCATCTCCAAAAAAACCAAATGGAAGAACCGATTAGATAAACTACTTGAATTGGAGATTTACAAACTTTAATTTTAATGTGCTACTAAGATTTAATGTCATTGATAATCAAACTTATTGATATATGGTTGTTATGTCATAAGTTGACATGCACCTTGATTTATATGTGAATTTGCTTATTGAGATGATGATATTATATTGATATAATATACCCGTGACGTAGGAGTATGATTTGAAATGATATACATTCATGTAAATTTAATTTATTTGAATCGTTTCAATCAAATTATTTTAAAAAAATTAGATTGGGAAGTGTTATTGAAATTTGTTGAACTGGATATGAATTACTTTAATTAGGATTTAATTATACATCTGTTTAAAGGCTAGAAATGAAATATAACTTGTTTAAAATGATTTTGAAAGAAGAATTCTTGAATTTGGAATTTGCATGATAAAATTTGATTAAAACTGAAGTTTGAATTCACCTTAAAATGTGAAATTTAAATGGTTTCCGATCGAGATTCAACACACAAAGTGTTTGTAATGATGTTATCGAGTGGTTTAAATTAAATGGCAATATTTGATATGATAAAAATATTTTAAACCAAATTTTTTGAATGTATGTTATTTACATAACTAGTTTATTAAGATGTTTATTAACAAACGATATTTTTGCAACATTATGTTAAGATTGTAAACGCTGCCGAATTTGAATTTTTTTTCAATAATTTTGGAAAATTTTCAACATTAACACATATAAAATGCTTATGAATATTTTCAAAATGTTTGTGATTTTGGGTAACTATTGACCTTACATGTTACCAACGATATGGATAACCTAAAATTGTGAAATGAATTTCGATTCGAGGGTTCCTTTAGAACCCAAAAATAATCAGTCGGGGATAAACTTCATTTGATTTATTTAATTCGAGAGGTCGTAACTCGCTGGCCTTGTTATTGGGATAAATCTCCTAATACGATTTCATGTCTTTGTACATGATTGTCTGCAATATCCGAATTTTGAGTTAACCATATTTAAAAAAAGAAATTGTTTTCTTAATTGAAAAAAATATGTAACGAAATTGGATGTCTTATTATTCTAATGGTTTGGGAATAAACTAGAATTTAAATTGAATGGATTATTATCGAAAGGACTATTAATGTGAAAATTTAGGTAATTAGATTTTGACCCTGAAATTTCTACACTATTAATTCTTGATTCAATTTGACTAATACAAGATTATATAGTCCTAACTCCAGTGTTTTGTTTTTCATCATGCTCAGGTCAACCTGGGTTCTTTCAGTTATCGAAGACCTTAGTTACTTTAAGATGAAGCTGGAGTCTGAAAATCATATATAATATTATTAATTCCACTGCATTATTGGTATGTACTACTAAGAGTATAACTCTAATATATTGTAACTGGAATCAAATTTGTTTTATTTAACAGCTTTATAAACTGCTTATGTTTATAATTATATTTATCGTTCCGCTGTGGGATTTTGTGTATTGTTTAGTTTCTTCTCTTCTTATTTTTTCTTTTCTTAAACCACATTAATGATTCGTCACTTTTGGATGGTTGAGTTGAACATGGGTGGTTTATTGTCGACTTGAATCGTTCCAAAAAGGCGGGTTGTTATAGTTGGTATCAGAGCTCTGGTCGAGTGAACACTAAAGCCTGTTGTGGTAAACTCATTAGAGATAGGGTTTGTACAACCCTAGAATGAGTTGGGAGTATTAAATATGAGAGCATACTTGTAATTTTTATATTAAATAGATTAACTTTAAAATGATTTTAAATGAGTTTATGTATATAAGTTTTGTACATATTTTTAATTATGAATAAGTACTATTAGACAAATGGTTAAAGGAAAAGAAAATATGGTTACGTTATTTTAATTTAAGCAAGTTATGAACCTTAAGTTTAAGTTATGAAAATGAAATGAATATAAAGGAATAAGTTTTGTAACTCTTAAAATATGAAGTTGAACGTGAACCTAAAACTTCCATGTTTGAAATTGTGTGATAACTAAAATTAAATTTTTTTGAAAGTAGTTATGATTTTGGTAATAATGATGAGTAATTTAACTAATACTAAATGTATGCAAACCTTGTTTGATAATAATTGAAATCTTAGGATAATTCTACAAGATTATGATTTCTAATTCATTTAGTTGGATAAGAAGGCATAGTCTAAAGAATGAAGATGGGCCTTTCGTAAGGCATGAGAAGATATAGAATTAGATTGAGAGATACAATTTAGAGAGATCAGAACCAGATCCTTATGATAATGTCTTATGTTATAGATTTCACAAAACAGCCATGTGCAGAGAAAAGAGAAAAGGGAGGAAAGTGGAAAATAAATGTTTTCGCTTTGAGGTTGTATGTTTTAAATGTCGAACGAAGAAACATTTTCTTAGTCATTGCCCTATGGTGAAGAAGAAGAAACATATCTCCTCAACATTGGATGTCGAGGTAATGGTTTGTTTTCACTGCAAGTTAAGGGGCCATAATGCCAGGAATTGCCCAAAAAGATAAAATGGAAAGTCAACGATGCATCCTGCTTAAGAGATATGTCTAGAAACTATTATGGGGGATATGTTCATTTGAAACGAGCACATGGTGCAGGGTCGCCTTGAGGACGGTATACTCTATTCTGAATTGACATCAAAGGTGAAAAATTAAAAGGAAAAATTGTTGAGAAGGTGCGGTATAGTGGAGGATTTGAGTAGTGTATTCTTTATGAAATGAAATCCTTTATTTTCCAAAATTTAAGATTGTTGTTAATAAGTTAGTAACATGTTATATATGTGACTTTCTTTGAGTATGAACTGAAATTGATTCTGAAACTTATTAATTATGAGAAATCTTGATTTTTAAAATGTCCAATTTTTGGATAAAGCAAGATCTTATATGTATACAAGTATATGAAATGTTTAAACTAAGCGATGATAACCTTGAGTAATAAATTAAACTTGGATGTGTGACGATTCTTGGAAGATTTGTAAGGGATTAAAAGTTAGACTATGGAACTTTAGCCTGCTAATTTTTAAATTTACTTTGAAATGTTTTAAGTATATGTTAACTCGAGTCTGGAACAACGATAATGTTAATTTGAGAAATATATCGATTTAAAGATTAAATAATGTTGTTAAGAAATTTGAATGTTAATAATGTAAAGATATTGATTTAAGCATAAATATTTATATATATATTTGAAATATATAATGAATTGGATATGTGAATATTATTTTTAAACAAAAAATTATTTACGGAAATGGTCGAATCTTACGAATAACTCTGTAACTAATCAAAATCAAAATTATTGACCTGATATAAACTAAATCCATACATAATATATTGAAATTCCCCTGGTGAATAATATGGAAATGGATTTATGAGATATATTTGAAAAATATCCAGAGGGAATGTTATTTGAATACGAGACTAATCCAAACTATTAATTCTAAAATGTTCAAATTTTAAAATTAATAATCTTATATTATATAAGTGTGAAACTAAAACAGTTTTGGAATCCATTGATTATCTAAATCTTTAAATCCAACAAAGTTTCGATATTGAATAAATTTGATTCTTACATAAAATGTAGATTTTATATAAGTATGTAATGAATTCGATACTACTGATTTGAAAGAATTTGAACTGGGAAAAAGAATATGTAAATGGAATTTTATATAAGCAAGATACAAGTGAAGCTACGAAATGAAAATACAATATATAGTATAATATGTTTTGAAATCGAAGATATAGGAAGTACCTTTCATCGGAAATCGTAATTCTACTCGGTAGGATTGCATTCAAACTATACTCGGTAGTTATATCAGAAATCGGGGTCTTACTCAGTAGGACCGCGTTGGACTCTCACACAATGAGGTCGCACTGGAATCTCACTCGGCGTGATCACTTCGGAATCCCACTTAGTGGGGTCACATCGGAGTCTATGCAGTGGATTCAATTTGAATTGATTATACTTATTTGATATTGATAACGTAAATCGAGGGCAGTGATTGTCTACAACTGTTAGTTTCTGTTGGGATAGCAGACATAACCATTTGCATATTGCGATCTGTCATGTTTTATTTCGTAGCGCAAATCAAGGAGACTGATTGTCTATAGCACTATTGGTTTCTGCTGGAATAGCAGACGTAACCACTTGCGTGTTTGGACCTATGAGGTGTTTCCATGGCGTAAGTCGAGTGACATTGATGCCTACAGTTACAAGTGATTCTACTTGGATAGTGGCGTAACCACCGCGTAATTGCGATCCCATAAGGGGTGTACTTTCCATATCTATCTTTTTAAAAATATTTTAAGTATTTTCACTGTATGTTGAAACAAGACTATTAAGTACTTAGAGAGTTTTAGACATGTGTCAAATCAACGGATGTCTAAAATCTATAAGAACGAAAATATACTTGTTAGGACATTGAGTTATGAAAGTATTTTCGATTTTAAGGTTACGAATTAGTTGTATGGAAATTAAATATTGTATAACTTCAACATAATAAACTAATAAATAAGTTTTAAATGTTTGCAAAAATTAACTATTTTGAAATCTATTAAAATAATAATTTTTTGTTCCCTTCCTTTTTAGAGACGAAATTTTTTGAGTGGGGGAGATTGTAATGAACAATAACTTCGATTGGTTTTAAAATTATAAATTAAATGAAATTTTAGAAACGATAGTATGAAACTTTAAATTTTAAGATATCTTAATGGAAGTAAGTTTGTATTATTAATGAAATTTAGATTAAATTGAATATAGTGGTTCGATCAAAAGGAACCAAAAATTAAATTGTTGCGTATGTTGTTGCATTAAATTGAAGTAGTGTTTAATTGGAATTAAAATAATATTCAGATAAAAACAATTTACTCTCCAACAAAAAATCCAAAGCTTGTAAATAGTTTGCTATTGGTTCCCCAGTAGAAAAAGTAGTCCTTACTGCTAATGATCCTTCCAAGATCTTGACTAGATCTATGGAAAATACCTTAACCAAACTATCAAAGTTTATCAATAAGGCACAAAATTTGCATATGGAACATTAGAGTGGCGCATTTGGACATTAAGTTGGACTAATGCAAGCTTTTGATCAGGAAATATAACATCAGTTCCTTAGCTATTATTGAAACCAAAATGAATGAATCACTCACTCTCAGAGCTACCAAGTATAATAATTCGACATGGGAATTAATTCATAATCTTCAAGATGCTAGCTATGGTAGGATTATGATTTGATCCTACCATTCATAATTTCATAAAAATTACCACATGAAGTCAACACATGCATTGTCACAATTTCACGCCCCTTCTTCCACTTCGTACCTCTTTACATTTATATATGCACTTAATTCTGCTACGGCTAGAGAATCCCTGTTCCAAATGTTACCTTCACTAAGACAGCGCACACACCCTTGGATTGTGTGTCGGGACTTTAATTTCCCACTTAAGTTATCTGATAGAGTTGGAGGTAACCTAGTCTTTCCTATTGAAATTAAAGCTATTAACATAGCAGTCAAAGACTTTGATTTGATTGAAATCAACTCCCATGGAGCTACTTTTTCTTGGAACAAAAAAATAAGGAATTGGGAATTTATCTAAAATTGATCATGCTTTCCGCAATATAGTCTCTTTAAACGAATGGCCTTTCATGACCAATGAATTACTTATGCCCAATTAATTTGATCACTCCACTTAGATTGTCCAATTAGTAGAAAGCCTAGCTTCAATTTTTGGTCTCAGGAACCTGATTTCTTGAACATAGTTAAAGAGGAATGAGGTAAAACTTGCTGTGGTAATTTTATGTTTATTCTACATAAAAAACTTAAAGCTCTTAAACACATGCTTAAGCCTTGGGCTAGCATTAAGTTTGGGTATGGTAGTAGTCAATCTTGTTGGATCTCGCTATATAAGTATTTTGAATATGACAACTATACATAAGCATATATGTTGTCGACTAACTTTGTTTTGCAGGAAGAGATTAGACAAGCAGATTCAATAACACCAATATGAAGATTGAATATGTTGTAAGAGTCTGTTAGTCCTAGACTTTCATGTTAAAGTCTTCCTTGATGGTTACACACACACACATATATCATATATATTTGTTTTCATATTTAAAAGAGGCAAGGAATATGTTTTGCCCAGAAAACAGACGTCTGAAATAAATCAGACAGACTCTGTTTGCTGAGTCAAAAATAAAATCTCCATAATATTCAGACGTCTATTCTGAATTTTTTAGACGTCTGAATCTGTTACAAAATGTACTATTTCCTTGCTATTTAAATTTCAAATTCAAAACAGACATCTGAAATTAATATTCAGACATCTGATTACGAAGAGTTGCAACTTATTATGAAGAGTCACAACTATCTAAATCATTTCTCTAGATGGAATCTCTTTGTGACAAGTTAAAACTTTTTGTACATTATAAGTAGAGACTTGATTTACTTATCAAAGCACTGGATTTCATTCTACCTCTCTCTATATTATTCAAAGCTCTCTAGTTTTTATAAAGTACACTATTTACAATATAATCTTTCATAATCTTTCACAAGTTTCATGTTTATCATCAAGGAAAGACTATAAGAAGGGTATACTATATATTGACATATCCGTGTTAACAAGAACACAAATAAGTCATCAATTATCCTGTATTAAGGAAGACCTCTTCAGCAGTTGAGGCAAGAAATCCCGTTCAACTATTCGGGTAATTGTGAACCTATTCCTCTTGGTTAATTGAGGGTTTTTAGTGTTAGTGAAATACCAGAAGTGAGTCTGGGACTGGACGTAGGGCAGTGGTCCGAACTAGTATAAATCGACTGTGTGATTTACTATTTACTACTCTGCTATATACATTACATCCTATTCTCCAATCTACACGATCCTACTGTTATATAGCCTCTTTTAATTGGTATCAGAGCAAGGAAATCATATAATTGTAACACCGTTATTTGATACTTTGATAAAATGGAGAATAACCCAAGTATGCTCAACTGCTTTTGCCGAAGGACAATCTACTCAAGGACCACCTCTATTCAATGGATTACACTATAACAAATGGGCTACAAGAATGAGAATTTATATGCAAGAAAGTGGTTTTAGTGCATGGAATGCTACTCAAAAAGAATTTACGGCACCTACAACAGAGTATTCAACTTGGACAATAGTTCAAAAAGAGGAGGCAAATGCAAAAGCTATGAACAAGCTATACTGTGCTCTAGATAGAAATGAGTTCAATCTTGTTAGCATTTGTAAATCAACATATCAAATATGGGAAACACTCAAAACTATCCACGAAGGAACAAACAAAGTGAAGCAAACAAATTAAATGCTTAAAAACCAGTTCCAGAACTTCAAGCTGAAACAAAATGAAACTATCAATGAAATGTACTCAAGATTTCAAGACATTTTACATGCATTGATAGGACTAGGAGAAAAATATAGTGACTTTGAGATTGTTTCAAAAGTACTAAATTCTCTAACTGACAACTGGGAAAGAAAAGTACTGGCCATTGAAGAAGAAAATGACTTATCCATTATGAAACCATAAGAGCTAATAGGAAATTTTATGTCTTATGAAGTAAATATTCAAGCAAAAAAGGAAATAGCTCAAGAAAAGAAGAATGTGGCCTTTCATGCTGATAAAGAGGAATCTGAATCAGAAGATGAAGATCTAGCCTTTATTGCCAAAAAATTTAAGAAATTTCTAAAATATAGAAAAGGAAATTTTAAAAAGAATACCTCAAACAAACCTTCATCCTCAAAATTTGTAACAACCCGGAAATGCGAGCCAATTTAAAAATTTTATTTTGGCAATTTTAGCATATTTTGAATATTTAAAATAGATTATTTTAAATAATCTCGACGAGGAATTTATTTTGAATATAATTCAAACCAATATATTTATATAGATCATCGTTAAAATTTTATTTTAATTATAAATAGAATTGAAAATGGCGCGGTAGTTCGATAATTCGATTTCAAAGTTCAAATGAATGTACCGGGTGCAAAATAAACCGGATTTTAGTGAAACCAAAAATAATAGGATCTATTTGAGAATATCTTTCCAACGAATCCGAAAAATCAAAATTTCATAGCGGGGATAAAAAGATATGTCCAGTTGAAATGTCAGAATAGTCGCTATGGAATTTCGGCCCTTAAAAATAGCCATTTTGCAAACGACCTCGGATTTCGACGAAACCACTTTTGTTGGAACCGTGATGTCAAGTTATTGCTAGGTTTCAAATTTCATAATTTTTCGAATCAACATGTGAGCGTGGCAAAAGAAAACGCGTTTGACCAGTTTCAGTTGATTTTAATTGACTGGAAAATGGCCATTTTTCAAACGGTCTCAGAATTCGACGAAACTAGTTTTGTTAGGACCGTATCGTCAATACAAAGCTAGAAAATATTTTGCTGGAATTTTTCGAGTTAGTATGTGACCCCAGTAAATTGAAATGCGCTTTCAAATTCAATATATAGAGTTATATGTTGATTTTGACGAAAACTGGTCGAAACGATCGAATCAGCCTACGATACATATCCCATTGTGTTCGGAATGGGGGTAATTAGCTATGAATGACAGGCGGTGGGTCTCGTTTCGAGGTCGAAAATAAAAGTTGCTTGTTGAAATTGATAAATTAAATTAAATAATATATTATTATAAAACCTTTCTCTCAGGCCCCCGCTCCTTTTCATTTGCTGATAGAAAAAAAAAACGAAGATCAACCGCGTCGCCCCCCCAACCCCGCGATCACCGCCGCCACCCGAAGCCCGCCACCGATCCTCCAGCCTCCGCCTCTCCCTCCTCCCCTTCTTCTTCCCTGACCGAGCCCCATTTCCCATGAAACCTCCAGCAAATCGAACCCCCCCCCTTGCCCTAGCCGCGCCGCCTCCACTAGCCTCCAAGACCGACACCAGACCCCCCCTGAAGCCGCAGGCCCCCCCTCGAGCACCCCTCCGACAGTGAAAACCCCCCTTCCTTGATCAATCAATGTAAGTTTTTTTTTTATTATTTTTTTTTATTTACTTATTTTATTTATAAGAAGTAAATAGTTAATATATATATATATGTATAAAATCATTTTTTTTATATAGTAGAAGGAATAAAAATGATTCTCAGATTAGATATGATTTTTATATTTTCGAAAGAATAAAAAAATTCGATTTTTAATTTATAGAAGATATAAAAATATGATTTTTAAATATTGAATAGCAAAGTAAAAATTCGATTTTTATATATTGAATAGCAAAGTAAAAATATGATTTTTATATATTGAATAGCAAAGTAAAAATTCGATTTTTATATATTGAATAACAAAGTAAAAATTCGATTTATATATATTGAATAACAAAGTAAAAATTCGATTTTTATATATTGAATAGCAAAGTAAAAATATGTTTTTTATATATTGAATAGCGAAGTAAAAATGTGATTTTTATATATGTAGTGAATACGGGCAACGAAAGTGTCAAACGACGAAGATTTTCTACATAAGAAGAGTCGTGGCGTTTGGATTAGCTAGTCGGTGAGAACTTCTCACTTTTAATTTAATTTTCTAGTTAAATATATACTAGGATGTAGACGGTGTTTAGTAGCACCCGACACCCGTCGTCCACAGACCATGGACGGCTTGTATGCTTGTTTGTTTGATTTTGCGGTGTAGTTGATTGTGTGATGTGATGTGATGTGAAATGAAAATAAAATATTTATATAGTTGAAAATATTTTATAGTTAAGAATAGAATTTTTAACGTGTATGTAAAATGAAACAAAAATAAACAGATCGGACGATTTGTTTATATACACACATTTGACTGATATTGATTGGGACGATAAATTTTACACATCGCCCAACTGCACAAATAAAATCTGTGTTTGATTGTTTGAAAACCCCACACGGGTATTGGGGTGATATATGACATACACTAATCCCGATTGTTTAGTTGTATGTCGATCGATTGATTGACAGACTGTTATAAGCGTTGAATATTTATATTTGATGCTTATACAGTGTAGAATGCACTTTGGATGATGGTTGATTATACATCATTGTTATTGTATACATGTGTTGTAGAAAATCCATATAATTAACATTATATGTTAATTGATTAAGCCTCATTCCAGTTTTGAAAAAGAAATATTTGAAATAGAAATATTTGAAAAAGAAATACTTGAAAAAGAAATATTTGAAATAGAATATTTGAAAATAGAAATATATGAAGTCATGTTGATTAGATATGATTTGAAATTCGAATAGAATTGAAATTCGAATTAAATTGAATAGAAATGAATTCGAATTGAAATTGAATAGAAATGAATTCGAATTGAAATTGAATAGAAAGGAACTCGAATTGAAATTGAATTGAAATCGATTTGAAATGAATTTAAAACGAATTTATATTGGAATATTCAATTTTGATTTGAAATTGAATATGAAGTTGAAACCGTTTTGAAAATGAATTTAAAACGATTTATAAAGCACGTTTTGAATTGAAATCGACGAAGTATATATTATATATATAATATAATGGCCTGAATAGAACGCGGCCGTTTGCGAATTTCGACCATTGACTTCGAACGGATATCACGGGAGATCCGACCGTCGGATTCTCCTAAAACCGGAACCGTTGGGTTCGTATCGAAAAGAGCTTTCTAACGAATATTAGAAATCTGAAATCTAACGGTTGGATTTGGAATTATGTCCAAATCAAATTTGGAAAAGGTCGCTGTAAGTGCAGTTCGATGGCCGTTGATGGAAATCGACTGTATGGGCCTTGATAAAATTATTAAAAATATCAATAATTTGTGTAAAATCATAAGAAATGATTTGTGAAGAATTGGGATGAAAAACTCCATATTTGAAAAGATAAAAATAGATTTTTATCGAAATGAACTAGTTTTGAACTAGAATAATAATTTATTTATTTTTAAAATAAATAAATTGGATTTGAAATGGTTTTGAAAGTAACCAGAATTTCCAATAATTGCATTGGAATGGATTTGAATCGAAATTGTCTTTGGAATATTTCGATGTTGGATTTCGTGATTATACAGATATTGCAATGGAAATTTGAAAGATATATATATATCGTTATTTCCAATACGATATTTGTGGGTCGTAGAATTTGATATTGAATAGCCAGTATATTTTCTATTCAGAGCCTTGTATTTAATATCAAATGTGATTTGGGTTTGTCGTGAATGGTGTCTTCGTTAACACTGTTCTTAAACCCAGTTGAGAAAAAGATTAAATCTTTTTATTAAGATTTAATGAAGTGTACCAATTAAATAATATTTAATTGGAATTGAATTGGTATTGATTTTTGGGTTTATCGTAAACAGTGTTTTAAATAACCCCGATAATTAATGGAATGTGATTTTGGGTTTATCATGAACCGTGTTTTAAATGACACTGATTCTTTAACCCAGTTAAAGATTAAAACTAAGTGGAGTTTTAATGAATCTTTAATTAGATTGAAAAGATCGAGAATGGAGTATCACCAGTTTTACTCCAGGCGATAGTTAAATCTTTAATTAGATTTGAACGTGTAATGGTAATTGAATTTACCGATAACACCGTGGTGTTAGATATGAAGTATTACCAGTTTTACCTCATGGGGTGAATAGGTTGGGATTTGGAAATAAAATAAATGATTACTTCGGTGTGGTTCGCTAATCCCGACTAGTTTGAATTGATATTCAAAGAAGATTAAAGAATAAATTTCAAGAATTTATCTTTGATAAAATTAATGGGAACCTTTCCCAAAGTATAAGAATATTTGAACAAAAGAATATTATGAATTGGAATGAGGCGTATGTTGTGTTTGTGTAACAGTTGTTTATTATATACGCGAGTTATTCAGAAAGACCGGGTTTATCCCATTCTGAATAACTGATTCGACGTGGTGTCGAAGATGAAGACGGTGGTCGAAGACCGGAAATCTTCACATCGTTTGGGTGATTGCTGATGATCTCGATTGGGCTGTACACCCAAGAGGAGAGAAACAGTTGGTGATCGTCCAGACGTACTTGGAGGTCGATGGATATGCGGGGTACTAGGTGCCTCCGGTTTCGTTCAGACCCAAAACGAACCTTTAAATGTACTGTGTGTCTAACATTGGATTTTAGTCTGTGTGATTGATTTCTATTAAATATATTCTGTTTGGCGGCGGAGAATTTATTCTCTTGCTTAACGCCCTTCTCTGAGACGTACGAGCTCAGGGATTATATACTGATGGATATCAAACGCATAGAGTGAATTTCCTGTGTGGCATGCCTAAGTGGCAAATGATCAAGGCTTCTGTTGAAAAGCAAAGTCTTGTGGTTGATGATCAAAGCACGGCCTTTGTGGCGTAGCTTTGTGTAACGTTTACTTCGCGAGTTTCACACCCGGTATGAACCAAAAACGGGAGACGGGCCTCAGGGAGGACATGCGTTTCTTTCTAGTTAGAAGTGGCGTCAGTGGTTTTACACACCCTGACGAGTTTGACTTATGTGGTTGTTGCTGTTGCGAGGCGCCTCGGTTTGATCGGACGATCCGGGTCCGATGGAGTCATTCGTTGGCTCATTGACACCCCATAGGGTGGGGAAACGCATTGTTCAGGCATTTTAATCCACATCGGTGGACCGGCCCTGACGATCCAAGGGCCCACCTATGTCAGGGTCCTGAGACACGGGCTAGAGCGTCTCGAATCGGTAGAGGACTATCTTTTGCCTCGGTTCATAGACGGAAATCCAATTTCCAAATACGTGACATTTGCGTTTTTATTTGTAGAGCCTAGTATGGCGACATGATATATGGTACCCATGTCGTCTATGATTGATACTTATGATTTGAAGTTGTTTTATACACTATGCACTTATAGTAGTATCAAATGATTTGTTTTAAACGTACTAAGCATGTTTGGCTATTATAAGGGAAAACCCTATCCCCCGGCTTGCGTTGCATTGTGTGATAGGACCTGGGTCTTATAATAGCTTCATTTTTCTCTATTTAGCATTGCGTTGTTTGTTTTATGCACTGGTATTCTTGGGAGGAAACCCGTTCCGTGTTATGCGGCGTGGTCCCTTGATTTACCTAACTTTAAAAATAAAGATTAATAACTGTTTTAGTTCTCACACCAGTCCCATGACTGACCTGGAGTTTATTGTTTTAACCTAAACTCTGGGTGCCCTTACTTTGACACGGGCAGCTAGTAGTTTTGGTTTTGCAGATTTATATTCACAGGATCCTGATTTACAGCTGGAATGATATCCGAAAAGCTTTGTATCCGTATATCTCCTTCAGTTGTGTATTGTATTATTTTCCGCTGCTATGTATTTAAATGTAATTTAAATCTCTGATATTTCTGTGTAAAATTGATTCACTTATACTCTGTGTTTTTTTCTTGTATTCTGATGGAATTGTTGTAATATACAATGAATTGTTCTTCCGTCTGCGTTCTGTTGTGGCTTGTTCTCGAACTATCCGTGCTTCCCTCACCGGGGAAGTTACGGGTCTTTACAGTTGGTATCAGAGCTTTGGTTTACAAAGCTCCGAGAACAAGACACATTAGAAGCATACGAAAGAATTCATCAGAAATTGGATTAGTAATATCCAATGGAATGACTCGTTAGAGATGGGATCAATAGTATCCTAGAACGAGTGTGAGGAGTATATTTTTAAAATGAAAACAATTTTTGTTTTGAAAATTTAAATCAATTATTCGTATTTGATTATTTATTTTATATTAAATTTGGACAATCCAATATATAAAGATTTTGCATATGCGCCTTGCAAGCGTATATTCGAAGTTTTAATATACTGGATAGATATAGAATCACACTGTAGTCGCCTGGAGATGATTCTGATGATTGATCGATAATCATCCGAATTTATGTTCGAGTAACAAAAGTGAGATTTCTATATATTTCCAATTGACTGGTGTGAGAACCGAAATTAGATATGGCTTATTGTTGTGATTTGGCATCAGAAATGTGATTTTTGGCTATGTATCAAAGTTATGAATTTGAAAAGCTAATCAACTAATTTATTGATGGTTGTGTTGTTTGATTACTGTTTTGATTAATTGAATGTTGAACAGTTAGCCAAATTGAACCAAACATTGAATTTTATTTAAAAATAGTCGCATTTGCTTGCATATACATGTACTTACACTGAACAGGTCATAGCAAGGAGGCTAGAGAAGAAGAATAAAATTGTTTTCCAGACAAATAGGTACATGTTTATCACAATTTACTATTTTGTTTGGGTGATGATGATTTTATGAGCTGATTGGCTAGCCGCTTGCCTTTTTCTTTTTAAAATCAGAGGGCCTGTATGGCAATTTCGGGATTTTCCCGTGCTCCCGGTGCAGGGGAGGTTATGGCGAAATTTTTCGAAAATTTAGGGTGTTAGCCAAATTTTTGAAAAATTTGAAAAGTTCTTAGAAACTGAAAAGTTGAAGAACTTAAGCCGTAAAGAAAATACAGAAAGTTGAGTTGGTTTGTAAAACAACTTTCGGCTTCGTTCCTTTTCGGGGACGAAAAGTTTTAAGTGGGGGAGAATGTAACAACCCGGAAATGCGAGCCAATTTAAATTTTTTATTTTGGCAATTTTAGCGTATTTTGAATATTTAAAATAGATTATTTTAAATAATCTCGACAAGGAATTTATTTTGAATATAATTCAAACCAATATTTATATAGATCATCGTTAAAATTTTATTTTAATTATAAATAGAATTGAAAATGGCGCGGTAGTTCGATAATTCGATTTCAAAGTTCAAATGAATGTACCGGATGCAAAATAAACCGGATTTTAGTGAAACCAAAAATAATAGGATCTATTTGAGAATATCTTTCCAACGAATCCGAAAAATCAAAATTTCATAGTGGTGATAAAAAGATATGTCCAGTTGAAATTTCAGAATAGTCGCTATGGAATTTCGGCCCTTAAAAATAGCCATTTTGCAAACGACCTCGGATTTCGACGAAACCACTTTTGTTGGAACTGTGATGTCAAGTTATTGCTAGGTTTCAAATTTCATAATTTTTCGAATCAACATGTGAGCGTGGCAAAAGAAAACGCGTTTGACCAGTTTCAGTTGATTTTAATCGACTGGAAAATGGCCATTTTTCAAACGGTCTCAGAATTCGACGAAACTAGTTTTGTTAGGACCGTATCGTCAATACGAAGCTAGAAAATATTTTGCTGGAATTTTTCGAGTTAGTATGTGACCCCAGTAAATTGAAATGCGCGTTCAAATTCAATATATAGAGTTATATGTTGATTTTGACGAAAACTGATCGAAACGATCGAATCAGCTTACGATACATATCCCATTGTGTTCGGAATTGGGGTAATTAGCTATGGATGACAGGCGGTGGGTCTCGTTTCGAGGTCGAAAATAAAAGTTGCTTGTTGAAATTGATTAAATAAATAAAATAATATATTATTATAAAACCTTTCTCTCAGGCCCCCCTCCTTTTCATTTGCTTATCGAAAAAAAAAACAAACGAAGATCAACCGCGTCGCCCCCCCACCCAGCGATCGCCGCCACCACCCGAAGCCCGCCACCAATCCTCCAGCCTTCGCCTCTCCCTCCTCCCCTTCTTCTTCCCTGACCAAGCCCCCTTTCCCACGAAACCTCCAGCAAATCGAACCCCCCCTTGCCCTAGCCGCGCCGCCTCCACTAGCCTCCAAGACCGACGCCAGACCCCCCTGAAGCCGCAGGCCCCCCCTCGAGCACCCCTCCGACAGTGAAAACCCCCCTTCCTTGATCAATCAATGTAAGTTCTTTTTTTTTACTTATTTTATTTATAAGAAGTAAATAGTTAAAAAAAATATATGTATAAAATCAGTTTTTTTATATAGTAGAAGGAATAGAAATGATTCTCAGATTAGATATGATTTTTATATTCTTGAAAGAATAAAAAAAATCGATTTTTAATTTATAGAAGATATAAAAATATGATTTTTATATATTGAATAGCAAAGTAAAAATTCGATTTTTATATATTGAATAGCAAAGTAAAAATATGATTTTTATATATTGAATAGCAAAGTAAAAATATGATTTTTATATATTGAATAGCAAAGTAAAAATTCGATTTTTATATATTGAATAGCAAAGTAAAAATTCGATTTTTATATATTGAATAGCAAAGTAAAAATTCGATTTTTATATATTGAATAGCAAAGTAAAAATTCGATTTTTATATATTGAATAGCAATGTAAAAATATGATTTTTATATATTGAATAGCGAAGTAAAAATGTGATTTTTATATATGTAGTGAATACGGGCAACGAAAGTGTCAAACGGTGAAGATTTTCTACATAAGAAGAGTCATGGCGTTTGGATTAGCTAGTCGGTGAGAACTTCTCACTTTTAATTTAATTTTCTAGTTAAATATATACTAGGATGCAGACGGTGTTTAGTAGCACCCGACACCCGTCGTCCACAGACCATGGACGGCTTGTATGCTTGTTTGTTTGATTTTGCTGTGTAGTTGATTGTGTGATGTGATGTGAAATGAAAATAAAATATTTATATAGTTGAAAATATTTTATAGTTAAGAATAGAATTTTTAACGTGTATGTAAAATGAAATAAAAATAAACAGATCGGACGATTTGTTTATATACACACATTTGACTGATATTGATTGGGACGATAAATTTTACACATTGCCCAACTGCACAAATAAAATATGTGTTTTGATTGTTTGAAAACCCCACACGGGTATTGGGGTGATATATGACATACACTAATCCCGATTGTTTAGTTGTATGTCGATCGATTGATTGACAGACTGTTATAAGCGTTGAATATTTATATTTGATGCTTATACAGTGTAGAATGCACTTTGGATGATGGTTGATTATACATCATTGTTATTGTATACATGTGTTGTAGAAAATCCATATAATTAACATTATATGTTAATTGATTAAGCCTCATTCCAGTTTTGAAAAAGAAATATTTGAAATAGAAATATTTGAAAAAGAAATACTTGAAAAAGAAATATTTGAAATAGAATATTTGAAAATAGAAATATATGAAGTCATGTTGATTAGATTGACGCCATTTTGACGTGAACGATATTTATATCGATTTTATTCATTTTTCAATGAATATTGAAATAAATTTGAAATTCGAATTAAATTGAATAGATTTGAAATTCGAATTAAATTGAATAGATTTGAAATCGAATAGATTTGAAATTCGAATTATATTGAAATGAATTGAAATTCGAATTATATTT
The DNA here is from genome assembly GCA_030737875.1 of Allium sativum. Taxonomy (NCBI): domain Eukaryota; kingdom Viridiplantae; phylum Streptophyta; class Magnoliopsida; order Asparagales; family Amaryllidaceae; genus Allium; species Allium sativum. The sequence continues at coordinate 188,665,833 of CM060911.1, forward strand.
AAAGTGAATTGAAATTCGAATTAAACTGAATTGATTTGAAATTCGAAATACACCGAAATGATTTGAAATTCGAATAGAAATGAATTCGAATTGAAATTGAATAGAAATGAATTCGAATTGAAATTGAATAGAAAGGAATTCGAATTGAAATTGAATTGAAATCGATTTGAAATGAATTTAAAACGAATTTATATTGGAATATTCAATTTTGATTTGAAATTGAATATGAAGTTGAAACCGTTTTGAAAATGAATTTAAAACGATTTATAAAGCACGTTTTGAATTGAAATCGACGAAGTATATATTATATATATATAATATAATGGCCTGAATAGAACGCGCCGCGCCGCGGCCGTTCACGAATTTCGACCATTGACTTCGAACAGATATCACGGGAGATCCGACCGTCGGATTCTCCTAAAACCGGAACCGTTGGGTTCGTATCGAAAAGAGCTTTCTAATGAATATTAGAAATCTGAAATCTAACGGTTGGATTTGGAATTATATCCAAATCAAATTTGGAAAAGGTCGTTGTATGTGCAGTTCGATGGCTGTTGATGGAAATCGACTGTATGGGCCTTGATAAAATTATTAAAAATATCAATAATTTGTGTAAAATCATAAGAAATGATTTGTGAAGAATTGGGATGAAAAACTCCATATTTGAAAAGATAAAAATAGATTTTTATCGAAATGAACTAGTTTTGAACTAGAATAATAATTTATTTATTTTTAAAATAAATAAATTGGATTTGAAATGGTTTTGAAAATAACCAGAATTTCCAATAATTGCATTGGAATGGATTTGAATCGAAATTGTCTTCGGAATATTTCGATGTTGGATTTCGTGATTATACAGATATTGCTATGGAAATTTGAAAGATATATATATATATATCGTTATTTCCAATACGATATTTGTGGGTCGTAGAATTTGATATTGAATATAAGCCGGTATATTTTCTATTCAGAGCCTTGTATTTAATATCAAATGTGATTTGGGTTTGTCGTGAATGGTGTCTTCATTAACACTGTTCTTAAACCCAGTTAAGAAAAAGATTAAATCTTTTTATTTAGATTTAATGAAGTGTACCAATTAAATAATATTTAATTGGAATTGAATTGGTATTGATTTTTGGGTTTATCGTGAAGAGTGTTTTAAATAACACTTGTTCTTTAACCCGATAATTAATGGAATGTGATTTTGGGTTTATCGTGAACCGTGTTTTAAATGACACTGATTCTTTAACCCAGTTAAAGATTAAAACTAAGTGGAGTTTTAATGAATCTTTAATTAGATTGAAAAGATCGAGAATAGAGTATCACCAGTTTTACTCCAGGCGATAGTTAAATTTTTAATTAGATTTGAACGTGTAATGGTAATTGAATTTACCGATAACACCGTGGTGTTAGATATGAAGTATTACCAGTTTTACCTCATGGGGTGAATAGGTTGGGATTTGGAAATAAAACAAATGATTACTTCGGTGTGGTTCGCTAATCCCGACTAGTTTGAATTGATATTCAAAGAAGATTAAAGAATAAATTTCAAGAATTTATCTTTGATAAAATTAATGGGAACCTTTCCCAAAGTATAAGAATATTTGAACAAAAGAATATTCTGAATTGGAATGAGGCGTATGTTGTGTTTGTGTAACACTTGTTTATTATATACGCGAGTTATTCAGAAAGACCGGGTTTATCCCATTCTGAATAACTGATTTGACGTGGTGTCGAAGATGAAGACGGTGGTCGAAGACCGGAAATATTCACATCGGTTGGGTGATTGCTGATGATCTCGATTGGGCTGTACACACAAGAGGAGAGAAACAGTTGGTGATCGTCCAGACGTACTTTGAGATCGATGGATATGCGGGGTACTGGGTGCCTCCGGTTTCGTTCAGACCCAGAACGAACTTGTAAATGGACTGTGTGTCTGACATTGGATTTTAGTCTGTGTGATTGATTTCTATTAAATATATATCTGTTTGGCGGCGGAGAATTTATTCTCTTGCTTAACGCCCTTCCCTGAGACGTACGAGCTCAGGGATTATATACTGATGGATATCAAACGCATAGAGTGAATTTCCTGTGTGGCATGCCTAAGTGGCAAATGATCAAGGCTTCTGTTGAAAAGCAAAGTCTTGTGGTTGATGATCAAAGCACGGCCTTTGTGGCGTAGCTTTGTGTAACGTTTACTTCGCGAGTTTCACACCCGGTATGAACCAAAAACAGGAGACGGACCTCAGGGAGGACATGCGTTTCTTTCTAGTTAGAAGTGGCGTCAGTGGTTTTACACACCCTGACGAGTTTGACTTATGTGGTTGTTGCTGTTGCAAGGCGCCTCGGTTTGATCGGACGATCCAGGTCCGATGGAGTCATTTGTTGGCTCATTGACACCCCATAGGGTGGGGAAACGCATTGTTCAGGCATTTTAATCCACATCGGTGGACCGGCCCTGACGATCCAAGGGCCCACCTGTGTCTGGGTCCTAAGACACGGGCTAGAGCGTCTCGAATCGGTAGAGGACTATCTTTTGCCTCGGTTCATAGACGGAAATCCAATTTCCAAATACGTGACATTTGCGGTTTTATTTGTAGAGCCTAGTATGGCGACATGTTATATGGTACCCATGCCGTCTATGATTGATACTTATGATTTGAAGTTGTTTTATACACTATGCACTTATAGTAGTATCAAATGAATTGTTTTAAACGTACTAAGCATGTTTGGCTATTATAAGGGAAAACCCTATCCCCCGGCTTGCGTTGCATTGTGTGATAGGACCTGGGTCTTATAATAGGTTCATTTTTCTCTATTTAGCATTGCATTGTTTGTTTTATGCACTGGTATTCCTCGGAGGAAACCCGTTCCGTGTTATGCGGCGTGGTCCCTTGATTTACCTAACTTTAAAAATAAAGATTAATAACTGTTTTAGTTCTTACACCAGTCCCATGACTGACCTGGAGTTTATTGTTTTAACCTAAACTCTGGGTACCCTTATTTTGACATGGGAAGCTAGTAGTTTTGGTTTTGCAGATTTATATTCACAGGATCCTGATTTACAGCTGGAATGATATCCGAAAAGCTTTGTATCCGTATATCTCCTTCAGTTGTGTATTGTATTATTTTTCGCTGCTATGTATTTAAATGTAATTTAAATCTCTGATATTTCTGTGTAATATTGATTCACTTATACTCTGTTTTTTCTTGTATTCTGATGGAATTGTTGTAATATACAATGAAATGTTCTTCCGTCTGTGTTCTGTTGTGGCTTGTTCTCGAACTATCCGCGCTTCCCTCACCGGGGAAGTTATGGGTCTTTACAAAATTGGAATGTTTCAATTGTCATAAGAAGGGTCATATGGTAAAAGACTGTTCAGAAATGAAAGAAAATCAGAAAAACTTCAACAAAAGTAAGAAAGATAAATTCAAGAAGAAGGCTTTTTCTGTTACATGGGATGACTCAGACTCAGACTCAGATTCATCAGATAATGACAGTGATAGTGAAAGCGAAAATGAACAAGCAAATGTGTGTTTCATGGCTCAAGAATCTGAAGTAGGTGAATTATCTTATGAAGAATTAATAGATGTTAATGCTGAACTTTTAAATATTATAAAAACTCTAAAGAAAAAGCTTAAAGAAACTCATGAAAATCAGAATAAAGCTGAATTTGAAAGAGACATGTTGAAAGATGAAAAAACAATTTTGGAAGAAGAACTTGAAAAAGTTCAAGACACTCTTACAAATTCAGACAGTCAGCTTTCCCTTTTGAGTCGAGAAATTGAAACTCAAAAGACAAAGAATGATGAAATTAATTCTGAGAATCACATGTTGAAAACTAAAATAAAAGAATTAGAATTAGAAAATAAAAGTATTCAAACTAAGTTAGAAAGCATTTCTATAAATTTTTCTAACTTTAATAAGGGTAGAGAAAATTTATCAAAAAATATAGAAAGTTCTCAACCATCTTCAGACAAACATGGATTAGGATTTAAATAAAAATAAAAAATTCCTCTAACAAAAAATGCTAAACTAAAGAGGAAAATTGATTCAAAAATTAAAGACAAATCAAAATCCATAAATAAATTAAAATATGGATTCCAAAACTAATAGTAGTTTGAAAAGAAACAAACATATCAACTCATTTATAGAATCTGTGCATAATAATGAAAATTATTTATATAAAAGGGATACTAAACCCACTTGGGTTTGGCTTCCTAAGAACTAACTCTTAGGACCCCATCAAAAAATGGGTACCAATGTTCTTATTAATATTTTTGTAGGTCCCACTCAAAAAGAGTAAAGGGATTTTAGACAGTGGTTGCTCAAAACACATGACCGGAGACAAAGATATGCTAACCAATATTTCATACTTTGATGGTGGCTCAGTTACCTTCGGAGATAACTCAAAGGCTTTATCATTGGCAAAGGAGATGTGTGCAACTATGGTATCTCAAATTTACCTCTTATTACTAATGTTTCCTTAGTTAAAAATTTAAAACATAATTTACTTAGTATTAGTCAATTATGTGACAAAGGTTTTAAAATAACGTTTTCTGAAAACAAATGCAATATTTTTGACAAAGAACAAAATATTATTTTTGAAGGAAACCGAGACAGAAATATTTACGTTTTAAACATGAAAGTAAATAATAACAAAGAAATGCGTTTGATTGCCAATAACAACGATTCTTTGTTATGGCATAAGTGTTTCTGTTATATAAATTTTAAAACTATACACAAACTTTCGAAACATGAGTTAGTAAAAGGTCTACCAAAAATAAATTTTAAAATAAACAATCTGTGTGAAGATTGTCAAATAAGTAAATTAACCAAATCTTCTTTTAAATTGAAAAAGGTTATTTCAACTTTACAACCATTGGACCTATTACATATGGACCTATTTGTCCCTACTCAAGTTCAATTATTAAATCACAATTGTTATGTATTTGTAATAGTTGATGATTTCTAAAGATATACATGGACTATCTTTATGAAAAATAAAAGTGATACCTTTGAACACTTTAAATATTTCATCAAAAAGATTCAAAACTCTAAAGATTTAAAAGTTAAAAATATTCGAAGTGATCCCGGTGGAGAATTTTAGAATGAATCTTTTGAAAATTTTTGTAAAAAGGAAGGAATAAATCATAAATTTTCATTTCCTAGAACTCCACAACAAAATGGAGTTTTATAAAGAAAGAATAGAACTTTACAAGAATGTGCTAGAACTATACTTAAAGGAAGTACTTTACCTAAACAATTTTGGGCAGAAGCTGTAGCAACTGCTTGTTATGTATTAAATCGAATTTCTATTCGTCCTTTAACTAAAAATACTTCTTATGAGCTTTTTAATCGAACAAAACCAAACATTTCATATTTTAAAGTTTTTGGTTCTAAATGTTTTATTCTTAATACTAAAGATCAACTTGGAAAATTTGATGTAAAAGCTGATCATGGAATATTTGTTGGATATTCAGAACATAGTAAAGCTTATCGTATTTTTAACAAACGTACTAATGTTATAGAAGAATCTTTACATGTATCTTTCAATGAAAATTTTGATAAAAATATAAAGAACAAAGATGATGATGAAATAATTGAAAATACTAGTCTTGAAAATACGGAAAATAATTCCATAGAACATATTAGATCACCTTCCAGAATTCTGAGAGACCACCCTACACAGAACATTATTGTTGAAATCGACTCACACGTTCGAACAAGAAGTCAACTACATCAAATGGGTCATGTAGCATTTCTCTCAACCATTGAACCCAAAATCCAAAAGAAGCCTATACAGATGACTATTGGATTATAGCTATGCAAGAGGAATTGAATCAATTCGGACGTAATGATGTCTGGGAACTAGTGCCTCGTCCTAACGATCAATCAGTTATGGGTACAAAACGGGTACATAAAAACAAAGCTGATGAACTTGGACATATTACAAGAAATAAAGCCAGATTTGTGGCTCAAGGGTATAATCAAGAAGAAGGTATTGAATATGAAGAAACCTTCGCACCCGTAGCAAGACTAGAAGTTATACGCATTCTCTTAGTATACGCGAGTTTTCATAATTTTAAACTTTATCAAATGGATAATAAAAGCGCGTTCTTAAATGGTTTTATTATGTAGAACAACCACCATTATTTGTACATGAAAAATATCCAGATCATGTATATAAACTTAAAAAAGCTTTATATGGTTTAAAACAAGCACCTAGTGCTTGGTACGAAAGAAATAAAATTTATTTAATAAATTCTGGTTTTCGAATAGGAAAAGCACATCAAACTTTATTTATTAAAAATACAAAAAAAAAGATATTTTAATTATACAAATTTATGTAGATGATATAATTTTTGGTTCAACTAATGAAAATTTATGTAAAGAATTTTCTATAATAATGACTAATGAATTTGAAATGTCTCATATGGGAGAACTATCATATTTTCTAGGATTACAAATTACACAAAATTCAAATGGTATTTTTATTTATCAAGAAAAATATTGTAATAATTAAATGTTTTGGTCTAGACAGCACTTTAGGAAAGCCAACTCCAATGAGTACATCTGTTCATCTTGAAAAAGATGAAAACGGAAAAAGTGTTGATAAAAAATTATATAGAAGTATGATTGGTTCATTACTTTACTTAACCGCAATTCATCCTGACATTGTGATGAGTGTATGTATGTGTGCACGATTTCAATCAGATCCAAAAGAGTCACATTTAAGAGCAGTGAAACGAATTTTAAGGTATCTAAATAAAACTAAGGACTTCGATCTTTTTTATCCGAAAGGATGTCCATTCGAATTAGTATCTTATAGTGATGCTGATTTTGGTGGATCCCGGACGGATAGAAAAAGTACAAGTGATACATGCCATTTCATTGGAAAATCACTTGTATCTTGGTTTAGTAAGAAACAAAATTGTGTATCACTCTCTACATGTAAAGCCGAATACATATCTGCTGCTCTAGCATGTGCACAAGTAATTTATATGCAACAAACACTCAAAGATTTTGGAATAAATTTTACGAAATCAACAATAAATTGTGATAATACTAGTGTGATAAATTTATCTAAAAATCCAATAAATCACTCCAGAACCAAACATATAGATATTCGACATCACTTCTTACGTGATAACATAGGAAAAGATATTATTAATTTAGAATATGTCTCAACTAAAAACCAGATTACAGATGTCTTCACCAAACCACTATTAGAAAATTCCTTTATTAAATTACGATGAGAATTAGGAATTGTATCAGTTAAAGACATATAAATTAGTATAATATCTTCTTTTATAGAAACAAGTACACATCTTTTTAACTTACTAACTATATATAGATATTAGTATAATATTTTCTTTTACAAAAACAAGTACGTATTTGTGTTTTAACTTACTAACTATATTTAGCCTATTTACTCAAAATCATCACAATACTTGAGTTTTTTCTCTGGTTACAGACTTCTGAAATTCTAAATCACATGTTCCTTGGTTGTCTCCCCTATATATAAAACTATGTTTTTACTATAAACTTAAAAAAAAAACTAAAGTAGTTCAACTAGATACACTATGTCATCAAATAACTCAAACTCTTCAATCAATTTTACATTCACATCGGATAGTTCTTCTAATTCTCCTCAATTTACAACACCAACTCCTAGATATGAACGACAATATCGCTGGGGAAACTATCACACTAGATATACTCCTGAAGCAAAGAAAGCTAAAAGAGCTTTATTCTCATCACCAGATACAAAAAAAATAGACGATATTCATCACTATCAGACATAACTAATAGCTCTACAGAAAGAGTTATGCTTCGAACAGAAAGTTACCGCTACTCGCTTAAGCCTTCTCAAAAAAATGATCTACAAATTTTGTGGTTCAAAAGCAAAGGATGTTACTTCACCTTTACCAATTCCGCCAAATCCTATTGATTTGTCTTCCTCTTATCGAACTGAGAATGATCCAATAAACCCTATGCTGAAATATTATACCTTCTCTCCCCAACGACCGCCGTATAGTCCAAACTCATGGGAGAAGAATTACAAAGACAATGAAGGAACGAGTTCATCAACACCGAAGAAGAATCCACCTTATAAAAATTAAAGTTTCATTTACTATATGTTATATATTGTTTAATATTTAACTTATTATTTAAATCATATATGAAATAAAAATTTATTTGTGCAAAAATTTCACTAAACAGACGTCTGAGCAAAAACAAATAGACGTCTGAATGAACAGGATGAATAAATTTTAACCTTAAATCAGACGTCTGAATAAAATATAACAGATGTTTGGAATGGTAATAAAATGAACTATAATCTTACGGGTTACAAATTCCTGTCAAACAAACGTCTGGTTTAAAATTCCAGACGTCTGATTTAGCATGTAAAATTTTTTCATCCTCCAGAATCAGATGTTTGATTCTCAAAATGCAGACGTCTGAAATTCCCCATTTTTGAAATATTTCCTCTCGGGTTCAATTTGTACATAAAATAGACGTCTGGTTTTAAAATTCAGACGTTTGACTATTACATGACGTGTTTTTTAGAAGAGCATATGACTTCTCCCAACCATCATAACCATTCATCTCTTCATCTTTTCACTTTTACCACTTCATCTCTTTTATCATCTATAAAACCTTAGCCCCCAAAATCAAAAAATTACCACAAAACTTCATCTTCTCAAAACCAAATCATGGCAAATCGAGGCAAAAGAACAAGATAAGAAGAATCACTTCCTCCTTTTGAAGAATTAATCCAAAAGTGGCTATGGGATGATACCGCCAAGGCGAGATATAAAGCAATGAAGGACTCCAAATTCTTCGAAGGTGCTTTCGTAAAATTTGATGCTTTTCAAATTATCGAATTCAATAATATGCTAGACACTTCCACTTTGAATCACTAGTTGATTATAACAAAAATGATGTTAAAATTTATCCTTTACTAGTGAAGTTGTTTTTAGCAAATTTAAATCTCAACCACACTAAAACTCAAGTCAAAAAGGATACCGTTTGGTCTTGGGTTTGTGGAAAACGTGTGCTTCTCTCAATGCAATGACTAGGTCAAATTTTAGAATGTGCTTGGAAAGGTCTAGATATAGACACAACAGAAGTAGATATGTCTACAAGGGATAAGATTTCACACAAATTCCTTTCCGATATTCTCATTAACATGAATGATCTCACTTCTACTCATCTTCGACTACAAGCTCGTTTACTTAATCGCATACTAGTCCGAACCATTCAACCCCGCAAAGGAAGCTACGAAAAAGTTTACAAAAGAGATTTTCAAGCTCTTTACGCCCTCTACTCCAATAAGCAAATCATTTGGGCAAAAATTATCATGGACGAATGGACTGATATCACGTATAAGCGCAAGTATAAGACTTTACACCATGGTGCGTATATTACTCGGATCCTTGCTGCTTGTGAAATAAATATACCTAATACTCCCTCCTTACGCATCAAAGAAATTGTTCCGAAGACTTTGAAACTTATGGATATTACTCCAAATCCCGCTACTTTAGAGTATATGTCTCTCAAAACTTGGATTGAACATGTAGCCGCCGACCTAGAAGCAATCATACTAAGCCTTCTCACTGTCGTCAAGTTAGGGAAGAAGAAGAAGATGACGATATTAAAATTATTTCTCCCGAAACTTCTTCCAAACAAGCCTCAGTAATGCTATCCTAAAACCAATCTAAACTTCATAAAGAATTAAGGCATTATCAAAAACAAACAAATAATTAGTTTGACTCTATCAAAGGATTCTTGAACAAAATTTAGGAAAAAGTTTCTTGCACCGGCACTTCTTCGAGCCAAGCTCAAGCTCCAGCTCCATTTCACTGGTCTTCAAGTTCCGACAAAGAAGTTCATGATTTCGAACAAGGATCTCCTAAAGGCAGTGGCATTGAGGCATCTACTTCGGAGGGCTGGTAAGCATGGTTGATGGTATGCTGGTCTAAACATGTTGGTACTTATCTCTTTATGTTTAGCACAAAACTCTAAATATATGTTATGTCTGATGGTATGCTTGTTTATATATTATGCTATGTCTATGGTATGTTTGTGTATAATTTATACATGATTTCACTTTTTCATAAGTATTCCTTTTTGTCAAATGGCAAAGGGGGAGAAACTAGTAACAATATATGCATATTGACAAGGGAGCTTATATAGTTGTCATTAGTCAAAAAGAGGGAGAATGTTGGATCTCGCTATACAAGTATTTTGACTATGGCAACTATACATAACCATATATATTGTCGACTAACTTTGTTTTGTAAGAAGAGATTAGACAAGCAGATTCAATATCACCAAAATGAAGATCGAATATGTTGTAAGAGTCTGTTAGTCCTAGATTTTCTTGTTAAAGTCTTCCTTGATGGTTACACACACATATCATATATATATATATATATGTTTTCATATTTAAAAGAGGTAAGGAATATGTTTTGCCCAGAAAACAGACGTCTGAAATAAATCAGATAGATGTCTTTTTGCTGAGTCAAAAATAAAATCTCCATAATATTCAGACGTCTGTTCTAAATTTTTTAGACGTCTGAATCTGCTACGAAATGTATTATTTCCTTGCTATTTAAATTTCAAATTCAAAAGACATCTGAAATTAATATTCAGACATCTGATTACGAAGACTTGCAACTTATTATGAAGAGTCACAACTATCTAAATCATTTCTCTTGATGGAATCTCTTCATGACAAGTTATAACTCTTTGTACATTATAAATAGAGGCTTGATTTACTTATCAAATCACTGAATCTCATTCTATCTCTCTCTACATTATTCAAAGCTCTCTATTTTTTAAAAAGCACACTATTTACAATATGATCTTCCATAATCTTTCACAAGATTCAAGTTTATCATCAAGGAAAGACTATAGGAAGGGTGTACTATATATTGACATATCCATGTTAACAAGAACACAAATAAGTCATCAATTATCCTGTATTAAGAAAGACCTCCTCAGCAGTTGAGGCAAGAAATCCCATTCAGCTGTTCGGGTAATTGCGAACCTATTCCTCTGGGTGAAATGAGGGTTTTTAGTGTTAGTGAAATACCAGAAATGAGTTTGGGATTGGACGTAGGATAGTGGTCTGAACCAGTATAAATCGACTGTGTGATTTACTACTTACTACTCTGCTATATACATTACATCCTATTCTCCAATCTACACGATCCTACTGTTATATAGCCTCTTCAAAATCTAAACTTTGGATGCGAGTACTTGCTCGAACCCAAATGCTGGTGTAACGACCCAGAAAATCTGAACCAATTTAAAATTTTTAAATTGGCTAAAATAATGGATTTTAAATATTTAAAATAAATATTTTAGCTAATAGCAATGAAAAGTGAGTTTGAATCGACAATTGAAAACGAATATAATTAATTATAATTATAAACAAGGCCTGAAATGGCGCTGCAGTTTCAAAAATTGAATTCAAACTTTGTCTGACTGTACCGGGTGCAAAACAAAACGGATTTTAGTGAAACCAAAAATATTTAAATCTGTTAGTGAATACCTTTCTAACGAATCTTAAAAATCGAATTTTCATAGCGGAAAGCAAAAGTTATGGCCGAATGAATTTTCAGAAAGGTCGCCATGGAATTTATATAGCCCGAGAAATTGGCCATTTTGCATACGACCTCGGAATTCGACGAAACCACTTTTGTTAGATCCGGGATGTGAAGTTATTGCTAGGTTTCAAATTTCATAATTTTTGAAGCTAGTATGTGAGCGTGGCAAAGGAAAACGTGTTTTGGTCAATTACAGTTAAATTGGATCGACCAGAAATGGGCCTTTTTGCAAACGGTCTCAGAATTCGACGAAACTAGTTTTGTTAGGACCGTATCGTCAAAACATAGCAAGATTTATTTTTCTGGAATCTTTCGAATCAGTTTGTGGCCCCGGCAAATGGAAATGTACGTTCAAATTAAATATTGAATGTTATATATTTTAAATTGAATGAAAACTGACTGAAACAGTCGAACGGGCCTTCGAAACATATCCCATTGTGTTCGGAATGGGGGTAAAACGCTAGGGACGACAGTCGTTGGGTTTGGATTGGGGTTCGTGAGTTAAAGAGGGTAGTTTTGGAATTTTAAAAGTTATAAATAAAAATAAAAAGGAAAAACCCCATTCGCCCACGTCAGCCCCCCCCCCCCCCGTGTCTTCTCTCTCCCCCCAATCGCGATTAACGGCGACTAAGCCTTCGCCATTTCCCGACCAAATTCCGATCGAACCAAGGCGTTTCAGCACCTCCGCCAGTTGAAGCTTTTGAAGCCCTCTCCACCGCCTTCAAATCCGACTCCGCCTCGCCACCTATTGCCTCGCCATCGTTGAGCACGACCCCTCGAAAATCGCGCCCTTTGAAGTCCCGCCGCCGCTCAGATCTGGGCTCGAACTCGACGTGGCGCACCTGCGTGGGAAGCTCTCTCCAAGGGCGACAACGTGACACCCTCCGATCGTCTCCACGCTGCTCGGTTTTCGCGAATTCTTCAACCCTAGATTTGAACCTTCAAAGGAGGTATACGGTTTATACTATTTAAACTGATTTCAACAGTTTTAAAGTGTTGCAAACTTTGAAAAATCATATCTTTTTGCTGTGTTGACGAAATTCGATGAAACATGAAACATCTTGACCATGTGGACGTCTTCTACATTTTAGAAGAGACCGCATATTTTTCTGAGCCTTCTGCTATTTTCGGTGGAGTGGAACCCAATGTGAGATTTCTAATTTAAAAACAATATGGAAAACGACGATGTATAAATTATATAGTCGATGTATGGGTTATATAAGCGTTGTACACCTCATGTATAAGCGTTGTATAAGTTGTACGTTCGATGTATAAGTTATATATGCGTTGTAAAAATTATATATGTGTTGAAATAGAAGTGAATTGCTATATATATATATATATACGCCCCTCGTCCACAAACCATGGACGATATTTATTGGTTGTGATTGGTGTGAAAATTGATTGATAGCGAATGGTTGTTTGGGATTGATTGTGGTTGATATTGATTGATTGTGGTTGAAAAATACCCATTTGTGGTTGAGAAATATTTGGTTGAAACCACATAGGATTAGTTTGTGGAAATGAAATAAATATATACATGCCGCCTGCGTGCGAACTAGATGCATGATCCCCATTGTCAAAAACCGCGAGGTTTTAAGGTAGAGCGAGGAGCCGTACTAGGGACGGTCCCAGTTTTAACTACCCTACCGTTATGCTGCCGAAATTTTGAATAATATTCATGTGTTTGAATTATTTTCATTTGCTGAAACCATATTTATTCATTGAATAGAAAACCTTCATGTGTTGAATCGATATTCATTCGTTGATTAGAAATTCATGTGTTGAATGGTATTCGTGTTTTAAATATAAAAATCACATTTTTATCTATATATAGAAACTATAGAAAACCGTCATGTGTTGAATCGATATTCATTCGTTGATTAGAAATTCATGTGTTGAATGGTATTCGTGTTTTAAATATAAAAATCACATTTTTATCTATATATAGAAACTATAGAAAACCTTCATGTGTTGAATCGATATTCATTCGTTGAATTGAAATTCATGTGTTGAATGGTATTCATATTTTGAAATAAATTGTTTTATAATAAAAAAATCACCTTTTTATCATCTATATGAGCTATGTAAAATGACCTTGTTTTAAAATAAATTGTTTTACAATAAAAATCCTGTTTTTATCACTTATATACACTATATAAAATAATAGTGTTTTGAAATGAATTGTTTTACAATAAAATTCACATTTTTATTATATACATGAAATGTTGAAATGTGAAGTGTTAAAAATAGCAACTCGTTCAAATAAATATGCATGAGTTGAAATATTCACTAATTAGCTAATGATATGATTTTTGCCTATACATGCAACATTAGAATGAATGGTGTTTTTAAACCAAATGGAATCCAATATGAAGTTGAATGGAAAATGATAAGTGATAAGAACTGTATATATGTACATGCATATTTATTGAACAAGTTATAGCAAAGCGGCTAGAGAAGAGGAATAAAATTTTGTGCCCGACAAATAGGTACACATTTACTGTTTTGTTTGGGTGATGATTTTATGAGCCTGTTGGCTAGCCGCTTGGCTTTTCCTTTTTCTTTTTGACATGAGACGCCCGTGTGGCTATTTGGGAATTTTACCAGCCCCTCCCGTACAAAGGAGGTAATGGCGAATTTTTCCGAAATTTAAAGGCGTTAGTGAAATATTTGAAGTGAAAACGATATTGAAATTGTTGAATGAACTATATTTATATAAATATATAAATATAAATAAAATTAAAACGAAACGTAGCCGTGCAATTCGTGTTTTGAAACCGTGATTTCAAACAACTAGTGCGGGAAATCCGACCATTGGATTTTCCCGAAACCGCAACCGTTGGGTTCGCCTTGGAATAATCTTTCCAACGGCACCAACTTTGTAAGAATCCAACGGTTGGATTGTCTGGAATGTTTAATTCAAATCTGAAGAAAAACAGCGCCAAAATCGATTATATTTATATATATATAAATATAATTATATTTAAATCGAATAACGATGCTGCAGTTCGTATTTTGAAATCGAAACTTCAAACGATTGTACCGGGAGATCCGACCGTCGGATTTTCCCGAAACTGGAACCGTTGAATTCGTTTTGAAAAGACCTTTCTAATGATGTAAATTGTGTGAAGATCCAACGGTTAGATTTTCATATATGTGTAAATCAAATCTGAAGAAAAACAGCGCCACGACCGCTTTATGGCCCGAAGCGTCGTTTTGAATAAATTGGCTATTTTAAAATAAATAAAAATAGCGATAAATCGTTATAAAATATCATAAACGATATGGAATGGAAATAAACTAAATTTGCTCGATTTATGTGGTATTTGATGGTTGAATGTGTTTGGTGTGAAAATTACATTAAAGAACAAAATTGGTGTTGTCGAATGATTTAACCATTGAAATAAATTGATTTGAAATTCTAAATATACGTGAATTATTTGAAAAGGCCGAGTTAATTCTCATTTCAAATAATTGACCGACGATTGAAAGTCGAAGATGAAGACGGTGGTCGAAGACCGGAGATCTTCACCTCGTTTGGATGGCAACCGAGGTCCTGATTGGGAGGCATCCCGAAATATGGATAATGAGTGGTGATCGATGGGTTTGCGAGGTATTTAGTGCCTCCAGTTTCGTTCAGACCTAGAACGGACTTGTAAATGGACTGTGTGTCTGACATTGGATTTTATTCTGTGTTGATTGATCTCTGTTAAATATACATCTGTTTGGCGGCGGAGAATTTATTCTTTTGCTTAATGCCCTTCTCTGAGACGCACGAGCTCAGAGGTTGTATATCGGTGGACATCATTCGCATGGCATGAATTGCTAGTGTGGCATGCCTAAGTGGCAAATGATCAGGGCTTCTGTTGAAAAGAAAAGTCTTGTGGCGATGATCAAAGCACCGCCTGTGTGGCGTAGCTTTGTGTATAATGTGAATTCGCGAGCCTCACACCCCGGTATGAACCAGAAACGGGAGAAGGACCTCAGGGAGGGCATGCGTTTCTTTCTAGCTAGGGTGGTGTCAGTGACCTACCATCCCTGACATTTATATACTTTTCACCTGTGTGGTTTTTGCTGTTCCGAGGCGCCTCGGTTTGATCGGACGATTCGGGTCTGATGGAGTCATTCATTGGCTCGTTTACGCCCCAAAGGGCGGGGAAACGCAGTGTTCAGGAATTTTAATCCACATCGGTGGACCGGCCCTGACGATTCTAGGGTCACTCGAGCTCTGATCCTGAGACACGGGCTAGAGCGTCTCGAATTCGGTAAGGACTATCTTTTGCCTTGGTTCAGGATGGAAATCCAATTTCCAAATACGTGACTGTGCGGTTTCGATTGTATATATATATGGCGACATGATATATGGTACCCATGCCGCCTATGATTGATAGTTATGATTCAAATTGTTTTTGAAACATATAAACACTAGTAATAATATCAAATTCTTTTGTTTTATTCGTATCAAGCATATCTTGGCCATTATAAGGTAAAATCTCTATCCTCCGGTTTGCGTTGCATTGTGTGATGGGAACTGAGTCTTATAATGGCTTCATTTTCATAAAAAGCATTGCGATGTTTTAAAAGAAAGATTGGTTTTAAAGCACTGGCAATCCAATGGAGTAAACCCGTTCCACGAAAGTGGCGTGGTCCTGTGATTAGCCATATATTAAATGTGTTGAATAGATTTCTCATACCAGTCCCATGACTGACTCGTAGTTTGTTTCACTTTCAAACTCGGGTGCCCCTTTTTCTACACGGGCAACCTTGTATTCAGGTTTAGCTGATTCTTTCTGGATAGCTGGAGCTGAAGATGGATTCTATCATTTATCTCTTTTTATGTTGTTCAGCTCCTATTGTATATATTTTGTTTGTTTCCGCTGTAGACATATATGTATAGTTGAACTGTATTTGTACTAAGTATGATCCTGTATACTGTGTAACTCTGATGATTACTTTTATCCCGTATATTGTATTGTTCATTATCTGGTGTATTTAATTATTCTGTTCTGCTGTTATCTGTTTCTGTGTTATATTCCAAAGATAACCCTTGTCTCCGTCAGTACGGGATTTGGGGTCGTCTCAACGTGGTATCAGAGCTTTGGTTAAGCTTAGTTCTGGAATATAACATATTAACGAGCTCGTCAGAAATAGAACCAGTAGTGTTCTAGGATGGGTAACTCATTATAGATAGGATCAGTAATATCCTAGTATGAGTAGCAGAATGAAATAACACCTAAATAGGCACATTTACGTTCAAGTATTTGTCGCTATATTTTGAAATATCTTTTCTGTTGACCTGACACTTTGTCTGCTAATTGCAGACGCTCTAGAAAATGAGTGCTAGAAACAGAAGAAGTAATACTGACCCGGATATAGAAGCTCTATTTATGAAATATAGGAATCTGGGTGGAAAGCCATTCTCGGACGAAGAATCTATTATGAGAACACAAGCATGGATTCGTTTGACTGAGAAAATCTTCGAAGGATTAAAGCTGAGGGATGACCAGAAAAGATTACTGGCCTCCTGGGCACTTAAAGACGAAGCTTTATTCTGGTGGGATTCTGTTGTTAAGGATAATCCAGAAGGTGATATCACCTGGGATAGATTTAAAGTGATTTTCCTGGATAGATTTACTCCTCCAGAAGCAATTGAACGACTATGTGATGAATTTTCATATTTGATACAAGGAGATATGACCATTTCCGAATATAATAAGAAATTCAACGAACTTTCTCACTTTGCTCCTCATCTGATTAAAGACCCAAAGAGGAAAAATCTGAGATTTATTCACGGGCTTCAAAGAAAATATCAGAATAGTGTAATGAGGAACGTGAAGCTCCCCTTTTCTGAAATGATATACATGGCTTATCAGTACGAAGAAATAGACTTGTATTGGGGCCAGATATGATTCGAGAGGCTGCCGACAAAGTCGATTTTATTAAGAAACGATTATTGGCCGCTCAAAGCCGACAAAAGAGCTATGCCGATAGAAGAAGAAGAGATATATCCTTTGTTGTTGGCGACTATGTATATTTGAAAGTATCGCCGATGAGAGGAGTTATTCGGTTCGGTAAAACTGGAAAGTTGGCGCACAAATTCATTGGTCCGTTTCCTATTCTGGAACGGATCGGAACTCTCGCTTATAGGGTCAAATTGCCTGACTGGTTGCCTGGAGTTCATGATGTATTTCATATATCTCAACTTCGAAAGCACGTTCATGATCCAGACTTGATCGTGGAAGAAGCAGCTCAGCAGGATATTGAAATTACTCCAGAATTAGCTGTGAGACGAGAGCCGCTAAAGATCATCGGCAAAGAAACCAAAGAACTGAGGAACAAGAAGGTTCACTTGGTCAACGTGCAATGGAGTGGAGATCCGTGAGATTATACTTGGGAAACTGAGGAGAGCATTCAGAAAGCTTATCCTAGATGCTGAGTAGATATCTCTGATTGACTCCGGTGCAAGGTATATTTACCATACTTTGCATTACCATTTAATTCTCTACTCTACTGTTATTTTCTTTCCATGGATGTGCACTTTTAACTCTATAGTCTGAATGATTTTAAAAGAGAATAGGAATTAATTTGTATGGTTTTGAATAGTTGAAAACAATTGGATTGGTAGTTTGTGTTGTGTGATAGTAAATTAGATTAATTAGATTACTGAAACGATAGTTAATTTAATCAACAATAGAATAATGTTAGAATTTATTCGATTACATCACACATTGAACTGATTAGAAAATAAGTAGAAATATATATACATGTGTATTATATATGTTTGAACAGGTAAATGGATTAGCTGTTGAGTAAAGATTTTATTTGCGTGCCCGACAAATAGGTAAACCTTAATGAGTTGGATGCGAAATATTATTATATCAACTCCTGTGAATGCCATTGGATGCGGAGTGCTGGTTATTCTGTGTGAAATAATAAACGTCTCCATAGGATAGTAACAATTAATTTTGAACTACATTACATGGCATACTTCAGAAGATAGGCATACTTCATCATATACCACATAAGCATTTGGAGCTTGTGTGACGAGGTGGAAGATTTACCCTACGAGCGAGAGGTTTGTATGGCGATGATTATATTTTACAGGTTAAACTGATGACTGATATGGACTATTTAAATTGTAACGATTAAATTGCCAGATTAATAAAAACCCCACACGGGTCTGGAGTTGACAATAATCACGTCTCTCTAGTTATTAGATACGGCACATGGACTATTTATTTCCCACACGGGGCAGGGTGACGAGAATTTATTCTCTGGAGTTATTATCAATACATGCTCCCCTGTAAACACCAGAACATATCACTATAAATATGTGTATGCTTATTAGGATTTATTGGGTACCTAATACGGCCCAATAAATTTCCAAACCTCTCTCTGTACAAGGGAGGTTATGGCGAAATTTTTCGAAATTTCCGGGTGTTAGCCAAATTTTTTGAAGAATTTGAAAATTCTCAGAAACTGAAAAGTTGGAGAATGGAAGCCAGATTTAATGTAGAGTTGAATAATCAAACCACTTTCGACTTTGTTCCTTTTCGGGGACGAAAAGTTTTAAGTGTGGGAGATTGTAACGACCCAGAAAATCTGAACCAATTTAAAATTTTTAAATTGGCTAAAATAATGGATTTTAAATATTTAAAATAAATATTTTAGCTAATAGCAATGAAAAGTGAGTTTGAATCGACAATTGAAAACGAATATAATTAATTATAATTATAAACAAGGCCTGAAATGGCGCTGCAGTTTCAAAAATTGAATTCAAACTTTGTTTGATTGTACCGGGTGCAAAACAAAACGGATTTTAGTGAAACCAAAAATATTTAAATTTGTTAGTGAATACCTTTCTAACGAATCTGAAAAATCGAATTTTCATAGCGGAAAGCAAAAGTTATGGCCGAATGAATTTTCAGAAAGGTCGCTATGGAATTTATATAGCCCGGGAAATTGGCCATTTTGCATACGACCTCGGAATTCGACGAAACCTATTTTGTTGGATCCGGGATGTGAAGTTATTGCTAGGTTTCAAATTTCATAATTTTTGAAGCTAGTATGTCAGCGTGGCAAAGGAAAACGTGTTTTGGTCAATTACAGTTAAATTGGATCGACCAGAAATGGGCCTTTTTGCAAACGATCTCAGAATTCGACGAAACTAGTTTTGTTAGGACCGTATCATCAAAACATAGCTAGATTTATTTTTCTGGAATCTTTCGAATCAGTTTGTGGCCCCGGCAAATGGAAATGTACGTTCAAATTAAATATTGAATGTTATATATTTTAAATTGAATGAAAACTGACTGAAACAGTCGAATGGGCCTTCGAAACATATCCCATTGTGTTCGGAATGGGGGTAAAACGCTAGGGACGACAGTCGTTGGGTTTGGATTGGGGTTCGTGAGTTAAAGAGGGTAGTTTTGGAATTTTAAAAGTTATAAATAAAAAAAAAAGGAAAAACCCCATTCGCCCACGTCAGCCCCCCCCCCCCCCCCCCGCGTCTTCTCTCTCCCCCCAATCGCGATTAACGGCGACTAAGCCTTCGCCATTTCCCGACCAAATTCCGATCGAACCAAGGCGTTTCAGCACCTCCGCCAGTTGAAGCTTTTGAAGCCCTCTCCACCGCCTTCAAATCCGACTCCGCCTCGCCACCTATTGCCTCGCCATCGTTGAGCACGACCCCTCGAAAATCGCGCCCTTTGAAGGCCCACCGCCGCTCAGATCTGGGCTCGAACTCGACGTGGCGCACCTGCGTGGGAAGCTCTCTCCAAGGACGACAACGTGACACCCTCCGATCGTCTCCACGCTGCTCGGTTTTCGCAAATTCTTCAACCCTAGATTTGAACCTTCAAAGGAGGTATACGGTTTATACTATTTAAACTGATTTCAACAGTTTTAAAGTGTTGCAAACTTTGAAAAATCATATCTTTTTTCTGTGTTGACGAAATTTGATGAAACAGGAAACATCGTGACCGTATGGACGTCTTCTACATTTTAGAAGAGACCGCATATTTTTCTAAGCCTTCTGCTATTTTCGGTGGAGTGGAACCCAATGTGAGATTTCTAATTTATAAACAATATGGAAAACGACGATGTATAAATTATATAGTCGATGTATGGGTTATATAAGCGTTGTACACCTCATGTATAAGCGTTGTATAAGTTGTACGTTCGATGTATAAGTTATATATACATTGTAAAAATTATATATGTGTTGAAATAGAAGTGAATTGCTATATATGTATATATATATATACGCCCCTCGTCCACAAACCATGGACGATATTTATTGGTAGTGATTGGTGTGAAAATTGATTGATAGCGAATGGTTGTTTGGGATTGTTTGTGGTTGATATTGATTGATTGTGGTTGAAAAATACCCATTTGTGGTTGAGAAATATTTGGTTGAAACCACATAGGATTATTTTGTGGAAATGAAATAAATATATACATGCCGCCTGCGTGCGAACTAGATGCATGATCCCCATTGTCAAAAACCGCGAGGTTTTAAGGTAGAGCGAGGAGCCGTACTAGGGACGGTCCCGGTTTTAACAACCCTGCCGTTATGCTGCCGAAATTTTGAATAATATTCATGTGTTTGAATTATTTTCATCTGCTGAAATTATATTTATTCATTGAATAGAAAACCTTCATGTGTTGAATCGATATTCATTCGTTGATTAGAAATTCATGTGTTGAATGGTATTCGTGTTTTAAATATAAAAATCACATTTTTATCTATATATAGAAACTATAGAAAACCTTCATGTGTTGAATCGATATTCATTCGTTGAATTGAAATTCATGTGTTGAATGGTATTCATATTTTGAAATAAATTGTTTTATAATAAAAAATCACCTTTTTATCATCTATATGAGCTATGTAAAATGACCTTGTTTTAAAATAAATTGTTTTACAATAAAAATCCTATTTTTATCACTTATATACACTATATAAAATAATAGTGTTTTGAAATGAATTGTTTTACAATAAAAATCACATTTTTATTATATACATGAATTGTTGAAATGTGAAGTGTAAAAAATAGCAACTCGTTCAAATAAATATGCATGAGTTGAAATATTCACTAATTAGCTAATGATATGATTTTTGCCTATGCATGCAACATTAGAATGAATGGAGTTTTTAAACCAAATGGAATCCAATATGAAGTTGAATGGAAATTGATAAGTGATAAGAACTGTATATATGTACATGCATATTTATTGAACAGGTTATAGCAAAGGGGCTAGAGAAGAGGAATAAAATTTTGTGCCCGACAAATAGGTACACATTTACTATTTTTTTGGGTGATGATTTTATGAGCCTGTTGGCTAGCCGCTTGGCTTTTCCTTTTTCTTTTTGACATGAGACGCCCATGTGGCTATTTGGGAATTTTCCCAGCCCCTCCCGTACAAAGGAGGTAATGGCGATTTTTTCCGAAATTTAAAGGCGTTAGTGAAATATTTGAAGTGAAAACGATATTGAAATTGTTGAATGAACTATATTTATATAAATATATAAATATAAATAAAATTAAAACGAAACGTAGCCGTGCAGTTCGTGTTTTGAAACCGTGATTTCAAACAACTAGTGCGGGAAATCCGACCATTGGATTTTCCCGAAACCGCAACCGTTGGGTTCGCCTTGGAATAATCTTTCCAACGGCACCAACTTTGTAAAAATCCAACGGTTGGATTGTCTGGAATGTTTAATTCAAATCTGAAGAAAAACAGCGCCAGAATCGATTATATTTATATATATATATATAAATATAATTATATTTAAATCGAATAACGACGCTGCAGTTCGTATTTTGAAATCGAAACTTCAAACGATTGTACCGGGAGATCCGACCGTCGGATTTTCCCGAAACTGGAACCGTTGGATTCGTTTTGAAAAGACCTTTCTAATGATGTAAATTGTGTGAAGATCCAACGGTTAGATTTTCAGATATGTGTAAATCAAATCTGAAGAAAACAGCGCCACGGCCGCGTTATGGCCCGAAGCGTCGTTTTGAATAAATTGGCTATTTTAAAATAAATAAAAATAGCGATAAATAGTTATAAAATATCATAAACAATATGGAATGGAAATAAACTAAATTTGCTCGATTTATGTGGTATTTGATGGTTGAATGTGTTTGTGTGAAAATTACATTAAAGAACAAAATTGGTGTTGTCGAATGATTTAACCATTGAAATAAATTGATTTGAAATTCTAAATATACGTGAATTATTTGAAAAGGCCGAGTTAATTCTCATTTCAAATAATTGACCGACGATTGAAAGTCGAAGATGAAGACGGTGGTCGAAGACCGGAGATCTTCACCTCGTTTGGATGGTAACCGAGGTCCTGATTGGGAGGCATCCCGAAATATGGATAATGAGTGGTGATCGTCCAGACGTACGTGGTGATCGATGGGTTTGCGAGGTATTTAGTGCCTCCGGTTTCGTTCAGACCCAGAACGGACTTGTAAATGGATTGTGTGTCTGACATTGGATTTTATTCTGTGTTGATTGATCTCTGTTAAATATACATCTGTTTGGCGGCGGAGAATTTATTCTTTTGCTTAATGCCCTTCTCTGAGACGCACGAGCTCAGAGGTTGTATATCGGTGGACATCAGTCGCATGGCATGAATTGCTAGTGTGGCATGCCTAAGTGGCAAATGATCAGGGCTTCTGTTGAAAAGCAAAGTCTTGTGGCGATGATCAAAGCACTGCCTGTGTGGCGTAGCTTTGTGTATAATGTGAATTCGCGAGCCTCACACCCCGGTATGAACCAGAAACGGGAGAAGGACCTCAGGGAGGGCATTCGTTTCTTTCTAGCTAGGGTGGTGTCAGTGACCTACCATGTAACACCCCACACCCGCTACGGACACTCACTAAGGGAATGCCATAACATTGGTGGAGTATTTTTAAGTGAATATAGAACAGAAAAAATTACAACAAGACAGATATAAGTAATACTTGAAAATTTAAATCATCATTTCAATGCAGCGGAAAGTAAAACATGTTTGGTTACATCACAAAACCATACAAGAGTCAAGTACAAAATATCCATCTTGATAAAAATAAGTACATAATCCCACTAAGTAAACAATAGCCATAAAAGGAAAGATGAACTGAGCTTTACTTCAACGGTCCAAGCTCCAAAGGATAGATACAGCAATCCGATCAAGGCCCACTAGCACTAGGCCCACTCTGATAACCTGGGGTTGGGGAAAAAAGATAAAAACAACGGGGTCAGACATAAGTCTGAGTGAGTCCTATAACTTTAACAATACAATCATTAAAGTAACCAGAGAAGACATAAGTTGATATACGGTAACGCCTGGGGATGAATGGCTACACTAAACAGCTTGGCAAACTTAGGATAAACTAAGATAACCGTAAAGACGCATTTATCCACCCAAGGATAATTACTAGATTACACCGCCCCAGACCTATCCACCCAAGGATAATTCCTACACTGCACCACACCAGTCATTCCTACTTAAAGGTTGATCCCACTAAGTGTACTTAGTAATTTAGTAGTTTCGTGTACCCCTATCTGACTACATAGGTGTACCCACTACTCCCAAGCGATCGGCTCCCTACTGTAGATACCCGTGCTGGTCCCACAATTGGGGTGTATCATTCCCCAACGTGGCCACCTGATAATATCAACGGTGCACGGCTTTATATCTACACGATGCAACAACGACTTACCAACCAGCCCGGGTCCACACACGCATATGAAACCCGTTGGTCCCGCGTTGCCACCGTTAACCCGGTTTGGCCTCTTATAGTCAAGCCCAATATGCGTGTCCCGTCACTCGACTTGAGTCGAGCCCACAAAGATACGTTTGGGATATTGGTTGAAATGGGCCCCCACAAGCTACCACCTAAGCTTGCAAATTTATCTAGTGCATCCCACTTAACCCCTTTTTATAATCATGCCCACTTACATGTTAAGTTTTGGTTAAGTCATCTAATCATATTTCAATTGCCCCTTAAGGCACCCACTAGATTTCTACATGCCACCCATGGCACTTACTTAACCCTTTAATCATGTCTACTTACATGTCCTACTTTGGTTAAGTATTCTAATCATATTTTCACATGCCACCCATGGCTCTTACTTAACCCTTTAATCATGTTTAATTACATGTTCCACTTTGGTTAAGTATTCTAATCGTATTTTTCTATTGCCACCCAAGGCAACCCCCTAGTTTCCTCATGCCACCCAAGGCACCCACTTAACCCTCATGTCCCACTACATGCTAATTTGGTTAAGTGTTTCTTAGTTAATTAAGACCGTGATCTCCCATAAAGACCTCCCACATTAGACTGGCTGTTATGACCGCCTGGTTAAGCCGGTAGAGTCCGGGCAGTCTTACGTCATAACAGAGCCTAACCTCGTGTCTTTACTTTAATCACGTATTTAATTTATGGCTAAGACCTCTCACATTGGGCTGACATTTGTAGCAACTGGTTAAGCCGGTCGGGTCCGGGCAGTTTTACACTACAAATGAGTCCAACCTCGTGTCTTAGTCGATTAATTACACCTAATTAATCAGCCCCCATATTAATTATCCCTAATTAATATCAAGTTTTCCATAACATGGGTAGACCTAACTCAATAGGTAAATTCCCATGGGGTAGACCTAACTCAATAGGTAAATTCCCACTTATGGTAATTTATTTTTTATGGTATGCTTAATCATACCCAATCATACATTTATTAACATATTTTCCAACCCCATCGTTCCCCACGTAAATCGTTCTCACTTCATGACATAATAAAGGGGAAGATCCATCACAAATATCATGGGCTTAGCATATAACTTTGTCATGGGTTAAGAGGATGTCAACTTGCATATATGAGCATATATTAACCCAACTACATTTAACCCCAAACTTGCATATCATCATACACATGACTTGCATAACATGTTGCATATGAACTTGCATATTATCATACACATATCTTGCATAACATGTTGAACTTGCATATAAGCATTCACATAACTTGCATAACATGTTAAACTTGCATTTAAGCATACACATAACTTGCATAAGCATACATAACTTGCATAACATGTTGAACTTGCATATAAGCATTCTCACAACTTGCATAATATGTTAAACATGCATTTAAGCATACACATAACTTGCATAAGCATTCACATTCTTGCATAAGCATTCACATACTTGCATATTAACTCATAAACTTGCATAATGTGTCATCATGAACTTGCATATTAACAAACATGTAACTTGCATAGCATATCTTGCATATTAACATACATGTAACTTGCATAGCATATCTTGCATATTAACATACATGTAACTTGCATAGCATATCATCATGAACTTGCATAACATGGATATGATCACATAGCCCACAACTTGCATATTTAGCATCATGTAAACATAACATACATCATACTAAACTTGCATAAACTTACATACTCAACATGCATAAACCCACTTGTTAAACATGCATAAACCAACTTATTAATCATGCATAAATCCACTTATCAAGTATGCATAAACCAACTTATTAATCATGCATAAATCCACTTATCAAATATGCATAAACCAACTTATTCAATATGCATAAACCAACTTATTCAATATGCATAAACATAAGAAAACATAGAATAACATATCATTACAAATGATTCAAACTCACTAATCCGCATTCAAGACCATAAGTCTCATTACACCTAATCTACTTGCTTTAACAATTGATGTTAAAGTGATAGAAACTCACAACTAGCAATTTGCACTCCAAATGAAGAAGATTAAGATGCTTAGAATGGATTAGAGGTTGATTAGAGAGGTTGATTAGCTTGCTTTCCTCTTCATTGATTTGTGGTGGCCATGATCAAGTTTCATTTTGCCATAGTTTAGTTACAAGATCTAATTATGAATGAATTAGGATAGGGTTAGGGTCTTATTTATAGGATTAGGTTGCATTTTAGACCCTTAGATTAACCCTAGATTGGTTTAGACCCGTCAGATCCAAGAAGCTTCCAGAACCAGCCCTCCAAGCCAGCCCAAGAACCTAAACTGGTGCACCCAGTTTTACTGGGCGTCGCCCCCCTGTCGACAGGCAAGTCGACAGGCAAGTCGACACCCCTGTCGACAGGCCTGTCGACAGCCCTGTCGACATGGGTAGGGCGGGAATCTTCCCGCCTGGCCCCGCTTGCTCTATTTTAAAATCTGGTTTTAAATTATTAAATCTGTTTTTATCTTTGAATTTTCTGCAAACTTCATCGGGCCATAAATGGGCCATACGGACTCCGATTCTCGGAAACTCGGACTCTATTTCGCGTATTTTTCCGAGACGAACGCAATGACGCAGCCCGTTTCCCCCAATTCCCACATCTGAGATTATTTATTCTGTAATTAGTGAATTTTAGCATTAACCGAAATTCGGGGTGTTACATTCTCCCCTCCTTAAAGGATTTCGTCCCCGAAATCTCTAAGCTATGGAGAATGCATATCCTACCATCCAAACAACCATCTACTCAATCCATCAAACACGGGCATCCATTGTCCTTAAAACAATTTCTAATGATGTATGCGTATATGCAAAAAGTGTGTGTATATGTTCCCTATCTAAGGTATGAACATATGCAAACCATGATAGTGCCATGCATCCATTATGTATGCGAGAGAACCCTATCGACCCATACAATTTCTACATGAGTGCACAATCATTCACCAAAATGCATCATCCATATGATAACACAATCATTAAACATCCATAAATATAGCTTCCTACACACAATTTTATGCAATATGCAATATGAAGTGATTGAGCCGATCTAGTGCCTAGAGTGTGTATATATGCATCCACGAGCAACCACTAGCAAACACTTGCATCCACATGCATCCATCAATCATAACATGTCTCAAACACATGTTTCAACCATAGGTTTACCCTATCTAAAGGTCAAAGGTACTAACGAGAGGACATACTAAGGATAGCACAAGATATGTGATGAAGGAGAAGCAAAAGGACATACCCTCCGAAAGAAAAAGGGTACCTCGAACGCATCTTCGCTTCCGTCTCCCAGGTAGCACCGCTCTCTTCATCTCCCTTTTTGTACTTTGACTAGTTGAACCTCTCTGTTTTCTCAGCTTCCAAATCTCTGACCCAAGGATGCAAGTAGGAGCTCGTCGAATCGTCGCATCACACTCTACTTCCACTTCTCTAAGCAAACTCGGCTTTACCACCTCTGCGGTCTCATGTAGGCACTTCCTCCTATGGAATACATCATGTACACTACTAAGTCTGTCGGGTAACTCCACCAATGGAAGATGCTCCTCCCGTGTACCTCCAAAATCCAAGATACATAGCCTCAAAAGGTCTTCTAAAATATGATTCACCCTCTCGGTCTGGCCGTCTATCTGAGGATGATATGCGGTACTCAATTACAACTGAGTCCCTACCGCCTCTTGGAAACTCTTCCAAAACTCTCTAGACTCTCTAGTGAAGATAGGATCTCGATCACTCACTATGCTAGAGGGTACCCCATGTAATCGAACTATCTCTCGAAGATATACTGAAGCTAGCCATGGAGCAGTCCTCTTGCTCTTCACAGGTATGAAGTGGGCACACTTAGTAAGCCTATCTACCATAAGCCCAATCCCCGTATTACCCTTCCTTAATTTCGGTAATCCATCGAGACACTATCCCACTTCCCATTACGGAACTTCCAATGGGTGAAGCAACCCTCCGGGTTTCTTTTACTTCGCTTCCACTTGTTAGCACACCAAGCATCTAGCGACATACTCGGCCACATCTTTCTTCATACCGGTCCAGAAAAAACCCTCTTCATGTCTTGGTACATCTTGTCCCCACCGGGATGAATGGTCATCCTAGAACGGTGTGCATCATCAAGAATAACCTTCCTCAAACCCTCGTCTTTCGGTACACAAAGTCTACCGTCTCTACGCAACCACCCCTTACCATCTAGGGTGTACCTACTCAAATGGCTGGACGACTCCCCCCCTTATGAGCTTCCCCACCAACTCAACCAACTGTGGGTCGTCCCTCTGTGCTTCTCCAATCCGCCCCAAAAGAGTAGGTCTAACCTCCAAGGAGGCTAGCAAACCGGGTACAAAGTCAACGGAAGGTCTAAAGTCAAACATAGAAATAAACTCTAAGCTCCGTCGTTCAACGAACAATGAACTTAAGGACAACCTTTCTCTACTTAAGGCGTCCGCCACCACATTACCCTTGCCATGGGTATACGCTATCTCAAACTCATAGGATGCTAAGAATCCCATCCCAAAATCATCAAATTGTCCATCTCTCACGCAGACCACCCTAGTCGAACTCGACATCCCCCAAATGCAAGCCCCAAAGGCCTAAACCAATATCAGACAAACACCCAAGGGATATCTCCTTCGAGTTCAGGCGACCTACGTGAGACGATACTAGTAAGAATGGCTAAACAACTAAGCCTTTGACCAACTGTGGATGTCCTTGCCAGTCTCGCTCAAAACTACCGTTTGTCCCATAACTGGCTTTGCTCACCCTATTGAGCACATACAAAAACTTATTTCGTTCCCAGAAAAGACCAAGATGTCATCCACAAAGACCATCACAAACTTATTTAGGTACTCCCCGAACACTCTTCTCATCAAATCAACAAAGT
The DNA here is from genome assembly GCA_030737875.1 of Allium sativum. NCBI lineage: Eukaryota > Viridiplantae > Streptophyta > Magnoliopsida > Asparagales > Amaryllidaceae > Allium > Allium sativum. The sequence continues at coordinate 188,695,129 of CM060911.1, forward strand.
ATGCGGGGGCGTTCGTCAAACCAAATGGCATCACCAGCCACTCATAAAAACCATCCGGAGTCCTAACGGCAGTCTTCTCTATACTGTCCTCAGCCACTTTCAACTGACGAAACCCCGCGGCTAAGTCCAACTGCGCAAATACTGAGGCACCAACTAACTGATCAAAGAGATCATCAATCCTCGGCAATGGGTATCGATTCTTCTTTGTGAATTTATTCAATTCTCTTTAGCCTACACAAAGTCTGAGGGACCCATCCGCCTTCGCAGCAAAAACTACTGGAGCACCCCACTCCGATATACTTCGTCTTATGAACCCCTTCTTAAGCAAACCACCTACTTGCTTATCGAGTTCCCTCCTCTCACGAGGAGCCGTGTGGCACACTGGCCAAGATACTGGGTTGGCATTATCTACCAGATATTTTCGGAAGTCAATCTCCCGCTCCGGAGGTAAGCCCTTCACCTCCTTCAAACACATCCGAGTATTCCCGGACTGCTCTAACAGATCGCAAACTCTAGACCGTCGTGTCAAGCGATTCTAGATAACTTAGCATAACAGATTCTATGGGATTACAAGAGATCTCGAGAGTGTTACCCTAGCGGGTCATAAGCCTAACAACTCTCCTTCCACAATCAAGAACGGCACCCCTACTGGATAACCAGTCCATGCCCAAAACTAACCCATAGCCCGTGAAGCCCAACAAGCATCACTTCTAAACTCAACGCTAAGTATAGAAACTTTCAAACCCAAACACATCATGGAGCCCAATTGGGTTTGAAACAACTAAGGGATCATCTACTAAACTGGTGTCTAAGTGCAGTGACTCAACTAACAATGATGAGATAAACGAACTCGATGCGTCAATATCAATTAAAGTACGGACAGGATGATCGATCAGAAAAACTAGACTTTCAATAGAAATAGTTCTACCTCTTTCCCGAATCGCGAGAGCCTGTACTTGCCCCCTAGCATGACCTGGTGCCACAAGGGCTTGCACCTGTCCTCCTGAGGTAGACCCCATCCTTTGCCCTTTCTTAGGACAGTCTTTCACTAGATGCCCTGCTTCATCACAGTGGAAGCAGCCAGTCTTCTTCTTCTTGCGACAATCCTTGCTTAGGTGACCTAGTGTTCCACAATTGAAGCACTTCTTCTTTCCCTTGCCACCGTTGCCTTTCCCACCTTCGTTTTGCTGTTGTTGCGGAAGTCTCTTTTGATCTCCTTTCTTCTCGGGTACTTTAATAGCATTGGGACCCTTCTCTTTCTCATGCATAAGTGCCATGTCCACTAGCTTCTCAAAAGTGGCCCCCATAGGGATGTAAGACATAGCCAATCCGCGTATTGGTTCGTTCAAGCCTTTAACGAGCCTCAGAGCTTTCTCTTCCGGTGTGTTTACCAAGTCTATGTTGAATCTCGCTAATTGGTAAAACTCGTTAACATATTCTTTCACCGACAAGTTCCCTTGCTTTAAGTTCAAGAACCTTTCCACGTACAGATTTTCTTCCGCTCTTGAAAGAAACTTTGCCTCAAACCTTTGCCTGAAATCTGCCCAAGAGTCAACAGGGTGTTCTCCATTAGTGACCTTCCACCATAGCGAGGCCTCCCCTTCCATCAACCAAGCGGCTAACTTGACTTTCTTTCCTTCCTCCACTTCAAGGATTTCCATCAATTCTTCCGTCTCCTTGAGCCAATCCCTAGCTCCTACAAAAGGTTTCCCTCCCATGGCCTTAAACTCCTTACAAGTCTTAGCAAAAGTATCCGCGCGAGAAGGAACGGGTACAACTGGTAGTGGAGGAACATTCGCTGGACCTGCAGTGGCGGTCCTAGCCTCTAACAACCTCCTATACCATACTGGTACCGCTACACCGTCCGGAAGATTAAGATCTTCAGCCATGCTGAAACGAAAGAGGAAAGATTCAAACGGAGGATTCAAAAAGATAAAGATATGGCTATCGGGGATTATGCTTTTCTTTCAAAAACTTTTCTCTTAAAAGACATGTTTTTGAAAATACTCCTTCCAAAAATTTTCTTAGAAAAATAGTTTTTCTAAAAAATTTATCTGTTCTGGTAACCTTTGCTCTGATACCACGTGTAACACCCCACACCTGCTACGGACACTCACTAAGGGAATGCCATAACATTGGTGGAGTATTTTTAAGTGAATATAGAACAGAAAAAATTACAACAAGACATATATAAGTAATACTTGAAAATTTAAATCATCATTTCAATGCAGCGGAAAGTAAAACATGTTTGGTTACATCACAAAACCATACAAGAGTCAAGTACAAAATATCCATCTTGATAAAAATAAGTACATAATCCCACTAAGTAAACAATAGCCATAAAAGGAAAGATGAACTGAGCTTTACTTCAACGGTCCAAGCTCCAAAGGATAGATACAGCAATCCGATCAAGGCCCACTAGCACTAGGCCCACTCTGATAACCTGGGGTTGGGGGAAAAAGATAAAAACAACGGGGTCAGACATAAGTCTGAGTGAGTCCTATAACTTTAACAATACAATCATTAAAGTAACCAGAGAAGACATAAGTTGATATACGGTAACGCCTGGGGATGAATGGCTACACTAAACAGCTTGGCAAACTTAGGATAAACTAAGATAACCGTAAAGACGCATTTATCCACCCAAGGATAATTACTAGATTACACCGCCCCAGACCTATCCACCCAAAGATAATTCCTACACTGCACCACACCAGTCATTCCTACTTAAAGGTTGATCCCACTAAGTGTACTTAGTAATTTAGTAGTTTCGTGTACCCCTATCTGACTACATAGGTGTACCTACTACTCCCAAGCGAACGGCTCCCTACTGTAGATACCCGTGCTGGTCCCACAATTGGGGTGTATCATTCCCCAACGTGGCCACTTGATAATATCAACGGTGCACGGCTTTATATCTACACGATGCAACAACGACTTACCAACCAGCCCGGGTCCACACACGCATATGAAACCCGTTGGTCCCGCGTTGCCACCGTTAACCCGGTTTGGCCTCTTATAGTCAAGCCCAATATGCGTGTCCCGTCACTCGACTTGAGTCGAGCCCACAAAGATACGTTTGGGATATTGGTTGAAATGGGCCCCCACAAGCTACCACCTAAGCTTGCAAATTTATCTAGTGCATCCCACTTAACCCCTTTTTATAATCATGCCCACTTACATGTTAAGTTTTGGTTAAGTCATCTAATCATATTTCAATTGCCCCTTAAGGCACCCACTAGATTTCTACATGCCACCCATGGCACTTACTTAACCCTTTAATCATGTCTACTTACATGTCCTACTTTGGTTAAGTATTCTAATCATATTTTCACATGCCACCCATGGCTCTTACTTAACCCTTTAATCATGTTTAATTACATGTTCCACTTTGGTTAAGTATTCTAATCGTATTTTTCTATTGCCACCCAAGGCAACCCCCTAGTTTCCTCATGCCACCCAAGGCACCCACTTAACCCTCATGTCCCACTACATGCTAATTTGTTTAAGTGTTTCTTAGTTAATTAAGACCGTGATCTCCCATAAAGACCTCCCACATTAGACTGGCTGTTATGACCGCCTGGTTAAGCCGGTAGAGTCCGGGCAGTCTTACGTCATAACAGAGCCTAACCTCGTGTCTTTACTTTAATCACGTATTTAATTTATGGCTAAGACCTCTCACATTGGGCTGACATTTGTAGCAACTGGTTAAGCCGGTCGGGTCCGGGCAGTTTTACACTACAAATGAGTCCAACCTCGTGTCTTAGTCGATTAATTACACCTAATTAATCAGCCCCCATATTAATTATCCCTAATTAATATCAAGTTTTCCATAACATGGGTAGACCTAACTCAATAGGTAAATTCCCATGGGGTAGACCTAACTCAATAGGTAAATTCCCACTTATGGTAATTCATTTTTTATGGTATGCTTAATCATACCCAATCATACATTTATTAACATATTTTCCAACCCCATCGTTCCCCACGTAAATCGTTCTCACTTCATGACAAAATAAAGGGGAAGATCCATCACAAATATCATGGGCTTAGCATATAACTTTGTCATGGGTTAAGAGGATGTCAACTTGCATATATGAGCATATATTAACCCAACTACATTTAACCCCAAACTTGCATATCATCATACACATGACTTGCATAACATGTTGCATATGAACTTGCATATTATCATACACATATCTTGCATAACATGTTGAACTTGCATATAAGCATTCACATAACTTGCATAACATGTTAAACTTGCATTTAAGCATACACATAACTTGCATAAGCATACATAACTTGCATAACATGTTGAACTTGCATATAAGCATTCTCACAACTTGCATAATATGTTAAACATGCATTTAAGCATACACATAACTTGCATAAGCATTCACATTCTTGCATAAGCATTCACATACTTGCATATTAACTCATAAACTTGCATAATGTGTCATCATGAACTTGCATATTAACAAACATGTAACTTGCATAGCATATCTTGCATATTAACATACATGTAACTTGCATAGCATATCTTGCATATTAACATACATGTAACTTGCATGGCATATCATCATGAACTTGCATAACATGGATATGATCACATAGCCCACAACTTGCATATTTAGCATCATGTAAACATAACATACATCATACTAAACTTGCATAAACTTACATACTCAACATGCATAAACCCACTTGTTAAACATGCATAAACCAACTTATTAATCATGCATAAATCCACTTATCAAGTATGCATAAACCAACTTATTAATCATGCATAAATCCACTTATCAAATATGCATAAACCAACTTATTAAATATGCATAAACCAACTTATTCAATATGCATAAACATAAGAAAACATAGAATAGCATATCATTACAAATGATTCAAACTCACTAATCCGCATTCAAGACCATAAGTCTCATTACACCTAATCTACTTGCTTTAACAATTGATGTTAAAGTGATAGAAACTCACAACTAGCAATTTGCACTCCAAATGAAGAAGATTAAGATGCTTAGAATGGATTAGAGGTTGATTAGAGAGGTTGATTAGCTTGCTTTCCTCTTCATTGATTTGTGGTGGCCATGATCAAGTTTCATTTTGCCATAGTTTAGTTACAAGATCTAATTATGAATGAATTAGGATAGGGTTAGGGTCTTATTTATAGGATTAGGTTGCATTTTAGACCCTTAGATTAACCCTAGATTGGTTTAGACCCGTCAGATCCAAGAAGCTTCCAGAACCAGCCCTCCAAGCCAGCCCAAGAACCTAAACTGGTGCACCCAGTTTTACTGGGCGTCGCCCCCCTGTCGACAGGCAAGTCGACACCCTTGTCGACAGGCCTGTCGACAGCCCTGTCGACATGGGTAGGGCGGGAATCTTCCCGCCTGGCCCCGCTTGCTCTATTTTAAAATCTGGTTTTAAATTATTAAATCTGTTTTTATCTTTGAATTTTCTGCAAACTTCATCGGGCCATAACTGGGCCATACGGACTCCGATTCTCGGAAACTCGGACTCTATTTCGCGTATTTTTCCGAGACGAACGCAATGACGCAGCCCGTTTCCCCCAATTCCCACATCTGAGATTATTTATTCTGTAATTAGTGAATTTTAGCATTAACCGAAATTCGGGGTGTTACATACCAGCCCTGACATTTATATACTTTTCACCTGTGTGGTTGTTGCTGTTGCGAGGCGCCTCGGTTTGATCGGACGATCCGGGTCTGATGGAGTCATTCGTTGGCTCGTTTACGCCCCAAAGGGCGGGGAAACGCAGTGTTCAGGAATTTTAATCCACATCGGTGGACCGGCCCTGACGATTCTAGGGTCACTCGAGCTCTGATCCTGAGACACGGGCTAGAGCATCTAGAATTCGGTAAGGACTATCTTTTGCCTTGGTTCAGGACGGAAATCCAATTTCCAAATACGTGACTGTGCGGTTTCGATTGTATATATATATGGCGACATGATATATGGTACCCATGCCGCCTATGATTGATAGTTATGATTCAAATTGTTTTTGAAACATATAAACACTAGTAATAATATCAAATTCTTTTGTTTTATTCGTATCAAGCATATCTTGGCCATTATAAGGTAAAAACTCTATCCTCCGGTTTGCGTTGCATTGTGTGATGGGAACTGAGTCTTATAATGGCTTCATTTTCATAAAAAGCATTGCGATGTTTTAAAAGAAAGATTGGTTTTAAAGCACTGGCAATCCAATGGAGCAAACCCGTTCCACGAAAGTGGCGTGGTCCTGTGATTAGCCATATATTAAATGTGTTGAATAGATTTCTCATACCAGTCCCATGACTGACTCGTAGTTTGTTTCACTTTCAAACTCGGGTGCCCCTTTTTCTACACGGGCAGCCTTGTATTCAGGTTTAGCTGATTCTTTCTGGATAGCTGGAGCTGAAGATGGATTCTATCATTTATCTCTTTTTATGCTGTTCAGCTCCTATTGTACATATTTTGTTTGTTTCCGCTGTAGACATATATGTATAGTTGAACTGCATTTGTACTAAGTTTGATTCTGTATACTGTGTAACTCTGATGATTACTTTTATCCTGTATATTGTATTGTTCATTATCTGGTGTATTTAATTATTCTGTTCTGCTGTTATCTGTTTCTGTGTTATATTCCAAAGATAACCCTTGTCTCCGTCAGTACGGGATTTGGGGTCGTCTCAGCTGGCTTACCCAAACAATCCTACTCTTTCTAGTCTAGGAACTAACTACTCTTTTAAAATTGATGAAGCTCTTTACAATGAATCCTTAATGAGTAAATAGAAAGATAGACTGAGATGGAATGAAGAAGGTGACAGAAATTCAGCATTTTCCTACATGCTATTAAAGAAAAACAGAACAAGTAAAACATCCTTTCGATTATTGACAAACATGGTCAGGTACACTCTTCTCAACTAGGAGTTCAAAATGCTTTTAATTTGTATTTCTTGAACTTTTCGGTAATGTTACTAACTTCAAACTAATATTAAAGACAATAATCCCATGCTTCTTCCTAAACTTAACTTTGAGCAATCTGACTTGATGTGCTCTGCAATTACTATTGAGGAGATTAAGGAAGCTAGCTTTTCAGGTCCTGATGGATTTAATGCCAAGTTTTTCATGCATCATTGGGATGTAGTTAGTTCTGATGTTTATAATGTTGTCTTATTTTTTTTCCAAAAAAGGCCAAATGATGGAATCTTTCAATAACACTGCTATTGCTCTAATACCTAAAGTTAAAAATGCCAATTTAGTTCGAGTATTCAAATCGATTTCCTAATGTAATACTGTAAATGTATAACTAAAATCTTGGCTAATAGATTTAAATTGATTTTAGCAAGCCTAATTTCTCCTAATCAATCGGTTTTCCTGCCAAATTGTAATATTCTTGACAATATTTTTCTTGCACATGAACTTCTAAAAGGTTATAAAACCATAAACATTTCATCAAGGGCTATGCCTAAGCCGGACACAATGAAAGCATTTGACTCTCTTAAATGGAACTTGGTCATTAGAATTTTGAGTTATATGAACTTTCCCCTTGCTTTACAGCCTCGATACATGCATGTATTAGCACTGCCCACTTGTCAATTAATGTCAATGGTACTCCATTAGGTTTTTTCAGTAGCAAGCAAGGTGTTAGACAAGGGAACCCTATTTCAGCATACATTTTTATAATAGTTACAAATTTTCTTACTAGAATGTTGGATGATTTGGTAGTCAAGAAGTTATTTAAACTGCATCCTAAATGTAAAAATCCAAGAATTACTTCGTCAATGTTCATTGATGACTTAATAATATTCTGTAACTAGACTGTAATACTTTAAAAAAATATCATTGGCACTCTTGAGCAATTCCATGCCATGATTGGGCTTAGAATCGCTATAGAAAAATCAGAATTTATGATTGTTAGGGTTAGCCCAACATATATTTATCAAATTCAATAATTAATAGGTTTAAAATGTAATGACTCGATAATTTCTTACCTTGGTCTTCCCCGGGAAACTTCTAGAATCACCACTTCTCAGTGTTTATCACTTTTTGATAAGATCACTTCTAGAATGGACGGCTAGTCTACCAAAATGCTTAATCAAGCAGGTCGTATCACTCTAATTAAGTCTTTTGTAATTGTCATGAATGTATATTGGGCTCGTATATTTATTTTTCCATAAAAATCTCTTTATGATCTGGACAACTTTTATGAGGTTTTTGTGAAAAGGAAATATACACATGAAATATTTGGCTCCTTCTTCCTTTGCAGTAATTGAAAGACCTACTAAGAAGCGGGGTCTTGGTATTTTTAATACATGCATGCTTTTGTTAAGCATATAGACAATATATTGTGTAAAAGGGTCCGTCTTTGGGTTGCTTGTTCCTATGAACATGTCCTAAAATGTAATAGCTTTTGGTCATTGATTGTGCGTCAAAGCCTTAGCTGGACTAGGAAAAGTATTCTTAAACTTAGGGATCTCATCCTTCCCTACTTTAAATTTGGTCTTATTTCTTATGATCGTATTAATTTTTGGGAAGACACTTGGTTGGAATTTGGTTACATTGTTAACAACTCAATTTCCTTCCTTGAGAAACAACAGTCTGGCGTTAGTTGCACTAGCAATGTTGCTAGTCTGATTCAAGGTAATCATATGTCTTTTCTTGTTTCTTCTAACCAAAACATTTCAATACTATAGAGCAATATCAAATCAAACTTCTCCTTGGTAAATTATGTGGGTGCCACTGTTTAGAAATGGCAACGTGAGTCATTTAACATTAATAACATGTACTTGTCTATGCTTGGAGTTTCAAATCTATGTGATTATAAGTGGCACAAAGTTGTGTGGAGAAGGGACACCAACGCAAAAGAAAACCTATGCTTATGGAAGGTTATAAACAAGGCTATCTTCTCTAAAGACAAGCTTCTTAACAAGGGAATGGACATTTATCAACAATGTGATTTCTACTGCGTGTACTATGAAATTGTTGCTCACCTTTTCTTCGAGTGCCCTGTGATGCGGCTTCTTTGGTCTAACACTTTGGTACAACATGGTATGAGCAATGATCACCTTGATAGTATGCAAGAATGGGAGAAAATAAGAAAAACTGAATGTAGGTGTGATGACTAGGCAAGGAATTATGCCTATGTTCTCAAGAAATTCATATGCTTGGTGTGGAAAGCTAGGAATAGTCACATATTTGACCTAGGTAAACCATTATCCTTTGGGCAACTAAAGAAGCATAACAAGTATGAAATTTGGAAGGGTTTGAATTATCTTGGATTCAATTATGACCCTAGGAATTTCCAGTCTTGAGTTCGAGCCTCCAGCTTACTTGTAACGACCCGGATTTTTAGCAACTGAATAATTAATTAATTAATTAATTTTTTTAATAGTGGTTTTATTAATTTAACTGACTTGAATTCAATATTTTTGAATATTTAAATAATATAAATAATAAGATAATAATTTAAATTCCAGAATAGTCGGAATTGGCTAAATTTGCAATATTATATGATTTGTTTGTTTAAAAGGATTTAATATTATTTGGTTTTGAATTTTATTAACGATTTCTCTTATTAAATGAAGATAATACGTTTAATTTATAAATTTATGAAACGAACTGCAGTAGCGCGGTAGTTCGTAATATAACGTTTTCAACTTTAATTGAATATACAGGATTCGTTATAAGTTAGATTTCTTTGAAACAAGACACGTTTGAATCTATTAAACTATATCTTTTTATTGGAAGTGAAAAATCAAGATTTCATATTATAAATTATGAGTTATGTTCGAATCAAATTTTTAGAAAGTCGTTGTGGAGTTGTGTTTAAGCCGTAGCATTTTATTTTATATAATTAAATATTGGTTTTGAATTTGGACAAGATTTTTGAGATGTAGTTACAATTTGATTTATAGAATTTTTCTGAAATTTTTATTTTGAAAAATAAGCAACTTTTTATTTGAAGTATTTTACGCCCTATATCAGCATTTTGGGATATCACAATATAAGTTAACTTGCCTATATTAATATATTTTTGAGATCGTGGCACATCGCTTGACATGATAGCATTTTTATTTTATCGCCAGCAGGTTCGTACGTGAACGAAATATGTGATCGTCAAATGCATTATCTACATATACAAGCAGATACAGTGCAAATTCAGAACATGAATTGAAAATCTTATTTTATAAATAAGAATTCATGCAAAAAGGTAGGTTTGGCAGAAGATGATAAAAACTACAGCCTATGATACAAAAAAGCGTCCATATGTGGGTTACATGAAGAAATTTTTTTAAGCTAGACTTTCTACAGTTAAATTCTACACATAATCCAACAAATGGTTCGATAATCATGTATAGAGCTACATAATCAGACAGGTGAAATACATATTCATAAGAAGAATTTAAAAAGAAAGGCTAGAGCGAAGATAATAAGGTCACAATAAGAACATATAACATAATATGAAAAGAAACCAAGTCGATCTAGTTGATTTCTGTGCAAATAAAAAGAACAGTACATCACACAAACCAAAATTGCATACTGTGCTCTCCAAGCTTCGTACAGTGTGCGTGGTAAGATATTTTTTTTCTCCGTGCGTGCCAAGCCACTTGAAACCGTGCCTGCCAAACCGTTCCAAAACCGTGCGTGGCAAGCTTTCTTCCCTTTAAATACCGTGTTGCTTCTTTCCAGTTCTAAAAGCAAAACCCTAACCGTGAGCAAAGTGACTTTCATAAATCAATTAAAAACCCTAAACTCAATAAAAAAAATACAAACTTGGATTCTAGGAGATCGTTAAAACCAGTTCTTCATATTGGTATTCGTGTTGTCGAACTCGAAGACAAAGGTGGTTGCACCCCTTTTGATAACATTCCATGGGAACGGTATCGTCGGAGATGGGGCTTTCGAGGAGATTATATGAAGGCGGCACAACATTCAGGAGGTCGAGGCATTCTTATTAATGGTGTTTGGTGGCGCCTCACGATGGAGATAGTCGGACCCTATAGCATGAGCTACATGGATGGTTTAGTTCGATGGAGGTATATGGGTTTGGTGAAGTGGGGTTGACCTCGGATTGGATGCGTGAAGGCAGCGGCAGCTTAAAACTAAGGGGTTTGGTTGCGATAGTTACAGGAGAAAAAGGAGAGTACAAAAGTAAAAACGGAAGGAACTTGAATGGTCAATGATGGAATTGAGGTTGGGTTCATGACGAGTGTTCGTGGTAAAAGGAAATTTGATGATGTTATTGGTTCGGCAAGGAAGATCTGGGCGTATTCACGGTCATGGCTTTTGGAAAGTGCTGTAGTTGGGGGACGTGCATGTTGTATGTAACGACCCGCATTTTCAGCTATATAATAATTTATTTATTTAATTATTTATATAGTGATTTAGGGAGTTTAATGGTCGTTAATTCAATTATATTGAATATTTTATTAAAATTAATAATTAAATTATATATTTAATTTCTGAATTTATCAGAAATAGTGAATTGACATTTTAATGTGAACTGGACAATTCAAATAATATATAAATCAGTTTATATGGAATTATATTGACGAATATATTCATAAAACGCCATTTGAACGTATAATTATATTATAATTAAAATCGAGCTTGAAATGGCGCTGCAGTTCGCGATTTGGCGATTTGAACTTCAACTGAATGTACAGAAGCCGTTTTAAGTCGGATTTCAGTGAAACAAGAAACGCGTGGAGCTGGTGGAGTATATTTTTCTAGTGGAAGAGAAAAATCGAGATTTCGTCGTGTAGATTTTGTTTTATGTCCAAATCAAATTTTAGAAAAGTCGCTGTGGAATTCCTTTATAATTTGCGACGCTTTATATACGTTATAAATCGATTTTTCGATACGAACTGAATATCGATCAAATCGGGATTCTGAAAATCAAGTCATAAATTCTGGCAGGATATTCTGGAGCCGTACGACATCATCTGTGGATATATACGAGAATATTAATTTATTAATATTAAATTTAATAATATTTAAATATATTTATATATTTAAAAGGTCAGTTCAGCGCTTGAAAAATAGCCAGTTTTTCATACGACCTCCGTTTTCGACGAAACTAATTTTGTTGGATCCGTAATGTCAAATTATTGCTAGATTCCAAGTTTCGTGATTTTTAGAGTCAGTGTGTTGCCGTACGGATTTTTAGAGTGAGAAACAGTCAGTATTTGGACGGTTAAAAATACGCTGTGTGAGCATACGGAGTCGGGATTCGACGAAACCAGTTTCATTGGGTCCGTAATGTCAATATCTAGTTGCATGTCAATTTTCATAATTTTTGGGTATCATATGTGATCACAGGAATTTTAGAGGACACAGAAAAATAGCGTTGACTTAAAAATAAATATAAAGCTCGAATATAAAAATATTATTTCTATACTATATAATACCTTTACCTTTCCTAACCCTAACCCGTTTTCATTCTCAGCCAAAAACATGCGCCGCCACCACAGGAAAATAAAAACGTGAAATCCCAGTCTTCAAAAATCAAGAAAAAATCAAAGAAATTCCTTTAAATCGAAATATATATATGTATGGACTCCATTCGGGTTCCTCTTCATTTTCGTATGAGAATCATCAAGTTCGATCATTGTTCTGTGTTCGGTGTTCGTACAGCGAACACCTAGGGCTGATGAATTCGGCAAATTGAGGCACCGATTCAGTTCTTTGTGGTTGTATGTTGAATCATAACGTCGAATGGAGCCTGTAGGATTTTTCTGGGATTAAATCGAAAAAAAAAGTCGAACTTGGTTCTTGCGGTACGGTTGAAGACCAGAGAACGGAATATTCTCCATAGGTGCGAGTTGAGCAAGAAGGGGTGGAGGAGAAAGAGGACCGAACGAGATGAACGGTGGTGGTATTCTTTTTGTATTTCGTGATCTGCAGAAGGAGAACGAGGTGATCAAACGTTAGGAAATGGAGTTGGATTTCTACCTGGTGCGGTTTCATGTTTCGGAGAAGAAGGATTATACGGGTCGGGTATTTCAATTGGTGAGTGGGCCGTATAAAATTGGTAAAGCCCAACTTCGAAAATAGGTTTAAGTTTGTTTCTATTTAAAAATAGTATAATCTTGAAAATTGAATATCTTGGTCGTACGATATCAGATTGACGAACCGTAAGTTGCGTTGGGACCGTATGGACGAGCACTACACAATGGAACTGACCGCGCATGAAACAGAGCCAGTTACAATTTATGGCGGAATAAATTGTCCGTCGCAGTCAAATGAACGCATGTCATTATTCAACGATGAATCAACCAATGTGAGTAAATCTCACTAACTCTGAACACTTTATATTTTTATAAAGTATTTTTAGAACTGATAAGTATTGGTTGAATCGCTGTGTGTTGACTGTTTGCTTGTACTGCTAGTCAGTTGATTGGATATTTCGATAACGATATATATATAAATCGTATCGAAATATTGATTCTGTTTATCAGAATATTTTATACTCATGTTATTTATGTTGACTGACATCTGTGGATGCAGGGAAACAGGTCGGAGGGACCCAACTGGGTTCCTCAACATTTATTTACCGCTTTTCATATATTTTGATATATGATGTGTTATATCATCCGTTATTGATTCTGTGTGTTTGGATGATGACCGATCATTTTGATTGGATATTTTTACACCGTAAGTGATACGAGAAAGTGAAAAGGGAGATTTTCAAAATATATTTGAAATTAGATTATTTATATAAAAACAACGGATTTTATATATAAAGGGAAAAAGGGTTTATAAAGGAAAAATCATATTTGTAAAATCAAAATAAAGGAAAAATATTGGTAAACCAATGTAGAGGAAAAATATATTTGTAAATCAATATAAAGGAAATTATTGGAAGAAATAAGGAATAGGGAAATATTGCAAATCATTTGCAAATAAAAATAAATGGAAAAGGGAAAATATTTGTAAATCATTTACAAATAAAATAGAAAGAGGAATATGTATAAAACAATTACAAATAGAAATAATAAGAGAATCTTTGTAAAACATTTTCAAACGAAATAGAAAAAGAGATATTTATCTAGAAAATAAACTGAGTTATGAAAAGTAATTGTTTATTTAGAAATTTAATAGAATAATGAAGTACTTGAAAATGGATAAAAGTGTAATAAAGGAGAATTTTACACTAGGAAGAATTTAGGCCCGTGCTTCGCACACGGGTAAACAGAATATGAATTCAAAGTGAGAATTTAAGAGAGATCTGTTTAACAGATAGAGTGAGAAGGTTAATTTATATATAAAGTTTTATAAATTAATTTAGTTATTTATCTTTGGATAAATAGAGTATATAAGTCAAGACTTATATAGAGAAGTAAAAATCGATTTCCACATCGATGTTTGAAACTGAATAAGGACGAAGGAGAATTTATCGAATAAGAGTTATTCGAAGTAAAGTTATCGAATATCAGTTTATTCGAAAGGAAGTTATTGAATATTAGTTATTCGAAATGGGTTGATCCAAGTGAGTTAATCCAATAGAGTTAATCCAATAGAACAAATTGATTGAGATCAACCGTTAGAGTTAAACTGTTTGAGTTGAACTGTTAGAGATAAACGGTTAGGGTTAAACCGTAGAGTTATTCAGTAGAGTTGTTCAGGTAGAGTTACTTAGTTATGGTTAATCGATTAGAGTCAAATCGAACTAGAAATTTAAAACAGTAGTTATTTAAGATAAGTTACCAGTTAGCACGACTGCTAGCGAAATTCGCAGGGCTGCAGATAGCCTAAGGTGGTCGGATGTTTCCTGAGGGAATCAGGCGTAACCATTGTGATCGCTGCGATCTAGAGTCGAGCGAATGGTGTAAAATCAAATATTAGTTAATTAATAGAAGTAATTAAGTCGAGTTTGTCAAGTTGAGTTAAATAAGTCGAGTTAATTAAGTTAAGTAGTCAAGTTGAGCCGATCAATCAAGTTGGTCAAAATGAGTTAATCAAACTGAGTTATACGAATAAGAATTAATCCAGTAAGAGTTAATAGAATAAGAGTCGTAGATTAGAGTTAACCAAATAGGTGTTAATAATTAGTTATCCATGTATTTAATTGAGATAGGATGTAAAGGTCATATTAAAGTTATTATATTTCGGATGCAGGGGATTAAAACACCATTGTTATAATCAAGTGTTTTCCGTACGAGAAGCGGATTTGTAAATAGAATCCGAGAATGTCGTAAGGAAGTGTTAAAGATTTAGAGAGATGAACTTTGTCTATTTCGAAGTTAGAAATGTCGTTCAGTTAAGGTCTGAGAGGTAATTATACCCCAACTTGATTGACTTCGTTTTAACTAAGAAATAGTTAAGATTCGATGGTGAAAAATGGTTAAGTGGAAACCAAATGAAGGAGATTTGGCATAGTGATGTTTATTCAAACATCTGTTTAATCAAATGAAAGAGATGTGGAAATGTTTTTTCCAAATGAGAAGCAGAATTGTTTTCTGAATATAGAAACAAGAGATGGAAATGTTTTCCAATGCTAATGATATATATTTTCTAAATATAGTGAATAAGAAACATTAAATAACAGGAATAGGGAAATGAACGAATGAATGATGATAATGATTGCTCGATAGAATTTCCATCTGGGAATAATATCGTTGTTTGCACACAGACATGTTTTCATTTAATAGTTAAATCACCGACTATCAAATTTTTTGACCATTTTAACGTTGTTAATATGGAGAGACCGGTTGGATTATTATCCAGAGAACCACTCCGTATTGGCATAAGCGTTGCGAATCAAATATGCTGAATATATTGAAGACGGAGTAAAGTGCAAGGGCTATTGTATAAGTCTTAGATAACAGTGCCTAAGATGGATGTACTGAATAGTGCCTTCGGTTTGTCCAGTCCCAGGGCAACTTGTATGGACGAGTGTCTGACAGAGTATATCCAATAGATCGCGTAAGTTGATCTCTTCAAACGTACTTACGTTTGGTGGCGGAGGAATTCGTTTCTCTTAGCTGTTCACCCGTGGTATTTTTGGTGAAATCAATTTGTGATTTGGCGGGTATGACGATGTGGCATTCAAAGAATGGAGGTGTGATCTGTCAAAAGATACGTTATGACCTCAAGCCTCATCAACCGGGAAATGACAAAAAATCGGGCAGGCAGCATGGCTATGTGGGTCGCACCCATTAGGATGTATGATCACCTATCTAGAGAAATTCCTTTTGTTCTTAAATCTATCGATGCTGTCCCTTATCGGGAGACGGTTGCTGATCCCAACCGTTGGTGATATACATTCGATACACTCAAGCGAAATGAGTGGTCGGTCATGTGTGGGCCGGGTTGCAAGATGTTCTTGTTGAACCCAGTGTATTCGCCTCTAGAGATACACGTTCGGAAGGTGGTCCCATACCTTGTCGAGTTGGAATCCAATCTCCAATAAGTGCCTGCGAGTTTGATTGTATATTATATATGTAGAGCGTGAGATGCAAGCGTTCTACTAGATTTTAATTACTTGTGATTAGACATTATTACAATATCAGATAATATATGATTTCCAAAGTGTTTTGGGTTATCGTAAGGTAAAAGCCATCCGTATTTATGTGTGGATTGGTCTTACGATTATCTTTTCTTTTGAAAAGGATTTTGAAAAGTTAAACCAAATAATTTGAGTTTACTCACACCAGTCCCATGACTGACCCAGAGTTTTATTTTGTTTTCCCTAAACTCTTGGGTGCCCAAATTTGTGCGGGCAGTCAAGTAGTCAGGATTTTACAGATAGACTTGGAGAGCTTGGAGCAGGAGGCTTCAGGACTTATATAGCTATTGTTTATTTCCGCTGTGATGCAAGGGTTGTACTCTGATAATGGTATTGTATGCATATACTGCTTTTGATTTCAAGTTATGTGATATATTATATTTTATTCGTTCCGCTGTGAGATTCATGTGACTCTGATGTTGTTGTCTTCTTCTTCTTCTATTCTATTAGTTCTATCTTATCTATCCTCACCCTCTAATTTCATTCTTGGACTATCCGGTATTTTCCGATGCTTGAATAGTCGACATTGAGTTTATGTCGGGTACTCAGGATCGTGAAATCCCCGGGTCGTTACAGTGGTATCAGAGCTGAAGGTTAGGTGAATTACCTTGGCTCTGTGGCGTGACTCAGTAGAGATAGGGTTAGTAATACCCTAGATTGAGTTTGAGTGTATATATACGAGTGAATGTATTTGTTATTTGATATAAAAAAATGGTTTTATATTGTAGAGATTTATTGATTGAGTTTTTTATGAATTTTGGTCGATCAGTTTGATCCACTGTATCGATAGGGGTTTCTAAACGCTTGAATACGATGAACCGACACAGTATGTTTTGAAAAAGGGTAAATGAAATAATCTTACCCAAATTATATTTTGATATGAACAAAGTATATATATTTGAAGTATTATAATATATTGGATGTGTTGGTTGTTATTATAATCACATAAGATTATAAAATGTGAAATGATTATGTAAATAACCAATCACAATTCATATAAGTGAAATATATGAAATCAGATGAATTAAATCTGAATTTAAATCAGAAATGAAATCAAAATTCTAGAAATGTGGAAAAGTGTGTGTAAATGAATTTTGGTTAAATATATGTGAATTTTAAAATCCTGGGAGATTTTAAATTGGTTACAAGCATTGAAAGGGATATTTTGAAATGGATTTCAAAATGAAAGTGTTTAGAAATGATTTTGAAAGTGACATAGTATTGAACTCACTTCGATAGCTAGAAAATAGATTCCGATGATGATCCGGACATCATCGGTGTTCATTTTCGAGTTTGTAAGTGACGGATTACTACCAAAGATTTTGTTTTTGAATTGTTTTGAAAAAACAAGATGTTTTGATATTCCAAATGGATAATTTGATTTTTGGAAAAGGCCAAGCCATTTAAAAACTCCCAGAAATAGATTATTTGAAATAAACACAAATTTAATAGAAATTTGTGAAAGCAAATTTGAAATTGAAATTGAACCAGTTCAGCGGTAATTGAATTGAATTGAAATAGAATGGTATCAAGTAAAATTGGACTGGATTAGAAATAATCTGGAATAGAAATAAATTGTTGAGTAAGAATTCGGATTGAGATTGGAATTGCAGTTTGATTGGAATTTGGCTTGGTTAAGCAAATGGCTGTGTTGGAGATAAAAATGGATTGGAGATTGATTGGGAATACATTGGTATATGCTAAATTGATAGCAGAATTGTATGCCCGACAAAAAGGTACACATTTATATTTATATGAGTTTGGAGTTTTATGAGCCTATTTGGCAAGCCACTTGGCTGTTTGATTTTCTTTTGGATTGGAGAGGCCTGTGTGGCGGTTTGGGGATTTTCCCGATGCTCCCGGTACAAAGGAGGTGCTGGCGAAATTTTTTAAAAATTTCAGGTTTTAGAAAATTTTCGGAATTTTTGAAAATTTTCGTTTATAGAAATGAAGTAATAATTTAATTGAAATAAATAAATTCAGTTGAAACTGAAATTAAAGAAGTAAACGAATGATTCGAAACCAGTTAATAAGGTTGTTCTCTACCTTAGCAATTTCGAGGACGAAATTATTTTAAGGGGGGAAGAATGTAACGACCCACATTTTCAGCTATATAATAATTTATTTATTTATTTATTTATATAGTGATTTAGGGAGTTTAATGGTCGTTAATTCAATTATATTGAATATTTAATTAAAATTAATAATTAAATTATATATTTAATTTCTGAATTTATCAGAAATAGTGAATTGACATTTTAATGTGAACTGGACAATTCAAATAATATATAACTCAGTTTATATGGAATTATATTGACGAATATATTCATAAAACGCCATTTGAACGTATAATTATATTATAATTAAAATCAAGCTTGAAATGGCGCTGCAGTTCGCGATTTGGCGATTTGAACTTCAACTGAATGTACAGAAGCCATTTTAAGTCGGATTTCAGTTAAACAAGAAACGCGTGGAGCTGGTGGAGTATATTTTTCTAGTGGAAGAGAAAAATCGAGATTTCGTCGTGTAGATTTTGTTTTATGTCCAAATCAAATTTTAGAAAAGTCGCTGTGGAATTCCTTTATAATTTGCGATGCTTTATATACGTTATAAATCGATTTTTCGATACGAACTGAATATCGATCAAATCGGGATTCTGAAATCAAGTCATAAATTCTGGCAGGATATTCTGGAGCCGTACGACATCATCTGTGGATATATACGAGAATATTAATTTATTAATATTAAATTTAATAATATTTAAATATATTTATATATTTAAAAGGTCAGTTCAGCGCTTGAAAAATAGCCAGTTTTTCATACGACCTCCGTTTTCGACGAAACTAATTTTGTTGGATCCGTAATGTCAAATTATTGCTAGATTCCAAGTTTCGTGATTTTTAGAGTCAGTGTGTGGCCGTACGGATTTTTAGAGTGAGAAACAGTCAGTATTTGGACGGTTAAAAATACGCTGTGTGAGCATACTTAGTCGAGATTCGACGAAACCAGTTTCATTGGGTCCGTAATGTCAATATCTAGCTGCATGTCAATTTTCATAATTTTTGGGTATCATATGTGATCACAGGAATTTTAGAGGACACAGAAAAATAGCGTTGACTTAAAAATAAATATAAAGCTCGAATATAAAAATATTATTTCTATACTATATAATACCTTTACCTTTCCTAACCCTAACCCATTTTCATTCTCAGCCAAAAACATGCGCCGCCACCACAGGAAAATAAAAACGTGAAATCCCAGTCTTCAAAAATCAAGAAAAAATCAAAGAAATTCCTTTAAATCGAAATATATATATGTATGGACTCCATTCGGGTTCCTCTTCATTTTCGTATGAGAATCATCAAGTTCGATCATTGTTCTGTGTTCGGTGTTCGTACAGCGAACGCCTAGGGCTGATGAATTCGGCAAATTGAGGCACCGATTCAGTTCTTTGTGGTTGTATGTTGAATCATAGCGTCGAATGGAGCCTGTAGGATTTTTCTGGGATTAAATCGAAGAAAAAAATGTCGAACTTGGTTCTTGCGGTATGGTTGAAGACCAGAGAATGGAATATTCTCCGTAGGTGCGAGTTGAGCAAGAAGGGGTGAAGGAGAAAGAGGACCGAACGAGATGAACGGTGGTGGTATTCTTTTTGTATTTCGTGATCTGCAGAAGGAGAACGAGGTGATCAAATGTTAGGAAATGGAGTTGGATTTCTACCTGGTGCGGTTTCATGTTTCGGAGAAGAAGGATTATACGGGTCGGGTATTTCAATTGGTGAGTGGGCCGTATAAAATTGGTAAAGCCCAACTTCGAAAATAGGTTTAAGTTTGTTTCTATTTAAAAATAGTATAATCTTGAAAATTGAATATCTTGGTCGTACGATATCAGATTGACGAACTGTAAGTTGCGTTGGGACCGTATGGACGAGCACTACACAATGGAACTGACCGCGTGTGAAACGGAGCCAGTTACAATTTATGGCAGAATAAATTGTCCGTCGCAGTCAAATGAACGCATGTCATTATTCAACGATGAATCAACCAATGTGAGTAAATCTCACTAACTCTGAAGACTTTATATTTTTATAAAGTATTTTTAGAACTGATAAGTATTGGTTGAATCGCTGTGTGTTGACTGTTTGCTTGTACTGCTAGTCAGTTGATTGGATATTTCGATAACGATATATATATATAAATCGTATCGAAATATTGATTCTGTTTATCAGAAAATTTTATACTCATGTTATTTATGTTGACTGACATCTGTGGATGCAGGGAAACAGGTCGGAGGGACCCAACTGGGTTCCTCAACATTTATTTACCGCTTTTCATATATTTTGATATATGATGTGTTATATCATCCGTTATTGATTCTGTGTGTTTGGATGATGACCGATCATTTTGATTGGATATTTTTACACCGTAAGTGATACGAGAAAGTGAAAAGGGAGATTTTCAAAATATATTTGAAATTAGATTATTTATATAAAAACAACGGATTTTATATATAAAGGGAAAAAGGGTTTATAAAGGAAAAATCATATTTGTAAAATCAAAATAAAGGAAAAATATTGGTAAACCAATGTAGAGGAAAAATATATTTGTAAATCAATATAAAGGAAATTATTGGAAGAAATAAGGAATAGGGAAATATTGCAAATCATTTGCAAATAAAAATAAATGGAAAAGGGAAAATATTTGTAAATCATTTACAAATAAAATAGAAAGAGGAATATGTATAAAACAATTACAAATAGAAATAATAAGAGAATCTTTGTAAAACATTTTCAAATGAAATAGAAAAAGAGATATTTATCTAGAAAATAAACTGAGTTATGAAAATTAATTGTTTATTTAGAAATTTAATAGAATAATGAAGTACTTGAAAATGGATAAAAGTGTAATAAAGGAGAATTTTACACTAGGAAGAATTTAGGCCCGTGCTTCGCACACGGGTAAACAGAATATGAATTCAAAGTGAGAATTTAAGAGAGATCTGTTTAACAGATAGAGTGAGAAGGTTAATTTATAAATAAAGTTTTATAAATTAATTTAGTTATTTATCTTTGGATAAATAGAGTATATAAGTCAAGACTTATATAGAGAAGTAAAAATCGATTTCCACATCGATGTTTGAAACTGAATAAGGACGAAGGAGAATTTATCGAATAAGAGTTATTCGAAGTAAAGTTATCGAATATCAGTTTATTCGAAAGGAAGTTATTGAATATTAGTTATTCGAAATGGGTTGATCCAAGTGAGTTAATCCAATAGAGTTAATCCAATAGAACAAATTGATTGAGATCAACCGTTAGAGTTAAACTGTTTGAGTTGAACTGTTAGAGTTAAACGGTTAGGGTTAAACCGTAGAGTTAAACCGTTGGAGTAAACATTTAGAGTTAGTTAGTTAGAGTTATACAGTAGAGTTATTCAGTAGAGTTATTCAGTAGAGTTGTTCAGGTAGAGTTACTCAGTTATGGTTAATCGATTAGAGTCAAATCGAACTAGAAATTTAAAACAGCAGTTATTTAAGATAAGTTACCAGTTAGCACGACTGCTAGCGAAATTCGCAGGGCTGCAGATAGCCTAAGGTGGTCGGATGTTTCCTGAGGGAATCAGGCGTAACCATTGTGATCGCTGCGATCTAGAGTCGAGCGAATGGTGTAAAATCAAATATTAGTTAATTAATAGAAGTAATTAAGTCGAGTTTGTCAAGTTGAGTTAAATAAGTCGAGTTAATTAAGTTAAGTAGTCAAGTTGAGCCGATCAATCAAGTTGGTCAAAATGAGTTAATCAAACTGAGTTATCCGAATAAGAATTAATCCAGTAAGAGTTAATAGAATAAGAGTCGTAGATTAGAGTTAACCAAATAGGTGTTAATAATTAGTTATCCATGTATTTAATTGAGATAGGATGTAAAGGTCATATTAAAGTTATTATATTTCGGATGCAGGGGATTATAACACCATTGTTATAATCAAGTGTTTTCCGTACGAGAAGCGGATTTGTAAATAGAATCCGAGAATGTCGTAAGGAAGTGTTAAAGATTTAGAGAGATGAACTTTGTCTATTTCGAAGTTAGAAATGTCGTTCAGTTAAGGTCTGAGAGGTAATTATACCCCAACTTGATTGACTTCGTTTTAACTAAGAAATAGT
This sequence comes from Allium sativum, assembly GCA_030737875.1. Taxonomy (NCBI): domain Eukaryota; kingdom Viridiplantae; phylum Streptophyta; class Magnoliopsida; order Asparagales; family Amaryllidaceae; genus Allium; species Allium sativum. The sequence continues at coordinate 188,717,818 of CM060911.1, forward strand.
TAAGATTCGATGGTGAAAAATGGTTAAGTGGAAACCAAATGAAGCAGATTTGGCATAGTGATGTTTATTCAAACATCTGTTTAATCAAATGAAAGAGGTGTGGAAATGTTTTTTTCCAAATGAGAAGCAGAATTGTTTTCTGAATATAGAAACAAGAGATGGAAATGTTTTCCAATGCTAATGATATATATTTTCTAAATATAGTGAATAAGAAACATTAAATAACAGGAATAGGGAAATGAACGAATGAATGATGATAATGATTGCTCGATAGAATTTCCATCTGGGAATAATATCGTTGTTTGCACACAGACATGTTTTCATTTGATAGTAAAATCACCGACTATCAAAGTTTTTGACCATTTTAACGTTGTTAATATGGAGAGACCGGTTGGATTATTATCCAGAGAACCACTCCGTATTGGCATAAGCGTTGTGAATCAAATATGCTGAATATATTGAAGACGGAGTAAAGTGCAAGGGCTATTGTATAAGTCTTAGATAACAGTGCCTAAGATGGATGTACTGAATAGTGCCTTCGGTTTATCCAGTCCCAGGGCAACTTGTATGGACGAGTGTCTGACAGAGTATATCCAATAGATCGCGTAAGTTGATCTCTTCAAACGTACTTACGTTTGGTGGAGGAGGAATTCGTTTCTCTTAGGTGTTTACCCGTGGTATTTTTGGTGAAATCAATTTGTGATTTGGCGGGTATGACGATGTGGCATTCAAAGAATGGAGGTGTGATCTGTCAAAAGATACGTTATGACCTCAAGCCTCATCAACCGGGAAATGACAAAAAATCGGGCAGGCAGCATGGCTATGTGGGTCGCACCCATTAGGATGTATGATCACCTATCTAGAGAAATTCCTTTTGTTCTTAAATCTATCGATGCTGTCCCTTATCGGGAGACGGTTGCTGATCCCAACCGTTGGTGATATACATTCGATACACTCAAGCGAAATGAGTGGTCGGTCATGTGTGGGCCAGGTTGCAAGATGTTCTTGTTGAACCCAGTGTATTCGCCTCTAGAGATACACGTTCGGAAGGTGGTCCCATACCTTGTCGAGTTGGAATCCAATCTCCAATAAGTGCCTGCGAGTTTGATTGTATATTATATATGTAGAGCGTGAGATGCAAGCGTTCTACTAGATTTTAATTACTTGTGATTAGACATTATTATAATATCAGATAATATATGATTTCCAAAGTGTTTTGGGTTATCGTAAGGTAAAAGCCATCCGTATTTATGTGTGGATTGGTCTTACGATTATCTTTTCTTTTGAAAAGGATTTTGAAAAGTTAAACCAAATGATTTGAGTTTACTCACACCAGTCCCATGACTGACCCAGAGTTTTATTTTGTTTTCCCTAAACTCTTGGGTGCCCAAATTTGTGCGGGCAGTCAAGTAGTCAGGATTTTACAGATAGACTTGGAGAGCTTGGAGCAGGAGGCTTCAGGACTTATATAGCTATTGTTTATTTCCGCTGTGATGCAAGGGTTGTACTCTGATAATGGTATTGTATGCATATACTGCTTTTGATTTCAAGTTATGTGATATATTATATTTTATTCGTTCCGCTGTGAGATTCGTGTGACTCTGATATTGTTGTCTTCTTCTTCTTCTTCTATTCTATTAGTTCTATCTTATCTATCCTCACCCTCTAATTTCTTTCTTGGACTATCCGGTATTTTCCGATGCTTGAATAGTCGACATTGAGTTTATGTCGGGTACTCAGGATCGTGAAATCCCCGGGTCGTTACATTGTAGCTGGGAGAAGAAGAGTGCGGGTTCATGATATCTCAGGAAAGAAGAAGATTGAAGGTACGAATTGGTTTATCGGACCATTTTTAAGTAATAAGGCCATATTTAAATAAAAAATAAAAAATTTAAAGTTTAGTTTAATATTCTATTAATGTTTACTAAGCATAAATAGATGGCCGTGGATGACTTTGGTAGAAGTAGATTGTGAAAATAGGTTGGCAGTATGGTGTTGAGGTTGGAAGTGTTAAGGTAGAAGGAGTTGTGATGTGCCGGTCTTGGTGCTTAGATGAATTGTGGAGGGGAGGTGATGAACTCCGGTGGTCGGTCAGGGACTCGGTACGGTAGAAGATATTAAAGTCGAAACATTGCATGCACGGTCTGAATACAAAGAAGCAGAAGTATCATAAACAAAGAAAAACCATCAGCCGTAATTTATAAAGTAACTAAGTGAGTTAATAAGTTCTTGAGGATAAATTAGTAAAAATCAAACCATATACTTATAATGTTATAAATTGGTCGTATATTGATGGAATCAGAACAAATCGTTCACCATGGAATCGTAGCGACAAGATCTACATTATGGAACTGATGTGACTGAGAACGGGGCTGTTGGAATTTCTTGGAAAAATCAAACGTTTGTTTGATTTTAAAATGAAACAAAAGTGGAATCATCAACTGCGAAATAAGGTGAGTAAACTCACTAACTCTAGCTCGTTTATATTATTATATAAACGAGTTTTAAATTTATTTATGATAATTTTATACTGTGTGATGGTTGTTTGGATGAATGGTTGATAAAATTGGTTGAAATGGTTGATATATTTATATTGTTGATCGATTATTAGTTATGTTACTATGATATTTCATATTTATGTGAAATTAATGTTGACTAACATCTGTGGATGCAGGGAAACAGGTTGGAGGGATCCAACTGGACCCCTCAACATTTATATTATTATTTGTTATTTACTTGATATATATTGTGATTGATTATGCTGTGTTGAATTACCCTTGCCCTAGAATTTTTGTATTTAAATACCGTAAAATATTTTCGAATATAGAAAATGAAATTGAGTTTTAAAAATGGAAATTTATTTCCAAAAATAGAAATGTAATTTCGAATAGAGTTGAAATTAAAAACATGTTAATGGAGACAACAAGAAGTTGTTTGTAAACGAGAGTATAAATTAAGTGAATTATTTATCATTGGATAAATTGAAATATAAATTCAAATTTGAATTTATATGAAAAAGTGGAAATTGGTTTTGAAACCAATATTTGAAATGAGATTTGAACTTGATGATTTTATAAAAAAGAGGTTATAAATAAATGAAATAAAAATAAGATTTTTACCTAAACAATCCTACCAATAGAAGTTATAAATAAAATTTGGGTTTAAAAGAATATTTATAAGAACAAAACCAAATGATTGTATATAAAAGAAATATATTCAGGATTAAAGTGAATAATGGCTTAAAGTAAATATTTTGCAAATAAAATATCTATAAAGGAAATTAGATTTGAAATATGAATACAAATTAGAATTTGGGTGATAAAGGGAAACGGGTAATCGTTTTAAAAGAAAACGATGAGTTTAGTTCAAAATTCGGAATATAAAATAAAGTGTGATAACGTTTTGTAGACTTGAATGGTTATAAAGGAATTTGGTAATGATTTGGAAATGATAAATTCAATAGTGAATTTGGAATTTGAATTAACCTGAAATGGTAGATAAATCCCGGATAAATCCCAAAGTTCGGAATATAAACCGAATATAGATTATTCGAGAGAAAGTTATTGGAATTCGATTATATCGAATTTAGGGAAGTAGTTATTTTTCCTTTCCGTTTTGAGTCAAATTTAACTAATTATTTATTTACTTATTAATTTATTTATTGAAATTAATAAGTGCAAGCTATATTTTTATAAACCAATTATTTGGAAACAACGATTATACTGCTACCGTTATAGTAATTTTTTTAAAATCTAAACAGCAATTTTAACGCTACCGTTATAATAAATGTTTTGTAAATCAAATATTTGGAAACATCGATTATAACGTTGCCGTTATAGTCAATGTTTTTCCGTAAAAGAAGTGGATTCTTAAATTGAATCTGAGAGTCGCGTAAGTGATGTTTTGTTTAAAGTTGTGAGCTTGATGTGCACGTAAAAATGCACATTTATATTCATATATTTATTCTTGTTTAATTGAATAAATGAACATTTTTGGGTATTTTATATGATCAAACCATGTTTCAAAGATATTTTCAAAATCATCCCTTATTTTGGGGAAAAGTAGTCACTTGTGCATGCTTTAATTTGTGAAATCTTTTACTTGTTCTTTGTGATTATCCAGGAATTTTGGAGCTAAAAGGATAAAGAGATGAGGGAAAGCATGCATTTACACAAAAGTACGCAAAGAATTAATTCATTTTATGGATAGTGTAGGCCCACACCTTTCAATTAGCCCACTTGCTCTTAAACTTCATATTAAAAACTGAGACAAAAGGCCTCATGCATTCTACATGACTTATTAGTGGCTAATGGCAACTAGAAGCTACATAAATGGGCATTTTGGGGATTTCCCAAGGAAAGCGATTAGGATTTTAGGGTATTTTGATCATATATGTACCCCTTTGTTTCATGTATTTCAGGAATTTTTTTTTAGCAAATCAAAGTGTAATTGATCAAATAAACAAAAATGGCTTCCAAGCCTATTTCTTTTATGTCTCTCTCATATCTCTTTTAAATTCTATGCTCTACTTTTTGTTAGTAGTTTAGATTTTCTTTTCTGCAAGTAGTGTAATTTTATTTTATGCAATTAGTTAGTGGTTAATATCTTTTCTTCATTATTTACTCTCTATTTTTGTTGTTCTTCAATGTTGAAATCTAATAGTGTTGAAATAATAACACAAATGAGTAGCTAAATCCCTACAATTTAGGGGCGATGAAGCTTTTCCTCTTATTGATGTAGATTCAACATCAATTTGTGTGAGTGATCTCTTTTGGGTTTAATGAGAATGGATATTTTGTGTATTTGTGTTTCATATTGCATTTAATAGCCTCTTTTTTTCATTTCATAACGTTGAGACTATGTTTATGACATAAACAACAAATTGCCTCTTCATCTAAAAATGTGATTATGGCAATGAAATGTGATTTAAGATGAAATTTGATGATCTATGTTACTAACCAATAGTAAATAGATCATACTTAAATTAGATTTTAGTTTTCATTTCGATGTCATGTTTCATAAAAGTTAAAAAGTGAGATTAATTGTATATTATAGCTTGATGACTTATTTTGTGTTAATTATTAGCACAAATAAGTCATTCTTATGATAATTACACAATTAACCTTACTTAGATTATTGAGAGATATTCATATTATTTTTTGTCGAACCATGTTGAAAGAGAGAAAAGTGACGCTGCCTCTAAATTGGTTTTAGTCTCATAGTTTTAATATATATTTTAGTTTACTTCTTTCTAGTACTTAATCACAATCCGAATTTAGGTTTAATTTGATTGAATAAGATTGAGATTACTTCTTTCCTTGCGGATTGACTCGTATTCACCACGTACTAACAATTGTACGCCGTGCGCTTGCGGTTTATTATCACGATATTTCGTACGACGAAATTTTAATTCACAGAATATTCGTTGTCGAACATGTTTTTGGCGCCATTGCCGAGGAAAGAATTTAATTTTAGTTCTATTCTTCGAATTAATTTTATAGTTTGTTCATTAAAAAAATTGTATGCATTTGTGTGTTTGTTCTATTTAATCTTGTTTCAATTGCATTTATGTGTTTTTTGTCGAGTTTGATTGTCCATGTTTGTTTGTTTATTGTTTCTTGAAAAAAAAAGTTATTGTGCATTTCATCTTTCATTGCAATTACCTCTCTGTTTTCTTCCTTATATTTGCATTTTGGTTTAATTTTGTTATTTGCATTTTGCATTTTTGTTTTAAAAAAAAAGAAAAAAATTATACACTTGCCTTTTATTCAATTTCTTTCCTGTTTTCACTACAATTTCTTTTACTTCTTTCCCTTTCTCTTTCTCTCATTTATTTCTTTCCTTCCCTTTCTTTCATTTTTTTCTTTCCACCTTTAATTCATTTTCAATTCTTACAAATAAAAAAAAATCTTTCCATTTTTTTCTTTCCTCTATTTGATTCCTTTCCAAATTTTCTTCCCATTTCTTTTCCTTTTAAATTTTTTGTTTCTTTCTATTTTTCAATTTCTTTCCCATTACATCTACTTTCCTCTTTTTAACTTTTCCATATATAAAATAAAAAAACTTTTCTTTCATTCTCTATTTTTCTATTCAAATACGAAATCCCACTGCCCTCATTCATCCTTCCTGGAACACGGACCTACTTCACCATTCTTCACACATCAACATCTGCAAACCAACTATCAACACCCCCTCTCACCTCATATCAACTTACTACCTCACCATCTCTCAATTCCCCTTTCAACTCCACACACAACAAACTGACCCTCCAATTTGCTAGAAACAACATCAACAAAAAAAAAATCAGCATGCCATCTCTTTAGTTGCAACTACTCCAACAAAACCGCAATCACCCGCAGATCATCTCAATCCCTTGTCAACTACTCCTCTGCCAAATACAGCTCCACCATACAAGCATCTTCCATTGTGACAATACCCAAACCCTAAGATTCATGCGCTTCAACCCTCAACCACCTCCCTGCTGTCACACAAACGTCGGCCAACCCCAAAATCGGTCAACATCTCCTTTCATCGCCTTCAATCTACTACCCCACATCAGACGAAACTCACAAAGGAGAAACATACTACATCCCCTTCAGATCCACGAGAATATTACAAACCGCCGCCATCGTTTTTCTTGCATTAACTTTTTTTTCCCTTTTTCTGATTTCATAGTGGGAGCATCATAAAAGAAAGGAAATTGAGATAAAATTTGGGGTCTGTTATCGGTGTTTATTAGGATGACCGAGTGTGCTTTTTGAATAATCATCTATGTTACATTATTTTTTTCTAAGCTTGAATTCTTTTGTATTTCAGGTCTTTGTGTTATTGGGCTGTTGTTGAGTGGACTTGGTGGGTCGGTTTGTGTGTTCGGTTTGTATTTAATTTACATGAGTTTTTTATGTTAAGTTTCTTTTAAGTTTTAGGATAGGTTGTCCTTAAAAAAAGTTTCATAGTTTTAACTTTTCTCTTATTTCACTCCTTTTGAAAAAAAAACTTTTTCTTTGCTTCTTTTATTTAACTTCCTAAAAAAAATGTTCCCTTTTTGGGTTTTTGTTTTCTTGCTATACTCTTGTATATTAATCTTTTCAAGTGGCAAAAATTTAGGAGAATTGCTTGCTAGGAAGTGCTTTGCTCAGCTTTGCTAAAAATCGCACTGCTTGCTTGCTATAAAAAAGCGCCGCTTAAAAACAATGCTAATAAATTCAGACGCTCTGGTATTGTTCTCTTCTCCCTTGCTTTTTATTTAATTGCATTATTGTTTGCTTGCATTTGTATTAAAAAAGTCCAAAAACAAAATAAAAATTCATTTGTAGCTGCATTGTTAATTCACGTTTAATTTCTGTTTTGCATTCATCTTATTTTATTTTTTCAATTTTCTAAGGATATTGTTATATTGTGACAACTTGATTTCTTTCTAACGATTTATTTCTCGGTGTCTAGACTATGGTAGAGTAATAACCGTTTGTAAATATTATATCAATTGTTCCTCTGAAGGTACTTAAACCTTCGGCTGCATTACTAGGGTGATTCCTAGTGCACCGATAACTCCTGCCCATTAACTGGCTGAGAAATCTTTTGTTGCAATTAAAAAAACCGTCATTATATAATTTTAGAAAATCTGTAAATAATCAATTTGCATTCATATAGTTGCATTAGGTTCATGCATATATAAAGAAAAAAACCAAAAAATAAAATAAAAATAAAAAAGGGCTTCCTTGAAAATGTCCCAATTTCCTTATCCTCATAAATTTTATGATAGTTGTAAAAATAAATATAATCCGTATAATTTTACACCAAAATCATATGGATTTTTTAATAACAACTCTTGTACGAATAATTTGGATTTTACACCACCAACTTTTCAAAATAATCCTGATTGTACACCACCAAATTTTCAAAATGATGATCAACCCTCAACTCTTGAAACACGTATTGAATCTTTACCTGAAATGAGCATACAACAGAATCAAAAAATAAATGAATGGTGTAATTCACACTTGTGCAATAATTTTTCAAAATAATCAAAATTCGAATTTACTTCCGAATTCAAATGATTTTGATTATAACCCCAGCCAAATCAATTCAAATTCCAAAATGAATTTCAAATTCAAAATGGAAATGTGAATAACTTTTCAAATGATTTTGACAATGGGAATAATTTCAATGATGGTGCGATTACCGATTCTTGTTCTCAACAATGTCAAATTGAAAATTCTCATGTAAATAATTATAAATTTGATTTTGTTGAGCAAATGAAGGAAATTAACGATAATCACACGAATTTGTTATTTCAAGATAACTTGAATTTTCGTGAAAAACAAAACAATCAAAACCGAACATGTGATGAGTCAAATGTTAATCCACCTTTTACCACAATCGACGATCTTCAACTAACAACTTTTGTGAATGATGAAATCTTAATGAAGTTGTTGAAAGTTGTAACAACCCGTAATTTTCTATTATTTAATTTTTGAATTTATTATGATTTTTGAGTATTTATGGTTATAAATAAAATTTGATGACTTAATTATGTCAATTTATTTGTAAACATAATTAGTTTGATTAAGTAATGTATTTTGGTTGTTTACAATAATAATAACTTGTAGTTATTGTAAATGAAATTATAATTGGTTTGTAATTATAAATATTGAAATTTGTAATTAATATTAAAATGTTTGGATGAAATTGATTTTGTGACGATCCCAAAACCCCGTACGACGGTGTTAAGGATAATCATTGGAATATAACACATTAATCATCATTAGCAGAGTACCGATAATAGCATAAATAGGAAATAGAATAATTTACACAAATATGACAGCGGAATCATATAAATATCACCACATCAGAGAGCACAGTGCAGGATACAACTTAGTGCATAATAATACATAATCAGTCTACATCGCCTGTGGCAGAATCATATACATAGGAAGTACATAAACGATACATCAGTCTACATCGCCTGTGGCGGAATCATAATACATATATAGTAATGGCGGAAAAAATCATAGTCATCGCGGTGTAGTCAAGCCTCGCCATGAGCCAAAAAGTACACCTCTGTTGCGGTGCCAAACCAAAATACGCCATCAACCTGATACTAGGCTGCCCGTGTGAAAATAAGGGCACCCAAGTTTGCAAGGTGAAACAAACTATGAGTCAGTCATGGGACTGGTATGAGAAATCTACTTAACTAATTATACAACAACAATAAGGCAAATCAAAGGACCACGCCACTTTCGTAGAACGAGTTTACTCCAATGAGTGCTAGTGCATGAAATAAAGTGAATTATTAAATCATCGCAATGTTTTTATAACAATGAAGCCATTATAAGACTCAGGTCCCATCACACAATGCAACGCAAGCCGGAGGATAGAGTTTTACCTTATAATGGCCAAGAAATGCTTGATACGTATAAAACAAAAGTGTTTGATATTATTACTAGTGCATATATGTTTCAAAAACGAATTCAATCATAAATATCAATCATAGACGACATAAATGACCCATACCACTATGTCGCCATACTAGTAATACAATAAAATCCACAATTTCGTATTGGAAATTGGATTCCATCATGAGTCGAGGCAAGAGGCAAGCTCCTCTCCGTTCGAGACACTCTAGCAAATGTCCTAGGACCGCACACAGCAATGCCTGGATCCTCCAAGGCGATCCTCTCTTAATTTTGAGGATTGGCGATTCCTGAACACACGTTTCCCGGTCCTTACAGACCTATAATCGAGGCGCCTCGAATTCCAACAACCACACAGGTGAAAAGTATATATATGTCAGGGCTGGTAAGTCACTGACACCACCGTAGCTAGAAAGAAACGTCGTGCACTCCTTGGGTCCTTCTCCCGTTTTTAACTCATACCGAGGTGTGGGGCTCGCGAATCCACGTTATACACAAAGCTACGCCACACAGACCATGCTTTGATCATCTACCCCAAGACTTTGCTTTGCAACAGAAGCCTTGATCATATGCCACTTCGGCGTGCCACACAGGCAATTCACTCCATGCGACTGATTTCTATCGATATATAACCTTTGAGCTCGTACGTCTCAGAGAAGGGCGTTAAGCAAGAGAATAAATTCTCCACTGCCAAACAGATATATATTTAATAGAGATCAATCAGCACAGAACAAAATCTGATGTCAGACACACAGTCCATTTACAAGTTCGTTCTGGGTTTGAACGAAGCCGGAGGCCCCATATTCCTCGCATATCCGCGCAATCAACAATACGTCCGGACGGCTACCACTTCAGCTCCTTCAAGGTAGCTACTCCAATCATGAGCATCAGTAGCGCCCATCCATCCAATGTGAAGATCGTCGGTCTTGAACCGTCTTTAAATCTTCAACTTCTCACCGTCGATCGATTATTTAAAATAAGAATGAACTCGGCCTTTCCAAATAATCCACGTATATTTAGATTTTCAAATCAATTCTTCATATGGTTAAATCATTCAACATTCACATTTTAGTTTCTTAGTATAATTTTTCATGTCAAACACATTCAACCATCAGACATCAAGCAAACCAAGCAAAATCAGTTTATTTCTATTCTATATCGCCTATAATATTTTATAACGATATATCGCCATTTTTATTTATTTAAAAACGGCCGTATTTAATTAAACGACGCTTCAGGTCATGCCAAGGCACTGGCGCTGTTTTTCACTAAATTTATTTTACACATATCTGAAAATCTAACCGTTGGATCTTCACAAATTTTATATCATTAGAAAGATCTTTTCAAAACGAATCCAACGGTTTCAGTTTTGGGAAAATCCGACGGTCGGATCTTCCACACTAGTTGTTTGAAGTTACAATTTCAAAATACGAACTGCAGCGTCGTTATTCTATTTAATTTAATTATATTTATATTTATATATAAATATAATCGATTCTGGCGCTGTTTTTCTTCAGATTTGAATTAAACATTTCAGACAATCCATTCGTTGGATCTTTACAAAGTAGGTGCCTTGGAAAGATGTTTCCAAGGCGAACCCAACAGTTGCGGTTTCGGGAAAATCCGATGGTCGGATCTCCAGCACTAATCGTTTGAAATCACGGTTTCAAAGCACGAACTGCACGGCCACAATTCGTTTTAATTATATATAAATATAGTTCATTCGACGATTTCAATATCGTTTTCACTTCAACTATTTCACTAACGACTTTAAATTTTGGAAAATTTCGCCATAACCTCCTTTGTACGGGAAGGGCTGGGAAAATTCCCAAATAGCCACACGGGCGTCTCATCTCGAAAAGAAAAAGCCAAGCGGCTAGCCAATCGGCTCATGAAATCATCACCCAAGCAAAACAATAAACATGTACCTATTTGTCGGGTACACAATTTTATTCCTTTTCTCTAGCCTCATTGCTATAACCTGTTCAATTAATATGCATGTACATATGTGCAATTCTTATCACCTATCATTTTCCATTCAATTTCATATCTGATTCGATTTGGTTTAAAGTTACCATTCATTCCAATGTTGCATACATAAGCAAAAATCATATCATTAGCTAATTAATGAATATTTCAACTCATGCATATTTATTTGAACAAGTGGTCATTTTTAACACTTCATATTTCATTTAAAAATGATATTTTTAGCGAACTAAAATATATTCCAACACATGACTATTTTATTTAGTTCCTATACAGGTTAAAAATAATATTCATAGCAAACAAATATTTATTTCAACACTTGTATATTTTTAGCAAATCACATACATGATAAAAATGGTATTTTTATCATCTAAAATATTTATTCAACACATGAATATTTTTAACACTTCATATTCTCAATAAAAATGCAATTTTTATTGTTCGATCTTTTTATTCAATACATGAACCTTTTCAACACACGCACTTCTCAACACATGAGCATTTCCACACATTGATATTTTATATAGATTATACATATAAGAAAGATGTTATTTTTATTGTTGAAACAATTTATTTATAACACGAATATTTTACGTACTTTATATATATAATAAAAATGTGATTTTTATTGTTTAAACACTTTATTCATTCAACACATGAATTTAATTTTCAACACATGAACATTTCCACACATGGATATAATTTCAACATATGAAAATAATTCTAACACATGAATATTATTCAAAATTTCGGCAGCATAACGGCAGGGTAGTTAAAACCGGCACCGTCCCGAGTACGTCTCCTCGCTCTACCTTAAAACCTCGCGGTTTTTGACAATGGGGATTTCATACATCTAATTCGCACGCAGGCGAGTATGATTTTCTTTTCCACAATTATTTCAAATTTGTTTCAATCACAAACGGGTATTTTTCAACCACAACCAAACAATATCAACCACAAACGTTCTATCAACCATTCGCATTATTCACCAAAATTTTCACACCAATTCACAATCAATAATATCGTCCATGGTTTGTGGACGAGGGGAGTATATATATGTATATATATATATATTCGTATATAAATATATTTTATTTCCATTCCAACACACATATCATTTAAACAATGCATGTATAATTCATACCCCGCTCATATAACTTATACAATGCATGTACATGAGGTATACAACACGTATATAATTTATATTTCGCTTATATAATTTATACATCACATTTTTTATTCACATTTCAATTTAGAAATCTCACCTTGGTTGTAACTTTTCTAAAAATCTTAGCAAGCTCAGAAAAATCCCCGGACACTTCTAGAATGTAGAGAGCATCGACACGGTCTCGATGTTTCCTGTTTCATCGAATTTTGTTAATACACCATAAAGATGTGATTTTTCAAAGTTTGCAACACTTAAAAGTGTTTAAATCAGTTTAAATACACCAAAGCCGGTACCTTTCATGAACCTTCGAAACTAGGTTTCCAATTTCCGAACGAACCACTGCACGATAGGATAATCGGCTTGTACCACGCAAAAGAGGGTCGAGGGGGCTTCAGGCACATGGCAGTTGGAGGCAGTTCGGTGGGGCCCAGCGTGCGTGGCGGCGGCGGAAAGGTGGGCCTTTGGAGGGGGAAATCTCGAGGTAGGAGCGACGATAGGGGGAGTTCTTTATATGGATTTGAAGAGGGGGAAGTGAACTACAAAAAGTTCAACTTGGGGTGGGGCTGGTTCGGCCTGTGGCGATCGGAAATCGCCTGGGAAGCGGCGAAAGGGATTCCGCCGTCGAGATCGGGTTACGGGGGGGGGGGGGTGGGGGGGGGTGGGAGGGGGGTTTGAGATATTTTTTATTTTTAATTATGAATGGAGAAATCCTATTGGTCGATGGTTTTATTAAATTTTAAAGTAGTGTTTATCCACATAACACCAATTCAAACCCAACGACTGTCGCCCCTTGCTAAATATCCCCATTCCGGACACAATGGGATATGTTTCGTAGGCCAATTTGACTGTTACAGTCAGTTATTCTTCAAATTAAAATATAAAACATTCAATATTCTATTTGAACGTACATTTCAATTTGCCAGGGCCACAAACTGATTCGAAAAATTACAGAAAAATAAATCTAGCTATGTTTTGACGCTACGGTCCCAACAAAACTAGTTTCGTTGAATTCTGAGACCGTTTGAAAAATGGCCATTTTCTGGTCGATCCAATTTAACATAAATTAACCAAACACGTTTTTTTTTTTCCACGCTCACATACTAGCTTCAAAAATTATGAAATTTGAAACCTAGCAATAATTTGTCATCCCGGATCCAACAAAAGTGGTTTCGTCGAATTCCAAGGTCATTTGCAAAATGTCTATTTTCAAGGGCTATATATTCTCTATAGCGACCTTTCTGAAAATTCATTTAGTCATAATTTTGATTCTCGCTATGAAACTTCTATTTTTCAAATTCGTTAGAAAGATATTCATAAACAGATTTAAATATTTTTGGTTTCACTAAAATCCGCTATATTTTGCACCTGGTACAGTCTGTCAAAGTTTGAATTCAAATTTTCAAACTGCCACACTATTTCTAACTCACTATTTTATTGAAATATTCTATTTCAATTGTTTAAGTTCCTTTAAAATATACAATTTAAAAATTTTAAATTGGCTCGTATTTTCCGGGTTGTTACAATCTCCCCCACTTAAAACTTTTCATCCCCGAAAAGGAAACAACAGTATAGTAGGAAACAAAAATGTAAATGCAAAGTATTGTGAAGGTGCCTTGCACCGGAGTTAGTCAGAGAGGTCCATTCTGCATTTGGGGTAAACTTGCTTAATGCTTTCCTCAGTCTCCCAAGTACAGTCTCGAGGATCACCACTCCACTGCACTTTAACTAAATGAACCTTCTTGCTCCTTAGCTCTTTAGTTTCTTTGCCAACAATCTTTAACGGCTCTCTTTTGACTGCTAATTCTGGAGTAATTTCCAAGTCCTGTTGCGCTGCTTCTTCTACAACAAGATCCGGATCATGCACATGTCTTCTAAGTTGAGATACGTGAAACACATTATGCACTCCAGGCAACCAATCAGGTAACTGAACCCTATAAGCAAGAGTTCCAATTCGTTCAAGCATAGGAAAGGGACCAATAAATCTGGGTGCCAACTTCCCAGTTTTACCGAATCGGATTACTCCTCTCATCGGAGAAACTTTCAAATAAACATAATCACCAACATCGAATGCCAAATCTCTTCTTCTAGAATTCGCATAACTTTTCTGTCGGCTTTGCGCGGTTTTCAATCGTTTCTTGATGAAATCGATTTTATCAGATGCTTCTCGAATCATATCGGGTCCCAACACAAGTCTGTTGCTAGGTTCTACCCAACATGCTGGAGATCTGCACGGTCTACCGTACAATGCTTCAAATGGCGACATTTCCAAACTTGCTTGATAACTATTGTTATATGAAAATTCTGCCAAATGCAAGTGATCTTCCCATGACACACTGAAATCAATAATACAAGCCCGCAGTAAATCTTCTAGAATTATATTCCCCCGCTCAGTTTGGCCATCTGTCTGAGGGTGATAAGCGGTGCTCATGTTTAGTTTTATTCCCAATTCTATCTGGAATGCCTCCCAGAATTTGCTAGCAAATATTGGGTCTCTATCACTGACTATGCTGATGGGAACTCCATGCAGCTTAACAATTTCTTTGAAATATATCTGTGCTAGACTTTGAGCGGTTCTGTTGGATCTGGCAGGTATGAAATGGGCGGTCTTCGTGAAGCGATCTACGATCACCCAAATACTGTCATTACCTTTCTTGGTTCAGGGAAAACCATCAATGAAATCCATGGAAATCTGTTCCCATTTCCAACCTGGGACTTCCAACGGTTGCAACAATCCGGCCAGCTTTTGTTGGTCGCTCTTGACTAATTGACAAGTAGGGCACCTGCTAACATATAAAGAAATGTCCCTCTTCATCGCCTTCCACCAGAAAGTGCACTTGATATCGTTGTACATTTTGCTCACACCGGGATGGATACTAAGTTTGGACTTATGGCATTCATCCATGACTTCTCTTCGAAGCTCTGGAATATTCGGGATGCAAATCCTGTCATTTAATCTGAGAACTCCCTTATCGTCAATACAGAAACTTGTGGTTTCACCTTCCTTGATCCTCTAACTGATTCTCTGAATAAATTCATCGTCTTTCTGTAGGACTGAAATCTTATCAATCAATGAAGATGTAACAGTTATGCTGGCGATGATTTCATTCTTTCTACTGAGCGCATCAGCTACTACATTAGCCTTTCCTGGCGTATACAGGATGTCTAGATCATACGCTGCAAGAAATTCTAGCCAACGCTGCTGCCTCAAATTCAGATCTTTCTGGGTGAACAAATACTTCAATGATTGATGATCTGTAAACAGTTCAAATTTCTCACCCAATAGGTAATGTCTCCAGATTTTCAAAGCAAAAACGATGGATAGCAACTCAAGATCATGAGTTACATAATTCTTCTCATGCGGTTTCAGCTGGTGGCTTGCATAAGCGACTACTTGGCCTCTTTGCATTAATACTGCACCCAGACCTCTAATAGAAGCATCCGTCCAAACCATCAAATCCTGATTGCCATCGATAATGGTTAATACTGGAGCGGTTGTTAATTTCGATTTCAATTCCTGGAAAGCTTCTTCACAGTCAGAAGTCCACTTAAGTTTCTCGTGCTTCTTCGTAAGCTTCGTTAATGGACCGGATATCTTCGAGAAATCCTTAATGAATTTTCGATAATAACTAGCCAACCCCATAAAGCTTCGGACCTCCGTGGGTATAGCAGGCTGTTTCCAGTTTTGAATTGCTTTAATTTTGCTCGGATCTACAGAAATTCCTTCCTTTGACACGACATGGCCAAGGAACTTCACCTCTTCTTGCCAGAAGACACATTTAGAGAATTTGGCTTTGAAGACGTTCTTTCTCAGAATCTCCAATACTTGTTCTAAATGTCTTTCATGCTCAGGTTTTGATTTGGAGTAGATTAAAATATCATCGATGAATACGAGGACAAATTTATTTAGGACTCCCCTGAACACTCTATTCATTAGATCGACGAAGTATGCTGGAGCGTTGCATAAGCCAAACGGCATTACTAACCATTCATAAAATATGTATGGACCTCTGAAAGTTGTCAAAGGAACGCATTCTTCGGCAATTCTCAGTTGATGGAAATCTGCGGCTAGGTCCTTTCTGGAAAATACTCTCACCCCATTTAATTGCTCTAACAAATCATCGATGCGGGGTAACGGGTATTTTTTTTAGCGTCTGTTTGTTGAGGTCTCGGTAATCAACACACAATCGGAGAGTACCGTCTGACTTAGGGACAAACACTACAGCTGCACCCCAACTAGAAAAGCTAGGTCTGATCAGACCCTTCCATAGCAGTTGACGAGTTTGATCGCCTAATTCTTCTTTTTCTTTTGGAGTCATTCTTCGAATTGGATGTACCACTGGTCTGGCATTGGGAATTAGATCGATTCTGAATTCTATTTCTCTTTGCGGAGGTAAGTTTTCGACTTCTTCAAACACATCCGCATAATCTCTAACAACAGGAATCTTTTCTTAGGAAGTGGGGATAACTTCTAGCGCAGACCAAAATTCATTTCTATATGGATTTGAACCATGGCATGGTACAGTAATATATCCAAGCTTCGTTCTAATTTTTACTATTCTTTCCACATACTTTACTTCGGCTTCGTATTTCGTTAACCAATCTAGCTCGAGAATGATATCGAACTCAGGAAAATCCATAACGACTAGATCAAAAGGAAACTTGTAGAAAGAATAAGAGACTGGCACTTTACAATATGAACTGAGAATAATAGAACTCCCTGTTGGATTATGAACTTTAACCGATTCTTTAAGCTTTCTTTGTTTTAACTTTAACTTGTCAACCGTGTTACTTGCAATAAAACTACGTGATGCACCCGTGTCAAATAATACAGAAACAGGAATATTTTTAATTGTAAGGGTACCTCCCAAAACATTGGGTTTACCTGCTCCATCGGAAGCAGTCGGCGGGTTCGTCCCGTCATATACATGAGCAACCTTGGCCTTCTTAAGCAAGGGACAGTCTCTAACAAGATGTCCTGTCTTGCGGCAGTTAAAGCATGAGCGAGGGTTCTGAGAGCTCTGGCTTGAACCTTGAGAGTTGGTCTTCTTCCGTTTCGGGGCTGTGCACACATTGGAGTAGTGCGCCACCTTGCCGCAATTGTAGCAGCTTCCCTTTGGTGGCCTACTAGTCTGCTGATTAGTGGATGCCGCATTACTTGACTCAGCTTGATTCATAGCGGGCTTGCGTTTATTCCCTGCTTGGCTCTTAGCACTGTCCAGATCGAGGTTCCTTTGATCTAGGTCCTCATAATTGCATGCCATCTCCACTAATTCATTAAACGCCAGCTTAATGTAGGACATTGCCCTGTCTTGGTACTTACGCTTTAGCCCGAGGATGAACCTCTTGTTCTTGGACTTAGCGGTCGCAATGAGCTCGGGAGCATAGCGGGATAATTGTGTAAACTTGTTCAGATAGTCTTGCACAGAGAGATCTCCCTGCTGGAGGTTTGCGAATTCGTCGTGCATACGCTCAAGGGCTTGCTCTGGGACATACTTTTCTTTGAATAATTCCTTGAATTCATCCCATGTCCTACCAACATTTATGTTCCCTGCGGTGAGGGCTTCCCACCATAATTCGGCTTCCTCTTGCAGAAGCCAAGCACCCATGAATACTTTGTCTTGATCACCCAGCCTCAGGCCTCTTAATATCTTCTCGCATGTTTTCAGCCATGCCAAGGCCTCAATCACAGTGCCCGTTCCATAGAAGGTTTTGCCTCCTAGATTCTTGTACCTTTTAGCCACGTGGTCGAGCTTAAATGGCTGAGCGGCCGGGGGTTGTATTAAGGATCCATCTTCAGCTGGGACTTCTCCTCGTCCTCTGCCACGGCCAGCTCGGCCTCCTCTACCTGCGGCTGATCAGGTAGCCATTGTTCGAGTTCTGTATAAGCAAGAAAAGAGTCAGCCTATAGAAACGATAATTTTATTGTATAATACAGCAGAAAAACTTAAGGAAAAATAACGATGTACCTATCAAAATTATTTTTGCTATTCTGCTTAGCTCATTCTAGGACATTACTAGTCCTATCTCTAATGAGCTACTCGCCTTAGAATACTACTGATTCTGTTCTGACGAGGTGTTTAATGTGTTAAATTCCAGAACTAAGGTTAACCAAAGCTCTGAAACCACCTGTGACGATCCCAAAACCCCGTACGACAGTGTTAAGGATAATCATTGGAATATAACACATTAATCATCATTAGCAGAGTACCGATAATAGCATAAACAGGAAATAGAATAATTTACACAAATATGACAGCGGAATCATATAAATATCACCACATCAGAGAGCACAGTGAAGGGTACAACTTAGTGCATAATAATACATAATCAGTCTACATCGCCTGTGGCAGAATCATATACATAGGAAGTACATAAACGATACATCAGTTTACATCGCTTGTGGCGGAATCATAATACATATATAGTAATGGCGGCAAAAATCATAGTCATCGTGGTGTAGTCAAGCCTCGCCATGAGCCAAAAAGTACACCTCTTCTGCGGTGCCAAGCCAAAATACGCCATCTACCTGATACTAGGCTGGCCGTGTGAAAATAAGGGCACCCGAGTTTGCAAGGTGAAACAAACTACGAGTCAGTCATGGGACTGGTATGAGAAATCTACTTAACTAATTATACAACAACAATAAGGCAAATCAAAGGATCACGCTACTTTCGCGGAACGGGTTTACTCCAATGAGTGCTAGTGCATGAAATAAAGTGAATTATTAAATCATCGCAATGCTTTTTATAAAATGAAGCCATTATAAGACCCAGGTCCCATCACACAATGCAACGCAAGCCGGAGGATAGAGTTTTACCTTATAATGGCCAAGAAATGCTTGATACGTATAAAACAAAAGTGTTGATATTATTACTAGTGCATATATGTTTCAAGAACGAATTCAATCATAAATATCAATCATAGACGGCATAAATGACCCATACCACTATGTCGCCATACTAGTAATACAATCAAATCCGCAATTTCGTATTGGAAATTGGATTCCATCATGAGTCGAGGCAAGGGGCAAGCTCCTCTCCGTTCGAGACACTCTAGCAAATGTCCTAGGACCGCACACAGCAATCCCTGGATCCTCCAAGGCCGGTCCTCTCTTACTTTTGAGGATTGGCAATTCCTGAATACACGTTTCCCGTTCCTTACAGACCTATAATCGAGGCGCCTCGCATTCCAACAACCACACAGGTGAAAAGTACACACACAGACACACACACACACACACATATATATATATATGTCAGGGCTGGTAAGTCACTGACACCACCGTAGCTAGAAAGAAACGTCGTGCACTCCTTGGGTCCTTCTCCCGTTTTTGACTCATACCGAGGTGTGACGCTCGCGAATCCACGTTATACACAAAGCTACGCCACATAGACCATGCTTTGATCATCTACCTCAAGACTTTGCTTTGCAATAGAAGCCTTGATCATATGCCAATTAGGCGTGCCACACAGGCAATTCACTCCATGCGACTGATTTCTATCGATATATAACCTCTGAGCTCGTATGTCTCAGAGAAGGGCATCAAGCAAGAGAATAGATTCTCCACCGCCAAACAGATATATATTTAATAGAGATCAATCAGCACAAAACAAAATCCGATGTCAGACACACGGTTCATTTACAAGTTCGTTCTGGGTTTGAACGAAGTCGGAGGCACCATATTCCTCGCATATCCGCACAATCAACAATACGTCCATACGGCTACCACCTCAGCTCCTTCCAGGTAGCTACTCCAATCATGAGCATCAGTAGCGCCCATCCATCCAATGTGAAGATCGTCAGTCTTGAACCGTCTTCAACTCTTCGACTTCTCACCGTCGATCGATTATTTGAAATGAGAATGAACTCGGCATTTCCAAATAATCCACGTATATTTAGATTTTCAAATCAATTCTTCACATGGTTAAATTATTCAACATTCACATTTCAGTTTCTTAGTATAATTTTTCATGTCAAACACATTCAACCATCAGACATCAAGCAAACCAAGCAAAATCGGTTTAGTTCTATTCTATATCGCCTATAATATTTTATAACGACATATCGCCACTTTTATTTATTTAAAAACGGCCGTATGTAATTAAACGACGCTTCAGGTCGTTCCGAGGCACTGGCGCTATTTTTTACTAATTTTTTTTACACATATCTGAAAATCTAACCGTTGGATCTTCACAAATTTTATATCATTAGAAAGATCTTTTCAAAACGAATCCAACGGTTTCAGTTTTGGGAAAATCTGAAGGTCGGATCTCCCGCACTAGTTGTTTGAAGTTACGATTTCAAAATACGAACTGCAGCGTCATTATTCGATTTAATTTAATTGTAATTATATTTATATATAAATATAATCGATTCTGGCGCTGTTTTTCTTTAGATTTGAATTAAACATTCCACACAATCCAACCATTGGATCTTTACAAAGTTGGTGCCATTGGAAAGATATTTCCAAGGTGAACCCAACGGTTGCGGTTTCGGGAAAATCCGATGGTCGGATCTCCCGCACTAATCGTTTGAAATCACGGTTTCAAAACACGAACTGCACGACCATGATTCGTTTTAATTATATATATATATATATATATATATTTAGTTCATTCGACGATTTCAATATCGTTTTCACTTCAAATATTTCACTAACGACTTTAAATTTTGGAAAATTTCGCCATAACCTCCTTTGTACGGGAAGGGCTGGGAAAATTCCGAAATAGCCACATGGCGGTCTCATCTCAAAAAGAAAAAGAAAAAGCCAATCGGCTCATAAAATCATCACCCAAGCAAAACAGTAAACATGTACCTATTTGTCGGGCACACAATTTTATTCCTTTTCTCTAGCCTCATTGCTATAACCTGTTCAATAAATATGCATGTACATATGTGCAATTCTTATCACCTATCATTTTCCATTCAATTTCATATTTGATTCGATTTGGTTTAAAGTTACCATTCATTCCAATGTTGCATACATAAGCAAAAATCATATCATTAGCTAATTAATGAATATTTCAACTCATGCATATTTATTTGAACAAGTGGTCATTTTTAACACTTCATATTTCATTTAAAAATGATATTTTTAGCGAACTAAACTATATTCCAACACATGACTATTTTATTTAGTTCCTATACAGGTTAAAAATAATATTCATAGCAAACAAATATTTATTTCAACACTTGTATATTTTTAGCAAATCACATACATGAAAAAAATGGTATTTTTATCATCTAAAATATTTATTCAACACATGAATATTTTTAACACTTCATATTCTCAATAAAAATGCAATTTTTATTGTTCGATCTTTTTATTCAACACATGAACCTTTTCAACACACGCACTTCTCAACACATGAGCATTTCCACACATGGATATTTTATATAGATTATACATATAAGAAAGATGTAATTTTTATTGTTGAAACAATTTATTTATAACACGAATATTTTACATACTTCATATATATAATAAAAATGTGATTTTTATTGGTTAAACACTTTATTCATTCAACACATGAATTTAATTTTCAACACATGAACATTTCCACACATGGATATAATTTCAACATATGAAAATAATTCTAACACATGAATATTATTCAAAATTTCGGCAGCATAACGGCAGGGTAGTTAAAACCGGCACAGTCCCGAGTATGGCTCCTCGCTCTACCTTAAAACCTCGCGATTTTTGACAATGGGGATTTCATACATCTAATTCGCATGCAGGGGAGTATGATTTTCTTTTCCACAATTATTTCAAATTTGTTTCAATCACAAATGGGTATTTTTCAACCACAACCAAACAATATCAACCATTCGCATTATTCACCAAATTTTTCACACCAATTCACAATCAATAAATATCGTCCATGGTTTGTGGACGAGGGGAGTATATATATATATATTCGTATATAAATATATTTTATTTCCATTCCAACACACATATCATTTAAACAATGCATGTATAATTCATACCACGCTCATATAACTTATACAACGCATGTACATGAGGTATACAACACGTATATAATTTATACATCACATTTTTTATTCACATTTCAGTTTAGAAATCTCACCTTGGTTGTCGCTTTTCTAAATATCCTAGCAAGCTCAGAAAAATCCCCGGACACTTCTAGAATGTAGAGAGCGTCGACACGGTCTCGATGTTTCCTATTTCGTCGAATTTCGTTAACACACCATAAAGATATGATTTTTCAAAGTTTGCAACACTTAAAAATGTTTAAATCAGTTTAAATATACCAAAGTCGATACCTTTCACGAACCTTCGAAACTAGGTTTCCAATTTCCGAACGAACCGCTGCACGATAGGATAATTGGCTTGTACCACGCGAAAGAGGGTCGAGGGGGCTTCAGGCGCGTGGCGGTTGGAGGTAGTTCGGTGGGGCCCAGCGTGCGTGGCGACGACGAAAAGGTGGGATCTTTGGAGGGGGAAATCTCGAGGTAGGAGCGACGATAGGGGGAGTTCTTTATATGGATTTGAAGAGGGGGAGGAGAACTACAAAAAGTTCAAATGCGGGTGGGGCTGGTTCGGCCTGCGGCGATCGGAAATCGCCTGGGAAGCGGCGAAAGGGGTTCCGCCGTCGACATCGAGTTACGGGGGGAGGGGGGAATTTGAGATATTTTTTTATTTTTAATTATGAATGGAGAAATCCTATTGGTCGATGGTTTTATTAAATTTTAAAGTAGTGTTTCTCCACACGAACATCAATTCAAACCCAACGACTGTCGCCCCTAACTAAATACCCCCATCCCGGACACAATGGGATATGTTTCGTAGGCCAACTCGACTGTTACAGTCAGTTATTCTTCAAATTAAAATATAAAACATTCAATATTCTATTTGAACGTACATTTCAATTTGTTAGGGCCACAAACTGATTCGAAAAATTCCAGAAAAATAAATATAGCTATGTTTTGACGCTACAGTCCGAACAAAACTAGTTTCGTCGAATTCTGAGACCGTTTGAAAAATGGCCATTTTCTGGTCGATTCAATTTAACAGAAATTAACCAAACACGTTTTCTTTTGCCATGCTCACATACTAGCTTCAAAAATTATGAAATTTGAAACCTAGCAATAATTTGTCATCCCGGATCCAACAAAAGTGGTTTCATCGAATTCCGAGGTCGTTTGCAAAATGTCTATTTTCAAGGGCTATATATTCTCTATAGCGACCTTTCTGAAAATTCATTTAGTCATAACTTTTGATTCCCGCTATGAAACTTCGATTTTTCAGATTCGTTAGAAAGATATTCATAAACATATTTAAATATTTTTGGTTTCATTACAATCCGCTATATTTTGCACTCGGTATAGTCAGTCAAAATTTGAATTCAATTTTTCAAACTGCTACACTATTTCTAACTCACAATTTTATTTAAATATTCTATTTCAATTGTTTAAATTCCTTTAAAATATCCAACTTAAAAATTTTAAATTAGCTCGTATTTTCCGGGTTGTTATAGATTTATTTAATTTACAATTGAAATTCAATTGATTTGGTAAATAATCAATGCTGGAATTAAATACAAATAAAATTGATTTGCAAAGTTAGTTGAATTTATGTTGATTTGAGTAAAATTAGCATTTTTGAAATTTAATCGAAAATAAATGTTTAATTGGAAGAAAGTGGTTTAAATTGTTTAGAAATGTAATTGAGAATTTATAGCAAGTTATTAAGACTTAAAATGAATTGATTATTTGTTAATTTGAAATTGTTAGATAATTTAATTTCGAACTTATATTATGCATAATTTATTCACATAACTAATATAAGACCTATATTGGATCAGAATTTAGTGGTAACACTTGGTATTGAATTTAAAGAAAAAAATTGACTGCTTTATTTATAAATTTAACTAGTGAGATTCTTAGCCTATAAATGACCATAAATTATATCCTTTGTTTCTTATAATTGATTGAGCGAGCCAGTATTGATCCTTCATTAACCAGCCTTACGTTACTTTATATGGCTATTATATTGACATTGAGGAATTTATAGCGAGTTATTAAGACATAAAATAAATTGATTATTTTAAATTTAACTGCTCAATATGATTTGCATATCCAATTTAATACGATCTTTATTTTTAGTACGATTTAATGGTATATCTTTTACTTATGTTTTCATATGTAGATAGTTTTGTAATATTTTGATATCATTGATTGCTGTAAATGTTTGAATTGTCATGCACATTGTATTATTTCAAATTTCAATGAAAGAACAAATAGATTAAAATGGAACATTCTTATTTGCACGCCAACAAATGTTATACTTCCTTTTACGATGGGCTAAATTATTGTTGGCATCTAATGTAATGTAGCAAATATATGGACAGATAAAAACGCATCAGGTTACAAAACTCCCCATATACGGTTTCGTAAAATGAATATTTTATTATATAAATAAATATGTTAATTTATTTTACAAATTATAGTAAAGGTCCCAGTAATCAAAGTGATATATATATACACACATTAGGAACCTGAACTAAATCAACTGAAATAAATTTGTATGATGATGACCACAAGATATGAATGTAACATATGTAAATAGAGGCTAAATTTTAGGTAACTTACAATAAGTGATAGAGATGAAAATTTTGGAAATTTAATGTATAAATAATATTTAATTCTGAAACCTTATCATTCTTCATTTATGTTTGCTAATTCATTTATTCAATGGTTACCATTTTCTCTCAAACGGAAACGTGAAAAACAAAAGCCACGACACCATTTCATCTTTAAAAAATTAAATCTTCCACAATGCTCAACGAAATCACTTGTTTTCAGATTAATTCGACTTGTATAGACAAGAGCTTCTTCTGGGTATGCAAATTAAAAGGTGCCAACAAAATTTATGTTGCTTCAATTTTTTTTTTTGTAAATGACATAAAGTAGGGTTGAGATTTTTTATTTACATAGAGATTAAAGCATGAATCAGACAACGTATTTGAGTTTGGGTGGAAAAATTTGAGGAGAATCGACAGAAAAGATGTAGATACCTGTAGGATCATGCGTGAAGAACACATGGGAACGATGTTTTATTGTGATGACTGAGTCGGTCGGGTTGGTGATGTCTTGGTTGAGATTGCGAAAAGAAGAATAACGGTGAAATCGGTTTGGCATTTTGTAAAGAGATGGGCATGGAAGGTGGAAGTGAAAGGGGGATATTTTTGGACATGGGTGATTCGAAATTTGATGTAAAAACATTTAAGATGGGAGGGAAGAAGGATGAAGTGACATTTTTTGGAGGTGAGAAAGTGCTGTTTGTTTCGTTTTAATTTAATTACAAATTTGTATAATGTGTAACATGTATAACTTTTGCATACGACTTCAGAATGACAAACGGTTTGTTGCGTTGGAATTGTATCGACGAGCTCTTCGCGATGCCGCTGGTTTGGGCTGATTCTGAGAACGTTGAATTTTGGGCTAAAAATTGGATTTCAATCTCGTTTAAATCCAAGGTGAGTGATTAAACCCACTCACGCGTAATTAAAGTATTCTAATATTAGTTAAATTAATGTCATGATATGATTGTATGGATTGATGTTCAACAGTTTAAATTGCATGTTTATATTTATTTGTATCGACAGTATAGTTAAATTTGACTGTTAAATATAATTTTACAGTTAAGTTAAAAATTCGACATTTAATTCTGTTTGAAACCTGACATTTGAAAAATTGAAAATTTATAGGATATTGGACTGTTTGTATGTATTGATGTGATGAATGGTGTGAATTTGATATGTTTGACCTGTTGATGTTAATTGTGTAAATCTACCTGTTATTCATATATGACCGTTGTTTGTGCTGATTAATCCCAATCATTACCCCAGATGTTACGGGCATCGAATAAACCCAGGATTAATCATTAAAATGAATTTAGAACATAGGTTGAAATGATAAATACCTATGACCCTGATTTGGATTGAAATGATATGTATCCTTTCCCAAAATACTCAAAATTAAAATTCAAGTATCACTTGGCCATAGGATAGAAAATTATATATGGACACCGATTGGTTAAATAAAATTTGATTTAACCATGAATTTTGAAATACTGTTTTAAAGACAATATAAGTGATGTTTTATAATTTATTTCCTTTGAACTTGAACCTTGAATTTTGAAATATAAACAAAGAGGGGAAATAAATTAGTATTGTAACTGAAGCTAAATAAAGTGAAATATAATGTAAATCGAATTTATTGAAATTGAATAGTTTCACCCACCTTTGAAATTTATTATGAATCAACATTGATTTGAATTATATATGAATTGTGAACTCAATATTTGTTATAAATTGAAATCATTAAAGATGAGAATCTGATTTGGAATGTAACTATTTGAATTAATTTGATTGAATTGAAATGAATGTAAATTGGAAGTTTAATCGATGGAATTATTGAAAATTGAGTTGGTTGAATTGAAGTTGAAATATGACTTCAAGTTTAACTGAAAATGTTAGAGAAATGATTCTAATTCCAACTGTAGTATTTCAAATAATTTTATAAATATTTTAATAATAATTATTTTTTTCTTTATAAACTATTTTTCTTTATTTCTACTTTATTTTATAAATTTTTTAAATAAATCATTTTATAATTAACTACTTATTTTATAAATTACTTAATGTTTTAACTATATATTTTAATAAATTCGATAAATTCTATTTTAATTACAAACTATTTATTTTAAAACTATTTCAATTATATATCTAATTTATTTTAAATATACTGTTAACTATTTTAATATTCAAATTATTAAAGTTGGAATTGTTTCAAGATTTTAATTGGTTTAAATGGAGATTTTAGTATGAATAATATCCTATCTCGAATATTGAATGATTTTAAAAATCTGATATTTTGATATGAAGTATGAACCTCTTCGAAATGTAAAAGAACTGACCAGTGTGAAAAATGTAACGACTGGTTGTTAAAGAGACAGGGATCGGATATTGTCATACTCTCTGCCAATACCGAAAACCACTTTAACAACTGTGTACGCGGTTGAGTTCCAGAAATGGTGTTGGATGGATTTGGAGGCGATTACTGGATTTGAAGAAAGAGAACGATGATGGATATCCTTGGCCTTCGGGTCATAATTAAAATGACTAAAACAGGGCTATACTGTGACCAAGTTGGGTTAGCTACCTCCGTCGGCAACACTTCTTCCTTTATTACTATAGTCCCTCGGTTTGATTGATTTGATGCGCATCCGTGATTTGGGAGTGTTGTCCGAGGTGGGCGGTAGTCGCGGCTATGCGTTACCACCAGTCCGGGCTTGCAACTAGTATATTCATACTCTGGGCATTCCTCGTGTGCCTTGTCATATTATCCTGATCGAGCCCCCTACGATTTTGATTTAATGTTGTCGTATCACGGCGCATCCCTATCCGCCGACGTACTGGTGTGTTATATGCAAACTGTACGATAACGGTATAAACGGTGTAAGGGTAATAATGGTAATCCCGCTTACATTATTTTATTATTTTATATTTAACCATAAACATTATTATAATAGCGTATTATATTATATAATATTTGTTTGACGGATCCTTAAGAGATGGAAATTCCCGTAACATCTCTTAAGTTATTGCACTCATATTATTACATGAAATTTGATTTAACTAATATAAGAATGATTTAGTTCTGATCCGAGTGTTTGTTGTGTTTCTTTTTTTGCAAAACGCTCGGGTCAGACCGAGTTGCAGTTAGCGAAGTTTCACTTGCTTTGAAGATACCATTATGAAGATATAGATGGAGCTCGATAGACATATTATTATTATTCCGCTGCAAATGCATTGGTATGTTGTATGTTAATTTACTCTGGTATTTCATTGTAAAATATAATAAAATGTATGTTTTAACAACTTCATGAACTGTTATTTATTTATTTATTATATTTGGTCCTTTCGCTGCGAGATTCTGTATTTGTTTTCTTCTTTCTTCTTTTTTCTTATTTTAATTCCGATAACTATCCGTATTTTTGATCTGTTTACGTCGACATTAAGGATCATTGTCGATTTGAACGGTCAAAAATCTCAGATGTTACATTTGGTATCAGAGTTTTGGTTTAGCGAAAACCTTGGCTCTATTTGGGATTAACTCATTAGAGATAGGGTGGTAATACCCTATAATGAGTTTGAGTGTATATGAGAGAGCGTACTAGTAATTTTGATATAAAATGATTTTCAATTGTGTTAATTTGTTCTGTTGAGTATTTATGAATTCTGGTCGGTACTTGGGACGCCAAGGTATCGATAAGGATTTCTAAACACTCAAATAGGATTTGTTGACATAATATTGTTTTGAATTGTATTTTATTTATATATATAATTATTTGAAATATGTTAATTTTTATTTTGTTGATGATAATATTAAATTTTCATCATTTATTACTCGACTAATTAATAATTAAAACCATTGGTTGTTGATTGGTTTAAGAAAATCAAATATTGAAATTTATTGATAATAAAATAAGAAGTAAAATGTAAATTTGAGAATTTGATTTCGGGTGGTTTTGTAATGTTGATTTGTAAATGGTTTTGAAATCATATATTTATATTTAAAAAAAAAAGTTATTTCATATGGAAAAATTGTTCCATATGAGTTTTAGAAATAAGTGTATACCCTCTTGTCTTGGAAATGATTTCGGTGATGAGTGCACGCATCATCGATGTTTATTTTCAAAAATCTAAGTAGGGAGTCATTTAATATTTTCTATACTTTGTTTTACGAAATTGAACTTTATTTAAAACTTTTATAGTATGGTTTTATGTAAACGATATATTATATGAAAAAACAATTCAAAAAAAAAGAGCCCAAAATTTAATTCTTTAAATATTGAATAAGTAATGAATTGAAACTTCTGAATATTAAGAGAGTTATACAAATAAAAATAAAAATCATAAGAATTGGATAATAAATTGAAATGAACAGTAACCATTGAACTTATGTAATAATCAATTCGGTTCTATAACATGAATAACTTACCAATTAACTAAGAAGTTGAATGTTATAAGAATAAGCAATTAATTAATGCACAAGTATAAGAATGGAAAATCAAAGTAGAAAATTTTGATTGGTTATAAATAAAATTTAAGTTATGTAATAAAACAAGATATACTTAGTCACATTGTGAAATTCAATTTAACTAAGTAACATGGATTAACCAAATCAATGAAATATCAATTAAGAAAATTATTTAGTAATACACTAAATGTATTGATATCGATGATTGGTTTTACGAAAATATAAGTGAAAAGGCTTGTAATTATAAACTTAACAACGATTGAATGAATTAATTAAATTAATTAAAAACGAGCTCGTTGCATAGCGGCAGTTTGAAATTTTCCGAATTAAAAGTTTAAATGAATGTATAGAGTCTAAAATAAGTCAAAATTCTTTGAAACAAGAATCTTTTGTATCTATTGGAATATAATTTTCTAATGTAAGAGAAAATTTAGATTTGACTTGTAGATTATAAGATATGTGTAAATCAAATTTTCGGAAAAATCACGGTTTGGTGATTCACGATTCTGAACTAAAATATTATGAAATTGGTTTAGTTATGTAAACTAACAAATGAGACAAGTTGAATAATAAATTATATGGCTAAATATATATGAATTGACAACTCCCTTGCTACGCCTTTTCGAGGACGAAAAGTTTTAAGTGGGGAGAGTGTAACAACCGTAATATTCTATTATTTAATTTTTGAATTTATTATGATTTTGGAGTATTTATGGTTATAAATAAAATTTGATGACTTAATTATGTAAATTTATTTGTAAACTTAAGTAGTTTGATTAAGTAATGTATTTTGGTTGTTTACAATAATAATAACTTGTAGTTATTGTAAATGAAATTACAATTGGTTTGTAATTATAAATATTGAAATTTGTAATTAATATTAAAATGTTTGGATGAAATTGATTTATTTAATTTACAATTGAAATTCAATTAATTTGGTAAATAATCAATGCTGGAATTAAATATAAATAAAATTGATTTGCAAAGTTAGTTTGAATTTATGTTGATTTGAGTAAAATTAACATTTTTAAAATTTAATCGAAAATAAATGTTTAATTGGAAGAAAGTGGTTTAAATTGTTTATAAATGTAATTGAGAATTTATAGCAAGTTATTAAGACTTAAAATGAATTGATTATTTGTTAATTTGAAATTGTTAGATAATTTAATTTTGAACTTATATTATACATAATTTATTCACATAACTAATATACGACCTATATTGGATCAGAATTTAGTGGTAACACTTGGTATTGAATTTAAAGAAAAAAATTGACTGCTTTATTTATAAATTTAACCAGTGAGATTCTTAGCCTATAAATGATCATAAATTATATCCTTTGTTTCCTGTAACTGATTGAGCGGGCCAGTATTGATCCTTTGTTAACCAGCCTTACGTTACTTTATATGGCTATTATATTGACATTGAGGAATTTATAGCGAGTTATTAAGACATAAAGTAAATTGATTATTTTTAAATTTGATTGCTCAATATAATTTGCATATCCAATTTAATACGATCTTTGTTTCTAGTATGATTTAATGGTATATCTTTTACTTATGTTTTCATATATAGATAGTTTTGTAATATTTTGATATCATTGATTGCTGTAAATGTTTGAATTGTCATGCACATTGTATTATTTCAAATTTCATTGAAAGAACAAATAGATTAAAATGGAACATTCTTATTTGCAACAAATCTTATACTTCCTTTTATGATGGGCTAAATTATTGTTGGCATCTAATGTAATGTAGCAAATATATGGACAGATAAAAACGCATCAGGTTACAAAACTATCCATATACGGTTTCATAAAATGAATATTTTAATATATAAATAAATATGTTAATTTATTTTACAAATTATAGTAAAGGTCCTAGTAATCAAAGTGATATATACACACACACACACACACACATAAGGAACCTAAACTAAATCAATTGAAATAAATTTGTATGATGATAACTACAGGATATGAATGTAACATATGTAAATAGAGGCTAAATTTTAGGTAACTTACAATAAGTGACAGAGATGAAAAATTTGGAAATTTAATGTATAAATAATATTTAATTCTGAAACCTTAGCATTCTTCATTTATGTTTGCTAATTCATTTGTTCAATGGTCACCATTTTCTCTCAAACGGAAACGTGAAAAACAAAAGCCACGACACCATTTCATCCTCAAAAAAATAAATCTTCCAGAATGCTCGACGAAATCACTTGTTTTTAGATTCATTCGACTTGTATAGAGAAGAGCTTCTTCTGGGTATGCAAATTAAAAGGTTCCAATAGAATTTATGTTGCTTCAATTTTTTTTTTTTTTTTTGTAAATGACAAAAAGTAGGGTTGAGATTTTTGATTTACATAGAGATTAAAGCATGAATCGGACATTGTATTTGAGTTTGAGTGGCAAAATTTGAGGAGAATCAACAGATAAGATGTAGATACATGTAGCATCATGCGTAAAGAACACATGAGAATGATGTTTTATTGTGATGACTGAGTTGGTCGAGTTGGTGATGTCTTGGTAGAGATTGCGAAAAGAAGAATAACGGTGAAATCGGTTTGGCATTTTGTAAAGAGATGGGCATGGAAGGTGGAAGTGAAAGGGGGTATTTTTGGACATGGGTAATTCAAAATTTGATGTAACAACATTTAAGATGGGAGAGAAGAAGGATGAAGTGACATTTTTTTGAGGTGAGAAAGTGTTGTTTGTTTCATTTTAATTTAATTAGCAATTTATATAACGTGTAACGTGTATAACTTTTGCATACGACTTCAGAATGACATACGGTTTGTTGCGTTGGAATCGTATCGACGAGCTCTTCGCGATGCCACTAGTTTGGACTGATTCTAAGAACGTTGAATTTTGGGCTAAAAATTGGATTTCAATCTCGTTTAAATCCAATGTGAGTGATTTAAACCCACTCACGCATAACTAAAGTATTCTAATATTAGTTAAATTAATATCATGTCATGATATGATTGTGTGGATTAATGTTTGACAGTTTAAATTGCATGTTTATATTTATTTGTATCGACAGTGTAGTTAAATTTGACTGTTAAATATAATTTTACAGTTAAGTTAAAAATTAGATATTTAATTCTGCTTAGAAACTGACATCTGAAAAACTGAAAATTTATAGGATATTGGACTGTTTGTATGTATTGATGTGATGAATAGCGTGAATTCGATATGTTTGACCTGTTGATGTTAATTGTGTGAATCTACTTGTTATTCATATATGACCATTGTTTGTGCTGATTAATCCCAATCATTACCCCAGATGTTACGGGCATCGAATAAACCCAGGATTAATCATTAAAATGAATTAAGAACGTAGGTTGAAATGATAAATATCTATGACCCTGATTTGGATTGAAATGATATATATCCTTTCTCAAAATGCTAAAATTAAAATTTAAGTATCACTTGGCCATAGGATAGAAAATTATATACGGACACCGGTTGGTTAAATAAAATTTGATTTAACCATGAATTTTGAAATATTGTTTTAAAGACAATATAAGTGATGTTTTATAATTTATTTCCTTTGAATTTGAACCTTGAATTTTGAAATATAAACAAAAAGAGGAAATAAATTAGTATTGTAACTGAAGCTAAATAAAGTGAAATATAATGTAAATCGAATTTATTGAAATTGAATAGTTTCACCCACCTTTGAAATTTATTATGAATCAACATTGATTTGAATTATATATGAATTGTGAACTCGATATTTGTTATAAATTGAAATCATTAAAAATGAGAATCTGATTTGGAATGTAACTATTTGAATTAATTTGATCGAATTGAAATGAATGTAAATTTGAAGTTTAATCGTTGGAATTATTGAAATTTGAGTTGGTTGAATTGAAGTTGAAATATGACTTCAAGTTTAACTGAAAATGTTAGAGAAACGATTCTAATTCCAACTATAGTATTTCAAATAATTTTATAAACTATTTTAATAATAATTTTTTTCTTTATAAACTATTTTTCTTTATTTTTATTTTATTTTATAAATTATTTTAAATAAATCATTTTATAATTAACTATTTATTTTATAAATTACTTAATGTTTTAACTATATATTTTAATAAATTCGCTAAATTCTATTTTAATTACAAACTATTTATTTTCAAACTATTTCAATTTTGTATCTAATTTATTTTAAATATACTGTTAACTATTTTAATATTCAAATTATTAAAGTTAGAATTGTTTCAAGATTTTAATTGGTTTAAATGGGAATTTTAGTATGAATAATATACTATCTTGAATATTGAATGATTTTGAAAATCTGATATTTTGATATGAAGTACGAACCTCTTCGAAATGTAAAAGAACTGACCGGTGTGAAAAATGTAACGATTGGTTGTTAAAGAGACTGGGATCGGATATTGTCATGCTCTCTGCCAATACCGAAAACCACTTTAACAACTGTGTACGCGGTGGAGTTCCAGAAATGGTGCTGGATGGATTTGGAGGCGATTACTGGATTTGAAGAAACAGAACGATGATGGATATCCTTGACCTTCGGGTTATAATTAAAATGACTAAAACAGGGCTATACCGTGACCAAGTGGGGTTAGCTACCTCCATCGGCAACACTTCTTCCTTTATTACTATAGTCCCTCGGTTTGATTGATTTGATGCTTATCCGTGATTTGGGAGTGTTGCCCGAGGTGGGCGGTAGTCGTGGCTATGCGTTACCACCAGTCCGGGCGTGCAACTAGTATATTCATACTCTGGACATTCCTCGTGTGCCTTGTCATATTATCCTGATCGAGCCCCCTACGATTTTGATTTAATGTTGTCGTATCACGGCGCATCCCTATCCGCCAACGTGCTGGTGTGTTATATGCAAACTGTACAGCAACGGTATAAACCGTGTAAGGGTAATAATGGTAATCCCGCTTACATTATTTTATTATGTTATATTTAACTATAAACATTAATAGCGTATTATATTATATAGTATTAGTTTGAGGATCCTTAAGAGATGGAAATTCCCGTAACATCTCTTAAGTTATTGCACTCATATTATTACATGAAATTTGATTTAACTAATATGAGAATGATTTAGTTCTGATCCGAGTGTTTGTTGTGTTTCTTTTTTTGCAATACGCTCAAGTCAGACCAAGTTGCAGTTAGCGAAGTTTCACTTGCTTTGAAGATACCATTATGAAGATAAAGATGGAGCTTAATAGACGTATTATTATTATTCCGCTGCAAATGCATTGGTATGTTATATGTTCATTTACTCTGATAATCGTTGTAAAATATAATAAAATGTATGTTTTAACAACTTCATGAACTATTATTTATTTATTATATTTTGTCCTTCCGCTGCGAGATTCTGTATTTGTTTTCTTCTTTCTTCTTTTTTCTTATTTTAATCCCAATAAATATCTGTATTTTTGATCTGTTTATGTCGACATTAAGGATCATTATCGATTTGAACGGTCAAAAATCTCGGATGTTACATAAGCTCTGTGATTGATTTGAATTTGCTCTTGAAAACGAAGACGTTAATCTTCAACTTGATCTTCCTCTCTCAGATTCTGAAAATTTTGAAAATTTAGCAACTTTAGATTGTTAACATGAAAAAAATGATGAAGTTGTTAATAGTTGTTTAGGTGAGGACAACTTTGACGAGCGAAAACTTCTTAAACTGATTAACGATGATGTGGTTGAGTCTAAAATTGAAAATGAAACATTTGAAAACTTTGAAATTCTTGAGGTTGAAAAAAAGGAAACTACTGAATGTGATCTTGAACACAATGATGATTTTTTAAAAACTGTTGAAACTCCTTGCGACTTAATCATTTCAACTGAACCTCACTGTGATCACTTTTTTTTCAATGATAAATTTCTGTAATATATGAACTCTTTTTGGAATAACACTGTTTTTAAGAAAACACAATTTCAAAATTTATTGAAAATTCATTTGTTTGGTTTTAACTTTAGGTTTACGAATGAACCTTTAGTCAACAAAATTTCAGATGTCAAAGTAAAACATAACAATATTTCTCAAAACAAGTGTGGGGGTGAGAATGATGCACGCATCTCTCAATTTATACTTCATCTGAACAAATCAGAATTTGTTTTTAAAACTTTTACTGAACCCCAGCTCGATGACCTCTCTTTAGTTGCTACAGATATTCAGTTTGATTTTAAGATCAATTGTAAGCTAAAAATTTCAAAATTAGCAACTCAAAAAACAAAATTTGTTTTTCCAAATCTGAAACGCAACATGCCATCCTTTATGATTTGGTTTTCTATGCTTAATCTGTGTCTCTCATACTTAAAGGGACAAATGAATCAGTCTTTAGAAGACTGTTTCATTTACTTCTTGTCAATACATTTTCTGATATACTGTAAATAATTGTTTTCTTTTCTCTTGTAAAAATAAGTCACATTTTCAAAAATTTCATTTTCTTTCCATTTGGGTTGACTGTGGGGACACAATCCAAATCAAGTGTGGGGGGAGTTTCTTATTTATTTTGGTTTTGCATAGAATTTTTCTTTTTTTCATTAAAAAAAATCAAGAAAAAGGCATTTCTATTTACTTTTAAATAAGACATGATGGAGTAAGCATACAATTTTGGTCGTTCGATTAAAATGTTTGGAGATGTACTTCTCTTAACGGATAATGAAAGGAAAGTTCGAATTATGAGCAAATTTGGTGTAACTGGTATATTGGGAAATTCGTAGGTGATGAGTATGAAATGTTTTCTGAATTGTAATCAGAAATTCGTAGGTGATGAGTATGAAATTTTTTCTAAATTGTAATCTGATTAAATGAAAAGTTGATTTAGACTACTTGCGATAACATTTTAGATCTTTTAAGTGAAGTTATGCTAAGATATCCTTGCTTAACTCTCTCTCACTCTCTCTTATGTTAAAAAAAAGAAAAAAAAGAATGTATATATATAATAATAATATAAGGGTATCCAACATTGCTTGTACATCTCGCGTTAGTGTGCAAACCCGCCAAGCTCTTTCTGACACCTTGTTGACAAAGTCAGCGTCGGTAAACCTTGATCTCATTTTATGAGTTGGACACCTAAGGATTACCGACCCTCACGTAAGTCGTAATGCAGCGTAGGGGTGGTATACCTAGGTATTTGTAAATAATAACAATGTAAATATTTTGTAATAAAGAGAGAGTTAGCACTTAAAATCCAAGCACACTTTCCATTTATTCGACCTAACTTGTTAACCGAAAGGGAGTTGAGATGTCATTTTACGATTACTGATGTTGATTATAGAATTCATTTCATATTTGCAATAATATGTTTCTACCAAAACAATTGGCCAAGCTGGAGGAGTTTTGACATTAACATGACTTTTGTTTGAAGTTTTGATTAGTAATGGACTCAAATTTCATAGTGACGACCCAAATTTGTGTTAAGTCATTCGTGTAATATTTAAAAGTAAATTATCCATTTGTATTCCTTTAAAAACATGCATTCATATTGTAAATATTTTCGAACCTTGCATTTTGTAAATATTTTTTGCATTTAACCTTTGGATTTTGTGGGTAGTATCCGTTGAAAACCCTCACGAGACAACACTCATCCTACTGGGGACACCCAGAGGTTTAACGGCTTGTTGCATACGCTCAATGCAATCGTGCTCCCTATGAAAACGGATTTAGCTTAGTTTATACTTTATTCGAGGACGAATAAAAAGATAAGTGTGGGAGTATTTGATGTGCACGTAAAAATGCATATTTATATTCATATATTTATTCTTGTTTAGTTAAATAAATGAACATTTTTGGGTATTTTATATGATCAAACCATGTTTTAAATATTTTCAAAATCATCCCTTATTTTGGGAAAAAGTGGTCACTTGTGCATGTTTTAATTTGTGAAATCTTTTACTTGTTCCTTGTGATTATCCAGGAATTTTGGAGCTAAAAGGATAAAGAGATGAGGGAAAGCATGAATTTAAACAAAAGGAGGCAAAGAATTAATTCATTTTATGGATAGTGGAGGCCCACACCTTTCAATTAGCCCACTTGCTCTTAAGCTTCATATTAAAGACTGAGACAAAATGCCTCATGCATTCTACATGACTTATAGTGGATAATGGAAATTAGAAGCTACATGAATGGGCATTTTGGGGATTTCCCAAGGAAAGTGATTAGGGTTTTAGGGTTTTTTGATCATATATATACTCCTTTGTTTCATGTATTTCAGTTTCTTTTTTTTTGCAAATCAAAGTGTAATTGATCAAATAAACAAAAATGGATTCCAAGCCTATTTCTTTTATATCCCTCTCATGTCTCTTTTAATTTCTATGTTCTACTTTATGTTAGTAGTTTAGATTTTCTTTTCTGCAAGTAGTGTAATTTTATTTTATGCAATTAGTTAGTAGTTAATATATTTTCTTCATTATTTACTCTCTATTTTTGTTGTTCTTCAATGTTGAAATTTAATAGTGTTGAAATAATAATACAAATGAGGAGCTAAACCCTATAGTTTAGGGGTGATGAAGCTTTTCCTCTCATTGATGTAGATTCAACATAAATTTGTATGAATGATCTCTTTTGGGTTTAATGAGAATGGATGTTTTGTGGATTTGTGTTTCATATTGCATTTAATAGCCCCTTTTGTTCATTTCATAACATTGAGGCTATGATTATGACATAAACAACAAATTGCCTCTTCATCTAAATATGTGATTATGGCAATGAAATGGGGTTTAAGTTGAAATTTGATGATCTATGTTTCTAACCAATAGTAAATAGATAATAGTTAAATTATATTTAAGTTTCATTTCGATATCATGTTTCATAAAAGCTAAAAAGTTAGACTAATTGTATATTATAGCGTGATGACTTATTTTGTGTTAATTATTAGCACAAATAAGTCATGCTTATGATAATTACATAATTAATCTTACTTAGATTATTGAGAGATCTTCATATTATTTTTTGTCGAACCATGTTGAAAGAGAGAAAAGTGAGTTGCCTTTAATTGGTTTTAATCTCATAGTTTTAATATACAGTTTAGTTTACTTTTTTCTAGTACTTAATCACAATCCGAATTTTGATTTAATTTGATTGAATAAGATTGAGATTACTTCTTTCCCTGCGGATCGACTCATATTCGCCACGTATAAATAATTGTATGTCGTGCGCTAGCGGTTTATTATCACGATATTTCGTGTGATAGAATTTTAATTCATAGAATATTCGTCGTTGAACAGAGCTTTGACTATTTCAAAGTTGAGAATGTTGTTCAATTAAGGTCTGAGAGGTAATTATACCCCAACTTGATTGACTTCATGATTGATGGAGGAATGGTTAAAGTTTGATAGTGGAAATTGGTTAGCAATATAGTTAGTTAATAAATGATTAATAGTTTGAGTTATAATAACGATGTTGTATAACATCGCGTTAATTTAAAGGATTTTGAATTATTTTTCCCAAATAAAATGAGAGATATTTTCTACACATAAAAACTTAAATGAATTGGTCAACGAGGAATTAAGAAATGGAATATAGTAATATTTTCCGACAATAATAAGGTATATTTTCTGAATATAGAAAATAAGGATTCGTGAATATTTAGAAATGTTTTCTAACTGGAATAAGAGATATTTTCTCGAATAAAGAAATTAGGATATTGGAAATGTTTTTTTTAGAATCGAGAGAGAAAATAAAGCTTTGAAAGGATATGAAAGAGAGGAAATGGGAATTGGAAATGATAAAATAATGAGGAATTGATTTAAAAAGGGGCCAGTGTTGTTTCATGGTTGATTGATAAAATTTCCATTTGGAAATAGAATCGCTGGTTGTATGGATGTTTTCTTTGATAGTTAAAACACCGACCATCAAAGTTTTATTTTATTTTGTATCTCTGTTGTCAATACGGAGAGACCGTGATCAGATTTAACATCTGAAAACCACTCCGTATTGGTAAGCGTTGCGAATCAAAATATTTTGAAGATAATTGAAGATGGAGTAAATGCAAGGGCTGTCTTGTTAATTAATCCTAGGTAGAAATTGCCTAAGATGGATTAATCGAGTAATGCCTTCGGTTTGTCCAATCCCAGGACAACGTATATGGACGGATCTGTCAAGGTGGCATTAAAAGTAAATGGTGACAAGATGTTCTGAAAGATAATCGTGACCTCAAGCCTCATCACCTGGGAAATGACAGAAATCGGGCAGGCAGCATGGCCATGTAGGTCATTCCTATTAGGGGTATTATCACCTGATCTAGGGAAATTTCGTTCGCTACTTATTCTATTCACTGCTATATGATTTCGATAACGGTTGCTAATCACAACCATTGGTGATAATATGCTCGGTACACTCAAGTTAGATGAGTGGCCAGCCATATGTAGGCTGGGTTGCAAGACGTTCTTGTTGAACCCAGTGTGTAACACCCCATATTTCAACAACATTAAAAGAGGATAAATTAAAGGATAATTAATTTAATATTCAAAATTAAGGGAAACGGACTGCGCCATTGCGTTCGGCTCGAAATTCTAGTCAAGATAGACACCTAGTTTGCATAAAACGGATAACATACGAAGAAGTTATGGACGGTAGAAGTTTGGCGAAAAGAGCAGGAATTCTTGGCGCACTTGACAAGTGCGCCAATGTATTTTTGCACTGACGCACCTGTAAAGTGCGCCCATGTATTTTTTTGGGCACCCAGACCCAAGTGGGTGTCGACCCATGGCTTGATTCACCCTAGGGCTGAGGTAGCGCTTGAATTCTGGAGGTTGGCAGCTATAAATATACCTCAATTTTCTTGTTTTCTCATACTAAAAACAATGGAGGCCAGATGCCGCCAGTGCCTGAACTGAATCTAATCCTATCTTCCTCTACAATTCAAGTTAAAAAGATTCAAGTGTTTCAAGAATAGATCTGAGATTCAACACCAACAAATTCTTTTCTATCTTCTAAAATCCAAACATTGTGAGTCAGTTACTTTTAGATTTAAATGATTAAAAGTAAACATGATATGACTGTGATTTGGATATATGCCTGTGTTTGAATCATACCGGATCTATCATAATTTGTTATTCTATAATATTCTATGACTTGGATCTAAATATTTATCATATCAGATCTATTGGGACTCTTGAATTTATGACATAATTATGATGTGGATAATTTATCATGTCATGTTAGATCTACCTTTATAGATCTAATTCGTTTGTGGTTAATTTATCATGTCATGCTAGATCTACCTTTATAGATCTAATTCGTTTGTGGTTAATTTATCATGTCATGCTAGATCTACCTTTATAGATCTAATTCGCTTGTGGACAATTCATCATGTCATGATAGATCTACCTTTATAGATTTAATTCGCTTGTGGTTAATTTATCATGTCATGCTAGATCTACCTTTATAGATATAATTCGTTTGTGGTTAATTTATCATGTCATGCTAGATCTACCGTTATAGATCTAATTCGATTATGGTTAATTTATCATGTCACATTTGTGGATCTTAAACATTATCATGCTAGATCTACCTTTATAGATCTAATTCGCTTGTGGTTAATTTATCATGTCACATTTGTGGATCTTTACCTTTTTCTATGTTTGTAGCTAATTTGGATCTATCATTATTTGGACAGTTAAAAGCTTCCTTAGATCTAATTTTATTTAGATCATACTATACCTATCATGTTGTAGTTGATTGGATCTTAACTGTTATCATGTCAAATCTACTTATGGATCTAATTCTTTTTATATCATTTAGTAGTTATCATGTTATGGCTAGTTTAGATCTTTCATTAATTGGACATATGAATTCTTATTCATTCATGCCTATTATGACATCCTTAGTATGTTAGATCAAGTTTTATTATCACATGCTCACTAGATCTATTTTTATATGTCCAGCTTATCACTCTGCCAATTACATGTTTATATTACTTTTGTTAAAATAATCACTATTGTCATCTTTCCCTTTTATTGTTTATGGCTAGGCTACTTTCTAGCCTGGACATGATGCCAAATATATGCGAATGCGTTAGTTAAGGAACGTGGGAAAACATTAGAATTGGCATAACTTGAATGATGAATATGTATTTGGACATATAATCCATTATGAATATAATTGGTTAAATGGGCTTGAACACCTATAAAGACATAGGTATAATTAATTGGTTAATAATTTAAATGCCTAGGATTACAGTAATTAGGAAATTGTAACTGCACTTATGACATGATGTTAGATTGCATTTGTGGTGGAAGTCTGCCCGGACCTGACTGGCATATCCAGCAACCGCAAATGTTGAATCTAATGTGAGGGTTCTAAGTGCACAAATACGAGACTGGCTAGACACGAGGTTAGGCCCAACATGTGGAAGAAGTCTGCCTAGCCCCGACCGGCATATCCAACATCCACAAGTTGTAGGCCTAATGTGGGAGGTCTAGCCCATTATAACCATAAATGGACATAGTAACGAATTGGAATACATAACCTAGTTGAATCCATAGGGATTGGATGAACATGTTAACTTGAATAGGGGTCAAGTAAACTGGGTTGAAACAGTGGGTAGGTTAAGTAAATCTTGTAGTGTTGGGATATATATATATATATATATAGGCCCACAGATTTAACCCATTTTATACTTTGGGGTTATGCAACTTTGTTAAGTAAACTTGCTTGGATCAGTGAGGGTTAAGTAAATCTTGTGGCGGTGGGTAATATTTACATATAGACCCATAAACTTAACCTGATAAGATTATGTAATTAAAGAAGCCTAATGGTATACATAACTGGTGGAAATAATAAAGTTATGTAATTAAAGACACCTTTTGGGGTAAGCATAACTTGCAGAAATAATAGGGTTATGTAGTTAAAGACACCTAGTGGTATACATAGCCAAAGAAAACCTAGTGGGGGATACAAGACAAAAAGGGAGAGCTTGTATCATATTGTGTGGGACCCATTTCAGCTAGTAACCCGGAGTAGGTATCAAACAAGTACTCCGAGCTAGGTCGGAGATGGGGCACGCTTACTGGACTGATTGTAAGAGATCCAAATGTGGAGGACTATGTGGGCGGCGCAAACCGACCGGACCATGTGCGTGCATGAGCCGGGCAGAGGGGATAAGATGACCATGACACCTGTAGATATGGGGCTATGCATATCAACGAAGGGTTGCCACTTTTGGACGTGTTACATCCTACGGTGGGGCCGGCACAGAATGTCTACGCGGATTAGGGAACCGATCGATTAGGGTAGTAGTTAGGGTACATTTGGACGTATGCTTAAGTCTACCACCTTATAGTGGAAGGGATCATATCATTCTGGATATACTAGTAGTAGTGCAGAGTAATCATTAGAAGTGTATACACCCTGTCCTGTTTATCTTGTCATACCTGCCTTTTATGTAGTTATCTCTCTTATCCACGTTATATGCCTGTCATGCTACTTTTATTTATTTGCTTGCTAAAAGTAACTAGACTCACCAGACTTTATGTCTGACCCTTTTTGGTTCCTCTTCTTTCTTCCATTTCCCCTGGTTCTTAGGGAGAGAATTCTCGGGCTTAGTCAAGATTCTACTATCGTCTTGCTTGGAACTGCTAGATGTACTGCTCAAGCTTCAATCTTTGCTACTATGGCTATGTTTTCACTTGGGGATTATGCTTCTTCTATTTGTACTCTTATGTTTAAGAATAAGACAGATGTTTTAACGATGAAATGGTTTTCATGTATTTTTAGACAAGGGATGTTTTGACTATGCTACTTTATGATAAATAAAGTTTTTATTTTCGCTGCTATTTTTATGTCTATCTAGTAATATTTCTGTCTCTATTTACCTATAACGCTTCACGAAACTTTTTACATTCCCTTTGTGAGTGACATCAACGGACATGGGATGTCACACTTGGTATCAGAGCTAAAGGCTATCAGATTGGATAAAGTTTTCGAAAACTATTTTCAAAAAGGTTTTAGAAGAAAGCATTTTCAAAAGAAAAGTCTATTTTGAAAAACATATTCCCCAAAGCCATAGGAAATATCTCTCAGTTCTCTGCTTGATTCCTTTTTCTTTTGTTTGGGGAACCAATCCTTCCCAAAAGATGTCCTCATTTCGGCATGGTTCCGAAGGCATGTTAAGACTACGGCACATGTCGAAGGGCAATGAAGTGCCTAACCTCCATCTGTAACCGCAGTAGTTTCACTTGCAGCTAACTTTCTCGAGCTTCATAAGGATTTCCATGCGATAGTGGCAACTTTCGAGTGACTAGTTAGCTTGTTACACAAATATGGTAAAAGAAAGAATAAGGGAGTTAGGGCTAAGGAGCACAGCCCAAGGATGGGAAAAATGATGGCCCGCGAAGGGAACATAGATAAAGTTCAAATAAAGGTGAAAAGGAAGAAGTTAGAGTTGAGGAAACACAAAATAAAAAGGTATGTCCCAAGAAAGGATGACAACAACAACAAAAGAAGGGCGGAAAGAATCACAAGGCTAAGGATAAGAGGAAGTGCCATAATTGTAGGCGAGGAGGTCACATGGTCAAAGACTGTAAGAAGAGGAAGAATGCTTGCTTCAGTTGCGGAGAGACTGGATACTTTTCTAGGGAGTGCCCAAGGAAGCAAGGGCGAGGTCAAAGGACAAGAACCTCTGGAGGGCAAGCGAATGCTCTCTTGGCTAGTGCACCAAATAGAGGTAGGAAAGTTTCCATGGAAGGTTTGATTTCTCTTTCCAATCAACCTGTTAGAACTCATTTCGATTCTGGCACTTCGCATTCGTTTATATCTAGTTTTGTAGTTGAATCTCTGCACT
This sequence comes from Allium sativum, assembly GCA_030737875.1. NCBI lineage: Eukaryota > Viridiplantae > Streptophyta > Magnoliopsida > Asparagales > Amaryllidaceae > Allium > Allium sativum. The sequence goes on from CM060911.1 coordinate 188,762,245, forward strand.
TAAATACTAGTATGGTAGTGGATCCCGTTGTTGTCTCAAACCCATAGGTGGTTCGGCTCATTTATCTATGATTTGTCGGGGTTTGAGAATTTCAGTGTTGGGCGTCGAGTTCGAGTGCGACGCATATATGCTTAGTTTCATGGGCTATGGGTTGATTCTAGGGATGGACTGGCTAACCACATATGGTGCCATTCTGGATTGTGAGAGGAGGGTTGTTAGGCTTCTAACTTGCCAAGGGAGGACCCTCGAGATTTCTTGTGACCCTAAGGGGTCGGTTATGTTGAGTTACCTAGAGTCACTTGACGCATCTATCGATGATCTAGAATCTGTTCCAATAGTCCGTGAGTATCCTGATGTCTTTAATGAGGTTTGGGGTTTACGCCCAAGGCACGAGATCGAATTCCGCATATATTTGGTGGACAATGCAAAGCCAGTTGCATTGCCCGTGTGCTATATGGGTCCAAGAGAAAGAAGGGAGCTCAACAAACAAGTATGGGAGGTATTTGAGAAAGAGTTTTCTTTTGGGATGGGATGAAGAAAGATGTAGCAGAGTTGTTTCTCAATGTATGATTTGCCAGCAAGTCAAAGCTGAGCAAAGAGAGCCCGGTGGTTTACTTTATCCTTTAGAGGTCCCGCAGTGGAAGTAGGAGAGCGTCTCCATGGATTTCATCAATGGTTTTCCTGGATCAAGGAGGGCAACACCAGCATTTGGGTGGTAGTAGACAGGCTTACTAAGAGTGCTCATTTCGAACCAGTTAAGAGTAAGAGGATGACAGCATGGTTGGCAGTAGTTTACGTTCGTGAGATAGCTCATCTTCATGCAGTACTATCCAGTATCGTAAGTGATCGTTATCCCATTTTCACCAGTAAATCTTGGAGGAGCATGCAAGAAGCATTAGGTACATAGTTATGTTTGAGCACCGCTTATCATCATCAAACCAATGACAGATGGAGAGGGTGAACAGAATTCTTGAGGATCTTTTAAGGCTATGTATCCTAGGCTTTGGAGGTACTTGGGAAGAGCATCTTCCTTTAGTAGAGTTTGCCTACAACAACAGTTATCAAGCTAGCATCGGCATAGAACCCTTCGAAGCATTGTACGGACGACGTTGTAGATCACCGACTCGTTGGTAGGGATCTACAGAAAGATTTTTACTTGGATCGGCAGTTTAGAAGTTATGCAAATGAGAAGTCAAGTTGGTAAAGGTTCAGTGGGGAGACAATCAAGAGGATGCGACTTAGGAGACTGAAGACAAGATTCGCACTTCGTACCCTTTTCCCTTAGAGGGTATGCTCTTAACTTCTTTTTCCAAAGCTTTTATTCATGCTTGTTTGTATCATTTGAATATTTCCTATCGATCGAATCTTCGAACTTTAGGTAGGAATCCCATGATTGTAAACAAGTGTTTGAGACATGTTATGTTTGATGGATGCAAGTGGTTGCTCGTGGATGCATATACACACACAATAGGCACTGGACCGACTCAATCACTCTCATACTGTATATGGATGAGTGTGCATTTTTCTTTCTTTAATGGATGAAAGTGGATGTATCATCGTATGGATGTTGCATTTGGATGGATGATTGTGCACATATAGAACTTACATGTTGTAATAGGATTATTTGCATACATGTTGGATTCATGACACTAACATACATTGCATTAAGGAGGTCAACTGAATCAGTGGACCGCCTGATCTGTCGCATTAGTGTTGGGACATATACACACACCTTTGCATATGTTCATATAAGCATTAGAAAATTTTAAGGACAATGGATGCCTGTTATTGGTGGGTGAGTAGATGGAAGTTGGATGGTAGGATACATTCTTCTTTATTTGGAGATTTCGGGGACGAAATCCTTTGAGTAGGGGAGAATGTAACACCCCGTATTTCAATAACATTAAAAGAGGATAAATTAAAGAATAATTAATTTAATATTCAGAATTAAGGGAAACGGATTGCGCCATTGCGTCCGTCTCAAAATTCTAGTCAAGATAGACACATGGTTTGCGTAAAATGGATAACTTATGAAGAAGTTATTGACGGTAGAAGTTTGGCGAAAAGAGCAGGAATTCCTGGCGCACTTGACAAGTGCGCCAATGTATTTTTGCACTAGCACACCTATAAAGTGCCCCCATGTATGTTTTTGGGCACCCAAACCCAAGTAGGTGTCGACCCATGGCCCGATTCACCCAAGGGCGGAGGTGGCTTTCAAATTCTGGAGGCTGACAGCTATAAATATACCTTAATTCTCTTGTTTTCTCATACTAAAAACAATGGATGCCAGATGCCGTCAGTGCCTGAACTAAATCTAACCTATCTTCTTCTACAAATTAAGTTTAAAAGATTCAAGTGTTTTAAGAATAGATATGAGATTCAACACCAACAAATTGTTTTCTATCTTCTAAAATCCAAACACTGGGAGTTAGTTACTTTTAGATTTAAATGATTAAAAGTAAACGTGATATGACTGTGATTTGGATATTTGCCTGTGTTTGAATCATACTGGATCTATCATAATTTGTAAATCTATAATATTCTATGACTTGGATCTAAATCTTTATCATATCAGTTCTATTGGGACTTTTGAATCTATGACATAACTATGATGTGGATAATTTATCATGTCATGACATAACTATGATGTGGATAATTTATTGTAACGACCCGGGGATTTCGACTCCCGAATTCCAATAATAATACATAATCTTGTACTACTTGTCGAAACCCAAGTGTCGAAAACACCAGATTGTTATTGAAAGAAAATAGAGGATGAGATAAGAAAGAATGAAATATTAGAATAGAAGAAGAAGAAGAAGAACTAACCAGCACAACACAGAGTCTCACATCGCAGCAGAATAAAATATAATATAATATAGAAATAAACTTTATTGAGAGCTTTGAAATAAATATTTAAAATCATCAGAGTACATAAATACATCTGGACAATTATAAAAATATGTCCTCATATACAACACACAGCGGAATAAATATATATCGTACATCTGAACTCCTCCAGCACGTCTTCTTGAAATTCGTGTCATCCAAACCTGAACCTGAAAACCCCGGGCTAAACCGAGCATTACAAACGCCGAATCAGTCTAGTGAACCAAAGTGAGAAAACTTGTTAAGTTTGTATAACATTCATATTGATTTTACAGTCAAAAATCCTTTTGAAAGAAATGGATAATAGTAAGACCAGCCCACACATAAACACAGACGGTTTTTACCTTACTATAACCCAAAACAGTTTTTGAAATCTTATATTATTCTGATATTATAATAGTGTCTAATCACAAATAAATATCAATCTAGCGGAACGCTTGCATCTCACGCTCCACATATATAGGATACAATCAAAACCATGGGCGCTTATTGGAGATTGGATTTCCAACTATGACAAGGTATGGAACCACCTTCTGATAGTGTTTTTCCAGAGGGGAATACACTGGGTTCAACAAGAATGTCTTGCAACCCGGTCACACATGACCGACAACTCATTTTGCTTGAGTGTATCGAATGTATATCACCAACGGTTGGGATCAACAACCGTTTCCCGAAAAGGGATAGCATCGATAGATTAAAGAAGCAAATGGAATTTCTCTAGATAGGTGATTATACACCCTAATGGGTGCGACCCACACAGCCATGTTGCTTGCCCTATTTTTTTCATTTCCTGGTTGTGAGGCTTGAGGTTAGAATTTATCTTTAGAATATTTGGCCATCATTCACTTTGAATGCCACATCGTCAGATCCTCCAAATCGCTAATTGACATTCACAAAAATACTGGGTGTTTGTGCTAAGAGAAGGTGTCTTCTCTGCCACCTACAGAGATACGTTTGTAAAAATCAACGTGCGTGATTCTTAAAGAAATACTCTGTCAGACATTCATCCATACAAGTCATCTAGGAACAGGATGAACCGAAGGCACTCTCCTACCACATCATAGGAATCACCCTATCGATCAGTAGCGAGTAGTCCTTGCAAATCCGTAAATTTCAACCACGACAGAATCACAATATATCTCTGGTTATAAATTATAGATTTAGTATATATAGTAGACTTTGAAAAATATAAAAGTTGACCAGAGATAAAAGTAATCCTTCCATTTTATGAAGATCTATGGTCTTCAATGGCTCCGTCTTGATCAACATTTGATATCTCCTCCATTTCGTATATGTTGGTCGGAATGGTTTTCGAATATAGGTCAGATTTGATAGTCGGTTATTTAACTATCAAACAAACAACCTTTCACCCATAAAAAAATAAAATGAAGTTATTGGTTCAGTACTCAGCATCACTTGGCCTTTTTAATTTGAAACAAATTTAAAACTTCTTAATCTTTTAATATCTTAAACCATAGTATTTATTTCTTATTTTAATATAAGAATATTTACAAAACCCTTTTTATATACTTTGGAATTAATTCATTTTTTTTTATATATATACCCCAATTTTGGGTTAATCAAATTTAACATTGTTACAAAAACTCTTCAGTTTTATATCTTGGAAACAATAACAAATATTTATTCCCTTTTGAATAAACCATTCAAACTCCTCCCATTTATTTCTTTACTTTATAAATATCATTATATTTTTACCAAAACTCCTTTTATTTCCTTACATTGGAAATATTATGTAGTGTTCTCAAATCCATTTTTATTTTCTTTACTTAACTCCTTATCGATCCATACAATTTTCGTTAACCAGTTTCTACTTTGAAAATCTGATTTCAATCGCATTATTTCACTTAATCTCATTATTATGTATCGTCAACTTAAAATTCACGTTTTAGCCTCACGTCCTTATATAAACCTTATTTATACAACTCGGTTTAATACAAAACCCTTTACCACGATTCCTCCTTACTCACTTCAAACATTAAATGAAACATTTATTTAAGCCATCGCATCTCTTTTATAACTTCGTTATAAAACTTGGGTTAAAATAAACTCATTCATAATCATTCTTCAGCTTTACCATTCCAAATTGGTAACTGACTTAAATGTATTTCATTTAAGACATAATTACTTAAATAATTATTAATTAAAATAATAATTTACTTCATCATTAACCATTGTTGAAGTGGTTAACTTCTTTATTACTAAAATAAATAAATAATTTCTCTATTTAAAATCTTATTTACATTTCCAAATATTCGTTAAACACTTTCATTAGATTTATTTAACAATTAACTATTTTAATTTAATAATCATTCCCAGTTAAAATGGTCGACTTGCTCAATTCAAAATATGGTTATCTCGTTAACCAATTCCAATTAATTCTCCTTTTAAATTAATTAAAAATGTAATTAACTTAAATAATTTCCATTTAATCCAACTCTTAACCCGTTCAGTTAATCCTAGCTCATTTACATATAAATCTTATTAATATAAGAATTCTTTTTATAAAATCATTTAATAATAACTTATAAACTTGAAATAATAAATAATAAACATTTATTTCCTTTTTAAATGACCTTAATTCCAATTAATAGATTAAAAATCTATTTTCAGTTATAAAATAAATTTTATAACTTCATTACCGCCGATTCACTTGACGGTAAATCAATATATATAAAACAATTGATTTATAGGCCATATGCTGACAATTACCTAACCAATACTGTCCATTGGTTAATAACACACAAACGTTGAATTTAGATTCAACGATCAATAAACAAATAAATCATCTAATCAGGTTGATCAAATAGTTCATATAATTTGATAATAAATTTGAGAAATCCCATTGGATCCCTCCAACCTGTTTCATCCTGTAACCAAATATGTTACCTCAAATTCAATTCAATAAACAGATATAATAATTAACAATCAACACTAACTAACAAGGTACGTTACCTTGTTTGGAAAATAATCGATAAAATATCGATTAGATTTATTTGAATTAAACTAATGTTTAAAATCCACCAATTCAATCAATAACTAATTAGCATACCACAACCAATTATCAACCATAGCACAAAATAAAAACCCGATTTATATAAAATATAAATGGGTAAAAATTGAGTGAGTTAACTCACATTGGTTTCCATTTAGCTGTAGCAGTTCGGTTACAGTTATCCCTGTCACGGTCCAAACTGTCTCAGAATGTTGCGCTTGTCACCACGATTTCAGTATAACTTGTTTCGTTTCGGTCTAATAACACATTAAAATTATCCATGTTATAGTACATGATTTAAATAATTTAATTGTTATCTCCCTAATTTATAATATTATAAATGTCCAATTACTTTTAAATTTACTTCTGATATGATTTTTAAAACTTACTTTCAAATATACTCTTAAGAGTCTACGAATACCAGGTGGTCACTTCCTTTGATTTCTAACCCAACTTTTATTGGTTCCATGCAAAGTCTTCCGTTTCATGCACACCTTTCATATTTGTTTCTTCGTTCTTATTCTATTACAACGCTCCACTTTCTTCATATACGTCAGTTGTATCCATCAAGGTTAAAGCCCAATATCCCCTTTTTCATTATAACTATAAATGGGCCCAACATTTGATTCCAAAAATCGAAGCCCAACTTTATTTATAACGGTTACCCCTTCTTCCTTTTTGGTTCCAGTTTCAACAGCCCAATCGAAATAAACTTCTGCCCACTGTTTTTTTATCTCCACGTTAAAAGCTAACGCTTCTCTCCTTACTGTATCATGAATTCATCTCCTTTCGTTACCTGCTACACACGCTATTTCTCGAACAAAATACTCCACTTGTGTTTTTTCGTTTTATTTATATACTGCTGTTACAAACTGCTCCATCCTTCCTTTAGTCCCTTCGCTTCACCACTGCACCTTCCCTTCTAAGTTCTAACTGCTTCCATGACCGTCCCATTTGTTACTTCCAAATTGCATTTGTCCTTTTTCTTCCTTCACACCAGTTACTCTTGCCACCACAGCAGAATGCTTCGCCCTTTCCCATTTCTCAATTTTGGCCACACTAAAATGCTCAGCCTTCTACATGCTGCAAAGACCATCCTTGGGGATGTTACTCGACCCACACAATGCAACAAGCATGTATGGTTCCACTTCATGTTATGGAACCCGCAAACTCCTCTCCAGTTACCTCTCCGTTCGCCACTGCTCCGGTCTGCATGCACCGCACCGTTCACCCTCGCTATCTCTCCGTCACTGACATTAACTAAGTCGCCACAATCTCCCCTATATCACTTCTCGGTTCACAAAAATGGTCCAGTCTTCTTCATGAAAACTGCACTGTTGTTTGCTCCACTTCACGCACCAAATGCCCATCTATCACCCCTGTTTCAAACTGTCTGAACACTTCGGCTCTTCATGCATGCCATTCTTCCCTGCACAGGCTTCCCCCTCCATCACCGTTAGATCCAACAGTTTGCATCTCGTTTTAATTATGGAAATGGCCGTGTTAGATTTTGTTTGAGAAAAGGAGAGTTTTGGTTTTTATTTTATTTTATAATGGAGCTCCAAAATTAGTGTTCCTGAAAAGAAAGTGAGAAAGCGCATTGATATTTATAGAAAAGGGCATACGAAGATAAGAACAATGTCTTCTCCATTAGTACGAGCTAGGTTTGTAGCATTGCAGGATAGCTGTGATGAATTTTCTTTTCGAGAAAAGTAGCTGAAAGATTTGAAAATATAAGAGAGTGATCGATGTAGGCTAGTCGTATTGTGAATTGTACATGACTGCTTATGTTTTCTTTTTCATTATATAGTAGCTATCATTTCCTTTTATAGCATGTCCATGCACGCAGAGGCTAAAATTATAGACTGTTGCTAACAAAGCATGGGTATGAGTTGTGATGGAGAAGACATGCGAGTTGAATATTGCATGTACAGACTAGAGAACACAGGAAAGAAATAAAAAGACTGTAACGACCCGTATTCTACACATCATAGGATTGTATAATATTTATTTCTTCTCCATGTGAAGTCGTATGGTCATGTAACTTTGGGAAACATCTATTAGAGTCATTTTCCATGCTTATGATTTTTGTCGATTTTTAAATGACCATTTTGCCCCTAGTTGGTACTGTTTTGGCCATAACTTTTGATCGGAAAGGAATTTTGACCTGAAACCACTTCCATTTGATTCGTTTGATAGTTTCTCTTTCCGTAGAGTGGTCATAATAGCCAAACGGACTTACCGTTTGGGAGATATGGCTGAAACAAGGTTTGGAGGGTGAAAAACTGCTTAACCGGGCCAAATCGGGTGATTAGTGAGTAGGCCCATAACCCATTTCGGGATTAGGGTTATGGGAGGGCTGAAATGAGATGGAGAATCATTCCATTTCGGTTTTCTAGCCTCCACTTATCACCAAGGATCCCTAAAAATGGCCTCCAACCTCTAAATCACCTCCAAATCATCTTTTGGTCAAGGATTTGGCTTAGCAACTCCTAATCAAAGAAGATCTTCACCTAATCAACCTTGGAGCTGCTGTTAGCATTGGGATTCGCATCAAATCAGAGCATTATTTCAGATCTTAGTTTGTTTTGTGGCTAAGGTGAGTGATTTGCTTAGTTTTGCACTAATTATGGCTAATTAGGGGTGATTAGTGTTAATTAGCGAATTTAAACATGATAAAATTCTGGAAAAATGTCTATAAAATTCGGAATGATGTTTTAGACCTCTGATACGAATTTGGGTTAATTTGGTTAAGATTTGCTAATCCTATCATCAGTTTCACCTAAATATGCTTAAGGGAAAAATATGGGATTTTGGGTATGTTTGATCCATTTTTACCTATCATACTAGTGTTTTGATGTTTGTGGTTGATTATGTATGTTGCTATGACTGTATGAAATGCTTTGTGACTGTTTAGAATAGTTAGAATGGTCGAAAACGCCGTCGAGGGGCGTAAACAGCTCGCTGGACAAGGTGCAGGGGTTCGGATCGCATAGGGGGTTGAGGGACGATCGGATCGCCGTATGGGATCGTGGGGGCATCCCCACGAGTCGAGTCACCTCCTCCGAACCGAACCGCCTGTGCAAGGCCCACGAAGCGAATCGATGCAGCGTCGTGCCAAACTGAAGTACTCCGATCCGGATCGCGAATAAGCATTACGACCCGATCCGTCCATGAAGGGTGAGCACGATCCGTCGACCTGGAGAAGGGCGTCCGATCCGAACCGCTTGAAGAACCACGATCCGATCCGTATGGGGTGTCCCGATCCGAACCGAGAAGGGGAGCACGATCCGAAGCAAAGGAAGGGAGGACCACGACCCGATCCGACGTAGGTGGCGCGACCCGATCCGCTGAAGAATGTGAAGGCAGATCCGATCCGATTCGATTGTGATGACCAATAACCCGAGATGCAAAGGTAGTCCAAATGGAAGCTAGAGCTCAGGATCCCGGAACCAGTTGGGAACCAATGAGTTCACTTCATGGTTGGACTTTGCTGCGGGACGCGTGCTAAGGAGTTGTCGATGTTCATAACTTCGATTCACCACTAAGAATGATGGGCTACTTATCAGTGCAGTAGGGTCATTACGACCTGAGGGGCTAAGTGATGGTAGCAAGACTACGTTATCAGTGCAGTAGGGTCATTATGACCCGAGGGGCAAGGTGATGCGTAGTAAGACTATGAGCCAGCGCAGATGGGGTGAATAACTCCATGGGGCAAGTGGACATAGTAAGGATTAGTAAGACTATGAGCCAGCGCAGATGGGGTGAATAACTCCATGGGGCAAGTGGACATAGTAAGGATTAGTAAGGCTATGAGCCAGCGCAGATGGGGTGAATAACTCCATGGGGCAAGTGGACATAGCGAGGAATTAGTGGCTACGTTATCAGTGCAGTGAAGCCATTTATGACTTCATGGGGCAAAGTGATCGTAGCAAGGAATGTTGGGTGATCGAAGTGGTGAATGTCGTATGCTTTATGCGCTGAGTGAGAGATGTGAGGATGGATGCTATGCTTGATTGTTTGCCATCATTATGACATGCACACCTCCCCCACCTCCGTATCTTTATATTGATTGATGTGATACCTTAGAGTGTTGTACAGTATGTAGTGCTAACTCTTTGGTTGCAGGTCCAGGTTCAGGTATGTTTTAGTCTACCTGTTATTGTTCACTTTAGATGCTTATCGCTCATACCAGGTTTTATGTCTGACCCAGAGTTTTATGTCTCCTCTTATTACTCTGGGTGCTCACACGAGCAGACTAGAGACAGGTTAGCTGGTGGTGCGCGAGTAGCTGATTCAGAGGCGGGCAGGAGGCTTCCACATATGATATATATATATATATATATACATATTCTCCCTGTGTCGTTGGTGGTCGCTACTTGGGCATTAGTAGTGTACCTACTTTATCTTGCTTTTGCTTTGAGACAGTTTGAAAGTTGTAATAAGCTGTATTTTGGATTTCCGCTGCTATGGTGTTTAGTTCTGATTTTCAGCTTATGCACTGTCTCTCCTGTTTTATGTCAAGTATGTTACTATTATATTTTGTTCTATGCGCTGTGAGACATGCTACAGGTTCTTTGAATGTTCATTTCCTTCTTCCTTTTTCCTTCTGGCGACCCGTTCCGTGCTAACTGGACACGTGTACAGCGCACTTTTGGAGTAAATGTCGGTTGGTGCGGGGCGGGCCGTCACACTTGGTATCAGAGCTCTAGGTTGCGTAGTTAACCTAGGGAAAGGCACTAGGGAGAGTTAGTACGTATATGAGAGCGCGTATTTGTGATTACTTTGGTTTTCAAAAGCTATGTGTATATATACTATTAGTAGTATAAGAATGAAGTTGCACTGCACTAGTACCACTATGGGGTCGTTGATCGTTTTCCTTTTACAGATTGACGATGAGCCGATATGTGAGAGGTACTGGTAGAGGGGCCAATAATGGAAATGTCGCTGACATGAGGGCGATGTTTACCGACCTCATGAGAGACATGCTTAGAGAAGTGCAAGGGGCAGTTCCCAACCCTGGAGTTGGTGTTGGCCCAGTAGTGCAGGCGCCTAGGGTCGATTTCGCCAAGTTGTGCAAGGATTACACCAATCTTGGTGGGAAGCCGTTCCACGGGACGGAGTCGGCCACGGATGTTCAAGACTGGATGGATAGCTGTGACCGTATCTTTGATGACTTGGGTCTTGAGGATGCGATGAAGAGAAGGCTAGCGTCTCGTCAGTTGCAAGGGCGAGCGATGAATTGGTGGAATGCCATTAGAACAGCTACTCCAGAGGACCAGGTTACTTGGGTTCAGTTCAAGGCTCGCTTTAGCGAGAAGTTCAATCCGGCTGCCCAGAAGTCGGTGTTGTTCAAGAGGTTCTTGGAACTGAAGCAGAATGGGAGGGCAGTTTCTGATTATATTGCTGAGTTCGACACTTTGTCGAAGTATGGACTGTCTCTTATCGATACTCCTGAGAAGAAGAATGAGAAGTTCATTACTGGTTTGGATGGGTACTTGGGGGAAAGGCTTATCAACCACATCGATGAGACTTTTGAATCGATTGTAGGGAAAGCTTTGAGATCAGAGAGTCTTTACCCTAAGTCAAAGACCGAGGCTGCATCTGCAGAAGGGCCAAAGCCGCAAGCAGGCGGTGGAGGCAAGAATAGCTCTCAGAATAAGAGGAGGCAGGACCAATCAAAAGGTGGCCAGAAAAAGAGCAAGAAGGATGTTGAGTGCTTCAGCTGTGGAAAGAAGGGCCATTATGCTAAGGAATGTCGGGCCAAGCCAGCGGAAAGGAAGTGCTACAACTGTGGTCAAGTGGGACATCAGAAGGATAAGTGTCCGCAACCTCTTAAGGAGAAGCAGATTGTGAAAGCATATGCTCTTGATGCTATTCCTTCTTCGTCGAATGCCCCAACTGCGGCGGAGAAAGGGAAGAATGTTGTTATTCAAGGTATGCTTTCTATTTATGATATACCAGTTCGAGTTTTGTTTGATACTGGGGCTTCCCGTTCCTTCATATCTAGTGACCTGGTAGATAGGTTGGGACTGGAACCCGAGATAGTCGATAGACCATTGATAGTGACGAACCCGATTGGTGGTTCGACTAGCCTTAGTATGATTTGCAGGAATTTGGTCTTATCGAGTCATGGATGTATATTTGTATGTGATTGCTTTGTTTTGGACTTTACTGGGTATGGCATTATATTGGGAGTCGATTGGCTCCAAAGATACGGGGTGGTGGTAGACTGTGAGGGCTTTTTGGTGACAGTGAGGGCGGATGATGGGCGGAGGGTAGTGTTTGGTAGCCTACCTAGTGATGGGGTTATGGCTAGTTTTGTAAATTCCCTCGACATCCCGCAGGATGAGTTGTCAGATGTGCCCGTGGTTGGCCAGTATCCGGACGTCTTCGAGGAGGTGACCGGGCTTCCACCACACCGAGAGATTGAGTTCCGTATTGATCTAGTGAAAGATGCCAGACCTATAGTGATGCCACTTCGTCGTATGGCACCAAGAGAGCAGCGAGAGCTCGGGGTGCAAGTCAGCAATCTTTTGAAGAAGGGATTGATTAGAAGGAGTGTCTCCGAGTGGGGAGCACCAGTTGTATTTGCCACTAAGGCAGATGGTTCCCTTCGGTTGTGTGTAGACTATCGCGAGTTGAATAAGGTGACGAGGAAGAATAAGTATCCTCTACCGCGTATAGATGATTTGTTTGATCAGCTGGAAGGAGCAAGAGTGTTCTCCCAGTTGGACCTCGCGACAGGATTTCATCAGCTTCGAGTAGCAGATGAGAGTGTTTCGAAAACGGCATTTAGGACGCCGTCTGGATTTTATGAGTGGTTGGTCATGCCGTTTGGGTTGACCAATGCACCAGCCTACTTTGTGGATCTTATGAATCGAGTATTCAGAGATCAGTTGAATAAGTTTGTTCTTGTGTTCGTGGATGATATCCTTGTTTATTCAAGGACAGAGGAGGAACACAAGGGGCACTTGAGGATAGTGATGGAGGTGTTGAGGAAACACCAATTGAAAGCGAAATTCTCTAAGTGTCATTTTTGGAGAAGGGAAGTAAGATTCTTGGGTCATGTTGTTTCAGAGTGTGGTATTGCCGTGGACCCTGCGAAGGTGGCTACGGTACAGGATTGGCCTACACCCAAGAATGCTACAGATGTAAGAAGTTTCTTGGGATTAGCCGGATATTATCGTAAGTTTATCCAGGACTTCTCCAAGATTGCAGCACCGTTGACTCAGTTGACTAAGAAGAATCAGTCCTTCGTCTGGGACGGAGTGTGTGAGGATGCCTTCAAAAGTCTAAAGGAGAGGTTGACGCGTGCGCCAGTGTTAGTCATTCCTAAAGGGAATGAAGAGATGACGGTATACACGGATGCTTGTGGTATCGGACTGGGTGCAGTATTGATGCAAGGAGGTAGGGTTGTAGCTTATGCTAGTCGACAGCTAAAGCCGCATGAGAAGAAGTATCCTACCCATGATTTGGAATTGGCAGCGATTGTATTTGCGCTGAAGATGTGGAGACACTATCTCTTGGGAGAAAGATTCGAGTTGTTTACCGATCATAAATCGTTAAAGTATCTCTTCTCTCAGAAAGATCTGAATCTCCGTCAGCAGAGATGGTTAGAGTTCTTGGCTTCGTATGATTTTGATATCGCGTACACACCTGGAAAGGGTAATGCGGTAGCCGATGCCTTGAGTAGGAGACATGCCAGCTTAGGGGCAATGTTTCTTGAATGGAAGCAACTGGAGTTTATCGCGGGGTTTGATTTTAGACCAAAGTGCGAATTGGATCCAGTTATGCTAGCTAGTTTGACGGTCAGACCCACTTTGATAGAGCGGATTGGTTCCAGTCAGAGGGACGATCCTAACCTATTGGAAATCATCTCCAAGTTAGAGATGGGTATCGATGAGGAGATGAATGTGTATGGGCTTGATCGAGATGGATGGCTTCGAAAGAATGGAAGATTAGTTGTGCCCAACGTGAATGGATTGAGAGATGAAGTGCTTAGAGAATGTCATCACTCAAAACTGACTTTACATCCCGGTGGTAATAAGATGTATCGAGACATGAGACAGACTTACTACTGGGAAGGGATGAAAAGAGATGTTGGGAAGTTTATATCCAAATGCATGAATTGTCAGCTAGTTAAAGCCGAGCAAAAGAAGCCTAGTGGGTTGTTGCAACCATTAGAAATTCCCGAATGGAAATGGGAGCAAGTCTCGATGGATTTCATCGATGGTTTACCAAGGACTAGGTCGGGATATGATAGCGTTTGGGTAATTGTGGATCGATTGACTAAGAGCGCAAGATTTATACCAGTCAAATCGACCAGAACGGCAGCCAAGTTGGCAGAATTGTATATAAAGTGGGTAGTGAGATTTCATGGAGTACCCAAAAGCATTGTGAGTGACCGAGACCCGTTGTTCACTAGTGGGTTTTGGAAGAGCTTACAAGAGGCTCTAGGGTCAGGATTACATCTCAGTACCGCATATCATCCTCAGACCGACGGTCAGACGGAGAGGGTGAATCGTATATTGGAAGATCTCTTGAGAGCGTGTATATTGGACTTTGGTGGATCATGGGATGACCATTTGCATCTAGTAGAGTTTGCATATAATAATAGCTACCAATCCAGTATCGGTATGGCTCCATATGAAGCTTTGTACGGAAGACCGTGTAACTCACCATCATGTTGGATAGAGACTGGCGAGAAGTTTGTGCTTGGACCAGATGTGGTGAGAGAAACTTCAGATAAGATTAAGATCATTTAGCAACGAATGAAAGCTGCCCAAGATAGGCAGAAGAGTTATGCTGATAAGAGGAGAAGAGATTTGAAATTCTCCGTTGGTGACTTGGTGTTTGTTAAGATCTCTCCGCTGAAGAGCGTGATACGATTTGGCAGGAGAGGCAAGTTGGCACCAAGATTTGTTGGCCCGTTCCCTGTTCTTGAACTAGTCGGGAATTTGGCGTATAGAGTTGGCTTACCAGAGAAGATGGCAGGAGTTCACAATGTGTTTCATGTTTCCCAACTAAGGAAGTTCGTTCACGACTCAGATGTGACTATTCCACCTGATCAGTTAGAGGACTTCGAGGTAGAACCCGAGGCGGTTGGGAACCGCAAGCCGATTCGTATTGTGGGGCACGATACAAAGCAACTTCGAAGGAAGTCGGTGAAGCTAGTCAAGGTTCAGTGGGGCGAGAACGAGAATGATTGTACTTGGGAGACAGAGGAGAGCATTAGGAAGACGCATCCAGAACTCTTGTCTGGTAAGATTTACTTTGCGATTTAGTTATTCCGCATGCTAGGATAGACTTGTTTTGTTTATTTTGCATATTTGATGGTTGTTTTAGGATTGATAGGCATGCGGGACCTTTGTGTGTGTTTGGATTAGGGAATTTCGGGGGCGAAATTTCTTAAGGGGGGGAGAGTGTAACGACCCGTATTCTACACATCATAGGATTGTAGAATATTTATTTCTTCTCCATGTGAAGTCGTATGGTCATGTAACTTTGGGAAACATCTATTAGAGTCATTTTCCATGCTTATGATTTTTGTCGATTTTTAAATGACCATTTTGCCCCTAGTTGGTACTGTTTTGGCCATAACTTTTGATCGGAAAGGAATTTTGACCTGAAACTACTTCCATTTGATTCGTTTGATAGTTTCTCTTTCCGTAGAGTGGTCATAATAGCCAAACGGACTTACCGTTTGGGAGATATGGCTGAAACAAGGTTTGGAGGGTGAAAAACTGCTTAACCGGGCCAAATCGGGTGATTAGTGAGTAGGCCCATAACCCATTTCGGGATTAGGGTTATGGGAGGGCTGAAATGAGATGGAGAATCATTCCATTTCGGTTTTCTAGCCTCCACTTATCACCAAGGATCCCTAAAAATGGCCTCCAACCTCTAGATCACCTCCAAATCATCTTTTGGTCAAGGATTTGGCTTAGCAACTCCTAATCAAAGAAGATCTTCACCTAATCAACCTTGGAGCTGCTATTAGCATTGGGATTCGCATCAAATCAGAGCATTATTTCAGATCTTAGTTTGTTTTGTGGCTAAGGTAAGTGATTTGCTTAGTTTTGCACTAATTATGGCTAATTAGGGGTGATTAGTGTTAATTAGCGAATTTAAACATGATAAAATTCTGGAAAAATGTCTATAAAATTCGGAATGATGTTTTAGACCTTTGATACGAATTTGGGTTAATTTGGTTAAGATTTGCTAATCCTATCATCAGTTTCACCTAAATATGCTTAAGGGGAAAATATGGGATTTTGGGTATGTTTGATCCATTTTTACCTATCATACTGGTGTTTTGATGTTTGTGGTTGATTATGTATGTTGCTATGACTGTATGAAATGCTTTGTGACTGTTTAGAATAGTTAGAATGGTCGAAAACGCCGTCGAGGGGCGTAAACAGCTCGCTGGACAAGGTGCAGGGGTTCGGATCGCATAGGGGGTTGAGGGACGATCGGATCGCCGTATGGGATCGTGGGGGCATCCCCACGAGTCGAGTCACCTCCTCCGAACCGAACCGCCTGTGCAAGGCCCACGAAGCGAATCGATGCAGCGTCGTGCCAAACTGAAGTACTCCGATCCGGATCGCGAATAAGCATTACGACCCGATCCGTCCATGAAGGGTGAGCACGATCCGTCGACCTGGAGAAGGGCGTCCGATCCGAACCGCTTGAAGAACCACGATCCGATCCGTATGGGGTGTCCCGATCCGAACCGAGAAGGGGAGCACGATCCGAAGCAAAGGAAGAGAGGACCACGACCCGATCCGACGTACGAGGCGCGACCCGATCCGCTGAAGAATGTGAAGGCTGATCCGATCCGATTCGATTGTGATGACCAATAACCCGAGATGCAAAGGTAGTCCAAATGGAAGCTAGAGCTCAGGATCCCGGAACCAGTTGGGAACCAATGAGTTCACTTCATGGTTGGACTTTGCTGCGGGACGCGTGCTAAGGAGTTATCGACGTTCATAACTTCGATTCACCACTAAGAATGATGGGCTACTTATCAGTGCAGTAGGGTCATTACGACCTGAGGGGCAAAGTGATGGTAGCAAGACTACGTTATCAGTGCAGTAGGGTCATTATGACCCAAGGGGCAAGGTGATGCGTAGTAAGACTATGAGCCATCGCAGATGGGGTGAATAACTCCATGGGGCAAGTGGACATAGTAAGGATTAGTAAGACTATGAGCCAGCGCAGATGGGGTGAATAACTCCATGGGGCAAGTGGACATAGTAAGGATTAGTAAGGCTATGAGCCAGCGCAGATGGGGTGAATAACTCCATGGGGCAAGTGGACATAGCGAGGAATTAGTGGCTACGTTATCAGTGCAGTGAAGCCATTTATGACTTCATGGGGCAAAGTGATCGTAGCAAGGAATGTTGGGTGATCGAAGTGGTGAATGTCGTATGCTTTATGCGCTGAGTGAGAGATGTGAGGATGGATGCTATGCTTGATTGTTTGCCATCATTATGACATGCACACCTCCCCCACCTCCGTATCTTTATATTGATTGATGTGATACCTTAGAGTGTTGTACAGTATGTAGTGCTAACTCTTTGGTTGCAGGTCCAGGTTCAAGTATGTTTTAGTCTACCTGTTATTGTTCACTTTAGATGCTTATCGCTCATACCAGGCTTTATGTCTGACCCAGAGTTTTATGTCTCCTCTTATTACTCTGGGTGCTCACACGAGCAGACTAGAGACAGGTTAGCTGGTGGTGCGCGAGTAGCTGATTCAGAGGCGGGTAGGAGGCTTCCACATATGATATATATATACATATTCTCCCTGTGTCGTTGGTGGTCGCTACTTGGGCATTAGTAGTGTACCTACTTTATCTTGCTTTTGCTTTGAGACAGTTTGAAAGTTGTAATAAGCTGTATTTTGGATTTCCGCTGCTATGGTGTTTAGTTCTGATTTTCAGCTTATGCACTGTCTCTCATGTTTTATGTCAAGTATGTTACTATTATATTTTGTTCTATGCGCTGTGAGACATGCTACAGGTTCTTTGAATGTTCATTTCCTTCTTCCTTTTTCCTTCTGGCGACCCGTTCCGTGCTAACTGGACACGTGTACAGCGCACTTTTGGAGTAAATGTCGGTTGGTGCGGGGCGGGCCGTCACAAAGACTGCAGCGTGAATTTGTCCATGTATAAATATGTGAACTTGGGTTTCAAGTAATAGGGTGCTAGTTGTGCATGGGCTAAGTGATGGTGCAGATCTTGTGTACAAGACTGTGTGAGGGCAAAGGTTATAGCATGTGCGATCTGTTGAAGGGAATAGGTGTTGATTTGAAAACACAGAGAGTAACGGAGTAGGTTGGCAATATTATGAGTTCTCTAGTTCTTTCTTTCATTTCTTATTCACTGTAATATTTACACACTGATATTCATATCTGGCTCATGCCGGTGGTCACTCCCCAATTCACATTTACAAAATTGTTGGCATTTAGGATATTATCGTTTAGAGATTGAAGGTTAACATGTATTATTATTATTGTTGTTGTTGTTGTTGTTGTTTTTAATATACGGTTACCCCTTATCCTACCGTTAACCGTTATTTACCGCAAACCATTTAATATTCGCACTGGCATATACGAACTCCAAACATGATGAGAATGGACGCACCTCTATGTTTCAACGTTATGGTCCTAATAAAATTAATTTCGTTGAAAACGGACTCCGTTTGCACAACGATACTATTTTAATTTAGCGATTCACCCTTAAATTGCACGCACCGATGAAACTACTCCAATTGACTACAAACTGGAAATTTAGCAATAACTAAGCATACGCAACAATAAAATTCATTCCGTCGAAAACGGAGATTGTTTGGAAAATGACTATTTCTAAGACCTCTATAATATTGATTAAATATTTAAAATAATAGAATAATTTAAATATCTGACTACCGAAAATACGGGACGTTGCATTTATCATGTAATGTTAGATCCACCTTTATAGATCTAATTGGTTTGTGGATAATTTATCATGTCATGCTAGATCTACCTTTATAGATTTAATTCGTTTGTGGTTAGTTTATCATGTCATGCTAGATCTACCTTTATAGATCTAATTGGTTTGTGGATAATTTATTATGTCATGTTAGATATATCTTTATAGATCTAATTCGCTTGTGGTTAATTTATCATGTCATTCTAGATCTATCTTTATAGATCTAATTCGTTTGTGGTTAATTTATCATGTCATGCTAGATCTACCTTTATAGATCTAATTTGTTTGTGGTTAATTTATCATGTCATGTTAGATCTACCTTTATAGATCTAATTCGATTGTGGTTAATTTATCATGTCACATTTGTGGATCGTAAACATTATCATGCTAGATCTACCTTTATAGATCTAATTTGTTTGTGGTTAATTTATCATGTCACATTTGTGGATCTTAACCTTTATCTATGTTTGTAGCTAATTTGGATCTGTCATTATTTGGACAGTTAAAACCTTACTTAGATCTAATAATTAGATCATTCTGTACCTATCATGTTGTAGTTGATTGGATCTTAACCGTTGTCAAATCTACTTATGAATCTAATTCTTTTTAGATCATTTAGCACTTATCATGCTGTTGCTAATTTATATATGTCATTAATTGGACATATGAATCCTTATTTATTCATGCCTATTATGACATCCTTAGTATGTTAGATCTAGTTTTATTATCACATGCTCACTAGATCTATTTTTATATGTCCACCTTATCACTATGCCAATTACATGTTTATGTAACTTTTGTTAAAATAATCACTATTGTCATCTTTCCCTTTTATTGTTTATGGCTACGCTACTTTCTAGCCTACACATGATGCCAAATATATGCAAATGCGTTAGTTAATGAACAGGGGAAAACATTTGAATTGGAATAACTTGAATGACGAATATGAATTTGGACATATAATCCATTATGAATATAATTGGGTAAACGGGCATGAACACCTATAAAGGCATAGGTATAATTAATTGGTTAATAATTTAAATGCCTACGATTACAGTAGGTTAGATTCCATTTGTGGTGGTAGTCTACCGGGACCCGACCGGCATATCCAACAACCGCAAATGTTGAATCTAATGTGAGGGGTCTAAGTGCACAAACACGAGACCGGCTAAGACACGAGGTTAGACCCGTCTTGTGGAGGAAGTCTACCCAGACCCGACTGGCATATCTACCATCCATAAGTTGTAGGCCTAATGTGGGAGGTCTAGCCCATTATAACCATAAATGGACATGGTAACGAATTGCAATACCTAACCTAGTTGAATCCATAGGGATTGCTTGAACATGTTAACTTGAATAGGGGTTAAGTAAACTTGGTTGAAACAGTGGGTGGGTTAAGTAAATCTTGAAGCGATTGGTAATATATATATATATATATATATATATATATATATATATATATATATATATATATATATATAGGTCCACAGACTTAACCAATTTTATACATTGGGGTTAGGCAACTTTGTTAAGTAAACTTGTTTGGATCAGTGAGGGTTAAGTAAATCTTGTGGCGGTGGGTAATATTTACATATAGGCCTACAAACTTAACTTGATAAGATTATGTAATTAAAGACACCTAGTGGTATACATAACCGGTGGAAATAATAAAGTTATGAAATTAAAGACACCATTTAGGGTAAGCATAACTTGTAGAAATAATAGGGTTATGTAGTTAAAGACAACTAATGGTATACATAGCCAAAGAAAACCTAGTGGGGATACAATACAAAGGGGAGAACTTGTATCATATTGCGTGGGACCCGTTTCAGCCAGTAACCCGGAGTAGGTATCAAACATGTACTCCGAACTAGGTCGGAGAAGGGGCACGCTTATTGGACTGATTGTAAGAGATCCAAACATGGAGGACGGTGTGGGCGATGCAAACCGACCGGGCCATTTGCGTGCATGACCGGGTAGAGGGGGATAAGACGACCGTGACACCTGTAGATATGGGGCTATGCATATCAGCGAAGGGTTGCCACTTTAGGACGTGATACATCCTACGGTCGGGTCGACACAAAGTATCTACGCGGATTTGGGAGCGATCGATTAGGGTAGTAGTTAGGGTACATTTGGACGTAAGTCTAAGTCTATCACCTTATACTGGAAGGGATCATCTCATTCTGGATATATTGGTAATAGTGCAAAGTAATCATTAGAAGCGTATACATCCTATCCTGTTTATCTTGTCATACCCGCCTTTTATGTAGTTATCTCTCTTATCCACTTTAAATGCCTGTCATGCTACTTTTACTTATTTACTTGTTAAAAGTAACTAGACTCGCCAGACTTTATGTCTGACCCTTTTTGTTTCCTCTTCTTTCTTCCGTTCCCCCCTTCCCCCAGGTTCTCAAGGAGGGAATTCTTAGGCTTAGTCAAGATTCTGCTATCGTCTTGCTTGGAGCTGCTAGATGTACTGCTCAAGCTACTATCTTTGCTACTATGGCTATGTTTTCACTTAGGGATTATGCTTCTTCTATTTTGTACTCTGATGTTTAAGAATAAGATAGATGTTTTAACGATGAAATGGTCTTCATGTATTTCAGACATGGGATGTTTTGACTATGCTACTTTATGACAAATAAAGTTTTTATTTCCGCTGCTATTTTTATGTCTGTCTTGTAATATTTCTGTCTCAGTTTACTTATAACGCTTCATAAAACTTAATGCATTCCCTTTGTGAGTGACATTAACGGACGTGGAGGTGTCACACAGTGTATTGCCTGCTAGAGATACACTATCGAAAGGTGGTTCCATACCTTGTCATGTTGGAAATCCAATCTCCAATAAGTGCCCTACGGTTTTTGATTTTATATTATATATGGAATGTGAGACGCAAGCATTTCGCTAGATTCTATTTATTTGTTGCAGACACTATTATAATATCACTGGATTTGATATCAAAATATTTTTGGTTACCGTAAGGTAAAAACCGTCCATGTTTATGTGTGGATAAGTCTTACGATTATCTTTTTTTCGAAAGGATTTTTGAAAGTTAAACATGTGGTGGAGTTTACACACACCAGCCCTATGATTGACCCAGAGTTTATTCTATTTTGTTTTACCATAAACTCTTGGGTGCCCAAATTTGTATGAGCAGTCAAGTACTCAGGATTTTACAGATTTACTTGAAGGAGCTTGAAGCAGGAGGTTTCATCGGTTAGCTATAAACTACCATATTATCCGCTATGTACTGTTATTTATTTGGAAATGGGTGTTTATAACTGTCCCAGGAATAAGTGTTGTGCTTTGATGATGGTATGTATATACAATTGCTGATTTGTATTTCAAAGTTAGGTTATATAATATATTTTATTCGTTCCGCTGTGAGATTTGTGTTCTTCATTTTCTTCTATTCTAATTTCTCTTTCTTTCTATTTATCATCCTCTAATTTCTTTCTATTAATGATTTGTATTTCTATGCGATTTGGGTTGGACGTGCGGTGTATTTAGTCAACTCAAGCAGTACGGAAATTGTGACACCCCATATCCGTTAATGTTACTCACAAAGGGAATGCATTAAATTTCGTGAAGCATTATAGTAAATAGAACGGAAATACTGCAAGACAGACATATAAAATAACAGCGGAATAAAAACTTTATTTATCATAAGTTATCGTGGTCCAAAAACATCACATGTCTGAAATACAAAAGCCCATCACAACATAAATGCTACTGTCTTGTACTTCAAAAATATCAGAGTACATAAAAGAAGTAAAATTCCCTAAAACAAAATATAGCCATAGCAACAAGGATAGGAGCTTGAGCCATACATATCAGCAGTTCCAGCAAAAATAAGCAGAATCACGGTCAAGCCTGAGAGTTCCCGCCCTGAGAACCTTTGGGGGGGACGGAAGAAAGAAGGAGAAACAAAATGGATCAGACATAAAGTCTGGTGAGTCTAGTTACCTTTGGAAAGTAAATAAATAAAAGTAGCATAATAGGCATATAAAGTGGATAAGAGAGATTACTATATGTTTCCCTAATGATTACTCTGCACTATCACTAGTCTAACCAGAATGACATGATCCCTTCCACTATAAGGTGGTAGACTTAGGCATATGTCCAAATGTATCCTAACTACTACCCTAATCGATCGGCTCCCTAATCCAGCATAGATGCTTTGTGTCGGGCCCACCGTAGGATGTATCACATCCTAAAGTGGCAACCCTTCGCTGATATGCACAACCCCATATCTACAGGTGTCACGATCGTCTTATCCCATTCTGCCCGGCTCATGCGCGCACATGGCCTGGTAGGTTTACGCCGTCCACACCGTCCTCCACGTTTGGATCTCTTACAATCAGTCCAGTATGCGTGCCCTTTCTCCGACCTAGTTCAAAGTACATGTTTGATACCTACTCCGGGTTACTGGCTGAAACGGGTCCCACACAATATGATACAAGTTCTCTCCTTTGTCTTATATCCCCCACTAGGTTTTCATTGGCTATGTATAGCACTAGGTGTCCTTAATTACATAACCTATCGTTTCCACTAGTTATGTTTACCCTAAAAGGTGTCTTTAATTACATAACTTTATTATTCCCACTGGTCATGTATACCACCAGGTGTCTTTAATTACATAACCTTATCGGGTTAAGTTTGTGGGCATATATGTAAATATTACCCACCCCCTCAGATATGCCAGTCAGGTCCGGCAGACTTCCACCACTAATGCAGCCTAATCCCGTGTCATAAGTGCAATTACAATTTCTAATTGCAATTATTAGACATTTCATTCTTATCCAATTCTTACCTATGTCTTTATAGATGATTATGCCCCTTTTTCCCCATTTTGAATTATATGTCCAATTCATATAAACATTATTTAAATTATGCTAATTCTAACCTTTTCCCCCCGTTCCCTAACTAATGCATTCGCATATATTTGCGGTATTTAAGCTAGAAAGTAGCCTAGCCATAAACAATAAAAGGGAAAGGAGATGGAAAAAATAACAGTAGTGATTGTTCTGGCATAAACATAAACTAGCATGGTGATAAGGTGGACATATAAGTATAAATCTGATAAACTTGTGGCGGTTAACTAATTCTAACATAACCATGATGTCATAATAAGCATAATAAGATCTAAATTAACAATTTAGATGTCCAACTGGTTTAGATCTAATATGATAGGCATAAGGTGATAAACTAGATCTGATTAATAATTTAGATGTCCACATAATTTAGATCCAATAGTTAAAAATAGATCTAACACAAATAAGGTCAAAATCCACATCATAGCATGTCATAGAAGTTACAATAGATCCGACAAGATAGAGAATTAGATCCAAGTTATAACCAATTTAGAATGTCATATGTTCACAATTTACAATGGATCCAGTATAATATAGGCAATGAACAAATCCAAACTATAGTCATATCATGTTTACTTTTAAATATTTAAATCTAAAAGAAACTAGGAACTCACAGATTTTGGATTAGAAAATAGAAAAAAGAATGGATCTTGAATTTCTAACTGATTTGCTTAAGTTGGTTGTTGTAGAAGATAGGATCCATGTAACAACCCGGAAAATCTGAACCAGTTTGAAAATTTTAAATTGGCTATTTTGGTGGATTTTAAATATTTAAAATAAATATTTTAAATAATAACGATGAAAAGTATGTTTGAATCGACGTTTGAAAATAAATATAATTAATTTTAATTATAAACAGGGCCTGAAATGGCGCGGTAGTTTCAAAATTCGAATTCAAACTTTGACTGGCTATACCGGGTGCAGAATGAAACGGATTTTAGTGAAACCAAAAATATTTAAATCTGTTAGTGAATATCTTTCTAACGAATCTGAAAAATCGAAGTTTCATAGCGGAAAGCAAAAGTTATGGCTAAATGAATTTTTAGAAAGGTCGCTATAGAGAATATATAGCCCGTGAAAATGGCCATTTTGCAAACGACCTCAGAATTCGACGAAACCACTTTTGTTGGATCCGGGATGTCAAATTATTACTAGGTTTCAAATTTCATAATTTTTGAAGCTAGTATGTGAGCGTGGAAAAAGAAAATGTGTTTGGTCGATTTCTATTAAATTGGATCGACTAGAAAAGGGCCATTTTTCAAACGACCTCAGAATTCGACGAAACTAGTTTTGTTGGGACCGTGTCGTCAAAACATAGCTAGATTTATTTTTCTGGTATTTTTAAAATCAGTATGTGGCCCAGCAAATTGAAATGTACGTTCAAATTAAATATTGAATGTTTTATATTTCAGTTTGAATGAAAAATGACTGAAACATTCGAATAGGCCTTCGAAACATATCCCATTGTGTTCGGAATGGGGGTATTTAACTAGGGACGACAATCGTTGGGTTTGAATTGGTGTTCATGTGTGAAAGAGGGTATTTTCGAAATTTAAAAATATATAAAAAAATAAAAAAATCTCATTAGCCACATCATACTCTCTCTCCCTGTAATCGAAGTCGACGAACGGCGGAAAAGGCTCCTTGCCTTCTCTCTTCATTTTGTCCCTCTACAAGCAAAATCAGTCCCTCCTCCAGTTAAAGATTTTGAAGAGCTCGAGACGAGCTTCAAATCCATACCAAGCACTCCCTCTTTCGTGAGGTATTTCATTCGAATCACCTCCGGGAACATACGCTCTTTGGATCGCCGCCGAGCCCGCCTGGAGCCACCGAACTGGACCCCCTCCCTGGTGCACATGCGCCTCTCCAGACCCTACCCCATGGTGAAATCCGATCGAGCAACCGCTACACAGATTTTGAGAAAAGATGAAACCTAGTTTTGAACAAATCAAAGAGGTAACGGCTGATTTTAAATTAAACTATCTAATAGCACTTTAAAGTGCTACGGTTTTTGATTTCACTGTAAAAATCATATTTTTTCGTTTGTTGACGAAATTCAGTGAAACAAGAGACAGTGGACTCGTGTGGACGTCTTCTACATTCTAGAAGAGACCGCATATTTTTCTGAGCCTCCTGCTATTTTTGGTGGTGTGGAACCCAATGTGAGATTTCTGAATTATAAACGATATGGAAATGACGATGTATAAATTATATATTCGAAGTATGAGTTATATAAGCGTTGTACACCTCATCTATAAGCGTTTATGTTCGATGCATAAGTTATATATGCGTTGTAAAAATTATATATGTGTTGAAATAGAAGTGAAATATACTTATATATATATACGCCCCTCGTCCACAAACCATGGACTATATTTATTGGTTGTGATTAGTGTGAAAAATTGGTTGATAGCGAATGGTTGATTAAAATTGTTTGTGGTTGAAATTGATTGATTGTGGTTGAAAAATAATTGTTTGTGGTTGAGAATTATTTGGTTGAAACCACATAGGATTAGTTTATGGAAAAGAAAAATAAACATGTCGCCTGCGTGCGAACTAGATGCATGAAATCCCCATTGTCAAAAGCTGCGAGGCTTTAAGGTAGAGCGAGGAGTCGTACTAGGGACGGCCCCGGTTTTAACTACCCTGCCGTTATATTGCCGAAATTTTAAGTAATATTCATGTGTTAGAATTATTTTCATATGTTGAAACTATATTCGTGTGTTGAATAGAAATTCGTGTGTTGAATAGAAATTCATGTGTTGAATAGAAATTCATTTGTTGAACGACATTCATGTTTTGAAATAAATTGTTTTAAAATAAAATTCATATTTTTATCATCTATATGAACTATATAAAATAGTCGTGTTTTGAAATAAATTGTTTTATAATAAAAATCATATTTTTATCATCAATATGAACTATATAAAATATTTTGAAATAAATTGTTTTAAAATAAAAATAACATTTTTATCTTATATATAAACTATATAAAATACTAGTGTTCGAAATAAATTGTTTTACATTAAAAATTACCTTTTCACCTTATATATAAACTATATAAAATAATCGGGTTTTGAAATAAATTGTTTTACAATAAAAATCACATTTTTTTTATATACATGAATTGTTAAAAATAGTGAAGTGTCGAAATAAATGTCAGTTGGATAAAAATATCATTTTTATCAAATGTATGAAAAGAATATGGTTTTGAAATCGACGAATGAATTTGTTATATATATATATATATATATAAATAAAATAAAACGAATAACGAAGCTGCAGTTCGTGTTTTGAAACCGTGATTTCAAACGATTAATGCGGGAGATCCGACCATTGTATATTCCCGAAACCGAAACCGTAGGGTTCGCCTTGGAAATATTTTTTCAATGACACCCACTTTGTGAAGATCCAATGGTTGGATTATCTGGAATGTTTAATTCAAATCTGAAGAAAAACAGCGCCAGAATCGATTATATATATATATATAATTAAATTAAATTGAATAACGACGCTGTAGTTCGTATTTAGAAATCGAAACTTCAAACGAATGTACCGGGAGATCCGACCGTCGGATTTTCCCAAAACTGGAACCGTTGGATTCGTATTGAAAAGATCTTTCTAATGATATAAAATTTGTGAAGATCCAATAGCTAGATTTTCAGATATGTGTAAATCAAATCTGAAGAAAAACAACGCCACGGTCGCGTTATGGCCTAAAGCGTCGTTTGAATAAATTGGCTATTTTTAAATAAATAAAAATAGCAATAAATCGTTATAAAATATTATAAACGATATGGAATGTGAAATTTAGAAACTAACTGAAGGTTAGCTAAGTCGAATGGTTTCCTGGGTTTTGATCTGATGTTGGTTTCGGCCTTCGGGGTTAATATTTGGGAAATCGTTCTCTTACTAATTTACGGTTAATGACTAATGAATTGGAATAAGACGTATGTTGTGTTTGTGTAGCACTTGTTTATTATATACGCGAGTTGCTCAGAAAGACCGGGTTTATCCCATTCTGAATAACTGAATCGACGATAAGAAGTCGATGATGAAGACGGTGGTTGAAGACCGGAGATCTTCACCTCTGTTGGATGATAACTGATGTCCTGATTGGGAGGCATCCCGAAATATGGATAATGAGTGGTGATCGTCCATACGTACATGGAGATCGATGGGTATGCGAGGTATATAGTGCCTCCGGTTTCGTTCAGACCCAGAACGAACTTGCAAATGGACTGTGTGTCGGACATTGGAATTCATTCTGTGTGATTGATAGCCATCAGTTGCATGGTGTGAATTGCCTGTGTGGCATGCTAAGATGCAATTATCAAGCCTTCTGTTGAAAAGCAAAGTCTTGTGGTTGATGATCAAAGCACAGCCTGTGTGGCATAGCTTTGTGCATAACGTGAATTCGCGAGCCTCACACCCCGGTATGAACCAGAAACGGGAGAGGACCTCAGGGAGGGCATGCGTTTCCTTTTAGCTAGAGGTGGTGTCAGTGCTTAAACTGGCTGACATTTATATTATTTTCACCTGTGTGGTTGTTGCTGTTGCGAGGCGCCTCGGTTATATCGGTCGATCCGGGTCCGATGAATTCATTCGTTGGCTTACTTATGCCCCAAAGGGCGGGGAAACGCAGTGTTCAGGAATTTTAATCCACATCGATGGACCGGCCCTGTCGCTCCAAAGGCTTGACTGAGTACTTTCCTGAGACACGGGCTAGAGCTCTCGAATTCCGTAAGGGCTATCTTTTGCCTTGGTTCATGATGGAAATCCAATTTCCAAATACGTGACTGTGCGGTTTTGATTGTATTCCTATATATTGCGAGAAAGTGGTATGGGGCATTAATGCCGTCTATGATTGATACTTATGATTTGAAATTGTTTTTGAAACATATAAACACTAGTAATAATATCAATTGTTTTTGTTTTATTCGTATCAAGCATATTTTGGCCATTATAAGGTAAAAACTCTATCCTCCGGTTTGCGTTGCATTGTGTGATGGTAACTGAGTCTTATAATGGCTTCATTTTTATAAAAAGCATTGCGATGTTTTAAAGAATTACTTGTTTTAGAGCACTGGCAATCCAATGGAGTAAACCCGTTCCGCGGAAGTGGCGTGGTCCTGTGATTAGCCATATCATAAAATGTGTTAAGTAGATTTCTCATACCAGTCCCATGACTGACTCGTAGTTTGTTTCACTTGCAAACTCGGGTGCCCCTCTCTCTACACGGGCATCCTTGTATTTAGGTTTTAGAAGGCTCTTTATGGATAGCTAGAGCTGAAGACGGATTCTATCATTTATCTCTTTTTATGCTGTTCAGCTCCTATTGTACATATTATGTTTGTTTTCCGCTGTAGACATTTATGTATAGCTGAACTGTATTTGTACTAAGTATGATCCCGTATACTGTGTAACTCTGATGATTATTGTTTATCCAGTGTATTATTTGTACATTATCTGGTGTATTTGTTTAATTCTGTTCTGCTATTATCTGTTTATGTGTTATATT
Organism: Allium sativum; assembly: GCA_030737875.1. NCBI lineage: Eukaryota > Viridiplantae > Streptophyta > Magnoliopsida > Asparagales > Amaryllidaceae > Allium > Allium sativum. The sequence continues at coordinate 188,791,521 of CM060911.1, forward strand.
CCAAAGATTACCTTTGACACCGTCGTACGGGGTTTTGGGGTCGTCACAACGTGGTATCAGAGCTTTGGTTAAGCTTAGTGCTGGAATATAACATATTAATGAACTCGTCAAAAGTAGAACCAGTAGTGTTCTAGGACGAATAGCTCATTACAGATAGGATCAGTAATATCCTAGTATGAGTATAGCAGAATAGAATACACCTCGACAGAAGCATTTACATTCAAGTATATGTTTTTATGCTTTATAATATCTTTTCTGTTGACCTGACACTTGATCTGCTATTTGCAGAAGTACTAGAAAATGCGTGTCAAAAACAGAAGAAATGCAGAACCAGATCTAGAGGCTCTATTAAAGAGACATCGAAATCTGGGCGGAGCACAATTCTCGGGTAATGAATCTATAATTCAAACTCAAGCTTGGATGAGTTCTGTTGAAAGAATTTTTGAACGTATCCAGTTGAGGGATGATCAAAAAAGATTAGTGGCATCTTGGGCACTCAAAGAAGAAGCTTTAATCTGGTGGGAAACGATCATCAAAGATAATCCAAAAGGTAATATTACCTGGGATAGATTTAAAGTGATTTTCCTAGAAAGATTTACTCCTTCTGAAGCAACTGAGCGGTTATGTGATGAATTCTCTTATCTGATACAAGGAGATATGACCATTCCAGAATATCATAAGAAATTCAATGAACTTTCTCATTTTGCCCCGCATCTAATTCAGGATCCAAAGAGGAAGAATCTGAGGTTTATTCATGGCCTGCAAATAAAATACCAGAATAGTGTAATGAGGAACGTGAAGCTTCCTTTTTCGTAAATGATATACATGGCTTACCAGTATGAGGATCTCGACAAGAAAGGTATGTTGCGTTACGAAGAGGAAGTCAGTTCTAGTAATAAAGGTGAGTCTGAAACTGATAGTCCTGAGGCCAGTACGATGTCTGAGGTGAGTAAGAAGCCCAAGATCAATCGTAAAAGGGCTAGGTCTAGGAAAGAACCAGTAACAACTGCCATATGCAATAACTGCCATCAGAAAGAGCATTTGTCGATAAATTGCACACCCTTAAAGAAACGAATCAAGAGTGGATCTAAACCCACTAAGAAGCAAAAAAACCTACATGGGGAAAGGAAATGCCATAAGTGTCACCAAAAAGGCCATGTTGCAAGGGAGTGCCAGCTATCAAAGGAATCTGAAACAGTACAAGTGAATGAAGTGGCAGAAACTTCAGCACCCTTAGCTAGTCAGGGAAGGTTTGATGTTTTGGAAGGCATAATGTCAAAAATATTCCAGTTAAAGTACTGTTTGATACAGGCGCGTCGAGAAGCTTTATTGCAAAGAATGCAGTTAAGAAGTTGGATTTGAAACTGAAAAAGCTTAAAGAACCCATCACTGTACACAATCCGGTTGGGAGTTCCCTCGATCTTAGCTGGGTTTGTGCGGTGCCTGTCTCTTTTTCCTATTATAAGTTCCCCACCATCTCTATAGTCATGAATTTTAACGAATTCGATCTTATTTTTGGATTGGATTAGTTAACTAAATATGAAGCTGAGGTTAAGTGTACCGAGAGAGTTGTTAAGGCAAAGGCCCAATTGGGAAATTATATAACCATACCATGTGAAGGTCCAAATTCTGATAGAAAAGACTTTTGGTCAGCTCTAGATGTTTCTCCTGCCCAAGTAGAAAATATCCCTGTAGTCACAGAGAATATTCCAGACCTCATAAAAGATATTCATGTCATCAAGAATTACGCAGATGTGTTCGAAGAAGTTGTTAGGTTACCTCCGAAGAGGGAAATTGATTTCAAGATCGCTTTAATTCCGAATGCAAGGCCTATAGTGCACGCTATTCGGAGAATAACTCTAAAGGAGAAAGAAGAATTAGATAATCAAACTCGACAGCTTGTATGGAAGGGTCTGATCAGGCCTAGTTTCTCTGATTAGGGAGCAGCAGTGGTATTTATCCTGAAGTCAGACGGTACTCTTCGACTATGTGTGGATTATCGTGACTTGAATAAACAGACATTAAAGAACAATTATCCATTGCCGTGGATTGATGATTTGCTGGATCGATTGAATGGTGCACAAGTATTTTCAAGGATGGACCTAGCTACAGGTTTCCATCAGCTTCGTATTGCCAAAGAGTGTGTTCCTATGACATCATTCAGAGGTCCCGATTTATTCTATGAGTGGTTAGTAATGTCGTTCGGCTTATGTAACGCTCATGCCTATTTTGTGGATTTAATGAATCGAGTATTCCACGATGTCTTGAATAAATTTGTTCTGGTTTTTATTGATGATATTCTCATCTTCTCTAAGTCAAAAGCTGAACACGAAAAACATTTGGAACAAGTGTTAGAAATTCTGCGAAAGAATGTTTTAACGGCCAAACTTTCCAAATGTATGTTCTGGCAAGAAGAAGTCAAGTTTCTTGGCCATGTTGTATCAAAAGAGGGAATTACTGTGGATCCAGGTAAGATCACCGCTATTCAAAATTGGAAGCAGCCTAGTACTCTGACAGAAGTTCGAAGTTTTCTTGGATTGTCTAGTTATTACCGGAAGTTCGTTAAAGATTTTTCGAAGATATCTAGTCACTTAACAAAGCTTACAAAGAAGCATGCAAAGTTCAAGTGGACTCCAGAATGCGAGGAGGCTTTTGAGAAGCTGAAATTAAGATTAACGACTGCTCTAGTGGTAACGATTATTGATGGCAATCAAGACTTGAAAGTCTGGACATATGCCTCTAGAGAAGGCCTTAGTGCAGTGTTAATGTAAAGAGGTCAAGTGATTGCTTATGCTAGCCGTCAACTGAAACCGCATGAAAAGAATTACGTTACTCATGATCTTGAGTTGTTGGCTATCGTATTTGCTTTGAAAATCTAGAGACATTACCTTCTGGGTGAGAAGTTCGAATTGTATACGAATCATCAGTCACTAAAGTATCTGTTCACCCAAAAAGACTTGAATCTGAGACAGCAGCGTTGGCTAGAATTTCTTGCAGCATATGATTTTGAGATTCTGTACACTCCAGGGAAAGCCAATGTTGTGGCTGATGCGCTGAGTCGAAAGAATGCAATAATCGCCAGCTTTATTATTACGACTTCCTTGATCGACAAAATATCTATTCTTCAGAAGGATGATAATTTTATTAAGGATATGATCAGAAGGAATCAGAAAGGCGAACCCTCGTGTTTTCAAATAGATAACGATGGAATCCTGAGATTGAGATGAAGGATTTGTGTTCCCGACATCCTCGAGTTAAAAGGGGAAGTGTTAGACGAGTGTCACAAGTCCAAGCTGAGTACCCAGGTGTGACCAAAATGTATAACGATCTCAAGAGAACATTCTGGTGGAAGGCTATGAAAAGAGACGTTTCAATATATGTTAGCCGGTGCTCTACTTGCCAACTAGTCAAAAGCGACCAATAGAAACTTGCTGGATTGTTGCAACCGCTGGACGTTCCAAGTTGGAAGTGGGAACATATTTCCATGGACTTCATAGATGGTTTGCCCAAAACCAGGAAAGGAAATGACGGTATTTGGGTGATCGTAGATCGCTTCACGAAGACCGCCCATTTTATACCTGTCAGATCCAATAGAACTGCTCAGAGTATGGCGCAAATATATTTCAAGGAAATTGTTAGGCTACATGGAGTGTCGATCAGTATAGTTAGTGATAAAGATCCAATATTCACTAGCAAATTCTGGGAGGCATTTCAAGTAGAACTGGGAACGAAGCTGAATCTAAGCACCGCCTATCATCCTCAAACAGATGGTCAAACTGAGACTGTGAATCGAGTTCTAGAAGATTTATTGCGGGCTTGTGTTCTTGATTTTGGTGGATCATAGGAAGACCATATGTATTTGGCTGAGTTCTCATACAACAACAGCTACCAAGCGAGCCTGACAATGTCACTATTCGAAGCATTGTAGGTAGACCATGCCGATCTCCTGCTTGTTGGGTTGAGCCTGGTAATAGGCTTGTATTGGGACCAGATATGATTCGCGAAGCCACGGATAAAGTCAATTTCGTTAAGAAACGATTACTCGCCGCTCAAAGCCGATAGAAGAGCTATGCTGATTCGAGAAGAAGAAATTTGGCTTTTTCTGTTGGTGACTATGTGTATATAAGGGTTTCTCAAATGAGAGGAGTGATTGATTTGGAAAAACTGGGAAGTTGTCACCCAGATTTATTAGTCCATTCCCTATTCTTGAGCGGATTAGAACCCTCTCTTATAGACTTAAATTGCCAGATTGGTTGCCTGGAGTACATGATGTATTTCACATATCTCAACTTCGAAAGCATGTTCATGATCCAGACTTGATCGTGGAAGAAGCCGCACAACAAGATATAGAAATTACTCCAGAATTGGCTGTGAGAAGAGAGCCGCTAAAGATAGTTGGCAAAGAAACCAAAGAGCTGAGGAACAAGAAGGTTCACTTAGTCAAAGTGCAATGAAGTGGAGATCCGCGAGATTGTACTTGGGAAACTGAGGAGAGTATTATGAAAGCCTATCCCAAGTGCAGGGTGGATATCTCTGATTGACTCTGGTGCAAGGTACATTTACCGTATTTTGAAATTTCCAATATGTTCTCTACTTTGCTGTTGTTTTCTTTCATGCATGTAAAATTTTAATCATATAGTCTGAATAATTTTATAAGAGTATATGAATTAATTAGTATGTTTTTGAAAGATGAAAACCAATTGATTGCTGATTGTATTGTTTGATTTTTGGTTGTTTAATTAGAGTTTTGAACCATTTAGCCAAATTGAACCAGTATTTACCTGAATTGAAAATTGATAGAAATATATACATGTGCATTATATATGTGTGAACAGGTTATGGATAAACAGCTAAGCAAAGGAATATAATTGTTTGCCCGACAAATAGGTACACGTTTATTGTTTTTCTTGGGATTTGATGATTTGATGAGCCGATTGGCTAGCCGCTTGGCTTTTTCTTTTTCTTTTGGACTGCTGAGGGCCAAGGGAGGCTATTAGAAATATCCCGAAGTCCCTCGTACAAAGGAGGTTATGGCGAAATTTTTTGAAAATTTAGGGTGTTAGCCAAATTTTTGAAGAATTTGAAAATTCATAGAAACAGAAAAGTTGGAGAATTGAAGCCAGAAGGAAAGTAGGGTTGATTAATTAAACCACTTGCGACTTTGTTCCTTTTCGGGGACGAAAAGTTTTAAGTGGGGGAGATTATAACAACCTGGAAAATCTGAACCAGTTTGAAAATTTTAAATTGGCTATTTTGGTGGATTTTAAATATTTTAAATAAATATTTTAAATAATATCGACGAAAAGTATGTTTGAATCGACGTTTGAAAATAAATATAATTAATTTCAATTATAAACAGGGCCTGAAATGGCGCGGTAGATTCAAAATTCGAATTCAAACTTTGACTGGCAGTACCGGGTGCAGAATGAAACGGATTTTAGTGCAACCAAAATATTTAAATCTGTTAGTGAATATCTTTCTAACGAATCTGAAAAATCGAAGTTTCATAGCAGAAAGCAAAATTTATGGCTAAATGGATTTTCAGAAAGGTTGCTATAGAGAATATATAGCTTGTGAAAATGGCCATTTTGCAAACAACCTCAGAATTCGACGAAACCAATTTTGCTGGATCTGGGATGTCAAATTATTGCTAGGTTTCAAATTTCATAATTTTTGAAGCTAGTATGTGAGCGTGGAAAAAGAAAATGTGTTTGGTCGATTTCTATTAAATTGGATCGACCAAAAAGGGCCATTTTTCAAACGACTTCAGAATTCGACGAAATTAGTTTTGTTGGGACTGTGTCATCAAAACATAGCTAGATTTATTTTTCGGGTATTTTTAGAATTAGTATGTGGCCCCGGCAAATTGAAATGTACGTTCAAATTAAATATTGAATGTTTTATATTTTAATTTGAATGAAAAATGACTGAAACATTCGAATGGGCCTTCGAAACATATCCCATTGTGTTCGGAATGGGGGTATTTAGCTAGGGATGACAGTCGTTGGGTTTGAATTGGTGTTCGTGTGTGAAAGAGGGTATTTTCGAAATTTAAAAATATATAAATAAATAAAAAATCTCATTGGCTACTTCATACTCTCTCTCTCCCCGTAATCGAAGTCAACGCACGGCGGAAAAGGCTCCTTGCCTTCTCTCTTCATTTTCTCCCTATACAAGCAAAATCAGTCCCTCCTCCAGTTGAAGATTTTGAAGAGCTCGAGATGAGCTTCAAATCCATACCAAGCACTCCCTCTTTCGTGAGGTATTTCGTTCCAATCACCTCCCGGAACATCTGCTCTTTGGATCGCCGCCGAGCCCGCCTGGAGCCACCGAACTGGACCCCCTCCCTGGCGCACGAGTGCCTCTCCAGACCCTACCCCGTGGTGAAATCCGATCGAGCAACTGCTACACGGATTTCGAGAAAAGATGAAACCTAGTTTTGAACAAATAAGAAAGGTAACGACTGATTTTAAATTAAACTATTTAATAGCACTTTAAAGCGCTACGGTTTTTTATTTCACTGTAAAAATCATATCTTTTTCGTTTGTTGACGAAATTCAATGAAACAAGAGACAGTGGACTCGTGTGGACGTCTTCTACATTCTAGAAGAGACCGCATATTTTTCTGAGCCTCCTGCTATTTTTGGTGGAGTGGAACCCAATGTGAGATTTCTGAATTATAAACGATATGGAAATGACGATGTATAAATTATATATTCGAAGTATGAGTTATATAAGCGTTGTATAAGTTGTATGTTCGATGTATAAGTTATATATGCGTTGTAAAAATTATATATGTGTTGAAATAGAAGTGAAATATACTTATATATATACGCCCCTCATCCACAAACCATGGACGATATTTATTGGTTGTGATTGGTGTGAAAAATTGGTTGATAGCGAATGGTTGATTAAAATTGTTTGTGGTTGAAATTGATTGATTGTGGCTGAAAAATACCCGTTTGTGGTTGAGAATTATTTGGTTGAAACCATATAGGATTATTTTGCGTAAAAGAAAAATGAACATGCCGCCTACGTGCGAACTAGATGCATGAAATCCCCATTGTCAAAAGCTGCGAGGCTTTAAGGTAGAGCGAGGAGTCGTACTAGGGACGACCCCGGTTTTAATTACCCTGCCGTTATGCTGCCAAAATTTTGAATAATATTCATGTGTTAGAATTATTTTCATGTGTTGAAACTATATTCGTGTGTTGAATAGAAATTCGTGTGTTGAATAGAAATTCATGTGTTGAATAGAAATTCATGTGTTGAACGACATTCATGTTTTGAAATAATTGTTTTATAATAAAAATCATATTTTTATCATCTATATGAACTATATAAAATAGTCATGTTTTGAAATAAATTGTTTTATAATAAAAATCATATTTTTATCATCTATATGAACTATATAAAATAGTCATGTTTTGAAATAAATTGTTTTAAAATAAAAATAACATTTTTATCTTATATATAAACTATATAAAATACTAGTGTTCGAAATAAATTGTTTTACATTAAAAATTACCTTTTTATCTTGTATATAAACTATATAAAATAATTGGGTTCTGAAATAAATTGTTTTACAATAAAAATCACATTTTTATTATATACATGAATTGTTAAAAATAGTGAAGTGTCGAAATAAATGTCGGTTGGATAAAAATATCATTTTTATCAAATGTATGAAAAGAACATGGTTTTAAAATCGACGAATGAATTTGTTATATATATATATATATAGAAAATGAAACGAATAACGAAGCTGCAGTTCGTGTTTTGAAACCGTGATTTCAAACGATTAGTGCGGGAGATCCGACCATTGGATATTCCCGAAACCGAAACCGTTGGGTTCGCCTTAGAAATATCTTTCCAACAACACCCACTTTGTGGAGATCCAATGGTTGGATTGTATGGAATGTTTAATTCAAATCTGAAGAAAAACAGCGCTAGAATCGATTATATTTATAAATATAATTAAATTAAATCGAATAACGACGCTGTAGTTCGTATTTTGAAACCGAAACTTCAAACGAATGTACCGAGAGATCCGACCGTCGGATTTTCCCAAAACTGGAACTGTTGGATTCGTATTGAAAATATCTTTCTAATGATATAAAATTTGTGAAGATCCAACGGTTAGATTTTCAGATATGTATAAGTCAAATCTGAAGAAAAACAGCGCCACGGTCGCGTTATGGCCTGAAGCATCGTTTGAATAAATTGGCTATTTTTAAATAAATAAAAATAGCGATAAATCGTTATAAAATATTATAAATGATATGGAATGTGAAATTTAGAAACTAACTGAAGGTTAGCTAAGTCGAATGGTTTCCTGGGTTTCGATCTGATGTTGGTTTCGGCCTTCGGGGTTAATATTTGGGAAATCGTTCTCTTACTAATTTACGGTTAGTGACTAATGAATTGGAATAAGGCATATGTTGTGTTTGTGTAGCACTTGTTTATTATATAGGTGAGTTGCTCAGAAAGACCGGGTTTATCCCATTCTGAATAACTGAATCGACGATAAGAAGTCGATGATGAAGACGGTGGTTGAAGACCGGAGATCTTCACCTCGGTTGGATGATAACTGATGTCCTGATTGGGAGGCATCCCGAAATATGGATAATGAGTGGTGATCGTCCAGACCTACGTGGAGATCGATGGGTATGCGAGGTATATAGTGCCTCCGGTTTTGTTCAGACCCAGAACGGACTTGCAAATGGACTGTGTCGGACATTGGAATTCATTCTGTGTGATTGATAGCCATCAGTTGCATGGTGTGAATTGCCTGTGTGGCATGCTAAGATGCAGTGATCAAGGCTTTTGTTGAAAAGCAAAGTCTTGTGGTTGATGATCAAAGCACAGCCTGTGTGGCATAGCTTTGTGTATAACGTGAATTCGCGAGCCTCACACCCCAGTATGAACCAGAAACGGGAGAGGACCTCAGGGAGGGCATGCGTTTCCTTCTAGCTAGAGGTGGTGTCAGTGCTTAAACTGGCTGACATTTATATTATTTTCACATGTGTGGTTGTTGCTGTTGCGAGGCACCTCGGTTATATCGGTCGATCCGGGACCGATGGAGTCATTCGTTGGCTCACTTATGCCCCAAAGGGCGGGGGAACGCAGTGTTCAGGAATTTTAATCCACATCGGTGGACCAGCCCTGTCGCTCCAAAGGCTTGACTGAGTACTTGCCTGAGACACGGGCTAGAGCGTCTCGAATTCGGTAAGGACTTTCTTTTGCCTTGGTTCATGACGGAAATCCAATTTCCAAATACGTGACTGTGCGATTTTGATTGTATACCTATATATGGTGACATAGTGGTATGGAGCATTAATGCCATCTATGATTGATACATATGATTTGACATTGTTTTTGAAACATATAAACCCTAGTAGTAATATCAATTGTTTTTGTTTTATTCGTATCAAGCATATTTTGGCCATTATAAGGTAAAAACTCTTTCCTCCGGTTTGCGTTGCATTGTGTGATGGGAACTAAGTCTTATAATGGCTTCATTTTTATTAAAATCATTGCGATGTTTTAAAGAATTACTTGTTTTAGAGCACTGGCAATCCAATGGAGTAAACCCGTTCCGCGAAAGTGGCGTGGCCCTGTGATTAGCCATATCATAAAATGTGTTAAGTAGATTTCTCATACCAGTCCCATGACTGACTCGTAGTTTGTTTCACTTGCAAACTCGGGTGCCCCTCTCTCTACACGGGCAGCCTTATATTCAGGTTTTAGCAGGCTCTTTCTGGATAGCTGGAGCTGAAGACGAATTCTATCATTTATCTCTTTTTATGCTGTTCAGCTCCTATTGTACATATTATGTTTGTTTTCCGCTGTAGACATTTATGTATAGCTGAACTGTATTTGTACTAAGTATGATCCTTTATACTGTGTAACTCTGATGATTATTGTTTATCCAGTGTATTATTTGTACATTATCTGGTGTATTTGTTTAATTCTGTTCTGTTATTATCTGTTTATGTGTTATATTCCAAAGATTACCCTTGACACCGTCGTACGGGATTTTGGGGTCGTCACAATCCATCTTAGTTCAGACACCAGCAGCATTTGGCCTCCATGATTTCCAATGAAGAAAACAGGAGAAATGGACACGTATTTATAGCTGCCAGCACCTTTGAAACCGACTGCCACGTCAGCCCTAGGGGTGTCAACACCCCTATAGGGGGTCGACCCTGGTGTCGACACCCCCTAGGGGGGTCGACCCCTAGAGCGGGAAATTTGTCGCCTTCTGATATTTTGATTTTTAACGATTTTGAATAAGTTTCTGACTCATATCTGACTTATATGTATATATAATTCTCCTGTGCATATACAAGCTTAAAATCCTCATAACTTCTTCATATAGTGTCCGTTTTACGCAAACCAAATGTCTATCTTGACAAGAATTTCAAGACTGACACAATGGCACAGTCTGTTTCCCTTAGTCCTGAATATTAAATTAATTATTATTTAATTTATCCTCTTTTAGTGTTGTTAAAAATACGGGGTGTTACATTCCCTCCTACTCAAAGGATTCCGTCCCCGAAATCTCTAAGTTGAGAAGAATACATATCCTACCATCCATTATCCATCAATCACTAGCATCCATTATCCTTGAAGATTTCTAATGCTTATATGAATATATGCAAAGGTGTGTGTATATGTCCCAATACTAATGCGAAGATCAGGCGGTTTACTGATTTAGTTGACCTCCTTAATGCAATGTATGTTGATGCCATCAATCCAATATGCATGCAAATAATCCTATTATAACATGTGGGTTCTATATGTGTGCACACTCATTCGTCCAAATGCAACATCCATATGCTAATACATCTATTTCCATCCATAAAAGAAAAGAAGATGCACACACATCCATATGCAGTATGAGAGTAATTGAGCCGATCTAGTGCCTAATGTGTGTGTATATGCATCCACAGGAAGCCACTTGCAAACACTTGCATCCACTTGCATCCACCAAACATAACATGTCTCAAACACAGGTTTACATCCATCGGATTCCTATCTAAAGGTCGAAAATACTGTGGATAGGATATACTCAAATGATAGAAATAAGCACATATAAAATTTTGGAAAAGGAGTTAAGAACTTACTCTCGAAAAGAAAAGGGTACGAAGACTGAATCTTGTCTTCGGTCTCCTAAGTTGCATCCTCTGGGTTATCTCCACATTGAACCTTTATCAGCTTGATCTCTTTATTGCATAGCTTCTTAACTTCTGATCCAAGAATACAGGTAGAAACTCGTCTAACTGTTACCTCATGTTCTACTTCTACTTCCTTTAATGTACTTGGCTCAACAACTTCCGCGGTGTCATGCAAACACTTCCACAGATGAGAAACGCGGAAAACATCATAATTACCTAATAAATTTTCTGGAAGCTTTACTCTATAGGCCATTTGGCTAATCCTCTCGATTATGGAAAATGGTCCCACAAACCTAGGTGCCAACTTCCCTACCGATCCGAAGCGAACCACATTCCTCAGAGGTGACACTTTGATAAAAACTAAGTCTCCCACTTCGAATTCGATGTCAGTCCTTCTCATGTCTGCGTAGGATTTCTGCCTATCTTGAGTTGTCTTCAATCGCCATCGAATAAGGTCAATATTCTTGGACATTTCTCTAACCATATCTGGTCCAAGTAATAACCTTTCTGTAGATTCCCACTAACAAGTTGGTGATCTACAGGGTCGTCCGTACAATGCTTCAAAGGTGCCATGCCGATGCTAGCTGATAAATGTTGTTATAGGCAAACTCTACTAAAGGAAGAGGCACTTCCCAAGTTCCTCCAAAGTCTAGGATACACAGCCTTAAAAAATCTTCAAGAATTCTATTCACCCTCTCCGTCTGCCCATCGGTTTGAGGATGACAAGCGTGCTCAAACACAACTGTGTACCTAATGCTTCTTGCAAGCTCCTCCAAAATTCACTGGTAAAGATGGGGTCACGATCGCTTACGATGCTGGAAGGTACTCCATGGAGATGAACTATCTCACGAACATAAATCGCTGCCAACCATGATGTCGTCCTCTTACTCTTCAGTGGAATGAAATGAGCGCTCTTAATCAATCTATCCACTACCACCCAAATACTGGTGTTTCCTTTCTTTGACCTAGGAAAACCATCTATGAAGTCCATGGAGACGCTCTCCCATTTCCACTATGGAACCTAGAAAGGATGAAGTAAACCACCAGGCTTCTTTTGCTCAGCTTTAACTTGCTGGCAAACTAAACATTAAGAAACAAATTCTGCCACATCTTTTTTCATCCCAGCCCAAAAGAAAACCCTTTTCATGTATTTGTACATCTTATCATCGCCTGGATAAATAACCATCTTAGAATAGTGGGCTTCTTCTAGGACCGCCTTTATCAAGCTTCCATTTTGAGGAACACAAAGTCGTCCATCTCGTCGCAACCACCCCTTTTCATCTATGGTATATCGACTGAGGTGACTAAAAGTCTCCCCTTTTCAGAGTTTATCCAAGATGTCTAAAATCTGTTGGTTATCTTGTTGAGAAGCTCCTATCTGATCCATAAGAGTTGGTCGTATCTCCAATGATGCAAACAAGTCAGGAAAAATCTTGATGGAGGGTTTAAAATCAAAGGTTGATATGAACTCCAAGCTTTTCCTCTCCACAAACAGAGGACTTAAGGCCATCCTCTGCCTACTTAGTGCATCAGCCACCACATTACCCATGCTAGGGGTATAAGTTATTTCAAAATCATAAGAAGCTAAGAACTCCATCCACCTTTGTTGCCTTAAATTAAGATCCTTCTATGAGAATAGATACTTGAGAGATTTATGATCGGTGTATAACTCGAACTTCTCTCCAAGTAAATAATGACGCCATGTCTTTAGCGCGAATACTATGGAAGCTAGCTCTAGATCATGGGTGGGATAGTTCTTCTCATGAACTCAAAAATGTCTACCCCTATAACACACTATCTTTCCTTCTTGCAACATAACTGCACCAAGCGCTCCAATGCATCAGTGTAAACTATAAGCACTTTGTTCCCATCGGGAAAAGTCAAGACTGGGGTTGTTGTAAGAGCCCTCTTCAAACGTTGGAAAGCAACATCACAATCTATATCCTATGAAAATGCCAAGTTCTTCTTTGTCAGCCTGGTTAGTGGGGTTGATATCTTTGCGAAGTCCTTAATGAACTTCCTGCAATAACCTGCCAACCCAAGAAAGCTTCTCACCTCTGTTGCAATTTTAGGAATCTGCCAATCTTGCACCGCAACTACTTTCGCGGGATCCACATCTATCCCTTCTTTGGAGACTACATGCCCTAAGAATCTCACCTCCTTTCTCCAAAAATAGCATTTGGAGAGCTTTGCCTTAAGCTGATAGTCACGGAGAGTTTTCAAAACTTCTCTCAAATGCTGGGCATGCTCTTCTTCGCTCTTGGAGAAGATCAAAATATCATCAATAAAGACTACGACAAATTTATTTAGGAACTCCCGGAACACCCTACTCATCAGATCGATAAAATAGGCGAGTGCATTTGTCAGCCCAAAAGGCATAAATATCCATTCAAAGAAACCATCTGGAGTCCTAAAAGCAGTCTTATCTATACTGTCCTCAGCCATCCTCAACTGATGAAACCCCGTGGCTGTAATACCCTTAAGTCTCACATCGTGGAAGCCTGAGTGAAGTGCGTACTTATATAATAGAGCCCATCTCTTACTAATGTCGAGGCCTTTGGAGGAACAAAACCCCACAACTATACGGTGGCTATGTTGGGGACAATATCTTGCGTGAATGGAGTTACGGGTTGTTACAATCTCCCCTACTTAAAATCTTTTCGTTCTCGAAAAGGAACGGAGCTAAAAGTTGTTTAATTAACCAATTTAATATTCATTTTTTATTGGTTTCAATAATTTTATTATTTGAACTAATAATAACACAACAAAACCATCAATCAATTAGTTGATTAGATTTTCAAATGTTTAGCTTTTATATATTCAAAAAATCATATTTTATAAGATTGGATTATATATATAATCACAAATACGTTAATTATAAACTTGTCACTCTCAACTCACTCTAGGGCATTTCTAACCCCATCTCTAACGAGTTTTTCTTATTCTAGGAAGCTACTGATCCTATCTCTAATGAGTATTCTTTTATAGGATATTTCTATTCCTACTCCTAACGAGTCTGCAAAACAAGCCACTCGACTGCCCATGTGGAGAAGTGGGCACCCAAGTTTGCAAAGTGGAACAAACTACGAGTCAGTCATGGGACCGGTATGAGAAATCTTACCTAACATATCTAATAATAATAAGGCTAATCATAGGACCACGCCGCTAACGCGGAACTAGTTTACTCCATTGGATTGCTAGTGCATAAATAAAGTAAATCGTTAAACAACGCAATGTTTTTTAGAAAAATGAAACCATTATAAGACTCAAGTCCCATCAAACAATGCAACGCAAACCGGAGGATAGAGTTTTACCTGATAATGGTCAAAAATGCTTGATACGATAAAACGGATTTGATATTATTATTAGTGTATATATGTTTCAAAAACATTTCAATCATAATGTATCAATCATAAGCGGCATAGTTACCATATACTATGTCGCCATACTAGTTTTACAATAAAAACTGTATGGTGTCGTATTGGAAGTTGGATTTCCATCATCAACCAAGGCAAGAGATAGTCCTTACCAAATTTGAGACAATCAAGCCCATGCCTCAGGATCAGAGCTCGAGTGACCCTTAGGAGCCACATGGTCGATCCCCAACTTAAGTTGGTGGATTATATATAAATTCCTGAATAATACGTCTCCCCGCCCTATAGGGCATAAAATAAACCACTAGGGACTCAAATCCGAGGTGCCTCGCAATCCATCATCCACATAAGTAAAAATTCTAGGGCTTGTAAAGGTTGACACCACTCCTAGCTAGAAAGAAACGGATGTTCTCCCTGGATCCTTCTCCCATTTTTGGTTCATACCGGGGTGTGAGGCTCGCGAAGTATCTCTACAAAAAGCTATGCCTAAATAGGTTGTGCTTTTGATCATCAACCACAAGACTCTGCTTTTCAACAAAAGCCTTGATCATTTGGATCTTAGCATGCCACATTGTCAATCCATACCATACCATTGATTTCTACCAATATATAACCTCCAAGCTCGTATGTCTCAGAGAAGGGTGTTATGCGAGATAATAAATTTTCCGCCACCAAACAGATATATATTTAGCAGAGATCAACGAATACAGCATAAAGGAATACAACGCCAGATATACCATCCATTTACAAGTCCGTTCTGGGTTTGAACAAAACCGAAGACACCTTATTCCTCATCCCATATGTCCAATACAGGAGAGAGGTGCTCGCATATCCGGTCGATCTCCAAGTACGTCTGGACGACCACCACTTATTACCTTGTCTTGGGATGCCTCCCAATCAAGACATCAGTAATCACCCAAACGATGTGAAGATCTCTGGTCTTCAACCACCGTCTTCATCTTCGACTTTTAATCGTCGTAATAATTATTCAGAATGGGTTGAACCCGGTCTTTCTGAATAACTCGCGTATTTTATAATCAATAATAAAATACTATAAAAGCACATCATACGCCTCATTCCAATTCAGAATATTCTTTTAAGTAAATATTCACATTATTAGGGAAATGTTCCATTAATTTTATCAAAGATAAATTCTTTAAATTTACCCTTTAATCTTCTTTTTAAAGATTCATTAAAACTCCAATTTGGTTTTAATATCAAAATCATTACTTTATGATTATTCAACCTTAAGAAATAAATCTTGCCTTTAACTGAGTTAAAGAACCAATGTCATTTAAAACACAGTTCACTATAAACCCAAAATCATCTTCCATTAAATATGGAGTTTTCACAAAAACCAAATCAATATATAATTGATATAAATTTTCGTATTAGACTAATAATATAAATGGAATAACAGCAAAGCCTTTTAAATTCCATATATAATGACGGTCTTCTTTTACAGAAGCTCATCTCGATTATTACCAAATCGAATTCCATTCAATTCCAATTTAATATATATTAAATTGGAAAACTTTACTTTGGAAAATTTCCATTTAAATCTTAATAAAAAGATTTATAAATTCCAAAATATATTTTCACTGTTAATTGGGTTAAAGAACAAACATCATTAAAAACATAGTTCACAATAAACCCAATTCACATTCCTTTTTATTCCAATTACTAAATATAATCGGAAACTCTAATAATGTTAATTAAAAGATTTATTCTTTTCATACGGGTTTTAAGAACAGTGTTATTTAAGACACCATTCACGACAACCCCAAAAATCCAATTTATTCTATTTAACTCCAATTTAATATTAATTAATTGGAAAACTTCATTAACATCTTAATTTAAAGATTTATTCCAGTTAATAACTAGTTCATTTTGATAAAAATATATTTTTATCTTTTCAAATACGGAATTTTCATTCTAAATCTTTACAAATCACTTATTATGATTTTACATAATTTTACCATATTTTAATAATTTTACTAAGGCCCGTACAGTCGGTTTCTAATAATGGCCACCGAACTGCACTTACAACGACCTTTTCCGAAATTGATTTGGATATAATTCCAAATCCAACTGTTAGATTTCAAAACTCTTATATTCATTTGAAATCTCTTTTCGATACGAACCCAATGGTTCTGGTTTTAGGAGAATCCGACGGTCGGATCTCCCGTTACATCAATTTGAAGTTAATGGTCGAAATTCGCGAATGGTCGTTGCGCGGCGCGTTCTATTCAGGCCATTAAATATATATATATATATATATATATATCGTCGATTTCCAATTAAATCATATTTTATAAAATATTTATAAATATATTTTAAAATGATTTTAACTTTGTTTTCAATTCTAAATCAAAATTGAATATCCTATATCTTTATCATATTAAAATGATAATATTTCCAGAATATTAAATTTTGAAATCACTACTTTTTGATATTCATAATAAAATGAATAAAATCGATCGGGTTAAAAATGGCGTTTGCTACTTAATTCAGCTTCATATTTTTATATTTTTGTGTCCATCCAAAGGTGGACATAAAAACCAAAATTTTATTCTACACTGAATAAGATTTCAAAATATTCGTTATTTTAAAATATTCTTTATTTAAAAGATATTCTGAATCGGAATGCGGCTCAATCAATTACCATATAAATTTAGTTATATGGATTTCATACATTGCATATATTCAACGATAATGATAACCAATCATCAAATAATCCATTCACATCCAAAGTGAAGTTTATAACTATGTGAGCATTAAAATAAATAAATAACGCTCATCACAGACTGTCAATCCATCGATTGACAATTTATTAAATATTAGGACTAGTGTATATCAAATATCATCCCAATACCCGTGGGGGGTTTTTAAACAACAACAGTTTATACACATACATCATTGGTTAATAAATTTAACCAATTTCCACTGTTTAAATTATAAATAAATATTTATAATTTAATTCCAACAAAACATATATTTTGACGAGGAATTATTATTTTCCTTGTCTACCATGATGACATTTTTATTTCACATAGCATTATCCTAAACAAATGACATATTCAATTGACAAATCATTATTCTAAATAAATGACGTTTTCTTCTAACATGACATTCTTATCTAAAATGGCAATTTATTTTAACATGTCATTTTTACCTAGAATGACAATTTTAACTAAATTAACAATCTAATCCTAACATGACATTTTTTTACATAAAATGACAATTTTAACTAAATTGACAATTTAATCCTAACGTAACATTTCTAGAAAAAGTGACATTTTTATTCTAATGTAACATTTTATACAAAAATGACATTTTATTTCAAATGCTTCATTTTATAACAAAAATGTTATTAACATGACATTACTAACTAAAATGACATATTTATTTTAAATAAACATTTCTAATAAGAGTGATGTTTTTATATTAACATAACATTCCTAAACAAATGATGTTTTTATATTAACATGACATGATTCAAATAAAATGGTATTTTTAATTAACATGACATGATTCTAATAAAATGATATTTTTAATCTATCGTAACATTTTCTAACAAAAATGATATTTTAATCTAACATAACATTTTTATAACAGAAATGATATTTTTATTCTAACTTCACATTTTATACCAAAATGATATTTTTATTCTAATGTAACCTTCTTAACAAAGATGATATTTTTATTCTAACTAAACATTCCTCACTAAAATGACCTATTTAATTACATAACCTCTTCTATGTAAAATGACATTTTTGATTAACATACATTTTCTATGTAAAATGACATTATTAATTAACATAACATTTCTATGTAAAATGACATTTTTGATTAACATACATTTTCTATGTAAAATGACATTTTTGATTAACGTAACATTTTGTATGTAAAATGACATTTTTGATTAACGTAACATTTTCTATGTAAAATGACATTTTTTTATTATCGTAACATTTTTTAATAAAATGACATGATTGTTTAGCATGATATTTTCTAAATAAACGACATGACTATTTTAACATGACATCTCCTAACAAAAATGACATGATTATTCTAATGTAATATTTTTAACAAAAGAGACCTTTTTATTCTAATGTAATATTTTTAACAAAAGATGTCATTTTTATTCTAATGTAATATTTTTAACAAAAGATGTCATTTTTATACTAACATAACTTTTCTAACAATAGTGATATTTTTATTTAAACATAACATTCTCTAAATAATAACATTTTTATTTTAATATATCATTTCTAAAAAAATGATATTTTTAATCTAATGTACATTTCAAATAAAAATGATATTTTTAATCTAATATAACATTTCTAACAAAATGAATCTTAGCATGACATTTTCTATGTAAATCACACTTTCTATGTAAATGACATTTTTTCTAAACTAACATGACATTAAACAATTGACATTTTTAACAAACATGTTCTATGTTCTGAATGGTAAAATAAGAAGAGAAATTATTTACATAACCTATTTATATATAAAATATGTTTTCTACATAGATGACATACTTATTTATAAAAACATGTTTCTAACTACATGACAATTTTTTTTTTCTAATCTTTTAATTTCAAACAAGTTTCTTTTTTTTTATGATTCAACATATAATAAACATGTATATCCTATTATCTAAACATATTGTTTTAAAACATAAATATTTTTATTTCCATAAATACAATAAAAGTATGATTTTTATTGTAAGTAAATCTTAGATCTATACAATTTGATCAAATCAATTCATCTCAAAACACAAAAAACCAAATCAAATCTCATACATCACACACATGAATTTCAATAGTGAATACATATAAATTTCACAACGAAATCAACAATTAAATTTGATTTAAAACAAAGATCTCACAGTGGGTTTTATTCTAACAAAAATTGAAGATAGCTCCATTTCTGATCTGTCTGTTTCATTGTGTAGATCTCGTTTCTGCGATTCCAAGGTTTGAAAATCGTTCGATTCTGATATTATATGAAAGAGATATGGCGTTTATATATTCGATCGTTAAATAATATAATTAATTGAATAATTAAAGGAATAATTACATCATTAAGGAAGTTAATCCCTTTCTCTTCGTTACTTTCTGAAATAGGGACCGAATTAAGTAGCAAACGCCATTTTTGACCTGAACGGGTTTATCGATCGATTTTATTCATTTTATTATGAATATCGAAAAGTCGTGATTTCAAAATTTAAAATTTTGGAAATATTATCATTTTAATATGATAAAGATATTGGATATTCAATTTTGATTTAGAATTGAAAATAAAGTTAAAATCATTTTAAAATATATTTATAAATATTTTGTAAAATACGATTTAATTGGAAATTGGCGAAATATATATAATATATTTACATATATATTTAATGGCCTGAATAGAACGCGCCGCGCAGCGACCATTCGCGAATTTCGACCATTAACTTCAAATTGATGTAACGAGAAATCCGACCGTCGGATTCTCCTAAAACTGAAACCGTTGGGTTCGTATCGAAAAGAGCTTTCCAACGAATATAAGAGTTTTAAAATCTAATGGTTGGATTTGGAATTATGTCCAAATCAATTTCAGAAAAGGTCGCTGTACGTGCAGTTCGGTGGCCGTTATTGGAAACCGACTGTACGGGCCTTAATAAAATTATTAAAATATGGTAAAATTATGTAAAATCATAATAAGTGATTTAGAAAGATTTTGGATGAAAATTCCATATCTGAAAAGATAAACATATATTTTTATCAAAATGAACTAGTTATTACGTGGGATAAATCTTTAAACTAAGATGTAAATGAAGTTTTCCAATTAATTAATATTAAATTGGAGTTAAATAGAATAAATTGGATTTTTGGGGTTGTCGTGAATGGTGTCTTAAATAACGTTGTTCTTAAACCCCGTTGAAAATAATTAATCTTTTAATTAAGATTATTAGAGTTTCCGATTATATTTAGTAATTGGAATAAAAAGGAATGTGAATTGGGTTTATTGTGAACTATGTTTTTAACGACATTTGTTCTTTAACCCAATTAACAGCGAAAATATAATTTGGAATTTATAAATCTTTTTATTAAGATTTAAGTAAAAAATTTCCAAAGTATAGTTTTCCAGTTTAATATATATTAAATTGGAATTGAATGGAATTTGATTTGGTAATAATCGGGATGAGGTTCTGTAAAAGAAGACCGTTATTATATATGGAATTTAAAAGGCTTTGCCGTTATTCCATTTATATTATTGGTCTGATACGGAAATTTATACCGATTATATATTGATTTGATTTCTGTGTAAACTCCATATTTAATGAAAGTTGATTTTGGGTTTATCATGATATGTGTTTTAAATGACATTGGCTCTTTAACCCAGTTAAAGACAAGATTTATTTCTTAAGGTTGAATAATCATAAAGTAATGATTTTGACATTAAAACCAAATTGGAGTTTTAATGAATCTTTAAAAAGAAGATTAAAGGGTAAATTTAAAGAATTTATCTTTGATAAAATTAATGAGAACCTTTCCCTAATA
Organism: Allium sativum; assembly: GCA_030737875.1. Classification (NCBI taxonomy): domain Eukaryota; kingdom Viridiplantae; phylum Streptophyta; class Magnoliopsida; order Asparagales; family Amaryllidaceae; genus Allium; species Allium sativum. Next base: position 188,812,629 of record CM060911.1, read on the forward strand.
ATGTAAATATTTGCTTAAAAGAATATTCTGATTGGAATGAGGCATATGATGTGCTTTTATAGTATTTTATTATTGATTATAAAATACGCGAGTTATTCGGAAAGACCGGGTTTAACCCATTCTGAATAATTACTACGATGATTAAAAATCGAAGATGAGGACGGTGGTTGAAGACCGGAGATCTTCACATCGTTTGGGTGATTACTGATGTCTTGATTGGGAGGCATCCCAAGACAAGGTAATAAGTGGTGGTCGTCCAGACGTACTTGGAGATCGACCGGATATGCGAGCACCTCTATCTTGTATTGGACATATGGGATGAGGAATAATGTGTCTCCGGTTTCGTTTAGACCCGGAATGGACTTGTTAATGGATGGTATATCTGACGTTGTATTCCTTTATGCTGTATTCGTTGATCTCTGCTAAATATATATCTGTTTGGTGGCAGAGAATTTATTCTCTCGCATAACATCCTTCTCTGAGACATACAAGCTTAGAGGTTATATATTAGTAGAAATCAATCGTATGGTATGGATTGACAATGTGGCATGCTAAGATGCAAATGTTCAAGGCTTTTGTTTAAAAGCAGAGTCTTGTGGTTGATGATCAAAGCACAACCCATTTTAGGCATAGCTTTGTGTAGAGATACTTCGCGAGCCTCACACCCCGATATGAACCAGAAACGGGAGAAGATTCCATGGAGAACATGCGTTTCTTTCTAGCTAGGAGTGGTGTCAGCGTTTACAAGCCCTGACATTTTTACTTATGTGGATAATGGATTGCGAGGCGCCTCAGATTTGAGTCCTCAGTAGCTCTATTTTTCGCCCCATAGGGCGGGGAGACGTATTGTTCTTGAATTTATATATAATTCACCAACTTAAGTCGGGGACCGACCCTGTGGCTCCTAAGGGTCACTCGAGCTCTGATCCTGAGACATGGGCTAGATTGTCTCGAATTCGGTAAGGAGTATCTCTTGCCTTGGTTCATGATGGAAATCCAACTTCCAATACGACACCATACGGTTTTGATTATAAAACTAGTATGGCGACATAGTATATGGTAGCTGTGCCGCTTATGATTGATACATTATGATTGAATTGTTTTTGAAACATTTATACACTAATAATAATATCAAATCCGTTTTATCGTATCAAGCATTTTAGACCATTATAAGGTAAAACTCTATCCTATGGTTTGCGTTGCATTGTTTGATGGGACTTGAGTCTTATAATGTTTTCATTTTTCTAAAATACTTTGCGATGTTTAACGATTTACTTTATTTATGCACTGGCAATCCAATGGAGTAAACCAGTTCCGCGTTAGCGGCGTGGTTTGTGATTAGCCTCATTATTATTAGATATGTTATGTAAGATTTCTCGTACCAGTCCCATGACCGACTCGTATTTTGTTCCACTTTGCAAACTCGGGTGCCCACTTCTCCACACGAGCAGTCGAGTGGCTTGTTTTGCAGATATCTCTTATTTGAGCAGGATTCTAGATCGAAGCTTAAAGTTGTGTCCAGAGCATTGATAGTTTTCCGCTGTTTTAGTTAAATTGTTCCGCTGCACCTTATAAAGTTTACTGTAAATTAATCTTCCGCTGTATTATTATTTATTTGATGTACTCTGATATTCTGTACTCTGATGTTGCGTTATTATGATGTAATAAAGTCTTTTGTTATTTGTTCGTATGTGCTGTATGCCCAGAGTTAGCGTATTCAGGTTTTGAACGGTCTTGGTCGATTTTGCGATCGATTAGGTCCGGGCGAAATCGGAATCGTCATAGTAAATCAGAGCCAATGCCCAGCCGAAATTGTGGCTCCTGTGTGGACTACAGCGCCTGGGTGAGGTGTTTGTGAGCCAATAGGGGACGTTGGGCTCTGTTGGAGGGGAGAATGTAATACCCCTAAGTCCCACATCGTGGAAGCCTGTGTGAAGTGCGTACTTATATAGTAGAGCCCATCTCTTACTAATGCAGAGGCCTTTTGAGGAACAAAACCCCACACCTACACAGTGGCTAAGTTGGGGACAATATTTTGCGTGAACGGAGTTGCGGGTTGTTACAGTGGCCAAGTCTAATTGAGAGAATACAGAGGCATCAACAAATTGATCTAATAAATCATTAACCTCGAGAGGGGGTGCCTATTCTTCTTAGTGAGTGTATTCAACTCTCTATAGTCGACACACAAACAAAGCGAACCATCCGCCTTAGTTGCGATTACAACTGGAGCACCCCATTCAGATATGCTTCGTCTGATGAATCCTTTCTCAAGTAGCTCGCACACTTGCTTACTCAACTCCTTCCATTCCCTAGGATACATATGGAGCACTGGTAATGCAACTAGCTTTGCATTGTCCACTAGATATATACGAAAGTCGATCTTATGCCTCGGAGGTAAACACCGTACCTCATCAAAAACATCAGAATAATCTCGGACTACTGGAACAGATTGCAGATCATCGATAGGTGCATCAAGAGACTCTAGGAAACTAAGCATAACAGACCCTTGGGGGTCACAAGAAATCTCGAGGGCCCTCCCATGACAAGTCAGAAGGCTAACGACCTTCCTCTCACAATCCAGAATGGCACCATACGTGGTAAGCCAATCCATTTCTAGAATCAACCCATAGCCCATAAACCCAAGCACATATGCGTCGCATTCAAATTCGATGCCTAACATAGATATCCTCAAACCCCGACAAATCATACATAAATGAGCTGAACCACAAATGGGGTTTAAGACAACTACGAGATCCACTACCATACTAGTAGTTAGTGCAGAAATTCAAATATAGAACTAGATATAAATGAATGTGGAGTTCCAGAATCAAAAAGTGTTCAAATAGGATGATTAGAAAGAGAAATTAAACCATCCACAAAAAATTTCTAGCTCTATCAGGAGCACTGATCGCGAAAGAAAAGGCTGCCATCCAGATGTTCCTGTCCTTTGACCTTGTCCCTCTGATCCCTGTTTCTTTGGGCACTCCCTAGTAAAGTGTCTAACTTCTCCACAATTGAAGCAAATGTTCTTCCTACTTTTACAGTCTTTGATCAAGTGACCCTCTTTCCCACAACTGTGACACTTTCTTTTCTCCTTACCCTTGTCATTCTTTCCTCCTTTCTTCTGTTGCTGCTGTTGTTGTTGTCCCTTCTTGGGCCACACCTTCTTATTTTGCGTTGTTTCCTCGGCTTTAACCTCCTTCTTTTCCCCTTTCTCTTCCTCATACATCAAGGCCATATCTACAAGTCTTTAAAAAGTGGCTCCCATTGGAATATGGGACATGGCTAACCCATGAAGGGGTTCATTTAGTCCTTTAGCAAATTACAAAGCCTTCTTATGTGGCGTGTCTACCAGTTCCAGTCCAAATCTTGCCAGCTAGTTAAATTTGTTCACATACTCTTTAACCGTTAAGCTCCCTTGTTTAAGTGCTAAGAACCTCTCCATCTACATGCTCTCCTCAGCTTGGGAAAGGAATTTCATCTCAAACCTCTGTCTAAAGTCATACCAAGTTTCCACGAGACGACCTGCTTGGGTTACCTCCCACCAAAATGAAGCTTCATCCTTCAATAGCCAAGCAGCTAACTGGATCTTTCTTTGATCCTCTACATAAAAGATTATAAACAAGTCCTCGGTCTTCTTGTGCCAGTTCCTAGCTTCCACAAGCATCACGGTTCCATGGAACGGCTTCCCTCCCATAGCATGGAAATCTTTGCAGATCTTTGAGAAGTTGTCCGCTCGCGGAGGAGGAGGAACGACATGTGTAGCTGGGGGACGAACGTTCCCTTGGCCTTCGACAGGCGTTGCGGCCTCCAGATACCTACGGAACCATCCTGGTATCGTAACGCCCTGCGGAATGTTGGGTTCCCCAGACATGATGAAAAAAAAACAACGAAAGAGATTTAGACAAGGGATCAAAAGATATTACTTATGGCTTTTTGAGGAATGTTTTTCAAAACAGACCTTTCTTTTTGAAAATACTTTCTTTTTAAAACCTTTTTGAAAGTAGCTTTCAAAAACTTTTATCTAATCTGGCAACCTTCAGCTCTGATACCAAGTGTGACACCCCACATCCGTTAATGTCACTCATAAAGGGAATGCATTATTCGTGAAGCGTTATAGTAAACAGAACGGAAATATTATAGTACAGACATATATAATAACAGTGGAATAAAAACTTTATTTATCATAACATACCGTGGTCCAAAAACATCACATGTCTGAAATACAAAAGCCCGTTACAACATAAAAGCTATTGTCTTATACTTCAAAAATATCAGGGTACATAAAAAAAAAATTCCCCAGAACAAAATATAGCCATAGCAACAAGGATAGGAGCTTGAGCCATACATATCAGCAGCTCCAGTAAAAATAAGCAGAATCATAGTCAAGCCTGAGAGTTCCCACCCTGAGAACCTTGGGGTGGGGGGGGGGGGAGGGAACGGAAGAAAGAAGGAGAAACAGAAAGGATCAGACATAAAGTCTGGCGAGTCTAGTTACTTTTGGCAAGTAAATAAATAAAAGTAGCATGACAGGCATATAAAGTGGATAAGAGAGATTATACATAAAAGGAAGGTGTGACAAGGTAGACAGGATAAGGTGTATATGTTTCCCTAATGATTACTCTGCACTATCACTAGTATAACCAGAATGACATGATCCCTTCCACTATAAGGTGGTAGACTTAGGCATACATCCAAATGTATCCTAATTACTACCCTAATCGATCGGTTCCCTAATCCGCGTAGATACTCTGTGTCGGCCCCACCATAGGATGTACCATGTCCTAAAGTGGCAACCCTCCACTAATATGCATAGCCCCACATCTACAGGTGTCATGGTCATCTTATCCCCTTCTACCCCACTCATGCACGCACATGGCCCAGTCGGTTTATGTCGCCCACACTGTCCTCCACGTTTGGATCTCTTACAGTCAGTCCAATAAGCGTGCCCCTTCTCCGACCTAGTTCGGAGTACATGTTTGATACCTACTCCGGGTTACTGGCTAAAACGGGTCCCACACAATATGATACAAGTTCTCCCCTTTGTATTATATCCCCCACTAGGTTTTCATTGGCTATGTATACCACTGGGTGTCTTTAATTACATAACCCTATCATTTCCACTAGTTATGTTTACCCTAAAAGGTGTCTTTAATTACATAACTTTATTATTCCCACTGGTCATGTAGACCACTAGAAGTCTTTAATTACATAACCTTACCGGGTTAAGTTTGTGGGCCTGTATGTAAATATTACCGACCCCCTCAGATTTGCTTTATCCACCCACTGTCCAACCAATTTTACTTAACCCTAACTTTAGTTCATAATCATATAATCCCTATGGATTAGATTAGGTTAAGTAGTACAATTTATTACCATGTCCATTTATGGTTTATAATGGACTAGACCTCCCTTATTAGGTGTACAACTTGATGATGCTGGATATGCCAGTTGGGTCCAGGCAAACTTCTTCCACAAGTTGGGCCCAACCTCATGTCATAGCCCATCTCGTATTTGCGCACTTAAACGTCTCACATTAGGTCCAACATTAGTGGTTGCTGGATATGTCGTTCGGATCCCGGCAGACTTCCACCACTAATGCAACCTAACCTCGTGTTATAAGTGTAATTACAATTTCCAAGTGTAATTATTAGACATTTCATTCTTATCCAATTCTTACCTATGTCTTTATAGGTGATTATGCCCCTTTTTCCCCATTTTGAATTATATGTCCAACTCATATAAACATTATTTAAACTATGCCAATTCTAACCTTTTTCCCCCGTTCTCTAACTAATGCATTCGCATATATTTGCGGCATCTAGGCTAGAAAGTAGCCTAGCCATAAACAATTAAAGGGAAAGGTAATGGAAAAAATGACAATAGTGATTGTTCATAAACTAGCATGGTGATATGGTGGACATAAGTATAAATCTGATGAACTTGTGGTGGTTAACTAATTCTAACATAACTATGATGTCATAATAAGCATAATAAGATCTAAATTAACAATTTAGATGTTCAACTGGTTTAGATCTAATATGATAGGCATAAGGTGATAAACTAGACCTGATTAATAGTTTAGATGTCCACATAATTCAGATCCAATAGTTAAAAATAGATCTAACACGAATAAGGTCAAGATCCACATCATAGCATGTCATTGAAGTTACAATAGATCCGACAAGATAGAGATTTAGATCCAAGTTATAACCAATTTAGAATGTCATATATTCACAATTTACAATGGATCCAGTATAATATAGGCACATAAACAAATCCAAACTATAGTCATATCACGTTTACTTTTAAATATTTAAATCTAAAAGCAACTAGGAACTCATAGAGTTTGGATTAGAAAATAGAAAAAAGAATGGATCTCGAATCTCTAACTGATTTGCTTAAGTTGATTGTTGTACAAGATAGGATCTATCTCAGTTCAGACACCGGCAACATTTGGTCTCCATGATTTCCAATGAAGAAAACAGGAGAAATGGACACGTATTTGTAGCTGCCAGCACCTTTGAAACCGACTGCCACATCAGCCCTAGGGGTGTCAACACCCCTGTAGGGGGTCGACCCTGGTGTTGACACCTCTTAGGAGGTCGACCCCCTAGAGCGGGAAATTTGCCGCCTTCCGACATTTTGATTTTTATAAAATTTTGGATAAAGTTCTGAATCTTATGTATATATATAATTCTTTTGCGTGTATACAAGCTTTAAATCCTCATAACTTCTTCATACGGTGTCCATTTTACGCAAACCAAATGTCTATCTTGACCAGAATTTCGAGACGGACGCAATGGCGCAGTCCTTTTCCCTTAGTTCCAAATATTAAATTAATTATTATTTAATTTATCATCTTTTAGTGTTGTTAAAAATACGGGGTGTTACAGAAATTCGGGACATTGCATTTTGGTATCAGAGCTGAAGGTTGAGTAGTAACCTTGGCTCTTTGGCGTGACTCAATAGAGATACGGTTAGTAATACCTTAGACTGAGTTTGAGTATGAACATATGAGAGCGTATTTATAGATTTGATATAAAATTGTTTTATACTGTGTAAGTTGGTTTATTGAGTGGTTTATGACTTCTGGTCGATACAGGATTACAACTGTATCGATAGGTGTTTCTAAATTCTCGAACAAAGCAATTCGATATAGTATTGTTTTAAAATGGGTAAATGAAATTATTTTGCCCAAAATTATTTTAAATAAAAAGAAATATTTTTTTGAAATTCTAATTATATGTGGGTGTCTTGTTATTACAATTAGGGCTGTCAATTTCCTACCCGACCCGTGACCCGACCCGAAACCCGCATGGAAATTAGCAGGTTAACCTGACCCGTTTAGTTACCGGGTCATTTTCGGGTCAACCCGAATTTGACCCGTTTATAAATGGGTGGGTTTAGGGTTGACTCGCTAACCCGATTTTGACCCGCCAAACCCGATTATATATTGTATCTCTTCCATACTATTAGTCTTTTATGTATACTATTAGTGTTAGTCTTTTATGTATGGAATAATCAGTATGCTCGTATATGTAAGCTATTATATTTTACTAATTTATTCTTATATGTTGTTAGTTATATTTTACTTATAACAACCGTATCTCTTCCATACTGGTAGTCTTTAATTTGTGCAGTATGGGAATATATACTTATGTATAGAAAATAATTTTTGAATATAGGGATTTCATGCTTTATATATGTGTTGTCTGTTGGTGACTTTGCAACTTATTGCATGTTGATGATTATATAACAGTGTCCATGTTGGTGATTTGGCTCTTTTGTTGCTTATATTAGTAGGCAATATCTATCAATGGGTCAAACAGGTAAACCCGACCCAACACGACGTGACACGACCCATTTAGTTCAACGGGTTACGCGGGTCGGGTCGGGTCAACCCATTTATAAACGGGTCGGGTTAGGGTTGGGAAAATATGACCCGTTTAATAAATGGGTTGACCCGACCCGTTTATAAATCAACCCGAACCCGACTTGACCCGACCCGAACTCAACCCGACACGACCCATTGACAGCCCTAATTATAATTAAATGAAGTAGATTTGGTTATATATAATCAAATATGATTTGTATATGGATAAATATACAAATGAATAAATTGAAACTGAATCCAACCCAGAATATGGAATTTGAATCTCGGAAAGTTAAAGAATATTTCTGAAGTGTTTTGAAATTAATAAGGAGGTATTTTGAAAGGATTTGAATAAAAATTGGTTTAAATGGATGTTTAAAATTTTAAAGCACTGTAATCACTTCAGTCGCTAGAAAATAATTCTGATGATGATGGTCACATCATTTGTATCTATTTTCTAGCTTCTAAGTGATGAATTGCTACCATAGAAAGGTTTTTAATGAAATTGGGTTGAGAAACAAGTTGCTTTGAGAATTCTAAAAGTTTTGAATTATCATGGTTATATATATGTATAAATATGTATGATTTCAAACTCATTTGAAATCAAACCCGGGAATTTGAATTCTGAAATTAAAATTTAACTAGTATATGTTGAATAAATTGAAATGGTGGAAATAAATCAAATGGATTGAAATTTAAATTAAGCTAAGTTAAATGAAATTGGATTGGATTAAAGATAGTCCAGAATTATATTGAATATAGAGAACAAGAAAATATTTGCAATTCAAATATGAATTCAACTTATAAGTAACAAGTTAAATATTTATTTGGTGTTGTTAATTGGAATAAAATTATGATGAATTGAACTCAAACAGAATAAGTGGATTGACCTTAGAGATAAAAAGAAAATTTGAATTATAGAATTGAAAGTTGGGTTGATTTTGGAACCAACTGGAAATGGATATGTACGCGTTAAGCAGGAATTGTATGAAAGCAAACGGAAGGATTAGATTGAATGCCTAACAAAAAGGTACAACATTACTTGGGTTTGGGTTTGATGGATTTATGAGCCTATTAGGCAAGCCACTTGGCCTTTTGATTTTCTTTTGGATTGGAGAGAGCCTAGAGAGGCGAGTTGTATTGGTTGTACTGATTAAGCCGCGAAAAAGAGAAGCTAGCAGAAATTTTCAAACATTTAAAGAGTTAGAAACTTTTGGTAATTGAAAATCGATAATATATGGAATTTCAACCAAATAGGTTGTGAGGAGTAAGAGTTATAATATCTTTACCGCTTAGAAATTTCGAGGATAAAATTATTTTAAGGGGAAAGGAGTGTAACGACCCAGATTTTTAGTGATTGAATAACTAATTAATTTAATTTTTTTTAATAGTGGTTTATTAATTTAACTGACTTGAATTCAATATTTTTGAATATTTAAATAATATAAATAATAAAATAGTAATTTAAATTCTAGAATAGTCGGATTTGGCTAAATTTGCAATATCATATGATTTGTTTGTTTAAAAGGATTTAATATTATTTGGTTTTGAATTTTATTAACGATTTCTCTTATTAAACGAAGATAATACGTTTAATTTATAAAACGAACTGCAACAGCGCGGTAGTTCGTAATATAACATTTCCAACTTCAATTGAATATACAGGATTCGTTATAAGTCAGATTTCTTTGAAACAAGAAACGTTCGAATCTATTAAACTGTATCTTTTTATTGGAAGTGAAAAATCGAGATTTCGTCTTATACATTGTGAGTTATGTCCAAATCAAATTTTAAGAAAGTCGCTATGGAGTCGTGTATGAGCCGTAGCAGTTTATTTTATATAATTACATATTAGTTTCGAATTGGGACAAGATTTTTGAGATGTAGTTACAATTTTATTTATATAATTTTTCTGAAATTTTTATTTTGAAAAATAAACAACTTTTATTTGAAGTATTTTACGCCTTATATCAGCCTTTTGGGATATCACATTATAAGTTAACTTGTCTATATTAAAATATTTTTGAGATCGTGGCACATCGCTTAACACGGTAGTATTTTTATTTTATCGCTAGCAGGTTCGTACGTGAACGAAATGTGTGATCATCAAATGCATTATCTATATATACAAGCAAATATAGTGCAAATTCAGAACATTAATTGAAAATCTTATTATGTAAATAAGAATTCATGCAAAAAGGTAGGTTTGGCAGAAGATGATAAAAACTATAGTCTATGATATAAAAAAGTGTCCATATGTGTGTTACATGAAGAAATTTTTTTTAAGCAGGACTTTCTATAGTTAAATTTTACACATATTCCAATAAATGGTTCGATAATCATGTACAGAGCTAGATAATTAGACAGGTGAAATACATATTCATAAGAAGAATTAAAAAAAGGCTAGAGAGAAGATAATAAGGTCACAATAAGAACACATAACATAATATGAAAAGAAACCAAGTCCATCTAGCCGATTTCTGTGCAAATAAACTGTATTTTTTTATTGGAAGTGAAAAATCGAGATTTCGTGTTATAAATTGTGAGTTATGTCCAAATCAAATTTTTGGAAAGTCGCTGTGGAGTTGTGTATAAGCCGTAGTGGTTTATTTTATATAATTAAACATTGTTTTCGAATTTAGACTAGATTTTTGAGACGTAGTTACAATTTGATTTATAGAATTTTTCTTAAATATTTGTTTTGAAAAATAAGCGACTTTTTATTTGAAGTATTTTATGCCCTATATCAACATTTTGGGATATCACAATATAAGTTAACTTATCTATATTAATATATTTTTGAGATCGTGGCACATCGCTTGACACAATAGTATTTTTACTTTATCGCTAGCAGGTTAGTACGTGAACGAAATGTGTGATCGTCAAATGCATTATCTACATATACAAGCAGATACAGTGCAAATTCAGAACATGAGTTGAAAATCTTATTTTATAAATAAGAATTCATGCGAAAAGGTAGGTTTGGCAGAAGATGATAAAAACTACAGTCTATGATACAAAAAAACATCCATATGTGGGTTACATGTAGAATTTTTTTTTAAGCTGGACTTTCTACAGTTAAATTCTACACATATTCCAATAAATGGTTTGATAATCATGTATAGAGCTACATAATCAGACATGTGAAATGCATATTCATAAGAAGAATTTAAAAAGAAAGGCTAAAGCGAAGATAATAAGGTCACAATAAGAACATATAATATAATATAAAAAGAAACCAAGTCCATCTAGCTGATTTTTATGCAAATAAAAAGAACGGTACATCACACAAGCCGAAAGTACATACCGTGCTCTCCAAGCTTCGTACAGTGTGCGTGGCAAGATATTTTTTTCTCCGTGCGTGCCAAGCCACTTGAAACTGTGCCTGCCAGGCCATTCCAAAACCGCGCGCGGCAAGCTTTCTTCCCTTTAATTACTATGCTTCTTTCCAGTTTTAAAAGCAAAACCCAAACCGTGAGCAAACCAATTTTCATAAATTAATTAAAAACCCTAAACTCAATAAAAAAATACAAAACTGGATTCTACAAGATCATTAAAACCAGTTCTTCATATTGGAATTCATGTTGTCGAACTCGAACAAAGGTGGTCGCACCCTTTTTGACACGTTCCATGGGAATGGTATCGTCAGAGCTGGGGCTTTCGAGTGGATTATATGAAGGCAGCACAACGTTCAAGAGGTCGAGGCATTCTTATTAATGGTGTTTGGTGGCGCCTCGCAATGGAAATAGTCGAACCCTGTAGCATGAGCTACAGGGATGGTTAAGTTCGTTGGAGGCATATGGGTTTGGCGAAGCGGGGTTGACCCCGAATTGGATGTGTGAAGGCAGCGGCAGCTTAAAACTAAGGGGTTTGGTTGCGATATTTACAGGAGAAAAAGGAGAGTATAAAAGTAAAAACGGAAGGAACGTGAATGGTCAATGATGGAGTTGAGGTTGGGTTCATGACGATGTTGTGGTAAGAGGAGATTTGTTGATGTTATTGGTTCGGCAAGGAAGATCTGGGCGTATACACGGTCATGGCTTTTGAAAGTGTTGTAGTAGGGGGACGTGCATGCTATAGCTGGGAGAAGAAGAGTGCGGGTTCATGATATCTCATAAAAGAAGAAGATTGAAGGTACGAATTGGTTTATTTGGCCATTTTTAATTAGTAAGGCCATATTTAAATAAAAATTTAAAGTTTAGTTTAATATTCCATCAACGTTTACTAAGCAAAAACAGCTGGCCGTGGATGACTTTGGTAGAAGTTGATTGTGAAAATGGGTTGGCAGTATGGTGTTGAGGTTGGAAGTGTTATGGTAGAAGGAGTTGTTGTGTGTCGGTCTTGGTGCTCAGATGAATTATGGAGGGGGCGTGATGAACTCCGGTGGTCGGTCAGGGACTCGATATGGTAGAAGATTTTGAAGTCAAAACATTGCATGCATGGTCTAATACAAAGAAGCAGAAGTATAATAAACAAAGAAAAACCATCAGCTGTAATTTATAAAGTAATTAAGTGAGTTAATAAGTTCTTAAGGATAAATTAGTTAAAATCAAACCATATACTTATAATGTTATAAATTGGTCATATATTGATAGAATCAAAACAAATCGATCACCATGAAATCGTAGCGACAAGATCTACATTATGGAACTGATGTGACTGAGAACGGGGCTACTGGAATTTCTTGGAAAAATCAAATGTTTGTTTGATTTTAAAATGAACAAAAGTGGAATCGTCAACTGCGAAATAAGGTGAGCAAACTCACTAACTCTAGCTCGTTTATATTTTTATATAAATGAGTTTTAAATTTATTTATGATAATTTTATACTATGTGATGGTTGTTTGGATGAATGGTTGCTAAAATTGGTTGAAATGGTTGATATAGTTATATCGTTGATCGATTATTAGTTCTGTTACTATGACATTTCATATTTATGAGAAATTAATGTTGATTAACATCTGTGGATGTAGGGAAACAGGTTAGAGGGATCCAACTGGACCCCTCAACATTTATATTACTGTTTGTTATTTACTGTGATTGATTATGATGTGTTGAATTACCCTGGCCCTAGAATTTTTGTACTTAAATACCGTAAAATATTTTCGAATATAGAAAATGAAATTGAGTTTTAAAACCAGAATTTATTTCAAAAAATAGAAATGTAATTTCGAATAGAGTTGAAATTAAAAACATGTTAATGGAGAAAACAAGAAGTTTGTTTGTAAACGAGAGTAAAAAATTAAGTGAATTATTTATCATTGGATGAATTGTAATATAAATTCTGTGACGACCCGAACTTCCCAGTAAAGGAAAGACTGGATTGCTTTGGGAACAACACACATCAGAACACAAACTGGAGAACATTTTATTGCTAATTCCAACAATTACATCAGAGTACAAGAAAACCACAGAGTATGAATACTTATTACACAATAGAAATACAATAATATCAGAGATTTAGATTACATTTAAATAGCAGCGGAAAAATATTACAAATATACAACTGAAAGGAATACACGGATACGGAGCTTTCCGAATACCGCTTCAGCTGTAAACCAGGATCCTGTAAATATATCTACAAAAAGCTACTCGACTGCCCATGTGGAAAATAAGGGCACCTGAGTTTGCCAGTGAAACAAACTACAGGTCAGTCATGGGACTGGTATGAGAAATCTTAACTTAACTATCTAATAATAAGGCTAATCACAGGACCACGCCGCTAACGCGAAACGGGTTTACTCCATTGGATTGCCAGTGCATAAAATAAAGTAAAACATTAAACAACGCAATGCTTTTTAGAAAAATGAAACCATTATAAGACCCAAGTCCCATCACACAACGCAACGCAAACCGGAGGATAGGGTTTTACCTTATAATGGTCAAGAGATGCTTGATACGATAAAACGGATTTAGTATTAGTGTGTATATCTGTGGGTATATATATATTTCAAAAACAATTCAATCATAATGTATCAATCATAGACGGCATAGTACCCCATCCTACTATGTCGCCATACTAGTTCTACAATCAAAACCGCAAGGTCGTATTGGAAATTGGATTTCCATCATGAAATCGAGGCTAGGGATCATCCTCTCCGATTCGAGACACTCTAGCAAATGCCTCAGGATCACACCTATGGGCAACCCTTGGAGCGGTAGGGCCGGTCCCCACCTAACAGTAGTGGATTGGCAATTCCTGAACACACGCTTCCTGGTTCCTTTGAACCTATAGTATGACCACTAACGGCCTATAAAAATCCGAGGCGCCTCAAAATCCATCATCCACATAAGTAAAATGCCAGCCAGTTTAAGCACTGGCACTACCTCTAGCTAGAAAGAAACGTGTGCACTCCCTACGGTCCATATCCCCTTTTTGACTCATACCGGGGTGTGAGGCTCGCGAAGTCACGTTATACACAAAGTTGTGCCATAATAGGCTATACTTTGATCATCCCACAAGGCCCTGCTTTTCAACAAAAGCCTTGATCAATTGCATCTTGGCGTGCCACATTGATAATTCACGCCATTTGATCAATCATTATTAATATATATACCAGGGTGTTAAGCAGAGAATAAATTCTCCACCACCAATCAGATATACATTAATAAAAATCAATTTAATTCACATGGAACGAAATTCAATGTCAGACACGTATCCATTTACTAGCTTATGCTCTGGGTTTGAGCGAAAACCAAATCCGAACAATTAACCATAGTCTGGACGGCCAAGACTGGAGCCCCTTCAAGGTTGCTACTCCCATCAAGGATCTCAGTAGCAACACATCCGTTGAATGTGAAGATCGTCGGTCTTCAACCATCGTCTTCATCTTCGACTCTTCATCGTCGTAGTAATTATTCGGAATGGGTTAAACCCGGTCTTCCCGAATAACTCACGTATTTTTTATAATTAAAAATCAAGTACTATAAAAACACATCCAACGCCACATTCCAATTCAGAATTATTCTTCTAATGAATTATTCGCATTATTTTATCAAGGATAAATTCTTCAAATTTATTCTTAAATCTTTCTTTTAAAGATTTATTAAAACCCCAATTTGGTTTTAAATATCAAAAAATCATTATCCAATGATTATTTAAATTTAATAAATAAATCTTATCTTTAACTGAGTTAAAGAACTAATGTCATTTAAAACATAGTTCACGGTAAACCCATAATCATCTTCCACTAAATATGGAATTTCACAGAAATCAAATCAATATATATAATCGTTATAAATTTCTGTATCCGACCAACAATATAAATGGAATAATGGCATAGCCTCTTAAATTCCATATGTAGTATCGGTCTTCTTCTACAGAAGCTTATCTCGGATATTATTAATTCGAATTCCATTCAACTCCAATTTAATATATAAAATTGGAAAACTTGGCTTTTGGAGAATTCCCCTTTAAATCTTAATAAAAGATTTATAAATTCCAAATCATATTTTCACTATCGGTTGGGTTAAAGAACACATGTCACTTAAAAGCACGGTTCACAATAAACCCAACTCACATTTCAACATATTTCAATTACTAAATATAATTGAAAACTTTAATAATCTAAATTAAAATATTGTTCTTTTCATACGGGGTTTAAGAACAGTGTTATTTAAGACACTATTCACGACAAACCCAAAATCCAATTTATTTAATTTAATTTCAATTAAATATTCATTAATTGGAAAACTACATTAAATCTAAATTTAATGATTTATTCTAGTTGATAACTAGTTCATTTCAATGAAAATATATTTTTCTAAAATATATTCTTTTTCTAAGATATTTTCTAAAACATTCTTTTCTAGAATATTCTTTATTGGAACGTGACTCAATCAACAACCACATATTGCATGTAATCAATAATCATGACAAACAATTATCAAGCATCTAAATGACGACCAAAGTGGAATTTATAACTGTGTGAGCATTAAAGTAAATAACTACCGCTCATCACAGACTGTCAATCCATCGATTGACATATAACTAAATATTGGGATTAGTGTGTGTACAGTATCATCCCAATACCCGTGTGGGGTTTCATCCAACAAACAAATAATAAATTATTTGTGCACTTGGACGATGTGTGAAAATAATCGTCCCAATCACATAAACAAGTCGGGTAACTTATAAATGGGAGTGTAACATTCAGACTTGAATATACTAAACATTATATTTAACACATCAAACATTTCAACATCACAGCCATATATTTCAATTATTTTTATTGTTGACAAGTGACAATAAAAATCTTAACTTTTATTCATTGACCAAAATGTATATTTTTGGCCTCCTTCATTTTTAAATGACAAAGTGAGTATTTTACTTCATTCTTTTTTTTAAAGGACAAAAGTGTCTCTTTTATTCTAATTCTTTTAAAGTGACAAAAATTATAATTTTGTCTAATTCCTTTTTGTGCACAAAATGTGATACCTTTGTCAAATTCCTTTCAATGTAACAAAATATGATACTTTTGTCTAATCTTTTCAATGTAATAAAATATGATACTTTTGTATAATCTTTTCAATGTAACAAAATATGATACTTTTGTCTATTTTTTTCACTCTTGGTTTCATTTACATTTACAATGTAAATTAAAAAAATGTACTTTAATTTAAGCTTTTATTTGCATCTAAAAATGCAACTTTTTATTTTCTTCTTTCATTCTTTATTCACAATGAAAATTGCACTCTTTTTATTTCATCTTTAATTACATTAAAAAATGTAATCCTTTTATTTCATTTCTAATTACATTGAAAAATGAAATCTTTTTATTTTTAATTACATTAAAAAATAATGTAATTCTTCTATTCATTTCATTCATAACATTAGAAATATGATTTTTAATGTTAACATACTTTTGTTTCTAAAACATGTAATTCTAATTTCAATATTTTTTGCATCTAAATTTGCAAACAACAATGTAACTTTAATTTTTTATATTTTGTTTGCATCTAAAATTGCAAACAAAAAATGTAATTTTACCAATCATGTTTTTAATTTGTATCTATATTACAAATAAAAATATAACCTTTTTAGAACTTTGCTTTATTTTCATTAATAAATGCAAATAAAAATGCAACTTTCATTTTAATGTTTTACTATCACCAAAGAATGCAAATAAAAATTTAACTTTTTATTTCATGTTTTATTTGCAAATAAAAATTCAACTTTTAATATGATATTTATTTGCATCAAAATTTGCAAATGGAAATTGTAATCTTTTTCTTTGAATTGACAATTCTATTTCAATTCATAGTATAAACAAGATGATAATGTTATTGAATTGACAATTCTATTTCAATTCAATAATGTAAACAAAATGACGTAGTTTTAATAGTATTGACAACTCTAAATCAACATAAAATGACGTTTTTTTATATGAAAAAACTAAATTAACATAAAGGTAATGTTTTTATGTGACCATTCTAAATTAACATAAACATGGTGTTTTTATGTGACCAATCTAGTTCAACCTAAAAAGAATGATCCTTTTATGTGACACAAATATAATTCAACAAAACGATATTTTGTTTCGACACATATATGTTTGACAAAAATATGATTTTTGATTTTTATCCCTTTTCTATTTAACCAATATGAATATTTAGTTTTTAGCACTCCTCTATTTAACAAAAATGAATATTTTGTTTTTAACACTTCTCTACTTAACAAAAGTGAATATTTTGTTTGTTAAATTTCAATGCAACAAAGATGGCTGATTTGTTTTAAATCTTTTGATATAATAAAAGTGAAAATTTTAATCCTAATCTTTTTGATGCAAAAATGATACTTCTTAATTAACACAAAATGACGGTGACATTATGTTGTTTTAATCTCAACAAAGTGACGGTGAAATAATGTCCAATTTTATTTCAACAAATTTAACAATGAAAATTGTCCTTTTTGATTTCTATAGCAAAATTGATGTTTTTAATTAACATGCCCTTCTCTAATAAAAGTGATGTTTTTCTAATATCATATAAAAGGATATTTTATATGTAAACAATTCTCTATGAACTTAGCAAATTAAAATAGTAATTTTATTCGTTGACAAATTTATAATTAACCAAACTGATATTTTGGTTTCAACAAATTTAACAAACGTGAGATATTGTTTTCAACAAAACAAACAGAATATTTTTGTTTTCAACTACACAAACAGGATATGTTTATTTCCAACTATTTTATAACAACCAAAATATATCATGAATTTTATATATGCAATAAAAACATGGTTTTTATTATATACACAAAATTTTAACAAACATCAATACACACAATTCAGTTTAGCGGTTCATAGCAACCACAACACAAATCAACATTTCAACAAAGGTATACAACATCATATGAATTTTATAGGAAATAAATAAACATGTCACAATTCAGTAAATAATTAATTTTAAATTATAAAATAGAAATCTCACATTGATTTTTATTCAGATCTGAAATTCCTGAATTTTCAACATGCTCAGTATCAACTCTAGTCAGTTCTGGAATGAAGATCTCGATTCAAGGATTCCAACGCTTCTGAAATTTCTAAATTCCGATTTAATTTGGTCAAATTATCATCATTTAAAGATTTGAATAAAATAGATAATTAAATTATTAATTTCTTTTTTAACCTTAATTACATTTGTTAATTACATACATGGGCAGCCCCTTTTCGTCTTCCTTCTCGTGATAGCCGAACCCATCATCGTCGATAACACACCACCATCGCCCCCTCCTCGGAGCACCGGACCCGAATCCATGGACACCATGCCGAAGCCCGCGCCAGCCCCTCCTTGCGCCGAGAAGTGGGCCCCACTCGGTCCCTCCTTAAACCCGCAATCCATGTTCGAAGGCGCCACCTTCCAGGCCAAATTCCGATCATCCAAGACCACCAGGGCCGATCACCACCGTACATAATCGTGGAGCTCAAAGTGTTCTTCGATTTTTGTTTTGGACTTGAGGTTTAATTCGATTGGGATTGTGGTAATTTAGGGATTAAATTTGGGATGATTTCGGCCATTGGAATTGTGTATACGACGGCCTGGAGTATTTAGGTTTAGGGTTTGGTATTTCCAGGGTATTTATACTGTGTATTTCTTTTATTATTTAATTATTAAATCACTTTATTCAAGAAAATATATGTTCGTTAATACTAACTCCGAATCAAACCCAACGAGTGTCGCCCCTAGCCAATAACCCCCGTCCCGGACACATTGGAATATGTTTCGTAACCCAGTTTGGCTGTTACGACATGTTTTTCTTTAAATTTATTATCTAAATCTTTTATCTAATTAATTCAATCTTACTTTTAAATTCACCGGGGCCACATACGACCTCTAAAAATTACAAAAAATATATTTTTTTAGTTATCTTTTGACGATACGGTTCTAACAAAACTAATTTCGTTGAATTCTGAGACCGTTTGAAAAATGGCCATTTTCAAGTCGATTAAATTTGACTGAAATGAACAAAACACATTTTCTTTCGCCACGCTCACATATTAATTCGGAAAATTCTCAAAATTGAAACCTAGCAATAATTTGACATTCCGGTTCCAACAAAAGTGGTTTCGTCGAAAACCGAGGTCGTTTGAAAAATGACTATTTTTAAGGGCTAAATATTATATTAAAATATATATAAATTCTATAGCGACTTTTCTAAAATTTAAACTGGACATAACTTTCTATTTTCAAAGTAAAATTTAGATTTTTCTGATTCGTTAGAAAGATATGATTAAACAGATTCAAATATTTCTGGTTTCGCTCAATTCTGATTTAAAATGAATCCTGTACAGTCAGTCAAAGTTCAAATTCAAATTTTCAAACTGCAGCGCTGTTTTAAACTCCTTTTTTAGAACTAAATTTAAATTCTTATGTTTTAACTTCGATTCAAATAAATTTTCCATCGTTATTATTTAAAATAAATTATTTTAAATATTAAAATCCATTAAAATTTCTAGAATAAAAATTTTAAATTGACCCCAATTTCCTGGTTGTTACAATCGCCCCCACTTAAAATCTTTTCGTCCTCGAAAAGGAACGTAGCTAAAAGTTGTTTAATTAACTAACTTACTTTAAATTTTATTGGTTTAATTAATTATCATTCTAATATTTTAATTAGTGAAACTAATTATCAAACATCACAACCAACAATCAATTAGGTAATTAACTTTTCAAATATATAACTTTATATATAGTCAAAAATCATATTTTTAGTGCAAATCGAAGCAATTGTGTACTAACTAAGTTTTGGTTCTCATACCAGTCAATGGAAATATATAGATATACCACCTTCGAAACTCGAACATAAATTCTGATGATGGTGCACCGATCTTCAGAATCATCTTTGGGCGACTAGAGTGTGATTCTATATCTATCCAGTATATTAAAACTTCGAATATCCGTTAATTACTCGTATATTCAAAATCTGTATATACTCGATTATCCATATTAAAATATAATATACTCAAATACGTATATTTAAGATAAAAGTTTCAAAACTAAATTTGTTTTCATTTATTTTAAAGAAAATAATACTCTTCACACTCGTTCTAGGATACTACTGATCCCATCTCTAACGAGTTATTCTTATTGGATATTACTAATCCAATCTCTGATGAATTCTTTCATTCAGTTCTAATATGCCTTGTTCTCAAGCTCTGTAAACCAAAGCTCTGATACCAACTGTGACGACCCGAACTTCCTAGTAAAGGAAAGACTGGATTGCTTTGGGAACAACACACATCAGAACACAAACTGGAGAACATTTAATTGCTAATTCCAACAATTACATCATAGTACAAGAAAATCACAGAGTATGAATACTTATTACACAATAGAAAAACAATAATATCAGAGATTTAGATTACATTTAAATAGAAGCAGAAAAATATTACAAATATACAACTAAAAGGAATACACGGATACAGAGCTTTCCGAATACCGCTTCAGCTGTAAACCAGGATCCTGTAAATATATCTGCAAAAGCTACTCGACTGCCCGTATGGAAAATAAGGTCACCCGAGTTTGCCAGTGAAACAAACTACAGGTCAGTTATGGGACTGGTATGAGAAATCTTAACTTAACTATCTAATAATAAGGCTAATCACAGGACCACGCCGCTAACGCGGAACGGGTTTACTCCATTGGATTGCCAGTGCATAAAATAAAGTAAAACGTTAAACAAGGCAATGCTTTTTAGAAAAATGAAACCATTATAAGACCCAAGTCCCATCACACAATGCAACGCAAACCGGAGGATAGGGTTTTACCTTATAATGGTCAAGAGATGCTTGATACGATAAAACGGATTTAGTATTAGTGTGTATATCTATGCGTATATATATATTTCAAAAACAATTCAATCATAATGTATCAATCATAGACGGCATAGTACCCCATCCTACTATGTTGCCATACTAGTTCTACAATCAAAACTGCAAGGTCGTATTGGAAATTGGATTTCCATCATGAAATCGAAGCTAGGGATCGTCCCTTCCGATTCGAGACACTCTAGCAAATGCCTCAGGATCACACCTATGGGCAACCCTTGGAGCGGTAGGGCCGGTCCCCACCTAACGGTAGTGGATTGTCAATTCCTGAACACACGCTTCCCGGTTCCTTTGAACCTATAGTATGACTACTAACGGCCTATCAAATCCGAGGCGCCTCAAAATCCATCATCCACATAAGTAAAATGCCAGCCAGTTTAAGCACTGACACTACTTCTAGCTAGAAAGAAACGTGTGCACTCCCTACGGTCCATATCCCGTTTTTGACTCATACCGAGGTGTGAGGCTCTCGAAGTCACGCTATACACAAAGCTGTGCCATGATAGGCTATACTTTGATCATCCCACAAGGCCCTGCTTTTCAACAAAAGCCTTGATCAATTGCATCTTGGCGTGCCACATTGACAATTCACGCCATATGATCAATCATTATTAATATATATACCAGGGTGTTAAGCAGAGAATAAATTCTCCACCACTAATCAGATATACATTAATAAAAATCAATTTAATTCACATGGAACGAAATCCAATATCAGACACGGATCCATTTAGTAGCTTATGCTCTGGGTTTGAGCGAAAACCAAATCCGAACAATCAACCATACTCCGGACGGCCACAACTGGAGCCCCTTCAAGGTAGCTACTCCCATCAAGGAACTCAGTAGCAACACATCCGTTGAATGTGAAGATCGTCGGTCTTCAACCACCGTCTTTATCTTCGACTCTTCATCGTTGTAGTAATTATTCAAAATGGGTTAAACCCGGTCTTCCCGAATAACTCACGTATTTTTTATAATTAAAAATCAAGTACTAACATCCAACGCCACATTCCAATTCAGAATTATTCTTCTAATGAATTATTCGCATTATTTTATCAGAGATAAATTCTTCAAATTTATTCTTAAATCTTTCTTTTAAAGATTTATTAAAACCCCAATTTGGTTTTAAATATCAAAAAATCATTATCCAATGATTAATTAAATTTAAGAAATAAATCTTATCTTTAACTGAGTTAAAGAACTAATGTCATTTAAAACATAGTTCACGGTAAACCCATAATCATCTTCCACTAAATATGGAATTTCAAAGAAATCAAATCAATATATATAATCGTTATAAATTTCTGTATCCGACCAATAATATAAATGGAATAATGGCAAAGCCTCTTAAATTCCATATGTAGTATCGGTCTTCTTCTACATAAGTTTATCTCGGTTATTATTAATTCGAATTCCATTCAACTCCAATTTAATATATAAAATTGGAAAACTTGGCTTTTGGAGAATTCCCCTTTAAATCTTAATAAAAGATTTATAAATTCCAAATCATATTTTCACTGTCGGTTGGGTTAAAGAACACATGTCACTTAAAAGCACGGTTCACAATAAACCCAACTCACATTTCAACATATTTCAATTACTATATATAATTGAAAACTTTAACAATCTAAAATAAAAGATTGTTCTTTTCATACAGGGTTTAAGAACAGTGTTATTTAAGACACTATTCACGACAAACCCAAAATCCAATTTATTTAATTTAATTTCAATTAAATATTCATTAATTGGAAAACTACATTAAATCTAAATTTAATGATTTATTCCAGTTGATAACTAGTTCATTTCAATAAAAATATATTTTTCTAAAATATATTCTTTTTCTAAGATATTTTCTAAAACATTCTTTTCAAGAATATTCTTTATTGGAACGTGACTCAATCAACAACCATATATTGCATGTAATCAATAATCATGACAAACAATTATCAAGCATCCAAATGACGACCAAAGTGGAATTTATAACTGTGTGAGCATTAAAGCAAATAACTAACGCTCATCACAGACTGTCAATCCATCGATTGACATATAACTAAATATTGGGATTAGTGTGTGTACAGTATCATCCCAATACCCGTGTGGGGTTTCATCCATCAAACAAATAATAAATTATCTGTGCACTTGGGCGATGTGTGAAAATAATCGTCCCAATCACATAAGCAAGTCGGGTAACTTGTAAATGGGAGTGTAATATTCAGACTTGAATATACTAAACATTATATTTAACACATCAAACATTTCAACATCACAGCCATATATTTCAATTATTTTTATTGCTGACAAGTGACAATAAAAATCTTAACTTTTATTCATTGACCAAAATGTATATTTTTGGTCTCCTTCATTTTTTAAATGACAAAGTGAATATTTTACTTCATTCTTTTTTTTTAAATGACAAAAGTGCCTCTTTTATTCTAATTCTATTAAAGTGACAAAAATTGTAATTTTGTCTAATTCCTTTTTGTGCACAAAATGTGATACCTTTGTCAAATTCCTTTCAATGTAATAAAATATGATACTTTTGTCTAATCTTTTCAATGTAATAAAATATGATACTTTAATTTAAGATTTTATTTGCATTTACAATGTAAATAAAAAAATGTACTTTAATTTAAGCTTTTATTTGCATCTAGAAATGCAAATAAAAATGCAACTTTTTATATTCTTCTTTCATTCTTTATTCATAATGAAAATTGCTTTCTTTTTATTTCATCTTTAATTACATTAAAAAATGTAATCCTTTTATTTCATTTCTAATTACATTGAAAAATGAAATCTTTTTATTTTTAATTACATTAAAAAATAATGTAATTCTTCTATTCATTTCATTCATAACATTAAAAATATGATTTTTAATGTTAACGTACTTTTGTTTCTAAAACATGTAATTCTAATTTCAATATTTGTTTGCATCTAAATTTGCAAACAACAATGTAACTTTAATTTTTTATATTTTGTTTGCATCTAAAATTGCGAACAAAAAATGTAATTTTACCAATCATGTTTTTAATTTGTATCTATATTACAAATAAAAATATAACCTTTGTAGAACTTTGCTTTATTTGCATTAATAAATGCAAATAAAAATTTAACTTTCATTTTAATGTTTTACTATCACCAAAGAATGCAAATAAAAATTTAACTTTTTATTTCATGTTTTATTTGCAAATAAAAATTCAACTTTTAATATGATATTTATTTGCATCAAAATTTGCAAATGGAAATTGTAATCTTTTTCTTTGAATTGACAATTCTATTTCAATTCATAGTATAAACAAGATGATAATGTTATTGAATTGACAATTCTATTTCAATTCAATAATGTAAACAAAATGACGTAGTTTTAATAGTATTGACAACTCTAAATCAACATAAAATGACGTTTTTTTATATGAAAAATCTAAATTAACATAAAGGTGATGTTTTTATGTGACCATTCTAAATTAACATAAACATGGTGTTTTTATGTGACCAATCTAGTTCAACCTAAAAAGAATGATCCTTTTATGTGACACAAATATAATTCAACAAAACGATATTTTGTTTCGACACATATATGTTTGACAAAAATATGATTTTTGATTTTTATCCCTTTTCTATTTAACCAATATGAATATTTAGTTTTTAGCACTCCTCTATTTAACAAAAATGAATATTTTGTTTTTAACACTTCTCTACTTAACAAAAGTGAATATTTTGTTTGTTAAATTTCAATGCAACAAAGATGGCTGATTTGTTTTAAATCTTTTGATATAATAAAAGTGAAAATTTTAATCCTAATCTTTTTGATGCAAAAATGATACTTCTTAATTAACACAAAATGACGGTGACATTATGTTGTTTTAATCTCAACAAAGTGACGGTGAAATAATGTCCAATTTTATTTCAACAAATTTAACAATGAAAATTGTCCTTTTTGATTTCTATAGCAAAATTGATGTTTTTAATTAACATGCCCTTCTCTAATAAAAGTGATGTTTTTCTAATATCATATAAAAGGATACTTTATATGTAAACAATTCTCTATGAACTTAGCAAATTAAAATAGTAATTTTATTCGTTGACAAATTTATAATTAACCAAACTGATATTTTGGTTTCAACAAATTTAACAAACGTGAGATATTGTTTTCAACAAAACAAACAGAATATTTTTGTTTTCAACTACACAAACAGGATATGTTTATTTCCAACTATTTTATAACAACCAAATTATATCATGAAATTTATATATGCAATAAAAACATGGTTTTTATTGTATACATAAAATTTTAACAAACATCAATACACACAATTCAATTTAGCGGTTCATAGCAACCACAACACAAATCAACATTTCAACAGAGGTATACAACATCACATGAATTTTATAGGAAATAAATAAATATCTCACAATTCAGTAAATAATTAATTTTAAATTATAAAATAGAAATCTCACATTGATTTTTATTCAGATATGAAATTCCTGAATTTTCAACATGCTCGGTGTCAACTCTAGTCAGTTCTGGAATGAAGATCTCAATTCAAGGATTCCAATGCTTCTGAAAATTCTGAATTCCGATTTAATTTGGTCAAGTTATCATCATTTAAAAATTTGAATAAAATAGATAATTAAATTATTAATTTCTTTTTTGACCTTAATTACATATATGGGCGGCCCCTTTTCTTCTTCCTTCTCGTGATAGCCGAACCCATCATCGTCGATAACACACCACCATTGCCCCCTCCTTGGAGCACCGGACCTGAATCCATGGACACCACGCCGAAGCCCGCGCCGGCCCCTCCTTGCGCCCAGAAGTGGGCCCCACTCGGTCCCTCCTTGAACCCGCAATCCATGTTCGAAGGCGCCGCCTTCCAGGCCAAATCCCGATCATCCAAGACCACCAGGGCCGATCACCACCGTATAGAATCGTGGAGCTCAAAGTGTTCTTCGATTTTGTTTTGGACTTGAGGTTTAATTCGATTGGGATTGTGGTAATTTAGGGATTAAATTTGGGATGATTTCGGCCATTGGAACTGTGTATACGGCGGCCTGGAGTATTTAGGTTTAGGGTTTGGTATTTCCAGGGTATTTATATAGTGTATTTCTTTTATTATTTAATTATTAAATCACTTTATTCAAGAAAATATCTGTTCGTTAATACTAACTCCGAATGAAACCCAACGAGTGTCGCCCCTAGCCAATAACCCCCGTCCCGGACACATTGGAATATGTTTCTTAACCCAGTTTGGTTGTTACGATATGTTTTTCTTTAAATTTAATATCTAAATCTTTTATCTAATTAATTCAATCTTACTTTTAAATTCACCGGGGCAACATACGACCTCTAAAAATTACAGAAAAATTATTTTTAGTTATGTTTTGACGATACGGTTCTAACAAAACTAATTTCGTTGAATTCTGAGACCGTTTGAAAAATGGCCATTTTCAAGTCGATTAAATTTGACTGAAATGAACAAAACACATTTTCTTTCGCCACGCTCACATATTAATTCGGAAAATTCTGAAAATTGAAACCTAGCAATAATTTGACATTCCGGTTCCAACAAAAGTGGTTTCGTCGAAAACCGAGGTTGTTTGAAAAATGACTATTTTTAAGGGCTAAATATTATATTAAAATATATATAAATTCTACAGCGATTTTTCTAAAATTTAAACTGGACATAACTTTCTATTTTCAAAGTGAAATTCAGATTTTTCAGATTCGTTAGAAAGATATGATTAAACAGATTCAAATATTTCTGGTTTCGCTCAATTCTAATTTAAAATGAATCATGTACAGTCAGTCAAAGTTCAAATTTTCAAACTGCAGCGCTGTTTTAAACTCCTTTTTTAGAATTAAATTTAAATTCTTATGTTTTAACTTCGATTCAAATAAATTTTCCATCTTTATTTTTTAAAATAAATTATTTTAAATATTAAAATCCATTAAAATTTCTAAAATAAAAATTTTAAATTGACCCCAAATTCCGGGTTGTTACAAATTCAAATTTGAATTTATATGAAAAAGTGGAAATCGGTTTTGAAACCAATATTTGAAATGTGATTTTAAATTGATGATTTTATAGAAACGAGGTTATAAATAAATGAAATAAAAATAAGATTTTTACCTAAATAATCCAACCAATAGAAGTTATAAATAGAATTTGGGTTTTAAAGAATATTTATAAGAACGAAACCAAATGATTGTATATAAAAGAAATATATTCAGGATTAGAGTGAATAATGGTTTAAAGTAAATATTTTGCAAATAAAATATCTATAAAGGAAATTAGATTTCAAATATGAATACAAATTAGAATTTGGGTGAGGAAGGGAAATAGGTAATCATTTTAAAAGAAAACGATGAGTTTTAATTCAAAATTCGGAATATAAAATAAAGTGTGATAACGTTTTGTAGAATGTAATGGTTATAAAGGAATTTGGTAACGATTTGGAAAGGATAAATTCAATAGTGAATTTGGAATTTGAATTAACCTGAAATGGTAGATAAATCCCGAAGTTCGGAATATAAACCGAATACAGATTATTCGAGAGAATGTTATTGGAATTCGATTATATCGAATTTACGGAAGTAGTTATTTTTACTCTCCGTTTTGAATCAAATTTAATTATTTATTTATTTACTTATTAATTTATTTATTGAAATTAATAAGTGCAAGCTATATTTTTATAAACCAATTATTTGGAAACAGCGATTGTAACGCTACCGTTATAATAATTTTTTTATAAATCTAAATAGCGATTTTAACGCTACCGTTGTAATAAATGCTTTATAAATCAAATACTTGGAAACATCGATTATAACGCTACCATTATAATCAATGTTTTTCCGTAAAAGAAGTGGATTCTTAAATTGAATCTGAGAGTCGCGTAAGTGATGTTTTGTTCGAAGTTGTAGGCTTTGACTATTTCAAAGTTGAGAATGTTGTTCAATTAAGGTCTGAGAGGTAATTATACCCCAACTTGATTGACTTCATGATTGATGGGGGAATGGTTAAAGTTCGATAGTGGAAATTGGTAAGCAATGTCGTTAGTTAATAAATGATTAATAGTTTGAGTTATAATAACGATGTTTTATAACATCACGTTAATTTAAAGGATTTTGAAATATTTTCCCCAAATAAAACATGAGATATTTTTTATACATAAAAAAATGAAATGAATTGGTTAACGAGGAATTAAGAAGTGGAATATAGTAATATTTTCCGATATTAATAAGGTATATTTTCTTAATATAGAAAATAAGGATTCGTGAATATTTAGAAATGTTTCCTAACTGGAATAAGAGATATGTCTTCGAATAACGAAATTAGGATATTGGAAATGTTTTTTTCAAGAATCGAGAGTGAAAATTAAGTTTTGAAAGGATGCAAAAGATAGGAAATAGGAATTAGCAATGATAAAATAATAAGGAACTGAATTAAAAAGGGGCCAGTGTTGTTTGATGGTTGATCGATAAAATTTCCATTTGGAAATAGGATCGTTGGTTGTATGGATGTTTTCTTTGATAGTTAAATCACTGGCTATAAAAGTTTTATTTTATTTTGTACCTCCATTGTCAATACGGAGAGACCGGGATCAGATTTAATATTTGAAAACCACTATGTATTGGTAAGCATTGCGAATCGAAATATGTCGAAGATAATTAAAGATGGAGTAAACGCAAGGGTTGTCCTGTTAATTAATCCTAGGTAGAAATTGCCTAAGATGGATTAATAGAATGGTGCCTTCGGTTGGTCCAATCCCAGGACAACGTATATGGACGGATCTGACAAGGTGGCATTAAAAGTAAATGGTGACAAGATGTTCTGAAAGATAATCGTGACCTTAAGCCTCATCACCCGAGAAATGACATAAATCAGGCAGGCAGCATGGCCATGTGGGTCATTCCCATTAGGGGTATTATCACCTAATCTAGGGAAATTTCATTTGCTTCTTATTCTATCCGCTGTTGTATGCTTTCATTAACGATTGCTGATCACAATCATTGGTGATAATATGCTCGGTACACTCAAGTTAAATAAGTGACCAGCCATGTGTGGGCCAGGTTGTAAGACGTTCTTGTTAAACCCAGTGTATTCCCGTCTAGAGATACACTATCGGAATGTGGTTCCATACCTTGTCATGTTGGAAATCCAATCTCCAATAAGCACCCTACGGTTTTTTATTTTATATTATATATGGAGCGTGAGATGCAAGCGTTCCGCTAGATTCTATTTATTTGTTGCAGACACTATTATAATATCACTGGATTTGATATCAAAATATTTTTGGTTATCGTAAGGTAAAAACCATCCATGTTTATGTGTGGATCGGTCTTACGATTATCATTTCTTTTGAAAGGATTTTTGAAAGTTAAACAAGTGGTTGGAGTTTACTCACACCAGTCCCATGATTGACCTAGAGTTTATTCTGTTTTGTTTTATCCTAAGCTCTTGGGTGCCCAAATTTGTACGGGCAGTCAAGTAGTCGGGATTTTACAGATATACTTGAAGGAGTTTAAAGCAGGAGGTTTCATCGGTTAGCTATGGACTATCATATTATCCGCTATGTACTATTATTTATCTGGAAACGGGTTTTTATAACTGTTCCAGGAATAACTGTTGTGCTCTGATGATGGTATGTATATACAATTACTGATTTGTATTTAAAGTTATGTTATACAATATATTTTATTCGTTCGGCTGTGAGATTTGTGTTCTTCATTTTCTTCTATTCTAATTTATCTTTCTTTCTATTTATCATCCTCTAACTTCTTTCTATTAATGAATCGTATTTCTATGCAATTTGGCTTGGACGTGCGGTGTATTTAGTCAACTCAAGTAGTACGGAAATTCGGGCTGTTACACTACTGCCTGTTGCTTCCGTGCCTTTGGTGCTTGTTTATTTGTTTTGTGCTATTTTGTTGTTTTTCCTGTGTATGATATGCCATGTCCTTCGTTTTTCCTTTTAATTTGCTTTTTCTGCCTTTGAAAACTATGTACTCCTCTTTGGTGTATCAATAAAGTTATAGGGTCTCACTCAACCCCGTCAGAATTGCCAAAAAAAAAACCAAATCAGTCAGTTTTATGTTTTAAATCGTTGGTGCCTTAATTAAAATGATTTTTTTTTTATCAGTAAAGATACCAATTTTATATATTTTATAATTGAGTCAATAAATTATATCTTAGACATTAAATTATATATCAATACAATGTATTTGTACAAAATAAAATTCATGCATGAAGCATGTAACATAATGCAAATTTATAATTCAATCTCTATTTATGTGTTCAGTCTAAACACTTTGCTTTCTTTTACCTTTAGTTTATTATACGATTGTCCAAGAGGTGGTCCAGTGGATAGAGTTTTCTAAATCTGCCAATAGACCAAGGCTTAAGCTAGGGGTGTTACGGCTATGGCAACCATCAATTTTACCGCAAACCATAACCACAACCGTTGTTGACGGTTAGCAAATTTTATAATCGCGGCATTCCCGCTCCACATCGTTTTATTACTTGTTAGACCATTCCCCCTGTGCACCTTACCTATAAGATGGAAAAAAGGAAGGAGACAAGTGAATGAAATCAGTTATGGGAAATTTCATGGGCGGTATAGCCTTTCCTTTGAGGCTGTTGTGAATCAAAGATTAGTTGTCATAAGACTTACCGCTCTGGTACGGATTCCAATACTCTTTCCCTGCCCGATCCATTCTTCCTTTTTTTTAAGATTTTTAGAATTCTTTATTAAAAATTCAAGTCGAAATGAAATGTGAAATTACGAGAGGGGATAGCCAAAAAAATAAAATAGGCATACACAATTTTTTAATATAGGAATCATTATATATAATGAACTCAATGGTTCCAAGATGAATGAAAAAGTTGGGTAAAATTACAACTGTCTCGTAATTTGATTAATTTATTTATTCCTTTTTTACATGCGGAGGAAAGGAACATTCATTTCGAGGAAAATAAAAACAGGTTTATTCTACCCCCTTTTACAACACAAAATACATTAAAAAGTTGGTCAAAAACAAGATTTTTAGAAAATAAGTCTTTAAATTTAGTAATCCTATTTTGATATGTATAAAATTGTCCTATTTATTTCTAAGTTTTTTAAGTGTCATTACCGCAACCATCACCGTAAATTTACATTATTATTCATAAATAATTCAAGTTCTAACTTTTTTCTGAAGAACTAATTTGTTTATCTATGAAACAAACCATCCATGTGCATGTTGTCTATAAATAAAAACAAAAATAATTTATATATATGTTATTTCTCTAACTTAAGTTATTAAAAAAACATTTTTTAATGAAATACTATAAAAAGATCATGTGCAGTTGGTATGATTTACCGCGGTTATCAAAATCCACAACTGTTACCGTCACCGTTACCGTGGTAGATGGTAACCGTGTAAATGGTTAGTACGGTTTAGAGGTTGAACGGTTCAATCGTAACAGTCCTAATTTGAGCCATACATTACACACGTTTCTCGAAAAAAGTACCCATGGGTTATAGAGGACATAATTTTAACTAAATTCGCTTTATGAGTATTAATCTTTTGGATTCTCCTAGAGTATATTTGAAAAAAAAAATCCTATAAGTTTACTACCAATGTTAATAGAACAATTAAATGTTTTTCAAAGTTTTTTTTAATAATTTCTGTAAAATATTAAGATTCATAACTTATTTATATCTTCCTCGATTTCTTCACAAAATACAGTTAAGTATAATTTCTTTATATATTTCAATGGTATAACATTTAGTGTTAGCTTAGAAATATTTATATTCATAACAGATATTTTATTTGAGTTTGATATATTGTTGTTGTTATTTTGGAACAAATTAATTCACAAGTTGAATTCATTAGAGAAAATTCCTTAGTTGAATAATTTTAACCTAATAAAATTATGTTGTAAACATGTTATTTTAATTAATTTTTTTCCATCTTTAATAATAGTTATAGTAACTTTAATTTCACACTTTATGGTGTACACGTAAATTTTGCAAAATGCACTCTTAAATTCAAATCATATCTCAAATATTTCTAAATATATTTAAATTTAAATACAATATATATATTCTATCACTAGCCCACATCCCTTGACATACCTCAAGCATAGTCGCATCAAAGGATGTCGATCGTTGGATGTAAATAAGACATTATAAAGACTAAGATGTTAACATATGATAAAATAAAAAACATTATAAAGGAAGAAACTATTTACGGGAAAAATTAATAAAATACTATTGTAAAAAAACCCAGCTAATACATATCAAGGCATCAAAGTCTCAGATCACTAGAAAATATCAGAGTACATAAATATCAAATACCCCTCTAAAAAAATCAAACGAAAGACACTGAGTGAAGATGAAAATACATGACAAGAGTCGGACACCTAGCAAAGCTCTAGAAATGACCGAGAATAATCAACTACTACCTTGCGTTCCGACGCGAGGGAAAAAATGTATGGGCAAACATAGAATTTGGTGAATGGGAGAAACAAACTTTGACAAAAAAAGTTAAATGTTAATAGACTTAGGTCTACTCAAGTGTTATAAAGTTATAGTGTTTGTGCATTCAAATTAGAAGAAGTCATCTGCACTATGTGACTTAGCCTAAAGGTTAAACATAGATATACCCAATGGTTGGTGTATCAGGCGTCTGTTCCTTCTTTACTCTACTACGCCTGATGAGCATAATGAATCGTCAAAAATGCTTAAGCACTCCTTTTGTATGTAGTAGCAATCCTCTTATTTCCTACTTTAGTATTCACATTGAACAAGCGTCATTTGGATAGGTCGGACCTTTTGCAGTTTCGTATATCTAACCTCAAAGTTGTTTGCGAATCCGCCAGGATTTCCACCACACCTATTAGCATACGAGTACCTAGAGCGTCTTATTTCCTACTATGATGCCTACATGCCTAAACATTGCCATAGTGCACTCCCTTCGGTCTCTTCTCAACGACCTCTTATTTCCATATCAGACGTGTGTGTCATTCGGATAGTCAAATTTATTTGTGCTCCTAATCTTGATCCTTACTGAATTTTATCTTTGGCTGTTATTTCCATCTTTGACGTTGCATATGCTTTCATTATTTGGATGGGTTCCAATAATATACTTTTTTAGAGGGATGCTAAATCTTCCCTCATCCAATCAACCAAGTAAATAATCAATTATAGGCCTTTTAGTTTATTGTGTCTTTATTCATCTTTGTGCACACAATCCTTTTTGTTATAAATTAGATTTAAGTTATAGTTACATATCCCAATATTAGATTTAGTCTTTCAATATTCTTTGGTTTAAGTTACAGATATGGGCGTTTTATTTACAGGTTTAGGTTTCACATTTATCAGTTAAATTACATTATGAAATTCAATTTGAATTTCTCAGTTAAGTCCATTATACAAATAAGTCTTCATATTAATATTAGGTTTGTAATTTGTTCTTAAATTCATAAATCATACACAAGTCCATAATTTACAATTAGGGCCACAATTTACGGGTAAGAATACAATTTGCAATGTAGCCTAGTTTATACATGTAAGTTAGATTTGTTCTAGGGGAAACCTAATACTAAGCTATCAACCTTTCCGATTTAAAATAAATAAATTTCCCTCTCAT
Source organism: Allium sativum (assembly GCA_030737875.1). NCBI lineage: Eukaryota > Viridiplantae > Streptophyta > Magnoliopsida > Asparagales > Amaryllidaceae > Allium > Allium sativum. Next base: position 188,846,463 of record CM060911.1, read on the forward strand.
CCATGGTCCTTAGCTCTTCCTTTGGCCCTTTTTATAATCCTTTCTTTCCTAATTAGCTTTTCCTCTATCTTATTTTTACTTTTTTATTCTCAAAATTTCAAAACATAGAGAATAATGGGGGAAGAAAGAGAAAGAATAGAGAACTAGGAGAAGGATGAGAATGAGAAAACTTGTGGCTTAGGCATAGACATAGTACTTATTTATAGGTTTAATGGAGTAATACGGGCCATAAGATTAAATCTAATTCGACCTGGTGAAACATTTCACATACTATTTCCTAGCCATTCGGTTTTGGGTCGGATCTAGCATTACAGGAGAAATTTATCCATCCAAATACGTAATACTCTCAATTCGAACCCTTCCAAATTCCCCATTCGCATCTGCTGTGTACTTAGTTGATAGCGACCAGGTAAAAGGCTTAGGTCGACTATCAATGGGAGTAGCTGACTGTTGCAGTCAACCATCCCTAGGAGCGGCCGACTCAAGCTTTAAATGTGATAACCCCAAACTCTGCGTGTACGGAAGTAAGGATAATCATTGGAATATAACACAAAACAATAACAACAGAACAGAAATAGAGAACTACAGCAGATAATGTTCATCAAATTACACTGGAGATAATACATCATCAGAGTTGCACAGCATAATCGGATCATACTTAGCATAGAATACAAATTTCAGCTTAATATAAAATGTCTGCAGCGGAATAAAAACAGAATATACTAAGTGAAGTCTGAACAGCAAAATAGGAATGGTAAAGTCCATCTTCAGCTGCATAGCTATCCAAAATGAATCTGCTAAACCTGTATACAAGGCTGCCCATGTGGAAAAGAGGGCACCCGAGTTTGCAAAGTGAAACAAACTACGAGTCAGTCATGGGACTGGTATGAGAAATCTTATTTAACCTATCTGATGATAAGGCTAATCATAGGACCACGCCGCTAACGCGGAACGGGTTTACTCCATTGGATTGCCAGTGCATAAATAAAGTAAATCGTTTAAACAACGCAATAATTTTTATAAAAATGAAACCATTATAAGACTCAAGTCCCATCACACAATGCAACGCAAACCGGAGGATAGAGTTTTACCTTATAATGGTCAAAAAATGCTTGATACGATAAAACAAATTCGATATTATTATTAGTGTATATATGTTTTTTTTAAAACATTTCAATCATAATATCAATCATAGACGGCATAACTACCCTATACTATGTCGCCGTACTAGTAATACAATCAAAACCGCATGGGTCGTATAGGAAGTTGGATTTCCATCATGAACCAAGGCAAAAGATAGTCCTTACTGAATTCGAGACAATCTAGCCCATGTCTCAGGAATAGAACGCATCGTCCCTTGGATCTAAAGGGTCGGTCCACAAATATGTTAGTGGATTAATAATGCCTGAACAATATGTTTCCCCACCCTACGGGGCTTAAATAGAGCCACTAGGGACTCAATGACCGAGGCGCCTCATTCCATCATCCACATAAGTAAAAAATGTATGGCCTTGTTAAAACACAGACACCACTTCTAGCTAGAAAGAAACGTATGTCCTCCCTGCAGTCCTTACTCCCATTTCTGGTTCATACCGGGGTATGAGGTTCGCGAAGTAATGCTATACACAAAGCTATGCTATTTAAAGCTGTGCTTTGATCATCAACCACAAGGCTCTGCTTTTCAACAAACAGCCTTGATCATTTGCATCTTGGCATGCCACATTGTCAATCCATACCATACCATTGATTTCTGCCAATATATAACCTCTAAGCTCGTACGTCCTAGAGAAGGGTGTTAAACACCAAACAGATATATATTTAACAGAGATCAACGATTACAGTATAAAGGAATACAACGTCAGACATACAATCCATTACAAGTCCGTTCTGGGTCTGAACAAAACCGGAGGCACCTTATAAATACCTCACATATCCGAACAATAAACAATACGTCCAGACGGTTACCACTTTAGCCCCTTCAAGGTAGCTACTCCAATCATGGGCATCAGTAGCCACACATCCATTCGATGTGAAGATCGTCGGTCTTTAACCACAGTCTTCGAATCTTCGACTTCTAATCGTCGTATGATTATTTGAAATGAGATTTAACTCGGTCTTTTCAAATAATTCTCAAATATATATAATTCAAAATCATTTCTTTTCATTCCATATTTCTTATAATATTTTAAAACGATTTATTGCTATTTTTATTTTTTTAAAAATAGCTATTTATAATTAAACGACGCTTCGGGACATTACAAGGCCCTGGCGCTATTTTTATCAAAATTTGATTTACACATTTCTCCAAATCTAACCGTTGGATCTTGACAAATTTTATATCGTTGGAAAGATCTTTTCAAAATGAACCCAACGGTTCCAGTTTTGGGAAAATCCGACGGTCGGATCTCTCGGTATGATCGTTTGAAGTTATGATTTCAAAACATGAACTGCAGCAGCGCGATTCATTTTATTTACAATATATATATATATATATATATATATATATATATATATATATAAATTCGCTCAACGATTTCAAACCATTTCAAATTAACATTGATTTCTTTTAATATGAAATCCTATATTGCATTAAAAATGAAATTTTTAATGTTAATATCATTATCTTCCTACATTGAATCTTTTATATGATTCATATGTATATCACATGGAAATGTAATATGTTTTGTCATTCATCTATAGAATTAAAGTTGTAATCTTTTATTTCAATAAAATATTACATTGAAAAAAATGTAATCTCTTATTTCAATAGGTTTTACATTGGAAATGTAACTTTTATTTCAATATTTTATTTACATTGAAATTGTAAACTTTTACTTCATACATTTATTTACATTGAAAAATGTACATTTTTATGTTCTGTTTACATTGAAATGTAAACTTTCATTTCATACACTATTTACATTGAAATGTAAATTTCTATCCTTTATTACATAAAAGATGTAACCTTTTATTCTATCCTTAATTACATAAAAAAATGTAATCTTTTCCTTATGCAATCTTTTCTTACATTAAAAAGGTGAAATTTCTTATGTTATATTACATTTTGGAAGTGTAGTCTTTTCTTTCTTTTATATTACATTTTGAAAATGTAATCTTTTACTACGATGTTTCTTTGCATCTAAATATGCAAATAAAAATATGATCTTTTAAATAAAATGTTTATTTGCATCTAAATACGCAAATAAAAATATGATCTTTCAACTACAATGTTTATTTGCATCTAAATATGCAAATAAAAATATGATCTTTTAACTACAATGTTTATTTGCATCTAAATATGCAAATAAAAATATAATCTTTTAATTTCAACATTTTATCTGTATCAATAGTGCAAATAAAAGTATAACTTTTTATTGCAATGTATATTTGCATCAAAGAATGCAAATAAAAGAATAATTTTTACATATCCTGTATTTACATTAAAAATGAGATTTTTAATGCGGTCATATTTTCATGTTCAAAATTTATACATTTTTCTACTTTGATAATTTACATTAGAAATGAGAGTTTTAAATGTAATCATATTTTTATGTTAAAAACATGAACAATTCCCATATACAATAAAAATGTGAATTAATAATGATAGAAATGTTAGTATATATTTTATAATCAATTAATAATGATAATCGAAATAAGGTTGTTGTCATCAAAACTCCATTCTCCAACAATCTCCCCTTTTTTGATGATGACAACCTTGGTTTATAAAATATTTATACCTGATATTACCTTGTTACCTGATTCCTTGATTACTCTTCCTTTCACCATGAATTCCTTCTGACTCCCCCCTTAAACTATGTCTATCTTAACTATTCCCTATTTTAAAATTTCTACCCCTTTGTCATTATCAAAAAGTACCCTATACAAGACTATACTATACTATACCTATATTAAACTATACTAGACTAAACTAAGTTATACTCCCCTTAAATCTATTCTATAAATGATCCTAATGACTATATAATACTCTCTGAATTGAATAACCTTATATTTCCCTCTAAATTTATGATTTTAAACTTACAATAGTATAACTCCCCCAAAAATTATGACTATACTAGTCTAATAAACTAAGCAATCGAATCAATATTTATAATCAATCAAAACAAGTAAATCAATTTAAAAAATCAACCCAAACAAAAAATAATATATGTCAATAAACACTTCTTGAAACTTCAACTAATCTTGGAAACTATAAAGCTCCCCCTTAATCTAATACTAGAAAACTATATATAATAAAATGTAGAAAAGATGAGTATGGTTAATTATTTAATACCTACATGTGTATAACCTACAATCACATCAAACCAACCATGTCAATCAAGTCAACCAAAGCAATCAAGCCAAACAAGTCAAACAAGTTAATATAGTCAAAGTAAATATGTTATATATTAATAACTCTATGTATTTCTCAGATAGCGACTCCCCATACAATATATTTATTATATGCGGAATTAAAAGTTAACATGAATGCAGTGTGTGTAGTATGTTTGTTATATTGCATTAAGAAATGTATGACATAATATGAAATGTTATATTGAATGAAATGCAACTTGTAATGTGAATGATTTTAATTTGAGATGCATTGCAATTTATAATAATGATGTATGATATGAAATAAGGTTGTGTAATGATAATAGAATGATTTGGTGATGATATCTATTTTGGTAAAAGATATTCAAAGTACTATGCATATATATATATATATATATATATATATATAATTTCAATCAAACAAAGGTAATATATATTAATCTCTAGACTTAGGCTAATGGCACTAATGGAAAAGATTAAAAGAATAGTATAAAAAGGAATTTTATGGTTACTAAAAATTTATTCATGATAGTAGTAAAATATTCAGAATAATTTTATGAGAAATGTGGAGTTAAATAATCTTAGTAAGGGGCTTCTCAAAAAAATAATATAGTAAACAATGAAGATACTTTTAAAGAGAATATATAATTTTATCATATGAAGTAAACACTACAAGAAAAACCGAGACTAGCGACAGATTATTAGCAGCGGAAAATTCCGTCGCTAATTAGCGGCGGATTTCCATGTAATCTGCAAGGGATATTTTTTTAAATTTTCAACTTTTTTTCTTTTATTTACTACCGTCAGTTTCTGCCATCCCTCACCAAGCCGTTGCAAATTGCGTCAAATTACCGATAGAAAATATCTACCGCTATTTTCCGCTGCAAATCCAGGCAGAATACCGACGAATATTTATCGAAGCTATTTTGCAGCAGAATTCCAACGGATTTGCAAGAGATGTTTACATTATTTTTCTAAGATATACTTTAGTGTTATTTTTTAATAATAATTAACATGTTCAATAATTAATAATTAATTTGTTCTAGTTAATGATTTATAAGTAAAAATAAATATTAATTTACGTTCTATAATAAATAACTTATAATCATTGCTTATTTAAAATTAACAAAATAATCTTTGCTCATAACCAATGTAATTAATAAATTCTTAATTATGTCCCGTGCTTTCATCACAAATCTCAGTCAGTATGCCAGTATATTTTATGCTAAATCCCAAAATTTTAAATTGTTCTTTTATAATTATTCCCCTAAATAATGAGAATATCAGTTTATTATAACAATTATTTAATAATTAATATTATAATTTTATACTTATGAAATGATATTTAGTATTCAATAATTAATTTTAAATAATTGTATTTAATAATTACAGTTGATAATTATACTTGATACTTATATTTTACAATTATAGTTGATAATTATTTTTTATATTTCGAAAATTTGAAATAATCTTGAATTGATTTGAAATAAATCATAAAGTTTATAAAACCAATTATTGTTTGACACGAAGTAACAAGATTTCTAAACTTTAAAATATTGAAAAAAATAACCATTTAATAGTTTAATTCAAATTGTATAATACTTCATATTCAAATTTTAAAATTTTATATAAATTCCGACTAAGATAAACTACAATTTTTTTAAACATTGCCTCCACAGGTGAAATTTTGGCTCCAACATGTGAAACTTTTAGCTCCATCGTTCGAGTTTCATTCAAGTCTCATAACCCGCTGTTGATTTATATTTATTTATTTCCATTTATAAAAAGTTCAATCTACCGATTACGACTGACATATATTTAACAACTACTAATATTCAAATCTAAATTATCATAGTATTAATAATCAGAAAGTAATAACAAAACAAGGAAGGATACTTTTCAATACTTATTGATTACAACTAAATTACTAATATCAATTAATTAATGGTTAGTTATAAATAATTACTTTTAATATTTGAAAATTACTATTAGATAAGTGAAAAGTAACAATAATTAATGATTAATAATTAAGACTTAAGGATTAGCAAGTAATATTTATTAATGAAAAGAAAATATTTAGTACATAATATCTAATAGACACAATTAATTATTATATTTAATAATAATTATTTCAAAAAAAGTCTAATTCAAATTTTTTAAAAAAATTGAATTTTCGAAAACACAAAAATAAAGGATTATAATTCTTTTAATAAACTTAAAATTTGTATATTCATATTTTCGAAAAAAATCAAAATTATTAAAAAAGAGAGAAAATCAACAATATTAAATTGTTTTTATAAATTATGATATTCAATAAATAATATTAGATATATAGAATTAATAATTACCATGAATAGTTAATAACTAATACTATGTATATAATAATAATGACATTTAATTTTTAATGTTTAGTTATGGTCATGAAGTAATAACTAATCATTATTAAATAATAAACAAGAATTAGCTAATAATTAATAGTTATATTACAAAACACATTACAACTTTTGTATGATACAAAACATTGTGTTCGTATACATATATTTGGTTTATTTTATAACTTCAAATTTTCTGTTTATTATTGTAAATCCAATTGTGAATCCAATTTTATAACAGCGATTCTTCATCAAAAAAGCGCTAATTCGACTCTCTTTCTTCTATAATTGTGAGTATGATGATCTTAACAAGATTATTATCATTTTAATTAGGTTGAGTTATGAATGGATTATGAGTAGATGATGTGAATTATCATATATGTTGTTGTAAACCCCTTTTGCTATCATGTATATTGTAAATCCAATGTTATGTGATGATGATATCTTATATGTTGTAAATCATGCTATGATGATGTTATGTATGTTGAAAGTTTCTATGCTAAGTTGTGATGAATCATACATGTTAAAAAGGCCATGATGTTACCATCTATGCTAGTTAGTTCATATTAATTAAATCATCATGTTTGGGTTATGTTGATCTATATGACAAGTCACATATGCAAGTTAGATTGATTAGAAAAGTTATGAACATATACCAAGACATCTATTATGACATCTAGAATTATGCTATGACATATGTGATATCCTATGCTAGTTCACACCATCATTATGTTGCCTAAAAACCTCATATGCAAGTTTATGTATAGATTTGGGCTATGATCATATCATATAAATTGAGACATTTAACAAGTTGACACCTTTTGATCCTTAACATGTGTAGTTTATGCAAGTTTCACCCCTATTATGATTAGATTTATTTTAATTGTCTATATGTTGTGATAATTTATCTTTGTGCTAGGTGTTAGACTATACAAGTCTAGCCTATATTATGCGTTGAATAAGCGAACGTATAAACGTGGGGTAGGGGTAATATTAAGGATTTAATAAGATGTTGGGGTGCAATTGATATGATTTTGCATGCCATAAGTGGATGGCCATAATTGAGTCAATTATGGACATCATTAAAAGTTGACTTAATTAATAATTTTGACAGGGAATTATTAAAACTGGGGTAAAAGATAATCAATGCTTAGGACACGAGGTTGGACTCGTTTGTGACGTAAACCTGCCCGGACCCGCCCGGCAAATCCAGTGGTCACAAATGTCAGCCCAATGTGAGAGGTCCTAGGCCTAAACTAAAGCATAACAGTTGTAAAGACACGAGGTTAGACTCTTTTATGGTGTAAGACTGCCCGGACCCGCCCGACAAATACAGCTGCCTTAAATGCCAGTCTAATGTGAGAGGTCTTTATGAGGTTATGGCCTGAATGAATTAAGAAATACTTAACCAGATAAACATGTAAAGTGGGACATGGGGGTTAAGTAGGTGCCTTGGGTGGCATGAGGAATATAGTGGGTGCCCTTAGTGGCATGTGAAATACGATTAGTAAGACTTAACCAAACACACATGTAAATGAACATGACTAAGAGGGTTAAGTGTGATATACTAGTGACAAGCTTAGGTGGGTAGCTTGTGGGGGCCCATTTCGACCAGTATCCCAAACGTATCTTTGTGGGCTCGACCCAAGTCGAGGACGGAACACGCATGCTGGGTTTGACTATAAGAGGCCAAAACGCGGGGAGCGGTGGCAACGCAAGTCCAACGGGTTTCATATGCGTGTGTGGAGCCGGGCTGGTAGATAAGACATTGTTGCATCGTGTAGGTATAAGCCGTGCATTCTCAGTTGTATCGGGTTGCCACTTTAGGGGAGTGATACACCCCACTGTGGGGCCAGCACGGGTATCTACGAGTAGGGAGCCAATCGAAAGTGGGTAGTGGGGTACAACTAGTGGAGATAGGGGCAGACGGCACCTATGTAGTCAGCTAGGAGTACACGAAGTTACTTATAAAATTTCTAAGAGGATAGTGGGGTACACCTAGTGGAGATAGGGGCAGACGGCACCTATGTAGTGAGCTAGGGGTACGCAAGACTATTTATATAGTTTCTGTGTGAAGCATGCGGGATCAACCTTTAGGGTGACTGGTGCGGTGTAGTGTAGTAATTGGCGCGGTGCAGTGTAGAATGTGCGGTGCAGTGTAGTAATGTGCGGTGCAGTATAGTAATTATTCGTTAGTAATTAGGTACGCCTATCTTAAACGTTATCCTTATCTGTTCATTCCATACCGAATAGTTCATAGACATTTACTTGTCTTCCAGCTTATGCCTTAGTCTAGTTATTTTGATAATAGTATTGTTAGAATTGTCATACTCGCCAGACTTTATGTCTGACCCCCTCCATTTCTATCCTTTTCCCCCTCCAGGTCTCAGGTTGGGCCCAGCTCTAGTGGAGTTTGATTGGATTGCTTTATCTCTTTTTGGAAAGCTTGGACCATTGAAGTAAAGTCCAGCTTGTTATCTTCTTTAATGGCTATTTTGTAATGGGGTTATGTATTTTGTTTTTATGAAGATGGATAATGTACTTGACTCTGATTAATGGTTTTGTGATGTAATAAACATGTTTCCGCTGCAATAAAATGAAGCTTTAGTTTTCAAGTACTACTTATTATCTGTCTTGTTGTAATTTTTCTGTTCTATATTCACTTATAACCTCCATGGAAATTAATGCATTCACTTTGTGAGTGACATTAATGGACGTGGGGTGTTACACGTGGTATCAGAGCTTAAGGTTACCAGAACAGATAAAAATACTTTAGAAAAATAGTTATTTTTGGAAGAAGTGCTTTCAAAAACATGTTTTAATGAGAAATTTAAAGAGGAAGTTTTTAAGACAAACATAATCCCCAAATAGCCATATATCTTTATCTTTCGAATTCTCCATTTTGAATCCTTCCTTTTTCGTTTCAGCATGGCTGAAGATCTTAACCTACCTGACGGTGTAACGATACCAGGATGGTATATGAGGCTGTTAGAGGCTAGGGCCGCCGCAGGTCCAGCCAATGTTCCTCCACCACCAGTTGCACCCATCCCTCCTCCTCCTCCTCGCGTAGATACTTTTGCAAAGACGTGTAAGGAATTTAAAGCTATGGGTGGAAAACCCTTCCAAGGGTCAGAAACGTTTGTGGAAGCTAGAGATTGGCTTAAGGAGGTGGAAGAATTGCTAGAAATCTTTGAAGTAGAAGAAGGGAGGAGAGTTCGTTTAGCAGCTTGGTTGATGAAGGGAGAGGCCTCGTTTTGGTGGGAGGTCACTAATGGGGAGCGTCCTGTTGACTCTTGGGCGGATTTCAGACGTAGGTTCGAGGCGAAGTTTCTCTCAAGGGTGGAAGAAAATCTATATATGGAAAGGTTCTTGGCATTGAAGCAAGGAAGCTCATCAATGAAAGAATATGTCAATAAATTTAATCAGTTAGCAAGGTTTGGCTTGGACTTAGTAAACACGCTAGAGAAGAAGACTCTAAGGTTCGTAAATGGCTTGAATGAACCGTTGCAAGGGTTGGCCATGACCCACATCCCTATGGGGGCCACCTTTGAGAAGCTAGTAGACATGGCACACATGCACGAGGAGAAAGGCACTAAAGCTGATAAGGCATCCGAGAAGAAAGGGGATCAAAATAAGGGTGGCAAAGGCAACAATGCTAAGGGGAAGAAGACATGTTTTAACTATGGAACCCCAGGCCATCTCAGCAAGGACTGCCGAAAGAAAAAGAAGACTGGCTGTTTTCACTGCGGTGAAGCAGGACATCTAGTGAAGGTCTGCCCAAAGAAGGGGCAGAGGACAGGGACTACCTCGGGAGGACAGGTGCATGCTCTTCTGGCACCAAGGCAGGCAAGGGGACATGTTCAGGCTCTCGCGGTCCCACCGCTGCAAGAACGAGGTAAAACCATTTCTGTTGAAAGCTTAGTTTTTTTGTTTGATCATTCTGTCTGTACCTTATTCGATTCGGGCGCATCGCATTCGTTTATCTCTACATCATTAGTTGAAACACTGCACCTAGATACTAGTATTGTTATTGATCCCTTAGTAGTCTCAAATCCTATTGGTGGTTCGGCTCATCTTTCTATGGTTTGTCGGGATTTGAGAGTGTTTATCTTAGGCGTTGAGTTTGAATGCAACGCCTTTGTCCTTGGTTTCACGGGCTGTAGTTTGATTCTAGGGGTGGATTGGCTAGCCAAGCAGGGTGCCATCCTAGACTGTGAAAGGAGGGTAGTTAGACTATTGATTCGTTGTAGAAAAACCCTCATATTTCTTGCGACCCTAGGGGTTCAGTGATGCTTAGCTGCCTAGAATCTTCTGACGCATCTAACGATGATTAGGAACCTGTTTGTGTGGTCCGTGAGTATGGAGACGTCGTTGATAAAGCGCGGGGTTTACCCATAGGCGCGGAATAAGTTATTATGTGCTTAATAGATTAAGCAAAGCCCGTTATGTAATCAGCGGTAGTTTTGGAGCAAGACTGGCAAGGACGGCCAGAGTCGGTCAAGTGCTCAATTGATTGACCATCTTACTAGTATCATCTCACGTAGGTCGTCTGAATTCGAAGGAGGTATCCCTTGGGTGTTTGTCTGATATTGGTTTAGGCCTTTGGGGCTTGCACTTGGGGGATGTCGAATTCGACTAGGATGGTCTGCGTGAGAGATGGATAGTTGTGACGATTTTACATGGGATAATATCATGGTTTTCTCTAGAAGCAGAGAAGAGCATGCCCTATGTCTTAGGGAAAGCTTAGGGACCCTACAAGTGCACTAGCTTAAAGCTAAATTCTCCAAGATACCATTTTTGGAGGAAGGAAGTGAGGAATTTAGGGCATGTGGTCTCTAGGGAAGGGAGATATGTTAAGGTGGATGGAGTTCTTAGCATCCTACGACTTCGAGATAGCATATACCCCTGGCAAGGGTAACGTGGTGGCGGATGCCTTAAGTAGAAAAAGGTTATCCTTAAGTCCTTTGTTTGTGGAGCGGCGAAGCTTAGAATTCATTTCGATGTTTGACTTTAGACCTTCCGTTGACTTCGTACCCGGTTTGCTAGCATCCTTGGAGGTCAGACCTACGCTTTTAGGACGGATTGGCGAGGCACAGCGAGACGACCCGTAGTTGGTTGAGTTAGTAGAAAAGCTCAAAGGAGGGGAGTCATCAAGCCATCTCCGTAGGTATACCCTAGATGATAAGGGTTGGTTACGTAGGGACGGTAGACTTTGTGTACCAAAAGACGATGACCTAAGGAAGACTATTCTTAACGATGCACATTGTTCGAAGATGACCATTCATCCCGGCGGGGACAAGATGTACAAAGACATGAAGCGAGTTTTCTTTTGGGCCGGTATGAAGAGGGACGTAGCTGAGTATGTCGCTAGATGCTTGGTGTGCCAACAGGTAAAAGCGGAGCAAAAGAAACCCGGTGGGTTACTTCACCCATTGGAGGTTCCACTATGGAAGTGGGAAAGCGTCTCGATGGATTTTGTGGATGTGTTACCGCGATCAAGGAAGGGTAATACGGGAATTTGGGTTATAGTAGATAGACTTACTAAGAGCGCCCATTTCATTCCCGTAAAGAGTAAGAGGACTACTCCATGGTTAGCTTTTGTATATGTCCGAGAGATAGTTCGTTTGCACGGTGTTCCTTCTAGCATAGTGAGCGACCGCGATCCTATTTTCACTAGCGAATTTTGGAGAAGCTTACAAGAGGCGGTAGGGACTCAGTTATGTTTGAGCACCGCATATCATCCTCAGACGGACGGCCAGACCGAGAGGGTGAATCGCATTCTAGAGGATCTTTTGAGGCTATGTATCCTAGACTTTGGGGGTACATGGGAAGAGCATCTTCCACTGGTGGAGTTCGCATATAATAACAGCTTTCAGTCTAGCATTGGTATGGCACCATTCGAAGCTCTTTATGGACGACCGTGTCGTTCGCCTACATGTTGGTGGGAATCTACGGATAAGATCTTACTTGGGCCCGATATGATTAGAGAGACTTTGGAGAAGGTCGACTTGATTCGAAGGAGGATGAAAGCAGCGCAAGATAGGCAGAAATCATATGCGGATAAGAGAAGGACGGATCTTGAATTTGAGGTTGGGGACATGGTCTTTGTCAAAGTGTCTCCATTACGAAACGTTGTTCGCTTTGGGTCCGTTGGGAAATTAGCACCAAGGTTCGTAGGACCGTTTCCTATTAAGGAGAAGATTGGGCAAATGGCGTATAGAGTGGAGCTGCCCGAGAGACTTAGTGGTGTACACGACGTATTCCATGTATCACATTTGAGGAAGTGCTTGCACGAGACCGCGGAAGTGGTAGAGCCGAGCCTGCTTAGAGAGGTGGAGATCGAGCGTGACGCGACGATTCGACAAGCTCCAACGCGCATTCTTGGGTCGGAGATTAAGAAGCTGAGAAATCGAGAGGTCAGACTAGTCAAAGTACAATGGGGAGACGACGAGAGCAACGCTACTTGGGAGACAGAAGAGAAGATGCGTTCACGATACCCTTTTCTTTTTGAGGGTATGTCTTTTAATTTCTCCTTATCGCTTATCTTGTACTTATCTTACCTTTAGAGTATCCTCTCGTTAGTATTCTTGACCTTTAGTTAGGATAATCCTATGGTTGAAACATGTGTTTGAGACATGTTATGTATGATGGATGCAAAGTGGATGCAAGTGTTTGCTGGTGGTTGCTCGTGGACGCATATACACACACTATTAGGCACTAGATCGGCTCAGTCACTTCATACTGCATATTGCATATAAATGGTTGTATTTAGTAAAATGGATGTATAATGGTTGTTCTATCATATGGATACCACATTTTGGTGAATGGTTGTGCACGCATGTAGAAATAATATGTAGCATTAGGGAACTTTTGTATACATAATGGACGCATGGCACTATCATGGTTTGCATTAAAGGAGGTCAACTGAATCAGTGGACCGCCTGATTTTGCATTAGATATGGACATATACACACACTGTGCATTTAAACATGAAAGCATTAGAAGTCTATAAGGACAATGGATGCCTGTGTTTGATGGTTGAGTAGATGGTTGTTTGGATGTTAGGATATACATTCTTCTTAACTTGAAGATTTCGGGGACGAAATCCTTTAAGGAGGGGAGAATGTAACACCCCGTAATTCTATTAATATTAATATTTACAAATTAAAGAATAACTAATCTCAGACGTGAGAATTGTGGGAAACGGGTTGTGCCATTGTGTTCTTCTCGGAATTCTAGTGGAGATAGAGTCCGAGTTTGCGGGAAACGAGTACCGGATGAAAAAGTTATGGACGAACGAAGTTTGGTGGCAAAGAAAGAGAAAAAAAATGCACTTGCGCACTTGGGAAGTGCGCCAGTACATATTTACACTGGCGCACCTGCCAAGTGCGCCCAGGCCGAGGCTGGAGCCTGCACAGCTTTCTGGTTCAGGCTGACCCGTGTTGTTGAGTCCATTCTGACTCTTTGCTGAGTCATTAGGGCTGACTCATCACCCTATCATAATTAAATGGTTTTGATTAACCCTAAGAACATCCGACGGCTTAAATTAATTTATAACTCTATAAAAAGACCCCTATACACAAACCCTAAATCAGAAAATAAACAAAGACCATGGCCGTCATGCTGATATTTTGAGACCTAGAGCAGCCGCCATCAAATTAAAGATAAAGAACAGCAACCAAATCATAACTACCCAACCCTAACAGCGATTCTTCATCAAAAAAGCGCTAATTCGACTCTCTTTATTCTATAATTGTGAGTATGATGATCTTAACAAGATTATTATCATTTTAATTAGGTTGAGTTATGAATGGATTATGAGTAGATGATGTGAATTATCATATATGTTGTTGTAAACCCCTTTTGCTATCATGTATATTGTTATGTGATGATGATATCTTATATGTTGTAAATCATGCTATGATGATGTTATGTATGTTGAAAGTTTCTATGCTAAGTTGTGATGAATCATACATGTTAAAAAGGCCATGATGTTACCATCTATGCTAGTTAGTTCATATTAATTAAATCATCATGTTTGGGTTATGTTGATCTATATGACAAGTCACATATGCAAGTTAGATTGATTAGAAAAGTTATGAACATATACCAAGACATCTATTATGACATCTAGAATTATGCTATGACATATGTGATATCCTATGCTAGTTCACACCATCATTATGTTGCCTAAAAACCCCATATGCAAGTTTATGTATAGATTTGGACTATGATCATATCATATAAATTGAGACATTTAACAAGTTGACACCTTTTGATCCTTAACATGTGTAGTTTATGCAAGTTCCACCCCTATTATGATTAGATTTATTTTAATTGTCTATATGTTGTGATAATTTATCTTTGTGCTAGGTGTTAGACTATACAAGTCTAGCCTATATTATGCGTTGAATAAGCGAACGTATAAACGTGGGGTAGGGGTAATATTAAGGATTTAATAAGATGTTGGGGTGCAATTGATATGATTTTGCATGCCATAAGTGGATGGCCATAATTGAGTCAATTATGGACATCATTAAAAGTTGACTTAATTAATAATTTTGATAGGGAATTATTAAAACTGGGGTAAAAGATAATCAATGCTTAGGACACGAGGTTGGACTCGTTTGTTACGTAAACCTGCCCGGACCCGCCCGGCAAATCCAGTGGTCACAAATGTCAGCCCAATGTGAGAGGTCCTAGGCCTAAACTAAAGCATAACAGTTGTAAAGACACGAGGTTAGACTCTTTTATGGTGTAAGACTGCCCGGACCCACCCGGCAAATCCAGCTGCCATAAATGCCAGTCTAATGTGAGAGGTCTTTATGAGGTTATGGCCTGAATGAATTAAGAAATACTTAACCAGATAAACATGTAAAGTGGGACATGGGGGTTAAGTAGGTGCCTTGGGAGGCATGAGGAATATAGTGGGTGCCCTTAGTGGCATGTGAAATACGATTAGTAAGACTTAACCAAACACACATGTAAATGAACATGACTAAGAGGGTTAAGTGGGATATACTAGTGACAAACTTAGGTGGGTAGCTTGTGGAGGCCCATTTCGACCAGTATCCCAAACGTATCTTTGTGGGCTCGACCCAAGTCGAGGACGGGACACGCATGCTGGGTTTGACTATAAGAGGCCAAAACGGGGAGCGGTGGCAACGCAAGTCCAACGGGTTTCATATGCGTGTGTGGACCCGGGCTGGTAGGTAAGACGTTGTTGCATCGTGTAGGTATAAGTCGTGCATTCTCAGTTGTATCGGGTTGCCACTTTAGGGGAGTGATACACCCCACTGTGGGGCCAGCACGGGTATCTACGAGTAGGGAGCCGATCGAAAGTGGGTAGTGGGGTACACCTAGTGGAGATAGGGGCAGACGGCACCTTTGTAGTCAGCTAGGAGTACACGAAGTTACTTATAAAATTTCTAAGAGGGTAGTGGGGTACACCTAGTGGAGATAGGGGAAGACGACACCTATGTAGTCAGCTAGGGGTACGCAAGGCTATTTATATAGTTTCTGTGTGAAGCATGCGGGATCAACCTTTAGGGTGACTGGTGTGGTGCAGTGTAGTAATTGGCGCGATGCAGTGTAGAATGTGCGGTGCAGTGTAGTAATGTGTGGTGCAGTATAGTAATTATTCGTTAGTAATTAGGTATGCCTTTACCGTTATCTTAAACGTTATCCTTAGCTGTTCATTCCATACCTAATAGTTCATAGACATTTACTTGTCTTCCAGCTTATGCCTTAGTCTAGTTATTTTGATAATAGTATTGTTAGAATTGTCATACTCGCCAGACTTTATGTCTGACCCCCTCCATTTCTATCCTTTTCCCCCTCCAGGTCCTCAGGTTGGGCCCAGCTCTAGTGGAGTTTGATTGGATTGCTTTATCTCTTTTTGGAAAGCTTGGACCATTGAAGTAAAGTCTAGCTTGTTATCTTCTTTAATGGCTATTTTGTAATGGGGTTATGTATTTTGTTTTTATGAAGATGGATAATGTACTTGACTCTGATTAATGTTTTTGTGATGTAATAAACATGTTTCCGCTGAAATAAAATGAAGCTTTAGTTTTCAAGTACTACTTATTATCTGTCTTGTTGTAATTTTTCTGTTCTATATTCACTTATAACCTCCATGGAAATTAATGCATTCCCTTTGTGAGTGACATGAATGGACGTGGGGTGTTACAGCTTCCCTTAGATCTGCCCTCTCATCTTATTCTCACTTTCCTCTCTTAAATTAGTAATAGATTAATGTCTTTCCTCTTTCCTTTCAATTTGCAATTAATCGTTATCTGTTAGCAACCTCTATCTTTGTTGTTCTTCTATTAGCTCAAAGATCTATATCCGCTATATGTTTCTACAAGATAATTGATTGGTGTTCAAGATGAACAATAGACGTCATTTATATTTAGGGACTTAAGTCAACTGATGTGATGTCAAGTTGATAGGTTATGCTTTAGATTGGTTTTGTTGAGAGTAGTTGTTTGTTTTTCTGTTGTTTACTGATTTGAGTGATTTATATTGTTTGGAGATGTGCTGTTTGGCCTGTTTCTTTCTAGTTTTCCACTAGAAAAAAAAGCATATGCCATTGTTGAATTTTATTTTAGAAATGCTTTCATCTACTTGCATCATTCATTAATGGCTATAATATTTATTACAGGTAGGGAATTTTGAGTATCATTTTAAATTCATACTTTGGTGGTTTTATATGCTTGTGTTTTCTATATATTGCTCTATTCAAGTTGAAAGACATAATATTTGAAAGGTTTTGGATTCACAAATGCAGTAAGAAAGTAAAGCATCGACCCTCATGTTTTGAAATGCTTTGAAACGTTTTACAGCTGCCAACTAATTTTAAAACTGGTGATATTAATTAGCTTTGGTATGCTTTACAACGTTTTACAGCTGCCAAGGGATTAACGACCACACTCATATTTGATGGATATCGCATGCAAGGTTTAAACTATTCGACCCAAAGTTACGATGAGTGAAAGTCTACCCAAAGTTACTATGCATAGTTCATTGATTTACCTCATACGTATACCCAAAGTTAGGAGTAGTGAAGGTCGAATAACCAATGAACTATTCAGCCCATAAACCAGAGCACTTGTGAAGAGTTTATTTTTCTTAGCCCCAAAAAAAATATCTTCGTATGTTGATCTATATGACATATAGGTTTGCTTTGACATATAGGTTTGGATTTGCCACAATTGCTGCAACAAGGGAAATAAAATGCTCTCGAAGTCTACTTTTTTGCAGTTGAATTCACGGACAATCAGGTAAGCATCATGTTTTTTCAGTACTGATTTAATGCAATTGCAACTTGATCAGTGGTTGGATTATGTGATCGATTGAATTGAATCACAGGCCCTAAACTCGTAATTCTAATAAATTTTATCGATGGCAAGGGATAGAGTGTTCCATAACATTGTTTCATCTTCTTCATCAACTGGGATGCCCAATAATTTGGAAGGTAAGTTATATGTTTGATCTTTTTTCGGTATATAGCTTGATCATTGTCTAACTTACTAAAGTTTCATTTTCAAATTTAACATTGAACAGAATTACGTGTACTATGTATATTCTGAATTCAGCTATGTGAATTCATTGTGAATTTAGCTTTAGTTGACATGATATTGCCTATCTACAGGTGATATAAAGCAAATGCATCAAGAACTTAGGATCTTTACATGATGATGGGGGTACAAAAGCACAAAATGAAAGAGTTGTTACACTTGTTGTTTTTTTAGAAGCATGACCCCGAGTTAAAGAACAACTTCTTTGGATGGTAATAGAGCAGTTTCTTGTAATGTTAAGTGATCACCGATCAAACTACTTTTACTTAAATGTATATTATCAATGTATGCTTGGATGTATTAAAAAGTTCAAGACAATATGTAGTTATCAAAGTTGAATGTACCGAGCGAAGAAATTAATCATAATTGCAAACTTATCTTTGTTTATTTTGGATATGCAATTTATTTTTGTATTCATAGTTGATTGATATTAGTTCGATAATTGTGTGTGTATATATATATATGTGTGTGTGTGTGTGTGTGTGTGTGTGTTGGTAGATCAGAAGAGGAATATCAGTGGATTACCAACAAAAAAAGTGAGGTTAAGTTTATTTGAATTTAATTTCCGTCGCTAATCCCTTGGCAATTAGCAAGGGTTTACAAACGCTTCTATAAATAATAATTTATTATAAATTACTTATCCGTCGGTAAATAGTCGGTAAATAAATTAAAATTAAAATAATAAATAAAATTTTATTTTTATAATATAATTAGTAAAATGATGGGAAACTATCAGAAAATTCATGCTAAATTCCGTCGAAAAATCTGACACAATTACCGTCATGATTTTTAC
This sequence comes from Allium sativum, assembly GCA_030737875.1. Classification (NCBI taxonomy): domain Eukaryota; kingdom Viridiplantae; phylum Streptophyta; class Magnoliopsida; order Asparagales; family Amaryllidaceae; genus Allium; species Allium sativum. The sequence continues at coordinate 188,865,536 of CM060911.1, forward strand.
CGACCACTGTGTTACGCAGGAAATCCGTCGCTAAGTCCAATTTAGCGGCGGATTAGAAGCAAATTTTTCAGCTGCTAAATGCGGTTTTTCTTTTAGTGTAAACTATAAGCATATATTCATAACTGTATATAAAAACTAATTTAAAAACGACTTAAAATTTAATTTATTATTAATCTTTTAATACAAATCAATTTTAAATTTAAACTTTAGAAATCAAAACATATTAATTTGCTAAAGAACCATTTATATCTTAAAACTATAAAAGAAATCCATACTTATAATAAAATTATTCTTGATGAAATCTGATAATAGAAAGTAAGCTATAAAACTTCTTATATCTTAACAATAATTTTAAGGCATAAAAAAATTATATATGTATATATATATATATACACTTTTATACTAAAATATTAAGTTAAATATACAAGTTTTATGGATTTTAATTAAACAAGAAATCAAAATTAGTATTAAGTTACAAATAGTATTTATGATAATGTAATCCAAAGTTGTTATGAAATTATATGTGAAAAATACATAAAAGTTGACTTTTATATGTTTAAAATATATATAAAAGATATATAAATTTATAATTTATAACAATATCAAATGTTTGAAAAAATTAAATTATTTCAATCATATTAACATATCTATGCACTATATATATATATACACACACACACGCACGCACGCACACACTTTCAATATATTTTTGAAGTAAAATGAACATAAGTAGATGATCAAAATTGATAACTAGAATTTGAACTGACATTTTCATATTTGAAAAGATGTCCTTTCAAAGCCAACTCAAATAATAGCGAGATTTGAAAATAAGAAGAGATTTTAACTAAATTAGTGTATTGATATGTTTACTTTGGTGTATTGATATATGAACCAAAATATTTAGAACTTATAAAAGAGATAAATTTCTATACCTAACTACGTGCATAGATGTAATTCCTAAATTCAACGATAATTATGAAATAAATGTAAAGCGTACCTGTTTTTGCAGTCCTTCCTTTTGTTGTTCTTCCATTGTCATGAACCATACATCTACCTGCTCCAGAATTTGATGATGAGATCTGCTTTATTACAACGGGCTTGTTTTTCTGATCAGCATAGTGTATTCATTTGCTGAATTTGAAGACAGTACGAGAAAGATATTGATGATTTAGTAGTTCAACCAACTTGGTGCCAAAAATTTGAATTTGAATTTGAATGAATGGACACTTCAAGTACTATATAAAGGCCCAAAATTCAAGTCTCTTGTAATAGCCCGGAAATCTGAGCCAATTTTAAATTTTTATTTTGGCAATTTTAGTGAATTTTGAATATTTAGAATGATTTACTTTAAATAATAACGATGAGAAATTTATTTTGAATAGAATTAGAACGTATATATTTATTTGAATCGTCGTTAGAATATAAATATTTATTTTAAATTATAAAAGGAATTGAAAATGGCGCGGTAGTTCAAAATTTTGATTTCAAAGTTCAAATGAATGTACATGATTCAAAATAAACCGGATTTTGGCGAAACCAAAAATATTAGAATCTATTTGAAATTATCTTTCCAACGAATCCGAAAAATTGAAATTTCATAGCGGGGATAAAAAGTTATGCCCAATTGAAATTTCAGAATAGTCGCTATGGAATTTTGGCCCTTAAAAATGGAAATTTTGCAAACGACCTTCGTTTTCGACGAAACCACTTTTGTTGGATTCGGGATGTCAAATTAATTCTAGGTTTCAAAATTCATAATTTATGAAGTCAATATGTGAGCGTGGCGAAGTTAAACGTGTTTGACCAGTTTCAGTTGAATTCAATCGACTGGAAAATGGCCATTTTTCAAACGGTCTCAGAATTTGACGAAATTTGTTTTGTTAGGATCGTATCATCAATACGAAGCTAGAAATAATTTTTCTGGAATTTTTGGGATCTGTATGTGACCCCAGTAAATTGAAATGTACGTTTAAAATTCAATATAAGGATTTAAATGTCAATTTAAATGGAAACTCATCGAAACGAAGGAATTGGCTTATGACATATCCCATTGGGTTCGGAATGGGGGTAATTAGCTAGGGCGATAGTCGTTGGGTCTGGATAGGAATTCGTATGTAAAAGTTACCTTTTTAGAGAATTAAATAATTAAATAATATATATATGTAACTATTTTCACCTAAAACCCCTCTCCCTCTCTCCTCTCTCCTCTCCTTTTAGAACACGACGGAGGAAATAAAAAAAACGGATCAAAGAACCACCGTCGCCATCCTCTTCTAGGCCGCGGAGCCACCACCTCCGACCGGCCAACCTCCGCCGCGCCTCCCTTGAGCCGCCACCCCCCCTTCGATCTCTCCTCTCTCTCCAAAAAAAACCACAAATCGATTTAAAAACCCGCCGCCACCACCGCTTTACCCCGTTAACCACCGCGCCCGTCATCCCCGCCACCTGCGTGCTCCAGAGCCACCATTCTCACCCCCTTCTATCGTCAGTAAGTCTTTATCATTTATTTTTATTTAACGTAGTTAATGTTTATTTAAATCAGTTTTATTATATATGAATAACAAAGAAAGAAATGATTTTTTTTATTATATATGAATAACAAAGAAAGAAATGATTTTTTATTATATATGAATAACAAAGAAAGAAATGATTTTTTTATTATATATGACATTAACAAACAAAGAAGTGATTTTTATATATGACATTAACAAACAAAGAAGTGATTTTTATATATGACATTAGCAAAGAAAGAAGTGATTTTTATATATGTAGCATAATAAAAATATAATCCTTACAGTATATGAGGTGAAATAAAAATATGATTTTTTTATATGTAGCGAAGTAAAAATATGATTTTTACAGTAGAGATTATAAAAATATGATTTTTATATAATGTAGAAAATATAAATATGATTTTTATATAATGTAGAGAATAAAAATATGATTTTTATATGTGTAGCGAATTAAAAATGTGATTTTTAATATTAACAGCTTGAAGGGATTGCGTTGGAATGGTGGACAAATCCAAACCGTTCAGAAATAAAACCGATGGAGTGGAAAACCAATGTGAGAACTTCTTACTTTTAATTTGTTTTCTAGTTGAAATATATACTAGGATGCAGACGGTGCTTAACAGCACCCGACGCCCGTTGATTGACATAGAAATGTGTTTATTTTATGCTCTTATATCTTATCTTTTGTATATAAATAAATATTACTTGGGTATTGTTTTGTTACTTTTACAGATATTCCAACCCAGCCCGCATGCAACCAGAAATGAAGAGAAATAGAGATCAATTTGCTGTGTATTTGCATTTTGAAGAATTATAGATGAAGATCTCACATCTAGTTGCTGTTGGACAAGAAAAGGATTGATAAAAAGGCTTTGCACATCACAAATCAATGAAGAAGTGTCAAGGAAGCAAGAGGAAAAGAGAAAAGGCCCAAATTTGCTTTATTTATCTAAGGCCCATTTATGTTTCTCATTGTAAACTAATTAGTGATGTAATGACCAGACCCATTTATCATTAGGGTTAGGGTTAGGGTTTGGCTATCTACCCTACATATACCCCTGTAATAACCTTGTAGCCACCATCTCTCATCTCTTATTCCATTGTTCTAATAAAAGTTCTTCTTTCTCTTTTATTTTCTGCATTTTTTCGTTTTCTTAGCAACTAGTGTTGTTTATACGATTAGATTCGGTAGAACACTATTTGTATTTTGCACTTATTTGCATTAGTGATTTACCATCTGATTAGATTCAGCGGTAATCCTAATTTTAATTCTTGTTTGTTATTTCAATTTCTGCAATTTCAATTTCCGCTTTTATTGTTTTCTTAGGTCAAATTGGATTTGATTAGATTCAAATCTAATTCATAGTTTTATTTCTTTTCCACTGAAATTGTGATTGATCGTCGGTTCAGTTAGATCTGTTCTGAATCAAATTACAGTTTTAATTTTGTTTTGTTTTATTTTCAAAATCAACCTACAAATTTCGTCTAACACGCCCAAGAGATTAGATAAATAATTTGATTTAATTCACCTCCCTGTGTTCGACCTGTATGCTACACACCTGTATGCTTGCAGAATTTATTACAAATGTCGCGCTTTTCTGATTCATAGATTAGCGTCGATCACCCGTCGTCCACAGACCATGGATGGCTTGTTTGTTTGATTGATATGTTGTGAAAGTTGATTGTGTGAAGTGGAAGGGAATAAAATATTTTATAGTGGAAAATATTTTATAGTTAAAAATATATTTTTTAACGTGTATTAAAATAAATATTTATACACGAATCGGACAATTTGTTTATGTACACCCATTTGACTGATATTGATTGGGACGATAAATTTTACACATCGCCCAACTGCACAAATGAAAATTTGTGTTTGTTGATTTGAAACCCCACACGGGTGTTGGGATGATATTTGGCGTACACTAATCCAAATTATTTAGCTATATGTCGATCGATTGGTCGACAGACTGTGTAAGCGTTAATTATTTATATTTAATGCTTATGCAGTTGTGTGGTGCACTCTAGATGATGGTTGATGATTTATCGTTCCTATTATATACATGTGTTGTAGGGAATCCATATAATTAACGTTATATGGTAATTGATTCGGCCTCATTCCAATTTGGAAAATAAGGAATATTATAAATAAAAATTCATGTGTTGAATGGAATAAAAATTCATGTGTTGAATAGAATAAAAATTCATGTGTTGAATTGAATAAAAATTCACGTGTTGAATAAAATAAATATTCATGTGTTGAGTAAAAATATAAATTCATGTGTTGAATAGAGAATATTCATGTGTTGAATAAAAATATATATTCATTGTTGAAGAAAATATTCATTTGTTGAATAGAGTAACGAAGTTATTGAAATATATAAAGCGGTGTTGGTTAGATATGCATCATTTTGACGCGAACGATATTTATATTGATTATATTCGTTTTTATAATGATTATAGAAAAGGAAGTGATTTCAAAATATAACATTTTGAAAATATTATCATTTGTATATCGATGATATGAAATATTCAATTTTGATTCGAAATTGAATATGAAGTTGAAATCGTTTCGAAAACGAATTTAATACGATTTATAAAATACGTTTTGAAAGAAAATCGACGAATAGTATATAATATTATATATATATATAATGGCCTGAATAGAACGCGTCGCGCCGCGGCAGTTCGTGAATTTCAACCATTGACTTCGAATGGATGTTTTGGGAGATCCGACCGTCGGATTCTCCTAAAACCGGAACCGTTGGGTTCGTATCGAAAAGAGATTTCTAATGAATATTAGAGATTTGAAATCTAACGGTTGGATTTGGAATTATGTCCAAATCAAATTTGGAAAAGGTCGCTGTAAGTGCAGTTCGATGGTTGTTCATGGAAATCGACTGTACGGGCCTTGATTAAATTATTAAAAATAATAATAATTTGTTTAAAATCATAAGAAATGATTTGGGAAGAACTGGGATGAAAAATTCCATATTTGAAAAGATAAAAATAGATTTTTGTCAAAATGAACTAGTTTTGAACTAGAATTATAATCCCATTTACTTTTTTAAATAAATAAAGTGGATTTGAAATGGTTTGGAAAATAACCAGAATTTCCAATATATAAAGTGGAAATGGATTTGAATCGAAATTGTCTTTGGAATATTTCGATGTTGGATTTTGTGATTATACAGATATTGTTATGGAAATTTGAAAGATATATTTGTATCGTTATTTCCAATACGATATTTGTTGGCCGTAGAATTTGATATTGAATATAAGACGATATATTTTCTACGCAGAGCCTTGTATTTAATATCAAATGGGATTTGGGTTTGTCGTGAACGGTATCTTCAATAATATTGTTCTTAGACCCAACGGAGTTAAGAAAATCGGAAACTAACTGAAGATTAGTTAAGTTGAATGGTTTCTTGGGTATTGATCTGATGTTGGTTTTGGCCTTCGGGGTTAATACTTAGGGAATTGTTCACTTGCTAATTTACGGTTAAAGGCTAATGGAATGGAAATGTGATTTTGGGTTTATCGTGAACCGTGTTTTAAATGACATTGGTTCTTTAACCCAGTTAAAGATAGGATAAGATTTCCCAAGTTAAACAATCATTAATATTGTTTTTTGGGAAGATTAAAACTAAGTGGAGTTTTAATGAATCTTTAATTAGATTGAAATGATCGAGAATGGAGTATCACCAGTTTTGCTCCAAAGCGATAGTTAAGTCTTTAATTAGATTTGAACGTGAAATGGTAATTGAATTTACCGATAACACCGTGGTGTTAGATATGAAGTATTACCAGTTTTACTTCATAGGATGAATAGGTTGGGATTTGGAAATTAAAATAAATGATTACTTCGGTGCGGTTCGCTAATCCCGACTAATTTGAATTGATATTCAAAAGAAGATTAAAGAATAAATTTAAAGAATTTTTCTTTGATATAATTAATGGGAACCTTTCCCAAAGTTTAAGAATATTTGAACAAAAGAATATTCTGAATTGGAATGAGGCGTATGTTGTGTTTGTGTAACACTTGTTTATTATATATGCCAGTTATTCAGAAAGACCGGGTTTATCCCATTCTGAATAACTGATTCGACGATGTGTCGAGGATGAAGACGGTGGTCGAAGACCGGAGGTCTTCACATCGTTTGGGTGATTACTGATGATCTTGATTGGGCTGTACACCCAAGAGGAGGGAATCAGTTGGTGATCGTCCAGACGTACTTGGAGATCGATGGATATGCGAGGTACAAGGTGCCTCCAGTTTCGTTCAAACCCAGAACGAACTTGTAAACGGACTGCGTGTCTGACATTGGATTTTATTCTATGTGATTGATTTCAATTAAATATATATCTGTTTGGCGGCGGAGAATTTATTCTCTTGCTTAGCGCCCTTCTCTGAGACATACGAGCTCAGGGGTTATATATTGATGGATATCAATCGCATGGAGTGAATTGCCTGTGTGGCATGCCTAAATGGCAAATGATCAAGGCTTTTGTTGAAAAGCAGAGTTTTGTGGTTGATGATCAAAGCACGACCTGTGTGGCATAGCTTTGTGTAGTGTTGATTCGCTAGCCTCACACCCCGGTTGTGAACCAGAAATGGGAGAGGACCTTAGGGAGGACATGTGTTTTCTTCTAGCTAGGGTGGTGTCAGTGACCTACCAGCCCTGACATTTATATTATTTTCACCTGTGTGGTTGTTGGATTGCAAGGTGCCTCGGATATATCGATGACTATGTGGAGCCGATGGAGTCATCGGACTCGTTTACGCCCCAAAGGGCGGGGAAGCGCAGTGTTCAGGCATTTTAATCCACATCGGTGGACCGGCCCAGGCGATCCAAGGGCTCACCTGTGTCTGGTTCCTGAGACATGGGCTAGATTGTCTCAAAGCGGTAGAGGGCGATCCCTTGCCTCGGTTCATAGATGGAAATCCAATTTCCAAATACATGACTTTGCGGTTTTGATTGTAGTGCCTAGTATGGCGACATGATATATGGTACCCATACCGTCTAGGATTGATACATTTATATTTGAAGTTGTTTCATACACTATGCACTTATAATAATATCAAATGATTTGTTTTTAACGTATCAAGCATGTTTGGCTATTATAAAGGAAAACCCTATCCACCGGCTTGGGTTGCATTGTGTGATGGGACCTGGGTCTTATAATAGCTTCATTTTTCCAAAAAGCATTGCGCTGTTTTGTTATATGCACTGGTATTCTTGGGAGGAAACTCGTTCCGTGTTATACGGCGTGGTCCCTTGATATATCTGATTTAAAGTAAAGCTTTAAATAACTGTTTTAGTTCTCACACCAGTTACATGACTGTCCTGGAGTTTATTGTTTTAACCTAAACTCTGGGTGCCCTTATTTTGACACGGGCAGCTAGTAGTTTTGGTTTTGCAGATTTATATTCACGGGATCCTGATTTACTGGTGGAACGATACTCGTAAAGCTCTGTATCCGTGTATTACTTTCAGTTGTGTTTTGTATTATTTTTCCGCTGCGATGTATTTAAATGTAATTTAAATCTCTGATATTTTTCTGTGTAATATTTATTCATACTCTGTATAATCTTGTATTCTGATAGAATTGTTGTAATATACAATGAAATGTCCTTCTGTTTGCGTTCCGATGTGTCTTGTCCTCAAAGCAATCCGGGCTTTCCTTCACGGGGAAGTTACGGGTCTTCACAGTTGCTATTAGAGCTTTGGTTTACAGAGCTCGGAGAACAAGACACGTTAGAACCAAACGAAAGAATTCATCAGAGATTGGATTAGTAATATCCAATGGGAATGACTTGTTAGAGATGGGATCAGTAGTATCCTAGAATGAGTGTGAAGAGTATATTTTTAAATTGAAAACAAGTTTTGTTTTGAAAATTTAATTCAATTATTCGTATTTGATTATTTATTTTATATTGAATTTGGACAATCAAGTATATAAAGATTTTGCATATACGTCTGATCCGCGTGTATTAGAAGTTTTAATATACTGGATAGATATGGAGTCACACTCTAGTCGCTCGGAGATTATTCTGATGATTGTAGCTACATCATCAGAATTTGTGTTCGAGTTTCGAAGGTGTGATATTTATATATTTCCAATTGACTGGTGTGAGAACCAAAATTAGATAGGGCCTATTGTTGTGATTTGACACCAAAAACGTGATTTTCGACTATGTATCAAAGTTATGAGTTTGGAAAGATAATCAACTAATTGATTGCTGGTTGTGTTGTTTGATTATTGGTTTATTAATTAAAATTTGGACCATTTAGCCAAACTGTATCAAATAGTGAATTGTATTGAAAATTAGTTGCATTTCCATGCATATACATGTACTTACATTGAACAGGTCATAGTAAGGAGGCTAGAGCAGAAGAATAAAATTGTTTGCCCGACAAATAGGTACATGTTTACTAATTTATTGGGTTTTGGATGATTTCATGATCGATTGGCTAGCCGCTTGCCTGTTTCTTTTTCTTTTTGGATTGGTGAGGGCCATGGGAGGCTATTTGAAATATCCCGAAGCTCCCGGTGCAGAGGAGGTTATGGCGAAAGTTTTCGAAAATATAGGGTGTTAGCCAAATTTTTGAAAAATTTGAAAAGTTCTTAGAAACTGAAAAGTTGAAGAACTTAAGCCATAATGAAAATAATGAAAGTTGAGTTGATTTGTAAAACAAATTTCGGCTCCGTTCCTTTTCGGGGACGAAAAGTTTTGAGTGGGGGAGATTGTAATAACCCGGAAATCTGAGCCAATTTAAAATTTTTATTTTGGCAATTTTAGTGAATTTTGACTATTTAGAATGATTTATTTTAAATAATAATGACGAGAAATTTATTTTGAATAGAATTAGAACGTATATATTTATTTTAATCGTCGTTAGAATATAAATATTTATTTTAAATTATAAAAGGAATTGAAAATGACGCGGTAGCTCGAAATTTTGATTTCAAAGTTCAAATGAATGTACATGATTCAAAATAAACTGGATTTTGGCGAAACCAAAAATATTAGAATCTATTTTAAAATATATTTCCAACGAATCCGAAAAATTGAAATTTCATAGCGGGAATAAAAAGTTATGCCCAGTTGAAATTTCAGAATAGTCGCTATGGACTTTTAGCCCTTAAAAATGGAAATTTTGCAAAGGACCTTCATTTTCGACGAAACCACTTTTGTTGGATCCGGGATGTCAAATTATTGCTAGGTTTCAAAATTCATAATTTTTGAAGTCAATATGTGAGCGTGGCGAAGTTAAACGTGTTTGACCAGTTTCAATTAAATTCAATCGACTGGAAAATGGCCATTTTTCAAACGGTCTCAGAATTTGACGAAATTAGTTTTGTTAGGATCGTATCATCAATACAAAGCTAGAAATAATTTTTCTGGAATTTTGGGATCCGTATGTGACCCCAGTAAATTGAAATGTACGTTTGAAATTCAATATAAGGATTTAAATGTTAATTTAAATGGAAACTCATCGAAACGAAGGAATTGGCTTACGTGACATATCCCATTGGGTTCAGAATGGGGGTAATTAGCTAGGGACGACAGTCGTTGGGTCTCAATAGGAATTCGTATGTAAAAGTTACCTTTTTAGAGAATTAACTAATAATAATATATATAAAAAAAAACAATTTTCACTTAAAACCCCTCTCCCTCTCTCCTCTCCTTTCAGGACACGACGGAGGAAATAAAAAAAAACGGATCGAAGAACCACCGTTGCCATCCTCTTCCAGGCTACGGAGCCACCACCTCCGACCAGCCAACCTCCGCCGCGCCTCCCATGAGCCGCCACCACCCCCTTCGATATCTCCTCTCTCTCCGAAAAATAAACCCTCAAATCGATTTAAAAACCCGCCGCCACCACCCCTTTACCCCATTGACCACCGCGCCCGTCATCCCCGCCACCTTCGTGCTCCGAAGCCGCCATTCTCACCCCCTTCTATCGTCAGTAAGTCTTTATTATTTATTTTTATTTAATGTAGTTAATGTTTATTTAAATCAGTTTTATTATATATGAATAACAAAGAAAGAAATGATTTTTTTATTATATATGAATAACAAAGAAAGATTTTTTTTTTTTTATTATATATGAATAACAAAGAAAGAAAAGATTTTTTTTAAATTATATATGACATTAACAAACAAAGAAGTGATTTTTATATATGACATTAGCAAAGAAAGAAGTGATTTTTATATATGTAGCATAATAAAAATATTATCTTTACAGTATATGAGGTGAAATAAAAATATGATTTTTATATATGTAGCGAAGTAAAAATATGATTTTTACACAGTAGAGATTATAAAAATATGATTTTTATATAATGTAGAAAATATAAATATGATTTTTATATAATGTAGAGAATAAAAATATGAATTTTATATGTGTAGCGAATTAAAAATGTGATTTTTAATATTAACAGCGTGAAGAGATTGCGTTGGAATGGTGGACAAATCCAAACCGTTCAGAAATAAAACCGATGGAGTGGAAAACCAATGTGAGAACTTCTCACTTTTAATTTGTTTTCTAGTTGAAATATATACTAGGATGCAGACGATGCTTAGCAGCACCCGACACCCGTCATCCACAAACCATGGATGGCTTGTTTGTTTGATTGATGTGTTATGAAAGTTGACTGTGTGAAGTGGAAGGGAATAAAATATTTTATAGTGGAAAATATTTTATAGTTAAAAATATAATTTTTAACGTGTATATAAAATAAATATTTATAAACGAATTGGACGATTTGCTTATGTACACCCATTTGACTGATATTGATTGGGACGATAAATTTTACACATCACCCAACTGCACAAATGAAAATCTGTGTTTGTTGATTTGAAACCCCACACGGGTGTTGGGATGATATTTGGCGTACACTAATCCCAATTATTTAGCTGTATGTCGATCAATTGGTCGACAGACTGTGTAAGCGTTAATTATTTATATTTAATGCTTATGCAGTTGTGTGGTGCACTCTAGACGATGGTTGATGATTTATCGTTCCTATTATATACATGTTTTGTAGGGAATCCATATAATTAACGTTATATGGTAATTGATTGGGCCTCATTCCAATTTGGAAAATAAGGAATATTATAAATAAAAATTCATGTGTTGAATGGAATAAAAATTCATGTGTTGAATAGAATAAAAATTCATGTGTTGAATAGAATAAAAATTCATGTGTTGAATAAAATAAATATTCATGTGTTGAATAAAAATATAAATTTATGTGTTGAATAGAGAATATTCATGTTTGAATAAAAATATATATTCGTGTGTTGAAGAAAATATTCATTTGTTGAATAGAATAACGAAGTTATTGAAATATATAAAGTCGTGTTGGTTAGATATGCGCCATTTTGACGCGAACGATATTTATATCGATTATATTCGTTTATATAATGATTATAGAAAAGGAAGTGATTTCAAAATATAACGTTTTGAAAATATTATCATTTGTATATCGATGATGTGGAATATTCAATTTTGATTCGAAATTGAATATGAAGTTGAAATCGTTTCGAAAACGAATTTAAAACGATTTATTAAATACGTTTTGAAAGAAAATCGACGAAATATATATAATATATATATTATATATAATATATATAATGGCCTGAATAGAACGCGCCGCGGTAGTTCGCGAATTTCGACCATTTACTTCGAATGGATGTTACGGGAGATCCGACCGTCGGATTAACCTAAAGCAGGAACCATTTGGTTCGTATCGAAAAGAGCTTTCTAACGAATATTAGATATTTGAAATCTAACTGTTGGATTTAGAATTATGTCCAAATCAAATTTGGAAAAGGTCGTTGTAAGTGCAGTTTGATGGCCGTTGATGGAAATAGATTGTACGGGCCTTGATAAAATTATTAAAAATAGTAATAATTTGTGTAAAATCATAAGAAATGATTTGGGAAGAATTGGGATGAAAAATTCCATATTTGAAAAGATAAAAATAGATTTTTATCAAAATGAACTAGTTTTGAGCTATAATTATAACCCCATTTATTTTTTTAAAATAAATAAAGTGGATTTGAAATGGTTTTGAAAATAACCAGAATTTCCAATATATAAAGTGGAAATGGATTTGAATCGAAATAGTATTTGGAATATTTCGATGTTGGATTTCGTGATTATACAGATATTATTATGGAAATTTGAAAGATATATTTATATCGTTATTTCCAATACGATATTTGTTGGTCGTAGAATTTGATATTGAATATAAGCCGATATATTTTCTATTCAGGGCCTTGTATTTAATATCAAATGGGATTTGGGTTTGTTGTGAATGATATCTTCAATAATATTGTTCTTAGACCCAACGGAGTTAAGAAAATCAGAAACTAACTGAAGATTAGTTAAGTTGAATGGTTTCTTGGGTATTGATCTGATGTTGGTTTCGGCCTTCGGGGTTAATACTTAGGGAATTGTTCACTTGCTAATTTACGGTTAAAGGCTAATGGAATGGAAATGTGATTTTGGGTTTATCGTGAACCGTGTTTTAAATGACATTGGTTCTTTAAGCCAGTTAAAGACAGGATAAGATTTCCCAAGTTAAACAATCATTAATATTGATTTTTGGGAAGATTAAAACTAAGTGGAGTTTTAATGAATCTTTAATTAGATTGAAATGATCAAGAATGGAGTATCACCAGTTTTGCTCTAAAGCGATAGTTAAATCTTTAAGTAGATTTGAATGTGAAATGGTAATTGAATTTACCGTAGTGTTAGATATGAAGTATTACCAGTTTTACTTCATGGGATGAATAGGTTGGGATTGGGAAATTAAAATAAATGATTACTTCGGTGTGGTTCGCTAATCCCGACTAATTTGAATTGATATTCAAAAGAAGATTAAAGAATAAATTTAAAGAATTTATCTTTGATAAAATTAATGGGAACATTTTTCAAAGTTTAAGAATATTTGAATAAAAGAATATTCTGAATTGGAATGAGGCGTATGTTGTGTTTGTGTAACACTTGTTTATTATATACGCCAGTTATTCAGAAAAACCGGGTTTATCCCATTCTGAATAACTGATTCAATGATGTGTCGAGGATGAAGACGGTGGTCGAAAATCGGAGGTCTTCACATCGTTTGGGTGATTACTGATGATATTGATTGGGTTGTACACCCAAGAAGAGGGAATTAGTTGGTGATCGTCCAGACGTACTTGGAGATCGATGGATATGCGAGGTACAAGGTGCCCCCGGTTTCGTTCAGACCCAGAACGAACTTGTAAATGGACTGTGTGTCTGACATTGAATTTTATTCTATGTGATTGATTTCTATTAAATATATATCTATTGGGCGGTGGAGAATTTATTCTCTTGCTTAATGCCCTTCTCTGAAACGTACGAGCTCAGGGGTTATATATTGATGGATATCAATCGCATGGAGTGAATTGCCTATGTGGCATGCCTAAGTGGCAAATGATCAAGGTTTTTGTTGAAAAGCAGAGTCTTGTGGTTAATGATCAAAGCACGGCCTGTGTGGCATAGCTTTGTGTAGCGTTGATTCGCGAGCCTCACACCCCGGTTGTGAACCAGAAACGGGAGAGGACCTTAGGGAGGACATGCGTTTTCTTCTAGCTAGGGTGGTGTCAGTGACCTACCAGCCCTGACATTTATATTATTTTCACCTGTGCGGTTGTTGGATTGCGAGGCGCCTTGGATATATCGGTGACTATGTGGAGCCGATGGATCATCGCACTCATTTACGCCCCAAAGGGGGGAACGCAATGTTCAGACATTTTAATCCACATCGGTGGACCGACCCTGGCGATCCAAGGACTCACCTGTGTCTAGGTCCTGAGACATGGGCTAGATTATCTTGAATCGGTAGAGGACGATCCCTTACCTCGGTTCATAGATGGAAATCCAATTTCCAAATACGTGACTTTGCGGTTTTGATTGTAGAGCCTAGTATGGCGACATGATATATGGTACCCATGCCGTCTAGGATTGATACATTTATATTTGAAGTTGTTTTATACACTATGCACTTATAATAGTATCAAATGATTTGTTTAAAACGTATCAAGCATGTTTGGCTATTATAAGGGAAAACCCTATCCTCCTGCTTGTGTTGCATTGTGTGATTGGACCTGGGTCTTATAATAGCTTCATTTTTTCAAAAAGCATTGCGTTGTTTTTGTTATATGCACTGGTATTCTTGGAAGGAAACCCGTTCAGTGTTATACGGCGTGGTCCCTTGATATATCTGATTTAAAGTAAAGCTTTAAATAACTGTTTTAGTTCTCACACCAGTCACATGACTGACCTGGAGTTTATTGTTTTAACCTAATGTAACAACCCGAAAATCTGGGCCAGTTTAAAATTTTTATTTCGGCAATTTTAGCGAATTTTGATTATTTAAAATGAATTATTTTAAATAATATCGACGAGAAATTTATTTTGAATATAATTCGAACGTATATATTATATGCGCCGTCGTTAGAATATAAATAATTATATATAATTATAAAAGGAATTGAAAATGGCGCGGTAGTTCGATAATTTGATTTCAAACTTCAATTGAATGTACCGGGTGCAAAACAATCCGGATTTTAGTGAAACCAAAAATGATAGGATCTAATTGATAATATCTTTCCAACGAATCCGGGAAATCAAGATTTCATAGCAGGAATCAAAAGATATATCCAGTTGAAAATTCTGAATAGTCGCTATGGAATTCAGGCCCTTAAAAATGGACATTTTGCAAACGACCTCGGATTTCGACGAAACCAGTTTTGTTGGGTCCGCAGTGTCAAGTTATTGCTAGATTCCAAATTTCATAATTTTTCGAATCAGTATGTGAGCGTGGCAAAGGAAAACGCGTCTGACCAGTTTTAGTTGATTTTAATCGACTAGAAATTGGCCATTTTTCAAACGGTCTCAGAATTCGACGAAACTAGTTTTATTAGGACTATATCGTCAATACGAAGTTAGAAAATATTTTTCTGCAATTTTTAAAGTTCGTATGCGACCCCGGTAATTTGAAATGTACGTTAAAATTCAATATAGTGATTTAAGTGTAAATTCAACGGAAACTGTTCGAAACGATCGAATCAGCTTGCGATACATATCCCATTGTGTTCGAAATGGGGGTAAAACGCTATGGACGACAGGCGGTGGGCCTCGTTTAGAGGTCGAAAATAAAAGTTGCTTTTTAATGATAAATAATAAAATAATAATAATAATAATAATAATAATAAAATATAACCCTCTCCTCCCTATAACCTTTGGCCCCCCCCGTTTTCGTTTAGCAGAAAGAAAGAAAAAAGAAAAAAAAAGAAAAAAAAAACGCGCCGCTTCCAATCGATGCCGCCCTCAGCCGCCACGACGCCTCCGCCTGCCCCCAAGCTGCCGTCGGTGATCCAGACCACTTCCCCCCCTTTTTTTCCTCTCCTCCCTCCCTCCAGTATCCAATCTCCTCCTCGATTTCCCTCCCTCGCACGGATCGAGATCCGAACCCACATCCGACGCCCTAGCTTGGCCGACGACCGCCTGCCACCCCGCCAACGCCTTCCTCCACAGCTCCGACCAACTTCCCTCCACTCGCTCTCTTCCTCCTCGTTCCACTCTCAAATGACCCCCAAACCCACCCAGATCCGTCGCAGGTCGTCGCTGCCCCCCCCCCCCCCCCGAAAAGAAACACTGTAAGTAATTTATTTATTTTATTCAGTTATTTACTGATGTTTATTTAAAGTAGTTAGTTTTTAAATTATAAAAATCAGTTTTCTTGAAGGTTATAAGAAAAATATGATTTTTATATGTTGAACTTCGAAATAAAAATATGATTTGTATATGTTGAACTTCGAAATAAAAATATGATTTTTATATGTTGAACTTCGAAATAAAAATATGATTTGTATATGTTGAACTTCGAAATAAAAATATGATTTGTATATGTTGAACTTCGAAATAAAAATATGATTTGTATATGTTGAACTTCGAAATAAAAATATGATTTGTATATGTTGAACTTCGAAATAAAAATATGATTTTTATATGTTGAACTTCGAAATAAAAATATGATTTTTATATGTTGAACTTCGAAATAAAAATATGATTTGTATATGTTGAACTTCGAAATAAAAATATGATTTGTATATGTTGAACTTCGAAGTAAAAATATGATTTTTATATATTGAATAGCGAGGTAAAAATTCGATTTTTACATATGTAGTGAATACGGGCAACGAAAGCGACAAAAGGCGAGATTGGCGAAGACTTCTATAAATGAAGAGTCAAGATGATTGGATAGCTATATGTGAGAATTTCTCATCTTTCAATTTATTTTTCTAGTTATATATATATACTAGTATGCAGACGGTGCTTAGTAGCACCCGACACAATCGTCCACAGACCATGGACTTGTTTGTTTGATTGCATAAATTAGTTAGATTATTTAATTGAATTGAATTGTTTGGTGAAATTGAATAGTTTGATTGATGTGTGAATGGCGTGGGCCTTCACTAGACCGGGGATAAGGCTAGGCCTCGTCCCGTTTCTAGTATCGTGCCGTTATGCCGCCGAAATTTTCTAAAATAAATTAGAAAAATAAAAATATCATTTTATTTAAAGAATGAACTGAATAGAAATTCATAAGTTAAAATAAAATGTTTTGTCGTTAAAAATATAATTTTTAACGTGAATATGAATAAATAAATATTCATTTACAAACCGGACGGTTTGTTTATGTACACCTATTTGAAGGACATTGATTGGGACGATAAATTTTACACATCGCCCAACTGCACAACTAAATCTGTGTTTGATTGTTTGAAACCCCACACGGGTGTTAGGATGAAATTTGAAGTTCACTCATCCTAATTGATTAAATATGTCGATCGATCGATTGACAGGCTGTTATAAGCGTTAGATATCTATATTTGATGCTTATACAGTGTAGTGCACTTTGGTTGATGGTTGATTATTTTTCAATGCTATTATATACATGTGTTGTATGGAATCCATATAATTAACTTTATATGGTAATTGATTGGGCCTCATTCTAATTTGAAAAATAAAGAATATTATAAAATAAAGGTTCATGTGTTGACTGTACTCATCCGTTGAGATTGGTCATGTGTTGAACGAAATATTTTAATAATAAAGTTTACATCTTTATCAATATAAAATAAAGGTTCATGTGTTGACAGTACTCATCCATTGAGATTGGTCATGTGTTGAACGAAATATTTTGATAATAACAACTATTTTGAAAAAGAAATATTTGAAATAGGATATTTGAAAATAGAAATTTATGAAGCCGTGTTGATTAGATTGACGCCATTTTGACGTGAACGATATTTATATCGATTTTAAACGATTTCGAAATGAATTGAATTGAAAACGATTTCGAAATGAAATGAATTGAAAACGATTTCGAAATGAAATGAATTGAAAACGATTTCGAAATGAATTGAATTGAAAACGAATTCAAATTGAATTGAAAGCGAATTGAAATGAATTCAAATTGAATTGAAATTTGAATTGAATAGAAATGAATTTTAAAACGAATTTATAAAGAAGAATTCAATTTTGATTTGAATTGAAATGGAAGTTGAAATTGCTTTTGAAACGAATTTAAAACTATTTATATAATTCGTTTTAAATAGAAATCGACGAAATAAATTTTATATATATTATATATATAATATAATGGCCTGAATAGAACGCGCCGCGCCGCGGCAGTTCGTAAATTTCGACCATTTATTTCAAACGAACATTACGGGAGATCCGACCGTCGGATTCTCCTGAAACCGGAACCGTTGGGTTCGTATCGAAAAGAGCTTTCTAAAGAATATTAGAAATTAGAAATCTAACGGTTGGATTTGGAATTATGTCCAAATCAAATTTGAAAATGGTCGCTGTAAGTGCAGTTCGATGACCGTTGATGGAAATCGACTGTACGGGCCTTGATAAAATTATTAAAAATAGTAATAATTTGTGTAAAATCATAAGAAATGATTTAGAAAGAATTGGGATGAAAAACTCCATGTTTGAAAAGATAAAAATAGATTTTTATCGAAATGAACTAGTTTTGAACTAGAATTACAATTCTATTTATTTTTAAATAAATAAATTGAAAGTGAAAAGGGTTTTAAAAATAACCAGAATTTCCAATGATTGCATTGGAGGGGATTTGAATCGAAATTGTCTTCGGAATATTTCGATGTTGGAATTCGGGATTACGGATGTTGTTATGGAAATTTGAAAGATATATATTTATATCGTTATTTCCAATACGACATTTGTTAATCGTAGAATTTGATATTGAATATAAGCCGATATATTTTCTATTCAGAGCCTTGTATTGAATATCAAATGTGATTTGGGTTTGTCGTGAATGGTGTCTTCATTAACACTGTTCTTGAACCCAGTCGAGAAAAGATTAAATCTTTTTATTTAGATTTAATGAAGTGTACCTATTAAATGATATTTAATTGGAATTGAATTGATATTGATTTTTGGGTTTATCGTGAACAGTGTTTTAAATAACACTTGTTCTTTAACCCGATAATTAATGAATGTGATTTTGGGTTTATCGTGAAACGTGTTTTAAATGACACTGATTCTTTAACCCAGTTAACGATTAAAACTAAGTGGAGTTTTAATGAATCTTTAATTAGATTGAAATAATCGAGAATGGAGTATCACCAGTTTTGCTCCAGGCGATAGTTAAATCTTTAATTAGATTTGAACGTGAAATGGTAATTGAATTTACCGATAACACCGTGGTGTTAGATATGAAGTATAACCAGTTTTACTTCATGGGATGAATAGGTTGGGATTGGGAAATTAAAACAAATGATTACTTCGGTAAGGTTCGCTAATCCCGACTAGTTTGAATTGATATTCAAAAGTAGTTTAAAGCATAAATTCAAGAATTTATCTTTGATAAAAATTAATGGGAACCTTTCCCTATGAACGTGAAATTTAGAAACTAACTGTCGGTTAGCCAAGCAGAATGGTTTTCTGAATATTGATCTGATGTTGGTTTCGGCCTTCGGGGTTAATATTTGGGAAATTATTCTCTTGATTAATTTACGGTTAGTGACTGATGAATTGGAATGAGGCGTATGTTGTGTTTGTGTAACACTTATTTAAAATATACGCGAGTTATTCGGAAAGACCGGGTTTATCCCATTCTGAATAACTGATACGACGATAAGTCGAAGATGAAGACGATGGTCGAAGACCGGAGGTCTTCATGTCGTTTGGATAATTACTGATGATCTTGATTGGGCTGTACACCCAAGAAGATGGAAACAGTTGGTGATCGTCCAGACGTACTTGGAGATCGATGGATATGCGGGGTACTAGGTGCCTCCGGTTTCGTTCAGACCCAGAACGGACTTGTAAATGGACTGTGTGTCTGACATTGGATTTTAGTCCGTGTGATTGATCTCTATTAAATATATATCTGTTTGGCGGCGGAGAATTTATTCTCTTGCTTAACGCCCTTCTCTGAGACGTACGAGCTCAGGGGTTATATATTGATGGATATCAAACGCATGGAGTGAATTGCCTGTGTGGCATGCCTAAGCGGCAATTGATCGAGGCTTCTGTTGAAAAGCAAAGTCTTGTGGTGATGATCAAAGCAAGGCCTTTGTGGCGTAGCTTTGTGTAACGTTTGCTTCGCGAGTTTCACACCCGGTATGAACCAAAAACGGGAGAGGACGTCAGGGAGGGCATGCGTTTCTTTCTAGCTAGAAGTGGCGTCAGTGGTTTTACACGCCCTGACGAGTTTGACTTATGTGGTTGTTGCTGTTGCGAGGCACCTCCGATTGATCGGTCGTTCTCGAACCGATGGAGTCATTTAGTTGGCTCACCTACGCCCCATAGGGCGGGGAAACGCATGTTCAGGGTTTAAGTTTAATCCACATCGGTGGACTGGCCCTGAGGATCCAAGGCTTGACTGAGTACTTGCCTGAGACACGGGCTAGAGCGTCTCGAATCGGTTGAGGACTATCTTTTGCCTCGGTTCATAGATGGAAATCCAATTTCCCAATACGTGACATTTGCGGTTTTATTTGTAGAGCCTAGTATGGCGACATAGTGGGATGGGGCATTCATGCCGCCTATGATCGATACTTATGATTTGAAGTTGTTATATACTCTATGCACTTATAATAGTATCAAATGATTTGTTTTAAACATATCAAGCATTCTTTGGCTGTTATAAGGTAAAAACCCCATCCCCCGGCTTGCGTTGCATTGTGTGATGGGACCTGGGTCTTATAACAGCTTCATTTTTCTTTATTTAGCATTGCGCTGTTTGTTTTATGCACTGGTATTCTTCGGAGGAAACCCGTTCCGTGTTATACGGCGTGGTCCCTTGATTTACCTAACTTTGAAAATAAAGATTAATAACTGTTTTAGTTCTCACACCAGTCCCATGACTGACCTGGAGTTTATTGTTTTAACCTAAACTCTGGGTGCCCCTATTTTGACACGGGCAGCTAGTAGTTTTGGTTTTGCAGATTTATATTCACAGGATCCTGGTTTACAGCTGGAACGATATCCGGAAAGCTTTGTATCCGTATATCTCCTTCTAGTTGTGTATTGTATTATTTTCCGCTGCTATGTATTTAAATGTAATTTAAAGCTCTGATATTTCTGTGTAATATTCATTTTTACTCTGTATATTCTTGTAATCTGATGCATTGTTGTAATATACAATGAAATGTTCTTTTGTATGCATTCTGATTTGTCGTGTTCTCAAACGATAGGGCGTTTCGAACGGTCTGGGTTGGTTTAGCGACTGGTTCGGACCGAGCGAAATTCCTTGCCGTCACAGTTGGTATCAGAGCTTTGGTTTACAAAGCTCGAGAACAAGACACGTTAGAACCATACGAAAGAATTCATCAGATATTGGATTAGTAATATCCAATTAGAATGACTCGTTAGAGATAGGATCAGTAGTATCCTAGAACGAGTGTGAAGAGTAAATTTTTAAAATAAAAGTGAAAACAAATTTTTGTTTTGAAAATTTAAATCAATTATTCGTATTTGATTATCTATTTATATTGAGTTGGACAGTCCAGTATATAAAGATTTTGCGTATACGTCTGATCCACGTGTATTTGAAATTTTAATATATTGGATAGATATAGCATCGCACTCTAGTCGCCCGAAGATGATATTGATGATAGCGATCGCATCATCAACATTTATGTTCGAGTTTCGAAGGTGTGATTTTCTATATATTTCCATTAGACTGGTGTGAGAACCAAAACTAATATAGCTAGAATACATTGTTGTGAATTGGCATCAAAAACACGATTTTTGGTATATATATCAAAATTATGAATTTGAAACTTTAATCAACTAATTGATTGATGGTTGTATTGTTTGATTATTGTTTGAATAATTAAAATTTGAACCATTATGCCTAACTGAATCAAATATTGAATTGTATTGAAATTTGGTCGCATTTGCTTGCATATACATATACTTACATTGAACAGGTCATAGCAAGGAGGCTAGAGCCAGAGAATAAAATTTGTTTGCCCGACAAATAGGTACATGTTTACTACATAATTTACTGTTTTGTTTGGGTGATGATGATTTTATGAGCCTATTGGCTAGCCGCTTGGCTTTTTATTTTTCTTTTTGAGATCTGAAGGACCGGGGAAGCTATTTGAAATTCCCCGATGCTCCCGGTGCAGGGGAGGTTATGGCGAAATTTTTCAAAAATTTAGGGTGTTAGCCAAATTTTTGAAATTTTTGAAAATTCTCAGAAACTAAAGAGTTGGAGAATGGAAGCCAGATCGAGTGTGGAGCTGATTAATCAAACCACTTTCGACTTTGTTCCTTTTCGGGGACGAAAAGTTTTAAGTGGGGGAGATTGTAACAACCCGAAAATCTGGGCCAGTTTAAAAATTTTATTTCGGCAATTTTAGCGAATTTTGATTATTTAAAATGAATTATTTTAAATAATATCGACGAGAAATTTATTTTGAATATAATTCGAACGTATATATTATATGCGCCGTCGTTAGAATATAAATAATTATATATAATTATAAAAGGAATTGAAAATGGCGCGGTAGTTCGATAATTTGATTTCAAACTTCAATTGAATGTACCGGGTGCAAAACAATCCGGATTTTAGTGAAACCAAAAATGATAGGATCTAATTGATAATATCTTTCCAACGAATCCGGGAAATCAAGATTTCATAGCAGGAATCAAAAGATATATCCAGTTGAAAATTCTGAATAGTCGCTATGGAATTCAGGCCCTTAAAAATGGACATTTTGCAAACGACCTCGGATTTCGACGAAACTAGTTTTCTTGGGTCCGCAGTGTCAAGTTATTGCTAGATTCCAAATTTCATAATTTTTCGAATCAGTATGTGAGCGTGGCAAAGGAAAACGCGTCTGCCAGTTTCAGTTGATTTTAATCGACTGGAAATTGGCCATTTTTCAAACGGTCTCAGAATTCGACGAAACTAGTTTTATTAGGACTGTATCGTCAATACGAAGTTAGAAAATATTTTTCTGCAATTTTTAAAGTTCGTATGCGACCCCGGTAATTTGAAATGTACGTTAAAATTCAATATAGTGATTTAAGTGTAAATTCAACGGAAACTGTTCGAAACGATCGAATCAGCTTGCGATACATATCCCATTGTGTTCGGAATGGGGGTAAAACGCTATGGACGACAGGCGGTGGGCCTCGTTTAGAGGTCAAAAATAAAAGTTGCTTTTTAATGATAAATAATAAAATAATAATAATAAAAAAAAAATATAACCCTCTCCTCCCTATAACCTTTGGCCCCCCCGTTTTCGTTTAGCAGAAAGAAAGAAAAAAGAAAAAAAAAGAAAAAGAAAAAAAAACGCGCTGCTTCCAATCGATGCCGCCCTCAGCCGCCACGACGCCTCCGCCTGCCCCCAAGCTGCCGTCGGTGATCGAGACCTCTTCCCCCCCTTTTTTTCCTCTCCTCCCTCCCTCCAGTATCCAATCTCCTCCTCGATTTCCCTCCCTCGCACGGATCGAGATCCGAACCCACATCCGACGCCCTAGCTTGGTCGACGACCGCCTGCCACCCCGCCAACGCCTTCCTCCACAGCTCCGACCAACTTCCCTCCACTCGCTCTCTTCCTCCTCGCTCCACTCTCAAATGACCCCCAAACCCGCCCAGATCCGTCGCAGGTCGTCGCTGCCCCCCCCCCCCGAAAAGAAACACTGTAAGTAATTTATTTATTTTATTCGGTTATTTACTGATGTTTATTTAAAGTAGTTAGTTTTTAAATTATAAAAATCAGTTTTCTTGAAGGTTATAAGAAAAATATGATTTTTATATGTTGAACTTCGAAATAAAAATATGATTTGTATATGTTGAACTTCGAAATAAAAATATGATTTTTATATGTTGAACTTCGAAATAAAAATATGATTTGTATATGTTGAACTTCGAAATAAAAATATGATTTGTATATGTTGAACTTCGAAATAAAAATATGATTTGTATATGTTGAACTTCGAAATAAAAATATGATTTGTATATGTTGAACTTCGAAATAAAAATATGATTTGTATATGTTGAACTTCGAAATAAAAATATGATTTTTATATGTTGAACTTCGAAATAAAAATATGATTTGTATATGTTGAACTTCGAAATAAAAATATGATTTGTATATGTTGAACTTCGAAGTAAAAATATGATTTTTATATATTGAATAGCGAGGTAAAAATTCGATTTTTACATATGTAGTGAATACGGGCAACGAAAGCGACAAAAGGCGAGATTGGCGAAGACTTCTATAAATGAAGAGTCAAGATGATTGGATAGCTATATATGAGAATTTCTCACCTTTCAATTTATTTTTCTAGTTATATATATATACTAGGATGCAGACGGTGCTTAGTAGCACCCGACACAATCGTCCACAGACCATGGACTTGTTTGTTTGATTGCATAAATTAGTTAGATTATTTGATTGAATTGAATTGTTTGGTGAAATTGAATGGTTTGATTGATGTGTGAATGGCGTGGGCCTTCACTAGACCGGGGATAAGGCTAGGCCTCGTCCCGTTTCTAGTATCGTGCCGTTATGCCGCCGAAATTTTCTAAAATAAATTAGAAAAATAAAAATATCATTTTATTTAAAGAATGAACTGAATAGAAATTCATAAGTTAAAATAAAATGTTTTGTCGTTAAAAATATAATTTTTAACGTGAATATGAATAAATAAATATTCATTTACAAACCAGACGGTTTGTTTATGTACACCTATTTGAAGGACATTGATTGGGACGATAAATTTTACACATCGCCCAACTGCACAACTAAATCTGTGTTTGATTGTTTGAAACCCCACACGGGTGTTAGGATGAAATTTGAAGTTCACTCATCCTGATTGATTAAATATGTCGATCGATTGATTGACAGGCTGTTATAAGCGTTAGATATCTATATTTGATGCTTATACAGTGTAGTGCACTTTGGTTGATGGTTGATTATTTTTCAATGCTATTATATACATGTGTTGTATGGAATCCATATAATTAACTTTATATGGTAATTGATTGGGCCTCATTCTAATTTGAAAAATAAAGAATATTATAAAATAAAGGTTCATGTGTTGACTGTACTCATCCGTTGAGATTGGTCATGTGTTGAACGAAATATTTTAATAATAAAGTTTACATCTTTATCAATATAAAATAAAGGTTCATGTGTTGACAGTACTCATCCATTGAGATTGGTCATGTGTTGAACGAAATATTTTGATAATAACAACTATTTTGAAAAAGAAATATTTGAAATAGGATATTTGAAAATAGAAATTTATGAAGCCGTGTTGATTAGATTGACGCCATTTTGACGTGAACGATATTTATATCGATTTTAAACGATTTCGAAATGAATTGAATTGAAAACGATTTCGAAATGAAATGAATTGAAAACGATTTCGAAATGAAATGAATTGAAAACGATTTCGAAATGAATTGAATTGAAAACGAATTCAAATTGAATTGAAAGCGAATTGAAATGAATTCAAATTGAATTGAAATTTGAATTGAATAGAAATGAATTTTAAAACGAATTTATAAAGAAGAATTCAATTTTGATTTGAATTGAAATGGAAGTTGAAATTGCTTTTGAAACGAATTTAAAACTATTTATATAATTCGTTTTAAATAGAAATCGACGAAATATATTTTATATATATTATATATATAATATAATGGCCTGAATAGAACGCGCCGCGCCGCGGCAGTTCGTAAATTTCGACCATTTATTTCAAACGAACATTACGGGAGATCCGACCGTCGGATTCTCCTGAAACCGGAACCGTTGGGTTCGTATCGAAAAGAGCTTTCTAAAGAATATTAGAAATTAGAAATCTAACGGTTGGATTTGGAATTATGTCCAAATCAAATTTGAAAATGGTCGCTGTAAGTGCAGTTCGATGACCGTTGATGGAAATCGACTGTACGGGCCTTGATAAAATTATTAAAAATAGTAATAATTTGTGAAAAATCATAAGAAATGATTTAGAAAGAATTGGGATGAAAAACTCCATGTTTGAAAAGATAAAAATAGATTTTTATCGAAATGAACTAGTTTTGAACTAGAATTACAATTCTATTTATTTTTAAATAAATAAATTGAAAGTGAAAAGGGTTTTAAAAATAACCAGAATTTCCAATGATTGCATTGGAGGGGATTTGAATCGAAATTATCTTCGGAATATTTCGATGTTGGAATTCGGGATTACGGATGTTGTTATGGAAATTTGAAAGATATATATTTATATCGTTATTTCCAATACGACATTTGTTAATCGTAGAATTTGATATTGAATATAAGCCGATATATTTTCTATTCAGAGCCTTGTATTGAATATCAAATGTGATTTGGGTTTGTCGTGAATGGTGTCTTCATTAACACTGTTCTTGAACCCAGTTGAGAAAAGATTAAATCTTTTTATTTAGATTTAATGAAGTGTACCTATTAAATGATATTTAATTGGAATTGAATTGATATTGATTTTTGGGTTTATCGTGAACAGTGTTTTAAATAACACTTGTTCTTTAACCCGATAATTAATGAATGTGATTTTGGGTTTATCGTGAACCGTGTTTTAAATGACACTGATTCTTTAACCCAGTTAACGATTAAAACTAAGTTGAGTTTTAATGAATCTTTAATTAGATTGAAATAATCGAGAATGGAGTATCACCAGTTTTGCTCCAGGCGATAGTTAAATCTTTAATTAGATTTGAACGTGAAATGGTAATTGAATTTACCGATAACACTGTGGTGTTAGATATGAAGTATAACCAGTTTTACTTCATGGGATGAATAGGTTGGGATTGGGAAATTAAAACAAATGATTACTTCGGTAAGGTTCGCTAATCCCGACTAGTTTGAATTGATATTCAAAAGTAGTTTAAAGCATAAATTCAAGAATTTATCTTTGATAAAAATTAATGGGAACCTTTCCCTATGAACGTGAAATTTAGAAACTAACTGTCGGTTAGCCAAGCAGAATGGTTTTCTGAATATTGATCTGATGTTGGTTTCGGCCTTCAGGGTTAATATTTGGGAAATTATTCTCTTGATTAATTTACGGTTAGTGACTGATGAATTGGAATGAGGCGTATGTTGTGTTTGTGTAACACTTATTTAAAATATATGCGAGTTATTCGGAAAGACCGGGTTTATCCCATTCTGAATAACTGATACGACGATAAGTCGAAGATGAAGACGATGGTCGAAGACCGGAGGTCTTCACGTCGTTTGGATAATTACTGATGATCTTGATTGGGCTGTACACCCAAGAAGATGGAAACAGTTGGTGATCGTCCAGACGTACTTGGAGATCGATGGATATGCGGGGTACTAGGTGCCTCCGGTTTCGTTCAGACCCAGAACGGACTTGTAAATGGACTGTGTGTCTGACATTGGATTTTAGTCCGTGTGATTGATCTCTATTAAATATATATCTGTTTGGCGGCGGAGAATTTATTCTCTTGCTTAACGCCCTTCTCTGAGACGTACGAGCTCAGGGGTTATATATTGATGGATATCAAACGCATGGAGTGAATTGCCTGTGTGGCATGCCTAAGCGGCAATTGATCGAGGCTTCTGTTGAAAAGCAAAGTCTTGTGGTGATGATCAAAGCAAGGCCTTTGTGGCGTAGCTTTGTGTAACGTTTGCTTCGCGAGTTTCACACCCGGTATGAACCAAAAACGGGAGAGGACGTCAGGGAGGGCATGCGTTTCTTTCTAGCTAGAAGTGGCGTCAGTGGTTTTACACGCCCTGACGAGTTTGACTTATGTGGTTGTTGCTGTTGCGAGGCACCTCCGATTGATCGGTCGTTCTCGAACCGATGGAGTCATTTAGTTGGCTCACCTACGCCCCATAGGGCGGGGAAACGCATGTTCAGGGTTTAAGTTTAATCCACATCGGTGGACTGGCCCTGAGGATCCAAGGCTTGACTGAGTACTTTCCTGAGACACGGGCTAGAGCGTCTCGAATCGGTTGAGGACTATCTTTTGCCTCGGTTCATAGACGGAAATCCAATTTCCCAATACGTGACATTTGCGGTTTTATTTGTAGAGCCTAGTATGGCGACATAGTGGGATGGGGCATTCATGCCGCCTATGATCGATACTTATGATTTGAAGTTGTTATATACTCTATGCACTTATAATAGTATCAAATGATTTGTTTTAAACGTATCAAGCATTCTTTGGCTGTTATAAGGTAAAAACCCTATCCCTCGGCTTGCGTTGCATTGTGTGATGGGACCTGGGTCTTATAACAGCTTCATTTTTCTTTATTTAGCATTGCGCTGTTTATTTTATGCACTGGTATTCTTGGGAGGAAACCCGTTCCGTGTTATACGGCGTGGTCCCTTGATTTACCTAACTTTGAAAATAAAGATTAATAACTGTTTTAGTTCTCACACCAGTCCCATGACTGACCTGGAGTTTATTGTTTTAACCTAAACTCTGGGTGCCCCTATTTTGACACGTGCAGCTAGTAGTTTTGGTTTTGCAGATTTATATTCACAGGATCCTGGTTTACAGCTGGAACGATATCCGGAAAGCTTTGTATCCGTATATCTCCTTCTAGTTGTGTATTGTATTATTTTCCGCTGCTATGTATTTAAATGTAATTTAAAGCTCTGATATTTCTGTGTAATATTCATTTTTACTCTGTATATTCTTGTAATCTGATGCATTGTTGTAATATACAATGAAATGTTCTTTTGTATGCATTCTGATTTGTCGTGTTCTCAAACGATAGGGCGTTTCGAACGGTCTGGGTTGGTTTAGCGACTGGTTCGGACCGAGCGAAATTCCTTGCCGTCACACCTAAACTCTGGGTGCCCTTATTTTGACACGGGCAGCTAGTAGTTTTGGTTTTGCAGATTTATATTCAGAGGATCCTGATTTACAGCTGGAACGATACTCGGAAAGCTCTGTATCCGTGTATTACTTTCAGTTGTGTTTTGTATTATTTTTCCGTTGCTATGTATTTAAATGTAATTTAAATCTCTGGTATTTTTCTGTGTAATATTTATTCATACTCTGTATATTCTTGTATTCTGATAGAATTGTTGTAATATACAATGAAATGTCCTTCTGTTTGCGTTCCGATGTGTCTTGTCCTCAAAGAAATTCGGGCTTTCCTTCACGGGGAAGTTACGGGTCTTCACATCTCTTAACAAAAGTTTTTCTTCTTCTTATTCTCCTTCTTCTTCTCGTTTTTCCACTTATAATCAATCTTCCGGAGAGCATAACTTCTTCATTTCTTAACGGAATCGAACGAAACCAGTGGAAAATCAAAGAGGAAGGCAGTGGCTATGATTGAATAATAGTTTGGTGAAGAATTTAGATGGTACAGCAGGCTGAATCAATGAGAGGAAAATAGAAAATCCCATATATAATTTTCTTTTTTGAATAACCAAGTTCAAACTGCCATATCTCACTCAATTTTGATTTGAATTTGATGATCTACCTATCAAAACAACCCCAAGAATAAGGACTACAATCTGGAAAAGAAGTTGGGATGAAATAATACAAATATCTCAGTGATTCATGAAGAATACCAGTGACAATATTGGTTTCTTTTTCTCCTTGTGAACCAAAACTTCTTTTGACCATAACTTGGTCATTTTTTGACGGATTTGCACGAAACCAGCGACATTGCAGAGAGTTTAAAGACATGTACAGTACTGAATCACATTGAAGAATAAAAATTGTTTGTAGATCAGGTACTCATTTCATTGTCGATTACCAATATACTTCTTTTTCTTTTTGATTGATAAATAAACATCTTGGTGCCTTTTTTCCTGCTTGGTTGACGAATGAACATCTTAATGTCATTTAACCTATTGTCATAACTTCTTTCCCTACAAAAAAACACAACATTTCAAAGAATCAAGTGACTTTTCAAAATAACTAATTGTAATTTGAAATAATAACATCATGATGATTTTGTGATATATCCATTTAAACTTTTCAAGATATCATATCATGATAACTTGATTTTTCTATAAAATTGAATGCAGACTCATCTAATACTGATGCAATGCATGAATTTAAACTAGTGTTATAAATCATTTCAAAATTTGCCACTTAATATTTCCCAAAATTCAAATGATGAAGTTTCCTATGCTCTGATACCAATTGTCATGGGTCCTCAACAACCAG
Source organism: Allium sativum (assembly GCA_030737875.1). NCBI lineage: Eukaryota > Viridiplantae > Streptophyta > Magnoliopsida > Asparagales > Amaryllidaceae > Allium > Allium sativum. The sequence continues at coordinate 188,895,793 of CM060911.1, forward strand.
TGGCCTAACCTGCCACCGTGGCATAACAATGGTACCTCAGAACTTATTTCACGGTTAGCCTCGCGACTCAAAAAACCCACACATGGGGACATGTAGAAGCAAGAGTCTCTTGCCCGCCACCAAACAGCCAAGCGAGAACCCCTTATCACATTCTTTAACCAGCTCTGATACCAATTGTTAGAGATTGCAGAATGCAGGTCTTAAGGAAAAACAAACATTAGAGGGGGCGAATAGTGTATGTGAGGTATTTATGAATCATAAACTAAAACGATCTACTATATGAATCACACACACCAGAGATGATCACAGACACATAATCAAACACAAACACAGAAATTAATAAATATAAAATGCAGAAAAGGAAAGCACACACCTGATTTTATACTGGTTCGGATTACTCCTATGTCCAGTCCCACGCAACGCTGGATTGCGCAAGTTTTACTATTATCTATATCCAAGTACAACCCCTTGATTTCATGGCTACAAGGTTAACACTGCTCCAAACACCCTTAATTTCATGGCTACAAGGTTAACACTTCTCCAAACACCCTTAATTTCATGGCTACAAGGTTAACACCGCTCCTTTCCTTGATTTCAGGGCTACAAGGAATACACCCTTTCCCAAACAATTCCCAAATGATTACAGCAGTGCTATAACTCTTCAATAGTACTTCCAAATTGATAGTAGCAGATAGAGATTGAGAAGAAAAGAAGTTTTATATAATTTGAGTAGAAATCGACAAAGTATAAGTGTAGAAATCAAGAAAATGATGTATTTTAATGGTGGTATGAAATGGAGTGAAGACGGAGAAGAAGAATGATTTAAAATTCGAAATTAGCCCCAATTTATAGCATTTCAATGGATGCAACGTTTCAGAAACGTTACAAATAGTGAAAAGACGCTTCCATTGAAAATTGAAAAAAATGGCAGTTGTATGTCGACAAAGGCATTTATGTATGTCGACGTATGCCTTATATTTCAATTTTCTAAAACTATTTTTCAAATGTTTAAACATATATACTATTCTGGAAATTCTTGAATCAAAACTTAGTAATGTAAATAAATATTCTAAAGTATAAAATCATATGAAATCATAATATTATATCATATATATATATATACACATATTTATAAAGTTATAAGGTTTAAAATTATAAAAATATAAAACTATATAACTATATATAAACTTATATATATTTAAAACTTTATGAACATATATGTTTGGAATCATAAGAAACATAATAATTTGAAATCATTTAGAAAAATAATATTGAAATCAGGATTTGAATTTTGAAAATAGAATTTAAAATTTGAAAATTAGAATTTGAAAAGCAGAATTTGAAATTTGAAAAACAGAATTTGAAATATGAAAATCAGAATTTGAACCTAGAGTGCTATTCGGAGTCTTACATATAAACTAGACTCTATTACTATGTTTTTCTTAAACTCTTTAAATCTTGGTATCTTAATAACTTGATAACTCATGAGTCTTTAATCTCTCTTGAATCCTGAATCTCTTGGAACTCTAAAACTGTGCAGTCTTCAACATTTAAGTCCTGTATACAAACCCTACATATATATATATATATGTGTGTGTGTGTGTGTGTGTGTGTGTGTGTATTCTAGATAGAAATGTTAGTATATATTTTATAATCAATTAATAATGATAATTGAAAAAGATTGTTGTCATCAAAACTCCGTTCTCCAACATTTATATTCTAATTTTACATCAAATATATCAAAACATATTCTTAACTTTATTAAGATTAAAATTTTATACTCTATTACCAACTCAATCACTCTTTTCTTTTCACTAAAGCTCTTGTTCCTTGATTTATGTTTTTCATCAACTAAAAGCGAATTGGATTGGTTTTATACCTAAAATCGCACATACCTTAATTTAAATCCAAAATTTTCTTCAATGAAAATACTATTGATTTATATTTTATATCCAAGCCAATTAATTATATCTTAAATAAATTTGGAATCATATTTTAATACCATTTATTTATATAAAATAAATTTGTTTGTTTTGAACGTTATACTTTCTTTTACCTTTAATTAATTATACTATTTTTCTAGAAGTTTACAGTAGTTGAAATTGAGCAATGAAATGTCTTATAAAGTATATTTGCTAGTTTATATAAAATATTAAAATACACAATTTAATCAATTTTCGTTTATTAATGTTACATACAATTTATGCATTTCCATTACATAACAATTATTTCTAGCTTAGAAATATAAAAATTCATTGTTTATATTTTATTTGAGTAAAATTATATTTCTAGTATTATTTGAAACTAATTTACTCATTAATTTTGTTGACACGCTTTTTGGTCGAAGATGTCACATATCACGATTTTGGTTTGCAACGCGCTCAAGCATCAATCACGTCGTCAGAAAACATAAAGCGATTCGGTCGAAGTCGCGATATATTTAGAAAAGGCTTGGAAATGGCATTGGTTTGTAAAATCGTCGTCGATGGACTCGAAAATACTGGCGTAATAAAAATATGTGATCGAATCGGCCTGATCAATTCAAAATTCTTGAGCGTGTTTGTCTGATTACGTGGAAAAACTCGTCGTGCAAGAATATTGGATTTTGGAAAAAACAGTATCGCGCACTAAAAAACAACTGATCGGCGTGGACGATCACAAAAAATAGCTTATGCGACTTACTGCATCAAAATCTTGGATCTGGCACGTTTGGCACGTTCCAAAAGTGATGATCGACACGCTAGATAAACTCGTTTTCACACATTCGAAACGGGTAGATCAGGTTGGAATTTTAGCACTTGGTAAATTTGGCATTATCCAAAGTCATTGATCGACACGGCAAAAAGCCTCAGATCTAAGCCCCAGAAAAATCAACTTGGCAAATCGGCATGGGTTTGGCAAATATCTCATCGCATCACCCAGGAATGTGATTTTTTTGCCTGATCGACATGGTGAAATCCGTGATCGGTTCGTCTCCGCATCGCATCCATTTGATGCGAGATTTGGCTTCGCAAACAAAGGCGGTGATTCTGGTATTGGAAGGGATGTGATTTCCCTTAATCGCATCGAGTGATGCGATGGTTTCCACGGGTGTGAGGCGGTGAAATGTGATGCGAAATTTGATAAAAGTGGCACGATCTCGAGTTTTTGGCGAGGATGCGATGTGGTTTTTTTGCCTGCGCGCATCGGGTGATGAGACTTTTCCACGAAGAGGATACAACAAAAATGGATGCAGTTTTCTGGAGGTGGCGTGGCAGTTTGGCAAACGCCAAATCCTTTTGTCACGATAAAAATACTGTGCGGATCACTAATTTTTCACCGATCCGCACGTGTTCTACCCTGTTTTTCTGATGCGAAAATTTTGAAGTGTATGATGCGATTTTTTGTATCCGACCATGGAAATGTGATGCCTTTTTTTTGTTACGGGTTGTAGGATGAGATTTTTCATACCATGGACCCCAAATCTCATCTACTCCTACCTAACCCACTTTCTATAATACCCCCAAGCTTGGCATTCATATGGATATTTTTAGGGTTGGATTTTTGGACTTCTTAAGGCTCTCAAGCACCATTAATGGCTTCAATCTTCTTCTCCATTATAATTGGACATAGAATGAACCACTAAAACGTTGCACAAACGTTTTCCATCAACTTTTGGACATTCACAAGGACATTTACACTGTTTTTGGACTGTTCTTGGATACTTTTGCATTTCTTGGACATTGAAGCTATTTTCTGGACACAGTTGACCAAGTCAACATTTTTTCACTCAACGAAGAAGACGAAGGGCATTTTGATCAAAATTTAAAATTAATAATTATTTTGTTATTCTATTGTAACTCTTTGTACTTAAATATTGTTCGAACATGTACAACTATTATATTCAGATATTATATGATGAGTTATTACTATGAAGTGGACGTAGGTGTAAGCGTCGAACCACTATAAAAAACAGTATTATCTTTGCATTGCTTTACTTAGAATTTGGATTACATACACTTGAGGATTGGCGTGCATTGAATCGACGACAATTCCCCACATCAACAAATTTAATCTATCAAAGCAAATACCTTTATGAATAATTTTAACCCAATAAAAATATTTTTTAAATAATAAAATTGTCTTAACATTTCTACTTAAAAGAAGTTATTTTAATTAGAAATTACTTATTTTCAAAGCATAGCAGGTTGGGTTGGTACGGGACCGCTGTCCGAACATAAAATAGAATATAAAATTGGAATATAATGAATGTTGTTCCTTGGATTTCATTAAAAAAAATTATTCAATGGGGAGCCACGGTAAAATCTCAATTGTCACCAGCTGCATCACCCATTTATGTCTAAATAAAATTTTCCTTCGGTTCACTAATCATTATCAATTATTAACCGTTCTTCTACGAGATTCAAAATTAATAAAAACCAATATAAGAATATAACAATCGTTCATAACATGAGAAAATATATTCCTTTCAGTTGTAAGGAGCTTCCCTTAACAAAAAATACAACTAGTATTAAACATACTTGATTTGCAAAAATGAAGGTTCAAAATATTTTAAAATTAGAAAAGTTACAAAAAGAGACTTGAGTACACCAACACAAAAGAAAGAAGTGACATTATTGTCTACTTTGCATAACAAAATTTCCAACGTTTTTCTTGATCTGTTTAGTGGGTATAAATTCAGAATGAGTCCATTTTCGTTTCCTTAGCTTCTCTCTTTTCCTTCTCTCCGTCCTTTTGTTAATTAAGGGCTCAATATCTTCTTCCGACTCCGTGTCATCAAACCAACCGAAAAAGCGATCTTCAGTTACTTCTCTATCATCTTGTCCTGACCATATTGTTCTGAGACTCTTCGAATATGCATAAGGTGTTCCATAGCCACTGTTCTTCAAACCTGGAAATTCTGTTGTTAGTTATGCTAAAAGTTTCAATGTTGCAATGGCCTACCATTGTAACGGTAATATATAATAGTCTTGGTAATTAATTTAATTTAACTGACATTTGATTGTTATACTAATATGGACAATGTTAGTGTTTGCATGGTTATCAAATTACATTAATGTGGAATATATTTTTCTAAATTGTTCTTTATGGAGACCACATTAATAATAGTTAACTAAAATTAAGAAAACCATTGTTATGGTAATTAATATTTTGCTACTATTCTATTTAATATATTAAATAAAGCAACCCCTATTAAGGTACATCAGTACATAACTTTTATTGGCTCTAAATATACTTTATTACTGTCCTTATACTTCATATTTTACAATGTAGAAGTACGTATACTTTGTGGTGATAGATAAAATGAACAAGAAAGTAAATATATAACTTAGGAGCCTTGGTGCACTCATGATAGAAAAAAACGGCTTATGTATTTTATATGGGATTCGAATTTGAGATCTTTGGTGAATCTAGTAATTGAGCAACAATAAAGCGTCAAGCTTTTGTGTTTTGACTGTTACCAAGTTGCACAAACTTTTGTTACCGTATAGGCTTTAACAAGTATGGAATTTCTTCTTAACTTGGCTGCTTCAAATAATCAACATGACAACCTCAATCTTTACAATTGTCGATAAACATAGTTAACAATTATTTCTAATAAAAATACTCGTACTTGATATAAGGTTGGTTTTGATCATAACTTAAGCATATTAATTAATAAATATAATTAAAATTCCAATACAAAAATATGATTACTTATTCATTTGAGATATAATGTTATATTTTGCATTTCAATGAGTATTTCAGAATAACACTTGAGATTGAAAAAAAAAGGGCAGATTACGACAAATATGTAAAGTGTTTTTCTGCATATAAAAAAAATGTTTTTATCATAATTGGAATACTAAATTTATTTTTTCTTTTATGCTAGAATTTTTGGCTCTTTATTTCTTGTCAAACTACATTTGAAATACAAATTGTAAATACTATACAAAACTTATGTTCTAGCTAAACAAACCATAAACTATGAGCTCATTTTTCATCAAAGTTGGACAAAACAAAGAATTTTTTTAATTGACATCGCATTTCACCACTTTATCTACAATATAATCAATAAATTTATCTTGTTAAACAATTGAAGTTTAGTGCTTTGCATTTTAAATTTGCGCTACAAAAGGCAGGGTATGGTAGCGGAGAAAAGTAGCTGTTTAAATACATAGAAACGTAAAAGGACCCATATGGTGATGATCATTTGGTCAGTCAGAGGTAAATGAAGAAAGGCGTAATGGACTTTTATGTTTCCACTGTAGATTAATTTGAAGTGCGGTATCATTTTATGATTTCAAACATCATCATATCTCCGCCATCAACAGAAAATAGTTAGAATTAGAATACAAACCTTGGGTAGCCATTGTAATGCTCTCTCTTTAGCTAAAAATATGAAACCAAATATAGGTATCAGTTGTAGACAATATTATGTTATATCAGGTCAAAAAACCCTTTAACTTTGTTCCATTTTATAGGTGTAAAGAGTATATTTTTATATATGCACTAACTACGTTATGGAAATTAATTTCCTTTATAACTTAAATCCTCCAACCATTCTTTCCTTTATTGATTTAGTAACAGATTAAGTTATAAATCAATCAATCAATTAGTTTATTAACTCTAACATATTTGAAGACATAAAATATTAACTAATGGAAATTACTCTTCGCGCACCCAACTAATTGCCAAAATCATATATAGCATATATTACTTGTTATTCACCATGCATATTACAATATTACACCGATTTTGTATTAAAGTAAGGCAATACATGTATCTCTCTCCCTCTCTTTATTTCGCCTGTTCAACTTCAGTCATGCTACACATACTGGCCCCCTCGAACCATGAAGCTCTGATACCATGTTGAGTTTCGGCATTCCCTGCATACCGTACGCGCTTTGTCTATCCGAGGTCAACGGCTAAACTTTCACATGCCGGCGTTCCGATTGAATATCCCTCATCGTCACCCATCAAGCATATAATTTGGTATTGGCAAACACTTATTATAACAAAAGGAATCCCTAATGTTACATGTCACCAACACCATATATATACCACGATCTTTCTTAATTTCTTACGATGTGGGACAATTCGCCCGTTCAATCCATGCACTCACTTCATTCCAATGCGAACCACACCTAACAAAAAATAATTTGGTTAGAGTAATCTAAAATTAAAAATCATTAAAGTAGAACCTTCAAAATAAAGAATATTGAAATGTAGGGGTATTTTGGTCCTAAATTTTATTAATTTTAAATGGTATATGAAAAGTAATTTATGATGTATGAACTGAAATAGCCATACAATTAGTTTCATGAGTTTTCTAATTTGACTTAATAGATATCTGAACTTGCATGACTAATTAAAATAAACAAAACTCCCTATTAAGTATGGCTCAGGTCCCTATTAAGTTTCAAAATACAAAAAAAAAAAAAAAATCTCTGTTTAATTTTTTTATAAGTTAGGTCACTATTTTTCGAAAATCAACAAAAGACAATGTAAATTTTTACCAAACTTCAAAATTAAATTCAACACTTAATCATCATCATATTCATGCATTAAAAATACGAATCAAAAGCAAAAAAAAATCGCACGCTACAGATTTTTTACGCAAATTTACATATAATTGCTAGCATTGCAGTAATTAATTAAAAAAGTTGCTGAATTTCATGCGATTTTTCTTAAAGAAATAATACAACTCCAGTAAATTGCTGAAAATGTTGCAACTATTTGCAATATTTGCTGATATTTCAGCAATTATTAATCCACCTATCAACTATAAATTATGTAAATAATTGTAGAAATATCAGCAATAATTCACTAAAATTATTGATATTTCAGCAACAATTTTATTTATTTTTATCAACTATTAAAAAGTTGCTGATATATCAACAATAATTCACTAAAACTGCTGATATTTTGGCAACAATTTTATTTATCTGCATCAAAAGTTAAAAAGCTGCAGATATATCAACAACTATATATGAATAATTGCTGATATATCAGTAATTATTCATCTGCCTTCAACTAAATTCTGGGTAATTGATTGCTGAAATATTAGCAATTATTCACTAGAATTGCTGATATTTCAGAAAAAATTGCAGAATACTTCCGTGAATATTTACGATTTTCTGAATATTTTTTATATAGCATCGCAAAAAAAAAAAAAAAAAAAAAAAAAAAAAACATAAAAACATGTTGCTACTGTAAAACAAGAAACCACTTTACATTTAAACTTGCTAAGGGATGCACACTGAATTAAAGAAAAAAATAGGGATGCGCATCATATTTCCACTAAATAAAAGGAAGAATGCTAACATATATTTTTATTTTCCCGTAAATGAAAATGTTAGTGACATTGTTATTGTCACTCCTATTTTGGGCATGAGAAGTCCAAATTTTATGCGAACTCTGTAGGAATTTAAATTTCTTTAAGGGTATGCATCCTATTAATATATAAAATACTTTCACCACTTTCACATAAGCTAAAATATCAAAATCCTAAATACTTCCATTTATTCTCGCTTTCTCCTAACTTTTTTGAAAAAGAGAGAGTAATGAAAATTTCATGATTTAATTTACCTAATTTGAAAATCAGAATTCAAATTTATTATGTGGAATAATTTCTTAAGCAAGAATCAATGTTTAATCTTTATCATTTACAATTTTCTTTGGCAAGGTCGACCAGTTTTATGGTGACCGCAAACAGCTTTTATTAATGAGAAAGTCTGGTATTTTGCACATGCACAGAGTAACAATTCTGGTTTGAGGTGTCCAGACACAGTCAATACATCATAGTAGCTAAGAAAACAACATTTACGGAGTACATAAGGATAAGCACTAAGAAGCTACATCTCTTCACAATCAGAGTCATCCTCATCAAAAATACCCGTGTAGGGAGTCATATTACGCTTAAAGACCCAGGAGGGCAAGGCTAAATCATCCACTTTGGAAGGAGCCAATAAACGGTTCCCATGTAGTATCCAGCATGTGCTCAGAGTTCACATCACCAATTTCACCCTCATCCAAGATAATTAGTTTCTTGCCATCTGGTATGTAGAAGAGACACCTGCGCTCTTCAAATTCATCACCAATGAAAACAAAGAAATAATTCTCTGTATCACAATGCATACCAGAGGGGGCATGAACCCAGGCGGACTCTCTCTCATTCCATGAGATATCAAGATCAAGTGGAACATCATGCAAAGTAGAAAAAAGTGGCACATCCTCCACATGTTCTTCATGCCTACCATTAGTAGCAACCGCCACGTTATTAGCTTTCTTACCAACTGGGACCCATATCCTAACAGGGGAGGGCGAGGGAGTGGTGTTTTGGTGGTGTTTTGTCTGGTGGAGGCAGTTTTGAATCTCGCTGGCATGTGGCAGTGCAATGGCCAGAAACTTTACATGTAGTGCAAATTTCAGTTGCCATCTATACTTCACATCCACGATGTTCTCACAATTATCGATACAAACCTTAACATGAGTAGGCAATGGCTTATCCGGTGTGATTTCTATTAGCGCCCTAGCATAAACTAAATTTCTCTTTGCAACAATATTGGCGTCAAAACATTTGAGCTTTCCAATATGACAGGCAAACCATTTAAGACCAAGAAGAGGTTGGAGAACTGAGGGAACGTGGGTGAATTGCTTCCAGACAGGAATCGAGAGAACTTGTTCTCGGACCCTATCAATCGATGTACTCTATGTAGTCGCAATAAACGGTCTTCCATCAATTATAGATGGAGCAGCTTCCAAGACGCGTAATCTTTCTTCTACTGAGGAGAACTTGAAATAATAAAGACCGTCAACATAAGTCATTTTCAATGATGCATGGGTTTGCCAAGAGTTGCGATATGAAGTGAGCATGTTAACAGTATGAGGTTTGGTATCTAGAAAAAAACCCGACAATTTGATCATTCCAGAACTTAGCTGCTTCTTCATGGATTTCCATAGGAGAGATGGAGCCAAGCTTATCTTAATAATGTCAAAATCCACTGGCATGTAATCACCAGCAACACGAGGAAGGTTGTCAAAAAGTGACGTCCATCTCTTTGAAGCATTATGGGCTTGGATCGAGGCATCAATGGCATAAGCAGGCTCAACACAATTAGCTAACAATGGGCAGTTAAGCCTAGAGGCATAATTGGCAGTGGCATTAAAGCTAATGTTAATTTTGGATTGGGGTAAGTAAGACCTCACCACTATTTGGGGCAAGTAAGACATCACCACTATTTGGTCAATAATTTTGGAATTAAAGCTAATGATAATTAAAGGAAAATCAGGATAAATAAAAGAAAGGACAAGTAGCTTGATTTAATTGTAAATCTATGAGGGTTTATGTAACATCCTATAATTTTACTATTTTGGTTTTAAAACATTTAATTGATTTTAAATATTAAAAAAATAAGTGTTTAAAATATATAAGTAGCTTAGGTTCAAATATGATAATTGAATAAACATTTGAATAGTAAACTTTAAATCGAATGTTTAGTTAAATGAATTTAATAATCTTATCTAGTTCCTTTTATTTATTTATTTGGTAAGGCCGACCGGTTTTTAAAGTGATCTGTAACACTATTTTATAAAATAGAAAGGTATTGATACTCTGCACATGCATAGAGTAAATTTCTAGTTTAAATTGTCCAGTCATTGTCTAGACAACAAATTTGCTAAGATTACAACATAATCTATGAACGTAATGAAAATTTAGGGTAAGCTACACCTCATCACAGTCAGAGTCATCCTCTACAAAGATCCCCGTGTAGGGTGTCATATTCCGCTCGAAGACCCAAAAGCGATATGCCAAAATCATCCACATAGGATGAAGATGACGAGCTATAAATATGGTTCTTGTCCCATGATAAGCCCTGCATAGTTTTAAAGTTGATAGCACTCTCATTCGCATTCCACAATACCAAATCTTTACCAACATGCCTATAGAAAAGATGTCGCTACTCTCCTTCAGTGGCATAATTGAAGTAATAATGTTTTGTATCATAATTCATTCCGGAGGGGGCATGCACACTTCTCTTCCTCCCAAGAGATATTAGGATCAAGAGGTACATCAGGTAAAATAGAGTCATGATGATCATCCTCCATAGGTACATCCTTTATCCCCACTAAGGATGGAGGCTCAGTAATAGGGACTTCCATTCTGTCCTTGGCTACCCAAATCCTGGCAGAAGGATGAGGTAGTGGGTTCTTTGGCAGAGGCAAGGAATCAACATCAAATTCGCACTTATCCACCGTGTAACCAAAAGTCTTGCATGTCGTGCATATGCCAAGTTTCCTTTTATATTTAACATCAACTATATATTATTGTTCTTCAATTCTAACTTTGATCTGAGAAGGTCAGTGCTTATCCGGGGTGATTTCAATCAAGGCACGGGCATACACTAAGTTCCTTCTGGCTTGAGTGTTAGCATCAAAGCACTTCAGTTTACCGATATGGCAGGCTGGCCAGTTTAGGCCAATAAGAGGTTGTAGAACAGAGGGTACATGTGTGAATTGGGTCCAGACAGGAACTGACAGTGCTTCCTCCTTTACCCTATCAACTGAAGTGCTCCAGGTTGTTACAATAAATGGTTTTCCATCAATTTTTGCCGGCGGCCCCTCCAAGGCACGTTGTTATTCCTCAAGTAGTAAAAACTTCAAGTAATAGAGGCCATCTACTAACGTAATTCGCATTCCACCTCATAGTCTCCAGGTCTTACGAAACTCAGTGTTCATGTCCACTCTTGGTGATTTAGAGTCCAAGAAAAAGCCTATAGGATGGCCTTTCCAAAAAATGAGGCTTCTAGTAATATTTTTGAGGGTGGAATCGAGCCAAGTTCATCATGGGCTATGTCAAAGTCGATTGGTGTGTAATCTTCAGTAATTTTTGGCAGAGCGCTGAACAAGGATATTCAGCGCGACTTAGCATTATGTGTTGGAGAAGGTGGCATTGAAGACATATTGGTAGGAGAATTTTGTCGAGCAGGTGGTTTTTGCTATTGCTTTTCACAATTACCAGTGCTAGGGGATCGATTACCAAGCAAGTTAACAACCTCAGGTACCGCAGTACCACGTATGTTACTTCCTATACCCAAATCGCTAGCATTAATAAACAAATTCAGACCCAAATTCTCGTTTAAAGCTCCTAACACCAGCGGAGCATATTTTCACAAACTGAAAGACTCTAGCCTTGCATAGGCCAAGCAGAAGAAGCCTGCATCAGCATAGAAGTTAAAGGGGATTTTACCTCTACCTTGTGTAGGCGACAAGGATGAATAGCGAGCAGCGTTCGCCTCAGCAATCAAAGCATAGAAGGGATGAGAATCCGATAGCGTATAAACGGGCATAGGTGGAGTAGTACGAGCAACAATTTCAGGGTCATACTCAGAGTCCGACAGCGGTTGAAGCATTATTGAGCAACTACCAGAACTGGTTGTCATGGACGATTGGAAAGGAGGTTTTTCTTTCTTGTTCTTGGCCATCCCAGGTGAAGGAAGAAAGGTGACGAGGAATGAAGCGGAAAAGAGTGGAGGCGCAAGTAGGAGACAGATCAAAGTCGCCTAGATAAAAAATAGTCCGCCATTTTTTAATTCTAGCTCCTTTTAGTTAATAAATAGTAATGGTAAATCAATTTGCTAAATTTATTAAAATTATAAGTAGTATGAACGGATAATCAAAAAGTTTACTATTATTAAGGCAAATGCATAATCTAGTAGTATTTTTACTTACTTTATAGAATTTTTTTCATAATTTTTAATTTGGAAATATTCAAATCCGTAGATTGATGATTTTCAGCATATACTGGTATTTTTTATTTTATAGAATGTGATAACGATGTGTAGTATTTTTTTCTCTAAGATCATATCACATTTCTGGAAGCGACCATATTTTTATTAAGCATTTTGGATTCATACGTGAACTAAGTCTTAGGTAGCGAGGTGCCAAAATTATTTTTATAAACCTAACTCAAAATATAGAAAAAGGAAAAGCCTTTACTTTTCCCTCTTCACTTTTGTAGCAACCTAGATTTTCACACTTGAATATTTAATTAATTCGAATGTTTAAATGACTAATTTTAAAATTTAATGACATGAATTAAATTTATTGTGAACTTGAATATTATAGTAACTCAAAATTTTGAATCTTGAATTTAAAACAAAATTAAATTGATTCTGAATTTACTTATAATTTAATTTTTGTTAAGAAGTAAATAATAATTTTTTATCGAAGTTTTTTAAGTGTTTAGAAATTTATTAATAAGAACTCGATTTTTATTTTTGGAAATAAGCAAACCGCCTCATTAAAAACTCGCGCAAATACTTAATGTAAGTACTGAACAAGAAAAAAGAGTACAGTGATTTATTGATAATTCATCAAAAAAATGTACAAATATTCAAGTACACTGGAGAAGAAAATAAACATAAAACACCATGATGCCCTACCCATAAGAAAACAATCAAACAAAATGAATGCTACAACATAAACCAAAGGTCCGGTCAAAAAAATCAAGACCGCATATCACGAACTCATGTAACCTTGGAAAGATTAAAAAAACATACGATATAGAATGAAACTAAATCTTCCTTAAAAAAATGAACTAAAAAACCATGCCTTCAAAAAACAAAGAGATGAAGCTGGACACTATTGAGAAATTTTCCCACCTTTCTAAGATCAATCTACCATCAATTACAAACTTTCTTAATTCTATAATTGCGAAGTAAGTATTTTATTTCTAGTTCAAGAATCTCCATCGTTGAAATTTATCTTTGCTCAAATTACCATGAATTCTCGAATTCCTTTCAGCCTAAATGTGATAAACTACCGGCTGCTGCTATTCACACCCTGGTTTACACTTCCGGCCACTTTTCTAAATTATATACAAATGTATTTTTATGTTTTTCTGACCACCATATATTATTCTTTCACTCAGTTATTCACCACCGTACTTTTCCTAAAAAAACACGTACTACTCCTTAAAAAAACACGTGCTTCTCTATAATTTCAAACCCTAAACTCTAACAAAAGCAGATATTCTTTTGTGTCTAATCGAGATGTAAGATGAAGATAAAAAAGAGATTAGAATTGCCTGATTTTTATTGTTTTCTATTATGTTACAGAACATGTTGTTAGGTTTTTTTAATGGTTAGGGTTTACCATTGCATTTTAGGATATATTTTTTCGCTCTGTTGGAAATTTCAAGTTTGGAGGACATTAAATTTGACGACGTTGTAATAGATAATGAAAATATAAGGTTTGACTTGTAGGGTTTTTATCCGTATAACTTACGTATCTTCTTTTACAAATTGATACATTAACTTTCTTTGTCGTTTGATAGATGGAGTATTTAAATGATGATAAATTGGACGATAAACATGATGGTTGCGATAATATGATGCAAGATGTTCGATCAAATGACTCAAAAGACATAAATGTTGATTTGACGAGTTATTTCACGACTCACGAAGTAAGTACTCGTTTATATAAATTAAAATTGCTAATGTCGTTATGAAAATGGCTTATGTTCATTTTTTCTTGAACTATTTGACTTTAGGTATTTGATTCGCAGAGTACATTGATCTGATTGAGTAAAACATTATTAAACATGTAGATGAAGGAAGGAAGCATTCATGTAGATGAAGGTGCTAGTGGCCTCTCCATTTTTACATTATTAATTTAGACGGTGACTAATAGAGGAAAATTTAAACATTTAAGGTGTTTTAGTTTTAGTGGCCGGAAGTGTAAATCAGGGTGTAAATAGTAGCATCTTAAACTACCGTGACTACATTGCAGAAAGCATTATTTTAAGTAAAATCGTTAGATGAGAATGCTTCGTTAAGATGCTTCCATCTTCTTCCAGCAAAATCGGGCTATAAGTGTAACAACCCGTATTTTTCAAAACCAATTTAAAATTTATTTTTAATTGATTTTAATATAAATTAAGTATTTAAGATGGTTTATTTTGAGAATTAATGATTTAACATTTATTTTAATCTAATCAGAACGTATAAATTTAAAATTTAATTAAAATGAGGTTGAGGTGGTGCGGTAGTTTGAAAATTGGTTTTGAACTTTAAATGAATATATAGAATTCAATATAAATCAAAATTTGATAAAACAAGAAATATTGGAATATTTTGAATTGTAATTTTCTAATGAATGTATGAAACTGAGATTTCACTTTATAAATTGTAAGTTATGTCTAAATCAAAATTTAGAATGGTCGTTATGGAATATATATATATATATATATATAGCCCTTATAAATAGCCATTTTGCAAGCGGATGAATTTGGACTCGAAATCACTTCCATTGAGTTCAAAATGTCGTTTACATGTTTGAAAACTGTAAACATCAATACCTTTGTAGTTGGAGAAATTTGGCCTCTTTCATAGGGTGTATGACCAAAATCACTTTTTGCATACAGGTGAATTTGGACTCGAAACCACTTCCATTGAGTTCAAAATGCAGTTTGCATGCTCGAAAACTATAAGGGTAGATATGTTTCGAGTTCGTGAAAATTGGGACTTTGGTTAGGGCTTAGCTAGCCAACTTAGCCCACATCACTTAAGTGCCCCAAATCAACCCCTCTCTCTCATTCATTCAACACTTAACAAAATTTTGAAAACGGAGAGTGCAAAGGGAAATTAAAATTCCTAACCTAGATTATGCAAATCCAAGCCCGAATCAAGGGGAAAATCAAAGAGACAACATGAGTAAGCTTCTCCTTCTCCATCTTCTCCTACTTGTTTTCCCTTCGATTTCTAAGATTTCCTATGACCTAACTTCTAAGAAATCTGTGCATTCATGTTTATATTGAAGATTTGTGAGTAATATTAGAAGAGAAGTTTTTCTAGCTTGTCATTGGATCGGTTTCTTGCTTCTAACCATCAAAAGTGAGAGCTTTGTGAGTTGTTCATGAACCCACATTTATGCCACAAGCTTATAGCTTGTAGGAGTGTAGTTTAGAGTTCATTTGAGTTTGCATATGCTAGTGAATTGGATAGGCAAGTGAAACTTAGTCGGTTTCATATATCCATGTTTCATTAAATTGGAAATTATGATTAGTATAGTCCACAAAATAAAATGCATATGCTATAAGTGGTTTAGGCGATATTGTGAAGCTCTGTTGTCGCACCGGCAAGTTCTAAGACTTCACAATTCACTTGAATCATGCTTGATTGCTTTGGTTAGAAAACTTGTCCGTTTATGAGCTTATAACCAAAATCATTGCAAATCTCTCGTACGAATGTTTATGCATGTGAGTTTGGTGTTGTGAGTTGCTTCGGCGAGCTTTAAAAGCCTCACTTGCATGTATATAAAATCATAGGCCTTCGGGCATTAGTCGATATCGCTTTGAGCTTGTTATCTAGGCAATATTATGCTCACGCTCAGGTTCAGACGTTTGAATATTTTGGGGCAGATGTCTGACCTGCTAGGAATAATTATAAAAACATGAGTACCACAATTCAAATGTCTGATAATTCAAATGTCTGAATTTTAATTCAGACATCTAGTCAAAAAAATTCAGACTTCTGAAATAGTAGAAAATTGAACAAAATCCTTGCTGGTTCAGGAAAAAGGGAATTCAGACGTCTGAATTTTTAGGTCAGACGTCTGAACCCTGTTTTTGGACTGTTGTCTAGTGGAGACCACAGTCAACAGTTTAGATCCATCCAGGTTCTTTTCGGGCTGAGTTTCAGCCCATTTCGACTTCGTTTGTGACTTGTCAGTTTCTCTAATTCGCAGATTTCAACAGCCAGATTCTTATGAAATCGTTTTATAAAATAGTAAATTAAAGAATGAAGGAATGGAAACCAATGGTGAGAACTCTCTCTCACTCAAAATTTTTGTATAGTTATTTATTTTTATAATTGAATATTTGTTGATTGCCTATGATTGCAATATTGGTTTGTTGTTTGATGGATGTTTACAGTTTTAATGTTATCATTATTAAACTGTGATTATAAATGTTTATAAATAAAACGTTTGTATTATAAATGATTAGGATGACAATTTACCCACCCATCTCCAGAATATTAGATAAGTTCACGTGGATTGTGATGTAAACCTCACACGGGTATTGGAACGATAATTTTACACATCGCCTAAGTGTACAAATAATAATCGTTGTCTGATGGTTGAAAACCCCACATGGGTCTGGGGATGACAATAACTTCACACAACTCCCTTGTGTTTAGTTGTATGTCAATCGATTGATTGACAGACTGTAGTAAGCATGATTTAATTGTTTAACGCTTATACACTTGTAGATGCACTCTGGATGTGAATTGAAAGCTTAATAGTTGTTTATCACTATTTTCGAATACATGCGATGTACGAAATCCATATACTCAAAATTATATGGTGATTGATTGAGTCACATTTCAATTCAGAATATGAATGAATATTTTAAAATAATATTCAATGAAGAATAAAAATATGATTTTGATGTCCGATTTTGGATGGACACGAAAATATTGAAATGGTTAACGACTAGAATAAAGAATTGATATGGTTTTAATATAACCAGGATTTTCCCAACATATGAATTGGAAAGGATTTGAATGGAAATAATCTTCATAGTATTTCGATATGGATTCCGTGATTATACGGATATTGTTGAGGAATTTGGAAGATACATATATCATTATTCCCAATAAGGTATCCGTTGGTTTCAGAATTTGATATTGAATATAAGTTGATAAAATTTCTAATCAGAGCCTTGTATTTGATATCAAATTGGACTTTGGGTTGTAGTGAACGGAAAAATATTTTTCCATAAAGAAACAGACGTCTGAAAATTGCTGAAAATAAACTAAACCTTTATTGTTTCAACTTTTCTAAAAACAGACGTCTAAGCCCTAAAATCAAACTTATGATAGTTGAAGCAAAAATATTCCAATATACCAAAAATAGACGTCTGAAATAGTACCAAATTGAACTAAATTCTGGCGGGTTCAAACCAAAGAAAATTCAGATGTCTGAATTTTTAAAATAGACATCTGATTCATGTTTTTCTTTAGAAATTAACAGTGAAGATATGGTTTGGAATTTATAAATCTTTTAATCGAGATTAATAGAATTTTTCCAAAGTAAAGTTTTTCCAATTTAATATATTAGATTGGAATTGAGTGGAATTCGATTTATTGATAATCGAAATGAGCTTCTGTGGAAGAAGGCATTTACTATTTATGGAATTTAAAAGCCCTTGCCGTTATTCCACTTATAGTATTAGTCTAATACAGAAATTTATATCGATTGTATACTATTATGATTTCCGTGAAGGTTCCATTTTGGTGAAGGTGATTTTGGCTTTATCGTGAACGGTGTTTTAAATGACGTTGGTTCTTTAACCCAGTTTAAGACAAGATTAATTTTCCTAAAGTTGAATAATCATTAAGTAATGATTTTTGAGATTAAAACTAAGTGGATTTTTAATGAATCTTTAATTAGATTGAAATGGGAATGAGGTAAGTAAATTTAACAAATCCAAGAAATGTTCGAGATGGAGTATCACCAGTTTTATGCCATGCGATAGCTAATCTTTAATTAGATTTGAGATGTGAAATGGTAATTAAATTTACCGATAACACAGTGGGTGTTAGATATGGAGTACTACCAGTTTTTCTCCATGGGATGAATAGGTTGGGGTTGAGATAATAAATTAAATGGTTACTTCAGTAAGGCTCGATAATCCCGACTAGTTGATAAACCTTAATTGGGTTTAAGTTGTGAAAAGATAAAATAAAGACTTTTGAGAATGATATCCAAAGGAAGATTACATAATAAGTTTAAAAGAACTTATCTTTGATAGAATAAATGGGAACATTTCCCTAAAGATGTGAATATTTGAATAAAAGAATATTCTGGATTGGAATGAGATGTGTGCTATCTTTGTGCATTTATCACATGATATTAAAGGTACGTTAGTTATTCAAAAAGACCGGGTTTAACCCATTCTGAATAACTGTTACGACGATTTAAAGTCGAAGATTGGAAGACGGTGGTGGAAGACCGGAGATCTTCACATCGTATGGACGATTACTGATGTCTTGATTGACCCAAGATAAGGTAATAAGTGGTGATCATCCAGACGTACTTGGAGATCGACCGGATTTGCGAGGACCTCTCTTCTGTATTGGACATATGGGACGAGGAATAAGGTGCCTCCGGTTTCGTTCAGACCCAGAATGAACTTGTAAATGGATTGTATGTCTGACATTGTATTCCTTTATGCTGTATTCGTTGGTCTCTGCTAAATATATATCTGTTTGGTGGTGGAGAATTTATTCTCTTGCTTAACACCCTTCTCTGAGACATACAAGCTTAGAGGTTATATATTGGTGGAAATCAATGGTATCGTATGGATTAACAATGTTGCATGCTGAGTTGCATGGATCAAAGTTTTTGTTGAAAAGCAGGGCTTTGTAGTTGATGATCAAGGCATAGCTTTAAGTAGCACAACTTTGTGTAGCATTAATTTGCGAGCTTCACACCCCGGTATGAACCAAAACGACATAGTGACTGCAGGGAAGTGGACATACGTTAGCTTCTAGCTACTCATGGTATGGAGCCCGAACATTTTTTTATGTGGATGTTGAATTATGATGGATAGCGAAGTACCTCGGATATTGGACCAACTAAAAATCTCATATGGCCAAAATCTGATAGATTTGTCGACGTACTTGGAGGTCCGATAGAACCGACGAACGTATTGGTTATGGTATAACAAATCAGCGACGGTTGATCGGCCTTGAAAATCCAAGAGCTCACCAGAGTCTGAGTCCTGAGGCATTTGCTAGAGTGTCTCGAAATCGCTGAGAAAGATCCCTTGCCTCGGTTCATAGATGGAAACCCAATTTCCAATACATGACTTTACGGTTTTAGTTGTAAACCTATATGGCGACATAAAATATGGTACCTATGCCGCCTATGATTAATACATTTATATTTGAAGTTGATTTCTTCACTTGTAGTAATAATAAAAGGTAAATTTCGTGTATCAAGCATGCTTGGCTATTATAAGGTAAAACTCTATTCTCCGGCTTGCGTTGCATTGTGTGATGGGACTTGAGTCTTATAATAGCTTCGTTTTTCCTTTTAGCATTACATTGTTTGTTTTATGGTATTCTTGAGAGAAAACCTGTTCCATGTTATACGACGTGGTCCCTTGATTTACCAAACTTTGAAATAAAGTTAATAACCGTTTAGTTCTCACACCAGCCCCATGACTGACTCAGAGTTTATTGTTTCTACCTAAACTCTAAATACCCATATTTTCCGCACGGGCAGCTAGTACTTTTGGATTTGCAGATATTTCTTTTCGTAGGATCCTGGTTTACAGTTGGAGCTATATTAAGAAAGCTTTGTATCTGTGTATTTTTTAAGTTGTGGTAGATGATGTATTCCATCGCACATTATATTCATGTATTATATTTTCCGCTATTTTGTAAATTATTAATCTCTAATATTGTATTTCCGCTGTGTAATATTTATTCGTACCCTGATACTCTTGTACTTTGATGCAAATTGTTGTAATAGAAATGAAATATTCTCATATTTGTGTTCTGATGTGTCGAGTTCTAATTACAATCCGCGTTCTCGAATGGTCTTGGTCGGTTTAGTGATCAATTTGGACCTGGCGAAGTTTGGTGCATAACAGTTTTGGTATCATAGCTTTGGTTTACAAATCTCGAGAACAAGGCACCTTAGAACCGAACGAAAGAATTCATCAGAGATAGGATTAGTAACATCCTATAAGACTGACTCGTTAGATATAGGGATAGTAATACCCTAGAATGAGTTTGAAGAGTTTTATCTATAAAAAACGAGTTTAATTTTGAAAAAATATTTTTTTTTTATAAATATTTAAGTATTTTATTTGATTTTGAATTTGTCCCACCGAGTATATGAAGATTTTGCATATGCGTCTGATCCACATGTATATGAGTCTCAAATATACTGGGTAGATATAGGATCGCACTCTAGTCTCCCGGAGATGATTCTGATTATTGTAGCTACATCATCAATATTTATGTTCGAGTTTTAAAAGTGGAATATCTATATATTTCCAATTGACTGGTGTGAGAATCAAAACTTAGTTAGAGTTTATTGTTTGTGATTTGACACTAAAAATATGATTTTTGGGTCTATAAAGGTTATATATTTGAAAATCTAATCAACTAACTAATTGCTGGTTGTTATGTGTGATTATTACTTTAACTAATAAAAATATTGGAATAATAAAACCAATATGAAAATGAAAGGTAAAATAAGCCAAATCAAATCTAATCTTGAAATAAATTGAAAATTAGTTCAAATTGGAAGTGGATATATGTATATATATATATATAATGAATAGGTCATATCATGGAAGCTAAGAAGAAGGATAAAATTGTATGCCCGACAAATAGGAACACGTTTATTGTATTTATTGGGTTTGATGATTTTATGAGTCGATTGGCTTTTGATTTTCTTTTGATATATGAGAGCTTGTAGAGGCCATTTGTAGTTGTACTGATCAACCCGTACAAAGGAGGTTATGGAGAAATATTAAGGCATTAGCCAAATTTTGAGAAATTAGTAAGTTGTTAGAAATTGAAAAGTTGAAGAACGTAAGCCAGAATGAAAGTTGAGTTGGTTGGTTAGAAAACTTTCAGCTCTGTTCCTTTTTCGAGGATGAAAAGGTTTTAATTGGGGGAGATTGTAACAACCCGTATTTTTCAGAACCAATTTAAAATTTATTTTTAATTGATTTTCATAGAAATTAAGTATTTAAGATGATTGATTTTGAGAATTAAAGATTTAAAATTTATTTAAATCGAAGTTAGAATGTATAAATTTAAAATTTAATTAAAACGAGCTAGAAATGGCGCAGTAGTTTGAAATTTTGGTTTTGAACTTTAAATGAATATATAGAATTCAATATAAATAAGAGTTTGATAAAAACAAGAAATATTGGAATATTTTGAATTGCAATTTTCTAACGAATGTATGAAACTGAGATTTCACTTTATAAATTGTAAGTTATATCTAATCAAAATTTAGAGTAGTCGCAATGGAATTTATATTTTTTTTTAATATTATATATAGCCCTTAAAAATAGCCATTTTGCATGCGGATGAATTTAGACTCTAAATCACTTCCATTGAGTTCAAAATGTCATTTACATGTTCGAAAACTGTAAACATCAATACCTTTGGAGTTGGAGAAATTTGGCCTCTTTCATAGGGTGTATGACCAAAATATCACTTTTTGCATACAAATGAATTTGGACTCGAAACCACTTCCATTGAGTTCAAAATATGTTTGCGTGCTCGAAAATTATAAGCATCGATATATTTCGAGTTCGTGAAAATTGGTACTTTGGTTAGGGCTTGGGTAGCCAACTTAGCCCACTTCACTTAAGTGCTCCAAATCAGCCTCTCTTCCTCATTCATTCAACACTTAACAAAAATTAGACAATGAAGAGTGGAAATAAAAATTAAAATTCCTAAGCTAGGTTTTGCAAATCCAAGCCCAAATCAGGGGGAAAATCAAAGAGATAACATGAGTAAGCTTCTCCATCTTCTCCTACTTGTATTCCATTCGATTTCTAAGATTTCCTATGACCTAACTTCTAGGAAATTTGTGCATTCATGTTTATATTGAAGATTTGTGAGTAATATTAGAAGAGCGGTTGTTCTAGTTTGTCATTGGATCAATTTCTTGCTTCTAACCATCAAAGGTGAGAGCTTTGTGAGTTGTTCATGAACCCACATTTATGCCACAAGCTTGTAGCTTGTAGGAGTGTAGTTTAGAGTTCATTTGAGTTTGCATATGCTAGTGAATTGGATAGACTAGTGAAACTTAGTCGGTTTCATATATTCATGTTTCATTAAATTGGAAATTATGATTAGAATAGTTCACACAATAAAATGCATATGCTATAAGTGGTTTAGGCGATATTGTGAAGCTCCGTTGTCGCACCGGCAAGTTCTAAGACTTCACAATTCACTTGAATCATGCCTGATTGCTTTGGTTAGAAAACTTGTCCGTTTATGAGCTTATAACCAAAATTGTGATTCAAACATTTTCTGTATTACTTTGTCGTTAAAATATTAAAGAGTGTTTAGGTATCATTTTTATATTTTTTTTAGGTATCATTTTTATAGCTTTGTGTATACGAACTGTGGCAAGTAGGTAGATTTGTGTTGTTTGCTTTAGTAATTGACTTTTTTTGATACACAACATTAATTCTAACTGATACCCACTGTTAAAAAAATTAACATCTACCTACTCAATTCAAATTTCACAAAAATAATATTTATTCTCACCAATACCAACTGATTAAAAAAACAATAGCACTCAATTCAATTCAATTATCATAAAAATTAGTTTATTCTCAATAATACACAATAATAACCACTTGTATCATATGATACCTATAACTATACATAACTGATATACTAGGATACATTGTTTTCCTATAGAATCTAAGTACATACAACACTGCTCCTCATTCCAAGCATGCATTCATGCATTTACTTTTACTTGTACCCAATCCAGCCTTGAATTCAAGTAAATTCCAGCAGCATGCAGTATCTGCAAGTATTTCACACACAATCAAAACTTATACCAACATAATACTGTAAATTCAACTAGAAAAATATAAAACTGATACCTAAAAAAATATAAAAATCATAACTAAAAACTGCTTTGATGTAAATTCATGTTGAAACTATAAAACTGATACTTACAAATATATAAAAATGATATCTAAAAACTGCTATGATGTAAATTCATGTTGAAAATATAAAACTGATACCTAAAAAAATATAAAAATGATACCTAGAAACTGCTTTGATATTTTGAAGGAAAACTAGTACAAAAAATGTTTACGTCCCACTTTGATTGATTAAAATGACATAATTTCGATTGAGTTGCAAAGTTAATGTAACAATACAAGTACAAAACTGATATAGTATCAAAACTATAAACAAAATAGCATAACACTATTAATACAAGAAAAATGATCTCAAAAAAATAGCAAAATGATACCTAAAAACTGCTGCTAACTTCACTGTAAAAAAAGTTTTTTCTAGCGATTTTTTTTCTCCTTCATCTATCTCGTTCGATTTTCTACGACGAATTCATGAAATCAAAAGATCACGAAATCATATTTATTGTCAAATGAATCATAGCAATCGAATTTACCCTAATTTCGTGAACGATTTCAGCAATCGAATACGCGCGAGATTGAGAAATTTAATGGAAGAGGCGGAAGTTGTTTGCCAGAGACGATTAGGTTTTGATGGACGAGGCGGCCAGTGACGTAGTGGAAGTTGATCGTCGGAGGCGTCTAGGGTTTGACGGAAGAGGTGGTCAGCGGCTAGGGTTTTCAATGAAAAGATGGAAACGATAAAAAAGAACATAATAAAAGAGGGGTTATGTTGGGCTGGCCTATTTACTGTCCTTATGGATAAATTATTAGTGGCTTGTCCTTTTGGATAATTTTTTTAATTAGTTTGTCCTTATAAAATATTTCCCCTTTTGTAAAACGATAGATTTGAACTTGTTTTATTCTAACACATATAATAATCCAAATTTTGTTGGCTTTGCTAATGCAAGTCATTTCTTTGACCCACATAAAGTAAGACTACAAATCGAGTATGTGTTTAGTAATAATAATGCAAGTATATTTGAGTTCATGACGACTTATGAAGCAAACATCAATAGTAATATCATCCAATTATTCTGAAGTATTAGTCCTATGCAAAGCAAGACGAGAGTGTATTTGGTTGAGATCACGAATTGAGCATATTCAAACGGAATTATAGCAATATATCTCAGGATAAGAATGATTTTTTAAACGTCTAAGTGCATTATTGTAATTTTCAATGCTTCGTAAATATATAAACAGAGAGCTTGATGTATCTATAAACGTGTAAAAGTTACTGTGTTCTCCCTCTAGTGACTTCTCTTTCTTTTATTATATAACAACATTTCCTTTGTTCATTTTTTGAAATCAATCGCCCGTTTCCCAAAAGTCACGTGCCTCATGTCTCATTTAATCACAATCGTTGATTCCATCCCCTTAATTAATTAATTAAAATAATCAATCAGTCGAGATAAATAGAGAAGGTTGAATTAGGGACAGATACCATACCAGTTTTGAGATAGAGGAATTCAATTGTGTGTGTTTTTTCTTTTCCACTTGTAACTCATTTCAAAAAATAAATAAAAAGATAAATGGCCATATCGAAAAAAAAATCCTTCTTAATTTGTACACAAATCCTCTAAATCTTTCCTCCACTTCAGTGCATGTACACCAATTTTCAAAAGTACAGGGGAAGTCATTAATAATAAAAATTCAGCGGAACATGCAAAGAACATAAAGTAACGCATAAAGGTTGGAACAAAAAATACTTCCAATTTCCTGTTTTCAATACAGAGTTAATCATGCAAATAAGAACCCACAAATTATAAAATAATCCCCTAATCTCTTATGCTTCTCAATTTTGAAAACATAAAGAGAAAAAGCATAATAATCCATATAGTTATATGGCACTCGGACGAGGCTTCATCTCAACCGAGCTGACGTGAATGTCCTCATCCTTAATAAACCGACCCCAAAACCAATGCCCTTTCCAAACCAGCACCATCTCATCTATCTGCACGTTTTTCGTCTCCGGGAAAAACATCGCTATAAACGTCGTCATTATCAGCACCCACCCTCCAAAAAAGAAGAAGAGTCCAAACTTCATCTTGCAGAGCATGTCCAGGAAGGCCTGAGCAACGATGAAGGTGAAGAGCATGTTCACCGACACGTTGATGCTCTGACCTGCCGATCTGATCTCCAGAGGGAAGATCTCACTGGGCACCAGCCAGCCCAACGGCCCCCATGACATTGCAAAGCCTGCTACATACATGCATATGAAAAACACCACCAGACTCGCATAAGTTCTCGATAGCGTCCCTTCCCCACTAGTTCCAAATTTTATCCCGATCAATGCTCCCACCACAATCTGCATTATTATTTAATCGTTTGTGTATTTATGTTCATATTATTTTGCTGGATTCATTGAAGGGGGAAAAAAGATGTACCTGGCAGACGAGCATTTGAGAACCACCCACGAGGAAAAGCTTTCGTCTACCAAACCTATCGACGCAGATAATCGAGATAATGGTTGCAAACACATTGACTGAACCAGTGATCACTGCAGACATTAACGAGGCATCGTCCCCAAAGCCGATAGTTTTAAAGAGAACGGGGGCGTAGAACATGATGACATTGATGCCAGTAAACTGCTGGAAGAAAGGGATTAAGACAGCCATGGTGAGTTGAGCTCTGTTCTTCCTTTCAGCAATGTTTCTCCATGGATGCTTTACTTGTTTAGATTCAAGACTAGCAGCAACCATTTCATCAAACTCTTCATGAACGTCCTCTATACCTCGGATCTTTTGAAGCATGGAGTGAGCCTTGTCCTCATAGCCTCGCTCTATCAGAGAGTTAGGGGTGTCGGGGAGGATAAGGGAGCCGATAGTGATGATTAGGGCAGGGACTGCGGCTAGGGCTAGGGATACCCTCCAACCCCATCCTCCTTTTATTTTGGCAGTGCCATAGTTGATTAGATTCGCGCCTAGGATACCTAATGTGGTCATCAGCTGGAATCCAACGTTAAGCATTCCACGACGGTTGGCTGGGGCCATCTCTGACAGGTACACTGGAACAGACTGCAGTTTCAATTTTTCCTCAAAAAAGTAAGTATACAAAAATAAAATCTGGAATTACGTAAGAAGAGAAAATTGTTAACAATGGTTGTCATGATATACCTGATTGGCGAAACCGACGCCGATACCGAGGAGGATGCGACCTATTATCAACATTGTGACGTTTTCGGCAGCGCCGTTCAAAGCGGCACCGATCAGAAAAGTGACGCCGCCGCCGAACATGGACCACTTCCGTCCGAACATTCTAGTAACTGCTGATGCCCCAAACGACGCCACTAGCGCAGCTAGGTAGAGGGAGGAGGTAAAAAGAGTTAATGGCACACTGTTGAATTTACAGTACTGGTTTGTACCATGGTCTGCTTTTTCGTTTTTGTAAACATCCGGGAAGAACTTTATCAGAAACGAGTCCGTTGAGGTCACTCCACCTGACAATTATTCAAATATTTGAAATCTGTAACGCAGAATTAATGATGTATTGATGACGAGAAATGAAGAAAAACTTACCGGAAATTCCAATGTCGAAGCCGAAAATGAGACCTCCCGTAGCTGCAACGACGCAGGTCATCAGGACAAAGGCGGTCATTTTACCGGGAAATTGCTTCCCACTTCCAGGTGCATTTACAACTACGCCCCCAGCCATTTTGGTTGATGATGCTTACAAATTGCAGCAAGCAAACCTTTTTGGTTTAAGAAGAAAAAAGCAAGACGATGATGGTAGAATAAATATAATGGAATTGGAGGTTATGGATAGAAGAAGGAAAATAAGATGGCTGTACTTATAGATTTATTGGAATAAATGCCATCACATTACAGTGCGGTAATAAACTGTAAACATGGGAAATCAATAGAGGAGTCACGAAAGATTAACAAATTCAGTTATTACTAATCTGAAACATCTATTAGTAGGCAGAAAATTTGGCAAGTTTCTGTTATATATGTACACGTCCAACATGCATGGAAACTCGCCAAAATTTTGTTGGGAACAGTACCTAATACCGCAGGCAATCAACGACCAGCCATGCATGCTTTCAACAAGAAGTACCGCACTTACAATTGTAACAAATGAACTAGTTTAATAATGAATAAAAAGTACAACGTCATCGATCGGCAAGAGGAAAGTGTGGATGAACCAAATCTCACAAATGCTTGCTTGCTTGCTTAGTAATATGATACTTCACATATCATTGCGAGAGCGAAGCCGAAAGGATAAACATAGCTAACAAGTTCTATATCTTTCCTTGTGTTATTATAGCGTGATCGATAAACGCATTAAATTCATTCATTCATTCATTCAATTATATAATTAAAAGTCATATTTTGAAACCTCGGACAGCAAGTTTACACTTCCAGACCAAGATATGTGTTATAGTTTGATATTTGTAGCAAAAACATCAACATGCTCCAAGTAAAATCAAGGGATACAATTAAAAAGAGGTAAACGTAACTGTCATTAATATGCTTCGTCTCATTCTATATAAAGAGAACTCAACAACACTACAAACGTTACCGAACTTAAAATCCATAGCAAACAACTCTAACAATGGTGTAAAGCAAACCTGGCAACACGAAGCTAGCTGTGCATGGCTACTCACATTTCTACTACAACAATTTCAGTTTGGCCAGTCGTCAATTCCTGATAACTGTCCTGGACCACCAAGGCGGCCACATACAGAGGAGGAGATCATAGTTGCTGCAACTGAGGACCGTTCAGAGCTTATTTGGATGGACTGCCTGTCAATGGTGTTCCAATATTGTGTGAGTGAGTGCCATGATTATTGTTACAGTGGGCTCAGTTGCTCATTAATTATTGGCTTCAAATTGCACTGCTGATGCCACGACGACAAACTACGTCAACTATAGTTATATTATATTACGTGTAACAGCGTATACACATTAACACTGAATATTGCATACGTATATAATCAATGCTCACTATGGTTTACTCATAAATTTTAATCTTGGGATCTCTAGACTGGATCATTATGTAATATGTATTGCCACTGTATTGTATGTATGATAAATATTTATGATTAAGATATGTTATTGATTATTAGTCATTACTATGCATGAAAATATAACTAGATAGGAGTCCTCCTTTAGTATTAGTGTTAGTGCAAGAGCGCACCAATTGTTCTGTCCCCAATTTCAGTGTCTCTCCGTGTCTTACCCAATCAAAACCCCTGATTTTCACCTTTTGCACTTAAACCCCTGAATTGTTGGGAGACTTAAATGCAAAACAGTGAAAATCAGGGGATCTGATTGGAGGGACGTAGGGAAATAGTAGGAATGAGTACAAAAGAATTAGTATCGTGCAAGAGCATGTACATTAATGAGATCTAATTACATTACAAAAGCAACCCAAATATACAGCAAGTCAAATGTTAATATTAAGTTCATTAATGTGTTGCTACGTGGGACAATGCTATTATGTATAAGAAAGAGAAGCAATGAAAAATGAAAAGGAAGGAGATTGAGATTTGGTCCATGGTTCTGTACCGTCGTACTTGAAGTGGAACCTTCTTAGCATATACATTATTATTATTATTATAATTACTACTATTACTTTCCACTGTGATTGGAACTTATAACTGCTTGGTCACCTACAGCAGATACATGTACTTTATGTAATTGGTAGTCGCCCGATTTAAAAACAATACGGGGAATATGTCTAGTAAGTACCTTCTCTTCAACTCAACTTCTTCAAATTTTATTCTCTTATAATTGCCCCATACAATGAACTAGATTAATATGTTAGTAACTGTTACCTATTCCATTAGCACCTCCAGTAACTAGAGCAGACATACCAGGAGTTAGTGTTGAATGGGTAATTTGTATCCAAAATGACTTTCAAACTACTCCTTTGGAAATAACAAATCTGCATGGACGCATGAGTTTCATGAATGCATAAATGTAGTTAATGTGTCTCTTTGTTATTCGTAGAAACAATTCTATATATAACTGTTCTAACACTACAAGAAAAATACCCTATTGCAACTAGCTATTTGCAACAGGCTTCAAATGACAGTTGCAGTAAATGATATTTAGCAACAGGCCTTTTATTGCTGTTGCAATAGATAAGATTTAACAACAGGTTTATTCTTCCTGTTGCGAAAAACATATTTTTCGCAACAGCGATTTCGTGCCTGTTGCAAAAACATACTTTTAGCAACTGGACTTCCATTCCTGTTGCAATAGGAATATTATTTGCAACTACACTTTCAAACTAGTTGCAAGAAATATATATTTAGCAACTGTCTTTACCAGTTGCGATAACTGTAATTTTTTTGCAAGTGGTAAAGCCTGTTGCGAATAACGTACTTTTGAAAATTATTTTTTCTCCAAGTAATATTCGGTTGTAATATAAGAAGTATAAGAATAATAGTTTATATATATATATATATATATATATGTGTGTGTATATATTTGAAAATTATATGATTAACATAATATTTATGAGTTATATTATATGAGTTATAATATTTGAAAATTATTTGAAAATTATATGATTAACATAATAGTTCCGAAATGACAAGTAATCAATAAAAATTAGTAAATAATGAGTTATATTTTACTAAGTAATTAGCATAATATTTATTAATGTATGATATTTGATAATCATAATTTAGTTCCACTAAGTAATAAAAATTAGTAAATTAAATGATTCCATTTCTATGCAATTAGTCACGCCGTCCAGGAGCACTACAGCAACTCAATTTCAAAAGTATATACTTAACGTATTATTGAATTTCAAAAGTATATACGTCGTCCAGGAGCACTCCACTAAGTAATAACGGGTTTAAATTTTTAACCCTTCTGTTTCGTGAAACTTTATCAATCTATCCGTAATCCTAAAAGCTTTCCACTTCGTAACCCTAATTCGCGATCCCACGTTTCCTCCGTCTTCAATCGATCCGCCGCCATTCGACATCTCATTCAATCGATCCGTCCAGGAGCTCTCAGTTCGTGCCAACGTTCAATCTCCAGTCTCAAAATCGATCCACTTCGTGTCGGCGTTCTGGTATCAGGTAAAATTCAAAACCCTACATTTCCTTCGTTGTAATTGTTTGCTCGATTTCGATTAATCCCCATCCTGTTTAAATCTGTGATGAAATGAATTTAAGATTCAATTTTGTTTTACTGTAGAAGTTGTTCTCAAATCAGTATGAAACTATTATTTATGAAACTGTTTTGTTTTAATGTAGAAGCTGTTCTCAATTTTGTTTTAATGTAGAAGCTATTTTAATGTCGGTCAAATAAATTACTATGGCAGTGGCTGAACTAGAGCACAGACATTTCATGGAATTTGTAATTAGCTTTGCATATATTCATAAACTAAAATCATCAGAAGATTCAAAACTAAGGCCTATATTATTAATTCAAATATAAATGCAAGCCTTTTTGGAAAATAATCAGAGACCCTTACTGTTTCACATGTTTTTTGGGACCATATCAGCAGAGATTGGTCTCTGTGAGAATTTTATTAACCTTTTGCTAGATATAACTTGAAAGGAAAGAGTACTCTTGAGCTAATGAAGTTAAATACCCTTTACTGTTAGCATGTTGGGTCAAATCCATAGCAAGAGTACTGTCCTCAAAGACATTAAAAGATTATGATATATTTGATTGTAAATGTATGTTTATCAGTTTATTGAAAGGGTATGGTATACTAAATGTATTTGAATAAGTGAAGTGTTTGCTTACCTCACAATTCAAGGAATGCACATAAATATAGGCTCCGTTAGAGGAGGCGCCTCAAATTGATTTAGGGTTTTCAACCAGGTCGACATCGAACTCGACATCGAAAAAAGAAAAAAAAAAGTGTCGCTGCTTTAGGGTTTCGCTTTAGGGTTTGCAAATTCGAACTCGACATTGAATTTGAGCAAGGTCGACATCCAATTCGACTTAGGGTTTCAACCATTTTGTTCGATTGATCATTTTTCTGCAGTTTTTGGTTTTTGTTTTACAGCAGTTCTTTTTTTTTAAAATATGCAGCAGAGTTTTTTTTTTAAATATATGCAGCAGGTTTTTTTGGTTTTGCAGCATTTTTTTATTTTTAAAATATATGCAGCAGTGTTTTATATATATATCTGTGTGTGTGTGTGCAGCAATTTTTTTTTTGCAACAGTTTTTTTTTATTTTGCAGCAGCTTTTTTATGTTTTAAAAATATATATATGTTGCAGGATTTTTATTTTTTTTAAATATATGCAGTGCGCTTTTTTTTTAAAAGTCCCACAAAAAAGCCCAAGGCTCAAGCCGTGCGCCTTTTTGCGCCTTAGCGCCTTAACTACTATGGTTAACATAAAGACGACTACAATTTTAATACATGCATATTTCGTAATTTCAAGTTTTTGTGTGATATCGAGTGGGTGAAAATTCTTCATTCAAGCTTAAGCTAATAGAATTTTCACATATCATGCATCTATCATTTTAATTTGGCTTATGATAGAATCTGCAGCAATGCATGAAAGTACAATTAGATGTTGTCCTCTTGATTTACACAATAGCAATGAAATGGAAAAAAAAACAACTCTTATATGCAACTAGGCCAATTTTATTTCAGCTTGATGTGCAGGATTAAATAGTAATATACCAAAACATGGATTAAATTCAAACCTTGATCCTTTGATCAACGATCTGATACATAATCAATTTGTTTCTTATATCTACTTGGATAATAAACTATAAACTGGTTCAAAATGCCGCTTTGCTTGGTATCAATTCTGTACGCTATAGTATATGAAGATCTACTGATCTCGCTTGTCATTTATTTCACCCATGTACAATCATTAGGGAGCTGTCTTTTCAATTTCTTTTCTTTTTTCCCTTTTTCTACTTTCGGTTTTTTCTAATACATTATTTATTATGATTGTCAATCTTATTGAACATGTTTCAGTGTAATTTTGTTTATTTCGGTCAAAGTACTTTTGTTTTTATCCAAATCTTTATATATATCTAAAAATTTCTCCTTCAAAGAAACCCCACCTGTATTTAGAGAATGCCTTGGATGGATAATATGTATTGCATATAGTTGGCTTGGCCTTTTGCGTATTTAGTTTGCATATAGTCGATCAATAATTTTTTTTTACTGGCATGTTGTTTCGCTTTGTGTAGGCGGTGTATCTACGCATTTGTTACCAATGGCATTAGAAGATTAAATCTAACAAACATGCAAAGCAATTCGTTAGTATAATGTGATATCACCTTGCACACTATAAGCATCTTGATTCCTGATATGGAATGGAGTTTTGCTTCCACTTAAGAGTAGTAGGAAGTTCCGTGTTCCTATTGTGTGCAATGTTCAACAAGATAATCTTTGGGAGGCATGACAATTAGTCTGTATGAGAAACTAATTTCACTGAAATGCAGGCCTGCCAAAATGCAAACTGAAATATTGCTAGCTGGTCATTGTACTACTAATATATTTACTTAGACTCGTCTTCCCAGGATCAAATAAAACACTGTAACCATTTTTCTTTCCAATAATACACTATTATCATAACACACTCTAATATATGATATCCACCTTGATTTTATTTCATTTTTTGAGACATTTTAGTTAATAGTTGTAAATATGCTTTAACGACTACAAAATTATGTAAATTTAAAATCACATTCTAAAATTAAAAATAGCATCCGTGCATGTAAATTTGAGTTTTACGTGTATCTTTCTCCATTGTTCTATCTTATGTAGCTTAAAACAAATTGTTACCATCTTAATCTTTTATTTAACAAACACGTTCATCCATGTAGATAGTCATAATTCATATGTTCTTAACTATATTTTGCAAACTTGCACAATCAACTGGATAAACTATTGCCAGATCTGTTAGAACACATGAGCTTGATACATCTTATATCAACTATGACTTGAATATACTCAGTGCACATTTAACTATCAATTTGAACCACTCTTCTGTGCACATTTAACTCCACACACAATGGGTAGAAAGGGCTACGCAAGGTTAGCAGAAGAAATGGTAAGAAAATGCATGTTTGGGTTATGTTTACATCCATTATATATATATATATATATATTCCTCGTTTCTTACTTTTTTTTTTGGGTAGAAAATGGAAAGTGGAACATCGGATGTTAGCCGAGACGATCTATGGTGCAAAGCCCACATCAAAAAAAATGGAAAGCCGCCGAATTCTATTGTGGCTAACTGCATTGTAAGAATTTATTTATATTAATATTGTAACTTTGTTACATACATGCTTCCGTTTTCTCTTTTTGTGATGAAGATGATGATTCTGGTGGTGAATAACTGATACCATAATTAGTTTTTATTAGTTGGAAATACTTTATGATCATATGAATAAGTGTGTCAAAGGATTTTCTGCAATTCCAAAAATATAGTCTCTATTATAGTGGACACATTAGTTTACTGGATTACATGCCAATCTAGATAGTTAGCAGCAGTACATATTTCATTTTTTTAATGTTTTTTTTTACAAAAATCTGCAGGCTAAGATAGAAGAGCATAAGAGTAGCACTCATAGCTCTCAGGGAGTGTCATCGATAGGTGAAGATGGAGTGTCGAAGGTTTTTGGCACCGAGCATAAGGGAAGAGTGAGAGGACTAGGCTTTGGCATTGTACCATCTCGAATTGGTATTCGTGCAAGCAATTCAAAAAAGGTGTCTGTATTGGAAAACCAAGTTGCTAGCTTGAGGGCTAAAGTAGAAGAGTTAACTAAATTGGTCATTACAGTAAGTTATAGATAGTTAGCCATATTTATGAATATATGATATGTTACAGTAAGTTATAGTCTTTAACATTATACATTTTACAGAACACGAATGGAAAGAGGATCGATAATGCACCACATTCAGAGACTCCTCGTGCTCATACGACACAGGTAATATATGATTTAATTTCGAAAAATATTTTGATGGTTCTATTCTAATGATGTTTGGCTTGGTTATGGGATAAGACCATCAAAACAACCGTTTAGAGCCTTCAGTCACGTATTGTTGATGACTAAGCTAATTTGCGTTTAGACTGGCTTTGGATTGGGTAACCTATGATGCATCATATGCGTTATTTACATTTTACAAATTAGTTGATGACTAAGCTAATTTGCGTTTAGACTGGCTACAACACCATAAATTTTTGTCATTTTTTTTCCTTAAAGCTGACGACTCAACAATATAGTTGCATGCAAATATAAGATACCATATAAATAACATGTAGCAATGCATTGAAACCAAAACCGTTCCCAAAATTTTAGAGTTGTCTACTTTAGTATTTATTCAGAAACATTATCATGGAGTAAAGAGAAAATTGGTATCATATAGATCCTGAATGACATTGACAGTATCAATGTTAAAAATTTATCCAAGTTCATTGTAAGAACTTATTGATGAAAATGGCAGATCTAGAGTTGTCTACTTTAGAATTTATTCGGAAACATTATCATGGAGAAAGGAGAAAATTGATGTCTTAGATCATGAATGACATTGACAATACCAATGTTAAAAATTCATCCAAGTTCATTATAAGAACGTATTGATGAAAATGGCAGATTATTAGAAAATGGTAGGGTTGAAAAGATCAAAGTTTGACTACTATAAAAACAAAGGTTTTGTTTTCTTTTAAAAAAAAGTTCATGCAGAAACATTGTTGGCTTGACATTGATATGAATGGATTTCCTTTAAAAACGGCATCTAACAAATCAATATATGCTACATATTAAATTATAATTGATGATTAATTATAGTAATGATTATTGATTCAAAACTGCTACTTTAGCACATAAGGGATAGAATCAAGTCACCTTATGTAGAGCAAACTGCTGCTTTAGCACATAAGGGCCAGAATCAAGTCACTTTAGCACATAAGAGCAAACTGTGCATGCTACTGCAATAAAACATTAAATTTCTTTAAGTTTTTTTTTCTGTATCTTTCCATAAACATAGAAACCAATAGATAGTGGCTTCAACCGTATCCATAACCATTGATTCCAGTATATGATTTTCATCATTTTCAATAATAGATGAGTCAGTCATAAAATCAGTGTTGAAGAAATCGGTAGACTCGTGCTTAAAAGTTATGAGAACAAACATTGAGTTCAAAGTTAACTAAAAAAACAAATAAAATGAAACAAAAATTTATAAGACAGCAGATTTTGGATATATTTTTTAAGAATTTTGATATAAAATAGCGTAACTTTGGCCAAATCATCTCAGTACAAATGTAGGCATTTGCATATGACAGAAGATGCCCGCTTCATGTATGTTCATAGCATGAAAAATGAGATTAGCACCCCAAAATGATTTGGCAAAATATATAAGGCAAATACTTCTTTTCTTTCAAATGAGAAGCATCAAAACAATATAAATATTTTTTCAGGTGAGAGCAAAAATAAAATTACATTAGAGTAAAAAAAAACAGTCGCATAAAGCACAAAAAAAAAATTAACGTTTCATTTTGGGGCAAAAAACAATGCTCTTCACACCCTTGGTTTATTTGAATATTTGATCATCTATTTTTGAATTTAGAAGTTCCAAGAAATCGATTGTAGTATAAATAAACGATGAACATATGATTTGAAAACCATAAATATCATCAACTGCATCTTTATAGGTTAAGAGATGAATACACTAATTGTAGAACCATTTACAAAAAAGTGTGTGGATATATGTAATCAAGCATATTATAAAACAAACAGCCAAAAAAATGAAATGCTTCACATCCTTGGTTTATTGAATATTCGATCGACGACTTTTGAATAAACACTTATCTTTTTAGTCAATAACATTACGATTTGAAAATTTTATTTATGTTCATTAGAGCTCAATCCAAAGTGTTTTGAAGAAAATATTTAACTTGAGAAGTTATATTAACGGCAAGTTAAACCTGTGATAATTAAAATAATAAGTAGGTGAATCCAACCAATCTTAGTTGAAATGGATACACAAAGTCTAAATAGCATGGTGATCTGTATTTCAGGAGGAACTGGTTATTAAAACTTTTATGAGAATGAGTCTTGGATGCATACTAAAATGAAATGAAGATGTAAGCTTTGAGTAATTGAAAGGGGTGATTCAGGAATTTGAGAATAGTAGAAATAAAAGCCTTGCTGCAAATAGATCCTCATTTCCAGAACTTAAGCTTTGTACATACCCATTTTTTCACTAATTTACTTCTTGATATGATTAGTATGACTTTGGATTTAATCAAACTATGTAAAAACTTTATCAATAAAAGTTTTCTGTCAGTTCAATTTATGTGTATGGGAAAAGGGGGTTAGGATATTGTTATATGAAGATTTTACATGCAACTTATGAAATTTAAGCGAATTGAGAAATCCAGACATGGATGGAAAGCTGATTTGCTAAGTAATCATGTGTAACAGTCCATATTCTTACATTTTTGATTTATATACGTTTAGATTTGCAATCCCAAATAAAGTCAAGTGGTGAGAAGACTATTTTTTTTTCTTTTTGGAACTGTATAGAAGAAATTGAATGTGAATTCGCTATAATTTAACAAAAATTGTCGCTTGCATTAATAGTGAAATGAATTCTCAGAGAAATAAATCTTACTTGGACAAATACTGAATATACCAGATAATGATAATAAGTTGTAGTGATTATAATTGAAAATGATAAGGCATTCATAAACTACTCCAAGAAGTAACATTAGAGGAATCCGTCAATTGTCAATCGATCATCGTTTTATCGATATGCAAATCCAAACTGAGTCAGTAAATGGCGTTCCTTGGAAAACTCGCTTTGCCCTTATGCTGCCCCATGTTGTACGATCATGATTGACCGACGACTACATTAGGTAAGGCTGCCGCAACAACTACAGCAGCGTCTACTACCAAAACAGCGAAAACAATGTATATATATAAAAAAGTGAAAACTGAAAAAAAAGAAAAGGGGAAGAATAGCGCAACAGCATGGTCGCTGCTGCTACAAGTCTGCTGCCACGAAGACAGCAACAATTTAGAGAAAAAAAGAAGATAAAATAAAACCTGCACTAGAAGGAAAGGAGGGCTGTACTTGGATATGCAGCATCATGGTTCTAATATTAGCAAGTACATAGAATATACATAGAAGCCAATTCATAGTTTCCATTGTTTTATGGATAAACAGCAAGTTCATGCATAGTTTATCTTGCTTTCCTCACTAAAATAGACTTTGTCCTTAATGTTACATTACAAAAATAAACAATAAGGGGTTGTTACATTACAAAGTCATAAACTTCAAGTTTATGGCTTCAAGTTCACAGTTAACGCCATAAACAAAAATAAACATTGTTGATTTCTTGGTTTCTGACATAATTGTTGATGTCTTGGCCATATGCAGTGCATTACAGCATAGTGCAGGCACTGTTACATTACAAAATGATGAAGTCAGAAGTGGGTAGGCAAAACAATAAGGGACCAGATGTTAATTATGACAGTGATCATGTTCTTATCATTATTTGCAGTACAGATTATTATTAGTTTTCTGAATAATCAAATGCTTATCATTATTTGTGTCTATTATGTGGATTCTATTCTTCCAAAGGCATGGCAACAACTAGGATTTGGTTGTAGGAAACACAAATTAGGTATAAATGCTACTTGAATGTTTGATTTACCAGGAGAAAGCAAATTAGTGTACCCAAGCATCCAACCAATTTTTTCAGCTCTGTTTCAACTCTGTTTCTGTTTCAGCCTTTTTTTTTTGTAGTCGCACCATGAAAGTAATAATGTGCAAATTGAAGATCGTCAAAATAGCAAAAGTCCCGAAAGTTTGCTTAAAAGGAAGTGCAAGCTATTGGGTTTGAGCAAGAACATAGTTGCAGAAGGAACGATTGCAAGCACCGATCCGAATGCTACGGTACACTTTATGAAACTTGGGCACGACTTCTGGAAGGTATGGGTTAATAATGTGATATCACCTTGATCTTAGTGTTCTGGGTAGTAAGTGGTTTTATTAAGAAAAATTGGA
This sequence comes from Allium sativum, assembly GCA_030737875.1. NCBI lineage: Eukaryota > Viridiplantae > Streptophyta > Magnoliopsida > Asparagales > Amaryllidaceae > Allium > Allium sativum. Next base: position 188,934,435 of record CM060911.1, read on the forward strand.
ATTTGTACAGTTACTCATACCGTAAGATATAAACTCGTCAAATAAGTGTTCCGGTTTTTTATGCTTGCAAGTTAAAAGCTTGTCATGTTAATATAGCTTACAGTTTGTTTATTATATTATCATTAGTTGACAGAACATGTACATAAAATTCAACTGCAAGTCGAAAAAAAAAATCTTTACAAACATTTGAACATGTCACATATGGAGGAGAACCGAAGCATTTTTCTATTTGATGTGGCACAACTGCACTAACAAATCTGAGTGCATATATACTTCATTATCAATGGGTTAACCCTTCATTATCAGAGCAGAGATGATCCAATACCTTCATAACTATAGTATGATTATCGATTAATATTAATTAATCGTCTGAAACGCTATAAGCAAGTATATATGCAGCAATATTATATGTTTATCCTATACAAATTTTGTGCAAGCTGTATTGTTTTTGCTAGTTAAACTATTTATGGTTTTCAGGTTTCTTTTGTGATATTTTTCTTGTATTGCTCAACTTAAATTATAAATAAGAAGATGCGAGACACAAAGCAACTTTCAGAACTGCTATCTTTCTAATCCACTTTTTTTTCAGTATGTTGGTCTTTGCTTTCACTATTTGCGTTAAAATTAGAATTTTAATGTGTATTGTATTTCTTTTGGAAGGTATGGGTTAACGTAGCCGTGGATCCTGAAGCTTCTCTACTTAGGCCTAATTCGGAGATAAACACCATTAAAGAGGCCGTTGGAACAACCGTGGCGTGGCACAAAGACTTCATTTCACTAGAGTAATATGTGCTGCTTAGCTTTTAGATGTTATGTTATGCTATATTTTGGAATTGTTGGTACGGTGTAACGGTATGCATTTATATTATGTATGGATCACGTTTGTTACTATGCTAATTTGGAATGTAACTTCAACTAATGTTTTGGAATGTTCTAAAGTTATTGAATCTATTGTTTTGTCAATGTCTTTTCGAATGCACGTGTATTTATTTGTAATGTCTTATCGTTACTACAGTAAATTATCGAATTTAGATATTAATGAATTGAATGTAGCATCTGCAAATGTCAGTTGCAGTTGAGTCATTAGCAACAGTAAATAGCAGTTGTATTTGAACTTATTGCAACGGTCAAAAACAGTTGTGGTATCACTACCTGCTAAAAATTAAAATTACCTATTGCAACGGTCAAAAACAGTTGTGGTATCACTATTTGCTAAAAATTAAAATTACCTATTGCAACGGTTAATAACTGTTGTAATTTGACTTACTGCAACTGTCAAAAATAGTTGTGGTATCTTGTTTGTTGATACTTAATATGGACTATACAACGGTGATTTGTTGTTGCAAAAGGAGATATTGCAACAACAAAAGTCCGTTGCAAAAAGATATACCGCAACATCTTATTGCAACGGGCAAAAACTGTTGCAGACCTTTGGCAACTTCGGCTATACCAACAGGCGCTGGCCTATTGCAATAGGCCTACTGCAACAGATTTTGCCTGTTGCGATAGGGTATTTTTCTTGTAGTGATAATCATCATTTGAAGCTAAGAAAAGAAAACAAGTAAATTATCTATCCAAATTTTATCATATTCATCTCAATCTTGTTTTTCTTATCATCAAACTCCAACATATTTGTGGTATCAGAGCCCCCCTTTGGATTCTTTCTCTCTTACAATGGCCTCCTCCAATAGCAATGATCTAGCATTCACATATATACAACAAGGTGTTCCTATCTTTAATGGTCAAGATTATGAGCAGTGGAGTGTTCTTTTGCAAACGATATTCATGTCTGATGAGCTATGGATATTGTTGAAGAGGGATTCACGCCTCATACTACAGAAGAGGTGGTTGCATTCACGAATGCACAAAAGAAGGAGCACAAGAAGAACAAGACCAAAGATGCAAAAGCTTTGGCTTTTATGCACCAAGGAGTAAATCGATCCATTCTTCCGCAAATTACTACGGCTAAGACTTCGAAAGATGCTTGGCAAGTATTGAAAAGTCAGTTTGGAGGACATGAAAAAGTTATCACAATCAAGCTACAAAATACATGGCGTGATTTTGATAATTTAATGATGAATGAAAATGAGGGAGTGCAAGATTTTATTGCTAGAGTCTCTCTTACTGCAAATCAAATCAGAAGCTACAGAGACACTATAGAGGAGAAGAAGATCATCGAGAAAGTACTTCGTTGTTTACCAATGAAGTTCGACCATGTCGTCGCCGCAATCGAAGAATCTAAGGATTTATCAAAGTTATCCTTAGATGAACTCATGAGGTCACTCGAAGCACATGAAAAGAGAATGAGCAGATTTTCAAATCTGAACTTTGAGCAAGCTTTTCAAGGAAAAATTAATCTCTTGCAGAAAGATCACAACAAAGATGACAAAAAGAGAAGAAAAAACCACCACCAAATTTCTCTCAAGGGAGAGGTCGTGGTAGACATCAAAATTTCCGAGGAAGAGGAGGCAGAGGTATTAACACTCCAAAATCTAATCATCAAATTTTTGAAGAATGTTGCCGCATCTGTAAGAAGAACAACCACGACACAAACAATTGTCGATATAAGTGCAAAAGATGCAAAAATGCAACCCATTCTCACAGAGATTGCTGGTATCAAGACGATGGTGATAGAAAAGAAGCAAATTTCACAGAAAAAGAAGAGGTAGAGCAGTTATTTTATTCCTGTTTGAATTCTCAACAACATGGAGAAAATACTTGGTATGTGGATAGGGGTTGTAGGAACCACATGACAGGAAATAAAAAGATGTTCATCGATCTTGATGAGTCATATTCCACTGAAGTAAGGCTCGGTGATGACAAAGGGCATAAGATCACTGGAAAAGGAGCAATTGTAGTGAAGTCCAAAGAAGGAAAAATCAATGTCATCAAGGATGTCTATTTCATGCCCAGTCTTGCTCAAAATTTATTGAGTGTGGGACAGTTGATGCATAAAGATTACAAAGTTGAATTTAATAATGATTTTTGCACCATTGTTAACAAGGAAAAGAATCTCACTATGGCAAAAATCAAGATGACTCCAAACAAGATCTTTCCCCTTAGTTTGCCATCAACTAAGGAATATGCGCTTCAAAGCACCATCGTCGGCGATGACCAGAAAATTTGGCATCTGAGGTATGGTCATTTGAACTACAAAGGATTAAATTTGTTGAAGAAAAAAAATATGGTTTTTGGTCTCTCACACATTGTCGAGCAGGAAAGTCCATGTGAAGGATGTATTTTTGGAAAAATGCATCGTCAACCATTTCCAAAAATTTCATATAGAGCCAAGGATCCTCTTGAGCTAGTGCATGCTGATATTTGTGGGCTGACGCAAACTTCTTCTCTTAACGGAAACAGATATTTTCTACTCTTCGTCGATGATTACAGCAGGATGATGTGGGTATATATCTTAAAGCAAAAATCTGATGCTTTCCTTAAATTCAAAAAATTGGTGGAGAACCAAAGTGGGAGGAAAATCAAAATTCTTCGCACAGATCGTGGTGGAGAATTTATCGGAAACTCATTCAAAGAATATTGCAAAGAAAAAGGGATTCATAGGCAACTTACAGTTCGGTACAGTCCACGGCAAAACGGTGTTGCCAAGCGCAAGAATCGAACGATTGTGGAAATAACTCATAGCATGATGGCGGAGAAAGGACTTCCAAAGAGTTTCTGGGCTGAAGCTATGCTCACAACAGTCTACATCTTAAATCGATCTCCGACGAAGGCGGTTCCCGATCGAACTCCATATGAAGCTTGGTTTCAAAGGAAACCACATATACAACATCTCAAAGTTTTTGGTTCGATTGCATATTCTCATATTCCATCTCAGAAAAGAGAGAAATTTCATGAAAAAGGTGAGAAGCTTATTTTCATTGGCAATAGTGACGAGTCGAAAGGTTATCGGGTGCTAAATCCTAAAAATAGTAACCTGGTTATCTCTCGAGATGTGTTTTTTGATGAGAAACAGTCATGGAGTTGGGAAGAAGTTCAACAAACGAAGTCAAATCCTATGCACTCATCTTCTTCAATATTTCCAGAACCAACGGTTACTGAAGAAGCTCCAATTTTTCCCACTGATCGGATTCGACCTCATCGGAATCCATTAAAGATTCATCTCAAAGTCCAGCAAGAAAATATCGTAGCTTAGCAGACATTTATGCTACAGCAAATGTGGCTCTTTATGCAGGGGAACCTGGAACTTTTATAGAAGCAGTAAAAGAAGATGTTTGGCAAAAGGCTATGGACGAAGAAATAGCAAGCATCGAGAAGAACAAAACATGGGAGCTCATTGATCTACCTAAAGAAAAAAACGTGATCGGAGTAAAATGGGTCTATAAGACCAAATTGAATGAAGATGGCTCAATACAAAAGCACAAAGCCCGTTTAGTCGCAAAAGGATACTCTCAACAGCCTGGCACTGATTTCAACGAGACATTTGCGCCGGTTGTTCGAATGGAGACCATTCGAATTGTTCTTGCTCTTGCAGCTGAAATAGAGCTATCCGTTTACCAACTGGACGTAAAATCGGCATTTTTAAATGGCGATTTACAAGAGGAGGTATATATCCAACAACCTGATGGGTATATTGTTGATGGAGAAGAAAAGAAAGTTTATTGTCTCAAGAAAACCTTATATGAGATGGAGCAAGCACTGCATGCTTGGAACACTAAGATTGATGGCTATTTTAAGAAGGTTGGTTTTCACCAAAGTCCAAGTGAAGCATCGTTATACATAAAGAAAGGTGCACATGGTTTTCTTATAGTTTGCATTTATGTTGATGACTTAATCTACATGGGAAATAATCCTGTTATGGTAAAAGAGTTTAAGGAAGACATGATGAATGAATTTGAAATGACTGATTTGGGTTTGATGAAGTTTTTTCTTGGAATTTCAAATTGGTCAATCAAAAGGAGAAATCTTTGTTTCTCAAGAAAAATAACTTGGAGAATTGCTGAGGAAATTTCAAATGGGTAATTGCAAGCATATCTCCACTCCTCTTGCTGTTAATGAAAAATTGAAGTTGGATGATGGCGCAGCCAAGGTCGATGCAAGCACATATCGAAGCTTAGTCGGGTCACTGATTTACTTGACAAACACCAGACCTGACATTGTTTATGCAGTCAGTCTGGTCTCAATATTCATGCATAACCCAAGCAAGTTACATCTTGCTGCTGCGAAGATAATTCTGCGCTATCTTCAAGGAACGAGAAAGTTTGGGATTAAGTTATCAAAGAAGAAGAAAATGAGCTTATCGGTTACACTGATAGTGATTAGGCTGGATCACTTGAACGCAAATGTACATCCGGATTTGTTTTCTCTTTGGGATCAAATATCATTTCTTGGTCATCAAAAAAACAATCAACGGTCTCACTTTCATCAGCCGAAGTAGAGTATATCGCCGCGAATGAAGCAGCTTGTGAAGCAGTATGGTTAAGAAAAATTCTTGCTGATGTTGAGAAGCATCAAGACAGTGGAACTTCGATCTTTTGCGATAACATGTCTGCCATTGCAATGAAAAAGATCCCAGTTTTTCATGCAAGGTCGAAACATATCAAAATTCGTCATCACTACATCAGGCAACTTGTAGCCAAACAAGAAATCCAGTTGAAGTTTGTGGACACCATGAAGCAACTTGCAGATAGCTTTACAAAAGCTGTGAATTCTGAGACACTTGCACGGTTTAAAGATCACTTTCGGATTACAAATTAAGAAGAGGTGTTGAATGGGTAATTTGTATCCAAAGTGACTTTCAAACTACTCCTTTGGAAATAACAAATCTGCATGGACGCATGAGTTTCATGAATGCATAAATGTAGTCAATGTGTCTCTTTGTTATTCGTAGAAACAATCCTATATATAACTGTTGTAATCATCATTTGAAGCTATGAAAAGAAAACAAGTAAATTATCTATCCAAGTTTTATCATATTCATCTCAATCTTGTTTTTCTTATCATCAAACTCCAACAGTTAGTTCCATATTTCTTGCTAAGTTTTAATTAGAGATTATTAGAGAGGATTACTTAGTGATTTGGAAATGTAGTAAGACTAGAATGATATGGGAGAGACATGCATGTTATATTGTATTTATAGGTGCTGGTATATAATATTTAATCATTGAACATGATCGGTACTGGTGTGCCAGATGCACAAGCATGCAACATATAGTTCAAAGATTTTCAGACACAAATATCTTTGTATAATATCATATAGTGAAATTAACACGTGCATTGTTTTGTTCGTTTACCATATTCCTTATTCAAAGATGTGATACCTGAATGAAAGAAGGCAAGCATGCTTTCATGATGTGTCAATAAATATACACTTTTTTGTCAGCTTCCGCTGCCCAGACTTCAAATACATTTACAAACGGTTTTATGTTAACTGTATTATGCGTCATACGTATGGATAGTGCTAAATGGTTAAGGTTCAGACATGATTTTAACCATCTGAATAACCTTATCCACAGGAATGGAGAAGCCTTCTCCACTCATCTAAGAATAACCATATCAATTTGGAATCAGTTGGAAGCCATGGACAAAATTTGCTGTTATGGAGAGTGATTAAAAGTGGACTATTAACCATAAGTAAATTAGTACGAATGGATATGGACATTAATATAACTTGAAGTGTCTATCAATAAGATATAGAAACAAACTTAAGTATCTTTTTCCATTGCAATTTTTTTCACAAAATCTGGACCAAAATTCCTTGTGATTTTTGTTTTTTCATAGGAATTGGACATTTTTGCTTTCTGAGAACTGAAATAAACGGTGGAACCGGAAGTATATGCAGTAAAAAATAATAATAAGAAGCACTGGCATTTCTCCATTATGAGGCAATGCGGAGGTTCTGGCCAACTTATCCCATTTTGGTCCTGTGTTTGTGATGGAGAGGACGAGAGGAGGCTTCTAAGGGACTCCCAATGTAATTGGCTTTGATCAAAGACACTGAATCACCACAAGAGGTAATTCTGGATTGGGGTAAGTAAAATATTTTCATATCCGGCTTCCCGTATTACAACATCATTCTTATTATTATTATTATTTTGGGTTCGGGTTATAAAGGAATTCTTTGGTATGCTTACAACTGTATGCTTTTAGCCTTGATGCCACTTAAAATTGCAATTGTAATATGTTTATATTATTAAAACGTGGATACTAATGATTTATTATCCTTATATAAATGTTTATGATGGTTGGCTGAAACTGGCCTAGAAATTGTCGGAGAACATTTTCAGACGTCTGAAATAAATTTCAGACGTTAGAAATTATCTCAAGGTGTTGACCGAAATCCATTTCAAACGCCTGAAACCTATTTTCAGACGTCTGAACCAAGTCAGACATCTGAAATTTGCTGTTGTTTCTAGTTTTCCTTCAATCGACCGGTGAAGACTACGGTCGATAGTTTAGGTTGTTTCAGTTTAGAACTGACACTTGAAATGCGCACTTTATAATGATAACTATTGTTTATTTTCAAGGATTTTTCAAACTATTTTGTTAGGGACCATGAAAGCATCGATCTTGAATGATTTTTGGTTAACCAGGTTGCTTCATTTCTTCAGAGAAACCAATATATCTGTCGTATTATATTTTAGGTTAACCAGGTTGCTTCTTTTTCAGGTTAATCCAGAAGTAGACTCTCCGATGAAGGAGTACATACCTGAAAAAAGTGGAACACCTATTGCCACCAAACCCCCTTCTGTAAGTTCCTTATTTTTAATACGGTGTATCGACATATAAAGAATATCAGCATAGTAGGATGTAATACTCATACTGTCTCATATAAAGAATGTCCTGATTAACGAAGTACATAAAAATACAAAACATAACTAAACTTCTATAATAATAATAACAATAAGATTTATAATAGTAGTAAATTAACTAAGATTTATAAAATATTAAATAAACTTATAAAAATTAACTAAGTATTATAAAAATTAACTAACTATTATAAATATACTAAGTTTACTAATCTTATAAAAATTAAGAAGTTTAGTTTATCAAAGTTAACTAAGTATATAAAAATATAAAATATTACCAAGTATCTATAATAACAAAAGCAATAATTAAAAATTAACTAAGTATTATAAAAAATTAAATAAGTTTACTAATCTTATAAAAATTAAGAAGTTTAGTTTATAAATGTTAACTAAGTATATAAAAATATAAAATATTACCAAATATTTTATAATAATAATAAAAATAATAAAAAATTAACTAAGTATTAAAAAAATCAACAAACTATTATAAAAAATCAACGAAGTTTACTAATCTTATAAAAATTAAGAAGTTTAGTTTATAAAAGTTAACTAAGTATATAAAAATATAAAATATTACCAAATATTTTATAATAATAAAAGCAATAATTAAAAATTAACTAAGTATTATAAAAATTAGCTAACTATTATAAAAAAATTAACTAAGTTTACTAATATTGTAAAAATAAGAAGTTTAGTTTATAAATGTTAACTAAGTATATAAAAATATAAAATATTATCAAGTATTCTATAATAATAATAACAATCATTTAAAAATTCGCTAAGTATTATAAAAATAAACTAATTATTATAAAAAATTAACTAAGTTTATTAATTTTATAAAAATTAAGAAGTTTAGTTTATAAAAGTTAACTAAGTATATAAAAATATAAATATTACCAAGTATTCTACAATAATATAACAATAATTAAAAGTTAACTAAATATTACCAAAATTAACTAATTATTATAAAAAACAACTAAGTTTAATAATTTTATAAAAATTAAGAAGTTTAGTTTATAAAAGTTAACTAAGTATATAAAAATATGAAATATTACCAAGTATTTTATAATAATAATAGCAATAATTAAAAATTAACTAAGTATTATAAAGATTAACCAAATATTATAAAAAATTGTCTGTTTATTAATTTTATAAAAATTAAGAATTTTAGTTTATAAAAGTTAATTAAGTATATAAAAATATAAAATGTTACCAAGTATTCTATAATAATAATAGCAATAATTAAAAGTGGAAAATTGGCTAGTGGACAAAGTTTTAAATTTTTTTGGCCCAAAAAACGTGGATCTAATAATTTCTCGTAAAGGCCAAACTTGGTTTATTTTTAGGCCTAAGTAAATAATGTCGTCTTTTTTATTTTCTCCTTCCCTCTTTTGTTTTTTTCTTTCAATTCTAATTGAAATTCTAATCATCTATTGATTACATCCATTTTATATCGTTAACTCGATTATTTTGATTCTTTTACTGAATGGATCTCAACAGGTAATTTTAACCTAATTTACTTTTGAATTTTCAATCGATTCGATTTATTTTCTACTGTGATTTTGTTATATTTTGCCGATCTTATTTCCTTATGAATTTACAATTTATTTGCGTCAATCTGTCTGATTTGGTTTCAATCAGTAGAGAAGAACAAGGGTATGCTTTTGGATACGCTGTTATGATTTTTTTTTTAGATTTTAATGCTATGTGCATTTATCATTTTCTTGTTGTTTAATATTTACTCATACAAATAGCTATTATTTTTTCCTTTAATAACTACTAGTGCTTTTCTTTCTATTTTATATTTGAATTTATTTAATTTTGATTGTACATGTTTTTTTGACATCTCATAGTATCATTTGTGATTTAAATCTGAATCTGTTTATAATTTTTCTTTGGCAGGAGCAGTCTTGGGAATAGTATTTTGGTTTTGTTTTTACTTGATGAGTGTGGCTACTCTATTCGACTGGACATGAGTTGTTCTTTAATTGCTGTTAAGAATAGCATATGTGATTATTGGACACATCTTACTCCTTGTTCTATTGAAATATCATATACTTTGGAAAGTAAGATTATAAAAGTTGATACTGATTCAGATTTTCATACAATATTGTGCTTTCAAATTTACAAGAAGCGCCCTTTTTTGTTTTCACTGTTAAGTCGTTCCATCATGCATGCTCTGAGCTAAATGCTGACAGTAGTTTTTCAGTTAATTCTAATCAGCAGAGCATTTCAGTTTGTTCTGGTTCTTATAGTATCAAGTCTTGTGGCGAATCAAGTTCTTATTTGAAAGATATTATGAAGAAAGGGTGTCAAATGAATCTTATTGATTTTATTGGTTATTGTTTTAGTGGTGCGGAAGATTTTAGGGAGTTTCTAATGGCTTATCAAATAAAAGAAGGGCATGAATTGATTTTTGTGAAAAACTATCCTGAAAGAACATCTGTCATTTTCTCTTGGAATAAGGAAGGTTGTAAATTCAATTTAAATGCTTGTTCGGACCCTAGACAGCCTCTTCAATTCTTTATTAGAACTTATAACTTTGAACATTCGTGTGGTGCGGGATTAAGGAATGTTAAGAATGTTCATATTTCTAGTAGATTTATTAAATCTTTGATTATTGATCAAATTAGAGATGTCCCTATGAAGAAACCTAAAGATATTATGACTGAATTTAGAAGAAAGAGTTTAATTTTAATCTTTCTTATTATTATGCATACTCTGGAAAACAATTGGCTTTGAAGGAAATTTATGAAATTGATGTTATGTCATATAATGAACTAAATTGGTATTTGGTGTTAGAATTTGTGATACAATATTTCCATTTGCTGAAGATTGGAAGATATTATTAATTATGGTGATAGAATATTTCCAATTAGAGAAGATTTGGGAAATATTGTTAATTTGAGTAATATAATATTTCCAACTGCAGAAGATTTGGAAGATATCAGAAATTTATTGCTCTTTTACTTGTAAAAGGGATAGGTGTTGTATATAACAGTGTTGTATACACAATTATATGATTTTTGTTTGATGATAACAACCAAATATATTTTATTATTGAATGTGTTTGTAACTGTACTGGAATACTACACAACAGACAGGATTATAATATTTTTATTTAAATAAAATATAACTGTACAGAAATTTAAACAATCACACAGTATTTTATTTAAATAAAAATATTTTATTTCAATATCAAAAAGTACATCTTTTATAACTCCACTATTTGACATACTACAACTCTGTCACTCACTCTATACATCTACATTTACATTCACATATACAGACACTCTCATACATTGACACTTTTTTTTACTTTCTTCTGTCTTCCATCTTCTGTCTTCACAGCCTTCAGTCAAGTCCTGTCTTCATACCTGTCACAAGAAGAACACACAGTAGACTGCAACAAAAATAAAATAGAATAAAAAATTATTTTTAAATTTTATTTGCCTCAGAATTACGGTGTGTTTTCTCATCATTTTTCTAGACTTGGTTTGATATGCAGGGACAGAAAAACTCGTCTGGATGGCTGCATATACACACGTGTATACACGTGTGCACTGCCACGCCAATCCAGTGTCGCGACTGAGGAGTAGCCACTTGGACCATCTCGACTCAGCGCAATATACTCATGAACATGAACAAAGTCAAAAGCAAAAGTAAAATGGTTGACAGGTCAACACACAAGAGAGTCAATAGGCAAGTCAAACATGAATGAAACATAGTGGAAATAAAAAGTAGCAATGAAGATTGAAAAATAGCATGAATACAAATATCAAAGAAGAAGCACAGTTCAAAACCACATGGTCAAGGCAGCACATGTTTAAGTGACAATAATATACAGGTCATGTCCAAACAGCAAGACAGTATGGTGCACAAACAAACATGAAGGGCAACATGTACTAGAGAACATGGGTGTGCAAACTGCATGGCACATATACATACAAGTGGATAGTAGAACATGAATGGTAGTATCTGTTTTTATCTAATCATATAGAAATAGTTCAAAAGCAGGAAAGGTATGATCAAGAATTATATCAGCTTTTATTCAAAGTGCAAAACAGTTCAAATTACAATGACAAGGTCGATGCAACTCAAATGGATTCAAGTATCTGTTCAAAAGATGATCAAGTATAGTAACTGATCTTATCAGATTTATATCAGTTTATTTTTGTACCGGAAAAATTACAAGAATGGAATTCAAGAAGTGACATGAACAAATGAAATAACTGTTCTTATCAGTATCAAAAAGGATTAAGTGTTGGTCAAAGACAGTTCAAGTAGTATCAACAAAATCAAGGCAGTATGAAACATATCATGGTCATGGCACAAGCACAGTGCACAAAGCAGTGGGAAAATTCATGAGTGCAGTAAGTGCATGAAGCAAATCAGATTATACTCAGCAAGGTGCAAGAACAAATACAAGTGATTTTAGATGGCAGCAGTTTAGCATGTATATGGCAGTAATACAAATAAGGACATGGAAGCCCAAAGCGACAACATGCAAAATTCAAGTGCAGTACCCATTTTGATTAACAGTAGTGAACAAGAGCAAATTACTTAAGCAAAGTATCCATTCACAAATTCAAATGTTCATCTATTCTTATCAGTTCAAATCAGACTCGGCAAAGTGTAAAGCAACTGTTCATATCAGTTTTAAAGACAGGAAAAATGGTTTTGTTTTGAAAAGAATGATTCAAAGAATCTTTTAAAATTCCAGAAATCAGGGTTTAAACTTGGAAGTATGAAATATATTCGGAAAAACCATTCAAGTTACTAATTCAAATTCAACTAGAGAAAGCCCAGAATTCTCATGCGAGTATTCAGGAATTCACATACAAGTTTGAAGATTTCAAGTTTCAAAAATCAAGGGATTGATTTAAAAGCAGGAAATTCAAGTTTAAAGTATACAGGATAAACGCAAATTACTCCACAAAATTTGAATCGAAGAAATCATCAGAATTCCAGAAGATTTCAAGCTCCAAAATTTTCGAATATATCAAATCAAGTCTAAGACGAAATCAGAGCAAATATATCGAATTTCAATCCTATTTAAACACCAATCCTCATCGGCAATTATCCATCCAAGTTCGAATAAGCAAAAAGCAAAAAATCCGAATTAAATTCATACCAGTAAAAAGGAGATTACTTGGATTCAGTGCAACACTCATCAACGTTCGATCGAAGAAGAGGATAGCCACTGAATAACTCGAAATCATCACACGAGAAAGTGGCAACCTCAAGTTGAATAGAATCCAAACCCTAGAGCCGTCGAAGTCGAGTTTAACGAGAAGCACAAACCCTAGAAAAAGCGCCAGCCTCCAGAGATCGAAGCTAAACAGAATCGAGCATCATAGAATTAATCATACAATCGCGATTTAGGGATTTGAAGAAACCCTTGGAATTTCTCAAGAACCGCCGCTATTTTTAAGGAAAGAGATCGAGCAAAAATAAAGTGGTGAAGCAAATACAAGGGGCCGGCCAAGTCTATATCAAAGACTAAGGGTTTTTTATTAAGAAGGATTTTTATAAAACAAAACTAGGGTTTTGTTTTAAACTAGGGTCTCCATTTTAATTTTTTATTGTTTTCAACTTTGTAATCAGTCTAGAGTTTTCTAGTTTGTCTCTAAAACTAGGGAGACGAATTACAGGGATTGTAATTCGGGGAAAATCTGGTTTTGGGGATAAAAACCAGTGCAGGGTTTTGAGCATAGGGTTAAGAACAGTTGGGAGCGAGTGTCGCGAGTTTACAGGGGATTGTAAGCATAGAGATTGTTTTAACTCCTAGTAGAAACCTTGGAGAATGCAGCAGTAGGCAGGGTTTTGCCGAAGCTGGGTATATCTGTGTGTTATTTATTTTCCGCATTTATTCTGATTATTATCTGTGCTATTTTTATTTAATTATTCTGCAAAAATCTGCGATAAACCCTATTCACCCCCCCTCTAGGGTTAATTTAGATCCTACAAGTGGTATTAGAGCAGGTATTTTTTTATTTTATTTTAACTCTAGAGTCATGAATCTGTCCAATAACGCGTTTTCTGAGGGTCAGTCCATAGCTAGGCCACCAATGTTTAATGGAACTGATTATGCATATTGGAAAGCTAGGATGAAAATTTATTTGAGCTCAGTCGACTATGATGTATGGGATATTGTTGAAACGGGTTATAGATCTCCCACTGTTATAGTTAGTGGTGTTGAAATTCCTAAATCAAAAGACAGGTGGGATGCTAATGATAAAAAATTATTTTCAACTAATGCCAAAGCGATGAATGCTTTAATCTGTTCTCTTGATAAAACTGAATTTAATCGAATTTCTCATTGTGAGACTGCGCAAGAAATATGGCATACATTGGAGGTTACACATGAAGGTACATCTCAAGTGAAGGAATCTCGTCTCGCTCTACTCAGCAATGAATATGAAAATTTCTCTATGCAAAGAGACGAAGATATAAAAGAGATGTATGGACGCTTCTCATCACTGGTCTACAATGCAAAAGCTCTTGGGAAAACCTATACCGAAGTGGAATTGATCAGAAAAATACTGAGAGTGCTACCGATGAATTTTGAAGCAAAAGTGACGGCGATTCAAGAGTCAAAAGATCTGAATAAAGTAAGCATGGAAGAGTTGATCGGAAATCTGATTACTTACGAGATGGAGTTGAAAGCAAGAGAAGAACGAAAGGATTCTGAATCAAAGAAGAAGACGATCGCTCTAAATAATTCTGTTGAAAGTAATGATGATGATCCCGCTGAAGAGCTAGCCATGGTTTTGAGAAAGTGGGCCGAAGGAAAATACAAGCCACAAAAGAAGAAAACTGTCAAATCTGAAAGTTCCAAAAGTTCAGACGATGAAGTATTTTGCTACAACTGCAAGAAACCCGGACATATCAAACCAAATTGTCCACAACTCAAAAATGAAAAGAAGAAGAAGTTCAGAAGAAAGCTTTTGCTGCTACATGGGACGACGAAGAAGGAGAAGAAGTTTCTGAAAGTGAAGAAGAGGAAGCTAATTTGTGTCTTATGGCTCAATCTGATTCAGAAAGTAGTGAAGAGGATTCAAGTGAGGTATCAAATTTTACTTATAAAGAATTAATTTTAATGTGTCACGATCTCACAAAAACCGTTGATTCTCTTGAACTGAAAGTTAAAAAATTAAAATCTGATAGGTCAAAACTAGTTCAAGAAAATAACAGTTTAGAAACAAAACTTGAAAAAGTTAAGAATTCACCGTTTTCAGAATGCGAAAAATGTCAATCTTTGAGTAATGATCCTTTGAAATTCAAAACTGATTTTGAATCACTCAAAAGTGAAAACGAGAATTTGAAAAATGAAAATCGTGATTTTGAGAAGGAGATTGAAAAGCTTAAAGAATCAGAAAAACTTGATTTTGAAAAGCGAAAACAATTTGAAATTGAAATTTCTAAGTTCAATGCTAAAATCAAAGCACTTGAAAACGAAAATTTGGTTTTGAAACAAATTGATGCTAAAAAGAGGAAAATCGCTATTAATCGTTGTTCGAATTTAATGAAAGAAAATAGCGATCTTAAATTTAAAATTCAACGACTTGAGTCAACCTTGACTAAATTTTTTAAAGGAGAGAAATCGTTGAATATGTTGTTAAAAAACCAATTTTTTGTTCAGAATAAAAATGGACTTGGATTTAAATCAGATCAAGTTAAAAAACAAAATTTTAATGATTTTAAAAATCCTTTAATTGGCTTTGAAAACAATCAAATTGAATTTTTGAAATTTAATAATTTCAAAGGGTTTTTAAATCATAAACAAATTGATAACCCGTTTAAAAACAATTCATTTAAATCTGTTTGGATTCCAAAAATTAACAAAATAAATTTAAGCAAATCTAAACAAATTTGGGTTCCAAAGGGTACGCTAGTGAATAGTAATGGATTGTTATATAAACGGGTTTGGGTACCAAAACGTGTAAACGAAGATAAGAGTGGTAAAACAACTTTTGTTAGACCACTCGATCATATAAACATTTAGGTACCGTGGGAGGCTGAGGAATAGCTGTGCTTAAGTAAGATAAAATTCAAGTTGATTCATATATCGAATTATTTGAAGTTCCTTAGCCATAAATTCAGAGTTGGAGATTCATTGCATCACGTTGATTATGGTAAGTCAGGTATGATCTCTAAACTCGTACTTTTAATTTATTTTTACTTGGCTGTTTGTGAAATCATTCGTTATGGATTGTTGAAATTCTTGGATTATAAAAAATTGATTTTTTGTTAGGTGATTTCAAATAATTATCTTCAGATTTGATAAGTTGACTGTTTCTTGAGTTTGTCTAAAAATTCTCTGAGGATGTCACTTGTGATTCTTGCTTTGAAAATGATCTTGTGCTGCTCTGATAAGGAAATTGATTTGATTCATTGGTGATTAAATGATAAGTTGGAAAATCAGTGACTGGATTTAGTTAAAATTCATATGCAATTTGAATTAAATTAATATATAAATGGTTTTAAAAATTGTCTAGGAGCAATCAGTGTTAAAAAATATTAGAAAATTTCATTATTTTTAACTGATTGATTTTCTTAAGCTGATTTTCAACTTGCATTTTCAAAAACTCCTCTTGAAATTAATATTTTCAATTTTAAAATTATTTTTTATTCAAAAATTGAAATTATTGATTAATTTGAACCATTTTGTGACTCATCAAAATTATTGATAGATTTATGAAACTGTGATGAGTTGCGACTATGGTATAATTCTTAACTAGAGGAGATATTATTCTAAATCACATGATGATTGGACAAATTTTATAATATCTTTGAATTAGAGCTTATTTCACGACCATCTTCTATATCTACCATGTTTCTGTCATTCATCATGGTTTTATTTAATTTGGGGAGTTCTAATTATTCTTGAAATTAAAAATAAAATAAAATAAATAAATAATTTATCCTTGGTATTCACTCCCATTTAAAAATCCTCGCGGTTATGCGTGGGTGAATTACCTTAATTTCTATGTGCTTCCATTCTCACTTAAAAGACCTTCGGGCTGTGCATGGATGGAACTCATTAGAGAGGATAAAAGTTAAGTTACTACTAACCCCATTTAAAAGACCTTTGGGCTATGCGTGGTTAGAAAGTGCTTAACACTTTTTTTTATTTTGCATATTTAAAATCTTTAAAATTCATATTCAAATATTCAATTTTTTATTGAACTCTCCTCATTCGATAAAATCCATCGTAAATCCATTCATTCTGAAAGTGAAATTTGCTTCTGATTTAAAGATTATTATGATTTTTGTTTGATTAAATGGGTTTTACGATATATATTCTCTCTCTTGATTTGAATTTATATTTATAGTTTATATTTATCACTGCTTCAATTTCTAATATCCTTTTGATGATGACAAAAGGGGGAGAATGGTCAAGATTTTGATTGTTGAGTATTAATTCAAAAATATTTTAAGATTGGAAGTTAAATATCTAGAGGGAGAATGGTCAATTGGATTTAATACATTCAATTTTTCCACATATATAGGGAGAGTTCAGTTGTAGGGGGAGCATACAAATAGGGGGAGTAATATATTTCACGTTCAAACACATTCAAAATCTCTTATTTGTTTCATCATCAAAAGGGGGAGATTGTTGTATATAACAGTGTTGTATACACAATTATATGATTTTTCTTTGATGATAACAACCAAATATATTTTATTATTGAATGTGTTTGTAACTGTACTGGTATACTACACAACAGACAGGATTATAATATTTTTATTTAAATAAAATATAACTGTATAGAAATTTAAACAATCACACAGTATTTTATTTAAATAAAAATATTTTATTTCAATATCAAAAAGTACATCTTTTATAACTCCACTATTTGACATACTACAACTCTGTAACTCACTCTATACAACTACATTTACATTCACATATACAGACACTCTCATACATTGACACTTTTTTTTACTGTCTTCTGTCTTCCATCTTCTGTCTTCATAGCCTTCAATCAAGTCCTGTCTTCATACCTGTCACAAGAAGAACACACAGTAGACTGCAACAATAATAAAATAGAATAAAAGCAAATAAAAATTTATTTTTAAATTCTATTTGCCTCAGAATTAGGGTGTGTTTTCTCATCATTTTTCTAGACTTGGTTTGATATGCAGGGACAGAAAAACTCGTCTGGATGGCTGCATATACACACGTGTATACACGTGTGCACTGCCACGCCAATCCAGTGTCGCGACTGAGGAGTAGCCACTTGGACCATCTCGACTCAGCGCAATATACTCATGAACATGAACAAAGTCAAAAGAAAAAGTAAAATGGTTGACAGGTCAACACACAAGAGAGTCAATAGGCAAGTCAAACATGAATGAAACATAGTGGAAATAAAAAGTAGCAATGAAGATTGAAAAATAGCATGAATACAAATATCAAAGAAGAAGCACAGTTCAAAACAACATGGTCAAGGCAGCACATGTTTAAGTGACAATAATATACAGGTCATGTCCAAACAGCAAGACAGTATGGTGCACAAACAAACATGAAGGGCAACATGTACTCGAGAACATGGGTGTGCAAACTGCATGGCACATATACATACAAGTGGATAGTAGAACATGAATGGTAGTATCTGTTTTTATCTAATCATATAGAAATAGTTCAAAAGAAGGAAAGGTATGATCAAGAATTATATCAGCTTTTATTCAAAGTGCAAAACAGTTCAAATTACAATGACAAGGTCGATGCAACTCAAATGGATTCAAGTATCTGTTCAAAAGATGATCAAGTATAGTAACTGATCTTATCAGATTTATATCAGTTTATTTTTGTACCAGAAAAATTACAAGAATGGAATTCAAGAAGTGACATGAACAAATGAAATAACTGTTCTTATCAGTATCAAAAAGGATTAAGTGTTGGTCAAAGACAGTTCAAGTAGTATCAACAAAATCAAGGCAGTATGAAACATATCATGGTCATGGCACAAGCACAGTGCACAAAGCAGTGGGAAAATTCATGAGTGCAGTAAGTACATGAAGCAAATCAGATTATACTCAGCAAGGTGCAAGAACAAATACAAGTGATTTTAGATGGCAGCAGTTTAGCATGTATATGGCAGTAATACAAATAAGGACATGGAAGCCCAAAGCGACAACATGCAAAATTCAAGTGCAGTACCCATTTTGATCAACAGTAGTGAACAAGAGCAAATTACTTAAGCAAAGTATCCATTCACAAATTCAAATGTTCATCTATTCTTATCAGTTCAAATCAGACTAGGCAAAGTGTAAAGCAACTGTTCATATCAGTTTTAAAGACAGGAAAAATGGTTTTGTTTTGAAAAGAATGATTCAAAGAATCTTTTAAAATTCCAGAAATCAGGGTTTAAACTTGGAAGTATGAAATATATTCGGAAAAACCATTCAAGTTACTAATTCAAATTCAACTAGAGAAAGCCCAGAATTCTCATGCGAGTATTCAGGAATTCACATACAAGTTTGAAGATTTCAAGTTTCAAAAATCAAGGGATTGATTTAAAAGCAGGAAATTCAAGTTTAAAGTATACAGGATAAACGCAAATTACTCCACAAAATTTGAATCGAAGAAATCATCAGAATTCCAGAAGATTTCAAGCTCCAAAATTTTCGAATATATCAAATCAAGTCTAAGACGAAATCAGAGCAAATATATCGAATTTCAATCCTATTTAAACACCAATCCTCATCGGCAATTATCCATCCAAGTTCGAATAAGCAAAAAGCAAAAAATCCGAATTAAATTCATACCAGTAAAAAGGAGATTACTTGGATTCAGTGCAACACTCATCAACGTTCGATCGAAGAAGAGGATAGCCACCGAATAACTCGAAATCATCACACGAGAAAGTGGCAACCTCAAGTTGAATAGAATCGAAACCCTAGAGCCGTCGAAGTCGAGTTTAACGAGAAGCACAAACCCTAGAAAAAGCGCCAGCCTCCAGAGATCGAAGCTAAACAGACTCGAGCATCATAGAATTAATCATACAATCGCGATTTAGGGATTTGAAGAAACCCTAGGAATTTCTCAAGAACCGCCGCCATTTTTAAGGAAAGAGATCGAGCAAAAATAAAGTGGTGAAGCAAGTACAAGGGGCCGGCCAAGTCTATATCAAAGACTAAGGGTTTTTTATTAAGAAGGATTTTTATAAAACAAAACTAGGGTTTTGTTTTAAACTAGGGTCTCCATTTTAATTTTTTATTGTTTTCAACTTTGTAATCAGTCTAGAGTTTTCTAGTTTGTCTCTAAAACTAGGGAGACGAATTACAGGGATTGTAATTCGGGGAAAATCTGGTTTTGGGGATAAAAACCAGTGCAGGGTTTTGAGCGTAGGGTTAAGAACAGTTGGGAGCGAGTGTCGCGAGTTTACAGGGGATTGTAAGCGTAGAGATTGTTTTAACTCCTAGTAGAAACCTTGGAGAATGCAGCAGTAGGCAGGGTTTTGCCGAAGCTGGGTATATCTGTGTGTTATTTATTTTCCGCATTTATTCTGATTATTATCTGTGCTGTTTTTATTTAATTATTCTGCAAAAATCTGCGATAAACCCTATTCACCCCCCCCCCCCCCTCTAGGGTTAATTTAGATCCTACAATAGGCAATAAATTACCTACATAAGTGGAAGGATTTGAAGAAGGTTTCTTCTTTGGGATAGTGAAGTAAGGAATCAATTCTCTAATTGGTTGGTTAAACAAGGAAGCCTATCCGGAGAATTGAAGAATTAATTAGGCATTGATTTATATCATAAATCAATTACTTCAACCCCAAGCATTAATCCTTATATAAGGATAGGGATTAGGCAAATACCACAGTCTTGTAATTTTTCTTATTGAGAAAAGCAATAAAATCTCCTCTCCCCAAGTGGACGTACACTAACAAGACGTTAATGGAACCACTATAAACCTCTTGTGTTATTTCTTTTATTGCTAGATCTGTGATTGCTTTGCTGGTGACTATCTTTGTTTGTTTTTCCTTACCATCAATACATTCTTATTCGTTTTTTTCGCAACAATTGGTATCAGAGCTACGAGGTTGATTGAGAAAGGGTGTTAGGCATTATGGCAGGAGATAAGGAGAATTCAGCAATTATATCAAGGTCATATGTCAAAGGGACATATATGGCAGCAGGATCTCAGTTAGCAATAGAAAGATGGAATGGGGATAAAGACTTCAAGAAGTGGCAATGGAGGATGAAAGCTGTTCTGATGAGAAACAATGTTCATCCTATGGTATTTGCTCCTGAGGAGTTGACGGATGATATTTCTGCCATGGAAAGGAAGGAGATGGAGTTATGGGCATTTACTACTTTACAATTATCAATGGGACAAAATGTCATTTCAGAGATTAGCGGTGAGACCACTGCTAAGGACATTTGGACCAAGCTGGAAAAAATATATCTAAAGAAGTCACTATCCAATCATCTGATTTTGCTAAAGACGTTTTTCACCATGCGGATGAGAGAGGGTACTCCAGTGAAGACATATCTTAGCTTCTTTGATGATCTCGTGATGAAGATGAAGACTATTGACTTGAAAGTGGATGAGAAGCAAAAAGCAATGATTCTTTTGTGTTCACTTCCAGAGCGATACACAGGTTTCGCTAACAGTCTTATCTATGCCAGAGATACACTAGCAGTAGATGATGTGAAGGCAGGTCTTCTATCTGCGGACTTGAGGGATCAGATGAAGAGGTTGAGTGAATGTAGAGGAGAAAGTAGTACAGAAGCCTTATTAGCTGGTATGGAGAAAGGGGAGAAGAAGAAGAAAACAAAGTCAAGAGATGGGAAGTGCTACATTTGCAAGAAACCAGACCATTGGAAGAGAGATTGTCCGGACTCGAAGAAAAAGATTGTAGCTGGAAATTCATCGGTTGCGATGGAGGAATTTTTGTCTGATGACTTGTTGACAACGGTAGTATCAGATGTATCAGACCATTGGGTGCTAGATATGGGGGCGTCTTTTCATATGACACCTAATAAGAATTATTTCAATTCTTTTAAAAGAAAAAAAGGGAAACTAATTCTTATGGGAAATGATGATAGTTGTAAAGTCTTGGGCGAAGAAACTGTGCAGATTCGCATGTATGACGGGGTAATACGCACTTTGACAGGTGTCTGTTATGTTCCAGGTCTTCGGAAGTTAATGGTATCTCTTGGGCAGTTGGCATCGAAAGGATGCGAAGTGACTATTGATAAGGATAGTCTAAGGGTTTCTAAGGGTGCATTTGTAGTGATAAAGGGAGATATGTTTCATAATTTGTATCTCCTGAATGGAAGCACTGTACTTGGAGAGTCAGGGGTTGGAGCCTACAGTTCTCGTGGAGAAGATGTCAAAGCTAGGCATACGAGAAGGGACTTTGAGTTTCTGCATAGGCAGAATATGACCAAAGGGGAAAGCTTCAACAAGGTGGGATTTTGCCAAGAGGATGTGCTTGATAAGTGGAAAAAGGGATCGTCTAAAGTTGGTCAGAGATCAAAGGAGAAAGCAGTGGATATGCATAAGTCTTTGCAGACTGCTAAGTTCGGGCATTGCTCGAACTGGAATCGCTTATCGAAATGTTAGGTGCCACGTGGTGGCACGGTGTGGGGAGAAGGTTGAGATGGTTCATGGAGACGTTTGTTTTCATGGTGAAGATTGATAGGTCTTACTTGAAGGGTTTACTTTATACACTTTGTTGGTAGGCGGTGGCGTTGCTGGAGTTTGTTAACAAAGTGCAATGGGTGATGGCCATGCCGAAGATCATTGGGGAAAGTAATCATGGTGTCTAATCTGAGAAGATGCTTAGAGTAAGAGGATGTAGGTGGAGTTGGTATGCTTTCAAGGAAATATAGTATCAAGGTGGAGATTGTTAGAATTTGTGATACAATATTTCCATTTGCTGAAGATTGGAAGATATTATTAATTATGGTGATAGAATATTTCCAATTAGAGAAGATTTGGGAAATATTGTTAATTTGAGTAATATAATATTTCCAACTGCAGAAGATTTGGAAGATATCAGAAATTTATTGCTCTTTTATTTGTAAAAGGGATAGGCAATAAATTACCTACATAAGTGGAAGGATTTGAAGAAGGTTTCTTTTTTGGGATAGTGAAGTAAGGAATTAATTCTCTAATTGGTTGGTTAAACAAGGAAGCCTATCAGGAGAATTGAAGAATTAATTAGGCATTGATTTATATCATAAATCAATTACTTCAGCCCCAAGCATTAATCCTTATATAAGGATAGGGATTAGGTGAATGTATTATCATCTCAAAAACGTGAGGTGTATCATCTCTAAGAGTTCTTCTTCTTCCCTACTATCAGTCTTGTAATTTTTCCTATTGAGAAAAGCAATAAAATCTCCTCTCCCCAAGTGGACGTACACTAACAAGACGTTAGTGGAACCACTATAAACCTCTTGTGTTATTTCTTTTATTACTAGATCTGTGATTGCTTTGCTGGTGACTATCTTTGTTTGTTTTGCCTTACCATCAATACATTCCTATTCGTTTTTTTTTTCCGCAAAATTTGGAGACTTTAAAGAAAACTAATCCAGGAAGTTATGTTGCTTTGGATGTTGATCCATTGAGTCAACAATTTGAAAGAGTTTGCATTGGATTTAATGCTTGCTTAGTTGGTTTTCGACATTGCCGTCTTCTTATATTTCTAGATGCAGCATTTTTGAAGTGTAGACAAGGAGTTTTATTAGCAGCCACTGCAAAAATGGAAACAAAGGTTTGAGTTTTAGACTTTTTGTAGCGACCCGGAAAATTCGACACTCGAATTATCGACATTTACACAAACTGTGTCCCACTCGAGTATCGAATCTCCAGAAAGCTAGAAGAAAGAAGTTGGAGGATGAGAAAGATGAGATAGAAATATTAGAATAGAAGAATAAGAAGAAGAACACACACTATACAGAGTCTCACATCGCAGCGGAACAAAATATAATATAGAAATAATCTTTATTGAGAGCTTGAAAATATACTTACAACATCAGAGTACCACAGACAATCTGGACAGCTATAACAACCTGTCCTCAAAAATAACACAGCAAAATAATATTTTTGTCTAAATCATACGCCTGGACCTCTCTAGCTCGTCTCTGAACTTCAGAGCATCTGATAACCTGAACCTGCAACTCAGGCTAACCCGAGCATTTCAAATACCGGGTCAGTCTGGTGAACCAGAGTGAGAATAACTCGCACAGTTTAAGGGAAATCATCCAACTTGATTTTTAAGTTCAAACTCCTTTCGAAAGGAAAGGATAATAGTAAGACCAGCCCACACATAAACACGGACGGTTTTTACCTTACTATAACCCAAAACAGTTTTGAAATCATATCTTATTCTGATATTATAATAGTGTCTAAATACAAATAAATAACAATCTAGTGGAACGCTTGCATCTCACGCTCCACATATATAGTATACAATCGAAAACCGTGGGCACTTATTGGATATTGGATTCCAACTTGACAAGGTATGGGACCACCTTCCGAACATGTATCTCTAGAGACGAATACACTGGGTTCAACAAGAACATCTTGCAACCCGGCCCTCACATGACCGACCACTCATTTCGCTTGAGTGTATCGAATGTATACCACCGACGGTTGGGATCAGCAACCGCCTGCCCGAAAAGGGACAGCATCGAATATAGATTAAAGAAACAAATGGAATTCCTCTAGATAGGTGATCATACACCCTAATGGGAGCGACCCACATAGCCATGCTGCCTGCCCGATTTTTTGTCATTTCCCGGTTGATGAGGCTTGAGGTTATAATCGACTTTTGGACCATCTGGCCACCATAAACGTCATCCAGGAACAGGATGAACCGAAGGCACTCTCCTACTACATCCAAAGGATTAGTAGCAAGAAGTCCTTGCAATCCGCAAAATCTCAACCACGACCGAATCACGTCAGAATACCTCTGGTAGCTAGTCAGAGGATATTCAACAAGTAATCCTTCCGCTTATGAAGATCCACGGTCTTCAATGCTCCATCTCGACCATCTTCAGATATCTTCAATGTTTACGTATCTATTGGTCGGAATGGTGTTCGAATATAAATTCGATCCCGGTCTTTCCGAACCAATAATCGATTTGGCCAGATTTTGATAGTCGGTGATTTAACTATCAAAATAACAAACATCATCCATAGAAAAATCAAATGTGTTCATTGGTTCAGAGTACAGCATCACTTGGCCTTTTCAGTTACATTTCTAAATTTTTCAACATTTAGAATATCGCCTTCTCAATTCTATTTCCAAATCCATTTATTCAATTTATAATTCTTTGAATTATAGTTATAATATCTTTCGCCGAAATATCATTTCAATTCTCCCCACTACCTTCGTCTTTAAACTAATATCACCCTTGGATAATTATGAAATTGCTCAAGTTGGGGTATTTTATTTACCTCTCAGACCTTAAACCGACAACATTCTTATCTTCGGATTAGATAGAAGTTTATTAACGAAATCTCTTTTCAATAATTAATCCAATCATCTCTATATAACCCCATTTATAACCACTTTGATTCAATTAACTTCATTCATATCTAAAACATTTATCCCTGTATCTCACCATTTTATCTTCACATTTATAGTAGAATTCAATCGGCTCAAGCTTTTGTTCGATTTCAACTCATATGCAAATTTGTTTAAACTTTCCTTCTTGTAAAATTCCCTTCTAGGGATAAATCAAAATTCTACTCATATAAGTACGAGTAACTTATTAAATGCCCTTTGGTTATAAACAAGGATTTTAATAAATCTCCTTTATCACCATTTCCATTTCAAATCTGGTTCCTTTCATTATTCACCTTAAAGGTTAACTTTTTTTTTCTTTTTATAGAAAGCTCGACTCGATATATCAAAAATACTTGGTTCCATTAGAAAACATTATTACATATATATTCAAATCTTGTTTATCGAGTCTCTTTATCAATTTATGTACTATTCTTTTGCAATCCCTTTACAGTTCGATCCCTTGTCAATTTTCTACCGTTACTCACATCAAATGGTGTACTACAAAAATAATTAATCTTCCTCAAAGGGTTATTTAAAAATGATACTTAATTTTAATGATAATCACCAATCAAATGAATAGTTTAAATAACAATTCTCATTCAAGTGGTCGTCTTGGTCATTTCAACACGGTTACTTTGTTAACCATTATTACTTGGTTAATCAACGAAGATTAATTTAAATACTTTCATTTTAACAATATAATTAGGTTAAATAAACCCATTTAACCATTTCATTCAATCTTAAACATTTGGTAAATCACTTCATATTTGCCGTAAACTCGCTAACATGCAAAACTTACTTTGTATACCTCTTTGTAAGTTCAAAACAAAAATAATCATTTATTTCTCTTAATCACTTTATTTAAAATAATCTATACAAAATAGATTTCAAAACTAACTTTAGTTATAAAACAACTTTATAACTGTATTTCTATCGCTTTTCATGACGATAAACCAATTTCCATAAAACGATTCATTTACGGCCCATCTGCCGATAAATACTTAACCAATGTCACCCATTGGTTAAAATCAAACAAGTGTTGGATTTGGTTTCAACAACAAATGATCAATCAAACTGATTAACGGTTCATATAAATAACAACATATTTGAGGAATCCGGTTGGATTCCTCCAACCTGTCCGTCCCTGCATCACAATGGTTACCTCAATTTTAGCACAACCATACAGTTCAACCAATAACGGTTAACAAACAACCATCAGCAAACATTGCACACAAAATAAAATAAAACCCGGTTTATATAAAATATAAACGGGGTAACTGAGTGAGTTAAACTCACCTTGGGTTTCCATTCGCTGTCAACAATTTGTTTTACCGTCTTCCATCTACGCTCAACTCTGACCAAAACAGCTCTATATTGAAGTGCATGCCATACGGTACCAACGTTCTTTGGTCGGTCCTATTCTGTTAACACATGAGAACGTCACACAAATTAAACGTTCTCGTTTTTAATTAATTAATTGATTTTTTTTTTTTTAAATAAAAATTTATTAACGTTTATCTCTATATATATTTTTAAATTACCGTTCACATACTCTTAACTAATCACGGTAAAGAGGTCGGCACGTTATTAAGGGATAGGCACATACATTCAATCTTACCAGTCCACATTAGCTACTGTTGTAATATAATTATATAAATTTACCTACCAGAAATATGTGACTGTTTACCTATATTTTAAACCAACTTTACTTTGCCACTTGAGTCGCAATTGGACACGTTATAAATAATTACTTAATCTTTTACGGTTAATTACTTTTTCAACCTTAATATCATTAACTAAATAAGTGGCCCAGTTATTACCTGACGTCTTCTTTGCTTTTAATTCTTCTTCTTGTTTTTAACAGTACCGCCTCCATGTAAAACCGATCCCCCTACCATCTTGACCCACTTGACGCTGCTCCTTCCCTCTCCTCTCAACTGATGTACTGATGATCACCGTGAATCGTCAACAAACGCCAACGCTCCACTGCCACCTTGTACTTGCGCACATACCATCCCCACCTGTTGCCGCATGCAGTCTCCCATCCGCCCACTGCTTCTTCTTTTCTTCCCTTTTTTTTTTTTTTTTTTTTCCACGTTAGGCTTAAAAGCCTAATCCCCACTTTAGTTCTCCCCTCCTCGCATGCATGCATGCATGCAGCATGCCCCCTCCCCACGTTTCTTCATTGCCTCTTCTTTTTTAAAAAAAATCCACACTTCCTCCAAATACTGGCATGCGGCCTTCCCCCTTTCCACGTCCAACATCTCGCTCACCAAACCACACCGTCCTGTCAACTGCTAATCACTTGAACCCCACTAGAGTTCACTTGCGCCTCCCCATGCTACTACACCCGCCCGTGACCCACCTACTACACTAAAATGAATACAAGCTATTTCCAACTCTTGCGTATTTTATTTAAGTAAGGGAAAGTTGGTTCTTTTTTTCATGCAGAAATCACAGGCTGGGTGAATATATATAATTTTCTTTGGTCTTTGTTGAACAAGAAAAAGGATGGAGTCTCACAGATTAAATTTTGTTTTAGTTTAATGGCCGGAAAGTGAGGAAAAATGAAGGCGAGGGTCTCTATATATATAGGCGATGAGGGGATGGATGAGAACAATGTCTCTTTCGTTACGTACAGCGTAGACTTTAGGTTAGATCGGCTTGTCGGAACGTTAGCATACAGAAAAGAAAGGAAAAGAAAGGTCGATGTGAGTTTCCTGCATGACAGTCGACATGCATGTGCTCCATCTAACAAAGATTGACATATGCTAACAGCCTTGTATCCATTTTAAACTAGGCCTGCACTCATACATACATAGGCATGTGCGTTAGTTTAGGGTACAATACTAGGTCGGCTGAGTGAGAACCGATGGAAACATGGTGTTAGCATATGTGTTTCGGCCATTTTAGTGGATAGGCTATAATTCCTTAGTATATATCTTTTATATGTATTTATTTTTATTTATATTTATTTACCGAGGTTTATATGATACCATATAATTCTATTTATAGACCACTACGGACAGAAGTAAAGATACAGTTGTGTCCAGCGAGGTGCCACGGTCCCGAAAATATCATAATATCGGTAGGTTAACTCACATTGTGAAATCCCAAAATATTGATACAGGGTGCAAAATACCTCAAATAAAAAGTTGCATATTTAATTTATTAAAAATTACAGTAAAATTCTAAAAATTAAATTATAACTACGTCTCAAAAGAACCTTGTCTAGATTCGAATCCAATATGCAGTTATTTCAAATAAACCGTTACGGTCGATGAACGATTCTATAGCGACTATTGGAAATTTTAATCTGAGCATATCTTACCATCTATATGACGAAATCACGATTTTTCCCTTTTATTATTTAAATATAATCAAATTGGTTCAACATTTCTTGTTTCACAGAATTCTGATTTCAAACGGATTCTGTATCTTCAATTAAAGTTCAGATCGAAAATTATGGACTGCCGCGTCGTTT
The DNA here is from genome assembly GCA_030737875.1 of Allium sativum. Taxonomy (NCBI): domain Eukaryota; kingdom Viridiplantae; phylum Streptophyta; class Magnoliopsida; order Asparagales; family Amaryllidaceae; genus Allium; species Allium sativum. The sequence goes on from CM060911.1 coordinate 188,963,228, forward strand.
TCGAGCTCGTTTTAATTATATAATAAATTATATATTTTGAACTCGATTTTATAAAATAAATTCAATATAAAATCTGCTAATATTGCCAAATCAATATTTAAACAAGTTTTAAATATTCGTAAACAACGTTCAAAAATCTGAGATGTTACATTCTTCCCCCCTTTAAATAATTTCGTCCCCGAAATTGCAAGGTAAGAAGAATGTTCTGAAAACGATTATTTTAAAATAATTATTACCAAATCAAATTCAAACTCTTTAAATATTCCTAAAAAAAATTGTCAGCATCTCCACTGCATGGCTCGATCACAACAACTACAAATGCCACTACGGCCTCAACTTCCCCAAAAGAAAACCAAAAGCCAAAGGGCTACCCAGATCAGGGGTATAAATCAATAATTCCAATCAATATTTTAAGGTTTACCTTTTTGTCGGGCAACTTAACTTCAATTTCGAAGCAAATCAACTAACCGCTCTTTCTTCTTCCGGTCTGTACTTTCAAACTACGCAACAAAGCCAATTCCCATAATCTGCTAATATCTGTACTTAATTCATTTATAATGAAAATAGTAATCCAACAATATTCCCTTCAATTTCTTCACTGATCCGTTTGATGAACTTTATTTAACCAACTCAACATTCAAATAATAGACAACCAACTCATTTGAATTATATTCAACATGTGTATCCACTGGGTTGCCTTAACTTTGGTTTACCGTACGTCAATATAAATCGATAAATTTCATTATTATTCATTTAATTTCCAAGCCCCAATTATTTAATTCGATTCCACTTAACCAGCTTAATTTCCATTTTTATATCCAATTAAGTATAGTCTTCCAATTAATTCAATTTCAATTCGAATTCCAAACAAGTCGAGCAAAACAACCAATATTACCATATTATAGAAAATTATTTCCTTTTTCTATATAAAAATATAATTTGGGCAAAATTATTTCATTTACCCCTTTTTCAAGTAGTTTGAAAATAATTTTAAAATCAATTACAAGTACGTGCTCTCATATATACTCAACTCATTCTAGGGTGTTACTAACCCCATCTATACTGAGTCACGCCACAGAGCCAAGGTTACTATTCAACCAATAGCTCTGATACCAACTGTAGCGACCCGGAAAATTCGACACTCGAATTATCGACATTTACACAAACTGTGTCCCACTCGAGTATCGAATCTCCAGAAAGCTAGAAGAAAGAAGTTGGAGGATGAGAAAGATGAGATAGAAATATTAGAATAGAAGAATAAGAAGAAGAACACACACTATACAGAGTCTCACATCGCAGCGGAACAAAATATAATATAGAAATAATCTTTATTGAGAGCTTGAAAATATACTTACAACATCAGAGTACCACAGACAATCTGGACAGCTATAACAACCTGTCCTCAAAAATAACACAGCAAAATAATATTTTTGTCTAAATCATACGCCTGGACCTCTCTAGCTCGTCTCTGAACTTCAGAGCATCTGATAACCTGAACCTGCAACTCAGGCTAACCCGAGCATTTCAAATACCGGGTCAGTCTGGTGAACCAGAGTGAGAATAACTCGCACAGTTTAAGGGAAATCATCCAACTTGATTTTTAAGTTCAAACTCCTTTCGAAAGGAAAGGATAATAGTAAGACCAGCCCACACATAAACACGGACGGTTTTTACCTTACTATAACCCAAAACAGTTTTGAAATCATATCTTATTCTGATATTATAATAGTGTCTAAATACAAATAAATAACAATCTAGTGGAACGCTTGCATCTCACGCTCCACATATATAGTATACAATCGAAAACCGTGGGCACTTATTGGATATTGGATTCCAACTTGACAAGGTATGGGACCACCTTCCGAACATGTATCTCTAGAGACGAATACACTGGGTTCAACAAGAACATCTTGCAACCCGGCCCTCACATGACCGACCACTCATTTCGCTTGAGTGTATCGAATGTATACCACCGACGGTTGGGATCAGCAACCGCCTGCCCGAAAAGGGACAGCATCGAATATAGATTAAAGAAACAAATGGAATTCCTCTAGATAGGTGATCATACACCCTAATGGGAGCGACCCACATAGCCATGCTGCCTGCCCGATTTTTTGTCATTTCCCGGTTGATGAGGCTTGAGGTTATAATCGACTTTTGGACCATCTGGCCACCATAAACGTCATCCAGGAACAGGATGAACCGAAGGCACTCTCCTACTACATCCAAAGGATTAGTAGCAAGAAGTCCTTGCAATCCGCAAAATCTCAACCACGACCGAATCACGTCAGAATACCTCTGGTAGCTAGTCAGAGGATATTCAACAAGTAATCCTTCCGCTTATGAAGATCCACGGTCTTCAATGCTCCATCTCGACCATCTTCAGATATCTTCAATGTTTACGTATCTATTGGTCGGAATGGTGTTCGAATATAAATTCGATCCCGGTCTTTCCGAACCAATAATCGATTTGGCCAGATTTTGATAGTCGGTGATTTAACTATCAAAATAACAAACATCATCCATAGAAAAATCAAATGTGTTCATTGGTTCAGAGTACAGCATCACTTGGCCTTTTCAGTTACATTTCTAAATTTTTCAACATTTAGAATATCGCCTTCTCAATTCTTATTTCCAAATCCATTTATTCAATTTATAATTCTTTGAATTATAGTTATAATATCTTTCGCCGAAATATCATTTCAATTCTCCCCACTACCTTCGTCTTTAAACTAATATCACCCTTGGATAATTATGAAATTGCTCAAGTTGGGGTATTTTATTTACCTCTCAGACCTTAAACCGACAACATTCTTATCTTCGGATTAGATAGAAGTTTATTAACGAAATCTCTTTTCAATAATTAATCCAATCATCTCTATATAACCCCATTTATAACCACTTTGATTCAATTAACTTCATTCATATCTAAAACATTTATCCCTGTATCTCACCATTTTATCTTCACATTTATAGTAGAATTCAATCGGCTCAAGCTTTTGTTCGATTTCAACTCATATGCAAATTTGTTTAAACTTTCCTTCTTGTAAAATTCCCTTCTAGGGATAAATCAAAATTCTACTCATATAAGTACGAGTAACTTATTAAATGCCCTTTGGTTATAAACAAGGATTTTAATAAATCTCCTTTATCACCATTTCCATTTCAAATCTGGTTCCTTTCATTATTCACCTTAAAGGTTAACTTTTTTTTTCTTTTTATAGAAAGCTCGACTCGATATATCAAAAATACTTGGTTCCATTAGAAAACATTATTACATATATATTCAAATCTTGTTTATCGAGTCTCTTTATCAATTTATGTACTATTCTTTTGCAATCCCTTTACAGTTCGATCCCTTGTCAATTTTCTACCGTTACTCACATCAAATGGTGTACTACAAAAATAATTAATCTTCCTCAAAGGGTTATTTAAAAATGATACTTAATTTTAATGATAATCACCAATCAAATGAATAGTTTAAATAACAATTCTCATTCAAGTGGTCGTCTTGGTCATTTCAACACGGTTACTTTGTTAACCATTATTACTTGGTTAATCAACGAAGATTAATTTAAATACTTTCATTTTAACAATCTAATTAGGTTAAATAAACCCATTTAACCATTTCATTCAATCTTAAACATTTGGTAAATCACTTCATATTTGCCGTAAACTCGCTAACATGCAAAACTTACTTTGTATACCTCTTTGTAAGTTCAAAACAAAAATAATCATTTATTTCTCTTAATCACTTTATTTAAAATAATCTATACAAAATAGATTTCAAAACTAACTTTAGTTATAAAACAACTTTATAACTGTATTTCTATCGCTTTTCATGACGATAAACCAATTTCCATAAAACGATTCATTTACGGCCCATCTGCCGATAAATACTTAACCAATGTCACCCATTGGTTAAAATCAAACAAGTGTTGGATTTGGTTTCAACAACAAATGATCAATCAAACTGATTAACGGTTCATATAAATAACAACATATTTGAGGAATCCGGTTGGATTCCTCCAACCTGTCCGTCCCTGCATCACAATGGTTACCTCAATTTTAGCACAACCATACAGTTCAACCAATAACGGTTAACAAACAACCATCAGCAAACATTGCACACAAAATAAAATAAAACCCGGTTTATATAAAATATAAACGGGGTAACTGAGTGAGTTAAACTCACCTTGGGTTTCCATTCGCTGTCAACAATTTGTTTTACCGGCTTCCATCTACGCTCAACTCTGACCAAAACAGCTCTATATTGAAGTGCATGCCATACGGTACCAACGTTCTTTGGTCGGTCCTATTCTGTTAACACATGAGAACGTCACACAAATTAAACGTTCTCGTTTTTAATTAATTAATTGATTTTTTTTTTTTTTTAAATAAAAATTTATTAACGTTTATCTCTATATATATTTTTAAATTACCGTTCACATACTCTTAACTAATCACGGTAAAGAGGTCGGCACGTTATTAAGGGATAGGCACATACATTCAATCTTACCAGTCCACATTAGCTACTGTTGTAATATAATTATATAAATTTACCTACCAGAAATATGTGACTGTTTACCTATATTTTAAACCAACTTTACTTTGCCACTTGAGTCGCAATTGGACACGTTATAAATAATTACTTAATCTTTTACGGTTAATTACTTTTTCAACCTTAATATCATTAACTAAATAAGTGGCCCAGTTATTACCTGACGTCTTCTTTGCTTTTAATTCTTCTTCTTGTTTTTAACAGTACCGCCTCCATGTAAAACCGATCCCCCTACCATCTTGACCCACTTGACGCTGCTCCTTCCCTCTCCTCTCAACTGATGTACTGATGATCACCGTGAATCGTCAACAAACGCCAACGCTCCACTGCCACCTTGTACTTGCGCACATACCATCCCCACCTGTTGCCGCATGCAGTCTCCCATCCGCCCACTGCTTCTTCTTTTCTTCCCTTTATTTTTTTTTATTTTTTTTTTCCACGTTAGGCTTAAAAGCCTAATCCCCACTTTAGTTCTCCCCTCCTCGCATGCATGCATGCATGCAGCATGCCCCCTCCCCACGTTTCTTCATTGCCTCTTCTTTTTTAAAAAAAATCCACACTTCCTCCAAATACTGGCATGCGGCCTTCCCCCTTTCCACGTCCAACATCTCGCTCACCAAACCACACCGTCCTGTCAACTGCTAATCACTTGAACCCCACTAGAGTTCACTTGCGCCTCCCCATGCTACTACACCCGCCCGTGACCCACCTACTACACTAAAATGAATACAAGCTATTTCCAACTCTTGCGTATTTTATTTAAGTAAGGGAAAGTTGGTTCTTTTTTTCATGCAGAAATCGCAGGCTGGGTGAATATATATAATTTTCTTTGGTCTTTGTTGAACAAGAAAAAGGATGGAGTCTCACAGATTAAATTTTGTTTTAGTTTAATGGCCGGAAAGTGAGGAAAAATGAAGGCGAGGGTCTCTATATATATAGGCGATGAGGGGATGGATGAGAACAATGTCTCTTTCGTTACGTACAGCGTAGACTTTAGGTTAGATCGGCTTGTCGGAACGTTAGCATACAGAAAAGAAAGGAAAAGAAAGGTCGATGTGAGTTTCCTGCATGACAGTCGACATGCATGTGCTCCATCTAACAAAGATTGACATATGCTAACAGCCTTGTATCCATTTTAAACTAGGCCTGCACTCATACATACATAGGCATGTGCGTTAGTTTAGGGTACAATACTAGGTCGGCTGAGTGAGAACCGATGGAAACATGGTGTTAGCATATGTGTTTCGGCCATTTTAGTGGATAGGCTATAATTCCTTAGTATATATCTTTTATATGTATTTATTTTTATTTATATTTATTTACCGAGGTTTATATGATACCATATAATTCTATTTATAGACCACTACGGACAGAAGTAAAGATACAATTGTGTCCAGCGAGGTGCCACGGTCCCGAAAATATCATAATATCGGTAGGTTAACTCACATTGTGAAATCCCAAAATATTGATACAGGGTGCAAAATACCTCAAATAAAAAGTTGCATATTTAATTTATTAAAAATTACAGTAAAATTCTAAAAATTAAATTATAACTACGTCTCAAAAGAACCTTGTCCAGATTCGAATCCAATATGCAGTTATTTCAAATAAACCGTTACGGTCGATGAACGATTCTATAGCGACTATTGGAAATTTTAATCTGAGCATATCTTACCATCTATATGACGAAATCACGATTTTTCCCTTTTATTATTTAAATATAATCAAATTGGTTCAACATTTCTTGTTTCACAGAATTCTGATTTCAAACGGATTCTGTATCTTCAATTAAAGTTCAGATCGAAAATTATGGACTGCCGCGTCGTTTTCGAGCTCGTTTTAATTATATAATAAATTATATATTTTGAACTCGATTTTATAAAATAAATTCAATATAAAATCTGCTAATATTGCCAAATCAATATTTAAACAAGTTTTAAATATTCGTAAACAACGTTCAAAAATCTGAGATGTTACACTTTTTCTTTTATATTTAATAAGTTGTTGTTTAGTATTTTGTTTTTGAATTCTTTAGTATGGGAATTTTGGTGAACTTCGTGTGTTTTATGGGAATGTTGGTGAACTTCATGTATTTTATTACTTTTTTATATTTATTTTGATATATGTAAATTGTTTACTTCTTTTGTTTGAAATGATAGAACTGCATATATTGATAACACTGAATATTGCATTACATGTGCATTATATTAGATAATGCTAATTTATTTAGCATTTTTTTGTTCATAGTTTTACAAATTCCATTTGACAGACATATATTGAAATATTGCATGTTCTATTTTCTTATTTGACTGCTGCATTTTTTGTTTGTTTAATGCAATGGAATATATAATGCTGATTTTTTTAATCAATTATTTTTTCATTGTAATGTATACTATTGCATTTTTTGTATTCTCTGCATTAATGAAATGTATTATGACAGTTTGCATTAGCATTTTAATCCACGTTTATTATAAGAGTGTATTTTAAGAAAAAATCACTGCTGTGAATCTGAAGCACATTAAGTTATCTTTTTTAGCATTTTTCCCCTGTGTATTATATTGCTTATTTTTTCCCCTTTTGCTTTCTCTGTTTTTCTATGCGTTTGTCTTTTTTTTAAGGGATTGGCATACAAATTTTTGTTGAGGTGATTCAACTTTGAAGCTGGTTTTCTTATATTATAAAACTGATTTTTTTTCATATTTATTTAACAGTTGCAATCCTAAAGTACACGATACTCTTTTTACTTTAGCAATTTTTTTTGTGTTTATCATGTTGTTTCATTTTTTTCCTATTTTCTTCATTACTTTGTTCATGAAATTCATTATGTTATGTTACATTAGCATTTTTAACTCCCTGTGTACTATAAGACTCCTATGAATTATAAGACTGCAATTTGTAATTTGTGTTGACTTTTATCTAGTTAACAATAAATTTACAAAAATTTTATTTGTCTTTTGACACTTATCTAATTAACAAAAATGTAAGTTTTGTTTTGACACTTATCTAATTTACAAAAATGTTATTTGTGTTTTGACCCGAATCAATTTGACAAAAATGGTATTTGTGTTTTGACACAAATCTATTCAACAAAAAATGTCATTTTTGCTTTGACTATTTAATTTCAACAAAAAATGATATTTCTATTTGACAAGTTTTATTTTGACAAAAATTTAAATTTTGTTTCAACTATTATATTTTGACAAAAATGTATATTTTGTTTTAACTAATTTATTTTGACAAATTTGTTTCAAATAATTTATTTAGACAAAAATGTAAATTTTAATTCAACAGTCATATTTTGACAAAAATGATAATTTTAATCCAACTATTCTAATTTGTCAAAAATGACAAATTTAATTCAACTATTCTGATTTGACAAAAATGGAAAATTTAGTTCAATAATCATATTTACAAAAATGATAATTTTAATCCAATAGTTATATTTTGACAAAAATGATAATTTTAATTCAACTATTCTAATTTGTCAAAAATGACAAATTTAATTCAATATTCTAATTTGACAAAAATGACAAATTTGGTTTCAACAAAAATGATATATTTTTGTTTCACTATTTTCTTACAACAAAGTGCCCTATTTATTTTAACTATTTGGTTTCAAAAAAATTGATATTTTTGTTTCAACCATTTTGGTTCAACAAAAATGATATATTTGTTTTCAACTATTTTATTATGACAAACATGATATATTTGTTTTCAACTATTTGATTATGACAAACATGATATATTTGTTTTCAACTATTTGATTATGACAAACATGATATATTTGTTTTCAACAATTTTATTTCAAACACAATCATCAAATTAACATATCTACATAACAACATCAATCATCAATCCCAGATCAAATCATGTATAACATCAAATAGAATTTAACAACGGATTGGAAGAAAAATCACGATCATAATTAATTAATTTTAATTATAAAAAAAATAGAATTCTCACCTTGATCGGTTTTATTTTCAATTTTTATTTCTGTACAACTCAAATTTGACTTTGATTTGAATTCTGATTTGCTCCGTTTTTGTTCCACCCAGTTCCGTCTTGAAGCTCTCCTTTTTTTGATTCTAACGCAACTGATTTCATGAAATTCTGATTTAAAATGAGCGAGTTATGGCGTTTATACTTTAAACAATTTAAATACGTAATTAATTAAATTAATTAATTATTTACCTAACCCATTTCCTAATCATCATCCATCAGCTATTTCGTTCCAGGCAACTTCGAAGAACCCAAATCACGATACCCCTACTTTAATTCGCACACCACCAGACCCCTCCGACCATCGATCAACCATCGCCACTATGAATCCCCGCTTGGCGCCTTCCTTCTCCCACGATTTGGGCGAGCTCGGTGGCCCATGGAGCCCTAAATCCACAGCCAAACGCGGTTGCTTCCAGCTCAAATTTTGAGCGATCCATAACCCGAAAAACCATCATCACCGTTGCATTTTCAGTCCATGAAGAGGTCTTCATTTTTTCCTTAGAAAATTCTTGAGAATATTGAACGGATTTAGAGATTTGGGGGAGCGATTTTCAGAAGATATTGGCCATTAATTCAAGAGGGTGGCGGCTGTATGTTTTAGGGTTTAGAAAATTCTAGGATTATATATAATAAAATAATAATAAATTCCTTAATTTCTTAGTTAAAGCCCATTAACCCTTAACAGCTCCAAATTCAGCCCAACGAGTGTTGTCCCTAGCCAAATACCCCTGTTCCGAACATAATGGACTAGGTCCCTTCAGCCCATTTGATCATCTCAGCCCACTTTTCTTTAAATTAAAATATAAATTATTTAATTATTTAATTTGATCGTACATTTAAATTTACTGGGTCCACAAACTGACTCCAAAAATTCCCGAAAAATAAATCTTGCTATGTGTTGATGATACAATCCTAACAAAATTAATTTCATCGAATTTGGGGAATGTTTGAAAAATGGCCATTTTCTGGTCGATCCAATTTTTTATTTTTAATTTAGATGTCTGAATTTTTAATTTAGATGTCTGATTTTTAATTTAGATGTCTGAATTTTAATTCGGACGTCTGGTCAAAAAAATTCAGACATCTGAGATAGTACAAAATCCTTGTTGGTTCAGGAAAAAGGAAATCCAAACATCTGAATTTTTAGGTCAGACGTCTAAATCCTATCTTTGGACTGTTGACCAGTGGAGATCACGGTCAACAATTTAGATCCATCTAGGCTCTTTTCGGACCGAGTTTTGACCCATTTTGACTTCATTTGTGACTTATCAGTTTTTCTAATTCGCAGATTTCAGCAGCCATATTCTTAAGAAATTGTTTTATAAAATCATCAATTAAAGAATGACGGAGTGGAAACCAATAGTGAGACCTTCCTCTCACTCATAAATTTTGTACAGTTATTTATTTTTATAACTGAATATTTGTTGATTTCCTGTGATTGCAATATCTGTTTGTTGTTTGATGGATGTTTACAGTTTTAATGTTATCATTATTAAACTGTGATTGTAAATGTTTATAAATAAAACATCTATATTTTAAATGATTGGGATGACAATTTACCCACCCATCTCTCGAATATTAGACAAGTTCACATGGATTGTGATGTAAACCACACACGGGTATTGGAACGATAATTTTACACATCGCCAAGTGTACAAATAATAATTGTTGTGTAACAGTTGAAAACCCCACATGGGTTTGGGGATGATAATAACTTCACACATCTCCCTTATGTTTAGTTATATGTCAATTGATTGACTGATAGACCGTAGTAAGCGTGATTTAATTATTTAACGCTTATACAGTTGTAGATGCACTCTATATGTAATGCTTAATAGTTGTTTATCACTATTTTCGAATACATGCGATGTGCGAAATCCATATAATCGAAATTATATAGTAATTGATTGAGTCACATTCCAATTCAGAATATGAACGAATATTTTAAAATATTATTCAGTGAAGAACCAAAATATGATTTTGATGTTCGATTTTGGATGGACACGAAAATATTGAAATGGTTAACAACTAGAATAAAGAATTGATATGGTTTTAATATATCTAGTATTTTTCCAACATATGAATTGGAAATGATTTGAATGGAAATAATCTTTGGAATATTTCGATATGGATTCTGTGATTATACGGATATTGTTGAGGAATTTGAAAGATATATATATATATATCGTTATTCCCAATACGATATCCATTGGTTTTAGAATTTGATATTGAATATATGTCGACATAATTTCTATTCTGAGCCTTGTATTTGATATCAAATTGGACTTCGAGTCGTAGTGAATGGAAAAATAATTTTCCATAGAGAAACAAACGTCTGCCCCAATAAAAACAGACATCTGAAAATGGTTGAAAATAAACTAAACATTTGTTGTTTCAAACTTTTCTAAAAATAGACGTCTGAGCCTTAAAATCAGATGCCTAACAGCTGAAGCAAAAATATTCCAACATACCAAAAACAGACATTTGACTTCAGAGAAACAGACGTCTGAAATAGTACCAAATTGAACTAAATTCTTGTGGGTTTAAACCAAAGAAAATTCAGACATCTGAATTTTTAAAATAGACGTCTAAATCCTGTTTTTCTTTAGAAATTAACAGTGAAGATATTGTTTGAAATTTATAAATATTTTAATTGAGATTAATAGAACTTTTCCAATGTAATGTTTGTCCAATTTAATATACCAGATTGGAATTGACTGGAATTCAATTTAGTGATAATCGAAATGAGCTTTTGTGGAAGAAGGCATTTACTATTTGTGGAATTTAAAAGGCCTTACCTTTATTTCACTTATCGTATTAGTCTGATATGGAAATTTATACAGATTGTATACTGTTATGATTTCCATGAAGGTTCCATTTTGATGGAAGGAGATTTTGGGTTTATCGTGAATGGTGTTTTAAATGACATTGGTTCTTTAACCTAGTTAAAGATAGGATTAATTTTCCTAAAGTTGAATAATCATTAAGTAATAATTTTTGAGATTAAAACTAAGTGGATTTTTAATGAATCTTTGATTAGGTTGAAATGGGAATAAGGTAAGTAATTTACCAAATTCAAGAAATGTTCGGGATGGAGTTTCACTAGTTTTACCCCATGCGATAACTAAATATTTAATTAGATTTGAGACATGAAATGGTAATTAAATTTACCAATAACATAGTGGGTTTTAGATATGGAGTACTGCCAGTTTTTCTCCATAGGATGAATAGGTTGGGATTAAGATAATAAATTAAATGGTTACTTCGTTAAGGCTCGATAATCCCGACTAGTTGATAAACCTTAATTGGGTTTATGTTGTTAAAAGATAAAATAAAGACTTTTGAGAATGATATACAAAGGAAGATTAAAGAATAAGTTTAAAAGACCTTATCTTTGATAAAATTAATGGGAAACTTTCCCTAAAGATGTGAATATTTGAATAAAAGAATATTGTGGATTGGAATGAGATGTGTTCCATCTTTGTGTGTTCATCACATGATATTAAAGATACGTTAGTTATTCGGAAAGACTGGGTTCAACCCATTCTGAATAACTGTTACGACAATTAAAAGTCGAAGATTGGGAGATGGTGGTGGAAGACCGGAGATCTTCACATCGTATGGATGACTACTGATGTCTTGATTGGATGTACACCCAAGATGAGGTAATAAGTGGTGATGGTCCAGACGTACTTGGAGATTGACCGGATTTGTGAGGACCTCTCTCCTGTATTGGACATATAGGACGAGGAATAAGGTGCCTCCGGTTTCGTTTAGACCCAGAATGAACTTTTAAATGGATTGTATGTCTTACATTGTATTCCTTTATATTATATTCGTCGATCTCTTCTAAATATACATATCTGTTTGGTGGCGGAGAATCTATTCTCTTGCTTAACATCCTTCTCTGAGACGTACGAGCTTAAAGGCTATATATTGGTGGAAATCAATGGTATGGTATGGATTGACAATGTGACATGCTGAGTGTCATGGATCAAAGTTTTTGTTGAAAATCATGGCTTTGTGGTTGATGATCAAAGCACAACTTTTAGTAGCACAGCTTTGTGTAGCGTTAATTCGCGAGCTTCACACCCCAGTATGGCCCAAAAACGTGATAGTGATTGCAGGGAAACAGACATACGTTAGCTTCAAGCTACGAGTTGTGTCATGGTATGGAGGCTAGATATTTTACTTATGTGGATATCGGATTATGATGGATAGTGTAACGGCCCAGATTTTTCGGCCACTTTAATCTGAATATTTAATTTTGTTTAAATATTTTAATTGGAATATTTATGGATTTTTAATATTCAAATTCGAAGTTTAAATGTTATAATTTATATTTATTATAAACGAGCCCGTAATGGCGCAATAGTTCATAATATTCGGTTTTGAACTTCAACTGAATGTACAGGATCCGATGGAAGTCAGAATTTCATGGAACGAGAAACGTTAGAATCGAATTGATGATAATATTCTAATGAAAGAGAAAAATCGGGATTTCATGTTATAAATGGTTAGTTATGTCCAATTCAAATTTCAAAATAGTCGCCATGGAATTTCGTTAATAAACAATAACGTTTATTTAATAATTTAATAACGTTTTCTATGTAAATTTTCGATACTGGTTAATTTGAACCTTTTGATGCGAAATTATAATTCGATATTGGCTAAATGTGAAGTGATATTCCATACATGCATAATTGTCTAAAATAATTTATTTATTTTTGAATTTAATTTATAATATGTTGAGATTATATGAGTTTTAAAAATAATAATCCAATTTAGAGCTTGTAAGCAACATATACATACATGTTGTCCGAACGAACATGAACATAAAGAAAAACCATCGAATTAAATCAATAACTAAGCTAAACGGTATATATTCTCAACAGCAAATAGAAATTCCAAACCAAAACTCATTCAAGACCAAAGCAAAGTATCACATCAAATGTAGTAGAAAAAGGAGAAAAAATACAACAAAGAAGAGACTACAAAATCCTTTGCCGAGCTGAAATCTAGCAGAGTTCATTTCGAACAGGAACACTTTTCGAAACATGAATTAAATATATACAAATCCTACATCAATACGGAATGACAATATTTGGCAGCAAGGGTCAATTTGTACAAACCACTCAGTGAAATAGCAAATGAATTTTATTTCAAATTTTGCTATACAAATTTACAACTATTGTCCGCCAATATGAAAATAAAATCTACACATTGGATATTACAATCCAATAGCTCACAGGTAGGCTCACAGCTATGATACAAAAAAATAATCCAACCAAATCTATTCAATGACAAAGCAAAGTACCATAGTAAATAAATAAAGAAGAATAAGGACAATGCAGCAAAATATAAAATAAGATAGGTATAGCCTCTTCACGTCCATGTACTCCTCTGCCAATCTTTTCCCTTGATCCTACAGCCTTTAATATTGATGTGAACTCACCCATACCACATGTTTGCAGGCTTTCACCATCACTAGTGTTGATGTGTGACAACACTCTTCGCAACAATGGTCTATGGTACAAGCAACAGGTCCAGACCATTTTTCTCCAGTAGAGTACAAGCTGTTTGAGAGACAACACTTTGCAAAATGGGAAACTTATACAAAATAGTGTGGCTTGCCATTCTTATAAGTAGTAATGGCACACATACCTTACTGTAGAACATGACAGCATGTGTAGAAGGACAACACGCCTAATCTACTCCTACTAGCAGCCGCAGACCTTATTGAGAAGACCATACATGCCTGAGACTCTAAAACCATCAACATATACATCGACTTTCCCTCAAATCTTCTCACATTAGTAGACAAATTCAACAGCTGCATGAAGAGAGGACGCATAGCTGCCTAAGCCTATTAAACAGATATCGTTCTCATTCTAACAATCTCATTCGCCTATATATACACTGCGATACTTTCAATAGCCAAAACACCTTCACTTCCTTCTACGTTTTCCACTTCGCAAATGATTAAATTCGTGACCGAAACTCCCAAAATTTAGTCACACAAATTAACTACAAATAACAGTGAACCATTCGAACCCTTTCCCCTATGAAAGTCCAAATTTATACAATGATTCACATTAATTGACAGCAAAAATATAAAAAGGCAATGAGATTTTAACGCTGACCTGTACTGATTGAATTAGAAGTGAAGTTGCTGACAGATCTCGCCTGAAAGCCATAGACTTAGTGGATGAACGACGGGTTAATAGAGGGGCTAGGAGTGAGGAGATTCAAGGTGAAGGAGGGGCGGACTGATGCGCTGAATTTGGAAGTGATGGAGGGAACTCCGATCAACGGAGTAGTGGTGGCGTAGGATTTTTCTTTTAGCGGCGGGTAATAAATCTGGACGAGATGAAAAATGAATGGGAGTGGTAATGAACGAAGTCAACTTAGTTTTATTTGGGTAAGGTTTTAAATGTGTGGGTCGGGTTTGAATTTAACATAGAAGGATTTGATTGGGCCAGAAAAAAATATTAACGGTAGTTGTTTCGAATTGGAGTAGCATGGGTCTACAAGGTCGTGGAATACCAAGACGTGGAAGCCAATTTAGTAACGCACGCAATGGACTGGTAAGGCTTACTAAGTTATAATTAGTGCAAATTATTTAAAATTAAAAGTTAATTAAACTATATATTAAATTATAAATAATCATGTAATAATTTAAACTATGACAGGGCAGATACGGACGAAGTGGTGAATAAAGAAATCGAGCTGCAATATTTTAAAACCAAGTAATTACTTCGTTAATTTAAATTAATTAATTATTAAAATAAAATAAAAATTTAAATGTTAACAACTTATTTATATTCTATCAGAATAGGCCGATTCAAAATAGTCTGGAACTGTATTTATGAGCAGGACGGTACGGAACGGAGTTGAATCGAACGAGTTGGAATTTATCTGGAACGAGCTTTTACAGAACACAGATCCAGGTGAGTTAATCTCACTCAATTTCCCACTTATATTGATTATAAGTTGGGTTTATTAGATGTTTGCTATGTGTGACGAAAAGGAATTTCGCTCGGTTCGAACCAGTCGCTAAACCGACCCAGACCGTTCGAAGCGCCCTATCGTTTGAGAACAGGACAAAATAGAACGCATACAAAAGAACATTTCATTGTATTTTAGACAATACATCAGATTACAAGAATATACAGAGTATAAACAAATAAATATTACACAGAAATATCAGAGATTACAACAAATTACATAGCAGCGGAAAATAATACAATACACAACTAGAAGGAGATATACGGATACAAAGCTTTCCGGATATCGTTCCAGCTGTACCAGGATCCTGTGAATATAAATCTGCAAAACCAAAACTACAAGCTGCCCGTGTCAAATAAGGGCACCCAGAGTTTAGGTTAAAACAATAAACTCCAGGTCAGTCATGTGACTGGTGTGAGAACTAAAACAGTTATTAATTCTTTATTTTTAAAGTTAGGTAAATCAAGGGACCACGCCGTATAACACGGAACGGATTTCCTCCCAAGAATACCAGTGCATATAACAAAACAGCGCAATGCTAAATAAAGAAAAATGAAGCTGTTATAAGACCCAGGTCCTATCACACAATGCAACGCAAGCCGGGGGATAGGGTTTTCCCTTATAACAGCCAAAGAATGCTTGATACGTTTAAAACAAATCATTTGATACTATAATAAGTGTACAGTGTTTAAAACAATTTCCATCATAAATATCAATCCTATGCGACATGAGCGTCCCATGCCACTATGTCGCCATATATAGATTATACAATCAAAATCGCAAAGTCACGTATTTGGAAATTGGTTTTCCGTCTATGAACCGAGGCAAAAGATAGTCCTCAACCGATTCGAGACTCTCTAGCCCGAGCCTCAGGCACAGCCGCAACCGTACCTTGGATCGTCAGGGCCGGTCCACCGATGTGGATTATAATGCCTGAACAATACGTTTCTCCGCCCTTTGGGGCATAAATGAGCCAACGAATGACCCCATCGGACCCGGATCGTCCGATTAAACCGAGGCGCCTCGCAACAGCAACAACCACACAGGTGAAAAGTATATAAATGTCAGGGCTGGTAGGTCACTGACACCACCCTAGCTAGAAAGAAAACGCATGTCCCCCCGAGGTCCGTCTCCCGTTTTTGGTCCACCACCGGGGTGTGAGGCTCGCGAATTCACGTTACACAAAGCTGTGCCACACAGGCTGTGCTTTGATCATCTCCACAAGACTTTGCTTTTCAACAGAAGCCTTGATCATTTGCATCTTAGCATGCCACACAGGCAAACCACTCTATGCAACCGATACCAGTCACACAGAATGAAATCCAATGTCAGACACACAGTCCATTTACAAGTCCGTTCTGGGTCTGAACGAAACCAGAGGCACCTAGTACCCCGCATATCCATCGACCTCCAAGTACGTCTGGACGATCACCAACTGTTTCCATCTTCTTGGGTGTACAACCCAATCAAGATCATCAATAATTACCCAAACGACGCGAAGACCTCCGGCCTAAGACCATCGTCTTCATCTTCGACTTATCGTCGTATCAGTTATTCAGAATGGGGTAAACCCGGTCTTCCCGAATAACTCGCGTATATTTTAAATAAGTGTTACACAAACACAACATACGCCTCATTCCAATTCATCAGTCACTAACCGTAAATTAATCAAGAGAATAATTCCCCAAATATTAACCCCGAAGGCCGAAACCAACATCAGATCAATATCCAGGAAATCATCCTGCTTAGCTAACCGACAGTTAGTTTCTAAATTTCACATTCACAGGGAAAGGATCCCATTAATTTTATCAAAGATAAATCCTTTAAATTTATTCTTTAATCTATTTTTGAATGTCAATTCAAACTAGTTGGGATTAACGAACCTTACCGAAGTAATCATTTGTTTTAATTTCCCAATCCCAACCTATTCATCCCATGAAGTAAAACTGGTCATACTTCATATCTAACACCACGGTGTTATCGGTAAATTCAATTACCCTTTCACGTTTAAATCTAATTAAAGATTTAACTATCGCCTGGAGCAAAAGTGGTGATACTCCATTCTCGATCTTTTCAATCTAATTAAAGATTCATTAAAACCCCACTTAGTTTTAATCGTTAACTGGGTTAAAGAATCAGTGTCATTTAAAACACGGTTCACGATAAACCCAAAGTCACATTCCATTAATTATCGGGTTAAAGAACAAGTGTTATTTAAAACACTGTCCACGATAAACCCAAAAATCAATATCAATTCAATTCCAATTAAATATTATTTAATTGGTACACTTCATTAAATCTAAATAAAAAGATTTAATCTTTTCTCAACTGGGTTCAAGAACAGTGTTAATGAAGACACCACTCACGACAAACCCAAATCACATTTGATATTCAATACAAGGCTCTGAATAGAAAATATATCGGCTTATATTCAATATCAAATTCTACGATTAACAAATGTCGTATTGGAAATAACGATATAAATATATATTTTTCAAATTTCCATAACAACATCTGTATAATCACGAATTCCAACATCGAAATGTTCCGAAGACAATTTCGATTCAAATCCACTCCAATGCAATCATTGGAAATTCTGGTTATTTTTAAAACCCTTTTCAAATTCAGTTTATTTATTTAAAAATAAATAGAATTATAATTCTAGTTCAAAACTAGTTCATTTCGATTAAAATCTATTTTTATCTTTTCAAATATGGAGTTTTTCATCCCAATTCTTCCCAAATCATTTCTTATGATTTTACACAAATTATTACTATTTTTAATAATTTTATCAAGGCCCGTACAGTCGATTTCCATCAACGGTCATCGAACTGCACTTACAGCGACCTTTTTCAAATTTGATTTGGACATAATTCCAAATCCAACCGTTAGATTTCAAATTTCTAATATTCATTAGAAAGCTCTTTTCGATACGAACCCAACGGTTCCGGTTTTAGGAGAATCCGACGGTCGGATCTCCCGTAATATCCGTTCGAAGTCAATGGTCGAAATTCGCGAACTGCCGCGGCGCGTTCTATTCAGGCCATTATATTATATATATAATATATATAATATATATTTCGTCGATTTCTATTTAAAACGAATTATATAGATAGTTTTGAATTAGTTTCAAAAACATTTTCAACTTCCATTTCAATTTAAATCAAAATTGAATTCTTCCTTATAAACTCGTTTTAAAATTCATTTCTATTCAATTCAAATTTCAATTCAATTTGAATTCATTTCAATTCGTTTTCAATTCAATTCGATTTCGTTTTCAATTCAATTCAATTCAAATTGGTTTTCTATTCGATTCAATTCAAATTGGTTTTCTATTCGATTCAATTCAAATTGGTTTTCTATTCGATTCAATTCAAATTAAATTTCATTTCAAAATATTCGATTTCGAAATCACTTTACAATATTCGTTTTAAAATGAATAAAATCGATATAAATATCGTTCACGTCAAAATGGCGTCAATCTAATCAACACGGCTTCATATATTGATAGTTTCAAATATTCCATTTCCAATATTTCTTATTATCAAAATATTTCTATTATCAAAATATTTCGTTCAACACATGACTAATCTCAACGGATGAGTACTGTCAACACATGAACCTTTATTTTATATTGATAAAGATATAGATTTTATTGTTAAAATATTTCGTTCAACACATGACTAATCTCAACGGATGAGTACAGTCAACACATGAACCTTTACTTTATAATATTCTTTATCTTCTAAATTGGAATGAGGCCCAATCAATTACCATATAGCGTTAACTATATGGATTTCCATACAACACATGTATATAATAGCATTGAAAAATAATCAACCATCAACCAAAGTGCACTACACTGTATAAGCATCAAATATAGATATCTAACGCTTATAACAGCCTGTCAATCAATCGATCGACATATTCAATCAATCAGGATGAGTGAACTTCAAATTTCATCCCAACACCCGTGTGGGGTTTCAAACAATCAAACACAGATTTTATTTGTGCAGTTGGGCGATGTGTAAAATTTATCGTCCCAATCGATGTCATTCAAATAGGTGTACATAAACAAACCGTCCAGTTTGTAAATGAATATTTTATTTTATTCACTTCACGTTAAAATTATATTTTTAATGATAAAAACATTTTATTTCAACATATGAATTTCTATTCAGTTCATTTACACAATAAAAATGATATTTTTATTTTTCTAACATATTTTAGAAAATTTCGGCGGCATAACAGCACGATACTAGGAACGGGACAAGGCCTAGCCTTATCCCCGGTCTAGTGAAGGCCCACGCCATTCACACATCAATCAAATCAATTTCATTTCACCAAACAATTCAATTCAAACCAAATAATCTAACCAACTACACAACCAAACAATTAAACAAACAAGCCATCCATGGTCTGTGGATGACGGGTGTCGGGTGCTACTAAACACCGTCTGCATCCTAGTATATATTTATAACTAGAAAAATTAAATTGAAAGGTGAGAAGTTCTCACAGATAGCTATCCCAACTTCACGACACTTCATTTATAGAAATCTTCGCCGTTCTCGCATTTTGTCACTTTCGTTGCCCGTAGCCACTACATATGTAAAAATCGAATTTTTACTTTGCTATTCAATATATAAAAATCGAATTTTTAACTTCACTTCATTATAAAAATTATATTTTTATAACTTCTACTATATAAAAATCATATTTTTAGTCTTCATATATAATAAAAATAATATTTTTACATCGTTCACATTCATATAAAGATCGTATTTTTATTATCCTACCTATATAAAAATTATATTTTTAACCTTCCCTTGATATAAAAATTATATTTTTAATCTTCCTATAATATAAAAATTATATTTTTATTCTCTACATACAACAAAAATTATATTTTTAATGCTTCTATTTCATATTAAAAATCGGATTTTTATCACTTCAAAAGATCGAACCTTTTTGCATATATATTAAAAAAAATAAGAACATTTTATTATATTATATATAAAAACTGAAATTAAAAATTGAATTTAAAAATAAAAAAAATCACCTCTCGCTGGTGGGGTTTGCTGCTGTGTAGCGGGGCGGAGGGGAGTGCTCGCGGAGGTCGGACAATCGGCGTTAGGGCCTGGTCTTCGCGGTGGAGGGATTGGGCGCGGCTGTCATACGGCTTTGAGGGGCGATTTGAAGTAGAAGAGAGAGAGAACGAGGGGGTCGAGGGTGGAGCGGAGGTGCGGTTTGGGTGGGGGTGCGATTGGGGATCGGTTTAGGAGAGAACGGGGGGAGAAAGAAGCGGAGGAGGAGCGACTGGAGGATCGGTGGCGGCGGTCGGCGTCTGGCGCCGGTGGTGGCGACTCCGTCGAGGTGGGCGACGGGCTCAGCGCCCTCTTTCCCCCTTTTTTTTTCTTCTGAAATGAATCGATCCAGGAAAGGAGGAGGAGGGGTTGACTAAGTGGGAATAAGGAGATTTATATATTTTAATTTAATTTAATTTAATTTATTTTAAAATCTTCATAAAGTAACTTTTTACAACGAACTCAAAATCGTACCCACCGACTGTCGCCCCTAGCTAATTACCCCCATTCCGAACACAATGGGACATGTTACGTAAGCCAATTCGGCCGTTACGACCAGTTTTCGTTAAAATCAACATATAACTCTATATATTGAATTTGAACGCGCATTTCAATTTACTGGGGTCACATACTGACTAGAAAAATTCCAAAAAAATATTTTCTAGCTTCGTATTGACGATACGGTCCTAATAAAACTAGTTTCGTCGAATTCTGAGACCGTTAGAAAAATGGCCATTTTCCAGTCGATTAAAATCAACTAAAACTGGTCAAACGCGTTTTCTTTTGCTACACTCACATATTGATTCGGAAAATTATGAAATTTGGAATCTAGCAACAACTTGACATCACGGATCCAACAAAAGTGGTTTCGTCGAAATCCGAGGTCATTTGCAAAATTCCCTTTTTTAAGGGCCTGAATTCCATAGCGACTATTCATAATTTTCAACTGGACATATCTTTTGATTCCCGCTATGAAATTTTGATTTTTCGGATTCGTTGGAAAGATATTCTCAATTAGATCCTAATGTTTTTGGTTTCACTAAAATCCGGTTTATTTTGCACCCGGAATGTTCAATTGAAGTTTGAAATCGAATTATCGAACTACCGCGCCATTTTCAATTTTATTTATAATTATATATAATTATTTATATTCTAACGACGACGTATATAATATATACGTTCTAATTATATTCAAAATAAATTTTTTGTCGATATTATTTAAAATGATTCATTTAAATAATCAAAATCCGCTAAAATTGCCAAAATAAAAATTTTAAACTGGCTCAGAATTTCGGGTTATTACAATCTCCCCCACTTAAAACTTTTCATCCCCGAAAAGGAACAAAGTCGAAAGTGGTTTGATTAATCAACTCTATGTTCGATTTGGCTTCCATTCTCTAATTTTTCAGTTTTTGAGAATTTTCAAATTTTCAAAAATTTGGCTAACACCCTAAATTTTCGAAAAATTTCGCCATAACCTCCCCTGCACCGGGAACCACGGGAAAATCCCGAAATTGCCATATAGGCCTTCAGATCTCAAAAAGAAAAAGAAAAAGCCAAGTGGCTAGCCAATAGGCTCATAAAATCATCATCACCCAAACAAAACAGTAAATTATGTAGTAAACATGTACCTATTTGTCGGGCAAACTAATTTTATTCTCTGCTCTAGCATCCTTGCTATGACCTGTTCAATGTAAGTACATGTATATGCAAGCAAATGCGACCAATTTTCAATACAGTTCAATATTTGATGTAATTAGGCTTAATGGTTCAAAATTATCAAACAAATAAACAAACAACACAAACATCAATCAATTAGTGAATTTAACGTTTCAAATTCATAATTTTACTACATATAAAGAAAACCATGTTTTTGATGCCAAATCACAACAATGTGTTCTAGCTATATTGGTTTTGGTTCTCACACCAGTCTAATGGAAATATATAGATGTCACACCTTCGAAACACGAACATAAATATTGGTGATGGAGCTCCATCATCAAAATCATCTCCGAGCGACTAGAGCGTGATTCTATATCTATCTAATATATTAAAACTTCAAATATACGTTCATGACGCGTATATACAAAACCTTTATATATTGGATTGTCCATTTTCAAAATAAATAAATATTCAAATACGTATAAAATGGTTTAAATTTTCAAAACAAAATTGTTTTCGTTTGAAAAATATACTCTTCACACTCGTTCTAGGATACTACTGATCCTATCTCTAACGAGTCATTCTAATTGGATATTACTAATCCAATATCTGATGAATTCTTTCGTATGGTTCTAATGTGTCTTGTTCTCGAGCTCTGTAAACCAAAGCTCTGATACCAAATGTGACGAAGAGGAATTTCGCTCGGTCTGAACCAGTCGCTAAACCGACCCAGACCGTTCGAAGCGCCCTATCGTTTGAGAACAGGACAAAATAGAACGCATACAAAAGAACATTTCATTGTATTTTAGACAATACATCAGATTACAAGAATATACAGAGTATAAAAAAATAAATATTACACAGAAATATCAGAGATTACAATAAATTACATAGCAGCGGAAAATAATACAATACACAACTAGAAGGAGATATACGGATACAAAGCTTTCCGGATATCGTTCCAGCTGTACCAGGATCCTGTGAATATAAATCTGCAAAACCAAAACTACTAGCTGCCCGTGTCAAATAAGGGCACCCAGAGTTTAGGTTAAAACAATAAACTCCAGGTCAGTCATGTGACTGGTGTGAGAACTAAAACAGTTATTAATTCTTTATTTTTAAAGTTAGGTAAATCAAGGGACCACGCCGTATAACACGGAACGGGTTTCCTCCCAAGAATACCAGTGCATATAACAAAACAGCACAATGCTAAATAAAGAAAAATGAAGCTGTTATAAGACCCAGGTCCTATCACACAATGCAACGCAAGCCGGGGGATAGGGTTTTCCCTTATAACAGCCAAAGAATGCTTGATACGTTTAAAACAAATCATTTGATGCTATAATAAGTGTACAGTGTTTAAAACAATTTCCATCATAAATATCAATCCTAGGCGACATGAGCGTCCCATGCTACTATGTCGCCATATATAGATTATGCAATCAAAATCGCAAAGTCACGTATTTGGAAATTGGTTTTCCGTCTATGAACCGAGGCAAAAGATAGTCCTCAACCGATTCGAGACTCTCTAGCCCGAGCCTCAGGCACAGCCGCAACCGTACCTTGGATCGTCAGGGCCGGTCCACCGATGTGGATTATAATGCCTGAACAATACGTTTCTCCGCCCTTTGGGGCGTAAATGAGCCAACGAATGACTCCATCGGACCTGGATCGTCCGATCAAACCGAGGCGCCTCACAACAGCAACAACCACACAGGTGAAAAGTATATAAATGTCAGGGCTGGTAGGTCACTGACACCACCCTAGCTAGAAAGAAAACGCATGTCCCCCCTGAGGTCCGTCTCCCGTTTTTGGTCCACCACCGGGGTGTGAGGCTCGCGAATTCACGTTACACAAAGCTGTGCCACACAGGCTGTGCTTTGATCATCTCCACAAGACTTTGCTTTTCAACAGAAGCCTTAATCATTTGCATCTTAACATGCCACACAGGCAAACCACTCTATGCAACCGATACCAGTTACACAGAATGAAATCCAATGTCAGACACACAGTCCATTTACAAGTCCGTTCTGGGTCTGAACGAAACCAGAGGCACATAGTACCCCGCATATCCATCGACCTCCAAGTACGTCTAGACGATCACCAACTGTTTCCATCTTCTTGGGTGTACAGCCCAATGAAGATCATCAGTAATTACCCAAATGACGCGAAGACCTCCGGCCTTCGACCATCGTCTTCATCTTCGACTTATCGTCGTATCAGTTGTTCAGAATGGGGTAAACCCGGTCTTCCCGAATAACTCGCGTATATTTTAAATCAGTGTTACACAAACACAACATACGCCTCATTCCAATTCATCAGTCACTAACCGTAAATTAATCAAGAGAATAATTCCCCAAATATTAACCCCGAAGGTCGAAACCAACATCAGATCAATATCCAGGAAATCATCCTGCTTAGCTAACCGACAGTTAGTTTCTAAATTTCACATTCACAGGGAAAGGTTCCCATTAATTTTATCAAAGATAAATCCTTTAAATTTATTCTTTAATCTATTTTTGAATATCAATTCAAACTAGTTGGGATTAACGAACCTTACCGAAGTAATCATTTGTTTTAATTTCCCAATCCCAACCTATTCATCCCATGAAGTAAAACTGGTCATACTTCATATCTAACACCACGGTGTTATCGGTAAATTCAATTACCCTTTCACATTTAAATCTAATTAAAGATTTAACTATCGCCTGGAGCAAAACTGGTGATACTCCATTCTCGATCTTTTCAATCTAATTAAAGATTCATTAAAACCCCACTTAGTTTTAATCGTTAACTGGGTTAAAGAATCAGTGTCATTTAAAACACGGTTCACGATAAACCCAAAGTCACATTCCATTAATTATCGGGTTAAAGAACAAGTGTTATTTAAAACACTGTCCACGATAAACCCAAAAATCAATATCAATTCAATTCCAATTAAATATTATTTAATTGGAACACTTCATTAAATCTAAATAAAAAGATTTAATCTTTTCTCAACTGGGTTCAAGAACAGTGTTAATGAAGACACCATTCACGACAAACCCAAATCACATTTGATATTCAATACAAGGCTCTGAATAGAAAATATATCGGCTTATATTCAATATCAAATTCTACGATTAACAAATGTCGTATTGGAAATAACGATATAAATATATATCTTTCAAATTTCCATAACAACATCTGTATAATCACGAATTCCAACATCGAAATGTTCCAAAGACAATTTCGATTCAAATCCACTCCAATGCAATCATTGGAAATTCTGTTTATTTTTAAAACCCTTTTCAAATTCAGTTTATTTATTTAAAAATAAATAGAATTATAATTCTAGTTCAAAACTAGTTCATTTCGATAAAAATCTATTTTTATCTTTTCAAATATGGAGTTTTTCATCCCAATTCTTCCCAAATCATTTCTTATGATTTTACACAAATTATTACTATTTTTAATAATTTTATCAAGGCCCGTACAGTCGATTTCCATCAACGGTCATCGAACTGCACTTACAGCGACCTTTTTCAAATTTGATTTGGACATAATTCAAAATCCAACCGTTAGATTTCAAATTTTTAATATTCGTTAGAAAGCTCTTTTCGATACGAACCCAACGGTTCCGGTTTTAGGAGAATCCGACGGTCGGATCTCCCGTAATATCCGTTCGAAGTCAATGGTCGAAATTCGCGAACTGCCGCGGCGCGGCGCGTTCTATTCAGGCCATTATATTATATATATAATATATATAATATATATTTCGTCAATTTCTATTTAAAACGAATTATATATATAGTTTTGAATTAGTTTCAAAAACATTTTCAACTTCCATTTCAATTTAAATCAAAATTGAATTCTTCCTTATAAACTCGTTTTAAAATTCATTTCTATTCAATTCAAATTTCATTTCAATTTGAATTCATTTCAATTCGTTTTCAATTCAATTCGAATTCGTTTTCAATTCAATTCAATTCAAATTGGTTTTCTATTCGATTCAATTCAAATTGGTTTTCTATTCGATTCAATTCAAATTGGTTTTCTATTCGATTCAATTCAAATTAAATTTCATTTCAAAATATTCGATTTCGAAATCACTTTACAATATTCGTTTTAAAATGAATAAAATCGATATAAATATTGTTCACGTCAAAATGGCGTCAATCTAATCAACACGGCTTCATATATTGATATTTTCAAATATTCCATTTCAAATATTTCTTATTATCAAAATATTTCTATTATCAAAATATTTCGTTCAACACATGACTAATCCCAACGGATGAGTACTGTCAACACATGAACCTTTATTTTATATTGATAAAGATATAGATTTTATTGTTAAAATATTTCGTTCAACACATGACTAATCTCAACGGATGAGTACAGTCAACACATGAACCTTTACTTTATAATATTCTTTATCTTCTAAATTGGAATGAGGCCCAATCAGTTACCATATAGCGTTAACTATATGGATTTCCATACAACACATGTATATAATAGCATTGAAAAATAATCAACCATCAACCAAAGTGCACTACACTGTATAAGCATCAAATATAGATATCTAACGCTTATAACTGCCTGTCAATCAATCGATCGACATATTCAATCAATCAGGATGAGTGAACTTCAAATTTCATCCCAACACCCGTGTGGGGTTTCAAACAATCAAACACAGATTTTATTTGTGCAGTTGGGCGATGTGTAAAATTTATCGTCCCAATCGATGTCATTCAAATAGGTGTACATAAACAAACCGTCCGGTTTGTAAATGAATATTTTATTTTATTCACTTCACGTTAAAATTATATTTTTAACGATAAAAACATTTTATTTCAACATATGAATTTCTATTCAGTTCATTTACACAATAAAAATGATATTTTTATTTTTCTAACATATTTTAGAAAATTTCGGCGGCATAACGGCACGATACTAGGAACGGGACAAGGCCTAGCCTTATCCCCGGTCTAGTGAAGGCCCACGCCATTCACACATCAATCAAATCAATTTCATTTCACCAAACAATTCAATTCAAACCAAATAATCTAACCAACTACACAACCAAACAATTAAACAAACAAGCCATCCATGGTCTGTGGATGACGGGTGTCCGGTGCTACTAAACACCGTCTGCATCCTAGTATATATTTATAACTAGAAAAATTAAATTGAAAGGTGAGAAGTTCTCACAGATAGCTATCCCAACTTCACGACACTTCATTTATAGAAATCTTCGCCGTTCTCGCCTTTCGTCACTTTCGTTGCCCGTAGCCACTACATATGTAAAAATCGAATTTTTACTTTGCTATTCAATATATAAAAATCGAATTTTTAACTTCACTTCATTATAAAAATTATATTTTTATAACTTCTACTATATAAAAATCATATTTTTAGTCTTCATATATAATAAAAATAATATTTTTACATCGTTCACATTCATATAAAGATCGTATTTTTATTATCCTACCTATATAAAAATTATATTTTTAACCTTCCCTTGATATAAAAATTATATTTTTAATCTTCCTATAATATAAAAATTATATTTTTATTCTCTACATACAACAAAAATTATATTTTTAATGCTTCTATTTCATATTAAAAATCGGATTTTTATCACTTCAAAAGATCGAACCTTTTTGCATATATATTAAAAAAAATAAGAACATTTTATTATATTATATATAAAAACTGAAATTAAAAATTGAATTTAAAAATAAAAAAATCACCTCTCGCTGGTGGGGTTTGCTGCTGTTTAGCGGGGCGGAGGGGAGTGCTCGCGGAGGTCGGACAATCGACATTAGGGCCTGGTCTTCGTGGTGGAGGGATTGGGCGCGGCTATCATACGGCTTTGAGGGGCGATTTGAAGTAGAAGAGAGAGAGAACGAGGGGGTCGAGGGTGGAGCGGAGGTGCGGTTTGGGTGGGGGTGCGATTGGGGATCGGTTTAGGTGAGAACGGGGGGAGAAAGAAGCGGAGGAGGAGCGACTGGAGGATCGGTGGGGGCGGTCGGCGTCTGGCGCCGGTGGTGGCGACTCCGTCGAGGTGGGCGACGGGCTCAACGCCCTCTTTCCCCTTTTTTTATTTCTGAAATGAATCGATCCAGGAAAGGAGGAGGAGGGGTTGACTAAGTGGGAATAAGGAGAATTATATATTTTAATTTAATTTATTTTATTTTAAAATCTTCATAAAGTAACTTTTTACAACGAACTCAAAATCGAACCCACCGACTGTCGCCCCTAGCTAATTACCCCCATTCCGAACACAATGGGACATGTTACGTAAGCCAATTCGGCCGTTACGACCAGTTTTCGTTAAAATCAACATATAACTCTATATATTGAATTTGAACGCGCATTTCAATTTACTGGGGTCACATACTGACTAGAAAAATTCAAGAAAATATTTTCTAGCTTCGTATTGACGTTACGGTCCTAACAAAACTAGTTTCGTCGAATTCTGAGACCGTTAGAAAAATGGCCATTTTCCAGTCGATTAAAATCAACTAAAACTGGTCAAACGCGTTTTCTTTTGCTACGCTCACATATTGATTCGGAAAATTATGAAATTTGGAATCTAGCAACAACTTGACATCACGGATCCAACAAAAGTGGTTTCGTCGAAATCCGAGGTCATTTGCAAAATTCCCATTTTTAAGGGTCTGCATTCCATAGCGACTATTCAGAATTTTCAACTGGACATATCTTTTGATTCCCGCTATGAAATTTTGATTTTTCAGATTCGTTGGAAAGATATTCTCAATTAGATCCTAATGTTTTTGGTTTCACTAAAATCCGATTTATTTTGCACCCGGAATGTTCAATTGAAGTTTGAAATCGAATTATCGAACTACTGCGCCATTTTCAATTTTATTTATAATTATATATAATTATTTATATTCTAACGACGACGTATATAATATATACGTTCTAATTATATTCAAAATAAATTTTTCGTCGATATTATTTAAAATGATTCATTTTAAATAATCAAAATCCGCTAAAATTGCCAAAATAAAAATTTTAAACTGGCTCAGAATTTCGGGTTATTACACTATGAATGCTAATTATTGGTTGATTAACTAGATGCGTGTTAAATATTTCTATATCGTTTATTTAAATTAAACGGTTGTTTAATTTAAATGGAATAACATCGTTATTTCTAACGATGATTTCCAAACTGATAATTTACTCTGCTGATTACGTTTATAATAAAGCAAACTAATTGAATTTAAAATGATGATTGGATCATCGTTATTGGTTGATCGTGATTAGTTAAATTAATCCATTATGATCTGTTGTATTTGAGATAACCCATTAGATGCAGGGAAGGACAGATTAGAGGAATCCAGCCGGATTCCTCAAATTTATTTTTTATTTTCATATAATCATTTATGAAACTGTTAAACACATATGATTGGATTGGTTATTGATTATTAAACCCCTATTCATCATTTGTTTGGTTAATTAACCACTGGTGATATTTATGGAGAAATTTATAGCAGATGGCCAAAATACAAACTGTTTTGATTTACCGTTAGCAATGGAATGATGATATTTATTTTATAAATGGATACAGATTTTTAAATATATTATTTTAAATGAAGTTTATAAAAAGTTAATAAATCAACCCTATATATATCATTTGTTTTAACCGCTATTGTTGTACCAAATTCCACTATGTGCGAAGCACGTGCTTCACCATAATTACAGAATAATTTTATAAAGGGAATTCTTATATTAATAAGATTGATGGTGCAATGACCCGCATTTTTAAAGATAGAATAATTAATTCATTTAATTATTAAATATCGATTTGGCGATATCGACAACTGGAATTAAATAATATTGAATATTTAATTAATATTTAAAATGGATAATATATTATAATGTTGAAATAGTCGATAATAGTGAAATTCACAATATTGTGTGAATTGGATAGTATAAGAGATTTGGTTATGTTTATATTCGAAATATATTAACGTGTATATTGAATCGACGACGTTAGAACGTATAGTTTATAATATAATTATAAACGAGCGCGTAACGACGCGGTAGTTCGTAATTTGGCGATTCGAACTTCAACTGAATATACAGAATCCGTTTTAAGTCGGATTTCTGTGAAACAAGAAACGTACAGATCTAGTAAACTATATTTTTCTAATGAAAGAGAAAAAACGAGATTTAGTCTTATAGATTGTGAGTTATGTCCAAATCAAATTTCCAAAACTGCACTATGGAATTCGTATATAATTCGTAATGCTTTATTTACGTTATTAAAGGGTTTTCAATGTAATTAAACATTTGTATCAAATTTGGACAAATCCTCCTAGTCGTAGTTATAATTTAATTTTTAGAATTTTACTGTAACTTTTAATTAATTAAATACGCGACTTTTTATTTGGTGTATTATGCACCTTGTACCAATATTTTGGGGTTTCACAATATGAGTTAACCTACCGATATTATTATATTTTTGGAATCCTGACACATAGCTGAATACAACGGTATGTTTAGTTCTGTCTATAACGGTTGGGATATAATGGAATATTAAATTATTAAAAACTATCCTATAAGTATATTTTCCTCTAAACCTAATTATTTGTTTACACGGTCAAATAAGAGCCCACGTTCCATCTCTTTTCAGCCGCACAAAACCCTTGGTCCTCAAAACAGTTCGTGGCATCCCATGATCTACAAAGGAAAGAAAAATAAAATGATATAAATAAACCCCCTTAAAATTCATTACAACCTAATCTCATTTTTCCCTTCTGCCTCAAAAACGAGCCGCCACCATTGCTTCTCAAATGAGAAGAAATCGAATCCAAGAAACCCTCAAAAATCAAAGTAAAAATCAAACGGAAATTCCTAAAATATCAGAACTCTTGTAATTGGATCTCGGAGTAGCTGCTTTTCAATTCCCTACTGTTTTTTTGTTCGATGTTGTACTTGTTCGCGGTCGTATACTACGCGCGAAGGCGGGAAACAGCGAGCATGGGAATGAAGCGCGAACTGTTGATGGTGGTGTGATGGTTGGAGTTGAACGATTTTGGGTAAGGAGAAGGTGGGGAAGGATAGAACGGATGGTCAGTGGGGGAGTGTTGAGCTGGTAAACGTAGCAGTAGATGAAGTGGTGGAGTGGGGTATCGTGTACGAGAGGGACATATAACGCACGGTTGGAGCTGAAGCATGGAGAATTCGCGCAAGGAAGATACAACAGAAAGGGAAGAGAAGTGGTTTCCTGTTTCGTTGAGAGGTGATTAAGGGGTCAAAGCCACGTTGGGGAAATCATGGGAGTGCAGCGGGTTTTTTTTTTTTTGAGGAGGAACAGTAAGGCCGAAGTCAAACTTTGTTTTGTGGTACCTGGAATTTTGATGCAGGGAAGATTTGAATGCAATTAGCTGAAAATTAACCAACCACAATGATGGTAATTAATTATAAATTAGAATTAGAATTAATATTTGGGTTATCAATTAATGGATTTAAAGTTCGTTATAATTTGTAAATATTTTATATCGTTCACTCATGAATAGAATTAAATGTGATCGGATCCATCAGAATCGTAGCAACGAAATCTACGCAGTGGAATTGATATAGCTAAGAACAGAATAACTGGAATTCCGTGATAAAATCAAATGACTATTTGATTGTAAATAGAACAAAAGCGGAACCGTCAACTGTGAAAAAAAACTAGATGAGTAATACCCACTATCTCTGATCAGTTTATATTTTTATAAACTGTACTTTATTTTTGATAAATGCTGATTGACTGCTGTATGTTGATTGTTTGGACTGTTAAACAGATTTGATTGAAATCATAGATATAGTTATATATAAAAGTCGATAATCAAATATTGATTATGTTATCAGTATATTTCATGTTGAAATGAAATTGATTTTATTTATATTATGTAACATCTGTGGATGCTGGGAAACAGGTCGGAGGAATGCAACTGGATTCCTCCACATTTATTTTACTGTTTTTCGTATATTGTGATATATGATGTGATATACAATCTGTTGTTGATTATGTGTGTTTGGATAATATTGATCAGTAATATATGGTATGTTAAATACCATAACAAATACTGGAATATGAAAAGGGAATTTTCAATGTTATATTGAAATTGAAATCTTTATAAAATCAAAGGATTTAATATAAAGGAATATTTATAAAATCAAGGGATTTTATAAAAGAAATTATTTGTAAAACAAATAAAAAGGAAATTATTTGTAAAACAAAGATAAAGGAAAATATTTGTAAAACAAACATAAAAGGAATTTTTTTGTAAAACAAATATAAAAGGGAAATATTTATAAAACATTTACAAATAGAATTATAAAAGGAAAAGGATTTTATAAAAGAAAATAATTATAAAATCAAAGAGTTGAAAAGTGAATTATTTGTAAAACAAATATAAAGGAAAATATTTGTAAAATAAATAAAAGGAAAATCTTTGTAAAACAAATATAAAAGGAAAATATTTGTAAAACAAATAGAAAGAGAAATATTTGTAAAACAATTTACAAATAGAAATAAAAAGGGAAATATTTGTAAAACATTTACAAATGGAATTGGAAAGGGAAATATTTGTAAAACATTTACAAATAGAATTTAAAAGGAAATATTTGTAAAGCATTTACAAATAGATTAAATAGAAATATTTATTTAGAAAATAAATAAAGTTATAAAAGGAAATATTTATTTAGGAAATAAATAGAATTATCAAAAGAGAATTATTTGATAAATAAATAGAATTGTATAAAAAGAGAGAAAAGAGAATTTTACACTAGGATAGTTCAGACCCATGCTTCGCACACGGGTATAACAGAATATGAATTTAAAGTGAATATCTAAGAGAAATCTGTTTTGACAGATAAAGTAAGAAGATTAATTTATAAATAAGGTTTTATAAATTAAGTAAAATATTTATCCTTGGATAAATAGAATATATAAGTCAGGACTTATATAGAGAAGTAAGAATCGATTTCAACATCGATATTTGAAACTGAATATGGACGTAGAGTAATCAAAGGAGTTAATCAAAATGTGTAAATCAGAAGGAGTTAGAGGAGTTAATCGAATTATAGTTAATCGATTGGAGTTAGAGTTAATCAGTTAGAGTTAGAGTTAATCAGTTAGAGTTAATCAGTTAGAGTTAATCGATTAGAGTTAAATCGAACTAGAGTTATTCTAATAGAGTTAATCGAACAAGAGTTAGTCAAATATTTGTTATATCGAATAGAGTTAATTGAATTAGAGTTAGTTGGATTTGAGTTATTCGAATATTGTTTATTCGAAGAAGGAGTTATCAAATAAGGTTATTCGAAGAAGAGAATTAATCGAATATAGTTTATTCGAATAGAGAAAGAAGTTATCGAATATTAGTTATTCGAAAGGAGTTATCGAATATTAGTTATTCGAAAGGAATTAATCGAATATTAGTTATTCGAAAGGAGTTATCGTATATTAGTTATTCGAAAGGAGTTAATCGAATATTAGTTATTCGAAAGGAGTTATCAAATATTAGTTATTCGAAAGGAGTTAATCGAATATTAGTTATTTGAAAGGAGTTATCGAATATTAGTTATTCGAAAGGAGTTATCGAATATTAGTTATTCGAAAGGAGTTAATCAAATATTAGTTATTCGAAAGGAGTTATCGAATATTAGTTATTCGAAAGGAGTTATTGAATATTAGTTATTCGAAAGGAGTTATCGAATATTAGTTATTCGAAAGAAGTTAATCGAATATTAGTTATTCAAAAGGAGTTAATCGAATATAGTATATTCGAAAGGAGTTAATTGAAAAGAGTAAATTAGTTAGAGTTAATTGAATAGAGTTAATCCAGTAGGGTAAATCAAATAGATTTAATCCAATAGAGTTAATCAAATAGAGTTAATAGAATTGAGTTAATCAAATAGAGCTAACTGGTAAGAGTAAATCGATTAGAGTTAATCGAATAATGTTAATTGAATAGAGTTATTCGAATATAGGTTACTCGAAGAAGAGAGATTATCGAATATAGTTTATTTGAAGGAAAGAGTTATCGAATAGAGATTTATTCGAAAGAGAATTACGTGAGGAAGTTTGTTAAAGATTTAAAAGATAAACTTTGACTATTTCGAAGTTAAAACGTTGTTCAGTTAAGATCTGAGAGGTAATTATACCCCAACTTGATTGACTTCCTTCTTAACTAAGGAATGGTAAGGTTTGATAGTGAATGATGGTTAAGTGAATTTAGTTAATGAGTGAAATGGTTTGAGTTGGCATGGCGATGTTTGATTTAAACAACAGTTTAAATCCCGTAAAGGAGTTTTGGAAATGTTTTCCAAATAAGAATCAGAAATGTTTTCTGATAATAGAAAATAAGAATTAAGAATATATGGAAACAGGAGATAAGTAAATTAATGAACTAAAGAGATAAATGTTAAATGATACTTGATCGATAAAATTTCCATTTGGAAATAATATCGTTGTTTGCACATGTGTTTTTCTTTGATAGTTAAATCACAGACTATCCAAGTTTTGACCATATTTCCGTCATCAATACGGAGAGACCGGTTGGATTCTTATCCAAAGAACCACTCCGTATTGGCATAAGCGTTACGGAATCATATATGCCAAAGATAATTGAAGACGGGGTAAAGTGCAAGGGCTGTTGTATAAGTCCTAGTTAGAGATTGCCTAGGATGGATGTACGGAATAGTGCCTTCGGTTTGTACAGTCCCAGGACAACTTGAATGGACGAATGTCTGACAGAGTATATCTGGTAGATTGCGTTAGTTGATCGTTTCAAACGAATTTACGTTGGTGGCGGAGGAATTCATTTCTCTTAGCTTATACCCATGATATTTTTGGGGAAATCAATTTATGATTTGACAGGTATGACGATGTGGCATTAGAAGTAAATGGAGGAGTGATCTGCTAAAAGATACGTTTTGACCTCGAGCCTCATCAACTGGGAAATAACAGAAATCGGGCAGGCAGCATGGCTAAGTGGTTCGCAACCAAGTAGGGTATATTGTCACCATCTAGAGAATATTCATATTTGTTACTTCTTTCAATTCTGTATCTCCCGGGAATGGTTATGTTGGTTTACCAACTGTAAGGTGACAATATATTCGATACACTCAAGCGAAATGAGTGGTCGGTCATGTGTGGCCGAGTTTCAAGATGTTCTTGTTGAACTCCAGTGTATTGCTTCTAGAGTACACTGAGCTAAAGGTGGATCCATACCTTGTCATAGTTGGAATCCATTCCCCAAATAAGATCCCGCGGTTTTGATTGTATATTATATATGTAGAACGTTAGAAGCAAGCGTTTCTACTAAATTGATATTACTTGTGTTAGACATTATTATAATATTAAATTGTTTTACTAATGATTTGGGTTATCGTAAGGTAAAAACCATCCGTGTTTATGTGTGGATCGGTCTTATGATTATCCTTTGTTTCAAAAGGATTTTGAAAGTTAAATCAAATAATTTGAGTTTACTCACACCAGTCCATGTTGCTTAACTGGTATGTCTGATAGGGGGTTCTCGCTTCGCGGTTTAGTGGCGAACGGGAGACTCTTACCCCTACAGGTCCTGCAATTATAGCGGGTTGGTCAAGTCGGGAGGCTGGCCGTAAACCATGGAGTTGGGGTACCAATGTAAGCCACAGGGGGATGGTAACCCTCTGCCTTGGGGGATGAGGGATGGTTGAAAAGCCAACCAAAAACCCCGGGTCGTTACAGTGGTATCAGAGCTTAAGGTTAAGTAATTAACTTGGCTCTGTGGCATAACTTAGTAGAGATGGGGTTAGCAATACCCTAGATTGAGTTGAGTGTATATATACGAGTGAACATATTTGTTATTCAATATAAAATGGTTTTATATTGTGGAGATTTATTGGTTGAGTTGTTTATGGGTTCTGGTCGATCGGTATGATCCACTGTATTGGTAGGGGTTTATAAACACTCGAATACGATGGGTCGACACGATATGTTTGAAAAGAGGGTAAATGAAATAATACCCAAATTATATTTTGATATAAAGGAATTATATTGAAATGATTATAATATATTGGATATATTGGTTGTTATTATAATCGAGTAAGATTATAATTGAACGGTTATGTTAATAACCAATCAGAATTCACATAAGTGTAATATATGAAATAAGATAAAGTAAATCAGAATTAAAAGTTGGAAAAGTGTTTGTAAATGGAATTGAATTGAATATATGAGAATTTTAAAAATCCTGGGAGATTTTAAATTGGTTACAAGCATTGAAAAGGATATTTTGAAATGAATTTCAAAATGGAAGTGTTTAAATATGGTTTTGAAATTGTTATAGTATTGAACTCACTTTGATAGCCGGGAAATAACTCTTATGATGCTGGCCACATCCTCAGTGTTCATTTTTGAATTCTAAAGTGATGGATTAGTACAGAGATATTGTTTTTGAATTGATTTGAGAAAAGCAAGTTGTTTTGAAACCTGAAAAGGAAAGTTTGATTTTTGATACGGTAAAACTGTTTAAAATTCCCAGGGAAAGATTGTTGAATTAAAACCAAATTGAATTGAAAGTTGGAAAAGCAATTGGAATTCAATTGAAATCAATTATGTGAAAATTGAATTGAATTAGGATATAATGATATCGAGTAAGTTGAATTTTTGAGTAAGAATTTCGAATTGAGATTGGAATTGGAGTTTGAATGGAATTCTACTTGGATAAAGTGAATGGTTGTATTTGGGGATAAAAACAGATTGGAATTTGATTGAGATGACATGGGTATATGCTGACTTAACAGCAGAGGGAAAGGATATAATGATATGCCTGACAAAAAGGTACAAGTTTATATTATATATGGATTTTAGATTTTGATGATCCAAATTGGCAAGCCGCTTGGCTGTTTGATTTTCTTTTGGGTTGGAGAAGGCCTAGAGAGGCGAGTTGTGGTTTGATGTATTGGCCAGTACAAAGGAGACGCTGGTGAATTTTTTCGAAATTTTAAGACGTTAGAAAATTTTCAGAAATTTTGAAAATTTTAGTTAAGTCTAAATGAATTACTAATTTAGTTGAAATTAAAATAGTTCAGTTGAAATTGAATTAAGAAGTAATCCAAAAGATATTTAAATCTAGTTAGTAGAGTTAGTAGCATTTTCCTAGCTTAGCAATTTCGAGGACGAAATTATTTTAAGGGGGGAAGATTGTAATGACCCGCATTTTTAGAGATAGAATAATTAATTTATTTAATTATTAAATATCGATTTGGCGATATCGATAACTGGAATTAAATAATATTGAATATTTAATTAATATTTATAATGGATAATATATTATAATGTCGAAATAGCCGGAAATAGTGAAATTCACAATATTGTGTGATTGGATAGTATAAGAGATTTGGTTATGTTTATATTCGAAATATAATAACGTATATATTGAATCGATGACATTAGAACGTATAGTTTATAATATAATTATAAACAAGCATGTAACGACGCGGTAGTTCGTAATTTGGCGATTCGAACTTCAACTGAATATACAGAACCCGTTTTAAGTCGGATTTCTGTAAAACAAGAAACGTACGGATCTAGTAAACTATATTTTTCTAATGAAAGAGAAAAATCGAGATTTCGTCTTATAGATTGTGAGTTATGTCCAAATCAAATTTCCAAAACTACACTATGGAATTCGTATATAATTCGTAATGCTTTATTTATGTTATTAAAGGGTTTTCAATATAATTAAATATTGGTATCGAATTTGGACAAATCCTCCTAGATGTAGTTATAATTTAATTTTTAGAATTTTACTGTAACTTTTACTTAATTAAATACGTGACTTTTTATTTGGTGTATTATGCACCCTGTACCAATATTTTGGGGTTTCACAATATGAGTTAACCTACCGATATTATTATATTTTATGAATCCTGACACATAGCTGAATACAACGGTATGTTTAGTTCTGTCTATAACGGTTGGGATATAATGGAATATTAAATTATTAAAAACTATCCTATAAGTATATTTTCCCCTAAACCTAATTATTTGTTTACACGGTCAAATAAGAGCCCACGTTCCATCTCTTTTCAGCCGCACAAAACCCTTGGTCCTCAAAACAGTTCGTGGCATCCCATGATCCACAAAGGAAAGCAAAATAAAATGATATAAATAAACCCCCTTAAAATTCATTACAATCTGTTCTCATTTTTCCCTTCTGCCTCAAAAATGAGCCGCCACCATTGCTTCTCAAACGAGAAGAAATCGAATCCAAGAAACCCTCAAAAATCAAAGTAAAAATCAAACGGAAATTCCTAAAATATTATAACTCTTGTAATTGGATCTCGGAGTAGCTGCTTTTCAATTCCCTATTGTTTTTCTTTTTGTTCAATGTTGTACTTGTTCACGGTCGTATACTGCGCGCGAAGGCGGGAAACAGCGAGCAGGGGAATGAAGCACGAACTGTTGATGGTGGTGTGATGGTTGGAGTTGAACAATTTTGGGTAAGGAGAAGGTGGGGAAGGACAGAACGGATGGTCAGTGGGGGATTGTTGAGCTGGAAAACGTAGCAGTAGACGAAGTGGTGGAGTGGGGTATCGTGTACGAGAGGGACAAGTAACGCACGGTTGGAGCTGAAGCAGGGAGAATTCGCGCAAGGAAGATACAGCAAAGGGGGAAGAGAAGTGGTTTCCTGTTTTGCTGAGAGGTGATTAAGGGGTCAAAGCCACGTTGGGAAAATCATGGGAGTGCTACGGGTTTTTGTTTTGAGGAGGAACAGTAAGGTCGAAGTCAAACTTTGTTTTATGGTACCTGGAATTTCGATGCAGGGAAGATTTGAATGCAATTAGCTGAAAATTAACCAACCACAGTGATGATAATTAATTATTAATTAGAATTAGAATTAATAGTTGGGTTATCGATTAATTGATTTAAAGTTCGTTATAATTTGTAAATATTTTATATCGTTCACTCATGAACATAATTAAATGCGATCGAGTCCATCAGAATCGTAGCAACGAAATCTACGCAGTGGAACTGATATAGCTAAGAACAGAACGATTGGAATTCCATGATAAAATCAAATGACTATTTGATTGTAAACGGAACAAAAGCGGAACCATCAACTGTGAAAAAAAACTAGGTGAGTAAAACTCACTATCTCTGATCAGTTTATATTTTTATATACTGTACTTTATTTTTGATAAATGCTGATTGATTGCTATGCGTTGATTGTTTGGACTATTAAATAGATTTTATTGAAAACATAGATATAGTTATGTATAAAAGTCGACAATCAAATATTGATTCTGTTATCAGTATATTTCATGTTGAAATGAAATTGATGTTATTTATATTATGTAACATCTGTGGATGCAGGGAAACAGGTCGGAGGAATCCAACTGGATTCCTCAACATTTATTTACTGTTTTTCATATATTGTGATATATGATGTGATATACAATCTGTTGTTGATTATGTGTGTTTGGATAATATTGATCAGTAATATATGGTATGTTAAATACCATAGCAAATACTGGAATATGAAAAGGGAATTTTCAATGTTATATCGAAATTGAAATCTTTATAAAATCAAAGGATTTGATATAAAGGAATATTTATAAAATCAAGGGATTTTATAAAGGAAATTATTTGTAAAACAAATATAACGGAAATTATTTGTAAAACAAAGATAAAGGAAAATATTTGTAAAACAAATATAAAAGGAAAATATTTGTAAAACAAATATATAAGGGAAATATTTATTAAACATTTACAAATAGAATTATAAAAGCAAAAGGATTTTATAAAAGGAAATAATTATAAAATCAAAGAGTTGAAAAGGGAATTATTTGTAAAACAAATATAAAGGAAAATATTTGTAAAACAAATAAAAGGAAAATATTTGTAAAACAAATAGAAAGAGAAATATTTTTAAAACAATTTACAAATAGAAATAAAAAGGGAAATATTTGTAAAACATTTACAAATGGAATTGGAAAGGGAAATATTTGTAAAACATTTACAAATAGAATTTAAAAGGAAATATTTGTAAATCATTTACAAATAGATTAAATAGAAATATTTATTTAGAAAATAAATAAAGTTATAAAAGGAAATATTTATTTAGGAAATAAATAGAATTATCAAAAGAGAATTATTTGATAAATAAATAGAATTGTATAAAAAGAGAGAAAAGAGAATTTTACACTAGGAAAGTTCAGACCTGTGCCTCGCACATGGGTATAACAGAATATGAATTTAAAGTGAGTATTTAGGAGAAATCTGTTTTAATAGATAAAGTAAGAAGATTAATTTATAAATAAGGTTTTATAAATTAAGAAAAATATTTATCCTTGAATAAATAGAATATATAAGTCAGGACTTATATAGAGAAGTAAGCATCGATTTCAACATCGATATTTGAAACTGAATATGGACGTAGAGTTAATCAAAGGAGTTAATCAAAATGTGTAAATCAAAAGGAGTTAGAGGAGTTAATCGAATTATAGTTAATCAATCAGAGTTAGAGTTAATTGATTAGAGTTAGAGTTAATCAATTAGAGTTAATCAGTTAGGGTTAACCAGTTAGAGTTAATAAGTTAGAGTTAATCAGTTAGAGTTAATCGATTAGAGTTAAATCGAACTAGAGTTGTTCGAATAGAGTTAATCGAACAAGAGTTAGTCGAATATTTGTTATATCGAATAGAGTTAATTGAATTAGAGTTAGTCGGATTTGAGTTATTCAAATATAGTTTATTCGAAAAAGGAGTTATCGAATAAGGTTATTCGAAGAAGAGAATTAATCGAATATAGTTTATTCGAATAGAGAAAGAAGTTATCGAATATTAGTTATTCGAAAGGAGTTATCAAATATTAGTTATTCGAAAGGAATTAATCGAATATTAGTTATTCGGAAGGACCTATAGAATATTCATTATTCGAAAGGAGTTAATCGAATATTAGTTATTCGAAAGGAGTTACCGAATATTAGTTATTCGAAAGGAGTTATCGAATATTAGTTATTCGAAAGGAGTTATTGAATATTAGTTATTCGAAAGTAGTTAATCAAATATTAGTTATTCGAAAGGAGTTATCGAATATTAGTTATTTGAAAGGAGTTACCGAATATTAGTTATTCGAAAGGAGTTAATCGAATATTAGTTATTCGAAAGGAGTTAATCGAATATATTTTATTCGAAAGGAGTTAATTGATAAGAGTAAATTAGTCAGAGTTAATTGAATAGAGTTAATCGAATATAGTTTATTCGAAAGGAGTTAATTGATAAGAGTAAATTAGTTAGAGTTAATTGAATAGAGTTAATCCAGTAGGGTAAATCAAATAGAGTTAATCCAATAGAGTTAATC
Source organism: Allium sativum (assembly GCA_030737875.1). Classification (NCBI taxonomy): domain Eukaryota; kingdom Viridiplantae; phylum Streptophyta; class Magnoliopsida; order Asparagales; family Amaryllidaceae; genus Allium; species Allium sativum. The sequence continues at coordinate 189,004,911 of CM060911.1, forward strand.
AAATAGAGTTAATATAATTAAGTTAATCAAATAGAGCTAACTGATAAGAGTAAATCGATTAGAGTTGATTGAATAGTGTTAATTGAATAGAGTTATTCGAATATAGGTTATTCGAAGAAGAGATATTATCGAATATAGTTTATTCGAAGGAAAGATTTATCGAATAGAGATTAATTCGAAAGAGAATTACATGAGGAAGTTTGTCAAAGATTTAAAAGATAAACTTTGACTATTTCGAAGTTAAAACGTTGTTCTATTAAGGTCTGAGAGGTAATTATACCCCAACTTGATTGACTTCCTTCTTAACTAAGGAATGGTAAGGTTTGATAGTGAATGATGGTTAAGTGAATTTAGTTAATGAGTGAAATGGTTTGAGTTGGCATGGCGATGTTTGATTTAAACGTATTTACGTTGGTGGCGGAGGAATTCGTTTCTCTTAGCTTATACCAGTGGTATTTTTGGGGAAATCGGTTTGTGATTTGACGGTATGACGATGTGGCATTCGAAGTAAATAGAGGAGTGATCTGTTAAAAGATACGTTTTGACCTCGAGCCTCATCAACTGGGAAATGACAGAAATCGGCCAGGCAGCATGGCCAAGTGGTTCGCAACCAAGTAGTGTATATTGTCACCATCTAGAGAATATTCATATTTGTTACTTCTTTCAATTCTGTATCTCCTGGGAATGGTTATGTTGGTTTACCAACTGTAAGGTGACAATGTATTCGATACACTCAAGCGAAATGAGTGGTCGGTCATGCATGGCCAAGTTGCAAGATGTTCTTGTTGAACTCCAGTGTATCGCTTCTAGAGTACACTGAGCGGAAGTTGGATCCATACCTTGTCATAGTTGGAATCCATTCCCCAAATAAGAGCCCGCGGTTTTGATTGTATATTATATATGTAGAACGTTAGATGCAAGTGTTTCTACTAGATTGATATTACTTGTGTTAGACATTATTATAATACCAGAATAATATTGTTTTACTAATGATTTGGGTTATCGTAAGGTAAAAACCTTCCGTGTTTATGTGTGGATTGGTCTTATGAATATCCTTTGTTTCAAAAGGATTTTGAAAGTTAAATCAAATAATTTGAGTTTAATCACACCAATCACATGACTGACCCAGAGTTTATTTTGTTTTGTTTTCCCTAAACTCTTGGGTGCCCAATTTTGTACAGGCAGTCAAGTAGTCGGGATTTAGAGATGCTTGAAGAGCTGGAGCAGGAGGCTTCAGAATTATATAGCTATGGTTTTTCTGCTGTGTTGTAAGTGTTGTACATTGGAAACGATATGTATATTCAAGTACAAATTTATATTTCCAAAGTTATGTTATGAAATATATTTATTCGTTCCGCTGTGAGATTCGTGTTAACTCTGATGTTGTATGTTCTTCTTCTTCTTCTTCTATTCTAAGTTTCTATCTTATCTATTCTCACCCTCTAATTTCTTTCATTGACTATCTGGTATTTTCGATGCTTGAATAGTCGACATAATGTTGTATGCCGATATCCAGGATCGCAAAAACCCCGGGTCATTACAGATGGGAAGGTAGGCGGGAATTAGCTTGATGATTGATAACCAGGATTTATCGTTTTAAGAAATAATATAATGAGATTATTTGGAAATAGATTATTGTTTAATAATAATCGATGTAAATGAGATTTATGGATTAATAAATGTTATTTATTAATTCAAAATGAAAAGATTTGTTAGAGTTGATTAATGGGTTAATCATGTTTTAAGATTTACCAAGCCAACTGTTTTGATCAGTAATTAATTATTTAATTAAATTAGATTGGGCCGATTAATCTAACGAAATGATTTAGCGAATAATTGTTTAACCTAACGAGATTTTAAAAAGGAAATTTAATTCCAGTTAATGATAAAGTAAATTATAATCTTTATTTAATTTAAGGAATTATTTGAAGTTCATTTAAGTAAGAAACTGAAGTCAGAAATAAAATATAATTAAATTTCAAAGGAAGGTTATGAACGGGTTTACATTTAAACCGAATTTGGTAAATGGAGTTGTAAAGTGATTTAAGCGAATATGGTAAGCTTAGGATTAAATGTTACTTAATATTTAAAGTAAAAGAAATTGAGATGGAAATGTGCTTTATATTGAACCAGAGATGTATAAACGAGTTATGGATAAGTAGATGGGGAGTCAATGCATTAAATTGTAACTTTACATTACCTAATAATGACATTAGGTGTAATGGATGAGATTGAAATAAGATTTCCCCAAAGGAAATGATTTAGAGAATGGAAAGGGATTTCTATAATTGAATTTGGTAATATGATTTGAAATGGAAATCCAGATAATGGGACGAAGAGTTTTAAAGGAGTTAAAGTTAAAAGGTTAATGTGTATTAATCATTTACTTAATCAATGAATTTAGTAATAACCGTATATATGGAAAGGAGATTTCAAAAGCAAGAAGGTTTTATAAAACTGTATTTTAATACCATAGTGAAGTGAATATGGGTTTTTGGAATTACAAGTCATATTTATCTTATGATGAGAATGTGGTTGATCAAGATCTGAGAGGTAATTAAAATACCCCAACCTGAACAACTTCAGGATTTTCAAAGGATGATATGAGTTGTAAGAGTGGAGATGTTAGAAGTGAATTATATTGAGGAATAATAATTTGAAGAATTTGAAATATATATTATGGGATTCCTAAATAAAAGGGAATAAGAATGGCTTGAGAATATGAAATGATAGTTCCATAGTAAAGAAGGAATTAAAAGGAAATTTGTTAATATATAATGATTTTCAAAGGTAATGAGATGAAATATAGAATGGTTTTATTCAAAAAGGTAAGTGATGATTAATTCGTTTTATATAACAAAACAAAAGGGGGATTTTGTAACGATTGTTTTACGAGTGATAAGTTGATTCGATTTCCCAATTATGGAAAATACGAAATGTTATAGCAAATATTTTGAAACGATAGTTAACTGGAAATTGAATATGATTCTAATATATTTGTAAGTATTTAAATTAAATTATTTGAGAATATATAAACTAATATATTATCTTTGGTATTACAACTGATATATTATCTTAATGGCCAAGTGATGTTGTGTAATAAACCAATATATTTATTTTATTTTTATGATTGTTTATTTTGATAGTTAAATAACCGACTATCAAAATCATGGCCAATGCATTGTTGGTATGGAAAGACCGGGATCGAATTTATATTCGAAAACCATTCCGACCGGCAAATACGTAAACGTTGAAGATGTTCAGAAGCCGATCAAGATGGAGCAACTGAAGGTCGGGATCTTCATAAGCGGAAGGATTACTTGTCGAATATTCTCTAACGTTGCAACCAGAGGTATTCTAACATGATTCGGTTGTAAGTGGGATTTTACAGGTTTGCAAGGACTACTTGCTACTGATCCTTTGGATGTAGTAGGAGGGTGCCTTCGGTTCATCCTGTTTCTGGATGACTTGTACAGACGAGGTGAGTGGTGGCCAGATGTTCCAAAAGTCGATTATAACCTCAAGCCTCATCAACCGGGAAATGACAAAAATCGGGCAGGCAACATGGCAATGTGGGTCGCACCCATTAGGGTGTATAATCACCTATCTAGAGAAATTCCTTTTGCTTCATTAATCTATCGATGCTGTCCCTTTTTGGGGAACGGTGGGTAGCTCCCAACCATTGGTGATATACATTTGATACACTCAAGCGAAATGAGTGGTCGGTCATGTGTGGCCAGGTTGCAAGACATTCTTGTTGAACCCAGTGTATTCGCCTCTATAGATACACTATCGGAAGGTGGTTCCATACCTTGTCATAGTCGGAATCCAATCTCTAATAAGTTCCCGCGGTTTTGTTTGTATACCATATATGTGGAGCGTGAGATGCAAGCGTTCTGCTAGATTCTATTTATTTGTATTTAAACACTATTAAAATATCAGACAAGATATGATTTCAAACTGTTTTGGGTTATAGTAAGGTAAAAACCATCCGTGTTTATGTGTGGGCTGGTCTTACTATTATCCTTTTCTTTCAAAAGGATTTTTGAATTAAAAATCAAGATGGTTGTTATATAAACTTTGCGAGATTTTTTCACTCTGGTTCACCAAACTGGCCCGGTATTTGTAATGCTCGGGTTAGACTGAGGTGTACAGGTTCAGGTTATCAGATGTGGTAAAGAGACGAGCTAGAAAAATTCAGACGTATCAAGTTATATTATTCCGTTATGTGTTGTGTATGAGGACAGATTATTATAACTGTCCAGATGTGTGATGTACTTTGATGATTGTAAGTATATTTTCAAGCTCTCAATAAAGATTTATTTCTATGTTGTATGTTGTTCCACTACGGTGTGAGACTTTGTGTCGTGTTGGATCATCATCTTCTTCTATTCTAATATTTCTTTCTTTTCTTATCTCACCCTCTAAATTCTTTCTAATAACTATCTGGTGGTTTTCGATACTTGAGTTTTTGGCAGGTAATACATGGTTATGTATTAATGTCGGAATTCGGGCATCGAATTCCCACCGGGTCGTTACAGTGGTATCAGAGCTATTGGTTTAGTAATAACCTTGGCTCTGGGGCGTGACTCGGTAAAGATGGGGTTAGTAATACCCTAGATCAAGTTGATTGTTTATATATGAGAGAGTATTTGTAGATTTTATATAAAAATGTTTTGTATTGTGTTGTTGATAAGTTCAAGTGTTGGAAAGCATTGGACTGGAAATATACACAATATTGTTTTGTAAATAGGGTAAATGATATAATTTTACCCAAATCATATTTTGTATATAAAAGAAATAATTTTATTAAATTATTGAGATATTGTGGTTTGATTGATTTAAGTGGAATTCAGATGAAAATTTGAATTTGAATGGTTAATATAACCAAAATTTCACATGTATAGTGTGAAAGGGAATTTTAGTATGAAATTGAAATCAGAATTTAAGGTAAGTTAAAATGGAATAAAATAAAGTGACGGTGTTTGAAATAGAATCAAAATTTGGATCATAAGATGAAATGATTGAAAATCGAATTGGAAATTGGACATGAAATGAGACTTAAAATTGTGAAGTAAATATTAATGTTAAATATTAATGGGATTTAATATAAATCGAATGGTTGGTTGAATTGATTCCGTATTGTCTGTTATTTGGGTATTAGATTGGTTGAGATAAATTCGTTGTTAACCTAATGAAAAGTTGAATAGATTGAAACTAAGTTCCAGTATAATGAAATTTGAATAGAACTGTTTATGATTTAAAACTGGGTGATTTAAGCCTGATTCGCATATACCTTGCTGAAGACGCCTTGGGAATTGGTGAAATTCTACCGGTTGACTAATGAAGTATTATTTATAAATTTCACGTAATGGTCACTTACATGTTGAATTGAGTATAGATGCTAGGAGTCAGTGAGGATTGATATTAGTTAAGTAGATCGCAATAAGTTGCGCAAACATACTCAATAGCACTCACATAATGTACGCCTATGCAAAAATAAAAATTTTGGGTTTTTAATTTTGTTTTCCGACCATGTGAGTCGATGTATATATTATTTGTTCCTACGATATCGCAGATATCACCCTGTACAGGGGAGACTCTGCCGAATTTTTCCGAGAATTTAAAGTGCTTAATTTTTTTCGATATTTTTGGAAAATTTTCATTTACGATATTGAATTTGTTTTGATTTAAAATGAATTGGACTTATAAGTATAATGGGTTATGATGTTTTTCTTACCTTAGCAATTTCGGGGACGAAATTATTTTAAGGGGGGAAGAATGTAACGACCCAGATTTTTTGGCCACTTTAATCAAAATATTTAATTTTGTTTAAATATTTTAATTGGAATATTTATGGATTTTTAATATTCAAATTAGAAGTTTAAACGTTATAATTTATATTTATTATAAATGAGCCCGTAATGGTGCAGCAGCTCGTAATATTCAGTTTTGAACTTCAACTGAATGTACAGGATCCGATAGAAGTCAGAATTTCATGGAACGAGAAACGTAAGAATCGAATTGATGATAATTTTCTAATGAAAGAGAAAAATCGAGATTTCGGGTTATAAATGGTTAGTTATGTCCAATTCAAATTTCAAAATAGTCGCTATGGAATTTCGTTAATAAACGATAACGTTTATTTAATAATTTAATAACGTTTTCTATATAAATTTTCGATATTGGTTGATTCGAACCTTTTGATGCGAAATTATAATTCGATATTGGCTAAATCTGAAGTGATATTCCATACATGCATAATTGTCGAAAATAATTTATTTATTTTTGAATTTAATTTATAATATGTTGAGATTATATGAGTTTTAAAAATAATAATCCAATTTAGAGCTTGTAAGCAACATATACATACATGCTGTCCGAACGAACATGAACACAAAGAAAAAGCATCGAATTAAATCAATAACTAAGCTAAGCGGTATATATTTTCAACAGCAAATAGAAATTTCAAACCAAAACTCATTCAAGACCAAAGCAAAGTATCACATCAAATACATTAGAAAAAGGAGAAAAAATAAAACAAGGAAGAGACTACAAAATCCTTTGTCGAGCTGAAATCTAGCAGAGTTCATTTCCTACTGGAACACTTTCCAAAACATGAAATAAATATATACAAATCCTACATCAATACGGAATGACAACATTTGGCAACAAGGGTCAATTTATACAAACCACTCAGTGAAATAGCAAACGAATTTTATTTCAAATTTTGCTGTACAAATTTACAACTATTGTCCGCCAATATGAAAATAAAATCTACACATTGGATATTACAATCCAATAGCTCACAGGTAGGCTCACAGCAATGATTCAAAAAAATAATCCAACCAAATCTATTCAATGACAAAGCAAAGTACCATAGTAAATAAATAAAGAAGAATAAGGACAATGCAGCAAAATATAAAATAGGATATGTATAGCCTCTTCACGTCCATGTACTCCTTTGCCAAATCTTTTGCCTTGATCCTACAGCCTTTAATACTAATGTGAACTCACCCATACCACATGTTAGCAGGTTTTCACCATCACTTATGTTGTTGTGTGACAACACTCTTCGTAACAATGGTCTATGTACAAGTAGCAGGTCCAGACCATTTTTCTCCAATAGAGTACAAGCTGTTTGAGACACAACACTCTGCAAAATGGGCAACTCATACAAAACAGTGTGCCTAGCCAATCCCTCTAAGTAGTAATGGCACACATACCTTACTGTAGAACATGAAAGCATGTGTAGTAGGACAACACGCCTAATATACTCCTACTAGCATCCGCAGACCTTATTGAGAAGGCCATACATGCCTGAGACTCTAAAACCATCAAGTTGTACATCGACTTGCCCTCAAATCTTCTCACATCAGCAGACAAATGCAATAGCTGCATGAAGAGATGACGCATAGCTGCCTAAGCCTATCGAACAGACATCGTTCTCATCCTAGCAATCTCATTCGCCTATATATACACTGTGATTCTTTCAATAGCCAAAACATATTCACTTCCTTCTACGTTTTCCACTTCGCAAATGATTAAATTGGGGAACAAAACACCCAAAATTTAGTCACACAAATTAACTACAAACAGTAGTGAACCATTCAAACCCTTTCCCCTATGAAAGTCCAAATTTATATAGTGATTCACATTAATTGACAATAAAAATATAAAAAGGCAGTGAGATTTTAACGCTGACCTGTACTGATTGAATTAAAAGTGAAGATGCTGACAGATCTCGCCTGAAAGCCATAGACTTGGTGGACGAACGGCGGGTTAATAGAGGGGCTACGAGTGAGGAGATTCAAGGTGAAGGATTGTTGGACTGGTGCGCTGAATTTGGAAGCGATGGAGGGAACTCCGATCAACGGAGTAGTGGTAGAGCAGGATTTTTCTTTTGGCGGCGGGTAATGAATCTGGACGAGATGAAAAATGAAGGGGAGTGGTAATGAACGAAGACAGCTCAGTTTTATTTGGGTATAAAGGGTTTAAATGTGTGGGTCTAGTTTGAATTTAACATAGAAGGATTTGGTTGGGCCAGAAAAAATTATTAACGGTAGTTGTTTCGAATTGGAGTAGCATGAGTCTACAAGGTCGTGGAATACCAAGACGTGGAAGCCAATTTAGTAACGCACGCAATGGACTGGTAAGGCTTACTAACCTATAATTAGTGAAAATTGTTTAAAATTAAAAGTTAATTAAACTATATATTAAATTATAAATAGTCATGTAATAATTTAAACCATGACAGGGTTTAAACGATTAGCCAATGTTCATGAATTTGCAGTCGTGATTTGGAACAGAGAAGACACGAATGAAGTGGTGAATAAAGAAATCGAGCTGCAATATTTTAAAACCAAGTAATTACTTCGTTAATTTAAATTAATTAATTATTAAAATAAAATAAAAATTTAAATGTTAACAACTTATTTATATTCTATCAGAATAGGTCGATTCAAAATAGTCTGGAACCGTATTTATGAGCAGGACGGTACGGAACGGAGTTGAATCGAATGAGTTGGAATTTATCTGGAATGAGCTGTTTACAGAACACAGATCCAAGTGAGTTAATCTCACTCAGTTTCCCACTTATATTGATTATAAGTCGGGTTTATTAGATGTTTTCTATGACTGCTAATTATTGGTTGATTAACTAGATGCGTGTTAAATATTTCTATATTGTTTATTTAAATTAAGCGGTTGTTTAATTTAAATGTAATAACATCGTTATTTCTAACGATGATTTCCAAACTGATAATTGAATTTGGTAATATGATTTAGAGAATGGAAAATTGAATTTGGTAATATGATTTGAAATTGAAATCCAGATAATGGGATGAAGAGTTTTAAAGGAGTTAAAGTTAAAAGGTTAATGTGTATTAATCATTTACTTAATCAATGAATTTAGTAATAACCATATATATAGAAAGGAGATTTCAAAAGCAAGAAGGTTTTATAAAACTGTATTTTAATACCATAGTGAAGTGAATATGGGTTTTTGGAATTACAAGTCATATTTACCTTATGATGAGAACGTGGTTGACCAAGGTCTGAGAGGTAATTAAAATACCCCAACTTGAACAACTTCAGGATTTTCAAAGGATGATATGGGTTGTAAGAGTGGAGATGTTAGAAGTGATTTATATTGAGGAATAATAATTTGAAGAATTTGAAATATATATTATGGGATTCCTAAATAAAAGGGAATAAGAATGGCTTGAGAATATGAAATGATAGTTCCATAGTAAAGAAGGAATTAAAAGGAAATTTGTTAGTATATAACGATTTTCAAAAGTAATGAGATAAAATATAGAATGGGTTTATTCAAAAAGGTAAGTGATGATTAATTTGTTTTATATAACAAAACAAAAGAGGGATTTCATAATGACTGTTTTACGAGTGATAAGTTGAATCGATTTCCCAATTATGGAAAATACGAAATGTTATAGCAAATATTTTGAAACGATAGTTAATTGGAAATTGAATATGATTCTAATATATTCGTAAGTATTTAAATTAAATGATTTGAGAATATATGAACTAATATATTATCTTTGGTATTACAATTGATATATTATCTTAATGGCAAGCGATGTTGTGTAATAAACCAATGGATTTATTTTATTTTTATGATTGTTTATTTTGATAGTTAAATAACCGACTATCAAAATCATGGCCAATGCGTTGTTGGTACGGAAAGACCGGGATCGAATTTATATTCGAAAACCATTCCGACCAGCCAATACGTAAATGTTGAAGATGTTTAGAAGCAGATCGAGATGGTGCAATTAAAGACCGGGGATATTCATAAGCAGAAGGATTACTTATCGAATATTCTATGACGTTGCAACCAGAGGTATTCTTACGTGATTCGGTCGTAAGTGGGATTTTACGGGTTTGCAAGGACTACTCGCTACTGATCCTTTGGATGCAGTAGGAGGGTGCCTTCGGTTCATCCTGTTCCTGGATGACTTGTACGGACGAGGTGAATGGTGGCTAGATGCTCCAAAAGTCGATTATAACCTCAAGCCTCATCAACTGGGAAATGACAAAAATCGGGCATGGAACATGGCTATGTGGGTCGCACCCATTAGGGTGTATAATTACCTATCTAAAGAAATTCCTTTTGCTTCTTTAATCTATCGATGCTGTCCCTTTTCGGGAAACAGTGGGTAGCTCCCAACCGTTGGTGATATACATTTGATACACTCAAGCGAAATGAGTGGTCAGTCATGTGTGGCCGGGTTGCAAGACGTTCTTGTTAAACCCAGTGTATTCGCCTCTAGAGATTCACTATCGGCGGGTGGTTCCATACCTTGTCATAGTCGGAATCCAATCTCCAATAAGCGCCCACGGTTTTGTTTGTATTCCATATATGTGGAGCGTGAGATGCAAGCATTCTGCTAGATTCTGTTTATTTGTATTTAGACACTATTATAATACCAGACAAGATATGATTTCAAACTATTTTGGGTTATAGTAAGGTAAAAAACGTCCGTGTTTATGTGTGGGTTGGTCTTACTATTATCCTTTTCTTTTAAAAGGATTTTTGAATTTAAAAATCAAGATGGCTGTTATATAAACTTTGCGAGATTTTCACACTCTGGTTCACCAGACTGACCCGGTATTTGTAATGCTCGGGTTAAACCGAGGTGTACAAGTTCAGGTTATCAGATATGGTAAAGAGACGAGCTAGAAGAATTCACACGTATCAAGTTACATTATTCCGCTGTGTGTTGTGTATGAGGATAGATTATTATAACGGTCCAGATGTGTGATGTACTCTGATGATTGTAAGTATATTTTCAAGCTCTCAATAAAGATTTATTTCAATGTTGTATGTTGTTCCACTGCGGTGTGAGACTCTGTGTCATGTTGGATCTTCTTCTTCTTCTATTCTAATATTTCTTTCTTTTCTTATCCCACCCTCTAAATTCTTTCTAATAACTATCTGGGTGTTTTCGATACTTGAGTTTTTGGCAGGTAATACATGGTTATGTATTAATGTTGAAATTCGGGCATCGAATTCCCGCCGGGTCGTTACAAATAGCGAGATACTTCGGATATTGGGCCAATTAAAAGGCCCACATGGTTGAAAACTGATAGATTTGTTGACGTACTGACTATTTGGAGCTTCGATAGCACCGGCTAATGTATTGGTTATGGTATAACCGATCAGCGACTACTGACCAACCTTGAAGATTCAATGGCTCACCAGAGTCTGAGTCCTAAGGCATTTTATAGAGTGTCTCGAAATCGACGAGGAAGATCCCTTGTCTCGGTTCATAGATGGAAACCCAATTTTCAATACATGACTTTACGGTATTAGTTGTAAACCTATATGGCGACATAATATATGGTACCTATGCTTCCTATGATTGATACATTTATATTTGAAGTTGATTTCTTCACTTATAGTAATAATAAAAGATAAATGTAACACCCCGTAATTCTGTTAATATTAATATTCACAAATTAAAGAATAACTAATCTCAGACGTGAGAATTGTCGGAAACGGGTTGCGTCATTGTGTTCGTCTCGGAATTCTGGTAGAAATAGAGTCCGAGTTTGCAGGAAACGAGTACCGGATGAAAGAGTTATGGACGAACGAAGTTTGGTGGCAAAGTAGGAAAAAAATGCATTGGCACACTTGGGAAGTGCGCCAGTACATATTTACACTGGCGCACTTGCCAAGTGCGCCCAGGCCGAGGCTGGAGCCTGCACAGCTTTCTGGTTCAGGCTGACCCGTGTTGTTGAGTCCATTCTGACTCCTTGCTGAGTCATTAGGGCTGACTCATCACCCTATCATAATTGAATGGTTTTGATTAACCCTAAGAACATCCGACGGCTTAAATTAATTTATAACTCTATAAAAAGACCCCTATACACAAACCCTAAATCAGAAACTAAACAAAGACCATAGTCATCATGCTGTTATTTTGAGACCTAGTGCAGCCGCCATCAAATTAAAGATAAAGAACAACAACCAAATCAGAACTACCCAACCCTAACAGCGATTCTTCATCAAAGGAGCGCTAATTCGACTCTCTTTCTTCTCTAATTGTGAGTATGATGATCTTTACAAGATTATTATTATTTTAATTAGGTTAAGTCATGAATGGATTATGAGTAGATGATGTGAATTGTCATATAAGTTGTTGTAAACCTTATGCTATCATGTATGTTATAAATTCTATGCTATGTGGTGATGATATCCTATATGTTGTAAATCATGCTATGATGATGTTATGTATGTTGAAAGTTTCTATGCTAAGTTGTGATGAATCATACATGTTAAAAAGCCATGATGTTACCATCTATGCTAGTTAGTTCATATTAATTAAATCATCATGTTTGGGCTATGTTGATCTATATGACAAGTCACATATGCAAGTTAGATTGATTAGAAAAGTTATGAACATATGCCATGACATCTATTATGACATCTAGAATTATGCTATGACATATGTGATATGCTATGCTAGTTCACACCATCATTATGTTGCCTAAAAACCCCATATGCAAGTTTATGTATAGATTTGGGCTATGATCATATCATGTAAATTGTGACATTTAACAAGTTGACACCTTTTGATCCTTAACATGTGTAGTTTATGCAAGTTTTACCCCTATTATGATTAGATTTATTTTAATTGTCTATATGTTGTGATAATTTATCTTTGTGCTATGTGTTAGACTATTCAAGTCTAGCGTATATTATGCGTTGAATAAGCGAACGTATAAACGTGGGGTAGGGGTAATATTAAGGATTTAATAATAAGAAGTTGGGGTACAATTGATATGATTTTGCATGCCATGAGTAGATGACCATAATTGAGTCAATTATGGACATCATTAAAAGTTGACCTAATTAATAATTTGAATAGGGAATTATTAAAACTGGGGTAAAAGATTATAAGTGTTAATCAATGCTTAGGACACGAGGTTGGACTCGTTTGTGACGTAAACCTACCCGGAACCGCCCGGCAAATCCAGTGGTCACAAATGTCAGCCCAATGTGAGAGGTCCTAGGCCTAAACTAAAGCATAATAGTTGTAAAGACACGAGGTTAGACTCTTTTATGGTGTAAGACTGCCCGGACCCGCCCGACAAATCCAGCTGCCATAAATGCCAGTCTAATGTGAGAGGTCTTTATGAGGTTATGGCCTGAATGAATTAAGAAATACTTAACCAGATAAACATGTAAAGTGGGACATGGGGGTTAAGTAGGTGCCTTGGGTGGCATGAGGAATCTAGTGGGTGCCCTTAGTGGCATGTGAAATACGATTAGTAAGACTTAACCAAACACACATGTAAATGAACATGACTAAGAGGGTTAAGTGGGATATACTAGTGATGACAAGCTTAGGTGGGTAGCTTGTGGGGGCCCATTTCAACCAGTATCCCAAACGTATCTTTGTGGGCATGACCCAAGTCGAGGACGGGACACGCATACAGGGTTTGACTATAAGAGGCCAAAACGGGGAGCGGTGGCAACGCAAGTCCAACGGGTTTCATATGCGTGTGTGGACCCGGGCTGGTAGGTAAGACGTTGTTGCATCGTGTAGGTATAAGCCGTGCATTCTCAAGTTGTATCTGGTTGCCACTTTAGGGGAGTGATACACCCCACTGTGGGGCCATCATGGGTATCTACGAGTAGGGAGCCGATCGAAAGTGGGTAGTGGGGTACACCTAGTGGAGATAGGGGCAGACGACACCTATGTAGTCAGCTAGGGGTACGTAAGGCTATTTATATGTTTCTGTGTGAAGCAAGTGGGATCAACCTTTAGGGTGACTGGTGCGGTGTAGTGTAGTAATATGCGGTGCAGTGTAGTAATTATTCGTTAGTAATTAGGTGTGCCTTTACCGTTATCTTTAACGTTATCTTAAACGCTATCTTTATCTTCCTAATAGTTCATAGACCTTTACTTGTCTTCCAGCTTATGCCTTAGTCTAGTTATTTTGATAATAGTATTATTAGAATTATCATACTCGCCAGACTTTATGTCTAACCCCCTCCATTTCTATCCTTTTTCCCCTCCAGGTCCTCAGGTTGGACCCAGCTCTATTGGAGTTTGATTGGATTGCTTCATCTCTATTTGGAAAGCTTGGACCGTTGAAGTAAAGTCCAGCTTGTTATCTTCTTTAATGGCTATCTGTGTGATTGGATTATGTAATTTTGTTTTAGCAAGATGGATAATGTACTTGACTATGATTTATGGTTTGATGATGTAACAAACATGTTTAATTTCCGCTGCAATAAAATGAAGTTTTAGATTCCCAAGTACTACTTATTATCTGTCTTGTTGTAATTTTTCTGTTCTATATTCACTTATAACCTCCATGGAAGTTAATGCATTCCCATTGTGAGTGACATTAATGGACGTGGGGTTTTACACGTGGTATCAGAGCTTAAGGTTACCAGAACATATAATTTTTTTTTGAAAAGCTATTTTTCTAAAGTATTTTTGGAAGAAAGTGTTTTCAAAAACATGTTTTAATGAGTAATTTGAAGAGGAAAGTTTTTAAGAAAAACATAATCCCCAATAGCCATATCTTTATCTTTCGAATTCTCCATTTTGAATCTTTCCTTTTTCGTTTCAGCATGGCTGAAGATCTTAACCTACCTGATGGTGTAACGATACCAGGATGGTATAGGAGTCTGTTAGAAGCTAGGGCCGCCGCAGGTCCGGCCAATGTTCCTCCACCACCAGTTGCACCCGTTCCTCCTCCTCCTCGAGTGGATACTTTTGCAAAGACGTGCAAGGAATTTGAGGCTATGGGTGGAAAACCTTTTCAAGAGTCAGAAACGTTTGTGGAAGCTAGAGATTGGCTTAGGGAGGTGGAAGAATTGCTAGAGATCTTTGAAGTAGAAGAAGGGAGGAAAGTCAAATTAGCAGCTTGGTTAATGAAGGGAGAGGCCTCGTTTTGGTGGGAGGTCACTAATGGGGAGCGTCCTATTGATTCTTGGGCGAATTTCAGACGTAGGTTTGAGGCGAAGTTTCTCTCAAGGGCAGAAGAGAATTTATATATGGAAAGGTTCTTGACATTAAAGCAAGGAAGCTCATCAGTGAAAGAATATGTTAACAAATTTAATCAGTTAGCAAGGTTTGGCTTGGACTTAGTGAACACGCCGGAGAAGAAGGCTCTGAGGTTCGTTAATGGGTTGAATGAACCGTTGCAAGGGTTGGCTATGACCCACATCCCTATGGGGGTCACCTTTGAGAAGCTAGTAGACATGGCACTCATGCACGAGGAGAAAGGCGCTAAAGCTGATAAGGCACCCGAGAAGAAAGGGGATCAGAAGAAACCACAACAGCAAAACAAGAAGGGTGGTAAAGACAATAACGACAAGGGAAAGAAGAAATGCTTTAACTGTGGGACACCAGGCCATCTCAGCAAGGATTGCCGAAAGAAAAAGAAGACTGGTTGTTTTCACTGTGGCGATGCAGGACATCTAGTGAAGGACTGCCCAAAGAAGGGGCAGAGGGAAGGGACTACCTCGGGAGGACAGGTGCAGGCTCTTATGGCACCAGGGCAGGCAAGGGGACAAGTTCAGGCTCTAGCGGTCCCACCGCTGCAAGAATGAGGTAGAACCATTTCTGTTGAGAGCTTAGTTTTTCTGTTTGATCATCCTGTCCGTACCTTATTTGATTCGGGCGCATCGCATTCGTTTATCTCTACATCATTAGTTGAATCACTACACTTAAACACCAGTTTAGTAGAGGATCCCTTAGTTGTTTCGAATCCAATTGGGGGCTCAGCTTATTTGTCCATGATGTGTTTGGATTTGAAAATTTCTATACTTAGCGTTGAATTTAGATGTGATGCTTATGTTTTGGGCTTCACGGGCTATGGGCTAATTTTAGGAATGGATTGGTTATCCAGAAATGGGGCCGTTCTTGATTGTGAAAGGAGAGTAGTTAGGCTCGTGACTCACCTTGGCAACACTCTGGAAATCTTTTGTAGTCCCATAAATTCCGTTATGCTAAGTTATTTAGAATCGCTTGACGCGTCTGAGGAAAATCTACAATCTGTTAGAGTGGTCCGAGAATACTCGGATGTGTTTGAGGAGGTGAAGGGCTTGCCTCCGAAGCGGGAGATAGATTTTCGAATATATCTTGTGGATAATGCGAAACCAGTATCTTTGCCAGTACGCCACATGGCTCCACGTGAAAGGAGGGAACTCGATAAGCAAGTGAAGGAGTTGCTTGAGAAGGGGTTCATAAGACGAAGTATATCGGAGTAGGGTGCTCCAGTAGTATTTGCCACGAAGGCGGATGGGTCCCTTAGACTTTGTGTGGACTATAGAGAACTTAATAAGCTTACTAAGAAGAACAGACACCCACTGCCGAGGATTGACGATCTCTTCGATCAGTTAGTTGGCGCCTCAGTGTTTTCGCAGTTGGACCTAGCCACTGGATTCCATCAATTGAGAGTGGCTGAGGATAGCATAGACAATACTGCCTTTAGGACTCCGGACGGTTTCTATGAATGGCTAGTGATGCCCTTCGGTTTGACAAACGCCCCCGCATACTTTGTTGATTTGATGAGTAGGGTGTTTAGGGAGTACCTTAACAAATTCGTGGTAGTCTTTGTAGACGACATCTTGATCTTTTCTAAGGATGAAGAAGAGCATGCCCTACATCTTAGGGAAGTGTTGGAGAGACTACGAGCGCATAACCTTAAAGCTAAATTTTCCAAATGTCACTTTTGGAGGAAAGAAGTGCGATTCTTAGGGCACGTGGTCTCCAAAGAAGGGATAGCCGTGGATCCCGCGAAGGTGGTGGCCATCCAAGATTGGAAGGTCCCTAAAAATGCTACCGAAGTGAGAAGTTTCTTGGGGTTGGCTGGCTACTATAGGAAGTTTATCAAAGACTTCGCAAAGATATCAGCTCCATTGACACGCTTGACGAAGAAGAACCTAGTTTTCACATGGGACATAGATTGTGATGATGCGTTCCAACGTTTGAAGAGAGCTTTGACCTCAGCCCCAGTCTTAGTGCTGCCAGACGGGAGTAAGCCATTTACCGTTTATACTGACGCTTGTGGGATAAGACTAGGCGCAGTCTTAATGCAAGAGGGAAGGGTAATAGCCTATGGTGGAAGGCAGTTGAGAGCGCATGAGAAAAATTACCCTACACATGACCTAGAGTTGGCCGCTATTGTTTTCGCGCTTAAGTCTTGGCGTCATTATCTTCTTGGCGAGAAATTCGAATTATTCACTGACCACAAATCTTTAAAATACTTGTTCTCTCAGAAGGACTTGAACTTAAGGCAGCAAAGGTGGATGGAGTTCTTAGCATCCTACGATTTCGAAATAGCATATACCCCTGGCAAGGGTAACGTGGTGGCAGATGCCTTAAGTAGAAAAAGATTATCCTTAAGTCCTTTGTTTGTTGAGCGGCGAAGCTTAGAATTCATTTCGATGTTTGACTTTAGACCTTCCGTTGACTTTGTACCCGGTTTGCTAGCATCCTTGGAGGTCAGACCTACGCTCTTGGGACGGATTGGCGAGGCGCAGCGAGACGACCCACAGTTGGTTGAGTTAGTAGAAAAGCTCAAAGGAGGGGAGTCATCAAGCCATCTCCGTAGGTATACCCTGGATGATAAGGGTTGGTTACGTAGGGACGGTAGACTTTGTGTACCAAAAGACGATGACCTAAGGAAGACCATTCTTGATGATGCACATCGTTCGAAGATGACCATCCATCCCGACGGGGACAAGATGTACATGGATATGAAACGAGTTTACTTTTGGGCCGGTATGAAGAAAGATGTGGCCGAGTACGTCGCTAGATGCTTGGTGTGCCAACAAGTAAAAGCGGAGCAAAAGAAACCCGGTGGGTTGCTTCACCCATTGGAGGTTCCACTATGGAAGTGGGAGAGTGTCTCGATGGATTTTGTGGATGGATTACCGCGATCGAAGAAGGGTAATACGGGGATTTGGGTTATAGTAGATAGACTTACTAAGAGCGCCCATTTCATTCCCGTAAAGAGTAAGAGGACTGCTCCATGGTTAGCTCCTGTATACGTCCGAGAAATAGTTCCTTTGCACGGTGTTCCTTCTAGCATAGTGAGCGACCGCGATCCTATTTTCACTAGCGAATTTTGGAGAAGCTTGCAAGAGGCGGTAGGGACTCAGTTATGTTTGAGCACCGCATATCATCCTCAGACGGACGGCCAGACTGAGAGGGTGAATCGCATTCTAGAGGATCTTTTGAGGCTATGTATCCTAGACTTTGGGGGTACATGGGAAGAGCATCTTCCATCGGTAGAGTTCGCATATAATAATAGCTTTAAGTCCAGCATTGGCATGGCACCTTTCGAAGCTCTTTATGGACGACCTTGTCGTTCACCAACATGTTGGTGGGAATCTACGGATAAGATCTTACTCGGGCCCGATATGATTAGGGAGACTTCGGAAAAGATCGACTTGATTCGAAGGAGGATGAAAGCAGCGCAAGATAGGTAGAAATCTTATGCGGATAAGAGGAGGACAGATCTCGAGTTTGAAGTTGGGGACATGGTCTTTGTCAAAGTGTCTCCATTACGAAACGTTGTTCGCTTTGGGTCCGTTGGGAAGTTAGCACCAAGGTTCGTAGGGCCGTTTCCTATTAAGGAGAAGATTGGACAGATGGCATATAGAGTGGAGTTGCCTGAGGAACTTAATGGTGTACACGACGTATTCCATGTGTCACATTTGAGGAAGTTCTTGCACGAGACCGCGGAAGTGGTAGAGCTGAGCTTTCTTAGAGAGGTGGAGACTGAGCGTGATGCGACGATTCGACGAGCTCCTACGCGCATTCTTGGGTCAGAGATTAAGAAGTTGAGAAATCGAGAGGTCAGACTAGTCAAAGTACAATGGGGAGATGATGAGAGCAACGCTACTTGGGAGACAGAAGAGAAGATGTGTTCACGATACCCTTTTCTTTTCGAGGGTATGTCCTTTAATTTCTCCTTTATCGCTTATCTTGTACTTATCTTACCTTTAGAGTATCCTCTCGCTAGTATTCTTGACCTTTAGATAGGATAATCCTATGGTTGAAACATGTGTTTGAGACATGTTATGAATGATGGATGCAAAATGGATGCAAGTGTTTGCTAGTGGTTGCTCGTTGACGCATATACACACACTATTAGGCACTAGATCGGCTCAGTCACTTCATACTGCATATTGCATATAAATGGATGTATTTAGTAAAATGGATGTATAATGGTTGTGCTATCATATGGATGCTGCATTCAGATGATGATTGTGCACGCATTTAAAGATAATATGTAGCATTAGGGAACTTTTGCATACATAATGGACGCATGGCACTATCATGATTTGCATTAAGGAGGTCAACTGAATCAGTGGACCGCCTGATTTTGCATTAGATAAGGGACATATACACACACTGTGCACTTAAACATGAAAGCATTAGAAGTCTATAAGGACAATGGATGCCTGTGGTTGATGGTTGAGTAGATGGACGATTGTATGTTAGGATATACATTCTTCTTAACTTGAAGATTTCAGGGTCGAAATCCTTTTAGGAGGGGAGAATGTAACACCCCGTAATTCTGTTAATATTAATATTCAAAAATTAAAGAATAACTAATCTCAGACGTGAGAATTGTGGGAAACGGGTTGCGCCATTGTGTTCGTCTCGGAATTCTGGTAGAAATAGAGTCTGAGTTTGCGGGAAACGAGTACCGGATGAAAGAGTTATGGACGAACGAAGTTTGGTGGCAAAGTAGGAAAAAAATGCACTGGCGCACTTGGGAAGTGCGCCAGTACATATTTACACTGGCGCACCTGCCAAGTGCGCCCAGGCCGAGGCTGGAGCCTGCACAGCTTTCTGGTTCAGGCTGACCTGTGTTGTTGAGTCCATTCTGACTCCTTGCTGAGTCATTAGGGCTGACTCATCACCCTATCATAATTGAATGGTTTTGATTAACCCTAAGAACATCCGACGGCTTAAATTAATTTATAACTCTATAAAAAGACCCCTATACACAAACCCTAAATCAGAAAATAAACAAAGACCATAGCCGTCATGCTGTTATTTTGAGACCTAGTGCAGCCGCCATCAAATTAAAGATAAAGAACAACAACTAAATCAGAACTACCCAACCCTAACAGGGATTCTTCATCAAAGGAGCGCTAATTCGACTCTCTTTCTTCTCTAATTGTGAGTATGATGATCTTAACAAGATTATTATTATTTTAATTAGGTTAAGTCATGAATGGATTATGAGTAGATGATGTGAATTGTCATATAAGTTGTTGTAAACCTTATGCTATCATGTATGTTATAAATTCTATGCTATGTGGTGATGATATCCTATATGTTGTAAATCATGATATGATGATGTTATGTATGTTGAAAGTTTCTAGGCTAAGTTGTGATGAATCATACATGTTAAAAAGCCATGATGTTACCAACTATGCTAGTTAGTTCATATTAATTAAATCATCATGTTTGGGCTATGTTGATCTATATGACAAGTCACATATGCAAGTTAGATTGATTAGAAAAGTTATGAACATATGCCATGACATCTATTATGACATCTAGAATTATGCTATGACATATGTGATATCCTATGCTAGTTCACACCATCATTATGTTGCCTAAAAACCCCATATGCAAGTTTATGTATAGATTTGGGCTATGATCATATCATGTAAATTGTGACATTTAACAAGTTGACACCTTTTGATCCTTAACATGTGTAGTTTATGCAAGTTTCACCCCTATTATGATTAGATTTATTTTAATTGTCTATATGTTGTGATAATTTATCTTTGTGCTGTGTGTTAGACTATTCAAGTCTAGCGTATATTATGCGTTGAATAAGCGAACGTATAAACGTGGGGTAGGGGTAATACTAAGGATTTAATAATAAGAAGTTGGGGTGCAATTGATATGATTTTGCATGCCATGAGTGGATGACCATAATTGAGTCAATTATGGACATCATTAAAAGTTGACTTAATTAATAATTTGAATAGGGAATTATTAAAACTGGGTTAAAAGATTATAAGTGTTAATCAATGCTTAGGACACGAGGTTGGACTCGTTTGTGACGTAAACCTGCCTGGAACCGCCCGGCAAATCCAGTGGTCACAAATGTCAGTCCAATGTGAGAGGTCCTAGGCCTAAACTAAAGCATAACAGTTGTAAAGACACGAGGTTAGACTCTTTTATGGTGTAAGACTGCCCGGACCCGCCCGGCAAATCCAACTGCCATAAATGCCAGTCTAATGTGAGAGGTCTTCATGAGGTTATGGCCTGAATGAATTAAGAAATACTTAACCAGATAAACATGTAAAGTGGGACATGGGGGTTAAGTAGGTGCCTTGGGTGGCATGAGGAATCTAGTGGGTGCCCTTAGTGGCATGTGAAATACGATTAGTAAGACTTAACCAAACACACATGTAAATGAACATGACTAAGAGGGTTAAGTGGGATATACTAGTGATGACAAGCTTTGGTGGGTAGCTTGTGGGGGGCCATTTCAACCAGTATCCCAAACGTATCTTTATGGGCTCGACCCAAGTCGAGGATGGGACACGCATACTGGGTTTGACTATAAGATGCCAAAACGGGGAGCGGTGGCAACGCAAGTCCAACGGGTTTCATATGCGTGTGTGGACCCGGGCTGGTAGGTAAGACGTTGTTGCATCGTGTAGGTATAAGCCGTGCATTCTCAAGTTGTATCGGGTTGCCACTTTAGGAGAGTGATACACCCCACTGTGGGGCCAGCACGGGTATCTACGAGTAGGGAGCCAATCGAAAGTGGGTAGTAGGGTACACCTAGTGGAGATTGGGGCAGACGGCACCTATGTAGTCAGCTAGGGGTACGCAAGGCTATTTATATGTTTCTATGTGAAGCAAGTGGGATCAACCTTTAGGGTGACTGGTGCGGTGCAGTGTAGTAATGTGCGGTGTAGTGTAGTAATTATTCGTTAGTAATTAGGTGTGCCTTTACCGTTATCTTTAACGTTATCTTAAACGCTATCTTTATCTTCCTAATAGTTCATAGACCTTTACTTGTCTTCCAGCTTATGCCTTAGTCTAGTTATTTTGATAATAGTATTGTTAGAATTATCATACTCCCCAGACTTTATGTCTGACCCCCTCCATTTCTATCCTTTTTCCCCTCCAGGTCCTCAGGTTGGACCCAGCTCTAGTGGAGTTTGATTGGATTTCTTCATCTCTATTTGGAAAGCTTGGACCGTTGAAGTAAAGTCCAGCTTGTTATCTTCTTTAATGGCTATCTGTGTGATGGGATTATGTAATTTTGTTTTAGCAAGATGGATAATGTACTTGACTATGATTTATGGTTTGATGATGTAAGAAACATGTTTAATTTCCGCTGCAATAAAATGAAGTTTTAGATTTCCAAGTACTACTTATTATCTGTCTTGTTGTAATTTTTCTGTTCTATATTCACTTATAACCTCCATGGAAGTTAATGCATTCCCGTTGTGAGTGACATTAATGGACGTGGGGTGTTACAATAAATTTCATGTATCAAGCTTGCTTGGCTATTATGAGGTAAAAATTTATCCTCCGGCTTGCGTTACATTGTGTTATAGGACCTGAGTCTTATAGTAGCTTCATTTTTCCTTTTAGCATTGCGTTGTTTGTTTTATGGTATTCTTAGGAGAAAACCTGTTCCGTGATATACGGCATGGTCCCTTGATTTGCCAAACGTTGAAATAAAGTTAATAACTGTTTTAGTTCTCACACCAGTCCCATGACTGACTCGAAGTTTATTGTTTCTACCTAAACTCTGGGTGCCCATAGTTTCCGTACGGGCAGCTAATAGTTTTGGATTTGCAGATATTTCTTTTCGTAGGATCCTGTTTACAGCTGGAGATATATTCGGAAAGCTTTGTATCTGTATATTTCTTTTAGTTGTGGTAGATGATGTATTCCATTGCACATTATATTCATGTATTATATTTTTCACTATTTTGTAAATTATTAATCTCTGATATTGTATTTCCGCTGTGTAATATTTACTCGTACCCTGATATTCTTTTACTCTAATGTAAATTGTTTTAATAGCAATGAAATGTTCTCATGTTTGTGTTCGAATGCGTCGTGTTCTCATTACAATCCGTGTTCTCGAACGGTCTTCGTCGATTTAGCGATCGATTGGGACCTGGCGATGTTCGATGCGTAACAATAAGACGATTGAGGAAGACCAAGCTTAAGCCTCCAACGGACCAAAAGATAGGATGCATACAGATAATGGAAAACCAAATGATCTCCAGTCTCCTTATTCCACATGCATATAACACAATAGGATCAACTTCATAAGCCCAATTAATCATTATATTTTTGGTGTTTATCCTGTTGAGAATTGGTCTGTAAGTATGTAACAACCCGTAAAATGCGAGCCAGTTTGAAATTTTTATTTTTGCCATTTTAGCGAATTTTGATTATTTAAAATGAATTATTTTAAATAATATCGACGAGAAATTTATTTTGAATATAATTCAAACGTATATATTATACGCGTCGTCGTTAGAATATAAATATTTATATATAATTATAAATAGAATTGGAAATGGCGCGGTAGTTCGATAATTCGATTTCAAACTTCAATTGAATGTACCGGGTGCAAAACAATCCGGATTTTAGTGAAACCAAAAATAATGGGATCTAATTGATAATATCTTTCCAACGAATCCGAATAATCAAATTTTGATAGCAGGAATCAAAAGATATGTCCAGTTGAAAATTCTGAATAGTCGCTATGGAATTCAGGCCCTTAAAAATGGACATTTTGCAAATGACCTCGGATTTCGACGAAACCAGTTTTGTTGGGTCCGCAGTGTCATGTTATTGCTAGGTTTTAAATTTCATAATTTTTCGAATCAATATGTGAGCGTGGCCAAGGGAAACGTGTTTTGACCATTTCAGTTGATTTTAATCGACTGGAAATTGGCCATTTTTCTAACGGTCTCAGAATTCGACGAAACTAGTTTTGTTAGGACCGTATCGTCAATACGAAGCTAGAAAATATTTTTCTGGAATTTTTCTAGTTAGTATGTGCCCCCGGTAATTTGAAATGTACGTTTAAAATTCAATATAGTGATTTAAATGAAAATTCAAAAGGAAACTGATTGTAACAATCGAATCAGCTTGCGATACATATCCCATTGTGTTCAGAATGGGGGTAAAACGCTATGGACGACAGGCGGTGGGCCTCGTTTCGAGGTCGTGGATGAAAGTCAACCTTTTTGCGAAGTTTAATAATTAAATAAGAAAATAATTAAATAATTTTAAATTCCCTCCCTCCCCTTTATCTCCTTCTTGGCCCCCCCCCCCCCCCCCCCGATTCACAATCCAGAAAACCGAAAAAAGAAAAAAAAAAAAGAAGAGAAACCCTAAGCGAATCGCGCCGCCTGAACCCCGAGCCGTCTCCTCCTCCCTCGAAGCCTCCTCCTCCCAGCGCCCTCACCCCGAAGACCCCAAGCATCGCGAGCCCACCGAAGCCCCCTCCTCGTTTCAGAAACGCGACGCGCCCCCTCCGCCACCTTGGACAGCCGCGGAAAGCCTCCCCCTCCCTTTTCGAGATTTCTACTGTAAGTTTTTTTTTTTTTTTTTTTATTTATTTTATTTCATTTATTTTATTTTCATTTTATATAAACAGTAAAACTGATTTTTACTTTAAAGTTAAAAACTGGATTTTTAAGAATTTAAAAACTGAATTTTTGAATATAGAAAACTGATTTTAGTTTTAAGTTTTTAAAAAAAAAACAGAATTTTTAAAAGAGAAAGAAAAAACTGCATTTTTATAAAAGAGTTTTAAAAACTGTTGTGAAAAAATATATTTTAAAAACTGTTTTGAAAAGAAAATAAAAACTGGTTTGAAAAGGAAAAGGAAATGATTTTTATTTTTAACTTTGAAATAAGAAAAAGGTTTGATCTTTTAATAGAAAAATTTTGAACTTGAAAATAAAGATCATATTTTTAAAAACAGAAAAGATGGAATTTTTGTTAAGTAGAAATAGTAAGGTATGATTCTTGTATTTTTAAAGCAATAAAAATATAATAGTTGCATCATAAGAATAAGAAAAATATAATCTTTATAATGTAGAGGAACTAAAAATTCGATTTTTATATATTGAACTTTGAACTAAAAATTCGATTTTTATATATTGAACTTTGAAATAAAAATTCGATTTTTATATATTGAACTTTGAAATAAAAATTCGATTTTTATATATTGAACTTTGAACTAAAAATTTGATTTTTAAATATTGAATAGCGAAGTAAAAATTCGATTTTTATGTATGTAGTGGCTACGGGCAACGAAGATGACGAAGATGCGATAGCGATGAAGTTTTCTATCAAGGAAGTGCCGTGGAGCTAGGATAGCTATAGGTGAGAATTTCTCACCTTTCAAATTTATTTTCTAGTTATATATATATACTAGGATGCAGACGGTGCTTATTAGAAGCACCCGACACCCGTCCACATACCATGGACTTGTTTGTTTGGTTGTGTAGTTGGTTAGATTATTTGATTTGGATTTGATTGATTGGTTGAATTGGAAATTGATTAAAATTGATATGTGAATGGCGTGGGCCTTCACTAGTCCGGGGACAAGGCTAGGCCTCGTCCCGTTTCTAGTATCGTGCCGTTATGCCGCCGAAATTTTCTAAAATATGTTAGAAAAATAAAAATATCATTTTATAGAATAAATGAATTGAATAGAAATTCATAGATTGAAATAAAATGTTTTATCGTTAAAAATATAATTTTTAACGTGAAGTGAATAAAATAAAATATTCATTTATAAACCGGACGGTTTGTTTATGTACACCTATTTGAATGACATTGTTTGGGACGATAAATTTTACACATCGCCCAACTGCACAAATAAAATCTGTGTTTGATTGTTTGAAAACCCCACACGGGTGTTGGGATGAAATATGAATTTCACTCATCCTGATTGATTAAATATGTCGATCGATTGATTGACAGGCTGTTATAAGCGTTAGATATCTATATTTGATGCTTATACAGTGTAGTGCACGTTGGTTGATGGTTGATTATTTTCAATGTTATTATATACATGTGTTGTATGAAAATCCATATAATTAACTTTATATGGTAATTGATTGGGCCTCATTCCAGTTTTAAAATAGAAATATTTGAAATAGGAAATATTTGAAATAGAATATTTGAAAATAGAAATTTATGAAGCCGTGTTGATTAGATTGACGCCATTTTGACGTAAACGATATTTATATCGATTTTATTCATTTTAAAATGAATATTGAAAAGTAATCTCGAAATCGAATATTTCGAAATGAATTGAATTGAAAACGATTTCGAAATGAATTGAATTGAAAACGATTTCGAAATGAATTGAATTGAAAACGATTTCGAAATGAATTGAATTGAATATGAATTCAAATTGAATTGAAATTTGAATTGAATAGAAATGAATTTTAAAACGAATTTATAAAGAAGAATTCAATTTTGCTTTGAATTGAGATGGAAGTTGAAATAGATTGTGAAACGAATTTTAAAACTATTTATATAATTCGTTTTAAATAGAAATCGACGAAGTATATATTATATATATTATATATATAATATAATGGCCTGAATAGAACGCGCCGCGCCGCGGCAGTTCGCGAATTTCGACCATTTATTTCAAACGGACATTACGGGAGATCCGACCGTCGGATTCTCCTAAAACCGGAACCGTTGGGTTCGTATCGAAAAGAGCTTTCTAACGAATATTAGAAATTTGAAATCTAACGGTTGGATTTGGAATTATGTCCAAATCAAATTCGAAAAAGGTCGCTGTAAGTGCAGTTCGATGGCCGTTGATGGAAATCGACTGTACGGGCCTTGATAAAATTATTAAAAATAGCAATAATTTGTGTAAAATCATAAGAAATGGTTTAGAAAGATTTGGGGTGAAAGACTCCATATTTGAAAAGATAAAAATAGATTTTTATCGAAATGAACTAGTTTTGAACTAGAAATATAATTCTATTTATTTTTAAATAAATAAATTGAATTTAAAAAGGGTTTTAAAAATAACCAAAATTTCCAATGATTGCATTGGAGTGGATTTGAATCGAAATTGTCTTCGGAATATTTCGATGTTGGAATTCGTGATTATACAGGTGTTGTTATGGAAATTTGAAAGATATATATATTTATATCGTTATTTCCAATACGACATTTGTTAGTCGTAGAATTTGATATTGAATATAAGCCGATATATTTTCTATTCATAGCCTTGTATTGAATATCGAATGTGATTTGGGTTTGTCGTGAATGGTGTCTTTACTAACACTGTTCTTGAACCCAGTTGAGAAAAGATTAAATCTTTTTATTTAGATTTAATGAAGTGTACCAATTAAATAATATTTAATTGGAATTGAATTGATATTGATTTTTGGGTTTATCGTGAACAGTGTTTTAAATAACACTTGTTCTTTAACCCGATAATTAATGAATGTGATTTGGGTTTGTCGTGAATGGTGTCTTCACTAACACTGTTCTTGAACCCAGCTGAGAAAAGATTAAATCTTTTGATTTAGATTTAATGAAGTGTACCAATTAAATGATATTTAATTGGAATTGAATGGATATTGATTTTTTTTGGGTTTATCGTGAACAGTGTTTTAAATAACACTTGTTCTTTAACCCGATAATTAATGGGATGTGACTATGGGTTTATCGTGAACCGTGTTTTAAATGACACTGATTCTTTAACCCAGTCAAAGATTAAAACTAAGTGGAGTTTTAATGAATCTTTAATGAGATTGAAATAATCGAAATGGAGTATCACCAGTTTTGCTCCAGGCGATAGTTAAATCTTTAATTAGATTTGAACGTGAAATGGTAATTGAATTTACCGATAACACCGTGGTGTTAGATATGAAGTAAAGCCAGTTTTACTTCATGGGATGAATAGGTTGGGATTGGGAAATTAAAACAAATGATTACTTCGGTAAGGTTCGCTAATCCCGACTAGTTTGAATTGATATTCAAAAAATGGATTAAAGAATAAATTCAAGAATTTATCTTTGATAAAATTAATGGGAACATTTCCCTATGAATGTGAAATTTAGAAACTAACTGTCGGTTGGCCAAGCAGAATGGTTTTCTGGATATTTGATCTGATGTTGGTTTCGGCCTTCGGGGTTAATATTTGGGGAATTATTCTCTTGATTAATTTACGGTTAGTAACTAATGAATTGGAATGAGGCGTATGTTGTGTTTGTGTAACACTTATTTAAATATACGCGAGTTATTCGGAAAGACCGGGTTTATCCCATTCTGAATAACTGATACGACGATAAGTCGAAGATGAAGACGATGGTCGAAGACTGGAGGTCTTCACGTCGTTTGGGTGATAACTGATGATCTTGATTGGGCTGTACACCCAAGAAGATGGAAACAGTTGGTGATCGTCCAGACGTACTTGGAGATCAATGGATATGCGGGGTACTAGGTGCCTCCGGTTTCGTTCAGACCCAGAACGGACGTGTAAATGGACTGTGTGTCAGACATCGGATTTCATTCTGTGTGACTGATATCGGTTGCATAGGATGGTTTGCCTGTGTGGCATGCTAAGATGCAAATGATCAAGGCTTCTGTTGAAAAGCAAAGTCTTGTGGTGATGATCAAAGCACGGCCTTTGTGGCGTAGCTTTGTGTAACGTTTACCTCGCGTGTTTCACACCAGGTATGAACCAAAAACGGGAGACGGACCTCAGGGAGGGCATGCGTTTCTTCCTAGTTAGAAGTGGCGTCAGTGGTTTTACACGCCCTGACGAGTTTGACTTATGTGGTTGTTGCTGTTGCGAGGCGCCTCGGATTGATCGGTCGTTCTCGAACCGATGGAGTCATTTAGTTGGCTCGTTTACGCCCCATAGGGCGGAGAAACGCATGTTCAGGCATTTTAATCCACTCCGTGTGGACCGGCCCTGACGATCCAAGGGTCACTCGAGCTCTGATCCTGAGACTCGGACTAGGCAGTCTCGAATCGGTTGAGGACTATCTTTTGCCTCGGTTCATAGATGGAAATCCAATTTCCAAATACGTGACTTTGCGGTTTTATTTGTAAACCTATATATGGCGACATGATATATGGTACCCATGCCGCCTATGATTGATACTTATGATTTGAAGTTGTTTTATACACTATGCACTTACCATAGTATCAAATGATTTGTTTTAAACGTATCAAGCATTCTTTGGCTGTTATAAGGGAAAACCCTATCCTCGACTGCGTTGCATTGTGTGATGGGACCTGGGTCTTATAACAGCTTCATTTTTCTTTATTTAGCATTGCGCTGTTTGTTTTATGCACTGGTATTCTTGGGAGGAAACCCGTTCCGTGTTATACGGCGTGGTCCCTTGATTTACCTTTGAAAATAAAGATTAAAAACTGTTTTAGTTCTCACACCAGTCACATGACTGACCTGGAGTTTATTGTTTTAACCTAAACTCTGGGTGCCCTTATTTTGACACGGGCAGCTAGTAGTTTTGGTTTTGCAGATTTATATTCACAGGATCCTGGTTTACAGCTGGAACGATATCCGGAAAGCTTTGTATCCGTATATCTCTTCTAGTTGTCTATTGTATTATTTTCCGCTGCTATGTATTTAAATGTAATTTAAATCTCTGATATTTCTGTGTAATATTCTTTTTACTCTGTATATTCTTGTATTCTGATGCGTTGTTGTAATATACAATGAAATGTTCTTCTGTATGCGTTCTGTTTTGTCCTGTTCTCAAACGATAGGGCGTTTCGAACGGCCTGGATCGGTTTAGCGACTGGTTCGGACCGAGCGAGATTCCTTGCCGTCACATTTGGTATCAGAGCTTTGGTTTACAAAGCTAGAGAACAAGACACATTAGAACCCTACGAAAGAATTCATCAGATATTGGATTAGTAATATCCAATTAGAATGACTCGTTAGAGATGGGATCAGTAGTATCCTAGAACGAGTGTGAAGAGTATATTTTTCAAATGAAAACAAATTTTGTTTTGAAAATTTAAATCAATTATTCGTAGTTGATTATTTATTTATATTGATGTGGACAATTCAGTATATGTAGATTTTGCGTATACGTCTGATCCGCGTGTATTCAAAGTTTTAATATATTAGATTGATATAGAATCACATTCTAGACGCCCGGAGATGGTTCTGATGATTGATCGATCATCATCCGAACTTATGTTCGTGTTTCGAAGGTGTGATTTTCTATATATTTCCATTAGGCTGGTGTGAGAACCAAAACTTATATATAGTTAAAACACATTGTTGTGATTTGGCATCAAAAAAATCTGATTTTTGTATATGTATCAAAATTATGAATTTGAAACTCTAAATCCACTAATTGATTGATGTTTGTGTTGTTTGTTTATTTGTTTGCTAATTTTGAACCATTTATGCCTATTTGAACCAAATATTGAATGATATTGAAAATTGGTTGCATTTGCTTGCATATGCATATACTTTCATTGAACAGGTCATAGCAAGGAGGCTAGAGCAGAGAATAAAATTTGTTTGCCCGACAAATAGGTACATGTTTACTACATAATTTCCTGTTTTGTTTGGGTGATGATGATTTTGTGAGCCTATTGGCTAGCCGCTTGGCTTTTTCTTTTTCTTTTTGAGATCTGAAGGACCGGGGAAGCTATTTGAAATTCCCCGATGCTCCCGGTGCAGGGGAGGTTATGGCGAAATTTTTCGAAAATTTAGGGTGTTAGCCAAATTTTTGAAGTTTTGAAAATTCTCAGAAACTAAAGAGTTGGAGAATGGAAGCCAGATCGAGCGTAGGGCTGATTAATCAAACCACTTTCGACTTTGTTCCTTTTCGGGGACGAAAAGTTTTAAGTGGGGGAGATTGTAACAACCCGTAAAATGCGAGCCAGTTTGAAATTTTTATTTTTGCCATTTTAGCGAATTTTGATTATTTAAAATGAATTATTTTAAATAATATCGACGAGAAATTTATTTTGAATATAATTCAAACGTATATATTATACGCGTCGTCGTTAGAATATAAATATTTATATATAATTATAAATAGAATTGGAAATGGCGCGGTAGTTCGATAATTCGATTTCAAACTTCAATTGAATGTACCGGGTGCAAAACAATCCGGATTTTAGTGAAACCAAAAATAATGGGATCTAATTGATAATATCTTTCCAACGAATCCGAATAATCAAATTTTGATAGCAGGAATCAAAAGATATGTCCAGTTGAAAATTCTGAATAGTCGCTATGGAATTCAGGCCCTTAAAAATGGACATTTTGCAAATGACCTCGGATTTCGACGAAACCAGTTTTGTTGGGTCCGCAGTGTCATGTTATTGCTAGGTTTTAAATTTCATAATTTTTCGAATCAATATGTGAGCGTGGCCAAGGGAAACGTGTTTTGACCATTTCAGTTGATTTTAATCGACTGGAAATTGGCCATTTTTCTAACGGTCTCAGAATTCGACGAAACTAGTTTTGTTAGGACCGTATCGTCAATACGAAGCTAGAAAATATTTTTCTGGAATTTTTCTAGTTAGTATGTGCCCCCGGTAATTTGAAATGTACGTTTAAAATTCAATATAGTGATTTAAATGAAAATTCAAAAGGAAACTGATTGTAACAATCGAATCAGCTTGCGATACATATCCCATTGTGTTCAGAATGGGGGTAAAACGCTATGGACGACAGGCGGTGGGCCTCGTTTCGAGGTCGTGGATGAAAGTCAACCTTTTTGCGAAGTTTAATAATTAAATAAGAAAATAATTAAATAATTTTAAATTCCCTCCCTCCCCTTTATCTCCTTCTTGGCCCCCCCGATTCACAATCCAGAAAACCGAAAAAAGAAAAAAAAAAAAAAGAAGAGAAACCCTAAGCGAATCGCGCCGCCTGAACCCCGAGCCGTCTCCTCCTCCCTCGAAGCCTCCTCCTCCCAGCGCCCTCACCCCGAAGACCCCAAGCATCGCGAGCCCACCGAAGCCCCCTCCTCGTTTCAGAAACGCGACGCGCCCCCTCCGCCACCTTGGACAGCCGCGGAAAGCCTCCCCCTCCCTTTTCGAGATTTCTACTGTAAGTTTTTTTTTTTTTTTTTTTTATTTATTTTATTTCATTTATTTTATTTTCATTTTATATAAACAGTAAAACTGATTTTTACTTTAAAGTTAAAAACTGGATTTTTAAGAATTTAAAAACTGAATTTTTGAATATAGAAAACTGATTTTAGTTTTAAGTTTTTAAAAAAAAAAAACAGAATTTTTAAAAGAGAAAGAAAAAACTGCATTTTTATAAAAGAGTTTTAAAAACTGTTGTGAAAAAATATATTTTAAAAACTGTTTTGAAAAGAAAATAAAAACTGGTTTGAAAAGGAAAAGGAAATGATTTTTATTTTTAACTTTGAAATAAGAAAAAGGTTTGATCTTTTAATAGAAAAATTTTGAACTTGAAAATAAAGATCATATTTTTAAAAACAGAAAAGATGGAATTTTTGTTAAGTAGAAATAGTAAGGTATGATTCTTGTATTTTTAAAGCAATAAAAATATAATAGTTGCATCATAAGAATAAGAAAAATATAATCTTTATAATGTAGAGGAACTAAAAATTCGATTTTTATATATTGAACTTTGAACTAAAAATTCGATTTTTATATATTGAACTTTGAAATAAAAATTCGATTTTTATATATTGAACTTTGAAATAAAAATTCGATTTTTATATATTGAACTTTGAACTAAAAATTTGATTTTTAAATATTGAATAGCGAAGTAAAAATTCGATTTTTATGTATGTAGTGGCTACGGGCAACGAAGATGACGAAGATGCGATAGCGATGAAGTTTTCTATCAAGGAAGTGCCGTGGAGCTAGGATAGCTATAGGTGAGAATTTCTCACCTTTCAAATTTATTTTCTAGTTATATATATATACTAGGATGCAGACGGTGCTTATTAGAAGCACCCGACACCCGTCCACATACCATGGACTTGTTTGTTTGGTTGTGTAGTTGGTTAGATTATTTGATTTGGATTTGATTGATTGGTTGAATTGGAAATTGATTAAAATTGATATGTGAATGGCGTGGGCCTTCACTAGTCCGGGGACAAGGCCAGGCCTCGTCCCGTTTCTAGTATCGTGCCGTTATGCCGCCGAAATTTTCTAAAATATGTTAGAAAAATAAAAATATCATTTTATAGAATAAATGAATTGAATAGAAATTCATAGATTGAAATAAAATGTTTTATCGTTAAAAATATAATTTTTAACGTGAAGTGAATAAAATAAAATATTCATTTATAAACCGGACGGTTTGTTTATGTACACCTATTTGAATGACATTGTTTGGGACGATAAATTTTACACATCGCCCAACTGCACAAATAAAATCTGTGTTTGATTGTTTGAAAACCCCACACGGGTGTTGGGATGAAATATGAATTTCACTCATCCTGATTGATTAAATATGTCGATCGATTGATTGACAGGCTGTTATAAGCGTTAGATATCTATATTTGATGCTTATACAGTGTAGTGCACGTTGGTTGATGGTTGATTATTTTCAATGTTATTATATACATGTGTTGTATGAAAATCCATATAATTAACTTTATATGGTAATTGATTGGGCCTCATTCCAGTTTTAAAATAGAAATATTTGAAATAGGAAATATTTGAAATAGAATATTTGAAAATAGAAATTTATGAAGCCGTGTTGATTAGATTGACGCCATTTTGACGTAAACGATATTTATATCGATTTTATTCATTTTAAAATGAATATTGAAAAGTAATCTCGAAATCGAATATTTCGAAATGAATTGAATTGAAAACGATTTCGAAATGAATTGAATTGAAAACGATTTCGAAATGAATTGAATTGAAAACGATTTCGAAATGAATTGAATTGAATATGAATTCAAATTGAATTGAAATTTGAATTGAATAGAAATGAATTTTAAAACGAATTTATAAAGAAGAATTCAATTTTGCTTTGAATTGAGATGGAAGTTGAAATAGATTGTGAAACGAATTTTAAAACTATTTATATAATTCGTTTTAAATAGAAATCGACGAAGTATATATTATATATATTATATATATAATATAATGGCCTGAATAGAACGCGCCGCGCCGCGGCAGTTCGCGAATTTCGACCATTTATTTCAAACGGACATTACGGGAGATCCGACCGTCGGATTCTCCTAAAACCGGAACCGTTGGGTTCGTATCGAAAAGAGCTTTCTAACGAATATTAGAAATTTGAAATCTAACGGTTGGATTTGGAATTATGTCCAAATCAAATTCGAAAAAGGTCGCTGTAAGTGCAGTTCGATGGCCGTTGATGGAAATCGACTGTACGGGCCTTGATAAAATTATTAAAAATAGCAATAATTTGTGTAAAATCATAAGAAATGGTTTAGAAAGATTTGGGGTGAAAGACTCCATATTTGAAAAGATAAAAATAGATTTTTATCGAAATGAACTAGTTTTGAACTAGAAATATAATTCTATTTATTTTTAAATAAATAAATTGAATTTAAAAAGGGTTTTAAAAATAACCAAAATTTCCAATGATTGCATTGGAGTGGATTTGAATCGAAATTGTCTTCGGAATATTTCGATGTTGGAATTCGTGATTATACAGGTGTTGTTATGGAAATTTGAAAGATATATATATTTATATCGTTATTTCCAATACGACATTTGTTAGTCGTAGAATTTGATATTGAATATAAGCCGATATATTTTCTATTCATAGCCTTGTATTGAATATCGAATGTGATTTGGGTTTGTCGTGAATGGTGTCTTTACTAACACTGTTCTTGAACCCAGTTGAGAAAAGATTAAATCTTTTTATTTAGATTTAATGAAGTGTACCAATTAAATAATATTTAATTGGAATTGAATTGATATTGATTTTTGGGTTTATCGTGAACAGTGTTTTAAATAACACTTGTTCTTTAACCCGATAATTAATGAATGTGATTTGGGTTTGTCGTGAATGGTGTCTTCACTAACACTGTTCTTGAACCCAGCTGAGAAAAGATTAAATCTTTTGATTTAGATTTAATGAAGTGTACCAATTAAATGATATTTAATTGGAATTGAATGGATATTGATTTTTTTTGGGTTTATCGTGAACAGTGTTTTAAATAACACTTGTTCTTTAACCCGATAATTAATGGGATGTGACTATGGGTTTATCGTGAACCGTGTTTTAAATGACACTGATTCTTTAACCCAGTCAAAGATTAAAACTAAGTGGAGTTTTAATGAATCTTTAATGAGATTGAAATAATCGAAATGGAGTATCACCAGTTTTGCTCCAGGCGATAGTTAAATCTTTAATTAGATTTGAACGTGAAATGGTAATTGAATTTACCGATAACACCGTGGTGTTAGATATGAAGTAAAGCCAGTTTTACTTCATGGGATGAATAGGTTGGGATTGGGAAATTAAAACAAATGATTACTTCGGTAAGGTTCGCTAATCCCGACTAGTTTGAATTGATATTCAAAAAATGGATTAAAGAATAAATTCAAGAATTTATCTTTGATAAAATTAATGGGAACATTTCCCTATGAATGTGAAATTTAGAAACTAACTGTCGGTTGGCCAAGCAGAATGGTTTTCTGGATATTTGATCTGATGTTGGTTTCGGCCTTCGGGGTTAATAT
The DNA here is from genome assembly GCA_030737875.1 of Allium sativum. Taxonomy (NCBI): domain Eukaryota; kingdom Viridiplantae; phylum Streptophyta; class Magnoliopsida; order Asparagales; family Amaryllidaceae; genus Allium; species Allium sativum. Next base: position 189,040,625 of record CM060911.1, read on the forward strand.
TTGGGGAATTATTCTCTTGATTAATTTACGGTTAGTGACTAATGAATTGGAATGAGGCGTATGTTGTGTTTGTGTAACACTTATTTAAATATACGCGAGTTATTCGGAAAGACCGGGTTTATCCCATTCTGAATAACTGATACGACGATAAGTCGAAGATGAAGACGATGGTCGAAGACTGGAGGTCTTCACGTCGTTTGGGTGATAACTGATGATCTTGATTGGGCTGTACACCCAAGAAGATTGAAACAGTTGGTGATCGTCCAGACGTACTTGGAGATCAATTGATATGCGGGGTACTAGGTGCCTCCGGTTTCGTTCAGACCCAGAACGGACGTGTAAATGGACTGTGTGTCAGACATCGGATTTCATTCTGTGTGACTGATATCGGTTGCATAGGATGGTTTGCCTGTGTGGCATGCTAAGATGCAAATGATCAAGGCTTCTGTTGAAAAGCAAAGTCTTGTGGTGATGATCAAAGCACGGCCTTTGTGGCGTAGCTTTGTGTAACGTTTACCTCGCGTGTTTCACACCAGGTATGAACCAAAAACGGGAGACGGACCTCAGGGAGGGCATGCGTTTCTTCCTAGTTAGAAGTGGCGTCAGTGGTTTTACACGCCCTGACGAGTTTGACTTATGTGGTTGTTGCTGTTGCGAGGCGCCTCGGATTGATCGGTCGTTCTCGAACCGATGGAGTCATTTAGTTGGCTCGTTTACGCCCCATAGGGCGGAGAAACGCATGTTCAGGCATTTTAATCCACTCCGTGTGGACCGGCCCTGACGATCCAAGGGTCACTCGAGCTCTGATCCTGAGACTCGGACTAGGCAGTCTCGAATCGGTTGAGGACTATCTTTTGCCTCGGTTCATAGATGGAAATCCAATTTCCAAATACGTGACTTTGCGGTTTTATTTGTAAACCTATATATGGCGACATGATATATGGTACCCATGCCGCCTATGATTGATACTTATGATTTGAAGTTGTTTTATACACTATGCACTTACCATAGTATCAAATGATTTGTTTTAAACGTATCAAGCATTCTTTGGCTGTTATAAGGGAAAACCCTATCCTCGACTGCGTTGCATTGTGTGATGGGACCTGGGTCTTATAACAGCTTCATTTTTCTTTATTTAGCATTGCGCTGTTTGTTTTATGCACTGGTATTCTTGGGAGGAAACCCGTTCCGTGTTATACGGCGTGGTCCCTTGATTTACCTTTGAAAATAAAGATTAAAAACTGTTTTAGTTCTCACACCAGTCACATGACTGACCTGGAGTTTATTGTTTTAACCTAAACTCTGGGTGCCCTTATTTTGACACGGGCAGCTAGTAGTTTTGGTTTTGCAGATTTATATTCACAGGATCCTGGTTTACAGCTGGAACGATATCCGGAAAGCTTTGTATCCGTATATCTCTTCTAGTTGTCTATTGTATTATTTTCCGCTGCTATGTATTTAAATGTAATTTAAATCTCTGATATTTCTGTGTAATATTCTTTTTACTCTGTATATTCTTGTATTCTGATGCGTTGTTGTAATATACAATGAAATGTTCTTCTGTATGCGTTCTGTTTTGTCCTGTTCTCAAACGATAGGGCGTTTCGAACGGCCTGGATCGGTTTAGCGACTGGTTCGGACCGAGCGAGATTCCTTGCCGTCACAAAGTACGAAGAGAAATTTTTGGAACGTTTATGTAAAGCCAAGCAATTTTGTGCCAATCATGTCCAATAGAATGAACTCTTGGAACATCCCATGATGAATGGAAAGAAAACCCGCTTGAGTTATTATTCCAACACTAGCACTCATTATCATAACTAGAGTGAATTGAAACATCTTAAATTTGTCCTGATATCATTCTTGAAACTGGTACGCAATTAGGATTAAAAAGTCATCATCTTGGATTGTACTATTAACCGTTAAATTCTCACCACCAACGCAGATGCTCAAACGGTCCTAGCCAAGTAGGTTAACAAAAAATGTCACTATTTAACCAAAGGTCAAACCATAACATTGTATTTTATTCGTTGTGCAGGTGGTTAAGGCGCTTTGGCAAAGTGCGAGATGTCACAAGTTCAAATCCTACCTTGTGGAATCAAGGCAACGTTCGCTCGCCATACAACATTTAATGTCATTTGTGCCTGTATCTAAGGATAGATTTCCATGTGTAAGAACTATTATTATAAATATTCATAATCCAAAAATATTTCCGAAGCAATATATACTAAGCTTCCACTTTTTAGTGACTGTTACCATCCATAAAATGCCAAAGCAACAGATGCTCTTTAAATATCTTTGAAATTTCTTGAACCAACCCCTCATCTGGATTTAGGTGTGCATAAAGTTTCTCATGCAACTTCGTGTTGAATTATTAGTTTACATTCTCTAATAATATTTAAAAATCATGTTTATCTATAAACGCCTTTATAAATTAATTACATAGGTATTCTAACTTCATCAAATATTTGTTTCAAATGTTCTTATCCTATCAAATACCATCATTGTATTTAAATAATTTAGTTTAAATAGTCTAACTCGATAACATTATTTCAAAACAATTTTAATTTCAAATAACCTTTGGAAATATTTAAACTTAACATTTTCAAGTGAATTTGTATTCCACTTTAAATCAAATGTAATTTCAAATTGTACAAAATTCATACTTCAGTTCAATTAAAGGAAATATATATTTCATTTCTAGTTTTAACAAATTTATAATTCAAATCTAATATAAAGTAATTGAAATCTAATTTAATTTCCAATTCAACTTAAACAAGTTTAAATGACAAATTTCATGCAATCGGATTTAAAATTTCAAGTAACTTAAATTTCAATAAATTTCATTAACAATTTCAAATCTTTGAATGCAAATTTCTTAAAATAATTCAACTTAATTAATTCAAATAAAATTTAATAGGTTTGAGTATATATCATTTCAACTCATACTCAAATGTCATAGGCATATCAATTCAACTTAATTAAGGTTTTCAGGTCCAGTCACGTATAAAACCATTAAATGACAACATCATTTTGATAACCAATAATATGGTGATAATGGTATATCACAATTAACAACACAATATCATTCATCATAGCAATCAATAAATTTTTGCATACAATCAAGGTACATGCCATTATACTATGCAAAAATCATATATCAAAGGGTTTGACTATCGATAACTTTTAAATATAATATCATATAAAAATTCACTATATGAAATCTCAAATTCATGAAATTTAATCTATTCCAATTCACTATTGAATGTTCTAAATTTCAATACATATTCAAGTTGTAACTTCAATCAAAATGACACTAAAATCCATTTAATTCATTTCAAATTCAATAGGATAAATTCTAATTCAAATTTAATTTAACAATCAAATGAACCAACAACCAATCGACTAATATCTAGTTAATTCAATTTCAATGTGGGGTGTCAATTAGCATGACATTAATGTCAATAGTAATTAAATTACTTTTTTGACAATTTAATAACTAACTAGCGTATTTATACATGTCTCATGCAACACTTTGAAAAGATAAAACTTAAAACAAATTTTATATCAAAAAACATTTTAAAATTATTTAATACCATTTATAAGACTATCTATACTTTTCAAAGCATGCTCTCTCAAGAAAGATTTTGTGAATGATTTCATTCATTCTAGGGTATTTCTACCCTATCTCTAATAAGTTTAAACCCCATAAACTAAGGTTTTTAATTTAACCAAAGCTCTAATACCACATGGAACAGCCTGCCTTTTCGAGTGTTTTAAGTCGATAATAAAATCAACTCAAATCGTTCAAAATAGCATATTATATTAACTATAGTTTAATAAAATCAAATCACTAGACATAAACAAATCTTGGATACAAAATAGCAAAATAACTCGGAGTAGAATAAATAAATTTAGTAGTTCATGAAGCTATTAATTAAAAAAAATTAAAAACAAGATACATTCTATCTGAGTCATAAATCAATACATTAGAAAACCTAAGATAAATAAATGCCTAACACATAATAAAGTGATGGAAATAGAATAATAAAAACACTACGATAGTGGATAAGAGATAGATAATAAGTTGAATCTCCATTAGATCTCAAGCTCCTAAAAGATGAATCATCAAAGTCGGACTCCTCAGTTTGACCCGAGCATAAAGTCAGAAACAAAACACTTGAGTTAGGATTAACATTCTCAATAGAAAATCCACTTAAGTGAAATGCTCAAATGAAATATACAAGTATATTAAAGGACGTTTAGGGTTCCCATCCTTTAGATCCATGAAACTAAATATCATGTAACACAATACGCAATTATAATCAAATATAAGATAAATTAAAAATAGTGTAAGCAGGATTACCATTATTACCCTTCCAACATTTATAATGTCTTAGTCTATACAGTACAATAAACCCACCGTAAATTAGTGGCATCAGAGGGCACTCCATGGGTACGAGTAAGAAAAAAAATCAAAATGGTATGGGGGCTCGATCAGGATAATATGATAAGGCACCGAGGCTATAAACAATGGTAGGATTCTAATGGATTACAAGCCTAGGCTGATGGTAATGCATAGCCGTAATTATCCTACATCACGAATAATACTCCTATAACCAAAGGCATGCCCAATACATCACAAAGCAAGAGACATGGTATCGAAGAAGCATGTACACTAAGAGGAGTTAACTCAATTGGCTAGGTATGGCTTCTGTTTTAGTCATTTTAATTATGACTTGAAGGTCAAGACTATCCATCATCGTTCTCTTAATTCATTCCAATAATGTTCGCCAAACCAACCTACTTCATTCTAAATTCTCCACCACATATACGGTTATTAAAATGGTTTTGTATTAATAAAGAGTATGTTAATACCAATTTTGGTCTCTTTAACTACCAAATGCATATTTCACACCATAGTCATTTATATTTAAATCATATTTATAATATCATAAATCAAATAAAAACAATATAAATTTTTATGTTTATACACATAAGTCCAAATATTTCAATACCATAAATTAAATTAGTTCAATTCCGCATTTGATTAAAGTTCAAAATTTCAAATTTCAAATTTCATATTTATAAAAAAGTTTATTTACAAAATTACAATTTGATTTCACATTTCTATATCTCAAATGTAATTATTTCAAAAATCTTTTTATTAACAGTTCAGATTCAATAGCTTGGACTAGAAATGACTTTTATATAAAATAGTTAATGTAATATGAAATAGTTTTTTTTTAAATAATTATATTTATATATATATAATGATTTGATTCAAAATAATTATAAAACATGTAATAGTTAAATTCAAGATAGAATGGTATAATTAAATAATTATAGAAAATATAATAATTAAGTTATATAAAAAATAGCTACATTAAAATAGTTATAAATAATAGTTAACTTTAACTAGTATAATTTAGATTAGTTTAATATAATATAATACAAATTTTATATAATTTAAAATAGTCCAATCCAAGCCACACATTCGCATTTCCAAAGTTCAACTTATCTTTAATTCAGGTTCAAGATTTCAGTTCAAATCAATTTAAGATTTAAACTGTATATTCTTAAATTCAGTTCATTTCAAAACTACATTCAAGTTTGGTTATCTTATTCTATTCTTAAAGATTCACATTACCTTTAAATCGCATCTTAATAAAGTTCATATTAATGAATCTGAATTTTCAGTTTAATTGATTATAATATTTTAACTTCAATCATATTTAGATTCGAAACATCTACTTAATAAATTATTATCTAATCATTTTACTAAGTTTTATAATCATAACAAATTCACAAAAAACCCATTCATTATTTTACAAATCACATTTGAAAAATTATTTTTACTTAACTTGATAATTTCATTTCAATTAAGTCATTTAAAAAAAAAATAAGTATCAATAAATTTCTAATTCTCTTCAAAACCTTTATATACTTATATTATATACATGTAATTTTAAAATTTAAATAATAATTAACTATTGTAAATGGTTTATTTGCTTGTAAAATAATTTAAATTATCTGAAATTAAAAAATATTATAATTTAAATTCTTAAATTTATATTATAAAAAACATATATTAACTTATAAATTTCAATTTTATAGCATATAAGCTGAATTGGACGGGGAAGCTCGGCGCCAGCTGACCAGGGTAAGGCTGCTTGTTAGGATGGCGATGATAGGGGCAGAGGCGGAGCAAGGATTGGATTAGGCTTTAACTTGGTTGATGAATATATATATATATGTGTATGTATATATATAGTATATATATATATATAATCTCAAGCTTCAGGAAAGAAGAAGAGTTAGAAATCTAATTTTGATGAAAGAGATTTTAGTTGATATAATAGAGTATTCGATAGAGAGTAGATGATTTGTATTGCTATAAAGAAGAAATTGTAATGATACATTGTTTCAGCAGTTACATGTATTTATGTTGAAAGTGATGATGTAGGTGGATAACATAGGCTATGCTAATACAAAAGATAACCCACTTTGAAATAAGATTGTCATTAATAACCCCTTGAAACCAAACCAAGGGTTAGAGTTTGCGGGAAAAAAAACAACAACGGCTTGGCCAGTTTCTTCTTCCACTCTTCTCAAAGACATATTAATCCACTCTAAACAGAACAGCGATAAATGAGCAATTTGGAAAGTGTGGGATGGCACTGAGATTGACTGGATTTGAGGACGATTCAATTTATTTGGCAAGTAATTCAGTTATTTAGCTATGAGGTTGTTGTCTTCTTCATCAACGTTGAGCTCAAATCTGAATCTTGGAAAAGTTGAGTCTAGAAAGCGGCTTTGTAAGTATGTATGCCTTTTGGTGCTCTAAAGGTATATATCTGATCCTTAGCTTCCCATTTATCACTTGTTCTCGAATGAAGTATAGAACTAGCACCGCATGCGTATTTGAGTGTAAAACAGGATTAGTAGTAAGAGAAATCGCACTACCATTGTCCCACCACATTCTGGTTATCTGATTGGGCTGGAATTTTAGTTCACTCAGTAGAGATTCTTTCCATATAATCTCTGTTGTAGTGTTGGCCATGCTTTGAAATTATGCCTCTGCACTTGATCTCGAGACAATACTTTTTCTTTGCACACTAGGGTACTGGACTATTTCCAAGAAATATAAAGCAACCTATAGATGATTTCTTGTCATCTTGATCAGTTCCCCAGTCTACATCTACATAGAATTGATGTTGAGTGTCTTACAAGTTTTTAAAATGAGACCTTGCACTACAAGATGAACCGTGAATAGCGACGGCAAATAGCCGTTGGCGGCCGACGCAAGCCGTCGCTATTTGCCGTCGCTATAGATGTCGTCGCGAGGGAGAAAAGTGACGGAAAAAGCGACGGCTCCGTCACTCGTTTAGCAACGGCTTGCAACGGATACTTGCCACGTGACATCATTAGAGGGCAGGTGGTTTTTTTTGCTGCGAAGCCGTTGCAAAAGTTGTTGCTAATGTTGTCCAACAAGCCGTCGCTCTCGTTCGTTGTTTGCCATCGCTAGCCGACGTAAAAAAATGAGCAAAAATCCGTCACTAGCCGTCGCAAATCTGGAACCCTTTTTTTGCACTACACAGCCATACCTTTCCAACAAGCCTCCACATCAAAACCAATCCACTACCAATCCATCAATATCATTCCAAATTCATCAATACGCACTCATAAATATAACTACAACACACAATATATCCAAAACATTACTAAATTCATCACAATACCGTAACATACCATCGTCATACATTCAAAAAGCAATATCATCACCGTATATCATCGTCCCATCATCATAGAACATCAAAATACATCAAACCACACCCTACCGTCATCAAATATATCGTACGTACATAAAGCAAATAAAAAAGTAAGTGTATATACATACCCAAGCACAAGAACAAACAAACTACTCGTCGTCTTCTTCTTCTTCGCTTGTAGCATCCCCACCATCGTCCTCGTCTGGCATCGATCCATGCTCGTCATAATAGCATGCAATGCGCTCATCTATCTCCTGAGCCAGCTGGCTTCTTCTCCCATCTTTCATCTCTTCCAGTTGCTCCTTCAACTGAGCTATCGCCTCCTGCTCCATGGACTTCCTATATCCTCGCTGAAAATCAATAGCCTGCGAAATAGTTCAAGTTCACATTTATAAATGGACTTGTAATATATACATGGACTTTGAAGATCAATACACATGTCAATTTGAAGCTTCTATAATTATAATGTCAATTTAACATGTTAATATAAAAAGATGGTAAAAGAATGCATGTTAATTGAATACATTTTAAATGTAAACTTAAATTAAAAAGTGTACCTCCTGATTGCCGAAGCCGTATCGCCTATTACGAGTAGACGACTTAATAATAGCATCCCAAATACGATCGCACTCTGCAACCGTAAGCTCATCTCGTCCACTGGCCTGAGTCACTCTAGCTGACTCTGCTTCATATCTCTCCTACAATACCAATATAATTTCAATACAAATGTCATATAATTTAATAATATAATGTGATATGAACGAATATGAAATATTTTAATTATTAATAAGTATATTTACCATTACGCCCGCAGCCTTGTCGTCTGCCCAATCATATGTCACGTTCCCTTCGTCATCAGTATGCTCCACCGCATGAGTATGCCTGAAAAGCTCTACCATCGTAGGCTCCCTTCTATACTTTGCCATCTGAGTATATATACAGTAATAAAATTACTAAAAATAAAAATGAATGATATGCACTCATTTTTTACGTGAACATATGCTAAAAATTATTTCAAATTTATACCAATTCTCTCCTATGCTGCTGGAATGATTTTGAGCCACCGCGATGTAAACCAGGATTCTTAGCTCTATTTTCTTTATCCCTTTTTGCTACTTCCTATTAAATTTGATACATTATTAAATAAAAGAATGCAATCAACATAAATGTGATTATTTTCATTATATCTTACTTTCGCTGCTTCAGTATCCCAATATGCTAGAAATACAGCCCAAACATCGTCAGCCATCCATTTAGGCTTCTTCCGTGATGTCTTCGCCCTGGAAATTGTTTCTCGGTAATTCTTTCGCATTTTGATATTCCAGTGTGTCAAAAAAACCTGCATGTCCTGCTCCTCTACACGGACAACCGCCTGCAAATTAAATTTATTTTGAATTATTTATAGTATATATGAATTTCCAATAATAAAATAAATAAATACTTACCAGCAAATCGGCTAGAACGACATTCTTGATATGGGGTGGGATACTATCCCAATGAGGCCAAGTCCCAGACATCCTACTCGTGTACGACTGCTTCGACACTTTTAAAATGAAATCCGCTGGCTCGATTTCAAACCCGGTGCTGTGTACATGTTTACATAGATAAACCATATATTTTTAACAAATTTAAAATGAAATAAATTAGATACTTACCCAGCACTCTTCGGAACAACCTCTGCACATCACCGTAGATCTGGCTCAGAGCTGCTAGGACCTACACCTAGCGCAGGAGATGGTGAAGGAGTCGTCTGAGATGAACTCCTCGAGCGGCGTCTATCTGACATATCTGTTACAATCATATAATACATACAAAATAACTTGAATTATTAACATCAGTCATCATTATCATTACATAAATCGTACATGACAAGAACAATGCATAACACATATACATATTCAACATTAACATTGTTATTACATAGCTCAGAAGAGTACACAACATGATACATAGCTCATAATAGTACATAACATGGAAAAACGAATATCCATATAACGATCATATACAACACTTGTCGGACGGGGCCAAATTTATCTAAGGGGTTCACATAATTAGTCAAAACACATTCAACCTAAGTTTAAAACAAGAAACACACATCAAATGAAAAAGCGCGCCTTTTGCGCTTTGGACCTTTGCGCTTTTTTTGCGCTTCAGTAAAAGGTGCGCCTTAAACTTCAAAAAAGCCCATTACTTGCGCCTTGCGCCTATGTGCGCGCCTTGACTATATAGCGTCTACATAATAATTTTTCATAATTTCAATTTGTAAACCAACATGACAATTAGTTTTAGTAAGTTTTGATTCATTTTAGTTTAATGTATAAATTATAAAATTAATTTTAGTTAGTTTAAATTTTTGAAAGATAAACTAAGCTTTCAAGTTAATTATTTCATTTCATAAAAAAATCAAAGAGTTGAGTTATATGATTTTCATTACATTTAACAAGATTCTTACCGATCTAAACCTAAATTACGAACCATTTTGAATTAACATTTTTAATCAACATTTGATTACTAAATATTATAGTAACAAAACAATTTTTTTCAATTGCAAGTGCATTCTTTTGGACCGACCATTCTTGCATCCGATGGGGACATAACAGTGCATGCATGTAGACTAGGGACATCGTTGCACCATTTGAATAATAATCAATTTACTACCATTAAACAATTACATTAATTCCATTTATTTTCAATCATCATACCACACATTCTACATACAACACAATCATCGTACGTTTAATTAAACACGTGATAATCATTGTTTTCAACCTACTAAATCAATTACATATGTAATTTTCATCGATTTTACCCTTCTAATGAATTACACTTACCCCAAATCAACTTACAACACAACCGTTATCATAAACATCCCTCGAGACAACCAATTTCATATCCATAAACATTCAATTTTGCAAACTCATATAAATTAGCAACCAAAGCCTCTAATTAACCCTAATTAAGCATAAACTAGAGTTAGAAGACATAGTAGAATGAAATCAATACCTTGGAAGCGAAATTGGAGGCTTGGAATCAGAGCAGCAAGAAATGGCGACGAGTAGGGTTTAGGAATGATTTTGGGGAAAAAATATATAATGAGGAAGAGGATAGTTCGGCAGATATTATTCTGCAGATCGAGCAACGGTTAGCGACGGCCGCTTTTTTAGCCGTCGCTAACCGTTGCCCCACCCCGTCGCAATTTAAGCCGCCTTTTGTAGTGTTGGTTGATATATATATATATATATATATATATATATATATATATATATATATATATATATATATATATATATCCCTCTTACAACCTTCCAGTATTCGTCAAGTGGTTTTTACATGCATTGACCTTAACACTGTATAACATGTTTAGCCTTGTTATTGTGACATACAGTAAGAGCTCCAACAATGTTCCTATATAGTTTATCTTTCTTAATTGCCTCGCCTTTAGTTTTGGATAAATGTGAATTAGTAGTCATAGGTGTTGGAAGAGGACTGTGTTTATCAATTTTTGCTCTTAACAAAATCTCGGTGATATAATTCTTCTGGTTGAGATGTATCTCTGAATCTTTGCTCCTCTGTAATTCAATTCTAAGAAAGTAATTTATGATGCCAAGATTCTTGATAGAGAACTATATGTTTAGTGCATAAGTGATTCCATATATATCTGATTCACAGCTCCTTGTAATGATAAAATCATCCACATAAATTAATATGTATGTAGTATGGTTTTCGGTAAATGTAGTAAATATTGAGTTATCAAATTTTGATGGATGATATCCATGCTTGACAAGAATAAATTTTAGCTTGTCAAACCAAACTCTTGGTGTTTGCTCATTAAGTCCGCCCTTCCTTTCTGTTTGAATCCATGTGGCTGCTCCATGAATACCTTTTCCTGGAGAACACCATTTAGAAAAGCATTATTCACACCAAAGTGTCTGATGTTCCATTTCTTGTATAAGGCAATAATTATAATTATTATTATATAAGAGGGTTTTACAATAGGTGAAATGTTTCAGCGAAATCAAATCCATACCGTTGTGAATGTCTCTTCGCTGCTAGTCTTGTCTTATACTTAGAAATTGAACCATAAACATTTTTCTTTTGTTTCAAAGTCCACTTTCATCCTATTGTGTTTTTATGACTTGTTGGGCTAACTAATATCCAGTTGTTATTTTTAATAAGGACATTATATTCCTCACTGATGGCTGATTTCCATTTATCTAAGTGAATAGCTTCATGATAGGATGGTATTTTTCCATATTTGTCGGGATATTGTACACTTTTGGTTTGAATATGCCACACTTTGCTCTTGTCATCATAGGAGGTTGATTAGCATTGTCTTTTGTGGCTGCTTTCTGATCTGCATCATTTGTAGTGTTATTATTTGATACATGATTTCCTTTAGTGTCACTTTGGACTTCTGGTTGTTGAGTACTACGATCAATAACAGTTGGTGAATTTTGATACTCTTGAACTGGTTCACTTGTGGGAACCGTGAGTTGAAAGCCTCTATCATTGTTGACATTCTGATGTGAAGCTGGCAGAATTACTTCCACACCATCAGGCATGCATGTGTTGTATTATCTTGGGTTTTATACCTTTTTGTGGTTCTTATCTCTGATGTTCTAATTGATAACATATTTTCATTGAAAACTGTGTGTCTAGAAATATATATTTTTCTCTAGCTATCCAGACATTTATATCCCTTCTGATTGTTCATATATCCTAAGAAATTACAAGATGCTGACCTGTACTCAAGTCAGTGTGAGTACTAGGGCCTTAAACATGAAAAAAAACCGACATCAAAATACCTTTGAGTGTCTGTAAACTAGCTTAATATTTGTTAAAACAACTTACGTACATTTGTACTTAAGAGTTTTTGTTGGTAGTAAGTTAATCAAATTCACAGTAGTTGTAAATGCTCCTGGCTAGAATTTTAAAGGCTTATGCAATTAAGATTAAGCTAGTTTCAACAATAGTGTTTCCTCTCCACAATACCATTTTGTTATGATGTGTAAAGTCAAGTAATTTTTTTAATGCCTATCTTTTGCCATTTTGTTATGATGTGTCAGTTTGAAAATTTTAACTTGACTTCCAATTTGTTTTTCTACAACAGTAATGAACTGGAGAACAACATTGCATGTTTTAGATTTAGATTTAAAAATGTATATCCAAACAAATATAGAATATGCATCAGTAAATGATGTGTAACACTTGTATCCATAGTCAGTGCAGATCAGAGCCGGACCCCATAAATTAGCAGCAACAAATTATAAAGGTTTTGTCTAATTAGTTTTGGAGTTCGGAAATGCAATCTTATGACCCTATTTTGTTTGACAAAATGTGCACACATAGGAAGTGGGGAAATTATCAACATAAATGTTATTGTTCTCTATTACATTCTTGACAGTCTTAATACAGGGGTGACTCTATTTGTTGTGCCATAAATAAAAAACTTTACAACATTCAAAAACATTTTCAATAGTCAACATCCTTAAGTTTAGATTTTCCTGAGTTTGATACATCAAAATTGTATAGGCCATTATTTTCACTACCTGCAAAATAATTTCCTGAGTTACTCTGTCTTTTATCGAATATACATTTGGAAAATTTTCAAGTATGCATTTTTATCTTTGGAAAATTAGGAAATTCACATTACATTTCTTTTGATTGATGGTGCCCTCAATAAGTTTCTAAGTTATAATTATCTGGATTCATCAATCTTTGCATTTCCAATGTGTGTTATATAAACAGTTTTACTATTTGCTACCAGTAAATTTTGCATTCCTTAGTACTCTATATTGCCAAATTCAAGTTGCTAGTCACATGTTTAGTTTCCCCAGAGCCTGGATACCGACTCTCGTAATTAATATCCTCCACTTTTTGCACTATCTGTATTTTGACCTTCAGGTTGATTTTTACAGTCTTTCTAACTATTAACATTATTCACATTGGAGTTGTTATTGTTTTGAACAAGTGTGGTGTAGTTAGCACTGAATCTGAAGTAGCACTTATTGTCACGATGACCATAATTCTCACAAATCTGGCATCTTGATCTATTGTTGTTGTTTGATTTGCCTCCTCTGCCTCTTTCCCTATTGGACTAACCACCTCTTTGGTTGTTGTATCGCTGTCTTGACCCATGGGCCTTTTCTTGTTGTTTGCCTTTATTGTTTGAGATGTAGTTGACTGAAAATTTTGAGTTAATGGTTGTTTTCTATTATATTCTTCATTCATGAGCTAATAGGATTGAGTGAGCATATTGTACAGTTGATGTAGGTTCAACTGATGGTATTATAGCAACTGCTAACTCGTAGTAATCATCAAGACCATGAATTATTAAGAGTACTTGTTCAGATTTAGTAACTTTATGACCAACAGAGGCTATTTGTTCACACAGACTTTTGATTTTGAGTAAATACTCATTCATAGTCATATTGTCTTTCCTATTGTTCTACGGTTGCCTTCTGTAGTGCAAAGTTCTTGCAGTTGATTGACATATGAAGTTTCTTTCCATAGTTGCCTAAACTTCATAGGTAGTTCCACATCCAATATGTTGAGGTAGAAATGCTGCGCTAATAGATGACATTAGCCAACATATGAGAACATCTTTTCTTTGATGAACTATAAATTCTTGATTTATAATCAGTTTATTCTCACTAGACCCGTCAAATGGGTCGGGTCGGATCATAAATGGGTCGGGTAGGATTTGACCCGACTTATTTAAGATACAAACAAACCCAACCCATTTTACCCGTTCGATAAACGGGTCGAACCGACCTGGCCCGCTTAATAAAAGGATTGACCCGACCCGACCCGCTTAATAAAATCGAAAATTTGCACCATTTATTATCATTCCGCATGAAAAAAAACTGCACAAGAAAACAAAATGATGCACATCATATCATCAAAAATATTACCAAAAAATGAAAAACTGCACTATTATATTGTTCACTCTACACTCCAACAAAATTTTGCTCCAACCAAAATAAACTGAACCAAATACTATAGAATAAGCAGCATGTCCTACAGCAGCACACACTTCATTAAGCAGTTCAAGCAGCATGTCCTACAGCAGCACACACTTCATTAAGCAGCTTAACAAGCATGTCCTACAGCAGCACTCTTCATTAAGCAGCTCAACAAGCATGTCCTTGAAGCCTTTAACCACACTCTTGTAATCCTAAATCATCAATCATCAAAAAATGTTAACTATGTTAAGTGTTTTTATGTCTCTGAGCATAAGTGTGATGGTTTTTTCAGAGTTTTTGTTGTCGAAGAAATCTTATGACCTGTAATTTTTTAAGATATAGTAAATTTTGTGTGAATGTTTTAAATGCAACAAGCTACAAATTACAGTGAATACATGTACATTGCACGTGCAGGTTATTGTATGCACATTGCTAAACATATCAGATACATGCTTGGTATGAAGTGTTTGTATTGTGTTGGATAAAATGGGATGTCACATCCTCTTCATATCTCCTCTTACTCAATTAGCATCAGTTTAACAATAAATTTGCCCATATACTTAATCATGCAACCACTTCATTCAAACAAAACTGTCCTTGAAGGTAAATGGAATTAGTATAACATAAAATATTGTACTCATGGTTGAATCAGGAACTTGAAACGTGCCATTAATATGATTTTATTCATATTTAATTTTACCTGGATTATTTGAAAAAAAAAAAAAAGATTCAAGGCATACTAACGTTACAATTTAAGAGGTTTTTTATCTCTACATGGGAAATAAGCAAGGAATGCAAAGACCGTACTAAAGTGTAAAACAGGGATAAATAGCTTTCCACAATGCTTGCATATTTAAATACAGTTTAAAACTTAATACTAAACTAAAAAAATTTATGAATTCTATTTAATATGTAATCAATGGTTTTTTTTTTCTTTTTATTTAAAAAAATTAATAATTAATTTGTTCAGCTTGCATGAGCATGACTCATCACTCATATACATTGGCCGAGAATGAATCATTTTATCATATTAACAATTATGGCGGTATTAGCCATTGTTAGTCATTTTATATGCAGAGCATGAGGCCATACTCAAACAGAAACTGAGGTTTAAATCACTGGACAATTGAAGTACTCTACTAGTTTGTTGTGCAATTCAATAACGTTTTACACTAACTTATTCAAATATAAATGTGTAACTCAATTGAAGTACACTGAAGCTCTCGTATATGTGAAGATGTTCTTTAATTTTATGCAGAATCCTAGTCCAAGAATGCCTAGTGATTAAGGTTTAACAATGATCAACGTACATACCTCAGTTGAGAGACCAACCAGTGCTGTATTTGTAGCAGCTTCCTTCAGTCTATCCACAAATCTAGCCACTTCCCCCTTCTAATGAATCCCCATGACTCAAACTTCGGTAAACTAAAGAAATGCGTGACACTCAACTTTCTTGCTCCACGCCAATAACGCCCATAATCCGTAAAGCTACTCCTTTATGTTCATACGATAGAAACTTAGAAGCGAATGAATTTGGACGGTTTGCGAAGACAGTATCATGTGTCTTCATTAATGACTTGCTGATGGCACTTGTACAGTCACTATCATAAAAGTCAAAATCATTAAAGATGAAAACAACCCCAGTATGAAACTGCAAAAATTATATCCTAATCATTGTATAAATATGAGGGCTCGATGCATGTAAATTTGTAGTGCGTTTGGTATAGAAGATAATAACTGTTTTTACAACAGAAAATGTTGGTCATGGTGCGCTATGTATCACTTATCTTTTTTGTATACTTGATTCAAAAACTTGTTGATGTTATGAAAATGAAGCAGAATGAGCAGATATCATTATTCATTGTGTTTCACTTGTCACAGCAAACTTGAACCTCTAGTGTTTTCACTGGTGGGTATTAATCCGGGATCTCTTTTAAAAAGACAACTAGTTCTTGAACATTTTTTACATATACATGTAAAGTCTTGCGCGCTATGTTTCCCTCTTTTAGATATGTTCAATTAATATATGTAGTTAAGATAGGTGAAATGCCGAAGATTGTAGAGAGGAAATGATTTTTGTTATTCTCTGTAAAATTTGTAAAACTGATTACATACAAATGTACAAGTCAATATGGAGGTATCTTAATCAAATATGATGTGAACATGCATAGCATTATGAATTCTAGCAATGAAAATGAATTACAGGCATCAGAGCACTTCAGAAGTTCAGAGCTCTGTAGTCAGAAGGCAAATGCTCAGATGGAAAAACCTCAAAGCAACAAACACAGCACGTCATCACTAATACAGATCAAACAACATCAGGAACGGAAACTCAAGTGGAAACAAAGAACACCAAATAAGCAACCGCACCGACAGCTCAAATCTTGTGTCTAGATTTTTTTTTCCATCTTCATTCATCGATATGATATAATGGGTACCGTTAATTTATAGTGATAAATGACTGTGATGAAAATGTAAATTGGTGACGGCAAATTCAGCGCACAACTGATATTTGATTATGATACCTTCATATTTGAAAAATCAAATTGAATCAAAGGGTTAGCCGATGCAACTGATGGACCAGATCATACAAAATTTAATAATCAAATACGAAGGCATCGAAATCCAACAAAAAAAAGGGGGAAAATGGTACCTTCGGCTTCAAGCAAAAAGGTCGCTGTTCAACTGGGAAAGGAAGGAAACGAAGAAACGGCGCAAAGACAAACGGAACTAGTTTGAAGCAAGGAAGGAGGCGATCGCCGGTGATCTGAAACGGCTTGGTATTTGCTCCTCGAAATTGAATCGCGTTAGTGGAGAATGAGACAAGGGTTACGTCTCTGGTCGAAAATCTGAAAATCAATCAGTAACCGCCCCCCTTTTTATCGAAATAAGAGGAAACGCCATTTTTTTTATCGTGCTTTCGGGAGAAACTAAAGTAGGGTTACTTGCAGAATTGGATAGAATGGGTTACGTGGATCCGGTGGGTTGGGCTGATAACAAACCGTTTATTTGATTACTTAAATGGGTTGGTCAGAAAAATAGAAATTGTAAATGGTTCAGACCCAACCCTTTTAGTATTAGGGTAAATGGATCGGGTAAAAGGGTTAGGGTCGAGATTGACAGGTCTAATTCTCACTGCCTGTGACATATGTTGATGGTATGAGTTTTGTTCCAAAAATAACGTCTTTAAGACATAACCTCTAGCAACTATTTGAATTTGTTGTTTCCACAACAAATAGTTTGATTCATCGAGTTTGCGGCTTTATTATAGCCTTGATTTAGTCTTGCGAAAGATCAGGATGATTTTGGGATACTCTTGAGACAGATGTTCAAGAATGGCCTTCCCCAGTCATGGTGGAAAGGATGCAACAATTCAATAAAATCTGGTGATGCACAAACGGTCAAATGAAACTAGGCTGGTGAAAATGACGATTTCTGATGTGTCAGTCCTAGAAAGGCACAGATAACGGGTAACGAATGTAGACACAACAAAGAAACATTGATTGTAGTGATGCAACCTAGTTTCAGAGTGTAAAGATGCAAATCTGACTCTGGTTATCTCAGGAAGGCACGTGCCAAATGATGATAAACTTGATTACGGAATCAAGTTTCAACTTTGCTATTGTTAGATTGAAAATACAACCCGAAATGATGAATTATGTTTGATGGGTGATGCTGTGAGGCATGTGAGATCTCAGATACAAAGTTAGAATTCCATCTTGATGAAAGAGAGATTAGTTGATGTAATAGAGTATTTGATAGAGAGTAGATGATTTGTATTGATGTAAAGAAGGAATTGTAATGATGCATTATTTCTAGAGATACATGTATTTATGCTGAAAGATTATGAAGTGAGCGGGTAACATATTTCAACCTAATATGAAATAACCCGCTATGAAATAAGACTATTATTCCCTAATAAGAAGAGAAGTGGAGAGGGTTGTTTGGTTTCAAATTTTTTTATGGTATATAGGAGAAATAATGAGCGGAGTGAGGATGCTTTTGAAATACCAAATATTATTTCACAATGACGCATTCAAATCTAAGAAGAAGAGAGCATGAGGGATAATACGAGGAAACTGTTGAAAATGTGAATGAGCATGAATTTAAAGTTATGAGTTGAAGTCTGAGGTATTAATAACTCATGGTATAAAGTGGTTTCCTCTCTTCCACGTTCAGAAAAAAAAAAGATCTGTAGAATATGATACCTCAATCACCTAGGGTAGAGGATTCCTAGGTTACATTATCCAGGTAGATGTGTTATAGCAGAGGTAGCTTTCTACTCCTCTCCTGCTTTGTATTGTATAATGTTCTAGTACATCAAACAAGCTTGTTGTTTCTATGCCATGCAGAACAACTTTTTTCTTTTCCCCTTTTAATAAGCAGTGGTACGGACCACTATAAAAACCGGCTTACTTTGAAAAAAAAGAAAAGAATAAAGTTTCTATTATTAACAATTGATCTAATTTATTGAAATTAGCTAAACAAATGCAATTCAATTTCAACTTCAGATTTTGAGTTCAAAAATCATTTTTGTATCATTTATGGTTCTTCTTTAATGACCATAAAATCTTTTTAAAACTCGGATTTATCTCTTTTATAGAATCATACTTAAATTTAGAATGAAAATATATATTATTTTTCCCAAAAATTATCTTAATTCTATTAAAATGTTAATTATATTTAACGCAAAATGTAAGTATTAGTTTATAGTTCTCTTAATTGAAATGTTATAATTTACTTAATTTCAATTCTAGCTTACCGATTACATTAAGAATCACGATGTTTTTTCAAATAATTTTATTCAATATTTCATGCAATTTAATTTTTAAAATTAGTCGGAATTACGGTTCTTTACAATCTCCTATACTTTAAACTGTGCATCTCGAAAAAGAAAGGGAAAGAATACTATTATTTGATCTAATTTCAAGATATAAATTTTCAGGAACATATAAGACCACTTTATCTGTTTATTATACTGAAGTTACGTAATATTCTATTTTCATAATTTTTGTTATTTTTAAATCGAAATACTTTTTAAACTTGTTGTCTTAACAAGTTTATTTTCGTTTTAACAAAACTAAGGCATATGTTGATTAGGCGTATGTCTAAAAATCTTTAAATACTCAATCAACGTATTTCAACACATAGCGGAAATACTTAAAAATATTTAAAGTTAGATATGGGAAGCATACTCTCCTAGGTATTACAGTTACGCTACCAATCAATCAATATCAAATAATTATAAGTAATTAATGCAACTCTACTATATGAGATTCTGATGTGACCTCGCCGAGTGTGATTTTGACACGACCTCATTGAGTGGGAGTCTGATGTGATCCTACCGAGTAGGTCTTCAATTCCCGATGGAACTATCCAGTAGGGTTCCAACGCAATCTACCAAGTAGGAGTCCTTAAAATGCCCTGCACCCCTTAACATTCCCCAAAGTAGGGTCACACTAGGAAATGTACATTGTTGTCGGTATAAACACATATATCACGAAGACTGAGATTAATAAGTCAATAAAATGATAAATGCAACGGGAAAAAATTAAACTGAAAATGTATCGTTTGTTCCAAAGCCTTTTATTCATTTGAATCTCAAACCATGAACCGCCACATGTCTTATGAAAATAAAACCCCAGTCACATATGTACAATTAGTCCCAATTTTGTTAATTTTGCCAATTTAACTAATTTTCCCAAATGTGAACATAATAAAGGATAATAATTAAACGTCACTACAATAGAAATAGTTTTTTATAACGGCATATAGCCACTATTAAACAATACTATAGCGGCCCCGAAAAGTGTTGTATATTGACATGTTATAAAAAACAACTGAATAATTATAACATAGAAACTACCGCTATAAAAGGGTGATTTTATAGCGGCTATATGCCGCTACGATACATAAGGATAATAGTTCGCTATTGCCGCTATAAAACATGTCATTCTTCATTAAAATAACGAATTTCTATAACACTGTATAGCTGCTTGATCGACATTTTCCAACGAATCAGAAAGTGCAAATTTATTATAAACTGCGAGCGCATAGATGTATAGTATGCAGGTTGAACACAGGGAGGAAAATTAAATTTTATTAGTTATGTAATTTGGTGGGTGAGTTAGACAATATTTGGAGATGTGATTTTAATAAAATTGAAATTGCAATTTGATTTAGAACAAATCTAATTGAACCGATAACCAAAATTACAATTATCAATAAAAGAGAAAAGCAAGTAATTTAAATTCATTAAAGATTCGAAGCTAATCGAATCTATATTGAATTCAATAATTAATTAAACAAACAAGAGAAAGTACATGAATTGAAATTGAAGAACATAAACAACAAACGGAAAGAAATTAAAAAATAGGATTACCGTTGAATCTAATCAGACCGTCAATCACTAATGAGAAAAATAAACAATAGAAATTTGTGTTCTAGCAAATCTAATTGTTTAGACAACACAAATTACCTTGAAAATGGAGAAACAAAATAAAGAAGAAAAGCAAGCTTTACTAAGGAGAAGAAGAAAAGAATGAATCCCTTTTTACAATGGGTACACAAGTATTTATAATGACTGAAGTCTCCTCTCTATATGAATATTAGGCCTAAGAAAAAACTAAAAAAATATTCTCTTTCCAAAGATAAAGGAATATTCCTTTCATTGTGCTTGATTGAAGATTTTTGATCAATGCTTTCCTTTTAACACATGGCACTGTTAGTGGGAAGATTAGCATATGCTTGTTGGAGATTTGTGATCAATGCTTTTCTTTTCTTCTACATGGCAATTAAACATTATTGTTTTGGTTTAAATTCTTTGAGAGGAATATGTCAAATTCCTAAAATCTTTATTAAGTGTATTTATTATATATATACATGTTGTAATAACCCGAATTCCGACAGACTGGTTTTTTTTCTTCAAAATTATAATCTTTCGAAACTCATGTTGGTTTGTTTAGTATCCTCAAGAAAAGACAAAGATATAAAACTTATTAGAGCTCAGAAAACATCTCATAGAGGAATGGATAAAATATAATATAATCAACGTATAGCCTTACCCAGATAATAGTACAGCCTAACCAGTATCCCTAGCTATCATATCTCTGCCACAAATCTAACCTACGAGTATGTTATGAAGAGGGGGTCAGAACACAAGTTCTGGTGATTGGATTTAAACTACACATTTTGGATAACCCTACATATACCGTTCAGTTATATTTTCTTATTTATTAGGTTACTTGGCTTAACAGCACTCAAAGGTTACACACACGTCGTGCCCATCTACTTTACAGTGGATTTACCTAATAAAATATATATGTAGTTACCCCCAACATTAAGGTACACCCCATGGTACCCCACTCGTACGGTCTCCGCCGTAACGCCACAGAAATGTACGCAGTCCCTAATCCTACGCCGGAGCGACGTACAGATCTCTATATAACAATGCTACATTCTTCATAGATCTGTTATCACCATGCTACGTAAGCGTACGTATGGACTGCCACCTTCGATCGAATTAGATTCCATCACAGAGTAGTGCCCTAGAGTCTACGATACACCACCCAGAGCGGACATGCATGTATATAGACTTTTCACGTATGTGTCGTCAATCGTACTCGACGCCGTTACCTTTATGATACACTATCCGGAAGTGGTATGCATGTATCCGCACATATCTACTGTGCACCGAGTCCCATAACAGGGTTGTATCATAAACACGGAATCCGGTCGAGAGCTTTTCGGATATATGTATACACAGATGCCAAGGTCTGCATTTCCAGTGGCTATGATCCCACCCGACCCATCCCTCAACTAGTGAAAGACAAACAAAATTGAGAGCTAGTGACCTGGCCCCAGAGAAAACAACAAATCCTAATTGGTCTGTCCCTCACCCATAGCCTTGATAGCAAAGAGTCTATGGTCTTTTGGTTTAGCTCTCCGTCTTTCCGCATCGCATACCACGCTGACTGCCGATGGTTGGTATCCGACAACTTGCTATCAACAGATGGTTAGACCCGTCGGTAACTCGATAAAAATGGTCGTAACCCGGCCTAGTCACAAGGAAACCGGATCGTCGAATCACCTATGCTACCCTACAGCCTTCTAACTGCCCATTATCGTGGCAGTCAAGGCATACTCACCGGGTAGTAACGCATAGAGCTAACCTCTGCGAGCACAGTCGAATGATGTCACAACACAGAGGACTACCAGGAGTACCCTCCACGTCCCAAGAGGCAGCGTGCTTCCCCTTCCAGTCCTTCGGAGCCAGCAGAACAACAGGCAGAACATGCAAAATAATTAAATGGACGTGCGCTCCCCTTGTGTCCCATGACACCACGATGATCTACCCCGTTGGGTTATTCACCTTCAGACGTACGGACTGGTCCAAGCGCTTTAGGTTGATGTGTTATTAGACCTTATGTCTAAACATTCAATTACGCGTTTTCTCTACTTCGTCATATTTCCAGTTAACTTGGTTATTCCCATTCACATTGACTTCTTATTCAAGTTACCAAGTTCCTTTTGCTTATTAATTTCAGATATATAACTTAATCCATTTAAGTTTATTAATAAGCCCATAACTTGCTATTTTCTAGATTATAATCCAAGATTTATAATCTACAATCTCTTTATATTATTCATTGTCTGGTTTCATAGTTACAATAACACATTCTACTTAATATGTAATTAAGTATACTTCATCTCCATTCACATGTTCCCTGTTTAACATGTCACTTATTATTTATCATTAAATATAACTTACTTCATCCCATATATTCACCTCGTTCTTTCTTATTTAATCATAATTCCGTCTTACACTGTCACTACAACTTGTCGTCGTTTACTTATTAACTTAGTTCTCTTAACTAAGGTTTACTAATAAGTTTCCTTTCCATTTATTATAACATATGTTATAATTTCCACTTGTCCTTAGGACAAGCCTACCTATTGTATAACATTCTCATTAATGTAATTAATTATAATAGGTTATTATCATTCCCCGTTCATTCTAGTCCTTTTACTGTTATAACTTCCATTCATACAATTAGTGCCTTTTATTTGTATCCTTATATATATATACATATATATGTTTACGCACCAGACCTCTCACATTAAGCCTACCACTTGTGGATGCGGGATTTGCCGGATGGTTCCGGGAAGACTTCTACCATAAATTGACTTAACCTCGTGTCTTAGTACGGTTACATGTATATTTACGCACTAGATCCCTCACATTAAATTAACAACTTGTGGATGTTGGATTTTCCGACCGGTTCCGAGCAGACTTATACCATAAGTTGAATTTAGCCTCGTGTCTAAGTGTGGTTCCAGTTTTCTATTTACTGTAAATTTAGGCATATTCGTTCTTTCCGAATTTTACTGTAATCTATTTTTACATGTCATACTTAATATCATATTAAGTCCATTATCTGATTATCATGTCGTTTGTTCTTCCTAACATGTAATTAACTTCATTTTAAAATAACATGTAATCATCGAATCAAGTAATTATTCCATTCTAACAAATTAACATGTAGTTATCCCAATTCTTACATTAAGGGTTCAAGTACATAATATGCAACAGATTAACATGTAATTAGAATGTGTATGTATACAACAGTAGTTGTTTCCACATATTTTAGCAGGTTTATACATTTCAACATATTAACATTTCAACCTATCAACATTTCAATATATTAACATTTCAGCATATTAATATTCTAGCAGATTTACATTGCATATTAACAGGGAATGTCAAACGATAAATATACCATTATCAAAAGGGTATAACTTAAATCCACTCACCTAATTGCTTTCCAATTTATGAATTTGGTTCAGGTCTAGCCTTCCGTGGTTCTCCTAAGTGAATTTAGAACCTAAACAACCATGGATCCACAATTCTCAACTAAAAGACAAAGGGAAGAAAGAGGAGAATTTTAAATTGAACAGATCCAAGAATTTACCTTACTTCGATATGAATTATGAACACCTGTTTGTAGCTATATATTCTCTTCCTCCAGATCTTGAATCAAAATTTCCTAAGACTAGTTATTCTATTTTCTGAAGAGATCTGAGGAGGAAGAAACATGGCAGAGTCTAGACAGTCCCTCTAAAAATATGAGATTTAGGCTAGACTCTGGAAGCTTATTTATAGGTGGTCAACAACGAATTTGGTCCAGAAAGCAGTCCACGTTCGTACAAATGAATCTGCCCCAGATCTAGGGGTCAGCCCCGGGGTCAAAACCCCCTTTATGGGGTCGACCCAACGGTCGACACCGAAGAACAGGGGTCGACCCCTAATGGGTCGATTTCCCGCCCAGAGTTCCCGTGTTGACGATTTGATTTTCTGAAATATATATTTTTATTTGTTTATACATAATAAACCTTGTGTGTATACAAATTTCCAAATCTCATATCTTTTTCATACGTTGTCCTTTTTACACAAACTCGGAGTTTATCTAAACTAGAATTCTGAGACAAACACAATGGTACAGTATTTTTTTTCTTAATTCTGAATATCTAATTAAGTTATTCTTATTTTATCATTTTTAATTAAAAATGCGGGGTGTTACATTCTCCCACCCTTAGGAAATTTCGTCCCCGAAATTTTATAAGGGTAAAATACAATAATACCTCACACAATATACATCCATCGTTTGTACATCCAATTTCTGCAACCATTTGTGCACTTCTGCGAAGTGTAATACAACATAATAATACATGTGTGCCTGAGCGGTACCTCCTATGTATATGCAAATTTTTTAAAGTTCTTTAAAAACATGATACACACGTCCTAAATATACTGGAAATTCTATATGAATGCAATATTTCTAAAATCAAAATATATTTTCATCCAAATTTTCCTACATTCTTGCGGTGCAAGAGTGCAGTTCATCCAATTTTTGCATCCAAAATCCTACAAACCAACTTTATTTTTCGAATTTCAGAAAAATCTAATTTTCTAAATTCGATTTCTTGTGTTTCAAAAAGGTAGAAAAAGGAAAGGTTCAATCTTTCGTTTTTCTTTTAGTCACCTTTTTCTATCCGTACTTGGATGTTATGTAGCTATTTCATAAAGATTCCCTATTTTATTATCCAAGCACAACCTACATAAGAAAACTTTCTTTACTACAGATTTTCTTTTTCTTATTGTTATCGCATAACAATTTGGTATAGCAGAAACTTTCTTACTAGATAATAATGTTTCACATATAATAAACAACACACTGATAAACCAAAGAAAATCTAAAACGTACGTTTTAATACATCAAAGTAAGTCTAAACACAAGCCCTACTAAAATAAAGTAGATCTAAAACACAAATTCTACTACAACATGGTAAAACTAAGATAGTCAAGATCTAGCACATATGGTCTAGAAGATTACCTCACCACTATCACCACTAGAATGGAGGCCGGGGTCTCTGCTCAAAGAAAACACGGATGTGAGAATCCAATCCACCTAAAATATCCTTCACTCTACCTAGACGCTCCTCCTGTCGTCTAGTCCCGTCTCTAACCTCTAGCTGCATGTCCCGCTTATCGGCGTGCATCTGATCAAACCGCCGTTATGCGACATAGATCTCTTGTTAGCTCTGTTGCTGTGTCTGGGAAGCCTCTACCTGTGCTCGAATCATCTCTTGTTGTCCTCACAAGATGTCCTGATGCTCCCTAGTTAGTTGGGCCTATCTATCCGAGATGGTCCTAAACTCAGCTCTCAGGTCCCTGTGTTCTCTAGATGACCATATGTGTACCATCTAGAGGTCTGGGAGGACCCGGCACCTCCCCATTGTTACTTTATGTTCGCATGCTGGTAGTCCTCCGAGGGATAAAAACATTGATACTGCCGTTGCTCCTCTGCCGGTGTATGATGGGGCTCATCCTTTGGCATGGGCTCATACTCTGCCATATGCCCATATGGCTGTACTCCTAGGTCTTGTTGGTCCCCCTCATTCGGCTGATCATCACCTGCCCCAACATCATCGGGGGACTCTCCCCCTCCATCTCCTCCGCCTACTCCATCCTCTTTGTCATGCTCCATTGGCTGTGGGTCCACTGCCAGCAACTCTTGAAACTCAATCTGCATCCGATTCAACATGGCGAGGTCTATAACATGTAGATGATGTGATATGCGATTTTCTTTTGCTAAGGGGACCTGTGACTGTAACAAAACTATCGTCCAAAGATGTCCGAAAGGGATGTTGGTCTGTCTCACTTCCCTGGAGGAGCTATAATACTGTAAGAACAAGTAGGCCCATTTCACCTCGAGTCCTGCGAAGACTGCATAGGTAGCAATATTAATCGTGGAAGAAATCTTGTCAAAGCCGCCTGTCTTGGCAACTAGGTTATATTGCAGTATGCGTATAACCACTCTGGCTAGTGGGCGTAGATGTGTTATATCCCAGTGTCTTTCATCTTCATTAATAAAAATCCTATGCAAAACTGCTAGATTTGTCATTTTCGCATCCTCTAAATTTTGGCCCTATCCCCGTATATTAACCATGGCCCCAATCTATGCCTCAGTAAATCGAATATGCAACCCTTTTACCTCAGACTCATAAACTATCATATCATGCTCTTCCCTAACTACCGGATTAGCATCAAAAGGACGTACTAACCTTGGAAAACCCCTTCTATCTACTATGTTATGGTCCAAAATGATGTCCAGCCCTACTGTATTGAACAATGCCTCCAAAGGGGTGTCTATAAATTACCCAAACTTAACTGGTCTCCCAAGAAGAATACCGTATCTTGCGGTGCTCACATATGCTTCCACTATGTCTCTCCGATTGTTGCACCAAGCAATTTCTTGAGGGATTAATTGGGGAAAAGGGCGGCGAGGGAAGATTACAGTTGCATGGCAATTTTTCTTCAAATTGGAGGGAAACTTCAGTTGATCCGGGTAGAGAGCGTCAAGGGCTTCGGTTTGGCACCAAAATTGCGTGAAACGGTGGAGATTTGAGGTGGTGGTGGGCTTGGGGAGTGGGGGAAAATCGTGGGTTTCGGTGCTGGGTGGGGGAGCGAAATAGGGACGAAGCCTTCGGCTTCGTCTCCTTTTACTTTTTTCGTTCCTGCGTCGGTGGGTCGACCCACTGTAGCAGAGATGTCGACCCCCCTCCTTGTGTGTCGACCCCTAGATCGACATAGGGGTTGACCTGGCCCTTTTTTTTTCTTCCAATTTCCCATATTTGCACTCAAACCCAAAGAAAGAAAAAAAGGCCAGTTAACTATTCCAGTGTTCTGAAATGCCTACTCTCGCTACACCGTCGTTCTAAAAATCCTTCAAATTCCAATGGTTTATAAGGACTAATATTTCCTTACCGTCTTATGTAGTGCCAAAATCTTGATGGTCGAACGTTTCTACTTGTATATATATATATGTATGTTTACAATTCTTACATAAGAATATACAAGTACGTGCTCTCACTTTTTAAACAGGAATCCTAAACCCAGGCTCTTATACCAAATGTAACAACCCAAATTCTGACATACTGGTTTTTTTTCAAAATTCTAATTTATCAAAACTCATGTTGGTTTGTCTGGTATCTTGCAGAAAAGACAGAGATATAAAATATATCAAAGCTCAGAAAACATCTAACATCGGAATGGAAAAAATATAATATAATCAAAATATAGCCTTACCTAAATAATAATACTTCCTTACCAGTATCCCAATCTATCATATCTCTTCCACAAATCTAACCTACGAGTATGTTATGTGGAGGGGATCAGAACACAAGTACTGGTAACTGGATTTAAACTACACATTTTGGATAACCCTACATATACCGTTCAGTTACATTTTCTTATTTATTATGTTACTTGGGTTAACAGCACTCAAAGGTTACACACACGTCGTACACATCAACGTCCCAGTAGATTAATCTAACACAGTACATATGTAGCCACCCCCAACATTAAGGTACACCCCATGGTACCCTACTCGTATGGTCTTCGCCGTAAGCTACAGAAATATACGCAGTCCCTCATCCTACGTCGGAGCGATGTACGGATCTCTATATAATAACGCTATGTTCCGCATAGATTGCTATCGCCATGCTACGTAAGCGTACGGACTGCCACCTTCGATCGAATTAGATTCCATCTCAGTGTGTGTGCCCTAGAGTCTACAATACACCACCCAGAGCGGACATGCATGTATCTAGACTTTTCATGTATATATCGTCAATCGTACTCGATGTCGTAACCTTTATGATACACTATCCGGAAGTGGTATGCCTGTATCCGCACATATCTACTGTGCATCGAGTCCCGTAACAGGGCTGTATCAGAAACACAGAACTCGGTCGGGAGCTTTTCAGATATATGTATACACATATGCTAAGGTCTACATTTTCAATGGCTATGGTCTAACCCGACCCCGCCCTCAACTAGTGAAACACAAACACAATTGAAAGCTAGTGACCTAGCCCCAGAGAAAAAAAACAAACAAAAATCCTAATTGGCATGTCTCTTACCCATACCCTTGATAGCAAAGGGTCTATGGTCTTTTGGTTTAACTCTCCATCTTTCCGCATCACGTATCACGCTGACGTCGATGGTTGGAACCCGACGAATTGCTATCAAGACCCACCGATAACTCGATAAAAATGGTCGTAACCCAGCCTAGTCACAAGAAAACTGGATCGTCGAATCACCAATGCCACCGTACAGCCTTCTGACTGCCCATTATCGTGGCAATCAAGGTATACTCATCGGGTAGTAACGCTCAGACCTAACCTCTGCGAGCACAGTCGAATGATGTCACTACACAAAGGACTACCAGGAGTACCCTCCACGTCCCAGGAGGCAGCGTGCTTCCCTTTCCAGTCCTTCGGAGCCAGCAGAATAATCAGATGGACGTGCGCTCCCCTTGTGTCCCATGACACCATGATGATCTACCCCGTTGGGTTATTCACCTTCAGACGTACGGACTAGTCCAAGCGCTTCAAGTTGATGTGTCATTAGACCTTATGTCTAAACATTTAATTACGCGCTTGCTCTACTTCATCAGATTTCAAGTTAACTTGGTTATTCCCATTCACATTGACTTTTAATTCAAGTTACCAGGTTCCTTTTGCTTAATAATTTCAGATATATAACTTAATCCATTTAAGTTTATTAGTAAGCTCATAACATTTCATTTTCTAGAGTGTAATCCAAGATCTGTAATCTACAATCTCTTTATATTATTCATTGTCTGATTCCATAGTTACAATAACATGTTCTACTTAATATGTAATTAAGTATACTTCATCTCAATTCACATGTTTTCTGTTTAACATGTCACTTATTATTTTTAATTAAATACAACTTACTTCATCTCATATATTCACATCGTTCTTTCTTATTTAATCATAATTACGCCTTACATTGTTACTACAACTTGTCGTCGTTTACTTATCAACTTAATTCTCTTAACTAAGGTTTACTAATAATTTTCCTTTCCATTTATTATAACGTATGTTATAATTTCCACTTGTCCCTAGGACAAGCCTACCTATTGTATAACATTCTCATTAATGTAATTAATCATAATAGGTTATTATCATTCCCCGTTCCTTTCAGTCTGTTTACTGTTGTAACTTCCATTCATTTCCATTCATACTATTAGTGCCTTTTATTTGTATCCTTTTATATACATATACACATATATATATATATATATATATGTTTATGCACCAGACCTCTTACATTAAGCCTACCACTTGTGGATGCTCGATTTGCCGGGCGGTTTCGGGCAGACTTCTACCATAAGTTGACTTAACCTCGTGTCTTAGTACCATTAGATGTATATTTACATACTAGACACCTCAATTAAATTAACAACTTGTGGACGCTGGATTTGACAGGCGGTTCCACGTAGACTTCTACCACAAGTTGAATTTAACCTGTTTAAGTGCGGTTACAGTTTTCTATTTACTGTAAATTTAGGCAAATCCATTCTTTCCAAATTTATTGTAATCTTTTTTTTACATGTCATACTTAATCTCATATTAATTCTATTATCTTATTATCATGTCATATGTTCTTCCTAACATGCAATTAACTTCATTTTATAATAACAAGTAATCATCGAACCATGTAATTATTCCATTCTAACAAATTAACATGTAGTTATCCCATTCTTACTTTCAGGGTTCAAGTACATAATATGCCACAGATTAACTTGTAATTAGAACCTGTTGTATACTACAATAATTGTTTCCACATGTTTTAACAGGTTTATACATTTCATCAGGTTTACATTTCAACATATTAATATTATAGCAGATTTACATTGCATATTAACGGGGAATATCAAACGATAAATATACCATTATCAAAAGGGTATAACTTAAATCCACTCACCTATTTGCTTTCCATTTTATGAATCTGGTCCAGATCTAGCCTTCCGTGGTTCTCCTAACTGAATTTAGAACATAAACAACCGTGGATCCACAATTCTCAACTAAAAGAAAAAGGGAAGAAAGAGGAGAAATTTAAATTGACCAGATCTAAGAATTTATCTTACTACGATATGAATTCTAAACACCTGTTTGTAGCTATATGTTCTCTCCCTCCAGATCTGGAATCAGAATTTCCTAAGACTAGTTATTCTATTTTCTGAAGAGATTCGTGGAGG
Source organism: Allium sativum (assembly GCA_030737875.1). Lineage (NCBI taxonomy): Eukaryota > Viridiplantae > Streptophyta > Magnoliopsida > Asparagales > Amaryllidaceae > Allium > Allium sativum. Next base: position 189,071,990 of record CM060911.1, read on the forward strand.
TAGAAAAATGGCAGAGTCTAGACAGCCCTTATGAAAATATGAGATTTAAGCTAGGCTCTACAAGCTTATTTATAGGTGCTTAGCAACGAGTTTGGTCCATAAAGAAGTCCACGTTCGTACAAATGAATCTGCCCCAGATCATAGGGGTCGACCCGGGGTTGTTGTTGGCCAACTTATTATAATCCCACACACAAATTTTGCAGTAGAACAGTTGCTATCAAGCAGCAGCTCTTTATTACTGCCTAGAAATAGGGGCTGCCTCCCCTTATCAATATCGGATCGCTACTACACTATAACAAAAACACCATTTCACAACTATAGATAACAGTTGTAATAGATCTATTACAACAGACATTTGTCAGTCCTTATATCTAGAGTTGTAATAGCATCAGAATATTTTACAACTGTTTTTGGTTGTTGTAAAAGTTCTATTTATAACTACTGCTAACAATTGTAAAGTTCTTTTTTACAAGCGTTTTTTGCAGTTGTAAAAATCTTCTTTATAATTGTTTTGTTTACTATGCTAAATTCTACAGCTATTTTTGGTCACGATTGAAAAAATGCTAAAACAAAAGGAATTCTAAAAACATTCAGCAGAATAAATGTGCCTAAACAATGTAATAAGATTAACAATGAGTATAAATGAATCAAGAATTACACTATAAGAAAGTCTTATAACAAACAACTGCACTATAAATTACTTGTCATTAGCTACAAAAAAGCAATCTAAACAACATTCGCTAATGTAGAACAACTCAAAACTACAACTCAAAGAAGTTTTTTTATGAAAAGCAAGCTCTATTAAGCTTCTTTCAATCAAGTTACAATCAACATCTCAAGATCACTTTCCTTTTTCCCATCACCAATTAGTTAGCAGTAGGATCATCATTAACATGACATGCCAATCATCTCATATCTGAGACCAGCACCACAAGGTCTCATAGCAGAAATCACTTCAGCAACTTCCAAAATCACCGCTTTATTTTTTAGCTTCTTCACAGCACTACTAGAAATCATCACATCATAAATACGCGACAATTCACTACAATACCTGAGCCATTATACACCATCATCCCAAAACTAGCTTCTTCTTTTCTTTTTCTTTTTCTTTTTTTATCAGTACACGGTGGAAAACTATTCAATTGAGCTGCAATAGCAAACAACTCGGTTTTAAAAGAGTTTATAAGAGCATACCTTATATGATACATAGAAGCGTGTAATAATTCAAGAAAAAAAGGTCACGTTTACCTCCTAGATAACGCCTATCTATAAGACAAAATAATCAGGTTTGGGCTAGTAACCCTGCAAAATTCTTAAGAGAAATCCCAAAAGAAGCAACTTTCATTTCTCAGTCCGTTGGAATTTATATGAATCTAGCCCAAATCCATGCCGCAGAAAATGCTAAATCGTTTGATGAATAGAGTTTGAGGAAGCAATGCAGAAGGAGTAATCAGATACTGATTTTCCAACCTGGCCTAACTTCCATGCATGGATTTGCCTAGCTAGAGAAATCAAAACTAGCTCCTATTCAACATTCAAACTAGCTCCTCCTGCATAGCCATTCACCAACAAATCAGTACCACTAACTATCCAAAAATTAACAACTGTACGGTATTGGATTAGATATTATCACAGATAACAAACAAGAACAAAAATCAATAGACGTATGGAATAGTTGAAAAGAAATTTAACAAACTGAAATGAAAAATAAAAGGAGGTTACAAGGCATAAATTACTTTTCAGACGTTTAACTCAAAATAGTTGTTCAAAGCATAAGAAATCCAAAACTAGCAACTACACTGAATTCAGAATATATCCCTAAAAAGGACCAAAAAGAAATATTTCTTGTTTCTGTGTTAATCATTGACTGGATCAAACTATTTCAATGTTACTCCCAGAATGTTTAAAAGGCCTGAATATTGGATTTTAATCCTACTGCAAGTATAAATCAAACCGTGTTAGTACGATAAGAAAGCAACATATCTCGAAGGAATGAAATGTGCGGTTCTTCATAATTGTGAAAACAAAGGGGACGGTATGGTAATTACATTATTGATTCCTGCTACATTTAAGTTTGCTACCTTCAAGTTCGTTATCTTTATGGTTATGCACTGGTGCGGATCTATATCATCACACTATTATCCTTTCCAATAGCCATTTATAAAAAGAATGATCTGGAAGCAAGCCTTCTTTTAATGCATGTATTTGGTAATTATCATCACACTATTATCCTTTCCAACATAGCCGTTACCGGTAAACTAGCTACAAACTGAATTTTCATCGCAAAATACAGCAAAATCAAAACACAATACTGCAAAATCAAGATAAAATACTGCAAAATTAAAACTAAAACAAATTTTAAGGTCTAAGGCACAGACGAACCTCAAGGCGCAGTCGTACGGATCTCGCATCAACGAAGGTCGGGGTTAGATAACGATAACTACTTTTCAGATCTACGGTCTGAGGCGACGAACGAGACACGTCCAGATCCGATTAACCACATGGTGATTCACGCAAGAAATCCATGTCAAAACACGATGAACTAAGGCGATGCGATTATTTTGATTATGATTTTATTTTTCAATGCGAAGAAGATTACTGTAATGGAGAATTTGTTTTGACTGAGAGGTAGTAGATTATTCCAGATCTGAATATAATAAAGGGGAAATAGAAAACGTAACAAGGGTTTGTTTTTCATCGAGGAGCTTACGAAGTGGAAAGTGCGGATGACAAAGAGGAATAAAAAATAACGGTGGATGGGGAAATACGAAGTCAAAGCCTTAATTTACAGAGAAGAAGCGGTGTAATTTTTGGTGTGGAGGGAAAATTTAAATTGGAGCCAAGATACAAAAAAATCAATTGGAGGGAAAGCGATAAGTTGAAGGCAAAATTTCTGCTGCTTAAAACAAAAAAATACGTGTATATACTAGGTAAAACTTGTTACTAAAGAAAACCTCAAAATGCATATAGATTTAATAACTAACAACTAACTTTTTTTTTAATTTCTTAAGCATTTATGAGTTTTCAAATATTAACAATAAATAAGAAATTTGAATAAACAAGCAAAAATAATCATAAGTTATTACTTATTTACAATTAACTATTACTTTATAATTTTTATTTATTAATTATTACTTATTACAACCTAATTATAATTTAATATTTGCAATTGAAAGTTAATTATTATGTATATATTATCAGTTATCAATTATTAAATATTTAATTGCAATAATTAGGAGCTAATTACTATATATTTATTATTAACTATTAATTATTAATAATATAATAATCAATAGTAATTATTGCTATGTAAGGTTAAAAATAAGTATCTATTAGAACTGGCCAAGAAGAACAGTTGTAACATGCCTCTATTGCAACTGGCAAAGTTAAAAAGTTGTTGAAAACTAATCTATTACAACTTTCTAAATAAAACAGTCATTAAAAACCTTTTTCGCAACTGATATTTTGTGACAGTTGTAATAGGGTATTTTTGTTGTAGTGACATGGTCTGGCAGCTTCTCTTCCTTACTCTATTCAAACCAACACACAAATATTACATATTGCATTCACATAAAGCTGTTCAAGTACAAAACATACCCATACAATATAACACATATCTGCCGGTTTCAACCTTTCGGTTCACTACGTCATAAATGGCCTATCGCAACGAAAATCCACGGTGTTGCTAGCTACAATGTTGCCATTGTTATGCTGTTTTTTGTCTATTGCAACGCACGCTTTAATGTGTTAGCATAGATATCAACATGGGTTGCAATATACGCGTGAACAAAATTACCAATCCGTGTCAACACGATCCAACGGTCCAGGTTACTGATCCACATCAATCAGATTTTCCCTTCACCCCTTAACTACTTTGCTCCAAATTTTCATTTTCCTATCAAAACATAATTCACGCTATTTCCTTTGTTTCTTTTTCAATTGGATCCCTAGTTTTCTTTCACCCCCCAAATTTCTAGTTCATATCCAAAATTAGCTCCTTCCAATTTCGTTGCTCTTTCGCGATGGAGAGCTGCTTCAAAATCCTTGTTAGGTAAATTCAATTCCGATCCCTAATAAGTTTTTTGTTTACGATTTGGATCTTCAACGTCGATTTTGGGTTTAGCTGATACGTACTAATCGAGACTTCAGATTTTAATTATTATTTCTATAAAGATATGGTATCAATTTCTTCAAGGACAATCTTAAGGGATCTACAAAAGGAGTAGAATTTCACTTTTTTCAGAAATAAAATTAAGAATGCATGATTTGAAAGCCATGAGAATTTTCATTGATTTTGAAAGCTTTAAAAGAATGGAGTTTCTAGAAATGACTCATTAGTCTAGTAAACTACTGATTTTTACTTATTTTCTGATAAAGTAGATTGATGTTTAACAACAGTTTTGAATTTTTCCATGGCATGGTTCTAGGCCTTCATGTCAATTTCTGCTTTTAGTAAACTGGTAACATTTTTGATAAATTTCTAATTTAATAACTCCTTCCCTTCTATATGACATAGATTTCTGATCCCATTTCAATAATAATTCTTGATTCTTTATTTTTTTATTCCGTTACAACTTTTGCTTCTCCAAAGTGTTGACATTGAGTTGATTGGGTCGGCTTTGCTTTTGAGCTGGTTTGGTCGGATTAGTTTGGTGACTTTCCATTAAGCAAATTTGGTCATCTTTGCCTTGACTAGATCGGGTCAATAGCCTAACGACTTTGGCTTGAACAGATTTGGTCGGTATTGCATTTGAGCTAATTTGGTCAATGAATAAAGTGCCTTTGGCTTTTCTCTTATTGGATTAGCTCGTGTTATTAGCGAAGATGCTAAGGGTAGCAAGAATTGGATTATGTTCAATGTGGCTTGTTCATGTATTCCATTAGGTAAAATTTTAATCTATATAATTTTCCGTATCTAACATCAGCTCCTAAGAAACAGCTATAATGTTATACTATAAAGAAGAGTAAAGGCGTTAGGTGTTACACTGTTCTTTTCGCCCCACTATTTAATATAAAGTGAATATTTAAGCTACCGTTGACATGTAAAATATAACACTGGGATAACATCATTACCTGTGAAATAACAAAGTTATTTTGATCAATATGAATTCATATTCTAGAGTTATGTGTTTAGAAATGAGAAGCAGGTCGGGTGTAATCACATATTTTGATTACTGTTTCATTATCTTCTATGTTAACATAAACATGCACAAATATTTAATGATTTTATCATCCTCATACTCTAAAATAACACAAGTTGTACTTGTCCTTTTCCAGAACCTGCATGCTTCAGTTGTGGTGGGAGATGTATCTCAGCAGAATACACTGACAGTGTAGGAAATATAGCCAAAAAACACAGTTTGAAGTTTCATATTGATGGTGCACGTATCTTCAATGTGTCTGCTGTAAGTTTTTTGATTCACTAACCTGATTTGTCTATAAACATGTAACGAAATAATTTAGCCTTAAGAAGTTGCATATTTGCAATGTAACTGCAAATTTTAACATGACAGGCATTGGGTATTCCGGTTCACAACTTGCACAAGATGTTGATTCTGTTTCAGTATCACATCCCTATGCTAAACTCTGAAAAATAATGATTTATTATTATTATTTATACCTAGCAATCTAATTTGTTTATTTTATGTTCACCTGATTATATAAATTAGATATGCATGTCCAAGGGATTAGGTGCACCAGTTGGGTCAATTGTAGTTGGTTCCAGAAGTTTTATTGCTAAGGTAATCACATTTTTACATTTAATATGTCTGCGTGTATGTGCATGTATTCCAGCATTTCATCATATTAAATTACTGCTACATAATGTTGAATATTACTCTGTATTGAGAAATTAATAAGAGTAAGTCCCATATACTATCATTTAACAACCATTTTTCATACTTTCAAATGATCTTATAACAAATGGTTTCAGATATGGTATTGGTGCTTGGCTTGATGCATGTGCTATGTTTAATCATCACAGATGCTCTTTTCCTGTGTTAATGTCCCTGTTTGACTCAACATACCTCACACTTGAGGAAACGTGTTGAATATTTTCAATAAGCCCTATATAAGTATTAAAATACCAGTTCACCATCCTAAGATTTTTCTAACAATAAAAGGTTCTCTGAAATATTAAAATACCAGTTTAATATCTTTACTTTGGTTACATTTGTTATTCTTTAAAGCTGTCAAAAATTGAATTACATTAAACAACATTACGAAAATAAAATTTTAAATGCTAGGAATTCGTGGTGTTAATTTGGTCTAAACTTACAATTTTATCAATTATTGGCTTTGCTATAGCAGCTGCATCACTTGTTCATGTTATTAACCAGCAACTGGTTAATAAAAAAGAAAAATGTTGGAGTCTTTGATATCATAAACGAAACAACTCGAACAAACAAAGATCTCCCTTGAAGAATCAAAGCTCGAGATAAGATCACTTTGTGACAATATAAAATTTGTTTATCAATGTAAACATAGATGTTCAACCACTTGTCTCTACGGATCAACTCGCTACTCGTTCACTTTTTGTCATTCTTAAGGGAATCTCTGTCAACTGCCAGCAAAAGGTATATCCTTCTTTACCTAATAAGTTCTCTAATTCACTTCAGCATACAATGGTACTTGAGAAATACTATGTCATTTTTGAGGATATAAATGGAAGTCCTAGTTCAAAAGGAGCTTGGTGAAACATATGATTACTTTGGAGAGGCCCAACAGTTTATAGAGATTGAGTCACGTTTGTTTATGAGTACAGAAAAAAATAAGAATTTGATGAATATTACATAAAAATCGTCCATTCACTATAATACCTCCCAGAAGATGGATATGGAGTTCGATGAATATAACGTAAAAATAACAGTTTGATCTTCATGTAGGTTGAGTACAGATCATTTTCAACGTCCTAATCCATTAGACACTATGAGTCACCTATTGCATCTTAGTTTCATTTAATGTGACTGCATAATTTACTATATTTCCATAAGTACGCTTCCATTTTTGTTGTTTTTTCTAACTTTTCTATTTTTTATATTTCCATTTTTGTTTTTTTCCATTTTTGCATCATGGCAGAGGCATATTTATTAATTCATGTAATAAAGATTACTAACCTGTTATTTCCATTTTTGCTATTTTTAGAATGGTATTTACAGAATCTAAAAACAGGAGGATGAAGGTTGATATACATTTCACATTCAGGTTATAATTTTAACCGAACCATGATTTTTTCAATTATTTGTATAGTTTAGCATTTCTATATGAAATTTTCATATGAATCTATTTTATTCAGTGTCATGTTATTTCCATGTTAATGACTAACTCATCGTTTACAAACAGACAAGTCCATTTCAAGTTATTCTATCCTGGTATCTCTGTTCTTGTGTATTCACATTTGCTTTTTATTTGTGTTAACTTGTGCTTGCAGGTGTAATAGCTTGAAGAATGGGGAGAGTAAGTTTATAGCAGAAGAACCAATGTGCTCCACCCATGTAGAAAACTTCTCATTTAATAATTGTATGTACTTTTATTGACATATGTAATGAATTCAGCTATTTTCTGTAATCAAGTTACTAATTCAGAAATGGTGTAAACTTGAATTGTTTTTATTTCTTAATGTGAGTAATTATGTTTGTTGTTAGTGAAATAAAGGTTATAATTATAATATTATGAAATCTTTGATTAATAGCAGTTGAGGTATAATTACTTTTAGCAGTTGTAAAATTTTAACAACTACTAGAAACAATTATAAAAAATGTTGACTTTATTACGATTGCCAGTTTTAATAGACATATTACAAGTGTTTTTGGCAGTTGTGAAAGGGAATTTTTTTTTTGTGGTACCTATGGCAACACTTGTACTGATGTTACCACAGGGTCGCAAAGGTGTTGCCTTTGACTCTAAGGCAACGCGGCAAAAGGCAACCTGGAGAAAGTGTTGCCGCAGATCATTTTTGCCTATAGCAACACTTTTTGGCACCCACTGCGTCACTTCTTTGGGGTTCCCGTAGGCCATCTATGGCATAGTGGTTTTTTTACTCGGCATCTGGTTTCGTGTTACATCTCATGTGCATCTACTTTCACTGGTTTCAGTCCATTTCTACCGAGTGTGCATTAAATTTTGACAAAAGCAATGGGGTAGTTAATTTTCAGCATGGGGTAATATATATTTAACTAAGCTTGAATTTGGTGCATGAGTTGTACTGGGCATGTATTTGTTTACAGTTTATTTGTCTGTTTCAAGTATGAAACCTAGTAAACCATTTAGTAAAGCCAAGCACAATTAACTTATTCCCAAAAGTAAAAGATAAGAAAAACAAAGATAAGTTAAAAATGGATACTTCCAAAACTGCTACTAATTTTATGTAAAACTTTATCCACACTTCCAATCATTCATGTAGTCAGGTTTCAATTGTTTGAAAGTGTCTGATCAAAATTAGATGGTTTAAAACATCACCACATGCCACAAAGGGAATTAAATGCCATTCAGATATACATACTGAAAGTACCTATTTCGAGGCATAAAGTATTCGTCCAAAGATATTGCTTTTTTAAAGTTGTGTATGTACCTAGATTTTGAAGTTGAATCTCATGTGTATCCTATAATATAATTGCACTCACAAGTAGTAACCCAGTAAAATTACATTTTTAAGTACAAGGATACGTTTACTTCTAAAGTCTACCAGTTAGAAATTGTTTATGTTGAGTTTTGACATTCCCTGCGTACCGTACGTGCTTCACCGTGTCTATCCGGGGTCAACGGTCGAAGTCTCTTTTGCCGGCTTCCCTATTGAACATCCTCCATCGCCTCCCATCGAGCATATAATTTGGTATTGGCAAACACTTATTGTAACAAAAGGAATCCCCAATGTTACATGCCACCAACACCATATATATACCATGATCTTTCTTAATTTCTTGCGATGTGGGACAATTCGCCCGTCCAATCCATGCACCCACTCCATTCCAATGCAAACCACACCTAACAATCTCCACCTTGGCGAGCCTTGCTCAAGTCACCTTGGAGTTATACCTTGAGTCCTCTTCACAATTGGTCAGGCTGCTACCCCGAGTTCTCATAAGCAACGGTGGAGGCAGACTGTTTATAACCGTATCTTCACCTTGACGAGCATCTCATGCTTAAGCCCCTTTGGAGCCATGCTTCGGTCATGCTACACATACCGGTCCCCTCGAACCATGGAGCTCTGGTACCATGTTGAATTTCGGCATTCCCTGCGTACCGTATGCGCTTCACCATGCTTATCTGGGGTCAACGGTCAAAGTTTCCTATGCCGGCATCCCAATTGAACATCCCCCATCGCCACTCATCGAGCATATAATTTGGTATTGACAAGCACTTGTTGTAACAAAAGGAATCCTCAATGTTACATGCCACCAACACCATATATATACCACGATCTTTCTTAATTTCTTGCGATGTGGGACAATTCGCCACTCCGTTCCAATGTGAACCACACCTAACAGTTTATACCCCAGAGTTTGGTATATCAGTACTCAGATTCTTACTCTATTAAGAGTTACACTTATGTAATGGTACCAATCTTACATTTTAAAGCAATGTATATGTAAAATTGACAACTCAAGATCACTTACAATACTGATGCCTTAAGTCACGCAGATATTGGTAACGTGACTGTTCATACTTTCCTTTGTTCACAAATCCAATGTGTATGATCTGAAGTCATTTAGATGACTAAGCTTTATATTTGTCAACTGTGTTCCCCCATCATCTCAAGCCCTCCTCCTCTCAAATGCTTCAAAGTTGACTTAGACACAATTCTTAGCTGGCAGCATAGACTTAGACACAAACCATAAATCGACTAAAGGAGAATTCCGAGACCCCAGATCTGTCAGAGTCGGATCTTGTAGCACACATTGAAGGCACAATAGTGAGGAGTGGGTGGAAGAAACAACAACGATGACTGGCAGTACAAAGTGGCGATCAGGTCTTATGGCAGAGCGTGAAATAGGGTCAGATATAGGGTTATAGGGATTAGAGAAGAAAGAGAACATGAAGAGGGGAGCGAGGAAAAAATAAACCATTAAAATCGCACTCCAATAATTCTTCTTTTGATTAACATAGAAGAAAGACAACTTGTCACTTGGCAAAGGGCGAATTAGGGTTAGGGAGTAATTGTTATTTTGGAGGGAAGCCAAAATTTTTGGAGCGAAGAGCGTTACACAACACCTTATAGAACAAAATGAGTTAAAAAACGAATCTTTAATCATAAACAATAACACTTTAGAATAACGCATTATTAAATGGCATTATTAATAACATATTTTCTTGTAGTGCATATGTAATTAGGCATATCAATCTATGTCTAAATCAATCATATTGCACAATCGGGCATAACCACAAATAAACTGTAAAAATATGACGCAGAATAGGGGAAAGAATACTAATAATAATTTATAGTAATTTGAATATTAATTAAACAAAAACATTAGAAAAGACAAAAAAATTATAGAAACTACTTATAGAAAAAAATCCAAAAGGAAAAACATGTCGTGCTTTTTAGTCTGAAGGATGCACTTATTATTTTAGCACAAGAAGGATGCGCATATTTTAATTTTGGCTAAAGGAAAATTTTTACAAAAAATTGAATCGTGTGTCTGCTTCAATCTCTATCTTAAATCCTACCGATAAAAAAAAACACAAATCGAACTCAAATCATGCGTCTTCAATCTGAAGCCCACGCCTCCAGTCTCGAATCAATCTCAAATCATGTAGAATTTTCTGTTAATTGAAGGTTGAGGTCGTTGTAAATTTGATCGATCGATCTCAAGTCGTGCATTTTTCATCAAATCAGTCGAGTTTTCATTCTTCTTGTGCTTTGTGATTTTGAGAATAAGAGATGTTGCTGCTATGAGTTTTTTTGATTGTTTTTTGGTTTTCGCCCAGAATATTGATGTATGAAACAATCATTCCTATGCGTACTATAAAGTTTAGCCTATTATATGTGCAATTTCGTTTGTTGTTTTCCTATTTTATGTTAATTGTATTTTTGGTAAGTTTTAGGCTGTTGTTGAATTTGCTAAAGCGTAATGCTAGATGTATATAGAATTTCATTTTAATAGTTAATTATTTGTATCATTTGTAAATATTTTGAAAATTACATGTATACTAAATATTTTTGGCATCTAAGTACTCAACAATATATGTTGTTTATGATTTTCATAGTGCAAACATAGAACATTAAGTTTATATATTGTGCTACTTTCAAATTGCATTTTAGCATAATTGAAAGTAATAGGAATGGATATACTATTGTATCACTTTGCATGATTTAAATAGACTAATATACTTCATAAGTAAAATGCCACAAGAGACTATCATTTCAAATATCATAAACATGGTAGTAGACTTTATAAAAAATGCTGCATTAATCTATCATTTTTAATGTTATAAATATTGTAGTGGAATTCATAATTAAAATGACATATGAAACTAAATTTTTATATATCACAAACACTGTACTAGATCTTACACAAAATGCTAGATTATATTATCATTTTACATCTTTTTAATCATGCTGGTGGATTTCAAAGTTAGATTGCTATATACAATAATTATTTTGCACATTGTAATCTTGATATCATTTTGGTTGAAATGTTATATTAAATATCATTTTTCACATTGAAATCTTGATATCGAACTTAACTTCTCATTTTTTCTTTTGTATAGATTGTTTTCAAAGGTACCAGATTAGTTTTTCTTTTACATCACATAAGTAACCGATTAGGCTTGGATGTCGACCGTCATTTACATCGCATAAGTATTCGATTAGGTTTGACTATAACCGCCTTTTACTCACATAAGTACCCGATTATATTTAAATGTAACCGTCTTTTACTCTCTTTTGTTTGTTTGATTCAACCATATATCTTTGATATAGATTGGTTTCTAAAGGCACCCAATTAAGTTTGGATTCCGACCGTCTTTTTCATCCCATAAGTACCCAATTAGGTTATGAATGCGGATGGTTTTTACATCGCATAGGTATCCGATTAGGTTTTGAATGTGACCGTCTTTTACATCCCATAAGTGCCCGCTTAGGTTTGACTGCGGTCGTTTTTTACGCTTTTTTGTTTATTCGGTTAAACCGTATATCTATGGTATTGATTGGTTACTAAAGGTACCCAATTAGGTTTGAATGTGGCCATCTTTTACATCTCATAGTTACTTGATTAGGTTTTGAATTTGACCGTCTTTCGCATTCCGTAAGTACCCGCTTAGGTTTAAATGCAGTTGTCCTTTACATTTCATAAGTACCCGCTTAGGTTTGAATCCGGACGTCCTTTGCATTCTTTAGTTTGTTCAGTTAAACAATATATTGTAGGTATAGATTGGTTTGTAAAGGTACCTTCTTTGGTTTGAATCCGGATTTCCTTTACAGTCTATAAGTACCTGCTTAGGTTTGAGTTCGGACGTCCTTTACATCTCATAAGTACCCGCTTAAGTTTGGATTCCGATTAGACTTGACATTTGGATGAATCTTGCATTTTGTATTTTTTACATTATAGTTCATAAGTAAAATGAATTATTAAACATCATTTTACGTACTTTAAACATAGGATTGGAATACATTACTCAAATGCTATATTAAACTATCACTTTACATATCCAGCTATCATTTTGCATATTATATTCATGGAAGTTCATTTTAGAAATATTTATATATTTGGATTATTATATTCGTACAAGTTCACATTAAATATACTCATGCAAAATTTAGGTATGTTAGTAGACTTTGTATTAAAAATGTTACATTTTAAAAAATGCTACATATAATTATTATTTTGAATATTTTATTCATGGTAGTTCTCTTTAGGAATATTTATATTATTGTACACATCATATTTTATGCTAGTTCACTTTAAATATAATGATGCAAAATTCAAACTATCTATACTATATTATCTATACTATACTATAATTAGTGAGTTTGCAATAGAGGGTAGACGGAGCTTCTCACAATTTGAGACTCAACCGTCTCCCCGATATATCTAACCTCTTTTCTTCGTTTCCATTCCAAATCACTTTTTCTCCCTGTGCGTTCCAAATTTTTTCCAAATCTATTCGTTCCCACCATGATTTCTCTTTAGTTTTTGTTCTCCACTCTTTCAGCAAATAGAAACCCTAATTAAATTTTTGTTGCCTACAGCAGAAAAATCATTGCTTCTTCCGCTGCTGTGAATCGACGGCGATCAGATTTTCTCCCAGTGGATCCGCGCTCCACTGCTGTGAACTTGCTAGCTCTTCTTCCGACATAAGCAATTATTTACTGCTTCTTTTCTGCGCTAGGTTTAGATTAGTTAGGTTTCTTTTATTTTCATATTCTTCTTTGATGAGGTTGTTTTCTGTTCTCAGAAACAAATTTGTTCACTTCGTTAGGTTATTTGATTAGGGTTCACAATTTTGGTTCACCATTTTTTGATCACATAATATTAAGCTGTTGTTAGATATGTATTTAAAAGAGAAAAAAGGCTGGGTGCATGATATTGGCTCCAATAAATGACCAGCCGTTGTTAGATATTTTTAACTCTACATAGATAGACATCTTCTGTTATTATAGGGAATCAAATGCATCTTTGGCGATAAATGAATTTCATACTATATCATATATTTTTCATAAGCCATGCCATAATTTAAAAGTTAAATTCAAGTTGCTTGGTTCAATAATTTGGTACCTTAATTATGTTTACAATAACAATCTCCAGTAGATTTTGTATATGTTTTGCAAATTTCTCAGCAGATAAACCATATTACACATACCTTGACTGTTTCTTAGTTTGTTCTTTGAACGTGTTTGGTAATTCAAAAGCCGATAATGTTCTATCCTTACGGAATGTGAAATTTTAGTCCATTGATTTTTCAAATTAAGAGGTTTCTTCATTTGTGACGGATCATTTATTTTCCTAATTAATGAAATCCATTCAACGATTAGGGTATTTCGATATTGGAGAGATTCAGTCTCAATGTATTGTTCAAGCCTATTCTCTCCAACAGCTTACTGTCAGTCACACTACTTAGGTGTAGTCTTGCTGTTGATTATGATTTACATCATTGATTCATACAAGCTTCAGTAACTGTATATTAATGCCCCCACCTGCACTTACATGTGTTTGGGTGTGAAAATGGATAGCATGGAGGTAATGTTGCTTTAGAATATGAAATAGATTGAATGTTAGGTAAACATATTTGAAAATACAACTATTAGAATATTTAGTTTATGATCTTCCATTTTATTTTATTCCTTTTTTTCCAGTATAGAGAAAGTGACATGCATCTTAAAGATAAAAGATATTTTTACGGTTCTAACTTCTAAGATTCAAATTTTCTTATGTTTATAAATTGTATTCAAAAAAAGAACATATGAAAACAAAACGAAGCTACGGCTAACTTACCTTCATGGACCTTTGAGATAGTTGAGTCATGTCACTTTTCTACTATGCTTTGAGTGTGAAGATTCTGCATGTAATATCCCTATAATTCAAATCATAGTTATTACCTTAAAATATCTTTATTGTGCTCCCTTTTATTTTATTTTCTATATTTTGTCCATATAAAAAGAATATCATGCATCTTAATAACCGGTTAATGGTTCTAAGACTCAAAATTTCTTATTTTAGTATAAGATTGATTTTACAACAAAATAAATATAGAGAAATAAAAGTAGCATTAAATTACATTTGTGAACCTCCAATTGCATGCACTTACTAGGTTAAATTTTATTAGTTTGACATAGCAGATCTCCCTCGTATATCATCCGCTATAGACGTGTCAAAAGGGTGAGGTTGGGTCACATGAGAGTCAAGTAAAATTTGACCCGACCCTTTAGCCACATACAATAACTTGACCCTTTTTTGACTTTCTTGATTAAAGGGTTAACCCATTACAACCCTTATAACGCTAATAGTAAATGAAAGTTTTTAAATTTGATTTATTTAATAAAAACAAATGCTAATTTTTTTTTTATTTTCAAAATATTCAATAAAATTTTGAACTTTCAAATTTTGAAATTCAAGTGTCGAATTATTCGAAAATAATAATTTTTAAAGTTAAAAAAGTCAAAATTACGAAAATACCCTTCATGTTGAAAAAAGTGCAAAAAAACAAAATAAATTTTAAAAAATCCAAAAAATTACGAAATGAAAACTAAAAAAAGAATTATTTTAAAATAACAATTTTTAAAGCTAAAATTACGAAAATACCCTTCATTTTGAAAAAAGTGAAAAAACAAATAAATTTTAAAAAAATCCAGAAAATTACGAAATGAAAAGTTAAAAAAGAATTATTTTACAATAATGATTTTTAAAGCTAAAAATGCTAAAATTACGAAAATACCCTTCTTTGAAAAAAGTGAAAAAAACAAATAAATTTCAAAAAATACAGAAAATTACGAAATGAAAAGTTAAAAAAGAATTATTTTACAATAACAATTTTTAAAGCTAAAAATGCTAAAATTACGAAAATACCCTTCATTGTGAAAAAAGTGAAAAAAATAAATAAATTTAAAAAAATCCAGAAAATTACTAAATGAAAAGTAAAAAAAAGAATTATTTTCAAATAACGATTTTTAAATCTAAAAATGCTAAAATTACGAAAATACCCTTCATTTTTGAAAAAAGTGAAAGAATTTTTTTTTCAAAAAATCCAGAAAATGACGAAATGAAAAGTGAAAAAAGAATTATATGAAAATTATGATTTTTAAAGCTAAATATGCAAAATTACGAAAATAAAAGGTATATCATTTAGTAATTTTAGCCAAACTTGTAATAAATTTCACTTTTTCCAAAATAAAGGGTATTTTCGTAATTTTAGCATTTTTAGCTTTAAAAATCGTTATTTTAAAATAATTCTTTTTTTACTTTTCATTTCGTAATTTTAAAATTTATTTTGTTATTTTCACTTTTTTCAACGTGAAGGACATTTTTGTAATTTTGGCCTTTTTAACTTTAAAATTATTTTTTTTTGAAACAAAAATGTGTTAACTTTAAAATTATTGTTTTCGAATAATTCTTTTATTACTTTTCATTTCTGTATTTTCTGAATTTTTTTTATTTTTTTCACTTTTTCCTATTTGAAGGGTATTTTTGTAATTTTTACATTTTTAGCTTTAAAAAATCGTAATTTTCGAATAATTCTTTTTTTACTTTTCATTTCATAATTTTCTGGATTTTTTGAAATTTATTTATTTTTTTCACTTTTTTCAAAATGAAGGGTTTTTTCGCAATTTTAGCTTTAAAAATCGTTATTTTAAAATAATTCTTTTTTTACTTTCTATTTCTTAATTTTCTGAAAATTTTTCATTTTTTTTCACTTTTTCCAATATGAAGGACATTTTCGTAATTTTGGTCCTTTTAACTTTAAAAATCATTATTTTCGAATACTACATTTTTTAATTCTCATTTCATAATTTTCTGGATTTTTCGAATTTTTTTCACTTTTTCCAAAATAAATGATATTTTCGTAATTTTGACATTTTTACATTTAAAAATCATTATTTTAAAGTAGGATTAATTGACAAGAATAATCCGAAGTTTAACCTGTCCGCCCATATTAATCCCAAGTTTGCATTATTCAAGAATAATCCCAAGTTTAGGGGGGTGTCTTCCCAAATTGATCCCGATGACTTTTGATGACTTTTTCACGTGTTATTTTGGAATCAATATGGGAAGACACCCCCAAACTTCGGATTAATATGGGAAAATACAAGTAAATGGGATTAATTTGGGAAGAGACCCCCTAAACTTGGGATTATTCTTGAATAACGCAAACTTGGGATTAATATGGGCGGACAGGTTAAACTTCGGATTATTCTTGTCAATTAATCCTTTAAAGTATTACTTTTTTACTATTTGGGTAAGAGGGTTACCCATTTGTAACCCTTTTAAAAAAGGGTCAACCCTTTTATGATTCATTTAATAAAAGATTATAAAAGGGTTGACCCTATAGGGTTGTAATTAGGGTAAAATGGGTTGGTTAAAAGAGTAGGGTCATTTTTTGACAGGTCTAATCCGCTATATCTTCATCCTTAACTATCAGTACAAATTTCTCTTCTTTTTTTTCCTTTTAAACTAAAAATGTAAAATTAGTTGCCATATTTGAGTATCGCTCCTGCCCCTTTATAGAAATTGAATTGTTGGAATCCACCCTCTAATCAAACCAAACATGAGAGTAGCTAAAAAATTACTTTGTTTTACCTATATTTGTATGCATTTTTAGTTTTTGTGTGTTTTCTTTAATCTGTCTAATGTTTTATTTAATTGGGTTTTTTGTTCGATTTATTTTTCATTCGGACCAGAAATCATACGTCAACAATGCACCACTTTTTTCTTTCAACTTGAAAATCAGGCGCTTTATAATTTATTGTTTCATTTTTTTGTTGTAAACATTTTACGATTAATTGTCCAACGATATATAAATATTACTTTTCTTTGTCATATCCATGCTAGTTGCATATATATAATTATATTATATAAGTGATTATGTTATAAATAATTCAATAAAACACAAGTTCCGTCATAAGTTACTGCAATCAAATATTTTTACGATTGTCATTAGTATGTTTGTCTGTTTATTCTTAGTTCTCTTCTCATTGATATTTTTTCAGGAAACTACGTTGGGTTAATGTGATAATTAGCACTGTATAGAAATCAAATGCTTGCATGGACTATAGAGCTATGGGCACAACAGTTCGACAAGTACAGGAGAAAGCCGCCTGCTTGAAGCTACATTTGAGGATGAAAACACTTTTAGCACTGTAAGTTTTCTGACTTTATTACTATAGATAATGTGAATTACTTCCGTCTTACTACTGTTCAATCAATGGTAAGGCAAGTTAGTTTTACATTTCGAAAACAATGATATAACTTGAATTTCTTATAAACATAGTGGATTATTTTTCTTCTTCTTTTCCTACTTAGAAAAAAAGTGCACAAACCTTGATCATGGATGTGACAACATTTTACACTTAAAAATTTCTTGGAAAGAAGCATGTAAACAGTTTTTCTTTGTTACTTATCAATGTACATATCAAAGAGATAACAATTGTTATAGAATGTTCAGTCATATGTATCTAATGTATCGAGTATTTGGTCCTTAATGTGACAGTAACTTGCAAGGATGATGCAAATTCCAAAAAAATTCGAAAGCTGATTATACTTTCATTTTCATCTTTTGCAATATAATCCTGCATCGTTTGTGAAAATGATTGCGGTTTGAGTAGCTGATGTAATTACTCATATTGTTTTACCAACTTTTTTTAATGTTGAATTTTGGAATGTTATGTGGAGTTTAATATGTACATTTTCAGGTAAAAACCGAATCACATGCTGGTTACTTAACAAAAAGATTGGTTATGTTTCAGATTACATTAAGTGTAGCTACATAATATGACATGGAATAGGCAAAGTGCTGAAATTTGGAGTCTTCGTAAAACGTATGCTTAAATGCATGCATAACCAAATTCCAAATAGGCATCCCTATATATAAAATAATAATAATTATAATTAAGGTTGCAATTTGTCAAATTGTACAGTGTGAAATAATTAATTTTTGTTTGTTCATTTCAATTAAAATCAGTAAAAGAAGTTACAAAAGTTCTTTACCAATTTACCATCAAAATGAAAAGTTTAAGACATTTAGTACTTTATAATGTTGCATTTTTCTTTTATGCTCTTTAGTTCTCATGTTGCCATAATACATTTGTTGTTAATGTTTTATACTTGCCTCACATACAATATTATTATTTTTAAGTCCACATCATGTGTATATATATATATATGGAATGCTTCTAATACTATAAATAAATGTCTATTTCATAGCGAATTCAAGTAGTTGCAATTTACTTAAATTAATTTGAATATAAAATTGGAAAATTCTAAATAATTACATCATTAGCTTGAAATGTAGAAAGTTTTAGCCATGAAAAAAGTTTCATTTGTGGGCTTTATTACAGTTAAGCTTTTTTAGACACATCATTAGAGAAACTAAAATACAAATACTGTAATTAGTTCATGATGGTTCGTTTAGTTTGATATAGAAGGTTTTAGCGATGATGAAAATTTCATTTTGACGATGTTGTTTTTAAGTTTTACTTGAGCATCCTTGGAAATAAGTAATATTCCCTTTTTTGACTTATAACTCAAAACGATGCATTATTACTAAATCAATTAACTATTTTGACTTTCATTTTCGCTTGATGACATATTAAACTTCACATAGGCAACTTATGACTAATTTTTATGCATAATGTAGAATCTATTTTGTGTGCATTTTAACTATTAGAAACCAACACTGATTATTAGAAGGTGTTGTCATCTAGCACTTCTTTTTTATAACTAATGATTCATTTTTAGGTTCATATTTAAAAACACTTTACGATAAGTTATGTTAAACAGTATACAATCAAGACCTGCAACTTTAGTATACAATGATAATTCATTATTTGCACTTTTAGAACAGTATACCGCCTAGCTTATATTGATATTATCATAAAGACATTCCATGTATGAAATACTATGCCATCTTAACTATGATTTACTTTAGTTTTTTCTTTGTTTTATTACATTTGGTTTATTTCAATTAGTTGTGTTTTTCATATATTTGATTTACTCGTTAGTTATCAAGGCGCGCGCCGAGGCGCGTCTAAGCGCAAAAAAGCCCAAGGCTCAAGGCTTGCGCCTTTTTGCAGTTTGAGGCGCTTTTTTTTGCTAAATTCAAAATTATGTTTATAAATAGTTAAATAAAAAATTTGATTGTTCAACAAATTATAAAATATGGTTTAAAATTTAAATCTTATTAATAAAATATGTAAATAATTGAATGAACTATAAAATATGGTTTGAAAATTAATTTGTAGTTAGTAAAATAGCAAATCAAACTCATATAAAAGGCACACAAAAAAGCCCCAGGCTCAATGCTTGCGCCTTAACTACTATGGTTACCTGATGGTTTTGATCCGATCCATCAATATTACCTTTTCAACTAATAAAAATATTGCTAAAGATTTCTTTAATTTTCTAATAATAAGTTTCTTCGACTAACCCTAAATCTTATACCAGAATTGAAACAAATGACCAAAATTTTGTGACAATTTCGGAACCTTAGAAATTTTCAATTATTAAGGGAATCACATGCCTAATTTTGTGTCAGCATATTTTCCAAAAGTTGAATTCAATTTTTCGTCAATATTTTTGTCCTCGACAATGGATTTTTAAATTGCTACATTCTAGTCCAAAATCTTAAACAAGTGCAACTGTCAGTTGATGATGCTCTTGCCATTTTACTATATTCTTTGAAGTATCCTAATTGCATAGAATGCAAGCAGAAAAGCATGTGGTAGTCCATCTATTTGATCCTTTATGACTAAAGATAAGTTTTCCTTATATGAGTAATTTGGAAGGTTTATATAAGTGTCTAATGCATAATTTTGTGCCAATATATTTTCAAGGATGACAAAATTTTAAATATCTATAAAAAACATTTCCCTTACCATAATTACTCAACACGCATATTTTGAGAAGTTTAGAAGAGCAATTACACGCAAAATTTGGGGCTAGCATATTTTTAAAAATATTTTTATTTCCCACAATGATTCTAATTGCTAAAATTGTATTTTTCGGTTATAATGCATATATGAATATATCTTTTATTTCAAATTGTTCGAATCACAAACTAATAAATATGACACAACATTAACAAAATCTAATTTATTCTTAATTTGGAAAGGTAAATATGGTTTTCCGAGCATGAGATACACTTTATACACAACCTTTGGCTACAAGCTACCAAAATTAGTTTCCATTTATCCGCAATAGCTTTATCTATTAAAGTTAGGTTTTCAAACTGCTAGCATTCTCACCCTAAATCTTATGTGCTGATTTAAATTATTTGCATTTGTTATAAGTTTTTGATTTCAAAAGTTCAAACCATATTATTATTTTAATTCATGGTAAGTTTTATTTCTATTTATACTCACTTTTGTTAAAATCTAACAGTTAATGTAGTTTATACGTAATTACGTAGAGCGTGAAATGTGATTAACAGTCTTTTCAAATTTCAGATCACTTACCAAAATATAGTGTTATAGGTTTCCATATATGTTGAATAGGAATTATTTGGAAATTCATGATGGTACGTCGTTATACTAATTATTTATTGTCATATCCAATTATAATATAGAAACATACTTTTCCACATGTAACTCATCTTGATTTATCACTGCATTTGTATTAAACAATATTGATCCATATATTTCATCCTCTATCTTTTGCAAATTAATTATAGTTTATTTTTACGTAAAACAAGAAGGATTTTTTCCCATCGAGCATGAAACATGGTGAACAGTTTATGCGAATTTCCATTGAATAGTTTATACAAATTTCCATAAAGTTCATACCAAAATATAGTGTTGCAGGCTTCCATATTTGCCGAACAGGGATTATTTGAAAATCCACGATGATGTGTTATTATAATAATTATTTATTGCCTTATCCAATTATACATAGAAACATACCTTTCTTACATGTAATTCATATCTTTTTGTTATCATGTTTGTACTGAACAATCTTGGGCATTATTTTCTTCCTATATATTTTTGCAAATTAATAATACTTTACATTTGGTGAAAAAAGAAATATTGATACATATATCAATATTAATGTGCTCAAGTTTGAAATTTTTTAACTCCATTAACAAATGAAAACATAACACTGTCGGCATATTGTTTTAAATTGTGATCGGTCTATCAGGAAAATGAAATTGATGGTATTATCATGCTAAGATAAAACCCTTATTTATCTATTAAGGGGTATAACTTATAGATCTTCAGAAGTTACATTCTTAATATATGGGTTATTTGGTGCTTAATCAACTAATAAACTAGAGTTATATTATATTTTTACATTTTGTGTTATGAAATGCATTGAAAAATAAGCCTCAGTACAAATTTGTGCCCCATATGCAGAAGTTAAACTTTCAACAAATGGATATGCTTACTGTATACTGCAGTATTTATAATTATGATTTTGGTATGATTCCAATTTTTTTATTTGATAATAATTTCATTTGTTAACATTTCTAAAAAAACCCGTATGGGTATGATATTATTCTTGCGAGCAATAAAGTATTCACATTTTAGCTATAACATAAACTGCATGATATTGTATCTTATAGAAGTGCCTATATAATAGCATATTACCACTTTGTTGCACCCTCAATATGATTAATGTTATTTACTTTTTAATTCACTAAATATATGAATCCTGACTAAGAAAGTGTCGAAATGTGTTTTATTTCCTGGTTTTACTTCTTTCAAAATCCTTAAAGTATATAGAATATTTGTGATTTAGTATCAGATATTGATATAAAAATTTGTAAAATTTGTGTTTACAAATTGATTTGAGTGAAAGATACGCAAATGGTATGGAAATGAAGCTTAGAGTCTAAATTTTTTAAGTAATAGTCAATGTTATTATTAGTTTTATCTCAACATTCTTTCTATTAATGTGGTAAATTTTCAGATCCTTTATGGGTTTTTTTTTTGGTGTGATTATACCCGGAATTTGACTATGTTAAGAGTACAAAAATTAAATCATAATTCTATATTATAGTCTAAAGATAAATTTGGATCAGGTATAACGTAAAGAAGAAAAACAACAAATGAGCATTTATGAAATAAATATGTAAAAGCTATGAAGTTAGTAAATATAAAATAAATAAAAACAATATAACTTCTTGCTTAAAATACAAGTGAACATTGGTAGGCAAAGCATGGATACATATGTTTTTGTATATAGGTCTTATCATATAATTTTATCTACCATTGCATCGTAATATTTGGAAAACCTACTCTAGGAATGTTTTCTCTCATGCATTCTCATAATCTCACTCTGTGTTTACCTGTCATTCGTTAAAGTAGCTGAACCACCTTATACTAATCCCTCATCGAAGTCATAGTCTATTCCTACATCCTTTTCTCTTTTTCATTTTTATCAAAAGAGTAGCAGCATTGGCCTCACCAAAATCATCGCCTATTCGTATTTACTTCAACCGAATGTGCCTCCTATGCACCCCTGTTATTTTCGGTTTTGTTCTCCATGCCTTGGGTTGTGGTCAGTTTCTTCATGTATAGGACATAACTTTTGCAGCATGTTCCTTTTTTTTTTTGGGGCAGGATATAAATTTCTTTTTTCACCTTTACATGAAAGATTCCCGTGCTACGCTGATTGAAATGAATATGTAGTATGGTATGGATTATTTAAGCCACTAATTTTTATAATGTGGCTAGATGATGAATTCATATTTCTTTCTTTTTTAATTCTATGGATAAAATATGATTTAAGAACTTTACTTTTGAAATCAGTATCTAAAGCATATTTTGGATAAAGAGAATAATATGATTTTAATTTTATGTTCTGCTTGGTGCTAAACTGATTTCAATTTTACTGCGGGATTGAAAATTTTACCTCACATAGCACGAATTGAACAACTATTTTCGGACTCCATGGGTTTAGATAGTAATTCATTAGATATATTATGAAATACTAAGATGTTTATTGGTAAAGTGAACGCTTTTCGCAATAGTGAAAGTAATAGAATACAGGACAAAAATTTCGAGTTAGATGAGAAAAAGAAAAGAGTGCAAGGTATGATTCAATAGCATTGGGCCAATGCTCTTTGTTGTCAAATATGCATTGTTTGAAATGCAATTCAAGCTACAAACTGCAATTATAGACCAACAATATTATGGTAAATCTAAGCCTTATAAGCAGTCTTTGGTAAGTTATTGAACATCAAAATTCATCTGCATGTGCATATGCATCAGTTTCCTATCTCTAATAAACATTATTGTGTTATTATACGTGTAGGCTGCTATGAAAGAATACACAGAAGTGCAAACAAATTAGACGTCAGGGGAGTTGGTCAAACTAACAAGAGGCACAAAAGCTCAAAAGGTTGGTACTTTTTTTCTAAGTAAAAGCATAGCGCTTTAAATGGATCAATAGTGTTGCCAATGGTATACGATGATGCAATATTTAATCCAGTTTCGTTTTTTTTACTTTCTACCGCAAATTCATAGCTTTTCTTTTAATTCTCAATAGAAGCATTGATTGGGTTTGCTTTTGATTCTATTAACAGTATAAAATAGTGGGAATTGATTTACTGCAGTCCACTTTCCTGTATATTAAGAATTAGAATTTTTTGTGTAGTGCCTATATTTCGAACATCTTTTCATGTCTTACCACTGCATAATACTAATTCCTTTTCATTGGTGGTTATGTGTTCAGTAGACCACTATATCTAAAGTTTAACTTAGTTAGCTTAATAATTGATCGACTACAATAATGCCAAGAGAGTAATATACATTTTTTTTAATCATTATCATTAGATTCATTTTTTTTGGCTTTATGGTGATGATATTTTTTATATGTTTTCCCTATAGTTAAAACAAATATTCAAATGGTTAGAATTTGCTGACATGCTTTTTATGTTTGCGGAAAACAGAATGCATCTCACCTCCTGTTGAGGTTAGATCTCTTCAACCATCGTATGAACCATATTTTGTTGTTTGCAGCATTCTTTTTTCCTAAGCTTGAGCAGAATATTCGCATATTTTCACTGATTTCTCTATCTACTTGAAGCTGATTTCATAATGAATTGTTTAGCCTAGACAACGTAAAGTTAAGGAAAGTTTTGAAGACCGCGTGACCCATATGTTCATTTCTTACATGAAAGTTTTGTTCTTTGTCTGTTTTGCGTGTTTTATTTCCATTTTTAACATTCTGCTACATATTAGTTGCTGGCAATATATTATGAAGTATGATTGCTTTCATGTTGCTTGAATGATTTTATTTATTGTGCACATTTTTTAAATATAGAACAGTTAATCACCAGTATGTTATATTTTACTTGATATGGATTAAACCAAGCTGAAAAAAGTTGCTTATAGGCCAATGGAAGTCCTTTATTAAATATATGTTGGTGTAACAACTTCATGAGGACTGCAACATTTTTTGTGTGTGCATAAATAAGAATATAAATACGAGTTTAGCATACGTTGACACATAAGAAGTCCATAATATTAGCAAATGGTCAAAATAATTTGTGTTTAACTGTATTGACAATGTAATGTTTTTTTATGGCCAAATCATAAAAATACGAAAACTTAGACTTACATTGACAGGCCTCAATTTGACTGTGCTCATAGTTTATCTATGCTATAGAGGAAAATTGAAGTTATGCGATACGGTTATCTTATGTTTTCGTGTACAAATATATTGATTTTCTTTTCTATTTTTATTACAAGGAACAAGACAACAGAACAAAGAGGCTAGGAGGACGTGGTTCCAAGGGTTTAGGAACCACTGCACAGGTGCTTCCTGGGAGGACTGTTTCAAGAAGCATGCTTCAATGAAAAATTAGCAAGATAGTTGACAATACAAGAAGCAGAGGCATAATCATATTTGGTGTAGTTTATGTCTGACTGTCATGTTCAGTCATTTTCCCTTATAGGATAATGCTAGAAGGACAAAGGTAAAACCACGTTTGATATGGAAGGTACGCCAAAGATTTGCTAATTTTTTGTGGGTTTGGACATTTTTACAGTATGGATTTTTTTTCCGTGACTGTTGTAATGTATTTGACTATCCCTGTTGTTAGTGGCGCACTTTTATGTGCACTTCCCTTTGATTCTTAATTTGCCGTTATCGTGTGTGATGGACATTGGTTGTGACTTGTGAATATTCATGTTAGTTGAGATTTTGTTGTAGCTGTAAACAAAACAAAGAAGTACATGTGCACAACATTGTTAGCCTGCCAAATATAATGTTTGAGGTGAACTTTAATCAGATATTTTTTGTATATTGTAGTTCAACACAACTAAAATTTCAACTAAAGCTCATGATCAAAACAGGCATGAAGCATCTGTTAATGCAAAACAATCCAACTTCGAATATGCGAGAGTAATCTCATAAAGGTTAAAGTTGATACTTATACAAAGAAGGTTAACAATGATCCGTGTGCGTAGCACGGGTTCACACTTGTATTATAATAATTACCGAGTTCGATTTGGAGGCCTCAGAATCATTCTTGGCATTTTGTGAAATAAACAGTCAAATCTAGTCACATCTTTTTATCTCTACCTGCTCCACTTTGGGTGCATTCGCAGCATTAATTTGGCACGCTCAGGTTTTCCTTCGCGTCGGACGCGAAGACCTTTTCCTCCTTCCAAATGGAACGATAGCCGAACGTTGGAAATCAAGCCGTTGGCGTCCAATGCGTCGGACGCCAATGGCTTGATTTCCAACGTTCTTCTTACCCACCTATAAAACCATCACCTTCACCTACCTTTTCATCCACACTACACCAACCCAATCCTCTTCTAATATTATCTTCAACCGAATTCGAGCAGCAATCAGGTTTTTTTCAGTTTGGTATTCATATTATTTTCCTTTATTCAACCTAGTTTATCCGTTGTTTTTGTAAATTTATTTCTAATATATAATGCTTTTCATTTTTCAGTATGGCCAATCGAAAAGCTGCACATCACTGGTCGTTTACCGCAACTCAGATTATGCTGCAATGTTCTGTTGATGCATATGATGCTTGTGGCAGCAACAAAAAAGGTATGCATAAAGTGATTGCAGAAAAATTCAACGATGCCGTAGAAACCATTCCGGACATCGTACCGATTGACGAAACGAAGATCCGGAACAAATAAGATAGTCTTCGACGAGATTGGATGAAATGGGATGCACTGATGAGCAAGACTGGCGCGGGTTGGAATGCTTACAAAGGAACGGTCTCTGCAAGCGATGAATGGTGGGAAGATCGTGTTAAGGTCTGTAAATTTATTTTGTTAAAATTCATTTATAGACAGTTTCTTACACTTTATTTCTTACATTTAGGAATTTTAAACGAGTGTCTTGAAATATAAGAAACGTCCAATAGAAAACTTAGAGCTGATGCAACAATTATTTCGTGGGACGAATGCAACTGGTCAATCGTCGTACACTCCTGCTGCTACTGTACAACTGTCGCAGACAGGCACGCCGCCATCAACACAAAGCACGTTTGACAGAACGTGGGCTTTCAATGGTTTTTTTAATCCATTGGATGACACGCAAAATAATCATATTCCAAATTTGAATTCGCCGTCAAATCCTCCAGTGCAACAAACTTCAATGAATCCACCAAATTATGAAGCTCCAATAATCCCTCCGTCAACCCAAAATCCAATGAATCCGCCTACTCAACCAACTGCACGTCAAAATTTGAGAAGACGACGTGGTGAAAGTGATGATAATATGGCTATGCTTATTAACCTAATGCACGAGAGATAGATGAAAAATATCGCATGCATTCTGATAGTCCTAATACGGGTACTAGCGTAGAATCAACAGAAAATTCTACAACTTATGCAAATACGATAGCTCGCATGCAACGTCTTGGAGCAACAAGTGAGTTTGATGTTGCAGACGCACTATTATTTGTTTTGGACCCCAAAATAAATGATATGTTCACTGCTCTTCCAGATGAGATAGCGAAAAGCTGGTTGATAAGAGGGCTTGCAGACAAATGCCACGAAAAAGAATATCAAACTTATCTGATAAATACCAACAAGTAGGAGGTTCATGTCATCGTGTTATTGTATTTCTGTCGTATTTATGTTTGTATTTTATTTGTGTAATGAAATGTAGTCATTTTGTTTTATGAAATTAGTATTTAATTAAATCAAAACAAATAATTTAACAATTAAATACCCCACTCAGATACCACGCTCAAATACCCCGTTCGCAGCTAAAAACACATTCCCCGTTCGCTACAATACCACGCTCAAATACCCCGCTCAAATGCCACACTCAAATACCCCGCTCGCGTTGATTAAGAACGCACACTTTGTCTCGCTCGAATTTTAGGCAATAGAGAACTGCTTCGTTTCACTCGAATTTTAGGCAACCGGGATTATTCCCCTTTCTACTTATTTGGCACTCTATTCTTTCTCAACTATGGTCGCTTTCCTCTTTCTTTCCTGCCTTCTCCAATATGCTTTTGATTTTCCGACTCCATCACGCCACCTTTAATTTCCTAATTCTTTTTCACTTTATTACGGGAATTAGCTTCACCATCATTTTACAAAATCACGACAGCCTGACTATTTTCAATTCCAAAAATTTTACGTTCTTCCAAATCGGTTCCTTCCCCCGACCTCCTCCTAGCTTTTTAAAACAAAAATTCGGGTTGAATTATAATCCCCTTTGCCTTTGGCCTTAGTAATCTCTCTCCATGCCTTGACAAATTAGCATAGATTTGAACCACTGCTCACGCCTCCACTACAAAACCCATTTTCTTATGATGAAGACAACATCTACATGCACTATTTGGTATGCTTTTCTTTTTGTTAACGAATTTTGTAATTAACCCTTTTTCTATAGAATCTGTTGCTTACCAATAGTTCCACACAATTGATTCTAATTTATATTGAACATGTCCATAGATTTTTCTTCTTCTTTAAACTGTTTGGTTAGGGTAATATACCATCTTATTTGACTTTTGAGATATAAGATAAATTAGTGCATTTTGAAATGTGGAATGGAGTTTGGTAAGGGTGCCAGGCCGATGATTCATTTGTACGTTTAAGTTTTTATTGAATGATCATTAGGTTTTTAGTTTTTTTTTGGTGGCATAGTCTAAATTAATTAGGTATGTTTCGTTTTGGTACAAAATAATTAATAATTAATGTGTATAGTTGGCTGAATGTTCATACGGTATTTTGATATGGGTTCACCCTTTCAATTTTAGTTCTTAGCCTTGATAATGGGCTCATGCATTATAATTGCAATAATTTTATAGAGATTCTTAGTTTTGACTTATTTGGATATTATTATTATTATTTACTTTTGCTGCAAATGATTGGAAAAGCATGCATTTGAAAACCCGACAAGGTACACTTTCAGCAATTGACTCATTCTTATCAACTAAAATTTTGTTTGTTAATCAAGTCTTTAGATTGTACTGAATTGAATTGAAATGGTGAAAAGTGAAGATTGAATCAAGATTAAGAATGAGAGGAAGGTAAATTCTATTCAGACTCAATAATTTTCCATTTCAATCCCAATAGGTGTTAAATGGCATTTCATAGACAATGATAACCTCTTCTTCATCGTGTTACATTTCTTCAAATTTGAACATGTAAATCACTAATTTACTTCTTCACAGTACGTTATAACTGAGGAATTCTATGAAAGATTTAAATTTTAGAGAAAGGGTAAAGCTTAAAAAACAATCAAACTTAAACATTATACATGGTTTCAGTTCAGTCAGTTTTACAATTTCAATAAACAACTATGCTTTCAGTTTTATCCAAGGCATAGAGGTGTGTCAGCGTTCTATTTCATTGATCCTGCGGTCTGGTTTTTTATTTGATATTTGCAAAAGTGAGTATAAAAGAATAACATATGAAAACTGCAAAGGAAGAGTAATGTGAAAATATTGTTTTTATCATGTGGGTTGACATTAGATTATATTATATGAATAATTAGATTATATGAATCATGTTTTTATCATGAGAATTATAAGAGTGAATCAATGTTACACCAATAAAGGTAACTTTTATTTACATATTAAGGTAACTTTTATTTGGTGAAGTTTTATTTGCCTCTAACATCGTTACTTCCCTTAATCGGGCTCTCTGCCTGCGTTTATATTATTTTTTTAATGTAAAGAATTATCAGTTGTACTGGGGAACTCATGGTTAGTGAGGAGACCAACATCAATAACCTGATTCAACGAAGGTGCTACTATGCATTCACTTTTCTGGATCTAGATCTAACTATGAATGAATGTATAATGTTTCACATTGTTCTACATGCCTATATCGATATTTTGTTCCTTTGAGCACGGTTTATCACTTATCTTGGAAAATAATGTTTTTCCACCACCACCCATAACATTACTAAATTTTGGAAATGATGAGTCGCTAAATCATTATTGTTCGTAATTATTGGTATCAAGGTTTTCAAAATGGGATTTAAATCTTAAGTTTATATTTAAATCGAAACGAGATTTAAATCGTAAGTCGTAGATTCAAAACATTGTTATTTAAGGGTTTCATACGCTCTTTGAAATTGATTTAGATGTTTGAATTTCTACAATTAAACTTAAAACTCAATTTTTTCCTCCAATTTCAATTTTTATTTTGTTTTAAAAGTAATATCAAGGGAGTTGTGAACCTAAATAAGTATACTATATATGTTAGTATGAGTTGATTGTGCTTTTTTTATTGCGGTATAACTTAGTTTGAATCGTAATGTAATCAAATCATAAAGGGTGGGATTCAATCCGAATCGGGATTCAAGTCGTAAGATTTTAAGAATTTTGACAACAATGATTGGTATTACCACAACTTTTTGGATATTTCGGTATCACACTTTTGATGTATTTGGCGATAAAAGATTGCATTTTTTCTAATTTTATCCAAGATGAAATTGAATCGGAATGGCTTCCTTATATTATTATACTTTCAAGATGTTATAAAGGCTTTTATGGTAAATGATAATCATAGTAAAGTTGAATATTGATCTTTAACCAAATTCCTACATTGTTAAAATTCATCAATGAAATTAACACGGCTTTATGGCTCATCTCATGCAGACTCAAATTTTTTATCTAGCCTTTTGATCTCTTAGTTTGCTTCTATGCCAAATGGGTATATTACAAGGTGCTTTGTATTTTACATTTACTATCTTAAATATATATTGACATAAATAAAATATGTAATTTATCAATTATAAATAATAATAACATAAATAGTACATAAAACATCCTTTAAATACGGTTTTTATGCTATTATAAGTAATTAAAAAATATTTGTTGTAGATTTGGTTGCTCAACAAAGCATCCTCATATACATATGTTAATTTCAGTTATCTACTATTATGGCAGTTCATCGTCATCAATTTGTCTTTAAACCATGCTTATCCATGTTTCATGTGCACCTAAGCATTACTTAAATCAATGAATTGGTGTACTATGAATTGGATTCCTTGTTTCGTTTGACATAGTATACGATTCACTTTACTACATGTATCTTAGGTAATGTTTTTTGAGTTTGAACACTGCTATTCAAGTAGTTATTTGGTTTGATCACTATATAAATTCATTTACTACATATGATTTCCATCATCTGTATATTTGAGAATGGCCAATGGTCAAGTGGTGAGGCATTTGGTTGTCTGATCTATAACTCTTGAATTCGAGTCCTTGACTAATATTTGTAATTAAAACAAATAGATTGGATTGTTTGCAATACTTTGAATGATTTCATCAAACTCAGGTTGATAATCAACTTCCATGAATTTTGTTATTAAAAATGTGCATGAATATGGTAATATCTAAAAATTCATGAAAGATACTACAAGTTTATCATAGTTTTTTCCCTGAAGTTGTTTCTGTTATAAATATTTTATTGCATTTCATCAAATCATTTTATTGATTTAGGACAATAATGCATAGAATGCTAAGATCATAGAAAATCTATAAAAAGCTTGAACGGAATGGAGTTTCCAAAATTTTGTTCATAGAGCTTTCTCTATCAGAAAACAACCTAATAATCTAAGCATTAGCTCGATCGGAACAGATTGCATTATATAGTTGAGGCAATGTTGTAAGCCATTGTCATCAAAGAAGTTAACAACGATAAAAGACAATTGTGTTATCTATGTATCATGAGTTGTTTTTGCATGAGTAGTTTTTGCATCTTTATGTTGAAGTACCCAATAAAGTGGTGAGGTAGCATTTAGTTTTTGACATATGCAAAAGCCGTTGACAGACGCTTTCAAGAACTATTAACTATTAACTATTATATTATATATATAGTAAATCTGCAATGTACATGCACTATTAACTATCAAGTATTGTACATTTTCTTAATGTTGCTCGATGTTGCATGCATAGCCTGGATGTGTCTCAAGCAGTGTTACTAAGACTGGACCCGACCGTACAACTTCAACCGCGGCTAACCGTTGGCAAGCGGCGAAGACAACGAGAAACGGAGTTGCGCATTTTACATCGAGCAGTCACTGAACCAATAAGAACCCTTATTTAATGAGTGTACATTGAAAATCAGTCTTCGGTCTAAATTGATTTGGGGTTTTAATTTTTTTTTAAGGATTTTTTGAGTTTGGTAGCATACAAGGGGAAAGAACAGAAAGGGAGAAATAATAGCTGAAATCATGTGTATTTGCACTTAATACCAGTGTTTTAAAGATCCAACCTAACATCGGTTCGACCGCGGTTAACATCCGACCTTAGAGTGTCACAGCTCTGAAAATGAAATAACATTACACGTGCATGTTATAAACAGTGAAGAATCATGGTTAGATGGTTTTGAGGCACGGTCTCGCTTTCCTTAAAGCAATATCTGCCTCGACTCGTATGAGTTTGCCAACGGGTTGAATGACAGACTGCTTCCCAGGATACAACAAAACCTAAACCCAAAGGCGTGGCAATGCCTGTGAGTTTAATGGGATTTATTATTGGTAGCAGATAAAACAGAAACTGTATTCAGAGGAGAAGAGAGAAGAAGGGCGACAAATAATCATGAACTGGGAGAAAGGAGACGCATTTATAAAAGGCGAATAGTCAGGATCGTTCTGGAGAAGGTGCAATCAAACAGATGCGTCTGTCTGTTCAAATTCAAAAAATGCGACTGTTTGCTTTCAGGCCACATTGCTTCCGTACGGTCACGCACGCGCCCACGTGCCCCAAGTGCCCAAGTGCCCAATCTTTGACCTATAAATATTTATGGGCCCAAGCCCATATGCATACCCATCCAAGCCACTACTCAAGCCCAAGTCATTTTAATTCACAATATCATATACAAGGCATTGTTATATATCTTGGAACAGTCCAAAAGACTTGGTGATGTGGGACTTAATGTTCTCCTCATTAAAACAATCTACCTCAGCAATCCCCCACTAGATTGTTTTATTGATGTTGTTCAGTTTTATCTTAACTAGAATTTATGCATTATATGTGGTATCTATTCGATTAAACCACGTATTAGTGTAAGTATCTCAGGACTTTAAAGAAGAGCTGGGTGGTCTTAACTTAAACCAAGTTTCCGTTGGGTTATAAAGTCGGAAATATGACACACGTAATTTCAATTTACCAGTAAATTTCCCTACTTGTGAGCACCGTTATGGCCATGTGCTCCATCCCAGCTTAATGAAGTTTTACAAGAGCAAACCCTATAAACTCTTGTTTAGAAGCGACACCAGTTCCAAGTTCATAAAGGTAAAGTTCTTTTTCCCTTTCAATGTCTATGTTACCAGACTAGCTAGAACTTTATTAAGAGTTATTCAACTCAGCCTCTTTATATCTGTAACAGTTTACACTAATTTGACTTAGTGTCTTCCCAATCATATGATAGTTTGTTATTACCCATTAAACCTTAAAGTTAAGCTAATTAATATTAAGGTTGGGTTTCCACTATCATTGATTAATACAAGGTTTAAGTCCCATTCCAACTGACGTGGATCTTACCATTTCCCTAATCAAAGCTTTTGTAAATAGGTCTACTAAATTATCGCTAGATCTTATGTAGACAATAGTAATTATTCCATCATTTGTTATTTGTCTAACATACTCATGTCTAAGACTTATATGTCTTGATTTTCCATTGTATATGTTACTATATGCTCGTGACATAGTAGCCTGACTATCGCATCGTAATGATACGGGTGGCATTGGTTTTGGCCATAGCTTGATGTCCAGTAACATATTTCGTAGCCATTCTGCCTCTTTTCCGGCGACAGCAAGTGCTATGAATTCCAATTCCATTGTGGAGTGCGAAATGCAATTTTGTTTCTTTGATGCCCAAGAAATAGTACCTCTACCTAATGTGAAAATCCAACCCGAAGTAGATTTATTATCTCCGGCGCTAGTTATCCAACTTACATCAGTATATCCTTTTAATACACTTGGAAATCCATTGTAAACAAGTCCTAGATTATTAGTTCCCTTTAGGTAACCAAGTAATCTTCCAATTGGTTTCCAATGATCTATACCAGGATTGCTAGTATATCGTGCAAGTTTGCATATTGCATATGCTATGTCAGGTCTTGTACAATGCATTGCATACATTATACTTCCAATAGCGCTTGCGTATTCGAGTTGAGCAATACATCTTCCTTCATTTTTATTGAGATTGATATTCGAGTCTATTGGGGCACTGGCATCTTTAATTTTTAGATGTTCAAACTTTTGAAGCACCTTTTGAATATAGTGTGATTGATTTAGTGCATAACCCCCACTAACTTTACTAACTTTTATACCCGGAATTGTATCAACTTCATTCAAATCTTTCATTTTGAACTTTGAAGTTGAATAATTCTTGGTGTCTTGTATTCCTTTCATGTTAGTACCGAATATTATTAAATCATCTACATATAAACAAATGATTACTCCATATTCTTTTGTAAACTTGGAGTAGATACATTTGTCTGCACTATTATATGTAAAGCCATTTTGAAGTATAATTGAGTGAAATTTCTCATGCCACTATTTTGGTGCTTGTTTCAATCTGTATAATGATTTTGTTAGTTTGTAAACTTTTCTTTCATTCCCAGGAAGGATAAAACCTTCAGGTTGTTCCATGTAAACTTCTTCATTACGTTCACCATTATGGAAGGCTGTTTTGACATCCATTTTAATGGATATGCAACTGATAGATTGATGTTAATGCTATTAGTACTCGAATTTATGTAATTCTTGCAACCGGAGCATATGTATCAAAGAAATCAATTCCTCCTTTTTGCCGAAATCCCTTAGCTACTAATCTAGCCTTGAAAGTTTGCACGCTGCCATCATTATTACGTTTTCTTCGAAACACCCATTTGCAACCAATAGGTTTTGACCCTTGAGGCAAGTCTACCAATACCCAAGTATTGTTTGATATAATTGAATCCATTTCATCATTAATTGCCTCCTTCCAAAAAGCAGAATCTCTGGAAGTTATAGCTTCTTTGTATGTTTTTGGATCATCTTCTATATTCAGTACAATAGAAATTTTGTTAGTAACATCGTCTCGAGTTCCTTCTACAAGGAATGCTATAGCTTGAGATGATATAAAATCTAGACCAAAAGATTTCTCTTTTCTAATTCTTTGTGTCCTTCTTATTTCTATCTGTTCATTAGTTACTTTTCTTTTATTACCAATAGAAGATGTAGTAACATCCGTTGGTGTTTGAATACTATCGGGGTTTAATGACTAATTTGTATTTGAATCATCTTTGAATT
This sequence comes from Allium sativum, assembly GCA_030737875.1. Lineage (NCBI taxonomy): Eukaryota > Viridiplantae > Streptophyta > Magnoliopsida > Asparagales > Amaryllidaceae > Allium > Allium sativum. Next base: position 189,107,321 of record CM060911.1, read on the forward strand.
TATTTTCAATAAACTCAACATCCCTTGATTCAACAATCGTGTTTTAGGATAAATCTAGTAGTCTATATGCTTTAGAGTTTTCAGCATATCCTACAAATAATCTTTTCAATGCTCTTGGACCAAGTTTAGTCTAATTTGGATCAGTCACCCTATAAAAAGCAATACACCCCCACACCTTTAGATACCGTAGATTTGGTTTTCGACCATTCCATAGTTCATAAGGAGAAACTTTAGTTTTCCTAGAAGTGATTCTATTGTGCAAATGACATGCAGACAATAATGCTTCCTCCCACAAGTTAAGTGGTAATATAGTAATAACATAGAATTTACCATATAAACCAGAGTTCTATTTTTCCTTTCAGCCAAACCATTTTGTTGTGGTGTGTATGGCACAGTGTGCTGATGAATAATCCCATGTTCTTCACAGAAGTTTGAAAATTCAGTGGAGAAGTATTCTCCTCCTCTGTCACTATGTAGAACCTTTATTTTCCTATCTTTTTAATTTTCAACTTCTGTTTTATAGCGTTTGAACATGTCAAAAGCTTCATCTTTATTTCTGAGCAAATACACACATGTGTATTTAGAAAAATCATCAATAAAGGTAATGAAATACCTTTTCCACCTCTGGTTAAAACTCCATTTAATTCACATATATCAGAGTGAATTAAATCCAGGAGTTCTGATTTTTTTTCAACCGTTGGGAATGGTTTCTCTTTAATCTTGGCTTGGATACATATCTTGCATTTATCATGTTTATCATTTGTAACAGAAATAAGACCATGTTTTGCCATATATTTCAAAGATCTATAATTTAAATGTCCTAAACATGCATGCCATAATGGTAAAGAATCAACAGTATAATCAGAACATTCATTTATTTCATTAGTACTTAGTTTGAACATCCCATTACATGCATAACCTTTACCCACAAACATGCCTTTTTGGACAGAATTAAACTATCAGCCTCTAAGGCAGATTTGACAGCACTCTTGCATAGGATTGATGCAGAAACTAGATTCTTTTTAATATCAGGAACATGGAGTACATTAGTAAGAGTGATCTTCTTGTTGGAAGTAAAATGGATCTCCACATTTCCTTTTCCCAGAACCTTTGCACCATTTCCGTTTCCCATAAGCACTTCCTGTTGATCTTCCAATTCAGTGTAGGTTTTGAACAGCCCTTTGTTGTTGCAAACATGAACTGTTGCACCAGAATCAAACCACCAATCCGAAGATTTTGTTTCAGCAATTGCCATATGCAGGTCAGTTATCACGCCGATCTGCAAATCTGAAACCATGGAAATGATTTCTTGGACTTCATCGTTCCCAACCATATTTGTTTTTTTAGACTGGCCTTTTTGTTTTGGAGGTGCCCTGCACTCTCATTTGAAGTGCCCAAGATTGCCGTAGTTGTAGCAAGTCTTGTTTTTCTTATCCTTTTGATTTGAGTTGGCATCCGACATTGTTTTCTTATTTGGCTTAAAGTTCTGGTTTTGAGCATTCTTTCTCTTGTTTCCAGAATTGACATTGTTCACGTTTGTTATTGGAAAAACACCATCACGGATTCTATTTTCCTCTTCAATCCGTATGTGTTTTCCAATCCGTTCCAACGTGAGTTCTTCTGTCATGTGTAGGAGCTTTTTATGATAATTATTCCAACTAGGTGGAAGTTTAGCAATAATAGCCCTTACTTGAATAGATTCTGGAATTTGCACTTTTAAATCCGCAAGTTTTCCAACCAGAACTTGTAAGTCATGCATTTGGTCCGTAATAGAGACATCATCTTTCATTTTGAATTCAAAATACTGTAAGGTAAGAAACTTATCTGTTTCAGTTTTGTAATTTGCTTCGAGCGCATCCCAGATTTCTTTAGGCGACTTTAGCGGAGTGTAGAGACCGTACTACCGATCTGAAAGCGTATTTAGAATGTAGCCTCGGCACAGCAGTTCATCTTCCTCGCGTTTCATCCTCTTTTTCTTCAGGTCTTCTGTATCTTTGTTTGTTGGAGGAGGAATCGACGGAAGATTTTCTTCCAGCACATATGACACTTTAAGAGTAGTAAGGAGGAACTTCATCTTGTCTTGCCAACGAGTGAAATTGGTTCCATCCATTCTGTCCAGGCGGACGAAGTCTTGATTCATCAGTTTGAAAGCGGATTCTGCATTGTTATCCATATCGGATATTGGTTTAAGTTTGTTATGAACCGTGACGAATCAGGGTTAGATGGTTTTGAGGCACGGTCTCGCTTTCCCCCACTCGTCTGAGTTTGCCAACGGGTTGAACGACAGACTGCTTCCCAAGATACAACAAAAACTAAACCCAGAGGCGTGGCAATGCCTGTGAGTTTAATGGGATTTATTATTGGTAGCAGATAAAACAGAAACTGTATTCAGAGGAGAAGAGAGAAGAAGGGCAATAGATAATAATGAACTGGGCGAAAGGAGATGCATTTATAAAAGGCGAAGAGTCGTGAACATTCTGGAGCAGGTGCATTCAAACAGACGCGTCCGTCTGTTCAAATTCAAAAAATGCGACTGTTTGCTTTCAGGCCACATCGCTTCCGCACGGTCACGCACGCGCCCACGTGCCCCAAGTGCCCAAGTGCCCAAGTGCCCAATCTTTGACCTATAAATATTTATATGCCCAAGCCCATATGCATACCCATCAAGCCACTACTCAAGCCCAAGTCATTTTAATTCACAATATCATATACAAGGCTTTGTTATATATCTTGGAATAGTCCAAAAGACTTGGTGATGTGGGACTTAATGTTCTCCTCATTAAAATAATCTACCTCAACAATCCCCCACTAGATTGTTTTATTGATGTTGTTCAGTTTTATCTTAACTAGAATTTACGCATTATATGTAGTACCTATTCGATTAAACCACGTATTAGTGTAAGTATCTAAAGACTTTAAATAAGAGCTTGGTGGTCTTAACTTAAACCAAGTCTCCGTTGGGTTATAAAGTCGGAAATATTACACACGTAATTTCAATTTACCAATAAATTTCCCTACCTGTGAGCACCATTATGGCCATGTGCTCCATCCCAGCTTAATGAACTTTTACAAAAGCAAACCCTATAAACTCTTGTTTAGAAGCGGCACCAGTTCCAAGTTCATAAAGCTAAAGTTCTTTTTCCCTTTCAATGTCTCTATTACCAGACTAGCCAGAACTTTATTAAGAGTTATTCAACTCTGCCTCTTTATACTTGTAACAGTTTACACTAATTTGACTTAGTGTCTTCCCAATCATATGATAGTTTGTTATTACCCATTAAACCTTAAAGTTAAGCTAATTAATATTAAGGTTGGGTTTCCACTATCATTGATTAATACAAGGTTTAAGTCCCATTCTGACTGACGTGGATCTTACCATTTCCCTAGTCAAAGCTTTTGTAAATGGGTCTGCTAAATTATCGCTAGATCTTATGTAGACAATAGTAATTATTCCATCATTTATTATTTGTCTAACATACTCATGTCTAAGATTTATATGTCTTGATTTTCCATTGTATATGTTACTATATGCTCGTGACATAGTAGCCTGACTATCGCATCGTAATGATATGGTGGGCATTGGTTTTGGCCATAGCTTGATATCCAGTAACATATTTCGTAGCCATTCTGCATCTTTTCCGGCGGCAGCAAGTGCTATGAATTCCAATTCCATTGTGGAGTGCAAAATGCAAGTTTGTTTCTTTGATGCCCAAGAAATAGCACCTCCACCTAATGTGAAAATCCAACCCGAAGTAGATTTATTATCACCGGCGCTAGTTATCCAACTTACATCAGTATATCCTTCTAATACACTTGGAAATCCATTGTAAACAAATCCTAGATTATTGGTTCTCTTTAGGTAACCAAGTAATCTTCCAATTGCTTTCCAATGATCTATACTAGGATTGCTAGTATATCATGCAAGTTTGCATATTGCGTATGCTATGCCAGGTCTTGTACAATGCAATGCATACATTATACTTCCAATAGCGCTTGCGTATTCGAGTTGAGCAATACATCTTCCTTCATTTTTATTGAGATTGATACTCGAGTCTATTAGGGTACTTGCATCTTTAATTTTTTGATGTTCAAACTTCTGAAGCACCTTTTGAATATAATGTGATTGATTTATGCATAACCCCCACTAACTTTACTAACTTTTATACCCAGAATTGTATCAACTTCATTCAAATCTTTCATTTTGAACTTTGAAGTTGAATAATTCTTGGTGTCTTGTATTCCTTTCATGTTAGTACCGAATATTAATAAATCATCTACATATAAACAAATGATTACTCTATATTCTTTTGTAAACTTGGAGTAGATACATTTGTCTGCACTATTATATGTAAAGCCATTTTGAAGTATAATTGAGTCAAATTTATCGTGCCACTGTTTTGGTGCTTGTTTCAATCCGTATAATGATTTTGTTAGTTTACAAACTTTTGTTTCATTCCCGGGAAGGATAAAACCTTCAGGTTGTTCCATATAAACTTCTTCATTAAGTTCACCATTAAGGAAGGCTGTTTTGACATCCATTAATTTGATGGATATGCAACTGATAGATTGATGCTAATGCTATTAGTACTCGAATTGATGTAATTCTTGCAACCGGAGCATATGTATCAAAGAAATCAATTCCTTCCTTTTGCCGAAAGCCCTTAGCTACTAATCTAGCCTTGAAAGTTTGCACGCTGCCATCATTATTACGTTTTCTTCGAAACACCCATTTGCAACCAATAGGTTTTGACCCTTGAGGAAAGTCTAACCAATACCCAAGTATTGTTTGATAAAATTGAATCTATTTCATCATTAATTGCCTCCTTCCAAAAAGCAGAATCTCTGGTAGTTATAACTTCTTTGTATGTTTTTGGGTCATCTTCTATATTCAGTACAATAGGAATTTTGTTAGTAACATCGTCTCGAGTTCCTTCTACAAGGAATGCTATAGCTTGAGATGATATAGAATCTGGACCAAAAGAATTCTCTTTTCTGATTCTTTGTGTCCTTCTTATTTCTATCTGTTCATTTGTTACTTTTCTTTTATTACCAGAAGAAGATGTAATAACATCCGTTGTTGTTTGAATAATATCGGGGTTTAATGACTGATTTGTATTTGAATCATCTTTGAATTTATTTTCAATAAACTCAACATCCCTTAATTCAACAATCGTGTTTGAGGATAAATATAGTAGTCTATATGCTTTAGAGTTTTCAGCATATCCTACAAATAAACTTTTCAATGCTCTTGGACCTAGTTTAGCCCGTTTTGGATCAGTTACCCCATAAAAAGCAATACACCCCCACACCTTTAGATACCGTAGATTTGGTTTTCGACCATTCCATAGTCCATAAGGAGAATCTTTAGTTTTCCTTGAAGTGATTCTATTGTGCAAATGACATGCAGACAATAATGCTTCCTCCCACAAGTTAAGTGGTAATTTAGCATTTAATAACATAGAATTTACCATATCAACCAGAGTTCTATTTTTCCTTTCAGCCAAACCATTTTGTTGTGGTGTGTATGGCGTAGTGTGCTGATGAATAATCCCATGTTCTTCACAGAAGTTTGAAAATTCGGTGGAGAAGTATTCTCCTCCTCTGTCACTACGTAGAACCTTTATTTTCCTATCTTTTTGATTTTCAACTTCTATTTTATAGCTTGAACATGTCAAAAGCTTTATCTTTATTTCTGAGTAAATACACACATGTGTATTTAGAAAAATCATCAATAAAGGTAATGAAGTACCTTTTTCCACCTCTGGTTAAAACTCCATTTAATTCACATATATCGGAGTGAATTAAATCCAGGAGTTCTGAGTTTTTTTCAACCATTGGGAATGGTTTCTCTTTAATCTTGGCTTGGGTACATATCTTGCATTTATCATGTTTATCATTTGTAACAGAAATAAGACCATGTTTTGCCATATATTTCAAAGATCTATAATTTAAATGTCCTAAACGTGCATGCCATAAAGGTAAAGAATCAACAGTATAATCAGAACATTCATTTATTTCATTAATACTTAGTTTGAACATCCCATTACATGCATAACCTTTACCCACAAACATGCCTTTTTGGACAGAATTAAACTATCAGCCTCTAAGACAGATTTGACAGCACTCTTGCATAGGATTGATGTAGAAACTAGATTCTTTTTAATATCAGGAACATGGAGTAGATTAGTATGAGTGATCTTCTTGTTGGAAGTAAAATGGATCTCCAGATTTCCTTTTCCCAGAACCTTTGCACCATTTCCGTTTCCCATAAGCACTTCCTGTTGATCTGCCAATTCAGTGTAGGTTTTGAACAGCCCTTGGTTGTTGCAAACATGAACTGTTGCACCAGGATCAAACCACCAATCCGAAGATTTTGTTTTAGCAATTGCTATGTGCAGGTCAGTTATCATGCCGATCTGCAAATCTGAAACCATAGCAATGATTTCTTGGACTTCATCGTTCTCAACTATATTTGCATTTTTAGATTGGCCTTTTTGTTTTGGAGGTGCCCTGCACTCTCGTTTGAAGTGCCCAAGTTTGTCGTAGTTGTAGCAAGCCTTGTTTTTCTTATCCTTTGGATTAGAGTTAGCATCCGGCTTTGTTTTCTTTTTTGGCTTGAAGTTCTGGTCTTGAGCATTCTTTCTCTTTTTTCCAGAATTACATTGTTCACGTTAGTTATTGGAAAAACACCATCACGGATTCTATTTTCCTCTTCAATCCGTATGTGTTTTCCAATCCGTTCCAACGTGAGCTCTTCAGTAATGTGTAGGAGCTTTTTACGATAATTATCCCAACTAGGTGGAAGTTTAGCAATAATAGCCCCTACTTGAATAGATTCTGGAATTTGCACTTTTAAATCCGCAAATTTTCTAACCAGAACTTGTAAGTCATGCATTTGGTCCATAATAGAGACATCATCTTTCATTTCGAATTCAAAATACTGTAAGGTAAGAAACTTATCTGTTCCAATTTTCTCTGTTTTGTAATTTGCTTCGAGCATATCCCAGATTTCTTTAGGCGACTTTAGCGGAGTGTAGAGATCGTACAACCGATCTGAAAGCGTATTTAGAATGTGGCCTTGGCACAGCAGTTCATCTTCCTCGCGTTTCATCCTCTTTTTCTTTAGGTCTTCTGTATCTTTGTCTGTTGGAGGAGGAATCGATGGAAGATTTTCATCCAGCACATATGACACTTTAAGAGTAGTAAGGAGGAACTTCATCTTGTCTTGCCAGCGAGTGAAATTGGTTCCATCCATTCTGTCCAGGCGGACGAAGTCTTGATTCATCAGTTTGAAAGCGGATTCTGCACTGTTATCCATATCGGATATTGGTTTAAGTTTGTTATGAACAGTGAAAAATCAGGGTTAGAAGGTTTTGAGGCACGGTCTCGCTTTACTTAAAGCAATATCTTCCCCCACTCGTCTGAGTTTGCCAACGGGTTGAACTACAGACTGCTTCCCAGGATACAACAAAACCTAAACCCAGAGGCGTGGCAATGCCTGTGAGTTTAATGGGATTTATTATTGGTAGCAGATAAAACAGAAACTGTATTCAGAGGAGAAGATAGAAGAAGGGCGACATATAATAATGAACTGGGCGAAAGGAGATGCATTTATAAAAGGCGAAGAGTCATGACCATTCTGGAGCAGGTGCATTCAAACAGACGCGTCCGTCTGTTCAAATTCAAAAAATGCAACTATTTGCTTTTAGGCCACATCGCTTCTGCATGGTCACGCACGTGCCCCAAGTGCCTAATCTTTGACCTATAAATATTTATAGGCCCAAGCCCATATGCATACCCATCAAGCCACTGCTCAAGCCTAAGTCATTTTAATTCACAATATCATATACAAGGCTTTGTTATATATCTTGGAATAGTCCAAAAGACTTGGTGATGTGGGACTTAATGTTCTCCTCATTAAAACAATCTACCTCAACAATCCCCCACTAGATTGTTTTATTGATGTTGTTCAGTTTTATCTTAACTAGAATTTACGCATTATATGTGTATCTATTCGATTAAACCACGTATTGGTGTAAGTATTTCAGGACTTTAAATAAGAGCTTGGTGGTCTTAACTTAAACCAAGTCTCCGTTGGGTTATAAAGTCGGAAATATTACACACATATTTTCAATTTACCAATAAATTTCCCTACCTGTGAGCACCATTATGGCCATGTGCTCCATCCCAGCTTAATGAACTTTTACAAGAGCAAACCCTATAAACTCTTGTTTAGAAGCGGCACCTGTTCCAAGTTCATAAAGGTAAAGTTTTTTTCCCTTTCAATGTCTCTGTTACCAGACTAGCTAGAACTATATTAAGAGTTATTCAACTCAGCCTCTTTATACCTGTAACAGTTTACACTAATTTGACTTAGTTTCTTCCCAATCATATGATAGTTTGTTATTACCCATTAAACCTTAAAGTTAAGCTAATTAATATTAAGGTTGGGTTTCCACTATCATTGATTAATACAAGGTTTAAGTCCCATTCTGACTGACGTGGATCTTACCATTTCCCTAGTCAAAGCTTTTGTAAATGGGTCTGCTAAATTATCGCTAGATCTTATGTAGACAATAGTAATTATTCCATCATTTATTATTTGTCTAACATACTCATGTCTAAGATTTATATGTCTTGATTTTCCATTGTATATGTTACTATATGCTCGTGACATAGTAGCCTGACTATCGCATCGTAATGATATGGCTGGCATTGGTTTTGGCCATAGCTTGATATCCAGTAACATATTTCGTAGCCATTCTGCCTCTTTTCCGGCGACAACAAGTGCTATGAATTCCGATTCCATTGTGGAGTGCAAAATGCAAGTTTGTTTCTTTGATGCCCAAGAAATAGCACCTCCACCTAATGTGAAAATCCAACCCGAAGTAGATTTATTATCACCGGCGCTAGTTATCCAACTTACATCAGTATATCCTTCTAATACACTTGGAAATCCATTGTAAACAAGTCCTAGATTATTGGTTCTCTTTAGGTAACCAAGTAATCTTCAAATTGCTTTCCAATGATCTATACCAGGGTTGCTAGTATATCATGCAAGTTTGCATATTGCATATGCCATGTCAGGTCTTGTACAATGCATTGCATACATTATACTTCCAATAGCGCTTGCGTATTCGAGTTGAGCAATACATCTTCCTTCATTTTTATTGAGATTGATACTCGAGTCTATTGGGGTACTTGCATCTTTAATTTTTAGATGTTCAAACTTCTGAAGCACCTTTTGAATATAATGTGATTGATTTAGTGCGTAACCCCCACTAATTTTACTAACTTTTATACCTCGAATTGTATCAACTTCATTAAAATCTTTCATTTTGAACTTTGAAGTTGAATAATTCTTGGTGTCTTGTGTTCCTTTCGTGTTAGTATCGAATATTAATAAATCATCTACATATAAACAAATGATTACTCCGTATTCTTTTTTAAACTTGGAGTAGATACATTTGTCTGTGCTATTATATGTAAAGCCATTTTGAAGTATAATTGAGCCAAATTTCTCATGCCACTATTTTGGTGCTTGTTTCAATCCGTATAATGATTTTGTTAGTTTGCAAACTTTTCTTTCATTCTCAGGAAGGATAAAACCTTCAGGTTGTTCCATGTAAACTTCTTCATTAAGTTCACCATTAAGGAAGGTTGTTTGGACATCCATTAATTTGATGGATATGCAACTGATAGATTGATGCTAATGCTATTAGTACTCAAATTGATGTAATTCTTGCAACCAGAGCATATGTTTCAAAGAAATCAATTCCTTCCTTTTGCCGAAAGCCCTTAGCTACTAATCTAGCCTTGAAAGTTTGCATGCTGCCATCGTTATTACGTTTTCTTCGAAACACCCATTTGCAACCAATAGGTTTTGACCCTTGAGGCAAGTCTACCAATACCCAAGTATTGTTTGATAAAATTGAATCCATTTCATCATTAATTGCCTCCTTCCAAAAACCAGAATTGACATTGTTCACGTCTGTTATTGGAAAAACACCATCACAGATTTTATTTTCCTCTTCAATCCATATGTGTTTTCCAATCCGTTCCAACGTGAGTTCTCCAGTCATGAGTACGAGCTTTTTACGATAATTATTCCAACTAGGTGGAAGTTTAGCAATAATAGCTCCTACTTGAATAGATTCTCGAATTTGCACTTTTAAATGCACAAGTTTTCTAACCAGAACTTGTAAGTCATGCATTTGGTCCATAATAGAGACATCATCTTTCATTTCGAATTCAAAATACTGTAAGGTAAGAAACTTATCTGTTCCAATTTTCTCTGTTTTGTAATTTGTTTCGAGCGCATCCCAGATTTCTTTAGGCGACTTTAGCGGAGTGCAGAGATCGTACCACCGATCTGAAAGTGTATTTAGAATGTGGCCTCGGCACAGCAGTTCATCTTCCTCGCATTTCATCCTCTTTTTCTTCAGGTCTTCTGTATCTTTGTCTGTTGGAGGAGGAATCGATGGAAGATTTTCATCCAGCACGTATGACACTTTAAGAGTAGTAAGGAGGAACTTCATCTTGTCTTGCCAGCGAGTGAAATTGTTTCCATCCATTCTGTCCAGGCGGACGAAGTCTTGATTCATCAGTTTGAAAGCGGATTCTGCACTGTTATCCATATCGGATATTGGTTTAAGTTTGTTATGAACAGTGAAAAATTAGGGTTAGATGGTTTTGAGGCACGGTTTCGCTTTCCTTAAAGCAATATCTGCCCCCACTCGTCTGAGTTTTCCAACGGGTTGAACTATAGACTGCTTCCCAGGATACAACAAAACCTAAACCTAGAGGCGTGGCAATGCCTGTGAGTTTAATGTGATTTATTATTGGTAGCAGATAAAACAGAAACTGTATTCAAAGGAGAGGAGAGAAGAAGGGCGACAAATAATAATGAACTGGGCGAAAGGAGATGCATTTATAAAAGGCGAAGAGTCATGACCATTCTGGAGCAGGTGCATTCAAACAGACGCGTCCGTTTGTTCAAATTCAAAAAATGCGACTGTTTGGTTTCCGGTCACATCGCTTCCGCACGGTCACACACGCGCCCACATGGCCCAAGTGCCCAGTCTTTGACCTATAAATATTTATAGGCCCAAGCCCATATGCATACCCATCAAGCCACTACTCAAGCCCAAGTCATTTTAATTCACAATATCATATACAAGGCTTTGTTATATATCTTGGAATAGTCCAAAAGACTTGGTGATATGGGACTTAATGTTCTCCTCATTAAAACGATCTACCTCAATAGTGCACATACCGCGGTTTAACCTCGAAACCTATATAAAAAACTCTGCTCCAACCTCTTTGAACCTCATGGTTTTTCAAATTTGTAAAAAATAATAATTGCTTCATTATTTATTTTTTACTATAATAATTTTAAAAAATAATTTCATAGCAATTGTAATTAAATTTTAGATGATATAATTCACTATTATGTACATTTTACGAACTATTATTGAATTAATTTTATCTATGTTTAAAATAATTTTACGTTTAAATCAGAAAAATAGAAATAAACTATCAGCACGGTTCTCGTGGTCTGATCGGTTGAATCAAGAAAATCTTGGATCTTGCTTTACCACGTTTTGACATACGGTTCGGTCTTCACAAGTATGCTTAATACCTTTTTTGTTGTTGTTTTTATGGAATCCAGCTATCATGTGAAACTGAAAGCCATTTTTTATACCTTTTCATGCGCCACGTCTGTTCAAACTTTTTCCTTTGTATATAATCAATGTCACAGGCTCAAAGATAATTTTCACTCTCGCTTTGTTATTTACAAGCTTTTATTAGATTTCAAAGCTTTATGCTTTTTCGTAGCTTACAACAACGTTTAACTTTTTATTCTACAGTTTCGATTTCTCATGATATATGATTAATATTACAAACTCAATATAAAGCATTAATTTCAAATGCTATGTGCCATGCTAAACATTTTCTTTTTCTGCTATCTTTTGATGTAATGCAAGGAGTTTCATTCATGTGCGTATTACTATAAGAAAAACCGAAGGATGTTGGTTATTATAATTAATGAATTTTGAGCAGCATTAATTGCATTTGCTTTTCATATACCGCAAGGGAAACTAAAAACAAGTAACGATAAGAATAAAAGTCTTATTTACATCCATTTTTATTTACGTTAATTTTTTATTGAATGTGTATGTGATTTCACGTTTATAACATCAATTGAATTGGTGCACTTTAATTAAACTAATATCCTATCCTAACTGCAACATTTTCTCATATAAAACTTACAATGAAGTTTTGAAGTTGTAATTCACATAATCAATCTATTTAGTGGATTCCTATGGTTATATATTTATCCTCAGTTTTTTTAATAAAAATAATAGGTTGGAACGGTGTAAAACATTTTATGAAACGAAGGTCCATTGTTAGAAATCAGTAAAAACGTTTCGTAATAAATGACCACAATGGAATGTTAATGTAAGTTGCCACCATAATTACATCGAATAAACGTAGAAAGATAGATATGAAAAATATAGTTGATACCAATAATTATACTATCTATCTATCTATACTATAAAAGATGAGTTAGGAATTCAGCCCTCTTCTTTCTTCTCAATCTGACCTTTCATTTCAATTTGCTGTGACTTTTATACTGTTGGTGACTTGGATTTGAATTTTGAAGTTCGCATAAGCCCTGAAAGCAATTTGAAACTCAATTGTCTTCTTATTAAATTATTTCTCAACTATTTCTACTCCATCTTCCTCTACTTTAAATTATTTTCCATGCATTGTAATTTATAATTTGATAATAGCCAAATGCTCCGTACAAGGTAATTTAAGATTTAAAAAATGTATTTTTTAGATTTATTTTTCTACTCAAATATATAAAAACTACAATCATCTGCAGCACTCAATTTAAAATATGAATTTATTGTATTTTAGTAAGAAATTATATGTATCTATCAACAAGACAAATATGGAAAACTTAGTGTGTGTAGCACGGGCTCGCACTTGTTAGTATGCATTTTTTTTCAACTTTGTTTAATTGAAATATACCGATGTTATATTCAACTATCATTTTATGTATTCAGATTATGATGTTATATTTTTGGAAGTACAAATGCTATATTAGTCTATCACGGTTAGTTTAATCTTTTTCTCCGGATATTATTTCAAGACGCTTTGTATATGAGCCTCTTCAAACAGGACTTATTGCTAGGGATGGATTCAGTTCGGTACTAGAACTTTATATTCAAAACTATTACCATACCGATTTATATGGTAATAGAAAAATCATACCATTACCAGCTAAAGAAATTGGTTACCAGAAGTTTAGTTTATAGTTGATAATCGTTGGTAGAGGTCATTAATAGTCTTTTACAGTTAACTAGTGAGATTTTTTTGTTTACAATATTTCATTTAAGATATTAAATACTAAAATTGTTTTTTTTTTGTTCCTATAATATTGTTTATCTATCTTATTTTACATAGTCAAACATGCAAGAAAAAATTATGGATGAACAAAAATATCACATAAATTATACTGTTTCTAAGATATATGATAAAAATTGCATTTAATCTTGTATCTTAATAGTATTTTCCTATATATTTTATTAAATCATTACATATTAGAAGTTCGATATTATGTAATAAACATATATGATGAAATATAAGAATATACATATGTATTGTTTAAGATATGTGGTAGGTATGGTAATTACCATTGTTAATGATCAATTAGCATTACTATACAACATATTTTCATGCAGTTTGGCATATCTTACCAATCAAATCGGTTACCAATTGTTCGGTGTCACTTTCATTGGTAGCGGTTGGTAATGGTTGGTAAGTGGTAATATAGTAAAAATGTCCAGCTCTACTTATTGCTATTGATGCGATGATCCCTATAGGACGTGGCCAGCAAGAATTAATAATTGGAGACAGACAGATCTACAAAACAGTAATAGCAACATATTAAAAAGTACTGTATTTCAAATTATGTTTTGTCGAACTTGAAGAAATTGGCAATAATTTCTAAATCGACAGTTTATTATTCGCTTAGATCCGAGTACCGGAAAAAGAGGCACGGATGGCGATGGCTTTAGGCGATGATCGTTTAGGCGATTAAATTACTTTAGACGATTTCTAAGAAAACGACGAAGATTGAATTCGGTAGTTTTCGGATGACGACGGTAGTCTTAGACGACGGCGGTAGCTTTAGATGATGGGTCGGCTTCAGATTAGGACGACTTCGGAAGGCGGTTAGGGGAAGAAGGCAAAATCGCGGTGTCGTCTTTCTGCTTAAATTATAAAAATTTGCTTCCCAGATTTAAAAATTATTTCAAAGTTTTTTCTTTTAAACTAATTTCCTCTATAAAAAATTATTCCAGTGATCTTGGTAAAGATATTTATACATTTGGTACTTTTTATGGATTAGAGGTTTAAATTAACTTCTTTTTTTTAATATCCTAATTGCTTGAATAGTAAAGGTAAAATTATAGATAATACACATAATGAATTTCAGCAATGTTTTCAAACGCAGGATAATGTAAAAGTAGTTGGATAATTTTTCACAACAGTGTATAAAAACATCCATAAATAACTATTCAAAATATAATTGATGCAAGGGCTGTCAATAGATATCCGAAAAATTCGAAATCCATCCGCATACTTATCTGAAAAGCGGATAAATATCCGATATCCAAATAAAGGATGCGGATATGGATACATAGATATCCGCATCTGAAAATTATCCGTCTGATTTTTTTTAACATAATGCTCAATATGTATTTTAGTACAATGAAACAAATTTATTTATTGCTTTACTAAGTTGACGGTTTATATTATATGCAATAAATGCATATTCACTACTCAAATCTATTTAATTTGATCATATATTTTTATTTTCAGCACTTTTGTAATCAATGGAATTGAAAAACATTTATGTTAAGTTAGAAATTATCATTTATATTTCTTGATGTATCGATCGTCAGCGGATAGGATAATTATCCGATATTCGTCCGTATCCGCGGATATGGATATCCGATATCCGAAAATGGTTTCGGATACGGATACGGATATAGCACTATCTGTATCCGGAAGTATCCGTTGACAGCTGATCGACGCTTTTGTATGAAATAAAAAAGCGTGAAATTTAAAATAAATTCTGCAAGCGCACAGATCGTGTAGCAGGTCGAATCAAGGGAGGTAAATTAAATTAAATTATTTATATAATTTCTTGGGCGAGTTAGACAAATCTTCGAGGTTGGTTTTGAAAGAAAACGAAATTGAAACTGCAATTAAACTATTATTGAATTGAATCAGATCTGAATCTAATCAAATCTATATTCAATCCAATTGACCTAAGGAAGCAATAAAAAGAACAGAAATTGAAATTTCAGAAATTAAAATAACAAACAGAAAATAAAATTAGTATTACCGCTGAATCTAATCAAACGGTCAATCACTAATGAAAATAAGTGCAACATACAAATAGTGTTCTACCAAATCTAATTATGTAGACAACACTAATTGCTAAAAAATGCAGAAAAGAGGAAAAAAGAAGAAGACTTTATTAATTCCAGGATGATTCTTTACAATGAGATTACATGGATATTTATAAGAGATAGATAGCCAACCTAAAACCCTGATCCAGTCTATGCATATATGGGCCCATTAATTAGCAATTATTCCTCCCATCTTAATTAGCAATTTATTCCTTCCATCTTAATTAGCAATTTATTCCTCCCATCTTAATTAGCCATTTATTCCTCCCATCTTAATTAGCAATTTATTCCTCCCATCTCTTCCTTGTTTGGCATGTGAATAATTGAAGGGAGGTAAGATTTCCGGAGATTTCTTCTACCAAAGATGAGCATATATTAAATTCCAAAAGAAACACAATGCGAAGTCTTCATTTGCAGACCTTCATATGTATATACACAGCATTTTGATCTTTATTTTCTATTTTTATGGCTTCACGTGGCTTAGTTGGCATATCTGTAAAAGTGACAAAATAACACCCAAGTAATATTTATTTATACACAAAAAAATAAGATATAGGAGCATAAAATAAACACATTTCTATGTTAATCAAACACCCCCACACTTATCTTTTACTCGTCCTCGTGTAAAAATAATGAAAAAACTAAACTAGATAAGTCACACTTTCGTTGGAAACAAGATTGCATTGAGCATATGCAACAAGCCGTTAAACCTCTAGGTGTCCCTAGTAGGACGAGTGGTGTCTCGTGAGGGTTTTCAGTGGATACTACCCACAAAATGCAAATGCAGTATGTTATGATTCTAATGCAAATACACGAATGCAATAGACATATGCAAATAAAAACGAAAAACAAGAGTTATTTCAGGAAAGTGGTACAACAAATTAAGTTAACAATTCCTAATCAGTTGAATTTATTTTAGATACCTCAACTTGTCACAAATTTTCAACATAAATCAAGTTTTCAATGTTAAACTCTAGTTTGGCCAGTTGGTTCATTCGATAACATAGTGCAGCCATGAAATAAATTCTTAGTTTGCCTGTCACAGTCCGTGAAGTGGTATTCTAATTTCCTTGTGTATGGCTAGTCAAATCAATAAGGTCAAGAAATGTTTAGGCATCATCGCTTATTCTCTATCTCTATAAATGTTAAATTTTATGATTAATTACATACACCTAACTTAAAAGACCAAGGTATACCACCCATACACTTCCTTGCGGACTGAAGGAGAGTTGGGACAGAGCTTGGCGGATTGTGCATACTGACGCTGACTTTGTCAACAACATGTCGGTAATCCTTAGGTGTCCAACTCATAAAGTGAGACCAAGATATTCTGACTCTGACTTTGTCAACAACATGTCAGATAGAGCTTGGCGGGTTTGCACACCAACGCTAGATATACAATCAATGTTGGATACCCTTGGATTACTATTATTATTATTATTGAAAATATAAGAACAAGAGAGTTATGCGAATTCAGCTTAACACAACTCAGTTTTAAAGATTCGAAAAGCCAATATAAGTATTTTAAGTCCTCCACTCATTAAACAAAGACAATAATTTAGAATAAACTTCATGGCCATCACCTAAGAATCTCCCTATGTACCAGTTACTCTATTATCCCTCAAAATTCAACTTTTCATTATATTTCTTATTCGATCTTATTTGAGAGAAAAAATACAATCAATTGATTAACGATCGTTAACTTATTTTGTTGTATCAATCTAAAATGAGTCGTATTTCAAAAAAAAAATGGTATGTTACTATGACCTAAAATGCATGGTGGTCCTATCTAAATGCATGAAATTGGAATAGAAAAATAAAAAATAAAAATAAAAAGGATGCAATGCAGACTTCCCCCACACTTGGACAAAACAGTGTCCACACTGTAAACGTTTCCTAAATGTGAAAGAAAGAACCCAAAGATGGATTAAATGCAAAGTGATTTGTAAAATAAAATGCAATTTAGCAACTATATGCGTGTGAAAATCTAGCAAGATGAAATGTACGAAGATGATGAATGGTTTCTAAAGAATGAAATTTCCTTTTCCCCCCGCACTTGCCTTTATCAAAATGATGTATAATGATTTTGTATCTGATTTTTGAGGTACAAAAGGCATGTCAATAAAGTCTGAAATCAAAATCGTCCCTATGAAAAGTTTATTGCGACAATGATTTGTGCCATTCAGTTGAAGATTATCAAAATCCTGTAATTTTGAGTGTTTAACCACAATTTCTTTTGATGATATGGAATTACGATTATCTTTGAGACGTTCTATATATGCATTCTCGTCAGTTAAAAGTTTAAGCTCATCTTCGAATAATTCTTCAAAAGACAGAGTGGACACGTCTACTGAGGAAAGTGAAATTTTCTTAGGAGATAATTCAGACGTGCCATCTAAAACTGTTTCTATTATATCGACTTCTCCTATTTCGATCTCTTTTGGTTGATGAAAAATATTCAATTCAATGGTTAGGTGCCCAAACGATAGTCGAAGTTGTCCGCTCCTACAATTAATGATAGCATTTGAGGTTGCTAAGAAGGGACGACCCAAAATCAATGGAATTTTACTATCAGGATCCGATACAGACTTGGTTTCAAGAACTATTAAGTCCGCAGGGAAATAGAATTGTTCAATTTGTATCAAGACATCTTCAACAATGCCCAAGGGCTTTTTGTCAGATCGATCGGCTAGTTGGATTGTTATGCTTATGGGTTTCAATCCCCCTAGTCCTAATTGACGATAAACAGTGTAAGGAAGAAGATTGACACTTGCACCAAGATCAAGTAAGGCATGATTGATATGGGTATTTCCAATTTTACAACCGATTATGGGGGCAACCGGGGTCCTTATACTTGATAGGTAATGGATTCGAGAAAACTGAGCTAGTGTTCGCAGTCAAGAAGGCAGTTTTAGGAATATTAGTGGCTCGTTTTCGGGTGCATAGCTCTTTCAGACACTTGGCATATTGAGGAATTTGTTCGATGGTGTCTAAGAGTGGAATATTGACATGAACTTGTTTGAAGATTTCAACAATTTTTTCGAAATTCGCATCCTTCTTCTTATTGTTAAGTCTATAAGGATATGGAGCTACTAGTTTACAAACTTTTTCAGAATTTTGATCACTCGAAGAAGAAGGTTTCGATACAGGAAGTGACGGAGGTAAGGGTGTAGGAGAGGGGATGTTGGGATTGCCAACATTAGAAGACGATATATTATCGGGGTTGCCGACATTAGAAGAAGGGATGTTGGGACTACCAACATTCGAAGAAGATGGAGATTTGGAAGGTTCAAGAGAATTGGCCTTGGTTGCTATTGAAAGAGTGTCAAGCTTTTTGTTTGTGCTCGAATTTGAATGATTATCGGGATTTCCAACATTATTGTCCATCATTTTTCCAGACCTAAGGGTGGTGACCGATTCGACTGACTTATGATTTTCCTCCTCGCAAGAGTTCATAATATGAGAATTATATTTTGGATTCACCTCGGGTTGACTAGGCGAGCTCTCATTACTTTTCATTAGTTCCTTCATCATATTCATCATTCGTTCGATTTTTGCATCTTGATTGTTTATTTGTTCCTCCAATCGGACAATTTCATGAGGAGATTGAGAAGATGAAGGAGATTGAGAGTTAGAATGCCTGTATGGTCGATTCGAAAGCATGGATTGAGATGGAACTTGAGAAGTTTGATGATTGAAAATTGGGTCTTGGTAATTCGAAGATGGATTCGTGACATTATTGGGATTAGACCACTAGAAATTTGGATGACTTCTCAAACTAGAGTCATGCGTGGATGAGTAAGGATTAATTTGAGCTATGACATTGACTTGGTCTTGGGGCCAATAACGGGGTTGTCCTTCGAATTGAGGAGTTTGAGTTTCTAAGGGAAATTAATTTGGATCCACGAGATGCATCCCTCTAGTAGAAGCACGGATGGGAACACGAATTGAATCCAATTGCATGTCCTTTTCAGAATAATTTTCTAAGAATTCCTAAGCTTCATCGACCGTTTTAGACATAAATTATCCTCCACACATTGATTCTAGTTGTGTTCGAGTCTAATAGTTTAGCCCTTCATATGCAAGTTGACATAGATAATATTTTGGAATTGCATGATGAGGACTACTATACAGAAGTTGGTTGAATCTCTCAAAATATTTTGAAAAAGTTTCCCCCTCATTTTGAGAAAATTGATTTATTTCAGTTCTGATTTTTAGAGTTTTATGGAAAGGGAAAAACATCTTCAAGAATACACTGACAAATTCATCCCAACTTCTTATGGATTGTGTTGGAAGAGAATTTAACCATCTTTTAGCGCTTTCGAGTAATGCAAATGGAATTAGCCTTAGCTTGATTGATTCATTAGACAATTGTTGCATTTTAGTTGTGGATGAGTACAATTCACATTCACATAGAAATTCATAGGCATTTTCAAAACCAGTAAATTTTGGCACTCCTTGAATAAAAGAATGTTTAAGCTCAAAATTTCCTTCAACTGGTGGATATACGATGACAAAAGGTTGGACAATCCTAGTGGGGTAGCATTTTTCTCGAAGAGACAAGGATCTATCCAATCTGACATTGAGATTTTGAAATTTTTGATTTATTCAATTGTAATCCATCCCGTTATAAAAAATTCTGATTTATATGACACAATAGATGTTTATTACAAAATAAATAACGTACTCAAGTATATCTTATTAGTTGATAATCTCAATTTAAAGGGGGAAGAGGGTCTTATGGCCGTTCACGTATAGTATAAACACTAAGGGATACGACCAATGTTTTACGGGTAGTATGCAACCTCTTTTGCTAGAAGTTCAATAAATTGAACTAATATATATCTGCGATCAAACCCTTGAGACAGTCAATATCATAAAATACACTCTATTCGTTAAATATTTTGAAAATCGAATTAGATTTTATTATTGAAAAATGATGAGAATGATGACTTCGTTCATGAAAATTTCAACCAACCACAACAATCAGAGAATAATAACTGCAGAAATTAGAAGAAAATTGTACAAGCAAGCTGCTGCCCCTGCAGAAATTTTTTTACAAGCAATTTCTATTTTTTTTCTTTGCAGCAGAGCACCTGTAGAGTTCAGAAAATTTTACAGTGGTGTGTGGCAGTCCGTCCAGAATAATTTGAGTAGTGTCAATGACTAAAATCCCACTGTTTGCAATTTGCTTGACTTTGATTCCCTGTTTGATTGAACGTATCCTTTCTTTGTTCCTTTGTCCTTTAGCCTAGACTTGACCTTCCTTTTTTTTTGGAAAGAAAACAAGCAAAAGAAAAAAAAATAAAAACAAAAACAAACGAAAAGAAAATTAAACTAACTCGGAATTAAAAAAAAAAGACTAGTCTAATTAAAGTAAAAAAAAAACAACTAAACTCAACTAAAAAAAAACTAAACCAAGCTAAACAAAAATAATTGTAACTTTGAAAGAAAATAAGTCACTCACTCGAACAACTAAAACAAGCCAAACTTACACTCCACCATGTTAGATTCACTTCACCAGAACATAAATTTAGTCAAATCACACATGGTATTTACAAAAAATCATAAAATAGATTTCTCAATTCAATTCATGCAAACCAAAATATGCTTAAGAGTCCAGGCGCATCAGTCCACTCAAACGGATATGTTGATGCTAAAGCGTACTCTTTTTCCCAAATACAAAAGGAATTTCTTCTCCCAACTACGGTTCCTCAGCTATGAATTTGCGATCCTCTCTTTTCTATTTCAGGAAACGAATATAGATGGATTTTTTTTTGCGTGAGCAGTTGGATATGTGATGTAGGATGGTGTAAATTGCGATCTGATTTATGGAGTACGAATTGGCTTGGTGAACGTGAGGCGCAGTGGTGATTTAGGGTCTAATGCTCGTTTGGGTGTGAAGGATAAAGGACGTTTGAAACGGACGGATGTTGTACGGTGGCTTTTGTGAATGGTGAGGATGCGTGGTCAGGAGGTTTTGGTTGTGAAGGCGTTTATGTTGAAGGCCGACAACAGGCTATGGTGAACGATGGATTTTTGTTTGGAAGGAATATGGAATGGTTTCGTGAAGTAGGGTTTGTGAAAAGCGAATGGTTATGGGAGTTGGTTGTGGCGTGAGGAAGGTTCTGTGATGATGATCAGATATGAACTTGTTGTTTGGCTGGAGGAATGACGTGGGTGTTGTTTGTCTGTGATCAAGGTGAGGAACGTGAATATTGCGTGAGGCAGGTATAAAATATGGTAGAGATTGTGTAAGTGATGGGTGGTGAATGATGACAGTGGAGAAGATAGAAAAGGAAGTTTGCTTTTTTTTTTTGAATTTTTGTGAAATTGTAAAAGGGGAAGATCGCAGAAGATTTGGGAAGAAAGTTTAAAGAGGGAAAGAAATAAAGTAAAATTGAAAGTTTTTTTAATGAATGAGAGAGTAGGAAAGAAATAAATGAAAAAAATGGAAAGAGAGATTGTAGGAGGTGAATGAGAAATGCAATTGGAAAGAAATAAAAAAAATGGAACGCAAGTTTTTTTTACGAAAATTTGAACAAGAAGAAAGGGAAAGAAATGAATGGGAAAAAGCAAAACAAAAAAGAAAAAAAATGAAAAGATGAAAGAAATAAGAAAAAAAAAGCAAGGTTTTTTGAGTAGAGAGGAAGGGTAAAAGGAATTGAGGAAAGAAATAAAAGCAGATAAAAACAAGAAAGAAATCAAAGTAGACAGAGAAGAAATTGCGAAAGTTTTTTTTTAGAAAGTTGTAGACAAAAGATGGAAACAAATAAAAAGAAAAGGAAAGGGAAAAGAAAAATGTGAAAATCAGCGAGGTGGCAGAAAGATGGAAAGAAATTGAAGAAAAATTAGCAAGTTTCTTTTTTGTGTATATATTTTTTTCTTTTTGAAGAAGGAACTAGATTGGAAGAAATGCAAACAAAAAAAAAGGAAAGAAATAAATGGGAAAAAAGGAAAATTAAAAGAAAAAGTGGCAAGATTTTTTTTCTTGTCTTAGAGATTATAATATCAATATGTGATACACAATCAACTAATCAAGATTTTTATCTATATATATATACACAAGAAAACAATAGGAAAATAAAACGAAATAAAAGAAAATTTAGCAAGATCTTTTTTTTTTACAAAAGCAAACAAAAATAAAAAAAATAAAAAAAACTAACACGAATCAGAAATTAAATAAATAATAAAATTCAAATTATTGCCTCCCCAGCAACGGCGCCAAAAACTTGATCGACGCTTTCCTACGAAATAGAAAAGCGCGAAATTTAAAATAAATTCTGCAAGCGCACAGATCATGTAGTATGCAAGTCGAATCACAGGGAGGTAAATTAAATTAAATTATTTATATAATTTCTTGGGCGAGTTAGACAAATCTTCGAGGTTGGTTTTGAAAGCAAACGAAATTGAAACTGCAACTAAACTATTATTGAATTGAGTCAGATCTGAATCTAATCAAATCTGTATTCAATCCAATTGACCTAAGGAAGCAGTAAAAAGAACAGAAATTGAAATTGCAGAAATTAAAATAACAAATAGAAAATAAAATAAGGATTACTGCTGAATCTAATCAGACGGTCAATCACTAATGAAAATAAGTGCAAAATACAAATAGTGTTCTACCAAATCTAATTGTGCAGACAACACTAATTGCTAAAAAATGCCGAAAAGAGGAAAAAAGAAGAAGACTTTATTAATTCCAGGATGATCCTTTACAATGAGATTACATGGATATTTATAGGAGATAGATAGCCAACCTAAAACCCTGATCCAGTCTATGCATATATGGGTCAATTAATTAGCAATTATTCCTCCCATCTTAATTAGCAATTTATTCCTCCCATCTTAATTAGCAATTTATTCCTCCCATCTCTTCCTTGTTTGGCATGTGACTAATTGAAGGGAGGCATTTCAGGAGATTTCTTCTACCAAAGATGAGCATATATTAAATTCCAAAAGAAACACAATGCGAAGTCTTCATCTGCAGACCTTCATATGTATATACACAACATTTTGATCTTTATTTTCTATTTTTATGGCTGCATGTGGCTTAGTTGGCATATCTGTAAAAGTGACAAAATAACACCCAAGTAATATTTATTTATATACAAAAAAATAAGATATAGGAGCATAAAATAAATACATTTCTATGTTAATCAACAGCCCTAATTGATGCCATATTTTGTGAAATGCCTTTTAACTCCAATGCAGCTTAAGTGAAAGCAAAGTAATTTCAGCCCTTCAGTAGCGACGAGCTAGCTTTTCTTTCTCTTGGTACTGTTGAACATACCAATGAACTCCGAGAAGAAGACAAAGAAGAAGAGTAGCGCTGATCCAATTATTACTAACTTTATGAGTTTGTTGGGCAATTCATTCCATGGTCCACCCAGATTTTCTACTGGAATGGAGACAGGGTATGTAATCGCCTTCACTTTCACCAAAATTTCAACCATTTTTTGAGATGATTCAAGATTTAGGTTTTCTTTTTAAAGAAATGCAATGCTTATATTAAAAATTTGTGAATGTAATTTAGCTTGTTGGAATGTGTTTTTTTAACAATTTGTTTATCATTTATTCGCTGAATGATGTTAACTGTGTATTATAATATGCAAACTGTAAGTAATTGAAATTTATTCATTTTTGCATTTATTTTGCAATGATCGAAAATAATTGCAAAATATCAAATGACAACTAACACATACACTTGTTAAAAAAATTATTGCAATTGTTTTAAATTGTTGTAAATATCATCATTGCACTTATCACCTGCAACCTATGTAAGCAGTTGTAAAGAATAGTCAATCTATTGCAACTACGCATATAAAGACTTACAGTTGCTAGTTACAAAACAGATGTTTTGTTGTGATGTCAGGGTGAGTTATATCATATTTCATATACATGGTTGTCATAATAAAAAAAAGGAGAGATTGTTTGTAATTTAGGTATTGGTTTTGATGACAACAACCATATATGATTTTTTTTAACTGAATACATTATATAAAAATTTAGGTAGTATATAACATGTTACATGGTAAGTGAGTTCAACCACAGATGGTGGGAAATGAACCAGTGACCTCTTGTACAATGTCCAAGTGTTCTAACCATTTTGGACAAGGTTCTTATCACTGCATATGGCTATATAAAATATAGATACTAATCTTTTACCAAGTTATATAGTCTATAGTGCAGGATATTAGACAGGTAATGATTTGAAGACTGTACAGTATATGGGCTCAAGAAGTTGATTCAAGAGTTAAGGTCGAAGACTCGTGAGTTTCAAGAATAAGGATATAATGACTGTACTCATAGAGTCATAGCTTATGTTGCTAAAGTCCATTTAAGCACTTATTTGGTCAATCTTCATTTTCAAATAATTTCGTTCGAATCCATTTTTTTCATTTTTAAAATTAATTTTAGAGTAAGTTTTCAAATGTTTTCCAATGGTTCTCATTATATTAGGTCCATTTTACTTTGATGTAGTTTCTAATTATTTATTTTAATCTTTTTATTACAAATTATAACTATGAGCTATATAAATATTTCGTATTTTAACTAGGTATATTTTTAAGTTTTGAGTTTTACGGGTCATTATTGTATTCAGTCACTTTTTCTTTAAATGATATATTCACTAATACTTTATATTTTAATCAAAACAAATTTTACATGAGATTTATATTTAAAACCTTTCATGTATATACTATAATACTTTAAAACTATTTTATGAAGTTCTATTAATATTAAAATGTTAATAAACTATGCTTGTGATTTTACAAAGCATCAAAATATTTATGAAGCATCAATATTTTTTAAATGCATCAAATATGTGACGGCCCGCCCCGCACCAGCCGACACTTCCAATGAAAGTGCGCTGTGCCGATGCCCGACTAGCACGGGACGTGTAGCGTATCTCACAGCGCATGGAATAAAAGATAATAATAACATACTTTGACATAAAGCAGACGAGACAGTGCATAAGCTGAAAACTAAACATCGTAGCAGCGGAAAATTCAAATACAGCTTATGTTCCACTTCATCATTATTACAACTTTAAAACTGTCTCTAAAGCAAAAGAAAGGAAAGGTACACTACTAATGCCAAAAGTAGTGACCAACAGCGACACATGGAGAATATATATATATGTATATATATATATATATATGTATATATGTATATGTATATGTATATATATATTATACGTGAAAGCCTCCTGCTTGTCTGCGGTACAACTACTCGTGCATACCACCTACCCTATCTCTAGTCTGCCCGTTTAAGAGAGCCCAGAGTAAGAAGAAGAGTAATAAAACTCTGGGTCAGACAAAAGTCTGGTATGAGCGATAAATAGCAAAACAGAACAATAACAGGTATACATAACCATACCTGAACCTGGACCTACAACCAAAGAGTTAGCACAACAGGACGTACAGTACTCCAAGGTGACACTAACATATGGTGTAAAGATACCGGGGTGGGGTGTGCATGTCATAGTGATGTCAAACAATAAAGCATAGCAACAATCCTCACATCTCTCACTCAGTGCGTAAAGCATACGATATCCACCGCTTTGATCACCCAAATCCTTTCTATGATCACTCTGCCCCATGGAGTCATGGCGACTCCACTGCACTGATCCATAGCCACTAGTCCTTGCTATGTTCACTCTGTCCCCATGAAGTTATGATGACTCCATTGCACTGGCTCATAGCCATGCTACGATCACTCTGCCCCATGGAGTAATAACTACCCCACTGCACTGATCTGTAGCCTAACATCCGTCTTGGTGGTGAATCAAAATTATGGACGTCGATAACCCCTTAGCATACGTCCCGCAGCAAAGCCCAACTCATGAAGTTAACTCATTGGTTCCCAACTGGATCCTGAGTTCTACTTCCTATTTGGACTACCTTTGCATCTCGGGTTTTGGTCTCTTCCGGATCGGTTCGGTCCTCCTCATCTTTGGTTCAGTTCGGTCGTAACTATCCTTTCCTGGTGGTTCGGTTCGTAGCACCTCCTCCTGGTCCAGTTCATGATTCTCCTCCAGCTCATGGTCATCAGGTCGGCTCGTGGAAGGCTCCCTGTTCGGATCGGTTCGTGATGAAGCCCTGGT
The DNA here is from genome assembly GCA_030737875.1 of Allium sativum. Lineage (NCBI taxonomy): Eukaryota > Viridiplantae > Streptophyta > Magnoliopsida > Asparagales > Amaryllidaceae > Allium > Allium sativum. The sequence continues at coordinate 189,133,919 of CM060911.1, forward strand.
TCGGGTCGTGCCATCCTCACCAGGACGGGTCGAGCTTCTCCATCCGGGTCGGTTCATGATCCACTCCACTACAGATCGGTTCAAATTCCTCAGATCATGGGTGTTCTACTCGTGGTGCCTTCTCGGAGCGTCGGGTTGGTTCGTTCCTCCAGACTTTGTGGCTCCACCAGCGGTTCGTGGGGAGGGCGTGCTTCACGAGCGGGTCGGTTCGAAGGGGGGACGATCCGATCCGGTTCCTGCACAATTTCCTGCAACTCTTCCAGCGACTATTTTATGCCATACGACGACGTTTTCGACCATCCTAACTTTTCTAATCAATCACAAAGCATACCATACAGTCATAGTAACATGTATAATCAACCACAAATACCAAAATAATAAACGATATGTTAAAATGGATCAAACATACCCAAAACTCATATTTTCCCCTTAATCCCCCTTAATCAAGTTTAAGCATACAATTTACAAAACTTATCCAAATTAGGCTAAATTTCTTTCAGAACCCTAAAATAATATTTTAGAATTTTACAATTTTTTCCAGATTTTTCTGATCCATAATTTAGCTAATTATCACTAATCACCCCTAATTAGCCATAATTAGTGAAAAACAATGCAAATCACTCACCTTTTCCACAAATTAAGATATAAGATCTTAAACTCTACTGTTTGGGTCGAATTCCTGAGCAACACAGCAGCTCCAACTCTAATTTGGTGTTGATTTGCCTTGATTTGATGTAGCTTAGCCTAATCCTTGATTAAACGGTGATTTAAGATGATTCTAGAAGGTGGAGGCCATTGTTAGGGTTGAGAGGATGTTAGTGGCGGTTGAAAAATGACAGAGAAAAGGTTTCTCTAAACCTATTGTAACAACCCGAAAAATCTGAACCAGTTTGAAAATTTTAATTTGGCTAATTTAGTGGATTTTAAATTAAATATTTTAAATAATTAAGACGAAGAGTAGTTTGAATCGATGTTTGAAATTGAAAATAATTATTTTAAATTATAAACAAGGCCTGAAATGGCGCGGCAGTTTCGAAATTTCAATTCAAACTTTGACTGACTGTACCGGGTGCAAAATTAATCGAATTTTAGTGAAACCAAAAATATTTAAATCTGTTAGTGAATATCTTTCTATTGAATCTGAAAAATCGAAGTTACGTAGCGGGAGTCAAAAGTTATGGACAAATGAATTCTCAGAAAGGTCGCTATAGAAATTATATCGCCATTGAAAATAGACATTTTGCAAACGACCTCGAAATTCGACGAAACCACTTTTGTTGGATCCAGGATGTGAAGTTAGCTAGGTTTCAAATTTCATAATTTTTGAAGCTAGTATGTGAGCGTGGCAAAGAAAAATGTGTTTTGGTCAATTACAGTTAAATTGGATTGACCAGAAAAGGGCCATTTTACAAACGATCTCAGAATTCGACGAAACTAGTTTTGTTGGGACTGTATCGTCAAAACATAGCTAGATTTATTTTTGGGGATTTTTTAGGATCAGTATGTGACCCCGGAAAATTGAAATGTACGTTAAAATCAAATATTGAATGTTTTATATTTTAATTTGATGGAAAACTGACTGAAACAGTCGAATTGGCCTACGAAACATATCCCATTGTGTTCGGAATGAGGGTATTTAGCTAGGGGCGACAGTCGTTGGGTTTGAATTGGTGTTCGTTTGGTCAAGATGATATTTTTGGAATTAAATAAATTAAATAATTTAATATAAAACCCTAGCCAATCATTTTCTTCCAAACCCTGGTTCAATAAAATCGCGCCGCCTCCCTCTAAAACGAACGACGTTAAACCATTCAAACCTTCCTCCCCCAAATCCATTCGAATCACTCAATATTGCTCACCGATCCTTTGGAGGTTTTTGAAGAGATTTGCATCCTCTTCAAGTCAGTACAAGCCTCGCCCTCAATCTCCGTGTATTCAGCTCGAATCGGCCCTCTGAAGTTGCCGTGTTTGAAGTGCCGCCGCCCCACATAGCCACTGTCGAGTTCGACGTGGTGGTACCCCCTGGAGGCGCCTCTCCAAGCTCTTCGTCATGGTATAGGCCGATCGCCCTCTAGCTTCACGGATCGAGAGAAAAAGGAAGACCTAGTTTTGAACCACACGTTGAAGGTAACGGCCTGATTTTAATTGAACTGAATTTTACACTTTTAAGCATTGCAAACTTTGAAAAATCATATCTTTTTCGTTTGTGATCGAAATCCAGTGAAACAAGAGACAGTGGACTCGTGTGGATGTCTTCTACATTCTAGAAGAGACCGCATATTTTTCAGAGCCTTCTGTAATTTTTGGTGGAGTGGAGCCCAATGTGAGATTTCTAATTTATAAACGATATGGAAAACAACGATATATAAATTATATAGTCGATGTATGAGTTATATAAGCGTTGTACACCTCATGTATAAGTGTTGTATAAGTTGTATGTTCGATGTATAAGTTATATATGCATGGTAAAAATTATATGTGCGTTGAAGTGAATTGAAATACATTTATATACGAATATATATATGTATATACTCCCCTCATCCATAGACCATGGGCGATATTTATTGGTTGTGATATTGTTTGGATTATTTGGTTGATGTGAAATTTGGTGAATAATGCGAATGGTTGATAGAATTGTTTGTGGTTGAGAATGATTGACTGTGGTTGAAAAATACCCATTTGTGGTTGAAACAAATTAGAATAGGATTGTGGAAATGAAAATAAAACATGCCGCCTGCGTGCGAACTAGATGCGTGAATCCCCATTGTAAAAAACCGCAAGGTTTTAAGGTAGAGCGAATAGCCGTACTAGGGACGGCCCCGGTTTTAACTACCCTGCCGTTATGCTGCCGAAATTTTCAATAAAATTCATGTGTTAGAATTATTTTCATTTGTTGAAATTATTTTCATGTTTTGAAACCGAATTCATGTATTGAATAGAAATTCATGTGTTGAATGGTACTCGTATTTTAAATAAATTGTTTTATAATAAAAATCATATTTTTATCATCTATATGAACTATATAAAATGGTCGTGTTTTGAAATAAATTGTTTTATATTAAAAATCATATTTTTATCATTTATATGAACTATATAAAATATTCGTGTTTTGAAATAAATTGTTTTATAATAAAAATCAAATTTTTATCATCTATATGAACTACATAAAATGGTCATGTTTTGAAATAAATTGTTTTATAATAAAAATCATATTTTTATCATCTATATGAACTATATAAAATAGTCGTGTTTTGAAATAAATCGTTTTACAATAAAAATTACATTTTTATGATTTACATGAATTGTTAAAAATAGTGAAGTGTTGAAATAAATGTTTGTTGGACAAAAACATCATTTTTATCAAATATATGAAAAGGATAAGATTTTGAAATCGAAGAATAGATTATATTTATATATATATAAATATAATTAAATTAAATTAAATCGAATAACGACGCTGCAGTTCGTATTTTGAAATCGTAACTTTAAATGACTAGTGCGGGAGATCAGACCGTCGGATTTTCCCGAAACCACAACCATGGGGTTCGCCTTGGAAATATCTTTCCAACGGCACCAACTTCGTAAAGATCCAACGGTTGGATTGTCTGGAAAGTTTAATTCAATTCTGAAGAAAAACAGCGCCAGAATCGATTATATTTTTATATATATAAACATAATTAAATTAAATCGAATAACGACGCTGCAGTTCGTATTTTGAAATCATAACTTCAAACGATTAGTGCGGGAGATCCGACCATCGGATTTTCCCGAAACTGAAACCATTGGATTCGTTTTGAAAAGATCTTTCTAATGATATAAAATTTGTGATGATCCAACGGTTAGATTTTCAGATATGTGTAAATCAAATCTGAAGAAAAACAGCGCCACGGCCGCGTTATGGCCTGAAGCGTCGTTTGAATGAATTGGCTATTTTTTTTATAAATAAAAATAGCGATAAATCGTGATAAAATATTATAAACAATATGGAATGGAAATAAACTGAATTTGCTCGGTTTATGTGATATTTGATGGTTGAATGTGTTTGGCATGAAAACTACATTAAAGAACAGAATTGGTGATGTCAGATAATTTAACCATTGAAATGAATTGATTTAAAATTCTAAATATACGTGAATTATTTGAAAAGGCCGAGTTAATTCTCATTTCAAATAATTGATCGACGATTGAAAGTCGAAGATATGAAGACGATGCAAGACCGATGATCTTCACGTCGAATGGAGGGGTGCTACTGATGCTCATGATAGGAGTAGCTACCTAGAAGGGGTTGAAGTAGTAGCCATCCGGTAGTACATGTTGATTGTACGGATATGCGAGGAATAAAGATCCTCCGGTTTCATTCAGACCCAGAACGGACTTGTAAATGGACTGTGTGTCTGACATTGGATTTCATTCTGTGTAATTGATAGATGTCAGTTGCATGGCGTGAATTGCCTGTGTGGCATGCTGAGGTGCAATGATCAAAGCTTTTGTTGAAAAGCAGAGCTTTGTGGTGGATGATCAAAGCACTTCCTGTGTGGCATAACTTTGTGTATAACGTAAATTCGCGAGCCTCACACCCTGGTATGGACCAGAAACGGGAGAGGACTTCAGGGAGGACATGCGTTTCTTTCTAGCTAGAGGTGGTGTCAGTGCTTAAAACTGACTGACATTTATATTATCTTCACCTATGTGGTTGTTGCTGTTGCGAGCCGCCTCGCATATATCGGTGACTATGTGAAGCCGATGGAGTCATTCGTTGGCTCATTTGTGCCCCAAAGGGCGGGGAAACGTAGTGTTCAGGATTTAAGTTCAATCCACATCGGTGGACCGGCCCTGTTGCTCCAAGGCTTGCATGCGCGCTTGCCTGAGACATGGTAGGCTAGATTGTCTCGAAGCGGTGAGGACGATCCCTGGCCTCGGTTCATGACGAAAATCCAATTTCCAAATATGTCATCGTGCGGTTTTGATTGTATATATATACACGACGACATGATATATGGTACCCATGCCGTCTATGATTGATATTTATGATTGTATCTAAAATTAGAAACTAACTGGAAACGAGCTAGGACGGATGGTTTCCTGGGTATTGGTCTGATGTTGGTTTCGGCCTTCGGGGTTAATACTTATGGAATCGTTCTCTTAATAGTTTACGGTTGGAGTCTGATTAAGAATTAAATGATAAAATTTACATTTCAAATGATTTATTTTCCTCGTATCAAGCATATTTGGCCATTATAAGGTAAAACTCTATCCTCCGGTTTGTGTTGCATTGTGTGATGGGAACTGAGTCTTATAATGGCTTCATTTTTATAAAAAGCATTGCGATGTTTAAAAGATTTGTTTGTTTTAAAGCACTGGCAATCCAATGGAGTAAACCCGTTCCGTGAAAGTGGCGTGGTCCGGTGATTAGCCATATTGTAAGATGTGTTAAGTAGATTTCTCATACCAGTCCCATGACTGACTCGTAGTTTGTTTCACTTGCAAACTCGGGTGCCCCTATTTCTACACGGGCAGCGTTGTATTCGGGTTTTAGTAGGCTCTTTCTGAATAGCTGAAGATGGATTCTATCATTTATCTCTTTTTATGCTGTTCAGCTCCTGTTGTACATATTATGTTTTCTTTTCCGCGGTAGCCATTTATGTATAGCTGAACTGTATTTTGTACTAAGTATGATCCTACATACTGTGTAACTCTGATGATTATATTTATCCAGTGTATTCTGTTGTACATTATCTGGTGTATTTATTTATTTCTGTCCTGCTGTTATCTGTTTATGTGTTATATTCCAAAGATTACCCTTGCCTTCATGTTACGGGGTTTGGGTTGTCACAAACGTGGTATCAAAGCTTTGGTTAAGCTTAGTTCTGGAATATAACATATTAACGAGCTCGTTAGAAATAGAACCAGTAGTGTTGGGACGAGTAACTCATTACAGATAGGATCAGTAATATCCTAGTATGAGTCTAACAGAATGAAATACACCTCGATAGACACATTTACATTCAAGTATATATCTCCATGTTTTATAATATCTTTTCTGTTGACTTGACACTTGGTCTGCTATTTGCAGAAGTACTAGAAAATGAGTGCCAGAAACAGAAGAAGTAATGCAGACCCAGAAATAGAAGCTCTATTTATGAAATATAGAAATCTGGGTGGAGCACTATTCTTGGGCACTCAAAGACGAAGCTTTGTTCTGGTGGGATTCGATTGTTAAAGATAATCCAGAAGGTGATATCACCTGGGATAGATTCAAAGAGCTTTTCAGTGCAAAATTTACTCCTCCAGAAGCAACTGAGAGGTTATATGATGAATTCTACTATTTGATACAAGGAGATATGGATATCCCAGAATATCATAAGAGATTCAATGAACTTTCTCATTTTGCCCCTCATCTAATTCAAAAGCCAAAGATGAAGAATCTGAGGTTTATTAATGGTCTTCAAAGAAAATACCAGAATAAAGTAATGAGGCATGTGAAGCTTCCTTTTTCTGATATGATATACATGGCCTACACGTATGAGGATCTCGATAGGAAAGATATGTTGCGAGACGAAGAGGAAGTCAGTTCTAGCAGCAAAAGAAAACTCAAAACTGATAGCCCAGAAACGAGTACACAGGCTGAGGCCAGTACGAAGTCTGAGTTCAGAAAGAAGCCTAGAGTCAATCAGAAAAAGGTTAAAGCAGTCGTGTGTTTAAAGTGTAATAAGCAAGGGCATTCGATGAGGAACTGTGAATCTTGGAGCAGTCGAAAGAAGGATGGGTCTAAGTCCCATAAAAAGGACGAGTTCCAAGAGAATAGAAAATGCCATAAGTGCCACCAAGCTGGACATATTGCAATGGATTTCTAGCTCTCAAAGAAATCTGGGATAGTGCAGGTAAATGAAGTGGCTGAAACTTCAGGACCCTCAGATAATCATGGAAGGCCAGATGTTTTAGAAGGCACGCTTACTGTCAAAAATATCCCAATTAAAGTACTGTTTGATACAAGCGCGTCGCGAAGCTTTGTTGCAAAGAATGCGGTTAAGAAGCTAGATTTGAATTTGAGAAAGCTCAAAGAACCCATGACTATTCACAGTCTGGTTGGGGGTTCCCTTGATCTTAGTTGGATTTGTGGGGTGCTCGTTTCTTTTTCTTGTTATCGTTTCCCTGCTATCTCTATTGTCATGAATTTTACAGAATTTGATCTTATTCTGGGATTGGATTGGTTAACCAAATATGAAGCTGAGGTTAAATACATAGTCGTACGGGCGAAGGCTAAATCAGGCAATTATATCACCATTCCATGTGAAGGACCGAATTCTAATAGAAAAGACTTCTGGGCAGTCTTAGATGTATCTCCTGCTCAAATAGAACATGTGCCTGTCGTTATAGAGAATATTCAGGTCGACATTGCAGATATTCCTGTTGTTAAGAACTATGCGGATGTGTTCGAAGAAGTTGTTAGCTTACCTCCGCAGAGGGAAATTGATTTCAAGATCTCTTTAGTCCCGAGTGCAAGGCCGGTAGTTCACGCTATTCGAAGAATGACCTTGAAGGAGAAAGATGAGTTAGATAATCAAACTCGACAGCTGGTATGGAAGGGTCTGATCAGACCTAGTTTCTCAGATTGGGGAGCAGCGGTGGTATTTGTCCCGAAGTCATGCGGTACTCTCAGACTATGTGTAGATTATCGTGACTTCAATAAGCAGACGCTGAAAAAACAAATATCCATTGCCGTGGATTGATGACTTGTTGGACCGATTAAATGGCGCACAAGTATTTTCTCGAATGGACCTAGCTACAGGTTTCCATTAGCTTCGTATCGCCGAGGAGTGTGTTCCTTTGACAACATTCATAGGCCCAGACTTATTCTACGAGTGGTTAGTAATGCCGTTCGGCTTATGTAACGCTCCAGCCTATTTCGTCGATCTAATGAACCGAGTATTCAGAGGAGTATTGAATAAATTTGTTCTGGTTTTCATTGATGACATCCTTATCTTTTCTAAGTCAGAAAGTGAGCACAAAAAACATTTGGAACAAGTGTTAGAAATTCTGAGAAAGAATGTGTTGAAAGCAAAGTTTTCTAAATGTATATTCTAGCAAGAGGAAGTCAAATGTCTTGGCCACATCGTGTCAAAAGAAGGAATTTCAGTGGATCCCAGTAAAATCACTGCTATTCAGAATTGGAAACAGCCTCGTATGCCCACAGAAGTTAGAAGTTTTCTCGGGTTAGCCAGTTATTATCGGAAATTCATTAAGGATTTCGCGAAGACATCTAGTTCCTTAACGAAACTGACTAAGAAACATTCGAGATTCAATTGGACTTCAGAATGTGAGGAAGCTTTCCAAGAGCTGAAATTAAAACTGACAACAGCTCCAGTGTTAACAATAATAGATGGCAACGAGGACTTGAAAGTCTGGACTGACGCCTCTAGAGAAGGCCTTGGTGCAGTGTTAATGCAAAGAGGTCAAGTGATTGCTTATGCTAGTCGTCAGCTGAAACCGCATGAGAAAAACTACGTTACTCATGATCTTGAATTGTTAGCCATCGTATTCGCTTTGAAAATCTGGAGGCACTACCTTTCGGGTGAGAAATTCGAACTGTATACAGGCCATCAGTCATTGAAATATCTGTTCACTCAGAAAGAGTTGAATCTAAGGCATCAGCGTTGGCTAGAATTTCTTGTGGCGTACGATTTTGAGATTTTATACACTCTAGGGAAAGCCAATGTTGTGGCTGATGCGCTGAGTAGAAAGAATGTAATAATCGCCAGTTTTATCATTACGACGTCATTGATTGATAAAATATCTGCTCTTCAGAAGGATGATCACTTCATTCAAAGAATCAAAGAAAGAATACAGAAAGGCGAGACCTTGAGTTTTCAGATAGATGACGAGGGAATCCTAAGGTTGAAAGGACGAATATGTGCGCCGAACATTGCTGAACTTTGAAGAGAAGTATTGGATGAATGTCACAAAGCCAAGCTTAGTATCCATCCAGGGGTGAGCAAGATGTATAATGATATCAAACGCACTTTCTGGTGGAGATCTATGAAATGAGACATCTCCTATATGTAAGCCGGTGTTCTACTTGTCAATAAGTCAAAAGCGATCATCGGAAGCTCGCTGGATTGTTGCAACCTTTAGAAATTCAGGTGGAAAGTGGGAACAGATTTCTATGGATTTCATAGATGGTTTGCCCAGGACCAGGAAAGGAAATGACAGTATTTGGGTAATCGTAGATCGTTTCACGAAGACCACCCATTTCATACCTGTCAAATCGAATAGAACTACTTAAAGTCTAGCGCAGATTTATTTCAATGAAATAGTTAGACTGCATGGAGTTCCCATGAGCATCGTTAGTGATCATGACCCGATTTTTGCCAGTAAATTCTGGGAAGCATTCCAAGCAGAATTGGGAACGAAACTGAACCTGAGCACCGCTTATCATCTTCAAATAGATGGTCAAACTGAGAGGGTGAATTGTATTCTTGAAGATCTATTGCGGGCTTGTATTATTGATTTTGGCAGATCATGGGAAGACCATTTACATTTGGCTGAATTCTCATATAATAACAGCTACCAGGCGAGCTTGAAAATGTCTCCATTCGAAGTATTGTATGGTAGACCATGCCGATCCCCTGCTTGTTGGGTTGAACTTGGTAACAGACTTGTATTGGGGCCTGATATGATTCGCAATGCTGCAGACGAAGTCGATTTCGTTAAGAAACGATTACTAGCCGCCTAAAGCCGACAGAAAAGCTATGCAGATAAGAGAAGAAGAGATATATCATTTGTTGTTGGCGACTATGTATATTTGAAGGTATCTCCAATGAGAGGAGTCATCCGATTCGGTAAAACGGGGAAATTAGCGCCCAAATTCATTGGTCCGTTTCCTATTCTTGAACGGACTGGAACTCTCGCATATAGGGTTCAATTGTCTGATTGGTTACCTGGAGTGCATGATGTATTTCACGTATCACAACTTCGAAAGCATGTTCATGATCCGGATCTTGTTGTAGAAGAAGCAACGCAACAGGACTTGGAAATTACTCCAGAATTAGCAGTCAGAAGAGAGCCGATGAAGATAATTGGCAAAGAAACCAAAGAGCTGAGGAACAAGAAGGTTCACTTAGTCAAAGTGCAATGGAGTGGAGATCCGCGAGATTGTACTTGGGAAACAGAGGAAAGCATTAAGAAAGCCTATCCTAAGTGCAGGGTGGATATCTCTGATTGACTCTGGTGCAAGGTACATTTACCATATTTTGCATTTCCATTATGTTCTCCAATTTGCTGTTGTTTTCTTTGCATAGATGTAAACTTTTTAATTATATAGTCTGAATGATAAAAAAAGTATATGAATTAATAGATACATTTTTGAAAAGTTAAAAAATAAATTGATTGATGTTATGTTGTGTGATAGTGGATTTGATTTATTAAATTATTAGAACGATAGTTAATTTAATCAATAAGAGAATGAATGGTAGAATTATTCGATTAAATCACACATTGAACTGAGTTAAAAGTAGATAAAATATATACATGTGCATTATATATGTTTCAACAGGTAAATGGATTAGCGGTTGAGTAAAGATTTTATTTGCGTGCTCGACAAATAGGTAAACCTTAATGAGTTGGATGCGCAATTTTATTATTATATCAACTCCTGTAAATGCCATTGGATGCGGAGTGCTGGTTGTTCTGTGTGTAATAATAAACGTCGCCATTGGATAGTAACAATTAATTTTGAACTACACTACATGACATACTTCTTGAGGATAGGCATACTTCATCATATACCACATAAGCATTTGGAGCTTGTGTGACGAGGTTGAAGATTTACCATACGAGCGAGAGGCTTGTATGGCGATGACTATATTTTACAGGTTGAACTGATGACTGATATGGACCATATAAAATTGTAACGATAAATTGCCAGATTAATAAAAAACCCCACACTAGTCTGGAGTTGACAATAATCACGTCCCTCTAGTTATTAGATACGGCACATGGATTATTTATTTCCCACACGGGACGAGGTGACGAGAATTTATTCTCTGCAGTAATTAAAAATACACACTCCCTCAGGCTTAGACAGGGTGACGAGAATTTATTCTCTGGAGTTATTATCTATACACGCTCCCCTGTAAACACCAGAATATATCACTATAAATATGTGCATGCTTATTAGGATTTATTGGGTACCTAATACGGCCCAATAAATTTCCAAAACCCTCCCCGTACAAAGGAGGTTATGGCGAATTTTTTTGAAAATTTAGGGTGTTAGCCAAATTTTTGAAGAATTTGAAAATTCTCAGAAACTGAAAAGTTGGAGAACGGAAGCCAGATTGAGAGTAGAGTTAGTTAATCAAACCACTTTCAACTTTTTTCCTTTTCGGGGACGAAAAGTTTTAAGTGGGGGAGATTGTAACAACCCGGAAAATCTGAATCAGTTTGAAAATTTTAATTTGGCTAATTTAGTGGATTTTAAATATTTAAAATAAATATTTTAAATAGTAAATACGAAAAGTAGTTTGAATCAATGTTTGAAATTGAATATAATTATTTTAAATTATAAACAAGGTCTGAAATGGCGCGGCAGTTTCGAAATTTCAATTCAAACTTAGACTGACTGTACCGGGGGCAAAATTAATCGGATTTTAGTGAAACCAAAAATATTTAAATCTATTAGTGAATATCTTTCTAACGAATCTGAAAAATCGAAGTTTGGTAGCGGGAGTCAAAAGTTATGGCCAAATGAATTCTCTGAAAGGTCGCTATAGAAATTATATCGCCCGTGAAAATAGACATTTTGACGACCTCGGAATTCGACGAAACCACTTTTGTTGGATCCGGGATGTGAAGTTATTGCTAGGTTTCAAATTTCATATTTTTTGAAAGCATGGCAAAGAAAAATATGTTTTGGTCAATTACAGTTAAATTGGATCGACTAGAAAAGGGCCATTTTTCAAACGATCTCAGAATTCGATGAAACTAGTTTTGTTGGGACAGTATCGTCAAAACATACCTAGATTTATTTTTCGGGGATTTTTTAGGATCAGTATGTGGCCCCGGCAAATTGAAATGTACGTTCAAATCAAATATTGAATGTTTTATATTTTAATTTGAAGGAAAACTGACTGAAACAGTCGAATTGGCCTACGAAACATATCCCATTGTGTTCAGAATAGGGGTATTTAGCTAGGAGCGACAGTCGTTGGGTTTGAATTGGTGTTCGTTTGGTTAAGAGGATATTTTTGGAATTAAATAAATTAAATAATTTAAATATAAAACCCTAGCCAATCATTTTCTTCCAAACCCTCGTTTAATAAAATCGTGCCGCCTCCCTCTAAAACGAACGACGTTAAACCCTTCAAACCTTCCTCCACCAATTCCATTCGAATCACTCAATATTACTCACCGATCCTTGGAGGTTTTTAAAGAGATTTGCATCCTCTTCAAGTCAGTACAAGCTTCGCCCTCAATCTCCGTGTATTCAGCTCGAATCGGCCCTCTGAAGTTGCCGTGTTTGAAGTGCCGCCACCCCACATAGCCACTGTCGAGTTCGACGTGGAGGTACCCCTTGGAGGCGCCTCTCCAAGCTCTTCGTCGTGGTATAGGCCGATCGCCCTCTAGCTTCACGGATCGAGAGAAAAAGGAAGACCTAGTTTTGAACCACACGTTGAAGGTAACGGCCTGATTTTAATTGAACTGAATTTTACACTTTTAAGCGATGCAAACTTTGAAAAATCATATCTTTTTCGTTTGTGATCGAAATCCAGTGAAACAAGAGACAGTGGACTCGTGTGGACGTCTTCTACATTCTAGAAGAGACCGCATATTTTTCTGAGCCTTCTGCAATTTTTGGTGGGGTGGAACCCAATGTGAGATTTCTAATTTATAAACGATAATGAAAACAACGATATATAAATTATATAGTCGATGTATGAGTTATATAAGTGTTGTACACCTCATGTATAAGCGTTGTATAAGTTGTATGTTCGATGTATAAGTTATATATGCGTAGTAAAAATTATATGTGCACTGAAATGAACTGAAGTGAATTGAAATATATATATATATATATACTCTCCTCGTCCACAGACCATGGACGATATTTATTGGTTGTGATATAGTTTGGATTATTTGGTTGATGTGAAATTTGGGGAATATTGCGAATGGTTGATAGAATTGTTTGTGGTTGAGAAAGATTGACTGTGGTTGAAAAATACCCATTTGTGGTTGAAACAAATTAGAATAGGATTGTGGAAATGAAAATAAAACATGTCGCCTGCGTGTGAACTAGATGCATGAATCCCCATTGTCAAATACCGCAAGGTTTTAAGGTAGAGCGAGGAGCCGTACTAGGGACGGTTCCGGTTTTAACTACCATGCCGTTATGCTGCCGAAATTTTCAATAAAATTCATGTGTTAGAATTATTTTCATTTGTTGAAATTATTTTCATGTGTTGAAACCGAATTCCTGTGTTGAATAGAAATTCATTCGTTGAATAGAAATTCATGTGTTGAATGGTACTCGTATTTTAAATAAATTGTTTTATAATAAAAATCATATTTTTATCATCTATATGAACTATATAAAATGGTCGTGTTTTGAAATAAATTGTTTTATAATAAAAATCATATTTTTATCATCTATATGAACTATATAAAATAGTCATGTTTTCGAAATAAATTGTTTTATAATAAAAATCATATTTTTATCATCTATATGAACTATATGAAATAGTCATGTTTTGAAATAAATTGTTTTATAATAAAAATCATATTTTTATCATCTATATGAACTATATAAAATAGTCTTGTTTTGAAATAAATCGTTTTACAATAAAAATTACATTTTTATGATATACATGAATTGTTAAAAATAGTGAAGTGTTGAAATAAATGTTTGTTGGACAAAAACATCATTTTTTATCAAATATATGAAAAGGATAAGATTTTGAAATCGAAGAATAGATTATATATATATATAAATATAATTAAATCAAATCGAATAACGACGCTGCAGTTCATATTTTAAAATCGTAACTTTAAACGACTAGTGCGGGAGATCCGACCATCGGATTTTCCCGAAACCACAACCGTTGGGTTCGCCTTGGAAATATCTTTCCAATGGCACCAACTTCGTAAAGATCCAACGGTTGTATTTCCTGGAATGTTTAATTCAAATCTGAAGAAAAACAGCGCCATAATCGATTATATATATATAATTAAATTAAATTGAATAACGATGTTGCAGTTCGTATTTTGAAATCATAACTTCAAACGATTAGTGCGGGAGATCCGACCGTCGGATTTTCCCGAAACTGAAACCGTTGGATTCGTTTTGAAAAGATCTTTCTAATGATATAAAATTTGTGATGATCCAACTGTTAGATTTTCAGATATGTGTAAATCAAATCTGAAGAAAAACAGCGACACAGCCGCGTTATGGCCTGAAGCATTGTTTGAATGAATTGGCTATTTTTTTATAAATAAAAATAGCGATAAATCATGATAAAATATTATAAACGATATGGAATGGAAATAAACTGAATTTGCTCAGTTTATGTGATATTTGATGGTTGAATGTGTTTGGCGTGAAAACTACATTAAAGAACAGAATTGGTGATGTCGGATAATTTAACCATTGAAATGAATTGATTTGAAATTCTAAATATACGTGAATTATTTGAAAAGACCGAGTTAATTCTCATTTCAAATAATTGATCGACGATTGAAAGTCGAAGATATGAAGACGATGCAAGACCGATGATCTTCTCGTCGAATGGAGGGGTGCTACTGATGCTCATGATAGGAGTAGCTACCTTGAAGGGGTTGAAGTAGTAGCCACTCGGACGTACATGTTGATTGTACGGATATGTGAGGAATAAAGATCCTCCGGTTTCGTTCAGACCCAGAATGGACTTAAAGTGCTACTCAAGAGTTCTAGGGTAATTGTATTCAAAGATAGGAAGCATGTGTTCCTTATAGCCCGTAAATCAAGGAAAAGGAGCCTTGTAGCCGTGAAATCATGGGTGTTGAATTAGTATTAACCTTGTAGCCGTGAAATCAAGGGTGTTAAATCGGTGTTAATCTTGTAGCCGTGAAATCAAGGGTGTTGTAATTGAATACTAATATTAATAAAACTTTGCATAATTCAGTGTTGTGCAGGACTGGACATGGGAGTAATCTGAACTAGTATAAAATCTGGTGTGTTCTTTCCTTTTTTGCATTTTATTTTTGTTTATATTTGCATCTAATATTATTTCTGTTGTGATATTCATTCTGTTATTCATATAGTTGTTTGAGTAATTGTTAATTGGTTGGGATTTCGATAAGTTCTTTAAAACACTATTCTCCCCCTCTAGTGTTAGTTTGCCTTAATATCCTTGATCCTCATCCTTAATAGTTACAACTTAACACCACGTATCACCCTCAGGTCGATGGATAAACTGAGGGGGTCAAAAGGTTTCTCGAGGATTTATTGAGACCATGTATCCTAGACTTCGGAGGACTTGGGAGGAGCATCTCCCATTAGTTGAGTTCTCCTACAATAATAGTTATTAGACAGGTATTGATATGGCTCCCTTCGAAGCACTTTATTGATGACCCTATAGATCACCTACATATTGGTGGGAGTTTACAGATAGACTTCTGCTTGGGCATGAGATGGTTAGAGAAACTTATGAGAAGATAGACCAAATTCGTAGATAGATGAAAGCAGCCCAGGAAAGAAAGAAGTCAAATGTTGATTAGAGGAGGACTGACTTAGAGTTCGAGGTAGTAGATATGGTCCTTATCAAGATGTCACCTTTAAGGAACGTTGTTCGTCTTGGTTCAGCAGGGAATTTGGCGCCGAGGTTTGTAGGATCGTTCCTCATAGTTGAGAGAATAAGTCAGATGGCCTAGAGGGTTATACCACTAGAGAGACTGGCGGGAGTTCACGATGTGTTCAATGTTTCCCACTTGATGAAGTGTCTCCATGATTCCGCAGAGGTAGTAGATGCACTTCAGGATGTTGAGGTTGAAAATGAGGCATCAATTAGAAAAGTTCCTACCCAAACACTTGGATCAAAAGTTAAAAAGCTACGGAACAAGGATATCAAATTGGTGAAGTTGCAATGGGGAGAAGATCGTGGAGATGCAACATGGAAACCCGAAGATAGGATTCACGCTTCTTACCCTTTTCTCTTTGACAATACGTTTTTTTTAATTCCTTTCTAAGCTTATGAATTTGAATATGTTTATCCCTATCGTTTAAACCTATGTTTGAAAACATGTGTTTGAGACATGTTATATTTTATGGTTGCAAGTGGGTGCAAGTGTTTGCTAGTGGATGCATACACACACACATTAGGTACTAGATTAGGGATTGACTAAACAAGAGCACTTTCACACTGCATGTTGATGTGTGTGCATTTTAATTTTCAATGGATGGAAATGGTTAAATCATCACTTGGATGTTGCATTTTGGTGAATGATTGTTGCAAAAATATAGGATTTATATGACATATTAGGATTCGTTTGCATACATATTGGATACATGACACAAATATAAAATTGCATCAAGGAGGTTAACTGAATCAACAGACCGTTTGACCTTTGCATTTTCTTAGGGACATATACACAACACCTTTGCATATATCATACAAAACATTAGAAATTTTTAAGGACAATGGATGCTAGTGGTTGATGGATGAGTAGATGGGTGTGGCCCATTCGGGTAATAGTTGATAACACTAATAACATTCTTCTTAACTTAGAGATTTCGGGGATGAAATCCTTTATGGAGGGGAGAATGTAACACCCCCAAAATTAATAAATAATAATCATATAAAGAAGTTTAACAAATTAAATGTTAATTAATAAAATATTCATAACTGAATGAAATGGACTTTAATGTTGCGTTCGTTACAAAATTCTGATTCATATAGACTTTTGGTTTTCATAAAGCAGACTTAGTTTAAGCAAGTTATGATTGAAAGAAGTTTGAATTAAAATTAAACAATTAAATAAATAATTTAGAATAATACAATGGTAATAGTGTGACCCGACCTTATATGGGTGGACCCCCATGTCGATACTAGTATCAAGCCAGGTAAGAGGTGGGTCGGCCTACCTTCGACCAGGCTACAAGCCGGAACCTGGACAGATTTTCTAATAAGGTTCGTTTTGCTGACTCAACGTGATGTGTATTCCACGGTTTGATTTTAAAATCTAAGATCCTATGGTTTATATTATCCTAGCATGCCTATATATAGACCTGCAACATTCACTATTTTCCTACACAAACATTTCTTCATCTTCTTCCTCCACAAATCTATGTTCTGAAATAAAAAAAAGAAAGGATTAGGGTGCTGCCAAAATGTAGATTGAAAGGATAATTCTTCTTCTACAACTATTTCAAAGACCTTTTCTTGATCTAATACAAATCTTTGTGGGTTCCACGTTAGTTTTAGATCTACGATTTAAAAAGGAATTTTGACAATAAATATATTTAATTTGAAAATATCAGTGTTTGCAAGTTTATTTTTATATGCTATTGTTCTTTCAATTACTGTCAATTGCCTATTCATTTTCATTTTTTATCTATTTATATGTACACCTTTCTTCCTTATCCATTTTCTGTCATTTTTTTATTTACAGTCTTATTATTCCTATTTATTTAGTTTAAGTTTGGATCTATTTTCTTTTTTTTCTTTTTTATTTTGCATTGAGCCTAGGATATCAAGAACCTAGGCCATTTCTGTTTGAATTAGGTAAAATTTTGGAATAAGTTGGAATAATATGTAATGTCAATAAAAAGGAGATTTAGGCATATTCAAATTTGAAGACCAATGACTGTATTATTGGGGTAGTTATAAAGGAAGAATATGCAAATATGTAAATCTGAATAGGTTTGACTTAATTTTATTTTAAGTATACATATCATGGGAAAATAGGTGAATTAGATGTATATTAAAACATGTTCTGTAATCTATAAATATCTGAGCATGTGCCTGCCTGATTTGGAGGAAGGGTCGTATATAAAATTACATTTAATAAATGTTATTACAACCGAGAAATATAGCGTAGGGTTATATTAAGCATATTAATGAACTTAAACCTGCTTAAGTTAAACTTGTCTGATTAATAAGCTAAGAGGTTCACGTATGCTATTAAAATATTTGGGAGGACTCTTAAAATCCTACTTTGGGGGCCAAGCCTAGGGGTGGCTTGTGTTAATCTGTTGTTTGTTTGGAACTCATATCAATTAGTAGCCTTCTGTTATTAAATGAGTCTCACACTAGGTAGAGGCTAGGGAATATTTTACTAATGGATGACTGTAAGATGTTCAAATTCTGGAGGTTGGTACGGGTGCGTTCCGGCAGAGTCATGAGCATGCATTGATCTGATTAGGGAAGATAAGATGTTGTAACATCAGCGGATAGGGCTGTTTCTTTTAAGTTGATGGATTAGGGATTGATATTCTCGAATACCATGTTTGGCAAAGGCTATTCGTGTCTGTTAGGGAGACGATCACTGGGTAGTAATTAGGTTAAAACATAATCATGATATTTCGATAATTGGTGGAGAAATTCTATTCTAGGATATGAATGAGAAGCTTGTCTGATCTTACCTTATCTCGCTTGCTCATTTATTTCGTACTCTTATACTTTACTGTATTTTTATATACAATAATATTGATCTTTCTTAATACTCCTTTATTTTTTGCTTATGCTAAAAATCACTTGAACTCGCCAAACTTTATGTCTGACCTATTTTGTTTTTTCCCTCTCTCTTCCTTCCCCCGCCCCTCGGGTTCTCAAGGTAGTGGATTGCAGCAGTGACCGTGATTCTTAGATTCAGCTTGGACTATTTCTTACTTGATGTATTGTTTCGATTTGTATTCTATGGTTATTGTTTGGACTCATGAGGGATATTATTTTTGTGGGTTTGTACTTGTACTCTGATGGTTTATGTTTCGACAACATAGATGTTTTATGATTATGACTCTATGGTATTTGAAAATGTAATGCTGTATTTGGTTTGATAATAAAAAGTTTGCAAAATTTTCCACTGTATTTAATATTCTATCTTATCAATTTAAGCCTCTGTGTTTATACCTATTGCGCTTCACAGAACTTAATGCATTCTCATATGGGAGACATTAAGGGACGTGTGGGGTCACATATTTAAACCTAGGTTGCAAGTTTTATGTATATGTGTTGTATTTCCTTTTTTATCATTGAATGTGAATATACATGTTTGGACCATGTTAATTGATAGGGAAATTAACTTGTATACCTTAATTGTTGTTATTAGGATTGACATTTCAAACGTATTAGATCGTTATTCACATGCACTGAATTTACGCTATTTAGTTATATATTTATGGAGTAATAAACGTAATATGAATACGTGCTAACTGCGTTAAGTTATGAAAACATGAATTTAAATGTCCCAATAGGAAATTTGTATGTGTGCCAGTTAATGACTTTTATTATAAATAATGACACACAGACATGAGTTTAACCATTGCTTATAGTAGAAGTCTGCCTACAACCGACCATCATATCCAGCATCTACAAGTAAGACTAGTTAATGTGAGAGGTCTAGGTATCATGGACCATTATAATTATTACACTAAGATGCGAAGCAAATCCCAACTTATAGTAGAAGTCTGGCCAAAACCGCCCAGCAAATCCAACATCTACAGTTGGTCGGATTAATGTGAGATGTCTTTTGTATGTGTATGTGTATGTATATATAATGTGTGACGTAGGCCGGCCTCTAGGCAGATATTAAGTGGATGTCCCACCTGGTTTGGGTATTAAGTAGTTAGGACTAGGTTCATTCCTAAGGTTTATCCCTTGGTCTAGGACCCAAGTCATGGGACTATCCTTACCTTATTAGGTTTTAAGTGGTCATGAGGTCCGCCTTTCCCTAATATTTATGAGGCATTAAAGGGTCTAAGCAATCACGATGAGTTGGGTAGTTATCCGGAAGTCCGCTTCCTCGAGGGACTATGCGAGGGATGACCTAGGGATGATTAATATAAATGGCGTAAGAAACCACTGTCTAAGGAATGTATTAAATGGCTAGGAGTTCACCCGTAGCTACAGCCAGATGGCAACGTAGAGGTCCGTCGGGAGGGTCTTAAATGGTGTTACCTCCTACCTAAACCTGGTATTAAGTGACTGCTTACTATCTTTCGATCTAAAATGAGAGTATATATTTTATAACATTGACGATTAAATACGAGGTCTTAAGTGGTTAGAGGTCTGCCATAGGATAATAAGTGATTTTAAAAATCCACCCTTAAATAAATCTAGGTAATGGCCTTAAGTGACCAAGTTGTAACACCCCACCTCCGTTAAGAACACTCACAAATGGAATGCCTTAACTTTGGTGGAGCATTTTAGTAAACAGAACAGAAAATTTCAAGACAGATAAACAATACTTGAGAAATTATAACTTTATTACAGCGGAAAACAGAAATCACTTTGGTTACATCTTTACCAAAAACTCAAGTACATAAATATCAGTCTTGTTCAGAAAATCATCAGAGTACAAAACTTTAAAATCATAATCCCCACAGAAGCTGCCATAAGGAGTCAAGCCATACTTTAATCACTCTAACTGCTTCAAGTAGAAGAAATCCGGATCAAGCTAAAGTGTTCCCTCCTTGAAAAACCGGTTGGGGGGGGGGGGGGGGACGGAAGAAAAAGAGGCGAAAACAAGCAAAGTCAAACATAAAGTCTGGCAAGTCCAGTGACTTTCAGCATATGAACAGATAATAATAATTATGACATGAAAATAAGCTGGATAAGAGATAACAGTAACAGGAGCAGCAGATGTACTTAGGTTAAACAGAAGAAACAGAATAATATTACTTTTCATTTCTCTGCACTAATACTAGTATAATAGGACTAGGTGTCACCCTAATGTATAAACTGAAACAGAAACGGAAACAGAATAATTTCCACAGAAGAGAATGCTAGTAATGTGCCTTTACCACCCCAACAGAAACAGACAGAAACAGAATGCTAATAATGGGCCTTTACCACCCGAACAGAAGGTACAGAAACAGAAACAGATTAATCCCTACGGAAACAGAATGTAGAATTAGGTGTACACTAGTAAATTGGCCTTTACCACCCGAATAGACGGTACCACGCAGAAACAGACATGTGTTACCACCCAACAGAAACAGACGGTACCAATAGAAACAGACAGAACTAAGCGTACCCTAAAACCCTACCCCAAGCGATCGGCTCCTTAATACATAAATACCCTGTGTCGGCCCCACAGTAGGCTGTATCACTCCCTAAAGTGACAACCAATTGGCACAGACCTATTTACAGATGTCACGGCGTCTTACATCCTCAGAGGCAGACCGAGATCCATGAACGCACATGACCCAGTTGGAACGCACCATCAACACCCCTCACCATTATCATAATGAACCGCTTATAATTAGTTCAGTAAGCGTGCCCGGACCCTACCTACTGTTGGGTCATAGTTTTGATACCAGAAAGGGTTACTGACTAATATGGGTCCCAAACAACAGATGACACAAGTATTTTCCCTCCTAACCTTGTGTCCCCAGACTAACAGATTTCAGATTAACTTGTTTACAAGTTTTTAGACATACAGAGTTCAAATCAACTAGTTCACAGATCAGAAAATCTAGTTAACGGGTTTTCTGACTAACGGATCAGATGTAAAGTTCTTAACAGACTTACAGATTGTCTAACTTTGTATTGGGCCTACAGATTCACGAAACAGGTTTTATTAAATTCATCAGTCCGGTTGGTTTAACCCTATTTACCCAAATCGTTTTAGACATCATATTTATCCCAGATTTGCATTAATTAAATATTAATGCACAGACCTCTCACATTAGGTCGGTAGCTTGTGGCCGCTGGATATGCCGGGCGGTTCTGGGCAGACTTCTGCCACAAGCCAGACCTAACCTCGTGTCTAAGCATATTTTAGTTATGCCTACGACCTCTCACATTAGACTGACAGTTTGCGGTCGCTGGTTAAGCCGGTTGGTTACGGGCAGGCTTCTACCGCAAACAGAGCCTAACCTTGTGTCATAGCCAATTCATTCCAATACGATATCAGAATAATTCTATTTATTTAACAGATTAAACTTCTTCATAGGATACAGCAGATTAATCAAATTTCCATGTTTTACTAAATCTTAGGTCGAGCCTACGGATTTCCATACCCAGATTACCATTATCTAGTTTTCAACAGATCAGACAATTCAACAGGTAGTAGATCTAGCAGTTTAAGCTATGCAACAGATTTAGCAGATAACAGATTTAGCAGTTTAGGCAATTCAACAGATTTAGCAGATAACAAATTTAGCAGTTTAGGCAATTCAATAGATTTAGCAGATAACGGATTAGGCAATTTAATGGATTTAGCAGATAACAGATTTAGCAGATTATATATATCTAAAACTCTATTTACATATCTTGCCTAATCATAAATTTAGCCTAAACTTACATGCCCAAATCAAGGTTATAATTCATAATACAATATATGCCCCAAGTTTTAGCCTTAATATTCCCATTTACAGCTCATGTCAAAACTAGATTTAATATTCTAGTTCACCATTTATGTCCAAGACTAATACACATGTAAATCATTCTCTATTATTGCCAATTCAGATTATGCCAACATATTTGCTATGCCAGATTTACTTAATTAAGCTACGCCCAATCCCCGTATAACATGTTTCCACAAGTTCTCTAAATACTCATGAAATGACCCTAACAAAAGGAATAGGGGATAAGCACAAGAATTGATATAAAAGAATAGGCATGCATAATGAACCAAATACAATAATAATGTCCCAATAGGCTCGATGTACATAACAGTGAATGGGAGTAAACTAGCAAAGTTACATACTAAATATGAGATCTAACATCATTAAGGGAATAGGCATAAGAAACTAACTACAATAGTTATAGGCAACTAACCACAGTAGTCATGGGCGACTAATCACAATAGTTTCTTATTCAATGACATAGGCAATAGTCTGATAGTCATGAATCATAGTCATAGGCAATAGTCTCATAGGCGTGAATCATAGTCACAGGCAATAGTCTCATAGGCATGAATCATAGTCATAGGCAATAGTCTCATAGGCATGAATTATAGTCATAGACAATAGTCTCATAGGCAACAGTTTCATGTCCAATTATGCATTATTATTTGTCCCAATATTTAGCGTTCGTGCATTAATCTCTTATGAGATGCGGCGCAGGCTCGTGGTAGCCGGGCTATAGAACAGAAAGAATAAAGAGATACAGAATAAAATATATCAGAACAGAACATACACAACCTCAAATTAAGATTTACAATCTTGTCACAATTATAATTAAAGTTTATATCAGAAAATAACTGTACTTGCCTTTCGTGGTTTTAAGAAAGGGTAAAAAACGGTTGTTGATGCAGAAATGCTGAATTACTCCTCTTTAATTGTTGTTGTAGCTCTGAACTTTGATTTGAGATTTGATTTAGCTTTTAATTCTATTTAGGTTGGAAGAAGATGCATCAGTCCAAGTTTTGATTCCAGCAGAGTAACGACGCCATTATTTTATTTAATAAGAACAGAGGCAGAGTATAGGAATGAAGTTGTGCAGCATAAGGTTAGAGAAGAATGGTGTAAAGAGAATGGGTCTAGGGGCTGTTTATATAGGGTTTCAAACTAATTAGAGTCGTCAATGAAGCTAGGGTTAATCAAGGCCATCCATCTCAAGAGAAGCCAATCAGAAAGTGACAAGTTAGCCCTAGTGACATAGCAGAGCTCAGAAATTCGACCAGAACCCGACCAGGCCAGCCAGGGTCAAACCAGAAAGCTGTGCAGGTTTTCCCTCGGCCTGGGCGCACTTGGGAAGTGCGCCAATGTAAATTTGTACTGGCGCACTTCCCAAGTGCGCTAGTGCAATCTATTTTTTCTATTAAGCCACCAAACTTCGTTCGTCCATATCTTCTTCATACGGTATCCGTTTTACGCAAACTCGGACTCTATCTTAAGAAGAATTCCGAGACGAACGCAATGGAATGACCCGTTTCCCTTAATTCCCACATTTGAAATTAAGTATTCTTAAATTTTAGTTAATCTGATTATTCAAAAATTCAAGGTGTTACATTCTCCCCTACTTAAAGGATTTCGTCCCCGAAATCTTCAAGTTAAGAAGAATGTGTCCTACCATCCAATTACCCATCTACTCAACTATCATCCACAAGCATCCATTGTCCTTGTTAAACTTCTAATGTTGTATGAACATATTCAAAAGTGTGTGTATATGTTCCTTATCTAATGCAAAGATCAGGTGGTCCACTGATTCAGTTGACCTCCTTAATGCGAACTATGTCAGTGTCATGAGTCCAACATGTATGCAATTTTCCTATTTGATACATATCATTCTTATATGAGTGACAACCATTCATTCATATGCAACATCCATGTGATGAATCAATCATTTTGCATCCACAGAAATTGAAAATGCTCACACATCCATATGCAGTATGAGAGTGTTTTCGAGCCGATCTAGTGCCTAGTGTGTGTATATGCATCCACGAGCAACCACTAGCAACCACTTGCATCCACTTGCAACCATCAAACATAATATGTCTCAAACACATGTTTACATCCATAAGATTCCTATCTATAGGTCGAAGACTCGATCGATAGGATACAGTCGAGTGATGGGAGCGAGTGCAGATAAACAGAAACATGGTTTCCATTAGACATTTGTTGAGAGACTAATTTCCCTAAGTATCAACCCCGAAGACCGAAATCAACATCGGATTGACACCCAGAGGATTACCCTCTTTAGACACTGGAAATCTTAACCTTATCTGAAATATTCAGATATTTACAGACTACTAGTACAGATCAGATTATCGAATGATTCTTAGAAAACTAAGCATGGGAAAATCCCACCATATCCCTCAAAACCCCAGAATGTATGCATTACAATCGACTTGACGCCTAACACAGATACCTTCAAACCCCAACCTACCACCAACAGATGAGTCGTAACCCCTATGGGGTTTGAGACTATAACAAGATTAGAAACTAGACTAGTATTAAAGTGCAGAGACTTGACTACAGAATCAGAATGCCATAATCGGAAAGAGTTCTAACTCAATAACCAGATAAGGAAACTAAACTCTCTACGGAAATTTTCCTACTTCTATCCTATCCACCAACTATGAGAGCATTCGCCTGCCTTCCCGAAGTAGGTCATGTCCTCTGTCCTTGCCCCCGTTTCTTCGGGCAAACCCTAGTGAAGTGTCCCATCTCACCACAGTTGAAGTGAGTGTCCTTCCTCTTTCGGCAATCCTTGTCCATATGAGTCAAGCTTCCATAAGTAAAGCACTTTTCTCCTCCTTTATCTTCAAACTTTTTGTAATAACCCGGAAAATCTGGGCCAGTTTAAAATTTTTATTTTGGCGATTTTAGCGAATTTTGATTATTTAAAATGAATTATTTTAAATAATATCGACGAGGAAATTATTTTGAATAGAATTCGACGTATATATTATATACGTCGTCGTTAGAATATAAATATTTATTTATAATTATAAATAGAATTGAAAATGGCGCGGTAGTTCGATAATTCGATTTCAAACTTCAATTGAATGTACCGGGTGCAAAACAATCCGGATTTTAGTGAAACCAAAAACATTATGATCTAATTGATAAGATCTTTCCAACGAATCCGAAAAATCGAGATTTCATAGCGGGAATCAAAAGATATGTCCAGATGAAAATTCTGAATAGTCGCTATGGAATTCAGGCCCTTAAAAATGGACATTTTGCAAATGACCTCGGATTTCGACGAAACCAGTTTTGTTGGGTCCGTGATGTAAAGTTATTGCTAGGTTTTAAATTTCATAATTTTCTGAATCAATATGTGAGCGTGGCAAAGGAAAACGCGTTTGACCAGTTTCAGTTGATTTTAATCGACTGGAAATTTGCCATTTTTCCAACGGTCTCAGAATTCGACGAAACTAGTTTTGTTAGGACCGTATCGTCAATACGAAGCTAGAAAATATTTTTATGGAATTTTTCTAGTTAGTATGTGACCTTGGTAATTTGAAATGTACGTTTAAAATTCAATATAGCAATTTAAATGTAAATTTAACGGAAACTGATCGAAACGATTGAATTGTCCTACGATACATATCCCATTGTGTTCGGAATGGGGGTAAAACGCTATAGACGTCAGGCGGTGGGCCTCGTTTAGAGGTCGTATGTGAAAGTCAACTTTTTGAAAAATAAAATAATTAAATTAATAAAAAAAAAAATTAAATCTCCCCCTTTAACCCGCTGCCCCCCCCTTCTCGTTTACATTCAACAGAATAAAAAAAAAAGAGAGAGAGACGAGGGCGACGGGGGGGAGAGCCGCCGCCGCCACATCGCGCCCCCCCCCCCCCCAGAGCCGCCGCCGCCGCTTCCTCTTCTTCCTCCTTCCTTCTTCTCCTTCCTCCCCACGACCGACGCCAGGCAGCCGCGCTCCATCGAAACCCCCCCATCCTCCACCGCCGCCTCAGCCGCCGCCGCCACCCACCTCCGCCCCCGCCCAGTCCTCCACCTCCTAGTTGCACCACCGCAAAGGACCCCCACCCCTCCTCCGATCAGAAAAAAGTGAGTAAAATTCTGATTTTGTTTAAATTAAAATTCTGATTTTGTTTAAATTAAAATTCTGATTTTTGTTTAGATTAAAAGTCTGATTTTGTTTAACTTGATATGCTAGTTTTGTCTAACTCGGTTTTACAAAGCAAAAAAAAGTAGGATTTTTATTTTTACGAATAGCATATAAAAATATGGTTTTTATTTATATAAAGTAGCGAAGATAAAGATGTGATTTTTATTGTTTTGAAATAAAAGTATACTTTGCTTTGAAATGAGATATGATTTTTATATTTTTAAAGTATTAAAAATTGGATTTTTATATTTTTAAAGTAGTAAAAATATAATCTTTTATATTGTAGAAAGATAAAAATATAATCTTTTATATTGTAGAAAGATAAAAATATAAACTTTGCATAGTAGGAACTATAAAAAAAATATAATCTTTACTATATAGAAGATGTAAAAATATGATTTTTATATTTTTAAAGAATTAAAAATATAATTTTTACATGTTAGGAATATTAAAAATATCATCTTTTTATAGGTAGCAAAATAAAATGTGATTTCTATAGGGATGGAATTGAAAAGGTAAAATCTTTAAAAAATAAAAAGACGATATTTTATTGTTAGTAAAGGCGAAACTTTATTTTTATAAAGGCGAAACTTTATTTTTATAAAGGCGAAATCTATATTTTTGTAAAGGCGAAATCTTTATAGTTGAAAAGGCGGAATCTTTATAGTTGAAAAGGCATGATCTTTATATAGAAAATAGCGAAGTAAAAATATGATTTTTATATATTGAATAGCATAGTAAAAATTCGATTTTTAAACATATGTAGTGGATTAAAAATATGGCTTTTAAATTGAAAGTGAATAAATAAAAATGTAATTTTTATTTTAAAGACATCAAAATATAAAAATGTGTGATTTTTATATATGTAGTGACTACGGGCAACGGAGATGATAAAAAGGCGAGAATGAAGAAGATTTCTATAAAAGAAGAGCCAAGATAATTGGATAGCTATTGGTGAGAACTTCTCACTCTTCAACTTCTTTTTCTAGTTATATATATATACTAGGATGCAGACGGTGCTTAGTAGCACCCGACACAATCGTCCACAGACCATGGACTTGTTTGTTTGGTTGCATAAAGTAGTTAGATGATTTGGGTTGAATTGAATGGATTTGATTGATGTGTGAATGGCGTGGGCCTTCACTAGACCGGGGATAAGGCTAGGCCTCGTCCCGTTTCTAGTATCGTGCCGTTATGCCGCCGAAATTTTCTAAAATATGTTAGAAAAATAAAAATATCATTTTTATTGTGTAAATGAAATGAATAGAAATTCATGTGTTAAAATAGAATATATTATCGTTAAAAATATAATTTTTAACGTGAAAGTGAATAAATAAAATATTCATTTACAAACCGGACGGTTTGTTTATGTACACTGATTTGACTGACATTGATTGGGTTGATAAATTTTACACATCGCCCAACTGCACAAATAAAATCTGTGTTTGATTGTTTGAAACCCCACACGGGTGTTGGGATGAAATTTGGAAGTTCACTCATCCTGATTGATTAAATATGTCGATCGATTGATTGACAGGCTGTTATAAGCGTTAGATATCTATATTTGATGCTTATACAGTGTAGTGCACTTTGGTTGATGGTTGATTATTTTTCAATGCTATTATATACATGTGTTGTATGGAATCCATATAATTAACATTATATGGCGATTGATTGGGCCTCATTCCAATCGGGATAATAAGGAATATTATAAAAGAAAATTCATGTGTTGAATATAAAAATAGTCATGTATTGACGATGTTCATGTGTTGAGTGAAATATTTTATACAATAAAAATTACATCTTTATCATATTTAAATTTAGAACTACTTCCCAGTAGAAGTCTAATTGAAAATCAAACGATAGATACCATAGTTTTATAAAATATTTTACATAACAAAAATAGTGATGTGTTGATAGTACTCATGTGTTGAGATTAGTCGTGTGTTGAAAGAAATATAGATTCTGTAACACCCCACTCCCGCTATGATCACTCACTAAGGGAATGCCATAGCATCGGTGGAGTATTTTAGTGAATATAGAACAGAAAAATTACAACAAGACAGATATAAATAGTACTTGAACTTTTAAAACATCATCTCATAACAGCGAAGTAAAACATGTCTGGTTACATCATAAAACCATAATAAAGGTCAAGTACAATATCCATCAAAATAAAGGAATACATAATCCCACTCTCATACAATAGCCAAAACAAAAGAAAAGATAACTGGATAACTGGAGCTTTACATCTATCCAAGCTCCTCAAGACTGGAACAGCAATCCGATCAAGCTCCGCTACTGCTAGGATCCACCACAGGACCTGAGGGTTGGGAAAAAGATAAAACAACGGGGTCAGACATAAGTCTGAGCGAGTCCTATAACTTTAACAATACAATCGTTAAAGTAACCAGAGAAGATATGAACTGATATACGGTAACATATAGGGATAAATGGGTACCCTAAGCAGTCAACTGAACTAAGATAAAGGATAAAGACGCATCTACCCTCCCTAAGGTAAATTACTAAACTGCACCACACCAGTCGTTTCTAACCTAAAGGTTGATCCCACCCAAGGACTTATAAAATTAACTAAATAGTACTTGCGTACCCCTAGGTGACCAAGTAGGCGCCACGGGGCCCTACAATCCACTAGGTGTACACACTACTTCCCCATTCGATCGGCTCCCTAACGTAGATACCCGTGCTGGCCCCACCGTGGGATGTATCATTCCCCAATGTGGCAACCTGATAAAACTAACGGTGCACGGCTTATATCTACTCGATGCAACAACGGCTTACCTACCAGCCCGGGCCCACTCACGCATATGAAGCCCGTTGGACTTGCGTTGCCACCGCTAACCCGTTTGCCTCTTACAGTCAAGCCCAGTATGCGTGTCCCGTCCTCGACATGGGTCGAACCCACAAAGATACGTATGGGTTACTGGTTGAAATGGGCCTCCACAAGCTACCCACCTAAGCTTGTCCCTTTTTCTAGTATATCCCACTTAACCCTTTAATCATGTTTTAATTACATGTTTCATTTCGGTTAAGTATTCTAATCGTATTTTCTATTGCCACCCAAGGCAACCACTAGATTTTCTCATGCCACCCAAGGCACCCACTTAACCCCTCATGTCCCTCTACATGCTAATGTGGTTAAGTGTTTCTTAATTAATTAATTAAGAACGTAACCTTTGTAAAGACCTCTCACATTAGACTGTCTTTTATGACCGCTGGTTAAGCCGGTTGGGTCCGGGCAGCCTTATGTCATAACAGAGTCTAACCTCGTGTCTTTACATTAATTACGTATTTAGTTTGTGCCTAAGACCTCTCACATTGGGCTAACATTTGTAGCAACTGGTTAAGCCGGTTGGGTCCGGGCAGTTTTACGCTACAACTGAGTCCAACCTCGTGTCTTAGTCAATTAATTACACCTAATTAATCACCCTCATAATTTTATATTAATTATCCCTAATTAATCAAGTTTTCTTAACATGGGTAGACCTAACTTAATAGGTAAATTCCCATGGGGTAGACCTAACTCAATAGGTAAATTCCCAACACATAGTATGGGTACACCTAACCAAATAGGCAAATTCCCATACTATGTTTATTTATTTTGTGTTATGCATAATTATATTAATTTCACACAATCTTATTAACTTATGCATTTAATTACCCCATCGTTCCCACGTAATTTCGTTCATGATATAACACATATAAAAGGTGTCAACTTGCATATGAATGAACATGTTTCAAAGGTGCCATCTTGCATATTAACAAACACATAACTTGCATATGAACTTGCATAACATGTCACATAACTTGCATATAATATGTCACATAACTTACATATTCATTTTGCATAACAAACTTGCATATTAGCTTATAGACTTGCATAGTGTGTCATCATGAACTTGCATATAAATAAACATGTAACTTGCATATTTACATACATGTAACTTGCACATAAACAAACATGTAACTTGCATATTTACATACATGTAACTTGCATATTAACCAACATGTAACTTGCATATTAACAAACATGTAACTTGCATATTAACAAACATGTAACTTGCATATTAACAAACATGTAACTTGCATATTAACATACATGTAACTTGCATATTAACAAACATGTAACTTGCATATTTACATACATGTAACTTGCATAGCATATCACTATGAATTTGCATAACATGCATATGATTACATAGCCCACAACTTGCATATTTAGCATCATGCATAACTTACTTCATATTAAACTTGCATAAACTTACATACTCAACATGCATAAACATACATACTCAACATGCATAAACATAAGATTAATGCTAACATCATATCATATGATTTCAAAGCTCATTAACCCACATACAAAACCATAAATCTCATCACATCTCATCTAATTAGTTTACCAAAAGATCATCAAAGTGATAGAAACTCACAACTAGCAACTTTGCACACCAAATGAAGAAGATTAAGATGCTAAGAAGGGATTAGAGGTTGATTAGAGAGTGATTAGTATACAACCCTCTTCATAAAATTAGTGGAGGCCATGAGAGCTAGCATTTTGCCATAGTTTAGTTACTAGGTTTAATTATGAATGAATTAGGGTAGGGTTAGGGTCTTATTTATAGGATTAGAAAGTGTTTTAGGCCCTTAGATTAACCCTAGATTAGATTAGGACCCTTAGATTTAGGAACCCTCTAGAACATAGCCCAAGACTCAGCCAAGACCAAACCTGGTGCACCCAGACCAGCAGGGCCGACACCCTGTGTCGACACCCCTATCGACAGGGCTGTCGACACCCCTGTCGACACCCCTGTCGACAGGGCTGTCGACACGGGGCTAGGCGGGAATTTTTCCCCCCTTTCCTCTTTTGGCTCCAAACTTGTTTTTCAAATCTGCTTTTTTAAATTTAAACTTCCTAAAACTTCTTTGGGCCATAACCGGGCCATCCGGACTCCGATTCTCGAAAACTCGGACTCTATTTCGCGTATTTTTCCGAGACGAACGCAATGACGCAGCCCGTTTCCCCTGGTTCTTCCATCTGAGATTAATTATATTTTAATTACTAACTATTAGTTTTAATTGAAATTCGGGGTGTTACATTCTCCCCTACTTAAAGGATTTCGTCCTCGAAATCTCTAAGTTAAGAAGAACGTATCCTACCAACCAAACAACCATCTACTAAACCATCAACCACAAGCAACCATTATCCTTACAAACTTCTAATGATGTATGAACATATGCAGAAAGTGTGTGTATATGTCCGTATACTAATGCAAAATCAGGCGGTCTACTGATTCAGTCGACCTCCTTAGTGCAAACCATGCTAGTGCCATGCATCCAATATGTATGCGAAACCCTATTGACACATACAAATTTCTACATGTGTGCACAACCATACACAAAAATGCATCATCCATATGATAACACATCCATGATACATCCATCAATCTAACTACCACATCCATTTGTGCGATATGCAACATGAAGTGACTGAGCCGATCTAGTGCCTAATGTGTGTGTATATGCATCCACGAGCAACCACTAGCAAACAATTGCATCCACATGCATCCATCAACCATAACATGTTTCAAACACATGTTTCAACCATAGGTTTTACCCTGTCTAAAGGTCAAACGGTACTAACGAGAGGACATACCAAAGATAAGATAAGTACTAGACAAGCGATAAGGGAGAAGTTAAAAGACATACTCTCAAAAAGAAATGGATACAAAGAACGCATCTTTGCTTCCGTCTCCCAAGTAGCATTGCTTTCGTCATCTCCCCATTGCACTTTCACTAGCTGGACTTCTCTGTTCCTCAACTTCCTAGTTTCTGACCCAAGGATGCGAGTAGGAGCTCGTCGAATCGTCGCATCACGCTCTACCTCTACATCTCTAAGCAAGCTCGGCTCTACCACCTCCGTGGTCTCATGTAAGCACTTCCTCAAATGTGATACATGGAATACATCATGAACACCACTAAGTCTGTCGGGCAACTCCACCCTATATGCCATCCGTCCAATCCTTTCCTTAATAGGAAACGGCCCAACAAATCTCGGTGCTAACTTCCCAACGGACCCAAAGCGAACAACATTTCTCAATGGAGATACTTTGACAAAAACCATGTCCCCAACCTCAAACTCAAGATCCGTCCTTCTCCGATCCGCATAAGATTTCTGTCTATCTTGCGCTGCTTTCATCCTTCTTCGAATTAAATCAATCTTCTCTGAAGTCTCTCTAACCATATCCGGCCCAAGCAAGACCTTATCCGTAGATTCCCACCAACATGTAGGAGATCGACAAGGCCTTCCATAAAGAGCTTCGAAAGGAGCCATACCAATACTGGACTGAAAGCTGTTATTATATGCGAATTCTACCAAAGGAAGATGTTCCTCCCATGTACCTCCAAAATCCATGATACAAAGCCTCAAAAGATCTTCTAAGATACGGTTCACCCTCTCGGTCTGACCGTCCGTCTGAGGATGATATGCGGTGCTCAAACACAACTGAGTCCCTACCGCCTCTTGCAAACTTCTCCAAAACTCACTAGTGAAGATAGGATCTCGATCACTCACAATGCTGGATGGTACGCCATGCAATCTAACAATCTCTCTAACATAGGCTGAAGCAAGCCATGGAGCGGTCCTCTTACTCTTCACGGGTATAAAATGGGCACTCTTGGTAAGTCTGTCCACCACAACCCAAATTCCCGTATTGCCCTTCCTCGATCTTGGTAACCCGTCGATGAAATCCATCGAGACACTATCCCACTTCCACTGCGGAACTTCCAATGGGTGTAGCAACCCACCGGGTTTCCTTTGCTCCGCTTTAACTTGTTGGCACACCAAGCATCTAGCCACATACTCGGCTACATCTTTCTTCATACCGGCCCAGAAGAAAACTCTCTTCATGTCTTGGTACATTTTGTCTCCACCGGGATGAATAGTCATTCTTGAACGATGTGCATCATCCAAAATAGCCTTCTTCAAACCCTCATCTTGCGGTACACAAAGTCTACCGTCTCTATGCAACCATCCCTTATCATCTATGGTGTATCTACCCAAATGGCTGGACGACTCCCCTCTTATAAGCTTCTCTACCAACTCAACCAACTGTGGGTCGTCTCGCTGAGCCTCGCCAATCCGTCCCAAAAGGGTAGGTCTAACTTCCAAGGATGCCAACAAACCAGGTACAAAATCAACAGAAGGTCTGAAGTCAAACAAAGAAAGAAACTCCAAGCTTCGCCGTTCTACGAACAATGGACTTAAGGATAGCCTTTTTCTACTCAAGGCGTCAGCCACCACGTTACCCTTGCCAGGGGTATACGCTATCTCAAAATCATAGGATGCTAAGAACTCCATCCACCTTTGCTGTCTTAAATTCAAATCCTTCTGAGAGAATAAGTGCTTCAATGATTTATGGTCGGTGAACAACTCGAATCTCTCACCAAGAAGATAATGGCGCCAAGACTTAAGTGCGAAAACAATCGCGGCCAACTCTAGATCATGGGTAGGGTAATTCTTTTCATGCACTCTCAATTGTCTCCCTCCATAGGCTATTACCCTTCCCTCCTGCATCAAGACTGCGCCTAATCCTGTTCCACAAGCATCGGTATAAACAACAAACGGCTTACTCCCATCTGGAAGCACTAAAACTGGAGCGGTGGTCAAAGCTCTCTTTAACCGTCGGAAAGCATCATCACAATCTACATCCCATGAGAAAACCAGATTCTTCTTCGTCAAGCGGGTTAATGGGGCTGATATCTTCGCGAAGTCTTTGATGAACTTCCTATAATATCCTGCCAACCCCAAGAAACTTCTTACTTCGGTAGCATTTCTAGGAACTTTCCAATCCTGGATAGATACTATCTTTGCGGGATCCACAGCTATCCCTTCCTTAGAGACCACATGCCCTAAGAATCGCACTTCTCTTCTCCAAAAATGACATTTAGAGAATTTAGCTTTAAGACTATGCGCTCGAAGAGTCTCCAACACTTCCTTGAGATGTAAGGCATGCTCTTCTTCACTCTTGGAAAAGACCAAGATGTCATCCACAAAAACTACTACAAACTTATTCAGATACTCTCTGAACACTCTACTCATGAGATCAACAAAGTATGCAGGGGCGTTTGTCAACCCAAATGGCATCACTAGCCACTCATAAAAACCATCCGGAGTCCGGAAAGCAGTCTTCTCTATACTGTCCTCCGCCACTCTCAACTGATGAAACCCTGTAGCTAAATCCATTTGCGAAAACACTGAGGCGCCAACCAACTGATCAAAGAGATCATCTATCCTCGGTAATGGGTGTCTATTCTTCTTTGTGAGCTTATTAAGTTCCCTATAATCCACACAAAGTCTGAGGGACCCATCCGCCTTCGTGGCAAACACTACTGGAGCTCCCCACTCCGATATACTTCGCCTTATGAACCCCTTCTCAAGCAACTCCCCTACTTGCTTATGAAGTTCTCTTCTCTCACGAGGAGCCATATGGCGCACTGGCAAAGACACTGGTTTGGCATTATCCACCAAATAAATTCGGAAATCAATCTCCCGCTTCGGAGGCAAACCCTTTACTTCTTCAAACACATCCGGATATTCCCGGACTACTCTGACAGAACGCAAACTCTCGACCGAAGCATCGAGCGATTCAAGATAACTTAGCAAAACAGATTCCATGGGATTACAAGAGATCTCGAGAGTATTACCCAAGCGGGTCATAAGCCTGACAACTCTCCTTTCACAATCAAGAACGGCACCATTACTGGATAACCAGTCCATGCCCAAGATCAGCCCATAGCCCGTGAAGCCCAATACAAAAGCATCACATCTAAACTCAACGCTAAGTATAGAAATCTTCAAACCCAAACATATCATAGACAGATATATAGAGCCCCCAATTGGGTTTGAAACAACCAAGGGATCATCAACTAGACTGGTGTCTAAGTGCAGTGACTCAACTAACGATGATGAGATAAAAGAATGCGATGCGCCAGAGTCAAACAAAGTACGAACTGGATGATCAAACAGAAAAACCAGACTTTCAACGGAAATAGTTCTACCTCTCTGCTGAATCGGTGGAACTGAGAGAACCTGAACTTGCCCCCCTGACTGAGGTGGTGCTATAAGAGCTTGCACCTGACCTCCTGAGGTAGACCCCGTCTTCTGCCCCTTCTTTGGGCAGTTTTTCACAAGATGCCCTGCTTCACCACAATGAAAGCAACCGGTCTTCTTCTTTTTGCGACAATCCTTACTAAGGTGTCCTGGTGTTCCACAATTGAAGCACTTCTTCTTCGTCTTCTTTTTGTCTCCATTGCCTTTTCCGCCCTTGCCTTGTTGTTGTTGTTGCGGTTTCTTCTGATCCCCCTTTTTCTCTGGTGCCTTAGAATTCTTATCATCCTCATGCATAAGTGCCATGTAGACAAGTTTCTCAAAGGTGGCCCCCATAGGAATGTGAGTCATAGCTATTCCTTGCAATGGTTCGTTCAAGCCTCTAACGAACCTCAAAGCCTTCTTCTCCGGTGTATTCACCAACTCTATGCCAAACCTTGCAAATTGATTGAATTTGTTGACATATTCTTTCACCGTGAGATTCCCTTGCTTCAAATTCAAGAACTTCTCCATAAACAGATTCTCTTCCGCCCTTGAGAGAAACTTAGCCCCAAACCTTTGCTTAAAATCTGCCCAAGAGTCAACCGGGCGTTCTCCATTAGTGACCTCCCACCAGAATGAGGCCTCTCCCTTCATTAACCAAGCCGCCAACTTGACTTTCTTTCCTTCTTCCACTTCAAAGATATCTAGCAACTCTTCCACTTCCTTAAGCCAATCTCTAGCCTCTACGAAAGTCTCTGAACCTAGAAAAGGTTTTCCTCCTATAGCCTTGAACTCCTTGCAAACCTTAGCAAAATTATCCACTCTAGGCTGAGGAGGAGGAGCGGTTGTCTCTGGTGTAGTAGCATTGGCCGGACCCGCAGCCGCGGCCCTAGCCTCTTGCAACCTCCTATACCATAGTGGTATAACTAAACCCTCCGGGATGTTAAGATCTTCAGCCATGCTGAAACGGAAGAGGAAAGATTCAAAAAGGAGATTCCGAAAGATATGGCTATTGGGGATTATGCTTTTCTTTTTCAAAAACTTTTTCTCTTAGAAGACATGCTTTTGAAAATACCTTTTTTTTTTCAAAAATGTTCTTATAAAATAGTTTTTCTAGAAATTTTATCTGTTCTGGTAACCTTGAGCTCTGATACCACGTGTAACACCCCACTCCCGCTATGATCACTCACTAAGGGAATGCCATAGCATCGGTGGAGTATTTTAGTGAATATAGAACAGAAAAATTACAACAAGACAGATATAAATAGTACTTGAACTTTTAAAACATCATCTCATAACAGCGAAGTAAAACATGTCTGGTTACATCATAAAACCATAATAAAGGTCAAGTACAATATCCATCAAAATAAAGGAATACATAATCCCACTCTCATACAATAGCCAAAACAAAAGAAAAGATAACTGGATAACTGGAGCTTTACATCTATCCAAGCTCCTCAAGACTGGAACAGCAATCCGATCAAGCTCCGCTACTGCTAGGATCCACCACAGGACCTGAGGGTTGGGAAAAAGATAAAACAACGGGGTCAGACATAAGTCTGAGCGAGTCCTATAACTTTAACAATACAATCGTTAAAGTAACCAGAGAAGATATGAACTGATATACGGTAACATATAGGGATAAATGGGTACCCTAAGCAGTCAACTGAACTAAGATAAAGGATAAAGACGCATCTACCCTCCCTAAGGTAAATTACTAAACTGCACCACACCAGTCGTTTCTAACCTAAAGGTTGATCCCACCCAAGGACTTATAAAATTAACTAAATAGTACTTGCGTACCCCTAGGTGACCAAGTAGGCGCCACGGGGCCCTACAATCCACTAGGTGTACACACTACTTCCCCATTCGATCGGCTCCCTAACGTAGATACCCGTGCTGGCCCCACCGTGGGATGTATCATTCCCCAATGTGGCAACCTGATAAAACTAACGGTGCACGGCTTATATCTACTCGATGCAACAACGGCTTACCTACCAGCCCGGGCCCACTCACGCATATGAAGCCCGTTGGACTTGCGTTGCCACCGCTAACCCGTTTGCCTCTTACAGTCAAGCCCAGTATGCGTGTCCCGTCCTCGACATGGGTCGAGCCCACAAAGATACGTATGGGTTACTGGTTGAAATGGGCCTCCACAAGCTACCCACCTAAGCTTGTCCCTTTTTCTAGTATATCCCACTTAACCCTTTAATCATGTTTTAATTACATGTT
Organism: Allium sativum; assembly: GCA_030737875.1. Lineage (NCBI taxonomy): Eukaryota > Viridiplantae > Streptophyta > Magnoliopsida > Asparagales > Amaryllidaceae > Allium > Allium sativum. Next base: position 189,171,977 of record CM060911.1, read on the forward strand.
TCATTTCGGTTAAGTATTCTAATCGTATTTTCTATTGCCACCCAAGGCAACCACTAGATTTTCTCATGCCACCCAAGGCACCCACTTAACCCCTCATGTCCCTCTACATGCTAATGTGGTTAAGTGTTTCTTAATTAATTAATTAAGAACGTAACCTTTGTAAAGACCTCTCACATTAGACTGTCTTTTATGACCGCTGGTTAAGCCGGTTGGGTCCGGGCAGCCTTATGTCATAACAGAGTCTAACCTCGTGTCTTTACATTAATTACGTATTTAGTTTGTGCCTAAGACCTCTCACATTGGGCTAACATTTGTAGCAACTGGTTAAGCCGGTTGGGTCCGGGCAGTTTTACGCTACAACTGAGTCCAACCTCGTGTCTTAGTCAATTAATTACACCTAATTAATCACCCTCATAATTTTATATTAATTATCCCTAATTAATCAAGTTTTCTTAACATGGGTAGACCTAACTTAATAGGTAAATTCCCATGGGGTAGACCTAACTCAATAGGTAAATTCCCAACACATAGTATGGGTACACCTAACCAAATAGGCAAATTCCCATACTATGTTTATTTATTTTGTGTTATGCATAATTATATTAATTTCACACAATCTTATTAACTTATGCATTTAATTACCCCATCGTTCCCACGTAATTTCGTTCATGATATAACACATATAAAAGGTGTCAACTTGCATATGAATGAACATGTTTCAAAGGTGCCATCTTGCATATTAACAAACACATAACTTGCATATGAACTTGCATAACATGTCACATAACTTGCATATAATATGTCACATAACTTACATATTCATTTTGCATAACAAACTTGCATATTAGCTTATAGACTTGCATAGTGTGTCATCATGAACTTGCATATAAATAAACATGTAACTTGCATATTTACATACATGTAACTTGCACATAAACAAACATGTAACTTGCATATTTACATACATGTAACTTGCATATTAACCAACATGTAACTTGCATATTAACAAACATGTAACTTGCATATTAACAAACATGTAACTTGCATATTAACCAACATGTAACTTGCATATTAACAAACATGTAACTTGCATATTAACATACATGTAACTTGCATATTAACAAACATGTAACTTGCATATTTACATACATGTAACTTGCATAGCATATCACTATGAATTTGCATAACATGCATATGATTACATAGCCCACAACTTGCATATTTAGCATCATGCATAACTTACTTCATATTAAACTTGCATAAACTTACATACTCAACATGCATAAACATACATACTCAACATGCATAAACATAAGATTAATGCTAACATCATATCATATGATTTCAAAGCTCATTAACCCACATACAAAACCATAAATCTCATCACATCTCATCTAATTAGTTTACCAAAAGATCATCAAAGTGATAGAAACTCACAACTAGCAACTTTGCACACCAAATGAAGAAGATTAAGATGCTAAGAAGGGATTAGAGGTTGATTAGAGAGTGATTAGTATACAACCCTCTTCATAAAATTAGTGGAGGCCATGAGAGCTAGCATTTTGCCATAGTTTAGTTACTAGGTTTAATTATGAATGAATTAGGGTAGGGTTAGGGTCTTATTTATAGGATTAGAAAGTGTTTTAGGCCCTTAGATTAACCCTAGATTAGATTAGGACCCTTAGATTTAGGAACCCTCTAGAACATAGCCCAAGACTCAGCCAAGACCAAACCTGGTGCACCCAGACCAGCAGGGCCGACACCCTGTGTCGACACCCCTGTCGACAGGGCTGTCGACACCCCTGTCGACACCCCTGTCGACAGGGCTGTCGACACGGGGCTAGGCGGGAATTTTTCCCCCCTTTCCTCTTTTGGCTCCAAACTTGTTTTTCAAATCTGCTTTTTAAATTTAAACTTCCTAAAACTTCTTTGGGCCATAACCGGGCCATCCGGACTCCGATTCTCGAAAACTCGGACTCTATTTCGCGTATTTTTCCGAGACGAACGCAATGACGCAGCCCGTTTCCCCTGGTTCTTCCATCTGAGATTAATTATATTTTAATTACTAACTATTAGTTTTAATTGAAATTCGGGGTGTTACAGATTCATGTGTTGAATGGGATAAATATTCATTTGTTGAATAGAATAAAGAAGTTGTGAAAAATATAAAGCCGTGTTGATTAGTTTTGCGCCATTTTGACGTGAACGATATTTATATCGATTTTATTCAAATTGAAATGAATATTATAGCGAATTCGAATTGAAAAGAAAACGAATTCGAATTGAATTAAAACGAATTTGAATTCGAATTAAATAAAATTGAAATGAATTCGAGTTGAATTGAAATCAAATCGATTTGAAATTGAATATAGAAGTTGAATTGTTTTAGAAACGAATTTAAACGATTTATAAAATTCGTTTTAAATAGAAATCGACGGAATATATATTATATATATTATATATATAATATAATGGCCTGAATAGAACGCGCCGCGCTGCGGCAGTTCGTGAATTTCGACCATTTATTTCAAACGGATATTACGGGAGATCCGACCGTCGGATTCTCCTAAAACCGGAACCGTTGGGTTCGTATCGAAAAGAGCTTTCCAATGAATATTAGAAATTTGAAATCTAACGGTTGGATTTGGAATTATGTCCAAATCAAATTCAGAAAAGGTCGCTGTAAGTGCAGTTCGATGGCCGTTGATGGAAATCGACTGTACGGGCCTTGATAAAATTATCAAAAATATCTATAATTTGTGTAAAATCATAAGAAATGATTTGGGAAAAATTGGGTTGAAAAATTCCACATTTGAAAAGATAAAAATAGATTTTTATCGAAATGAACTAGTTTTGAACTAGAATTAAAATCAATTTATTTTTGGAAATAAATAAATGGAATTTGAAAGTGATTTTAAAAATAACCAATATTCCCAATAAGTGGAATTGGAGTTGAATCGAAATTATCTTCGGAATATTTCGATGTTGGATTTCGTGACTATACAGATATTGTTATGGGAATTTGAAAGATATATTTTATATCGTTATTTCCAATACGATATTTGTTGGTTTCAGAATTTGGTATTGAATATAAGCCGATATATTTTCTATTCAGAGCCTTGTATTTAATATCAAATGTGATTTGGGTTTATCGTGAATCGTGTTTTAGATGACATTGGTTCTTTAACCCAGTTAAAGACAGGATATTGATTTTTGAAAAGATTAAAGCTAAGTGGAGTTTTAATGAATCTTTAATTAGATTGAAAAGTGAATTGATAATTTAAATTATCAAATATGAAAAGTGATCGAGAGTGGAGTACCACCAGTTTTGCTCCAAAGAGATAGTTAAATCTTTAATTAGATTTGAACGTGAAATGGTAATTAATTTTACCGATAACACCGTGGTGTTAGATATGGAGTATCACCAGTTTTGCTCCATGGGATATATAGGTTGGGATTGGGAAATAAAATAAATAATTACTTCAGTGTGGTTCGCTAATCCCGACTAGTTAGAAATGATATCCAAAGGAAGATCAAAGAATAATTTTAGAAGAATTTATCTTGGATAAAATTAATGGGAACCTTTCCCTAAGAATGTGATTTTGTGAATAAAAGAATATTCTGAATTGGAATGAGGCGTTTGTTGTGTTTGTGTAACATTCGTTTATTATATACGTGGGTTATTCAGAAAGGCCGGGTTTATACCCATTCTGAATAACCGATTCGACGAGATGTCGAAGATGAAGACGGTGGTTGAAGACCGGAAGTCTTCACATCGTTTGGGTGATTACTGATGATCTTGATTGGGCTGTACACCCAGGATGAGGGAATCAGTTGGTGATCGTCCAGACGTACCTGGAGATGGATGGATATGCGAGGCAAGTGCCTCCGGTTTCGTTCAGACCCAGAACGAACTTGTAAATGGATTGTGTGTCTGACATTGGATTTTATTCTGTGTTGATTGATCTCTATTAAATATACATCTGTTTGGCGGCAGAGAATTTATTCTCTTGCTTAACGCCCTTCTCTGAGACGTACGAGCTCAGAGGTTGTATATCGATGGACATCAGTCGCATGGAGTGAATTGCCAGTGTGGCATGCGTAAGTGGCAATTGATCAAGGCTTCTGTTGAAAAGCAAAGTCTTGTGGTTGATGATCAAAGCATGGCCTGTGTGGCGTAGCTTTGTGTATAACGTGAATTCGCGAGCCTCACACCTCGGTATGAGTCAAAAACGGGAGATGGACCGCTGGGAGAGCACGACGTTTCTTTCTAGCTAGGGTGGTGTCAGTGACCTACCAGCCCTGACATTTATAAACTTTTCACCTGTGTGGTTGTTGGATACGAGGCGCCTTGGATATAGGTCTGTAAGGACCGAGAAACGTGTGTTCAGGAATTGCCAATCCTCAAAAGCAAGAGAGGACCGGCCCAGCCGATTCCAAGGATCATAGTGGGGTCCTGAGGCATTTGCTAGAGTGTCTCGAACGCGGAGAGGAGCTTGCCCCTTACCTCGGCTCATGACGGAATCCAATTTCCAATACGTGTGTTGCGGTTTTAATTGTAGAACTAGTATGGCGACATAGTAGATGGTAGCTATGCCGCCTATGATTGATACTTATGATTGAAATTGTTTTGACACTATACACTTATAATAGTATCAAATAATGTGTTTTAAACGTATCAAGCATGCTTTGGCTGTTATAAGGTAAAAACCCTATCCTCCGGCTTGCGTTGCATTGTGTGATGGGACCTGGGTCTTATAACAGCTTCATTTTTCTTTATTTAGCATTGCGCCGTTTATTTTATGCACTGGTATTCTTGGGAGGAAACCCGTTCCGTGTTTTACGGTGTGGTCCCTTGAATTACTATCTATAAAGTAAAGTTTTAAATAACTGTTTTAGTTCTCACACCAGTCCCATGACTGACCTGGAGTTTATTGTTTTAACCTAAACTCTGGGTGCCCCTATTTTCCGCACGGGCAGCTAGTAGTTTTGGTTTTGCAGATTTATATTCACAGGGTCCTGATATACAGCTGGAACGATGCTCGGAAAGCTCTGTATCCGTGTATCACTTCTAGTTGTGCTTTTGTATTATTTTCCGTTGCTATGTAATTTATTGTAATCTCTGATATTTATCGAATGTAATTTATTCATTTATACTCTGTATATTCTTGTATCTGATGGAATTGTTGTAATAACAATGAAATGTTCTTCCGTATGCGTCCTTTTGTGTGTTGTTCTCATAGTATCCGCTCTTTCCTTCACGGGGAAGTTACGGGTTCTTACAGTTGGTATCAGAGCTTTGGTTTACAGAGCTCGAGAACAAGACACATTAGAACCATACGAAAGAATTCATCAGATATTGGATTAGTAATATCCAATTAGAATAACCCGTTAGAGATAGGATCAGTAGTATCCTAGAATGGGTGTGGAGAGTATATTTTTCAATTGAAAACAATTTTGTTTTGAAAATTTAAATCGTTTTATACGTATTTGAATATTTATTTATTTTGAATATGGACAATCGAGTATATATAGATTTCGCGTATACGCGTCATGAACGTATATTCGAAGTTTTAATATACTGGGTAGATATAGAATCACATTCTAGACATCCGGGGATGATTCTGATGATGGTTCATCATCATCAGTATTCATATTCGAATTTCGAACGTGTGATTTCTATATATTTCCATTAGACTGGTGTGAGAACCAAAACATATATAGTTAGAACACATTGTTGTGAATTGGCATCAAAAACATGATTTTTGTATATATGTATCAAAATTATGAATTTGAAACTCTAATCCACTAATTGATTGCTGTTTGTGTTGTTTGTTCATTTGTTTGATAATTTTTAACCATTTATGCCTAATTGTATCAAATATTGAACTATATTGAAATTGGTCGCATTTGCTTGCATATACATATACTTACATTGAACAGGTCATAGCAAGGAGGCTAGAGCAGAGAATAAAATTTGTTTGCCCGACAAATAGGTACATGTTTACTACATAATTTACTGTTTTGTTTGGGTGATGATGATTTTATGAGCCTATTGGCTAGCCGCTTGGCTTTTTCTTTTTCTTTTTGAGATCTGAAGGACCGGGGAAGCTATTTGAAATTCCCCGATGCTCCCGGTGCGGGGGAGGTTATGGCGAAATTTTTCGAAAATTTAGGGTGTTAGCCAAATTTTTGAAAATTTGAAAATTCTCAGAAACTGAAAAGTTGGAGAATGGAAGCCAGATCGAATGTAGAGCTTATTAATCAAACCACTTTTGACTTTGTTCCTTTTCGGGGACGAAAAGTTTTAAGTGGGGGAGATTGTAATAACCCGGAAAATCTGGGCCAGTTTAAATTTTTTATTTTGGCGATTTTAGCGAATTTTGATTATTTAAAATGAATTATTTTAAATAATATCGACGAGGAAATTATTTTGAATAGAATTCGACGTATATATTATATACGTCGTCGTTAGAATATAAATATTTATTTATAATTATAAATAGAATTGAAAATGGCGCGGTAGTTCGATAATTCGATTTCAAACTTCAATTGAATGTACCGGGTGCAAAACAATCCGGATTTTAGTGAAACCAAAAACATTATGATCTAATTGATAAGATCTTTCCAACGAATCCGAAAAATCGAGATTTCATAGCGGGAATCAAAAGATATGTCCAGATGAAAATTCTGAATAGTCGCTATGGAATTCAGGCCCTTAAAAATGGACATTTTGCAAATGACCTCGGATTTCGACGAAACCAGTTTTGTTGGGTCCGTGATGTAAAGTTATTGCTAGGTTTTAAATTTCATAATTTTCTGAATCAATATGTGAGCGTGGCAAAGGAAAACGCGTTTGACCAGTTTCAGTTGATTTTAATCGACTGGAAATTTGCCATTTTTCCAACGGTCTCAGAATTCGACGAAACTAGTTTTGTTAGGACCGTATCGTCAATACGAAGCTAGAAAATATTTTTATGGAATTTTTCTAGTTAGTATGTGACCTTGGTAATTTGAAATGTACGTTTAAAATTCAATATAGCAATTTAAAAGTAAATTTAACGGAAACTGATCGAAACGATTGAATTGTCCTACGATACATATCCCATTGTGTTCGGAATGGGGGTAAAACGCTATAGACGTCAGGCGGTGGGCCTCGTTTAGAGGTCGTATGTGAAAGTCAACTTTTTGAAAAATAAAATAATTAAATTAATAAAAAAAAAAATCTCCCCCTTTAACCCGCTGGCCCCCCCCTTCTCGTTTACATTCAACAGAATAAAAAAAAAAAGAGAGAGAGAGAGAGAGACGAGGGCGACGGGTGGGAGAGCCGCCGCCGCCACATCGCGCCCCCCCCCCCCCAGAGCCGCCGCCGCTGCTTCCTCTTCTTCCTCCTTCCTTCTTCTCCTTCCTCCCCACGACCGACGCCAGGCAGCCGCGCTCCATCGAAACCCCCCCCCATCCTCCACCGCCGCCTCAGCCGCCGCCGCCACCCACCTCCGCCCCCGCCCAGTCCTCCACCTCCCAGTTGCACCACCGCAAAGGACCCCCACCCCTCCTCCGATCAGAAAAAAGTGAGTAAAATTCTGATTTTGTTTAAATTAAAATTCTGATTTTTGTTTAGATTAAAAGTCTGATTTTGTTTAACTTGATATGCTAGTTTTGTCTAACTCGGTTTTACAAAGCAAAAAAAAGTAGGATTTTTATTTTTACGAATAGCATATAAAAATATGGTTTTTATTTATATAAAGTAGCGAAGATAAAGATGTGATTTTTATTGTTTTGAAATAAAAGTATACTTTGCTTTGAAATGAGATATGATTTTTATATTTTTAAAGTATTAAAAATTGGATTTTTATATTTTTAAAGTAGTAAAAATATAATCTTTTATATTGTAGAAAGATAAAAATATAATCTTTTATATTGTAGAAAGATAAAAATATAAACTTTGCATAGTAGGAACTATAAAAAAATATATAATCTTTACTATATAGAAGATGTAAAAATATGATTTTTATATTTTTAAAGAATTAAAAATATAATTTTTACATGTTAGGAATATTAAAAATATCATCTTTTTATAGGTAGCAAAATAAAATGTGATTTCTATAGGGATGGAATTGAAAAGGTAAAATCTTTAAAAAATAAAAAGACGATATTTTATTGTTAGTAAAGGCGAAACTTTATTTTTATAAAGGCGAAACTTTATTTTTATAAAGGCGAAATCTATATTTTTGTAAAGGCGAAATCTTTATAGTTGAAAAGGCGGAATCTTTATAGTTGAAAAGGCATGATCTTTATATAGAAAATAGCGAAGTAAAAATATGATTTTTATATATTGAATAGCATAGTAAAAATTCGATTTTTAAACATATGTAGTGGATTAAAAATATGGCTTTTAAATTAAAGTGAATAAATAAAAATGTAATTTTTATTTTAAAGACATCAAAATATAAAAATGTGTGATTTTTATATATGTAGTGACTACGGGCAACGGAGATGATAAAAAGGCGAGAATGAAGAAGATTTCTATAAAAGAAGAGTCAAGATAATTGGATAGCTATTGGTGAGAACTTCTCACTCTTCAACTTCTTTTTCTAGTTATATATATATACTAGGATGCAGACGGTGCTTAGTAGCACCCGACACAATCGTCCACAGACCATGGACTTGTTTGTTTGGTTGCATAAAGTAGTTAGATGATTTGGGTTGAATTGAATGGATTTGATTGATGTGTGAATGGCGTGGGCCTTCACTAGACCGGGGATAAGGCTAGGCCTCGTCCCGTTTCTAGTATCGTGCCGTTATGCCGCCGAAATTTTCTAAAATATGTTAGAAAAAAAAAATATCATTTTTATTGTGTAAATGAAATGAATAGAAATTCATGTGTTAAAATAGAATATATTATCGTTAAAAATATAATTTTTAACGTGAAAGTGAATAAATAAAATATTCATTTACAAACCGGACGGTTTGTTTATGTACACTGATTTGACTGACATTGATTGGGTTGATAAATTTTACACATCGCCCAACTGCACAAATAAAATCTGTGTTTGATTGTTTGAAACCCCACACGGGTGTTGGGATGAAATTTGGAAGTTCACTCATCCTGATTGATTAAATATGTCAATCGATTGATTGACAGGCTGTTATAAGCGTTAGATATCTATATTTGATGCTTATACAGTGTAGTGCACTTTGGTTGATGGTTGATTATTTTTCAATGCTATTATATACATGTGTTGTATGGAATCCATATAATTAACATTATATGGCGATTGATTGGGCCTCATTCCAATCGGGATAATAAGGAATATTATAAAAGAAAATTCATGTGTTGAATATAAAAATAGTCATGTATTGACGATGTTCATGTGTTGAGTGAAATATTTTATACAATAAAAATTACATCTTTATCATATTTAAATTTAGAACTACTTCCCAGTAGAAGTCTAATTGAAAATCAAACGATAGATACCATAGCTTTATAAAATATTTTACATAACAAAAATAGTGATGTGTTGACAGTACTCATGTGTTGAGATTAGTCGTGTGTTGAAAGAAATATAGATTCATGTGTTGAATGGGATAAATATTCATTTGTTGAATAGAATAAAGAAGTTGTGAAAAATATAAAGCCGTGTTGATTAGTTTTGCGCCATTTTGACGTGAACGATATTTATATCGATTTTATTCAAATTGAAATGAATATTATAGCGAATTCGAATTGAAAAGAAAACGAATTCGAATTGAATTAAAATGAATTTGAATTCGAATTAAATAAAATTGAAATGAATTCGAGTTGAATTGAAATCAAATCGATTTGAAATTGAATATAGAAGTTGAATTGTTTTAGAAACGAATTTAAACGATTTATAAAATTCGTTTTAAATAGAAATCGACGGAATATATATTATATATATTATATATATAATATAATGGCCTGAATAGAACGCGCCGCGCTGCGGCAGTTCGTGAATTTCGACCATTTATTTCAAACGGATATTACGGGAGATCCGACCGTCGGATTCTCCTAAAACCGGAACCGTTGGGTTCGTATCGAAAAGATCTTTCCAATGAATATTAGAAATTTGAAATCTAACGGTTGGATTTGGAATTATGTCCAAATCAAATTCAGAAAAGGTCGCTGTAAGTGCAGTTCGATGGCCGTTGATGGAAATCGACTGTACGGGCCTTGATAAAATTATCAAAAATATCTATAATTTGTGTAAAATCATAAGAAATGATTTGGGAAAAATTGGGTTGAAAAATTCCACATTTGAAAAGATAAAAATAGATTTTTATCGAAATGAACTAGTTTTGAACTAGAATTAAAATCAATTTATTTTTGGAAATAAATAAATGGAATTTGAAAGTGATTTTAAAAATAACCAATATTCCCAATAAGTGGAATTGGAGTTGAATCGAAATTATCTTCGGAATATTTCGATGTTGGATTTCGTGACTATACAGATATTGTTATGGGAATTTGAAAGATATATTTTATATCGTTATTTCCAATACGATATTTGTTGGTTTCAGAATTTGGTATTGAATATAAGCCGATATATTTTCTATTCAGAGCCTTGTATTTAATATCAAATGTGATTTGGGTTTATCGTGAATCGTGTTTTAGATGACATTGGTTCTTTAACCCAGTTAAAGACAGGATATTGATTTTTGAAAAGATTAAAGCTAAGTGGAGTTTTAATGAATCTTTAATTAGATTGAAAAGTGAATTGATAATTTAAATTATCAAATATGAAAAGTGATCGAGAGTGGAGTACCACCAGTTTTGCTCCAAAGAGATAGTTAAATCTTTAATTAGATTTGAACGTGAAATGGTAATTAATTTTACCGATAACACCGTGGTGTTAGATATGGAGTATCACCAGTTTTGCTCCATGGGATATATAGGTTGGGATTGGGAAATAAAATAAATAATTACTTCAGTGTGGTTCGCTAATCCCGACTAGTTAGAAATGATATCCAAAGGAAGATCAAAGAATAATTTTAGAAGAATTTATCTTGGATAAAATTAATGGGAACCTTTCCCTAAGAATGTGATTTTGTGAATAAAAGAATATTCTGAATTGGAATGAGGCGTTTGTTGTGTTTGTGTAACATTCGTTTATTATATACGTGGGTTATTCAGAAAGGCCGGGTTTATACCCATTCTGAATAACCGATTCGACGAGATGTCGAAGATGAAGACGGTGGTTGAAGACCGGAAGTCTTCACATCGTTTGGGTGATTACTGATGATCTTGATTGGGCTGTACACCCAGGATGAGGGAATCAGTTGGTGATCGTCCAGACGTACCTGGAGATGGATGGATATGCGAGGCAAGTGCCTCCGGTTTCGTTCAGACCCAGAACGAACTTGTAAATGGATTGTGTGTCTGACATTGGATTTTATTCTGTGTTGATTGATCTCTATTAAATATACATCTGTTTGGCGGCAGAGAATTTATTCTCTTGCTTAACGCCCTTCTCTGAGACGTACGAGCTCAGAGGTTGTATATCGATGGACATCAGTCGCATGGAGTGAATTGCCAGTGTGGCATGCGTAAGTGGCAATTGATCAAGGCTTCTGTTGAAAAGCAAAGTCTTGTGGTTGATGATCAAAGCACGGCCTGTGTGGCGTAGCTTTGTGTATAACGTGAATTCGCGAGCCTCACACCTCGGTATGAGTCAAAAACGGGAGATGGACCGCTGGGAGAGCACGACGTTTCTTTCTAGCTAGGGTGGTGTCAGTGACCTACCAGCCCTGACATTTATAAACTTTTCACCTGTGTGGTTGTTGGATACGAGGCGCCTCGGATATAGGTCTGTAAGGACCGAGAAACGTGTGTTCAGGAATTGCCAATCCTCAAAAGCAAGAGAGGACCGGCCCAGCCGATTCCAAGGATCATAGTGGGGTCCTGAGGCATTTGCTAGAGTGTCTCGAACGCGGAGAGGAGCTTGCCCCTTACCTCGGCTCATGACGGAATCCAATTTCCAATACGTGTGTTGCGGTTTTAATTGTAGAACTAGTATGGCGACATAGTAGATGGTAGCTATGCCGCCTATGATTGATACTTATGATTGAAATTGTTTTGACACTATACACTTATAATAGTATCAAATAATGTGTTTTAAACGTATCAAGCATGCTTTGGCTGTTATAAGGTAAAAACTCTATCCTCCGGCTTGCGTTGCATTGTGTGATGGGACCTGGGTCTTATAACAGCTTCATTTTTCTTTATTTAGCATTGCGCCGTTTGTTTTATGCACTGGTATTCTTGGGAGGAAACCCGTTCCGTGTTTTACGGCGTGGTCCCTTGAATTACTATCTATAAAGTAAAGTTTTAAATAACTGTTTTAGTTCTCACACCAGTCCCATGACTGACCTGGAGTTTATTGTTTTAACCTAAACTCTGGGTGCCCCTATTTTCCGCACGGGCAGCTAGTAGTTTTGGTTTTGCAGATTTATATTCACAGGGTCCTGATATACAGCTGGAACGATGCTCGGAAAGCTCTGTATCCGTGTATCACTTCTAGTTGTGCTTTTGTATTATTTTCCGTTGCTATGTAATTTATTGTAATCTCTGATATTTATCGAATGTAATTTATTCATTTATACTCTGTATATTCTTGTATCTGATGGAATTGTTGTAATAACAATGAAATGTTCTTCCGTATGCGTCCTTTTGTGTGTTGTTCTCATAGTATCCGCTCTTTCCTTCACGGGGAAGTTACGAGTTCTTACACTTTTCTTCCTTCTTTTGTGTTTCCTTTTTGCCTCCTTTGTGAACCAAGTCCATATCCATGAGTTTCTCATCCTTGGGTTGTGCTCCTTAGCCAATCTCCCTCATTCTCATCTTTACTATCTGTGTGTAAGACGTTGACAAGTCCCTCGAAAGTTGCCTCCATCGCACGGAAAATCCTACAAAGCTCGAAAGAAAATTATCTGTAGGTGAGGCTACCGCGGCTACAGATGGAAGTCGGGCGCTTATTTGCCCTTTGACTGGTGTCGTAGTCTTATCAAGCCTACAGAACCATGTCGCGATGAGGTTACCTCCCAGAAAGCCGGGAGCCCCGGAGAAAGAAAGAAACAAAGATTCAAACAGAGGATCAAAAGATAGATATATGGCTTTTGGGGATTATGTTTTTCAAAAATAAGCTTTACTTTTGAAAATACTTCCTTTTAAAACCTTTTTGAAAATAGTTTTCAAAAACTTTACCCAATCTGGTAACCTTCAGCTCTGATACCAAGTGTAACACCCCACCTCCGTTAAGGACACTCACAAAGGGAATGCCTTAACTTTGGTGGAGCATTTTAGTAAACGGAACAGAAAATTTCAAGACAGATAAACAATACTTGAGAAATTATAACTTTATTACAGCAGAAAACAGAAATTAGTTTGGTTACATCTTTGCCAAAAACTCAAGTACATAAATATCAGTCTTGTTCAGAAAATCATCAGAGTACATAACTTTAAAATCATAATCCCCGCAGAAGCTTACATAAGGAGTCAAGCCAAACTTTAAGCACTCTAAGTACTTCAAGCAGAAGAAATACGGATCAAGCTAAAGTGTTCCCTCCTTGGAAAACCTGGGGGGAAACGGAAGAAAAAGGGGCAAAAACAAGCATGGTCAGACATAAAGTCTGGCATGTCCAGTGACTTTCAGCATATGAACAAATAATAATAATTATGACATGAAAATAAGCTGGATAAGAGATAACAGTAACAGGAGCAACAGATGTACTTAGGTTAAACAAAAGAAACAGAATAATATTACTTTTCATTTCTCTGCACTAATACTAGTATAACAGGATTAGGTGTCACCCCAATGTCTAAACTGAAACAGAAACGGGAACAGAATAATTTCCATAGAAGAGAATGCTAGTAATGGGCCTTTACCACCCCAACAGAAACAGACAGAAACAGAATGCTAATAATGGGCCTTTACCACCCAAACAGAAGGTACAGAAACAGAAACAGATTAATCCCTATGGAAACAGAATGTAGAATTAGGTGTACACTAGTAAATGGGCCTTTACCACCCGAACAGACGGTACCACGCAGAAACAGACAGGTGTTACCACCCAACAGAAAAAGACAATACCAACAGAAACAGACAGAACTAAGTGTACCCTAAAACCCTACCCTAAGCGATTGGCTCCCTAATACATAAATACCCTGTGTCGGCCCCACAGTAGGGTGTATCACTCCCTAAAGTGACAACCAATTGGCACAGACCTATTTACAGATGTCACGGCGTCTTACATCCTCAGAGGCAGACCGAGATCCATGCATGCACATGAACCAGTTGGAACGCACCATCAACACCCCTCGCCATTATCAGAATGAACCGCTTATAATTAGTTCAGTAAGCGTGCCCGGACCCTACCTACTGTTGGGTCATAGTTTTGATACCAGAAAGGGTTACTGACTAATATGGGTCCCAAACAACAGATGACACAAGTATTTTCCCTCCTAACCTTGTGTCCCCAGACTAACAGATTTCAGATTAACTTGTTTACAAGTTTTCAGACATAAAGAGTTCAAGTCAACTAGTTCACAGATCAGAAAATCAAGTTAACGGGTTTTCAGATAACGGATCAGATGTACAGTTCTTAACAGACTTACAGTTTGTCTAACTTTGTATTGGGCCTACAGATTCACGAAACAGGTTTTATTAAATTCATCAGTCCGGTTGGTATAACCCTATTTACCCAAAACGTTTTAGACATCATATTTATCCTAGATTTGCATTAATTAAATATTAATGCACAGACCTCTCACATTAGGTCGGTAGCTTGTGGCCGCTGGATATGCCGGGCAGTTCTGGGCAGACTTCTGCCACAAGCCAGACCTAACCTCGTGTCTAAGCATATTTTAGTTATGCCTACGACCTCTCACATTAGACTGACAGTTTGCGGTTGCTGGTTAAGCTGGTTGGTTCCGGGCAGGCTTCTACCGCAAACAGAGCCTAACCTCGTGTCATAGCCAATTCATTCCAATACAAATTTTCAGATATCAGACTAATTCTGTTTATTTAAAAGATTAAACTTCTTCATAGGATACATGAGATTAATCAAATTTCCATGTTTTACTAAATTTTAGGTCGAGCCTACAGATTTCCATACTTAGATTACCATTATCAAGTTTTCAACAGATCAGACAATTCAACAGGTAGCAGATCTAGCAGTTTAAGCGATTCAACAGATTTAGCAGATAACAGATTTAGCAGTTTAGGCAATTCAACAGATTTAGCAGATAACAGATTTAGCAGTTTAGGCAATTCAACAAATTTAGCAGATAACGGATTAAGCAGATAACAGATTTAGCAGATTATATATATCTAAAACTCTATTTACATATCTTGCCTAATCATAAATTTAGCCTAAACTTACATGCCCAAATCAAGGTCATAATTCATAATACAATATATGCCCCAAATTTTAGCCTTAATATTCCCATTTACAGTTCATGTCAAAACTAGATTTAATATTCTAGCTCACCATTTATATCCAAGACTAATACACATGTAAATCATTCTCTATTATAGCCAATTCAGATTATGCCAACATATTTGCTATGACAGATTTACTTAATTAAGCTACGCCCAATCCCCGTATAACGTGTTTCCACAAGTTCTTTAAATACTCATGAAATGGCCCTAACAAAAGGAATAGGCGATAAGCACAAGAATTGATATAAAAGAATAGGCGTGCAATAATTTCCCAAATACAATAATAATGGCCCAATAGGCTCGATGTACATAACAGTGAATGGGAATAAACTAGCAAAGTTACATACTAAATATGAGATCTAACATCATTAAGGGAATAGGCATAAGAAACTAACTACAATATTTATAGGCAACTAACCATAATAGTCATGGGCGACTAATCACAATAGTTTCTTATTCAATGACATAGGCAATAGTCTGATAGTCATGAATCATAGTCATAGGCAATAGTCTCATAGGCGTGAATCATAGTCATAGGCAATAGTCTCATAGGCATGAATCATAGTCATAGGCAATAGTCTTATAGGCATGAATTATAGTCATAGGCAATAGTCTCATAGGCAATAGTTTCATGTCCAATTATGCATTATTATTTGTCCCAAAATTTAGCGTTCGTGCGTTAATCTCTTATGAGATGCGGCGTAGGCTTATGGTAGCCTGGCTATAGAACAGAAAGAAGAAAGAGATACAGAATAAAATATAACGTACACAACCTCAAATTCAGATTTACAATCATGTCACAATTATAATTAAAGTTTATATCGGAAAATAACTGTACTTGTCTTTCGTGGTTTTAAGAAAGGGTAATAAACTGTTGTTGATGCAGAAATGCTGAATTACTCCTCTTTAATTGTTGCTGTAGCTCTAAACTTGGATTTGAGATTTGATTTAGCTTTTAATTCTATTCAGGTTGGAAGAAGATGCATCAGTCCAAGTTTTGATTCCAGCAGAGTAACGACGCCATTATTTTATTTAATAAGAACGGAGGCAGAGCATAGGAATGAAATTGTGCAGCATAAGGTTAGAGATGAATGGTGTAAAGAGAATGGGGCTAGGGGGCTGTTTATATAGGGTTTCAAACTAATTAGAGCGGTCGATGAAGCTAGGGTTAATCAAGGCCATTCATCTCAAGAGAAGCCAATCAAAAAGTGACAAGTTAGCCCTAGTGACACAGCAGAGCTCAGAAATTCGACCAGAACCCGACTAGGCCAGCCAGGGTCAAACCAGAAAGCTGTGCAGGTTTTCTCTCGGCCTGGGCGCACTTTGGAAGTGCGCCAATGTAAATTTGTACTGGCGCACTTCCCAAGTGCGCCAGTGCAATCTTTTTTTTCTATTAAGCCACCAAACTTCGTTCGTCCATATCTTCTTCATACAGTATCCGTTTTACGCAAACTTGGACTTTATCTTAAGCAGAATTCCGAGACGAACGCAATGGAATGACCCGTTTCCCTTAATTCCGACATTTGAAATTAAGTATTCTTAAATTTTAGTTAATCTGATTATTCGAAAATTCGGGGTGTTACACAAGTAGTGACCACCTCATGGGGTATTAAGTGATTGTAAGGATGTTCTCCCTTATATTATAATATGGGGTATTAAGTGATGGTAAGAATGTCTGCCATATTATTAACATGAAGGCATTAATTTACTGTAAGGATATCTGTCTCATATGTTTAATTGTGTGTGTTTGCTTATGTAGACAAAATTTGAAAAACCCAACTGCCAAGTATAGGAAATAGTTATTCCTTAACTTATGTGATTTCATTTATCAGAAATTATTGTTCTAACCTTCCTCGTCTTAACATATAAACAGGTTAGTAGGTGGGAACACTTGGGATCAGTGATGCTCTGGAGATAGAGCCCGACTGTAATGACCCGATAGGAATTCGACGCCCGAATTTCGACAATAATACATAAAACTGTATTAATTGCCAAAACTCAGGTATCGAAAACACCAGACAATTATTAGAAATTAAATGGTACGATAAGAAAGAAAGAAATATTAGAATAGAAGAAGAAGAACCAACAAAACACAAAGTCTCACATCGCAGCTGAACAAAATATAATTTAGAAATAAATCTTTATTGAGAGCATGAAAAATACCTACAATCATCAGAGTACATCAACAGATCCAGACAGTTACAACAACCTGTCTTCATACAAAATCACACAACCGAATAATATGTGTATAATATCATACGTCTGAACTCTTCCAGCCCATCTCTTCACAGCATCCGATAACTTGAACCTGTAAAACACGGTCAGACCAGAGCATTGCAAATGCCAGGATTAGTTCGGTGAAACAGCATATGTAAGTTCAAAGGTATCATCTAACTTGATTTTAAAGTCAAAATATTTTCGAAAGAAAAGGGTAATCGTAAGACCAAATCCATATATAAATACAAATGGTTTTTTACATTACAATAACCCAAAACATTTTTGAAATCATATCTTTTCTGATATTATAATAATGTGTAATATCAAATAAATAATAATCTAGCAGAAGGTTTGCATCTCACGCTCTATGTAGCGACCCATGCTTCCCGGTCGGCCTAAACCGGATAAGAATGTGGGCTGCTTCGATAACAAGACAAATCGGAACATAAAAGAAGAACATTTCATTGTTATTTACAACAATTTACATCAGAGTACAAGAATATGTAAAAATATAAATAAATAATTTACAGCAAAAAATATCAGAGATTAAAATACATAGCAGCGGAAATAAAATGTATAAATACAATGAGTAGCAGAAAATAACAACTGACACAACTGAATGAGATATACAGATGTAGAGCATTCCGAATATAGCTCCAGATGTAAATCCAGGATCCTCTATGAATAAATCTGCAAAACCAAAACTACTAGCTGCCCATGTGGAAAATATGGGAACCCAGAGTTTAGGTTAAAACAATAAACTCCAGGTCAGTCACGGGACTGATGTGAGAACTAAAACATTTATTAAAACTTTACTTTAAAATAAGGTAAATCAAGGGACCGTGCCGTATAACACGGAATGGGTTTACCCCCTAGAACACCAATGCCTAAAACGAATAACGCAATGCTAAATAAATAAAAATGAAGCTATTATAAGACTCGGGTCCCATCACACAATGCAACGCAAGTCTGAGGATAGAGTTTTACCTTATAATAGCTAAATATGTTTGGTATGTTTTAAAACAAATCTTTTATTAATACTATAAGTGAAGAAATAAATTTCAAATATAAATATATCAATCACAGATGGCATGAACGCCCCATCCCACTATGTCGCCATATATAGTATACAATCAAAACCGAAAAATGTCGTATTTGGAAATAGGATTTCCATCATGGTGGCTCCTGATCCGAAAGATCTATCGCATAGTACAATTCCCAACGGCTTACGTCGCAGGCATGCAAAAACGCCGTAATGAACATCCGCACTATCCAGGAAACAAGTTACCGCGGCTTACGCCCAAGCATTGGAAAACACCGCTAACTCTATCCATCTGGGAAACGGGGAGGTGTGCCCCTATCCCTACTGGTATGGGGCAACCACGACCAGTATCACCTTGGTCGACTGAATCCATGACAACACATAGGATGTCTATCCTCATCTCTAAAGCATACCGATTTAACCATCAGTTTGCCACCATACCGGTGTGTGAGGCTCGCGAATTAACGCTACACAAAGCTGTGCTATATTAAAGTTATGCTTTGATCGTCATCCACCAAACTTTGCTTTTCAACAAAGGTTTGGATCACTGCATCTCCGCATGTCACACTATCAATCCATACTATACCACTGATTTCTACTGATATATAACCTCTGAGATCGTACGTCTTAGAGACAGGTGCTAAGCAAGAGAATAAATTTTCTACCACCAAACAAATATATATTTAGCAGAGATCAACGAATACCGTATAAAGGAATACAATGTCAGACACACCATCCATTTACAAGTTCGTTCTAGGTCTGAACGAAACCGAAGGCACCTTATTCCTCGTCCCGTATGTCCAATACAGGAGAGATTCCCATGCATATCCGTACAATCAACAAGTACGTCCGGACGGCTACCACTGTATCCCCTACAAGGTAGCTACTCCAATCATGAGCATCAGTAGCAACCCATCCATTCGATGTGAAGATCGTCGGTCTTGCACCGTCTTCAATCTCTTCGACTTTTCGTCGTATCAGTCATTCAAAATGGGTTAGACTCGGCCTTTCCGAATAACTCGTGTAACTTATAATCAAGTGCTATAACAACACATCATACGCCTCATTCCAATCCAGAATATTCTTTTATTCAAATATTCTTTTCCTTTGGGAAAGGTTCCTATTAATTTTATCAAAGATAAATTCTTTAAATTTATTCTTTAATATTCCTTTGGATATCATTCCTAAACCAAATTTAAGGTTTATCAACTAGTCGGGATTAGCGCACCTTACCGAAGTAATCGTTTCTTTTATTTCCCAATCCCAACCTATTCATCCCATGGAGAAAAACTGGTAATACTCCATATCTAACACCACGGTGTTATCGGTAAAAATTAATTACTATTTCACGTTCAAATCTAATTAAAGATTTAACTATCGTTTGGAGCAAAACTGGTGATACTCCATTCTCGATCATTTTCTTGAATTGATAATTTTAATTATCACATTCACTTTCAATCTAAATAAAGATTCATTAAACTCCACTTAGTTTTAATCTTCTCAAAAATCAATATTAATGATTATTTAACTTTGGGAAATCAAACATGTCGCACCGACAATCTACACCGTACCATTGATTTCTGCCGATGTATAACCTCCGAGCTCGTACGTCTCAGAGAAGGGTGTTAAGCAAGAGAATAAATTCTCTGCCACCAAACAGATATGTATTTAGCAGAGATCAATGAATACAGTATAAAAATACAATGTTAGACATGTAATCCTATCTTTACCTGGGTTAAAGAACCAATGTTATTTAAAACACGGTTCACAATAAACCCAAAATCACATTCCATTAACCATGGAATGTTCATGTAAACATATCAATATATAATCGATATCAATTTCCATATCCGACCAATATTATAAATGGAGTAACGATAAAGCCTTTTAAATTCCATATATATTAACAGTCTTCCTCAACAGAAGCTCATTTCGATTATTATCAAACCGAATTTCATTCAACTCCAATTAAAATATTAAATTGGAAATCTTTACTTTGGAAAATTCCATAAATCTTAATTAAAAGATTATAAATTCCAAATCATATTTGTCACTGTTAATTGGGTTAAAGAACGAGTGTTATTTAAAACACCGTTCATGATAAACCCAAAAATCCAATTCTTTTATTCCATTCCAATTAAATATTAATTAACTGGAAAACTTCACTAAATCTTAGTTTAAAGATTTATTCTTTCCTCAATTGGGTTTAAGAACAGAGTTAATGAAGACACCATTCATGACAAACCCAAAATCCAATTTGACATCAAATACAAGGCTCTGAATAGAAAATATATCGGCTTATATTCAACATCAAATTCTAAAACTAACGGATATCGTATTGGAATAACGATATATATATATATATCTTCCAAATTCCTCAACAATATCTGTATAATCACGGAATCCAATATCGAAATATTCCGACGATTATTTCCATTCCAAATCCATTCCAATTTATTTATTGGAAAATTCTGGTTATTTTAGAACCATTTTCAAATCCAATTTATTTATCTCTAAAAATAAATAAATTATTATCCTAGTTAATAACTAGTTCATTTGGATAAAAATATATTTTTTTCTTTTCAAAACTAGAATTTTTCATCCAAAATCTTTCTGAATCATTTATTATGATTTTACATATTTTTTCCATATTTTTAATAATTTTATTATCGCTCGTACAGTCGGTTTCTAATAACGGCCACCGAACCGCATCCATAGCGACCTTTTCTAAAATTGATTTGGACATATCTCCAAATCTAACTGCTAGATTTCAAATCTCTTATATTCATTGGAAAGTTCTTTTTGATACAAACCCAACGGTTCCGATTTTAGGAGAATCCGATGGTCGGATCTCCCGTAACATCCATTTGAAGTTAATGGTCGAAATTCGCGAACTGCCGCTACACGGCGCGTTCTATTCAGGTCATTTTAATATATATATATATATATATATATATAATATTTTGTCAATTTTCGTTTAAAATGAATTTTACAAATCGTTTTAAATTCTTTTTAAAAACTATTTCCACTTCCATTTCAATTTCAAATCAAAATTGAATATTCCATTATAAATTCGTTTTAAATTCATTTCAAATCGATTTCAATTTCATTTCAATTCGTTTGAAATTCATTTCAAATCGATTTCAATTCAGTTTCAATTCTCTTTAAATTCATTTCAAATCGATTTCAATTCAATTTCAATTCGCTTTAAATTCATTTCAAATCGATTTCAATTCTATTTTCAAATTCAAATCAAAATTGAATATTCTTTATATAAATTCGTTTTTAAATTCATTTTAAAACAATTTCAGTTGGATTTTCAAATTTAAATCAAAAATTAATTTTTCATATCATTTCAATATTAAAATGATAATATTTTCAAAATATCAGATTTTGAAATTGCTTTTCGATATTCATTATAAAATGAATAAAATCGACAAAATTCCCGTTCGTGTTAAAATGGCGTTTAACTACTTAACATGGCCTTACATTTCAATATTTACTGAACATTATTTTAAAATATTCGTTAATTCTGAACTGGAATAAGACTCAATCCATTGCCATATAATTTTATTTATATGGATTTCAACATCATATATATACAACAATAATGATAAGAAATCATTAAAAATTCGAACAACATCCAGAGTGCTTTCTACAACTGTATAAGCATTAAAATAATCAAATAACGCTTATACAGGCTGTTAACCCATCGTTTGACATACCACTAATTTATTGGGATTAGTGTATGTCAAATATTATCCCAATACCCGTGTGGGGTTTTCAAACAACAAATATTGTTTATTATTTGTGCAGTTGGGCGATGTGTAAAATTTATCGTCCCAATCCATATCAGATAAATAAGTGTACATAAATAAACCGTCTAGTTTGTAAATGAATATTTATTTTATTTTCATTTCACAATAATTTTATATTTATTTTATATAAATAATTTTTATATACAACAATATCTATACATGATAATCACAATCAATTTCTACATCACAATACAATCAAATAAGTCGTCCATGGTCCGGGGACGACGGGAAGCAGTTCATATTTGCAGTTACAAAATAAATTAAATAACTATACATAAATAACAGTAAGAAGTTCTCACATTGATCGGTTTCAGAAATTGTTTGTAACGATTGTTTTAATTGAATTAAACTGCGTGTTTAATTCAATCAAAAATTTCCATCTGCTCTTGTTTTTATTCCATTCAATTTCACGTTGTAGTGCTTGATCCCACGATTCCAACGCAAGTCGTTTCACTCGATTCTGTTTCCATTCGAGAAAATTACAAGGTTTTAAAATTTTAATTTCACGAAATAATTAAATGAAGATAATTAAACCTTTAATTGCTTTCCTAATCCACCCCTAAACACCTTCTTCTTCATTCACTACCTGGCACAAATCGATCTCACGCACTCAAAACTTTCCACCCCGTCGCTTGCTCCTCCAGCTGACCGGACCAAGATCCCACCGCCCCACGTCGTAGCCCATTTCCTACGCCACGGCTACCTTGAATAGCAGGTCCCTTGTGGCCTCATCGCCTCGGAAATGGTGCCTAAACGCGGTCAGTTTGAGAAGAAATTCGAGCGAATTATGTACTGAAATTTGATCATAACCATATCATTTCAAAGATCATGAGGAGGCTTGCGGATTTTGTTTGGGGGTATTGAATAATTTTTAGCAGATTAGAAACGATTGAAGAAATAAATTGGGAGCTTTTTGTGCGTTCGTTGCTGATAACGGTGGCGCAGAACATTAGGCCTTAGGGTTTGGGGCAATTGTTATTTATACCATTTTTTAATTATTATTTTAATTCTAAAAATACCCGTTTATCCATACTAAATCCATATTACACCGAACGACTGTCGTCTCTAGCTAATTACCCCCATTCCGAACACAATGGGATAAGTTTCATAAGCCCATTCGACTGTTTCAGTCGGTTATTCTTCAAATTAGAATATAAAACATTCAAATTTAGATTTGAACGTACATTTTAATTTACCGGGGCCACATACTGATTCCAAAAATTCCCGAAAAATAATTCTAGCTATGTTGGGACGATACGGTCCTAACAAAATTAATTTCGTCGAATTTGGAGACCGTTTGAAAAATGGACTTTTTCTGTTCGATCCAATTCAAACTGAAATTACCAAACGCGTTTTCCTTTGCCACGCTCACATATCAACTCCAAAAATTATGGAATTTGAAACCTAGCAATAATTTGACATTCCGGATCCAATCAAAATTGGTTTCATTAAAAACGGAGGTCGTTTGCAAAATGTCTATTTTTAAAGGCTATATTTATATTAAATTTCATAGCGACTATTCTGAATATTCAACTGGGAATAACTTTTTATTCCCGCTGTGAAATTTGGATTTTTCAGATTCGTTGGAAAGATATTTTCAAACAGATTCAAATATTTATGGTTTCACTAAAATCCGGTTTATTTTGAATCTTGTACATTCATTTGAAATTTGAAATCGAGTTTTCAAATTACCACGCCATTTCCAATTCATTTTGTAATTAAAATAAATATTTTTATTCAAACTTTTATTTGAATAAATTTACACGTTCTAATTCTATTCAAATAAATTTCTAGTCGTTATTATTTAAAATAAAACATTTTAAATATTCAAAATTCATTAAAATTGCCCAAATAAAAATTTTAAATTGGTTCTGATTTTTCGGGTTGTTATAATCTCCCCCACTTAAAATATTTTCGTCCTCGAAAATGAACGGAGCTAAAAGTTGTTTAACTAACCAACTCAACTTTCATTCTGGCGTTCATTCTTCAACTTTTCAGTTTCTAAGAATTTTCTAATTCTTCAAAAATTTGGCTAACACCCTAAATTTTCGAAAAATTTCGCCATAACCTCCTTTGTACGTGGAGCATCGAGAAAATCCCCAAACCGCCACACAGGCCCTCTCATCCCAAAAAGAAAAAGAAAAAGCCAAGCAGCTAGCCAATCGGCTCATAAAATCATCCAAACCCAAGAAATATAGTAAACATGTACCTATTTGTCGGGCATGCAATTTTATTCCTCTGCTCTAGCCTCCTTGCAATGACCTGTTCAACAGATGTATATGTATGCAATTCTAATAAATTTTCAATTTACTTCAATATTTGATTCTATTTGGCTAAATTTACCTTTTGTTCATATATTGGTTAAATTTGGTTCAATTCAACTTTTAATTCTCATATTGGATTTATTATTCCAATATTTTTATTTAATAATCAAACAACACAATCAGTAATCAATTAGTTGATTATCGTTTCAAACGTATACTTATATATATATATATTCAAAAATCCTATTTTTATTGTCAAACTCCAATCAATAAATTGAAAATAAGGTTTTTGTTCTCACACCAGTCGATTGGAAATATATAGATATTCCACTTTCGAAACTCGAACACAAATAATGGTGATGGCATGTCAATCACCAGAATCATCCCCGGGCGACTAGAGTGTGATTCTAAATCTATCTAGTATATTTGAGACTTCGAATACGCGTATATTCAAAATCTTTATATACTCGATAGTCCAAATTCAATATAAAATAAATATTCACATACGTATTTTAAGATATAAATTTTCAAAATCTAGTTTGATTTTAAAAATACCACTCTTCCAACTCATTCTAGGATATTACTGATCCCATTTCTAACGAGTCATTCTCATTGGATATTACTAATACAATCTCTGATGAATTCTTTCGTTTGGTTCTAATGTGTCTTGTTCTCGAGCTCTGTAAACCAAAGCTCTAATACCGAAATGTAGCGATCTGTGCTTCCCGGCCGGCCTAAACCGAACAAGAAGGCAGACTGCTTCGAGAACAAGACAAATCGGAACATAAACAGAAGAACATTTCATTGTTATTTACAACAATTTACATCAGAGTACAACAATATGTCAGAGTATGAATAAATAATTTACAGCGAAAAATATCAGAGATTAAAATACATAGCAGCGGAAATAAAATGTATAAATACAATGCATAGCAGAAAATAACAACTGACACAACTGAATGAGAAATACGGATATAGAGCGTTCCGAATATAGCTCCAGCTGTAAATCCCGGATCCTGTATAAATAAATCTGCAAAACCAAAACTACTAATTGTTCGTGTGGAAAATATGGGCACCCAGAGTTTAGGTTAAAACAATAAACTCTAGGTCAGTCATTGGACTGGTGTGAGAACTAAAACAGTTGTTAAAACTATACTTTAAAATAAGGTAAATCAAGGGACCACGCCGTATAACACGGAACGGGTTTACCCCCAAGAATACAAGTGCCTAAAAAAATAGCGCAATGCTAAATAAAGAAAAATGAAATTATAAGACTCAGGTCCCATCACACAATGCAACGCAAGCTGAAGATAGAGTTTTATCTTATAATAGCCAAATATGCTTGGTACATTTTAAAACAAATCTTTTATTATTACTATAAGTGAAGAAATGAACTTCAAATATAAATGTATCAATCATAGACGGCATGAGCGCCCTATCCCACTATGTCGTCATATATAGTATGCAATCAAAACCAAAAAATGTCGTATTTGGAAATTGGATTTCCATCATGGTGGCTCCTGATCCGAAAGATCAATCGTGTAGTACATTTCCCAACGGCTTACGTCGCAGGCATGAGAAAACGCCATAATGCACATCCGCACTATCTAAGAAACAAGTTACCGCGGCTTATGTCCAAGCATTGGAAAACACCGCTAACTCTATCCATATGGGAATCGGGAGGGTGTGCCCCTATCCTTACTGGTGTGGGGTGAACACAATCAGTATCACCTCGGTCGACCGAATCCATGACAACCCATAGGGCGTTTATCCTCATCTCTAAAGCATACTGATCTAACTATCAGTTTGCCACCATACCGGTGTGTGAGGCTCGCGAATTAACGCTACACAAAGTTATGCTATATTAAAGTTGTTCTTTGATCATCATCCACCAAACTTTGCTTTTCAACAAAGGTTTGGATCACTGCATCTCAGCATGCCACACTATCAATCCATACTGTACCACTGATTTCTACCGATATATAACCTTTGAGCTCGTACGCCTCAGAGAAGGGTGTTAAGCAAGAGAATAAATTCTCTGCCACCAAACAGATATATATTTAGCAGAGATCAACGAATACAGTATAAAGGAATACAATGTCAGACACACCATCCATTTACAAGTTCGTTCTAGGTCTGAAAGAAACCAGAGGCACCTTATTCCTCATCCCGTATGTCCAATACAGGAGAGAGGGCCCCGCATATTCGTACAATAAACAAGTACTTCCGGACAGCTACCACTGTATCCCCTTCAAGGTAGCCACTCCAATCATAAGCATCAGTAGCATCCTATCCGTTCAATGTAAAGATCGTCGGTTTTGCACCGTCTTCAATCTCTTCGGCTTTTCGTCGTATCAGTTATTCAAAATGGGTTAGACCCGGCCTTTCCGAATAACTCGCATATCTTATAATCAAGTGATATAACAACACATCATACGCCTCATTCCAATCCAGAATATTCTTTTATTCAAATATTCTTTTCCTTTGGGAAAGGTTCCCATTAATTTTAGCAAAGATAAATTTTTAAATTTATTCTTTATTCTTCCTTTGGATATCATTTCTAAACCAAATTAAGGTTTATCAACTAGTCGGGATTAGCGCACCTTACCGAAGTAATCATTTCTTTTATTTTCCCAATCCCGACCTATTCATCCCATGGAGCAAAACTGATAATATTCCATTTCTAACACCATGGAGTTATCGGTAAAAATTAATTACCATTTCACGTTCAAATCTAATTAAAGATTTAACTATCGTTTGAAGCAAAACTGGTGGTACTCCGTTCTCGATCATTTTCTTGAATTGATAATTTAATTATCACATTCACTTTTTAATCTAATTAAAGATTCATTAAAACTACACTTAGTTTTAATCTTCCCAAAAATCAATATTAATGATTATTTATGTAACAAACCGGAAAATCAGAACCAATTTAAAATTTTTATTTTGGCAATTTTTATGAATTTTGGATATTTAATGTAACGACACGAATTTTGCCCGGACTTGATCGATCGCATCGACCAAGACCGTTCAAAACCCGAACACATTAACTTTGGGAATACAACAACATTAGAACAACAACAGACTTTTATTACATTATACTAATGCAACATCAGAGTACAGAATATATCAGAGTACATCGGAACTAAATTACAACGGAAGATAAATTACAACGAATTAAATACAATACATAGCGGAAGACTATTAATGCTTGGATACGGCTTTAAGCTTCGATCCAGGATCCTGCTAAAAGAATAGATATCTGCAAAAAGCTACTCGACTGCCCATGTGGAAAATATGGGCACCCGAGTTTGCCAGTGAAAAAAACTACATGCCAGTCATGGGACTGGTATGAGAAATCTAACTTAACTAATCTAATAATAAGGCTAATCACAGAACCACACCACTAAAGCGGACGGGTTTACTCCATTGGATTGCCAGTGCATAAACAACAACCATAAATAAACATATGGATCTAGAATGCATCATACAACATGCAATTTTCCCAATCTACCCATTTAGGCTTAACCCTAAATTTAGAATTTTCAAATCCAATTCAATTTACAGAAATTATTTCTTTGGACTTTATTTCCCGATTTCTTTTATTTCAAATCATCTGAAATACATATCTAGCTTTTATAATAAAGTAGATTTCACTTCGGGATCTCAAAACAAAACATTTGGAAATATGAATTCCAATACATAACAATGCATAAAAACAAGTATGCAACCAAATATCGGGTTTCCCTTAGACAAGGCAAAGGGCACGCACCTAAGCAACTCGATATATATATATATATATATATATATATATATATGTGCACCTCTCACTATGGAGCAGGCTACACTAACCACTGACCAGTTCAGTTGGTCAGGGTCTTTCACTCAACCCATACTTTTAGTCGTCCGGGTTACCAGAATCTTTAGCCACATACTAAATTATTTTTATATCCCGAAGTGGGTAAAATCATTTCACAACATAATCACAAGTATGATCAAATTTATTTAGATTTCTACTTTCAAATCATTTCGAAATCATCGGGTTTATCCCTCGAAGTTCTTTCTGTTTTGTGAAACATTTTATAAAACATTCCCTGTCCAAAATCGGGAATAATTCTTCTTTTTACTTAAGAAAATCACCTTTCAAAATCATTCATTAATTTTGAAATAAACAACATCGCTAACCACCTTATAGTCAAATCGTGAAGTGTTTCACAAGGTGTTAGCAAATAGATAATTTTTTCCTTACCCAATGCTAAATGTAAAAACATATTTTGCTCATAAACTGGTCGAGCACAATCCACTCAATACATCAACCATAACATGTAAATTTTATATTTTGCATTCATATGTTAAAATTTAATATTTCAACATTTTTATTCATATAATGAATATTTCATATATATTCATTCAGTACATTAAAACTGTAAATTTTAATGTTTCAACATTTTTAATCCACACGATGAATATTTTACATGATTCCATCTTTACATTAAAATTGTGAATTTTAATGTTTCACTAATTTTATTCATACTATGAATAATTACATATATTTTATCTTTACATTAAAAATGTAATTCTTAATGTTTCAACATTTTAATCTATACAATGTATATTTTACATAAAACATACTATACATTAAAAATGGAATATTTAATGTTTACACATTTTTCTCAATACAATGAATATCTCATTTCATTCTTACATTAAAAATATGATTTTTAATGTTTCAATATTTTATTTCAAACAAATGATCAATTTTCTCTTTTCTACATATGCGATAAAAATGTGAATTTTATCGCTAACATATTTTTATTTCCAATAAATGAATATTTCTAATCTAATGACATTTCCAATATAATGACATTTTTATTCTAATGACATTTCCAATATAACGACATTTTTATTCTAATGACGTTTCTAATTTTAACGACAATCTAATATAATGGCATTTTTAGTCTAAATAAACATTTCTATCTAAAATGAACTTTCTATTCTAATGTACATTTTCAAACAAATTGTTCTTTTTATTCTAATGTACATTTTCAAACAAATTGTTCTTTTTATTCTAACATACATTTTCAAACAAAAATATTACTTTAATTCCATGCATCACATTTATAACAAAAATGTTATTTTGGTTTAATTTCACATTTTATAATAAAAATGTTATTTTTCTCTAATGCAACATTTTATCATCAAAATGTTATTTTATTTCTAATTCAGCAAAAATAACATTATTGTTTTATCAATTCTAATTTAACAAAATGACAATTTTATTTTGTCAATTATAATTTGAACAATCATGACATTTCTATGATTTCCATTTAATTTGACAAAAGTGACAATTCTACTTCGTCAATTCTAATTTCAACAATCATGACATTTCTATAATTTCCATTTAATTTGACAAAAGTGACGACTCTATGTTGCTAACATTTTATATAAAAAAATGACAATTTTGTGTCGCTGATTTCCTTTTATATAACAAAATGACAATTTTGTGTCGCTAACCTTTTATATAATAGAAATGAATATTTGTATTTGACAACAAATTAATCCCAATATGACAAATAAAAAAGAACATTTTTATTTGTTTACAATTTCTATATTAAACCGGGCAAATAAAAAGAAATGTTTTTATTTAACAACAATTTTATTTCTAACAAAATGACATATATATCCTAACATTTCTAATTCAACCAAATAACATGTTTACAATTCTAGCGACAAAATAAAAGACAATTTTGTCATATGTATATGTCTATAACTCTTTTATAATACATCTTATATTTTTGATGACAAATAAAAAGAATTTTTATTGGTATAACAATTTTTATATTTTAACATGAACATTTTTATCTTTATATATACAATAAAAATAATAATTTTTATTGTATAAACAAATTTTATTCAACATGAATATTTTCCTAGCATACACAATTCAATCTAGTAGATCATCGCATTCACAAACCATCAATTCAAATTTTATACATCAGATAACTGAATTTCACATCGAAATAAATAATTAGTTAAAAATTTTAAATTCAGAAACAAATGTTAACCTTAACTGATTGACAGAACACACAAATCACAGATTGAACCATATGTGGCATTCAGTAGAGTATTATAGCGTATGAGTAACACTACATTTATTATTAACAAATTTTAACTAATAAATAAAAGGATAGAATTTCTCACATTGATTATTGTCTAAATTTTCAACATGCTCAGTTTTGGTCCGGGTTGGTTCCATCACGTAGATCTCATAGTTGTGATTCAAATGGATCTGAATTCGTTTGATTCTGGTTTAATTCGACAAAGTTATAGGATTTTAAACATAAATAATTAAGTAAATTATTAATTAAATATAATTAAACACTAATCCTTTCTTCTACCTTACTGTATGACGTCGTTCTTCTGTTCCCACTAGAACCCATCATCGGCCTCGACAATCCCCCTGCGCCCGCTCTTCCAGGCCGTCGACCGTCCATCCTATGCCTCCACACGAACGCCCTGACCTCGCCTTCTCCACGCGCCGAACCTCCTCCAGCTCGCACCCCCTTAGCCTCGTGAAAACGGATCCAAGCGCCACCCCTTTGGCATGGAAATTCGACGACCAAACTGCTTTAAAACCCATCTCCATCGCTCAAATGAAAGAGCTCGATATGCTGAACGATTTTCCCATTATGAATTCAGAGATTAATGTATGGATTTGGATAATTTAACGAATCAATTTGGGATGTTCTGGAGCGTTCATTGAAAGGGATGGCGGCTGACGTATTAGGTTTAGGGTTTACTGTTTACAGCGTACATACGGTGGTATTTATATAGTATTATGATTGGTATTTTATTTATTTAATTATTTAATTCAAACAAAAAGCCTGTTAACCTATATGAACTCCAAATGAAACCCAACGAGTGTCGCCTTTAGCTAATAACCCCCGTCCCGGACACAATGGAATATGTTTCGTAACCCAATTCGGCTGTTACGATATGTTTTTCTTTAATTCAAAATATAAATCAATTTATATTTAGTTTAAACGTACATTTTTAATTACCGGGGCCACATACTGACTCAGAAAATTATAGAAAAATTATTTCTAGTTATGTTTTGACGATATGGTCCTAACAAGACTAATTTCGTCGAATTCTGAAACTGTTTGAAAAATGACCATTTTCAAGTCGACTAAATTTGACTGAAATGGTCAAAACACATTTTCTTCTGCCACGCTCACATATTAATTCGAAAAAATTGAAAAATTAAATTTAACAATAATTTGACATTCCTATTCCAACAAAAGTGGTTTCGTCGAAAACAGAGGTCGTTTGCAAAATGACTATTTTTAAGGGCTATATATTATTTTAAAATATATAAAAATTCTATAGCGACTTTTCTAAATTTTAAACTGGCCATAACTTTTTATTTATAAAACGAAATTTCAATTTTTCAGATTCGTTAAAAAGATATGATTAAACATATTTAAATATTTCTGATTTCGCTCAATTTTGATTTAAAATGAATCCTGTATATTCAGTTAAAGTTCAAATTCAAATTTTCAAACTGCAGCGCTGTTTTAAACTCCTTTTATAATTATATTAAATTTATTCGTTTTTAATTCAATTAAAATAAATTTTTAGTCGTTATTATTTAAAATAAATTATTTTAAATATTAAAAATTCATTAAAATGTCTAAAATAAAAATTTTAAATTGGCGCCAAAATTCCCGGTTGTTACAATCTCCCCCACTTAAAAAATTTTCGTCCTCGAAAAGGAACGAAGCTAAATGTTGTTTAATTAACCTATCCAATTTTCATTTTCCTAATTGGTTTCAATAATCTTATTAGTTGATTAATTTTTCAAATATATATAACTTTTATATGTTCAAAAATCATATTTTCTAGGATCGGATTATAGTTATAATCACAAATACGTTATTTATATACTTATTACTCTCAACTCATTCTAGGGCATTGCTAACCCCATCTCTAATGAGTTTTCTCATTCTAGGATACTACTGATCCTATCTCTAATGAGTATTCTTATTGGATATTACTAATCCAATCTCTGATGAGTCTTTTGTTCGGTTCTAACGAGTTGTACCCCAAAGATTTTGAGCTAACCAGAGCTCTGATACCAACTGTAACAACACGAATTTTGCCCAGACTTGATCGATCGCAAAATCGACCAAGACCGTTCAAAACCCGAACACGTTAACTTTGGAATACAACAACATTAGAACAACAACAACAGACTTTTATTACATTATACTAATGAAACATTAGAGTACAGAATATATCAGAGTACATCAGAACTAAATTACAGCGGAAGATAAATTACAACGAATTAAATACAATACATAGCGGAAGACTATTAATGCTTGGAAACAGCTTTAAGCTTTGATCCAGGATCCTGCTAAAAGAATAGATATCTGCAAAAAGCTACTCGACTGCCCATGTGGAAAATATGGGCACCTAAGTTTGCCAGTGAAACAAACTACAGGTTAGTCATGGGACTGGTATGAGAAATCTAACTTAACTAATCTAATAATAAGGCTAATCACAGGACCACGCCGCTAACGTGGAACGGGTTTACTCCATTGGATTGCCAGTGCATAAACAACAACCATAAATAAACATATGGATCTAGAATGCATCATACAACATGCAATTTTCCTAATCTACCCATTCAGGCTTAACCCTAAATTTAGAATTTTCAAATCCAATTCACTTTACAGAAATTATTTCTTTGGACTTTATTTCCCGATTTCTTTTATTTCAAATCATTTGAAATACATATCTAGCTTTTATAATAAAGTAGATTTCACTTCGGGATCTCAAAGCAAAACATTTGGAAATATGAATTCCATACATAACAATGCATAAAAACAAGTATGCAACCAAATATCGGGTTTCCCTTAGACAAGGCAAAGGGCACGCACCTAAGCAACTCGATATTTATATATATGTGCACCTCTCACTATGGAGCAGGCTACACTAACCACTGACCAGTTCAGTTGGTCAGGGTCTTTCACTCAACCCATACTTTTAGTCGTCCGGGTTACCAGAATCTTTAGCCACATATTAAATCATTTTTATATCCCGAAGTGGGTAAAATCATTTTACAACATAATCACAAGTATGATCAAATCTATATAGATTTCTACTTTCAAATCATTTCGAAATCATCGGGTTTTGCCCTCGAAGTTCTTTCTATTTTATGAAACATTTTATAAAACATTCCCTATCCAAAATCGGGAATAATTCTTCTTTTTACTTAAGAAAATCACCTTTCAAAATCATTCATTAATTTTGAAATAAACAACATCGCTAACCACCTTATAGTCAAATCGTGAAGTCTTTCACAAGGTGTTAGCACATAGATAATTTTTTCCCTACCTAATGCTAAATGTAAAAACATATTTTGCTCATAAACTGGTCGAGCACAGTCCATTAAATAAATCAACCATAACATGTAAATTTTATATTTTGCATTCATATGTTAAAATTTTAATATTTCAACATTTTTAGTCATATAATGAATATTTCATATATATTCATACAGTACATTAAAACTGTAAATTTTAATGTTTCAACATTTTTAATCCACACGATGAATATTTTACATGATTCCATCTTTACATTAAAATTGTGAATTTTAATGTTTCACTAATTTTATTCGTACTATGAATAATTACATATATTTTATCTTTACATTAAAAATGTAATTCTTAATTTTTCAACATTTTAATCTATACAATGTATATTTTACATAAAACATACTATACATTAAAAATGGAATTTTTAATGTTTTCACATTTTTCTCAATACAATGAATATCTCATTTCATTCTTACATTAAAAATATGATTTTTAATGTTTCAATATTTTATTTCAAACAAATGATCATTTTTCATCTTTTCTACATATGCGATAAAAATGTGAATTTTATCGCTAACATATTTTTATTTCCAATAAATGAATATTTCTAATCTAATGACATTTCCAATATAATGACATTTTTTTCCTAATGACATTTCCAATATAAGGACATTTTTATTCTAATGACGTTTCTAATTTTAATGACATTCTAATATAAAGACATTTTTAATCTAAATAAACATTTCTATCTAAAATGATCTTTTTATTCTAATGTACATTTTCAAACAAATTGTTCTTTTTATTCTAATGTACATTTTCAAACAAATTGTTCTTTTTATTCTAACGTACATTTTCAAACAAAAATATTACTTTAATTCCAACGCATCACATTTATAACAAAAATGTTATTTTGGTTTAATGTCACATTTTATAATAAAAATGTTATTTTTCTCTAATGCAACATTTTATCATCAAAATGTTATTTTATTTCAAAAATAACATTATTGTTTTATCAATTCTAATTTAACAAAATGACAATTTTGTTTTGTCAATTCTAATTTCAACAATCATGACATTTCTATGATTTCCATTTAATTTGACAAAAGTGACAATTCTACTTCGTCAATTCTAATTTCAACAATCATGACATTTCTATGATTTCCATTTAATTTGACAAAAGTGACAACTCTGTGTTGCTAACATTTTATATGACAAAATGACAATGTTGTGTTGTTGATTTCCTTTTATATAACAAAATGACAATTTTGTGTCGCTAACCTTTTATATAATAGAAATGAATATTTGTATTTGACAACAAATTAATCCCAATATGACAAATAAAAAAGAACATTTTTATTTGTTTACAATTTCTATGTTAAACCGGGCAAATAAAAAGAAATGTTTTTATTTGACAACAATTTTATTTCTAACAAAATGACATATATATCCTAACATTTCTAATTCAACCAAATAACATGTTTACAATTCTAGCGACAAAATAAAAGACAATTTTGTCATATGTATATGTCTATAACTCTTTTATTATATATCTTATGTTTTTTATGACAAATAAAAAGAATTTTTATTGGTATAACAATTTTTATATTTTAACATGAACATTTTTATCTTCATATATACAATAAAAATATAATTTTTATTGTATAAACAAATTTTATTCAACATGAATATTTTCCTAGCATACACAATTCAATCTAGTAGATCATCGCATTCACAAACCATCAAATCAAATTTTATACATCAGACAACTGAATTTCACATCGAAATAAATAATAAATTAAAAATTTTAAATTCAGAAATCTCACAAATGTTAACCTTAACTGATTGGCAGAACACACAAATCACAGATCGAACCATATGTGGCATTCAGCAGAGTATTATAGCGTATGAGTAACACTACATTTATTATTAACAAATTTTAACTAATAAATAAAAGGATAGAATTTCTCACATTGATTATTGTAAGAATTTTCAACGTGCTCAGTTTTGGTCCAGGTTGGTTCCATCACGTAGATCTCCTCGTTGTGATTTCAATGGATGTGAATTCGTTTGATTCTGATTTAATACGACAAAGTTATAGGATTTTAAACTTTAATAATTAAGTAAATTATTAATTAAATATAATTAAACACTAATCCTTTCTTCCACCTTATTGTATGACGTCGTTCTTCTGTTCCCACTGGAACCCATCATCGGCCTCGACAATCCCCCTGCGCCCGCTCCTCCAGGCCGTCGACCATCCATCTGATGCCTCCACACGAACGCCCTGACCTCGCCTTCTCCACGCGCCGAACCTCCTCCAGCTCGCACCCCCTTAGCCTCGTGAAAACGGATCCAAGCGCCACCCCTTTGGCATGGAAATTCGAGGACCACACTGCTTTAAAACCCATCTCCATCGCTCAAATGAAAGAGCTCGATATGCTGAACGATTTTCCCATTATGAATTCAGAGATTAATATATGGATTTGGATAATTTAACGAATCAATTTGGGATGTTCTGGAGCGTTCATTGAAAGGGATGGCAGCTGACGTATTAGGTTTAGGGTTTACTGTATACAGCGTACGTACTGTGGTATTTATATAGTATTATGATTGGTATTTTATTTATTTAATTATTTAATTCAAACTTAGCTAGTTAACCTATACGAACTCCAAATGAAACCCAATGAGTGTCGCCTCTAGCTAATAACCCCTGTCCTGGACGCAATGGAATATGTTTTGTAACCCAATTCGGCTATTACGATATGTTTTTCTTTAATTTAAAATATAAATTAATTTATATTTAGTTTAAACGTACATTTTAAATTACTGGGGCCACATACTGACTTAGAAAATTACAGAAAAATTATTTCTTGTTATGTTTTGACAATATGGTCCTAACAAGACTAATTTCGTCGAATTCTGAGATAGTTTGAAAAATGGCCATTTTCAAGTCGATTAAATTTGACTGAAATGGTCAAAACACATTTTCTTCTGCCACGCTCACATATTAATTCGAAAAAATCTGAAAAATTAAACTTAACAATAATTTGACATTCCTGTTCCAACAAAAGTGGTTTCGTCGAAAACAGAGGTCGTTTGCAAAATGACTATTTTTAAGGGCTATATATTATTTTAAAATATATAAAAATTCTATAGCGACTTTTCTAAAGTTTAAAATGGCCATAACTTTTTATTTATAAAACGAAATTTCAATTTTTCTGATTCGTTAGAAAGATATGATTAAACAGATTTAAATATTTCTGATTTCGCTCAATTCTGATTTAAAATGAATCATGTACATTCAGTTAAAGTTCAAATTCAAATTTTCAAACTGCAGCGCTGTTTTAAACTCCTTTTATAATTATATTAAATTTATTCATTTTAACTTCAATTAAAATAAATTTTTAGTCATTATTATTTAAAATAAATTATTTTAAATATTAAAAATTCATTAAAATTTCTAAAATAAAAATTTAAATTGGCCCCAAAATTCCGGGTTGTTACATTTAAAATGATTTATTTTAAATAGTTACGACGAGAAATTTATTTTGAATAGAATTAGAACGTATAAATTTATTTTAATTGAAGTTTGAATATAAATATTTATTTTAATTATAAAAGGAATTGGAAATGGCGCGGTAGTTTGAAAATTCGATTTCAAATTTCAAATGAATGTACAGGATTCAAAATAAACCAGATTTTAGTGAAACCAGAAATATTTGAATCTGTTTGAAAATATCTTTCCAACGAATCCAAAAAATTGAAATTTCATAACAGGAATAAAAAGTCATGCCAAGTTGAAAATTCAGAATAGTCGCTATGGAAATATAGCCCTTAAAAATAGCCATTTTGCAAACAACCTCCGTTTTCGACAAAACCACTTTTGTTGTATCCAGGATGTCAAGTTATTACTAGATTCCAATTTTCATAATTTTGGGAATCAATATGTGAGCGTAGAGGATTTAAATGTGTTTTGACAGTTTCGGTCAATTTGGATCGACCAGGAAATGGCCATTTTTCAAACGGTCTTCAAATTTGATGAAATTAGTTTTATTAGGACCATATTATCAAAACATAGCCAGATTTATTTTTCTAGAATTTTTGGAGTCCGTATGTGGCCTCAATAAAGTGAAATGTTCATTTAAATTAAATGTATATTGATTTATATTTTAATTTAAAGCAAAACTGATCGTAACAGCCGAATTGGGTTATGAAACATATCCCATTATGTTCGAAATGGGGGAAATTAGCTAAGGACGACAGTCGGTGGGTTTAATTTAGAGTTCGAAATAAAAAGTTACTTTATGGAATTAAATAAACAAACAAACAAATAAAATATAAATTATATAAAACTCCCCAATCCTATTCTCTTTCATAACAAAACCATGCCCCCAAATTGAGAAAACCGTCGCCCCCTCTCTATCTTCCATCGCCAAACCTCCAGCCCGCCGCCAGGCCCGCCTCTACTGCCGCTTCCCCCTCCAGTCCATCGCCACTTATCTCCGACCCCCCTCCTCCTTCCTCCGACCCCTTCTTCGTTCTTCTCTTCAAAACCCGCCTCCAGTCACCATACAACCGCCATGTGCCCCATTCCGACGCCGCAGCCCCTAGCCAAACCCCCACCACCTGCGACAGCACCCACAACCCCCTCCTCCTCCTAATCGAAGTAAGTTTTCTTTTCCAACCTTGTTTATTTCTTTTAGCAAAGGAAAATCTATCTTTACATGTTGATTATGAAAAGGAAAATGAGATCTTTACATGTGTATCAATAAAAATTGGATTTTTATATATTCATATGGCGAAGAAAAATCTGATTTTTATTTGTAAAAAAATGATTTTTATTTGTAAAAAGTTATGATTTTTAAAAATATAAAGATGAGATTTTTAATAATAGAAAGATTATATATTTATATAAGGAAATATTATATTTTTATATAAGGAAAGATTATATTTTTATTTAAGAAAAGATAAGATTTTTAAACGAAATAAAAATATGATTTTTATATATATGCATAGCAATATAAAAAAAATTCGATTTTTAAATATATAAACATCATATTAAAAAATGTGATTTTTAATATGAACAGCGTTGAATATCCGGCTAAATCAAGCAATACAGAAATTCAGAAATGAAACGGCGGAGTGGATCCCAAAGGTGAGAACTTCTCACTAAAATTATTTTTGTACAGTTATTTTATAACTGCATATATGAACTGCTCCCCATCGTCCACAGACCATGGACGACTTGTTTGTTTGATTTGATTGTGTTGTGAAAATTGTTTGTGATGTGAAATGGACTATATAAAATATTCATGTGTTGAATAAAGTGCTAGAACAATAAAAATATCATTTTTATTGTATAATTGAACTGTATAAAATATTCATGAGTTGAAATAAATATTCATTTACAAATCAGACGATTTGTTTATGTACACCCATTTTTCTGATATTGATTGGGATGATATATTTTACACATCGCCCAACTGCACAAATAATATTCAGTGTTTGTTGTTTGAAAACCCCATACAGGTATTGGGATGATATTGGACATACACTAATCATAATATTTAGTTGTATGTCAAACGAGTTGGCATGCTGTGATGAGCGTTAATTATTTATTTTTAACGCTTGTACAGTTGTAAATTGCACTCTGGATGATGGATTATTGTTTATCATTGTTGTTGAATACACGCGTTGTATGAAATCCATATAAATCAAATTATATGGTAACTGATTGTGTCTGACTCCAATTCGGAAAGAATGAATACTTTGAAATAACGAATATTTTAAATAATATTCAGTAAGAGATCAAAATCTGATTTAGATGTCCGATTTGGGATGGACACGAATATATTTAAATATATAAAGCCGTGTTGATTACATTAACCCCATTTTGACGTGAACGATATTTATATCGATTTTATTCATTTCTATAATGAATATAAAAAAGGAAATGATTTCGAAATATAGTATTTTGAAAATATTATCATTTATATATTAATGATATGGAATATTCAATTTTGTTCTGAAATTGAATATGAAGTTGAAGTAGCTTTGAAAACGAATTTAAAACAATTTATAAAATACGTTTTAAATGGAAATCGACGAAATATATAATATTATATATATATATATATATATATATTTAATGGTATGAATAGAATGCGCCACGCCGCAGCAGTTCGTGAATTT
This sequence comes from Allium sativum, assembly GCA_030737875.1. Classification (NCBI taxonomy): domain Eukaryota; kingdom Viridiplantae; phylum Streptophyta; class Magnoliopsida; order Asparagales; family Amaryllidaceae; genus Allium; species Allium sativum. The sequence goes on from CM060911.1 coordinate 189,212,351, forward strand.
CGACCATTGACTTCGAATGGACATTACGGGAGATCCGACCGTCGGATTCTCCTAAAACCGGAACCATTGGGTTTGTATCGAAAAGAGCTTTCTAATGAATACGAGAAATTAGAAATCTAATGGTTGGATTTGGAATTATGTCCAAATCAAATTTGGAAAAGGTCGCCGTAAGTGCAGTTCGATGGCCGTTTATGGAAATCGACTGTACGGGCCTTGATAAAATAATTAAAAATATTAATAATTTGTGTAAAATCATAATAAATTATTTGGAAAGAATTGGGATGAAAAATTCCATATTTAAAAAGACAAAAATATATTTGTATCAAAATGAACTAGTTATGAACTAGAATTATAATCCAATATTTTTAAATAAATAAATTGGATTTGAAATGGTTTTAAAAATAACCGGAATTTCCAATATATGAATTGGAATGGATTTAAATCGAAATTATCTTCGGAATATTTTGATATTAGATTCCGTGATTATACGGACATTGTGTAGGAATTTGGAAGATATATATATCGTTATTCCAATACGATATTTGTTGATTTTAGAATTTGACATTGAATATAAGCCGATATATTTTCTATTCAGAGCCTGGTATTTAATATCAAATAGGATTTTGGGTTTGTCGTGAACGGTGTCTTCACTAACATTGTTCTTAAACCCACTTGAGAAAAGATGTAAATCTTTTAATTAAGATTTAAGGAAGTTTACCAATTAATTAATATTTAATTGGAATTGAATTGAAATTTGTTTTTGGGTTTATCGTGAACGGGGTTTTAAATAACACTTGTTCTTTAACCCGATTAAACATGGAATGATATTTTGGGTTTGTCATGAATGGTATCTTTAATAATACTGTTCTTAAACCCAATGGAGATAAGAAAATTAGAAACTAACTGGAGATTAGCTAAGTTGAATGGTTTCCTGGGTATTGATCTGATGTTGGTTTCGGCCTTCGGGATTAATACTTAGGGAATTATTCTCTTACTAATTTACGGTTAGAGACTGATGGGATGGAGCCTTCAGTAACACTGTTCTTAAGCCCCATGTGAACAGAATAAATCTTTTAATTAAGATGTAGAGAAGAATTACTAATTAATTATCATTTAATTGGATTTGAAATGGAATGTGAATTGGGTTTATAGTGAACCGTGTTTTTAACGACATTCGTTCTTTAACCCGATTTACAGTGAAATGAGATTTGGAACTTATAAATCTTTTTATTAAATATTAAGCGAAGATTTTCCAAAGTAAAGTTTTCCAATTTAACAATATAAATTGGAATGAAATGGAATTCGATTCAGTAATAATCGAAGCGAACTTCTGTAGAGGAAGACTATTACTATATATGGAATTTAAGAGGCTTTGCCATTATTCCATTTATATTATCGGTTGGATATTGAAGTTTATAACGATTATATATATATTGATTTGTTTTCCATGAAGATTCCATTGTTAATGGAATGTGGTTTTGGGTTTATCGTGAGCTGTGTTTTAAATGACATTAGTTCTTTAACCCAGTTAAAGATAAGATTAATTTCTTAACTTTGAATAATCATTAAGTAACGATTTTTGCAGATTAAAACTGAATTAGAGTTTTAATGAATCTTTAATTATATTGGAATGTGAATGAGATAATTAAACTTATCGAATTCAGGAAATGATCGAGAAAGGAGTATCACCAGTTTTGCTCCAAGCGATAGTTAAATCTTTAATTAGATTTGAACGTGAAATGGTAAATAATATTTGCCGATAAAAGGGTGGTGTTAGGTATGGAGTATTACCAGTTTTGCTCCATGGGATGAATAGGTGGGGATTGGGAAATAAAATAAATGATTACTTCGGTAAGGATCGCTAATCCCGACTAGTTTGGATAAACAATAATTTGATATCCAAAGGAAGATTAAAGAATAAATTTTGAAGAATTTATCTTTGATAAAATTAATGGGAACCTTTCCCACAAGATATGAATATTTAAAGAAAAGAATATTCAGAATTGGAACGAGGCATATGTTGTGTTTTTATAGCACTTGTTTATAATATACGTGAGGTATTCAGAAAGACCGGGTTTATCCCATTTTGAATAACTGAATCGGAGATGAGTCGACGATGAAGACGGTGGTTGAAGACCGGAGGTCTTCACATCGTTTGGATGATTACAGATGTCTTGATTGGGCGGTACACCCAAGACAAGGTAATAAGTGGAGATCGTCCAGACGTACTTGGAGATCGACCGGATATGCGAGGACCTCTCTCCTGTATTGGACATATGGGACGAGGAATAAGGTGCCTCCGGTTTCGTTCAGATGCAGAACAAACTTGTAAATGGACTATTTATCTGACATTGGATTTCATTCTGTGTGATTGATATACATCAGTTTCATAGCATGAATTGCCTGTGTGGCATGCTGAGATGCAAATGATCAAGGCTTCTGTTAAAAAGTAGAGTCTTATGGTTGATGATCAAAGCACGGCTTTAATGTAGCATAGCTTTGTGTAGCGTTAATTCGCGAGCCTCGCACCCCGGTGTGAACCAGAAACGGGAGAGGACCTCAGGGAGGGCATGTGTTTCCTTCTAACTAGGAGTGGTGTCTGGGTTTTGCACGCCCAGATGTTTTACTTATATGGATGATAGGTAATGAGGCGCTTGGATATATCGGCACTACGGGGCCGATGGATGGTATGATCTTTATACAGACCAATTTTACGCCTCATAGGGCGGGGAAACGTAGTGTTCAGGCATTTTAATCCACATCGAGTGGACCCGCACTGACGATCCAAGGGTCGATGCGTTCTAACCCTGAGGCTCCGGCTAGAGAGTCTCGAAGCGGTAAGGACGATCCCTTGCCTTAGTTCACAGACAGAAATCCAACATCCAATACATGACTTTGCGGTTTTGATTGTAGAGCCTAGTATTAGCGACATGATATATGGTAACCATGCCGTCTAAGATTGATACACTTATATTTGAAGTTGTTTTATACACTATGCACTTATAATAATATCAAATGACTTGTTTTAACATACCAAGCATGTTTGGTTATTATAAGGGAAAACACTATCCTTCGGCTTACGTTGCATTGTGTGATGGGACCTGGGTCTTATAGTAGCTTCATTCTTCCAAAAAGCATTGCGCTGTTTTGTTATACGCATTGGTATTCTTGTGAGGCAACCTGTTTCGTGTTATACGGCGTGGTCCCTTGATATATCTGATTTTAAAGTAAAGTTTTAAATAACTATTTTAGTTCTCACACCAGTCACGTGACTAACCTGGAGTTTATTGTTTTAACCTAAACTCTAGGTGCCCCTATTTTCCATATGGGCAGCTAGTAGTTGGGTTTTACAGATATTATATTCACAGGATCCTGGTTTACAGCTGGGATGATATTCGGAAAGCTCTGTATCCGTGTATCTCTTTCAATTGTGTTTTGTATTATTTTCCACTGCATTGTAATTTGTAAATCTCTGATATTTATCAAATGTATATTATTTGTTCATACTCTGTATGTTATTGTACCCTGATGTAAATTGTTGTAATAAGCAATGAAATGTTCTTCTGTTTGTGTTCAGATTTGTCGTGTTCTCAATTCAATCTGGGCTTTCCTTTACGGGGAAGTTCGGGTCGCTTCATTTGGTATCAGAGCTTTGGTTTACAGAGCTCGGGGACAAGACATATTAGAACCGAACGAAAGAATTCATTAGAGATTGGATTAGTAATATCCAATAAGAATGGCTCGTTATAGATGGGATCAGCAGTATCCTAAAATGAGCCGGAAGAGTATTATTTTTTGAAATAAAAATATAAGTAAAAAACAAATCTTATTTCGAAAATTAAATCCAATTATACGTATTTGATTATTTATTTTATATTGAATTTGGACAATCGAGTATATGAGATTTTGCATATACGCGTCATGAACGTATATTTGAAGTTTTAATATACTGGATAGGTATAGAATCACACTTTAGTCGCTCAGAGATGATTCTGATGATCGCTCGTGCATCATCAGCATTTATGTTCGGGCTTCGAAAGTACTAGTGTGAGAATCAAAACTAGATAGGGTCTATTGTTGTGACTTGGCATCAAAAATGGATTTTTATATATATAAAAATTATGTGTTTGAAACAATAATCAACAAACTGATTGCGGTTGTGTTGTATGATTATTGGTTTGATTAATTAAAATTTTGAACCATTAAGCCAATTTGAATCAAAATATTGAACTGACTTGAAAACTGTTTGAAATTGCATACATGTACATGCATATATATTGAACAGGTCATAGCAGGGAAGCTAAGTAGAGGAATAAAATTGTATGCCCGACAAATAGGTACATGTTTACTAATTTATTGGGTTTGGATGATTTTATGAGCCGATTGGCTTTTTCTTCCTGAGATGAGAGGGCTTGTGTGGTGGTTTTGAGATTTTCCCGATGCTCCCCGTACAAAAGAAGTTATGGCGAAATTTTTCAAAAATTTAGGGTGTTAGCCAAATTTTTAAAAAATTAGAAATTCTTAGAAACTAGAAAGTTGAAGAATGAAAGCCAAACTAAAAGTTGAGTTGATTAGTAAAACAACTTTCAGCTCCGTTCCTTTTTGAAGATGAAAAGATTTTAAGTGGGGGAGATTGTAGCAACCTGGAAAATCATAAACAATTTAAAATTTTTATTTTGGCAATTTTAATGAATTTTGGATATTTAAAATGATTTATTTTAAATAATTACGACAAGAAATTTATTTTGAATAGAATTAGAACGTATAAATTTGTTTGAATCAAAGTTTGAATATTAATATTTATTTTAATTATAAAAGGAATTGGAAATGGCGCGGTAGTTTGAAAATTCAATTTCAAAATTCAAATGAATGTACAGGATTCAAGATAAACAGGATTTTAGTGAAACCAGAAATATTTGAATCTGTTTGAAAATATCTTTCCAACGAATCAAAAAAATTGAAATTTCATAGCGGGAATAAAAAGTTACGCCTAGTTGAAAATTCAGAATAGTCGCTATGGAAATATAGCCCTTAAAAATAGCTATTTTGCAAACAACCTCCATTTTCGATGAAACCACTTTTGTTGGATCCGGGATGTCAAGTTATTGCTAGATTCCAATTTTCATAATTTTTGGAATCAATATGTGAGCGTGGCAGATTTAAATGTGTTTTGACAGTTTCAGTCAATTTGGATCGACCAAGAAATGACTATTTTTCAAATGGTCTTCAAATTCGACGAAATTAGTTTTGTTAGGACCGTATCATCAAAACATAGACAGATTTATTTTTCTGGAATTTTGGAGTCCGTATGTGGCCCCAATAAAGTGAAATGTTCATTTAAATTAATATATATTGATTTATATTTTAAATTAAAATCAAAACTGATCGTAACAGCCGAATTGGCTTATGAAACATATCCCATTGTGTTCGAAATAGGGGTAATTAGCTATGGACGACAGTCGGTGGGATTGATTTAGAGTGCGAAATAGAAAGTTACTTTGTGGAATTAAATAAACAAATAAATAAATAAAATAAAAATTATATAAAACTCCCCAACCCTATTCTCTTTCATATCAAAACCGTGCCCCCAAATTGAGAAAACCATCGCCCCCCCTCGATCTTCCATCGCCGGCCCTCTAGCCCGCCGCCAGGCCTGCCTCCACCACTGCTTCCCCTTTCAGTCCATTGCCACCTATCTCTGACCCCTCTCCTCCTTCTTCCGACCCCCTTCTTCGTTCTCCTCTTCAAAACACGCCTCCAGTCACCGTATGACTGCCATGGGGCCTATTCCGATGTTGCAACCCCTAGTCAGATCCCCACCACCTACGACGACACCCACGACCCCCCTCCTCCTCCTAATCGAAGTAATTTTTCTTTTCCGACCTTGTTTATTTCTTTTAGCAAAGGAAAATACGATCTTTACATGTTGATTATGAAAAGGAAAATGAGATCTTTACATATGTATATATAAAAATTGGATTTTTATATATTCATATAGCGAAGAAAAATCTGATTTTTATTTGTAAAAAGAAATGATTTTTATTTGTAAAAAGTTATGATTTTAAAAATATAAAGATGAGATTTTTAATAATAGAAAGATTATATTTTTATATAAGGAAAATTGTATTTTTATATAAGGAAAGATTATATTTTTTATATAAGAAAATATAAGATTTTTAAACGATATAAAAATATAATATGTAAATATATGCATAGCGATATTAAAAAAATCGATTTTTAAATATATAAACATCATATTAAAAATGTGATTTTTAATATGAACAGTGTTGAATATCGGGCTAAACCAAGCAATTCAGAAATGAAACAGCAGAGTGGATCCCAAAGGTGAGAACTTCTCACTAAAATTATTTATGTACAGCTATTTATTTTATAACTGCATATATGAACTGCTCCCCATCGTCCACAGACCATGGATGACTTGTTTATTTGATTTGATTGTGTTGTGAAAATTGTTTGTGATGTGAAGTCAACTGTACAAAATATTAATGTGTTGAATAAAGTGCTAGAACAATAAAAATATCATTTTTATTGTACAAATGAACTATACAAAATATTCATGAGTTGAAATAAATATTCATTTACAAATCAGACGATTTATTTATATGTACCCATTTTTTTGATATTGATTGGGACATCGCCCAACTGCACAAATAATATTCAGTGTTTGTTGTTTGAAAACCCTACATGGGTATTGGGATGATATTGGACATACACTAATCCCAATATTTTGTTGTATGTCAAACGATGAGTTGACAGGCTGTGATGAGCATTAATTATTTATTTTTAATGCTTGTACAGTTGTAAATTGCACTCTGGATGATGGATTATTGTTTATCATTGTTGTTGAATACACGCGTTGTATGAAATCCATATAAATCAAATTATATGGTAATTGATTGTGTATGACTCCAATTCGGAAAGAATGAATACTTTGAAATAACGAATATTTTAAATAATATTCAGTAAGAGATCAAAATCTGATTTAGATGTCCAATTTGGGATAGACACGAATATATTTAAATATATAAAGCCATGTTGATTAGATTAACGCCATTTTGACATGAACGATATTTATATCGATTTTATTCATTTCTGTAATGAATATCGAAAAGGAAATGATTTTGAAATATAGTATTTTGAAAATATTATCATTTATATATTTACGATATGGAATATTCAATTTTGTTCTAAAATTGAATATGAAGTTGAAGTCGTTTTGAGAACGAATTTAAAATGATTTATAAAATACGTTTTGAATGGAAATTGACGAAATATATATAATATTATATATATTTATTTAATGGCCTGAATATAACGCAACGCGGCACGGTAGTTCGCGAATTTTGACCATTGATTTCGAATGGACATTACAGGAGAACCGACTATCGGATTTCCTAAAACTGGAACCATTGGGTTCGTATCTAAAAGAGCTTTCTAATGAATACAAGAAATTAGAAATCTAACTGTTGGATTTGGAATTATGTACAAATCAAATTTGGAAAAGGTCGCTGTAAGTGTAGTTCGATGGCCATTTATGGAAATCGACTGTACGGGCCTTGATAAAATTATTAAAAATATTAATAATTCATGTTAAATCATAATAAATGATTTGGAAAGAATTGGGATGAAAAATTCCATATCTGAAAAGATAAAAATATATTTTTATCAAAATGAACTAGTTATGAACTAGAATTATAATCCAATATTTTTAAATAAATAAATTGGATTTGAAATGGTTTTAAAAATAACCGGAATTTCCAATATATGAATTGGAATGGATTTGAATCGAAATTATCTTCGGTATATTTCGATATTGGATTCCGTGATTATACGGACATTGTGGAGGAATTTGGAAGATATATATATATCATTATTCCAATACGATATTTGTTGACTTCAGAATTCGATATTGAATATAAGCCGATATATTTTCTATTCAGAGCCCGATATTTAATATCAAATGAGATTTTGGGTTTGTCGTGAACGGTGTCTTCACTAACACTGTTCTTAAGCCCAGTTGAAAAAAATATAAATCTTTTAATTAAGATTTAAGGAAATTTACCGATTAATTAATATTTAATTGGAATTGAATTGAAATTTGTTTTTGGGTTTGTTGTGAATGGGATTTTAAATAACACTTGTTCTTTAACCCGATTAACCATGGAATGAGATTTTGGGTTTGTCGTGAATGGTATCTTTAATAATACTGTTCTTAAACCCAATAGAGCTAAGAAAATTAGAAACTAACTGGAGATTAGCTAAGTTGAATGGTTTCTTGGGTATTGATGTGATGTTGGTTTCAGCCTTCAAGATTAATACTTAGGGAATTGTTCTCTTACTAATTTATGGTTAGAGACTAATGGGATGGGGCCTTCAGTAACACTGTTCTTAAACCCCATGTGAAAAGAATAAATCTTTTAATTAAGATGTAGAGATGAATTACCAATTAATTAACATTTAATTGGGTTTGAAGTGGAATGTGAACTGGGTTTATAGTGAACTGTGTTTTTAACAACATTCGTTCTTTTACCCGATTTATAGTGGAATGAGATTTGGAACTCATAAATCTTTTTATTAAAGATTTAGCGGAGATTTTCCAAAGTAAAGTTTTCCAATTTAACAAAATAAATTGGAATGGAATGGAATTCGATTCGGTAATAATCGAAGTGAACTTCTGTGGAGGAAGATTGTTACTATATATGGAATTTAAGAGGCTTTGCCGATATTCCATTTATATTATCGGTTGGATATGGAAGTTTATATCGATTATATATATATTGATTTGTTTTCCGTGAAGATTCCATTGTTAATGGAATGTGATTTTGGGTTTATCGTGAGCTGTGTTTTAAATGACATTAGCTCTTTAACCTAGTTAAAGATAAGATTAATTTCTTAACTTTGAATAATCATTAAGTAATGATTTTTGCATATTAAAACTGAATTAGATTTTTAATGAATCTTTAATTAGATTGGAATGTGCATGAGATAATTAAACTTATCGAATTCTGGAAATGATCGAGAAAGGAGTATCACCAGTTTCGCTACAAGCGATAGTTAAATCTTTAATTAGATTTGAACGTGAAATGGTAATTAATATTGCTGATAACACTGTGGTGTTAGATATGGAGTATTACTAGTTTTGCTCCATGGGATGAATAGGTTGGGATTGGGAAATAAAAAAAATGATTACTTCGGTAAGGATCGCTAATCCCGACTAGTTTGGATAAATTATAATTTGGTTTGAATTGATATCCAAAGGAAGATTAAAGAATAAATTTTAAAGAATTTATCTTTGATAAAATTAATAGGAACCTTTCCCAAAATATATGAATATTTAAATAAAAGAATATTCAAAATTGGAATGAGCCGTATGTTGTGTTTTTATTGCACTTGTTTATAATATATGCGAGTTATTCGGAAAGACCGGGTTTATCCCATTCTGAATAACTGAATCGGCGATGAGTCGACGATGAAGACGGTGGTTGAAGACCGGAGGTCTTCACATCGTTTGGATGATTAGTGATGTCTTGATTGGACGGTACACCGAAGAAAAGGTAATAAGTGGTGATCGTCAAGACATACTTGGGGATCGACCGGATATGCGAGGACCTCTCTCCTGTATTGGACATATGGGATGAAGAATAAGGTGCCTCCGGTTTTGTTCAGACCCAGAATGAACTTGTAAATGGACCGTGTGTCTGACATTGGATTTCATTCTGTGTGATAGATAGACTCGGTTGCATGGCGTGAATTGCCTATGTGGCATGCTGAGATCCAAATGATCAAGGCTTCTATTGAAAAGCAGAGTCTTGTTGTTGATGATCAAAGCACGACTTTAATATATCATAGCTTTGTGTAGCGTTAATTCGCGAGCCTCGCACCCCGATGTGAACCAGAAACGGGAGAGGACCTCAGGGAGGGCATGCGTTTTCTTCTAGCTAGGAGTGGTGTTTGGGTTCTGCACGCCCAGATGTTTTACTTATGTGGATGATGGATAGGAGGGGCCTTGGATATATCGACATTGTGGGGCCGATGGATGGTATGGGCTTTATACAGACCAATTTTATGCCCCATAGGGCTGGGAAATGTAGTGTTCAGGCATTTTAATCCACATCGAATGGACCGGCCCTGATGATCCAAGGGTCGATGCGTTCTGACCCTGAGTCTCAGGCTAGAGAGTCTCGAAGCGGTAAGGACGATCACTTGTCTTGCTTCACAGACGAAAATCCAACTTCCAATACGTGACTTTGCGGTTTTGATTGTAGAGCCTAGTATTGGCGACATGATATATGGTACTCATGCCTTCTAGGATTGATACATTTATATTTGAAGTTGTTTTATACCCTATGCATTTATAATAGTGTCAAATGATTTTTTTAACGTACCAAGCATGTTTGGTTATTATAAGGGAAAACCCTATCCTCCGGCTTGCGTTGCATTATGTGATAGGACCTGGGTCTTATAATAGCTTCATTTTTTCCAAAAGCATTGCGCTGTTTTGTTATATACACTGGTATTCTTGGGAGGAAACCCATTCCGTTTTATATGGCGTGGTCTCTTGATATATCTGATTTTAAAGTAAATTTTTTAAATAACTGTTTTACTTCTCACACCAGTCACATGACTGACCTGGAGTTTATTGTTTTAACATAAACTCTGGATGCCCCTATTTTCCACACGGGCAGCTAGTAGTTGGGTTTTGCAGATATTATATTCACAGGATCCTGGTTTATAGCTGGGATGATATTCAGAAAGCTCTGTATTCGTCTATCTCTTTCAGTTGTGTTTTGTATTATTTTCCGCTGCATTGTAATTTGTAAATCTCTGATATTTATCAAATGTATATTATTTGTTCACACTCTGCATATTCTTGTACCCTGATGTAAATTGTTGTAATAAGCAATGAAATGTTCTTCTGTTTGTGTTCTGATTTGTCGTGTTCTCAAATCAATCCAGGTTTTCCTTTACGGGGAAGTTCGGGTCGCTTCAATTTAACTTTGGGAAATTAAACATGCCGCACCAACAATCTACACCGTGCCTTTAATTCTTGCTGATATATAATCTATGAGCTCGTACGTCTCAAAGAAGTGTGTTAAGCTGGAGAATAAATTCCCCACCACCAAACAGATATATATTTAGCAGAGATCAACGAGTATAGTATAAAAATACAAAGTTAAACATGTAATCCTGTCTTTACCTGGGTTAAAGAAACAACGTCAATTAAAACAAGGTTCATAATAAACCCAAAATCACATTCCATTAACCATGGAATGTTCACATAAATAGATCAATATATAATCGATATCAATTGTTGTATCCGACCAATAACATAAATGGAATAACGACAAAGCCTTTTAAATTCCATATGTATTAACAGTCTTCCTCCACAGAAGCTCATTTCGATTATTATCAAATCGAATTCCATTCATTTCCAATTTAATATATTAAATTGGAAATCTTTACTTTGGAAAATTCCATAAATCCTAATTAAAAGATTATAAACTCCAAATCATATTCTTCACGGTTAATTCGGTGAAAGAACAAGTGTTATTTAAAACACCATTCACGATAAACCCAAAAATCCAATTCTTTTATTCTATTCCAATTAAATATTAATTAGTTGGAAAACTTCACTAAATCTTAGTTTAAAGATTTATTCTTTTCTCAACTGGGTTTAAGAACAGTGTTAATGAAGACACCGTTCACGACAAACCCAAAATCCAATTTGATATCGGCTTATATTCAATATCAAATTCTAAAACTAACGGATATCGTATTGGAATAACGATATATATATATACATATATATATATATATCTTTCAAATTCCTCAATAATATCCGTATAATCACGGAATCCAATATCTAAATATTCTGACGATTATTTCCATTCCAAATCCATTCCAATTTATTCATTGGAAAATTCTGGTTATTTTAAAACCATTTTCAAATCTAATTTATTTATTTCTAAAAATAAATAAATTATTATTCTAGTTAATAACTAGTTCATTTCGATAAAAATATATTTTTATCTTCTCAAAAGTGGAATTTTTCATCCAAAATCTTTCAAAATCATTTATCATGATTTTACATAATTTTTCCATATTTTTAATAATTTTATTATCTCCCGTACTGTCGGTTTCCAATAATGGCCACCGAACTGCATCCATAGCGACCTTTTCTGAAATTGATTTGGACATATCTCCAAATCTAACCTTTAGATTTCAAATCTCTTATATTCATTGGAAAGTTCTTTTTGATACGAACCCAGCAGTCCAGTTTTAGGAGAATCCGACGATCGGATCTCCCGTAACGTTCATTTGAAGTTACTAGTCGAAATTCGCGAACCGCGACGCGTTCTATTCAGGCCATTATAATATATATATAATATATTATATATATATATATATTTCATCGGTTTCCATCTAAAATGAATTTTATAAATTGTTTTAAAAACGATTTCCACTTCCATTTCCATTTCAATTTCAAATAAAAATTGAATATTCCATTATAAATTTGTTTTAAATTCATTTCAAATCGATTTCAATTCGTTTTTAATTCATTTCAAATCGATTTCAATTCAATTTCAAATCTATTTCAATTCAATTTCAATTCGCTTTGAATTCATTTTAAATCAATTTCAATTCTATTTTCAAATTCAAATCAAAATTGAATATTCTTAACATAAATTCCTTTTTAAATTCTTTTTAAAACGATTTAAATTTGATTTTCAAATTTAAATCAAAATTTAATTTTCCATATCATTTCAATATTAAAATGATAACATTTTCAAAATATCAGATTTTGAAATCACTTTTCGGTATTCATTATAAAATGAATAAAATCGACAAAATTCCCGTTCGTGTTAAAATGACGTTTAACTACTTAACACAACTTCACATTTGAATATTCACTGAATATTATTTTAAAATATTCATTAATTCTGAACTGGAATCAGACTCAATCAATTACCATATAATTTTATTTATATGGATTTCAACGTCATCTATATACAACAATTGTAACACCCCACTCCCGCTATGGTCACTCACTAAGGGAATGCCATAGCATCGGTGGAGTATTTTAGTGAATATAGAACAGAAAAATTACAACAAGACAGATATAAATAGTACTTGAAATTTAAAACATCATCTCATAACAGCGGAAGTAAAACATGTCTGGTTACATCATAAAACCACAATAAAAGTCAAGTACAATATCCATCAAAATAAAGAAGTACATAATCCCACTCTCATACAATAGCCATGACGAAAGAAAAGATAACTGGGTAACTGGAGCTTTATATCTATCCAAGCTCCTAAAGACTGGAACAGCAATCCGATCAAGCTCCACTACTGCTAGGATCCACCGTAGGACCTGAGGGTTGGGAAAAAGATAAAAACAACGGGGTCAGACATAAGTCTGAGCGAGTCCTATAACTTCAACAATACAATCGTTAAAGTAACCAGAGAAGACATAAACTGATATACGGTAACTAATGGGGATGAATGGCTACACTAAGCAGTCAACTAAACTAAGATAAAAGATAAAGACGCATCTACCCTTCCAAAGGTAAATTACTAAACTGCACCACACCAGTCATTCCTAACTTAAAGGTTGATCCCACCCATGGACTTATAAAATTAACTTAATAGTTCTCGCGTACCCCTAGGTGACTAAGTAGACGCCACGGGGCCCTACAATCCACTAGGTGTACACACTACTCCCCATTCGATCGGCTCCCTAACGTAGATACCCGTGCTGGCCCCACCGTGGGGTGTACCATTCCCCAACGTGGCAACCTGATAAAACTAACGGTGCACGGCTTATATCTACCCGATGCAACAACGTCTTATTTACCAGCCCGGGTCCACACACGCATATGAAACCCGTTGGTCATGCGTTGCCACCGCTAACCCATTTTGGCCTCTTATAGTCAAGCCCAGTATGCGTGTCCCGTCCTCGACATGGGTCGAGCCCACTAAGATACGTATGGGTTACTGGTTGAAATGGGCCCCCAGCACAAGCCATCCCCCTAAGCTTGGCCCACACACTAGTGTTTCCCACTTAACCCTTTAATCATGTTTTAATTACATGTTCCATTTTGGTTAAGTATTCTAATCGTATTTTCTATTGCCACCCAAGGCAACCACTAGATTTCCACATGCCACCCAAGGCACCCACTTAACCCCTCATGTCCCTCTACATGCTAATGTGGTTAAGTGTTTCTTAATTAATTAATTAAGATCGTAACCTTTGTAAAGACCTCTCACATTAGACTGTCTTTTATGACCGCTGGTTAAGCCGGTTGGGTCCGGGCAGCCTTATGTCATAACCGAGTCTAACCTCGTGTCTTTACATTAATCACGTATTTAGTTTGTGCCTAAGACCTCTCACATTGGGCTAACATTTGTAGCAACTGGTTAAGCCGGTTGGGTCCGGGCAGTTTTACGCTACAACTGAGTCCAACCTCGTGTCTTAGTCAATTAATTACACCTAATTAATCACCCTCATAATTTATATTAATTATCCCTAATTAATTACACATTTTTAAGAATATGGGTAGACCTAACTAAATAGGTAAATTCCCAATCCCATAGTATGGGTAGACCTAACTTAATAGGCAAATTCCCAACACATAGTATGGGTACACCTAACTTAATAGGCAAATTCCCATACTATGTTCATTTATTTTATGTTATGCATAATTATATTAATTTCACACAATCTTATTAACATATGCATTTAATTAACCCCATCGTTCCCACGTAATTTCGTTCTCATGACATAACACATATAAAAGGTGTCAACTTGCATATGTATGAACATGTTTCAAAGGTGCCATCTTGCATATTAACAAACACATAACTTGCATATGAACTTGCATAACATGTCACATATCTTGCATATAATCTTGTATAACATGTCACATAACTTGCATTTTAACTTGCATAACATATTACATAAACTTACATATTAACAAATACATGACTTGCATATGAACTTGCATAATATGTCACATAACTTGCATATGAACTTGCATAACATGTTACATACTTGCATATGAACTCATAAACTTGCATATGAACTTGCATAACATGTTACATACTTGCATATGAACTCATAAACTTGCATATGAACTTGCATAACATGTTACATACTTGCATATGAACTCATAAACTTGCATATGAAGAAACATACAACTTGCATAATTATCATACATGTAACTTGCATATTATCATACATGTAACTTGCATATTAACATATGATCACAAAGCACAAAACTTGCATAACCCACATACATTAGCAAACTAACATCATGTCATATGACTTAAAACCCATTAATCCACAAACAAAACCATATGATCTCATCATATCTCATCTACTTAGTTTAGCAATTGATCATTAGAGTGATAGAAACTCACCAAAACCAAGATTAGCAAACTTATGAAGTAGAACTAGTTGCTATACAAGAAGGAGATGATGATTAGAGGTTGATTAGCTTGCAACTTTCTTCATAAACTAGTGGAGGCTCCTCTCAAGTTTGATTTTGGCGGCATGATGGCATCATTTCTATTTTTAGTAGGGATTAGGCTTGCATTAGGGTGTATTTATAGGATTAGGGTGTGTTTTAGACCATAGGATTAACCCTAGGTTAGATTAGGTCCGTCAGATTTAGGAAGTTTCTAGAACACAGCCCAGCCCTAGCCAGAAAACCAGATCTGGTGCACCCAAGCCAACTGGCTCGACACCCTGTGTCGACAGGCAAGTCGACAGGGCAGTCGACAGGCCTGTCGACAGCCCTGTCGACATGGGTAGGGCGGGAACTTTCCCGCCTGGCCCCCCTGCTGGCTCCAATTTCGAAATCTGATTTTTAATTTTTAAATCTGTTTTTAACTTTGAATTTTCTGCAAACTTCATTGGGCCATAACTGGGCCATACGGACTCCGATTCTCGAAAACTCGGACTCTATTTCGCGTATTTTTCCGAGACGAACGCAATGACGCAGCCCGTTTCCCCCAATTCTCATATCTGAGATTATTTATTCTGTAATTAGTGAATATTAGTATTAACTGAAATTCGGGGTGTTACAACAATAATGATAAGCAATCATTAAAAATTCAAACAACATTGCAATAACCCGGAAATGTGAGCAAATTTAATTTTTTTATTTTGGCAATTTTAGTGAATTTTTGATATTTAAAATGAATTACTTTAAATAATAAAGACGAGAAATTTATTTTGAATAGAATTAGAACGTATATATTTATATAGATCGTCGTTAGAAAATAAAAATTTATTTTTAATTATAAAAGGAATTGAAAATGGCACGGTAGTTTGAAAATTCGATTTCAAATTTCAATTGAATGTACAGGATTCAAAATAAACCGTATTTTTGTGAAACCAAAAATATTTGAATCTATTTAAGAATATCTTTCCGAGGAATCCGAAAATTCAAAATTTTATAGCGGGAATCAAAAGTTATGTCTAGTTGAAAATTCAGAATAGTCGTAATGGACTTTTGGCCCTTAAAAATGGAAATTTTGCAAACGACCTCTGTTTTCGACAAAACCACTTTTTTTGGGTCCGGGATGTCGAATTATTGCTATATTCCAAAATTCTTAATTTTTCGAATCAATATATGAGCGTGGTGAAGTAAAACGTGTTTTGACAGTTTTTGTCAATTTCGATCGACCAGAAAATGGCCATTTTTCAAACGGTCTCAGTAATTGATGAAATTAGTTTTGTTAGGACCGTATCGTCTATATGAAGCTAGAAATATTTTTTCTGAAATTTTTAGGGTTCGTATGTGGCCCCAGTAATTAAAATGTGCGTTCAAATTCAATATATTGATCTATATTTTAATTTGAACGAAAATTGATCGAAACGGTCGAATTGGCTTACGATACATATCCCATTGCGTTCGGAATGGGGGTAATTAGCTAGGGATGACAGTCGGTGGTTTCGATTTTGAGTCGAAGTAAAAAGTTGCTTTTAGGGAATATAAAATAATAAAATAACTACATATAATTGGGCCAAGCCCTTTCTCCCATATCAGAAGTCAATGCCCACTTCCTCTTATCGTTCAAGATCGGACCCGATTCAAAACAGAAAATAAAAAAGGGAAAGGAAGAAAGCAACGGAGCCGCCGCAAGACACGCCGCCAGGGCCCAGAAGCTCCACCGTGGCTCCAGCTTCCTCCCCCCTCGCCTCGCCTTCTCTTCCCCTTCCTAGTTCGAGCTCCACAGCCCAAATCCGCAAGCCACCCAGGCCGCCACCACCTCAGACAAGGCCATCGCCGCTTCCAGCCTCCCGGCGCCGCCCCTGGCACGCCTCAGCACCATCTCCGACCTCTCCGTTTCCCCTCCCGATTGTGAGTGTTTATTTTAATTAATTCATGTAATTAAATATGGGATTCTTATGTATTTGCAATTCGATTATGAATGCATTTTTATACATATAGATTTTAAATAAAAATACTTTTTATATACATAATAGCGAAGTAAAAAAATTTGATTTTTATGCAAATGAATGCGAACGAAATGGGATTTTTGTATACATGAAAGGTAGGATTTTTATAATGAAAGTGAACATATACAAATGTGATTATCATATATATAACGATAGGATAAATATTTGATTTTTAATATATAAAGTTTAGACTTTTATATTTTAGAAAGAATAAAGTTTAGATTTTTATATTATAGAAAGAATAAAGTTTAGATTTTATATTATAGAAAGAATAAAAATATGATTTTTATACTATAGAAAGAATAAAAATATGATTTTTATATTATTGAAAGAATAAAAAGTTGCATTTAGGGAATATAAAATAATAAAATAACTACATATAATTGGGCCAAGCCCTTTCTCCCATATCAGAAGTCAATGCCCACTTCCTCTTATCGTTCAAGATCGGACCCGATTCAAAACAGAAAATAAAAAAGGGAAAGGAAGAAAGCAACGGAGCCGCCGCAAGACACGCCGCCAGGGCCCAGAAGCTACACCGTGGCTCCAGCTTCCTCCCCCCTCGCCTCGCCTTCTCTTCCCCTTCCTAGTTCGAGCTCCACAGCCCAAATCCGCAAGCCACCCAGGCCGCCACCACCTCAGACAAGGCCATCGCCGCTTCCAGCCTCCCGGCGCCGCCCCTGGCACGCCTCAGCACCATCTCCGACCTCTCCGTTTCCCCTCCCGATTGTGAGTGTTTATTTTAATTAATTCATGTAATTAAATATGGGATTCTTATGTATTTGCAATTCGATTATGAATGCATTTTTATACATATAGATTTTAAATAAAAATACGATTTTTATATACATAACAGCGAAGTAAAAAAAATTGATTTTTATGCAAATGAATGCGAACGAAATGGGATTTTTGTATACATGAAAGGTAGGATTTTTATAATGAAAGTGAACATATACAAATGTGATTATCATATATATAACGATAGGATAAATATTTGATTTTTAATATATAAAGTTTAGACTTTTATATTTTAGAAAGAATAAAGTTTAGATTTTTATATTATAGAAAGAATAAAGTTTAGATTTTATATTATAGAAAGAATAAAAATATGATTTTTATACTATAGAAAGAATAAAAATAGGATTTTTATATTATTGAAAGAATAAAAATATGATTTTTAATGTACAGAACATCATATTAAAAATGTGATTTTAATATGAATAGCGTGGAGAAGACTGCGTTGGAAGCACGGGCAAATCCAGACTGTTCTGAATTTCAGAAATAAAACGGCGGAGTGGAACCCTCGATGAAAACTTCTCACTTTTAATTTGTTTTCTAGTTGAAATATATACTAGGATGCAGACGGTGCTTAGTAGCACCTGACACCTTTCGTCCACAGACCATGGATTACTTGTTTGTTTGTTTGACTGATGTGTTGTGAAAAATGATTGTGTGTAGTGGATGAAATAAATTATTTTATGGTTAAAAATATAATTTTTAACGTGTATATAAAATAAATAGTTATAAACAAATAGGACGATTTGATTATGTACACACCTTTGACTGATATGGATTGGGACGATAAATTTTACACATCGCCCAACTGCACAAATAAAACCTGTGTTTGATTGTTTGAAAACCCCACACGGGTGTTGGGATGAAATTGGCCATACACTAGTCCCAATAATTAGCTGTATGTCGATCGATTGATTGACAGGCTGTTATAAGCGTTAAATATTTATATTTGATGCTTATGCAGTGTAGAATGCATTTTGGATGATGGTTGATTATTTGTGGTTGTTATTATATACATGTGTTGTAGGGAATCCATATATTTAACAATATATGGTAATTGATTGGGCCTCATTCCAAGTTGGAAAATAAAGAAAATTCATGTGTTGAATAAAAAGAAAATTCATGTGTTGAATAAAATATATATTCATGTGTTGAATAAAAGAATATTCATGTGTTGAATAAAATATATATTCATGTGTTGAATAAAAGAAAATTCATGTGTTGAAGAAAATATTCATTTGTTGAATAGAATAACGAAGTTATTGAAATATATAAAGCCATGTTGATTAGATATGCGCCATTTTGATGTGAACGATATTTATATCGATTTTATTCATTTTTATAATGAATATCGAAAAGGAATTGATTTCAAAATATAATGTTTTGAAAATATTATCATTTATATATCGATGATATGGAATATTCAATTTTGATTAGAAATTGAATAGGAAGTTGAAATCGTTTTAAAAACGAATTTAAAATGATTTATAAAATACGTTTTGAAAGGAAATCGACGAAATATATATTATATATATATAATATAACGGCCTGAATAGAACGCGCTGCACAGCGGCAGTTGTCGAATTTCGACCATTGACTTCGAACGGACATTACGGGAGATCCGACCGTCGGATTCTCCTAAAGCCGGAACCGTTGGGTTCGTATCGAAAAGAGCTTTCTAACAAATATTAGAGATTTGAAATCTAACGGTTGGATTTGGAATTATGTCCAAATCAAATTTTGAAAAGGTCGATGTAAGTGCAGTTCGATGGCCATTAGTAGAAATCGACTGTACGGGCCTTGATAAAATTATTAAAAATAGCAATAATTTGTGTAGAATAATAAGAAATGATTTGGAAAGAATTGGGATGAAAAATCCCATATTTGAAGAGATGAAAATAGATTTTTATCGAAATGAACTAGTTTTAAACTAGAATTGTAATCCATTTATTTTTAAAATAAATAAATTGGATTTGAAAGGGTTTTAAAAGTAACCAGAATTTCCAATAATTGAATTGGAATGGATTCGAATCAAAATTGTATTTGGAATATTTCGATGTTGGATTTCGTGATTATACAGATATTGTTATCGAAATTTAAAAGATATATTTATATCATTATTTCCAATACGATATTTGTTGGTCGTAGAATTTGATATTGAATATAAGCCGATATATTTTCTATTCACAGCCTTGTATTTAATATCAAATGGGATTTGGGTTTGTCGTGAATGGTGTCTCCATTAACACTGTTCTTAAACCCAGTTGAGAAAAGATTAAATCTTTTTATTTAGATTTAATGAAGTATACAAATTAAATGGTATTTAATTGGAATTGAATTTGAATTGATTTTTGGGTTTATCGTGAATGGTGTTTTAAATAACACTTGTTTTTTAACCCGATAATTAATGGAATGTGAATTGGGTTTATCGTGAACTGTGTTTTAACGACATTCGTTCTTTAACCCGATTTACAGTGAAATGTGATTTTGTTTTTATAAATCTTTTGTTAAGATTTATAGGAGATTTTCCAAAGTAAAGTTTTCCAATTTAATAAATCAAATTGGAATGAAATGGAATTCGGTTTGGTAATAATCGATGTGAATTTCTATGGAGGAAGACAACTAATATATCTGGAATTTAAAAGGCTTTGCCGTTATTCCATTTATATTATTAGTCGGATATGGAAGTTTATATCGATTATATATATCGATTTGTTTTCCATGAAGATTCCATTGTAAATGGAATGTGATTTTGGGTTTCTCGTGAACCCCGTTTTAAATGACATTGGTTTTTTAACGCAATTAAAGACAGGATATGATTTCCCATGTTAAACAATCATAAATATTGATTTTTGGGAAGATTAAATCCAAGTGGAGTTTTAATGAATCTTTAATTAGATTGAAATGATCGAGAATGGAGTATCACCAATTTTGCTCCAGGCGATAGTTAAATCTTTAATTAGATTTGAACGTGAAATGGTAATTGAATTTACCGATAACACCATGGTGTTAGATATGAAGTATTACCGGTTTTACTTCATGGGATGAATAGGTTGGGATTAGGAAATTAAAACAAATGATTACTTCGGTAAGGTTCGTTAATCCCGACTAGTTTGGATAAACCATAATTTGGTTTGAATTGATATTCAAAAGAAGATTAAAGAATAAATTTAAAGAATTTATCTTTGATAAAATTAGTGGGAACCTTTCCCAAAGTATAAGAATATTTGGATAAAAGAATATTCTGAATTGGAATGAGGCGTATGTTGTGTTTGTGTAACACTTGTTTATTATATACGCGAGTTATTCAAAAAGATCGGGTTTATCCCATTCTGAATAACTGATTCGACGATGTGTCGAGGATGAAGACGGTTGTCGAAGACCGGAGGTCTTCACATCGTTTGGATAATTACTGATGATCTTAATTGGGTTGTACACCCAAGAGGAGGGAATCAGTTGGTGATCCTCCAGACGTACTTGGAGATCGATGGATATGAGAGGTACAATGTGGCTCTGGTTTCGTTCAGACCTTGAACAGACTTGTAAATGCACTGTGTGTCTGACATTGGATATCATTCTGTGTGATTGATGGATTTCGGTTGCATGGAGTGGTTTGCCTGTGTGGCATGCTAAGATGTAAATGATCAAGGCTTCTGTTGAAAAGCAAATTCTTGTGGTTGATGATCAAAGCATCGCCTGTGTGGCATAGCTTTGTGTAGCGTTAATTCGCGAGCCTCACAACCCGGTTATGAACCAGAAACGGGAGAGGACCTCAGGGAGGGCATGCGTTTCCTTCTAGCTAGGGTGGTGTCAGTGACCTACCACCCCTGACATTTATATTATTTTCACCTGTGTGGTTGTTGGATTGCGAGGCGCCTCAGATATATCGGTGACTATGTGGAGCCGATGGAGTCATTTGGCTCATTTACGCCCCCAAAGGGCAGGGAAACGCAGTGTTTAGGCATAATAATCCACATTGGTGGACCGACCCTAACGATCCATGGGGCAGTTGCGGCTGTTTCTGAGGCTCGGGATAGACAGTCTTGAATTCGGTGAGGACGATCCCTTGCCTCGGTTCACAGATGGAAATCCAACTTCCAATACGTGACCTTGCGGTTTTGATTGTAGAGCCTAGTATTGGGGACATGATATATGGTACCCATGCTGTCTAGGATTGATACATTTATATTTGAAGTTGTTTTATACACTATGCACTTATAATAGTTTCAAATGATTTGTTTTTAACGTACCAAGCATGTTTGGCTATTATAAGGGAAAACCCTATCCCCCGGCTTGTGTTGCATTGTGTGATGGGACCCGGTCTTATAATAGCTTCATTTTTCCAAAAAGCATTGCGCTATTTTGTTATATGCACTGGTATTCTTGGGAGGAAACCCGTTCCGTGTTATACGGCGTAGTCCCTTGATTAACTTTATTTTAAAGTAAAGTTTTAAATAACTGTTTTAGCTCTCACACCAGTCACATGACTGACTTGGAGTTTATTGTTTTAACCTAAACTCTGGGTGCCCCTATTTTCCGCACGGGCAGCTAGTAGTTTTGGTTTTGCAGATTTATATTCACAGGATCCTGGTTAACAGCTGGAACGATACCCGGAAAGCTCTGTATCCGTGTATTACTTTCAGTTGTGTTTTGTATTATTTTTCCGCTGCTATGTAATGTAAATTAAATCTATGATATTTTTCTAATTTGTAATATTTATTCATACTCTGTATATTCTTGTATTCTGACGGAATTGTTGTAACAAACAATGAAATGTTCTTCCGTTTTTGTTCTGATGTGTCTTGTCCTCAATTCAATCCGTGCTTTCCTTCACGGGGAAGTTCGGGTCGTTTCAGCTTGGTATCAGAGCTCTGGTTTACAGAGCTCGAGAACAAGGCACGTTAGAACCATACGAAAGAATTCATCAGAGATTGGATTAGTAATATCCAATAAGAATGACTCGTTAGAGATGGGATCATTAGTATCCTAGAACGAGTGCGAAGGGTATATTTTTAAAATGAAAACAATTTTTGTTTTGAAAATTTAAATCAATTATTCGTATTTGATTATTTATTTTATATTGATTTTGACAATCAAGTATATAAAGATTTTGCGTATACGTCTGATCCGCGTGCATTCGAAATTTTAATATACTGGATAGATATAGAATCATACTCTAGTCGCCCAGGGATAATCCTGATGATGATGCATCATCATCAACATTGGTGTCCGAGTTTCGAAGGTGCGATGTCTATATATTTTCAACACACTGATGTGAGAACCAAAACTAGATAGGGCTATTGTTGTGATTTGGCATCAAAAATCTGATTTTTGGACTATGTATCAAAGTTATGTGTAACAACCCGAAAAATCTGAGCCAATTTAAAAATCTTATTTTGGCGATTTTAATGAATTTTGAATAATAAAATGAATTATTTTAAATAATAATGACGAGAAATTTATTTTGAATAGAATTAGAAGTATATATTTATATGAATCGACGTTAGAGTATAAATATTTATTTTAAATTATAAAAGGAATTGAAAATGGCGCGGTAGTTCGATATTTCGATTTCGAATTTCAAATGAATGTACAGGATTCAAAATAAACCGGATTTTAGCGAAACCAAAAATATTAGAATCTAATTGAGAATATCTTTCCAATGAATCCGAAAAACTGAAATTTCATAGTGGGAATAAAAAGTTATGCACAGTAGAAAATTCAGAATAGTCGCTATGGAATTCTAGCCCTTAAAAATGGAAATTTTGCAAATGACCTCGGTTTTCGACGAAACCACTTTTATTGGATCCGTGATGTCAAATTATTGCTAGATCTCAAAATTCATAATTTTCTAAATCAGTATGTGAGCGTGGCAAAGGAAAACGCGTTTGACCAGTTTCAGTTGATTTTAATCGACTGGAAAATGACCATTTTTCAAACAGTCTCGGAATTTGACGAAATTAGTTTTGTTAAGACCGTATCATCAATACGAGTTAGAAAATATTTTTCGGGAATTTTTAGAGTCTGTATGTGGCCCCGGTAAATTGAAATGCGCATTCAAATTCAATATATAGATTTATATTTTGATTTCGACGAAAACTGATCGAAACGATCGAATCAGCCTACAATACAAATCCCATTGTGTTCGGAATGGGGGTAATTAGCTATGGACGATAGTTGGCGGGTTCAATTTCAAGCTCAAAATAAAAAGTTGCTTTTTGAAATTAAATAATTAAATAAATAAAAAAATTAAAACCTCTCTCTCTCCCTATACTCTCTCAGCCCCCCGTTGACCGATTCAAAATCAAAAATAAAAAAAAGAAAGAGAAGAAAGAAGAGGAGGGAGGAGCCGCACTCCTCCCAGCAGCGCGCCGCCACGCCCTCTGGCGCGCCGCCGCCAGAGCGAGCCCCCCTCCTTCTCCTCGTTCCCCATCTCCTTCCCTCTCCCCTCTTCTTCTCCACGGCCTCCCGCTCCCTCTTCCTCCCAATTCTGCCGCCAAAGGCCACCGCCTCGCCTGCTGCGCCATCTCCCCCTTCACCTCGACCTCCTCCTTCAGTCGTCCCCCCTTCTTGATTTGAAACTGCGACCCCGAACCCCTTCGCCCCCAAATCCCACCGCGCCTCAGCCTAGTCCGCCGCCGCATCTCTGACCGGACCCCCCCCCCCCCCCACTTCCGTCGACTGCTACAGCTCCACCTCGACGCCCCTTCTCTGATAACACTGTGAGCTTACTGATTTTTGTTTTCATTTTATTTTACTTTAAAAAAATTGGGTTCTTTTAACTTTTGAAAGCTATTGTTTTTAATACCATAAAGCTAAGATTTTTATGATGGAAAAGATCAGATTTTTATATAGTTAATCACATGGAAAAGATCGGATTTTTATATAGTTAATCAGATGGAAAAGATCAGATATTTATATAGCTAATGAAATAAAAATATGATTTTTTTATGTGAAGATATGATTTTTATATTTTAGAGATAATAAAAATATGATTTTTATATAGTAGAGATAATAAAAATATGATTTTTATGAGATAGAGAATATATAAATACGATTTTTATATTATATAGATAGTAAAAATTCGATCTTTATATCAGAAGTAGAAATATAAAAATATAATTTTTATATAGAAAGAAGCGTTGTAAATATATATGAAGTAGAAATAAAAATATGATTTTTATTTATTGAAATGAAGTGATAAAAATATAATTTTTATTATATTACTAGCAAGATAAAAATATAATTTTTATCATGGAAGTAGCGGTGTAAAGGAGTGATTTTTACATATGTAGAAGCGATATAAAAATATAACTTTTATTATGAAGTTAGCGTGATAAAAATATGATCTTTGTTATATGAACACCGTTATTAAAATAGAATTCTTATCTATATAGCACCGTTATAAAAATAGAATTTTTATCTAAATAGCACCGTTATAAAAATAGAATTTTTATCTATATAGTAGCAGTATAAAAATGTGATTTTTATATACATAGCAACAATATAAAAATGTGATTTTTATATATGTAGTTGATACGGACAACGAAAGTGAAAAAAGGCGAGCACGACGAAGATTTCCTAGATATGAAGAGTCGTGGCGTTTGGTTTTGCTTCTCGATGAGAACTTCTCACTTTAAATTCTTGTTTTCTAGTTAAAATTATATACTAGCATGCAGACGGTGCTTAGCAGCACCTGACACCCATTGTCCACAGACCATGGACGACTTGTTTGATTTTGTTGTGTGGTGAAAATTGATTGTGTTGTGGAATGAATGAAAATATATATTCATGTGTTAAAATAAATTGTTTATTGTTAAAAATATAATTTTTAACGTGAATGTGAATAAATAAATATTCATTTACAAATCAGACGATTTGTTTATGTACACCCATTTGAAGGATATTGATTGGGACAATAAATTTTACACGTCGCCCAACTGCACAAAGAATATTCAGTGTCTGTGGATTGAAACCCCACACGGGTGTTGGGATGATATTAGACGTACACTAATCCCAATTGTTTAGTGGTATGTCGATCGTTTGATTGACAGACTGTATGAGCGTTAATTAATTATATTTAATGCTTATGCAGTTGTGTGGTGCACTTTGGATGATGGTTGATTATTTATCGTTGCTATTATATACATGTGTTGTATGGAATCCATATAATTAACATTGTATGGTAATTGATTGGGCCTCATTTCAATTTGAAAAAATAAAGAATATTATAAAAGAAAATTTATGTGTTAAATAGGAAAAAATAGCCATGTGTTGACGATACTCATGTGTTGAGAATATATTCATGTGTTGAAAGTATTCATGTGTTGAATAAAATATTTATACAATAAAATTCACATTTTTATTGTAAGTAAGAATTAATAAATATTCATGTGTTGAATAAAATATATATTCATGTGTTGAAAGAAATATATATTCATGTGTTGAATAGAATTAATATTCATTTGTTGAATAGAATAACGAAGTTATTGAAGTATATAAAGCCGTGTTGATTAGAGATGCGCCATTTTGACGCGAACGATATTTGTATCGATTATATTCGTTTTTATAATGAATATAGAAAAAGAAGTGATTTCAAAATATAACGTTTTGAAAATATTATCATTTATATATTAATGATATGAAATATTCAATTTTGATTTGAAATTGAACATGAAGTTGAAATTGTTTTGAAAACGAATTTAAAATGATTTATAAAATACGTTTTGAATTGAAATCGATGAAATATATATTATATATATTAATGGCCTGAATAGAACGCACCGCGCCGCGGCAGTTCACGAATTTCGACCATTGACTTCGAGTTGACGTTACGGGAGATCCGACCATCGGGTTCTCTTGAAGCCAAGACCGTTGGGTTCGTATCGAAAAGAGTTTTCCAATGAATATTAGAAATTTGGAATCTAATGGTTGGATTTGGGATTATGTCCAAATCAAATTTGGAAAAGGTCGCTGTAAGTGCAGTTCGGTGGCCGTTATTGAAAACCGACTGTACGGGCCTTGATAAAATTATTAAAAATATTAATAATTTGTGTAAAATAATAATATATGAATTGGAAAGAACTGGGATGGTAAATTCCACATTTGTAAGGATAAAAATATATTTTTATCGAAATGAACTAGTTTTGAACTAGATTTGAAGTGGTTTTAAAATAATCAGAATTTCCAATACGTGAATTGGAATGGATTTGAATCGAAATTATCTTCGGAATATTTCGATGTTGGATTTCGTGATTATACATGTATGGTTCTGGAAATTTGAAAGATATATTTATATCGTTATTTCCAATACGATATTTGTTGGTTTCAGAATTTGATATTGAATTTAAGCCGGTATATCATCTATTCAGAGCCTTGTATTTAATATCAAAATGGGATTTTGGGTTCGTCGTGAATGGTGTCTTAAATAACACTGTTCTTGAACCCAGTTTAGAAAAGAATAAATCTTTTAATTAAGATTTAGTGAAATTGTCCAGTTAATCAATATTTAATTGGAATTGAATTTAAATTGGTTTTTGGGGTTTATCATGAGCAATGTTTTGAATAACACCTGTTCTTTAACCCGATTAATAATGGGAAGTGATTTTGGGTTTATCGTGAACCGTGTTTTAGATGACATTAGTTCTTTAACCCAGTTAAAGACAGGATATTGATTTTTGGGAAGATTAAAACTAAGTGGAGTTTTAATGAATCTTTAATTAGATTGAAGTGATCGAGAATGGAGTATCACCAGTTTTGCTCCAAAGCGATAATTAAATCTTTAATTAGATTTGAACGTGAAATGGTAAATAATATTTACCGATAACAACGTGGTGTTAGATATGGAAAACTACCAGTTTTTCTCCATGGGATGAATAGGTTGGGATTGGGAAATAAAATAAATAATTACTTCGGTGTGGTTCGCTAATCCCGACTAGTCTGGAAAACCTTAACATAGTTTGAAATGATATCAAAAGGAAGATTAAAGAATACATTGAAAAGAATTTATCTTTGATAAAATTAATGAGAACCTTTCCCTAAGAATGCGAAAATTTGAATAAAAGAATATTCTGAATTGGAATGAGGCGTATGTTGCGTTTGTGCAACTCTTGTTTATATTATACGCGGGTTATTCAGAAAGGCCGGGTTTATACCCATTCTGAATAACCGATTTGACGATATGTCGAAGGTGAAGACGGTGGTAGAAGACCGGAGGTCTTCACGTCGTTTGGTTGATTCCTGGAAATCTTGATTGGGCTGTACACCCAAGATGAGGGAATATGTTGGAGATCGTCCAGACGTACTTGGAGATCGACAGATATGCGCGGAATAAGGTTCCTCCGGTTTCGTTCAGACCCAGAACGAACTTGTAAATGGACTGTGCGTCTGACATTGGATTTTATTTTGTGTGATTGATTTCTATTAAATATATATCTGTTTGGCGGCGGAGAATTTATTCTCTTGCTTAACGCCCTTCTCTGAGACGTACGAGCTTAGAGGTTATATATCGATAGATATCAATCGCATGGCATGAATTGCCTGTGTGGCATGCCTAAGTGGCAAATGATCAAGGCTTCTATTGAAAAGCAAAGTCTTGTGGTTGATGATCAAAGCACATCCTATGTGGCATAGCTTTGTGTATGGCGTTAATTCGCGAGCCTCACACCTCGGTATGAGTCAAAAACGGGATAAGGACCCAAGGAGTGCACGACGTTTCTTTCTAGCTATAGGTGATGTCAGTGACCTGCCAGCCCTGACATTTATATACTTTTTACCTGTGTGGTTGTTGGATGCGAGGCGCCTCAAATATATGGTCGATAACTAACACTATGTGAGCCGACGTACAGACCATTATATAGGTCCTATAGGACCGGGAAACGTGTGTTCAGGAATACTAATCCTCAAAAGTAAGAGAGGACCAGCCTTGCAGGTTCCAAGGATCGCTGCGTGTGGTCCTGAGACATTAGCTAGAGTGTCTCGAACGGAGAGGAGCTTACCCCTTGCCTCGACTCATGATGGAAATCCAATTTCCAATACGTGACATTGCGGTTTAATTGTAGAACTAGTATGGCGACATGATATATGGTACTTATCCAGTCTATGATTGATATTTATGATTGAAATTGTTTTGACACTATACACTTATAATAGTATCAAATGATTTGTTTTAAACGTACTAAGCATGTTTGGCTATTAAAGGGAAAACCCTATCCTCCGGCTTACGTTGCATTGTGTGATGGGACGGGTCTTATAATAGCTTCATTTCTTCAAAAAGCATTGCACTGTTTTGGTATATGCACTAGTGTTCTTGGGAGGAAACCCATTCCGTGTTATACGGCGTGATCCCTTGAATTACTCTTTTTTAAAGTAAAGATTAATAACTGTTTTAGTTCTCACACCAGTCACATGACTGACCTGGAGTTTATTGTTTTAACCTAAACTCTGGGTGCCCTTATTTGCGACACGGGCAGCTAGTAGTTTAGGTTTTGCATATTTATATTCACAGGATCCTGGTTTACAGCTGGAACGGTACTCGGAAAGCTCTGTATCCATGTATTTCTTTCAGTTGTGTGTTGTAGTATTTTTCCGCTGCTATGTATTTAAATGTAATTTAAATCTATGATATTTGTCAGATGTGTAATATTTATTCATACTCTGTAATATTCTTGTATTCTGATGGAATTGTTGTAATAAACAATGAAATGTTCTTCTATTTGCGTTCCGATGTGTGTTGTTCTCAAAGCAATTCGTTCTTTCCTTTAGGGGAAGCTACGGGTTACTACAGTGGTATCAGAGCTTTGGTTTACAGAGCTCGAGAACAAGACACATTAGAACCAAACGAAAGAATTCATAAGAGATTGGACTAGTAATGTCCAATAAGAATGGCTCATTAGAGATGGGATCAGTAGTATCCTAGAGCGAGTTGAAAGAGTGTTGTTTTTAAAATAAAAATTTGAAAACCAACTTTGTTTTGAAAGTTAAATTCAAGTATACGTATTTGAATATTTTATTTGTATAGATTTGGACAATCGAGAAGATTTTGCATATACGCGTCATGAACGTATATTCAAAGTTTTAATATACTGGATAGATATAGAATCATACTATAGCCCCCCGGAGATGGTACTGATAATTGTCATGACATTATCAGTATTTATGTTCGAGTTTCGAAGGTGTGATATCTATATATTTCCATTAGACTGGTGTGAGAACCAAAACTAGATAGGGCTATTGTTGTGATTTGACATCAAAAACATGATTTTCTGTATATATATCAAAATTATGAATTTGAAACGTTAATTCACTAATTGATTGATGGTTGTGTTGTATGATTATTGTTTTGATTAATTAAAATTTTGAACCATTATGCCAAATTGAACCGAATATTGAACTGTATTGAAAAATGATTACATTTGCATATACGTACATCTATATACAATTAACAGGTCATAGCAAGGAGGCTAGAGAAGAAGAATAAAATTGTTTGCCCGACAAACAGGTAATTGTTTATTGTATTTCTTGGGATATTGATGATTTTATGAGCCGATTGGCTAGCTGCTTGGCTTTTTCATTTTCTTTTGGATTGGTGAGGGCCATGGGAGGCTATTTGAAATATCCCGAAGCTCCCGGTGCAGGGGAGGTTATGGTGAAATTTTTCGGAAATTTAGGGTGTTAGCCAAATTTTTGAAAAATTTGAAAAGTTCTTAGGAACTGAAAAGTTGAAGAACTTAAGCCGTAATGAAAATGATGAAAGTTGAGTTGGTTTGTAAAACAACTTTCAGCTTCATTCCTTTTCGGGGACGAAAAGTTTTAAGTGGGGGAGATTGTAACAACCCGGAAAATCTGAGCCAATTTAAAAAATTTATTTTGGTGATTTTAATGAATTTTGAATATTTAAAATGAATTATTTTAAATAATAACAACGAGAAATTTATTTTGAATAGAATTAGAAGTATATATTTATATGAATCGATGTTAGAGTATAAATATTTATTTTAAATTATAAAAGGAATTGAAAATGGCGCGGTAGTTTGAAATTTCGATTTCGAATTTCAAATGAATGTACAGGATTCAAAATAAATCGGATTTTAGCGAAACCAAAAATATTAGAATCTAATTGAGAATATCTTTCCAATGAATCCGAAAAACTGAAATTTCATAGCGGGAATAAAAAGTTATGCCCAGTTGAAAATTCAGAATAGTCGCTATGGAATTCTATCCCTTAAAAATGGAAATTTTGCAAACGACCTCGGTTTTCGATGAAACCACTTTTGTTGGATCCGTGATGTCCAATTATTGCTAGGTCTCAAAATTCGTAATTTTCTGAATCAGTATGTGAGCATGGCAAAGGGAAACGCGTTTGACCAGTTTTAGTTGATTTTAATCGACTGGAAAATGACCATTTTTCAAACGGTCTCAAAATTTGATGAAATTAGTTTTGTTAGGACCGTATCGTTAATACGAAGTTAGAAAATATTTTTCGAGAATTTTTAGAGTCTGTATGTGGCCCCGGTAAATTGAAATGCGCGTTCAAATTCAATATATAGATTTATATTTTGATTTTGACAAAAACTTATTGAAACGATCGAATCAGCCTACGATACATATCCCATTGTGTTTGGAATGGGGGTAATTAGCTATGGACGACAGTCGGTGGGTTCGATTTCGAGCTCGAAATAAAAAGTTGTTTTTTGAAATTAAATAATTAAATAAATAAATAAAAAATTAAAACCTCTCTCTCTCCCCCTATACTCTCTCAGCCCCCCCTCCCGGTTGACCGATTCAAAATCAAAAAAAAGAAAGAGAAGAAAGAAGAGGAGGGAGAAGCCGCGCTCCTCCCAGCAGCGCGCCGCCGCTTGAGCGGGCCCCCTCCTTCTCCTCGTTCCTCATCTCCTTCCCTCTCCCCTCTTCTTCTCCACGGCCTTCCGCTCCCTCTTCCTCCTTATTCCGCCGCCAAAGGTCGCCGCCTCGCCTATTGCGCCACCTCCCCCTTCACCTCGACCTCCTCCTTTAGTCCCCCACCCTCTTGATTTGAAACGGCGACCCCGAACCCCCTTCGCCCCCAAATCCCACCGCGCCTCAGCCTAGCCCGCCGCCGCGTCTCTGACCCGACCCCCCACTTCTGTCGACTGCTATAGCTCCACCTCGATGCCCCTTCTCCGATAACACTGTGAGCTTACTGATTTTTGTTTTCATTTTATTTTACTTTAAAAAAATTGGGTTCTTTTAACTTTTGAAAGCTATGGTTTTTACTACCATAAAGCTAAGATTTTTATGATGGAAAAGATCGGATTTTTATATAGTTAATCACATGGAAAAGATCGTATTTTTATATAGCTAATCAGATGGAAAAGATCGGATTTTTATATAGCTAATGAAATAAAAATACGATTTTTTATGTGAAGATATGATTTTTATATTTTAGAGATAATAAAAATATGATTTTTATATAGTAGAGATAATAAAAATATGATTTTTATGAGATAGGGAATATAAAAATACGATTTTTATATTATATAGATAGTAAAAATTCGATCTTTATATAAGAAGTAGAAATATAAAAATATAATTTTTATATAGAAAAAGCATTGTAAATATATATGAAGTAGAAATAAAAATATGATTTTTATTTATTGAAATGAAGTGATAAAAATATAATTTTTATTATATTACTAGCAAGATAAAAATATAATTTTTATCATGGAAGTAGCGGTGTAAAGGAGTGATTTTTACATATGTATAAGCGATATAAAAATATAATTTTTATTATGAAGTTAGCGTGATAAAAATATGATCTTTATTATATGAACACCGTTATAAAAATAGAATTCTTATCTATATAGCACCGTTATAAAAATAGAATTTTTATCTATATAGCACCGTTATAAAAATAGAATTTTTATCTATATAGTAGCAGTATAAAAATGTGATTTTTATATACATTGCAACAATATAAAAATGTGATTTTTATATATGTAGTGGATACGGACAACGAAAGTGGCAAAAGGTGAACACGACAAAGATTTCCTACATATGAAGAGTCATGGCGTTTGGTTTAGCTTCTCGGTGAGAACTTCTCACTTTAAATTGTTGTTTTCTAGTTAAAATTATATACTAGCATGCAGAAGGTGCTTAGCAGCACTCGACACCCGTTGTCCATAGACCATGGACGACTTGTTTGATTTTGTTGTGTGGTGAAAATTGATTGTGATGTGGTATGAATGAAAATATATATTCATGTGTTGAAATAAATTGTTTATCGTTTAAAATATAATTTTTAACGTGAATGTGAATAAATAAATATTCATTTACAAATCAGACGATTTGTTTATGTACACCCATTTGAAGGATATTGATTGGGACGACAAATTTTACACGTCGCCCAACTGCACAAAGAATATTCAGTGTTTGTGGATTGAAACCCCACACAGGTGTTGGGATGATATTCGACGTACACTAATCCCAATTGTTTAGTGGTATGTCGATCATTTGATTGACAGACCGTATAAGCGTTAATTAATTATATTAAATGCTTATGCAGTTGTGTAGTGCACTTTGGATGATGGTTGATTATTTATCGGTTCTATTATATACATGTGTTGTATGGAATGCATATAATTAACATTATATGGTAATTGATTGGGCCTCATTTCAATTTGGAAAAATAAAGAATATTATAAAAGAAAATTCATATGTTGAATAGGAAAAAAAAACAGTCATATGTTGATGATACTCATGTGTTGAGAATATATTCATGTGTTGAAAGTATTCATGTGTTGAATAAAATTTTATACAATAAAATTCACATTTTTATTATAAGTAAGAATTAATAAATATTCATGTGTTGAATAAAATATATATTCATGTGTTGAAAGAAATATAAATTCATGTGTTGAATAGAATAAATATTCATTTATTGAATAGAATAACGAAGTTATTGAAATATATAAAGCCGTGTTGATTAGAGATGCGCCATTTTGACGCGAACGATATTTATATCGATTATATTCATTTTTATAATGAATATAGAAAAAGAAGTGATTTCAAAATATAACGTTTTGAAAATATTATCATTTATATATTAATGATATGAAATATTCAATTTTGATTTGAAATTGAACATGAAGTTGAAATTGTTTTGAAAACGAATTTAAAATGATTTATAAAATACGTTTTGAATTGAAATCGATGAAATATATATTATATATATTAATGGCCTGAATAGAACGCGCCGCGCCGCGGCAGTTCACGAATTTCGACCATTGACTTCGAGTTGACGTTATGGGAGATCCGACCATCGGATTCTCCTAAAACCAGAACCGTTGGGTTCGTATCGAAAAGATCTTTCCAATGAATATTAGAAATTTGAAATCTAACGGTTAGATTTGGGATTATGTCTAAATCAAATTTGGAAAAGGTCGTTGTAAGTGCAGTTCGGTGGCCATTATTGAAAACCGACTGTACGGGCCCTGATAAAATTATTAAAAATATTAATAATTTGTGTAAAATCATAATATATGAATTGGAAAGAATTGGCATGAAAAATTCCACATTTTTAAGGATAAAAATATATTTTTATCGAAATGAACTAGTTTTGAACTAGATTTGAAGTGGTTTTAAAATAATCAAAATTTCTAATACGTGAATTGGAATGGATTTGAATCGAAATTATCTTCTGAATTTTCGATGTTGGATTTCGTGATTATATAGATATGGTTGTGGAAATTTGAAAGATATATTTATATCGTTATTTCCAATACGATATTTGTTGGTTTTAGAATTTGATATTGAATATAAGCCAATATATCTTATATTCAGAGCCTTGTATTTAATATCAAAATGGGATTTCGGGTTCGTCGTGAATTGTGTCTTAAATAACACTGTTCTTGAACCCAGTTTAGAAAAGAATAAATTATTTAATTAAGATTTAGTGAAATTGTCCAGTTAATCAGTATTTAATTGGAATTGAATTCAAATTTGTTTTTGGGGTTTATCGTGAGCGGTGTTTTGAATAACACCTGTTCTTTAACCCGATCAATAATGGAAAGTGATTTTGGGTTTATCATGAACCGTGTTTTAGATGACATTGGTTCTTTAACCCAGTTAAAGACAGGATATTGATTTTTGGGAAGATTAAAACTGAGTGGAGTTTTAATGATTCTTTAATTAGATTGAAGTGATCGAGAATGGGGTATCACCAGTTTTGCTCCAAAGAGATAATTAAATCTTTAATTAGATTTAAATGAAATGGTAATTAATATTTAGCCATAACACCGTGGTGTTAGATATGGAATGCTACCAGTTTTGCTCCATGGGATGAATAGGTAGGGATTGGGAAATAAAATAAATAATTACTTCGGTGTGGTTCGCTAATCCCGACTAGTTTGGAAAACCTTAACATGGTTTGAAATGATATCCAAAGGAAGATTAAAGAATAAATTGAAAAGAATTTATCTTTGATAAAATTAATGAGAACCTTTCCCTAAGAATGTGAAAATTTGAATAAAAGAATATTCTGAATTAGATGAGGCGTATGTTGCGTTTGGGTAACACTTGTTTATTTTATACGTGGGTTATTCAGAAAGGCCGGGTTTATACCCATTCTGAATAACCGATTCGACGATATGTCGAAGGTAAAGACGGTCGTTGAAGACCGAAGGTCTTCACGTCGTTTGGATGATTCCTGGCAATCTTGATTGGGCTGTACACCCCAAGATGAGGGAATATGTTGGAGATCGTCCATACGTACTTGGAGATCGATGGATATGCGAGGAATAAGGTTCCTCCGGTTTCGTTCAGACCCAAAACGAACTTGTAAATGGACTGTGTGT
Source organism: Allium sativum (assembly GCA_030737875.1). Taxonomy (NCBI): domain Eukaryota; kingdom Viridiplantae; phylum Streptophyta; class Magnoliopsida; order Asparagales; family Amaryllidaceae; genus Allium; species Allium sativum. The sequence continues at coordinate 189,248,465 of CM060911.1, forward strand.
CTGATATTGGATTTTATTCTGTGTGATTGATTTCTATTAAATATATATCTGTTTGGCGGCAGAGAATTTATTCTCTTGCTTAACGCCCTTCTCTGAGACGTACGAGCTTAGAGGTTATATATCGATAAATATCAATCGCATGGCATGAATTGCCTATGTGGCATGCCCAAGTGGCAAATGATCAAGGATTCTGTTGAAAAGCAAAGTCTTGTAGTTGATGATCAAAGCACGGCCTATGTGGCATAGCTTTGTGTATGGCATTAATTCGCGAGCCTCACACCTCAGTATGAGTCAAAAACGGGATAAGGACCCGACGAGTGCACGGCGTTTCTTTCTAGCTATGTGTGATGTCAGTGACCTACTAGCCCTGACATTTATACACTTTTTACCTGTGTGGTTGTTGGATGCGAGGCGCCTTGAATATATGGTCGATAACTGGAACTATGTGAGCCGACGTACAGACCATTATATAGGTCCTATAGGACCGGGAAACGTGTGTTCATGAATACTAATCCTCAAAAGTAAGAGCGGACCGGCCTTGGAGGTTCTAAGGATCGCTGTGTGTGGTCCTGAGACATTAGCTAGAGTGTCTCGAACGGAGTGGAGCTTGCCCCTTGCCTCGACTCATGACGGAAATCCAATTTTCAATACGTGACATTGCGGTTTTAATTGTATAACTAGTATGGCGACATGATATATGGTACCCATGCCGTCTATGATTGATATTTATGATTGAAATTGTTTTGACACTATACACTTATAATAGTATCAAATGATTTGTTTTAAACGTACTAAGCATGTTTGGCTAGTATAAGGGAAAACCCTATCCTCCGGCTTGCGTTGCATTGTGTGATGGGACCTATGTCTTATAATAGCTTTATTTTTCCAAAAAGCATTGCGCTGTTTTGATATATGCACTAGTGTTCATGGGAGGAAACATGTTCCGTGTTATACGGCGTGGTCCCTTGAATTACTCTCTTTTAAAGTAAAGATTAATAACTGTTTTAGTTCTCACACCAGTCACATGACTGACCTGGAGTTTATTGTTTTAACCTAAACTCTGGGTGCCCTTATTTGCGACATGGGCAGCTAGTAGTTTTGGTTTTGCAAATTTATATTCACAGGATCCTGGTTTACAACTGGAACGGTACTCGGAAAGCTCTGTATCCGTGTATTTCTTTCAGTTGTGTGGTGTAGTATTTTTCCGCTGCTATATATTTAAATGTAATTTAAATTTCTGATATTTGTCAAATGTGTAATATTTATTCATACTCTTTAATATTCTTGTATTCTGATGGAATTGTTGTAATAAACAATGAAATGTTCTTCTGTTTGCGTTCCGATGTGTGTTGTTCTCAAAGCAATTCGTTCTTTCCTTTACGGGGAAGTTATGGGTTACTACATTATGAATTGGAAAAACTAATCCACAAATTGATTGCTGATTGTGTTGTTTGATTATTGGTTGATTAATTAAAATTTGAACCATTTAGCCAAATTGTATCAAATAGTGAGTTGTATTGAAAATTGTTTGGAAATGCGTGTAGGTACATATATATGTGTGAACAGGTCATAGCAAGAAAGCTAGAGCAGAAGAATAAAATTGTTTGCCCGACAAATAGGTACATGTTTATTGTATTTCTTGGGTTTGGATGATTTTTTGAGCCGATTGGCTGTTTCTTTTTCTTTTTGGATTGGTGAGGGCCCTGGGAGGCTATTTGAAATATCCCGAAGCTCCCGGTGAAGAGGAGGTTATTGCGAAATTTTTCGAAAATTTAGGGTGTTAGCCAAAATTTTGAAATATTTGAAAAGTTCTTAGAATCTGAATAGTTGAAGAACTTAGGCCATAATGAAAATAATGAAAGTTGTGTTGATTTGTAAAACAACTTTCAGCTTCGTTCCTTTTTGGGGACGAAAAGTTTTAAGTAGGGGAGATTGTAATAACCCGGAAATCCGAGCTAATTTAAAAAAATTTATTTTGGCAATTTTATTGAATTTTGGATATTTAAAATGAATTATTTTAAATAATAGCGGCGAGAAATTTATTTTGAATAGAATTAGAACGTATATATTTATATAGATCGTCGTTAGAAAATAAATATTTATTTTTAATTATAAAAGGAATTGAAAATGGCGCGGTAGTTTGAAAATTCGATTTCAAATTTCAATTGAATGTACAGGATTCAAAATAAACCGGATTTTAGAGAAACCAAAAATATTTAAATCTATTTGAGAATATCTTTCCAAGGAATCCGAAAAATCAAAGTTTCATAGCAGGAATCAAAAGTTATGTCCAGTTGAAAATTCAGAATGGTCGCTATGGAATTCTGGCCCTTAAAAATGGAAATTTTGCAAACGAGCTCTGTTTTCGACGAAACCACTTTTGTTGGGTCCGGGTTGTCGAATTATTGTTAGACTACAAAATTCATAATTTTTCGAATCAATATGTGAGCATGGCGAAGTAAAACGTGTTTTGACAGTTTTTGTCAATTTCGATCGACCAGAAAATGGCCATTTTTCAAACGGTCTCAGAAATTGAAGAAATTAGTTTTGTTAGGATCGTATCGTCAATAAGAAGCTAAAAATATTTTTTTTGAAATTTTTAGGGTCCGTATGTGGCCCCAGTAAATTAAAATGTGCGTTCAAATTCAATATATTGATTTATATTTTAATTTGAATGAAAACTGGTCGAAATGGTCAAATTGGCTTATGCTACGTATCCCATTGCGTTCGGAATGGGGGTAATTACCTATAGACGACAGTCGGTGGGTTCGATTTTGAGTTGAAGTAAAAAATTTGCTTTTAGGGAATTTAAATTAATAAAAATAACTACATATAATTGGTCCATGCCCTTTCTCCCATATCAGAAGTCAACGCCCCTTCCTCCTATCATTCAAGATCGAACTCGATTCAACACAGAAAATATATAAAAAAAAGGAAAGGAAGAAAGCGACGGAGCCACCGCTGGCCAGCCTCCGGCCACCGTAGGACACGCCGCCAGGGCCCAAAAGCTCCGCCGCGACTCCAACTTCCTCCCCCCTCGCCTCGCCTTCTCTTCCTCTTGCCAGTTCGAGCTCCACAGCCCAAATCCCAAGCCACCCAGGCTGCCACCACCTCAGATAAGGCCACCGCCGCTTCTAGCCTCCCGCCGCCGCCCCTGGCCCACCTCAACACCATCTACGACCTCTCTATTTCCCCTCCCGATTGTTAGTGTTTATTTTGATTAATTCATGTAATTAAATATGGGATTCTTATGTATTTTCAATTTGATTATGAATGGATTTTTATACGTATAGATTTTAAATAAAAATACGATTTTTATATACATAATAGCAAAGTAAAAATTTTGATTTTTATGCATATGAATGCGAACGAAATGAGATTTTTGTATACATGAAAGGTAGGATTTTTATAATGAAAGTGAACATATTAAAATGTGATTATCATATATACAACGATAGGATAAAGATGTGATTTTTAATATATAAAGTTTAGATTTTTATATTATAGAAAGAATAAAGTTTAGATTTTTATATTATAAAAAGAATAAAGTTTAGATTTTTATATTATAGAAAGAATAAAAATATGATTTTTATATTATAGAAAGAATAAAAATATGATTTTTTATATCATTGAAAGAATAAAAATATGATTTTTAATGTATAGAACGTCATATTAAAAATGTGATTTTTAATATGAACAGCGTGGAGAAGACTGCGTTGGAAGCACGGGCAAATCCATACTGTTCTGAATTTCAGAAATAAAACGGTGGAGTGGAACCCTCGGTGAGAACTTCTCACTTTTAATTTGTTTTCTAGTTGAAATATATACTAGGATGTAGACGGTGCTTAGTAGCACCCGACACCCGTCGTCCACAGACCATGGATGATGTAATGACCCGCATTGGCAGAGGTATTATGATTAATTTATTTAATTATATAAATAGTGATATAGTGAATTTAATAGTCGTTGAATTAAATAATGATGAATATTTAATTAAAATAATAAATCAAATAATATATAATTCTGAAATAATCAGAATTGGCTGAAATGGCAATAAGGTGTGAACTGGATCATCTGTGATATTTAATTCAGTTTGGAATTGAATATGAATAACGAATATATTTAAATAATGATCGTTGAAGTATAAATTATATTATAAATATAATCGAGCTTGAAATGGCGCTACAGTTCGTAATTTGGCGATTTGAACTTCAACTGAATATACAGGGTTCGTTTTAAATCGGATTTCTGTGAAACAGGAAACGTACGGAGCTGGTGGAGTATATCTTTCTAGTGGAAGAGAAAAATCGGGATTTCGTCGTGTAGATTTTGATTCACGTCCAAATCAAATTTCAGAAAAGTCGCTGTGAAATTCCTTTATAATTCGTAACGCTTTATATACGTTATAAAAGGATTTTTCAATGTAAAATTGAATATCGATTAAATCTGGACTCGGAATAGCGAATATATATAATTACGCTGGAGCTGTATGATATTCCTCAGTGAATATATATACGATAATATAAATTTATTTATATTTAATTTAATTATATTTAAATATATTTATATATTTAAATGGCTCATTTAGAGCTGTAAAAATGAGCCACTTTTGCAAACGAAGTCGGAATTCGATGAAACCAATTTTGTTGGATGCACAATGTCAAATAGTTGTTAGATTTCCAGTTTCGTGATTTTTAGAGTCACTATGTGATCGTACGGATTTTTAGAGTGAGAAACAGTCTGTATTTCGACGGTTAAAAATACGATGTGTGAGCATACGAAGTCGGAATTCGACGAAACCAGTTTCGTTGGGACCGTAATGTCGAACTCTACCTACATGTCTAGTTTCGTGATTTTTGGGTATCACGTGTGATCATAGGAATTTTTAGAAGACGAATTAACAAAAAGAATATTCCAAGAATAATCCATACCCCCAAAATATCTTCTTTCTTTTCCCCTATAAATAAGGCTACACCTTCTAAACCTAATTCCCAATTATTCTCACGGTCAAAAGGAAACCGCCGCCATCATTCTTTCTCCACAAACCAAAAAAAATTGCTTCTTGGGAAATCATCAAAAATCCTATAAACCATCTCGTAAATGTTTTCCAACTCCTCAGGGAATTCGCCTTCTTTGGGTACCATTTTCTATGAGTGCAGCTGTCCTTCTTGTCGCTGAGCTTTGCCGTCGTTCCGGTCCAGGTTGAGGGGCAGTAGCGATGTCGATAAGGAGAGGGAAGGTGGCTCGAGTCTCGGGCAAAAGTTGGTGGTCATCGGCAGTTAAAAGGCGTCGCGCCTTTAGCAAAGGGAGGGCCAGAACGGGATTGAAAAAGGAAGGTTTTGGGTATGTTGCTTTGTGATCTACGGTGGGAGTTGAGGAATCGAGGATGAAGTACGGGTGAAGCTGGAGTGTTAAGCTCTTGTAGTTGTTCACGTTTTGTTGGGGAGATATAGCAAAGGTGCGGTTTGATGTTGAAGGGTGCGAGCTGTGAAACTTAGGTATGGTTTGAAGGAGAATTGAAAGGGAAGTTTGATGGTATGATCGGTTGTGTTTTAAATGGAGGGATGATGTTACGGTTTGAAGATCAAATCAACGAAAATGGCCATTTCAAGTGGAGCAGCGTTCTGTTTAGATGTGGAAGAAAACCAAATCGCGAGTTGGGTTTATAAATGTACGTTTGGGCCGGGTTAGATCAGGTGAGGCCCAGAATAGTAAAACTAATGCCAGTTGTTTGTTTAAATTATAGATCCACCAGTAATATTCATATTTTATTCATATGTCAACGGAATTCAGTGAAACAAAATCCGATAGGATCGTATGGACGGACACTACCCAATGGAACTGACTGGGAGTGGATTGGTGCTCGTATGAATTTATGGCGAAATAAACTGTTTGATTCAAATCAAATAACAGTTTATCGTTCTTTAACGATGAACTGCCAAAGTGAGTAAATCTCACTAACTCTGAACAGTTTATAATTTCAAGTTGTATTTTTAGAACTGTTAAATATTGATTTATTGTGTATTGACTGTTTGATTGAACTGCTAGACAGTTAGTTAAATTTCTATATTGATTCTGTTTAACAGAATATATCATATGGAACTGAAAGTGATATTGATTTTATTGTGTAACATCTGTGATGCAGGGAAACAGGTTGGAGGAATCCAACTGGATTCCTCAACATTTATTTTACTGTGATTCATATATTGTAATATATGATGTGATATATAATCTGTTGTCGATTATATGTGTTTGAACGATATTGGTCATCGTGATTTGATGTGTTAAACACCATAACATACCGAAATGTTGATAAGGGAATATTTTTAAAGTGATATTTGAAAATAAAATATTTATAATTGGAATATTTATAAATAAGAAATATTTATAAATTGGAATATTTATAAATAGGAGATATTAAGAAAAAAGAAAACGTTATAAAAAGGAAACTATTATAAGAAGGAAATCATTTTAAAGTGGAGAACCGTTACTATAAAAGTAAATCTTTAAAAATGAATAAATGTTGTTAAAAGGGAAATCTTTATAAAGTGAATAAAGGAGTTAAATCGAACATGGTATTCGAAAGGAGTTAAATCGAATATGGTATTAGAAAGGAGTTAAATCGAATATGGTATTCGAAAGTTAGTAAATCGAATTAGTTATTCGAAAAGGGGTTAGTCGAGTCGAGTTAGCTGAATAGAGTTAATCGAATATTTGTTATTCGAATAAGAGTTAAACCAGTTAGAGTTAACTAGTTATAGTTAAACCAGTTAGAGTTAACCAGTTAGAGTTAAACCAGTTAGAGTTAACCAATTAGAGTTAAACCAGTTAGAGTTAAACCAGTTAGAGTTAAGATTAGAGTTAAAGTAAAAGGAGTTAATTGAATATAGTTTATTCGAATAGAAAGTAAGAGGAGTTAATCGAATATAGTTTATTCGAATAGAAGCAAATGAGTTAATCGAATATAGTTTATTCGAATAGAAAGTAAAAGGAGTTAATCGAATATAGTTTATTCGAATAGAAGCAAATGAGTTAATCGAATATAGTTTATTCGAATAGAAAGTAAGAGGAGTTAATCAAGTATAGTTTATTCGAATAGAAGCAAATGAGTTAATCGAATATATTTTATTCGAATAGAAAGTAAGAGGAGTTAATTGAATATAGTTTATTCGAATAGAAGCAAATGAGTTAATCGAATATAGTTTATTTGAAGAAAGTAAAAGGAGTTATTGAATATAGTTTATTCGAAAGGAGTTAAGTGAAATGAGTAAATCAACAGCGTTAGTCCAATAGAGTTAATCAAATAGCGTTAGTCCAATAGAGTTAATTGATAAGGGTTAATCGAATAGAGTAAATTGAATAGAGTTATCGAATATACCTTATTTGAAGGAAAGAATTATCGAATAAGAGATAATTCGAAGGAGGGTTAAGTAAGGAAGTTAGTTAAAGGAATATAAAGTGAACTTTGCCTATTCCAAAGCTAGAAATGTTGTTCAGTTAAGGTCTGAGAGGTAGTTCTACCCCAACTTAATTGGCTTCATATTCAACTAAGGAATGGTTAAGGTTCGGCAGTAAAGGATGGTTAAGTGTATTTAGTAATTAAAGGAAATGGTTTGAGTTGGCATCGCGATGGTTTGTTTAAACATCTGTCTAAGTCCAATGAAGGAGTTTTGGAAATGTTTTCCAAATAAGAACCAGAAATGTTTTCTGATATAGAAAACAAGAAATGGAATTTTTTTCCAATGGTAATAACATATATTTTCTAAATTTAGAAAATAAGAAATGTGGAATATAGGGAAACAGGAGATAAATAAATTAATGAAATAAAGAGGTAAATGTTGAATGATGATTGATCGATATAATTTCCTCCTGGAAATAATATCGTTGGTTGCACACCTATTTTTCTTTGATGGTTAAATCACAGACTATCGAAGTTTTGACCATTTTAACGTTGTTAATATGGAGAGACCGGTTGGATTATTATCCAAACAACCACTCTGTATTGGCATAAGCGTTGCGAATCATATATGCCAAAGATAATTGAAGATGGAGTAAAGTGCAAGGGCTATTGTATAAGTCCTAGATAACAGTGTCCAAGATGGATGTATTGAATAGTGCCTTCGGTTCATCCTGTTCCTGGATGACTTGTATGGATGGATGTCTGACAGAGTATATCCAGACGATCACATATATTAATTTCTCCAACCGTACCAAGAGTGGAAGCGGAGAAGGAAACTTCTTTTAGCTAACACATAATGTATGGTTGAGGACGTCAATCGGTGATTTGATGGATTTGACGATGTGACATTCGAAGTGAATCTGGTGTGATGATGAAGCGTAACCTCAAGCCTCATCAACCGGTAAATGACAGAAATCGGGCAGGCAGCATGGCTAAGTCAGTCGCACCGAAGTAAGGTGTATAATCACCTGATCTAGAGTTTCATTTACTTCTAAAAATCTATTGTTGATGCTGTCCCATTCGGGAAACGGTTGCTGATCCCAACCGTTGGTGATATACATTCGATACACTCAAGCGAAATGAGTGGTCGGTCATGTGTGGCCGGGTTGCAAGGTGTTCTTGTTGAACCCAGTGTATTCCTCTCTAGAGGTACACGAGCAAAAGGTGGTTACATACCTTGTCATAGTTGGAAATCCATTACCCAATACGTGCTTGTGGTTTTGATTGTAACTATATATGTAGAACGTGAGATGAAAGCGTTTCTGCTAGATGATTATTATAGTTGTGGTTGATAGATATTATTATAATATCTAAAGGTTTTTGATATAAAGATATTTGGATTCTCATAAGGGAAAAACCCGTTCCGTTATACGGCGTGGTCTTATGAGATATCGATTACTTGTTTAAACTGTTTTACTCACACCAGTCCCATGACTGACCCAGAGTTTATTTGTTTGTTTCCCTAAACTCTTGGGTGCCTAAATTTGTACGGGCAGTCAAGTAGTCGGGATTTACAGATATACTGGAAGAGCTTGGAGCAGGAGGCTTCAGGATCATATAGTTATAGTTATTTCCGCTGTGTTGTAAGTGTTGTACTTTAATAAGGATATGTATATTCAAGTACAGATTTGTATTTCAAAGTTATGTTATGAAATATATTTATTCGTTCCGCTGTGAGATTCGTGTTACTCTGATATTGTGTTCTTCTTCTTCTTCTATTCTAAGTTTCTATCTTATCTTTCCTCACCCTCTGTTTTCTTTCTATTAATTTTCTGATTTTCAGTTTAATTTGGGGTTGGACTTGTGTTTTTGGTCAGCTCAAATTGGACCGGATTTTCGGGTCATTACGGTTGGTATCAGAGCGTAAGGTTAAGTGAATTACCTTGGCTCTGTGGCGTGACTCAATAGAGATAGGGTTAGTAACACCCTAGATTGAGTTGAGTGTATATATACGAGAGAACATATTTGTAATTTGATATAAAGTAGTTTTATATTGTGGAGATTTATTGGTTGAGTAGTTTATGAGTTCTGGTCGATCAGTTTGATCCACTGTATTGGTAGGAGTTTATAAACACTCGAATACGATTGTTCGTCACGATATGTTTTGAAAAGAGGGTAAATGAAAATCATTTTACCCAAAGTATATTTTGATACATATTGGATATATTGGTTGATATTATAATCGAATAAGATTATAAAAATGTGAAATGGTTATGTAAATAACCAATCAGAATTCATATAAGTGAAATACGTGAAATCAGATGAGTTAAATCTGAAATATAAACCAGAAATTGAATTAAAATTCTGGAAAATTGGATAAGTGTTTGTAAAGGGATTTGGATTAAAAATAAGGAAAATTTAAGATCCTGGGAGATTTTAAATTGTTTTACAAGCAGTGTGAATTATATTTTGAAATGAATTTCAAAGTGGAAATGTTTAGAAATGGTTTTATAGTATTGAACTCACTTTGATCGCTGGAAAATAGATTCTGATGATGACAGCTGCATCATCAATATTCATTTTCGAGTTGTAAGTAACGAATTACTACCAGAGATACTGTTTTGAATTTGTTTTGGGAAAGACAAGTTGTGTTGAATTTCAAAATGGGATTTATAATAAAGAATGAATAAAGAAAGATTGAAATAGAAATTGAATATAGAAATTCAAAGGGAGTCTGAACATATGAAATTCAATGGAATTGAAGTAGAAATTGAATATAGAAATTCAAAGGGAGTTTGAATATATGAAATTCAATGGAAGTGATATAGAATTTGAATATAGAAATTCAAATAGAGTTTGAATATAGAAATTCAAATGGAGTTCAAATATAGAATCTGAATATAGAAAATATAAAGGAATTCAAATATAGGATTTGAATATCGAAAGTGAAATGGAATTTGAATATAGAAATTTAAATGGAATATGAATATAGAATTCAAATGGAATTAAAATATAGGATTTTGAATATATAGAATTTGAATATAGAATTCAAATGGAATTTAAACTATAGAATTTGAATAATAGAAGTGATATAAAATTTGAATAGAAATTAAATAGAATTAACTAAGTCGAAGAGGAATTAGTTAATCGAGTTTTGAATTTGAAGTTGAACCTTGAAAGATGAATTGGATTTGTAAATGGATATTCGAAATCGAATATAGAACTTAAATTTGAAATTTGGATTCAAATTAGTTAATAAGCAAGTTAAAATATATTTGAACATGTCATGTTCAAATATAAAAGTGAAATAGACTAAAGAGTTAATTAACAAATTGATTAACGAATTGTGTTAAAACGATCAAGTATAGTTAAAATAGATTGGGCAGGTATAAATACACATGTGATAGGTATGGATAAGGTATGAAGGTATATAAATAGAATGCTCGACGAAAAGGTATGTATTTAATTCATATATGAGATTTTATGCGCCGTATCGGCTAGTCGCTTGGCTTTTTCTTTTTCTTTTGGATTGGTGAGGGCCATGGGAGGCTATTTGAAATATCCCGATGCTCCTGGTACAAAGGAGGTTATGGCGAATTTTTCCGGGAATTTAAGGAGTTAGAATTTTTTTAAGATAATTTGATAGTTAGAAATCAACGTATCGATATATATATAGAAGTCGATAAGGAAACGAACTTAGAAATAGAATAGTAAAATCAAAAAGGAAGACTAAGAATAAAATCTAGTAAGAATAGAAAGAGGAAGTGTATACGTGTTTAAAAGTGAATAAGTAGTTGTATGGTATTGATTATTCGAGTAAGTAGTCATATCTGTTTTGACGTTATAAATGTTATTCAGTCAAGGTTTGAGAGGTAGTTATACCCCAACTTGATTGATTTCATTATTAACAAATAAATATGTAATAACCCAGAAATTCGAGCCAATTTAAAATTTTTATTTTGGCAATTTTGGTGAATTTTGATTATTTAAAATGAATTATTTTAAATAATATCGTCAAGAAATTTAATTTGAATAGAATTAGAACGTATATATATTTATATACGTCGTCGTTAGAATATAAAAATTTATTTTTATATATAAAAGGAATTGAAGATGGCGCGGTAGTTCGATAATTCGATTTCAAAATTAAAATGAATGTACAGGATTCAAAATAAACCGGATTTTAGTGAAACCAAAAATAATAGAATCTAATTGTGAATATCTTTCCAACGAATCCGAAAAATTGAAATTTCATAGCGAGAATCAAAAGATATGTCCAGTTGGAAATTTAGAATAGTCGCTATGGAATTTCAGCCCTTAAAAATGGAAAATTTGCAAACGACCTCGGATTTCGATGAAACCACTTTTGTTGGATCTGCGATGTCAAGTTATTGCTAGGTTTCAAATTTCATAATTTTTCGAATCAATATATGAGCGTGGCAAAGGAAAACGCGTTTGACCAGTTTCAGTTGATTTTAATCGACTGGAAAATGGCCATTTTTCAAACGGTCTCGTAATCCGACGAAATTAGCTTTGTTAGGACCGTATCGTCAATACGAAGCTAGAAAATATTTTTCGGGAATTTTTAGAGGCTGTGTGTGACCCCGGTAAATTAAAATGTGCGTTCAAATTGAATATATATAGATTTATATTTTAATTTGAACGGAAACCAGTTGAAACGATCGAATTGGCCTGCGATATATATCCCATTGTGTTTGGAGTGGGGGTAATTAGTTGGGGCGACAATCGGTGGACTTGATTTCGAGTTCGTATAAAAAGTCAACTTTTTTTTTTGAAAAATAAATTAAATAAATACATAATCCACTTAACCCCCTCCTTCTACTTTCTCTCCTCATTCCTACAGCCGTTCGTTTTAGAAATAAAAAAACGGAGCATGAGGGGGAATTGGAGCCCGTCGCCGCCTGCTGGAGTAGCCCGTCGCACCTGCCCTGGCTCGCCGCCCCTCCCCCTCGCGCCACCTTCCTCTCTATCCCCCTTCTGATTTGATCGAGACTCCCTGAACCCGCGAACCCTAGCGCCGGAACCCCCCCTCTTCTTCCGTCGTAACCCCCCCTTAAGTCGCCTTCGACCTCGCGTGGCCCCCACTCCGATGTTCTCCCTCCCTCGAGAAGCCCTAGCCCCCTTTTGCAACCGCTGCCTCAAGACCCACAGCCTCCCCTTTCTCCGTCGTCCCCCTTCAAACCTCCACTAGTGAAGAACCCCCCCCCCTCTCTGAAGAAATCAAAGTGTAAGTTTATAAATTTTATTCCTTTATTTTTTTTATATAGAAAAATCAGTTTTTATTTATGATTTTGGTCTTTATCATGAAGCAGGAAGATTAAAAATATAATTTGCATTGTTAAAATTCAGTTTTTCTTTTAAATGAATTTATACCTTGAATTTAGAAATAAAAATATACAAAAGATTCGATTTTTAATTATAGGAAAGAAGTGATTTTTAATATATAAAAATATGATTTTTATATAGTATAGATAATAAAAATATAATCTTTATCGATATGAAGTCGTTATAAAAATATAATTTTTATAATATGGACAGGTTAAAAATATAATTTTTATAATATAGAAAGGTTAAAAATATAATTTTTATACTAGTGGCATATTAAAAATATGATTTTTTTTCACTAGAGAATATAAAAATGTGATTTTTATATATGTGGTGGCTACGGGTAATGAAATTGACAAAAGGCGAGCACGATGAAGATTTCTACATAAGAAGAGATGTGGCGTTGGTTTAGCTAGTCGGTGAGAACTTATCACTTTTAATTTAATTTTCTAGTTAAAATATATACTAGGATGCAGACGGTGTTTAGTAGCACCCGACACCCGTCGTCCACAGACCATGGACGGCTTGTATGCTTGTTTGTTTGATTTTGATGTGTAGTTGATTGTGTGGTGCGATGTGAAATGACATAAAATATTTATATAGTTAAAAATATTTTATAGTTAAAAATAGATTTTTTAACGTGTATATGAAAGGAAATAAAAATAAACAAATCGGACGATTTGTTTATATACACACATTTGACTGATATTGATTGGGACGATAAATTTTACACATCGCCCAACTGCACAAATAAAATCTGAGTTGGATTGTTTGAAACCCCACACGGGTATTGGGATGATATTTGATGTACACTAATCCCGATTGTTTAGTTGTATGTCGATTGATTGATTGACAGACTGTTATAAGCGTTGAATATTTATATTTGATGTTTATACAGTGTAGAATGCCTTTGGATGATGGTTGATTATTCATCGTTGTTATTGTATACATGTGTTGTCGAAAATCCATATAATTAACATTATATGGTAATTGATTGGGCCTCATTCCATATTTGAAAAAGAAATATTTGAAATAGAAATATTTGAAAAAAAAAAGAAATATTTGAAAAAGAAATATTTGAAATAGAAATATTTGAAATAGAAATATTTGAAATAGAATATTTGGAAATAGAAATATATGAAGCCGTGTTGATTAGATTGACGCCATTTTGACGTGAACGATATTTATATCGATTTTATTCATTTTATAATGAATATCAAAAGTGATTTCAAAATATGATATTTTGAAAAGAATTGAAATTCGAACTGAAACTGAATAGAAATGAATTCAAATTGAAATTGAATAGAAATGAATTCGAATTGAAATTGAATAGAAAGGAATTCGAATTGAAATTGAATTGAAAACGAACTGAAATTGACATAAAAATTGATTTGAATTGAAATCAATTTGAAATGAATTTAAAACGAATTTATAAGGAGAAATTCAATTTTGATTTGAAATTGAAATAGAAGTTGAAATCGTTTTGAAAACGAATTTAAAACGATTTATAAAATACGTTTTGAAATGAAATTGACGAAATATATAATATATATATATATATATATTATATATAATGGCCTGAATAGAACGCGCCGCGCCGCGGTAGTTCACGAATTTCGACCATTGACTTCGAATGAATATTACGGGAGATCCGACCGTCGGATTCTCCTAAAACCGGAACCTTGAGTTCGTATCGAAAAGAGCTTTCTAACGAATATTAGAAATTAGAAATCTAACGGTTGGATTTGGAATTATGTCCAAATCAAATTTGGAAAAGGTCGCTATAAGTGCAGTTCGATGGCCATTGATGGAAATCGACTGTACGGGCCTTGATAAAATTATTAAAAATATCAATAATTTGTGTAAAATCATAAGAAATGATTTGGGAAGAATTGGGATGAAAAACTCCATATTTGCAAAGATAAAAATAGATTTTTATTGAAATGAACTAGTTTTGAACTAGAATTAAAATTCTATTTATTTTTAAATAAATAAATTGGATTTAAAATGGTTTTGAAAATAACCAGAATTTCCAATAATTGCATTGGAATGGATTTGAATTGAAATTGTCTTCGGAATATTTCGATGTTGGATTTCGTGATTATACAGATAGCGTTATGGAAATTTGAAAGATATACATATCGTTGTTTCCAATACGATATTTGTTGGTCGTAGAATGTTATATTGAATATAAGTCGATATATTTTCTATTCAGAGCCTTGTATTTAATATCAAATGTGATTTGGGTTGTCGTGAATGGTGTCTTCATTAACACTGCTCTTAAGCCCAGCTGACGAAAAGATTAAATTTTTTTATTTAGATTTAATGAAGTGTACCAATTAAATAATATTTAATTGGAATTGAATTGGTATTGATTTTTGGGTTTATCGTGAATAGTGTTTTAAATAACACTTGTTCTTTAACCCGATAATTAATGGAACGTGATTTTGGGTTGTCGTGAACGGTATCTTCAATAATATTGTTCTTAGACCTAAAGGAGTTAAGAAAATCAGAAACTAACTGGAGATTAGTTAAGTTGAATGGTTTCAGAGGTATTGATCTGATGTTGGTTTCGGCCTTCGGGGTTAATACTTAGGGAATTGCTCACTTGCTATTTTACGGTTAGGGACTGATTGAAATGTGATTTTGGGGTTTATCGTGAACCGTGTTTTAAAGGACACTGGTTCTTTAACCCAGTTAAAGATTAAAACAAAGTGGAGTTTTGATGAATCTTTAATTAGATTGAAAAGATCGAGAATGGAGTATCACCAGTTTTGCTCCAGGCGATAGTTAAATCTTTAATTAGATTTAAACGTGAAATAAAATTACCGATAACACCGTGGTGTTAGATATGAAGTAAGACCCGTTTTACTTCATGAGATGAATAGGTTGGGATTGGGAAATTAAAACAAACGATTACTTCGGTAAGGTTCGTTAATCCCGACTAGTTTGAATTGATATTCAAAAGTAGATTAAAATAAATTTAAAGGATTTATCTTTGATAAAATTAATGGGAACCTTTCCCTAAGAAAGTGAAATTTAGAAACTAACTGTCGGTTAGCTAAGCAGGATGGTTTTCTGGATATTGATCTGATGTTGGTTTCGGCCTTCGGGGTTAATATTTGGGGAATTATTCTCTTGTTAATTTACGGTTAGTGACTGATAAATTGGAATGAGGTCTATGTTGTGTTTGTGTAACACTTGTTTATTATATACGCGAGTTATTCGGAAAGGCCGGGTTTATCCCATTCTGAATAACTGATTCGACGATAAGTCGAAGATGTAGACGGTGGTTGAAGACCGGAGGTCTTCACGTCGTTTGGATAATTACTGATGATCTTGATTGGGCTGTACACCCAAGAAGATGGAAACAGGCGGAGAATTTATTCTCTTGCTTAACGCCCTTCTCTGAGACGTACGAGCTCAGTGGTTATATATTGATGGATATCCATTGCATGGAGTGAATTGCCTGTGTGGCATGCCTAAGTGGAAAATGATCAAGGCTTCTGTTGAAAAGCAAAGTCTTGTGGTTGATGATCAAAGCACGGCCTTTGTGGCATAGCTTTGTGTAACGTTTACTTCGCGAGTTTCACACCCGGTATGAACTAGAAACGGGAGAGGACCTCAGGGAGGGCATGCGTTTCTTTCTAGTTAGAAGTGGCGTCAGTGGTTTTACACGCCTTGACGAGTTTGACTTATGTGGTTGTTGCTGTTGCGAGGCACCTCGGATATATCGGTCGTTCTCGAACCGATGGAGTCATTCGTTGGCTCATTTACGCCCCAAAGGGCGGGGAAACGCAGTGTTCAGGCATTTTAATCCACATCGGTGGACTGGCCCTGACGATCCAAGGGTCGATGCGCTCTGACCCTGAGACATGGGCTAGATTGTCTCGAAGTCGGTAAGGACTATCTTTTGCCTTGGTTCATGACGGAAATCCAATTTCCAAATACGCGATTTTGCGGTTTTAATTGTAGAACTAGTATGGCGACATGATATATGGTACCCATGCCGCCTATGATTGATACTTATGATTTGAAGTTGTTTTATACACTATGCACTTATAATAGTATCAAATGATTTGTTTTAAACGTACTAAGCATGTTTGGCTATTATAAGAGAAAACCCTATCCCCCGGCTTGCGTTGCATTGTGTGATAGGACCTGGGTCTTATAATAGCTTCATTTTTCTTTATTTAGCATTGCGCAGTTTGTTTATGCACTGGTGTTCTTGGGAGGAAACCCGTTCCGTGTTATATGGCGTGGTCCCTTGATTTACCTAACTTTAAAATAAAGATTAATAACTGTTTTAGTTCTCACACCAGTCCCATGACTGACCTGGAGTTTATTGTTTCAACCTAAACTATGGGTGCCCTTATTTTGACTCGAGCAGCTAGTAGTTTTGGTTTTGCAGATTTATATTCACAGGATCCTGGTTTACAACTGGAACGATATCCAGAAAGCTTTGTATCCGTATATCTCCTTCAGTTGTATTTTGTATTATTTTCCGCTGCTATGTATTTAAATGTAATTTAAATCTCTGATATTTCTGTGTAATATTCATTTATACTCTGTATATTCTTGTATTCTGATGGTATTGTTGAAATATACAATGAAATGTTCTTCCGTCTGCGTTCTATTATGTCGTGTTCTCAAAACAATCAGGGGTTTCGAACGGTCTGGGTCGGTTTAGCGACTGATTCGGATCGAGCGAAATTCCTTATTGTCACAAAATAGTAAGATTTTAGGCTCGAAGATCAATGTTGAATAAGAGTTAGTTGAATATACTATTTGGGTTGTCGTAACGATGTTTTACACAACATCCGTTTTAACCCAAATAAGTGTAAGCTTGGAAATATAATAAAGAATATTTCCTAAGTATAGAAATAAAACGAGATCGGAAAAGAGATAAGTAATTGGAATATTTTCCAATTATAAATAGCATATATTTTCTAAAGTTTAGAAAATAAAGGAAGGCGATATTCGGAAATGTTTTCCAAATAACATAAAAGGCCAATATGGTTATTGAAAATATTTGGTTAATAAATATTGATAAAGAAATAGAGAAGTGATTTAACTAATGGAATATTAATTAAGGGCTCAGTGACATGTTCAAAAGGAAAATTTGATTTTTTGAAAAGAGTAAACTGTTTAAAAAACTCCCAGGGAAAGACTGTTTGGATTAAAAACAAATTTAACAGAAATTTGTGAAAGCAAAATTGAATTAAAGCAAAGCCAGTAAAGTGGTAACTGAGATTGAATTAGAATGATATCAAGATAAATTGGATTGTGAGATTCAAATTTGAAATGTAATGGGATAATCAAGTTAAAAGTTGGGAATCGAGAAGAAACTTGAGTTGAGATGATATTTGGCTCGGATATAAGCGAATGGTTGGTGTTGTGGATAAAAGAAGATTGGAATTTGATTGGGATGACCCTTGTATCTGCTGAATTGATAACAGGTGGAAAGGATATAATGATATGCCAAAAAAAGGTACAAGTTTATAATTCTATTGGATATAAGATTTATGAGCCGAATTGGCAAGCCGTTTGGCTATTTGATTTTCTTTTGGGTTGGAGATGGCCCAGAGAGGCGAGTTGGAGTTTGACCGATTGACCAATACAAAGGAGGTGCTGGCGAAATTTTTCAAAAAAAGTTAAGGTGTTAGAAAATTTTCAGGATTTTTGAAAATTTTCGTTGATAAGAATTAATTTATAATTTAATTGAAATTAAATTGGTCCAGTTGAAACTAAAGTTAAGAAGTGAACAAATATGTTCTGACCAGTACCATTTTCTATGAGTGCGGCTGTCCTTCTTGTCGCTGAGCTTTGCCGTCGTTCCGGTCCAGGTTAAGGGGCAGCAGCGATGTCGATAAGGAGAGGGAAGGTGGCTCGAGTCTCAGGCAAAAGTTGGTGGTCATCGGCAGTTAAAAGGCGTCGCGCCTTTAGCAAAGGGAGGGCCAGAACGGGATTGAAAGAGGAAGGTTTTGGGTATGTTGCTTTGTGATCTACGGTGGGAGTTGAGGAATCGAGGATGGAGGAAGTACGGGTGAAGCTGGAGTGTTAAGCTCTTGTAGTTGTTCACGTTTTGTTGGGGAGATACAGCAGAGGTGAGGTTTGATGTTGAAGGGTGCGAGCTGTGAAACTTGGGTATGGTTTGAAGGAGAATTGAAAGGGAAGTTTGATGGTATGATCGGTTGTGTTTTAAATGGAGGGATGATGTTACGGTTTGAAGATCGAATCAACGAAAATGGCCATTTCAAGTGGAGCAGCGTTCTGTTTAGATGTGGAAGAAGACCAAATCGCGGGTTGGGTTTATAAACGTACGTTTGGGCCGGGTTAGATCAGGTGAGGCCCAGAATAGTAAAACTAATGCAAGTTGTTTGTTTAAATTATAGATCCACCAGTAATATTCATATTTTATTCATATGTCATCGGAATTCAGTGAAACAAAATCCGATAGGATCGTATGGATGGACACTACCCAATGGAACTGACTGGGAGTGGATTGGTGCTCGTATGAATTTATGGCGAAATAAACTGTTTGATTCAAATCAAATAACAGTTTATCGTTCTTTAACGATGAACTGCCAATGTGAGTAAATCTCACTAACTCTGAACAGTTTATAATTTCATGTTGTATTTTTAGAACTGTTAAATATTGATTGATTGATTGTGTATTGACTGTTTGATTGAACTGCTAGACAGTTAGTTGAATTTCTATATTGATTCTGTTTAACAGAATATATCATATGGAACTGAAAGTGATGTTGATTTTATTGTGTAACATCTGTGGTGCAGGGAAACAGGTTGGAGGAATCCAACTGGATTCCTCAACATTTATTTTACTGTGATTCATATATTGTAATATATGATGTGATATATAATCTGTTGTCCATTATATGAGTTTGTACAATATTGGTCATCGTGATTTGATGTGTTAAACACCATAACATACCGAAATGTTGATAAGGGAATATTTTCAAAGTGATATTTGAAAATAAAATATTTATAAATGGAATATTTATAAATAAGAAATATTTATAAATTGGAATATTTATAAATAGGAGATATTTAGAAAAAAGGAAAACGTTATAAAAAGGAAACTGTTATAAGAAGGAAATCATTTTAAAGTGTAGAACCGTTACTATAAAAGTAAATCTTTAAAAATGAATAAACGTTGTTAAAAGGGAAATCTTTATAAAGCGAATAAAGGAGTTAAATCGAACATGGTATTCGAAAGGAGTTAAATCGAATATGGTATTCGAAAGGAGTTAAATCGAATATGGTATTCGAAAGTTAGTAAATTGAATTAGTTATTCGAAAAGGGGTTAGTCGAGTCGAGTTAGCTGAATAGAGTTAATCGAATATTTGTTATTCGAATAAGAGTTAAACCAGTTAGAGTTAACCAGTTAGAGTTAAACCAGTTAGAGTTAACCAGTTAGAGTTAACCAGTTAGAGTTAAACCAGTTCGAGTTAACCAGTTAGAGTTAAACCAGTTAGAGTTAAACCAGTTAGAGTTCATTCGATTAGAGTTAAAGTAAAAGGAGTTAATCGAATATAGTTTATTCGAATAGAAAGTAAGAGGAGTTAATCGAATATAGTTTATTCGAATAGAAGCAAATGAGTTAATCGAATATAGTTTATTCGAATAGAAAGTAAAAGGAGTTAATCGAATATAGTTTATTCGAATAGAAGCAAATGAGTTAATCGAATATAGTTTATTCAAATAGAAAGTAAGAGGAGATAATCGAATATAGTTTATTCGAATAGAAGCAAATGAGTTAATCGAATATAGTTTATTCGAATAGAAAGTAAGAGGAGTTAATCAAATATAGTTTATTCGAATAGAAGCAAATGAGTTAATCGAATATAGTTTATTCGAAGAAAGTAAAAGGAGTTATCGAATATAGTTTATTCGAAAGGAGTTAAGTGAAATGAGTAAATCAATAGCGTTAGTCCAATAGAGTTAATCAAATAGCGTTAGTCCAATAGAGTTAATTGATAAGGGTTAATCGAATAGAGTAAATTGAATAGAGTTATCGAATATACCTTATTCGAAGGAAAGAATTATCGAATAAGAGATAATTCGAAGGAGGGTTAAGTAAGGAAGTTAGTTAAAGGAATATAAAGTGAACTTTGCCTATTTCAAAGCTAGAAATGTTGTTCAGTTAAGATCTGAGAGGTAGTTCTATCCCAACTTGATTGGCTTCGTATTTAACTAAGGAATGGTTAGGGTTCGGCTGTAAAGGATGGTTAAGTGAATTTAGTAATTAAAGGAAATGGTTTGAGTTGGCATCGCGATGGTTTGTTTAAACATCTGTCTAAGTCCAATGAAGAAGTTTTGGAAATGTTTTCCAAATAAGAATCAGAAATGTTTTCTGATATAGAAAACAAGAAATGGAAATGTTTTCCAATGGTAATAACATATATTTTCTAAATTTAGAAAATAAGAAATGTTGAATATAGGGAAACAGGAGATAAATAAATTAATGAAATAAAGAGATAAATGTTGAATGATGATTGATCGATATAATTTCCTCCTGGAAATAATATTGTTGGTTGCACACCTGTTTTTCTTTGATGGTAAAATCGCAGACTATCGAAGTTTTGACCATTTTAACGTTGTTAATATGGAGAGACCGGTTGGATTATTATAATAACCCGGAAAAAGTGAACCAGTTTAAAAATTTTAAATTTGGTTATTACCAAAGAATTTGAATGGTTGAAATAGCATATTTCAATAAAATATAGAATTTGGTATGGTATGGCAGTTTGAAATTTTGAATACAAACTTTGTCTGACTGTACCGGGTGGAAAATATAACGGATTTTTACGAAACTGAAAATATTTAAATCTGTTTATCAATACCTTTCTAACGAATCTGAAAAATCGAAATTTCATAACGGAAGTCAAAAGTTATGGCCAAATGAATTTTCAGAAAGGTCGCTATATAGTATATATAGCCCTTGAAAATAGAGATTTTGCATACGACCTCGGAATTCGACGAAACCACTTTTGTTGGGTTCGGGATGTCAAATTATTGCTAAGTTTCAAATTTCGTAATTTTTGAAGCTAGTATGTGAGCGGGGCAAAAGAAAATGTGTTTGGTCAAATTCTGTTAAAATGGGTCGACCTAAAAATGGCCGTTTTTCAAACGAGCTCAGAATTCGACGAAACTGGTTTTGTTAGGACCGTATCGTCAAAACAAAGCTAGATTTATTTTTGTGGTATTTTTCGATTCAGTTTGTGGCCCTGGCAAATTGAAATGTACGTTTAAATTAAATATCGAATGTTTTATATTTTAATTTGAAAAATAACTGACTGTAACAGTCGAAATGGCCAACGAAACATATCCCATTGTGTCCAGAATGGGGGTATTTAGCTAGGGGCGACAGTCGTTGGGTTTAAAAAGGAGTCCGTTTGCAAAAACACTATTTAAAAATTTCTATAAAGCTCTGGCCAATAGGAATTTTCCTTTTAAAAAAATAAAATAAAAATAAAAACCTAAAACCCTAGCCGCCAGAGACGATTGGACGACGTAGGGTGCTCCAACCTTCACGTCCATTTAGCCGCCGCCTCAGGCGATTTCACCGCCGCCGCCAGTTAAGACTTCCGACCGCCTTCACCTCCTCTCCACATCCGACCAACCCACGACCCCTGACATCAACCATCGACGTCGGAATTCGACGAGAAAGGCGCGACCTTCAGAGCGCCGCCGCGACGAGCACAGGCCGCCGAACCCTTCGCCACCACCGCCGATCTGGAGGTGGTTAGTAGCTCTTTGACGCAGCATAGTCTGATCGAAGCATCGAGGTACGGATTGGCTGAAAAATCATGACCTAGTTTCGAGGGTTTTAAAAACTTTTCTGATGAAAATTCTGAAATAAAAATAACACTTTTAAATGTTGCAAAAATTTGAAAAATAATATCTTTTTCGTTCTTTAACAAAATTTGATGAAACAGGAGACACCGTGACCGCAAGGAGGCTCTCTACATTCTAGAAGAAGCCGCGGATTTTTCTGACCTTCCTATGATTTTTAGCACCGCAATAACCAATGTGAGGAATCTAAACTATTTGTGTGAATGAAATCGTGTTGTATAAATTATATAAGCGAAGTGTAAATTATATGCGCATTGCATACCTCATGTACATGTGTTGTATAAGTTATATTAGCGATGTATAAATTATACAAGCGTTGTTTGAAACATGTATGCTTTGAATTGTGATGAAATGCAAGTGAATTATTATTATATATATATATATATATATATATATACTCCCCTCCACAGACCATGGACGATATTTATTGCTTGTGTTTGACGTGATATTATATGGTATGACGAATGGTTGGAAATAATTGTTTGTGGTTGATATTATGGTTGAAAAATACCTTTGTGATTGAAAAATACCCTCTTGTGGTTGAAACAAAATAGAATAGGATTGTGGAATTGAAAATAAAACATGCCGCCTGCGTGCGAACTAGATGCATGATCCCCATTGTCAAAAACCGCGAGGTTTTAAGGTAGAGCGAGGAGTCGTACTAGGGACGGTCCCGGTTTTAACTACCCAGCCGTTATGCTGCCGAAATTTCTGAAATATTTATGTGTTGAATATTATTTGAATTTAAACAAATGGCTTAGCGATAAAAATCACATTTTTATATATATACAAACTATACCGAATATTCATGTGTTGAGTTGCAATTCATTCGTTGAGTTGAAATTCATGTGTTGAATATTATTTTAATTTAAACAAATGGCTTTAGCGATAAAAATCACATTTTTATATATATACAAACTATATAGAATATTCATGTGTTGAGTTGCAATTCATTCGTTGAGTTGAAATTCATGTGTTGAATATTATTTGAATTTAAACAAATGGCTTTAGCGATAAAAATCACATTTTTATATATATACAAACTATACTGAATATTCATGTGTTGAGTTGCAATTCATTCGTTGAGTTGAAATTCATGTGTTGAATATTATTTGAATTTAAACAAATGGCTTTAGCGATAAAAATCACATTTTTATATATATACAAACGATATAGAATATTCATGTGTTGAGTTGCAATTCATTCGTTGAGTTGAAATTCATGTTTTGAATATTATTTGAATTTAAACAAATGGCTTTAGCGACAAAAATCACATTTTATATATATACAAACTATATCGAATATTCATGTGTTGAGTTGCAATTCATTCGTTGAGTTGAAATTCATGTGTTGAATATTATTTGAATTTAAACAAATGGCTTTAGCGACAAAAATCACATTTTATATATATACAAACTATATCGAATATTCATGTGTTGAGTTGCAATTCATTCGTTGAGTTGAAATTCATGTGTTGAATATTATTTGAATTTAAACAAATGGCTTTAGCGACAAAAATCACATTTTTATATATATACAAACTATATCGAATATTCATGTGTTGAGTTGCAATTCATTCGTTGAGTTGAAATTCATGTGTTGAATATTATTTGAATTTAAACAAATGGCTTTAGCGATAAAAATCACATTTTTATATATATACAAACTATATAGAATATTCATGTGTTGAATTGCAATTCATTCGTTGAGTTGAAGTTCATGTGTTGAATATTATCATCTTTTAAAAATAAAATGAATCGACAATGAAAACTATATTTTTAGCATGTATATGAAGTGTTAAAAATGCACACGTGTCGAATAAATATTTTTGATGATAAAAATATTTCTTTTATCATGTATACGCTTAGTTAAAAATACACACGTGTCGAATAAATATTTTTGATGATAAAAATATTTCTTTTATCATGTATACGCTTAGTTAAAAATACACACGTGTCGAATAAATATTTTTGATGATAAAAATATTTCTTTTATCATGTATACGCTTAGTTAAAAATACACATGTGTTGAAATAAATAACAGTTTGCTAGAAATATTATTATTATTTTCGTTCTGCATATATATACATGTGATGAACAGGAAAAATGGATTAGCTGTAGAGTAAAGAAATTATTTGCGTGCCCGACAAATAGGTAAACCTTGATGAGTTGGCTGCGCAATTTTATTTATATATCAACTCCTGTGAATGCCATTGGATGCGGAGTGCTGGTTTTTCTGTGTGAAATAATAAATAACGCCATAGGATAGTAACAATTAATTTTGAACTACACTACATGGCATACTTCTTGATGATAGGCATACTTCATCATATTCCACATAAGCAATTGGAGCTTGTGTGACGAGGTGGAAGATTTACCATACAAGCAAGAGGCTTGTATGGCGATGACTATGTACTATAGGTTGAACTGATGACTGATATGGACTATATAAATTATAACGATAAATTGCCAGATTAATAAAAAAAACCACACGGGTCTGGAGTTGACAATAATCACGTCGCTCTAGTTATTAGATACGGCACATGGACTATTTATTTCCACACGGAAACGGGGTGACGGGAATTTATTCTCTGGAGTGATTATCAGTACATGCTCCCCCGTAAACACCAAAATATATCACTATAAATATGTGAATGCTTTTTAGGATTTATTGGGTACCTAATACGGCCCAATAAATTTCCAAACCCCTCCCCGTACAAAGGAGGTTATGGCGAAATTTTTCGAAATATTAAGGCGTTAGTGAAATATTTGAAGTAAAAACGAAGTTGAAATTATCAAATGAACTATAGTTGAAATTATAGGATGAACTATATTTATATATATAAATATAAATATAAATAAAAGAAATAGAGGCCATGCAGTTCGCGCTTCGGAATCGTAATTTGAAACGATTAGTACGAGAAATCCGACCATCGGATTTTCCCGAAACCGCAACCGTTGGGTTCGCCTTGGAAATATCTTTCCAACGGCACCAACCTTGTAAAAATCCAACGGTTGGATTGTCCGGAATGTTTAATTCAAATCTGAAGAAAAACAGCGCCAGAATCGTTTATATTTATATATAAATATAAATATAATTAAATTAAATCGAATAACGACGCTGCAGTTCGAATTTTGAAACCATAACTTCAAACGACTAGTGTGGAAGATCCGACCGTCGGATTCTCACGAAACTGGAACCGTTGGGTTCGCTTTGGGAATATCTTCCCACTGGTATAGACTTTGTAGAAATCCAACGGTTAGATTTTCCGATATGTGTAAAACAAATTAAGGGAAAAACAGCGCCAGTGCCACGACACGACCTGAAATGTCGTTTAATTAAATATGGCCATTTTTAAATAGATAAAAATGGCGAAAAATCGTTATAAAATATTATAAGCAATATTGATTGAAAATAAACCAATTGGGCTTGAATTGTTCGATATTTAATGGTTGTATGTGTATGACACGAAAATAACACTAAATAATTGAAAAGATGGATGTCGAATAATATAACCATATAAAGAATCGATTTAAATTCTAATGACGTGAATTATTTGAAAAGGCCGAGCTAACCCTCATTTCAAATAATTTATCGAGCGATTCGAATTGGAAAATGCAAAGACGATTCAAGACCGACGATCTTCGTATCGGTTGGATGGGCGCTACTGAGGTTCCTAACCGGAGTAGCTACCAGAAGGGGACGGAAGTAGTAGCCGTCTGAACGTATGTGTTGATTGGATGGATATACGAGGGATTGACGCCTCCGGTTTCGTTCAGACCCAGAGCGGACTTGTAAATGGACTGTGTGTCTGACATGTGATTTTGTTCTGTACTGATTGATCTCTGTTAAATATATATCTGTTTGGCGGCGGAGAAGTTATTCTTTTGCTTAACGCCCTTCTCTGAGACGTACGAGCTCAGGGGTTATATATCGATAGAAATCAATCGTATGGAGTGGACTGCCTATGTGGCATGCCAAGATGCTGTGATCAAGGCTTCTGTTGCAAAGCAAAGTCTTGTGGATGATGATCAAAGCAAGGTCTACGTGGCCTAGATTTTTGTATTTCGTAGATTCGCGAGCCTCACACCTCGGTATGAGTTAAAAACGGGATACGGACTGCAGGGAGAGCACGACGTTTCTTTCTAGCTATGGCGGTGTCAGTGACTTACCAGCCCTGACATATATATCTACTTTTCACCTTTGTGGTTGTTGGAATGCGAGGCGCCTCGATTATAGGTCTGTAAGGACCGGGAAACGTGTGTTCAGGAATTTCCAATCCTCTAACGTAAGTGAGGACCGGCCCTGAAGATCCAGGGGTTACCCAGAGTGTGTAGTCCCGAGGCATTTGCTAGAGTGTCTCGAAGCGGAGAGGAGCTTGCCCCTTGCCTCGACTCATGACGGAAATCCAATTTCCAATACGAGATAATGGATTCGATTGTAACTTATATATGGCGACATAATGGCATGGGACGCTCATGTCGCCTATGATTGATATTTATGATGCCATTCATTTTTGAAACATATATGCACTAGTAATAATATCAAATGATTTTGCTTTATACGTATCAAGCATATTTGGCTATTATAAGGTAAAACTCTATCCTCCGGCTTGCGTTGCATTGTGTGATGGGACCTGAGTCTTATAATGGCTTCATTCTTTCAAAAAGCATTGCGTTGTTTTTAAAAGAATTTACTTTGTTTTAAATGCACTAGCAATCACTGGAGTAATCCCGTTCCGCGAAAGTGGCGTGGTCCTATGATTTGCTATTATTGTTGTTTAATTGTTAAATAGATTCCTCATACCAGTCCCCATGACTGACTCGTTGTTTGTTTCACTTTGCAAACGCGGGTGCCCTTATTTTCACACGGGCAGCCTAGTACACAGGTGACAGGTTGTTTTTGGCTCTGCACTGCTGCATAGGGTGCATTTTTGGCTCATGGCGAGGCTGACTTCACAGAGATGACTTTGACATTTTCCGCCATTACTGTACTTATATTATGATTCCGCTACTGGCGATGCAGACTGATTTACTTTCCGTATTTCTCACTATATGTATATGTATTCCGCCTTCGGCGATGTAGATTGATACCCTTATTATGTCTCACTGCATGTATGTATTCTGCCTCTGGCGATGATGACTGATCACTTTCCTTTTATTTACTAGGTTATATCCCACGTTATGCTATTATGATATTCCTACATGTTGTGATTCCGCTGTCATATCCATGTAAAATTATTTTATTTATTGTTTCTGCTATTATCTGTACTCTGCTATGATGATTAATGTGTTATTTCCCTATGATTATCCTTCATACCGCCCCTCGGATTTTGGGATCGTCACAGTTGGTATCGGAGCTATGGTTAACCTTAGTTCCGGGATCTAACACATTAAACACCTCGTCAGAATAGAATCAGTAGTGTTCTAATGCGAGTAGCTCATTAGAGATAGGATTAGCAATGTCCTAGAATGAGCTAAGCAGATTGGCAAAACAATTTGATCAGTGCATCATCATTATCTTTCCTTGTATTCCCTTGCTTTATCATTTATGAAAATTATCAAATCTGTGAGCTTGACTCTTTTCTTGCTTATACAGTATTCTCTTAGATGGCTACACAAGCAGCAGCAGCTAGAGGAGGCCGTGGAGGCCGAGGAGTGGCAGCAGGAGGACGGGGGAATATCCCCGTAGTGGTAGAAGGCCCTATTGTTCAGCCACCAGCACACGAAGACTTTGAGCTAGATAAAGTAGCAAAGAGGTACAGAAATCTTGGGGGAAAACCCTTTACTGGCACTGGTACAGTGACCGAAGCTATAGCTTGGTTGAAAACTTGTGATAAAATCTTTGAAGGCATGGGTATGGGAACCAACAACAAAGCCCAACTTGGTATTTGGCTCCTTCAGGAGGAAGCAGAGCTGTGGTGGGATGCTATTACCTCAGAGGATGCAGCTGATACTGTCAGGACTTGGGAACAATTCAAAACTATGTTCAATGAGAAGTTTGTACCAGAACAGGCTCTAGAGAGGATGCGAGAGCAATTTGCTAATCTCCAGCAAGGAGATCTCTCTATTCAGGATTATCTAAATAAGTTCACCCAATTTTCGCGCTATGCTCCAGAGCTGATTACGACCAACAAAGCAAAGAACAAGAGATTCATATTTGGGCTGAAGCGCAAGTACCACGATAGAGCTATGGGCAACATCAAACTCTCCTTTACAGAACTAGTAGAGATGGCTTGCAATTACGAAGACATGGATGAGAGGCATGCTAGCCAAGACCGCGCCAAAAGCCAAGCTGGAAATAAGCGCAAGGCTTCAACCGATCAACCCGAATCTAGCATTACCGCGGCCGCTACTCAGAAACCTGCAAAGATCCCGAAAGGAAATTGCTACAACTGCGGGAAGCCAGGTCACTTTTCTAATGTGTGCAAAGTTCCGAGGAAGCCAAAGGCAAATGACTCAGCCGAATGCTACAACTGCCAAGAAAGGGCACTACAGCAGGAATTGTCCTCTGAAGCAGAATGCACAAGTGGCTCATGTCTATGACGGGAAGACCCCGCCAGCTATCACCGATGGATCAGGTAAACCCGACGTCTTGGGAGGTACCCTTACCATTAAAAATATTCCTGTTTCTGTACTTTTTGATACTGGTGCATCACGTAGCTTCATTTCTGGTAACCTTGTTCACAAGTTAAAATTAAAACGAAGAAAGCTTAAGGAACCAATTAAAGTTCGAAACCCAATAGGAAGTTCTGTTAGTCTCAGTTTATGATGTAGAGTGCCTATCTCTTATTCTTGCTACAAGTTTTCTTTTGATTCGATTGTCATGGACCTTTCCGAATTTGACATTATACTGGGGCTGGACTGGTTGACACAATATAAGGCCGAAGTTAGATGTGCCGAAAGAATCGTGAAAGTTAAAACAAAACTTGGGCATATCACTATACCATGCCATGGCTCAGAAATTAATAGAACAGAATTTTGGTCTTCTTTAGAAGTTACTCCCCCTTCATTAGAAAAGATACCGGTCGTCAAAAACTATGCGGATGTGTTTGAAGAAGTAGAAAACTTACCGCCGCAAAGAGAAATTGAATTTAGGATAGATCTGATTCCTAACGCCCGACCAATAGTACATCCAATAAGAAGAATGGCCCCGAAAGAAAAAGAAGAGTTAAGTAGTCAAACCCGAGAATTACTTTGGAAAGGTCTGATCAGACCGAGCTTTTCAGCATGGGGAGCCGCAGTAGTATTTGTCCCAAAATCAGACGGTACTCTAAGACTTTGTGTTGATTACCGAGATCTCAATAAGCAGACACTGAAGAACAAATATCCTTTGCCCCGAATAGATGATCTGTTAGATCAATTAAATGGAGCAACAGTATTCTCCAGAATGGACCTAGCTACAGGTTTCCACCAATTACGTATAGCCGAAGACTGTGTTCCTTTGACAGCCTTCAGGGGTCCCGATTTATTCTACGAATGGTTAGTAATACCGTTCGGCTTGTGTAACGCTCCGGCATACTTCGTTGATCTCATGAACAGAGTGTTCCGTGGTGTATTGAATAAATTTGTTCTTGTCTTCATCGATGACATCTTAATATACTCTAAGTCGGAAGATGAGCATGCAAAACATTTAGAACAAGTGTTGAAAATTCTAAGGAGAAATGTCTTGAAAGCTAAATTTTCTAAATGTGTCTTCTGGCAGAATGAAGTTAAATTCCTAGGCCATGTCATATCAAAAGAAGGAATTGCTGTAGACCCAAGAAAAATTACAGTGATTCAGAACTGGAAACAACCTACTACGCCCACAGAAGTTCGAAGTTTCCTTGGATTGGCTAGTTACTATCGGAAATTCATTCAGGATTTTTCAAAGATATCTGGAGTTTTGACAAAGCTTACGAAGAAGCATGAAAAATTCAGATGGACTCCCGAATATGAAGAAGATTTCCAAGAGCTAAAACTGAAGTTGACAACTGCGCCAGTATTGACCATTATAGAAGGTAACCAAGACTTGACTGTATGGACAGATGCTTCTATTAGAGGGCTAGGCGCAGTGTTAATGCAAAAAGTCCAAGTGATCGCTTATGCCAGCCGTCAACTAAAGCCACATGAAAGAAACTATGCTACTCATGATCTTGAGTTATTAGCTATCGTGTTCGCTTTAAGAATCTGGAGGCATTATTTACTGGGCGAGAAGTTCGAACTATTTACCGATCATCAATCCTTGAAATATCTTTTCACACAGAAAGATCTAAACTTGAGGCAACAACGTTGGTTAGAATTCCTTGCAGCATACGATTTTGAAATTCTATACACTCCGGGAAAAGCAAATGTTGTCGCAGATGCTCTCAGCAGAAAGAATGAAATCATTGCCAGTTTTATCATTACTTCTTCCTTAGAAGATAAGATTACTATTCTGCAGAAGGACGATGAATTCATTAAAAGGATTAGCCAGCGGATCCGAGAAGGAAAACCCTCAGATTTTAGCCTTGATAGCCAAGGGGTCCTAAGATTAAAGGGCGAATTTGTGTGCCTGGAATCCCAGAGCTCAGAAGAGAAATACTTGATGAGTGCCACAAATCCAAATTGAGTATCCATCCTGGTGTGAGCAAAATGTATAAAGATATCAAACGCACATTCTGGTGGAAGGCGATGAAAAGAGATATTTCAATATATGTTAGCAGATGCTCCACTTGCCAGCTAGTTAAGAGTGATCAGCAGAAATTGGCTGGATTATTACAACCCTTAGAAATTCCAGGATGGAAGTGGGAACAAATTTCGATGGATTTCATCGATGGCTTGCCTCGAACTAAGAAAGGAAACGACAGTATATGGGTAATCGTAGATCGCTTCACGAAGACTGCCCATTTCATACCTGTCCGATCCAATAGAACGGCTCAAAGTCTAGCACAGATTTACTTCAAAGAAATAGTTAAACTACATGGAGTGCCGCTCAATATAGTCAGTGATAGAGATCCCCTATTTACTAGCAAATTCTGGGAAGCATTCCAGGAAGAGTTGGGAACCAAATTGAATCTAAGCACCGCTTATCACCCTCAGACAGATGGCCAAACTGAGCGGGTGAATAGAATTCTAGAAGATTTACTGCGGGCTTGCGTTATAGATTTTGGAGGCTCATGGGAAGATCACTTACATTTAGCAGAATTCTCTTACAACAATAGCTATCAAGCAAGTTTGGGAATGTCTCCATTTGAAGCATTATACGGTAGACCGTGCAGATCCCCCGCATGTTGGGTAGAACCTGGCAACAGACTTGTGTTAGGGCCCGATATGATTCAAGAAGCATCGGATAAAGTCGATTTCATTAAGAAGCGATTAAAAACCGCACAGAGCCGACAGAAAAGTTATGCTGATGCGAGAAGAAGGGATATATCGTTTGCCGTTGGCGATTATGTTTATTTAAGAGTTTCTCCAATGCGAGGAGTAATCAGATTTGGCAAGACTGGGAAGTTGGCACCGAGATTTATTGGTCCCTTTCCTATACTTGAACGGATTGGAACTCTTGCATATAGGGTTTCATTACCTAATTGGTTGTCTGGTGTACATGATGTGTTCCACGATCTCAACTCAGAAAACATGTTCATGATCCCGATCTTGTTGTGGAAGAAGCAGCGCAACATGATATTGACATAACTCCAGAATTAGCACTCAAGAGGGAGCCATTAAAGATAGTTGGCAAAGAAACTAGAG
The DNA here is from genome assembly GCA_030737875.1 of Allium sativum. NCBI lineage: Eukaryota > Viridiplantae > Streptophyta > Magnoliopsida > Asparagales > Amaryllidaceae > Allium > Allium sativum. The sequence continues at coordinate 189,280,800 of CM060911.1, forward strand.
AGCTAAGGAGGAAAAAGATTCATTTAGTCAAAGTGCAGTGGAGTAGTGATCCTAGAGACTGTACTAGGGAGACTGAGGAAAGCATTAAACAAGCCTATCCCAAATGCAGAGTGGACATCTCTGACTAACTCCGGTGCAAGGTACCTTTACAATACTTTGCATTTACATTTTATTTCCTGCTTAGCTGTTATTTCCTTTTCGAGGACGAAAAGTTTTAAGTGGGGGAGATTGTAATAACCCGGAAAAAGTGAACCAGCTTAAAATTTTTAAATTTGGTTATTACCAAAGAATTTGAATGGTTGAAATAGCATATTTCAATAAAATATAGAATTTGGTATGGTATGGCAGTTTGAAATTTTGAATACAAACTTTGTCTGACTGTACCGGGTGGAAAATATAACGGATTTTTACGAAACTGAAAATATTTAAATCTGTTTATCAATACCTTTCTAACGAATTTGAAAAATCGAAATTTCATAACGGAAGTCAAAAGTTATGGCCAAATGAATTTTCAGAAAGGTCGCTATATAGTATATATAGCCCTTGAAAATAGAGATTTTGCATACGACCTCGGAATTCGACGAAACCACTTTTGTTGGGTCCGGGATGTCAAATTATTGCTAAGTTTCAAATTTCGTAATTTTTGAAGCTAGTATGTGAGCGAGGCAAAAGAAAATGTGTTTGGTCAAATTCTGTTAAAATGGGTCGACCTAAAAATGGCCGTTTTTCAAACGAGCTCAGAATTCGACGAAACTGGTTTTGTTAGGACCGTATCGTCAAAACAAAGCTAGATTTATTTTTCTGGAATTTTTCGATTCAGTTTGTGGCCCAGGCAAATTGAAATGTACGTTTAAATTAAATATCGAATGTTTTATATTTTAATTTGAAAAATAACTGACTGTAACAGTCGAAATGGCCAACGAAACATATCCCATTGTGTCCGAAATGGGGGTATTTAGCTAGGGGCGATAGTCGTTGGGTTTAAAAAGGAGTCCGTTTGCAAAAACACTATTTAAAAATTTCTACAAAGCTCTGACCAATAGGAATTTTCCTTTTAAAAAAATAAAATAAAAATAAAAACCTAAAACCCTAGCCGCCAGAGACGATTGGACGACATAGGGTGCTCCAACCTTCACGTCCATTTAGCCGCCGCCTCAGGCGATTTCACCGCCGCCGCCAGTTAAGACTTCCGACCGCCTTCACCTCCTCTCCACATCCGACCAACCCACGACCCCTGACATCAACCATCGACGTCGGAATTCGACGAGAAAGGCGCGACCTTCAGAGCGCCGCCGCGACGAGCACAGGCCGCCGAACCCTTCGCCACCACCGCCGATCTGGAGGTGGTTCGTAGCTCTTTGACGCAGCATAGTCTGATCGAAGCATCGAGGTACGGATTGGCTGAAAAATCATGACCTAGTTTCGAGGGTTTTAAAAACTTTTCTGATGAAAATTCTGAAATAAAAATAACACTTTTAAGTGTTGCAAAACTTTGAAAAATAATATCTTCTTCGTTCTTTAACGAAATTTGATGAAACAGGAGACACCGTGACCGCAAGGAGGCTCTCTACATTCTAGAAGAAGCCGCGGATTTTTCTGACCTTCCTACGATTTTTAGCACCGCAATAACCAATGTGAGGAATCTATACTATTTGTGTGAATGAAATCGTGTTGTATAAATTATATGAGCGAAGTGTAAATTATATGCGCATTGTATACCTCATGTACATGTGTTGTATAAGTTATATTAGCGATGTATAAATTATACAAGCGTTGTTTGAAACATGTATGCTTTGAATTGTGATGAAATGCAAGTGAATTATTATATTATATATATATATATATATACTCCCCTCGTTCACAGACCATGGACGATATTTATTGCTTGTGTTTGACGTGATATTATATGGTATGACGAATGGTTGGAAATAATTGTTTGTGGTTGATATTATGGTAGAAAAATACCTTTGTGATTGAAAAATACCCTCTTGTGGTTGAAACAAAATAGAATAGGATTGTGGAATTGAAAATAAAACATGTCGCCTGCGTGCGAACTAGATGCATGATCCCCATTGTCAAAAACCGCGAGGTTTTAAGGTAGAGCGAGGAGCCGTACTAGGGACGGTCCCGGTTTTAACTACCCTGCCGTTATGCTGCCGAAATTTCTGAAATATTTATGTGTGGAATATTATTTGAATTTAAACAAATGGCTTAGCGATAAAAATCACATTTTTATATATATACAAACTATACCGAATATTCATGTGTTGAGTTGCAATTCATTCGTTGAGTTGAAATTCATGTGTTGAATATTATTTGAATTTAAACAAATGGCTTTAGCGATAAAAATCACATTTTTATATATATACAAACTATATAGAATATTCATGTGTTGAGTTGCAATTCATTCGTTGAGTTGAAATTCATGTGTTGAATATTATTTGAATTTAAACAAATGGCTTTAGCGATAAAAATCACATTTTTATATATATACAAACTATATAGAATATTCATGTGTTGAGTTGCAATTCATTCGTTGAGTTGAAATTCATGTGTTGAATATTATTTGAATTTAAACAAATGGCTTTAGCGATAAAAATCACATTTTTATATATATACAAACGATATAGAATATTCATGTGTTGAGTTGCAATTCATTCGTTGAGTTGAAATTCATGTGTTGAATATTATTTGAATTTAAACAAATGGCTTTAGCGACAAAAATCACATTTTATATATATACAAACTATATCGAATATTCATGTGTTGAGTTGCAATTCATTCGTTGAGTTGAAATTCATGTGTTGAATATTATTTGAATTTAAACAAATGGCTTTAGCGACAAAAATCACATTTTATATATATACAAACTATATCGAATATTCATGTGTTGAGTTGCAATTCATTCGTTGAGTTGAAATTCATGTGTTGAATATTATTTGAATTTAAACAAATGGCTTTAGCGACAAAAATCACATTTTTATATATATACAAACTATATCGAATATTCATGTGTTGAGTTGCAATTCATTCGTTGAGTTGAAATTCATGTGTTGAATATTATTTGAATTTAAACAAATGGCTTTAGCGATAAAAATCACATTTTTATATATATACAAACTATATAGAATATTCATGTATTGAATTGCAATTCATTCGTTGAGTTGAAGTTCATGTGTTGAATATTATCATCTTTTAAAAATAAAATGAATCGACAATGAAAACTATATTTTTAGCATGTATATGAAGTGTTAAAAATGCACACGTGTCGAATAAATATTTTTGATGATAAAAATATTTCTTTTATCATGTATACGCTTAGTTAAAAATACACACGTGTCGAATAAATATTTTTGATGATAAAAATATTTCTTTTATCATGTATACGCTTAGTTAAAAATACACACGTGTCGAATAAATATTTTTGATGATAAAAATATTTCTTTTATCATGTATACGCTTAGTTAAAAATACACATGTGTTGAAATAAATAACAGTTTGCTAGAAATATTATTATTAGCTTCGTTCTGCATATATATACATGTGATGAACAGGAAAAATGGATTAGCTATAGAGTAAAGAAATTATTTGCGTGCCCGACAAATAGGTAAACCTTGATGAGTTGGCTGCGCAATTTTATTTATATATCAACTCCTGTGAATGCCATTGGATGCGGAGTGCTGGTTTTTCTGTGTGAAATAATAAATAACGCCATAGGATAGTAACAATTAATTTTGAACTACACTACATGGCATACTTCTTGATGATAGGCATACTTCATCATATTCCACATAAGCAATTGGAGCTTGTGTGACGAGGTGGAAGATTTACCATACAAGCAAGAGGCTTGTATGGCGATGACTATGTACTATAGGTTGAACTGATGACTGATATGGACTATATAAATTATAACGATAAATTGCCAGATTAATAAAAAAACCCACACGGGTCTGGAGTTGACAATAATCACGTCGCTCTAGTTATTAGATACGGCACATGGACTATTTATTTCCACACGGAAACGGGGTGACGGGAATTTATTCTCTGGAGTGATTATCAGTACATGCTCCCCCGTAAACACCAAAATATATCACTATAAATATGTGAATGCTTTTTAGGATTTATTGGGTACCTAATACGGCCCAATAAATTTCCAAACCCCTCCCCGTACAAAGGAGGTTATGGCGAAATTTTTCGAAATATTAAGGCGTTAGTGAAATATTTGAAGTAAAAACGAAGTTGAAATTATCAAATGAACTATAGTTGAAATTATAGGATGAACTATATTTATATATATAAATATAAATATAATTAAAAGAAATAGAGGCCATGCAGTTCGCGCTTCGGAATCGTAATTTGAAACGATTAGTACGAGAAATCCGACCATCGGATTTTCCCGAAACCGCAACCGTTGGGTTCGCCTTGGAAATATCTTTCCAACGGCACCAACCTTGTAAAAATCCAACGGTTGGATTGTCCGGAATGTTTAATTCAAATCTGAAGAAAAACAGCGCCAGAATCATTTATATTTATATATAAATATAAATATAATTAAATTACATCGAATAACGACACTGCAGTTCGAATTTTGAAACCGTAACTTCAAACGAGTAGTGTGGAAGATCCGACCGTCGGATTCTCACGAAACTGGAACCGTTGGGTTCGCTTTGGGAATATCTTCCCACTGATATAGACTTTGTAGAAATCCAACGGTTAGATTTTCCGATATGTGTAAAACAAATTAAGGGGAAAACAGCGCCAGTGCCACGGTACGACCTGAAATGTCGTTTAATTAAATATGGCCATTTTTAAATAGATAAAAATGGCGAAAAAATCGTTATAAAATATTATAAGCAATATTGATTGAAAATAAACCAATTGGGCTTGAATTGTTCGATATTTAATGGTTGTATGTGTATGACACGAAAATAACACTAAATAACTGAAAAGATGGATGTCGAATAATATAACCATATAAAGAATCGATTTAAATTCTAATGACGTGAATTATTTGAAAAGGCCGAGCTAACCCTCATTTCAAATAATTTATCGAGCGATTCGAATTGGAAAATGCAAAGACGATTCAAGACCGACGATCTTCGTATCGGTTGGATGGGCGCTACTGAGGTTCCTAACCGGAGTAGCTACCAGAAGGGGACGGAAGTAGTAGCCGTCTGAACGTATGTGTTGATTGGACGGATATACGAGGGATTGACGCCTCCGGTTTCGTTCAGACCCAGAGCGGACTTGTAAATGGACTGTGTGTCTGACATGGGATTTTGTTCTGTACTGATTGATCTCTGTTAAATATATATCTGTTTGGCGGCGGAGAATTTATTCTTTTGCTTAACGCCCTTCTCTGAGACGTACGAGCTCAGGGGTTATATATCGATAGAAATCAATCGTATGGAGTGGACTGCCTATGTGGCATGCCAAGATGCTGTGATCAAGGCTTCTGTTGCAAAGCAAAGTCTTGTGGATGATGATCAAAGCAAGGTCTACGTGGCCTAGCTTTGTGTATTTCGTAGATTCGCGAGCCTCACACCCCGATATGAGTTAAAAACGGGATACGGACTGCAGGGAGAGCACGACGTTTCTTTCTAGCTATGGCGGTGTTAGTGACTTACCAGCCCTGACATATATATCTACTTTTCACCTTTGTGGTTGTTGGAATGCGAGGCGCCTCGATTATAGGTCTGTAAGGACCGGGAAACGTGTGTTCAGGAATTTCCAATCCTCTAACGTAAGTGAGGACCGGCCCTGAAGATCCAGGGGTTACCCAGAGTGTGTAGTCCCGAGGCATTTGCTAGAGTGTCTCGAAGCGGAGAGGAGCTTGCCCCTTGCCTCGACTCATGACGGAAATCCAATTTCCAATACGAGATAATGGATTCGATTGTAACTTATATATGGCGACGTAGTGGCATGGGACGCTCATGTCGCCTATGATTGATATTTATGATGCCATTCATTTTTGAAACATATATGCACTAGTAATAATATCAAATGATTTTGCTTTATACGTATCAAGCATATTTGGCTATTATAAGGTAAAACTCTATCCTCCGGCTTGCGTTGCATTGTGTGATGGGACCTGAGTCTTATAATGGCTTCATTCTTTCAAAAAGCATTGCGTTGTTTTTAAAAGAATTTACTTTGTTTTAAATGCACTAGCAATCACTGGAGTAAACCCGTTCCGCGAAAGTGGCGTGGTCCTATGATTTGCTATTATTGTTGTTTAATTGTTAAATAGATTCCTCATACCAGTCCCCATGACTGACTCGTTGTTTGTTTCACTTTGCAAACGCGGGTGCCCTTATTTTCACACGGGCAGCCTAGTACACAGGTGACAGGTTGTTTTTGGCTCTGCACTGCTGCATAGGGTGCATTTTTGGCTCATTGTAACACCCCACCTCCGCCAGGGTGGCTCTTGCAAGCACTCTGACTTTGGAGGGGCGTTTGAATCGGGTAAACATGCATAATGATATATCAAGGCAGAACAAGAACATATGTATATATGTAAACAGAGTAAATAAGATAAGTAAAACAGTGGAAGATTTCAAACTATTTCAAAACAAGTCTGATACAACATAATGTCAACTTTCCAAATACACAAGTCTAGATAAAAACAACATCACTGAAAAACTTAAATACATAAGTACTATCCCCAAAATAAGTGATAACCATAGCTAGCTTCATGTCAAGACCGTACATGAGCTAAAATCCCACAAGCAAGCGATCAGAAATCCAAGCTAAGCTCCAATATTCCCACCCTGAGAACCTGGGGGGGGGGGGAAACGGAAGAAAAGAGGCGAAAGAAAAACAGGTCAGTCAAAAAGACTGAGTAAGCCCTACTACAATCAATGTAAACTGATAAAGTTAACTGGCATGAGAAGCAGGGATGAACATAAGGATAACAACATACTAGCATGATGATTAACTAACAAGGTAGATAAAGGTGTCATCGCATAATCAAGGTTAAGTCTTGCACCACGGGTGTACTAGCATTCTAACATGTCAAGTAAAACAAGAATTGATCCCTTGGCCCAAGCTTTGGCCCAATAACATGAGGTGACCCTAATACGAGGTCCAATAACATGAAGTGACCCTAATACGAGGTCCAATAACATGAAGTGACCCTAATACGAGGTCCAATAACATGAAGTGACCCTAATACGAGGTCCAATAACATGAAGTGACCCTAATACAAGGTCCAACCAAATGGTCTAATCGATCGGCTCCCTAAGCCTAACTCGTCACGTGTTGGTGTCAATACGGCCCAAACATAATTGTAGTCGGACTGTGCCGGGTCTCCCGTCGGGTGTATCAGGCCCTAGGGTGTCAACCCCTGGACACCATAAACATAAGTGCACAGTCTCGATCTACTGGTACCCATGCTTGACTTCTCCAAATACGGACTACGTGCACGACCATAGTCCGTCCGGAACTACATCGGCGTACCACTCGACCGTCGTTTTGGTCACTTATACCAGTCCAGTAATCGTGCCCCCTCCTTAGCCTAGTCCCTAGGGTCTTAATGATACAAACTTGGGATTACTGCTGGAGTGGACCCCCATTGCTAGGATTTTCTGGTGGGTTAAGTACGGTTTAACCCTTTTTCTAATCATGGATTAACTTGGTTAAGTGTAACGATGGGTTCACGACTTAACCCCGATTAATCCACCAAGCCCAAATTGGTTAAGTATTAAGTGGACCATAACTTAACCCTAATCATGAGGCATTAATTAATTTAATGTGCCTTAACCTCTCACATTAGACCTTGTTGTGATTACTAGTTAAGACGGGTGGGTCCAGGTAGCTTTACACCACAACTTGGTCTAACCTCGGGTTCAAGGTACAACATGACCAACTTCTCACATTGGGTCCTATCGTTTGTAGCAACTAGTTAAGCCGGTCGGTTCCGGGTAGTTTTACGCTACAAACTCAACCCAACCTCGAGTTGGTCACACTTATATTTTCTAAGTGTCATGTCCATCATGTTTCCAAAACATATTACAAGTTTTCAAGAATTTGGGTAGACCTAACTTAATAGGTAAATTCCCAATGGGTAGACCTAACTTAATAGGTAAATTCCCAATCTTATGTTTTCATGTCTTTTAAGTTTACCCAACCCCAAACGCAATCCCATCGCTTACATAATCGCAATAACGCATAAAGGATAGAAAGAGGGAACTTGGCATAAAGATAACAAATGGTGTTGAAGCCACAAGTTTAACATGGTGGCATATGAAATGTACATATGCTCATATACTTGCATATTGCATCATTAGGCCTCAAAAGTATGCATAAAACCAAACTTAGCATATAAGTGATACATGGTGATAAATGACATGTAGAAATGGCCATAAGTTCGCATTTAGCCTCACATGCAAGTTATCATAAGAGATATGATAACCTACATGTTGCCAAAATGCAACCTTTAGCATAAAGCTTGAAGCTTTATGTTCATATACTCAAGGTAAGCTTGCATAACATGATAACATGAGCAAAATGATCAACCCAAACTTTCATAACATAACTTGCATATCATATGGCAAACTTGCATATCATAACATAGCAAACTTGCATAACATAACATGGTAAACTTGCATATCATAACATGGCATACTTGCATAACATAACATGATAAACATGCATATCATAACATGGCAAACTTGCATAACATAACATGGTAAACTTGCATATCATAACATGGCATACTTGCATAACATAACATGATAAACTTGCATATCATAACATGGCAAACTTGCATAGCATAACATAATAAACTTGCATATCATAATGATCAAACACAACTTGCATCATTCATTAACTTTAGAGTTTAAATATGAAAGTAGAAAAGGGCTTACAATGCTTATGAAGACACAAAAATATATATATAGATTGAGACAAAGCCCTTATGCAATCAAATAAACCCAAAATGTAAGCTCCAATAGAAAAACCCTTGAGCCAAAATGAATCAAAACTCTTGCTTTATGATGTAAATATGGAAACTTGACTTGAATGCAAGCTAATGATGCTCATACAAGCTTGAAAACACTTGTATGCATGGAAAATCTCTCATAGAAATTTATTTAGGAATTTTATGAAGAGAGTGGAGGCCATGAGAGGAATGATTTTGCCATAGTTTAGTTACTTGAATGAATAATGATGATTTAGAGTTAGGTTAGGGGCTTATTTATAGAGATTAGGATTAGTTTCAGCCTTAGGATTAAACCCTAATTCCAATCTCAGCCCTTAAAACCGAATCTGGCCCCAAAACCTAACCAAAACCCCAAAATGGTGCACCAGGCAAAACTGCCCGGCTGAACCAAGTCGACAGGGCTGTCGACTTGGGTCCAACCAAGTCGACTACCAAGTCGACAGGGCTGTCGACTTGGGTGCTCTGGCGGGAATTTTCCCGCCTAGCCCAATCTGACCGTTTTTCGAATTTTGAACCCGAAATTCGAAATCTGTTTTGAACTTGAAATTTTCTGAAAACTTCATTGGGCCTTAATCGGGTCATACGGACTCCGATTTTCGAAAACTCGGACTCTATTTCGCGTATTTTTCCGAGACGAACGCAATGGCATAGCCTCTTTCCCTTGATTCATAATTATAAATTAAATTCTGCCTCGATTTACGTTATAATAGGTTATTGAAAATACGGGTTGTTACACTCATGGCGAGGCTGACTTCACAGAGATGACTTTGACATTTTCCGCCATTACTGTACTTATATTATGATTCCGCCACTGGCGATGCAGACTGATTTACTTTCCGTATTTCTCACTATATGTATATGTATTCCGCCTTCGGCGATGTAGACTGATACCCTTATTATGTCTCACTGCATGTATGTATTCCGCCTCTGGCGATGATGACTGATCACTTTCCTTTTATTTACTAAGTTATATCCCACGTTATGCTATTATGATATTCCTACATGTTGTGATTCCGCTGTCATATCCATGTAAAATTATTTTATTTATTGTTTCTGCTATTATCTGTACTCTGCTATGATGATTAATGTGCTATTTCCCTATGATTATCCTTAATACCGCCCCTCGGATTTTGGGATCGTCACAATTATTATCCAAAGAACCACTCTGTATTGGCATAAGCGTTGCGAATCATATATGCCAAAGATAATTGAAGACGGAGTAAAGTGCAAGGGCTATTGTATAAGTCTTAGATAACAGTGTCTAAGATGGATGTATTGAATAGTGCCTTCGGTTCATCATGTTCCTGGATGACTTGTATGGATGGATGTCTGACAGAGTATTTCCAGACGATCACATATATTAATTTCTCCAACCGTACCAAGAGTGGAAGCGGAGAAGGAAACTTCTTTTATCTAACACATAATGTATGGTTGAGGACGTCAATCGGTGATTTGATGGATTTGACGATGTGACATTCGAAGTGAATCTGGTGTGATGATGAAGCGTAACCTCAAGCCTCATCAACCGGTAAATGACAGAAATCGGGCAGGCAGCATGGCTAAGTCGGTCGCACCGAAGTAGGTGTATAATCACCTGATCTAGAGTTTCATTTACTTCTAAAAATCTATTGTTGATGCTGTCCCATTCGGGAAACGGTTGTTGATCCCAACCGTTGGTGATATACATTTGATACACTCAAGCGAAATGAGTGGTCGGTCATGTGTGGCCGGGTTGCAAGGTGTTCTTGTTGAACCCAGTGTATTCCTCTCTAGAGGTACACAAGCGAAACGTGGTTCCATACATTGTCATAGTTGGAAATCCATTACCCAATACGTGCTTGCGGTTTTGATTGTATACTATATATGTAGAACGTGAGATGAAAGCGTTTCTGCTAGATGATTATTATAGTTGTGGTTGATATACATTATTATAATATCAAAAGGTTTTTGATATAAAGATATTTGGATTCTCATAAGGGAAAAACCCGTTCCGTTATACGGCGTGGTCTTATGAGATATCGATTACTTGTTTAAACTGTTTTAAACTGTTTTACTTACACTAGTCCCATGACTGACCCGGAGTTTATTTGTTTGTTTCCCTAAACTCTTGGGTGCCTAAATTTGTACGGGCTGTCAAGTAGTCGGGATTTACAGATATACTGAAAGAGGTTGGAGCAGGAGGCTTCAGGATCATATAGTTATAGTTATTTCCGCTGTGTTGTAAGTGTTGTACTTTGATAATGATTTGTATATTCAAGTACAGATTTGTATTTCAAAGTTATGTTATGAAATATATTTATTCGTTCCGCTGTGAGATTCGTGTTACTCTGATATTGTGTTCTTTTTCTTCTCTTCTAAGTTTCTATCTTATCTTTCCTCGCCCTCTGTTTTCTTTCTATTAATTTCCTGATTTTCAGTTTAGTTTGGGGTTGGACTTGTGTTTTTGGTCAGCTCAAATTGGACCGGATTTTCGGGTCATTACAGATGACTTGTTTGTTTGATTGATGTTTTGTGAAAAATTATTGTGTGTAGTGGAATGAAATAAATTATTTTATGGTTAAAAATATAATTTTTAATGTGTATATAAAATAAATAGTTATAAACAAATCGGATGATTTGTTTATGTATACACCTTTGACTGATATGGATTAGGACGATAAATTTTACACATTGCCCAACTGCACAAATAAAACCTGTGTTTGATTGTTTGAAAACCCCACACGGGTGTTGGGATGAAATTGGCCATACACTAATCCCAATAATTAGTTGTATGTCGATCGATTGATTGACAAGCTATTATAAACGTTAAATATTTATATTTGATACTTATGCAGCGTAGAATGCACTTTGGATGATAGTTGATTATTTGTCATTGCTATTATATACATGTATTGTAGGGAATCCATATAATTAACATTATATGGTAATTGATTGGGCCTCATTCCAAGTTGGAAAATAAAGAAAATTCATGTGTTGAGTAAAAAGAAAATTCATGTGTTGAATAAAATATATACTCATGCGTTGAATAAAAGAATATTCATGTGTTGAATAAAAGAAAATTCATGTGTTGAATAAAAAATATATATTTATGTGTTTAATAAAAGAAAATTCATGTGTTGAAGAAAATATTCATTTGTTGAATATAGTAACGAAGTTATTGAAATATATAAAGCCGTGTTGATTAGATATGCGCCATTTTGACATGAACGATATTTATATCGATTTTATTCATTTTTATAATGAATATCGAAAAGGAATTGATTTCAAAATATAATGTTTTGAAATTATTATCATTTATATATCGATGATATGGAATATTCAATTTTGATTAGAAATTGAATAGGAAGTTGAAATCGTTCTGAAAACGAATTTAAAACGATTTATAAAATACGTTTTGAAAGGAAATCGACGAAATATATATTATATATATAATATAACGGCCTGAATAGAACGCGCCGCGCAGCGGTAGTTCGCGAATTTCGACCATTGACTTCGAACTGACATTACGTGAGATCCGACCGTCGGATTCTCCTAAAACCGAACCGTTGGGTTCGTATCGAAAAGAGCTTTCTAACGAATAATAGAGATTTGAAATCTAACGGTTGGATTTGGAATTATGTCCAAATCAAATTTGTAAAAGGTCGCTATAAGTGCAGTTCGATGGCCGTTGTTGGAAATCGACTGTACGGGCCTTGATAAAATTATTAAAAATAGCAATAATTTGTGTAGAATCATAAGAAATGATTTGGAAAGAATTAGGATGAAAAATCCCATATTTGAAAAGATAAAAATAGTTTTTTATCGAAACGAACTAGTTTTAAACTAGAATTATAATCCATTTATTTTTAAAATAAATAAATTGGATTTGAAAGGGTTTTAAAAGTAACCAGAATTTCCAATAATTGAATTGGAATGGATTTGAATCGAAATTGTCTTTGGAATATTTCGATGTTGGATTTCGTGATTATACAGATATTGTTATGGAAATTTGAAAGGTATATTTATATCGTTATTTCCAATACGATATTTGTTGGTCGTAGAATTTGATATTGAATATAAGCCGATATATTTTTTATTCAGAGCCTTGTATTTAATATCAAATGGGATATGGGTCTGTCGTGAATGGTGTCTTCATTAACACTGTTCTTAAACCCAGTTGAGAAAAGATTAAATCATTTTATTTAGATTTAATGAAGTATACCAATTAAATGGTATTCAATTGGAATTGAATTTGAATTGATTTTTGGGTTTATCGTGAATGGTGTTTTAAATAACACTTGTTCTTTAACCTGATAATTAATGGAATGTGAATCGGGTTTATCGTGAACTGTGTTTTAACGACATTCGTTTTTTAACCCGATTTACAGTGAAATGTGATTTGGAATTTATAAATCTTTTTTTAAGATTTAAAGGAGATTTTCCAAAGTAAAGTTTTCCAATTTAATAAAATAAATTGGAATGGAATGGAATTCGGTTTGGTAATAATCGAAGTGAATTTCTATGGAGGAAGACAACTAATATATCTAGAATTTAAAAGGCTTTGCCGTTATTCCATTTATATTATTAGTCGGATATGGAAGTTTATATCAATTTGTTTTCCATGAAGATTCCATTGTAAATGGAATGTGATTTTGGGTTTATCGTGAACCGTGTTTTAAATGACATTGGTTCTTTAACCGAGTTAAAGACAGGATATGATTTTCCAAGTTAAATAATCATTAATATTGATTTTTGGGAAGATTAAAACCAAGTGGAGTTTTAATGAATCTTTAATTAGATTGAAATGATCGAGAATGGAGTACCACCAGTTTGCTCCAGGCGATAGTTAAATCTTTAATTAGATTTGAACGTGAAATGGTAATTGAATTTACCGATAACACCGTGGTGTTAGATATGAAGTATTACCATTTTTACTTCATGGGATGAATAGGTTGGGATTGGGAAATTAAAACAAATGATTACTTCGGTAAGGTTCGTTAATCCCTACTAGTTTGGATAAACCATAATTTGGTTTGAATTGATATTCAAAAGAAGATTAAAGAATAAATTTAAAGGATTTATCTTCGATAAAATTAATGGGAACCTTTCCCAAAGTATAAGAATATTTGAATAAAAGAATATTCTGAAATAGAATGAGGCGTATGTTGTGTTTGTGTAACACTTGTTTATTATATACGCGAGTTATTCAGAAAGACTGGGTTTATCCCATTCTGAATAACTGATTCGACGATGTGTCGAGGATGAAGACGGTGGTCAAAGACCGGAGGTCTTCACATCGTTTGGATAATTACTGATGATCTTGATTGGGCTGTACACCCAAGAGGAGGAAATCAGTTGGTAATCGTCCAGACGTACTTGGAGATCAATGGATATGCAAGGTCAAGGTGCCTCAGGAGGCGTTCAGACCCTGAATGGACGTGTAAATGGACTGTGTGTCTGACATTGGATATCATTCTGTGTGATTGATGGATATCGGTTGCATGGAGTGGTTTGCCTGTGTGGCATTCTAAGATGCAAATGATCAAGGCTTCTGTTGAAAAGAAAAGTCTTGTGGTTGATGATCAGAGCACCGCCTGTGTGGCATAGCTTTGTGTAGCGTTAATTCGCGAGCCTCACACCCCCGGTTGTGAACCAGAAACGGGAGAGGACCTCAGGGAGGGCATGCGTTTCTTTCTAGCTAGGGTGGTGTCAGTGACCTACCAGCCCTGACATTTATATTATTTTCACCTGTGTGGTTGTTGGATTGCGAGGCGCCTCGGATATATTGGTGAGTATGTGGAGCCGATGGAGTCATTTGGCTCATTTACGCCCCAAAAGGTGGGGAAACGCAGTGTTCAGGCATAATAATCCACATTGGTGGACCGGCCCTGACGATCCATGGGGTAGTTGCGGCTGTTCCTGAGGCTCGGGCTAGACAGTCTCGAATTCGGTGAGGACGATCCCTTGCCTCGGTTCACAGATGGAAATCCAACTTCCAATACGTGACCTTGCGGTTTTGATTGTAGAGCCTAGTATTGGGGACATGATATATGGTACCCATGCCGTCTAGGATTGATACATTTAAATTTGAAGTTGTTTATACACTATGCACTTATAATAGTATCAAATGATTTGTTTTTAACGTACCAAGCATGTTTGGTTATTATAAGGGAAAACCCTATCCCCCGGCTTGTGTTGCATTGTGTGATGGGGCCTGGGTCTTATAATAGCTTCATTTTTTCAAAAAGCATTGCGCTGTTTTGTTATATGCACTGGTATTCTTGGGAGGAAACCCGTTCCATGTTATAGGACGTGGTCTTTTGATTTACTTTATTTTAAAGTAAAGTTTTAAATAACTGTTTTAGTTCTCACACCAGTCACATGACTGATCTGGAGTTTATTGTTTTAACCTAAACTCTAGGTGCCCTATTTTCCGCACGGGCAGCCAGTAGTTTTGGTTTTACAGATTTATATTCACAGGATCCTGGTTTACAGCTGGAACGATAATCGGAAAGCTCTGTATCCATGTATTACTTTCAGTTGTGTTTTGTATTATTTTTCTGCTGCTATGTAATGTAAATTGAATCTCTGATATTTTTTCTGATGTGTAATATTCATTCATACTCTGTATGTTCTTGTATTCTGATGGAATTGTTGTAACAAACAATGAAATGATCTTTTGTTTGTGTTCTGATGTGTCTTGTCCTCAATTCAATCCGTGCTTTCCTTCACGTGGAAGTTCGGGTCATTTCAAACATCCAGAGTGCATTCTACAACTACATAAGCATTAAAATAATTAAATAACGCTTACACAGGCTGTCAACCCATCGTTTGACATACCACTAATTTATTGGGATCAGCGTATGTCAAATATTATCCCAATACCCGTGTGGGGTTTTCAAACAACAAATACTATTTATTACTTGTGTAGTTGGGCGATGTGTAAAATTTATCGTCCCAATCCATATCAGATAAATAAGTGTACATAAATAAACTGTCCGGTTTGTAAATGAATATTTATTTTATTTTCATTTCACAATAATTTATATATTTATTTTATATAAATAATTTTTATATACAACAATATCAATACATGATAATCACAATCAATTTCTACATCACAATACAATCAAACCAAGTCGTCCATGGTCTATGGACGATGGGGAGCAGTTCATATTTGCAGTTACAAAATAAATTAAATAACTGTACAAAAATAATAGTGAGAAGTTTTCGTATTGATCGGTTTCAGAAATCGTTTCTAACAATTGTTTTTAATCGAATTAAACTGCATGTTTAATTCAATCAAAATTTTCCAACTGCTCCTGTTTTTGTTCCAGTCAGTTTCACATTGTAGTGCTTGATCCCACGATTCCAACGCAAGTTGTTTCGCTCAATTCTGTTTCCATTCGAGAAAGTTACGAGGTTTTAAACTTTTAATTTCACGAAATAATTAAATGAAGATAATTAAACCTTTAATTGCTTTCCTAATCCACCTCTAAACATCTTCTTCTTCTTCGTTCACTCCTTGGCGCAAATCGAATGCACGCACTCAAAACCTTCCACCCCCGTCGCTTGCTCCTCCAGCTGACTGGACCAAGATCCAACCGCCCCACGTCGTAGCCCATTTCTTACGCCACCGCCACCTTGAATAGCGGGCCCCTCGATGGCCTCATCGCCTCGGAAACGGCGCCTAAACACGGTCAGTTTGAGAAGGAAATTCGAGTGAATTATGTACTGAAATTTGATCATAACCTTATCATTTCAAAGATCATGAGGAGGTCTGCGGATTTTGTACTGAAATTTGATCATAACCATATCATTTCAAAGATCATGAGGAGGTCTGCGGATTTTGTTTAGGGGTATTGAATAATTCTTGGCAGATTGGAAACGATTGAAGAAAGAAATTGGGAGCTTTTTGTGCATTCGTCACTGATAATGGCGGTGCTGAACATTAGGCCTTAGGGTTTGGGGCAATTGTTATTTATACCATTTTTTTAATTATTATTTTAATTCTAAAAATAGTCGTTTATCCATACTTACTCCAAATCACACCCAACGACTGTTGTCCCTAGCTAATTACCCTCATTCCGAACACAATGGGATAAGTTTTGTAAGCCCATTTGACTGTTTCACTCGGTTATTCTTCAAATTAAAATATAAAACATTCAAATTTATATTTGAACGTACATTTTAATTTACCAGGGCCACATACTGATTCCAAAAATTCCCAGAAAATAAATCTAGCTATATTAGGACGATACGGTCCCAACAAAATTAATTTTGTCGAATTTTGAGACCGTTTGAAAAATGGACTTTTTCTGGTCGATCCAATTCAAACTGAAATTACCAAATGCGTTTCCTTTGCCACGCTCACATATCGACTCCAAAAATTATGGAGTTTGAAACCTAGCAATAATTTGACATTCCGAATCCAATCAAAGTGGTTTCGTAAAAAATGGAGGTCGTTTGCAAAATGTCGATTTTTAAGGGCTATATTTATATTAAATTTCATAGCGACTATTTTGAATATTCAACTGGGCATAACTTTTTATTCCCACTATGAAATTTGGATTTTTCAGATTTGTTGGAAAGATATTTTCAAAAAGATTCAAATATTTCTTGTTTCACTAAAATCCGGTTTATTTTGAATCCTGTACATTCATTTTAATTTGAAATCGAATATTCAAACTACCACACCATTTATGAATCATTTTATAATTAAAATAAATATTTATATTCAAACATTAATTTAAATAAATTTACACGTTCTAATTCTATTCAAAATGAATTTCTAGTCATTATTATTTAAAATAAATCATTTTAAATATTCAAAATTCATTAAAATTACCAAAATAAATTTTTTAAATTGGTTCTGATTTTCCAGGTTATTACACTCTACATACATAGTATACAATCAAAAACCATGGGCTCTTATTGGAGAACAAATTTCCAACTTTGGCAAGGTATGGGACCGGCTTCCAACAGTGTATCTCTAGAGAGGAATACACTGGGCTTAACAAGAACATCTTGCAACCCAGGTTAAACATGATTGGCCATTCATTTTGCTTAAATGTTCCGAATATATTGTCACTTTATGGGTGATATACCAACATAACCGTTCCCGGGAGATACAGAAGTGAAAAAAAGAACAAATAGGAATTTCTCTAGATTGGTGACAATATACTCTAATTGGGAGTGACCCACTTAGCCATGCGACCTACTCGATTTTTGCCATTTCCCAGTTAAAGAGGCTTGAGATTAAAAATATCTTTAGCATATCTGGTCACCATTCACTTTGAATGCCACATCGTCAGATCCATCAGAAGATCACTAATTGACGTCCATAAGAATACTCCAGTTGTTAATCTAAGAGAAGTGCCCCTCTCTGCCACCAACTATAGAACATTGAAGAAATCAATGTACGTAATCTCTTTAGGAATACTCATTCGGACATCCGTCCAAACAAGTCATTCAGAAATAGGATGAAATGAGGCTACCCTCCTACCACATCCTTATATAGGAATCACCCCAAGGATCAGTAGCGAGTAGTCCTTGCAGTCCATAGATTCCAATCACGATAGAGTTATCGCCAAATTATCTCTGGTGACCACCAGAGAAATTTAACGAGTAGTTCTTCTGCTCATGAAGATCCATGGTCTTCAATGCTCTATCTTCAACCAACATCTTCCACGTATTTGCTGGTTTGAAATGGTTTTCGAATATAAATTTGATCTCGGTCTTTCCGTACTAACAATCGTATAGGCCATAATTGATAGTTGATTATTTAACTATCAAATAAACAACCATTCATCCATAAAAATAAAATAAGTTCATTGATTCGATATCCAACATTATTTAGCCTCTATAATTAACCAGTCTTTAATTAAATATTAAAACTGCTAATTCAAAAAACATTTCCCTTTCTTATTTAATATAAGAATATCCAATTATCATCTCACTTCTACTCATTGGCTTTTTATCGTAAACCTCATTATCAACCCCGAAGGCCGAAACCAACATCAGATTGACACCTCGAAAATTATTCAACTCAACCAACGTACAACAGGTTCCAATTTCATAAATACCATATCATATTCCCTTTTTGCCATTTTTAAAACGATTATAACCCTTTATAATCTCATTAATCATTTCCAAATTCATTTAGAATATCATTTCATAAAATTATTCAACTTAACTTATATAAATAAATAATGCAGATTCACTTTCAAAAACCCATTATCTTTCACTTACAAAATCATTTAACCATTTATTCATAAACATATTATACATTCATTTATAAACACCTTTTCCATTTATTTAAAAATAGCTTAACCATTCATTTATAAACAGCTTAACCATTCATTTAAAAATAACTTTCTAATTGCAAATATGATTCAACTCTCCCTATTAACTCAGTTTATATGTATTTCCATTTATAATTCCTTTTGACAATCTTGCCTTGAAATAACATTTATTTGACATTTATCTCAAATCCAATTATATGTCAATATTCATATTCTACTTTCAATTCCATTATTTCGCTAATCTCATTCACGAAAAACCCATTTATCACATTTCATATATTTATAATAAATGTTTACAGAACCGTTCATTTGTTAACGAAAAAAATCATTTCTCAATTCCTTTAAATCGGTTCCTGTACATTTCCAATCCCATCAATTCATTTCAACATTTTAAAATCTTTTAAAATTCTATTTACATCCTTATTCCCTTCTTCAAAACCATTTCAACCTTCCCATTTAATTATACCGTTTAACCATTTATTTATTAATATCTTGGAATTCCAATTCTATGCCGAATTAATAGTAAATGATGGTTTTAATTAAAACGTTGATCAATCCAGAAGTTTAAATAAATATTTAATTACTTCTATTATACCCTTATCAGGACGATGCAATTTCAACGCAGCGTCTTCGTTCATCATCACGTATTCACTGTTGTTTCATGTCCAAGCTTCAATGTATGCTCGAAATCAAACGTCATCGCCCCTCCTTATTCCAGCCACCGGGCCATGATCCAAGATTACTGGCATGAGCGCCATCACTTCCCCAATCAATGCTAAGCACCACAGCTGATTCAACACACCCATCATCCCATAAAAGTTCTACAATCAACAACCCTTTCGAGGGCATTTCCGGCCACTAGAGTTAACCAATCTCGATCATCACCGTATACAAGCAGGATCTCGAAGTCCTTGACTATTTCGTAGTTAAGAATTTTAGCCAAAGATTGAAGGATTGTATGGAACTTGAGGAGGAAGATCAGTAGGTTTAGATCACTGATTTCGTTTATGGTGGCGGTTGGTTAAAGTTTAACCACGTAGGAGGAATGAATTAGGGTTATGACTCTTTATATAGGTACATATTTAATATTATATTATTAAAGAAACTTACTGGTAAAGTAACGAATTAAAAAACACTCTCATGTGACCTTCGATCAAGATGAAAATTTACATCCTAGCATAAAACAACATTCCGGACACGATGGAAAAGGTTTCATCGAATTCGGAGATCGTCTATGAAAATTCCTTTATAACTCATATATGTGAATCGACACACATTTAAATTGCGCAAGATCACAAAATAAATCCAATTGACCTGAAAATTGAAATACTACAAAAATGAATTATTACGAATTTAATAAAATAAATTACATTGAAATTGGAGTTCTTTAAATAATCAATTAGTCTTAATTTTCAATTTAAATTGATAAAACGATTAAATAAAAATGTAGGCGTTTACCACTCTCACAATCAACATGCAATTCCGATAGATACGAAAATCAAAATCCTGCAATAACTTAACGTTACAGTTCCAATGAAACTAATTTCGTCGAATACCCAGGCTGTTTGCAAAATGGTTGTTCTTAAGGCTTATATATAATATAAATAAAATATATTTAAATCCCAAAATAATACAATTAAATAATATTAATTATTATTATCATAAATATCCAAATAGAATATCATATAGCTTCAAATATAAACTAGTATAGATTATACTGAAAAGTCGGTGTGTACGACTTAAGCAGGATGCTTAAATGGATATAGCGGAAATAATAACTAACTAGTAATCTACATAGTTACGCAGGTAAAAGCTAAGCTATATAAGTATATCATAAATAAAAGTAACATGCAATAAGTAACGACACCAAGAATTTTTAAACTGGTTAGGACTTCCCGCCCTACGTCCAGTCCTGAAGCTCCTCTTCGGAATTCACTATCACGCCCTCTCTTAATCCGGAGGAATGGGTCACAATACACCCAAGCACCAACAAGGATGTTCCCGCCTGAGAACCCACAAAGGACTTCACAGTTTACAAGTATTTTGACTCTTGAATGTGTTCTACAATCAACACGGAGTAGTCACGATGAATTACACCCTTCATATAATCATATCCTCAAGTATTTGATATGTTTGCAAAGATTGAAGGAAGTTAGTAGCTTCTCGAATTAAGAAATGTGAAATGCTATCAAGGATTCAACAAGTAACTTGAATTTAAGAGAGCTTTAGATTCCAATTAATATAGAAGTGCAAATCAGAAAATAGATAGAATACAATAAGAATTCATTTTTTTTTTGAAAAAACACGTTTGTAGAGTTTATATAGTTGTAGAAGAGTAGCATTCCTTCATGAAGAGTTTCGGTAAAAAGTTGCGTCCATTTCCATTCATAATTGAAGAGAAATATCTACATGAAAGAAGGTGAGTCTTCACAATAAAGGCTTCTGTTTCGAATCTGTCAACTGGTCTAAAAATCATCAGTCGACCGATTGAATCATACTGTAAAACGTTTGGATTTAAAATCATTCAAAACTAGCCGTTATTGTACAAAGACAGGCTGACCAGTCGACTGGTTGAATTTCTACCAATCGACTGGTACAGCTGAGTCTGTACAGTCATGGCTATTTCAAAACCTTTTAGTGTGTGTGTGTGTATATATATATATATTTATACCTTGTTTTGTATATTCGTGTTATACTTGAGGATAGATTTTAACATAATTCTAACATGACTCAACACACATACACCTACACACACACATACACACACACACACACACACACACACACACACACATATATATATATATGTATATAACCTTATCTTCATGACATGATTTCCATTTCTCTTCTCATTGTTGACATTAATCAAAATTCTTGTTTTCAACATTCTCCCCCTTTTTGATTGATGACAACATATTCGAATTTCTCCCCCTGAGTATTTGCTCCCCTTGAATTTCTACAACTTTGTGTTAGTTCATAAATTTATAAACTTACCGTTTTGATTCATGCAACAAAATGTTAGCACATATATATTTTAAATAAATAGATTCATTATTATGAGCATAGAAAATATAACTATAAATAGATTCATCATTTTGATCATTGAAAATATAACTCTCCCCTTTGTCATCGATTAAAAAGTATTTAAACACTGTAAGCACAAAGTATTTGAATAATCTTTCAGAGATCTTTGAAGGACACAATTCCTAATTCTTGTCGAAGTCTTATGAAAGAATTCTCTAGAATGGGTTTAGTAAAGATGTCAGCAATTTAATTTTTTGAGTTTACAAACTCTAAATTAATGGTTTGTTTGTCAAACAATGTGCTAAAAATATAGTATTCAATTTATAAAAGAAACTATATTAAGTAAACTATGTATATCTATATATATATATATATAAAGGAAGAACATTTTAGAAGTATTTTAATTAAAGGTAACTTACAGAAATAAGTACTAATTAAAACTCCTTTTTGAGCTAGACACGGACATATATTGGTGGTACTTGCAAAAAATAAAATTTATATGGTACCCACTTCCTCCGTTAGGGTCCTAAGGGTTAAATTTTAGGAAGCCAAACCCAAGAGGGTCCTAGATCCTTTTTGAAAATATAATTAACATTATTGTGAATAGAATCTAAAAAACCTTAATATATTTATTTCTACTAAGAACATTATTGGTTTTTGGAACCCATACGCTAGTGTTTCCCAAGTAGTTTCTCTTAGTAGAAATATTTAATTTACTACCAGGAATTACTGGTTTAATATTAGATTTCTTAGAACTGGAATTCTTTTTAGATTTAACTTTTTGATCGTATCCTAGTCCTATTTTACTAAAAACCGGTTGAGAATCTTTTAGATAAATTCTCTCTACCATTGTTAAAATTGTTAACATTCTTAGAAATGCTTTCTAGTTTAACTTTTGAACTAGAATTTTCTAATTCTTTAATTTTAACCTTACTATTTGAATCATGATTCTCACAAGCTAATAAATCATTTTTATTCTTTTGAGTCTTGTTTTTTTGACTCAACGTAGAAATATAAGAATTTGCTATTGAAAGTGATTCTTGTAATTTTCTAATCTAATCTTCTAGAATTTCTTTTTCATCTTTTCAAAGATCTCTCTCAAAATCTGCTTATTTTTTATCTTCGTTAGCCTTTCGCTTAAACATTTTTCTAGATTCTAAAATTTCAGTATTAATTTCTACTAATTCATCAAAAGTAAAATCACTTACATCAGTATCCTTAGCCATAAAGCATACAGTTGCTTGCTCACTGTCGCTATCACTTTCAGAAGATGAATCCAAATTATCCCAAGTGACTGAAAAAGCTCGTCTCATTAATTTTTCCTTTTTGTTATTTTCTTCAATTCTGGACAATTCTTTTGATAATATCCGGTCTTATGACAATTAAAGCATTCCACCAGTGCAGGGTCAGGCTCTTTAGATGAATTCTTTTTCACATTCTTGCTTTGGCCTTTTCTATATTTCAGAAACTTTCTAAAATTCTTTACTACATAAGGAATATCTTCTTCATTTGAATTTGAATCTTCTTTCTCAGCATGGAAAGCTAAAATTTACTTATCTTGTATATGTGCTTTCTTTGCCTGCAAATTTTCTTCATGGGACATGAGATTACCGATTAACTCTTCTGGTTTCATGGTAGAAAGATCATTAGCTTCTTCGACAGTTAATACTTTTCTTTTCCATTCATCCGTCAAAGAGTTCAATATTTTTGAAACTATATCAAAATTAGAATATTTTTCTCCCAATCCTAAAAGAGAATGATAAATATTTTGAAAACATGAATACATGTCATTTATATACTCATTCTAATTCATTCTAAAATTTTCAAACTAGTTTTTAAGCATAGATATCTTGCTTTGTTTGACCTTTCTAGTTCCTACATGAGTTACTTTGGTGTTCTTCAGATTTCATATGTTGTGTTGCACATACAAACCCAATTAAACTCATTTCTATCTAAAAGCACAATGCAACATATTCATGGTTTTAGCATTGGCGGTAGCCTCTGCTCTTTCATTTGCATACCATTCAATGTATAAAGTAGTAGGTTGTGTATACTGTTTTTGTGTAATTTTTCAAGCATCAAAACTATTTGCTTGCATATATATCCTCATTCATGTAGCCTTGTAACTATAGTTCATGCCATTAAAAAAAGGTGGTCTTGCAGTAGATTGGCCTTCAGTATATCCAGTATTAATCCTAGTACAAGTGTTAATATCCATATTAACTATGTATCAGATAACGGTTTTACGGTTAAATGATGGCCTTGTTCGGATACCAAATGAAAAGTCGGTGTGTACGACTTAAGCAGGATACTTATAGGATATAGCAGAAATAAAAAACTAACTAGTAATCTACAATAGTTACGCAGGTATAAGCTAAGCTATGTAAGTATATCACAAATAAAAGTAAAACGCGATAAGTAAAGACACCAGGAATTTTTATACTGGTTCGGACTTCCCGCCCTACGTCCAGTCCCGAAGCTCCTCTTCAGAATTCACTATCACGCCCTCTCTTAACCCGGAGGAATAGGTCACAATACACCCGAGCACCAACAAGGATGTTCCTACCTGAGAAACCATACAGGACTTCACAATTTACAAGTGTTTCGACTCTTGAATGTGTTCTCTAATCAACACGGAGTAGTCATGATGAAGTACACCCTTCCTAAAATCTTATCCTCAAGTATTTGATATGTTTGCAAAGACTGAAGGAAGCTAGTTGCTTGTCAAATCAAGATATGTGAAATCTTATTAAGGATTCAACAAGTAACATGAATTTAAGAGAGCTTCTTTAGATTGCAATGAATATAGAAGTGCAAGTTGGAAAATAGATAGAATAAGAATTCATTTTTTTTTTAAAAACACGCTTGTAGTGTTTATATAGTTGTAGAAGAGTAGCATTCCTTCAGGAAGAGTTTCGGTAAAAATTTGTGTGCATTTCCATTCATAATTGAAGAGAAATCTTTTCATGAAAGAAGGTGACTCTTCATAATAAAGGCTTCTGTTTTGAATCAGTCAACTGGTCTAAAAATCATCAGCCGACTGATTGAATCATACTGTAAAATGTTTTGAGTTAAAATCATTCAAAACTAGTCGTTATTGTACAGAGATAGGCTGACCAGTCGCTGGTTGAATTTCTACCAGTCGATTGGTATAGCTGAGTCTGTACAATCATGGCTATTTTAAAGCCTTTTAATATATATATATATAATTATTTATACCTTGTTTTGTATATTCGTGTTATACTTGAGGATAGATTTTAACAAAATTCTAACATGACTCAACACACACACACACACATATATATATATATAACACCTTATCTTCATGACATGATTTCCATTGCTCTTCTCTTTGTTGACATTAATCAAAATTCCTATTTTCAACATATACAACTCAATATTAATATTTTTTGGTTAAATGATATCCAAATATATATATGAAAATCCTTAATAATTTATTTAATAAATATTATCGTTTATTAAAGATTTAGATAACGACTATTTGAAAATTTGAATTGGACATAACTAACAATCTATAACAAGAAATCTGGATCTTTTACTTTCATTATAAAATTATAATCAACTAGATTCAAACGTTCTTGTTTCACAGAATTCCAACTTATATTGGATCCTGTATATTCAGTTGAAGTTCAAAACTCAATATTACGTACTACCGCGATGTTACAAGCTGGCTTTTAAATTAAATATTAATTAACGTTAAAACTTCGGTTTAAATAAACGAATTAAATATTAAAATCCATTAATATCCCAAATATAATATTTAAAACATATTTAAATATTCAAATTCAAATGATCGAAAAATTTGGGTCGTTACATTCTTCCCCTCTTAAAAGCATTTCATCCTCGAAATTACTAAGGTAGAAAAAATGTTATAAACCCATTACCTTTTATAAAATCCAATTTATTATAAATAGAAAACCAATTTATTATTCTCAATAAAAAGATTCAAAAATATCGAAAAATTTCTAACACTTTAAATTCCCGGGAAAATTCGATAGAGTCTCCCCTATACGGAGGGACTTCCGCGATATCGCATGAACAAATAATATATATACATCGACCCACACGATCGGAAAACAAAATTCAACAACCAAAATTTATATTTTCGCATTAGTGTAATTTTATGAGCGCTATTGAGCATACATGTTCAGTTTTCAGGCAATCTACGCAACCAAACTCAAATTTCATAACCATTTGGCACCTGTACTCAACTCAATATATCATGTAAGCAACCAATACATAAAATTCCAAATAACATTTCATTGATTAACAAATATAACTACACAAATTTTCAAAATTAAACAGGTAGCATTCATTCTCTTTAAAAGGTATATGCAATACAGGGCTATATCATCTAGTTTTAATTCATATGCGATTTCATTCAATTTCTAATACTTGTATTCATTTTCAATTCATTCAACTCTATTTTAAATGGTTAATGAATTATATTCAAACAATCAACAATCAATCAACAATCAATCAACAACCAATGCACAACCAACCCAATCAAATCAAATGAATTTTCATTCAACATTGATTAATATCCAATTGATTAATATCCAATTGATTACTTTGGTTTCACATATTTGAACATCAATCGATTAATATCCAATTGATTTCTATTTAATTTTATATTCATTCAATCTTATTTACTAATTTCATATTGAAATTCTCTTCGGTTATATTAAACCATTCCAAAAATTTAATCAAATTTGAATTTCATTCAAATCAACCAAACACATCAATATCTCGATAAATTATTTCCTTACTATACAAAAATATAATTTGGGTAAAATTGTTTCATTTACCCTCTTTGCAAAACAATACCATGTTCATTACCAGTTCAAAATTGAACCCATCAATTAACATGATACAAAACATTTGTATATAAAATCTACAAATACGCGCTCTTATATATATATATATATCAAAATTGAATCGATCAATTAACATGATACAAAACATTTGTATATAAAATCTACAAATACGCGCTCTTATATACACACACACACACATATATATATATATACATATATATATATGTATATGTATATATACACACACACACACTCAATCTAGGGTATTGCTCACCCCATCTCTATCAAATTATGCCACAGAGCCAAGGTAATTACTAAACCTTATGCTCTGATACCACTGTAAGGACCCGATAGGAATTCAACGCCCGAATTCCGACAATAATACATAAACCCGTATTACTTGCCAAAACTCATGTATCGAAAACACTAGATAGTTATTAGAAAGAAATTAGAGGGCGAGATAAGAAAGGAAGAAATTTTAGAACAGAAGAAGAAGCACCAACAAAACACAGAGTCTTACATCATAGCGGAACAACATATAATAAAGAAATAAATCTTTATTGAGAGCACGAAAAATACTTACAATCATCAGAGTACATCAACACATCCAGACTGTTACAACAACTTGTCCTCATATACAATCACACAGCGGAATAATAACTATATAATATCATATGTCTGAACTATTCTAGCTCGTCCCTTCACAACATCTGATAACCTGAATCTATAAAACTCGGTCTGACCCAAGCATTGCAAACTCTAAGATCAGTCTGGTGAACCAATGTGTGAAAAACTCACTAAGTTTAAAGGTATCATCCAACTTGATTTTAATTTCAAAATCTTTTCAAAAGAAAAGAGTAATCGTAAGACCAAATCCACACATAAATATAGATGGTTTTTACCTTAGGATAACCCAAAACATTTTTGAAATCAAATCTTTTCTGATATTATAATAATGTCTAATATCAAATAAATAACAATCTAGCAGAAGGCTTGCATCTCACGCTTTACATACATAGTATACAATCAAAAACCGCAGGCTCTTTTTGGAGAATGAATTTCCATCTATGGCAAGGTATGGGACTACCTTCTGACAGTGTATCTCTAGAGATGAATAACCGGGTTCAACCAGAACTTCTTGCAACCTAGGTTAAACATGACCGACATCCATTTCGCTTGAATGTTCCAAATATATTGTCACCTTACAGTTGGTATACCAACATAACCGTTCCTAGGATATACAGAAGCGAAAAGAAGAATAAATAGGAATTTCTCTAGATGGTGACAATATACCCTAATTGGGAGTGACCTACTTAGCCATGCGACCTACCTGATTTTTGCGATTTTCTGGTTGAAGAGGCTTGAAGTTATAAACATCTTTACAACACTGGCCACCATTCTGTTTGAATGCCACATTGTCAGATCCGTCAGAAGATCACTAATTGACGTCCACAAGAATACTTTAGTTGTTAAGCTAAGAGAAGTGCCCCTCTCCGCCACCAACTATGGTACGTTTGAAGAAATCAACGTACGTAATCCCTTTGGAAAATACTCCATCAGAGATCTGTCCGTACACATCATCCAGGAACAGAATGAACCGAAGGTACCCTCCTACCATATCCTTATATAGGAATCGCCCCTAAGGATCAGTAGCGAGTAGTCCTTGCAATCCATAGATTCCAATAACGATAGAATTATCGCCAAATTATCTCTGGTGGCCACCAGAGAAATTTAACGAGTAGTTCTTCCGCTCATGAAGATCCACGGTCTTCAACGCTCCATCTTCAACCAGCATTTTCCACGTATTTTCTGATTTTAAATGGTTTTCGAATATAAATCGATCCTAGTCTTTTCGTACCAACAATCGTATAGGCCAGATTAGAAAGTCCATTATTTAATTATCAAATAAACAACCATTAATCCATAAAAATAAAATAAATTCACTGATTCAATACCCAACATCATTTAGCCTCTTTAATTAACCGGTCATTAATTAAATATTAAAACTGCTAATTCAGAAATAATTTCCCTTTTTTATTTAATATAAGAATATTCAATTATCAACTCACTTCTACTCATTGGATCCTTATCATAAATTGGTAAGTGAATAAATCTCTCAGTATCAACTCGAAGGCCAAAACCAACATCAAATTGACACCGCGAAAATTACTCAACTGGACCAACGTACAACAGGTTCCAATTTCATAAAAACCATATCATATTCCCTTTTTGCCATTTTTAAAACAATTATAACCCTTGTTAATCTCACTAACCATTTCCAAATTCATTTAAAATACCATTTCACAAAATTAATTAAATAGTTCAACTTAACTTATATAAATAAATATTACAGATTCCCATACAAAAACCCTTCATCTTTCATTTACAAGATCATTTAATCATTTATTTAAAAATTCCTTAACCATTTATTCATAAACATATTATACATTCATTTATAAACATCTTATCCATTTATTTAAAAATAGCATAACCATTCATTTATAAATAGCTTAACCATTCATATAAAAATAACTTTCTTATTGCAAATATTGATTCAACTCTCCCCATTAACTCAGTTTATATGTATTTCCATTTATTATTCCTTTTGGTAATCTTGCCTTGAAATCTCATTTATTTAACATTTATCTCAAATCTAATTATATGCCAATATTCATATTATATTTTCAATTCCGTTATTTCGCTAATCTCATTCATGAGAAACCCATTTATCGCATTTCATATATTTATAATAAATGTTTGTAGAACTGTTCATTTGTTTATGAAAAAATCATTTTTCAATTCCTTTAAATCAATTCCTTTACATTTCCAATCCCATCAGTCCATTTGAACATTTTAATATCTTTTAAAATTCTATTTGCGTCCTTACGCTCTTC
This sequence comes from Allium sativum, assembly GCA_030737875.1. Lineage (NCBI taxonomy): Eukaryota > Viridiplantae > Streptophyta > Magnoliopsida > Asparagales > Amaryllidaceae > Allium > Allium sativum. The sequence continues at coordinate 189,310,780 of CM060911.1, forward strand.
TTCAAAACCATTTCAACCTTCCCATTTAGCGTATACCATTTAACCATTTATTTATTAATATCTTGGAATTCCTAATAATATATAATTTAAATAATTATAAAAAGTAAATAAACTTTGATGTTTATTTTTTACAATAAACATCGTATTTCAAGTCCTTATATAGATATAACTTTGAAAACGTTCACAATCGATTTAATACCTATTCCAAAATCTTTCATTTTATCAACGGTACTAAAGAGGTAAATATCTGCTAAAGTACCAAACCGTGAAATATAAACCATTTTCACATCCAATGAACACAACAAATCATATTGATAAACATTATCAATATTAGTGAGGAATCATGTTGGATTCCTCTGACTTGTTAATTCGTAAATCACAATTTCATATTATTCAACATGTATTATAATATAATAAAATTTAATAACTACTCCGAGGAATCCAGTTGGATTCCTCCAACCTGTTATTCCCTAGGTTGTGACGATAGCCCATAACCCCCGCACTAAACAAGAGGAATAATGCACTGAAGAGTGTGCCAGGCAGCTATGGACGATCATCAGAGTAGGTAAACAACATTGAAACCTATCGTAGAACTCGCAGCGCAAGGATAGAATATAATAGAACATATACAACAGGTAATAGTAATGAGGCATCATATAGCAAACTTTAGAAAACTTCCTCAACATCATGAAAGGTTATCCAACTGATACCAAAGTTTGTATATAAGTCCTCACTACAACACTCATATAGCACTCAAACAGCGGAAATAGAAATACTAGATAGTAATAAAACTGGTACGCTAGCCTCCTGCTCGCCTCCGCACAACAACATTGTCCTCACTAATCACCTGTAACCTACTACTTAGTCTGCCCATCCACAACCGGATGAACAACCCAAGGTAATAAGATGAGACATAAAACCTTGAGTCATACAACAGTCTTAGTGAGCGATAAAACAGCTACAAACTTCAACAATAAAGCATATGAGAAGGGATAGATAAACATATTAATCTACCTACAACACCAGAGAAGAACTCAACCTTATCTTCCCCACATCGGACATTGATAGCCTTTACGATAAACAATTCAACCATTCATTCATGGAAACCAGAACACCCATTCAATCGTGGTAAAACATCCATAACATCCAGACAAGCACAAGCCTCAAAGGCCTAAACCAATATCATACAAGTACCCAAGGAACATCTCCTTCGATGTTGCATAACCTACATGAGATGGTACAAACAGAACAACCAATCATCCATGACTAACTCTGGCTATCACCGTCAATCCTGCTTTGAAACCATCATTAATCGTATGATAGCCAACCTTGCCATATGTCAAGGGCTAATGGTAACCCCAGTTTTAGCATAAACTCCATATGTCCAACCTTGATAATGTCCAACCTTGACAACTAGGCCTTTCTACAAGACTCAGGGTACTCGACCTACGGCCGGTCTTTTAGACATCTCTAGTGTACCCTTTCTTCGAGCCTGCTAGAACTTACGACAACGATAATCTCTCGGCCTTTGCATCTCTAGTCATCCAACCTGACGACTTTTCATAACTCAAGCAACCTTCTCGAGCAACCATTATCCACCAACTCACGACCTTTGAGTTGTCACCTCATTCGTTGTTCTACACCGATCAATAAACACCTTTCAATACTTCGAATATTCCCACTTGAATTCTCCTCGAAGTTACACCATCACCGAGCCAATTACATCACTGCACTGCGGCTAGGGTTCGGGGGGTTGCCCCAAAAAAAAATTCAACCTCTTTTCTTCAAATCTAAGTCGTACCCAAAAAAGGTACTTTTTCAGAAAATGACCTTATTGGAAACAAACCATAGCATCATCACTATCAACCACAGCATTTAAAAGCGCTGCTAAAAATCATCCAACTTGACCGATCGGCCCATTCCACCAGACCGACCCTCCATCAACCGACCGACCCAACCAGGTATGCCCTACCTGACCGACCCGACCAGGTATACCCCACCTGATCGATCCGGCCCACCTTTCCACGAGACTAACCGACCCAGTCTCCATTTTCTCAACCCTCCTGGCCGACCAGTTCTCTCTTGCTCCATCTCAAGAAGACCGACCCGATCACTTCTGTTAGGACCAAGCTGACTCATTCTGACTTGTTCTCCACGATAGGATTTGAGACCGAACCGACCCACCTATGGCCGACCCGATCCACTTCCTGCACATCTCCAATTCTACCCCGATTTCGACCAAAACTTCGTCAAACGACGAATCCGACGTAACCGACTCAACCAAAGTCATCAAACACAATCATAAACATGTCCTAACCTTGCTAACAACATGAATATGACGATTACCACAAAAATGATGTAAATATCACCTAAAACCATTAAAATGAACATATGATCAAAATGAGAGATCTAACTATTATAAACATGTGAAATGACATGAAATTAAGAGGTAAAACTTGCTAAATTAGATCATAGGGTGATGCATACGAGGATAGACACATACTAGTGTGAATCTATGGTGAAACATACCAACTTGATGAGAAACATGCACAAACACTCACATACTTCATTGCATTCATGTGAGAGATGTAAATCACTCACCGATTTGCCCAAACAAGCTAAAATCAATGAAATAGGAATCCGAACAGCAAGCACCTCGAACCAACCACCTTGATTCGATGAACTATTGCTTTGATTGATGTAGATCTAGCCTCCAATGGTGTAGATCTATGTTTTCCCACCTTGGATTTGGATTCTTAATGGTGGAAAGGTGTTAGAGGAAGAAGGAGCACAAGGCCACCCAATGAGGAAATGAAAAACTAAACCATTTCCCAAATCCCACACCCCCTATTTATACCCTTCCATCAGCCCACTTATGGACCTCTCCAGTTCAGCCCATTATGGCTTACCAAACCTAGACAACCAACTGGAAATCCTTAAAACAACGATTTCTCCGAAACCGCTAAGCCAAATCTTTAATGTAACCACTCTACGGAAATGTGACAACCCCAAAACCCTGTACGACGGTGGCAAGGGTAATCTTTGGAATATAACACATAAACAGATAACAGCAGAACAAAAATACACTGGATAAACATAATCATTAGAATTACGCAGTATACAGGATCATACTTAGTACAAAATACAGTTCAGCTATACATAAATGTCTACAGCGGAAAACAAAACATATAACGTACAATAGGAGCTGAACAACATAAAAAGGGATAAATGGTAGAATCCATCTTCAGCTCCAGCTATCCAGAAAGAGCCTGCTAAAACCTGAATACAAGGCTGCCCGTGTAGAAAAAGGGGCACCGAGTTTGCAAGTGAAACAAACTACGAGTCAGTCATGGGACTGGTATGAGAAATCTACTTAACATATTCTAATATATGGCCAATCACAGGACCACGCCACTTTCGCGGAACGGGTTTACTCCATTGGATTGCCAGTGCTTTAAAACAAGTAAATCTTTTAAACATCGCAATGCTTTTTATAAAAATGAAGCCATTATAAGACTCAGTTCCCATCACACAATGCAACGCAAACCGGAGGATAGAGTTTTACATCATAATGGCCAAAATATGCTTGATACGAATAAAACAAAAGCATTTGATATTATTACTAGTGTTTATATGTTTCAAAAACAATTTCAAATCATAAGTGCCAATCATAGACGACATTAATGCCCCATACCACTATGTCGCCATATATAGGTATACAATCAAAACTGCACGGTGTCGTATTTGGAAATTGGATTTCAATCATGAGCCAAGGCAAAAGATAGTCTTTACCGACTTCGAGACTCTCTAGCCCGAGCCTCAGGGCAAGTACTCAGTCAAACCCTTGGATCATCAGGGCCGGTTCACCGATGTGGATTAAAATGCCTGAACACTACGTTTCCCCACCCTTTGGGGCGTAAATGAGCCAAATGACTCCATCGGCTCCACATAGTCACCGATATATCCGAGGCGCCTCGCAACAGCAACAACCACACAGGTGAAAATAATATAAATGTCAGGGCTGGTAGGTCACTGACACCACCCTAGCAAAAAGGAAACGCATGCCCTCCTTGATGTCCTCTCCCGTTTCTGGTTCATATCGGGGTGTGAGGCTCGCGAATCAACGTTATACACAAAGCTATGCCACACAGGCCGTGCTTTGATCATCAACCACAAGACTTTGCTTTTCAATAGAAGCCTTGACCATCTGCCACACAGGAAGTTCACTCCATGCGACTGATTTCTATCGATATATAACCTCTGAGCTCGTACGTCTCAGAGAAGGGCGTTAAGCAAGAGAATAAATTCTGCGCCGCCAAACAGATATATATTTAATAGAGATCAATCAGCACAGAACAAAATCCAATGTCAGACACACAGTCCATTTACAAGTTCGTTCTGGGTCTGAACGAAAACGTAGGCACCATATACCTCGCATATCCATCGATCTCCAAGTACATCTAGATGATCACCAGTTATTATCTATATTTCAGGATGCCTCCCAATCAATACATCAGTTATCATCCAACCGAGGTGAAGATCTCCGGTCTTCGACCACTGTCTTCATCATCGACTTCTTATCACCAATCAATTATTTGAAATGAGATTTAACTCAGCCTTTTCAAATAATTCATGTATATTTATAATTTAAATCAATTCATTTCAATGGTTAAACTATTCGACATCAATAATTCTGTTCTTAATTGTAATTTTCATGCCAAACACATTCAGCCATCAAATGTCCAATAAACCGGGTAAATTTGGTTTATTTCCATTCCATATCGTTTATAATATTTTATAACGATTTAACGCTATTTTTATTCAATTAAAAATAGCCAATTCATTCAAATGACGCTTCAGGCCATAACGCGGCCGTGGCGCTGTTTTTCTTCAGATTTGATTTACACATATCTGAAATCTAACCATTGGATCTTCACAAATTTTATATCATTAGAAAGATCTTTTCAAAACAAACCCAAAGGTTTCAGTTTTGGGAAAATCCGACGATCGGATCTCCCGGTACACTCGTTTGAAGTTTTGATTTCAAAATACGAACTGCAGCGTCGTTAATTTAATTATATTCATATGTATATAAATATAATCGATTCTGACGCTGTTTTTCTTTAGATTTGAATTAAAAATTTCAGACAATCCAACCGTTGGACCTTCACAAAGTGGGTGTAGTTGGAAAGATATTTCCAAGGCGAACCCAACGGTTTCGGTTTCCGGAAAATTCGATGGTCGGATCTTCCGCACTAATCATTTGAAATCACGGTTTCAAAACACGAACTGCAGCTTCGTTATTCGATTTAATTTTATTTATATTTATATTTATATACATATATAATTCATTCGTCGATTTCAAAACTATATTCATTTCATATATTTGATAAAAATGATATTTTTATCATCAAAAATATTTATTCAACACATGAATATTTTTAACACTTCATATTCACAATAAAAATGTAGATTTTATTGTTCAATCTATATATTCAACACATGAATGTTTTTGACTTCACACATACGATAGAAATATGATTTTTATCGTTCTAGTCCTTTATTCAACACATGAATATTTTCTATAGTTGATATATATAATAAAAATGTTATTTTTATTGTAAAACAATTTATTTAAAACACTAATATTTTATATAGTCTATATATATGATAAAAATGTTATTTTTATCTTTCAAAGAATTTATTCAATACATGAACTCCATTCAACACATGAATTTTATTTCAACATTCAACACATGAATTTTATTTCAACATTCAACACATGAATTTTAAATCAAACACAGAAATATTCCAGAAAATTTCGGCAGCATAACGGTAGGGTAGTTAAAACCGGCACCGTCCCTAGTATGGCTCCTCGCTCTACCTTAAAGCCTCGCAGCTTTCGACAATGGGGATTTTGAATATCTAGTTCATACGCAGACGAATTTTCCCATATACTAATCCTATTGGGATTTCAACCACAATCATTTATTTCAAATCAACCATTCATGATATTCACCAAATTTTCACATCAACCAATAATCCAAACAATATCACAACCAATATATATCGTCCATGGTCTGTGGACGGGGGGAGAGTATATATATATAGATATACGTATATCACTATATTTCGATTTCATTTCAATATCATTTCAATTTATTTCAATGCACATATCATTTTTACAACACACATATAACTTATACATCGAACATACAACTTATACATGTGGTGTACAACGCTTATATAACTCATTCTTCGACTATATAATTTATATATCGTTGATTCCTTATCGTTTGTAATTCATAAATCTCACATTGGGTTCCACTCCACCAAAAATAGCAGAAGGCTCAAAAAAATATGCGGTCTCTTCTAGAATGTAGAAGTCGTCCACACGAGTCCATTGTCTCTTGTTTCACTGAATTTCGTCAACAAACGAAAAAGATATGATTTTTAAAGTGAAATCATAAACCGTAGCGCTTTAAAGTGATATAAAACAGTTTAATATTATAAAGCCATTACCTTTCAAAATTCTTCCAAACTAGGTCAGCCAAAATCCTCCAATCCGAAGCACGATAGCCAAATCGGGTTGCGCCACGTTCAAGGGGCTGGAAGCGCGTGCCTGGAGGTGGTGGAGGCGTTAGGTGCGACGGTGGATCGGAGGAGGAAACCAGCTTGAAACGGCCAGACTTTCGAGGAATGGATCTCGCTAATGGCTTGACAAGGAGGGACGCTTTTGGTCTTGATTTGAAGAGGAGAGGGCGCTCTATAAAAAGTTGCAAAGGGGCCAGGGGTTCTGATGATCGGAGTGGCCAGAATATGGCTTGGAAGTGCGGATAACGTTTCCGCCATCAGTCGAGGGTTAACGGGGGGAGGGGGGTTCTGATTTTTAAAAGAAATTAAATAATGGATGGAATTTTATTATTCACCGATATTTATATTACTCAGAAAATTAGGGTTTTCATAAACGAACTCCAATCCAAACCCAACGACTGTCGCCCCCAGCTAAATACCCCAATTCCGAACACAATGGGATATATTTCGTAGGCCCATTCGACTGTTTTAGTCAGTTATTCTTCAAATTAAAATATAAAGCATTCAATATTTGATTTGAACGTACATTTCAATTTGTCGGGGCCACATACTGATTCTAAAAATTCCAGAAAAACAAATCTAGCTATGTTTTGACGATACGGTCCCAACAAAACTAGTTTCGTCGAATTCTGTGACCATCTGGAAAATGGCCCTTTTCTGGTCGAGCCAATTTAACAGAAATCGACCAAACACATTTCTCTTTGCCACGTTCACATAATAACTTCAAAAATTATGAAATTTGAAACCTAGCAATAATTTGACATCCCCGGCCCAACAAAAGTGGTTTCATCTAATTCTGAGGTCGTTTGCAAAATGTCTATTTTCAAGGGCTATATATTCTCTATAGCAACCTTTCTGAAAATTCATTTGGCCATAACTTTTGATTCCCGCTATGAAACTTCGATCTTTCAGATTCGTTAGAAAGATCTTCACTAACAGATTTAAATATTTTTGGTCCCACTAAAATCCGTTTTGTTTTGCACCCGATACAGTCAGTCAAAGTTTGAATTGAAATTTTGAAACTGTCGCGCCATTTCAGGGCTTGTTTATAATTTAAAATAATTATATTTATTTTCAAACATCGATTCAAGCATACTTTTCGCCGTTATTATTTAAAATAATCTATTTTAAATATCTAAAATCCACTAAAATAACCAAATTAAAAATTTTAAATTGGCTCATATTTGTCGGGTTGTTACAATCTCCCCCACTTAAAACTTTTCATCCTCGAAAAGGAACGGAGTCGAAAGTTGTTTAATTAACCAACTCACTTTTCAGTCTGGTTTCCATTCTTCAGCTTTTTAGTTTCTAAGAATCTTCAAATTCTTCAAAAATTTGGCTAACACCCTAAATTTTCGAAAAATTTCGCCATAACCTCCTTTGTATGGGGAGCTTCGGGATATTTCAAATAGCCTCCCATGGCCCTCACCAATCCAAAAGAAAAGGAAAAAGCCAAGCGGCTAGCCAATCGGCTCATAAAATCATCAAATCCCAAGAAATACAATAAACATGTACCTATTTGTCGGGCAAACAATTTTATTCCTCTTCTTAGCTGTTTATCCATAATCTGTTCACACATATATAATGCACATGTATATATTTTTATCTATTTTCAATTCAGTGCAATATTTGTTCAGTTTGGCTAAATGGTTCAAAATTCTAATTAATCAACCAAAAATCAAACAACACAACCAGCAATCAATTTGTTTTATCTTTCAACAATATACTAATTAATTTATATACTCTTTTAAAATCATTAGACTATATAATTAAAAGTTTACATGCATGAAAAAAACAACAGCAGAGTAGAGAACAAAATGGTAATGCAAAGATATGGTAAATGTACCTTGCACCAGAGTCAAACAGAGATATCCACCCTGCACTTAGGATAGGCTTTCTTAATACTTTCCTCAGTTTCCCAAGTACAATCTCGCGGATCTCCACTCCATTGCACTTTGACTAAGTGAACCTTCTTGTTCCTCAGTTCTTTTGTTTCTTTGCCAATTATCTTTAGCGGCTCTCTTCTCACAACCAATTCTGGAGTAATTTCTATATCCCACTGCGCTGCTTCTTCCACGATCAAGTCTGGATCATGAACATGCTTTCGAAGATGAGATACGTGAAATACATCATGCACTCCAGGCAACCAATCAGGCAGTTGAACTCTATAAGTGAGAGTTCCAATCCGCTCAAGTATAGGGAATGGACCAATAAATCTGGGCGCCAACTTCCCAGTTTTGCCAAATCGAACCACTCCTCTCATTGGAGAAACCCTTAGATACACATAGTCACCAACAATGAATGCTAGATCCCTCCTTCTCGAGTCTGCATAGGTCTTCTGTCGGCTTTGAGCTGCTAGCAATCGTTTCTTAATGAAATCGACTTTATCCGCAGCTTCGCGAATCATATCTAGTCCCAATACAAGCCTATTACCAGGTTCAACCCAACAAGCAGGAGATCGGCACGGTCTACCATACAATGCTTCGAATGGTGATATTGTCAGGCTCGCTTGGTAGCTGTTGTTATATGAGAACTCAGCCAAATGCAAACAGTCTTACCATGATCCACCAAAATCAAGAACACAAGCCCGCAATAAATCTTCTAGAATACGATTCACCCTCTCAGTCTGACCATCTGTCTGAGGATGATAGGCGGTGCTTAGATTCAGCTTCGTTCCCAGTTCTACTTGAAATGCCTCCCAGAATTTGCTAGTAAATATCGTATCTCTATCACTAACTATACTGATCGGCACTCCATGTAGCCTAACAATTTCTTTGAAATAAACCTGTGCTAGACTTTGGGCGGTTCTATTAGATCTGACAGGTATAAAATAGGCGGTCTTCGTGAAGCGATCTACGATCACCCAAATACTGTCATTTCCTTTCTTGGTTCTGGACAAACCATCTATGAAATCCATGGAAATATGTTCCCACTTCCAACCTGGAATGTCCAGCGGTTGCAACAATCCGGCAAGTTTCTATTGGTCGCTTTTGACTAGTTGGCAAGTAGGACACTTGCTAACATATATTGAAACGTCCCTTTTCATAGCCTTCCACCAGAATGTTCGCTTGAGATCATTATACAGTTTGCTCACACCTGGATGGATACTCAGCTTGGATTTGTGACATTCGTCTAACACTTCTCTTTTGAGCTCGGCGATGTCGGGAACACAAATCCTTCCTCTCAATCTCAGGATCCCATCGTTATCTATTTGAAAACCTGATGGTTCGCCTTTCTGAATCCTTCTGATTATATCCTTAATAAAATTATCATCCTTCTGCAGAATAGATATCTTTTCAATCAAGGAAGTCGTAATAATAAAACTGGCGATTATTGCATTCTTTCGACTTAGCGCATCGGCCACAACATTGGCTTTCCCTGGAATGTACAAAATCTCAAAATCGTATGCTGCAAGAAATTCCAGCCAATGTTGCTGCCTCAGATTCAAGTCTTTCTGGGTGAACAAATACTTTAACGACTGATGATCTGTATACAGTTTGAATTTCTCACCCAAAAGATAGTGCCTCCAGATTTTTAAAGCAAATACAATGGCTAACAACTCAAGATCATGAGTAACGTAATTTTTCTCATGCGGTTTCAGTTGATGGATAGCATAAGTAACCACTTGACCTCTTTACATTAATACTGCACCAAGGCCTTCTCTAGAGGCATCCGTCCAGACTTTCAAGTCTTGATTGCCATCGATAATCATTAACACTGGAGCAGTTGTTAATCTTAATTTTAGCTTCTGAAAATCCTCCTCACATTCGGGAGTCCACTTGAATCTTGCATGCTTCTTTGTAAGCTTTGTTAAGGAACTAGATATCTTCAAAAAATCTTTAATGAACTTCCGATAATAACTAGCTAATCCAAGAAAACTTCGAACTTCTGTAGGAGTACTAGGCTGCTTCCAATTTTGAATAGCGATGATTTTACCGGGATCTACAGAAATTCCTTCTTTTGATACAACATGGCCAAGAAACTTGACCTCTTCTTGCAAGAATATACATTTGGAAAGTTTGGCCTTCAAGACATTCTTTCTGAGAATTTCGAACACTTGTTCCAAATGTTTCGCGTGCTCGATCTCTGACTTAGAGAAGATCAAAATGTCATCAATGAAAACCAGAACAAATTTATTCAAGACATCGCGGAATACTCGATTCATTAAATCCACAAAATAGGCTGGAGCGTTACATAAGCCAAACGGCATTACTAACCACTCATAGAATAAATCGGGACCTCTGAATGTTGTCATAGGAACACACTCTTCGGCGATACGAAGCTAATGGAAACCTGTAGCTAGGTCCATCCTTGAAAATACTTGTGCACCATTCAATCGATCTAGCAAATCATCAATCCGCGGCAATGGATATTTGTTCTTCAATGTCTGTTTATTCAAGTCACGATAATCCACACATAGTCGAAGAGTACCATCTGACTTTGGGACAAACACCACTGCTGCTCCCCAATCAGAGAAACTAGGCCTGATCAGGCCCTTCCATACAAGTTGCTGAGTTTGATTATCTAATTCTTCTTTCTCCTTTAGAGTCATTCTCCGAATAGTGTGCACTACTGGCCTTGCATTCAGAATTAAAGCGATCTTGAAATCAATTTCTCTCTTCGGAGGTAAGCTAACAACTTCTTCTAACACATCTGCATAATTCTTTACGACAGGAATATCTTTTATGAGGTCCGGAATATTTCTGTGACTACGGGGATATTTTCTATTTGAGCAGGAGAAACATCTAGAGCTGACCAAAAGTCTTTTCTATCTGAATTCGGGCCTTCACATGGTATGGTTATATCATTCCCTGATTTAATCTTTGCCTTAACCACTCTCTCGGCACATTTAACATCAGCTTCATATTTGGTTAACCAATCCAATCCCAAAATAAGATCGAATTCAGTAAAATTCATGACGATGGAGATGGTAGGGAACTTACAACAGGAAAAAGAGACAAGCACCCCACAAACCTAACTAAGATTGAGGGATCACCCAACCGGATTATGGATAGTGATGGGTTCTTTGAGCTTTTTCAATTTCAAATCCAGCTTCTTAACTGCATTCTTTGCAATAAAGCTTCATGACGCACCTGTATCAAACAGTACTTTAACTGGAATGTTTTTGACAGTAAGCGTGCCTTCTAAAACATCAGACCTTCCCTGACTAGCTGAGGGCTCAGAAGTTTCTGCTACTTCATTTATATATACTGCTTCAGATTTCTTTGAGAGTTGGCACTTCCTTGCAATATGACCTACTTGGTGACACTTATGGCATTCTCTCTCACTATGAGATTTCTTTTTCTTCTTTGAAGGCTTGCAATTTATCGACAAATGTCCTTGGTTATTGCAGTTAGAACATATGGCCGTCGTTATTGGTTCTTTCTCAGATTTAACACTTTTCCTCTTAGCTCGGGGCTTCTTACTGACCTTAGGCATCGTACTGGCCTCAGGACTATCAGTCTTAGACTCCTCTTTGTTACTAGGACTGACTTCCTCTTCGTTGTTCAAAAGACCTTTCTTATTGAGATATTCATACTGATAAGCCATATATATCATTTCAGAAAAGGAAGCTTCACATGCCCCATTACTCTACTTTGGTTCTTTCTTTGAAGCCCATTAATAAACCTCAGATTCTTCCTCTTCGTATTTTGAATTAGATGACGGGCAAAATGAGAAAGTTCGTTAAATTTCTTATGATATTATAGGATATTCATATCTCCTTGTATCAGATAACAAAATTCATCACATAACCGCTCGGTTGCTTCTGGAGGAAAAAATCTTTCACTGAAAATCTCTTTGAATCTATCCTAGGTGATATCACCTTCTGGATTATCCTTAATGATTGTTTCCCACAAGATTAAAGCTTCTTCTTTGAGCGCCCAAGATGCCACTAATCTTTTCTGGTCATCTCTCAGCTGGAAACGTTCAAAAATTCTTTCAGCAGAACTCATCCAAGCTTGAGTTTGAATAATCGATTCATTGCCCGAGAATTGTGCTCCACCCAGATTTCGATATCTCTTAAATAGAGCCTCTAGATCTGGTTCTGCATTCCTTCTGTTTCTGAAACTCATTTTCTAGTACTTCTGCAAATAGCAGACCAAGTGTCAGGTCAACAGAAAAGATATTTTAAAGCACAAAGACATATACTTGAATGTAAATGTGTTTATCGAGGTGTATTCCATTCTGCTATACTCATACTAGGATATTACCGATCCTATTTGTAATGAGTTATTCGTCCTAGAACACTACTGGTTCTATTTCTGACGAGTTCGTTAATATGTTATATTACAGAACTAAGCTTAACCAAAGCTCTGATACCACGTTGTGACAACCCCAAAACCCCGTACGATGGTAGCAAGGGTAATATTTGGAATATAACACATAAATAGATAACAGCAGAACATAAATACACTGGATAAACATAATCATCAGAGTTACGCAGTATACAGGATCATACTTAGTACAAAATACATTTCAGCTATACATAAATGTCTACAACGGAAAACAAAACATAATATGTACAATAGGAGTTGAACAGCATAAAAAGAGATAAATGGTAGAATCCATCTTCAGCTCCAGCTATCCAGAAAGAGCCTGTTAAACCTGAAAACAATGCTGCCTGTGTAGAAAAAGGGGCACCCGAGTTTGCAAGTGAAACAAACTACGAGTCAGTCATGGGACTGGTATGAGAAATCTACTTAACATATTCTAATATATGGCCAATCACAGGACCACGCCACTTTTGCAGAACGAGTTTACTCCATTGGATTGCCAGTGCTTCAAAACAAGTAAATCTTTTAAACATCGCAATGCTTTTTATAAAATGAAGCCATTATAAGACTCAGTTCCCATCACACAATGCAACGCAAACCTAAGGATAGAGTTTTACCTTATAATGGCCAAAATATGCTTGATACGAATAAAACAAAAGCATTTGAAATTATTACTAGTGTTTATATGTTTCAAAAACAATTTCAAATCATAAAGATGGCATTAATGCCCCATACCACTATGTCGCCATATATAGATATACAATCAAAACTGCACTGTGCCGTATTTGGAAATAGGATTTCCATCATGAACCAAGGCAAAAGATAGTCCTTACCGACTTCGAGACTCTCTAGCCCGAGCCTCAGGGAAAGTACTCAGTCAAACCCTTCGATCATCAGGGTCGGTCCACCGATGTGGATTAAAATGCCTGAACACTGCGTTTTCCCACCCTTTGGGGGCGTAAATGAGCCAAATGACTCCATCGGATCCACATAGTCACCGATATATCCGAGGCACCTCGCAACAGCAACAACCACATATGTGAAAATAATATAAATGTCATGGCTGGTAGGTCACTGACACCACCCTAGCTAGAAGGAAACGCATGCCCTCCCTGATGTCCTCTCCCGTTTCTGGTTCATACGTGGGTGTGAGGCTCGCGAATCAACGTTATACACAAAGCTATGCCACACAAGCCGTGCTTTGATCATCAACCACAAGACTTTGCTTTTCAACAGAAGCCTTGACCGTCTACCACTTAGGCATGCCACACAGGCAGTTCACTCCATGTGACTGATTTCTATCGATATATAACCTCTGAGCTCGTACGTCTCAGAGGAGGGCGTTAAGCAAGAGAATAAATTCTCCGTCGCCAAACAGATATATATTTAATAGAGATCAATCAGCACAGAACAAAATCCAATGTCAGACACACAGGCCATTTACAAGTTCGTTCAGGGTCTGAACGAAACCGGAGGCACTATATACCTCGTATATCCATCAATCTCCAAGTACGTCTGGACGATCACCAATTATTATCTATATTTTGGGATGCCTCCCAATCAAGACATCGGTTATCATCCTACCGAGGTGAAGATCTCCGGTCTTCGACCACCGTCTTCATCATCGGCTTCTTATCGCCGATCAATTATTTGAAATGAGATTTAACTCGGCCTTTTCAAATAATTCACGTATATTTAAAATTTAAATCAATTCATTTCGATGGTTAAATTATTCGACATCAATAATTCTGTTCTTAATTGTAATTTTCACACCAAACACATTCAGCCATCAAATATCCAATAAATCGGGTAAATTCAGTTTATTTCCATTCCAAATCGTTTATAATATTTTATAACGATTTATCACTATTTCTATTCAATTAAAAATAGCCAATTCATTCAAACGACGCTTCAGGGCATAACGCGGTCGTGGCGCTGCTTTTCTCCAGATTTGATTTACACATATCCGAAAATCTAACCATTGGATCTTCACAAATTTTATATCATTAAAAAGATCTTTTCAAAACGAACCCAACGGTTTCAGTTTTGGGAAAATCTGACGGTCGGATCTCCCGGTACACTCGTTTGAAATTTCGATTTCAAAATACGAATTGCAGCGTCGTTATTCGATTTAATTTAATTATATTTTTATATATATATATATAAATATAATCGATTTTGGCGCTGTTTTTCGTTAGATTTGAATTAAACATTCCAGACAATCCAACTGTTGGATCTTCACAAAGTGGGTGTCGTTGTAAAGATATTTTCAAGGCGAACCCAACGGTTTCGGTTTCGGGAAAATCCGATGGTCGGATCTCCCGCACTAATCATTTGAAATCACGGTTTCAAAATACGAACTGCAGCTTCGTTATTCGATTTAATTATATATATATATATATATATATATATAAACAATTCATTCGTCGATTTCAAAACTATATTCATTTCATATATTTGATAAAAATGATATTTTTATCATCAAAAATATTTATTCAACACATGAATATTTTTAGCACTTCATATTCACAATAAAAATGTAGATTTTATTGTTCAATCTATATATTCAACACATGAATGTTTTTGACTTCACACATACGATAGAAATATGATTTTTATTGTTCTAGTCCTTTATTCAACACATGAATATTTTCTATAGTTGATATATATAATAAAAATGTTATTTTTATTGTAAATTTTTTTATTTATAACACTAATATTTTATATTTTCTATATATATGATAAAAATGATATTTTTATCTTTCAAAGAATTTATTCAATACACGAACTCCATTCAACACATGAATTTTATTTCAACATTCAACACATGAATTTTATTTCAACATTCAACACATGAATTTTAAATCAAACACATAAATATTCCAGAAAATTTCGGCAGCATAACGACAGGGTAGTTAAAACCGGCACCGTCCCTAGTACGGCTCCTTGCTCTACCTTACAGCCTCGCAGCTTTTGACAATGGGGATTTTCAATATCTAGTTCGTACGCAGACGAATTTTCCCATATACTAATCCTATTGGGATTTCAACCACAATCATTTATTTCAAATCAACCATTCATGATTTTCACATCAACCAATAATCCAAACAATATCACAACCAATATATATCGTCCATGGTCTGTGGACGGGGGGAGAGTATATATATATATATATATAGATAGATAGATATACGTATATCACTATATTTCGATTTCATTTCAATATCATTTCTATTTATTTCAATGCACATATCATTTTTACAACGCACATATAACTTATACATCGAACATACAACTTATACAATGCTTATACATGTGGTGTACAACGCTTATATAACTCATACTTCGACTATATAATTTATACATCGTTGATTCCTTATCGTTTATAATTCATAAATCTCACATTGGGTTCCACTCCACCAAAAATAGCAGAAGGCTCAGAAAAATATGCGGTCTCTTCTAGAATGTAGAAGACGTCCACATGAGTCCACTGTCTCTTATTTCACTGAATTTCGTCAACGAACGAAAAATATATGATTTTTACAGTGAAATCATAAACCGTAGCGCTTTAAAGTGCTATAGAACATTTTAATATTATAAATCCATTACCTTTCAAAATTCTTCAAAATAGCCAAAATCCTCCAATCCGAAGCACGATAGCCAAATCGGGTTGCGCCACGTTTAAGGGGCTGGAAGCGCGTGCTTGGAGGTGGTGGAGGCGTTAGGTGCGACGGCGGATCGGAGGAGCAAACTAGCTTGAAACGGCCGGACTTTCGAGGAATGGATCTCGCTAATGGCTTGACGAGGAGGGGCGCTTCTAGTCTTGACTTGGAGAGGAAAGGGCGTTCTACAAAAAGTTGCAAAGGGCCAGGGGTTCTGATGATCGGAGTGGCCGGAATATGGCCTGGAAGTGCGGATAACGTTTCCGCCGTCCGACGAGGGTTAACGGGGGGGGGGGGGGGGGTTCTGATTTTTAAAAGAAATTAAATAATGAATGGAATTTTATTATTCGCCGATATTTATATTACTCAGAAAATTAGGGTTTTTGTAAATGAACTCCAATCCAAACCCAACGACTATCGCCTCTAGCTAAATACCCCCATTCCGAACACAATGGGATTTCAGTCAATTATTCATCAAATTAAAACATAAAACATTCAATATTTGATTTGAACGTACATTTCAATTTTCCGAGGACACATACTGATTCTAAAAATTCTAGAAAAACAAATCTAGCTATGTTTTGACGATATGGTCCCAACAAAACTAGTTTCATCGAATTCAGAGACCGTTTGAAAAATAGCCCTTTTCTGGTCGAGCCAATTTAACAAAAATCGACCAAATAAATTTTCCTTTGCCACGCTCACATACTAACTTCAAAAATTATGAAATTTGAAACCTAGCAATAATTTGACATCCCGGACCCAAAAAAAGTAGTTTCGTCTAATTCTGAGGTCGTTTGCAAAATGTCTATTTTCAAGGGCTATATATTCTCTATAGCGACCTTTCTGAAAATTCATTTGACCATAACTTTTGATTCCCGCTACGAAACTTCGATCTTTCAGATTCAATAGAAAGATCTTCACTAACAGATTTAAATATTTTTGGTCTCATTAAAATCCGTTTTGTTTTGCACTCGGTACAGTCAGTCAAAGTTTGAATTGAAATTTTGAAACTCCTGCGCCATTTCAGGCCTTATTTATAATTTAAAATAATTATATTTGTTTTCAAACATCGATTAAAGCATACTTTTCATCGTTATTATTTAAAATAATCTATTTTAAATATCTAAAATCCACTAAAATAGCCAAATTAAAAAAAATTAATTGGCTTAGATTTTCCGGGTTGTTACAGTAGGCAATCATCAGTTCCTTTCCTATGGCATAGGTCTCACTCTCTGATTCGACCTGAGTCAAAAGTTATGCCCTGTACAAGACTAATAGTGGCAAAATAGTCACAAACAAAATCGGTAAAAATTATGGACCTGTCTCACATCCCCATAAGCAACATATCAAAAGATGAGAATGATCCAACCCTTAGGGAATAAAATAAAAATATTTTACGATCTTTCGATACGTAAAATTCGGGCTATTACATGCATCCAAATAGGTTACCTCAAATAAAATCATTCAATAATAATTATTCATTTTTAAACTAATAATTTCTATAACGGTAAATAACAATTATTTAACATCAACCAATTTATTGAACAAAACAATTCAAGCAATTAAATTAAACACGTTTATACTATTATAAACGTGACCAACAAGGTAAGTTACCTCAATTAGTTCCAATCGTTAGAATAATGATTTGGTGTTTCTTTGAAATTAAACAACGTTTAATTTCATCGGTTCAATCAATATATGTGTATATATTTAACAAACAACCAACCATACCACACAATTATAAAATCTGAGTTATATAAAATATAAGTGGGATGAAATGAGTGAGTTTTACTCACCTTGATTCTATTTTCCCCTATAGTGTTTAATTTTAGTTAAATTAAACAGTCGTTTAATTTAACTAAAAATTCCAGCATTGTCCGGTTATGTCCAATTCAGTTCCAACATGTCATTTTCATCGAGACGATTCCAATGCTTTTTGTTTGGTTATATTTCGATAAGATATGAATGAATTATATAATTATAAGCAACTGATTTAACTTAACTTATAAATCCTTAATTAGTTATTCATTAGTTTTAATTACTTTGGACTAGATAAAATAAAGGCCGATAATTTCATGTCTACTTCATTCCCAAAGCACGCAGCTTTGATTCCGTTCAGCACCTATAGTAAATAGGTCAAAATTAATTCTCTTAATCAGAATTCCAAACGTTGATTAGGTTGATTTAGTAATGACAGGTCGGCTAATTACTCCCCATCCCCGATGTTCCATACTACTTCGCTCCATCGTTCAGAGCACGCACAAATTTTTGCCCAATCATATCCTGAATTAGCAGTAAATGATGGTTTTAATTAAAACATTAATTAATCTAGAAGTTTAAATAAATTTTTAATTACTTCTATTATATCCTTATCAGGCCGATGTAATTTGAACGCATCATCTTCGTTCCTTATCCCGTGTTCACTGATGTTTCTCATCCAAGCTTCAACCTATGCCTGAAATCAAATGTCACTGCCCCTCCTTATTCCGGCCACTGAGTCATCATCCAAGATTATTGGCGTGAGCGCCATCACTTCCCCCATCAATGCCAGGCACACAGCTAATTCGACGCACCCATCAGCCCACAAAATTTCTACAATCGACAACCCTTTCGAGAGCATTTCCGACCGCTAGAGTTAGCTAATCTCAATCATCATTGTACACAAGCAAGTTCTCAAAGTCCATGACAATTCCCTAGTTTTGAATTTTGGCCGAAGTTCGAAGAATTGCATGAAAATTGAGGAGGAAGACCGATAGGTTTAGATCGTCGATATCCTTTATAGTGGCGGTTGCTTTAAGTTTGACCATGCAGGAGGAATGAATTAGGGTTATAACCCGTTATATAGCCACATATTTAATATTATATTATTAAAGAAATTTACTGGTAAAGTAACGTGTTAAAACACTCTCATATGACCTTCAATCGTGATAAAAATTTACATCCTAACATAAAACAACATTCCGGATATGGTGGAAAAGGTTTGGTCGAATTCCGAGATCATCTGTGAAAATTCCATTATAACTCATATGTGAATCGACACACAGTTAAATTGCGCACGATCACAAAATAAATCCAATTGACTTGAAAATTGAAATACTATAAAAATATATTATTACGGGTTTAATATAATTAATTTCGTCAAAAACGGAGTTCCTTAGATAATTAGTTAATCTTAATTTCCAATTTAAATCGATAAAATGATTAAATAAAAACATAGGCATTTACCACTCTTATGATCAACCAGTAAATCCAGTAGATAGGAAAATTGAAATCCTACAATAACTTAGCGTTACGACTCCAATGAAACTAATTTCATCGAAAACCAAGGCTGTTTGCAAAATGGTTGTTCTTAAGGCTTATAAAATACAAATAAAATATATTTAAATCCCAAAATAGTCTAATTAAATAATAATAATAAATTATTATTATCGTATATATCCAAATCGGATATCATATAGCTCCAAATATAAACAGTATAGATTATACAACCTAATATTAATATTTTCGGGTTAAACGATATCCAAATATATATATGAAAATCCTTAATAATTTATTTAAAAAACGTTATCGTTTATAACGATTTCCATAGCGGCTATTTGAAAAATTGAATTGGACATAACTAAATATCTATAACATGAGATCTGGATTTTTCTCTTTCGTTAGAAAATTATAATCAACTATATTCAAACGTTTTTTGTTTCACAGAATTCTGACTTATATTGGATAAGTGTTTTTAGTTGAAGTTCAAAATTCAATATTATGAACTACAGCGACATTACGACCTCGTTTTTAAATTAAATATAAATTAACATTAAAACTACATTTTAAATAAACGAATTAAATATTATAATCCATTAATATCCCAAATATAATATTTAAAACATATTTAAATATTCAAATGATCGAAAAATCTGGGTCATTACACCGATGATGGCGGTTTTTAGTTATTTATGGTAGTATCATTTTTGTATTATTGGGATAATTAATGTACCACTTATAGTCGACTGAACTTTTGTATCCAACATTTATTATGATTCTAATTAAACATACATCTATTTTAAGTTATTATATTTTATCCCTTCAACTATGTGAGATTCTGATTTCATTTTAGTTTGCTCTGTTATACCTATTAAAATATTTCCTTATAGGAACCAATGATCTGTTTAGGATCGCTCTAAGCTCCTATGGACCTTTTATGGGTCGAAATTTAGGCCCATTCCGGGAAGGTCATTGCATGTGGCATCAGAGCATAGGTTACATAATTTCAAAAAAATTATACGTATAAGAGGCATACTTGTTATTTTCAAAAATAATTTTTGAAAGTTTTACAATATATAAGAGTGTGTGTATTTACATATATATAATGCACATATCTCTAGAAAACAATATTTGTAGGTCCTTCTTGGAAAGGATTGACCTTAATTTCTAGAAAACCCCTAGAAACTATGTAGTGATGTAGTTGCTTTCTTACCAATTGGAAGCCTGTGAACACATAAGCGATGCAAGAACCACAAAGTTGGAAAAATGGAAAGGAATGAAACTCCCTAATTTAATAAGCAGTTAATGTAAATCTATTGGTGACTTAATTATCATTTATCGAAAAGATAAGGGAGGGATAGATAGAAAGAATTTGGAATAAGTGTTTATTAGGATAACTGTAAGTCACAAATTAATGTCCATAGCATAAGGATATGTTCATATTTCAGAAAAACTGAAGAACATCTTTTGTTAAATGGAATAAATTCCCATATTAGTAAATATGGAATTCTGAAATTTGAAAAAGCACTAAATGGTCAATAAATGAAGGGATATTGAAATTAAAAAAAATAATGGAAGTAATTAGAGCCAATTATGTGCAGGTGTGAATATTAAATTTTGAATTAAATTTCCATGAGACTAAGCATTATTTAATGGGTAAAATGTACATAAAGGGCCATTTATAGATGCAACAATTAGAAATGTCAAGAAACGAAAGAAAAAAATTAAAGAATATGGAAGAAAGGATTTAATAAAGGAGATAGACTTCTATAGAATAGTGTGTCAGAAAGATAAGAGGCATAATAAGAAAGTTTAGATGAAAAAATAAAAAATGTTAAGAAACCTATAAAAATGATACATACCACTAAACTTTTTTGGAAAGGAAAATTTGAAGTGATCGTTTAACATTTCATTTATAGACTCGAGTTACATAATAATTCCGTTCGGAAATAAATTGAAAATACGATATTTGGAATTACAAATATTTAGAAGGAATTTTGAAAGGTTTAGCATTTCTATTAGACAAAATTTTAAGAAAACAGAAAATACATTCTTTAGGTATAAAGAAGATTAGTAGTAAACCAATAAATGCAAAAGTTTACAGTTATAAGCTTTAAAAAGAAATGTAAGTTTTTAGATAACGACAAGAAACGAACAGCCATACACTTGATGTAACAAGCTTATAAAATTTAAATGAATCAAGAGGTTCCAACTTTTGTTCTACCCATGTTTCATGTGTTAAGTTTCATATGAAATAAACGAATATGAAAATATTCTTTTCTTAAAAATCTTGTACAAATTATGACAGCAAATTTGACGTTTAATTGGAAATAAAAGAAAGAAAGGAAGACATATATAAGTTTAGTAGAATGAATGAAATAGATATTCTCATTCGAAAGAGAATCGATATTGCTAGGATTTGGGTAGAATTTAAATACTAATTTTTTTAAATAATAATGAGTATATGATAAGGTAATAGTACTAGGAGTAGCACAAATGGTAAATTACTGCTCCAACAAATTAATTTAGTAATTTATAATTAATTTACGACTATCAAATTAAATTTGGTAAAGCACCCTCATTGCGTAAACGTACATTAATGTAAAAAATTTGATAAGAGTATATGTGCATGGCAGTAAAAGTTTTAAACTTTATTGCTAAAATGAATGTAGTCTTAGACTAGTGTTTTAAAACATATATTTGGAAGTAGCAATGTGAGGCCCTATGTCCGTTAATGTGACTCTTTATCAGAATGCATTAAGTTTCGTGAAGCATTATAGGTAAACAGAAACATCACAAGACAGATATAAAATAACAGCGTAATTTAAAACTTTGTTAAACAGAAAACATCATGGTCCAAAACCATGTTACAACATAAGTCTGAAATATAGAAAACCCATTACAGTTTTTGTCTTGTACTAAAATCATCAGAGTAAAGTAATATATAAAAAGCATAATCCCCAAAAATAGCCATGTCAGAGAAGACAGGAAATCAAAGCGATACATCTAAGTAGCTCCAAGCAGAACATGAGAGAGAATCTTAATCAAACCTGAGTATTCCCACCTTGAGAACCTAGGGGGAAAGGAAGAGAGAGAAAATAAAACAAAATGGGTCTGACATAAAGTCTGGCGAGTCCAGTTACTTTTAGCATATAAATAAGTAAAAGCATCATGACAGGCATATAAACTAGAAGAGAGAGATAGTGGTATCATAAGACAGGTATAAAAGGATGAACAGGATAAACAGAATAGATATAATATAATATATTGCGCTTCTCAAGTACTTTTCTCTGCACCAATACTAGTAGAAACAAGATAATCCCAATAAGAACAAGATGGTAGACTTAGGTGTACTTCTAGTGAGGGGTTTTGCCCCATACAATAATAACAGGTAGCCCAACAGAAATGACAGGTGTTACCCCCAACGATAATAACGGGCTCCTAAACAAGCAAGACTAGATGTACCTCATTACTACCTTAATCGATCGGCTCCCTATCCCATAGACTCCTTGTGATGGCCCCACAGTAGGATGTATCACTCCCTAAAGTGGCAACCCCTTTATTAACGAGATGCACAGCCATCTACTGATGTCACAACATCTTATTATCCCAATGCAAGTAAATTCATGCACGCATATGAATCTAACGGAGTGCGCCGTCAACGTCCCCACTTAAACGAACCTCTTACAATCAACTCAGTAAGCGTGCCCAGACCCCGACCTAGTTCGGGGTTCCCCATTTGATACCAAGATGTGTTACTGACAGATATGGGTCTCACACAACAGATGGTACAAGCTTCACCCTAGGCTTGCATCCCCACTACTAGGATTTTGACAAGTTATGCCTAACAAGGTTGCATAACCCCAACATATAAAACAGGTTAAGATTGACGGCTTTATTTATATATCCCGCCCCCACATATTTAACAAGATTAACTTAACCCCCACTGATTCAAGCAAGTTTACTTAATCCTACTCAATTTGACAGGTTCTTTTAACCCCCATAGATTTAAACAGGTTAACAAATTATTACCATTTTTTCATTTATGGTTGTTAATGTACTAGACCTCTCACATTAAGTCTACCACTTGTGGATGCTGGATATGCCAGATGGTTCCAGCCAGACTTCTACCACAAGTCGGACTTAACCTCATGTCTTAGCATCGTTATGTGTACATTTATGCACTTGACCCCTCACATTAGATTAACCACTTGTGGACGCTGGATTTGCCGAGCGATTTTGGGCTGACTTCTACCATAAGTGTAATCAAACCTCGCATCTAAGTGCAGTTACAGTTTCTAATTACTGTAAATCTAGGCATGTTCATTATTAAACAATTTTCGTGTTTATCCAAGGTTATGCCCAAAATCCCAGTCCGATTCACGATACAAGTTATGCCCCCAAATTAAAGTTTTAAATCAAGGTATAGACTATGCCCTAAATCCCAATCATGTTTTAAATATAAGTTATGCACCAATTTATCATTCCCAACCATTCCCAATTTCGTGTGCTCACATATTTCAGCGATAGGCCTAGGCTGGAAGGTAGCCTGGCTATACAAATAAAAAGGGAAGGAGGGGGAGAAGAGAACAGAAATAGGCACAAAATCAAAATAGGCATATTATGACAGAAATAGGCATACTAACAGAATAAGCATATAGTGACATGATTAGGCAAACTAAGAGAATAGGCATATGGTGATACTATCGGGCCTAATGACAGAATAAAGATAGACATGTAAGAACTAAACAAAGGATCAGATTTACGAGTAATGGCAGATCTGTTTAGTTATGATTCAGGTTATTAATAGGTACAACTTTAGATCCAAACTTATAAACATGTCAAGATTACTATTAATTGTTTGTATCAAAAAATAACATGAACTCACTGTGATTAGATCTAAAGAATAGAGAATTGACTGTTGATGTTGTAGCAGAGATTCTTGTATGTGTTGACGTCAAAAGTTGGTCACTAATGACAGTCAACCCCCAATCGTGTGGAAAGTACACGAAAATGATTATGAAATGCAAAAAAGAGTAAAGAAAACAAGGAACACGCAAGACTTGTTTGATCTAGATTAACCCTAGAGGGGGTGAATAGGGTTTATTGAATTTTCACAAGATATTAAAATATTCACAGATAGAATATAGCAGAAATAGAAATGTGGAAAGTAAACGACACAAGATATACCCAGCTTCGGCAAAATCCTGCCTACTACTGCATTCCTAAGGTTTCTACTAGGTGCTAATAACAGATCCCGCTTACAGACCCTGTAAACTCGCGAACCCCTCGCTCTTGTCCTAACCCTACGCTCAAAACCCTAAACTGGTCAATACCCCTAGACCAGATTTTCCCCTAATTTTACAGACTCTAGTAAACTGCCTTGTTTTACAGATGAAACTAGGAAACTACCTAGATTTTACAGACTTTAGCAACTGCCAGTTAAACCTCTAACTGAATCCCTAGATTTTATAGACTCTAGAACTATTTGGACGGTTTACAAATGAAATAAAACAATACACAAAAATAAAAAATAAAAACCCTAGATTTTAAAAGGAAAATAAATTCCCTTTGATACTTGACGTGGCCAGCCCACTTCACAAATTGGTCGCACCGCTTTTTCCCTTTAGCCCGATCTCTCTGGAAAAAGAATGGTGGCTACTAAAGACTAGGGTTTTTCTGAATTCCCCCAAATCAAATCGACTTCGAATGATGGATAGATGGTTCTCTGAAGCTTGAACTCGTGTTGCTCCCTCGTCGTTGAATTGTCCCTCTCTGTGGCGATCGAAACCAGATGGAATTTGTGAGTAATCTGAATTTTCTTTTTTTAATTGCTATCGTATTGTTTGTAGCTTTGAATCAAATTGCCAGTGATGAAATAATGTTAATATATAGGGTAATTCGAGCCCTTAATTCTATGATTTCCCTATATGGCTCGATCTAATTTCTTGTTGTTTTTACTATTGATTGAATCGGCTTGAATTGAGTTTGTTGTCTTGATTTTATTGCTTGAATTGTTGCCATGATTCCTCAAATTATTTGTTGCCTTTTGTTGCCTGAATTGAATTCGGCCTTGAAAAAAAACTGGACACAAAAATAATTTCCCTTTCCCTTGTGCAATTTATTCTGAAAATACTTGAGCCTAAATAAAAAATGCCTTATATGTTCAATCGAAAATATGGATGAGATGATTGAGATGGCTTGCCAATTTTGCATTGTAATTTCTCAAAAACAGTTTGCCAAAAATGTGATTGCTGAAATGAATTGATTACTGGAACCGTTTAGTTTGCAATCTTGACTTATATTTGGTACATTACCATATATGAGAAACTATGCTTGATTTCTTGAAAAGAATTTCCTTGCCAAATATAGTGGTGCATGTCTATTTCCCAAGAATTGATTTCTTGCCAAAAAATAATTTCTTGCTAAAATGGTTTTTCTGTATATTTAGAACTTGCATGTGAGTACTCATGTTGTTTTAGCTTACCAAACCTCATCCTGCTTGAACCCATAGCACTTGAATCTGAGTTGTTGACTTGCCAATCTGGCTTGAGTAAACTGCTGCACCTTTGTCTCTGGTCATCCATACTGACTTGAGTAAACTGCTTACAATCCCATGTTCATGCTAGTTTTGGCTTATGCTGATCACTTTAATTTGCTGAGTGCACCCTTATTCTTGAACTTGAGTTGCACTTGATACTTTCCATTGTATTTGAAACTGTTTTGCACTTTGAATGTTTTGCTTGACCTTGTAGAATTGATACATGCTGTGTCATGTTGAAAGTTTGTTCTGCTTTGATGATGAACATGAAATTGCACCAATTCTGAACAACGAACCATGTGAACACACTTGAGTACACTTATGCAACGATCCTTTGCTGCTGAGTTCACTGCCATAATGCTTTCACTTTTGAACTTGCATGTTGATCCATACATGAATGTTTGCTCCAATAACTGTTGGCCTGTGCTATATGGAACATGTTTCTCATGCATGCTTTTTATATTGTACATCATGCTACTATTATGTATCGCTCGACCAATATTTCAGTTGCACTTCCATGTACACCTAGTGTTTACACCGTCTTGTTCACAGCATGTTCCACCATGACCATTTTGACTTGCTATTATGGACAATCATTGAGTTATTTTCATGTGTACACTGAGTCTAGTTGGTCCACGTGGCTGCTTCTCAGTTGCTCGTTGATTGGCGAAGCAGTGCACACGTGTATATCTATACACGTGTGTATATGTAGCCATCAGATAAAGTTTCCTGTCCCTGTACTATATATATACACACACACAAACTGACTGCCTTGTGGTATTTATAGTGTATCACTGTGAATATCACAAGTTGTTTAGACACAGTCGGATGGAAAAAATATCAGATCGAGTCATGAAAAATAATGAGAAAACACACCGAAATTCTGAGGCAAATAAATTTTAAAAAAAATAGATTTTCTAGAATTTAGAATATTATTTCTGTTCCAGATACTGTGTGTGTGTGTTTCTGTATATGACAGGTGTAGATGACTGGACTAACAGAAGGACTGTGAAGACAGAAGACTGAAGATAAAAAAGACAGTCAATGAATGTATGAGTCTGAAACTGTATGTGTGAGAGTGTACAAATATGAAATTATATAGACAGAGTATGAGTGTTGTAGAGAGGAACTGTGCATGAAATTGAATGTATTGAAATGTATATCAATGAATATATACAAATAGTGGAGTTGTAAATCTGTACTGTTTGAATATTGAAATAAAATATTATATTTAAACAAAATTCTGTGTAAATATTTGAATTTCTGTACAAGTGTATTCTATTTAAATATAAATATTATATTCCTGTATGTGATGAGTATATGAAACAGTACAATAACAAACACATTTATAATAAAATTATATTTGGTTGTTATCATCAAACAAAAATTATATAATTGTGTATACAACACTGTTATATACAACAATCTCCCCCTTTTGATGATGACAAACAAATATAAATATTTTGAATATAATAAATGTGTTTTTAGTGGATATTGAAACTTCCTCTATTTGTTTGCTCCTGCTATAACTGTGCATGAGTGAAAAGAATGAAAATTGAATTGGAATTTTCAAAATTAAAATATTTATAAAATATTCACCCATAAATCAAAATCGCAACCCATTCTCTCCCATTTGTTATCATCAAGAGGATATAGAATTTAAAATATAGATGAAAAGTGACTAAAAAATATAATATCCGCTTAAGAGGAAGAACAGTCATCATAAATCTCAATCAGCCAAACAAAAATCATAATAAACTAAGAACTAGTGGCATATTTCACATTGTAGAGAATGATGGATTTACGATGAATTTTATATATTATGGAGAGAGTTAAAAAATATGAACATTTTCCAATTATTTCCAGAAGAATTTTATAAAAATGAGCACAAAAACATTAATGGATTTAGACTATAATTATGTATTCAATTTAAGTGACAAAATCGAATAATCTCAAATCCCAATAGTTATCAATCAACAAATCATAATACTTCATAAGATTTTAACACATCTCACAAAATAGAAAATGGATTGATAGGCTAGTTTTTACACACTAAGGAGAATTTCATATAAAAATTTATTTATTGCAAATTATTTTCTTTTCCTTTTCTTTTGATTTAAGAGCACACTGACCATGCATAACCAGAATCTTGGATTTTTAAATGAGATCAGTTGCAGATTAAATATAAGTAATCTCATAACCATGCATAACCAGAGCTTGGATTTTGAAATGAGGTTAGAGAAAAACTTATGAATATTAAACTTTTATTATTTTCAGTTTCAAAATGAAAAACTTCTCAGTATATAAAACCAATATAGATGATAGAAATGTGATAGGTATAGAAATGGTTTGTGAAATAAGTTTCTAAATTAATTATATTATGAAATATGCTCGACTGCACTGGGATCATTGAAAATTTTCAATTATCACTAATTCTGAATAATAACATAATCCAATTTCTATCACAAATATTTCCACTGTTTATTCAAAAATATTTTTAAAAATATTAAACTCTCCACATTAATATAAAAAAACACGATGGATGATAGAATAATGGTAGATAAAGAAGATGGTCGTGAAATAATTGCCAATTCAAAGAAATTATAATAACAGTTAAACCATCATGAAAATCAAAATAAAATCTCCTCTTGTTATGAAATATACTTGTGAAAACCCGTAACTTCCCCGTGAAGGAAAGAGCGGATACTTCGAGAACAAGCCACAACAGAACGCAGACAGAAGAACATTTCATTGTATATTACAACAATTCCATCAGAATACAAGAATATACAGAGTATGAATTAGTATTACACAGAAAATATCAGAGATTTAAATTATATTTAAATACATCATAGCGGAAAAACAATACAAAGCACAACTGGAAGTAATACACGGATACGGAGCTTTCCGAGCATCGTTCCAGCTGTAAATCAGGTTCCTGTGAATATAAATCTGCAAAACCAAAACTACTAGCTGCCCGTATGGAAAATAGGGGCACCCAGAGTTTAGGTTAAAACAATAAACTCCAGGTCAGTCATGTGACTGGTGTGAGAACTAAAACAGTTATTAATCTTTGTTTTTAAAGTTAGGTAAATCAAGGGACCACGCCGTATAACACGGAACGGGTTTCCTCCCAAGAATACCAGTGCAGAAAACAAACAGCGCAATGCTAAATAAAGAACAATGAAGATATTATAAGACCCAGGTCCCATCACACAATGCAACACAAGCCGGAGGATAGGGTTTTCCCTTATAATAGCCAAATATGCTTGAAATGTGAAATTTCATCTTATATTATTACTATAAGTGAAGAAAATAATTTCAAATATAAATGTATCAATCATAGACGGCATGGATACCATGTATCATGTGGCTAATACTAGGCTCTACAATCAAAACCGCAAAATGTCATATTTGGAAATTGGATTTCCATCATGGTGGCTCCTGATTCGAAAGATCGATCGCATAGTGCCATCTACAACGGCTTACGTCTCAGCGAGAGAAAACACCGTAATGGACATCCGCACTTTTGGGAAATCGAGTATCACTGCGGCTTACGTCTCGGCGAGAGAAAACACCGTTTACCCTATCCCTCTGAGCACTAAGCTCAATCTCGGTCGACCGAAT
This sequence comes from Allium sativum, assembly GCA_030737875.1. Lineage (NCBI taxonomy): Eukaryota > Viridiplantae > Streptophyta > Magnoliopsida > Asparagales > Amaryllidaceae > Allium > Allium sativum. The sequence continues at coordinate 189,340,740 of CM060911.1, forward strand.
CTACGACACCACTAAGGTGGCCATCCTCTAAAAAGCATACTGATCAAACCATCAGTTTACCACCATACCTGGGTGTGAGGCTCGCGAATCAACGTTATACACAAAGCCGTGCTATATTAAAGCTGCGCTTTGATCATCATCCACCAAACTTTGCTTTTCAACAAAAGTCTGGATCACTGCATCTCAGCATGCCACACTATCAATCCATATCGTACCACTGATTTCTGCCAATATATAACCTCTGAGCTCGTATGTCTCAGAGAAGGGCGTTAAGCAAGAGAATAAATTCTCCGCCGCCAAACAGATATATATTTAGCAGAGATCAACGAATACAATATAAAGGAAGACAATGTCAGATACACCATCCATTTACAAGTCCGTTCTGGGTCTGAACGAAACCGGAGGCACTTTCCTCGCATATCCGTCGACCTCCAAGTACGTCCAGACGGCTACTACTTTAGCCCCCTTCAAGGTAGCTACTCCCATCGTGAGCATCAGTAGCACCCATTCATTCGATGTGAAGATCGTCGGTCTTGCACCGTCTTCAATCTCTTCGACTCGTCGTCGAATCAGTTATCCAAAATGGGTTATACCCGGACATTCTGAATAACTCGCGTATCTTAATCAACAAGTGCTATAAAACACAATATACGCCTCATTCCAATTCAGAATATTATTTTATTCATATATTCACACTCCTAGGGAAATATTCCCATTAATTTCATCAAAGATAAATTCTTTTAAATTTATTCTTTAATCTTCCTTTGGATGTCATTTCAAACCATATTATGGTTTTCCAAACTAGTCGGGATTAGCGAACCACACCGAAGTAATTATTTATTTTATTTCCCAATCCCAACCTATTCATCCCATGGAGCAAAACTGTTATTACCCCATAACTAACACCACGGCTTATCGATAAATTTAATTACCATTTCACGTTCAAATCTAATTAAAGATTTAACTATCGCTAGGAGTAAAACTGGAGATACTCCCCTTTCGATCATTTCCCAATTTTTATAATTTAAATTATCATTCCACATTTCAATCTAATTAAAGATTCATTAAAACTCCTTTTACTGGGTTAAAGAGCTAATGTCGTTTAAAACACAGTCCACGATAAACCCAAATCACATTCTATTTCAATTCCAATTAAATATATTAAAAATTCTGGTTATTTAAAACCCATTTCAAATTCAATTTATTTGTTTCAAAAATAAATTGATTTTTATTCTAGTTCAAAACTAGTTCATTTCGATAAAAATCTATTTTTATCTTTTCAAATATGGAGTTTTTCATCCCAATTTTTCCCAAATCATTTCTTTTGATTTTACACAAATTATAGATATTTTTAATTATTTTATCAAGGCCCGTACAGTCGGTTTTCAATAACTGCCACCGAACTGCACTTACAACGACCTTTTCCATATTCGATTTGGACATAATTCCAAATCCAACCGTTAGATTTCAAATTTCTAATATTCATTGGAAAGCTCTTTTCGATACGAACCCAACGGTTCCGGTTTGAGGAGAATCCGACGGTCGGATCTCCCATAATGTCCGTTCGAAGTCAATGGTCAAAATTCGCGAACTACGGCGGCGCGGCGCGTTCTATTCAGGCCATTATATTATATATATAATATATACTTCATCGATTTCCTTTTAAAAACGAATTTTTTAAATTGTTTTAAATTCATTTTCAAAACGATTTCGACTTCATTTTAGATTCAAATCAAAATTGAATTTTTTTTCCCAATATAAATTCGTTTTAAATTCATTTCAAATTGATTTCAATTCAAATTCGATTCTATTCAATTTCAATTCAATTCGTTTTATATTCAATTTCAATTCAATTCGTTTTGTATTCAATTCAATTCGTTTTATATTCAATTTCAATTCAATTCGTTTTATATTCAATTTCAATTCAATTCGATTCGTTTTCAATTCAATTCGAATTCTATTCTATTCAAATTCATTTCCTATTCTATTCTATTCAAATTGTATATCTCTTTCTAAATATTCATTTTAAAAACGAATATAATCGATATCAATATCGTTCGCATCAAAATAGCGCATCTCTAATCAGCACGGCTTTATATTATTCAGTAACTTCGTTATTCTATTCAACAAATGAATATTCATTCTATTCAACACATGAATCTATATTTCTTTCACCACATGACTAATCTCAACAAATGAGTACTGTCAACACGTTAATCTTTATTTTAAAATATTCTTTATTTTCCCAATTGGAATGAGGCCCAATCAATTACCATATAATGTTAATTATATGGATTCCATACAACACATGTATATAATAGCAACCATTAATAATCAACCATCATCCAAAGTGCAACACAAAACTGCATAAGCATTAAATATATATAATTAACGCTTACACAGTCTATCGACCAATCGATCAACATACAATTTATTAATTGGGATTAGTTTACGCCAAATGTCATCCCAACACCCGTGTGGGGTTTCAAACAATCAAACACAGATTTTATTTGTGCAGTTGGGCGATGTGTAAAATTTATCGTCCCAATCAATATCAGTCAAATATGTGTATATAAACAAATCGTCTGATTTGTTTATAAATATTTTATTTTATATACACGTTAAAAATTATATTTTTAACTATAAAATAATTTCCACTATAAACTATTTTATTTCATTCCACAACACACATTCAATTTTCACAACAACATCAATCTAACAAACAAGCCGTCCATGGTCTGTGGACGATGGGTGTCGGGTGCTGCTAAGCACCGTCTGCATCCTAGTATATATATATATATTAACTAGAAATTTAAAATAAAAGTGAGGAGTTCTCACCAAATTGCTAAACCAAACGCCACGACTTTCTTATGTAGAAATCTTCGTCGTTCTCGCCTTTTGTCACTTTCCTTGCCCGTAGCCACTACATATATAAAAATCACATTTTTATATTTTTGTTATGTATATAAAAATCACATTTTTATAATTACTCTATATGGATAAAAATTCTATTTTTACATCGCTACTATATAGATAAAAATTCCATTTTTATCCAGCTAGTAATATAATAAAAATTATATTTTTATTACTCTATATGATTAAAAATCACATTTTTATTCTTCCTATGATATAAAGATCAAATCTTTTCGCTACAACACATATAAAAATCGTATTTTTACCTTGCTACTTCTATGAAGATAATATTTTTATATCCTCTATTATATAAGGATCATATTTTTAATACTTCTACTAATACAAAAATCATAGCTTTGTATAAAATAAAAATCAAGCCTTTGTTTGTTTAAAAACTGAAATTTAAATAATATAAATCATAAAACTTACAGTAGAAAATCAGAAGAGGGGGGAATCACGCAGGTGGCTGGAGGGGGTTCTGGAACTCGCGTTGGCGAATCGCGCGACGGTGGCGCAGAGGTGGATGCGCGAGGTGATGCTCGCGGTTCTGGTGGTCTTCGACTGAAGGAGCGGCGGTCTCTGGCGGCGTTGGACGGAGGTGCAAGGCGGCGGTGGTCTGTGGGGTTGGTTAGGGCGTCGACCATCTCGATTTGGGCGTGGATGCGGCGCTCGCGCTCGCGCTGGAAGGGGAGAGAAGGGAGGCGAGGGCGCCGTCGATAGGCGCTGTTGGTGAAGGCCGTGGAAGGCCAGCGGCGGCACGTCGTGGAGGCTAGGGCAGACGAGACCCATCAAGCGGTTTTCTTTTTATTTTTTTTGACTGAGGAGGTGAGAGAATAGAGGGGTGAGGTTTATATAATAATTTATATATATTTATTTATTTTTAAATTCAAAAAGTTGACTTTTTAATCCGAACTCCAATCGAGGCCCAACGACTGTTGCCCCTACCTAATTATCCCCATTCCGAACACAATGGATATGTTTCGTAAGCCAATTCCATCGTTTCGACCAGTTTTCGTCAAATTTAAAATATAAATTAATATAACGTTCAAATTTGATTTTAACGCACATTTCGATTTACTGGGGTCACATACTAACTCGAAAAATTCTAGAAAAATATTTTCTAGCTTCGTATTGACGATACGGTCCTAACAAAACTAATTTCGTCAAATTCTGAGACCGTTTGAAAAATGGCCAATTTCCCGTCGTTTAAAATCAACTGAAACTGGTCAAACGCGTTTTCCTTTTCCACACTCACATATTGATTAAGAAAATTACGAAATTTGAAACCTAGCAATAATTTGACACTGCGGATCCAACAAAAGTGGTTTCGTCGAAAACCGAGGTCGTTTGCAAAATGGCTATTTTTAAGGGCCTGAATTCCATAGCGACTATTCAGAATTTTCAACTGGACATATCTTTTGATTCCCTCTATGAAACTTCAATTTGTCGGATTCGTTGGTAAGATATTATCAATTAGATTCAAATATTTTTGGTTTCGTTAAAATCCGGTTTATTTTGCACTCGGTACATTCAATTGAAGTTTGTAATCGAATTATCGAACTACCGCGCCATTTTCAATTCCTTTTATATAATTATAAATAAATATTTATATTCTAACGACGATCTATATAATATACGTTCGAATTATATTCAAAATAAATTTTTCGTCGTTTTTATTTAAAATAATTCATTTTAAATATTCAAAATTCGCTAAAATTGCCAAAATAAAAATTTTAAATTGGCTTGCATTTTACAAGTTGTTACAATCTCCCCCACTTAAAACTTTTCATCCTCGAAAAGTAACGAAGCCGAAAGTTGTTTTACTAATCAACTCAACTTCCTGTATTTTGATTACGGCTTAAGTTCTTCAACTTTTCAGTTTCTAAGAACTTTTCAAATTTTTCAAAAATTTGGCTAACACCCTAAATTTTCGAAAAATTTCGCCATAACCTCCCCTGCACCGGGAAAATCCCGAAATTGCCATACAGGCCCTCTGATCTCAAAAAGAAAAAGAAAACGCCAAGCGGCTAGCCAATCGGCTCATAAAATCATCATCACCCAAACAAAACAGTAAATTATGGTAATCATGTACCTATTTGTCGGTCAAACAATTTTATTCTTCTACTCTAGCCTCTTTGCAATGATCTGTTCAATGTAAGTACATGTATATGCATGCATTGCGATAAATTTTCAATACAATTCACTATTTGATATAATTTGGCTAAATGGTTCAAAATTATCAAACAAATAAACAAACAACACAAACATCAATCAATTAGTGGATTAACGTTTCAAATTCATAATTTTCTACATATACAGAAAATCATGTTTTTGATGCCAAATCACAACAATAAATCTATCTAATTTTGGTTCTCACACCAGTCTAATGGAAATATATAGATATCACACCTTCGAAACCCGAACATAGATACTGATGATGCACGTGCTATCATCAGTACCATCTCCGGGCGACTAGAGTGTGATCCTATATCTATCCAGTATATTAAAACTTTGAATATACGTTCATGACGCGTATATGCAAAATCTTTATATACTAGATTGTCCAAATTCAAAATAAATAAATATTCAAATACGTATACTTGAATTTAACTTTCAAAACAAAGTTTGTTTTATTTAAAAACATACTCTTTACACTCGTTCTAGGATACTACTGATCCTATCTCTAACAAGTCATTCTCTTTGGATATTACTAATCCAATTTCTGATGAATTCTTTCGTATGATTCTAATGTGTCTTGTTCTCTAGCTCTGTAAACCAGAGCTCTGATACCAACTGTGAAAACCCGTAATTTCCCCGTGAAGGAAAGAGCGGATACTTCGAGAACAAGCCACAACAGAACACAGACAGAAGAACATTTCATTGTATATTACAACAATTCCATCAGAATACAAGAATATAAAGAGTATGAATTAGTATTACACAGAAAATATCAGAGATTTAAATTACATTTAAATACATCGCAGCGGAAAAACAATACAAAGCACAATTGGAAGTAATACACGGATACAGAGCTTTCCGAGCATCGTTCCAGCAGTAAATCAGGATCCTGTGAATATAAATCTGCAAAACCAAAACTACTAGCTGCCCGTGTGGAAAATAGGGGCACCCAGAGTTTAGGTTAAAACAATAAACTCCAGGTCAGTCGTGTGACTAGTGTGAGAACTAAAACATTTATTAATCTTTGTTTTTAAAGTTAGATAAATCAAGGGACCACGCCGTATAACACGGAACGGGTTTCCTCCCAAGAATACCAGTGCAGAAAACAAACAGCGCAATGCTAAATAAAGACCAATGAAGCTATTATAAGACCCAGGTCCCATCACACAATGCAACACAAGCCGGAGGATAGAGTTTTCCCTTATAATAGCCAAATATGCTTGATACGTGAAATTTCATCTTATATTATTACTATAAGTGAAGAAAACAATTTCAAATATAAATGTATCAATCATAGACGGCATGGGTACCATATATCATGTCGCCAATACTAGGCTCTACAATCAAAACCGCAAAATGTCATATTTGGAAATTCGATTTCCATCATGGTGGCTCCTGATTCGAAAGATCGATCGCGTAGTGCCATCTACAACGGCTTACGTCTCAGCGAGAGAAAACACCGTAATGCACATCCGCACTTTTGGGGAATCGAGTATCACTGCGGCTTACGTCTCGGCGAGAGAAAACACCGCTTACCCTATCCCTCTGAGCACTAAGCTCAATCTCGGTCGACCGAATCCACGACACCACTGAGATGCCCATCCTCTAAAAAGCATACTGGTCAAACCATCAGTTTACCACCATACCGGGGTGTGAGGCTCGCGAATCAATGCTATACACAAAGTCGTGCTATATTAAAGCTGCGCTTTGATCATCATCCACCAAACTTTGCTTTTCAACAAAAGTCTGGATCACTGCATCTCAGCATGCCACACTATCAATCCATATCGTACCACTGATTTCTGCCAATATATAACCTCTGAGCTCGTATGTCTCAGAGAAGGGCGTTAAGCAAGAGAATAAATTCTCCGCCGCCAAACAGATATATATATTTAGCAGAGATCAACGAATACAATATAAAGGAATACAATGTCAGACACACCATCCATTTACAAGTCCGTTCTGGGTCTGAACGAAACCGGAGGCACTTTCCTCGCATATCCGTCAACCTCCATGTACGTCCGGACGGCTACTACATTAGCCCCCATCAAGATAGCTACTCCCATCGTGAGCATCAGTAGCACCATTCCATTCGATGTGAAGATCGTCAGTCTTGCACCTTCTTCAATCTCTTCGACTCGTCGTCGAATCAGTTATTCAGAATGGGTTATACCCGGACTTTCTGAATAACTCGCGTATCTTAATCAACAAGTGCTATAAAACACAATATACGCCTCATTCCAATTCAGAATATTCTTTTATTCATATATTCACACTCCTAGGGAAATATTCCCATTAATTTCATCAAAGATAAATTCTTTTAAATTTATTCTTTAATCTTCCTTTGGATGTCATTTCAAACCATATTATGGTTTTCCAAACTAATCGAGATTAGCGAGCACACCGAAGTATATATTTATTTTATTTCCCAATCCCAACCTATTCATCCCATGGAGCAAAACTGTTATTACCCCATAACTAACACCACGGTTTATCAGTAAATTTAATTACCATTTCACGTTCAAATCTAATTAAAGATTTAACTATCGCTAGGAGTAAAACTGGGATACTCCCCTTTTGATCATTTCCCAATTTTGATAATTTAAATTATCAATCCACATTTCAATCTAATTAAAGATTCACTAAAACTCCTTTTACTGGGTTAAAGAGCTAATGTCATTTAAAACACAGTCCACGATAAACCCAAATCACATTCTATTTCAATTCCAATTAAATATATTAGAAATTCTGGTTATTTAAAACCCATTTCAAATTCAATTTATTTGTTTCAAAAATAAATTGATTTTTATTCTAGTTCAAAACTAGTTCATTTCGATAAAAATCTATTTTTATCTTTTCAAATATGGAGTTTTTCATCCCAATTTTTCCCAAATCATTTCTTTTGATTTTACACAAATTATAGATATTTTTAATTATTTTATCAAAGCCCGTACAGTCGGTTTTCAATAACTGCCACCGAACTGCACTTACAGCGACATTTTCCATATTTGATTTGGACATAATTCCAAATCCAACCGTTAGATTTCATATTTCTAATATTCATTGGAAAGCTCTTTTCGATACGAACCCAACGGTTCTTGTTTGAGGAGAATCCGACGGTCGGATCTCCCATAATGTCTGTTCGAAGTCAATGGTCGAAATTCGCAAACTGCCGCGGCGCGGCGCGTTCTAATCAGGCCATTATATTATATATATAATATATATAATATATACTTCGTCGATTTCCTTTTAAAAACGAATTTTATAAATCGTTTTAAATTCGTTTTCAAAACGATTTCAACTTCATTTCAGATTCAAATCAAAATTGAATTTTTTTCCCAATATAAATTCGTTTTAAATTCATTTCAAATTGATTTCAATTCAAATTCGATTCTATTCAATTCAATTCGTTTTATATTCAATTTCAATTCAATTCGTTTTATATTCAATTTCAATTCAATTCGTTTTATATTCAATTTCAATTCAATTCGTTTTATATTCAATTTCAATTCAATTCGATTCGTTTTCAATTCAATTCGAATTCTATTCTATTCAAATTCATTTCCTATTCTATTCTATTCAAATTGTATATCTCTTTCTAAATATTCATTTTAAAAATGAATATAATCGATATCAATATCGTTCGCGTCAAAATAGCGCATCTCTAATCAACACGGCTTTATATTATTCAGTAACTTCGTTATTCTATTCAACGAATGAATATTCATTCTATTCAACACATGAATCTATATTTCTTTCACCACATGACTAATCTCAACAAATGAGTATTGTCAACACGTTAATCTTTATTTTAAAATATTCTTTATTTTCCCAATTGGAATGAGGCCCAATCAATTACCATATAATGTTAATTATATGGATTCCATACAACACATGTATATAATAGCAACCATTAATAATCAACCATCATCCAAAGTGCACCACACAACTGCATAAGCATTAAATATATATAATTAACGCTTACACAGTCTGTCGACCAATCGATCGACATACAATTTATTAATTGGGATTAGTGTACGCCAAATATCATCCCAACACCCGTGTGGGGTTTCAAACAATCAAACACAGATTTTATTTGTGCAGTTGGGCGATGTGTAAAATTTATCGTCCCAATCAATACCAGTCAAATATGTGTATATAAACAAATTGTCTGATTTGTTTATAAATATTTTATTTTATATACACGTTAAAAATTATATTTTTAACTATAAAATATTTTCCACTATAAACTATTTTATTTCATTCCACAACACACATTCAATTTTCACAACAACATCAATCTAACAAACAAGCCATCCATGGTCTATGGACGATGGGTGTCGGGTGCTGCTAAGCACCGTCTGCATCCTAGTATATATATATTAACTACAAATTTAAAATAAAAGTGAGGAGTTCTCACCGAATTGCTAAACCAAACGCCATGACTTTCTTATGTAGAAATCTTCGTCATTCTTGCCTTTTGTCACTTTTCTTGCCCGTAGCCACTACATATATAAAAATCACATTTTTATATTTTTGTTATGTATATAAAAATTACATTTTTATAATTACTCTATATGGATAAAAATTCTATTTTTACATCGCTACTATATAGATAAAAATTCCATTTTTATCTAGCTAGTAATATAATAAAAATTATATTTTTATTACTCTATATGATTAAAAATCACATTTTTATTCTTCCTATGATATAAAGATCAAATCTTTTCACTACAACATATATAAAATTCGTATTTTTACCTTGCTACTTCTATAAAGATAATATTTTTATATCCTCTATTATATAAGGATCATATTTTTAATACTTCTACTAATATAAAAATCATAGCTTTGTATAAAATAAAAATCAAGCCTTTGTTTATTTAAAAACTAAAATTTAAATAATATAAATCATAAAACTTACAGTAGAAAATCAGAAGAGGGGGGAATCACGCAGGTGGCTGGAGGGGGTTCTGGAACTCGCGTTGGCGAATCACGCGATGGAGGCGCAGGGGTGGATGAGTGAGGTGATGCTCGCGGTTCTGGTGGTCTTCGACTGAAGGAGCGGCGGTCTCTGGCGGCGTTGGACGGAGGTGCAAGGCGGCGGTGGTCTGTGGGGTTGGTTAGGGCGTCGACCATCTCGATTTGGGCATGGATGCGGTGCTCGCGCTCGCGCTGGAAGGGGAGAGAAGGGAGGCGAGGGCACCGTCGATCGGCGCTGGTGGTGAAGGCCGTGGAAGTCCAGCGGCGGCGCATCGTGTAGGCTAGGGCAGACGAGACCCATCGAGCGGTTTTCTTTTCTTTTTCTTTTTTTTGACTGAGGAGGTGAGAGAATAGAGGGGTGAGGTTTATATAATAATTTATATATATTTATTTATTTTTAAATTCAAAAAGTTGACTTTTTAATCCGAACTCCAATCGAGGCCCAATGACTGTTGCCCCTAGCTAATTACCCTCATTCCGAACACAATGGGATATGTTTCGTAAGCCAATTCCATCGTTTCGACCAGTTTTCGTCAAATTTAAAATATAAATTAATATAACGTTCAAATTTGATTTTAACGCACATTTCGATTTACTGGGGTCACATACTAACTCGAAAAATTCTAGAAAAATATTTTCTAGCTTCGTATTGACGATACGGTCCTAACAAAACTAATTTCGTCAAATTCTGAGACCGTTTGAAAAATGGCCAATTTCCCGTCGTTTAAAATCAACTGAAACTGGTCAAACACGTTTTCCTTTGCCACGCTCACATATTATTCAGAAAATTACGAAATTTGAAACCTAGCAATAATTTGACACTGCGGATCCAACAAAAGTGGTTTCATCGAAAACCGAGGTCGTTTGCAAAATGGCTATTTTTAAGGGCCTAAATTCCATAGCGACTATTCAGAATTTTCAACTGGACATATCTTTTGATTCCCGCAATGAAACTTCAATTTGTCGGATTCGTTGGAAAGATATTATCAATTAGATTCAAATATTTTTGGTTTCGTTAAAATCCGGTTTATTTTGCACCTGGTACATTCAATTGAAGTTTGAAATCGAATTATCGAACTACCGCGCCATTTTCAATTCCTTTTATATAATTATAAATAAATATTTATATTCTAACGATGATCTATATAATATACGTTCGAATTATATTCAAAATAAATTTTTCGTCATTTTTATTTAAAATAATTCATTTTAAATATTCAAAATTCGCTAAAATTGCCAAAATAAAAATTTTAATTTGGCTCGCATTTTACTGGTTGTTACAATACTGCAGTCATAACACATCACAAATTTAAAATCTAATGATAATTTTGATGAAATATAAATACAGTTCAATATGGATACTGATTTCAATTTCAGAATGAATAATCAATAAATAATTTTAAAATTGAAAAATAATTACAAGATGAATTTAAAATGATTTATACAAGACAAAAATAGTGTGTGAATTTATATAAGGTGAAGATTAGAATCTAAGTACATATGAGTGAGACAAATATATGGCACTTCTGATACCACTTGTTGTCTCCATTAAAGAGGATTTTAACATGATACTACTGGCAAATAAAGGGTATCTCACACAGCATAAACCATCTCAAAGTTAAGTACGCAACTCAAGTACAAAAATTCCATCTATCAAAGCATGGTAAATCTTTGATACTAAAACAAGTGGTCACCAAAAATATTTTCAAAAACAATATCTGAGCAGCACAAATATCGTTTTCAAAGCAAACTTGTCAAGGAGATGTTTCAAAGATATTTCAGACAGTCAAAGAATGGCTCATGATCCAAGATTAAATATATGGTTTATTTAAATCATTTGAAGGGATATGAAGAACTCTATATTCAGTGAATCGATCACACCAGATTATTAGTTTCAGATTCAAGATATGTGTGAGATTCAATAAATCGATAATTTCAAATGATTTTAAACAAACAGATATTCAAATCAAATAATCATGAAATAAAAGTGAGTTTCAGAACCAGATTTTTAAAAGAATTTTCAAAATTATTTCTGACAAGCCCAAAGAATTTTTCAGAATATTTGCATCAAGTTTGAAGTCATATTCATGATCTAAAAATAAAAATAATTTATTTGAAATTACTTGAATTGATGTAGATTTTGAGATATAAAGAATCAATCACATAGGGTTATTAATTTTAAATCTAAGAGGTGTGTGAGATTCAAAATATTAAGAATTTGAAATGATTTCAAACAAACAGATTCCAAATTAAATGATCATGAATAAAGATAAATTCAAAGATGTATCACTGATTCAAAACAAAATATCCAAGCCAATCTTAAAATCAAGGAAATTATCACAACTAAGAAATAACAGAGTGCTGTAATGAGTATAATATCTCAAGCTTTTCTAAAATGAATTAGAAGAAACTCAAAACAGCAGAGGTGTGTGAAATTCCATTAAACTTTCAGATCTTTAAAAATTTAGAATTTAAATTAACAGTATTCAAGATATGACATGAATACCTCAGTACTGTTATGAATTCAGAAATCAAAAAATAAACTTCAAAACAATTGCAGATATTTACAAATTTAGATTCAAAAATCTGGAAATGATTATGTAACGACCCGGGACTTTGGGGCAAATTTAAATTTTTTATTTTAGTTAATTTAACGGATTTATTATATTTAAAATAATTTATTTTAAATAATAAACGACAGAAAATTTTATTTAAATCAAAGTTAGAACGAATAATTTATATTAATTTTATTTCGAGCCTGAAATGTCGCAGTAAATTCAGATTTCGATTTCAAACTTTGGGAAATTATATAAAATTAATTATAAGTCGGAATTGGACGAAACAAGAAACACTAGGACCGTGCTGACGATATCTTTCCAATGAATTTAAGAAATTAAGATTTCATTTTATATTCTGTAAGTTATGGCAAATTCAAAATCTCAGAAAAACGCCATAGAATTTATATATATAATTTATATGACCCCAAAACACTACTTTTTACATATGAATGAATTGGGACTCGAAACCACTTCCATTGAGTTCAAAACGATGTTTCTGCATTGAAAAAGTATAAGCACTGATATATTTCGAGATTCAGAATTTATTTATTTATAAATGTATTTTTAATATATTATATATACGCCTTAAAAATGGCCATTTTTCAAATGGACTCAGAATTCGACGAAATTAGTCTTGTTGGAATCGCATCGTCAAAACAAAGCTAAAAATATTTTTTCTGTAATTTTTAGAGCTCGTATGTGATCGTGGCATCAATAAATGTATATTGAGGACAACATGAATTAAAGGATTAATAAAATATAATAAACCCTGACCCGCGGCAATATAATGTCTTATCCTCATTCCCTAACCCTCATTTTCCTTCTTCCTCAAAAATGGACAGCAGCCACCTCTCTTTTTCTCTCAAAATTTTGCAAATAAGCCCCTGAAAACAAAACAATTTATATCTCTCAAACAGTACACAATCAATCCAAACCCTTTCTGGGTTTTGAAGATCCTCATATCCTCTATCTACCATAAAAATTCCAGCACCTATCGTCGCACGGATTCGCCGGAATCAACAGTCAAAGCCAGAAAATTGATTTTGGATTTTGGCGAATTCTGATCAAACCGTGAAGGATTAGGAGATGGCCCAGCTGGAGAAGTTCTAGAGGAGAGGTAGACGAACAACTTTGTCTTTGGTTGTTCAATATGAAAGTGTACGGGTTGGCATGAAAACCGAGATGAACTGGACTGTGCAAAATCAGAAAGCTCGGAACCTAGATCATCAATTTCCGGCGTCGACGGTGGGTTTCAGGCGGGGTCTTCGAAGGGGGTCGGAAGCTGGAGGTGCGGCGGAGGTTTCTGGTGGGGTCAGTGACCGCCACATGGCCGGAGGTGGCCGGATTTGACTGCGACGGCGAAAGGGGGCTTCGACGGATTACAGGGCGACGGCGGCGAACTGGAGGGTGGCCCTGGTCGAAATCGAGGCGCAGTGGATCAGGGAGGAGGCTGGTGGGGTTGGTCGATAGTGAAGGTGGCTGGATCGACGGCGGCAAGGGATGGACAGAGGTGAACAAACGTGGATAGCAATTTGGGGTTAATTTGAATTTAAATTAATTAATTTAATTATATAATCACTGTTTGGAACGCGATATCTCACACATACGAGGTCGAAATCTGATGATTTCGGATTCGCTGCGATCGTGGCGACGAGATCTTCGCAATGGCACTAACTACGTTCAATTCTGAGCAAGTTGGAATTTTGGTAATTTTCATAATTTAAATTAACTATTTAATTTGGTCAAACTTCGAAAATTCATAACTTTGTGATACGAACTCGAAATCGCGCAAAACAGTATTTGCTGCGATCGTGGTATCAAGAGCTTCGCGTAGACATCAATTTTGTCAGCTTTGGAGTATGTTGGATTTGGGCCAAAATTGGGCCCGAACCGTCAATTAAAGCCCGACAAAGGTGAGAACTCTCTCTCACTGAATTTTTGAACAGTTATTTATTTTTATAATAAAATAAATAAATAAATTATCTGTGATGGAAGTAATTGTTTGATGAATAAATGGTGGATTGGAATGTCATGTTATGTTTTGAAATTGGAAATTTTAACAGGATAATGTAATGCCATATTATTTATGATTATTTAAATAATGTTTACACAACCGTAACAAGTTTCCTGACTTGTTTATGTTGATTGGACGATAAATTTTCACACATCGTCCAAGTGCACAAATAATAATATATTATTTGAATTTGTGTTGGTTGAAACCCCACACGGGTCTTGGGTTGATATTTTTCTACACATCACCCTTGTGATTAGTTTAAAATGCACTTTGGCTATTATTGAATGTTTTATCATTATTATGGAATAAATGTGATGTTTGAAATCCATATAATTAAAATTATATGGTAATGGATTGGGTCTCATTCCAATTTTGAATTAAAAGAATATTTTAATTTAATATTCAATTAATGGAATTAATTAACGTATGAATTAGAAAGATTATATCTTTATTGTTTAAAAGTTATAATAAAAAGGATTAAATTAGAAAGTTTACATCTTTACGGTTAGTATGATAAGATAAGAAGGTTTGATTTCAAAATTTGGACATTTGAAAAGATTATTATTATAATATAATAATAATATAGAAAGTTCAATTTTTCATTAAAAAAATTGAAATGTCGGTTAGAATATTCAGAAACAAAGGGTTTTATAAAATTAGTAACAATTTAATGTAAAGATCATATCTTTATTTTAAAATAATATTTTCAGTGAATTAATTATAATTATTAATTATAATTGTACTTTGACACGAGGTTAGGCTACAATTTGTGGTGGAAGTCTGCCCGGACCCAACCGGCATATCCAGCAGCCACAAATGTTGGGCCTAATGTGAGGGGTCCAAGTGCACAAATACGAAATAGGCCATGACACGAGGTTAAGCCCAATTTGTGGTGGAAGTCTGCTCGGACCTAGCCGGCATATCCAGCATCCACAAATCGCAGGCTTAATGTGGGAGGTCTAGCCAGTATAAATAAGAGAATCATTCCTTAAAATTATATCTTTGTACACCAAAAATGTCACCTTTTATATGCCAATGAAACTAAAATAATCATTTCTATGTAAGAGTACATTTCTATATGAAAGAATCATATTTATATAAAGGTACATATTTATGTAAAAGTATCATTTCTATGAAAACGAACATTTATATATAAAAGGAACATTTTTATGTAAAAACACATTAGTACATAGAATATTCATTCTTATGTAAAAGCACATTAGTATATTAAATAATCCCTTTTATGAAGAAGTGCATTTGCATATAAAAGAAACATTTATATAAAAGATACATTTATATGAAAGAAACATTTTTATACAAAGTAATCATTTGTATATAAAAATACATTTTGTTTTATGTAAAAGAACCATTTTAAATGAAAAGTACATTTGTGTTAAGAATTGAGTAAAACATAAAAATATACTTTTTATGTTAACATGAAACGTAAGAATTGATTTAACATAAAATATACTTTTTATGTTAACCAGAAGTGTTAAGAATTGATTAATCTATGAAGCCGAGTTAAGTAGCAAGCGCCATTTAACCCGAACGGGTTTATCGGTCGATTTCATTTATTTTATAATGAATATTAAAAAGAAGTGATTTCCAAACTTAATATTTGGATAAATATTAATATTATAATATGATAAAGAAATAGAATATTCCATTTTGAATTGAAAATAAAGTTGGAATCGTTTTAAAACGATTTTATAGATACTTTATAAAATACGTTTTAAATAGAAATCGACGATATATATATATATATATATATATTATATTTAATGGCCTGAATAGAACGCGCCGCGCAGCGACCGTTCGCGAATTTCGACCATTAACTTTAATTTGGCATAACGGAAGATCCGACCGTCGGATTCTTCTAAAACTGGAACCGTTGGGTTCGTATCGAAAAGAGCTTTCCAATGAATATAAGAGATTTGAAATCTAACAGTTAGATTTGAAGATATGTCCAAATCAATTTCAGAAAATGTCGCTGTAAGTGTAGTTCGGGGACCGTTATTGGAAACCGACTGTACGAGCGATAATAAGATTGTTAAAAATATGGAAAAATTATGAAAAATCATAATAAATGATTTGAAAAGATTTTTGATGAAAAATCGCAGTTTTGAAAAGATAAAAATATACTTTTATCGAAATAAACTAGTTATTAACTAGAGGAAAAAAATCCAATTAATTAATATTTAATTGGAATGGAATTAAAGATTTGGATTTGGTTTATCGTGAACGGTGTCTTTATTAACATTGTTCTTAAACCCCGATTAGAAAAGAATAAATCTTTTAAATAAGATTTAATGCAATTTTCCAATTAATATTTAAATTGGAATTAAATAGTAAATATAAACTTGGAATCTTTTAATTAAGATTATTAGAGTCTCCAATTATATTTAGTAACTGAAATAAATCGAAATGTAAATTTGGTTTATCGTGAACTTTATTTTTAACGACATTCGTTCTTTAACCCGATTTACAGTGAAATATGATTTGGAATTTATAAATCTTTTATCTAGATTTAATGAAAATTCTCCAAAGTAAGCTTTCCAATTTAATATGTTAAATTGGAATTAAATGGAATTCGATTAGTTAATAATTGAGATGAACTACTGTGGATGAAGACTGTTATTATGTATGGAATTTAAAAGGCTTTGTCGTTATTCCATTTATATTATTAGTCTAATACAGGAATTTATATCGATTATATATTGATCTAATTTCAGTGAAGATTCCATATTTCATGGAAGATGATTTTGGGTTTATCGTGAACTGTGTTTTAAATGACACTAGTTCTTTAACCCAGTTAAAGATAAGAATTATTTCTTAAATTTGGATATTAAAACCGAATTGGAGTTTTAATAAATTCTTAGTTGGATTGAACAAAAATTTTTCAAAGGGTTTATCTTTGATAAAATTAAATGGAAATCTTTCCCTAAAAATAAGAATATTTTATTAAAAGAATATTCTGAAATGGAATGAGGCGTTGGATGTGTTTTGATAGCACTTGATTATAAAATACGCGAATTATTCGAAAAGACCGGATTTAACCCATTCTGAATAATTAATACGACGATCAAGAGTCGAAGATGAAGACGGTGGTTGAAGACCAGAGTTCTTCACATCATTTGGATGGTTAGTGCTATCTTGATTGGACCGTACACCCAAGACGATGGAAAAAGTGGTGATCATCCAAACGTACTTGGAGATCGACGGAAATGCAAGGAATAAGGTGCCTCCGGTTTCGTTCAGACCCAGAACGGACTTGTAAATGGATTGTGTGTCTGACATTGTATTCCTTTATATTGTATTAGTTGATCTCTGTTTAACGTATAGTTGTTTGGTGGTGGAGAATTTATTCTTCACTTAACACCCGATTATATACTGGTAGATGATCAATGATATGGTATGGTCTGACAATGTGGCACACCAAGATGCAATTGATCAAGGCTTTTGTTGAAAGGCAGGGCCTTGTGGGATGATCAAAGCATAGCCTGTTTAGGCGTAGCTTTGTGTATAGCGGGACTTCGCGAGCCTCACACCCCGGTATGAGTCAAAAGCGGGATATGGACCGTAGGGAGTGCACACGTTTCTTTCTAGCTAGAAGTGGTGTCAGTGCTTAAACTGGCTGACATTTTACTTATGTGGATGATGGATTGAGGCGCCTCGGATTTATAGGCCGGAAGTGGTCATACTATAGGTTCAAAGGAACCGGGAAGCGTGTGTTCAGGCATAACCAATCCACTGCCAATAGGCGGGGACCGGCCCTACCGCTCTAAGGGTTCACTGCGGGAGATCCTGAGTCATTTGCTAGAGTGTCTCGAATCGGAGAGGAAGATCCCTAGCCTCGATCTCATGATGGAAACCCAGTTTCCAATACGACCCCATGCGGTTTTGATTGTAGAACTAGTATGGCGACATGATATATGGTACCCATGCCGTCTATGATTTATACATTTACTTTCGAAATTGATTTCTACACTATGCACTTATAGTAATATTAAAAGATAAATTTCGCGTACCAAGCATATTTGGCTATTATAAGGTAAAACTCTATCCTCCGGCTTGCGTTGCATTGTGTGATGGGACCTGAGTCTTATAATAGCTTCATTTTCCTTTATTTAGCATTGCGCTATTTATTTTTATGCACTGGTATTCTTGGGGGTAAACCAGTGCCGCGTTTTACGGCGTGGTCCCTTGATTTACCTAACTTTAAAATCAACTTAATAACTGTTTTGAGTTCTCATACCAGTCCCATGACTGACATGGAGTTTATTGTTTTAACCTAAACTCTGGGTGCCCATATTTTCCACACGGGCAGCTAGTAGTTTGGTTTTGCAGATATTATATTCATAGGATCCTGGTCTACAGCTGAAGCGATATTCGGAAAGCTCTGTATCCGTATATTTCTTTCAGTTGTATTTTGTATTATAATTATTTTCGCTGCTATTTAAATGTAATTCAAACTCTGATATTATTGTTTTTCCAATGTATATTCTTCATTCATACTCTGGAATATTCTTGTACTCTGATGTAATTGTTGTAAAAACAATAAAATGTTCTTCTGTTCGTGTTCTGATGTGTGTTGTTCTCAAAGCAATCCGGGCTTTCCTTTACTGGGAAATTTGGGTCGTCACATGTGGTATCAGAGCTTTGGTTTACAGAGCTCGAGAACAAGCCACATTAGAACCGAACGAAAGAATTCATCAGAGATTGGATTAGTAATATCCAGTAAGAATAACTCGTTAGAGATGGGATCAGTAGCATCCTAGAACGAGTGTGAAGAGTATTATTTTCTTTAAAATAAAAATGAAAACAAGATTAGTTTTGAAAATTTTATTTTAAAATACGTATTTGATATATTATTATATTTTAATTTGGACAATCGAGTATATAAAGATTTCGAGTATACGAGTAATTAACGGATATTCAAAGTTTTAATATACTGGATAGATATAGAATCACACTCTAGTCGCCCGGGGGTAATTCTGGTGATTGATCGATCATCATCAGTATTTATGTTCAAGTTTCGAAAGTGGTATATCTATATATTTCCATTGACTGGTGTGAGAACCAAAACTAGATAGGGTCTATTGTTGTGATTTGCACTAAAAACATGATTTTTGATTATATAAATATTTATATATGTTTGAAAAGTTAATCACCTAATTTATTGCTGGTTGTGATGTTTGATTATTAGCTTAATAAATTAAAATATTTGAGGGATAATTAAGTTAACCGCTATATTAAAGAATGATAAATTGAACTAGTTCGAATTTAATATTGAACTGAATTGAAAATTTGATTAGAATTGAAAGTGAGTTGATTATTTAAACAACTTTTAGCTTCGTTCCTTTTCGAGGATGAAAATATTTTAAGTGGGGGAGATTGTAACGACCTGGGATTTTGGGGCAAATTTAAAATTTTTATTTTAGTTAATTTAATGGATTTATTATATTTAAAATAATTTATTTTAAATAATAAACGATAGAAAATTTTATTTAAATCAAAGTTAGAACGAATAATGTATATTAATTTTATTTCGAGCCTAAAATGTCGCGGTAATTTCAGATTTCGATTTCAAACTTTGGGAAATTATATAAAATTAATTATAAGTCGGAATTGGACGAAACAAGAAACGCTAGGACCGTGTTGACGATATCTTTCCAATGAATTTAAGAAATTAAGATTTCATTTTACATTTTGTAAGTTATGGCAAATTCAAAATCTCAGAAAAACGCCATAGAATCTATATATATAATTTATAAGACCCCAAAACACTACTTTTTACATATGAATGAATTGGGACTCGAAACCACTTCCATTGAGTTCAAAACGATGTTTCTGCATTGAAAAAGTATAAGCACTGATATATTTCGAGATTCAGAATTTATTTATTTATAAATGTATTTTTAATATATTATATATACGCCTTAAAAATGGCCATTTTTCAAATGGACTCAGAATTCGACGAAATTAGTCTTGTTGGAATCGCATCGTCAAAACAAAGCTAAAAATATTTTTCTGTAATTTTTAGAGCTCGTATGTGATCGTGGCATCGATAAATGTATATTGAGGACAACATGAATTAAAGGATTAATAAAATATAATAAACCTTGACCCGTGGCTATATAATGTCTTGTCCCCATTTCTTAACCCTCATTTTCCTTCTTCCTCAAAAATGGACAGCAGCCACCTCTCTTTTTCTCCCAAAATTTTGCAAATAAGCCCTTGAAAACAAAACAATTTATATCTCTCAAATAGTACACAATCAATCCAAACCCTTTCTGGGTTTTGAAGATCCTTATATCCTCTATCTACCATAAAAATTCTAGCACCTTTCGTCGCACGGATTCGCCGGTATCGACAGTCAAAGCCAGAAAACTGATTTTGGATTTTGGCGAATTCTGATCAAACCGTGAAGGATTAGAGATGGCCCAGCTGGAGAAGTTCTAGAGGAGAGGTAGACGAACAACTTTGTCTTTGGTTATTCAATATGAAAGTGTATGGGTTGGCGTGAAAACCGAGATGAACTGGACTGTGCAAAATCAGAAAGCCCGGAACCTAGATCATCAATTTCTGGCGTCGACGGTGGGTTTCAGGCGGGGTCTTCGAAGGGGGTCAGAAGCTGGAGGTGCGGCGGAGGTTTCTGGTGGGGTCAGCGATCGCCACATGGCCGGAGGTGGCCGGATTTGACTGCGACGGCGAAAGGAGGCTTCGGCGAATTACAGGGCGATGGCGGCGAACTGGAGGGTGGCTCTGGTCGAAATCGAGGCACGGTGGATCAGGGAGGAGGCCGGTGGGGTTGGTCGATGGTGAAGGTGGCTGGATCGACGTCGGCAAGGGATGGACAGAGGTGAACAAACGTGGATAGCAATTTGGGGGTAATTTGAATTTAAATTAATTAATTTAATTATATAATCACTGTTTGGAACACGATATCCCACACATACGAGGTCGAAACGCAATATCTCACACATACGAGGTCGAAATCTGACGATTTCGGATTCGCTGCGATCGTGGCGACGAGATCTTCGCAATGGCACTAACTACGTTCAATTCTGAGCAAGTTGGAATTTTGGGTAATTTTCATAATTTAAATTAACTATTTAATTTGGTCAAACTTCGAAAATTCATAACTTTGTGATACGAACTCGAAATCGCGCAAAACAGAATTTGCTGCGATCGTGGTATCAAGAGCTTCGCATAGACATCAATTTTGTCAGCTTTGGAGCATGTTGGATTTTGGGCCAAAATTGGGCCCGAACCGTCAATTAAAGCCCGTTAAAGGTGAGAACTCTCTCTCACTGAATTTTTGAACAGTTATTTATTTTTATAATAAAATAAATAAATAAATTATCTGTGATGGAAGTAATTGTTTGATGAATAAATGGTGGATTGGAATGTCATGTTATGTTTTGAAATTGGAAATTTTAACAGGATAATGTAATGCCATATTATTTATGATTATTTAAATAATGTTTACACAACCGTAACAAGTTTCCTGACTTGTTTATGTTGATTGGACGATAAATTTTCACACATCGTCCAAGTGCACAAATAATAATATATTATTTGAATTTGTGTTGGTTGAAACCCCACACGGGTCTTGGGTTGATATTTGTCTACACATCACCCTTGTGACTGGTTTAAAATGCACTTTGGCTGTTATTGAATGTTTTATCATTATTATGGAATAAATGCGATGCTTGAAATCCATATAATTAAAATTATATGGTAATGGATTGGGTCTCATTCCAATTTTGAATTAAAAGAATATTTTAATTTAATATTCAATTAATGGAATTAATTGACGTATGAATTAGAAAGATTATATCTTTATTGTTTAAAAGTTATAATAAAAAGGATTAAATTAGAAAGATTACATCTTTACGGTCAGTATGATAAGATAAGAAGGTTTGATTTCAAAATTTGGACATTTGAAAAGATTATTATTATAATATAATAATAATATAGAAAGTTCAATTTTTCATTAAAAAAATTGAAATGTTGGTTAGGATATTCAGAAACAAAGGGTTTTATAAAATTAGTATCAATTTAATGTAAAGATCATATCTTTATTTTAAAAGAATATTTTAAAATAATATTTTCAGTGAATTAATTATAATTATTAATTATAATTGTACTTGGATACGAGGTAAGGCTACAATTTGTGGTGGAAGTCTGCCCGGACCCGACCGGCATATCCAACAGGCACAAATGTTGGGCCTAATGTGAGGGGTCCAAGTGCGCAAATACGAAATAGGCCATGACACGAGGTTAAGCCCAATTTGTGGTGGAAGTCTACCCGGACCCAGCCGGCAAATCCAGCATCCACAAATCGCAGGCTTAATGTGGGAGGTCTGGCCAGTATAAATAAGAGAATCATTCCTTAAAATTATATCTTTGTACACCAAAAATGTCACCATTTATATGCCAATGAAACAAAAATAACCATTTCTATGTAAGAGTACATTTCTATATGAAAGAATCATATTTATATAAAGGTACATATTTATGTAAAAGTATCATTTCTATGAAAACGAACATTTATATATAAAAGGAACATTTTTATGTAAAAACACATTAGTACATAGAATATTCATTCGTATGTAAAAGCACATTAGTATATTAAATAATACCTTTTATGAAGAAGTGCATTTGCATATAAAAGAAACATTTATATAAAAGATACATTTATATGAAAGAAACATTTTTATACAAAGTAATCATTTGTATATAAAAATACATTTTGTTTTATGTAAAAGAACCATTTTAAATGAAAAGTACATTTGTGTTAAGAATTGAGTAAAACATAAAAATATACTTTTTATGTTAACATGAAACGTAAGAATTGATTTAACATAAAATATACTTTTTATGTTAACCAGAAGTGTTAAGAATTGATTAATCTGTGAAGCCGAGTTAAGTAGCAAGCGCCATTTAACCCGAACGGGTTTATCGGTCGATTTCATTTATTTTATAATGAATATTAAAAAGAAGTGATTTCCAAACTTAATATTTGAATAAATATTAATATTATAATATGATAAAGAAATAGAATATTCCATTTTGAATTGAAAATAAAGTTGGAATCGTTTTAAAACGATTTTATAGATACTTTATAAAATACGTTTTAAATAGAAATAGACGATATATATATATTATATATATTTAATGGCCTGAATAAAACGCGCCGCGCAACGACCGTTCGCGAATTTCGACCATTAACTTTAATTTGGCATAACGGAAGATCCGACTGTCGGATTCTTCTAAAATCGGAACCGTTGGTTCGTATCGAAAAGAGCTTTCCAATGAATATAAGAGATTTGAAATCTAACAGTTAGATTTGAAGATATGTCCAAATCAATTTCGGAAAAGGTCACTGTAAGTGCATTTCGGGGACCGTTATTGGAAACCGACTGTACGAGCGATAATAAAATTGTAAAAAATATGGAAAAATTATGAAAAATCATAATAAATGATTTGAAAAGTTTTTTGATGAAAAACCCCAGTTTTGAAAAGATAAAAATATACTTTTATCGAAATAAACTAGTTATTAACTAGGGGAAAAAATCCAATTAATTAATATTTAATTGGAATGGAATTAAAGATTTTGATTTGGTTTATCGTGAACGGTGTCTTTATTAACATTGTTCTTAAACCCCGATTAGAAAAGAATAAATCTTTTAAATAAGATTTAATGCAATTTTCCAATTAATATTTAAATTGGAATTAAATAGTAAATACAAACTTGGAAAAGATAATTCTTTTAATTAAGATTAATAGAGTCTCCAATTATATTTAGTAACTGAAATAAATCGAAATGTAAATTTGGTTTATCGTGAACTATGTTTTTAACGACATTCGTTCTTTAACCCGATTTACAGTGAAATATGATTTGGAATTTATAAATCTTTTATCTAGATTTAATGAAAATTCTCCAAAGTAAGCTTTCTAATTTAATATGTTAAATTGGAATTGAATGGAATTCGATTAGTTAATAATTGAGATGAACTACTGTGGATGAAGACTGTTATTATATATGGAATTTAAAAGGCTTTGCGGTTATTCCATTTATATTATTAGTTCAATATAGGAATTTATATCGATTATATGTTGATCTAATTTCAGTGAGGATTCCATATTTTATGGAAGATGATTTTGGGTTTATCGTGAACTATGTTTTAAATGACACTAGTTCTTTGACCCAGTTAAAGATAAGAATTATTTCTTAAATTTGGATATTAAAAACGAATTGGAGTTTTAATAAATTCTTAGTTGGATTGAATAGAAAATTTTCAAAGGGTTTATCTTTGATAAAATTAAATGGAAATCTTTCCCTAAAAATAAGAATATTTTATTAAAAGAATATTCTGAAATGGAATGAGGCGTTGGATGTGTTTTGATAGCACTTGATTATAAAATACGCGAATTATTCGGAAAGACCGGGTTTAACCCATTCTGAATAATTAATACGACGATCAAGAGTCGAAGATGAAGACAGTGGTTGAAGACCAGAGTTCTTCACATCGTTTGGATGGTTAGTGCTATCTTGATTGGACTGTACACCCAAGACGATGGAAAAAGTGGTGATCATCCAAACGTACTTGGAGATCGACGGAAATGTGAGGAATAAGGTGCCTCCGGTTTCGTTCAGACCCAGAACGGACTTGTAAATGGATTGTGTGTCTAACATTGTATTCCTTTATATTGTATTAGTTGATCTCTGTTTAACGTATAGCTGTTTGGTGGTGGAGAATTTATTCTTCACTTAACACCCGGTTATATATTGGTAGATGATCAATGATATGGTATGGTCTGACAATGTGGCACGCCAAGATGCAATTGATCAAGGCTTTTGTTGAAAGGAAGGGCCTTGTGGGATGATCAAAGCATAGCCTGTTTAGGCGTAGCTTTGTGTATAGCGTGACTTCGCGAGCCTCACACCCCGGTATGAGTCAAAAGCGGGATATGGACCGTAGGGAGTGCACACGTTTCTTTCTAGCTAGAAGTGGTGTCAGTGCTTAAACTGGCTGACATTTTACTTATGTGGATGATGGATTGAGGCGCCTTGGATTTATAGGCCGGAAGTGGTCATACTATAGGTTCAAAGGAACCGGGAAGCGTGTGTTCAGGCATAACCAATCCACTGCCGATAGGCGGGGACCGGCCCTACCGCTCCATGGGTTCACTGCGGGGGATCCTGAGGCATTTGCTAGAGTGTCTCGAATCGGAGAGGACGATCCCTAGCCTCGATCTCATGATGGAAACCCAGTTTCCAATACGACACCATGCGGTTTTGATTGTAGAACTAGTATGGCGACATGATATACGGTACCCATGTCGTCTATGATTTATACATTTACTTTCGAAATTGATTTCTACACTATGCACTTATAGTAATATTAAAAGATAAATTTCGCGTACCAAGCATATTTGGCTATTATAAGGTAAAACTCTATCCTCTGGCTTGCGTTGCATTGTGTGATGGGACCTGAGTCTTATAATAGCTTCATTTTCCTTTATTTAGCATTGCGCTATTTATTTATATGCACTGGTATTCTTGGGGGTAAACCAGTGCCGCGTTTTACGGCGTGGTCCCTTGATTTACCTAAATTTAAAATCAACTTAATAACTGTTTTGAGTTCTCATACCAGTCCCATGACTAACCTGGAGTTTATTGTTTTAACCTATACTCTGGGTGCCCATATTTTCCATACAGGCAGCTAGTAGTTTGGTTTTGCAGATATTATATTCACAGGATCCTGGTCTACAGCTGAAGCGATATTCGGAAAGCTCTGTATCCGTATATTTCTTTCAGTTGTATTTTGTATTATAATTATTTTCGCTGCTATTTAAATGTAATTCAAACTCTGATATTATTGTATTTCCAATGTATATTCTTAATTCATACTCTGGAATATTCTTGTACTCTGATGTAATTGTTGTAACAGCAATAAAATGTTCTTCTGTTCGTATTCTGATGTGTGTTGTTCTCAAAGCAATCCTGGCTTTCCTTTACTGGGAAGTTTGGGTCGTCACAGATTAAAACATTAGAGTTTTATACGAATGGAGTGAATTTCCAGAAAAATATGAATTTTGCAATTGGAAGTTAAGAAGGCTCAAGAAGAATGAAAAAAAATATGGTTGTGTCAAATCAAAACAGAATACAAAAAAAGAGCAAAAAAAGGAAAAAGACAAGAAGAGTAAAAAACAAGGAATATACAAAAGAAATTGTGAGTCCAGAGATTATAACTTAAATCGATGTAAGCACAAGAATCTCTAACTCAACAAATCTTGGCTATGGAACTCTAATGGATACAGAAATATAGAACAGCTTGAATACAAATCTCTTTTGCATGGTAGTTCCTCAGCCTCCTCCAGTACCTAACAGTATAGGGGATTAAGTGGTCTAACAAAATAAGTAAAACCACTCGCAGTTTGATTAACATCTTTCGGTACTCAGACTTGTTTGTATAACAATCTATTTGAATCTACCTTTGTGCCCTTAGGAACCCAAATCTATCTAAATTTAGTCCAAGTTGTTTTATTTCTTTTTGGGATCCAAGAATGTTTAAATGGATTGATACGAAACAAATTCTCATCTCGATTATGATTTAAAAATCTTTTGAAAGTATCAAAACTTAAATTTTTAAATCAATTCTTTTCAAAACAATTTGAAGGATTTTTAAAATCATTTGAGTTTCGGTTTTCAAAAACATTAATTTTCTCAAAGCTAAGACCATATTTATTTCCAAAAGAAACTTGGTTTTGTAACAGCATATTCAACGATTTTTCACCATTAGAAAATTTATCCAAAGTTAATTCTAATCGTTGAATTTTGGATTTAAGATCGCTATTTTATTTTATCAAATCTGAGCAATGATTTATAGCAATCTTCAGTTCAGCATTGGACTGTTTCAAAACCAAATTCTCATTTTCAAGTAATTTAATTTTAGCTTAGGATTCGGAAATTTCAAGTTCAAAATGATTTTGCTTTTCAGATTCAAGCTTCTTCAAATTTTCAATCTCATCTTCAAGCTCTTTCAAAATCAAATCTGTTTTCAACAAACTTTTATTTTCAGCAATTTCAAGTTTGGAATTTTTGATAGCCATAAAATTTTCAAATTCCTTTTGTAAAGAATTATTTGCATCTTTCAACTCAATCTCGTTATCTTTCAAAGTCGGTTTTTCTTCTTCAAGCCTTTGAATATTATTATTGAGATGAACGAGATCAGTTTTTAATTTCAAACAATTTGCACAATCAGAATTCTCAAGTTTTATGACATTTGACAGTTTTAATTACAGACAGTTAATTTTGCTAGTCAACTCATGGTTCTTAGATTTCAAAGATTTATTTTTCAGTTGGAGTTTATCAACAGATTTGGTTAAATCAACACAAAAATAAACCAGATCTTCATATGAAAAATTTCTCATTTCATCGTTTGTTGAGTCTCCATCAACTGATCCATCTGAATTTTCATCTGTAAGGCCAGTTAAGCATAGATCTGAATTTGAGTTGACATTTCGGGGTTTTGAGTTGTAGTTGTCAATTTGTCCATACTTCGTATTGAGAGTATTCCAGATTTCTTGCGCAGTAAAAACAATGGGAGATAATATCAAGCTGATTATTACTAAGATAAGAATAGAGAATATGCATGACACGAGCATTTATAACTTTATTTTTCTCATCTAGCATATCACCCATATTTATAGTAATATTCCAATATTCAGAATTAACAGATTTTAGATAGAATTCGATTTTCGATTTCCAAATTAAAAAATCTTTCCCATTGAAAGTAATTGGAATATCACTGGACTGACTCTCAGAGGACTAACAACTAGGATCCATAATTCTAGGGTTAACAAAATTACCAGGCTTTGATACCACTTATTGGATCTAGATTAACCCTAGAGGGGGGTGAATAGGGTTTATTGACTTTTCACGAGATATTAAAATATTCACAGACCACAGAATATAGCAGAAATAGAAATGCAGAAAGTAAATGACACAAGATATACCCAGCTTTGGCAAAATCCTGCCTACTGTTGCATTCCTAAGGTTTCTACTAGGTGCTAATAACAGATCCCGCTTACAGACCCTGTAAACTCGCGAACTCTGCGCTCTTGTCCTAACCCTACGCTCAAAACCCTAAATTGGTCAATATCCCCTAGACCAGATTTTCCCCTAATTTTACAGACTCTAGTAAACTGCCTTGTTTTACAGATGAAACTAGGAAACCACCTAGATTTTACAGACTCTAGCAACTGTCAGTTAAACCTCTAACAGAATCCCTAGATTTTATAGACTCTAGAACTATTTGAACGGTTTACAAATGAAATAAAACAATACACAAAAATAAAAAATAAAAACCCTAGATTTTAAAAGGAAAACAAATTCCCCTTAATACTTGACTTGGCCAGCCCACTTCACAAATTGGTCGCACCACTTTTTCCCTTTAGCCCGATCTCTCTGGAAAAAGAATGGGGGCTACTAAAGACTAGGGTTTTTCTGAATTCCACCAAATCAAATCGACTTCGAATGATGGACAGATGGTTCTCTGAAGCTTGAACTCGTGTTGGTCCTTCGTCATTGAATTGTCCCTCTCTGCGGCGATCGAAACCAGATGGAATTTGTGAGTAATCTAAATTTTCTTTTTCTTTTATTAATTGCTACGGGATTGTTTGTGGTTTCGAATCAAATTGCCAATGATGAAATGGTGTTAATATATAGGATAATTTGAGCCCTTAATTCTCTGATTTCCCTATATGGCTCAATCTGATTTCTTTCTGTTTTTTCTATTGATTGGATCGGCTTGAATTGAGTTTGTTGTCTTGATTTTCTTGCTCGAATTATTGATGTGATTCCTCAAATTATTTGTTTCCTTTTGTTGCCTGAATTAAATTCGGCCTTGAAAAAAAAAACTGGACACAAAAATAATTTCCATTTCCCTTGTGCGATTTATTCTGAAAATACTTGATCCTAAATAAAAAATGCCTTATATCTTCATTCGAAAATGTGGATGAGATGATTGAGATCGCTTGCCAATTTTGCATTGTAATTTCTCAAAAACAGTTTGCTAAAAATGTGATTGCTGAAATGAATTGATTACTGGAACCGTTTAGTTTGCAATCTTGACTTATATTTGGTACATTACCATATATGAGAAACTTTGCTTGATTTCTTGAAAAGAATTTCCTTGCCAAATATTATGATGCTTGTCTGTGACCCAAGAATTAATTTCTTGCCAAAAAATAACTTCTTGCTAAAATGGTTTTTCTGTATATTTGGAACTTGCATGTGAGTACTCATGTTATTTTAGCTTACCAAACTTCATCCTGCTTGAACCCATAGCACTTGAATCTGAGTTGTTGACTTGCCAATCTGGCTTGAGTAAACTGCTGCACCTTTGTCTCTAGTCATCCATACTGGCTTGAGTAAACTGCTTACAATCCCATGTTCATGCTAGTTTTGGCTTATGCTAATCACTTGGGTTTGCTGAGTGCACCCTTATTCTTGAACTAGAATTGCACTTGATACTTGCTATTGTATTTGAAACTATTTTGCACTTTGAATGTTTTGCTTGACGTTGTAGAATTAATACATGCTATGTCATGTTGAAAGTTTTTTTCTGCTTTGATGATGAACATGAAATTGCACCAATTCTGAACAACGAACCATGTGAACACACTTGAGTACACGTGTGCAATGATCCTTTGCTGCTGAGTTCACTGCCATAATGCTTTCACTTTTGAACTTGCATGTTGATCCATACATGACTGTTTTCTCCAATAACTGTTGGCCTGTGTTGTATTGAACATGTTTCTCATGCATGCTTCCTATATTGTACATCATGCTACTACTATGTATTGCTCGACCAATATTTCAGTTGCCCTTACATGTACACCTAGTGTTTACACCATCTTGTTCACAGCATGTTGCACCATGACCATTTTGACTTGCTGTTATAGACAATCATTGAGTTATTTTCAAGTGTGCACTGAGTTGAGTTGGTACACGTGGTTGCTCCTCAGTTGCTCGCTGATTGGCGAGGCAGTGCACACGTGTATATCTATACACGTGTGTATGCAATCATCAAATAAAATTTCCTATCCATGTACTATATATATATACACACACACAAACTGACTGCCTTGTGGTATTTACAGTGTATCACTGTGAATATCACAAGCTGTCTAGACATAGTCGGATGGGAAAAATAATCAGATCGAGTCATGATAAATGATGAGGAAAAACAGTGAAATTCTGAAGCAAATAAATTTTTAAAAAAAATTATATTTGCTAGAATTTAGAATATTATTTCTGTTCCAGATACTGTGTGTGTTTCTATATATGACAGGTGTAGATGACTAGACTAACAGAAGGACTGTGAAGACCGAAGACTGAAGACTGAAGATAAAAAGACAGTGTGTAGTGTCAATGAATGTATGAGTCTGAAACTGTATGTGTGAGTGTGTACAAATATGAAAATATAGACGAAGTGTGAGTGTTGTAGAGAGGAACTATGTATGAAATTGAATGTATTGAAATGTATATCAGTGAATATATACAAATAGTGGAGTTGTAAATCTGTACTGGTTGAATATTGAAATAAAATATTATATTTAAACCAAATTCTGTGTAAATATTTGAATTTATGTACAAGTGTATTCTGTTTAAATATAAATATTATATTCCTATCTGTGATGAATATGTGAAACAGTACAATAACAAACACATTTATAATAAAAATATATTTGATTATTATCATCAAACAAAAATCATATAATTGTGTATACAACACCGTTATATACAACAAGACTTTTTATAGTGGTTCGGCAAAGATAGTGCCTACGTCCACTTTATATGTATTGATATTTTTTTATTACAAGTACAATGCTTTTTCTTGTTTTAGGGAAGAAGAAGAATTATTTCTTTTCTAACTTAGCCGTAGAAAAGCTTTGAGAAGGAGAGGTTCAGCTGGAAGTAGGAGAGGCTGAAGGTTCCAAAAGTCCCCTTTCCATTTTGAGCATGGTATATTTATAAGTGAAAAAGTGGGATGAGTGGGCCACCAAGTGGCATTCCTCTTTTCCGAAGCTTGGACACGTGGAGCTCGATCAACGGACGTAATTGCGGCGGTGGAACCCGGTCCACTACTGATTAATAGTATTCTCGGAAATAGTGGCTTACGTGGCATTGAAGGGGAATGTGTCAAATATAAAGCCTTGCCTGGAGATTGTTGACCGCCTTTATCGCCTTTAGAGTCGGGCCAAGTATTGAATGACTCAGCGGGATATTTCTTGATGAATCCGAGATCTTCGCTCGATCTGATATTGAGGGAAGCGACTAACTCGGTCAGCTGGAGTGATCGATTCTCCCGGGCTCTACGAGTCGTTGCTTAAAGGAGGCCAATTCGGTCCGACCTAATTTTGGGTTGTTATTGAAGGAACCTGGCTTGGGTCAGACCTTGCTTGGGCTTTGCTGAAGTGTGAGTTGCTCGAACTGGTCGATTGACTGATGCTAGGAGGTGCGTTTCTAAATATTGGGCTTTGATCTGATCTATGACAGCTTTTGCCAAAAAGTTGGTCAATACTATGCCCCTCAAAATACATCTTCTTCGGTAGAGTGAGGTGTGTTATGAATGCTGTGTCGAAGCACAATTGCTCGGGAATCTATGGTCGCACCAGACCATATTAAGGCCGGAAATGCAATGATCCTGATGGTTGTATTAAGGCCTGGAAACCGACAACCACCAAAAAACCGTACTAAGGCTGAATGAATTATGGAAATCGTCACTGTTCCAATATCTGGTACCTGCAAAGATAACAAGAGTTGCTCTCAGTCTAGGGAGGACTTTAAGAGAAATCGAGCGGATGTCACACTTGGCTTCGAAAAATGGCGAGTGTAATCAGTACTTAAATTATAGAAATGGCAAGTATTATCAGTACTCGGCTTGCTGAGGGGCGAGCGTCATCTATGCTCGGCTTATAGTGATGCGAGCATTACATATGCTTGGCTAGAAGCAAGTGGTGATCACGCTCGGTTGGTATAAATTAATTTCATAATTATCTAATGGAATCTATTAAGTGCATGGTGGCAGGCATCGACCACGTTCTCAAAGACAGTGGTGAGCGCATACCATGGTAAAAGACGCTTGATTAGAGAAAGATTTGGCGAGTGATTAACACACTTGGCTTAAGATAATGGAGAGTATCAAGTATACTCGGCTTTTATGACAAGGATCGACCAGACTCGGCTTGTAGAGTTGGTCTGATTATGATGTCAGGCATTGACTAAGCTTAGGGTCGGCGAGCAACTATTATGCTTGGCCTGAATTATTTAAACATGTCAAATGTTCGAATTTTATTATTGCTACAGAGCCAGAAAAATAAATCCTATCAGAGCAATAGTTGAACCAAAGACACATATGGGGGCTATCCCCACTCATGTGCAATTCGACGTAACTCATTATTCAATAAAGAAAAAAATACATTGATATAACTAATTAATAATAACATCGCGATTGCTGGGCTTAGGGTCCTTTCAGTTCCTGGGAGCTTGAGGACTGACCTGAGGAGCTTGGGCAGATGAGGATGGCAGTATGGCCTGTGCAGGTTTCTTGACATACTTGGGGAGCTCTTCCCGCCTAACTTTATCCTCGATGAGATCGCGTAAGTATCTGCATTCACTAGTGGCATGACCAGCTATGTTGTGATATATGCAGTGATTCCCATATTCAATCTCTCTGTGGGTCGGCTCTCTTCGAGGAGGCTATGGAGAGGACAGAGTCTCTTGTATGTCAAGATAGATGTCGAGCAGAGAAGAATTGGGTTCAATATACCTGTCGTACTTGTCCTCACTTCAAGAATGCACATTATGGTCGCTCTTTTTTGGAACTTTCCCTTTACCTTTGTTATGTCCATTGAAGTTGGAGGGACTTCCGTCCTTGGCAGCGAGTACCTCGAGGCTCTCCATCTCGAGGTTGGTGTCTTCTTGTCGGAGGAACCTTTCGGCCTCAGCATAAAATTCATCGATATCTCTAGGTGGATCTCTAGTTATGGAGATCTAAAACTCTGGTCGATTCTAAACACCTGTAATGGCGGCCATGAGCCCCACCGACGACTTAGGTGGCTAACAGATGCTACGTCCGAGTTGAATCTCCCCAAGAAAGACCGTATAGTCTCTTCAGGGTGTTGCTTGATGGTAGAAAGTAACATAACACTTTTAGGTCGGGATATATCAACCCTAAACTGCTCGATGAAGCGAGTGACCAACATATTCCAGTTGTTAATTGACTCGGTTCTTAGTTGTCGAAACCACATGCCTGCTGTGTCGATAAGGTAGAGCAGGAAGCACTTGGCCATGACATTGGCCGATGAGTACTTCCATGTGGCGCATGTATCATATAAGATGGATGGTCTGGTCAGCTCGGCCATTGTAGGGTTCGATGGCTGGAAACTAGAAATCCGAGGAATTCCGAGAGTTTCTGATATCTCTAGTGAATGGGCTACGATGGACGTCATCTGTATCTTGCTGAGAAGATGTGCCCCGAATGAAGCATCTGATGACACTGGCAAGCTGGGTTCCATCCCCGAGGAGTTGCTGCCATGAATCGAGTCCTGCACTCGAGGGAGCTCCATCACCAGGGTCCAACGAAAGCATGCTCGGAAGGGTGGACGTTGGTTAGACTCGACCTCTGAGAGTTAGGTGAAGGTGAGGGCGAGGGTTCATTGCAGTTGTTGGTTCTGGGCAGAATGGCCCTACTTGATCCTGATGAGAGTTAGACCTGGTCATACCCAAGGCAGAGGGTCCAGGATGTCCCAGCATAGCATGTGATGTTCGGGGTTCTGCTATGCCCCCGCCCGAGGTAATTTTAGGAGGGTCTACTATAGCGTTTTCATCCGCTGATCTGGGAGCAGGTATGGTAGAGCGGTACCCCTAGTTCGAAGGGAATGCCCCCATAAGCTCTTCGTTGAAGGAAAGGCGGCATAAGGCGAGTCTGCAGTAAGATACTGGGTTGTAATGGGAATGGCATTGATCATGACTGCCCTAGTGGTTGCTTGATTGATCCAAGGGGTCGAGCAGTCCCTAAGAATGGAGGCAAAGCGGTCGAACGACCTAGATCTTGACCGCGGGCCTCCTGTGAATCTACAGCTACGGCTACGCTGGTCACTGGAAGTGATACTCCTGGATGTGAATGGTCGGGAGGTGGAGCAGAGCCAGGAGGAAGCAAAGGTATGGTCTGATCAGTGGCCTGATTCTGCGTACACCGAAGATCGGTTATTTCCCCAGTCCCGGCCAGCGGAGGAATTGACGTTGAAGCGTTTAATCCCATCTTCACTTGACCAAGAAGGTGATCCATCAAATGCTGCTGTCGTTCGAGGAGTTTACCCTGAGATGTCATATGGTCTTTGAATTTAGCCATAATCTTATCCATGTCTTCCCGGGTAAAATATTGGGACATGTCTTTATGAGAGGAGGCTTCCTGACTTTGCCTCGACAGCATTTGTCTTGGCTGCATCGGCATTCGTGGGACGGGAAGATGTTGCATCCTTCTTCCATTTGTTTGCCATCGATCGGAATTTTCTATCGGTCGTAGAGTATGTTGGTGCGTGCCCCCACCTGGCGCACCAAAGTATTGATGTCAAAATTTGGTCACTAGCAACAGTCAACCCCCAATCATGTGGAAAGTACACGAAAATGATTATGAAATGCAAAAAAAGTAAAGAAAATAGGAACATACAAGACTTGTTATAGTGGTTCGGCAAAGATGGTGCCTACGTCCACTTTATATGTATTGATCTTTTTTTATTATATGTATTGATCTTTTTTTATTATAAGTACAATGCTTTTTCTTGTTTTGGGGAAGAAAAGAAGAAGTATTTCTTTTCTAACTTAGCCGTAGAAAAGCTTTGAGAAGGAGAGGTTCGGCCGAAAGTAGGAGAAGCTGAAGGTTCCAAAAGTCCCCTTTCCATTTTGAGCATGGGTATATTTATAGGCGAAAAAGTGGGTTGAGTGGGCCGCCATGTGGCTTTCCTCTTTTCCGGAGCTTGGGCATGTGGAGCTCGATCAATGGACGTAATTGCAGCGGTGGGAGCCGGTCCACTGCTGATTAATAGTATCCTCGAAAATAGTGGCTTACGGGGAATTTAAGGTGAGGTGTATCAAAAGTAGAGCTTTATCCGGAGATAGTTGACCGCCTTTATCGCCTTTAGAGTCGAGATGAGTATTGAATGACTCAGCTGGATATTTCTTGACGAATCAGATATCTTCGCTCGATCCGATATTGAGGGAAGCGACTAACTCGGTCAGCCGGATTGATCGATTCTCTCGGGATCTACGAGCCGTTGCTTAAAGGAGGATAATTCGGGCTGACCTAATTTCGGGTTGTTATTGAAGGAAGCTGGCTCGGGCAGGACCTTGCTTGGGCTTTGATGAAGTGTGAGTTGCTCGAACCGGTCGATTGACAGATGCTGGGAGGCGCTTATCTGAATATTGGGCTTCGATCTGATCTATGACATCTTTTGCCAGCCAATAGTATGCTTATAAATTGTTGTTATAGAAGAATAGGCTAGTTCAATCTGAGTTGGGGCTACACCTCGTTGTCTCCATTGTTTTTGGTGAATAAAACAATAGAAATGAGGTCCTATTTATAGCCTACGGTCAACGAATCTGCTCAAGAAGCGAGTCCATGTTCACAGAAATGGATCTGCCCCTGATCTGGGTGGGGTCGGCCCGGGGTCGACCCAGGGGTCGGCACCCCCGAGTAGGGGTCGATCCCTAACGGGTCGAATTCCCTCCATCTCCCACTCTTTGATTTTGAATTTTCTGGACTGGTTTATATATATTGCTTATATGTATACAAATGTCAAACCTTAATATCTTCTTCATACAATGTCCATTTTATGCAAACTAGGGGTCTATCTTAAGCAGAATTCCGAGACGAGTGTAATGGAATAGTCTATTTCAGTTAGTTCCAATTATTTAATTAAGTATTCTTTAGTTTATCATTATAATGTTCTTTAAAATTACGGGGTGTTACATTCTCCCCTACTTAAAGTATTTTGTTCCAAAATCTCCGAGTTAAGAAGAATGTATATCCTAACATCCATCTACTCATCCACCAATCATAGGAATCCATTGTCCTTAAAAGATTTCTAATGATTATATGAACATATGCAAAGGTGTGTGTATATGACCCTGTACTAATGCGCAGATCAGGCGGACTACTGATTCAGTCGACCTCCTTAATGCAATGTATGTTAGTGCCATGAATTCAACATGTATGCAAATAATCCTAACATATTATGTAAATGCTATATGCATGCACAATCATCCATCTAAATGCAACATCCATATGATGATACACCCATTTCCATCCATAAAAGAAGAAAAACGTGTATGCATCCATATGCAGTATAAGAGTGATTGAGTCGATCTAGTGCCTAGTGTGTGTGTGTATGCATCCATGAGCAACCACTTGCATCCATCAAACATAACATGTCACAAACACATGTTTACATCCATTGGATTTCTACCTAAAGGTCGAATATTCAATTGATATGATATACTTAATGGTAGAAACAAGTACGAATAAAAGCTTTGGAAAAGAAGTTAAGGATGTACCCTAGAAAAGAAAAGGGTATGAAGCACGAATCTTGTCTTCATTCTCCCAAGTGGCATCCTCGTGGTCATCTCCATGTTGAACTTTCATTAATTTGACTTCTCGATTGCGTAGCATCTTAACCTCTGATCCAAGAATACGGGTAGGAACTCTTCTAGTGGTTGCCTCCCATTCCACCTTTACTTCCTCAAGCATACTCGGCTCAACAATTTCTACAGTATCATGCAGGCACTTTTGTAAATGAGAAACGTGGAAAACATCATGAACACTGGCCAGTCTCTCTGGTAACTTTACTCTATAAGCCATTTGACCAATCCTTTCTATTATGGGAAATGGCCCTACAAATCTTGGCACCGATTTCCTTTCAGATCCAAAACGAACCACATTCCCCAAAGGAGAAACTTTGATGAGAACAATGTCTTCTACTTCAAACTCAATATCAGTTCTTCTCTAATCTGCATAGTAATTCTGCCTATCCTAAGCTGTCTTCATACGTTTACGGATAAGATCAATCTTTTCTGAAGTCTCTCTAATCATCTCAGGTCCAAGTAGAAGTCTTTCTGTACCACCAACAAGTCGGTGATCTACAGGATCGTCCGTACAATGCCTCGAAGGGTGCCATGCCAATACTAGCCTGATAAATGTTGTTGTAGGCGAACTCTACCAAAGGAAGATGCGCTTCCCAAGTCCCTCCGAAGTTTAGGATACACAGTCTTAAAAGGTCCTCAAGAACTCTATTTACCCTTTCCGTGTGTCCATCGGTCTGAGGGTGATAAGCGGTGCTCAAACACAACTGTGTTCCTAATGCCTCTTGCAAGATCCTCCAAAACTCACTAGTGAATATGGGGTCACGGTCGCTCACTATACTGGAAGGTACTCTATGTAGATGGACTATCTCACAAAGATAAACTGCTGCGAACCATGTTGTCATCCTCTTACACTTAACAGGAATAAAATGAGCGCTCTTAGAAAGCCAGTCAACTACAACCCAGATATTGGTGTTGTCTTTCCTTGATCTAGGAAAACCATCAATGAAATCCATAGAGATGCTCTCCCACTTCCACGGTGGGACCTCCAAAGGATGAAGTAAATCACCGGGCTTCCTTTACTCAGCCTTGACTTGTTGGAAAATCAAACATCGAGAAACAAACTCCGCTATACCTTTCTTCATCCCAGACCAAAGAAAACCCTATTCATATCTCTATACATCTT
The DNA here is from genome assembly GCA_030737875.1 of Allium sativum. Lineage (NCBI taxonomy): Eukaryota > Viridiplantae > Streptophyta > Magnoliopsida > Asparagales > Amaryllidaceae > Allium > Allium sativum. The sequence continues at coordinate 189,379,232 of CM060911.1, forward strand.
ATCACTTCCTGGATGAATTATCATCCTAAAATGATGGGCTTCCTCAAGGATTGTCTTCCACAAACTCCCAACTCGGGGAATACAAAGCCTTCCATCTCGTCGAACCACCCTATATCATCTGTGGAATATCTACTAAGGTGATTAGAAGTCTCCCCTCTACTGAGCCTATCCAAGATGTCTTCTATCTTTGGGTCCACTCGCTGTGAAATTCCTATCGGATCCAAAAGAGTAGGTCGCACATCTAATGATGCCAATAAACTAGATGTGAACTCGGTAGAGGGTCTAAAATCAAAAGTTGATATACTCCAAGCTCTGCCTCTCTACAAATAGAGGACTCAAGGTCATCCTCTACCTACTCAGTTCGTCCGCCACCACATTACCCTTGCCAGGGGTATAAGCAATCTCAAAGTCATAGGATGCTAGGAACTCCATCCATCTCCGTTGCCTCAAATTGAAATCCTTCTGCGAGAACAAGTACTTGAGAGATTTATGATCGATGTACAACTCGAACTTCTCTGTTCTCTCCAAGTAGATCATGGTGCCAAGTCTTAAGCGCGAATACTATGGTATCTAACTCTAAGTCATGGGTAGGGTAGTTCTTCTCATGAACTCTTAATTATCTTCCTCCACAACATACTACCCTTCCCTCCTGCATCAGAACCACACCAAGCCCTGTAACACATGCATCAGTGTATACTGTGAACACTTTGTTCCCATTAGGAAAAGTCAAGACCGGGGTTGTTGTCAGAGCCCTCTTCAATCGCTGAAAAGCATCCTCACAGTCTATACCTCAGGAAAATGTCAGATTCTTCTTCATCAGTCTGGTGAGTAGGGCCAATATCTTTGCAAAGTCCTTAATGAACTTCCTATAATAGCCTGCTAATCCAATAAAACTCCTCACCTCCGTTGCATTCTTTTGAATCTGCCAATCTTGAACCGCAACTACTTTCGCGGGATCTACTGCTATTCCATCCTTAGAGACCACATGCCCTAAAAATTCCACTTCCTTTCTCCAAAAATGACATTTGGAGAATTTCACCTTAAGCTAATGCACTCAGAGAGTTTTCAAAACCTCCCTTAAATGTAGGGCATGCTCTTCCTCGCCCTTCGAGAAAATCGAGATTTCATCACAAAGACCACAACAAACTTATTTTGAAATTCCCGAAACACCCTACTCATCAAATTCACAAAATAGGCGGGTGCATTCGTTAACCCAAAAGACATGATGAGCCATTCGAAGAAACCATATGTAGTTCTAAAAGCAGTCCTGTCTATATTGTCCTCGGCCACCCTCAACTGATGAAACCTGTGGCTAAGTCTAATTGAGAGAAAATCGATGCACCAACAAGCTGGTCAAACAGATCATCTATCCTCGGAAGTGGGTGTCTATTTTTCTTATTGAGCTTATTCGACTCTCTGTAATCCATGCATAAGCGAATCGAACCATCCGCCTTAGTGGCGAATACTACTAGAGCACCCCAATTTAGATATGCTTTGCCTAATGAACCCTTTCTCAAGTAGCTCCCTTACTTGCTTGCTGAACTCCCTCCTTTCTCTTGAATTCGTGTGGCGCACAGGCTATGCAACTGGCTTTGCATTATCCACCAAGTATATACGAAAATCAATCACGCGCCTCAGAGGTAAGCCCCGAACATCCTCAAAAACATCAGGATACTCACAGACTACTTGTACAGACCGTAATCATCGATAGAAGCATCAAGTGACTCTAGAACATTAAGCACGAAAGATCCCTTAGGGTCACAAGAAATCTCGAGTGTCCACCCATGGCAACTCAAAAGTCTAACGACCCTCCTCTCACAATCCAGATTGGCACCATACATGGTCCATCCCTAGAATCAAACCATAGCCCATGAAACCAAGCATATATGAATCGCATTTAAACTCGATGCCCAACACAGATATTCTCAAACCCCGACAAATCATAGACAAATGAGTCGTACCCCCAATGGGGTTTGAGACAACAATGGGATCCAAAACCATTTAAGTACTAAGATGCAGAGACTCAAACCCAGAATCAGATATTAAAGAATGCAAAGCGCCAAAATCAAAAAGAGTCATAACAGGATGATTGGAAAGAGAAATAAAACCTTCAACAGAAACTTTCCTGCCTCTATCCGGTATACCAGCCACGAGAGCATGCACCTACCCTCCAGAAGTTCCTGCCCTTTGGCCCTGCCCTTACTTCTTCGGGCGATCCTTAATAAGATGTCTGATATCTCCACAATGGAAACAAGCATTCTTCCTTTTTCTACATTCTTTGCTCAAATGACCCACGCGTCCACAATTATGACATTTCCTCTTTTCTCGGGCTTTGTCGTTCTTTCCTCCCTTCTTTTGTTGTTGTTGTTGTTGTTCTTTCTTGGGCCACACTTTCTTGTTTTGTGTTTCATCAATCTTAGCCTCTTTCTTTTATCCTTTATCTTCTTCGTGCGTCAATGCCATATCAACGAGTTTCTCAAAAGTTGCTCCCATCGGAATATGAGACATAGCCAACCCATGGAAGGGTTCATTCAATCCTCTAGAAAACCTCAAAGCTTTCTTGTGTGGGTTATTCACTAGCTCCAAACCTTGCCAATTGATTGAACTTATTAACATACTCTATGACGGACATGCCTCCTTGCTTAAGTGCTAAAACTCTTTCCATTTGCATGCTTTGCTCGACTTGAGAAAGAAACTTCATCTCGAATCTCTGTCGGAAATCATCCCAAGTCTCAATTGGACTCCCTGCTTGCGTCACTTCCCACTAGAATGAAGCCTCATCTTTCAACTGCTAAACGGCCAACTAAATCTTCCTATGGTCATCAACCTCAAAAATCCTAAATAAATCCTTTATCTCTTTAAGCCAATTCCTTGCTTCTACAAAAGTCTCAGTTCCTAGGAATGGCTTTCCTCCCATAGCACAGAAATCCTTACATATATTGGAGAAATTATCCGCTTGTGGAGGAGGAGGAGGAGGAGGAGGAACAGCGGCTGCATCTAGGATATGGGTGTCTACTTGGCCTTCGGCAGGTGTCATAGCCTCAAGAAACCTATGGAACCAAGCCGGTATCAGAACGCCCTCAAGAATATTCGGTTCCTCAGACATGCTGAAAAGAAAAGGATAAGGTATTCAAATAGGGAATCGAAAGATATCTCATATGGCCTTGGGGAATATGTTTTTCAAAACAGAATTTTCTTTTGAAAATGCTTTCTGTTAGAACCTTTTTGAAAACAATTTTCAAAATCTTTTATCTGATCTGGTAACCTTCAGCTCTGATACCAAATGTGACATCCCACGTCCGTTAATGTCACTCTTTATCAAAACGAATTAAGTTTCATGAAGCGTTGTAGGTAGACAGAAACAGAAACATCACAAGAATATAAAATAACAGCGGAATTTAAAACTTTATTAAACATAAAACAACATGGTCAAAAACCCAGTTACATCATAAGTCTGAAATACAGAAAATCCGTTACAATTTCAGTCTTGTACTAAAATCATCAGAGTACAGGAAATCAAAGCAATACATCTAAGCAGCTCCAAGCAGAACAAAAGACAGAATCCTAATCAAGCCTGAGTATTCTCACCCTGAGAACCTAGGGGGAAAAGGAAGAGAGAGAAAAGGAAACAAAACGGGTCAGACATAAAATATGGCGAGTCCAGTTACTTTTAGCATATAAATAAGTAAAAGCATCATGACAGGCATATAAACTAGATGAGAGAGATAGCAGTAGCATAGGATAGGTATAAAAGCCTGAACAGGATAAACAGAATAAATATAACAGAATATATTGTGCTTCTCAAGTACTTTTCTCTACACCAATACTAGTAGAAATAAGATGATCCCAATAAGAACAAGATGGTAGACTCTGGTGTACTTCTAGTGAGAGATTTTACCCCGTACAATAATAACAGGTAGCCCAATAGAAATGACAGGTGTTACCCCCAACGATAATAACGGGATCCTAAACAAGTAAGACTAGATGTACCATCATTACTACCCCCAATCGATCGACTCCATATCCCATAGACACCCTGTGCTGGCCCCATAGTAGGATGTATCACTCCCTAAAGTGACAACCCCTTTATTAACGAGATGCACAACCATCTACTGATGTCACAGCGTCTTATTATCCCAACGCAAGCAGATTCATGCACGCACATGAATCCGACGGAGTGCGCCGTCAACATCCCCACTTAAATGAACCTCTTACAATTAACCCAGAAAGCGTGTCCAGACCCCGACCTAGATCGAAGTTCCCCGTTTGATACCAAGATGGGTTACTGACTGATACGGGTCCCACACAATAGATGATGCAAGCTTCACCCTAGGCTTGCATCCCCACTACTAGGATTTTGAAAGGTTATGCCTAACAAGGTTGCATAACCCCAACATATAAAACAGGTTAAGTTTGTCTGGTTTATTTATATAACCCGCCCCCACATATTTAACAAGATAACTTAACCCCCACTGATTCAAGCAAGTTTACTTAACCCCTACTGAATTTGACAGGTTCATGTAACCCCCACAGATTCAAATAGGTTAAGTATTACATGTTAAAAAATAATCACCATTTTTTCATTTATGGCCGTTAATGCACTAGACCTCTCACATTATGTCTACTACTTGTGGATGCTGGATATGTCGGGTAGTTCCGGGGAGACTTCTACCACAAGTCAGACTTAACCTCATGTCTTAGCACCGTTACATATACATTTATGCACTCGACTCCTCACATTAGATTAACCACTTATGGATGTAGGATTTGCCGACGATTCTGGGCAAACTTCTACCACAAGTATAATAAAACCTCGTGTCTAAGTGCAGTTACAGTTTCTAATTACTGTAAATCTAGGCATGTTCATTATTAAACAATTTTCAGGTTTATCCAAGGTTATGCTCCAAATCCCAGTCTGATTCACGATACAAGTTATGCCCTTAAATTAAAGTTTTAGATCAAGAAATAGATTATGCCCCAAATCCCAATCATGTTTTACAATACAAGGTATGCCTCAATTTGTCATTCCCAACCATTCCCAATTTCATGCGCTCGCATATTTCAATGATAGGCCTAAGCTCGAAGGTAGCCTGGCTATAAAAATAAAAAGGGAAGGAGGAGGAGAAGAGAACAGAAATAGGCATAAAATCAAAACAGGCATATAATGACAGAAATAGGCATACTAACAGAATAAGCATATGGTGACATGATTAGGTAAACTAACAGAATAGGCATATGGTGATACGATCGGGCATAATGACAGAATAAAGATAGGCATGTAAGAACTAAACAGAGGATCAGGTGTACAAGTAATGGCAGATCTATTTAGTTATGATTTAGGTTATTAACAGGCACAGGTTTAGATCAAAACTTATAAACATGTCAAGATTACTATTAATTGTTTATATCTAAAAATAACATGAACTCATTATGACTATATTTAAAGAATAGAGAATTGACTATTGATGTTGTAGCAAAGATTCTTGTATGCTTATAAATTTTTGTTGTAGAAGAATAGGCTAGTTCAATCTGAGTTAGGGCAGCACCTCGTTGTCTCCATTTTTTTCGTGAAACAATAGAAATGAGGTCCTATTTATAGCCTACGGTTAACGAATCTAGTCAAGAAACATGTCCACGTTCACAGAAATGGATCTTCCCCAGATCTGGGTGGGGTCGACCCATGGGTCAACACCCATGGGGCATGGGGTCAACCCCTAATGGGCCGAATTCCCTCCCTCTCCCGCTCTTTGATTTTGAATTTTCTGGACTGGTTTATATATATTTATGTTGCTTATATATATACAAACTTCAAACCTTAATATTTTCTTCATATGATGTCCATTTTATGCAAACTTAGGGTCTGTCTTAAGCAGAATTCCAAGACGAACGCAGTGGCGTTGTCCATTTCACTTAATTCCAATTATTTAATTAAGTATTCTTTAATTTATCATTATAATGTTCTTTAAAATTACGGGGTGTTACAGGCAACAAAATTTGAAAATATAGAAACGAATATTGCTAAAAGACTTAATTGCTACTTAATTTGATGCTAAATTATTAGGGTCTTGGTTTCAAATAAAAATGAGCATTTATCTCAAAAAAATTGTCATTTTAAGGTGTATCAAGGATTGACATTCAAAATGCAAATAAAGGACAAGTGTTAGAATATGAGAGGTTACTTTACTCTTAATTTAAGGATTTATGAGCATTTAATAAATGGCTACAAAACGTTATAAATTTAAAAATGGGATATTTATTGTAGTGAAATATTTTGTAAGAAATAAATAATATTAGACATTTTAAGAGACATAATTGTCGCCTAATCTAGTCTTGGATATTTAATTAAAATTTTATTTTTTTCAATATAGAAAGTGCATTTGTCTTACTAGCCGTTAAAAAAACCATTTTGAAAAGTTTAATGGCTGCATATAAATAGTATAACGTAACTTGCCGTAATTTGTTATTCAAGAAATAACATTCATGGATATTAACTGCAAATTTAATGGGCAATAAATTTGTAATTAATAAGATCATAAGAGAATTTTGGGAATACCGATTTAAATTATAAATTGATTTGGAGAAAAAAGATATATTTTCAAGCTTGAAGGAGCTTGAAGGAAGTAAGTAATTATTCATGGAATGGTCTAGCTTTAACGATGGATGGACCACATTTATGAAAAAGACAAATGAAGACTTAAAGGAATGGATTGGCATCTTAAGGAATTTAGATAAAATTATTAAGACATCGACACTATTTAAACCACTTAATTGTAAGAGAAAACTTCCAAAAGAATATTTTTAGGTTATGATCACTAGTGGTCCCCTGTATTGATTGGATAAGGGTACGAAGAGATATAAATAATGAATCCCTCTTTATGCCCATAAGGTTGGAATTTAAAACCCATATAAAATTTTAAGATAGATAGGTAAGAGGTAATTTCATATGGGACGCTTAACTTATAAATTTACCATGTACGGGATTTGGAAGTTAATAGCGAAATTATATTTGTATTAGCCTTTTTAGTTTGAATATGATTGTGTTTTAATTTTCTTTAGGATAGTTGTTTAATTTGAATAAATTAGCCTTGTTGTCTTTTTTCATAAAGAGACCATATTTGAAATTACAAGGGATATACATAAATGTAAGAGGTGAGAGGTGTAATGTTACGTGTTTAAATCATCCATTCGAAATAAAACAATACTCATTCCTTGTAATTTTAAATATGTCAGTATTATTGTTTGGGAAAATTTATGGAAATTATAAAAAAAGACCTTATTGGGATTTAAATTCCAACAAATTGGAGCATAGTAAATTATCTTTCTAGTAACTAGTGGGCACTCTTGAAGAATTTCAAGGAGGCCACCTAACACACCAAAGTGTTGATGGGATTGACAAATTTTTACTCATACCAAATTTGTGGTCAGACTTTCGAAAACGTTAATTGGATCAGGCAGCTTGTGAAGGGTAGAGAGTAGGTATTATATTTTGGGATTTCCTAAAGCTAGGGAGATAAAAGTCATTGTTTATGATAGGAGCCCATGACGTTTTATTTTTGATAAGATACCTTCATAGTAAGACAAACTTTTGGTAGGGCCTAATCAAGAAACAGGGACAAAGATGAATCCTTGGGGGTCTCGTGCCACCACAGATATTGTGGAGCACGGGATTTCAAGACTCCAACCTATTTATTTAGATCGGTTCGAGTACAAAAGGAAGAAAATTTGACGAATGACATGAAAATTTTATATTTCGTAGCCTTTCTAGGAAATTTTCGAATTCCCATGGTTGCATCATGGTTGTTAAATTGGATGGTAGAAGATGGTTGCAACACAAATGCACTAAGCACTCATGTAGAAATTAAATACATGTTAAGGGGTTTTGAATACATACAGCATCACATGTTACACTTCCATGTTAGGACTGAGCTCACTCCAGCAAGTCTTCAATGCATAATCACGTCAAATCATGGATGTTTTATGAATATTTAATAAATAACTTGGGTGTATAAATGTTTCTTAGAGCGAGTTGTGTTTTGCTACCTCAAAAAGATTTTGGGATGAAATCTTTTTTAAGTGGGAAGAATGTAAATCCCCGTAAAATATACCCTAAATAGACATATATAATTAAGTTAAATATAAACAATAATAAAATATTAATGGGACGAAAATAAGAATTTTGGATAACTAAGAACTGGGCCATGACAATATTACTACTCTATTCATGGCGGGATTCTGATACATTTTCATACTTTATTTATCGAAAACGGAGTCCGTATGAAGAATTATTAATAAAAAAGTTAGACGTAAATTGTTTACACACAAGATTTGAAATTCAAATTGTACGAATATAAATCTGTAATATAAAAATATATTAATTAGCATAAAAGTATATTTCACTATAATTTGAATTGTGTGTAGATATATACATATAGAAGGGAACAAGAATAATAAACATAAGGAAAGAATCAACGTAGTTGGCTCAGAAATTAATAAAAGGCATGTTACTGGGAGATTCAAATCTCCAGGCTCGACCCCAAAAGGGGGTCGGCCGCCTCTATAGGATGTGGGTCAACTTGCCTCCTATAGAGAGGGTTGACTGCCCAAATAAGGGATGGGTGGATGAGGTTGTTTTTAATAAGTGACCTATATATATGCTATAAGAGAAAACTGATTTTTTTGATGCCAAAATGGTGTCGGTATGGCATCAAAAAACCTGTTTTCGATGTCTTTCCGACACCTTTTTGGCGCCGTTAAAACTTGCGTGGAAAAAAAAATCTGATAACGTCGTACGACGCCATGATTGCACCAAAATCTAAATACAATTTTCAGATTCCCTAAATTTTATCAAGTAATTTCAACATCATTTCTAAAGCAAGTTTTCAATATTTTTACTTTCTTTTTAACTCTTAAACTCTACATCAAACAGATTCATTCTGACAATACTGAACTTGCATCAAAATGTAAATATCTCAGTTAAACAAAATAATATTGCTAACAATAGTGCGAAAAAATGATATATTCAATGAAACATTCATATATCATATAGCATTCACAGTATTAAAAATACAATGTAAATTAGTGTCACATGCATGCTAATACGCCTAAGCGAAAACCATGCGAAATTGTTATCTCTTATGCATAAAATCTGTCTTTTCCAATTTACATATGTTTATACAACACTGTCTAAAACAAGTTAGAACAAACAACAAAGGGCCACAACAGTACCTTCCCGGCTCTCTTCAGATCTAACATCTTCCATTTTGTAGTAGACTCTTTCAAAGCCATATCCACATCCTAAAAATCGATATAAAGATATTTTAGTTTACAATTATAGTGACATGTAATTAAAATATGCTTGGCCGTATACAGTTACAAATATAGAGATAAAAAATGGACGGTTGTAAAACACATGATGGCTTCGTATTTGTAGTTTAGTTTTGATCAATAAATCTAGGTTATTATCGTGCCTATGTTCATCTTTAATCAATTTCTTTTTTAAATTTGAACACTTGGAACAATAGACACCTATATTTTCCTGTAGATGCATGTCATTTACCGTGATTCCCATATAATATACATTTTCCCTACATAATCATCAAATTTATTATTTCTCTTTTTTCCCACAAACCTCTACTATGATATTTATTGCTTACATACAACTATTGCTACAAAAAATAATGTATTTAGCCCACTTTACACTTGACAGGTAGACCTGGCAGTAAATAGGTATCCAAATTAAATACAAACAATCACATAAAAACCTATATTTTCATAACCTATTTTTGCTCCAGACTTCACATGAACTGTAACGTCGCTGGCCAGATTCGGATCCAATTCAGCACCTTCTTCGGTGTCAATAGAAAAAACTGCTACTAACTAGAATTTTGTGTATTTAACACCATAAAAATAGTAAGAGAAATCTTTTTGCATTACATACCTGACAACTTAATGTCAAAATTAAATTTCCATTTGGAGAAATAAGAAGCGTACGAATACCACCATCTACAGTATCATGAGAAGTAGAAAACTGTCCTGTCCATATTTCATCATGCCTGTTTTTTTTCTTAGCCTGTAGTGTCATCATTTGCACCGAAAGTAAATCAATATATCTTACATTTGTTACTTGTTTAGGCACCAAATTCATATACAATGCCCTTTGACACTATAGGTCCACTTAACGTATAAAAGGTCAATGCGAGGGTCACAGCCATAGAGAAAACAAAGAAGAAAACAATAGAAAGGAAAAATAGAAACCACCAGCCTGGTATAATATTGAATTAGTAGTTTCCTATTGTCTTCTTTACAGTTAATAAATAAATAACACCTGCTCTTTACCTTATAGCAAAATTGGATTATCATTTGGGTAAATGGTGGCCAATTAGGCATTTCTGGCTCTGGGAAAAGCACTATACGATCCCTAATCAAAAGATTCTACGACCTTGTTTCCCATCATGTTCTACTGGACAACCGAGACTTATATGGGTTTTATGCAGCCTGATCTTCGTAGAGGGTGGAGGCAGCATGCCTTGTGTAGATAACCTATTGGATTTTTGTTTATTTTTATATAGAGGTGTAAATAGATATATAATAAAGGGGTTAGTGATATGTTTGTAATATTAGTGTAGTGAGCATGTATCCTTTCGTGGGTTTTATGATAAACTAGGTTTTAGTTTTTCATTTCATGTTCAAGCATTTCTTGGATTTGAACGTAGTGCAATTTGATTATGAAAAGTTTGAATGTTGTTCAAGATCACATGTTACATGCTTTTTGCGTTCTAGGTTGATTCATTTCAATTAGATTCTTATATTTGAGAACATAATCATCTTTTGTAATGAATGGTTTCTGAAAGTAAAATTAGGGTCTCAAAATTGATTTGCACCGGAATTAATCAAACCCTAAATAAGATTTATTACAAAAAATAATAAATCGAGATAAAATTGTACCTAAGGTTTTCGTGTTACCAAAATTGAAGATGAATCTAAGTCGAATCGAACCAATAGCACAACAAACCGCCGCGCCTCCTTAAGTATCCACTAGAACATTTCTCTAATTTCAATCGACTTGAAGTAGAAGATGAAAGAAGAACGGTACTAGCCACCATGAATATTCTAGGTTTTTGAGAGGTATTCATAGCTAATTTTTTTGGTTCGATCTTATCTCTAATACCCCTAGGGTTTTCAGTCGTGTTTGTTAAAGGAATATTATGTTCCTTTTAAACCAAACGTCTACTATCAAATAGGAACCCAAATGAACACTCATTCCAATATCAAGTAAAATATCAACGTTTTGATATTTTATTTGTCTAAAACAATTTCTCCTTTACAATGTTCTATTATGTGACCCTATAAGTTATTACAACGCTGGCAATATATTTAAAATCATAAACAGTGATTGACATCTAGTAATACGTCTCTGCTACCTAAGTTATAATAAGATCAGCAAATAGATGTAGCCTTTCGTGACCAGTGTCTCAATGTAATATAATCATGTTAACTAAATATCTAGGATTAAACTCAAGGCACGGAACGTATCACCTTTTTTATGATTTAATCTGTTTATCTTGATCAATGAGTAGACTGTTTAAAACAAATCAATATTTGAGCACAGCCATGCATTTCACAGTCTCACTCAATCAAGAGGCTTATGGATATCACAACAAATATATTGTAGGGTTAAATTCCATCTAGATCATTCATAATTTTCATTCGATTCAAGATGTACCCAATAATCACTGTTATCGTCTACTCTGTCACAAGTAACTTTAGATGATATCAAAACATAAATATCCTCGAATAAAATTATAATGATTTCAGGTCTGAGGACCATTACATCGCTGTCACTATGAGAATAACTTATGATATTTTTAATTATATTCCATGTAGTTTTCTGACAGTGTGTTAGCCCAATACGTTATTTATGTCTTGACATTAATATCACATATATTAATGATCAATGAGATGTGATCTGTAATGGCCCAGGAAATTTTCGGCTTCGGTAATCGACATATAACTCCATGTCGACTATCCAAGAATCAAAAATACTAGAATGTCAATAGAAAGAAGTTAGAGGGTGAGAATAGATAAGGTAGAAAATTATAATAGAAGAAGAACACAACTACAACAACATCAAAGTAACACGAATCTCACAACAGAACGAATAAAATATATTATATAACATAACTTTGGAATAAAACAGTATCGGTATACAATACTATTATCAGAGTACAACACTTACAACACAACGGAAATAACAATAGCTATATAATCCTGAAGCCTCCTGCTCCAACTCTCCAAGTATCTATAAAATCCCGACTACTTGACTGCACTTACAAAATTGGGGACCCAAGAGTTTAGGTAAACAAATCAAAATAAACTCTGAGTCAGTCATGTGACTGGTGTGAGTAAACTCCAAACACTTGGTTTAACTTTGCCAAATCCTTTTCAAAAGCAATGATAATCGTAAGACCGATCCACACATAAATACAGATGGTTTACCTTATGATAACCTAAAATATTTCTTAAGATCAATATTTTCTGATATTATAATAATGTCAAAATCAAGTAGATAGCAATCTAGTAGAACTCTTTCGCTCTACATATATAATATACAATCAAAAACCGCAGGCTCTTATTGGGTAATGGTTTCCAACTATGACAAGGTATGTAACCACCTTCCGATCAGTGTACTCTAGAAGCAATACACTGGAGTTCAACAACAACATCTTGGAACTCGGCCACACATAACCGGCCATTCATTTCGCTTGTTCCGAATATATTGTCACCTTACGGTTGGTATATCAACATAACCATTCCCGAGAGATACATGATTGGAAGAAGTAACTAATATGAATATTCTCTAGATGGTAACAGTATACCCTACTTGGGTGCAACCCACTTAGCCATGCTGCCTTCCCGATTTCTGTCATTTCCCAGTTGATGAGACTTGAGGTCATAACGTATCTTTTAACAGATCACTCCATCATTTACTTTGAATGCCACATCATCATACCCGTCAAATCACAAATTGATTTCCCCAAAATACCGCGGGTATAAGCTAAGAGAAACGAATTCCTCTGCCACCAACGTAAATACTTCGAAATGATCAACTTACGGAATCTACCAGATATACTCCGTCAGACATTCGTCCATTCAAGTTGTCATGGGATTGGACAACCCGAAGGCACTATTCTGTAAATCCATCTTAAGCAATTTATACCTAGGATTTACTGAACAATCCTTGCATAACTCCGTCTCCAATTATCTTCATCATATTTGATTTGCAACGCTAATGCCATACGGAGTGGTTTTCAGATAATATATTTGATCCCAGTCTCTCCGTACTAACAACGGAAATGGTCAAAAACTTTAATAGTCGATTATTTAACTATCAAAGGAAAACATGTGTACAAACAACGGTCGTATTTCCAAATGGAAATCTTACCGAGTAAATCATCAATCAACACTGATCCCCTTTAATTTAATTTGTCATTCAATTATCCATTTCCCTATTCCTGTTTCCATATATTCGTAAATTCTTATTTTCTAAATTTAGAAAATATACGTTATTAATAATTGGAAAACATTTCTATATTTACTCTCATTTCTATGTTTTTATATTAGAAAACATTTCTTATTCTTATTTGGAAAACATTTCCAAAACTCCTTCATTGGATTTAAACATATGTTTAAATAAACATCGCTATGCCAACTCAAACCACTACACTCATTAACTAAATTCACTTAACCAATCTTCACTGTCGAACCTTAACCATTCCTTAGTTAAAAATGAAGTCAATCAAGTTGGGGTATTACTACCTCTCAGACCTTAACTGAACAACATTATTAACCTTGAAATAGACGAAGTTCACCACTTAAATCTTTAACAAACCATTCTTATGTAACTCTCAGATTCAATTTACAAATCCACTTCTTTTACATAATCATTTGATTATAACAATAGTGTTATAATTCCATGCTTCCGAAATATAATAACTTTAATATAACTTTTATTTCTTAATTTGAATAAATAAATAAATAACTAATTTATAAATAAATAAATAAATCGTGTTTAAAAATCGGAAAGTAAATAGTACTTTCCCGAATTTGATATAACCGAATTCCAATAAATAACTCTCTTTCGAATAATCTCTATTCGATAACTCTTTTCTTCGAATAAACTATATTTGATAATCTCTCTTTCGAATAGACTATATTCGATAATCTATCTTCGAATAACTATATTCAATAACTCTTTTCTTCGAATAAACTATATTCGATAATCTCTCTTTCGAATAAACTATATTCAATAATCTTTCTTCGAATAACTGTATTCGATAAATCTTTTCTTCGAATAAACTATATTCGATAATATCTCTTTGGAATAAACTATATTCGAATAACTATACTCGATAACTCTTTTCTTCGAACAAACTATATTCGATAATCTCTCTTTTGAATAAACTATATTCGATAATCTTTTTTCGAATAACTACATTTGATAACTCTCTTCTTCGAATAAACTATATTGGATAATCTATCTTTCGAATAAACTATATTCGATTAACTCTATTCGATTAACACTATTCAATTAACTCTTATTCGATTAACTAATATTCGATTAACTCTAATTCGATTAACTAATATTCGATTAACTCTATTTGAATAACTAATATTCGATTAACTCTATTCGAATAACTAATATTCGATTAACTCTAATAATTAACTAATATTCGATTAACTCTAATTCGATTAACTAATATTCGATTAACTCTAATTCTATTAACTAATATTCAATTAGCTCCAATTCGATTAACTTTATTCGATTAACTCTAATTCGATTAACTAATATTCAATTAACACTAATTCGATTAACTAATATTCGATTAACTATAATTCGATTAACTAATATTCAATTAATTCTAATTCGATTAACTTTATTCGAATAACTAATATTCAATTAACTCTAATTCGATTAACTAATATTCGATTAACTCTAATTCGATTAACTAATATTCGATTAACTCTAATTCGATTAACTAATATTCAATTAACTCTAATTTGATTAACTAATATTTGATTAAATCTAATTCCTATATCATTCAAATTCCCATTTGAATTCCTATTTCAAAACACAATTTTCCTTATAAATGTTTTAATTTATAAAATATTTATTTTAATCCATATACACATCGAATGTGAAAAATATTTCTTTTATATAATCCATAAAGTTTAATTTCGTATTTTAAAATAATACCCCATTTCCAAATTCTATTTGTACTTTTATTTATAGAATTATTCATACAAAATCTCCCTTTTATTTCTAACACTTAAATCTCATTTATGATTCCCTTTATAAATGTTGAGTTCATATTCTATTTAAAATATCGGTGTCAAATCGATTTCTACTTTTCTATATAAGTTCAGACTTATATATTCCATTTATCACATGATAAATATTTTATTTAATTTATAAAACATTATTTATAAATTAATCTTCTCAATTCATCTATTAAAACAGATTCTATTTAAAATCTACTTTGAATTAATCTTTTCCGTTTATCTGTTAAAACCGATTTCCATTTAATATTTATTTTCCACATATTTCCTTTTATAAAATTCTATTTGTTTCCCAAATTTTTCCTTTATAAAATTCTATTCATTTTATAAATATTTCCTTTTATAATTCTATTTATTTTCTAAATAAATATTCCTTTTATAATTCTATTTATTTTCTTAATAAATATTTCATTTATAATATCCTATTTATTTCATATAAATATTTCATTTAAAATATCCTATTTATTTCATATAAATATTTCATTTATAATATTCTATTTATTTCATATAAATATTTCCTTTGTAATATCTTATTTATTTCTTATAAATATTCCATTTATAATATCCTATTTATTTCATATACATATTCCATTTATAATATCCTATTTATTTCATATAAATATTTCATTTATAATATCTTATTTATTTCATATAAATATTTCATTTATAATATCTTATTTATTTCATATAAATATTTCATTTGTAATATCTTATTTATTTCATATAAATATTTCATTTATAATCTCCTATTTATTTCATATGAATATTTCCTTTATAATGTCCTATTTATTTCATATGAATATTTCCTTTATAATATCTTATTTATTTCATATAAATATTTCATTTATAATACCTTCTTTATTTCTGAAATAATTCCTTTTTTATAAAATCCATTTGATTTTATATAAATATTATATTTCCAGTATACACTTTGAAAATGTAACAACCCATAAAATGCGAGCCAATTTAAAATTTTTATTTTGGCAATTTTAGCGAATTTTGAATATTTAAAATAGATTATTTTAAATAATATCGATGAGAAATTTATTTTGAATAGAATTCGAACGTATATATTTATATACGTCGTCGTTAGAATATAAATATTTATATATATATAAGGAATTGAAAATGGCGCGGTAGTTCGATAATTCGATTTCAAACTTCAAATGAATGTACAGGATTCAAAATAAACCGGAATTTAGCGAATCCAAAAATACTAGAATCTATTTTAGAATATCATTCTAACGAATCTGAAAAATTGAAATTTCATAGCGGGAATCAAAAGTTATGTCCAAATGAATTTTCAGAATAGTCGCTATGGAATTTCGGCCCTTAAAAATAGCCATTTTGCAAACGACCTCGGTTTTCGACGAAACCACTTTTGTTGGATCCGGGACGTCAAATTATTGCTAGGTTTCAAAATTCATAATTTTCTGAATCAATATGTGAGCGTGGCGAAGGAAAACGCGTTTGACCAGTTTCAGTTGATTTTAATCGACTGGAAAATGGTCATTTTTCAAACGATCTCAGAATTTGATAAAATTAGTTTTGTTAGGACCGTATCGTCAATACGAAGCTAGAAATAATTTTTTTGGAATTTTTCGAGTTAGTATTTGACTCCAGTAAATTGTAATGTGCGTTTAAATTGAATATATAAAGATTTATATTTTAAATTAAACAAAAACCTATCAAAACGATCGAATTGGCTTACCAGACATACCCCATTGTGTTCGGAATGGGGGTAATACGCTAGGGACGATAGTCGGCGGGTTCGATTTCGAGTTCAAAATAAAAAGTACCTTTTTGGGAGTTTAAAAATTAAATTAAATATTCTGGTCAAATCCTCTTATCCCTTCATACCTGGTCAAACCCGCCCCTCCATTCATTCTCATTCAAAACCGATTTACAGATAAAGAAATAAAAAAAGGGAGGAGGGAGGAGGAGCTGTCGCTCCTCCGATCAACTGCACAACCGCGGCCCGACGAGCGCGCCCCACCGTCGAACCCCCTCTCTCTCCCCCACGACTTCCCTTTCTCGTTCCGCTCTCCTCTGAATGAAGCCCCAAATCGCCGGTCCACCCAAACCCCCCCTCCTCGTTCGATTCCCCTCAGCCCAGATCCGCTCCCTTTCTGAAACCTTAGCCTCGACCCCAGACCCCCCACGACAGCGCAACTCTGCCGCAACTCGGCAGCTACCACCACCGATCTTGCGGCTGTTCTCAGCACTTGTGGAGGGAGGCTCAAGCATTCAAGTGGCGGTGTCCGATTTGGTTCCAACATGGCGGCGTGGTAGTTACTCAAAAACCCTAGATCGAAGGTGGCACCGCTTGTTTTTCTGAAACGTGAAAACGATGGGTAAAAGGGGATCGAGTCATACAGATGATGGAAACGAAGGTAACGGATTTTTAGGGTTGTTTTTAAACGTTATAATTTAGTTAATTTTATTTTAATTACTTCCGCAAGTAATTAGCGAATAAAATAAAATTGTTGTTAGAAGAAAATATAAAGCAGTGTTTCAAATTTGTTTTAAAAATATAACCATACTTTGATATAAAAATATAATTTTTATAATATAGAAAGGTTAAAAGTATAATTTTTATAATATAGAAAGGTTAAAAATATAATTTTTATAATATAGAAAGGTTAAAAATATAATTTTTATAATATAGAAAGGTTAAAAATATAATTTTTATAACGAAGTGGAGAATAAAATATGGTTTTTATTTAAAGTAGACACATAAAAAAATATGGTTTTTAAATAATAGAGGATATACAAAAATGTGATTTTTTATTTATGTAGTGAACACGCATGACAAAAGTGACGAGAGGCGAGCACGGCGAAGTTTTCCTACATATGAAGAGTCGTGGCGTTTGGATTAGCTATTGGTGAGAACTTCTCACTCTAATTTTATTTCTAGTTAAAAATATATACTAGGATGCAGACGGTGCTTAGCAGCACCCGACACCCGTCGTCCACAGACCATGGACGGCTTGTTTGTTTGATTGTATGCTAATGTGAAAAATTGATTGTGTGATGTGGAATGAAATAAAATATTTACATAGTTAAAAATATTTTATATCGTTAAAAATATATTTTTAACGTGAATGTGAATGAATGAATATTTATAAATAAATCGAACGATTTGTTTATATACACATATTTGACTGATATTGATTGGGACGATAAATTTTACACATCGCCCAACTGCACAAATAATATTCAGTGTTTGTGGATTAAAACCCCACACGGGTGTTGGGATGATATTTGACGTACACTAATCCCAATTATGTAATTGTATGTTGATCGATTGGTCGACAGACTGTGTGAGCATTAATTATTTATATTTGATGCTTATGCAGTTGTGTGGTGCACTTCGGATGATGGTTGATTATATATCGTTGCTAATATATACATGTGTTGTGTGGAATCCATATAATTAACATTATATGGTGATTGATTGGGCCTCATTCCAATTGGGAAAATAAAGAATATTATAAAATATAGTCATATGTGGACAGTACTCATTTGTTGAGATTAGTCATGTGTTGAAAGAAATATAGATTCATGTGTGGAATAGGATAAATATTTATTTGTTGAATAGAATAACGAAGTTATTGAAATATAAAGCCGTGTTGATTAGTGATGCGCTATTTTGACGCGAACGATATTTATATCGATTATATTCGTTTTTATAATGGATATTGAAAATGAATTTGAATTGAATTGAAAATGAATTTGAATTGAACTGAATTGAAAATGAATTTGAATTGAATTGAAAATGAATTTGAATTGAATTGAATTGAAAATGAATTCGAATCGAATTTGAATTGAAATCAATTTGAATTGAAATCAATTTGAAATGAATTTAAAATGAATTTATATTGGAAAAATTCAATTTTGATTTGAATTTGAAATGAAGTTGAAAACGTTTGAAAACGAATTTAAAACGATTTATAAAATTCGATTTTAAAAGGAAATCGACGAAGTATATATTATATATATAATATAATGGCCTGAATAGAACGCGCCGCGTTGCGGTAGTTCGCGAATTTCGACCATTGACTTCGAATTGACGTTGCGGGAGATCCGACCGTCGGATTCTCCTGAAACCGGAACCGTTGGGTTCGTATCGAAAAGAGCTTTCCAATGAATATTAGAAATTTGAAATCTAACGGTTGGATTTGGAATTATGCCAAATCAATTTCAGAAAAGGTCGCTGTAAGTGCAGTTCGATGGCCGTAGATGGAAATCGACTGTACGGGCCTAGATAAAATCATTAAAAATATCTATAATTTGTGTAAAATCATAAGAAATGATTTGGGAAAAACTGGGATGAAAAACTCCATATTTGAAAAGATAAAAATAGATTTTTATCAAAATGAACTAGTTTTGAACTAGAATTAAAATCAATTTAGTTTTGAAATAAATAAATTGAATTTGAAATGGGTTTTAAATACCAAAATTTCTAATATATTTAATTGGAATTGATTTGTGGGTTTACCGTGAACGGTGTTTTAAATAACACTTGTTCTTTAACCCGATAATAAATAGAATGTAATTTGGGTTTATAGTGAACTGTGTTTTAAATGACATTAGTTCTCCAACCTAGTAAAAGGAGTTTTAATGAATCGGTAATTAGAGTGAAATGTGAATTGATAATTTAAATTATCAAAATTTGGAAAGGATTGAAAGGGGAGTATCACCAGTTTTACTCCTAGCGATAGTTAAATCTTTAAATAGATTTGAACGTGAAATGGTAATTAAATTTACCGATAACACCGTGGTGTTAGTTATAGGGTAATAACAGTTTTGCTCCATTGGATGAATAGGTTGGGATTGGGAAATAAAATAAATAATTACTTCGGTGTGGTTCGCTAATCCCGACTAGTTTGGAAAACCATAATATGGTTTGAAATGATATCGAGAGGAAGATTAAAGAATAAATTTAAAAGAATTTATCTTTGATAAAATTAATGAGAACCTTTCCATAGGAGTGTGAATATCTGAATAAAAGAATATTCTGAATTGGAATGAGGCATATATTATGTTTTATAGCACTTGTTGATTAAGATACGCGAGTTATTCAGAAAGGCCGGGTATAACCCATTCTGAATAACTGATTCGACGATGAGTCGAAGAGATTGAAGTCGGTGCAAGACCGACGATCTTCACATCAAATGGATGGGTGCTACTAATGCTCACGACGGGAGTAGCTACCTTGAAGGGGGCTAAAGTAGTAGCCGTCCGGACGTGTTTGGAGGTCGACGGATATGCGAGGAAAGTGCCTCCGGTTTCGTTCAGACCTAGAACGGACTTGTAAATGGATGGTGTGTCTGACATTGTTCTCCTTTATATTGTATTCGTTGATCTCTGCTAAATATATATCTGTTTGGCGGCGGAGAATTTATTCTCTTGCTTAACGCCATTCTCTGAGACATACGAGCTCAGAGGTTATATATTGGCAGAAACCAGTGGTACGATATGGATTGATAGTGTGGCATGCTGAGATGCAGTGATCCAGACTTTTATTGAAAAGCAAAGTTTGGTGGATGATGATCAAAGCGGAGCTTTAATATAGCACGGCTTTGTGTATAACGTTGATTCGCGAGCCTCACACCCCGGTATGGTGGTAAACTGATGGTTTGATCAGTATGCTTTTTAGAGGATGGGCACCTTAGTGGTGTCGTGGATTCGGTCGACCGAGATTGAGCTTAGTGCTCAGAGGGATAGGGTAAGCGGTGTTTTCTCTCGCCGAGACGTAAGCCGCAGTGATACTCGATTTCCCAAAAGTGCGGATGTGCATTACGGTGTTTTCTCTAGCTGAGACGTAAGCCGTTGTAGATGGCACTACGCCATCGATCTTTCGAATCAGGAGCCACCATGATGGAAATCCAATTTCCAAATATGACATTTTGCGGTTTTGATTGTAAAGCCTAGTATGGCGACATGATATATGGTACCCATGTCGTCTATGATTGATATATTTATATTTGAAGTTGTTTTCTTCAATTATAGTAATAATATAAGATGAAATTTTGCGTATCAAACATATTTGGCTATTATAAGGGAAAACCCTATCCTTCGGCTTGCGTTGCATTGTGTGATGGGACCTGGGTCTTACAATAGCTTCATTGTTCTTTATTTAGCATTGCGCTATTTGTTGTATGCACTTGTATTCTTGGGAGGAAACCCGTTCCGTGTTATACGGCGTGGTCCCTTGATTTACCTAACTTTAAAAACAAAGATTAATAACTGTTTTAGTTCTCACACCAGTCACATGACTGACCTGGAGTTTATTGTTTTAACCTAAACTCTAGGTGCCCCTATTTCCACACGGGCAGCTAGTAGTTTTGATTTTGCAGATTTATATTCACAGGATCCTGATTTACAGCTGGAACGATGCTCGGAAAGCTCTGTATCCGTGTATTACTTTTAGTTGTGCTTTGTATTGTTTTTCCGCTGCGATGTATTTAAATGTAATTTAACTCTCTGATATTTTCTGTGTAATATTAATTCATACTCTGTATATTCTTGTATTCTGATGGAATTGTTGTAATATACAATGAAATGTTCTCCTATGTGCGTTCTGATTTGTCGTGTTCTCGAAGTATCCGGGCTTTCCTTCATGGGGAAGTTATGGGTCTTCACAGTTGGTATCAGAGCTCTGGTTTACACAGCTAGAGAACATGACACATTAGAACCAAACGAAAGAATTCATTAGATATTGGATTAATAGTATCCAATTAGAATGACTCGTTAGAGATAGGATCAGTAGTATCCTAGAACGAGTGTAAAGAGTATGTTTTTAAATAAAACATACTTTGTTTTGAAAATTAAAATCGAGTATTCGTATTTGAATATTTATTTATTTTGAATTTGGACAATCTAGTATATAAAGATTTTGCATATACGCGTCATGAACGTATATTCGAAGTTTTAATATACTGGATAGATATAGGATCACACTCTAGTCGCCCGGAGATGGTATTGATGATAGCACGTGCATCATCAGTATCTATGTTCGCGTTTCGAAGGTGTGATATCTATATATTTCCATTAGACTGGTGTGAGAACCAAAATTAGATAGATTTATTGTTGTGATTTGGCATCAAAAACATGATTTTCTGTATATGTAGTAAAATTATGAATTTGAAACTTTAATCCACTAATTGATTGATGGTTGTGTTGTTTGTTTATTTGTTTGATAATTTTGAATCATTTAGCCTAATTAAACCGAATATTGAATTGTTTGAAATTGGTCGCAAATGCTTGCATATACGTGTACTTACATTGAACAGGTCATAGCAAAGAGGCTAGAGAAGAAGAATAAAATTGTTTGCCCGACAAATAGGTACATGTTTATCATAATTTACTGTTTTGTTTGGGTGATGATGATCTTATGAGCCGATTGGCTAGCCGCTTGGCCTTTTCTTTTACTTTTTGAGATCAGAGGGCCTGTATGACAATTTCGGGATTTTCCCGGTGCTCCCGGTGCAGGGGAGGTTATGGCGAAATTTTTCAGAAATTTAGGGTGTTAGGCAAATTTTTGAAAAATTTGAAAAGTTCTTAGAAACTGAAAAGTTGAAGAACTTAAGCTGTAATGAAAATAATGAAAGTTGAGTTGATTATAAAACAACTTTCGTCTTTATTCCTTTTCGGGGACGAAAAGTTTTAAGTGGGGTAGATTGTAACAACCCGTAAAATGCGAGCCAATTTAAATTTTTTATTTTGGCAATTTTAGCGAATTTTGAATATTTAAAATAGATTATTTTAAATAATATCGACGAGAAATTTATTTTGAATAGAATTCGAATGTATATATTTATATATGTCGTCGTTAGAATATAAATATTTATTTATATATATAAAAGGAATTGAAAATGGCGCGGTAGTTCGATAATTCAATTTCAAACTTCAAATGAATGTACAGGATTCAAAATAAACTGGAATTTAGAGAATACAAAAATAATAGAATCTATTTTAGAATATCTTTCTAACGAATCCGAAAAATTGAAATTTCATAGCGGGAATCAAAAGTTATGTCCAAATGAATTTTCAGAATAGTCGCTATGGAATTTCAGCCCTTAAAAATAGCCATTTTGCAAACGACCTCGGTTTTCGACGAAACCACTTTTGTTGGATCCGGGACGTCAAATTATTGCTAGATTTCAAAATTCGTAATTTTCTGAATCAATATGTGAGCGTGGCGAAGGAAAACGCATTTGACCAGTTTCAATTGATTTTAATCGACTGGAAAATGGCCATTTTTCAAACGGTCTTAGAATTTGACGAAATTAGTTTTGTTAGGACCGTATCGTCAATACAAAGCTAGAAATAATTTTTCTGGAATTTTTCGAGTTAGTATGTGACCCCAGTAAATTGTAATGTGCATTTAAATTGAATATATAAAGATTTATATTTTAAATTAAACGAAAACCTATCAAAACGATCGAATTGGCTTACCAGACATACCCCATTGTGTTCAGAATGGGGGTAATACGCTAGGGACGACAGTCGGCGGGTTCGATTTCGAGTTCAAAATAAAAAGTACCTTTTTGGGAATTTAAAAATTAAATTAAATATTCTGGTCAAACCCTCTTATCCCTTCATACCTGGTCAAACCCGCCCCCTCCATTCATTCTCGTTCAAAACCGATTTACAGATAAAGAAATAAAAAAAGGGAGGAGGGAGGAGGAGCTGTCGCTCCTCCGATCAACTACGCCACCGTGCCCCGGCGAGCGCGCCCCACCGTCGAACCCCTTCTCTCTCCCCCACGACTTCCCTTTCTCATTCCTCTCTCCTCTGAATGAAGCCCCAAATCGTCGGTCCACCCAAACCCCCCTCCTCGTTCAATTCCCCTCAGCCCAGACCCACTCCCTTTCTGAAACCCTAGCCTCGACCCCAGACCCCCTACGACAGCGCAACTCCACCGCAACTCAACAGCTACCACCACCGATCTTGCCGCCGTTCTCAGCACTTGTGGATGGAGGCTCAAGCATTCAAGTGGCGGTGACCGATTTGGTTCCAGCGCGGTGTAACGACCCAGAAAATCTGAACCAATTTAAAATTTTTAAATTGGCTAAAATAATGGATTGTAAATATTTAAAATAAATATTTTAAATAATAGCGATGAAAACTGAGTTGAAATGACAATTTAAAATGAATATAATTAATTATAATTATAAACAAGGCCTGAAATGGCGCTGTAGTTTCAAAAATTGAATTCAAACTTTGTCGAACTGTACCGGGTGCAAACCAAAACGGATTTTAGTGAAACCAAAAATATTTAAATCTGTTAGTGAATACCTTTCTAACGAATCTGAAAAATCGGATTTTCATAGCGGAAAGCAAAAGTTATGGCCGAATGAATTTTCAGAAAGGTCGCTATGGAATTTATATAGCCCGTGAAATTGGCCATTTTGTATACGACCTCGGAATTCGACGAAACCACTTTTGCTGGATCCGGGATGTGAAGTTATTGCTAGGTTTCAAATTTCATAATTTTTGAAGCTAGTATGTGAGCGTGGCAAAGGAAAATGTGTTTTGGTCAACTACAGTTAAATTGGATCGACCAAAAATGGGCCTTTTTGCAAACGGTCTCAGAATTCGACGAAACTAGTTTTGTTGGGACCGTATCGTCAAAACATAGCTAGATTTATTTTTCTGGAATTTTTCGAATCAGTTTGTGGCCCTGGCAAATTGAAATGTACGCTCAAATTAAATATTGAGTGTTTTATATTTTAATTTGAAGGAAAACTGACTGAAACATCCGAATGGGCCTTCGAAACATATCCCATTGTGTTCGGAATGGGGGTAAAACGCTAGGGATGACAGTCGTTGGGTTTGAATTGGGGTTCATGAGTGAAAGAGGTATTTTCGAAATTTAAAAATATATAAATTAATAAAAAAAATATCATTGGTCGAAAGCTTTTCTCTCTCCCTGATTCCCTTCACCGACGAACGACGGAAATCAGCCCAAACCTTCTCTCCTCGATCTTGCTCCAATCTCTCAACGAAACGCCATAGTTCTTTGGAAGATTTTGAAGAACATCAGGAGATCTTCAGATCCATGCCAACTGTGTAATTTATCGTTGAGCGTGCGTGAAGATCCAACGCTCGAAAGTTGCCGATTCTCGACCGTCGCCATGGGTTCCTGACGCCGTCGAACTGAAGATGGGTCCCAGCGCCGGAAAGCCCCTTCCACCCCCTGCGTCGTAGTGCAACCTGATTTGGACATCGAGCTACGGAATTTGCAAAAATCTAAAACCTAGATTTGAACAAAACTGAGGTATAACGACTGTTTTTATTTTAAACTGATTTCGACAGTTTTAAAGTGTTGCAAACTTTGAAAAATCATATCTTTATCATTCGTTAACGAAATTCGATGAAACAGGAAACATCGTGACCGTGTGGACGCCTTCTACATTCTAGAAGAGACCGCATATTTTTCTTAGCCTTCTGCTATTTTTGGTGGAGTGGAACCCAATGTGAGATTTCTAATTTATAAACGATATGGAAAACGATGATGTATAAATTATATAGTCGATGTATGAGTTATATAAGCATTGTACACCTCATGTATAAGCATTGTATAAGTTGTACGATCGATGTATAAGTTGTATATGCGTTGTAAAAATTATATATGTGTTGAAATAGAAGTGAATTGCTATATATAAATATATATATATATATACGCCCCTTGTCCACAAACCATGGACGATATTTATTGGTTGTGATTGTTGTGAAAATTGATTGATAGCGAATGGTTGTTTGGGATTGTTTGTGGTTGATATTGATTGATTGTGGTTGGAAAATACCCATTTGTGGTTGAGAAATATTTGGTTGAAACCACATAGGATTAGTTTGTGTGAATGAAATAAATATATACATGCCGCCTGCGTGCGAACGAGATGCATGATCCCCATTGTCAAAAACCGCGAGGTTTTAAGGTAGAGCGAGGAGCCGTACTAGGGACGGTCCCGGTTTTAACTACCCTGCCGTTATGCTGCCGAAATTTTCTGTAACACCCCGAATTTCAGTTAACGCTGATATTCACTAATTAAAGAATTAATAATCTCAGATGTGAGAATCAGGGGAAACGGGTTACGTCATTGTGTTCGTCTCGGAAAAATACGCAAAATAGAGTCCGAAATTTTGTAAATCGGAGTCCGTATGACCCGGTTAAGGCCCAAAGAAGTTTTCGGGAAATTTGAATTTCGAAACATGCAGAAATGGGGGCCAGGCGGGAAAACTCCCGCCCAGCCAAGTCGACTTGGCTGTCGAAAGGGCTGTCGACTTGCCTGTCGACATTCCTGTCGACTTGGCAGTCGACAGGGCTGTCGACTTGCCCTGTCGGCTGATTCTGGCCTGGGTGCACCTGATTGAGTTTTGGGCTGGGTTGGAGGGCTTGGGACGAAATCTGACGGACCTAAACTAACCTAGGGTTAATCTAAGGGTCTAAAACACAACCTAATCCTATAAATACACCCTAAGACTACCCTAATCCATACTAAAAATAGAATTTGTGCCATCATGCCGCCAAAATGCAACTTAGAAGGAGCCTCCACTAATTTGTGAAGAGGATTGCAAGCTAATCAACTACTAATCCACCTCTACTTCAACTCTAGCAACTATCTAAGGAGCTAATCTTGGAGTTTGTGAGTTTCTATCACTTTAATAACCAATTGTTAAACTAAGTAGATGAGATGTGATGAGATCATATGGTTTTGCTTGCGGATCAATGGGTTTTAGGCCATATGTTATGATGCTAGTTTGCTAATCACTTTGTTTAACACTTATTCATGATGACACTATGTTTATGCAAGTTAAGTGTTTGGGTTTATGCATGTTAAGTGGTGGGTTTTATGCATGCTAAGTAGTTTGGGTTTATGCATGCTAAGTGCTTGGTTTTATGCAAGTTCATATGCAAGTTTGTCTCTTTTTATGATATGCATAATATATGCAAGTTTGCCTTCAAGTGTGGCATGGTATGCAAGTTCATATGCAAGTTATGATGCAAGTTCATATGCAAGTTTGTCTCTTTTTATGATATGCATAATATATGCAAGTTTGCCTCTAAGTATGGCATGTTATGCAAGTTCATATACAAGTTATGATGCAAGTTCATATGCAAGTTATGATGCAAGTTCATATGCAAGTTATGATGCAAGTTCATATGCAAGTTCATATGCAAGTTTGTCTCTTTTTATGATATGCATAATATATGCAAGTTTGCCTCTATGTATGACATAAGTACATGTGCAAGTTCATCCCTTTTAGTCCTATGACATGTATGCAAGTTGACACCTTTATGATAGGTCTATGACATGAACATTTATGCAAGTTACCATCTTTATGACATATGTGATTCATGCAAGTTTGGGTTGGTTACTTATGCAAGTTGGGTTTATGGTCATATATGCAAGTTGACACCTTTTAAACCCATGATAATGCTAATGATATGCTAAGTTGAACCCATTGTGTGTATGATGAATCTTCTCTTTTAAAGTATGTCATGTTAACGTATTTACGTGGGGACGATGGGGTAAAAATTAATGAACACATAAAATTATGTGAAGTGGGTATGATTAAACATACCATAAAGTGGAAGGACATAATTGGGAATTTACCTATTAAGTTAGGTCTACCCATATTATGGAATTGGGAATTTACCTATTGAGTTAGGTCTACCCATATTCTTAAATATTTGTAATTAATTAGGGATAATTAATACAAATTATGGGGGTGATTAATTAGGTGTAATTAATCTACTAAGACACGAGGTTGGACCCTTTTGTAGCATAAGACTGCCCGGAACCGACCGGCAAATCCAGCGGCTACAAATGATTGGCCCAATGTGAGAGGTCTTAGTCATAAACTAAATACGTGACAAGTGTAAAGACACGAGGTTAGACTCTGTTATGGTGTAAGGCTGCCCGGAACCAACCGGCATATCCAGCTACCATAAAAGACAGTTTAATGTGAGAGGTCTTTACAAAGGTTACGATCTTAATTAATTAAGAAACACTTAACCAAATTAGCATGTAGTGAGGCATGAGGGGTTAAGTGGGTGCCTTGGGTGGCATGTAGTAACTAGTGGGGGTGCCTTGGGTGGCATGAGGAAACTAGTGGGTTGCCTTGGGTGGCAATAGAAAATACGATTAGAATACTTAACCAAAGTGGAACATGTAATTAAACATGATTAAAGGGTTAAGTAAGTGCCTTGGGTGGCATGTGGGAATCAAGTAAGTGCCTTGGGTGGCATGTGGAAATCTAGTGGGTGCCTTAAGTGGCAATTGAAATATGATTAAATGACAAGCTTAAGTAGTAGCTTGTGGGGGCCTTAAGTGGCAATTGAAATATAATTAAATGACAAGCTTAAGTAGTAGCTTGTGGGGGCCTTAAGTGGCAATTGAAATATAATTAAATGACAAGCTTAAGTAGTAGCTAGTGGGGGCCTTAAGTGGCAATTGAAATATAATTAAATGACAAGCTTAAGTAGTAGCTTGTGGGGGCCTTGAGTGGCAATTGAAATATGATTGGATGACTTAACCAAACCTTAACATGTAAGTGGGCATGATTATAAAAGGGGTTCAGTGGGATGCACTAGATAAAATGACAAGCTTAAGTAGTAGCTTGTGGGGGCCCATTTCAACCAATATCCCAAACGTATCTTTGTGGGCTCGACCCAAGTCGAGGACGGGACACGCATATTGGGCTTGACTATAAGAGGCCAAAACGGGGTAGCGGTGGCAACGCGAGTACAACGGGTTTCATATGCGTGTGTGGACCCGGGCTGGTAGGTAAGACGTTGTTGCATCGTGTAGGTATAAGCCGTGCACCATTGATTATCGGGTTGCCACTTTGGGGAGTGATACACCCCACTGTGGAGCCAGCACGGGTATCTACGTTAGGGAGCCGATCGCTTGGGAGTAGTGAGTACACCTAGCGGAGATAGGGGCAGACGGCACCTATGTAGTCAGCTAGGGGTACAAGAAACTACTGGGTAAAATTACTAAGTACACTTCGTGGGATCAACCTTTAAGTAGGAATTACCCTTGATGGGTAGAACTGGTGTGGTGCAGTGTAGGAATTACCCTTGGGTGGGTAGATCTGGGGTAGTGCAATATAGTAATTATCCTTGGGTGGATAGGAGCGTCTTTACGGTTATCTTAGTTCATCCTAAGTCTAGTTGGCTGCTTAGTGTAGCCATTTATCCCCAGTCGTTACCGTATATCAAGCTTATGTCTTACTCCGGTTACTTTAATGATTGGATTGTTAAAGTTATAGGACTCGCTCAGACTTATGTCTGACCCCGTTGTTTTTATCTTTTTTCCCAACCCTCAGGTTATCAGAGTGGGCCTAGCACTAGTGGGCTTTGATCAGACTGCCTTATCTCTCTTTTGGAGCTTGGACCGTGGATGTAAAGCTCAGTTTATCTTTTCTATTATGGCTATTAAGTTATGTAGTGGGATTATGCACTTTTGTTTTATCAGGATGGATATTATGCACTTGACTCTTGTTTATGGTTTTGGTGTAACCAAACATGTTTTACTTTCTGCTGCAATGAAATGATGTTTTAAAATTCTCAAGTATTACTTATATCTGTCTTGTTGTAATTTTTCTGTTCTATATTCACTTAAAATACTCCACCGATGTTATGGCATTCCCTTAGTGAGTGTCCGTAGCGAGAGTGGGGTGTTACACGTGGTATCAGAGCTTAAGGTTACCAGAACAGATAAAATTTTTAGAAAAACTATTTTCTAAGAATATTTGTGGAAAGGAGTATTTTCAAAAACATGTCTTTTAAGAGAAAAGTTTTTGAAAGAAAAGCATAATCCCCAATAGCCATATCTATATCTTTCAAATTCTCCGTTTTGAATCTCTTCCTCTCCCGTTTTGAGTTTCCCCTCCGCGTATGGATGATCTTTCTAAGATAGATAAGAATGGAAAACCACTTCAAGGGACTTAGACATTAGTCGGACTAGAAGTTGGTTCAAAAAGGAGGAGGACTTGTAGGTACCTATTGGATAGACGATGGGAGGAAGGCTCAAATAGTTGTTTGGTTAATGAAGAGCGAAACCTCATTTTGATGGGAGGTTACGAGTGGAGAATGGGAAGAAGAGGGCTAGTAGTTATCCTTTTTGGAGGAATAGGACACCTTATTAGGATTGTCCAAAGAGGCAAGGGCAAGGTACGGAACCTCCTGGAGGGTAGTTGTATTCCCTCACGGCTAGTGTACCAGATGGGGATAGGACCGTCTAGGTTGGAATTTGGATTTCTTTGTTATCCGGTTCGAACTTTATTCTGACGCGTCGAGTTCGTTTATCTCATCATTGTTAGTTGAGTCACTGCACTTAGACACCATTTTAGTAGATGATCCCTTAGTTGTTTCAAACCCAATTGGGGCTCCATGATGTGTTTGGGTTTGAAAGTTGTTATACTTAGCGTTGAGTTTAGATGTGATGCTTTTTGGGCTTCACGGGCTATGGGATAGTTTTGGGCATGGACTGGTTATCCAGTAGGGGTGCCGTTCTTGATTTTGAAGGGAGAGTTGTTAGGCTCATGACCCGCTTGGGTAACACTCTCGAGATCTCTTGTAATCCTATGGATTCTGTTATGCTAAGTTATCTTGAATCGCTTGACGCTTCGGTCGAGAGTTTGCAATCTGTTAGAGTGGTCCGGGAATACTCGGATGTGTTTGAGGAGGTGAAGGGCTTAACTCCGGAGCGGGAGATTGACTTCCGAATATATCTGGTAGACAATGCCAAACCAGTATCTTGGCCAGTGTGCCACATGGCTCCTCGTGAGAGGAGGGAACTCCATAAGTAAGTAGGCGATTTGCTTGAGAAGGGGTTCATAAGACGAAGTACGTCGGAGTGGGGTGCTCCAGTAGTTTTTGCCACGAAGGCGGATGGGTCCCTCATACTTTGTGTAGGCTAAGGAGAACTAAATAAACTCACAAAGAAGAATAGACACCCATTGCCGAGGATTGATGATCTCTTTGATCAGTTAGTTGGCGCCTCAGTAATTTCGCAGTTGGACTTAGCCACGGGGTTTCGTCAGTTGAGAGTGGCTGAGGATAGTATAGAGAAGACTGCCTTTAGGACTCCGGATGGGTTTTTATGAGTGGCTGGTGATGCCATTTGGTTTGACGAACGCCCCCGCATACTTTATTGATTTGATGAGAAGGGTGTTCAGGGAGTACCTAAATAAGTTCGTGATGGTCTTTGTAAATGACATCTTGGTCTTTTCTAGGAGCGAAATAAGTTTTCCTATGTGCTCAATAGGTTGAGCAAAGCCAGTTATGGGATAAACGGTTGTTTTTGGAGCGAGACTGGCGAGGACATCCAGAGTTGGACAAGGGCTTAATTATTTAGCCGTTTTTGCTAGTATCATCTCACGTAGGTCGTCTGAATTCGAAGGAGGTATCCCTTGGGTGTTTGTCTGATATTGGTTTAGGCCTTTGGGGCTTGCATTTGGGGGATGTCGAGTTCGACTAGGGTGGTCTGCATGAGAGATGGACAGTTGTGATGATTTTGGATGGGGTAATATCCTGGTTTTCTCTAAAAGTGGAGAAGAGCATGCCCTACATCTTAGGGAAGTGTTGGAGACCCTTCGAGCGCATAGTCTTAGGACAGCAAAAAGTGGATGGGATTCTTAGCATCCTATGAGTTTGAGATAGCGTATACCCATGGCAAGGGTAACGTGGTAGCGGACGCCTTAAGTAGAAAAAGGCTGTCCTTGAGTTCATTGTTCGTTGAACGACGGAGCTTAGAGTTTATTTCTATGTTTGACTTTAGACCTTCCGTTGACTTTGTACCCGGTTTGCTAGCCTCCTTGGAGGTTAGGCCTACTCTTTTGGGGCGGATTGGCGGAGCGCAGCGAGACGACCCACAGTTGGTTGAGTTAGTAGAGAAGCTCATGAGGAGGGGGAGTCGTCCAGCCATTTGAGTAGGTACACCCTAGATGGTAAGGGGTGGTTGCGTAGAGACGGTAGACTTTGTGTACCGCAAGGCGAGGGTTTGAGGAAGGCTATACTTGATGATGCACATTGGTCGAAGATGACCATTCATCCCGGTGGGGACAAGATGTACCAAGACATGAAGCGAGTTTTCCTTTGGGCCGGTATGAAGAAAGACGCGGCCGAGTATGTCGCTAGATGCTTGGTGTGCCAAAAAGTAAAAGCGGAGCAAAAGAAACCCGGTTAGTTGCTTCACCCATTGGAGGTTCCGCTATGGAAGTGGGATAGTGTCTCGATGGATTACCGAGATTGAGGATGGGTAATATGGGAATTTGGGTTGTGGTAGATAGACTTACTAAGAGTGCCCATTTCATACCCGTGAAGAGCAAGAGGACTGTTCCAAGTCTAGCTTCAGTTTATATTAGAGAGATAGTTCGGTTACATAGGGAACATGACGTATTCCATGTGTCACATTTGAGGAAGTGCCTACATGAGACCGCAGAGGCGGTAGAGCAGAGCTTGCTTAAAGAAGTAAAGGTAGAGCGTGATGTGATTATTCGACGAGCTCCTACCCGCATCCTTGGGTCAGAGATTAGGAAGTTGAGAAACAGAGAGGTTCGACTAGTCAAAGTGAAAAGGGGAGAAGGTGAGAGCAATGCTACTTGGGAGACAGAAGCGAAGATGCGTTCGTTATACCCATTCCTTTTTGAGGGTATGTCCTTTAACGTCTCCTTTATCGTTTGTCTAGTGCTTATCTTATCTTTAGTATGTCCTCTCACTAGTACCTTTGACCTTTAGATAGGGTAAACCTATGGTTGAAACATGCGTTTGAGACATGTTATGTTTGATGGATGCATGTGGATGCAAGTGGTTGCTAGTGGTTGCTCGTGGATACATATATACACACTCTAGGCACTAGATCGGCTCAATCACTTCATATTGCATATTGCATAAAATTGTGTGTAGGTAGCTATATTAATGGATGTATAATGGTTGTGTTATCACATGGATGATGCATTTTGGTGAATGATTGTGCACTCATATAGAAATAGTATGTGTCGATAGGGATCTTTCGCATACATATTGGATGCATGGCACTATCACGGTTTGCATATGTTCATACATTAGATAGGGAACATATACACACACTTTTTGCATATGCTCATACATTAGTAGAAATTGTTTTAAGGACAATGGATGCCCGTGTTTGATGGATTGAGTAGATGGTTGTTTGGATGGTAGGATAAGCATTCTCCTTAACTTGGAGATTTCGGTGACGAAATCCTTTAAGGAGGGGAGAATGTAACACCCCGAATTTCAGTTAACGCTGATATTCACTAATTAAAGAATTAATAATCTCAAATGTGAGAATCAGGGGAAACGGGTTACGTCATTGTGTTCGTCTCGGAAAAATACGCGAAATAGAGTCCGAAATTTTGTAAATCGGAGTCCGTATGACCCGGTTAAGGCCCAAAGAAGTTTTCGGGAAATTTGAATTTCGAAACATGCAGAAATGGGGGCCAGGCGGGAAAACTCCCGCCCAGCCAAGTCGACTTGGCTGTCGACAGGGCTGTCGACTTGCCTGTCGACATGCCTGTCGACTTGGCAGTCGACAGGGCTGTCGACTTGCCCTGTCGGCTGATTCTGGCCTGGGTGCACCTGATTGAGTTTTGGGCTAGGTTGGAGGGCTTGGGACGAAATCTGACGGACCTAAACTAACCTAGGGTTAATCTAAGGGTCTAAAACACAACCTAATCCTATAAATACACCCTAAGACTACCCTAATCCATACTAAAAATAGAATTTGTGCCATCATGCCGCCAAAATGCAACTTAGAAGGAGCCTCCACTAATTTGTGAAGAGGATTGCAAGCTAATCAACTACTAATCCACCTCTACTTCAACTCTAGCAACTATCTAAGGAGCTGATCTTGGAGTTTGTGAGTTTCTATCACTTTAATAACCAATTGTTAAACTAAGTAGATGAGATGTGATGAGATCATATGGTTTTGCTTGCGGATCAATGGGTTTTAGGCCATATGTTATGATGCTAGTTTGCTAATCACTTTGTTTAACACTTATTCATGATGACACTATGTTTATGCAAGTTAAGTGTTTGGGTTTATGCATGTTAAGTGGTGGGTTTTATGCATGCTAAGTAGTTTGGGTTTATGCATGCTAAGTGTTTGGTTTTATGCAAGTTCATATGCAAGTTTGTCTCTTTTTATGATATGCATAATATATGCAAGTTTGCCTTCAAGTGTGGCATGGTATGCAAGTTCATATGCAAGTTATGATGCAAGTTCATATGCAAGTTATGATGCAAGTTCATATGCAAGTTATGATGCAAGTTCATATGCAAGTTTGTCTCTTTTTATGATATGCATAATATATGCAAGTTTGCCTCTAAGTATGGCATGTTATGCAAGTTCATATACAAGTTATGATGCAAGTTCATATGCAAGTTATGATGCAAGTTCATATGCAAGTTATGATGCAAGTTCATATGCAAGTTTGTCTCTTTTTATGATATGCATAATATATGCAAGTTTGCCTCTATGTATGACATAAGTACATGTGCAAGTTCATCCCTTTTAGCCCTATGACATGTATGCAAGTTGACACCTTTATGATAGGTCTATGACATGAACATTTATGTAAGTTACCATCTTTATGACATATGTGATTCATGCAAGTTTGGGTTGGTTATTTATGCAAGTTGGGTTTATGGTCATATATGCAAGTTGACACATTTTAAACCCATGATAATGCTAATGATATGCTAAGTTGAACCCATTGTGTGTATGATGAATCTTCTCTTTTAAAGTATGTCATGTTAACGTATTTACGTGGGGACGATGGGGTAAAAATTAATGAACACATAAAATTATGTGAAGTGGGTATGATTAAACATACCATAAAGTGGAAGGACATAATTGGGAATTTACCTATTAAGTTAGGTCTACCCGTATTATGGAATTGGGAATTTACCTATTGAGTTAGGTCTACCCATATTCTTAAATATTTGTAATTAATTAGGGATAATTAATACAAATTATGGGGGTGATTAATTAGGTGTAATTAATCTACTAAGACACGAGGTTGGACCCTTTTGTAGCATAAGACTGCCCGGAACCGACCGGCAAATCCAGCGGCTACAAATGATTGGCCCAATGTGAGAGGTCTTAGTCATAAACTAAATACGTGACAAGTGTAAAGACACGAGGTTAGACTCTGTTATGGTGTAAGGCTGCCCGGAACCAACCGGCATATCCAGCTACCATAAAAGACAGTCTAATGTGAGAGGTCTTTACAAAGGTTACGATCTTAATTAATTAAGAAACACTTAACCAAATTAGCATGTAGTGAGGCATGAGGGGTTAAGTGGGTGCCTTGGGTGGCATGTAGTAACTATTGGGGGTGCCTTGGGTGGCATGAGGAAACTAGTGGGTTGCCTTGGGTGGCAATAGAAAATACGATTAGAATACTTAACCAAAGTGGAACATGTAATTAAACATGATTAAAGGGTTAAGTAAGTGCCTTGGGTGGCATGTGGGAATCAAGTAAGTGCCTTGGGTGGCATGTGGAATCTAGTGGGTGCCTTAAGTGGCAATTGAAATATGATTAAATGACAAGCTTAAGTAGTAGCTTGTGGGGGCCTTAAGTGGCAATTGAAATATAATTAAATGACAAGCTTAAGTAGTAGCTTGTGGGGGCCTTAAGTGGCAATTGAAATATAATTAAATGACAAGCTTAAGTAGTAGCTTGTGGGGGCCTTAAGTGGCAATTGAAATATAATTAAATGACAAGCTTAAGTAGTAGCTTGTGGGGGCCTTGAGTGGCAATTGAAATATGATTGGATGACTTAACCAAACCTTAACATGTAAGTGGGCATGATTATAAAAGGGGTTAAGTGGGATGCACTAGATAAAATGACAAGCTTAAGTAGTAGCTTGTGGGGGCCCATTTCAACCAATATCCCAAACGTATCTTTGTGGGCTCGACCCAAGTCGAGGACGGGACACGCATATTGGGCTTGACTATA
Organism: Allium sativum; assembly: GCA_030737875.1. Lineage (NCBI taxonomy): Eukaryota > Viridiplantae > Streptophyta > Magnoliopsida > Asparagales > Amaryllidaceae > Allium > Allium sativum. The sequence goes on from CM060911.1 coordinate 189,415,575, forward strand.
AGAGGCCAAAACGGGGTAGCGGTGGCAACGCGAGTCCAACGGGTTTCATATGCGTGTGTGGACCCGGGCTGGTAGGTAAGACGTTGTTGCATCGTGTAGGTATAAGCCGTGCACCATTGATTATCGGGTTGCCACTTTGGGGAGTGATACACCCCACTGTGGGGCCAGCACGGGTATCTACGTTAGGGAGCCGATCGCTTGGGAGTAGTGAGTACACCTAGCAGAGATAGGGGCAGACGGCACCTATGTAGTCAGCTAGGGGTACAAGAAACTACTGGGTAAAATTACTAAGTACACTTAGTGGGATCAACCTTTAAGTAGGAATTACCCTTGGTGGGTAGAACTGGTGTGGTGCAGTGTAGGAATTACCCTTGGGTGGGTAGATCTGGGGTAGTGCAATATAGTAATTATCCTTGGGTGGATAGGCGCGTCTTTACGGTTATCTTAGTTCATCCTAAGTCTAGTTGGCTGCTTAGTGTAGCCATTTATCCCCAGTCGTTACCGTATATCAAGCTTATGTCTTACTCTAGTTACTTTAATGATTGGATTGTTAAAGTTATAGGACTCGCTCAGACTTATGTCTGACCCTGTTGTTTTTATCTTTTTTCCCAACCCTCAGGTTATCAGAGTGGGCCTAGCACTAGTGGGCTTTGATCAGACTGCCTTATCTCTCTTTTGGAGCTTGGACCGTGGATGTAAAGCTCAGTTTATCTTTTCTATTATGGCTATTAAGTTATGTAGTGGGATTATGCACTTTTGTTTTATCAGGATGGATATTATGTACTTGACTCTTGTTTATGGTTTTGGTGTAACCAAACATGTTTTACTTTCTGCTGCAATGAAATGATGTTTTAAAATTCTCAAGTATTACTTATATCTGTCTTGTTGTAATTTTTCTGTTCTATATTCACTTAAAATACTCCACCGATGTTATGGCATTCCCTTAGTGAGTGTCCGTAGCGGGAGTGGGGTGTTACATTTTCTGAAATATACATGTGTTAGAATAATTTTCATTCGTTGAAATAAATCACATATGTTGAAAGAATATTCATGTGTTTAGTTGCAATTCATTCGTTGAGTTGAAATTCATGTGTTGAATATTATTTGAATTTAAACAAATAGTTTTAGCGATAAAAATCACATTTTTATATATATACAAACTATAGAGAATATTCATGTGTTGAGTTGCAATTCATTCGTTGAGTTGAAATTCATGTGTTGAATATTATTTGAATTTAAACAAATAGTTTTAGCGATAAAAATCACATTTTTATATATATACAAACTATAGAGAATATTCATGTGTTGAATTGAAATTCGTTCGTCGAGTTGAAATTCATGTGTTGAATGTTATCGTATTTTAAAATAAAATGAATAGACAATAAAAACTACATTTTTATTGTGAATATGAAGTGTTAAAAACATTCACGTGTTAAATAAATATTTTGATGATAAAAATATTTCTTTTATCATGTATACGCTTTGATAAAAATACACACGTGTTGAAATAAATAATAGTTTGCTAGAAATATCATAATTGGCTTTGTTCTGCATATATATACATGTGTTGAACAGGAAAAATGGATTAGCTGTAGAGTAAAGAAATTATTTGCGTGCCCGACAAATAGGTAAGCCTTGATGAGTTGGCTGCGCAATTTTATTTTTATATCAACTCCTGTGAATGCCATTGGATGCGGAGTGCTAGTTATTCTGTGTGAAATAATAAATATCGCCATAGGATAGTAACAATTAAATTTGAACTACGCTACATGACATACTTCTTGATGATAGGCATACTTCATCATATTCCACATAAGCAATTGGAGCTTGTGTGACGAGGTGGAAGATTTACCATACGAGCGAGAGGCTTGTATGGCGATGATTATATACTACAGGTTGAACTGATGACTGATCTGGACTCTATAAAATATAACGATAAATTGCCAGATTAATAAAAACCCACACGGGTCTGGAGTTGACAATAATCACGTCTCTCTAGTTATTAGATACGGCACATGGACTATTTATTTCCACACGGAAACGGGGTGACGAGAATTTATTCTCTGGAGTGATTATCTATACATGCTCCCCCGTAAACACCAGAATATATCACTATAAATATGTGAATGCTTTTTAGGATTTATTGGGTACCTAACACGGCCCAATAAATTTCCAAACCCCTCCCCGTACAAAGGAGGTTATGGCGAAATTTTCCAAAATATTACGGCGTTAGTGAAATATTTGAAGTGAAAACGAAGTTGAAAATATAGAATGAACTATAGTTGACATTATAGAATGAACTATATATATATATATATATATATATATATATATATAATTAAAAGGAATCGAAGCCGTGCAGTTCGTGTTTCGGAATCGTAATTTGAAACGATTAGTATGAGGAATCCGACCATCGGATTTTCCCGAAACCACAACCGTCGGGTTCGCCTTGGAAATATCTTCCCAACGGCACCAACCTTGTAAAAATTCAACGGTTGGATTGTCTGGAATGTTTAATTCGAATCTGAAGAAAAACAGCGCCAGAAACGATTATATTTATATATATATAAATATAATTATATTTAATCGAATAACGACGCTGCAGTTCGTATTTTGAAATCGAAACTTCAAACGATTGTACCGGGAGATCCGACCGTCGGATTTTCCCGAAACTAGAACCGTTGGATTCGTTTTGAAAAGACCTTTCTAATGATGTAAATTGTGTGAAGATCCAAAGGTTAGATTTCCAGATATGTGTAAATCAAATCTGAAGAAAAACAGCGCCACAGCCGCGTTATGGCCCGAAGCGTCGTTTTGGAATAAATTGGATATTTTAAAATAAATAAAAATAGCGATAAATCGTTATAAAATACCATAAACAATATGGAATGGAAATAAACTGAATTTGCTCGATTTATGTGGTATTTGATGGTTGAATGTGTTTGGTGTGAAAATTACATTAAAGAACAAAATTGGTGTTGTTGAATAATTTAACCATTGAAATAAATTGATTTGAAATTCTAAATATACATGAGTTATTTGAAAAGGCCAAGTTAATTATCATTTCAAATAATTGACCGACGATAAGAAATAGAAGATGAAGACGGTGGTCGAAGACCGGAGATCTTCACCTCATTTGGATGGTAACCGAGGTCCTGATTGGGAGGCATCCCGAAATATGGATAATGAGTGGTGATCGTCCAGACGTACGTGGTGATCGATGGGTTTGCGAGGTATTTAGTGCCTCCGGTTTCGTTCAGACCCAGAACGGACTTGTAAGTGGACTGTGTGTCTGACATTGGAGTTTATTCTGTGTTGATTGATTTCTGTTAAATATACATCTGTATGGCGGCGGAGAATTTATTCTTTTGCTTAACGCCCTTCTCTGAGACGCACGAGCTCAGAGGTTGTATATCGATGGACATCAGTCGCATGACATGAATTGCCTGTGTGGCATGCTAAGATGCAATGATCAGGACTTCTGTTGAAAAGCAAAGTCTTGTGGAGATGATCAAAGCACCGCCTGTGTGGTGTAGCTTTGTGTATAACGTGAAATCACGAGCCTCACACCCCGGTATGAACCAGAAACGGGAGAAGGACCTCAGGGAGGGCATGCGTTTCTTTCTAGCTAGGGTGGTGTCAGTGACCTACCAGCCCTGACATTTATATACTTTTCACCTATGTGGTTGTTGCTGTTGCAAGGCGCCTCGGTTTGATCGGACGATCCGGGTCCGATGGAGTCATTCGTTGGCTCGTTTGCGCCCCAAAGGGCGGGGAAACGTATTGCTTAGGCATTTTAATCCACATCGGTGGACCGGCCCTGACGATCCAAGGGTCACTCGAGCTCTGATCCTGAGACATGGCAGGCTAGATTGTCTCAAATTCGGTAAGGACTATCTTTTGCCTTGGTTCATGACGAAAACCCAATTTCCAAATACGTGACTGTGCGGTTTTGATTGTATATATATCTGGCGACATAGTGGCATGGGACGCTCATGTCGTCTATGATTGATAGTTATGATTTGAAATTGTTTTCAAACCATATAAACACTAGCAATAATATCAAATGCCTTTGTTTTATTCGTATCAAGCATATTTTGGCCGTTATAAGGTAAAAACTCTATCCTCCGGTTTGCGTTGCATTGTGTGATGGGAACTGAGTCTTATAATGGCTTCATTTTTAGAAAAAAAACATAGCGATGTTTAAAAGAAAGATTTGTTTTAAAGCACGGGCAATCCAATGGAGTAAACCCGTTCCACGAAAGTGGCGTGGTCCTGTGATTGGCCAAAATTATATATGTGTTGAGTAGATTTCTCATACCAGTCCCATGATTGACTCGTAGTTTGTTTCACTCTCAAACTCGGGTGCCCCTTTTTCTACACGGGCAGCCTTGTATTCAGGTTTAGCTGGTTCTTTCTGGATAGCTGGAGCTGAAGATGGATTCTATCATTTATCTCTTTTTATGCTGTTCAGCTCCCATTGTACATATTATGTTTGTTTTCCGCTATAGACATTTATGTATAGCTGAACTGTATTTGTACTAAGTAAGATCCTGTATACTGTGTAACTCTGATGATTACTTTTATCCAGTATATTCTATTGTTCATTATCTGGTGTATTTACTTAATTCTGCTCTGCTATTATCTGTTTCTGTGTTATATCCCACGGATTACCCTTGCCACCGTCTATACGGGGTTTGGGGTCGCCTCATTTGGTATCAGAGCTTTGGTTAAGCTTAGTTCTGGAATATAACATTTGAACGAACTCGTCAGAAATAGAACCAGTAGTGTTCTAGGACGGGTAACTCTATACAGATAGGATCAGCAATATCCTAGTATGAGATGTGCTTGATGAATGTCACAAATCTAAGCTCAGTATCCACCCAGGTGTGAATAAAATGTATAACGATATCAAACGCACATTCTGGTGGAAGTCGTTAAAAAGAGACATCTCGATATATGTTAGTCGATGCCCTACTTGCCAGCTAGTCAAAAGCGACCAGCAGAAATTGACTGGATTATTACAACCATTGGAAGTTCCGGGTTGGAAGTGGGAGCATATCTCCATGGATTTCATTGATGGTCTGCCCAGAACCAGAAAAGGGAATGACAGTATTTGGGTGATCGTAGATCGCTTCACGAAGACCGCCCATTTCATACCTGTCAGATCAAACAGAACTGCTCAGAGTCTGGCGCAGATATACTTCCGGGAAATAGTTAGACTGCATGGAGTGCCGCTCAGTATAGTCAGTGATAGAGATACGATATTCACTAGCAAATTCTGGGAAGCATTTCAGGTCGAACTGGGAACGAAGTTGAACTTGAGCACCGCTTATCATCCTCAGACAGACGGTCAGACTGAGAGGGTGAATCGTATTTTGGAAGATCTATTACGGGCTTGTGTTATAGATTTCGGTGGATCCTGGGAAGACAATCTGCATTTGGCTGAATTCTCTTATAACAACAGCTACCAGGCGAGTCTGACAATTTCGCCATTCGAAGAATTGTATGGTAGGCCGTGCCGATCTCCTGCTTGTTGGGTCGAACCAGGTAATAGACTTGTGTTGGGTCCTGATATGATCAGAGAAGCCGCTGACAAAGTCGATTTTATTAAGAAGCGATTACTTGCCGCTCAAAGCCGACAAAAGAGCTATGCCGATAGGAGAAGAAGAGATATATCCTTTGCTGTTGGCGACTATGTATATTTGAAAGTATCGCCGATGAGAGGAGTTATCCGGTTCGGTAAAACTGGAAAGTTGGCGCCCAAATTCATTGGTCCGTTTCCTATTCTGGAACGGATCGGAACTCTCGCTTATAGGGTCAAATTGCCAGATTGGTTGCCTGGAGTTCATGATGTATTTCACATATCTCAACTTCGAAAGCACGTTCATGATCCAGACTTGATCGTGGAGGAAGCATCTCAACAGGATATTGAAATTACTCCAGAATTAGCTGTGAGAAGAGAGCCGCTAAAGATTATCGGCAAAGAAACCAAAGAGCTGAGGAACAAGAAGGTTCACTTAGTCAAAGTGCAATGGAGTGGAGATCCACGAGATTGTACTTGGGAAACTGAGGAGAGCATTCAGAAAGCCTATCCTAGATGCCGAGTAGATATCTATGATTGACTCCGGTGCAAGGTGCATTTACCATACTTTGCATTACCATTTAATTCTCTATTCTGTTGCTATTTTCTTCCCATGGATGTGCATTATTTATTCTATACTCTGAATGATTTTTAAAGGAATATAGGATTTGATTAGTATATTTTTGGAAGGTTAAAAAAACAAATTGGTTGTTGTGTTAGGTGATTGTAGATTTATTAAACCACTTTCGACTTTGTTCCTTTTCGGGGACGAAAAGTTTTAAGTGGGGGAGATTGTAACGACCCAGAAAATCTGAACCAATTTAAATTTTTTTAATTGGCTAAAATAATGGATTGTAAATATTTAAAATAAATATTTTAAATAATAGCGATGAAAACTGAGTTGAAACGACAATTGAAAATGAATATAATTAATTATAATTATAAACAAGGCCTGAAATGGCGCTGTAGTTTCAAAAATTGAATTCAAACTTTGTCGGACTGTACCGGGTGCAAACCAAAACGGATTTTAGTGAAACCAAAAATATTTAAATCTGTTAGTGAATACCTTTCTAACGAATCTGAAAAATCGGATTTTCATAGCGAAAAGCAAAAGTTATGGCCGAATGAATTTTCAGAAAGGTCGCTATGGAATTTATATAGCCCGTGAAATTGGCCATTTTGCATACGACCTCGGAATTCGATGAAACCACTTTTGTTAGATCCGGGATGTGAAGTTATTGCTAGGTTTCAAATTTCATAATTTTTGAAGCTAGTATGTGAGCGTGACAAAGGAAAATGTGTTTTGGTCAACTAAAGTTAAATTGGATCGACCAAAAATGGGCCTTTTTGCAAACGGTCTCAGAATTCGACGAAACTAGTTTTGTTGGGACCGTATCGTCAAAACATAGCTAGATTTATTTTTCTGGAATTTTTTGAATCAGTTTGTGGCCCTGGCAAATTGAAATGTACGCTCAAATTAAATATTGAGTGTTTTATATTTTAATTTGAAGGAAAACTGACTGAAACCTTCGAATGGGCCTTCGAAACATATCCCATTGTGTTCGGAATGGGGGTAAAACGCTAGGGACGACAGTCGTTGGGTTTGAATTGGGGTTCATGAGTGAAAGAGGTATTTTCGAAATTTAAAAATATATAAATTAATAAAAAAATATCATTGGTCGAAAGCTTTTCTCTCTCCCCGATTCCCTTCACCGACGAACGACGGAAATCACCCCAAACCTTCTCTCCTCGATCTTGCTCCAATCTCTCAACGAAACGCCATAGTTCTTTGGAAGATTTTGAAGAACATCAGGAGATCTTCAGATCCATGCCAACTGTGTAATTTATCGTTGAGCGTGCGTGAAGATCCAACGCTCGAAAGTTGTCGATTCTCGACCGTCGCCATGGGTTCCTGACGCCGTCGAACTGAAGATGGGTCCCAGCGCCGGAAAGCCCCTTCCACCCCCTGCGTCGTAGTGCAACCTGATCTGGACATCGAGCTACGGAATTTGCAAAAATCGAAAACCTAGATTTGAACAAAACTGAGGTATAACAACTGTTTTTATTTTAAACTGATTTCGACAGTTTTAAAGTGTTGCAAACTTTGAAAAATCATATCTTTATCATTCGTTAATGAAATTCGATGAAACAAGAAACATCGTGACCGTGTGGACGCCTTCTACATTCTAGAAGAGACCGCATATTTTTCTGAGCCTTCTGCTATTTTTGGTGGAGTGGAACCCAATGTGAGATTTCTAATTTATAAACGATATGGAAAACGACGATGTATAAATTATATAGTCGATGTATGAGTTATATAAGCGTTGTACACCTCATGTATAAGCGTTGTATAAGTTGTACGTTCGATGTATAAGTTGTATATGCGTTGTAAAAATTATATATGTGTTGAAATAGAAGTGAATTGCTATATATAAATATATATATATATATATATAGGCCCTATTCCACAAATCATGGACGATATTTATTGGTTGTGATTGTTGTGAAAATTGATTGATAGCGAATGGTTGTTTGGGATTGTTTGTGGTTGATATTGATTGATTGTGGTTGGAAAATACCCATTTGTGGTTGAGAAATATTTGGTTGAAACCACATAGGATTAGTTTGTGGAAATGAAATAAATATATACATGCCGTCTGCGTGTGAACTAGATGCATGATCCCCATTGTCAAAAACCGCGAGGTTTTAAGGTAGAGCGAGGAGCCGTACTAGGGACGGTCCCGGTTTTAACTACCCTGCCGTTATGCTGCCGAAATTTTCTGAAATATACATGTGTTAGAATAATTTTCATTCGTTGAAATAAATCACATATGTTGAAAGAATATTCATGTGTTGAGTTGCAATTCATTCGTTGAGTTGAAATTCATGTGTTGAATATTATTTGAATTTAAACAAATAGTTTTAGCGATAAAAATCACATTTTTATATATATACAAACTATAGAGAATATTCATGTGTTGAGTTGCAATTCATTCGTTGAGTTGAAATTCATGTGTTGAATATTATTTGAATTTAAACAAATAGTTTTAGCGATAAAAATCACATTTTTATATATATACAAACTATAGAGAATATTCATGTGTTGAATTGAAATTCGTTCGTCGAGTTGAAATTCATGTGTTGAATGTTATCGTATTTTAAAATAAAATGAATAGACAATAAAAACTACATTTTTATTGTGAATATGAAGTGTTAAAAACATTCACGTGTTAAATAAATATTTTGATGATAAAAATATTTTTTTTATCATGTATACGCTTTGATAAAAATACACACGTGTTGAAATAAATAATAGTTTGCTAGAAATATCATAATTGGCTTTGTTCTGCATATATATACATGTGTTAAACAGGAAAAATGGATTAGCTGTAGAGTAAAGAAATTATTTGCGTGCCCGACAAATAGGTAAGCCTTGATGAGTTGGCTGCGCAATTTTATTTTTATATCAACTCCTGTGAATGCCATTGGATGCGGAGTGTTGGTTATTCTGTGTGAAATAATAAATATCGCCATAGGATAGTAACAATTAAATTTGAACTACACTACATGGCATACTTCTTGACGATAGGCATACTTCATCATATTCCACATAAGCAATTGGAGCTTGTGTGACGAGGTGGAAGATTTACCATACGAGCGAGAGGCTTGTATGGCGATGATTATATACTACAGGTTGAACTGATGACTGATCTGGACTCTATAAAATATAACGATAAATTGCCAGATTAATAAAAACCCCACACGGGTCTGGAGTTGACAATAATCACGTCTCTCTAGTTATTAGACACGGCACATGGACTATTTATTTCCACACGGAAACGGGGTGACGAGAATTTATTCTCTGGAGTGATTATCTATACATGCTCCCCCGTAAACACCAGAATATATCACTATAAATATGTGAATGCTTTTTAGGATTTATTGGGTACCTAACACGGCCCATTAAATTTCCAAACCCCTCCCCGTACAAAGGAGGTTATGGCGAAATTTTCCAAAATATTAAGGCGTTAGTGAAATATTTGAAGTGAAAACGAAGTTGAAAATATAGAATGAACTATAGTTGAAATTATAGAATGAACTATATTTATATATATAAATATAAATATAATTAAAAGGAATCGAAGCCGTGCAGTTCGTGTTTCGGAATCGTAATTTGAAACGATTAGTATGAGGAATTCGACCATCGTATTTTCCCGAAACCGCAACCGTTGGGTTCGCCTTGGAAATATCTTCCCAACGGCACCAACCTTGTAAAAATCCAACGGTTGGATTGTCTGGAATGTTTAATTCGAATCTGAAGAAAAACAACGCCAGAAACGATTATATATATATATATATAATTATATTTAATCGAATAACGACGCTGCAGTTCGTATTTTGAAATCGAAACTTCAAACGATTGTACCGGGAGATCCGACCGTCGGATTTTCCCGAAACTGGAACCGTTGGATTCGTTTTGAAAAGACCTTTCTAATGATGTAAATTGTGTGAAGATCCAACGGTTAGATTTCCAGATATGTGTAAATCAAATCTGAAGAAAAACAGCGCCACGGCCGCGTTATGGCCCGAAGCGTCGTTTTGGAATAAATTGGCTATTTTAAAATAAATAAAAATAGCGATAAATCGTTATAAAATACCATAAACAATATGGAATGGAAATAAACTGAATTTGCTCGATTTATGTGGTATTTGATGGTTGAATGTGTTTGGTGTGAAAATTACATTAAAGAACAAAATTAGTGTTGTTGAATAATTTAACCATTGAAATAAATTGATTTGAAATTCTAAATATACGTGAGTTATTTGAAAAGGCCGAGTTAATTCTCATTTCAAATAATTGACCGACGATAAGAAATAGAAGATGAAGACGGTGGTCGAAGACCGGAGATCTTCACCTCGTTTGGATGGTAACCGAGGTCCTGATTGGGAGGCATCCCGAAATATGGATAATGAGTGGTGATCGTCCAGACGTACGTGGTGATCGATGGGTTTGCGAGGTATTTAGTGCCTCCGGTTTCGTTCAGACCCAGAACGGATTTGTAAGTGGACTGTGTGTCTGACATTGGAGTTTATTCTGTGTTGATTGATTTCTGTTAAATATACATCTGTATGGCGGCGGAGAATTTATTCTTTTGCTTAACGCCCTTCTCTGAGACGCACGAGCTCAGAGGTTGTATATCGATGGACATCAGTCGCATGACATGAATTGCCTGTGTGGCATGCTAAGATGCAATGATCAGGACTTCTGTTGAAAAGCAAAGTCTTGTGGAGATGATCAAAGCACCGCCTGTGTGGTGTAGCTTTGTGTATAACGTGAAATCACGAGCCTCACACCCCGGTATGAACCAGAAACGGGAGAAGGACCTCAGAGAGGGCATGCGTTTCTTTCTAGCTAGGGTGGTGTCAGTGACCTACCAGCCCTGACATTTATATACTTTTCACCTATGTGGTTGTTGCTGTTGCGAGGCGCCTCGGTTTGATCGGACGGTCCGGGTCCGATGGAGTCATTTGTTGGCTCGTTTGCGCCCCAAAGGGCGGGGAAACGTATTGCTTAGGCATTTTAATCCACATCGGTGGACCGGCCCTGACGATCCAAGGGTCACTCGAGCTCTGATCCTGAGACATGGCAGGCTAGATTGTCTCAAATTCGGTAAGGACTATCTTTTGCCTTGGTTCATGACGGAAACCCAATTTCCAAATACGTGACTGTGCGGTTTTGATTGTATATATATCTGGCGACATAGTGGCATGGGACACTCATGTCGTCTATGATTGATAGTTATGATTTGAAATTGTTTTCAAACCATATAAACACTAGCAATAATATCAAATGCCTTTGTTTTATTCGTATCAAGCATATTTTGGCCGTTATAAGGTAAAAACTCTATCCTCCGGTTTGCATTGTGTGATGGGAACTGAGTCTTATAATGGCTTCATTTTTAGAAAAAAAACATAGCGATGTTTAAAAGAAAGATTTGTTTTAAAGCACGGGCAATCCAATGGAGTAAACCCGTTCCACGAAAGTGGCGTGGTCCTGTGATTGGCCAAAATTATATATGTGTTGAGTAGATTTCTCATACCAGTCCCATGACTGACTCGTAGTTTGTTTCACTCTCAAACTCGGGTGCCCCTTTTTCTACACGGGCAGCCTTGTATTCAGGTTTAGCTGGTTCTTTCTGGATAGCTGGAGCTGAAGATGGATTCTATCATTTATCTCTTTTTATGCTGTTCAGCTCCCATTGTACATATTATGTTTGTTTTCCGCTGTAGACATTTATGTATAGCTGAACTGTATTTGTACTAAGTAAGATCCTGTATACTGTGTAACTCTGATGATTACTTTTATCCAGTATATTCTATTGTTCATTATCTGGTGTATTTACTTAATTCTGCTCTGTTATTATCTGTTTCTGCGTTATATCCCACGGATTACCCTTGCCACCGTCAGTACGGGGTTTGGGGTCGTCTCACGCGGCGGCGTGGTAGTTACTCAAAAACCCTAGATCGAAGGTGGCACCGCTTGTTTTTCTGAAACGTGAAAACGATGGGTAAAGGGGATTAAGTCATACAGATGATGGAAATGAAGGTAACGGATTTTTATTGTTGTTTTTAAACGTTATAATTTAGTTAATTTCATTTTAATTACTTCCGCAAGTAATTAGTGAATAAAATAAAGTTGTTGTTAGAAGAAAATATAAAGCAGTGTTTCAAATTTGTTTTAAAAATATAACCATACTTTGATATAAAAATGTAATTTTAATAATATAGAAAGGTTAAAAATATAATTTTTATAATATAGAAAGGTTAAAAATATAATTTTTATAATATAGAAAGGTTAAAAATATAATTTTTATAATATAGAAAGGTTAAAAATATAATTTTTATAACGAAGTGGAGAATAAAATATGGTTTTTATTTAAAGTAGAAACATAAAAAAATACGGTTTTTATATAATAGAGGATATGTAAAAATGTGACTTTTTATTTATGTAGTGAACACGCATGACAAAAGTGACGAGAGGCGAGCATGGCGAAGTTTTCCTACATATGAAGAGTCGTGGCGTTTGGATTAGCTATTGGTGAGAACTTCTCACTCTAATTTTATTTCTAGTTAAAAATATATACTAGGATGCAGACGGTGCTTAGCAGCACCCGACACCCGTCGTCCACAGACCATGGACGGCTTGTTTGTTTGATTGTATGCTAATGTGAAAAATTGATTGTGTGATGTGGAATGAAATAAAATATTTACATAGTTAAAAATATTTTATATCGTTAAAAATATAATTTTTAACGTGAATGTGAATGAATGAATATTTATAAATAAATCGAAGGATTTGTTTATATACACATATTTGACTGATATTGATTGGGACGATAAATTTTACACAATGCCCAACTGCACAAATAATATTCAGTGTTTGTGGATTGAAACCCCACACGGGTGTTGGGATGATATTTGACGTACACTAATCCCAATTATGTAATTGTATGTCGATCGATTGGTCGACAGACTGTGTGAGCGTTAATTATTTATATTTGATGCTTATGCAGTTGTGTGGTGCACTTTGGATGATGGTTGATTATATATCGTTGCTAATATATACATGTGTTGTGTGGAATCCATATAATTAACATTATATGCTGATTGATTGGGTCTCATTCCAATTAGGAAAATAAAGAATATTATAAAATATAGTCACATGTGGACAGTACTCATTTGTTGAGATTAGTCATGTGTTGAAAGAAATATAGATTCATGTGTTGAATAGGATAAATATTCATTTGTTGAATAGAATAACGAAGTTACTGAAATATAAAGCCGTGTTGATTAGTGATGCGCTATTTTGACGCGAACGATATTTATATCGATTATATTCGTTTTTATAATGGATATTGAAAATGAATTTGAATTGAATTGAATTGAAAATGAATTTGAATTGAACTGAATTGAAAATGAATTTGAATTGAATTGAATTGAAAATGAATTTGAATTGAATTGAATTGAAAATGAATTCGAATCGAATTTGAATTGAAATCAATTTTAAATGAATTTAAAACGAATTTATATTGGAAAAATTCAATTTTGATTTGAATTTGAAATGTAGTTGAAAACGTTTGAAAACGAATTTAAAACGATTTATAAAATTCGATTTTAAAAGGAAATCGACGAAGTATATATTATATATATAATATATATAATATAATGGCCTGAATAGAACGCGCCGCGCTGCGGCAGTTCGCGAATTTCGACCAATGACTTCGAATTGATGTTGCGGGAGATCCGACCGTCGGATTCTCCTGAAACCAGAACCGTTGGATTCGTATCGAAAAGAGCTTTCCAATGAATATTAGAAATTTGAAATCTAACAGTTGGATTTGGAATTATGTCCAAATCATTTTCAGAAAAGGTCGCTGTAAGTGCAGTTCGATGGCCGTAGATGGAAATCGACTGTACGGGCCTTGATAAAATCATTAAAAATATCAATAATTTGTGTAAAATCATAAGAAATGATTTGGAAAAAACTGGGATGAAAAACTCCATATTTGAAAAGATAAAAATAGATTTTTATCAAAATGAACTAGTTTTGAACTAGAATTAAAATCAATTTATTTTTGAAATAAATAAATTGAATTTGAAATGGGTTTTAAATACCAAAATTTCTAATATATTTAATTGGAATTGATTTGTGGGTTTACCGTGAACGGTATTTAAAACAACACTTGTTCTTTAACCCGATAATAAATATAATGTGATTTGGGTTTATAGTGAACTGTGTTTTAAATGACATTAGTTCTCCAACCCAGTAAAAGGAGTTTTAATGAATCGATAATTAGATTGAAATGTGAATTGATAATTCAAATTATCAAAATTTGGAAAGGATTGAATAGGGAGTATCATCAGTTTTACTCCTAGCGATAGTTAAATCTTTAATTAGATTTGAACGTGAAATGGTAATTAAATTTACCGATAACACCGTGGTGTTAGTTATGGGGTAATAACAGTTTTGCTCCATGGGATGAATAGGTTGGGATTGGGAAATAAAATAAATAATTACTTCGGTGTGGTTCGCTAATCCCGACTAGTTTGGAAAACCATAATATGGTTTGAAATGATATCCAGAGGAAGATTAAAGAATAAATTTAAAATAATTTATCTTTGATAAAATTAATGAGAACCTTTCCCTAGGAGTGTGAATATCTGAATAAAAGAATATTCTGAATTGGAATGAGGCGTATATTATGTTTTATAGCACTTGTTGATTAAGATACACGAGTTATTCAGAAAGGCCGGGTATAACCCATTCTGAATAACTGATTCGACGATGAGTCGAAGAGATTGAAGACGGTGCAAGACCGACGATCTTCACATCAAATGGATGGGTGCTACTAATGCTCACGACGGGAGTAGCTACCTTGAAGGGGGCTAAAGTAGTAGCCGTCCGAACGTGTTTGGAGGTCGACGGATATGCGAGGAAAGTGCCTCCGGTTTCGTTCAGAGCTAGAACGGACTTGTAAATGGATGGTGTGTCTGACATTGTACTCCTTTATATTGTATTCGTTGATCTCTGCTAAATATATATCTGTTTGGCGGCGGAGAATTTATTCTCTTGCTTAACGCCCTTCTCTGAGACATACGAGCTCAGAGGTTATATATTGGCAGAAATCAGTGGTACGATATGGATTGATAGTGTGGCATGCTGAGATGCAGTGATCCAGACTTTTATTGAAAAGCAAAGTTTGGTGGATGATTATCAAAGCGCAGCTTTAATATAGCATGGCTTTGTGTATAACGTTGATTCGCGAGCCTCACACCCCGGTATGGTGGTAAACTGATGGTTTGATCAGTATGCTTTTTAGAGGATGGGCACCTTAGTGGTGTCGTGGATTCGGTCGACCGAGATTGAGCTTAGTGCTCAGAGGGATAGGGTAAGCGGTGTTTTCTCTCACCGAGACGTAAGCCGCAGTGATACTCGATTTCCCAAAAGTGTGGATGTGCATTACGGTGTTTTCTCTAGCTGAGACGTAAGCCATTGTAGATGGCACTACGCCATCGATCTTTCGAATCAGGAGCCACCATGATGGAAATCAAATTTCCAAATATGACATTTTTGCGGTTTTGATTGTAAAGCCTAGTATGGCGACATGATATATGGTACCCATGTCGTCTATGATTGATATATTTATATTTGAAGTTGTTTTCTTCACTTATAGTAATAATATAAGATGAAATTTTGCGTATCAAACATATTTGGCTATTATAAGGGAAAACCCTATCCTCCGGCTTGCGTTGCATTGTGTGATGGGACCTGTGTCTTATAATAGCTTCATTGTTCTTTATTTAGCATTGCACTGTTTGTTTTATGCACTGGTATTCTTGGGAGGAAACCCGTTCCGTGTTATACGGCGTGGTCCCTTGATTTACCTAACTTTAAAAACAAAGATTAATAACTGTTTTAGTTCTCACACCTGTCACATGACTGACCTGAGTTTATTGTTTTAACCTAAACTCTGGGTGCCCCTATTTCCACACGGGCAGCTAGTAGTTTTGGTTTTGAAGATTTATATTCACAGGATCCTGATTTACAGTTGGAACGTTGCTCGGAAAGCTCTGTATCCGTGTATTACTTTCAGTTGTGCTTTGTATTGTTTTTCCGCTGCGATGTATTTAAATGTAATTTAAATCTCTGATATTTTCTGTGTAATATTAATTCATACTCTGTATATTCTTGTATTCTGATGGAATTGTTGTAATATACAATGAAATGTTCTTCTGTGTGCGTTCTGATTTGTCGTGTTCTCGAAGTATCCGGGCTTTCCTTCACGGGGAAGTTACGGGTCTTCACAGAAAATTCCCATTTTACATCCCAGTATTACTTATGGTATTTTAGAAGTACCAAATCACAGTGCCAGTGTCATCCACACATACATAATCAATCACAGAAAATATATCACATCATATATCATAATATATGAAAATAATCAGTAATAATATTTGAGGAATCCAGTTGGATCCCTCTAACCTGTTTTCATGCATCCACAGATGTTAAACAATATAAATAAATCGATTTCATTTCAGTATGAAATATTCTGATAAACAGAATCAATATTTGATTAACGATATATACATATATGCATATATATATATATATATATATATCGTTATTTATATTCTCAACCAATCAATTAATAGTCCATCCAAACAAACAACACATAGCAATCAACCATCATTTATCAATTCTAAAAATAAGTTTTAAAAATATAAATGGGTAGAGTTAGTAAGATTTACTCACATTGGATGGTTATCGTTAAATAACAACTAACAATCGTCAATTCAGGTTAGGCAATTTATTTCGCCATAAATTGTAACGAGCTCCAATTCATTCCCAATCAGTTCCATTGTCTACTATTGTTCATACGATCCCAACGGATATGATCGTTCGTTAATCTGACACCGTATAGCCAAGATATTATAAATACAAGTTAATACAATATTTAATTTAAAACAAAACTCAATTTAAATTTGAATTTGGGCCTTACTCCTTCTAATCGGCCCACTACCCACTAAAGCCCAAACCTGCGTGTGACCTTTCTTCCCTGTAAATCTCAAACAGCCGTGCTCCAGGAAAATGATACCACCATTACGCCACCTTCCATCTGCCCCTCTCCTCCTATACTTCATGAATCTTCAAACTCATAACACCATTGAACTCCCCTTCAAAATTTCAACACCTCCATACATACTTCCTCAAACTCGGTTGCTCCAATAGAATTCCGTTCTCCTGGCCTATGCACACGAACCAGAACATCACGCGATGACTTTTTGCATCGAATTCCTCAAAACTCCTCATGCAGCTGTTAAATCACTCAATGAAACCAAATACAACATCGAAAATCCACATTGATGCTAACATGGCCCGCAATCTTCAACCCTAAACCCACTGTACATTTTCTACCCCTCAGAAAAACTAATCGCACACCAAACTAAGGACATCAGTGGAAAGCTCTTGCTTCCACGAGCTCAAAACAATTGATTTCAACATTTTAGGATTGGAGTTTGATTTCTTATGATTTTATGAAGTTGCAAATCTCTCATGTTTTGATTTCTGGGTTGCGGCTACTTTGCTTTGACCAGAGAAAATTGAAATTAGGTTTAGAAGGATATAAGGGTATTTATAGGATTGTTTTAATATTTATAAATCCGATTTTTATATTCCGTTTTAATCGATCGCTGTTTGTATTTGTCATTAAAAATTCCTATGATCACATAAAATATCCAAATTTGACGAAAATGGACATACAGTTACATTTTGACATTACAGACCCAACGAAACTTATTTCGTTGAATTCCGACTTCGTTTGCTCACACAGCGTATTTTTAAAGTCAAATTATTGACTTTTTCACATTAAAATTCCGTATGGCCATATACTGACTCCAAAAATCACGGAAATTGAAATCTAACAATAATTTAATATTTCGAATCCAAAAAAATTAGTTTCGTCAAAAACGAAGATCGTTTGCAAAAATGGATATTTTCTAAAGCTCTAAATAGACAAATTAAATATTAATATATTTAAAACAATTAAATTAAATATTTATAAATAAATATTATCGTATATATCCACAATAGAATATCATATAACTCCAAAATAATCCCATCTGAATTTGATAACTCGAAATTTCAAATCCAGATTAAATCAGTATTCAATTTATATTAAAAATCCATTTATATTATAAATAAATCGATATAAATTATAAAGGAATTCCATAGCAACTTTTGAAATTTTGATTCGATCATAAATCAAAATCTATACGACGAAATCCCGATTTTTCTCCTCCATTAGAAAAATATACTTCACCAGCTCCGAACGTCTCTTGTTTCACAGAAATCCAGCTTAAAACGGATTCTGTATATTTGTTTAAAGTTCGAATCGCCAAGTTACGAACTGCTGCGCCATTTCAAGCTCGATTATAATTATAATATAATTATACATTCAAACTTCATTTAAATAATATATTCGTTATTATAATTCAATTCTAAACTGAATTAAATCTTATAAATAATCTGATTCACACAATATTTTGAATTCCACTATTTCGGAAATAAATATATTATTATAATATTTATATTAATTAAATATTCAATATTATTTAATTAAATGACCATTTAAATCTCTAAATCACTATTTAAATAATTAAATAAATTAATTCTTATACCGTAAAAATACGGGATGTTACATGATCATCGGTCAATCAACATACTAGTATCAATGTTTTATTGTTGTCCTGTATAAACAATAAAACTTGACTAGGGACATTTAAGAATTATAATACTAAATATACAATATAGTCTCAAGTTTAAGTCTTACTCGAACTATATAATTCCGTATTATTATTCTAAGGACTTCTATTATGTTAACATTTATATTACGCAGTAAATATAACATAACAGAATATTTTTATTCCAAATAAAACAATAACGTTGACAATGTTATTAACCACATCAAATGGATTGCCTCTAAGGCGTAAACTCTAACAAATTCGACTATTGATTCACTGGTCTTCTTTTAATGTGAATGTCATACAATCTGAATGTATATTTCCAAATAAAATTGTAAATAAACAAAATTAATAAAATTGTAAACAAACAAAATTAATAAATTGTAAACAAACAAAAGTATATGTTACATTATAGTTACCTGACAACCAGGCACTGTAAACTATTAAGGCGAGTTTGCTTTGATGATTATCAAGCGGATGACGCAGATGATAATCCAAATAGAAACTAAGCTTCAATTAACTACAATATACAGTTGAATCCAATTATTCAGAGCGTTCTCTTTTTTCCCAAGCCAATTGATACTATAATTTTACTCAGTTACAATAATTAATTAGCACTGCTGATCTAACGAACACCATCTCATTGAAGAAAAGAACCGATCGCTGAGACAGAATCCGAAATTCTAACTTAATATGAGAAAACCTAGTTTTAATTACCTGCTCCAACGACGGCTACGAGCTTTTCCATTGAAATCAACATAGGCGAGCGCCCCGAGATCTAGCAATCATAGGATGGTGCTATGGCGGCTGCGGAAGCGGAGGTCATATATTTAGGGATTTTGATTTTTAGGGATCCATTTTTATTTGGCACGTACAATGAAAGCACGGAAAAAGGTGGATGAATATTTATTTCAGGTATGGATATAAAAATAAACACAGACGTCGTTCCTACATCTTTTCATAACATGTTGCAAATTTTAAAGTAACAAATATTTTTCTTGTCTTATAACTTCATTAAATGATATTAAAGTGTTTCATGACTTTAAATGTGATAGAACATACATATAGTATTCAATTAAAAGTTATCATTTTCAACAGAACTTACATATTTTGGATTGAAAATGACTGGTTTGAATGAACAACCGGTCGACATATTTTTTTATTTTTTGAAATTATACTTTGAAAATTGAGTAATATTGTTTGCTAAAATTCATGTATGTCAGTTAGTATGGAAAAGTTAAGAAATGTATGGAAAACGAAAAAGGCATCGGAATTGGGTAGGAAAATTCGGATATCTTTCTAATGTCATTTGTTTATAGGATAAAAATAATAAAGATGTTGGAATAACATCGGTATTTTCCGATGCCTTTTCGACGACATTGTTAATTTTTCAGATAAATAAATAGCGTCGATATGACATCACTATCTTTCGACCCCATTCTAACATAATTTTTTTTTTAACTTTCCGACGCCTTTTCGGTGTCACAATGGCATTAGGAATTCTCATAGATATTTCTCATCTTTTCTAGTAGTGATAATTTTCATCAGTGGACTGTCCGAATTAAATCTAACTATAATTCTACGGTCTATATACACATTTGCAACTATAAATATAGCTCCATATACTAACTCTAAACCCTCCTCTCATTCCATTCCGCCTCTCCTTAGTTGTTGAATTCTAGAAAAGGTTAGGATTCTCTTCCTCTAACTTATATTCTATCTTTTCTGATCTAGAGCTGTATATTTAGATTCTGGAATTTAGTTTTATATATGTGTAAGATTCTAAGATTTGATTCTTATATATATTAGGAGGACTGATGTATGATAATTTTGAAGGTTGAATCTAGATCTAATTCTACACAAATTCTATTATTCTTCCTTCTCAAATCTTTGTGGGTGGAAATTATATAAGTTGCTATTTTCTATCTTTTGTAATGCAGATTTGGATTATTATGCTTGTATGAGAATTGGGTTTCAAATGAAAATAAAACACTATAAATCCTCCAAATCCTAATTTTTTATAGCAGGAATGATCAATCGAAAGGTATATGTTTGGGTTTCCGTTATTGAAATGATGAAAGTTAGGCTTTAGGTATTGTGTAATTCCGATTTTTTGGTCTGATTCACTTGATTTTCACTTTAAATATTTATATATGTTTGTGTACTAAATCATAAGATTTGAGTGTTGTAAATTAATAGGTTTAAGCAACTATTTTAAATAGATTTGTTTGAACATAGTATATACAATATACTAGAATCTTACATTTTTGTATGTGATAAAAAATAAAAAGTGAAGCAGTGCTAGAAGTAATGTTTTGCATAAGTAATTGGATTATTGCACATTGTCTTTTCTTTTATTCTTTAGATAATTATTCAAACCTAGGTTGCATGTTTTATTTGCATGTACTGTTATTTCCCTTTTTATCATTCAATGTATATATACATGTTTGGACCATGTTAATTGATAGGGAAATTAACTTGTATGCCTTAATTATTGTTAATTAGGATTGACATTTCAAACGTATTAGGTTGTTACTCACATGCGCTAAATTTACGCCTTTTTATTTATATATCTATAGCGTAATAAACGTAATACAAATATGTATTAATTGCGTAATAAATGTGTTAAGTTAGGAAAATAGGAATTTAAAACTCTTCATAGGAAATTTGCATATGTGTGAGTTAATGACTTTTATTATAATTAATGACACACAAACACGAGTTAACCATTACTTGTAGTATAAGTCTGTCTGAAACCTACCGGCATATCCAAAATCTACAAGTAAGACTGGTTAATGTGAGATTCTAGGTATCACATGCCATTATAGTTATTGCATTAAGACGTGAGGTTAAGCTCAACTTGTAGTAGAAGCCTGCCCGAATCGCCCGGCAAATCCAACGTATACAAGTGGTTGGGTTTAATTTGAGATGTCTTATGTGTGTATATACACATATTTTTATGTAATGTAGGCCTTCCTATAGGAAGATATTAAGTGGTGGACTCGCCTGGTTTGGGTATTAAGTGGTAGGACTAGGTCAATTGCTAAGGTTTATCCCTTGGTTCAGGTTCGGTCCTAGGTAATTTTGGGCCATGGACAAAACTCAAGTTTGGCCCCTTTCTTACAAATACAAATAACACTTCAAAATAATAATAAACACATAAACCAAACATAACAATGATTTTATTAAAAGCTAAATAATTTGTTCATTACATCTCCGAAAACATCAATCTTACAACTTCCTAATCATTAGAAGACAAAAAGTTAAGTCCAAGGACATCATTTAAAATTTGCTCTTAATGCATTTTTTGAAGAAAATTCATTGATTATACCATCTTGCTCAATATTTTCCAACATGTCTTTTTTGATGCATAGAAGTGCTAGCCAATTCAACCTATCTTGAGACATAGAAGTTCGCAGATATGATTTTAGCAATTTCAACTTAGAAAAGCTTCGTTCCGCAGATAAGACATTGAAGTTCACAGAAATATTTATTTTGGAAACCTTGTAAACTTTAAGTTATAAGTTCTTGTCTTTGTTGTTTTTTACTTTTTTGAGATCCAGATAATTGTTTTATGATGGTACTAACTGCTAAATAAATCTATAAAAACAGTAAAATTAATAATCAGAGCAATACAACCTGATTCACGAGTTCTTGTCCATTCTTCAAATAATCACATCATGACATCATTCTTCCATCCAACAAATGAGTACTAATCTCAAAATACTGCAGTTGAAAAACAAAATTAAAATGTTATTCTTTGATTATTATTTTGTTCTTAATCAAATAGAAATGATCAACCTTAAGTATCAATTAAATAACACTAGACAAAAATACTAAAATTAAAATCTAAAGTTAAGCAGACCTGAAAATAAAACAACAACAACAAACAATATTCAAGCCGCAGCCACAAGAGCTTTGGTTGTCGCAGGATTTTCAGAATTGACAGGGATGTAGTTTTATGGAAACAAACATTATGTTCTTGGGCATTTTAAGCTTTACAATCTCCCATCGGTCATTTTAAAAAAACCCAGTAAATACGGTAAATTTAAAGCATACTTTGAGATTGAATCCGAGATCCAAAGGAATCCGAATTTGATTTGAATCTATTGGTGCTGATAAGTTGTGAAATTAATCTCAGGGCTTTATAGATTTTACGATTGATAAAATTAGAGGAGAGAAATAAAGCTGAATCAAAAGGAGACGTAGAGAAGAATGTTATCTCCATTAAATCGTGCAACAGCTTTGGAAATTAAAAATCAGAATTTGGAAATCGCGTAGATCGCTTCGGCTTCTGCTCAAAGTTTATTTTCGATGCGTAAAATTGGAATTTGGAAATTGCGTTAGGTTATCTTCACATGCGGTGGAAAAGGAAATGGGTAGTAGGCTGAAAAATATTATGCCCCTTGTAATTTTGGGCCCTGTGTTGTTGCCCATGTTGCCCAGCCAAAGGGCCAACGCTGCCTTGGTTTAGGACCCAAGTCATGAGACCCTCCCTTACTTTATTAGGTTTTAAGTGATCACGAGGTCCACCTTTCTCTAATATTTATGAGATATTAAAGTGTCTTAGCGATTACGATGAGTTGGGTAGTTTTCCTGAAGTTCGCTTCCTCTAGGGGCTATGCAAGGGCCGACCTAGGGACAGTTAATATGAAATGACCAAGAATTCACCATCTAAGGGAAGTATTAAGTAGGTAGGTGTTCACCCGTACAGACAGCTAGATAGTAATGTAGGGGTTTGCAAGGAGGGTCTTAAATAGTGTCGCGCTCCTACCTAAACCTAGTATTAATTGGCTACTTACTATCTCTCGATCTACAATAAGAGTAGATATTTTATAACGTTGACGATTAAAGACGAGCTCTTAAGAGGCTAGTAGTCCACTTGGGTAATAAGTGATATTAGGAATCCACCCTTAAATAAATCTAAGTAATGGCCTTAAGTGACCAAGTAGTGCCCACCTCGTGGGCTATTAAGCGACAGTAAAGATGTAACAGCCCGCACCTCCGTTCACGCAAGATATTGTCCCCAACTTAGCCACCGTATAGGTGTGGGGTTTTGTTCCTCAAAAGGCCTCGGCGTTAGTAAGAGATGGGCTCTACTATATAAGTACCCACTTCACACAGGCTTCCACGATGTGGGACTTAGGGTTGTTACATTCTCCCCTCCTACAGAGCCCAATGTCCCCGTTGGCTCATAAACACCTCACCCAAGTGATGTGGTCCACACAGGAGCCACAATTCCGGCTGGGTATTGGCTCTGATACCACTGTAACAGCCCGCACCTCTGTTCACGCAAGATATTGTCCCCAACTTAGCCATCGTATAGGTGTGGGGTTTTGTTCCTCAAAAGGCCTCGATGTTAGTAAGAGATGGGATCTACTATATAAGTACCCACTTCACACAGGCTTCCATGATATGGGACTTAGGGGTGTTACAAAAGATGTTCTCCCTTATATTAGCGCATAAGGCATTAAGTGACTATTAGGATTTCCGCACTATTATTAACATGATGGCCTTAAGTGACTGTAAGGATGTCTGTATCATATGTTTAATTGTGTGTGCTCGCTTGCGTAGACATAATTAAATCGACAAACCCATACTGCCAAGTATATGAAATAGTTATTCCTTAATTTATATGATTGTTATTCATCAGAACTTACTATTCTAACCTCTCTCTTTACATATAAATAGGTAGTAGTATGGAACGCTTAGGATCAATGATGCTTTAGAGATGGAGACTTTTAGTTATTTATGGCAGTATCATTATTGAATTGTTGGGATAATTATTAATGTACCCCTTATAATCGACTGAATTCATTGTAACCAACATTTATTATGGTTTTTTTAAATTAAAAGTCCATCTATTTTACTATTACATTTTATTCCTTCCGCTGTGTGAGATTCTGATTTCGTTTTAGTTTGCTCTGTTGTACTATTTTAAATATTCCCTTATATGAACCAACTATCCGTTTAGGATGACTCTAAGTTCCAAAGGGCCTTTTCTGGGTCGGATTAAGCCCATTCCAGACAGGTTGTTACAATACTCCCAAAATGATCACTTTTAGTTGTAAAGCTAGTTTCAATTGTCGATGACAAATTATTTGAAGCATTTGACGAAATCACCATTCTAAAAACAACAAATATCCAAATAGGAAAAATGTGTAAATAAGTTCTTGAATCATGACAAAAGAATTTTTTGTAAACGTTTCATACTAACAAAATGTCTCATACTAATGTAAATATAAAAGCAACGACATGTTGTCCCAATTTCCACTTTTGCAATTTTCTAAAGTTATTGAATTTAAGGAAAAAATAAATAAGATCACATCCAGCTCATATTGATAGGTGAGTATCATGCCACTTTGTTACATTTCTTAGCTTGATGAATATCTAACATATAGCTGGCTTCTATTATAAAATTAATAAAGTCTGCTGAACATAAACTATACGTATCCATTGAAAACTAAAGAGAAATACAAGTCTAAATTGTTCTGAAAGCATTTATTGCCACTAGACTAAAACAAAAATCCTATTGTTCTCAGATTAATAATTAATTAGTAAATTCTAGATGTAGTAAACAAATCAGCAAAATTAATACAGATAAGGTATAAATCAAGAATTCAATGTTCAAACTCATAACCATAGTTTGGATCATAGGTAATAATTTTTAACCTACTTAGTACTAGCACTAACTGACTGCAACAATTACATACCAAACATAAAACCCAATTTCAAAAAGAATGAAAAATAATCACAGGCAAACAAGATTCATATGTACGTTGAAAATATATTTTACTTGTCTAAGATTAAAATCAATGAAAAGTAACAAACAGGCATAAAATCAGTTAAAAATAAAAGCAAGGGCAAAAAAGTTACATGCATCTTTCCCGTGTTGGGTTGAAGATTCTGATGTTGTGTCGAAGATTCGAAATCAATCGTCGAGAACACGATAAATCATCGATGGTAAGGGGATCGGTTGGCCAACATAAGCATATGTGATGATTGGTGGGATTTAGGGCATTTTTCTTTTAGGGCTGAAACAAAAAAAAGTGTTAGGGAATGCGGAATGGATCTTAAGGCAAAACTAACACTGGAGGGAGGGTGAATAGTGTTTTTAAGAAATTTAAGAAAATCTAAAACTTATATGATCTATTATATGAATCACACATCACAGAGATAAACGCAGACACAGAATCAAACATAAACACAACAATAAAATGCAGAAAAGGAAAGAACACATCGGATTTTATACTAGTTCGGATTATTCCACTACAAGAAAAATACCCTATTGCAACTAGCAATTTGCAACAGGCGGCACATGACAGTTGCAGTAAATGATATTTAGCAACAGACCAATTATAACAATTGCAATAGATGAGATTTAGCAACAGAACTTTTCTTCCTGTTTCGAAAAATATATTTTTAGCAACTGCGTTTCCCTTCCTGTTGCAAAAGCCTACTTTTAGCAACTATGCTTCCATAACAGTTGCAACAAACATATTATTTGCATATGCGCTTTCAAGCCAGTTGCGAATAGATATCTTTAGCAACTGTTTTCGCCACTAGCAATAACTGTATTTTTTACAACTGATAAATCCAGTTGCGAAAAAATACTATTAAAAATAAATGTAGCATTTAATGATTACCTTTAATAATTAATAAATAAATAATTAACAACATTTAATAATAAATGATAATAAAAAACAATTAAGAAATAATAAATAATAATTAGTTTTTACTACTTAATATTAATGATAAATGCTTAATTAAGAAGAAATAATTAGTATTAATAATTAAGAAGTAATAATTAAAGTTTAATTAATAATTTTTGAAAATTAATATTTATTTATCAATAATATTGATAATTACTAATATTAATAATTAATAATTAGTAGTTAATATTAAATATTTAATAATATCAAGTAGTTTGTATTAAATACAACTAATCTTTAATATCAAATAACTAAGAATTAATACTTAATAATTAATAGTCAATATCAAAATAATAATAATTAGTAATTAGTTTTTAATAATTAATATTTAATATTTAATAAAATTCGATGAAATTCGTAGTCGATGTAAGGATACTATTGCTTATTAATTAATAATTATAACAAACAACTACTTAGATATGAACTTGTAATTTTATACATGCTAACACGTCCAAACTATTATTTTCATGTACAGTCCAAACTATTATTTTCATGTACATCTAGATGTTTCCTTTTGTAGCATTTATAATAAGTTTTATTATTTATTTTGGCTCCAAATCCAATTTTTTTGGCTTCAAATCGGATGTTTTGGCGCTATCCCCAAATTTTCGATTATATTACACATCGAGACCGCTTCCCAATTCAAAAGCCAAAAATAATTCGGTCACCATGAACCCTTCCTCTCATCTTCTCCAACACGACTTGGGCTCGTAACCCTAATTTCCTAATTACCCAAATCAAAAATCGTAATGGTTCAAGGGAGGATAAACGATATTATCAAAAACCTAATGGCGGCTTCTGCTACTTCAAGCTCAAACTGCATCCACCCCACAAAACTACCCACGCCTTCGTATGGCTAAAAAGAAGCACCCTCCCTTGCTCTCTCAACCTTTTACCATCCGATATGGTCGTGGTTTCGCATATGTTGTGGACTCGATTTCAGCGATTCCATCCTCTATGCTCGCATCTTCTGTCGTAGACTTGGAAGACGTTCAACGAGCTCCTCTCGCTTCCACCATGACTGACCCCTGCTCCCCTTCGCGAGTGTCTCTTGCTACAGGTGAGTTTGATGGCTACGTTAATGATAGCGTTAATACAGAGTGTAGGGTTTGGAAAATGAGGTATCTAGTGATGTGTACAATACTGTTCCGGTCTTTACTACTGTTATATCTTTTCCACCATGTTCGAAACCTTGCACAGTTGATGTTTGTGTGAATTCCCCTGTCATTCCCTACATACCATATAATTTAAATGCACATATAACTGAACGTAAGGTGTTCACAGCAAAGTTTATGAAAACTGGCTTGGAGCAAGATTCTAATATTTCTGGATTTACTAATTGTGAAGTATGGCATTCCTATACTTTTATCTAGCTGATGACAGAGTAGGTATAGTAAGCAACTTTGCTGTAAACAAACATAATGACTTCAGCTAATTGGTTGGGTGCTCCCATGGCCTTAGAAAGGGGAAAAAAAATTTAAGCAATTATATTGCAGAGGCAAAATTAGTATAAGTCATTTAAAAAATGTTAATGATAACATCATTCCAAATTTTCATATCGTATTCTAAAAGTTTGTCTGCCTTCAATTGGCTACTCTTTTTGGATAACTAAGAGAAGAATTGTTGCTTGCGCTTGTCCAAATTCCGGTAAGATTTATAAGATTTTACAATTTGCAATTTGTTTGTTTAAAATCTGGTTTGTGATTGTTGAGCTTTGTAATTTTAGCAGATGGAGTATGTCTTAGAGTAAAGTTCCATACTAATATACATAAATGCGTTTGTTGATCTTTGGGATAGCCTGATGTGTGTGTTTTGTGTTTTGATATATTGATTTTGCTTAGAAGTTGTTTGTTGAAATGCCTACAAAAGATGTTTGAATGCAACGTAATATGATGCATGTGCTAATTTTACTATATATGTTGACTTTGAAAACATATAATCACTTTTTTATCACACAGGCATATCTTATAATGGTATCTTAGGTGAAATTCCTTACAAAATCAGCTTTCTACAAGTTACTACAGGCATTTCTTATATTTGGCAATTGGCAGCGAGGAGAGATGAAGGACTTGGTTGTTGGTACTACGGCGATGGTGATACAGATGAATGTTAAGGGAGAGGTGTATGGAAGTGGAGCTTGGTTGTAAGAGCAGTGGTGATTTAAAGCTTGTAGAAAGGCTTGTGGGTAGCGTCAATCTGCTTGGAACTAATTTTGTGGAACTGAGTATTGTAGTGTCGGTTGGCTTGCTGGTAGTGGTGATTTGGAGTAGTGAAAGTATGGTGCAATGGGGAGCGGCTGGAGGAGAGGAGGAAATAGGAATGCTTGTGTATTAGAGTGGATGGGACTGAAAAGTTGGTCGGATAGTGTATAATGGGGAGGACAGTGGTGGAGTATGGTGATAGTTTGTGAACAGTGGAAGGTAGCGATTGTGGTTGGTGTTGTGGGAGGTGGTTGCTGAAGCTAATAGAAATTGAAGTGTTGCTGGTTTGGAGGAAGCGGCGGTGGTACTGTTGATGGGTTGTTTAGGAGAGTTGATGGTTTGAGAAACGCTGGTTTTAGCTGCAATTAACAGTGGCAGATTTGGTTGAGAAGCACAAGGGAAGGTTGAATGGCTGGTAGACAGGTTTCGGGTTGTGCCGTATGGTTGAATGGCTGAAAGACAGGTTTCTTGTTATAGTATATGAATGACAAAAAAAATGTTGTGTGAGGGAAGAAATTGTTATACATGAATGGTATATGAAAATTGTAGAAATTTTGTTGTAATTGTTTGTACTACTTAAACTTTGTTAAAATAGAATTTTTATTTGTTTATTTCATTCTGTGATATACACTATTACCAAAATGAATTCATTTAATATGTAAGATCTATAAACTATAATTTTTTTTTTTTTTTTTTTACAGATTTATGAATCTATTGCAACGGACCTATAACGTTGCAAAATGATCTGTTACAACAGCAAAAGTCTGTTGCAAAAAAGTATACCGCAACATCTTATTGCAACAGGCAGAAAATGTTGCAGACTTTTAGCAACTTCGGCTATACCAAGGGGCGCAGGCCTGTTGCAATAGGTCTACTGCAACAGATATCGTCTGTTGCGAAAAGTGTTTTTTGTTGTAGTGTTCCTACGTCCAGTCCCACGCAACGCTGGATTGTGCAGAGTTTTATTACTATATCAATATCCAAGTACTACACCCTTGATTTTACGGCCACAAGGTTACCACCAATTCCAAACACCCTTGATCAAGAATATTCCCCTTGATTTCCCCGGCTACAAGGGTTACACCGTTTCCTTCCTTGATTTCATGGCTACAAGGAACACATTGCTTCCAAAACTATCCCAAATAATTACAACGGCCTTATAACCCTTTGATAGCACTTCGATTCAGAGAGTAATGAGTAGAGAGTGACAAGAGAAGAAGTTTTATATAATTAGACTTGAAATCAGCAGAGTACAAGTGTGGAAATCATAAAAAATATGAAATATTGATGGTGTAATTAAAGGAGATGAAGATGGAGAAGAAGAATGACAAAAAAAATTCGAAATCAGCCCTTATTTATAAGATTTGAAAGGTTGCAGCGATTCTGGAACGTTACAAATAGTGAAAAGACACTTCCTTTCAAAATTAAAAATGTGACAATTATATATTGACATGCCAATATATGTATGTCAACATATGTTAGTTCAAAATTGAAATTTGAGCATTTTTCAAGTGTTTTCATATATATACAATTCTGGAAATTATTGAATTAAAACATAGCGATATAAATAATATTATAAAGTAGAAAATCATATGAAATCATAAATAAAAACCATATAAACATATTTATAAAATTATAAAGTTTAAAAGTATATAAATATAAAGCATAAAGTATATAAATATATATAAACATAATCTTTAAAACTTTAGTTTAAAATCAAAGTAAAATAGAAAAACTTAATTAGAATTTTAAAATAGAATTTGAAAATAGAAATTTGGAAATCAGAATTTGAATTTGAATTTGAACCTGGAGTGCTATTCAGAGTCTTACATAAACTAGACTCTATTACTATATTTATCTTGAACTCTCTAACTCTTAAGATCTTGATTACTCATGAGTCTTGAATCTTCTTTGAATTCTGAATCTCCTGAATCTCTAAAACTGTACAGTCTTCAGTATTAATTTCTGTATATAAATCCTGCATATATGTATATGTATATATATATATTCTAGATAGAGATGTTAGTATATATTTTATAATTAATTAATATTGAAATAAGGTTGTTGTCATCAAAACTCCATTTTCTAATAATCTTCCCATTTTTTATGATGACAACCTTAGTTTATAAAATATCATACCTATACATACCTATTGATGTTGACCCTTCTAATACTCCCCATGTCTATATGGATCCTATATATTCTACTTAAACTACTAAGTCTGTATTTTATAATTTCTCCCCCTTTGGCATTATCAAAAAGAAATTCTAAAAATACTCCCTCTAAATCCTATATCTATCTATATATCCTATTTAACTTTGTACTAAAGTGTTAATGAATATAACTCCCCCTAAATTTATGCCTATATTATATCATAATGACTATATATTACTCCATGAATTGAATAAGCTTATATTTCCCTCAAAATCTATTGTTCTAAATTTAAATATTATAACTCCCTCTAAAATTATGACTATATTAATCTAATAAACTAAATAGAAGGATAATAAAATAAGCAAAACAATCAATATTTATAATCAATCCAAACAAGCAAATCAACCCAAACGAGCAATTCAAGCAAACAAGCAATTCAAACAATCAATCTAAACCATATCAACCAAATCAAAATAATATATGTTAATTTGAAAATACTTTTTGAACCTTCAACTAATCCTAGAAACTAAAACACTCCCCCTTATCTAATACAAGACTAAAACTAGCCAAATCTCTAATTCCCTTAAAACTACAATAAGACTTTAATCTAGACTAAGAAATAATTCTAATAAAATATTCTTAAAACTATGATACAACTTAAATTAATATAATTCAAGCAATTTAATCAAAACAATCAACCACTTTTGTCATAAGACATCAATTCAAAAATAAAGCCAAACATTTCTCGTAACTTATATTTATCCTATAAACCTATAAAAATCCTATTATCCAAAAATGAATAAGTATATTTCTAACACACCTATCAACTACTAATGAAATTTAACCATGTCAGGTAATTCAATCAAGTTATTCAAGTTAATCAAATAAGCCAAACAAGTCAATCAAGCCAATCAATTCAATCAAGCCAAACAAGTTAAACAAGCCAATCAATTCAATTTGAACATGTTAAAAAAAACTCCTCATAAAGTATACTTGTTATGTGTGAAGTTAAAGTTAACATGTAATGTAGTCTGCGCAGTGTGTTGGTTATATTGCAGTATGTCACATGCAAAGCTATATGAAGTGATATATTGAATGAAATACAACTTGTGATGTAAGTGATTTTAATTTGAGATGCACTATAATTCATAATAATGATGTATGATATGAAATAGGATGTGTAAAGATATTATGGTAATAATATATAGAATAATTTGATGATGATATGTATTTCTATAAAAGATACTTAAAGTAATATCTAACTATTATGCATATTTATTATCAATTATTCAAATTGAACAAAGGTAATATATATTAATTTCTAAACTTAGGTTAATGAAAATGCAAAGGATAGTAAAGATAAAAGTTTTATGGTAATTAAAAATATTCACAATAGATAATAAATTATTTAGAATAGTTCTATGAGAAATGTGGAGTTAAATAATCTTAATAGTGGGCTTCTTCTAAAAATAAAAAATTAAAGGTCTTTTCAAAGAGAATATATAATTTTATCATATGAAGTAAATTGTAAACGTATATTCATAATTGTATATAAAAAACTGATTTTAAAAGGACTTAAAAGTTAATTTATTATTAATCTTTTAATACAAATCAGTTTTATATTTAAACTTTATAAATTAAAATATATTAATTTGATAACGAACCATTTATATGCTAAAATCATAAAAGAAATCTATTCTTATAATAAAATTATTGTTGATAAATTCTGATAATAGAAAGTAAGTTATAACTCTACAACTTCTTATACTTTAACTGTACTTTTAAGACATAAAAATTATGTATGTACATATATATACTAAAATATTAAGTTAAATATACAAATTTTATAAATCTTAATAAGAAATCAAAATTAGTATTAAGTTAAAGATAGTATTTGTGATAATGTAATCCAAAGTTGTTATTAAATTACATGTGAAAAAAGATATAAGTTAAACTATGTATATTTAAATTACATATAAAAGATATATAAATTTATACAATATAAAATGTTTGAAAAAAGATTAAATTATTCCAATCATATTAACATATCTATGTATTTTATATATATATATAATTTTTGAAATGCATAAGTAGATGATCAAATTCGATAACTAAAGTTTGAACGGACATTTTCATATCGAAAAGATGTCTTTTCAATTTTCTAAATCCTAAATCAAATAGTAAGGAAATTTAAATTTAGAATAAGAAAACATTTCAATTAGATTGGTATATTGATAAGTATACTATGGTGTATCGACATATGAATTAGATTATCTAAAATTATAAAAGAAATAAATTTCTATACCCAACTATATGCGTAGATGTATATTCCTAAATGTAATTATAATTATGAAAATATTACAAGGCGTAACTCGTTTTGCAATCCTCCATTTTGTTGTCCTTCCATCGTTATGAACCATACGTTTACATCATTCAGAATTTGATGGTGAAATATGCTTTATTGCGACGGTCTCGTTTTTCTGATCAGGATATTATATTCATTTGTTGAATGTGAACACCGTGTGAGAAAGATATTGAAGATTTAGTAGTTCAACCAACTTTGCGCCAAAATTTTGAATTTGAATTTTGAATTTGAATGAAAAGACACTTTAGTCATTATAAATAGGCCTAAAAGTCATGTCTCTTCACAGTCTTTTCCCTTATTCTTCTTCTTCTTCTTCTCGTTTTTCACTTTCAATCAAACTTTCAAGAGGCATAACTTCTTTGTTTCTTAACGGAATTGGATGAAATCAGTGGCAAATTGAATAGAAATGCAAAGAATACGATCTAGTAACAGTTTGGGGATGAATTTGGATGGTATTGGGGTGCATCAAGTCGAAACAGTAAGAGGAAAACAGAAAATCCTGTATGTAATTTTATGTTTTTGATAGTCAAATTCAAACTGTCATATCTTACTCAATTTTGATCGTAATTTGATGATCTACCCATCAAAACGACCGCGGGAAAGACAACTACAATCTGGAAAAGGATTTGGGACAAAATAGTCTAACCAGTGCATGCAATTTGAAAATAATTGTCGACAGTTTTGGTTTCCTTCTCTCTTTATTCACCAAAATTTCATTTGATTATTACTTGGCAATTCTTGACGGATTCACATGAAACCAGCAGCATTACAAAGCAAATGAAGAGATGTACAGTATGAAAATAAGTTGTAGATGAAAATCCAAGGTTATAAATTGATCTGGTACCCATTTCTTTGCTGATTTACATTATATATATCCGTTTTTTCTTGATATCTTTTCACCAACCGTCACTACTCTTCTCCTCTTTTTGATTTCTATCATGTGTTCATAAGAATTTTAAATTCTCAATAATCATGTAACACACCATTTTGGTATTTGAATTTTCAATAGCCACATCACCCATCTTTCAGGGTTTGAATATCCAATAGCCATACAACACATCTTTTTCTCTAAAACTACACTACTTTTCAAATAATCAAATGACTTTTCAAACCAACCAATCTGCAATTTTAAACAAAAATATCATGATGATTTTGTAACATATCCATATATCAAAGATTTAAAAAATTTAAAAATTTAAAAATTCAGAAATTAAATTTCAAAAATCAGATTATGAGTTTAAACTAGTGTTTAAATCATTTCAAAATTTTCCATTTGATATTTTCAAAAATCATATTATGAACTTTTGAAAGACCATGCTCTGATACAATTGTTAGGGAATGTGGAACGGATCTTAAGGAAAAACTAACACTAAAGGGAGGGTGAATAGTGTTTTTAAGAAATTTAAGAAAATCTA
The DNA here is from genome assembly GCA_030737875.1 of Allium sativum. Lineage (NCBI taxonomy): Eukaryota > Viridiplantae > Streptophyta > Magnoliopsida > Asparagales > Amaryllidaceae > Allium > Allium sativum. Next base: position 189,450,308 of record CM060911.1, read on the forward strand.
AAACTTATATGATCTATTATATGAATCACACATCACAGAGATAATCGCAGACACAGAATCAAACATAAACAAAAAAATAAACAGAAATAAAATGCAGAAAAGGAAAGAACACACCGAATTTTATACTGGTTTGGATTACTTCTACATCCAGTCCCATGCAACGCTGGATTGCGCAGAGTTTTATTACTATATCAATATCCAAGTACAACACCCTTGATTTCACGGCTACAAGGTTACCACTGATTTTAAACATCCTTGATCAAGTATATTCCCTTTGATTTCGCGGCTACAAGGAACATACCGTTTTCGAAACTATCCCAAATGATTACAACAGCCATATAACTCTTCAATAACACTTCAATTCAGAGAGTAATGAGTAGAGAGTGAGAAGAGAAGAAATTTTATATAATTAGACTTGAAATTGGCAGAGTATAAGTGTAGAAATCATAAAAATATGAAATACTAATGGTGTAATTAAAGGAGATGAATATGGAGAAGAAGAATGATAAAAAAAATCAAAATTTGCCCCTATTTATAAGATTTGAAAGGTTGCAATGCTTCTGGACCGTTAGAAATAGTGAAAATAGACTTCATTTCAAAATTAAAAATGTGATAGTTATATGTTAACATGCCAACATATGTTAGTTCAAAATTGAAATTTGAGTAATATTCAAATGTTTTAGTATGTATATATATATATATATGTATATATGTATATATGTATATATATATATACACAATTATGACAATTCTTGAATTAAAACATAATTATATAAATAAAGTATTTTTTAATAGAAAATCATATGAAATCATAATTATAGACTATATAAACATATTTATAAAATTACAAATTTTAAAACTATATAAATATAAAGTATATAACTTTATATAAACATATATAAACTTATAATCTTTAAAACTTGAGTTTAAAATCAGAAGTAAAATAGAAAAACTTAATTAGAATTTGAAAATAGAAATTTTGAAATCATAATTTGAAAAACATAATTTGAATTTGAACCTAGAGTGTTATTCAGAGTCTTAAATAAACTAGACTCTATTACTATATTTATCTTGAACCCTTGAAATCTTGATTACTCATGAGTCTTGAATCTTCTCTGAATTCTGAATCTCTTGAATCTCTAAAAATCTAAAATTTTACAGTCTTCAGTATTAATTCCTATATAAAATCCTGCATATATATGTGTGTGTGTGTGTGTGTGTATATATATATATTCTAAATAGAGACGTTAGTATATATTTTATAATCAATTAATATTGAAATAAGGTTGTTGTCATCAAAACTTCATTTTCCAACAAAAAGGGCTTACAGCGAGCATGGTTCAATTTTGTAATTAGATTAAGAGTCAGGCATGTACGAAGTATGAACTATAAATTTTAGGCTAGAAAACTGTAAAATCTAAGTGATTTTTGAATATCCCATATTGGTCCATAAGCTTGTCGATATTTATAAATCTTGGATGATATATTTGAAAACTAAATTTACATTGATATTAGTTGTTTCATTTTGAGGGAAGGTCAAAACGAGATATCGATCGATATTTCTGATATTTGAAATAGTGCTCCTTACATCGGAGAATCTTCTCCGTTCTCTCGAACTATATCCTCATGTATCTTCAAGCTTTGGCCCATATTACCTTCTTCCTTCTCTCGGCTGCCACTTATCTTTGAATGAACTCTGTGACAAACTTTCCCTTTGTTTCGTCCTTTAGCTATCTTCTAGTGCTGTGATCGTTTTTTGAAATATGTAACATAACAACAGCTGGTCACTCCTGTTAACATGAAATTTAGGAGCAACACACGATTCAAATCATAATAGAAATATGCTTCAGCTCGTAAGAGCAACGATCGTTGATCGCAAGGAGGGCGCCAATGTCTCTTCAGATCATAGGAGCAACACACCTTAGATTGTTCAATTCAGGGTTTATATTTTTTTGGAGTGCAGTTGTAAAATGAATTGGAGAAGCATAGATGGCTAATGAATATGATTAAGGTTTACTATTGAATGCACGTTGGTCATGGATATTGAATCCAATGGTTGTATGAATTTCTTTAAAAAATTGGAATATATACTAAATTTTAGCTATAATTTACTTAACTACCTACTTGGAATAATTATTAATTTAAACATATTTAGTTTTGGATCGAGTGAGTATTTTTTTGGATAAAGATACACTCATATATGAATTCGTTTTGCCGAACTCTAACATATGTTTCTCGATTCGAAATTCAGATGGATTTCGGTTTTTCTCGGAAGATACATTCAACTTCTCCAAATAAGTGCTCTAATGCTGGATGAATTTGCCATTTGTAGATCTTCTACATAAAATGCAATAATTTCAACTCATTTGGACGCGTGGTGAATAAGATTGCAAATGAAATCGTCTTTTCCCTTTTTCCATGTCTACTTGTGTTTCAATAAATTTCAACCATTTCATCATAACAAACTGGATAAATTAGTGGGTTTACCATATTTGATAGGAATAAAGGAATTGAACCATCTGAAGCACCAACTTCTCAATTGTAAAATGTAATGAAAAGGAAAGGAAGGGCCAACTAAGTGTGTGTAACAACTCGAGTTTTTATAACGTGTAACAACCATAAATCAAGGCAGAATCAATTTTTAAATAAGAATCAAGGGAAACGGGTTACGCCATTGCGTTCGTCTCGAAATTCTGCTTGGAAACAAGTCTGAGTTTTCGAAAATCGAAGTCCGTATGACCAAGTTATGACCTTTCAAAATTTTCAGAAGTTTTCAAGTTCAAAAACAGCTCAATTCGAATTCAAATTTCGAAATTCAAACCTCAGAATGGACTGGGCGGGAAATCTCCCGCCCAGGACCAGGTCGACCTGGGGATCGACTATGTAGTCGACCTGCCCAGGACCAGGTCGACCATAGTGTCGACCTGGTGGCCGAGCCCACTTTTGAAGCTGGATTCACTTTGATGTATCTGGCCTCGTTTCTGTCAACATTCGTTGACCTGACCCTATAAATACAGCCCCTAACACTAGTCTCTCTACACAAAATTCTTTCTGACCTTATGCAGCTCTAATTCTGGTTGAAAAGTTTGAGAAAGGGACTACTTCTTCTACGTTGAGACTGCGTTAAGAGAATTGCTAATTTGGGGATTTCTGTTAGGACTTGACTAAGCATATAAAGATTCAACATCGACTCTCTTTTTCTAATTCTCGAACCACGATCTGGAAGCCCTAGTTATTTTTAGATTTAAACTGTAAATGTAATATGAATATGATGTAAATTGAAATTGGACCTATGTACGATGACTGTTTTACATCCATTCTTGTTCATCTTGGATCTTGACTCTTGGATATTACTATGACATTGATTTGGGGCCTATTCATGTTGTAAATCAAAAAGAAAACCCCCTCATATTATCATGTTGAATATTCTATTAGTCACAAGTTTATTACTATCACCTTATGTCAGTCGTTACTATGACTATACTATCACCTTATGTCAATCGCTACCATGACTATACTATCACCTTATGTCAATCGTTACTATGACTATACTATCACCTAATGACAACTGTTATCTTGACTAGTACCTTATTTGTTATCTTGACAGTACCTTATTTTGTTAGATTTGGAATCTTTATGTTTGAGGCCAATATTCCAAATGCCAGTAATGTTATAATCCTTTATCTCAAGTCATACCATGCTATGCTAGTAATCACTTTTGCCACCTTATACACGTCCCTTTTTATGTTATTCCCTAATTAGATTTATTTGTATCGATTCGAGCTTATGTGCGATGGGAATACGATTTGGGTAGACTAGGTAAAACATGAATTGACTATGAACATGAACGTTGTTATAACTTGAACCTGGATATGGACATGAATTTGACACGATTTGACATGAAAACCCGACATGGATTTTGACATGAAAACTTGAACGTGGGCATGACAATTAGATAAACTTGAAAATGGCCAACTCGAGGTTGGGTTGAGTTTGTGGTGTAAATCTGCCCGGAACCGCCCGGCAAATCCAGTAACTGCAAACAATAGGATCCAATGTGGGTAGTTGGTCATATCGCACGAAAAACCCGAGGTTAGACTATGTTGTGGTGTAAATCTACCAGGAAACGCCCGACAAATCCAGTGACCACAACAGTTAGTCTAATGTGAGAGGTTGGGGTGCATTAATGAATTAATGCCACATGATAGGGTTAAGTCATGAACCACTCGAATACACTTAACCAACTTGATACATGATTTGGATAGGGTTAAGTCACGAATTTGAATGACAACACTTAACCCATTAGAAACCCTAGTTACGCGGTCCTTTTCAGTAGTAACCCACTTAGATGTATCACGATACCCTGGGACTAGGCAGGGTGGGGCACGATTACTGGGCTGATTGTAAGCGACCAGAACGACGGCTGAGTAGGTGCGCCATTGTAGGTTCAGACGGACTATGGTCGTGCACGTAGTCCGAAGTTGAAAAAGCAGGCATTAGGCACCCGTAGATTTACACTGTGCGTGCTTGATTCGTGTCGGTGGTTGGCACCATAGGACTTGATACACCCTATGGTGGACCTAGCACAGGTAACTACATTTCAAGATAGGGTCGTATGACACAGACACATGACGAGCTAGAACTTGTAGGGAGCCGATCGATTAGTAGATCGTACCGTAGGACCCCGTAATGGGTCACTTCATGATATTGGGCCAAGGGATCATTTCATGATTAATACTTGACATGGGTTAGAACACTAGTACAGTTGGTGCAACGAATCTCGAATATGCGATGGCAGACATGACTTATCCTGTTATCTTAATTATCCTACCAGTTCTGTTATCATCCTTATGTTTAATTCCAGTTTTCACATATCATGTTACCTTTACTATTTTTCATACTGAAAGTCACTAGGGCTTACCAGTCTTTATGACTGACCCTTTTTCTTTCGCCTCTTTTTCTTTCATTTCCCCCCCCCCAAGTTCTCAGGGAGGAAACACTAGCTCTTAGCTTGGATTTAGCTTGCTTTCTGACAGCTCATGTACGGTTTGGTCTTGGGCTATGCTATGGCTGCTTCTGCTATTTATGAGGAATAATTTACTTTTGTTATCTTAAGTTTATGCTTCTTTATTTGGGAACTTGATGTAATGGAATAATTTGTACCTAGGATATATGAGGTTTTGACTCTCTTCTTGAAAGTAATAAAAAGTTGGTTTTTAATTTCTACCACTTCTTTATTTATGTTCTGCCTTGTGATATCTATGTGTATGTTTACCTAGATAATACTCCACCAAAACTAGTGCATTCCCTTTATGAGTGACCCTAGCGGAGGTGGGTTGTTACATTTGGTATCAGAGCAGAAGGTTACCAGGCTGGGAAAAAGTTTTAAAAACCTTCTGAAACTATTTTCAAAACCATTTATAAAGAAGCATTTTTCAAGATAAGTTTTATGTTTAAAAAGGCTATTCCCTAAGAAGCCATTAGCACTTTCCTTTGTTTCCTCGTTTGAATCTTTTTTCTTTTCGTTTTTTAGCATGGCTGATCTTAACCTTCCTGAGGGAATACCCGTGCCTGGATGGTTCCGAAGGTACTTAGAAGCCAGGGCCAACGGCGCGGGCCCGACAGACATCCCTCCTCCTCCTCCCCCAATGGCCGCGGTTCCTCCTCCTTCTGGAACCGCCTTTGCCAAAATATTCAAAGACTTCAAAGCATTGGGCGGCAAGAACTTCGTTGGAACTGAAACCTTTGTTGAGGCACGGAACTGGCTAAAGGAGACAGAAGACTTGTTTGTTATCTTTGATATGGAGGACCATAGAAAAGTTCAGTTAGCGGCACGGTTGTTGAAAGAGGAAGCTGCATTTTGGTGGGAAGTCACCAACGCTACCAGGCCAGTTGAGACTTGGGCAGACTTTAGAGAGAGGTTTGGGCTAAAATTCTTATCGTCAGCAGAAGAGAACCTTCATATGGAGAGGTTCCTAACACTCAAGCAAGGGGACATGTCTGTTAGGGAATACATGAATAAGTTTAATCAGCTTGCTCGGTTCGGTTTGGATTTGGTCAACACAGCCCAGAAGAAGGTTGTACGCTTTGCTCGAGGATTGAACGAGCCACTACACAGTTTGGCCATAACTCATATACCCATGGGGGCGACCTTTGAAAGCTTGGTGGATATGGCTCTACTTCATGAGGAAGACAAGAATAGCAAGAAGGAGGTTAAGCCTAATGAGACTCAGAATAAGAAAGCTGACTTCAAGAAGGGGGGCAACAAGAATAACAAGAATAACAAGAGAAACAACAAACCATGTGAGACGAGGAAGTGCAACTTCTGTGGTATTGCTGGACATCTAGCTAAAGACAGTAGAAAGAAGAAGAGGAAGTTGGGTGAATGCTTCCATTGTGGAGATACTGGACACATCAGCAAGGATTTCCCTAAGAAGCAAGGACAGGGGCAAGGGCAGACCCAGCGAGCAGGAACTTCTGGAGGGCAGTTGCATGCTCTCAACACCACTCCAGCTCTTAACCGAGGTAGTAATATTTCCGTAGAAAGCCTTGTTTACATTTCTGACTTCCCTGTTCGAACCTTATTTGACTCTGGCGCATCGCATACTTTTATTTCTTTTGATATTATTGAAAATCTGCACCTAAGTACTAGTCTGGTTGAGGATCCCGTTATAGTTTCAAATCCAATTGGGGGCTCCGCCCATTTATCTATGATGTGTGTGGATTTGAGGATCTCTATCTTAAGCGTAGAATTCACGTGTAATGCTTATGTTCTCGGATTTATGGGATACGGTTTGATCCTAAGTATGGATTGGTTGTCCGATTATGGAGCCATTCTTGATTGTGAACAAAGGGTAGTGAGGCTCATGACTCGCCTTGGTAATACCCTTGAAATTTCTTGTAACCCTAAGGGTCTGGTCATGTTGTGTTATCTTGAATCCCTTGACTCGTCCGACGATAATTTGCAGTCTGTAAGAGTGGTCCGAGAATATCCATATGTCTTTGATGAAGTGAGGGGGTTACCTCCTAAACACGAGATAGACTTCCGAATTTATCTTGTTGATAATGCCAACCCAGTTTCATTGCCCGTTAGGCACATGGCCCCGCGAGAAAGAAGAGAGCTTAGTAAACAAGTTAATGAGTTGCTTGAGAAAAATTTCATAAGGCGGAGCATTTCTGAATGGGGTGCTCCGGTGGTATTCGCTACTAAGACGGATGGATCGCTTCATCTATGCATAGATTATCGTGAGTTAAACAAGCTGACAAAGAAGAATAGGCACCCACTACCAAGAATCGATGATTTGTTTGACCAGCTTGTGGGAGCATCTGTTTTCTCTCAACTCGATCTAGCCAAAGGATTCCATCAGCTTAGAGTGGCTGAGGATAGCATTGACAAAACTGCGTTTAGGACTCCAGATGGGTTCTTCGAATGGCTCGTCATGCCATTTGGGTTAACGAATGCACCCGCATACTTTGTAGATTTGATGAGTAGGGTGTTTCGGGAGTTCCTTAACAAGTTTGTGGTAGTTTTCGTGGATGATATTTTGATCTTCTCAAAAGATGAAGAAGAGCATGCTAGACATCTCAAGGAAGTCATGGAAACACTTAGAGCACACCAGTTAAAGGCTAAGTTCTCCAAATGCCATTTTTGGAGGAAGGAAGTTCGGTTTCTTGGACATGTAGTTTCTAAGCAAGGCATAGCCGTGGACCCCGCAAAGGTAGTTGCGGTACAGGACTGGAAAATTCCTAAGAATGCAACGGAGGTGAAGAGCTTTCTCGGTTTGGCGGGATACTACAGGAAGTTCATTAAGGACTTCGCTAAGATTTCATCCCCTCTTACTAAGTTAACAAAGAAGAACCTAGCTTTTGTATGGGACATAGAGTGTGACGTTGCTTTTCAGAGACTCAAGAGAGCCCTCATCACAGCTCCAATTTTGGCATTACCCGATGGAGGTAAGATGTTTACAGTGTACACGGATGCGTGCAGCACGTGATTAGGCGTCGTCCTAATGCAAGAAGGAAGAGTAATATGCTACGGGGGCAGACAACTTAAATTTCATGAGAAAAACTATCCCACGCATGACTTGGAGTTGGCCGCGATTGTTTTTGCACTTAAAGCTTGGTGCCATTATCTTCTAGGGGAGAGGTTCGAGCTGTATACCGACCACAAATCGCTTAAGTACCTCTTCTCACAGAAAGATTTGAATATGAGACAACAGCGGTGGATGGAGTTCTTGGCATCATATGACTTCGATATAGCTTATACCCCTGGCAAGGGTAACGTGGTGGCGGACGTGCTAAGTAGAAAAAGGTTGACTTTGAGCCCCTTGTTTGTTGAAAGGAAAAGCCTTGAGTTTATAGCAACCTTTGATTTTACACCTGCTGTTGATTCATTGACTGCTACGTTTGCATCTCTTGAGTTAAGACCTACACTTCTAGATCAAGTAGGGACTTCACAGAAGGAAGACCCACAAATAGTCGAAATCTTGAACAAGCTGATTAGGGGTGAGACGTCAAGTCACCTGAGTAGGTATGCCATAGATGACAAGGGATGGCTAAGGCGCGATGGAAGACTATGTGTCCCACAAGTGGGAGACTTAGTAAGGAAAGTTCTCGAAGAGGCGCATCACTAGAAGATGACTATACATCCCGGAGGGGATAAGATGTACAGGGATATGAAACACATTTTCTTTTGGGCTGGAATGAAAAAAGATGTGGCAGAGTTCGTTTCGAAGTGCATGGTGTGCCAACAAGTAAAGGCCGAGTCGAAGAAGCCTGGTGGGCTATTACATCCTTTGGAGGTTCCGCAATGGAAATGGGATAGTATCTCGATGGATTTCGTGGATGGACTGCCTAGGTCAAGGAAGGGAAATACTAGCATACGGGTCATAGTTGATAGACTCACGAAAAGTGCTCACTTCATTCTGGTGAAAAGCAAGAGGACCGCATCAGGGCTAGCGTCTATTTACCTTCGAGAGATAGTACGATTGCATGGAGTTCCTTCTAGTATAGTTAGTGATTGTGACCCGATTTTCACTAGCCAGTTCTGGAATAGTCTGCAAGAAGCAATGGGAACACGACTGAATTTAAGCACAGCCTATCACCCACAGACGGATGGATAAACCGAAAGGGTAAATAGTGTACTAGAAGATCTCCTGAGGCTATGCATTCTTGACTTTGGTGGTACTTGGGAAGACCATCATCCTCTCGTGGAGTTTGCATATAACAATAGTTACCAAGCTAGCATAGGAATGGCACCGTTCGAAGCCTTGTATGGAAGACCGTGCAAATCGCCAACTTGTTGGTGGGAGACGACAGACAGACTTATACTTGGGCCCGACATGATAAGGGACACTTCTGAGAAGATTGAGTTGATACGAAGACGGATGAAAACGGCCCAAGATAGACAGAAATCTTATGTGGACCAGAGAAGGACAGACCTAGAGTTCGAAGTCAGAGATATGGTCTTTATAAAAGTTTCTCCGTTACGCAATGTAGTTCGTTTTGGAGCAGTTGGAAAGCTAGCACCAAGGTTCGTAGGACCATTCCCCATCACTGAGAGGATTGGACGGATGGCCTATAAGGTAGACTTACCCAAGAAACTGAAAGGAGTACACAATGTCTTTCACGTCTCGCATCTCCGGAAATGCTTGCATGAGTCAGCCGAAGTGGTTCAGCCAAGCATCCTTGAAGACGTAGAAGTGGAAAAAGAAGCAACATTGAGGCGAGTTCCGATTCGTATCTTAGGAACGGAGATCAAGAAGCTAAGGAATCGAGAAGTCAAGCTAGTTAAAGTGCAGTGGAGTGAAGCCCAAGAAGACGCAACTTGGGAAACCGAAGAGAAGATACGTGCGCCTTACCCATTTCTTTTTTAGGGTACATTCTCGATCTCTTTTTCCTATAAACTTGAAAACTTTTTCATATCATGCTTCTACTATCTACGTTTGTCTTGTTATCTTCTCAATCTTATCTTGAGAACCTTAGGTAGAACCATATGGACGTAAACATGTGATTGAAACATGTTATGGTTGATGTTTGCAGATGGTTGCAAGTGGTTGCTAGTGGATGCATGACACACATTAGGCACTAGATCGGCTCAGTCACATTTTCATGTTGCATATGCATGAGTGCTTATACTTGTACATGGATGGAACTTGTTATGCTATCACTTGGATGTTGCATATGAATGAATGTTTGTGCACTCATGTAAAGATTATAAACTATGTAACGAATCTGCATACGTGTTGGATTCATTACACTAACATATTTTGCATTAAGGAGGTTTACTGAATCAGTAACCGCCTGATCTTTTGCATTAGATAAGTACATATACACACACTTTCTGCATATGTTCATACAGCACTAGAAATCTTTTAAGGACAATGGTTGCCTGTAGATGATGCTTTGAGTAGACGGATGATGGATGGTAGGACACATCCTCCCTAACTTAGAGATTTCGGGGACGAAATCCTTTAGGGAAGGAGAATGTAACAACCCGAGTTTTTATAACGTGTAATAACCATAAATCAAGGCATAATTAATTTTTAAATAAGAATCAAGGGAAATGGTTTACGCCATTGCGTTCGTCTCGAAATTCTGCTTGGAAACAAGTCCGAGTTTTCAAAAATTGGAGTCCGTATGACCAAGTTATGACCTTTCGAAGTTTTCAGAAGTTTTCAAGTTCAAAAACAGCTCAATTCGAATTCAAATTTCGAAATTCAAACCTCAGAATGCACTGGACGGGAAATCTCCCACCCAGGACCAGGTCGACCTGGGGGTCGACTATGTAGTCGACCTGCCCAGGACCAGGTCGACCATAGTGTTGACCTGGGGGTCGACCTGGTGGTCGAGCCCACTTTTGAAGTTGGATTCACTTTGATATATCTAGCCTCGTTTATGTCCACATTCATTGACCTGACCCTATAAATACAGCCCCTAACACTAGTCTCTCTACACAAAATTCTTTCTGACCTTGTGCTGCTCTAATTCTGGTTGAAAAGTTTGAGAAATGGACTACTTCTTCTACGTTAAGACTGCGTTAAGAGAATTGCTGATTTGGGGATTTCTGTTAGGACTTGACTAAGCATATAAAGATTCAACATCGACTCTCTTTTTCTATTTCTCGAACCACGATCTGTAAGCCCCAGTTATTTTTAGATTTAAACTATAAATGTAATATGAATATGATGTAAATTGAAATTGGACCTATGTATGATGACTGTTTTACATCCATTCTTGTTCATCTTGGATCTTGACTCTTGGATATTACTATGACATTGATTTGGGGCCTATTCATGTTGTAAATCAAAAAGAAAAACCCCTCATATTATCATGTAGAATCTTCTATTAGTCACAAGTTTATGACTATCACCTTATGTCAATCGTTACTATGACTATACTATCACCTTATGTCAATCGCTACCATGACTATACTATCACCTTATGTCAATCGTTACTATGACTGTACTATCACCTTATGACAATTGTTATCTTGACTAGTACCTTATTTTGTTAGATTTGGAATCTTTATGTTTGAGGCCAATATTCCATATGCCAGTAATGTTATAATCCTTTATCTCAAGTCATACCATGCTATGCTAGTAATCACTTTTGCCACCTTATACCCGTCCTTTTTTATGTTATTCCCTAATTAGATTTATTTGTATCGATTCGAGATTACGTGCGATGGGAATACGATTTGGGTAGACTAGGTAAAACATGAATTGACTTTGAACATGAACGTTGTTATAACTTGAACCTGGATATGGACATGAATTTGACATGATTTGACATGAAAACCCGACATGAATTTTGACATGAAAACTTGAACGAGGGCATGACAATTGGATAAACTTGAAGATGGCCAACTCGAGGTTGGGTTGAGTTTGCAGTGTAAATCTGCTTGGAACCGCCCGGCAAATCCAGTAACTGCAAACAATAGGATCCAATGTGGGTAGTTGGTCATATCGCACGAAAAACCCGAGGTTAGACTATGTTGTGGTGTAAATCTGCCCGGAACCGCTCGGCAAATCCAGTGACCACAACAGTTAGTCTAATGTGAGAGGTTGGGGTGCATTAATGAATTAATGCCACATGATAGGGTTAAGTTATGAACCGCTCGAATACACTTAACCAACTTGATACATGATTTGGATAGGGTTAAGTCACGAATTTGAATGACAACACTTAACCCATTAGAAACCCTAGTTACGCGGTCCTTTTCAGCAGTAACCCACTTAGATGTATCACGATACTCTGGGACTAGGCAGGGTGGGGCACGATTACTGGGCTGATTGTAAGCGACCAGAACGACGGCTGGGTAGGTGCGCCATTGTAGGTTCAGGCGGACTATGGTCGTGCACGTAGTCCGGAGTTGAAAAAGCAGGCATTGGGCACCCGTAGATTTACACTGTGCGTACTTGATTCGTGTCGGTAGTTGGCACCATAGGACTTGATACACCCTATGGTGGACCTAGCACAGGTAACTACATTTCAGGATAGGGCCGTAGACACAGACACATGACGAGCTAGAACTTGTAGGGAGCCGATCGATTAGTAGATCGTACCGTAGGACCCCGTAATGGGTCACTTCATGATATTGGGCCAAGGGACCATTTCATGATTAATACTTGACATGGGTTAGAACACTAGTACAGTTGGTGCAGCGAATCTCGAATATGCGATGCTAGACATAACTTATCCTGTTATCTTAATTATCCTACCAGTTCTGTTATCATCCTTATGTTTAATTCCAGTTTTCATATATCATGTTACCTTTACTAGTTTTCATACTAAAAGTCACTAGGGCCTACTAGTCTTTATGACTGACCCTTTTTCTTTCGCCTCTTTTTCTTTCATTTTCCCCCCCAGGTTCTCAGGGAGGAAACACTAGCTCTTAGCTTGGATTTAGCTTGCTTTCTGACAGCTCATGTACGGTTTGGTCTTGGGCTATGCTATGGTTGCTTCTGCTATTTATGGGGAATAATTTACTTTTGTTATCTTAAGCTTATGCTTCTTTATTTGGGAACTTGATGTAATGGAATAATTTGTACCTTGGATATATGAGGTTTTGACTCTCTTCTTGAAAGTAATAAAAAGTTGGTTTTTAATTTCTACCGCTGCTTTATTTATGTTCTGCCTTGTGATATCTCTGTGTATGTTTACCTAGATAATACTCCACCAAAACTAGAGCATTCCCTTTGTGAGTGACCCTAGCGGAGGTGGGGTGTTACAGTGTGCGTTTGCTCGTAACGGAAGAGTGGTATCTAAAGGGGATATTTAAGGAGAATAAGAAGTTAAACTGGATATGTATTTGCGACTTCAAGTAAGCATTTAAGCGAATATTTTAATTTTTTTTTTTTTTTTGCTTGATGTGTAGTAAATTCATTATTTGTTTTGTTGTGTAATATGCGTTTAATTAAAATGAAACAACTGTATCGAAATTGAGATACACAAGTATAATTGTGCAACAATAATAAATACAAATTAAATAATACAATCAATCAGTGTTGCCCTGCTGCAACAATTTCACTTATGTTATCTCTGGCTATTGCTATTGCGATGTGCCCATGTGGTTGAACCCATTCACGTGTTCTAGTTCTTATTCTTCCCGTACTGATACCCCTTTAGTTACCTTTTTGCAATAAGACTGAAATCATTATCATAAGCCACAAAATCAGAATCACTTATATTGTATTTTCGTATATAATTGTGTATAGCCATTGTAGCTATGACAAAATTTACTTAGTTTGAATAAATATATTGGTTTATTCTTAAAAAAGACGACGTTTTTCATCCATGTTCAAATGTTCTCAATTGTCATACTTAAACTGGAATGGAAGAAATTGAAATTTTCATTTACCAATATTTGTTAATTTGTAGTTTCTCAAAAATAAAGAATATGATGTCTAACAATATGATGCGATGATATATAATTATTTATCAACTACATAATATTTTCACTGCCCAGTTAGAGGATGAGAAAAAAATTAAGCTTCTACCTTGTACAACTGAATTAAAAATTATACGGCCATGCTCTATACCTTCCCAACCATCTACAACATAAGTAGAGGATGAGCATATCGTTAAAATATTCCTTTTATGAAAACCTTTTCATCTTATATATGGAACAAACCAATCTTGCGGTAGACATGACATTACGTGTGTATCATCTATTGCACCAACACAGTTTCAAAATATGGTAATATTGATTTGAATTTTTAATTTCATCTGGAATATCATTGAATTGAGAGTCCGCTTATTTGATAATACCTGAAGCGAGTAATGCACAATATCTAAAATAACATGAAATCATGCAAAACGACAATTGAAATCTTTCGATCATTTGTTGATCGAAGAGACTGCAGCTGTAGTGCATACAAATATGACTGTTGTTTCTCCATTACCAATGCCTTTCATTGTAATCAAACAATAATTTTGCAATTTATTACATAAACAGATAATATAAAGTCATTTCGTTCGGAATTTTTATTGACAACGTCCTTGATGTCCGTCCAGTATGTCTTTCATCCACAGTAGGTGTAAAGGCCCAAAAATCCGAGCCAATTTGAACTAGCAAAAACAGTCCAAACTGCACGAAATTTCGGATCTTTAAATAGAAAGAATTTAGAAGGTGAGATAGAAAAGGTAGAACTTATAGAATAGAAGAATAAGAAGTTATCAGAATCTCACAGCGGAATTTCAAAATACTTAGATATTACATCACAACCTGATACATCAGAGTACTTAACATATTACAACATCATGATTCAACATCATAGTCATACAATACCATAGTACAATATCATAGATACTTAAACTGGAAATTAAACATATATGCTACTAGGTCTTGAACTTGTCCTGCATCATGTCCAGTTGTATTACCTGAAACTACTTGTCTACTCATAACAATTATTATGAGTACCCAAGAGTTTAGAAACACAAAAATAAACTCTGGGTCAGTCGGGGGACTGGTGTGAGGAAACATAGTTATATAGATGTAAATAAGGCAAATAAGTGTCAAGGTTGTCCATCTTCACAGATTCATTTACTTTATAAATGTTTAGATCCATCCATGTCTAATATCTGGAAATGATCTAAGTTGTTTATATCAAAGCATTTGATATTATGATAGTTAGTATCAGATAAATAAAATCTAGTGAAACGCTTGCATCTCACGTTCACATATATAGTATACAAATTTAAAGTCGCAGAACGCGTATTGGAGTTTGGATTCCAACATACAGGGTATGGGAGCACCCACCGATCAGTGTACTCTAGAGAGGATACACTGGGGTTCAACAAGAACATCTTGTAACCCGGCCACACATGACCGTCCACTCATTTAGCTTGAGTGTAACGAATATATTATCACTCCTACGGTTGAGCTCGATTTACCGTTTCCGAATGCAACAGCAGTGAAATAGATTTAAGAAGTAAATAAGGAAATCCTCTAGATGGTGATAATATACCCTGCTTGGGTATGACCCAACTAGCCATGCTGCCTAGCCCAACTTTTGTTACTTCCGGGTTGTGAAGTTTTGAGGTTACGTTGTTCTTCTGACAGATTTTCTCTTTCCATTCTTTGAATGCCACATCGTCCTATCCGTCAGAAAATACTCATTCGATTACCCAAATATATTACGGGTAATGAAGCAAAGAGAAACGAATTTCCCTGCCACCAACGTAATATACTTACGTAAATTCGATGTGCGAGATCTGACTGATATACGTTGTCAGACACTCGTCCATTCGGGTTTGTTCTGGGTTTGAACAGACCAAAAATATCTTTTAAAATAACGCTTGCATCTCGTTGTCTTCAGCACATTGATATGCGTCGTATACTTCGAATCGAAGTGGAATTTGTTTATTCCGGACTCTTCGAATGATGTACGAAATATTTTACAGTCGATAAATGTTTATCAGTGAAATCAGGAGTATCACTTCATTTCAGATAAAATATATATTTTCCAAACAGTGTTTGTTTGTTTGGTTTGCATTAGCATCATTAGTTTATCTGTTACATACATCAGTTGAGGTGTATATGGTTTTTGACGGTGTTGGTTCATCCTTTGGAAATTTCCCGTGCTCCGCACACGGTGTATTTTCCCTTTGATTATTTTAGTTCAAATGATGTTTGAACTTATTTTCCTTTTGTTCTTATCCTTTAACGATTATTATATAAATAATTCAAATAATTTATTTTAAATTATTTATTTCCGTCTAATTTACATTTCAACTTGGTTGGTCTTTCACGGTCGAACTTGTCGGTTCAAAACTCAGTTTCTACTTCTCACTTGTCATCGGCTTAATAAAAACATTTATTTATTTATTTATTTATATTTTATATTTTAAATTTAAAATTTATTTAAATTTAAAATCTCGTATTCTACTGAACGAAGAACACCGGACTTTGGCACTGCCAGAGTACCGGGTTTTGCAAGTGCCAGAACTGGCTTTCAACACGTTTTTCCTCAGAGTTTCCAACACTACTCTAAGGTGATAGCGATGCTCCTCTTCAGTTTTTGAATAAATCAAAATATCGTCAATGAAAATTAGAACAAACTTGTTCAAAAAATTTCTAAATACTCTATTCATCAAGTCCACGAAAAATGCTGGTGCGTTGGTCAGACCGAATGGCATAACCAACCACTCATAAAAGAAATCCGGGCCTCTAAATGCTGTTAAAGGAATACTATCCTCAGCGATTTTCAATTGATGAAATCCTGTTGCTAAATCCATTTGAGAGAATACAGTCGCTCCATGTAATTGATCGAAAAGGTCATCGATTCGGGGTAAAGGGTATTTGTTTTTGTTTAAAAGTCCTCTTTCTTTTAAATGAACACATGCTCTTTTATTTATGTTCATGTTGTTAGTCCTTTGTTTAAAACTTCTTGCTTTATCAAAATGATGCTATGAAGTGTTACATCTTCATGTGATTTGTTTTCCATATGAAAATTCTTTTTAAATAATACATACTTGTTTTACATTTTTAAAACAAAGATTTTATCAAGTATAAATAATACTACTACATACATATGTATATTTGTTTTCAAGAATCTCCTTAGTATTTATTCTTAACTAATTAACTCGTTTTAATTTCTCATTAAAATGATTTACAAATGGTCGAAAAAGTCGGGACATTACAGTCCGCCCCCCTTATAAGAATTTCGTCCCCGAAATTAAAAGTAAGAAAGATAGACAATTTTCCCAAAAGATGATGCTACATATCATAATCATTTAGTACATTATAATTATACAACTAGTTTGATACTAGCACTAGTCTAGATAACATACTACACTCCTAGTGCTACACCTGACTAATCATATACCATGCTACATAACTAGGCTATACTTGACTAAATCAAGTTATAGCTACATAATATATACATACTTAGTCCATACACATCAGTCTACTGTACTCTACTCATCTGGATCACTCTCGATCACGATCCACTCATCATCGGATATGTTAACGACCTCTACTACCTCATCCTCATCATCAGATGGTACAAAAACATCCATGATCCCCGGAGTATCTGGCTCCTCCTCCTCATCGTCCGAAATCTCAATCACCTCCACCGGAGGAATCATATATACCTGAATCACAGGATATCCAAACTCTCCATAGACCTCGACCCATCCGCCTATCTCATGATACTCCACGAGTGCTTGCTTCAGCTTCTCCCATAAAACTACTGCTGGATCTACGTGCTCTGCTGGCTGTCCTCCCATTTCCGCAATCGGTGTTTCCGGAATCTCCTCTTCCTCCTCGGGTTCCTCTTCTTGCTTGAGAACTCATTGTCACTTTCTGAGTAATGATTTGAATGTCAGAACTCCATCGGAAAACATTCTTAGGGATAACTTAACCAAATAACTAGGGTTGATAGTTTAGGATGACCCATACTAAAATAGTTTTTAGTAAAAATACGCTCTCTCGAAACTAACTCTAAGTATTCACCTAGGCAAACTTAAGCTCTTATGCTCTGATACCAACTGTAAAGGCCCAAAAATCCGAGCCAATTTGAACTAGCAAAAACAGTCCAAACTGCACGAAATTTCGGATCTTTAAATAGAAAGAATTTAGAAGGTGAGATAGAAAAGGTAGAACTTATAGAATAGAAGAATAAGAAGTTATCAGAATCTCACAGCGGAATTTCAAAATACTTAGATATTACATCACAACCTGATACATCAGAGTACTTAACATATTACAACATCATGATTCAACATCATAGTCATACAATACCATAGTACAATATCATAGATACTTAAACTGGAAATTAAACATATATGCTACTAGGTCTTGAACTTGTCCTGCATCATGTCCAGTTGTATTACCTGAAACTACTTGTCTACTCATAACAATTATTATGAGTACCCAAGAGTTTAGAAACACAAAAATAAACTCTGGGTCAGTCGGGGGACTGGTGTGAGGAAACATAGTTATATAGATGTAAATAAGGCAAATAAGTGTCAAGGTTGTCCATCTTCACAGATTCATTTACTTTATAAATGTTTAGATCCATCCATGTCTAATATCTGGAAATGATCTAAGTTGTTTATATCAAAGCATTTGATATTATGATAGTTAGTATCAGATAAATAAAATCTAGTGAAACGCTTGCATCTCACGTTCACATATATAGTATACAAATTTAAAGTCGCAGAACGCGTATTGGAGTTTGGATTCCAACATACAGGGTATGGGAGCACCCACCGATCAGTGTACTCTAGAGAGGATACACTGGGGTTCAACAAGAACATCTTGTAACCCGGCCACACATGACCGTCCACTCATTTAGCTTGAGTGTAACGAATATATTATCACTCCTACGGTTGAGCTCGATTTACCGTTTCCGAATGCAACAGCAGTGAAATAGATTTAAGAAGTAAATAAGGAAATCCTCTAGATGGTGATAATATACCCTGCTTGGGTATGACCCAACTAGCCATGCTGCCTAGCCCAACTTTTGTTACTTCCGGGTTGTGAAGTTTTGAGGTTACGTTGTTCTTCTGACAGATTTTCTCTTTCCATTCTTTGAATGCCACATCGTCCTATCCGTCAGAAAATACTCATTCGATTACCCAAATATATTACGGGTAATGAAGCAAAGAGAAACGAATTTCCCTGCCACCAACGTAATATACTTACGTAAATTCGATGTGCGAGATCTGACTGATATACGTTGTCAGACACTCGTCCATTCGGGTTTGTTCTGGGTTTGAACAGACCAAAAATATCTTTTAAAATAACGCTTGCATCTCGTTGTCTTCAGCACATTGATATGCGTCGTATACTTCGAATCGAAGTGGAATTTGTTTATTCCGGACTCTTCGAATGATGTACGAAATATTTTACAGTCGATAAATGTTTATCAGTGAAATCAGGAGTATCACTTCATTTCAGATAAAATATATATTTTCCAAACAGTGTTTGTTTGTTTGGTTTGCATTAGCATCATTAGTTTATCTGTTACATACATCAGTTGAGGTGTATATGGTTTTTGACGGTGTTGGTTCATCCTTTGGAAATTTCCCGTGCTCCGCACACGGTGTATTTTCCCTTTGATTATTTTAGTTCAAATGATGTTTGAACTTATTTTCCTTTTGTTCTTATCCTTTAACGATTATTATATAAATAATTCAAATAATTTATTTTAAATTATTTATTTCCGTCTAATTTACATTTCAACTTGGTTGGTCTTTCACGGTCGAACTTGTCGGTTCAAAACTCAGTTTCTACTTCTCACTTGTCATCGGCTTAATAAAAACATTTATTTATTTATTTATTTATATTTTATATTTTAAATTTAAAATTTATTTAAATTTAAAATCTCGTATTCTACTGAACGAAGAACACCGGACTTTGGCACTGCCAGAGTACCGGGTTTTGCAAGTGCCAGAACTGGCTTTCAACACGTTTTTCCTCAGAGTTTCCAACACTACTCTAAGGTGATAGCGATGCTCCTCTTCAGTTTTTGAATAAATCAAAATATCGTCAATGAAAATTAGAACAAACTTGTTCAAAAAATTTCTAAATACTCTATTCATCAAGTCCACGAAAAATGCTGGTGCGTTGGTCAGACCGAATGGCATAACCAACCACTCATAAAAGAAATCCGGGCCTCTAAATGCTGTTAAAGGAATACTATCCTCAGCGATTTTCAATTGATGAAATCCTGTTGCTAAATCCATTTGAGAGAATACAGTCGCTCCATGTAATTGATCGAAAAGGTCATCGATTCGGGGTAAAGGGTATTTGTTTTTGTTTAAAAGTCCTCTTTCTTTTAAATGAACACATGCTCTTTTATTTATGTTCATGTTGTTAGTCCTTTGTTTAAAACTTCTTGCTTTATCAAAATGATGCTATGAAGTGTTACATCTTCATGTGATTTGTTTTCCATATGAAAATTCTTTTTAAATAATACATACTTGTTTTACATTTTTAAAACAAAGATTTTATCAAGTATAAATAATACTACTACATACATATGTATATTTGTTTTCAAGAATCTCCTTAGTATTTATTCTTAACTAATTAACTCGTTTTAATTTCTCATTAAAATGATTTACAAATGGTCGAAAAAGTCGGGACATTACAGTCCGCCCCCCTTATAAGAATTTCGTCCCCGAAATTAAAAGTAAGAAAGATAGACAATTTTCCCAAAAGATGATGCTACATATCATAATCATTTAGTACATTATAATTATACAACTAGTTTGATACTAGCACTAGTCTAGATAACATACTACACTCCTAGTGCTACACCTGACTAATCATATACCATGCTACATAACTAGGCTATACTTGACTAAATCAAGTTATAGCTACATAATATATACATACTTAGTCCATACACATCAGTCTACTGTACTCTACTCATCTGGATCACTCTCGATCACGATCCACTCATCATCGGATATGTTAACGACCTCTACTACCTCATCCTCATCATCAGATGGTACAAAAACATCCATGATCCCCGGAGTATCTGGCTCCTCCTCCTCATCGTCCGAAATCTCAATCACCTCCACCGGAGGAATCATATATACCTGAATCACAGGATATCCAAACTCTCCATAGACCTCGACCCATCCGCCTATCTCATGATACTCCACGAGTGCTTGCTTCAGCTTCTCCCATAAAACTACTGCTGGATCTACGTGCTCTGCTGGCTGTCCTCCCATTTCCGCAATCGGTGTTTCCGGAATCTCCTCTTCCTCCTCGGGTTCCTCTTCTTGCTTGAGAACTCATTGTCACTTTCTGAGTAATGATTTGAATGTCAGAACTCCATCGGAAAACATTCTTAGGGATAACTTAACCAAATAACTAGGGTTGATAGTTTAGGATGACCCATACTAAAATAGTTTTTAGTAAAAATACGCTCTCTCGAAACTAACTCTAAGTATTCACCTAGGCAAACTTAAGCTCTTATGCTCTGATACCAACTGTAAAGGCCCAAAAATCCGAGCCAATTTGAACTAGCAAAAACAGTCCAAACTGCACGAAATTTCGGATCTTTAAATAGAAAGAATTTAGAAGGTGAGATAGAAAAGGTAGAACTTATAGAATAGAAGAATAAGAAGTTATCAGAATCTCACAGCGGAATTTCAAAATACTTAGATATTACATCACAACCTGATACATCAGAGTACTTAACATATTACAACATCATGATTCAACATCATAGTCATACAATACCATAGTACAATATCATAGATACTTAAACTGGAAATTAAACATATATGCTACTAGGTCTTGAACTTGTCCTGCATCATGTCCAGTTGTATTACCTGAAACTACTTGTCTACTCATAACAATTATTATGAGTACCCAAGAGTTTAGAAACACAAAAATAAACTCTGGGTCAGTCGGGGGACTGGTGTGAGGAAACATAGTTATATAGATGTAAATAAGGCAAATAAGTGTCAAGGTTGTCCATCTTCACAGATTCATTTACTTTATAAATGTTTAGATCCATCCATGTCTAATATCTGGAAATGATCTAAGTTGTTTATATCAAAGCATTTGATATTATGATAGTTAGTATCAGATAAATAAAATCTAGTGAAACGCTTGCATCTCACGTTCACATATATAGTATACAAATTTAAAGTCGCAGAACGCGTATTGGAGTTTGGATTCCAACATACAGGGTATGGGAGCACCCACCGATCAGTGTACTCTAGAGAGGATACACTGGGGTTCAACAAGAACATCTTGTAACCCGGCCACACATGACCGTCCACTCATTTAGCTTGAGTGTAACGAATATATTATCACTCCTACGGTTGAGCTCGATTTACCGTTTCCGAATGCAACAGCAGTGAAATAGATTTAAGAAGTAAATAAGGAAATCCTCTAGATGGTGATAATATACCCTGCTTGGGTATGACCCAACTAGCCATGCTGCCTAGCCCAACTTTTGTTACTTCCGGGTTGTGAAGTTTTGAGGTTACGTTGTTCTTCTGACAGATTTTCTCTTTCCATTCTTTGAATGCCACATCGTCCTATCCGTCAGAAAATACTCATTCGATTACCCAAATATATTACGGGTAATGAAGCAAAGAGAAACGAATTTCCCTGCCACCAACGTAATATACTTACGTAAATTCGATGTGCGAGATCTGACTGATATACGTTGTCAGACACTCGTCCATTCGGGTTTGTTCTGGGTTTGAACAGACCAAAAATATCTTTTAAAATAACGCTTGCATCTCGTTGTCTTCAGCACATTGATATGCGTCGTATACTTCGAATCGAAGTGGAATTTGTTTATTCCGGACTCTTCGAATGATGTACGAAATATTTTACAGTCGATAAATGTTTATCAGTGAAATCAGGAGTATCACTTCATTTCAGATAAAATATATATTTTCCAAACAGTGTTTGTTTGTTTGGTTTGCATTAGCATCATTAGTTTATCTGTTACATACATCAGTTGAGGTGTATATGGTTTTTGACGGTGTTGGTTCATCCTTTGGAAATTTCCCGTGCTCCGCACACGGTGTATTTTCCCTTTGATTATTTTAGTTCAAATGATGTTTGAACTTATTTTCCTTTTGTTCTTATCCTTTAACGATTATTATATAAATAATTCAAATAATTTATTTTAAATTATTTATTTCCGTCTAATTTACATTTCAACTTGGTTGGTCTTTCACGGTCGAACTTGTCGGTTCAAAACTCAGTTTCTACTTCTCACTTGTCATCGGCTTAATAAAAACATTTATTTATTTATTTATTTATATTTTATATTTTAAATTTAAAATTTATTTAAATTTAAAATCTCGTATTCTACTGAACGAAGAACACCGGACTTTGGCACTGCCAGAGTACCGGGTTTTGCAAGTGCCAGAACTGGCTTTCAACACGTTTTTCCTCAGAGTTTCCAACACTACTCTAAGGTGATAGCGATGCTCCTCTTCAGTTTTTGAATAAATCAAAATATCGTCAATGAAAATTAGAACAAACTTGTTCAAAAAATTTCTAAATACTCTATTCATCAAGTCCACGAAAAATGCTGGTGCGTTGGTCAGACCGAATGGCATAACCAACCACTCATAAAAGAAATCCGGGCCTCTAAATGCTGTTAAAGGAATACTATCCTCAGCGATTTTCAATTGATGAAATCCTGTTGCTAAATCCATTTGAGAGAATACAGTCGCTCCATGTAATTGATCGAAAAGGTCATCGATTCGGGGTAAAGGGTATTTGTTTTTGTTTAAAAGTCCTCTTTCTTTTAAATGAACACATGCTCTTTTATTTATGTTCATGTTGTTAGTCCTTTGTTTAAAACTTCTTGCTTTATCAAAATGATGCTATGAAGTGTTACATCTTCATGTGATTTGTTTTCCATATGAAAATTCTTTTTAAATAATACATACTTGTTTTACATTTTTAAAACAAAGATTTTATCAAGTATAAATAATACTACTACATACATATGTATATTTGTTTTCAAGAATCTCCTTAGTATTTATTCTTAACTAATTAACTCGTTTTAATTTCTCATTAAAATGATTTACAAATGGTCGAAAAAGTCGGGACATTACAGTAGGCCTGTACATTTCAATTTGTACATCCTGCTTATTTCGCTTGTTCTATATAAATCTCTACTAATAAAGAAAATCTTTTAGGGATGGTAAAGTTTTTTGGCACTTCCAAAAATACCCACTGTCCAGTTCGCAGCGTAATACCACCGAAAAATGATTGGAGGTCAAAACCGTCTATCATTGTACCACTTTCTAAATCCACTACTGCTTCAGCGGTTTTTCAACCCATCTCCTACTTTCTCTTTCATTTCCTTCCGTTTTCACTGCGTCTTTCATGATTTCCCTTTTTTCCACTACTATTCTCTTCCACTCTCAACCACCTTTCTTCCCCTACTCCCACTTTTTCGATCTCATACCTTACTACCCATTCACTAAATCCGACCCTTAAATGCTTCCATCTTCACCTTGGTCCACCTTCAGCTTCTTAGATCAACACGCTTCCTTCATACTCCTCTAACCACACGATCCTTGCTTAAACTTCTCGTTTACTTGCCGCTTTTCGTTAAATTCGCTACTCTTCTTCAGATCGGCCACTCAATGGACTGTGTTCCTCCTCCACAATGACTTGATCGGTATGACTTTTAACATTTACATTGATTTTTCTTTTGTCGTTTCTATTTACTATTTAATTTCGTCGTTCAAGAATCGGGGTGTGTCTATTCCTTATTTTTTTCATTACACTACTTTTAATGTTGGTTTCCATCGTTTAATCTGGAATTTAATTACATTTAACCTGGATTGTGTCTCAACCCACTAAGTGGATTGGTTTTCCTTAGATCTACTACTCCTTTTCAGATCTGCCAGTGGATCAATCGTTTTCTACCTCGACTACAACATCAGCAGTAAAATCGTTAGCTTCAGTTAGTTATAGTTTGTGATCGTATATGGTTGATTTCTTTGCTTGCTTCAGTTAGTTATGGTTTGTGATCTCTAGCATATTCTGAGAAAAGAGATCGGTGAATTACAACTGCTTGAGCAAGTTAACCTGATTATATAGATTTTCATTCTGTTAAGGCATGATTTTTTACTCTTTTATTTCAAAAAAAAAAGTACGCAATGGTTTTCTTGCAATTTATATCTAATTATATCATTATAGGAAATGAATGGTTAGGCCTTTGTTGCTGGAATCAACGGGAAGTATAAATAAGTAGGTAGCTGAACTTGAATCAGTTGGTGGAGCTTACTCGAGAATGGACAAAAATGGATAAATGCTTCCATAATGTATGGCATAGCATGGGAGAATGAAGCACAGTTAAAAGCATATCTTCGTTTTAAAGAATATGCCAAGAGAAGGGATCATAGGCACTTGGGTTAGGATCTTGATTGTTTATGATAAACTAGGTATGTAGTGTTTTACTTTTATACAATTTCCATCAATTGCTGCAAAAAACTTTATGTTTTATTTGGAAACGTATTTAATGACTAGAAAAACATAATATAGACCTTTGATGCTGATAAGATAGAAGGGGTAAAAAAGAAAAACTGATGTGATGCTTACCTGTCCTCAATAGTATATTAAATCGACATATAGTTTGTTGTAGTCGCTCCATTTTTACATCCTTTTTAATTTATTTACATTTACCCTAGATTAGTTTTTTATTTCAAAATGTAGACCATGTTACTTACCTTCACATTGTCACACCGATTTACTTAAGCTAACATTGTCAATAGTCACATTTGTTAACGTACTTACAAAGCCAGTTAGGAAAAATAAAACCAGTAATATCACTCTAGACATAGAAATAATAATTGTTTGTGTTCAGTATCTATCACTGTTGGTGCTGAAATTTAAATGTGCTCATTATGTTTTACTTGGATGCTTTTACCGATGAAGTAATATGAATTTTTTATTTCAATGTGTTTTTGTGAGTTCGACTCAAATTAAAATTTGTATACTGATATGTTGCATCTAGCAAATGAATTTTATGATTGTTTAATGGTAATACAGTTAATTAAAAAAAAGATTTAATAGTTCATAGTTAATTACTGGACTGGAAAGAATGGAGCATTGAATCTTTGGAAGCGTTCCAGCTTACGCATGACGTTTAGCACTGAAGGAGGTGCGGAAATGTCGGGAAAGGCAGTGGAATAAAAAAAAGTCAGTCGTTCCTCCATTTGGTCCAGATGCATTCCAAGAGTGTTCTTTCTACTCTATTTTTTTACTCTCTTTCTAGATTATTTACGTATTTTTGTCTACTTTTCCCATCTGTTTGTTCTCTTCTTCAAAAGGAAGATGATGCTACGATACGAATAATAGTTTTTGTCTGCTGTTTTATTTAATAATTTAAGGGAAAAAATTTTGGGTGCTACTTCGATTTATCAATTCAAAATTTAAATCCTTGAGAATCAGTTAACTGAAATGGTTTCTCAAGAATGAAAATAATCGTCCATGCCAGATAGTTTATATTCTATGGTAGAATAGTGTTTTGTGTTTTTGTAGATTTCTAGAGTTTGTTTTCTATGGCAGATAATGTTCAAGAAGGAAAGATATTATCTGGGTAATCACAAAAAACCTTGGAAACAAAAAGACAGTGGGAAATTTTTTGTTTATTGCCTTTTTTCTTTTGTCTTATTTTAGAAAGCAATTGTTGCAGTAACAAAAAAATATTCTATACACCTATGCCTTAGCATTAGTGTGCATAAACCTTTTGTACAGGGTTGGATATACATCAGTTTTTGGTATTAAGACCGACAAATTAATTGGAATCATCTCACCATGTCTTCATTTTTTTTCATGAGGGATAAGTGCTATTTTTGTTGTTGATCACTTTCATGATGGATAAGTGATATTTGCACTGCAGACAGACTTCATTTATACACGTATCTAATTCAAATTTTCTATTTACCAAGTGTGCCTCTCAATGTAAGACTGAAACCCTTCTCTAAACACGGAAACTCAATGCGCATGTAATTTATTATTGTCATGTATTTTAATCTGGATATATAATTGATTAGTATAAGGTTTAATTTCATTTGATTACTTAATTTTGTTGCTTCAATTTTGAGATTAGATACGTTGAGTTCTGAGATTTATTATATAAGAGGAAGTTGAGTTCTGAGATTTATACTATATAAGAGGAAGTTGAGTACTGAGGTTTATTATGTAAGAGAAATGATTGTGTTTGGATTTTCTTAGTCTTCACTTATAAATGTGTTGAAGTATTACCTATTTTTAGAGTTCATTAATATATTATTCGCAACTTAATTAATGGTGATGGTAAATAATTCAAACCCATTATACATTTCAGATTCATATATTTTATTGCTTGAAGAGATGATATTGAGGGAATTATTCTAGAGGAAGGAGAACATGTAAGTGTGATATCCATTTTTCGTTGTAAGTAGTCCACCGGTTTTCTATGTTATTTGTGCTTTTTAGCGTGTTTTATTTGGTGATGTTAAGGGCGTTTCCAATTTGACCATTGTGTAGTTTCAGTTTTATATCTGTTAACTGTCTCATTTTGTAATGTATTGCATACCAAATTACTAATATTAACAATTGGCCTAATGGTTGCCTTGAATTTGACAACAAGCTTTATGTTGTATGCTATGAGAAGTAAAATAATAAACCTTGCTTATAGGAATAGAGTTATTTTGACTCTTTTTTTCTTTTACTTCATATATCATATGTTAAACAAACTGATGCATTTTGTTCAAATGACCTCTCAGTTGTGTAATTGAGGAAGGACTGCTTGCTCTTCAGTTTATAGTCCATTATTTGAAGGTCAGATTAATATAGTTTTTACACTTACCTTATGACACTTCTAAGCTATTGTTCCCATTTTCATATTAATACAGATTTTTTATAATATAATAATTAGTTTCTTCCTATATTTATGTGGGAATTATGTGGTATATATGGCTTTAATATCTGCTATGGTGATATTTTTTTCATCTTCTGTACCTTATGTACTTATGGTAGGCTATGATAATGTAAACCAGGATATGATACTGTAATCCTATTTTATGATCCCCAGTTTTTTTTTTCAACTGATTATTTTGTGGTTCATAATAGAAAGACGGAAAATTGCTTAAATTAGTATGATAGTGTTAATGGTTAAAATTGCAAAACTGGAGCATTGACTAAAATAATATTTCAATTAGGAATACAAGTCACGGAGAGAACAGTATTTACAGGTTGGTGTCCCTTTCACATAAACTAAAATCTTTACTACATTACTATGCTCTAAGCTTTTTTGCTTTTATTGTTTTAATAGGGGAAGGGTTAAACCAGCTAAAGAAGTGCCACTTCAAATAGACTAAATACATAAAATAAAATAGGCAAGAGAGAAATGTTTGGTCATAGATGCACTCAATAGTGCGATAGAAGGGGGCGCTGCTTGCTTTTCAGTCCATTATTTCTAGGTCATTTTGACATAGTTTATGCACTCACCTTATGATACTCTAAAGCTAATGATTCCGTTTTCATATTAGTACTGATTTTTCATAATATGATTAGTTTCTTCCTATTTCTCATGTTTGTATTAAAAATTTGTTTATTTCTATGGTACTTATGTGTTATGTATGGCTTGAATATCCACTATGATGATTTCTTTGAACCAAACAATCTTCTATTTACCTTAAATTAGTATAATCTCTTAAGTTATCCTTGCAAACTTCAGAACATTCATGCATAGAATTTGTGTGGTCATACCGTAAACCAATAATTGTTACTGTCTTGACAACTTTGGATGTGATACCAAACAAATGATTCATATAATGCTCCTATATGCAAATTTGATATGTTGAATGTGTATTTTTCTCTTTATGTATTTGCAGGATTTGGAAATCGTATGTCAAACCAGATCTGTTGTGCTCAAGACATTCACTGACTGAGTTACAGGGAAACCATTGTGTTAACAACTAAATTATCAGGAAACTCAATTACTAATGGATCAGCAGCTTCTGGAAGCTGTATTTGCTGCATCAAAATATATACCATTTTACGCATTTATGGAACTCGAAGTGGAAACCGTGATATGCTGTGTTTTATTGGCTCTTGGATGTATCTTGTGTTCTTTACTATACGTTTAGTTGAGAGGGGTTACCAATCACTCAGATTGTTGTTTCTATGATGCACTGTGTTTGTTCACACCATTCAGACATTCAAGTTTTTTTCCTTCCTTCCAATAATCGTTGTCTGCAGAATTAATGGTTTTTTTAATAATAAATGTTGTATCATTCTCCATTTGTTTCAGGTTGAAAACTGCTGCCATTTATGTTCTTTGTTTTATTCCATATGTACTTAATTTATCATGTATATATGTTTAACGTGGTTTTGGGCATTGTGCATGTTTATTTTGTCATTACAATCTTCATCCTTTACTTTATACTATGCAGTCTACACCGCATTTTATTTTCTTTTTTCATTATGTTTCATTTTTTTTCCAACTCGATACCATAAAATTGTAGACACAAAACGCCATAACGATTGTCCATTTTAAACATCAATTTCAGCTATGGTCAAATTCAGCTAATGCACATGCCCATCGGGCGTGCCTGTGTACTGGAACGTTTTAATAATAGTCATGTTTTGTAAATCTGAATTGTCGGAATCTGTTTCTGAATCAGTCATTATTCTTATCGACCAAAATGCATGATGCTAATGATAGAAGAAAATTTGAACTATTGAACAAGATGGAGAAGAATGAGGAAAAAGATGGTGGATATTTAAAAGTTCCGTAAATTATATCCCGGCGTGCTTAAATTCGAGTTGCGTTTGCGATTGGCGTGTCTAAACTTACTAGTCCGACCTTAAAAGTTACCGATATCCGGCACAATGGCCGAAGGCTTATTCAGCCCGTTATCAAGTTAAGGTCAAGTTTAACAGATATAAGAGCACAACCAACAATTGCTTGTTTAGTTACTAAACAAGCCACAGAGCAACCAGGTGTGGCTTGTTCAGTCACCCGTGGCTAGTCTGTGGCTAGTTTTCATCTCGTTCGTGGCTGGTTGACGGAACAGGGGCTAGTGCTTATAACGACAAAGTGTTTGCCGTTATAAGCTTATAACGGCAAAATCTTTTTCGTTATAATCTTATAACGACAAAGAGTTTGCCGTTATAAGCTTATAACGGCAAACACTTTGTCGTTATAAGCACTTGTCGTTGCACTCCAACGGCTAGTGCACTTCCTCCCTATATACCAACTTACCTCCTTCTTCTTCCACACAACCACTCCACCTTCTCAAGTTCAACTTTTTCAACAACAAAATGTCTTCTTCTGCACCCAAACAAAGCGGGGGGGAAATCCGCAAACAGGACAGCCATGTCCAAACCGCACTCGTCATCGTATGCCATGTAACGGTCAATCCAACAACAGCAACCGTTGCAGCCATCTCACGAATATGGCTACTCGCCGTATTCAAATTATCCATACGGACCACCGTACCAATCGCTCGCTCCTCCTAATTTTCCTCCCATCCATTCTACCGCCCAGCCACAGTTTTACCAATGACCGACCGGGGTAGGCGTGTACGATGATCATTCGTTGTATATGTCAATGATGATGCAGACCGATTAAAGTCAACAACCTCACCTAACTCCGCAACAGACCGAGGTTCGTGACCGTGAAGCTATGCAAAATCTTGAAAGACAGTTTTCGTACGGGTATGTCTCTCCTACTACCGAAGAAAATGTTGAAACTTCAACGGAGGAGGCGGAGGAAGATGCAAATGAGGACGCGAATGTTACAAATTCTGAAGAATTTATTCAAGAATACGTTGCACCTATTAGTCCCGAATATAACCAAAAGAAGATGAAGTGGAAGTCTTTAAACGGCATTTTCAGTAAATGACAACAAACCGAAGTTGAATCGGAGCCGGATCCCAGAATAGAAGATATTGAGGATGACCATGCTGAAGGGGAAGGATTAGCAGCGGATGAAAAAAAAACAATGTAAGTTTACTTCCAAGCAGTACGTTTCACTTGCTAAATCGTGGATATGCATTTCACAATACAACATTGTTGGGAATAATATGAAAGGTCATAATTTTTGGGAAAGAGTAGCAAAGTTTTACAATTCGTTGGAAGCGAGGAATAGAACATGGGCATCACTTAAAGGCAGTTATAGAGTTATGAATGCCGCATGTCAGAACTATCTGGCAATACTGACAGGC
This sequence comes from Allium sativum, assembly GCA_030737875.1. Classification (NCBI taxonomy): domain Eukaryota; kingdom Viridiplantae; phylum Streptophyta; class Magnoliopsida; order Asparagales; family Amaryllidaceae; genus Allium; species Allium sativum. The sequence continues at coordinate 189,481,481 of CM060911.1, forward strand.
TTGCAGAACATATAGCAAAGCGGTGCTACACCTTATGACGTTGTAAGTACCTTAGATTACTTTGAAAAATAACTTACTATACTATGATTGATTAGTTAGAAATGTCATACGCTCATACAATTTCCACTTTGTGTTACAGATTGAAGAGTCATGAAAGGCCTACCAACAAAAGTATGGTCATCCATTTAAATTTCAAGTCTGTTTCGAGCTTCTATCTAGTTTGCCGAAGTGGAAGAACCTAAGCAACTTCATGTTTGAGCAGCAGAACAAAGCTAGAAGGATGAACTACTCTGATTCTAATCCAGGAAGTGACCCGAGTTCGCAAGAAAGAAACCCTTTATTTGGAACTAGTGATGGACGACCTGTTGGCAGAGCCAAGTCAATTCAGCTGGAGCAACGCGGTGCAGAGTTTTCTAGATTTATGGAAACAATAGAGAATTCATCTAAGGCGACAAAAGAGCATTAGAGCTCGATTTTCGGTGTAAAGAAACCGCAGCGACGAAGAGTTCCAAAAGGCAGTTAGGGATGATCGAGAGCTTCGCAGACATGTACATACAGAGAAACAAGCCATGGTACGAGAAAAGAAGGAGGAGAAGAAAGCCATGCTATGAGAGAAGCAGGAGGAGAAGAAAGCAATGGTACGAGAGAAGCTGGAGGAGACGAAAGTTATGATGCGAGAGAAGAATTATAATAAAATGATTACATGTGATTTTAGCAAGCTTTCCCCTCTACAGCAAGAACTAGTAACCGAGTAGATTGGAGAGTACAGAAAACACAAAGGAAGCGGAAGCGGTAGTGGCTCGTATATGGACTAGTTATGTATGTTGGGTTAAGTTGTAATATGATTGTGAACTGTTTGTAGTATTTATGTACTGGTGGGTGTTTATGTAATAGCTATATATGTTGGGTTGAGTTGTAATATGATTGTGACCTGTTTGTAGTATTTATGTAGTAGTTGTTGTTCATGTACTAGCTGTATATGTTGGGTTGAGTTGTAATATGATTGTGAGCAGTTTTTAGTATTTATGTACCGGTTGTAGAAATAATGATACAATCTACAATATGATTGGAAACCAGATTTATCGACCCAACTACACACTGATAGATAGTACTCTGATACATAGTACACGACTACACACTGATACATAGTTCTAGTACCAACTACTGATTCCGACTATTCCTTCCTTTATGCGCCCACAAATGTTCCACCAACTGGTCACGCAATTGGAAGTGCGCAGCTTGATCTTCAATGTGTTGAACCATATCAACATATTCTTCCATTGAGTTTACATCTTCATGGGGTTTTGCATTTGACCCCGTAAACATGTCAGGGTAATTAGACTTTTGGTTCTTATATCCGCCTCTTTCAGACTCCACAATCATGTTATGAATTATTATACAAGCATACATGATTTCTGAAAGCACTCTTGCATCATGAAAATGAGTAGGATTTCATAAAATATGAAATCGGGCTTGTAAAACACCAAACGTATGTTCGATGTCCTTTCTGTAGCTAGCTACTTTTTCAGTGAAATACCTTTCTTTATCATTTGATGGTACTCTGTATCCTTGCATCAAATTTCTCCACTTTAGGTATATTCCATCCACTAGGTAGTACCCAGTTTTGTGTTCGATATTACCAACTTTATATGAAACATCTGTTGACAGTCCGTTAGCAAGTTCTGTGAAAAGATATGATTGTTTTAAAACATTTATATCATTCAATGAACCTGGGACTCCAAAAAAAGCATGCCAAACTCATAAATCGTCTGTTGATACTGCTTCAAGGATCATTGACGGCACTTTTTTATGTCCGGTGAACATTCCTTTCCATTCCGTTGGGCAGTTTTTCCAAGGCCAATGCATGCAATCTAAACTTCCAATCATACCTGGAAATCCTCTAGCTTCTCCCCTGCGTAGTATCCTACTTATATCGTTTGGTCCAGGCATCCGTAGATACTCCTGCCCGAACTGTTCAACAACTGTTTTACATAATTCCTTCAGACACTCTATTGTTGTTGATGCTGCGATTCTGAAATATTCATCCATTTGGTCGCCAGATGTTCCATAGCTTAACATCCTCAACACCGATGAAATTTTGATGTGGGGCGAGTGGCCGATTTCTTGTGCTCTGTTCAGTCTATAAGTGAAATATGGGTTTGACTGATGAAGTTTAAGATAAACTTTTGAGAAAATTGCCGGACTCATACGATAACGACGACGGAACAAAGTTATATCGTAGGTTGGATTGTCGATGAAGTAATCCCTCATTAGTCTTTCATGTCCATCCTTGTAGTCTCTCTTATACCGCCGGTCAATCCGGCCAAGCATAGTACCTCGACAGTTGGTCATTGAGCCATCAGCAAAATAATTGGAATACCCAACCATTGCGTGCTGTTCCAGCTCCTCCTCCGTCTCTTCCTCCATTTCTAGTTCGGAATCGTCAGTTTGATTATTGACTTCGTAGTAATGGTGGTATAGATTTGGATCCATTGCTTTCTTTTTTATAAGTTTAGTTTCGTTGTTCTCCCTGAGTGTAGACATAGGACAGATATATATAATCAAGGATGGTTGGCATAATATCTCTGTCATTGAGTAGTCAAATCGGGCAGTTATTGTGATGTGAAAGGTTGGCAATAATGGTTGGCAATACATGTAGACAAGCATGGTTGGCAATAATGGTGTGGATAATATCTCTTTCATTGAGTAGTCAAATGGGTCTGCTGTTGTGCTATGAATTGTTGGCAATAATGGTTGGCAATACATGTAGCCAAGAATGGTTGGCAATACTGGTTCTGACATAATGGTTGGGATAATAATGGTTCTGTCATTGAGTAGTCAATTCAAACAGTTGTTGTGATGTGAAAGTAATAGAGAATATAATGGAGAATTTCCTTTGTATTTATGTAATAAATGATTTTGTAAATTTTCAGAAATTTACATTTGAAACGATATCCAAATGTATAGAAATTCCTTTATATTCAATTAAATAAACGTTATCGTTTATTAACGAAATTCCATAACGACTATTTAAAAATTTAAATTGAACATAACTAACAATCTATGTCACGAAATCTTAAATTTTTTCCCCAACAGATAATTTTAATCTAATCGACCCGAACGATTCTTGTTTCACAGAATTATGACCTATATCGGATCCGGTATATTCAGTTAAAGTTCGTATTGAAAATTACGAACTACCGCCGCGTTTCGGGCTCGTTTTAATTATATTATAAACTATATATATTTTCAAACGTCATTTTATATAATAAACTCGATATAAAATCAATTATATCTCCAATATAATATTAACAACAAAATCATGGCTTCAGTGTTCACCGTCATGGCTACGGTGTACGCTACATGGTTGGCAATACATGTAGGCAAGAATGGTTTGGATAATATCTCTGCCTTGAGTAGTCAAATTATTCTAGCCAAGAATGGTTGGCAATAATGGTTCCGACATAATGGTTGGGATAATAATGGTTATGTCATTGAGTAGTCAATTCGGACAGTTGTTGTGATGTGAAAGTAATAGAGAATATAATGGAGAATTTCCTTTGTATTTATGTAATAAATGATTTTGTAAATTTTCAGAAATTTACGTTTGAAACGATATCCAAACGTATAGAAATTCCTTTTTATTCATTTAAATAAACGTTATCGTTTATTAACGAAATTCCATAGCGACTATTTAAAAATTTAAATTGAACATAACTAACAATCTATGTCACGAAATCTCAAATTTTTTCCCCCAACAGATAATTTTAATCTAATTGACCCGAATGATTCTTGTTTCACAGAATTCTGACCTATATCGGATCCGGTATATTCAGTTAAAGTTCGTATTGAAAATTACGAACTACCGCCGCGTTTCGGGCTCGTTTTAATTATATTATAAACTATATATATATATATATTCAAACTTCATTTTATATAATAAACTCGATATAAAATCAATTATATCTCCAATATAATATTAACGACAAAGATTTGTCACAGTAGAGTAGGATAAGGAGATACAACAATAAGCACAAAGATAAAATAGTTTATAAAGACACAACAACTGACGATAGTACATGCAAACTAACTCAATCAAACCACGGAGTAGGCATTAGCAACTTCATTACAATGCATGTTACGTTTAGTCTTACGGGCGTCGCATGATGTTCAATCGCAACTGCTCATTATCACTTCGAACACGTCTATTTTCTCGTTCGAGTTCGTTAGCATATGCTATTCCCCGAGGACACATAGGTTGGTATATCCAGTCCGTGTAATCGCAACTTTTTACTGCATACTGTCCGATGTATATTGTACAATGTGCACTGTTTCCTGTAGCTACATTGGAAAATGCGTTCTTAACTTCAGAAAAAGAGTGACATGACCACACTCTAGTCTGAAAACTGTAGAAAAAGAGTGACAGGCCTACACACTAGGAAAAGAAATTGCTTGTATAAAAATATAACGGCAAACTATTTTTCGTTATATTTTATAGTCGTGGCACCACAGCGGCTACTTAAACGGTCGCAAGCCCTCCCTTTATATACCAACCTACCTCCTCCTTCTTCCACACAACCAGACTACCTTCTCAAATTCATTTGTGACAACCATGTCCCAAGCGCACTCGTCATCATATGCCATGCAACGTCCAGGACAACACCAGCAATCGTTTCGCCCAACTCATGAATACGGATACTCACCGTATTCAAACGAAGATGTCTCTTCCGTTCATCAAAGATCTAGAAAAGAAATTGTACTTGAAGGGAAGGTTTCCGAGCCTCTACGGACGATTGGATCCAAACCTATTTGCCATTGTGGACAAGAGTCGGTCGTGGTTGTTGACGAGACCGAAACAAATGCTGGTCGTCGATTTTTTGGCTGTCAAGCCTACAACGACCACATGAATTATCCTGAAGACATTGATTGTTGTTGCTTTAAGCAGTGGATTGACCCTCCCATGTGCGAACGTGGATGTCAGTATGCACTCAAAGCGCAAGAAGAAATAAGACGCTTGAGCAAGATTAATGCCGGTAAGACTGGAGATGGTCCTTTCCCTAGGCCATCGTAGGTGTACGTGTTTGAATTTGATGCTTGTGTGCTCAGTTGTTGTAGTTTGTATGATTATGGTTTGGCATTTCCTTATGTTGTACTAGTTCTCGTTGTTTCAGTTGTTATAATTGCTCAATTGTCGTAGTTGTTATAATTGTCAAGTCATGTAAGCTTCTAAGTTATGTAAGGCACCTGGGAACGACCCATTTTTCTTAACTCTTTCGTGAATTGAAATGGTTAAAGCACGGGTGGGCGACCCCTATTTTTAAACTCCTACATATACACAAAATTGCCACTAAGACAAAACAATTACGAATAATGTTTCGAAAGTCTGCTACAATCAATGAAATGACTTGACACTGAGGCATACAACAATATTACATACTTCAATATCACTGTGAAATTAATATGAGTCACGTGTATGTAGAGTATACCCTTTCACATGCATGTATGACATGATTAGACCATTCACTGAGAAGAAAAAAATAAAGACGCGTCTCCATCATTCGTTGCTGGGATTCAAGTCTGTTGAATTGTAACTGTTGGTCGTACATTTCCCTTATAAGTACTCTATATTTGATAATCCATCTCATACCTTCTACAGCTTCAAGCAGCACCGTTGCAGGCTCAAGTGAGAAAATTTATTTTCAAGTTTTCTCAAAGGTGACGTTTATTATCAACAAAATTCGTACTTCTAGTAACTCTACTTATTCTACTGATGCGTAGGTTACATGGATGATTCAGAAATAAGTGATGAACAAATGGGAAGGATTTATGATGAGTACGAACGAAACTTAGTGAACGATAACGAAGTTGGATTAGTTCATGATACACAAGTTGAAGAGGTGCCTGTCGCGATTCAGCATCGAGCGGTTACAGCTCCATGTCCTTCTCCAGTAAATCAACGACCTAGTAATAGTGCTCAAACATTGAATTCTCCTACTCCAGATTTTTCGTCGAAGGATTTGCTGGCCCTCGTAAAATCCTATATTGAGGTTGAAAAGAGAGATGAGTTACTAATGCAAAGTGGAGGGGGTTTAACATATGAAGAAAGATAGGCAATGATCACGAGGTTATACAACAACCATCGTTCCCGGCCCACTAGACGAACATCGGTTAAAATCCAAATGGCTAATCATCATTTTGCAGACGCTTTTGATCGGTACACAAATATTATTGAAACTGTTGAAGACGAGAACATATTTAAAACAAATCAAGCAACATATGATTCCCGTTACCTTTTCGAGTACGGTGAGGAGTTTGTTGGTTACAAAGCGTATAAACTCCATTACAGTTGGTTGACCCGATATGGAACTGAGTAGGCTTATGGTATTGTGATTTTATTGTTGTTTTACTGTCTATTTAATTTGATGTTTATCCGTAGAATATGGAGTTATCTGTAAACCTTGGTATGTTGGCATGCTATTTAAGAATTTTGCATTCCTACACGAGAAGAGGGCAATCTTGTTCAACATCAAATTCAAACGTTATTACATTCCAAACAACGCTTACAGGAACTAGAACAACTGTAACACCCCACCTCCGCTAGGGTCACTCACAAAGGGAATGCACTAGGTTTGGTGAAGCATTATCGAGGTAAACATGCACAGAAATATTACAAGACAGAACATATATAAAACAGCGGAAGTAAAACAAATTTCATTACCTTATAAAATAAGGTCTAAGCCTTTTACATCAGAGATTTCTTAAAACAAAACCTGTCTTGCAATAGTAAAGAAGCATAAAATATTCCCCAAGTAAAACAGTAAAGTAGCCATAGCCAAGAAAAGTCCAAGCCATGCATGATGACCTCCAGCAGAAGAAGTCCGAACTAAATAACAGTGTTTCCTCCCTGAAAACCTGGGGGGGGGGGAACGGAAGACAAAGAGGCGAAACAAAACGGGGTCAGTCATAAAGACTAGTAAGTTCTATCTACTTCCAGTATAAAAACAGGTAAAGGTAACATGACATGCATAAACTGAAAGTAAACATAAGGATGACTACAAGATAGATAAGCTAAACCAAGATAACAGGCTGAACTACTGTATCCAGATAAACTAAGGTATCATGATAACTACAGTGTCAAGATAAATCAAGGTATCATGTCGTCTGGTTTTTATCAAGTATACTATCCCAAGGTATCTATCATGTATAACATTTCAAGGTTACTATCAAGTATATTTCCCATGGTTCTAACATGTATATTTGCTCTGCACCTCTCGTACTAGTATCCCAACCCGCGTCATGTGTTAACTATGAATGTCCCTTGCCCAATGTCATGTAATGGTCCATGTCAACCTAACATATAGCTTATGTAGGTTTTCCCAACTCGTATGTTTCCTTCCATGTATAAGTTCAGTCCTTTGCCGTAGGCCGTACGGGCTTTCCCATGTAAATCTATACCACCTTAACGTAGTACCATTTTATCCTTGAAGTTGTTTTGGACTGCTACCCTTGATCTGGTTATGTTTTCTTACCATGAACTATCGCGTGTTCACTTAGGATTTATGCCACCTAGGACCACTAGGGATTATGCTACCTAATGAACGTTTCCGTGTCTCGGTTTGGGTTCAAGCCACCTAGGGCCACTAGGGATTATGCCACCCGTCAACCACGCCCTTTATCCCACGTATGTATCGTGAATCGTTTTCCATGTCTAGACGCACATGTATCTCAATGTGCCATCCGAGTTCCGTGCCAGGGCAAATCAAGAAATACGGAACTCGGTCGGGAGCTTTAAGTCATCTGCCGATGCAGATATCAAGGTCTGTTTTTATATCTGTGGCTATGGTCCCACGTGACCCCTCCCTCAACTACTGAAAGGCAATCCAAGAAAAATCATGTATGAGAACTACATCCCGGCCCCACTATGCCCCCACTTTCCTATTGGCCAACCTCACCCATGACTCGATAGCAAGAACATGGTCTGTTGGGAGTTCTCTGCCTTTCTGTTCGTACACGATTGACTAAAGATGGTAGGTAGTCGACGACGCGCTATCCAGGGCAAAAATCAAGTATCATCGACTCCACGCTAATCCATCCCCGTCTTTAGGTTGCTCGCACAACAACCAAGGCATACCCTTAGCTCTTCTACCGCAGACCTTAACCTCTGTGAGGCCAGGTTTCATGGACCATCTGCCACCTCACAGAGGGATACCAAGAGTACCCTCACGTCCCCTGAAGCTACCGCTTCGTCACCCAGTTCGCTGGAGCTTTTTATCCAAGTCAGATAGGTTGCTCCTCCTCGTATACTAAGCGATGACCTACCGTATCAGGTTACTCATCTATTTATGAACTAGTCCCATGTCCTTGGCTAAGAATTATTACTTAGTTATTTTTAACTAAGGTTTACCACTTAGCTTCTTTTCCCGTTATCCTTGATTAACTACAATTTTCTACCTAGTTCCTCTAACTAGGGTTTTGTCTATTGGGTTAAGTGTTGTTATTCAAGCCCATGACTTAACCCGCCTACCAACCATGTCATAATCGGCTAAGTGTTCAAGTTCAAGGCTTAGCCCTACAACTAGTATGTCAAATTGGTTAAGTATTTGTTTGTCTTAACCCGATCAGATTATCGTGTTAGATTGATTAAGCATAGATTATCTTAATCCCATCAGATTATCGAGTCGGATTTGTTAAGTATGGGTTAGCTTAACCCCATCCACTAATCGTATTACAATGGTTAAGTATATTTAAAAAGGTCTTGTGACTTAACCCTATCAGGTCCGCATATTAGATTGGTTAAGTATAGGTTACTTAACGTCATCTAATTATCATGTATAATTGGTTAAGTATAAGTTGCTTAACCCCATTAAATTATCATGTTAAGTTGGTTAAGTATTAGTTACTTAACCTCATTGAATTATCAAGTTTAGATTGGTTAAGTGTTTAACTTAACCTTATCGTATTACCGTGTTTAGATTAGTTAAGTCTAGGTTAACTTAACTTCATCAAATTATCGTGTTTAGATTAGTTAAGTGTAGGTTACTTAACCCCATCTAATTACCATGTCGGATTAGTTAAGCATGAATTAGCTTAACCCCATCCCCTAACTGTATTTTTCGGTTAAGTATCATTAAGAAATCAAGTCCGGTTTAACTTAACCTACTCATTCATGTCATATCGGTTAAGTGTCATTAGTCAAATTTACTTAACCTTATCATGTGGCATTAATTAAATTAATGCACTTTTAACCTCTCACATTAGACCTTGTTGTGGTTACTAGTTAAGCCGGGCGGGTCCGGGTAGTTTTACACCACAACCTAGTCTAACCTCGGGTTTTAAGTGCTATGTGACCAACTACTCACATTGGGTCCTATTGTTTGTAGCCACTAGTTAAGCCGGGCGGGTCCAGGTAGATTTATGCTACAAACTCAACCCAACCTCGAGTTGGCCACTTTCATGTTTGGTCTAGTGTCATATTACACTTACAACCCATACGTGTCTAGTTTCAAGTCCCATGTTTATCCCACATGTCATGTCCACATTTAGGTGTATCATGAGTGTCATATTTTCATGAAATCCCATGTCAAACTATCATGTCATAATCACGCTCGTCTAACCTACCCCAAACCGTGTTTCCAACCCAAGTAAAAGCGAGTCAACATAGTAAGGATACTATGCTACATATTGGCCTCAAAACATGCACGATATCAAAAAGGTATTGGCCACAACATGCATGGTATCATAAGGGGTTTGGCCTCAAAATATGCATAGCACCATAAGGGAATTTGGCCACAAACATGCATAGTATCATAAGGGAATTTGGCCACAAACATGCATAGTACCATAGGGGAATTTGGCCACAAACATGCATGATAACATAAGGGGTTTGGGTTCATTTACATGCATAAGCCCCAAAGTCAAGTCTTTGCCAATGTTTCATAAGTCACATGGTTCCCAAAGGTTCATGCTAACATTCCATAGATAAAGATTCAAACTTGCAAGATAAACCTGGTTAAACATAACATGAGTGGCATGATTAAGTTGCTAGAACTTAACCCAAGGTCATAGATCATAGAAAAGGGGCAAAATTAGGTTCACATAGACTAGACAACTTATGTTTCATCGCATTTTATTCCATGTCATATTAGAACCACCGTTAGAATCTACAAGTAGCTAGAACTTACATAGCGTGGCAAGAGGGCTTGGAGCATGAATCGTCTTGACGAAGAAAGGTGGCTTCTTTGTTGAAGAATCGTCATGAAACTTGCGTAGCAACGTTGATCCCTCCTCGATTTGGTGTAGAAAGCTTGCACCTTTTGATTTGAATCCGATTTGAATGCATAAGCCCTTGGAGTTGGAGATGGAGGCCATGATCAAGATAGATTTTGGCAGCACTTAGTTGCTAGAATGATTTTTAGTGATTTAGGTTAGGTCCTAGGGTGTTTTTATAGAGATTAGGAGTAGTTTAGGCCCTTAGATTAACCCTAGGATAGATCTGAACCCTCAAAACCCGTCACAGGCCAATAGACCAGACCCAAAAGCATGCCTTGAGGAACAAGTCAGGTACACCCAGGCCAAACTGGCCGACCACCCAAGTCGACAGGGGTGTCGACTGGGCAGTCGACACCACCTAGGGTGTATCGACTCCCAAGTCGACTCCCCAGTCGACTTGGGGGTGGCGGGAATTTTCCCGCCTGCCCTGCTTGGCTGAATTTGAATTCTGAATTCAAATTTGAACTGGTTTTGGAACTTGAAATTTTCTGAAAACTTTGACGGGCCATAACTGGGTCATACGGACTCCGATTTTCGAAAACTCGGACTCTATTTCGCGTATTTTTCCGAGACGAACGCAATGGCGCAACCCGTTTCTCCTGATTCAGATTTTATAATTAAATTCTGCCTTGATTCTTGTCTTAGCATGTTGTAAAAATCTGGGTTGTCACATTCTCCCCAACTTAAAGGATTTCGTCCCCGAAATCTCCAAGTTAGGAAGAACGTATCCTACTATCCATCATCCATCTACTCAAAACATCATCCACAAGCAACCATTATCCTTAGACGATTTCTAATGCCATATGAACATATGCAAAACGTGTGTGTATATGCTCCTTAGCTAATGCTAATGATCATGTCTGAATGATCTTTCTAATGCAAAATATGTTTAGTGCCATGAGTCCAACATGTATGCAAGTAGTCCTAGTCATATAAACACTATATGTGTGCACAAACATTCATTCATATGCAACATCCGCATGACAACACATTCAATCTCATCCATAAACAAGTATAAATACTCGTGCATATGCAACATGAAACGTGACCGCGTCAATCTAGTATCTAATGTGTATTCGCGCATCCACGAGCAACCACTTGCAACCATTTGCAACCATATCAATCATAACATGTTTCAAATACATGTTTACATCCATAGAGTTCTATCTAAGGTTCCCAAGATAAGATCGAGGAGATAAACAAGACAAACTCCTTACGGGGTTTGTAACAGAAACAGGACCGAGAGGATATCCACCAAGCGATAGCGTGCAAGCAAGCTCTACAGGTGGACTAAGGATCAAAGATGTACTCTTAAAAAGAGACATGATGCGCGCGTCTAAGCCGCATTTCCTTGAGCTTAATTCCATTGTGCCTTGACCGCCTTTGACTTCATGACTTCGTAGCTCCTTGATTCCTATTTCCAAGGTATGAGTTGGAACTCATTTCACTATCGCCTCTCGTTCCACTTTCACTTATTCTTTCCCTAGTATACTTGGCTCAACCATATCTGTGTACTCATGCAAGCTCTCCAAAATTCACTAGTGAATTCTGGATCTCGTTTACCGATGCCAATCCATGTTACCACGTGCACTTACTAGGGTGATTCCTATAACCCATGCTCAAGCGGAAAGAACCATCCGTCTTATTGGCGAACGTTACTCGATTGGATCAGAGATTTCCGATAAATGCATCAAGAGATTCTAGGTAACTAACCATGACAGAACCCAAAAGGTTACACGAGACTTCGAGGGTATTACCAAGGCAAGTTAAGAGTTTAACTATCCTCCTTTCAAAACCGAGAATGGCATCCATTACTGGATCACCACTTCATCCCTGGAATCCATCCATAGCCCAACAATAGAAGCATTGCTTCTAATCTCAACACTTGGCATAAACGTTCTCAAATCCAACCAAGTCATGAATAAATGGACCGACTCTCCAACCAGATTTTGGGACTAAAGTGGGATCTTCTACCTTGCTAGTACTAAGGTGCAGAGAATTAACTATCGAGGCAGACTTAAATGATGCGATGATCAAAACAAAGTCTAGACGGGACGATAGAAAAGAAAGGCTAAGCCTTTAACAGAAACGGTACCATTCCTCTCGGGTACGCTAGAAATGTGAGCATACAATTGCCCCCTTGCTGATCTTGTCCTTATCTTCCTTTGTGGATCAAGCCATACCAACAAGTTGCTTATTCTTAAGCTCGTGTCCTTTATCCTTGCTCTTATTATCCCTTCTTATAACTTCGGTAACAGGTCTCTCGAGAACTTCCTCCATCGCACGGGAAAACACTTACTTAGCTAGACAAGGATTAGTCGCAGTTAAAACTACTGTGACTACAGATGGAGGAAAGAAAGGAAAAGAGGTTCAATCAAGGAAACAAAGGATAGTGCTAATGGCTTTTGGGGAATAGCCTAAAAAAAACTTTTCTTGAAAAATGCTTCTTTGTAAACGGTTTCTCAAATAGTTTTCAGAAGGTTTTAAAAACTTTTGCCCAGTCTGGTAACCTTCTGCTCTGATACCAAATGTAACACCCCACCTCCGCTAGGGTCACTCACAAAGGGAATGCACTAGGTTTGGTGAAGCATTATCGAGGTAAACATGCTCATAAATATTACAAGACAGAACATATATAAAACAGCGGAAGTAAAACAAATTTCATTACCTTATAAAATAAGGTCTAAGCCTTTTACATCAGAGATTTTTTAAAACAAAACCTGTCTTGCAATAGAAAAGAAGCATAAAATATTCCCCAAGTAAAACAGTAAAGTAGCCATAGCCAAGAAAAGTCCAAGCCATGCATGATGACCTCCAGCAGAAGAAGTCCGAACTAAATAACAGTGTTTCCTCCCTGAAAACCTGGGGGGGGGGGAAACGGAAGACAAAGAGGCGAAAATAAACGGGGTCAGTCATAAAGACTGGTAAGTCCTATCTACTTCCAGTATAAAAACAGTTAAAGGTAACATGACATGCATAAACTGAAAGTAAACATAAGGATGACTACAAGATAGATAAGCTAAACCAAGATAACAGGCTGAACTACTGTATCCAGATAAACTAAGGTATCATGATAACTACAGTGTCAAGATAAATCAAGATATCATGTCGTCTGGTTTTTATCAAGTATACTATCCCAAGGTATCTATCATGTATAACATTCCGAGGTTACTATCAAGTATATTTCCCATGGTTCTAACATGTATATTTGCTCTGCACCTCTCGTACTAGTATCCCAACCCACGTCATGTGTTAACTATGAATGTCCCTTGCCCAATGTCATGTAATGGTCCATGTCAACCTAACATATAGCATATGTAGGTTTTCCCAACTCGTATGTTTCCTTCCATGTATAAGTTCAGTCCTTTGCCGTAGGCCGTACGGGCTTACCCATGTAAATCTATACCACCTTAACGTAGTACCATTTTATCCTTGAAGTTGTTTTGGACTGCTACCCTTGATCTGGTTATGTTTTCTTACCATGAACTATCGCGTGTTCACTTAGGATTTATGCCACCTAGGACCACTAGGGATTATGCTACCTAATGAACGTTTCCGTGTCTCGGTTTGGGTTCAAGCCACCTAGGGCCACTAGGGATTATGCCACCCGTCAACCACGCCCTTTATCCCATGTAAGTATCGTGAATCGTTTTCCATGTCTAGACGCACATGTATCTCAATGTGCCATCCGAGTTTCGTGCCAGGGCAAATCAAGAAATACGGAACTCGGTCGGGAGCTTTAAGTCTTCTACCGATGCAGATATCAAGGTCTGTTTTTGTATCCGTGGCTATGGTCCCACGTGACCCCTCCCTCAACTACTGAAAGACAATCCAAGAAAAATCATGTATGAGAACTACATCCCGGCCCCACTATGCCCCCACTTTCCTATTGGCCAACCTCACCCATGACTCGATAGCAAGAACATGGTCTGTTGGGAGTTCTCTGCCTTTCCGTTCGTACACGATTGACTAAAGATGGTAGGTAGTCGACGACGCGCTATCCAGGGCAAAAATCAAGTATCGTCGACTCCACGCTAATCCATCCCCATCTTTAGGTTGCTCGCACAGCAACCAAGGCATACCCTTGGCTCTTCTACCGCAGACCTTAACCTCTGTGAGGCCAGGTTTCATGGACCATCTGTCACCTCACAGAGGGATACCAAGAGTACCCTCACGTCCCCCGAAGCTACCGCTTCGTCACCCAGTTCGCTGGAGCTTTTTATCCAAGTCAGATAGGTTGCTCCTCCTCGTATACTAAGCGATGACCTACCGTATCAGGTTACTCATCTATTTATGAACTAGTCCCATGTCCTTGGCTAAGAATTATTACTTAGTTATTTTTAAATAAGGTTTACCACTTAGCTTCTTTTCCCGTTATCCTTGATTAACTACGATTTTCTACCTAGTTCCTCTAACTAGGGTTTTGTCTATTGGGTTAAGTGTTGTTATTCAAGCCCATGACTTAACCCGCCTACCAACCATGTCATAATCGGCTAAGTGTTCAAGTTCAAGGCTTAGCCCTACAACTCGTATGTCAAATTGGTTAAGTTTTTGTTTGTCTTAACCCGATCAGATTATCGTGTTAGATTGATTAAGCATAGATTATTTTAATCCCATCAGATTATCGAGTCGGATTGGTTAAGTATGGGTTAGCTTAACCCCATCCACTAATCGTATTACAATGGTTAAGTATATTTAAAAAGGCCTTGTGACTTAACCCTATCAGGTCCGCATATTAGATTGGTTAAGTATAGGTTACTTAACCTCATCAAATTATCATGTATAATTGGTTAAGTATAAGTTGCTTAACCCCATTAAATTATCATGTTAAGTTGGTTAAGTATTAGTTACTTAACCTCATTGAATTATCAAGTTTAGATTGGTTAAGTGTTTAACTTAACCTTATCGAATTACCGTGTTTAGATTAGTTAAGTCTAGGTTAAATTAACTTCATCAAATTACCGTGTTTAGATTAGTTAAGTGTAGGTTACTTAACCCCATCTAATTACCATGTCGGATTAGTTAAGCATGAATTAGCTTAACCCCATCCCCTAACTGTATTTTTCGGTTAAGTATCATTAAGAAATCAAGTCCGGTTTAACTTAACCTACTCATTCATGTCATATCGGTTAAGTGTCATTAATCAAATTTACTTAACCTTATCATGTGGCATTAATTAAATTAATGCACTTTTAACCTCTCACATTAGACCTTGTTGTGGTTACTAGTTAAGCCGGGCGGGTCCGGGTAGTTTTACACCACAACCTAGTCTAACCTCGGGTTTTAAGTGCTATGTGACCAACTACTCACATTGGGTCCTATTGTTTGTAGCCACTAGTTAAGCCGGGCGGGTCCGGGTAGATTTATCTACAAACTCAACCCAACCTCGAGTTGGCCACTTTCATGTTTGGTCTAGTGTCATATTACACTTACAACCCATACGTGTCTAGTTTCAAGTCCCATGTTTATCCCACATGTCATGTCCACATTTAGGTGTATCATGAGTGTCATATTTTCATGAAATCCCATGTCAAACCATCATGTCATAATCACGCTCGTCTAACCTACCCCAAACCGTGTTTCCAACCCAAGTAAAAGCGAGTCAACATAGTAAGGATACTATGCTACGTATTGGCCTCAAAACATGCACGATATCAAAAAGGGATTGGCCACAACATGCATGGTATCATAAGGGGTTTGGCCTCAAAATATGCATAGCACCATAAGGGAATTTGGCCACAAACATGCATAGTATCATAAGGGAATTTGGCCACAAACATGCATAGTACCATAGGGGAATTTGGCCACAAACATGCATGATAACATAAGGGGTTTGGGTTCATTTACATGCATAAGCCCCAAAGTCAAGTCTTTGCCAATGTTTCATAAGTCACATGGTTCCCAAAGGTTCATGCTAACATTCCATAGATAAAGATTCAAACTTGCAAGACAAACCGGGTTAAACATAACATGAGTGGCATGATTAAGTTGCTAGAACTTAGCCCAAGGTCATAGATCATAGAAAAGGGGCAAAATTAGGTTCACATAGACTAGCAAACTTATGTTTCATCGCATTTTATTCCATGTCACATTAGAACCACCGTTAGAATCTACAAGTAGCTAGAACTTACATAGCGTGGCAAGAGGGCTTGGAGCATGTAACACCCCACCTCTGCTAGGGTCACTCACAAAGGGAATGCACTAGGTTTGGTGAAGCATTATCGAGGTAAACAAGCATAGAAATATTACAAGACAGAACATATATATAAAACAGCGGAAGTAAAACAAATTTCATTACCTTATAAAATAAGGTCTAAAGCCTTTTACATCAGAATACATCAAAACCTGTCTTGCACTAGTAAAGAAGCATAAAACCTTTTCATAAATTATTCCCCAAAATAATGCGGTGAAGCAGCCATAGCCAAGAGAAGACCAGCTATACATGATGACCTTCAAGCATAAGAGGTCCGAACTAAACAACGACATTTCCTCCCTGAAAACCTGAGGGGGGAAACGGAAGACAAAGAGGCCAAACAAAACGGGGTCAGTCATAAAGACTGGTAAGTCATATCTACTTCCAGTATAAAAACAGGTAAAGGTAACATGGCATGCACAAACTGAAAGTAAACATAAGGATGACTACAAGATAGATAAGCTAAACCAAGATAACATGCTGAACTACTGTATCCAGATAAACTAAGGTATCATGATAAACTACGGTGTCAAGATAAATCAAGGTATCTTGTCGTCTGGTTTCTATCAAGTATAATATCGCAGGGTATCTATCAAGTACATTTCTCATGGTTCTAACCTGTACATTTGCTCTGCACCTCTCGTACTAGTATCCCAACCCGCGTCATGTGTTAACTATGAATGTCCCTTGCCCAATGTCATGTAATGGTCCGTGTTAACCTAACATATAGCATATGTAGGTTTTCCCAACTCGTATGTTTCCTTCCATGTATAAGTTTAGTCCTTTGCCGTAGGCCGTACGGGCTTTCACATGTAAATCTATACCACCTTAACGTAGTACCATTTTATCCTTGAAGTTGTTTTGGACTGCTACCCTTGATCTGGTTATGTTTTCTTACCATGAATTATCGCGTGTTCACTTAGGATTTATGCCACCTAGGACCACTAGGGATTATGCTACCTAATGAACGTTTCCGTGTCTCGGTTTGGGTTCAAGCCACCTAAGGCCACTAGGGATTATGCCACCCGTCAACCACGCCCTTTATCCCACGTATGTATCGTGAATCGTTTTCCATGTCTAGACGCACATGTATCTCAATGTGCCATCCGAGTTCCGTGCCAGGGCAAATCAAGAAATATGGAACTCGGTCGGGAGCTTTAAGTCATCTGCCGATCCAGATATCAAGGTCTGTTTTTGTATCCGTGGCTATGGTCCCACGTGACCCCTCCCTCAACTACTGAAAGGCAATCCAAGAAAAATCATGTATGAGAACTACATCCCGGCCCCACTATGCCCCCACTTTCCTATTGGCCAACCTCACCCATGACTCGATAGCAAGAACATGGTCTGTTGGGAGTTCTCTTCCTTTCCGTTCGTACACGATTGACTAAAGATGGTAGGTAGTCGACGATGCGCTATCCAGGGCAAAAATCAAGTATCGTCGACTCCACGCTAATCCATCCCCGTCTTTGGGTTGCTCGCACAGCAACCAAGGCATACCCTTGGCTCTTCTACCGCAGACCTTAACCTCTGTGAGGCCAGGTTTCATGGACCATCTGCCACCTCACAGAGGGATACCAAGAGTACCCTCACGTCCCCCGAAGCTACCGGTTCGTCACCCAGTTCGCTGGAGCTTTTTATCCAAGTCAGATAAGTTGCTCCTCCTCGTATACTAAGCGATGACCTACCGTATCAGGTTACTCATCTATTTATGAACTAGTCCCATGTCCTTGGCTAAGAATGATTACTTAGTTATTTTTAACTAAGGTTTACCACTTAGCTTCTTTTCCCGTTATCCTTGATTAACTACGATTTTCTACCTAGTTCCTCTAACTAGGGTTTTGTCTATTGGGTTAAGTGTTGTCTTAACCCGATCAGATTATCGTGTTAGATTGATTAAGCATAGATTATCTTAATCCCATCAGATAATCGAGTCGGATTGGTTAAGTATGGGTTAGCTTAACCCCATCCACTAATCGTATTACAATGGTTAAGTATATTTAAAAAGGTCTTGTGACTTAACCCTATCAGGTCCGCATATTAGATTGGTTAAGTATAGGTTACTTAACCTCATCAAATTATCATGTATAATTGGTTAAGTATAAGTTGCTTAACCCCATTAAATTATCATGTTAAGTTGGTGAAGTATTAGTTACTTAACCTCATTGAATTATCAAGTTTAGATTGGTTAAGTGTTTAACTTAACCTTATCGAATTACCGTGTTTAGATTAGTTAAGTCTAGGTTAAATTAACTTCATCAAATTACCGTGTTTAGATTAGTTAAGTGTAGGTTACTTAACCCCATCTAATTACCATGTCGGATTAGTTAAGCATGAATTAGCTTAACCCCATCCCCTAACTGTATTTTTCGGTTAAGTATCATTATGAAATCAAGTCCGGTTTAACTTAACCTACTCATTCATGTCATATCGGTTAAGTGTCATTAGTCAAATTTACTTAACCTTATCATGTGGCATTAATTAAATTAATGCACTTTTAACCTCTCACATTAGACCTTGTTGTGGTTACTAGTTAAGCCGGGCGGGTCCGGGTAGTGTTACACCACAACCTAGTCTAACCTCGGTTTTTAAGTGCTATGTGACCAACTACTCACATTGGGTCCTATTGTTTGTAGCCACTAGTTAAGCCGGGCGGGTCCGGGTAGATTTATGCTACAAACTCAACCCAACCTCGAGTTGGCCACTTTCATGTTTGGTCTAGTGTCATATTACACTTACAACCCATACGTGTCTAGTTTCAAGTCCCATGTTTATCCCACATGTCATGTCCACATTTAGGTGTATCATGAGTGTCATATTTTCATGAAATCCCATGTCAAACTATCATGTCATAATCACGCTCGTCTAACCTACCCCAAACCGTGTTTCCAACCCAAGTAAAAGCGAGTCAACATAGTAAGGATACTATGCTAGATATTGGCCTCAAAACATGCACGATATCAAAAAGGGATTGGCCACAACATGCATGGTATCATAAGGGGTTTGGCCTCAAAATATGCATAGCACCATAAGGGAATTTGGCCACAAACATGCATAGTATCATAAGGGAATTTGGCCACAAACATGCATAGTACCATAGGGGAATTTGGCCACAAACATGCATGATAACATAAGGGGTTTGGGTTCATTTACATGCATAAGCCCCAAAGTCAAGTCTTTGCCAATGTTTCATAAGTCACATGGTTCCCAAAGGTTCATGCTAACATTCCATAGATAAAGATTCAAACTTGCAAGATAAACTAGGTTAAACATAACATGAGTGGCATGATTAAGTTGCTAGAACTTAGCCCAAGGTCATAGATCATAGAAAAGGGGCAAAATTAGGTTCACATAGACTAGCAAACTTATGTTTCATCGCATTTTATTCCATGTCACATTAGAACCACCGTTAGAACCTACAAGTAGCTAGAACTTACATAGCGAGGCTTAGGGAAAGATCATGATTCGTCTTGACCAAGAAAGGTGGCTCCTTTGTTGAAGAATCGTCATGAAATTTGCGTAGCAACGTTGATCCACTCCCTTGATTTGATGTAGCAAGCTAGCACCTTTGATTCATATCCGATTTGAATGCATAAGCCCTTGGAGTTGGAGATGGAGGCCATGATCAAGATAGATTTTGGCAGCACTTAGTTGCTAGAATGATTTTTAGTGATTTAGGTTAGGTCCTATGGTGTTTTTATAGAGATTAGGAGTAGTTTAGGCCCTTAGATTAACCCTAGGATAGATCTGAACACTCAAAACCCGTCACAGGCCAATAGACCAGACCCTAGAGCATGTCTTGAGGAACAAGTCAGGCACACCCAAGCCAACTGGCCGACCACCCAAGTCGACAGGGGTGTCGACTGGGCAGTCGACACCACCTGGGGTGTGTCGACTCCCAAGTCGACTCCCCAGTCGACTTGGGGGTGGCGGGAATTTTCCCGTCTGTCCTGCTTGGCTGAATTTGAATTCTGTATTCAAATTTGAACTGTTTTTGAACTTGAAATTTTCTGAAAACTTTGACGGGCCATAACTGAGTCATACGGACTCCGATTTTCGAAAACTCGGACTCTATCTCGCGTATTTTTCCGAGACGAACGCAATGGCGCAACCCGTTTCTCCTGATTCAGATTTTATAATTAAATTCCGCCCTGATTCTTGTCTTAGCATGTTGTAAAAATCCGGGTTGTCACATTCTCCCCAACTTAAAGGATTTCGTCCCCGAAATCTCCAAGTTAGGAAGAACGTATCCTTCCATCCATCATCCATCTACTCAAAACATCATCCATAGGAAACCATTGTCCTTAGACGATTTCTAATGCCATATGAACATATGCAGAACGTGTGTGTATATGCTCCTTAGCTAATGTTAATGATCAGGCCTGAATGATCTTTCTAATGCAAAATATGTTTAGTGCCATGAATCCAACATGTATGCAAATAGTCCAAGTTATATAAGTACTATATGTGTGCACAAACATTCATCCATATGCAACATCCGTATGACAACACATTCAATTTCATCCATAAACAAGTATAAATACTCGTGCATATGCAACATGAAACGTGACCGCGTCAATCTAGTATCTAATGTGTATTCGCGCATCCACGAGCAACCACTTGCAACCATTTGCAACCATATCAATCATAACATGTTTCAAATACATGTTTACATCCATAGAGTTCTATCTAAGGTTCCCAAGATAAGATCGAGGAGATAAACAAGACAAACTCCTTACGGGGTTTGTAACAGAAACAGGACCGAGAGGATATCCACCAAGCGATAGCGTGCAAGCAAGCTCTACAGGTGGACCAAGGATCAAAGACGTACTCTTAAAAAGAGACATGATGCACGCGTCTAAGCCGCATTTCCTTGAGCTTAATTCCATTGTGCCTTGACCGCCTTTTGACTTCATGATTTCGTAGCTCCTTGATTCCTATTTCCAAGGTATGAGTTGGAACTCATTTCACTGTCGCCTCTCGTTCCACTTTTACTTATTCTTTCCCTAGTATACTTGGCTCAACCATATCTGCGTACTCATGCAAGCTCTCCAAAATTCACTAGTGAATTCTGGATCTCGTTTACTGATGCCAATCCATGTTACCACGTGCACTTACTAGGGTGATTCCTATAACCCATGCTCAAGCGGAATGAACCATCCTTCTTATTGGCGAACGTTACTCGATTGGATCAGAGATTTCCGATAAATGCATCAAGAGATTCTAGGTAACTAACCATGACAGAACCCAAAAGGTTGCACGAGACTTCGAGGGTATTACCAAGGCAAGTTGAGAGTTTAACTATCCTCCTTTCAAAACCGAGAATGGCATCCATTACTGGATCACCACTTCATCCCTAGAATCCATCCATAGCTCAACAATAGAGGCATTGCTTCTAATCTCAACACTTGGCATAGACGTTCTCAAATCCAAACAAGTCACGAATAAATGGACCGACTCTCCAACCAGATTTTGGGACTAAAGTGGGATCTTCTACCATGCTAGTACTAAGGTGCAGAAACTTAACTATCGAGGCAGACTTAAATGATGCGATGATCAAAACAAAGTCTAGACGGGACGATAGAAACGAAAGGCTAAGCCTTTAACAGAAACGGTACCATTCCTCTTGGGTACGCTAGAAATGAGAGCATACAATTGCCCTCTTGCTGATCTTGTCCTTATCTTCCTTTGTGGATCAAGCCATACCAACAAGTTGCTTATTCTCAAGCTCGTGTCCTTTATCCTTGCTCTTATTATCCCTTCTTATAACTTCGGTAACAGGTCTCTCGAGAACTTCCTCCATTGCACGGGAAAACACTTACGTAGCTAGACAAGGATTAGTCGCAGTTAAAACTACTGTGACTACAGATGGAGGAAAGAAAGGAAAAGAGGTTCAATCAAGGAAACAAAGGATAGTGCTAATGGATTTTGGGGAATAGCCTTTTAAAAAAACTTTTCTTGAAAAATGCTTCTTTGTAAACGGTTTCTCAAATAGTTTTCAGAAGGTTTTAAAAACTTTTGCCCAGTCTGGTAACCTTCTGCTCTGATACCAAATGTAACACCCCACCTCCGCTAGGGTCACTCACAAAGGGAATGCACTAGGTTTGGTGACGCATTATCGAGGTAAACATGCACAGAAATATTACAAGACAGAACATATATATAAAACAGCGGAAGTAAAACAAATTTCATTACCTTATAAAATAAGGTCTAAAGCCTTTTACATCAGAATACATCAAAACCTGTCTTGCACTAGTAAAGAAGCATAAAACCTTTTCATAAATTATTCCCCAAAATAATGCGGTGAAGCAGCCATAGCCAAGAGAAGACCAGCTATACATGATGACCTTCAAGCATAAGAGGTCTGAACTAAACAACGACATTTCCTCCCTGAAAACCTGGGGGGGGGGGGGGGGAACGGAAGACAAAGAGGCGAAACAAAACTGGGTCAGTCATAAAGACTGGTGAGTCCTATCTACTTCCAGTATAAAAACAGGTAAAGGTAACATGACATGCATAAACTGAAAGTAAACATAAGGATGACTACAAGATAGATAAGCTAAACCAAGATAACAGGCTGAACTACTGTATCCAGATAAACTAAGGTATCATGATAAACTACGGTGTCAAGATAAATCAAGGTATCTTGTCGTCTGGTTTCTATCAAGTATAATATCGCAGGGTATCTATCAAGTACATTTCTCATGGTTCTAACCTGTACATTTGCTCTGCACCTCTCGTACTAGTATCCCAACCCGCGTCATGTGTTAACTATGAATGTCCCTTGCCCAATGTCATGTAATGGTCCGTGTCAACCTAACATATAGCATATGTAGGTTTTCCCAACTCGTATGTTTCCTTCCATGTATAAGTTCAGTCCTTTGTCGTAGGCCGTACGGGCTTTCCCATGTAAATCTATACCACCTTAACGTAGTACCATTTTATCCTTGAAGTTGTTTTGGACTGCTACCCTTGATCTGGTTATGTTTTCTTACCATGAACTATCGCGTGTTCACTTAGTATTTATGCCACCTAGGACCACTAGGGATTATGCTAACTAATGAACGTTTCCCTGTCTCGGTTTGGGTTCAAGCCACCTAGGGCCACTAGGGATTATGCCACCCGTCAACCACGCCCTTTATCCCACGTATGTATCGTGAATCGTTTTCCATGTCTAGACGCACATGTATCTCAATGTGCCATCCGAGTTCCGTGCCAGGGCAAATCAAGAAATACGGAACTCGGTCGGGAGCTTTAAGTCATCTGCCGATGCAGATATCAAGGTCTGTTTTTGTATCCGTGGCTATGGTCCCACGTGACCCCTCCCTCAACTACTGAAAGGCAATCCAAGAAAAATCATGTATGAGAACTACATCCCGGCCCCACTATGCCCCACTTTCCTAGTGGCCAACCTCACCCATGACTCGATAGCAAGAACATGGTCTGTTGGGAGTTCTCTGCCTTTCCGTTCGTACACGATTGACTAAAGATGGTAGGTAGTCGACGACGCGCTATCCAGGGCAAAAATCAAGTATCGTCGACTCCACGCTAATCCATCCCCGTCTTTAGGTTGCTCGCATAGCAACCAAGGCATACCCTTGGCTCTTCTACCGTAGACCTTAACCTCTGAGAGGCCAGGTTTCATGGACCATCTGCCACCTCACAGAGGGATACCAAGAGTACACTCACGTCCCACGAAGCTACTGCTTCGTCACCCAGTTCGCTGGAGCTTTTTATCCAAGTCAGATAGGTTGCTCCTCCTCGTATACTAAGCGATGACCTACCGTATCAGGTTACTCATCTATTTATGAACTAGTCCCATGTCCTTGGCTAAGAATTATTACTTAGTTATTTTTAACTAAGGTTTACCACTTAGCTTCTTTTCCCGTTATCCTTGATTAACTACGATTTTCTACCTAGTTCCTCTAACTAGGGTTTTGTCTATTGGGTTAAGTGTTGTCTTAACCCGATCAGATTATCGTGTTAGATTGATTAAGCATAGATTATCTTAATCCCATCAGATTATCGAGTCGGATTGGTTAAGTATGGGTTAGCTTAACCCCATCCACTAATCGTATTACAATGGTTAAGTATATTTAAAAAGGTCTTGTGACTTAACCCTATCAGGTCCGCATATTAGATTGGTTAAGTATAGGTTACTTAACCTCATCAAATTATCATGTATAATTGGTTAAGTATAAGTTACTTAACCCCATTAAATTATCATGTTAAGTTGGTTAAGTATTAGTTACTTAACCTCATTGAATTATCAAGTTTAGATTGGTTAAGTGTTTAACTTAACCTTATCGAATTACCGTGTTTAGATTAGTTAAGTCTAGGTTAACTTAACTTCATCAAATTACCGTGTTTAGATTAGTTAAGTGTAGGTTACTTAACCCCATCTAATTACCATGTCGGATTAGTTAAGCATGAATTAGCTTAACCCCATCCCCTAACTGTATTTTTCGGTTAAGTATCATTAAGAAATCAAGTCTGGTTTAACTTAACCTACTCATTCATGTCATATCGGTTAAGTGTCATTAGTCAAATTTACTTAACCTTATCATGTGGCATTAATTAAATTAATGCACTTTTAACCTCTCACATTAGACCTTGTTGTGGTTACTAGTTAAGCCGGGCGGGTCCGAGTAGTTTTACACCACAACCTAGTCTAACCTCGGGTTTTAAGTGCTATGTGACCAACTACTCACATTAGGTCCTATTGTTTGTAGCCACTAGTTAAGTCGGGCGGGTCCGGGTAGATTTATGCTACAAACTCAACCCAACCTCGAGTTGGCCACTTTCATGTTTGGTCTAGTGTCATATTACACTTACAACCCATACGTGTCTAGTTTCAAGTCCCATATTTATCCCACATGTCATGTCCACATTTAGGTGTATCATGAGTGTCATATTTTCATGAAATCCTATGTCAAACTATCATGTCATAATCACGCTCGTCTAACCTACCCCAAACCGTGTTTCCAACCCAAGTAAAAGCGAGTCAACATAGTAAGGATACTATGCTACATATTGGCCTCAAAACATGCACGATATCAAAAAGGGATTGGCCACAACATGCATGGTATCATAAGGGGTTTGGCCTCAAAATATGCATAGCACCATAAGGGAATTTGGCCACAAACATGCATAGTATCATAAGGGAATTTGGCCACAAACATGCATAGTACCATAGGGGAATTTGTCCACAAACATGGATGATAACATAAGGGGTTTGGGTTCATTTACATGCATAAGCCCCAAAGTCAAGTCTTTGCCAATGTTTCATAAGTCACATGGTTCCCAAAGGTTCATGCTAACATTCCATAGATAAAGATTCAAACTTGCAAGATAAACTAGGTTAAACATAACATGAGTGGCATGATTAAGTTGCTAGAACTTAGCCCAAGGTCATAGATCATAGAAAAGGGGCAAAATTAGGTTCACATAGACTAGCAAACTTATGTTTTATCGCATTTTATTCCATGTCACATTAGAACCACCGTTAGAATCTACAAGTAGCTAGAACTTACATAGCGAGGCTTAGGGAAAGATCATGAGTCGTCTTGACCAAGAAAGGTGGCTCCTTTGTTGAAGAATCGTCATGAAATTTGCGTAGCAACGTTGATCCACTCCCTTGATTTGATGTAGCAAGCTAGCACCTTTGATTCGGATCCGATTTGAATGCATAAGCCTTTGGAGTTGGAGATGGAGGCCATGATCAAGATAGATTTTGGCAGCACTTAGTTGCTAGAATGATTTTTAGTGATTTAGGTTAGGTCCTATGGTGTTTTTATAGAGATTAGGAGTAGTTTAGGCCCTTAGATTAACCCTAGGATAGATCTGAACCCTCAAAACCCGTCACAGGCCAATAGACCAGACCCCAGAGCATGTCTTGAGGAACAAGTCAGGCACACCCAGGCCAACTGGCCGACCACCCAAGTCGACAGGGGTGTCGACTGGGCAGTCGACACCACCTGGGGTGTGTCGACTCCCAAGTCGACTCCCCAGTCGACTTGGGGGTGGCGGGAATTTTCCCGCCTGTCCTGCTTGGCTGAATTTGAATTCTGTATTCAAATTTGAACTGTTTTTTAACTTGAAATTTTCAGAAAACTTTGACGGGCCATAACTAGGTCATACGGACTCCGATTTTCGAAAACTCGGACTCTATCTCGCGTATTTTTCCGAGACGAACGCAATGGCGCAACCCGTTTCTCCTGATTCAGATTTTATAATTAAATTCCGCCTTGATTCTTGTCTTAGCATGTTGTAAAAATCCGGGTTGTCACAGAGCATGAATCGTCTTGACGAAGAAAGGTGGCTTCTTTGTTGAAGAATCGTCATGAAACTTGCATAGCAAGGTTGATCCCTCCTCGATTTGGTGTAGAAAGCTTGCACCTTTTGATTTGAATCCGATTTGAATGCATAAGCCATTGGAGTTGGAGATGGAGGCCATGATCAAGATAGATTTTGGCAGCACTTAGTTGCTAGAATGATTTTTAGTGATTTAGGTTAGGTCCTAGGGTGTTTTTATAGAGATTAGGAGTAGTTTAGGCCCTTAGATTAACCCTAGGATAGATCTGAACCCTCAAAACCCGTCACAGGCCAATAGACCAGACCCAAAAGCATGTCTTGAGGAACAAGTCAGGTACACCCAGGCCAAACTGGCCGACCACCCAAGTCGACAGTGTCGACTGGGCAGTCGACACCACCTGGGGTGTGTCGACTCCCAAGTCGACTCCCCAGTCGACTTGGGGGTGGCGGGAATTTTCCCGCCTGCCCTGCTTGGCTGAATTTGAATTCTGAATTCAAATTTGAACTGTTTTTGGAACTTGAAATTTTCTGAAAACTTTGACAGGCCATAACTGGGTCATACGGACTCCGATTTTCGAAAACTCGGACTCTATTTCGCGTATTTTTCCGAGACGAACGCAACGGCGCAACCCGTTTCTCCTGATTCGGATTTTATAATTAAATTCTACCTTGATTCTTGTCTTAGCATGTTGTAAAAATCCGGGTTGTCACAACAACAGAACATACCGGCTCTACACAAAAACAGTCTCTACATGGATATACAGTCGCTACACAGAACCAAATACAGTCTCTACACAGAAACATAACCAGAACATACACAAAATACATCGAAAGTACATAATAGTGGTAGTCAACAAATACAGAACGCGTACTCAAACAATAGGAACATACAACTGACAACTGCGAAAACGTAATACATCGAAAGTACATAATAGTGGTTGTGAACAAATGCAGAACGTCTATTCAAACAACAGAGACATACAACTAACAACTAGGAAAACGTAATACATAAAAAGTACATACAACTGACAACTGCGAAAGTACATGAAAGTGGTAGTAAGTCACTCGTCCGAGTCATCTGAAGGTGGATGTGTACGTATACGTGTGCAGCGCCGATGACGTCTCTCATCATCACCAACATATAGAGGCTGACTGGACCCAGCACTAGACCTATGGTGGTAATACATCTGCAAGTCCTGAAGTCTCTTGCGCTCTGCCTCAAGCCGGGCCTCTAAATGCGCTGCTGCTATCGTGCCTCCTCTGCAACACGACGTAGCTCACCATCATAGTAATCTAGGCTACGCCTATGCTCTATATAGCCCATATGCCTAATCCCCATCTGTATATCATACAGATCATGATATGATATCTGTGTAGGATCCGCGTAATCGTGATGGGCCGGAGGATGAAACACGTCAACGTAACGATCGGGTCTAATGGTGGGCACTGCCACGGTCCGTCCAAAATGATTGGCGGCCGCCACATGATCAACTGCACGAAAACTCTGGCTGGGCTGGGTAATATCCTCGACAACAAGTGGACGTATGTCGTGTCGTATAGAAGATGGCCCTACTAAATCAATCGATGTTGCATGTGTAATCGTGTCGGAGGACCCGGTGAAAAATCTACGCAGAAGGTAAGGTAACACTCCCCGGTAATAACAAAGCTCTCGGCCGTCCACCAGCCTGCTGCCCTGGCTATATCTAGCTGCTCCGTTGGGTAAATCATACACTGATAAGTATGTGGGTGTGGATCATCCGGAATAGCATCGAAGTCATACAACTGTCTCCAGCACCTCTCACCAAGATACCAATAAGCACCTACCGCCACAGGATAAGATATAAGTGGAAATCTCCGTCCGGCAAGCATCCTAGCAATCTGTATGATCTCAAGATCGATGGATGTACTTTGCTCAAATGGATGCCATATAATCTGATCCCTATACATCCTCAGCTCGATCTGGTTGTGGGCAACTGGATACACATGGCGTGACTCATTATCCCTGGACCCCCGGTTGTCCGTAGTCCAAAAGGATATACGGGGGAAAAAGGTCGATGGGTCTGCAGTACGGGTGACAAAATGAAAGTTCCTAGAGTACTCAAAGTACCAATACTGTAACAACTCCCAGAATCCAAATAAAGAAACCTGAGAATCAGAGATGGTGCACTGCATGTCGAGACATCTGTATAGGTATGCAAGGATAGGTGTGCCCCAATCATATAAAATCGCCCCATCGGCATTTAACTCAGTCGCGACCTCAAGAAACCCCACAGGAAAACTATTGCTCGAAGAACTAAAGAAAAGGTTACCCATAAGGTATAACACAAATAATCGAGCAAGCTCCAAGTCGTCATCAACGGATTACTGACCGAGTATGCTTTCCATGGCTGCACGGATGGCGCTCACTCTAATAGCGCCTTCTGCCTGATACGACGCAGCAGAAACATCAAAATGAGGCAATAGATCATGAACAAGTGCACGATCACGCCATCGACCATTGTCATAAGGCAGTGGGGGATAAGCACCTACTCCAATGCTAATACCAGTAAGCATGGAGAAATCAAGCGGTGTAAGTCCTAACTCACCACAAAGAAAGTGAAATGTGTGGGTGGTTTCGTACCACCGTAGAGCAATGGCCGCACACAATTGGACATCGGCATTTATAACATGGTTTATTCCTAAAATTGTAAAGCGCACAATAAGATAAAATATGACTAATAAATTATCCACTTGTTTCATTAAAAGGTCTTTAATATTACCTAGAAAAAATTGAAATCTAAGAGCATGTAACAGTTCTGCGACCCCCTCCTTACCCGCCAAGTGTGCATGATAATATCTAAGTGTGGTCGCTAACGAACCACGTGAACGTATATTCCGCGACTGTCAATGGTTCAAAAAAATGTTATACTATCTAGCCAATATCTAATACTCAAAGAATACTATTTAAATAATACTAAAAATACTTACAGCCAAACTCGACTACGTGCTAACATGTACTTCGTCTTTTGGAAGAATGCGAAAGTTGGATAGGAAAGGAAGCTTCGCGGTGCTGAGGTTCATATCCAGAAAACCATCGAGATCGGCCTGTCTAGCGGAAACCGATCCCACACCCCTACGCGCCCTGCCTGCTCGTCCGCCTCTACGCCCGCCACGTCCACGATGACCGCCTTCCTCGTGCGCCCCTACGTCTTCGTTCTCCATGTTTTCGGCGGCTGCAAGTAAGTCTTCTATTCCGAGTGCTGGTTGTTCCCCACTGCACCACTCCCGCCTGCGCCACTTCCCCCGGTGCCACCATCGCCGCCGTGCATGAATTTTTTGGCGAAATTTTTAAGTAATCTGGCCATATTTTCGAACGTACATCTCAAATATGGTAGTTAATTTGGTTCAAAGCTGACGGATTGGTGAATTGATGGAAAACAATTGGTGCAAAAGGGGGGATGAGGTTTGATTTTCCGGTTTGAAATGTGGAGAAGGAGAATGAAGAAGAGGGGTGGCGGCGGGTTTTTTTTTTGGGGGGGGGGGGGGTATAACGGCAAACACTTTGCCGTTATAACATTATAACGGCAAAGTGTTTGCCGTTATAATGTTACAACGGAAAAGTGTTTGCCGTTGTAACCTTATAACGGCGAACACTTTGCCGTTGTAACCTTATAACGGCGAACACCCTTACCTGACCCGTGGCTGGTTCCTTCTTCTGGTTGCTCCGCTCGTTGGACCAGTTTCAAAACAAGAGAGAGAATAACTGAACATAACGGATTGTTGGTTATGGTCTAAGAGACGCAGCCGCCGAATTTTCTCAAGTTAGGGTTATCTTCAATCACCGATTTTTCTCAAGTTAGGGTTATCTTCAATCCATTGCAGCAGGTATGTTCCGTTTCTTCTCGTATTTTCCAAGCTTAATAGCTTTTGCAATATATCTCATCCGTATGAATTTTAAGGTTTTGAAAAGTTCTGTTTTAGGTTAAAACGTTATAATGATGCCAAACCAATAATCGGCTGAATTTGGACACGATTAGACAGTGATGTTAAATACTCGTTATGTTGTGATGACATTTACACATGAATCTTTTATTTTTGCGAATGACTATACATGTTAAATACTTGAGCATGGAAATCGTAGTAGATACTAGATACTAATGTAAAGTTTGTATTGACTATGATAACTTGTCGTTGATTAATTTTATGCAACATGATAGCTACCTGTTTATATTTTGTGATAAAATGAAGTTATCCAAAAGAAAAAATAGGCAGATGTTTCATCTTGGCAAATTTTATACAAAATTTATTAACTGTAATTTGTCATTGCCAGTTTTGATCTTAGGTGATAAATGGAGCACAATAATGTTATCAATGAGCTGGTGGCGTCAGTTCAGTCATTGGTAGATCTTGGTCGGGAGATCAAAGAAATTAGAAAAACGTTGATCAAACATGGTGTAGAGATAAATGAAATTAAGGAAAAAATTACACTTGAAATTCAGGGGATTAAGATGACCAATAGCTTAAGGGTCCGTTTGGCAACTCAAAGCAAAAACGGTTATGCTAATATGAAAAGTACTACTACTTTTATGAAATCAAAAAGTTAAAAAGCTTGTTTGGTAAACCAATAACTTGTACAAGTCAAAAAGACAAGAAGTCTGTATGGATAGAAAATACTTTCATTCATATTACTTTTAACTTTCACATTTGAATCTTGAAACAAAGTATTAGATAAGTATATGTTTAAAAGTATATATTATAATGGTTAACTAAAAATCATAAAACAATTAATATCGCATAATCTTAATCATAAAATATATGAAAATTAAATCAAGATTCATGACACAAATACTTGCATACTATTCACACAAACAAAGCGACTACGTCATTTTTAAGTTACAAAATCAAAACAATGAACACACAACAAACCGTACATTAAATGCACGTTAATCTTTTACACAAATGCCAAGCCTTATAATAAAAGTATTGAAGAGGCAATACAATTTCTAAAAGCATGCTAAATCTAAAATATTTTCACCCTTTTATGAATTTGTTCGTTTTGTTGTTGAAATCTTGTCTCCTTGTGTTAAATCAACGCCAGCGGAACTCTAAATAGATTTAAAATTGTTTTCTTTGAAATATGAATGTCTCCACTTCCTTTTCATCCTCTTCCCTAAGAAATTTCAAATATTTGTTAGGAAAAAAAATACAAAAATAAGAAGATATGAATGAGAAGGAATAAGATAAATGAGAAGCGCATCTGGAAAAAAGTCATTAGATCTTAAAAGTGGCATGTATTTGAAATCTTACAGGAGTAATTTCCTTTTCATCATTCTTTAAAATGTAGATTCCCAACATATGCTTTTCGAATGATAAAAAATTTATCTTTCATATACCATATACAAATAAACTACTTTTCGAAAGAATTTCCTATTTTGTATAACGTTGTCCCTTGATCACTAGATAAAAACAGTATAAAAATGATGATAAAATCAAGCATAGAGAAATAGAGAAGCATTAATTAAAATGAAACAATGGTTTTGACCTGCAGTAGTAGAGGTTGAAAGTTCTATGAAAATATTCTTGCAATAAAATTATTTGGATTTAAAAAAAATAGATACAACAAATTCTAGAATAAAATTTCTATAGCAATGGAATATACCACTATCAGTATAGGAATACATAGGATTTTTAGTGGAGTTCAGCAACATATGATTTTAATGAATATGAATGCAGGCATAACAAATAAAAATCAGTAGTGGTAGTACCTTGTTTTAGTTCTAGAAGGAAGGTGTTCTCTTGGAAGCATTTCCTGTCAGAGATGGTTCTTGATGTCATTCAAAAATATTGTTCTTTAGATTTAAAAACACAAAATGAGAACAGTGGATCAGAACCCTCAAGCCTATGATCAGTCAGCATATCCAGTTCTAGCACCACCTGTGATACTCCCACTAAGCAATAACAACCCAAAATCAACCATCTCAATCTCTCTAGTCATTTCACCACCACCTGTGATACTCCCACTAAGCAATAACAATCCAAAATCAACCATCTCAATCTCTCTAGTCATTTCACCATGCCTGTCCTCACCAACATTCAACATCACCTGGAATAATCTTCTCCATCACTTCATCACAAATATACTTCCACTTCGACCATACTATCCAAGCCTGCAACCCAAACTATAAACTGACAAAAAACTACACAATAGGAAAAACAATTAATATCCTATATCTCAGAGTTGTTTACTTTTACTTTCAAGCAGGCTAGTAAAAACAATTAATATCCTATATCTCAAAGTTGTTTATTTTTAATATCCTATATCACTGAACTCAATATTTTTTTACTGGTCTTTGATTTTTGTTTCTCAGCATATTATGCTAGTTTTCATCATAAAATGTTTACAAACATAGTTTTTTCATTATTAAATGTTTATAAACATAGTTTGTTACGAGTTCTTTCATGACACAATTTACTATTATATTTCAGTTGTTTCGTTATTATAGTTTTCATTACTTCTGTGGATCGTTTTACGTAGTAAATAGAACATCATTGATTTTTAGCCTTTGTATTGTATTGTTTGCATGGCATTGTGCAGTACTATGGTTTTCGTTATTATATAATTGATACACTGTTGTTCTTTCTCTCTATTGTCTAGTAATATCTTTTATATTTTTATCAAAAATAAATGCATGATATTCTAGAAAGTTTGGGTATACGTTTAAAAATGTGAAAATGAAACGAACAAATAAAAGTGGATTATTTCAGTTTAAGGTGGAGGGAAAAAAATATTGAGGTATCCAACTATACCATATGTACAACAAGTTACCAAAAGAGAAAATATCATAAAATTGCGTTAATAATGAAAGATCAAAATTGGGCATAAAGTGGATAACGTGCACAACTTGCTTTTTTTTTTTGGCGTTAAATTCTTCAATGCTTTTCTTTTCCTATTATATACTGCCAAGTAAATATTTTTTGCCCAATACAATACTGATTACAATAAAATATAGGCAGAAAGTAATCTTCGAACAAAATCGGCAAATATTTACTAATTACCATCTGTTCATATACATAATCGCATATATATACACACACACAGAAACAAACCCGATTACTTTTCAGTATTACTGCATAATCAATACAACAAAATACAATCCCAATGGACAATCAGAATAAAGATAAACTAATGGGTTACATCGCCATTGCTGCAATATTCGTAGCATTAATGGGATACCTAATCCTCCACATAATATGCAAAGGCTTTATCTAGCTTTTTAACCACCTTGCATTTTCTATTGACGACGTTTCTATTGTCGACGCGTAGCGTAGGTTGACAACAGTCGGACTGCATGTAGATCCTCCAGCAACAATTTCGCAGGATGAGTTTGAAGAGCAACGTAGAGTGGTCGTCTATGTAAATCAAGGAAAGAACGAGACGTGCTCGATTTGCTTGTCGGATTTTGAGGAGTTAAGGGTTTTGAATGGCTGTGAGCACAAGTTTCATAAGTAGTGCATTGATAGATGACTTTATATAGGGTTGTCTTCGTTTTGCTCTATTTGTAGGGCACCAGTGATTGGCCAAGGAGGGGACAATGAAGATCATTTCCATATTATCATCATCCGTGACGTCTTTATGTAGAAGTCAACGTTGTATAATACTCTCTTATCCCTATAACAATAATAATCGGACAACCATACTATGGTAGATACAACGTTGACTTCTACATAAAGACATCACGGATGATGATAATATGGAAACGGTCTCCATTGTCTCCTTCTTGGGCAACCACTGGTGCCCTACAAATAGGGCAAAACGAAGACAACCATGTCCAAAACCATCTATCAATGCACTCCTTATGAAACTTGTGCTCACAACCATTCAAACCTCTCAACTCCTCGTAATTCGACAAGTAAATCAAGCATGTCTCGTTCTTTCCTTGATTTACATGGGCGATCACTTTATGTTGCTCTTCAAACTCATTCTGCGAAGTTGTTGCTTGAGGATCTAAATGCAGTCCGACTGTTGTCATCCTACGCTGCGTGTCGACAATAGAAACGTCGTCAATAGAAAATGCAAGGTGGTTGAGAAGCTGAATAAAGCCTTTGCATATTATGTGGAGGATTAGGTATTCCATTAATGCTACGGGTATTGCAGCAATGGCGATAACCCATTAGTTTATCTCTATTCTGATTGTCCATTGGGATTGTGCAGTAATGGTGGAAAGTAACCGGGTTTGTTTCTATGTGCGTGCGTGCGTGTGTGTGTGTGTGTGTGTGTATATATATATATATATATATGCGATTATGTACATGAACAGGTGGTAATTAGTAAAAATTTGCATATTTTGTTCGAAGATCTCTTTCTGCCTATATTTTATTGTAATCAGTATTGTATTGAGCAAAAAATATTTATTTGGCAGTCTATAATAGAAAAAGAAAAGCACTGAACAATTTAACGCAAAAGAAACAAGTTATCCACTTTATGCCCAATTTTGATCTTTCATTATCAACGCAATTTTATGGTATTTTCTCTTTTGGTAACTAGTATTTATGGTATAGTTCGATGCATCAATATTTTTTTTCCTTCACCCTAAACTGAAATAATGCACTTATATTTGTTCATTTCATTTTCACATTTTAAAACATATACCCAAACTTTCCAGAATATCATGCATTTATTTTTGGTAAACTAGCTCTTGATATTCTAGAAAGTTTTGACTATTATCATGCATTTATTGATCTCATTTTATAACGATGGTTTATGTTTTTTCTTCTATATAACTCTTTACGATCTAAATATTTTGTTATATAGACCTTGGTTTAATTTCCTCTATGTTCAAAGTATAAGTAGCTTAGGAGGCAAGAAACATCTGATCTAAACAAGAAGACAAACAAAAATGTCGACTGAGCTACGGAAGACACTTGGAAAACATAGATATGCGAAGTAGAGATCTCAGATGTTCCTAGAGGGGATTATATATATATATATATATATATATATATATATATATGTATGTAAGTATGTATGTATATATATATATATACATATATGTACACGTACACGTACACGCACATATATATATTTTATATACCAATGTTTCCATCCACCCATTTTGTTGGTCAAGGGTCAAATTTTAAATTCATGGCTCAGTTAATGTGTTCGATGAAATATATATATTGTTTTCTAACTACAACTTTCATTGACTGAAAACGACATCCTTGACTATCAACCCTCATCATCCACAGTTACTGATACGCTGTGTTCGACTTCTTATTCCAGCGCATTTTTTGGGATATTTTTACTGGTCTCCTTTAATTTTTTGACATTCTTCTTTATTTGACATATACATGTTATGGCGTGGAAATACATAACAGCATTTTCTGAGAGCTACTACAAACATGCTTCATTGTAATGTCAAATAAAAAGTGTAACCCAAAGGGACTGCATAAAGTTTATGAAGTTATAATGATCTGAAAAGAGTAAGATGCTTCATTGTAATTTCAAATAAAAAGTGTAACCCAAAGGGACTGCACAAAGTCTATATAGTTATAATGATCTGAAGAGAGTAAAGCTGCATTTACATTTTGTGACGTAGAAATGCATAACAACATTCTCTGAAAGCTACCTGAATCAAGGGAAGAAGAGTGCACCATAACAGCATGACATCAGTACTGCTGAAAGGATGCAGCAAGGGTGTTCTCTCAAATCCAGGTGAACTATATATAGTATGGGTTCAAGTGAACCATAACTCAAAACCAGCAAAGTCTAGATCACCACGAATCCACAATCTACGAACTATAACTCAAATCCGCAACCAAGGTTACACAAATTGCTAGGCAGATATTAGGTTAAAATATAGGAAATTTCAAACTCAGTAAAATCACAACCAAATTGTCCAATAAAATAAACACAACAAGACCATGGATATGAAGCCAATACATTAAGTTTCTTTTGTATTTTGTTTTGAATAAGTCTTACAGTCCTAGTCTTTAGGCTACTTTTTAGTTTTTATCATATTATTAGTTGCACTTCTCACGTTGAGCACGTGATCTATTTTCCCGTTTCAGCATTGTTTGTAACAGGCTGTTTATATATGCCTCTGTTTGTTCAGTAATAAAGAAAGAGAGCTTTTCAGTTTGTTGAGCAAACATTATTACTGTGTTTCCATTTTTAACATTCTGGTATCAGAGCCTCTACTGTCTTAAAACAAAAATCAAAGCAGCAGTCTTTGAAACAAAGATGACTATCGAAGGGAGTTTTGTGCAACCATCCATTCCCCGTTTTGACGGTCACTATGATCACTGGAGCATGTTGATGGAAACTTTCTTACGGTCTAAGGAGTTGTGGGGAATGGTGGAGACTGGCTACGAAGAGCCAACAAGTGGATCGGTTCAGACGGAAGGACAGCGAAAGAAGTTAGAAGAACTGAAGCTAAAAGATCTAAAGGTAAAAAACTTCCTCTTCCAGGCCATAGATCGAACGATATTAGAGACCATACTTGAGAAGAATACTTCTAAACAAATTTGGGAGTCCATAAAGAAGAAGTTTGAAGGGAATGCTAGGGTTAGAAGGTCGCATCTTCAAGCTCTCCGCAGAGAGTTCGAAACCCTAGAGATGAAGAATGGAGAAGGAGTCTCTGAATATTTTTCAAGAGTGCTTCTAGTAGCCAACAAGATGAGAACTTATGGTGAGAAGATGCAAGATGTTACAGTAGTGGAGAAGATACTCAGATCATTGAGTGAGAAGTTCAATTATATTGTTTGCTCGATTGAGGAGTCCAAAAACATCGATGAACTTTCCATTGATGAGCTACAGAGTTCTTTGATTGTTCATGAACAGAAGTTCCAGCGTCATACAGTAGAAGAACAAGCACTTAAGATCACTTATGAAGATAAATTTCGAGCAAGAGGAAGGGGACGTGGTGTGTATAGAGGTAGAGGTAGAGGAAGAGGGAGACATCAACCCATTAACAAGGAAACAGTGGAGTGCTTTAAGTGCCACAAGCTTGGACATTTTCAATATGAATGTACAAGCTGGGATAAGGAAGCTAACTATGCTGAACTAGGAGAAGAAGAAATGTTATTGATGTCATATGTGGAAGTTAATAGTGCTAGAAGGAGAGATGTTTGCACTACAAGAAAAAGCGGAAATAGCGACGGCTATAAACCGTCACTAGCCCTCGCTAGCCGTCGCCAGCCGACGCTAATTGCCGTCACAAAAAATGTGAACGCTAATCAAATAGCGACGGCCATAGCGACGGCATTGGTCACCACTTTTGTGACGGTTGGCGACGGCAAAGTTGCCACGTGGACAAGCAGTTATAATTCGAAACAACGGCTATAAGCCGTCACAACCCGTCACCATTTAGCCCTAAAAAGCCGTCGCAAGCCGTCGCTATACCTTGCAAATAAGCCGTCGCCAGCCCTCGCCATTCGTGGCAAAACTGGGCAAAAGGCCCTCGCAAGCCGTCGCAAGCCGTCGCTTAACCTGACCAGAAGGCCGTCACTGGCCGTCGCCAGCCGTCGCCAAACTGTAACTTTTTTTTTATACTACAGCAGCTAACAAGCCATCAAAACCACACAACCCAAAATGCAGTTCATCTGCAACTCATATACACTCAATTTCACATTCCATCCACTCATATTCACAATCCATCACCTCATACCATCAATACGTCCAAAAAAACAAGAATAAAAACGATAAATTATCATAAAACCATCAACACGTCCACAAAATACCACAAACACCACAAAATACCATCATCGATCGTTTCCACAAAATACCACAAACATCTCAAGTCCATCACCAAAGTTTATATTTACAAAACAAGTCCAAGATAAAACAAAAAAACAAGTACCTACCTACTCATCATCCTCGTCTTCATCATCCTCATCATCGCGATCACTCGGCGGCATCACGCCATGCTCCTGAAGATATGCAGCAATCCGCGCATCCAGCACGGACACGAGCGTGTTCTTCTGAAAATCTTCTAAGGCTGCAACCTGTTGTCGAAGCATGTTGATCTCCTCCTCATCCTGACGCCTCGTATAAGAGGCCTGAGTCCCCGCCGTCTATAATTATATTAAACTAGTTAGAAACCATTGTCAAAAGTTTTTTTATATACCATACATGCTTTATACAATTATTGTAATAGAGTTGTCAATATAAATGCACACCTCTATGTTCCCGAAGCCGTAGCGTCTACCCCTGGTAGGAGGGTCGATGATTCTGTTCCAGATGCGATTGCACTCCTCCACGTCCGGCTCTTGGCCTAACTCCGTCGCTCGAGCATCTAATGCCGCCATGTATTTGTCCTGCGAAATACAAATTATTAGAAATATATTTTTGTTATACAAATTATTAGAAATATAAATTATTAGAAATGCTAACCATCGTTTCGCAGGACTTAGTGTCCGACCATGTATATGAGGTGTTACCCTCCTGATCTGTCCGCTCGACGGCATGAGTCTGGGTAAACACCTCAGCAAGTGTAGGCTCCCGCTGGAGAGTCGACATCTGAAATGATAAAATATATATTTGGAATTAATCAATACGATTTAAAAAGTTTAGAACTATTTGTAAATGTGATTTATCTTTCGTACCAGCTCGCGACGATGCTGGGAGAAGGACTTAGACCCAGCCCGATGCAAAGCAGGATTTTTGAGCCTGTTTGCTCGATTTCGCTCTGAAAGCTCCTGTATATTTAATTATATGATTAATTGATGGATATACAAAATAAAAATTTAAAACAAGTCTGACGTTACGGCTCTCTGCGGCAAATGTTGGATACGTCCTATCAAAATGTTTCCATGCTTCTCCATCCGATGGATGTGTCAACGTTCCATCTTCTTGTGTTCGCACACTATGCCATCGCATATGACATGCAGTGGCTGAGGATGCATATAACCGTTGTAGTCTAGGGATGATTGGTAAATAATGCATTCTTGTATACGGAACTTCCTTACCATTCTTTTTTCTAGGTTTATACCTTTCCCCGCCACATTTCTTACAGTTTCTAAGATTAATATCATCTTTCCAATACAACATGCAACCTTTAACACAAGTATCTATTTTTTGGTACGGCAAACCAAAAGCCGACATCAGTGTTTTCACTTTGTAATGACTATCGCACATCAGATTATCGGGTGGCATATGTCTTTTCGCAGCTTGTACAACCGCTGTAAATGCAGCTTCTGTAAGGTTAAATTTTGATTTCATGGTGATGTACTCAGCGGTTACCGATAATTCAGTTCCACTTTCACAACCATTCCACAATGGCCGCTTAGCTGAAGCCAATAAATCATATATTTTTCTGGCTTCCGTGTTCGGTTCTTCTTCAATATTGACGTCATCGTCGTCAACCTGGCCGAAAGGAAACATTGACCGTGCTGCATCTTCCACCATATCTTCTATTGGATTCGTCGTAACTAATTCGACCTCCGACGCTACAGGATTTACTGTAGGTGCAACAGTTTCTCCATGACGATCCCATAAATAATAATTTGGCACAAAACCTGATTTGTACAAATGTACTTTAACGATGTCTGGTTTATGAAACCTCATCAGTTTACACTTACTACACGGACAACGAAGCTCCTCGTAATTTCGATTATTAGATACTGCAAATCTAACAAATTCATTTACACCATTATAGAAATATTCTTTCACTGAGCCTTTCATTCCAATTCTAACGTCATACATCCACCTACGGTCAACGTAATAATTGGACATTTTTCCTGATTCAAAAATATATGTCAGTGATTTTGATAACACATACATATATATGTTGTTCAAATAATTTATTCAACGCATGAATATTTTTAGTGGTTCATACGTATAATAAAAGTGATAGTTTTAACATATGACAATTTATTTCAAGGTCTAGCTATTTTTAATAGCTCCTACACATGTTAAAAGTGATGGTTTTAACATACTAGAATTTATTTCAAGGTCTAGCTATTTTTAATAGCTCCTACACATGTTAAATGTGATATTTTTAACATTCTAGAATTTTATCCAACACATGAACATTTTTACTAAGATATATATATATATTTCAATTCATATCCTCACCCTACAATCTATTTTCACTCAATCACTCTGGAATAGGGTTGCCAAACCCATATTCAATCAATATTTCCATATCATGATCCTTTCATACCACTACAACCAATCATTCACAATCACATCCAATTTTATACCACTACAACCAATAATTCACATTCACATCCGTTTATATTTACTCCATTTAAAATAAATATCAATTGATTTTTATAAATTCAATATCAATAATTGATTATTATCTATAAAATAACAGTTCATAAACACATACATACGCACAAAATCAACTAACATACAATATTAACAAGTAAACAACTAAATTCACATTTTAGGGTTTTCAATCATAACTAAATCAATAATAATTCAACAATCATAATATAATAACACAACAAATACACTTAAATAACCATTAATTAATTAAATTAGGAAATTAGGTTAGAAATCATACCTAAAATTGAAGAGGAGTGAGGAGTGACGGCTGGAGAGGGGGGAGGCGTCGGTCAGCGGCGGCCTGGGGCTCGGCGTCGGCTGGAGTAGGTCGGCGTCGGTGGCGGGCTGGAGGGTTTTTTTTTCGTCGAAGGGAGGGTGGGTTTGGGGGAAATGAAAATGATCGATCTGGACTGTAGGCTCCCGGTTTATCCTTTTCTAGGCGACGGTTGGCGACGGCTGGCGAGGGCCGCTTTTTTTAACCGTCGTCAGCCGTCGCCAGTATCCGACACCAAATGCACCCTTCCTTGTAGTGTTGGTTCTTGGATTCTGGATGTAGCAACCACATGTGTGGTGACAAGAGATTGTTCATTGATTTTAATGAGCACTTCAGACATGTGGTCAAGTTAGGAAATGACACAAATATGAATGTATTGGGAAAAGGCAGCGTGAGATTAAAAGTAGGCGGCTTTACTTGTGTTGTTACTGATGTATATTTTGTGCCAGAACTTAAAAACAACCTATTAAGCATTGGACAACTACAAGAAAAAGGGTTTGCAATTCTAATCCAACATGGAATACTCAAAATATATCATCCAGAGAAAGGGCTCATAATGCAAACTGAGATGTCAGCAAATCGCATGTTTGGGTTGCTAATAGAAGAACGACCATTGAATGCAACAAATTTCTATACCTCAACACAAGACATGGCACAATTATGGCATTGTCGTTATGGACATTTGAGCTACAATGGACTGAGGATTCTCCAAATTAAGAAGATGGTGCATGGATTACCGCAGTTCAAATATCCATCAACGGTGTGTACAAATTGTATGATTGGGAAGCAACACAGAGATCCATTCCCGAAGAAGAGCAATTGGAGGGCCACGAAGAAACTTCAGCTTATTCATGCAGACCTATGCGGACTAATTTCTCCCATATCTAACAGCAAAAAGAGGTACATGTTATGTTTTATTGATGATTTCACTAGAAAAACATGGACATATTTCTTGATAGAAAAAACTGAAGCATTAAGCATGTTCAAACATTTTAAGAGTTGTGTTGAGAAAGAATCAGGTGAATATATTAAATGATTGAGAACAGATCAAGGAGGAGAGTTTATATCACTTGAATTTAATGAGTTCTGCACAGAGCATGGCATCAAGAGACATTTAACCGCAACATATACTCCACAACAAAATGGAGTAGCGGAGAGAAAAAACCGAACTGTGATGAATATGGTTCGAAGCATGCTTTCTGAAAAAAAGATTCCAAAAGTTTTTTGGCCTGAGGCAGTCAACTGGACGGTACATGTTCTGAATCGGAGTCCGACAGTAGCTGTAAAGAATCGAACACCCGAGGAAGCTTGGAGTGAAAGTAAACCCTCGGTTGAGTACTTTAGAGTGTTTGGATGTGTGGCGCATGTGCACGTTCCCGAGGTTAGAAGAAAAAAACTAGATGACAAGAGTGTTACTTGTGTGCTATTGGAAGTGAGTGAAGAGTCCAAAGCATATAGACTTTATGATCCAGTTGCAAGAAAAGTTCTAATTAGTCGAGATGTGGTGTTCGAGGAAGATAAATCTTTCAATTGGGATGTAAGTTATGAAGAGCACATGATTGCTGATTTAGAATGGGGAGATAAAGAAGATAACGAGGCAGCAAACGTAGAAAATGAAGGAGCAGTAGGCGAAGCAGAAATTTCTGAACCAGTTGGCAGTCGTCAGAACAAAAGAAATGAAGGAAGAAACAGAAGACCCCCAAAGTGGATGGGAGATTATATTACTGGAGAGGAACTTTCAGAGGAGTCAGAAGAAGAAAATACAAATGTGAACTGGGCTTTGTTTGCTTCAGCAGATCCAATACATTTTGAGGAAGCAGTAAAATGTGATAAATGGAAAGCAGCCATGGATATGGAGATACAAGCTATAAATAAGAACAACACATGGGAACTCACTGATCTTCCTGAGGGTGCAAAAAAGAATGCACTGAAGTGGATTTATAAAACTAAATACAAGGAGAATGGAGAAATTGACAAGTTGAAGGCTCGTTTGGTGGCAAAGGGCTATGTGCAACAACAAGGAATAGATTACACGGAAGTGTTTGCACCAGTGGCGAGATTAGACACCATACGGATGATAGTGGCCCTAGCGGCTAAAAAGGGATGGACTCTATATCAACTTGACGTTAAATCTGCTTTCTTGCATGGAGAACTTAACGAAGAAGTGTACGTAGAGCAACCGATCGGTTATGAGCTAAAGAGCACTCCTGAGAAGGTTTATAGATTGAAGAAAGCACTATATGGACTGAAACAAGCTCCACGAGCTTGGTTTAGTCGTATTGAAGCACATTTCATTAGCAATGGGTTTGAGAAATGTTACAGCGAGCATACTTTGTTTATTAAAACAAATAAAGAAGGGAAGATTCTAATTGTCAGTTTATATGTTGATTTAATATATACTGGTAATGATGAATCAATGTTTGTTGAGTTTAAATTTTCCATGCTAAGGGAGTTTGACATGACCGATTTGGGGAGGATGCGATTCTTTCTTGGTATAGAAGTTTTGCAGAGGTTAGATGGAATTTACATATGTCAAAGAAAGTATGCTTTGGAAGTATTGAAGAGGTTTAGGATGGAGAACAGCAACTCAGTGCAAAATCCCATTGTTCCAGGCTGTAAGCTTTTTAAAGATGAGAACGGGGTTCGTGTTGATGAGACTTTGTTTAAGCAGATAGTTGGATGTCTCATGTACTTAACAGCTACAAGACCAGATTTGATGTTTGCAGTAAGTTTGATTAGCAGGTACACAGCAAAACCAACAGAATTGCATTTGATGGTAGCCAAAAGAATCTTGAGATATGTAAAAAAAGTGAATTGGAATTGTACTTCATTAAGGTTGATATATTGAAGAACAAGGGAATGAAAGATGACGTTTGAGGAGAGTTGAAACTTGAAGTATGGCTATGAAGC
Source organism: Allium sativum (assembly GCA_030737875.1). NCBI lineage: Eukaryota > Viridiplantae > Streptophyta > Magnoliopsida > Asparagales > Amaryllidaceae > Allium > Allium sativum. The sequence continues at coordinate 189,525,692 of CM060911.1, forward strand.
ATTAAGTATGACTAATTATTTATGCAGTATGGAGAATGGCTGCTGTATGAACTCAGTTAAATATCAACTGTGTTCATGTATCATGTAATGTATTTGTATGAACCAAATAGATAAGTATGAATTGTACTGTTCTACTTCTATGTATTATGTAGTGCCTGTGCTGGCTGCTGAGGCCAAGCAGTGAGTGTGGATTAGTACTTATTGTTGACTGCTGTAGGGTTGTATGACTTGTATGAGCTAATAGTTATGCGGTGTTATGTTGATGCAATTCCAGCTTTAAAAAAAAAAGCACAATGTTACCCTTAACGGCCATTTCAAGAAGCACTGGCAGAACTATGTGAGGACCTGGTTTAATCAGCCTGCTAGAAAAATAAGGAGAAGGATTGGTTATAAGGATTATGCGTGGAAAAAAAAAATCATAATTTCTACAATTTCTTAAATATAAAATAATGGCCATCAGTAATGTTAAATAATAATATCCACTAATGCTACATTGTTGATGCAGCAAGGCAGAAAAAAGCTGTTAAAGTTTTCCTAAGGCCAACAGCTGGTCCATTACGCCGTGTGGTTCATTACCAAACCAGAAAACACAAAATGAAAGTTAGAGAAGGCAGAGGGTTTAGCCTGGAAAAACTCAATGCATGAATTTATATTTAATCATTTCTCTTTAATCTTGTCATTCTCTACAACGTACTGCAAAATTGCCTGTTATGCATAATAGTCTTCATTATCAATATTTTAAATGAATTTTGTGCATGTTTAGGAAGCAAAACAAATAACAGAGATATGTACAATCATGTAAACAGCAAAGCTAATATTGAATTAGGGTGCTATTATTCGTACCCCGATTTACACTTCTGGCCAACAAAGCTAAAAGCACTCCAAATATTTCAGATTTCCTCTACTGGCCACTGTCTAAATTAATAGCCTAAAAATAAAAAGGCCACCAACACCTTCCTCTACAAGAACACTTCTTACCTCACTTACATCATGCATTATGTCTTTTAAGTCATTTGATCGAACATATTGCATCATATTATCACAACCATAATGTAAATCGTCCAATTTATCATCATTCAAATACTCCATATATCAAACAATCAAAGAAAGTTAATGTATCGATTCGTAAAAAAAGATATGTAAATTATATGGATAAAAACGCTACAAGTCAAAACTTACATTGTCATTCTCTATTACAACATCGTCAAATTAAATGTCTTCCAAACTTGAAATTTCCAACGGAGCGAAAAATATATCCTAAAACGCAATGAATAAAACCCTAACCATTAAAAAAATTCAAACAACATGTTCTATGAAATAACAGAAAACAATAAAAATCAAGCAATTCTAACCTCTTTTTTATCTTCATCTTCGATCTCTATTAGACACAAAAGAATATTTTCTTTTGTTAGGTTTTGAATTTGAAATTGTAGAGAAGTACATGTTTTTGTTAGGAGAAGTACAATGGTGAATAATTAAGTGAAAAAAATAATAAATGGTGGCCAGAAGAATATAAAAAATAATCATTTGTATTAAATTTAGAAAGGTGGCCGAAAGTGTAAACCGGGGTGTGAATAGTAGCACCCTTGAATTAATTTGTTTTTTCCTTTAATCTAGCGATATAATTCATTGATAATATGAATATAGACGACTGAAAGTGTCTATATACTATTGCTTTGGCTTGTTTTGTTTCTTTAACTACATCTACATTCCACACTATGGATGCGTTTGTGGTAAGCGGTAACCGTTCATTTTAGTGGAATATAAAAGCGGGGTATTTAACTCCGCCTGTGTAGTTTTCTATGCAGCCTGTCCCAAGCCAGGGTAAAGGAGGAGGGTTGTGATAGGCTTGGCGAGCCAACGTAAAACTTAGCCTCTCTTATGGATATGGAACCTTATGATTTTTAATTTTGGGTTCCATATCTAGCCAACCCCAACTTGTTTGGGATATATAGCTTTATTGTTGTATAAAAGCGGGATATTTAAACGGGGTTCGATGGTAAATGGGATATGTGTTTGCGGCGTTAAACAGGGCATTTAAACATGGTATTTTAGTTTTTTGGTTAAAGGGGTATTTTAGTTCATAGGTTAACCAAGGTATTTATGGGTTAAACGGGGAAACTTAGGAGGATTTTAAAAAAAGCATCCGTTGGCGTTCGACTCGTCGGATGCTAATGGATGCTTTTTGATCCATTGACGACTCCAAACACGAAATGGGATATTCACTCGACGCGAACGGTACCTAAATGACCATTGCATATATGTTTTTGCAGTAGCCTTAGTTTTATTAATGATTATCTTAAAGTTCAATGTGCTAGTCTATACATCTCTAGAACCTACATCTTTACTAATCTTTCACAAGGATTTGAGAGAAAGAACACCTAGGGTACTACCATTGTTTATTGCTTCATATTTGCATGGATAATATATATTCTCTCCTTTGTTCTTTTTTGTTGTTCGTTAACAATTATTTTCTAATAGAATGCAGATCAGTTAAGTTTATCATTGAACATGCTATAATATTTTGAAAGGTTAAAACTACAGAGATGCGTGTATTGTCTATTTGTCCTTATGCTTACAACAAACAAGATGCATAAATTTGTAGTTGGCCGGAGTTATGTAACAACCCGAAAATCTGGGCCAGTTTAAAATTTTTATTTTGGCAATTTTAGCGAATTTTGAATATTTAAAATGAATTATTTTAAATATTATCGACGAAAATTTATTTTGAATATATTTAGAACGTATATATTTATACGCGTCGTCGTTAGAATATAAATATTTATATATAATTATAAATAGAATTGAAAATGGCGCGGTAGTTCGATAATTCGATTTCAAAATTCAATTGAATGTACCGGGTGCAAAACGAACCGGATTTTAGTGAAACCAAAAATAATAGGATCTAATTGATGATATATTTCCAACGAATCCGAAAAATTGAAATTTCATAACGGGAATAAAATGATATGTCCAGTTGAAAATTCTGAATAGTCGCTATGAAATTCAGGCCCTTAAAAATGGAAATTTTGGAAACGACCTCGGATTTCGACGAAACCACTTTTGTTGGGTCCGTAATGTCAAATTATTGCTAGATTCCAAATTTCGTAAATTTTCGAATCAATATGTGAGCGTGGCAAAGGAAAACGCGTTTGACCAGTTTCAGTCGATTTTAATCGACTGGAAAATGGACATTTTTCCAACGGTCTCAGAATTCGACGAAACTAGTTTTGTTAGGACCGTATCGTCAATACGAAGCTAGAAAATATTTTTCGGGAATTTTTAGAGTTAGTATGTGACCCCAGTAAATTGAAATGCGCGTTCAAATTCAATATATAGAGTTATATGTTGATTTTGACGGAAACTGATCGAAACGATCGAATCAGCCTACGATACATATCCCATTGTGTTCGGAATGAGGGTTATTAGCTATGGACGACAGGCGGTGGGCCTCGTTTCGAAGTCGAATGAAAAAGTTACTTTTAGAATTAAAATAATATAAATTAAAAATAAAATAAAACCCTCTTCTCCCCTTATATACTATCTGCCCCCCCCCCTTCATAATCGATTTCAGAAAAAAAAAAAAAAAGCCGCAGCGCGGCAGCACCGAGCCCCCCACCGTCGATGAGCCGCCGCCGCCCCATCTTCTTCTTCCCCGACCTCCTCCTCTCCTCCTTCCCCCATCTCGCGTTCAACCTCCATCGCACCCTCGTCGAACACCCCGCCGCCCCTCTAAACCCTAAGCCGCCGCATCAGCCCCCCCCCCCTCGCCTGACCTCCGCCCGCTTCCAGCTCCTCCCCTACCCCCGAAGCCGACTGTTGCACCCCCTCCTCCGATCAAAGTAAGTTTTAATTACTAATCTAATTTTATTTTCAGTTTTAATTAAAATTAGCATAGGTAAAAACTGATTTTATTATATAGAGATTTAGGATTTTAAAAACTGATTTTGTATGATTTTTATATGATTTTTAAAAATGAAAATTGCATGACTTTAAAACTGAAAATTATTTGATTTTATAACGGTAAAAGACGTGATTTTTATATGGTAAATGACGTGATTTTTATACGGTAAAAGATGGGATTTTTTAGTAGTGAAAAGGCGAGAGTTTTAAATAGAAAGGCAAAATCTTTTATATTGTAGAAGATGAAAAATATAATCTTTTATATTGTAGAAGATGAAAAATGAAATCTTTATATTTGAAAAGACGAAATCTTCATATAGAGAATAACGGTGTAAAAATAGGATTTTTATATATTGAATAGCGAAGTAAAAATTCGATTTTTATATATTGAATAGCGAAGTAAAAATTCGATTTTTATATATTGAAAGGCGAAGTAAAAATTCGATTTTTATATATTGAATAGCGAAGTAAAAATTCGATTTTTATATATTGAATAGCAAAGTGAAAATGTGATTTTTATATATATAGTGACTACGGGCAACGAAGGTGATAAAAAGGCGAGGACGATGAAGATTTCTATCAATGAAGTGTCGTGGAATCGGGATAGCTATCGGTGAGAACTTCTTACTCAAAATCTCTTTTTCTAGTTATATATATATACTAGGATGCAGACGGTGTTTAGTAGCACTCGACACAATCGTCCACAGACCATGGACTTGTTTGTTTGGTTGTGTAGTTGGTTAGATTATTTGGTTTGAATTGAATTGTTTGGTGAAATGGAATGGATTTGATTGATGTGTGAATGGCGTGGGCCTTCACTAGACCGGGGATAAGGCTAGGCCTCATCCCGTTTCTAGTATCGTGCCGTTATGCCGCCGAAATTTTCGAAAACAAGTTATAAAAATAAAGATATCATTTTATTTGATAAATGAACTGAATAGAATATTTTCATAGGTTGAAAAAAAATGATTTATCGTTAAAAATATAATTTTTAACGTGAATGTGAATAAATAAATATTCATTTACAAACCGGACGGTTTGTTTATGTACACCTATTTGAAGGACATTGATTGGGACGATAAATTTTACACATCACCCAACTGCACAAATAAAATATGCGTTTGATTGTTTGAAACCCCACACGGGTATTGGGATAATATATGACATACACTAATCCCAATAATTAGTTGTGTGTCGATCGATTGATTGACAGACTGTTATAAGCGTTAGATATCTATATTTGATGCTTATACAGTGTAGTGCACTTTGGATGATGGTTGATTATTTATCGTTGCTATTATATACATGTGTTGTATGGAATCCATATAATTAACTTTATATGGTAATTGGTTGGGCCTCATTCCAATTTCGAAGATAAAGAATATTATAAAATAAAGGTTCATGTGTTGACCGTACTCGTCCGTTGAGATTAGTTGTAACACCCCACGTCCATTAATGTCACTCACAAAGGGAATGCATTAACTTCCATGGAGGTTTTAAGTGAATATAGAACAGTAAAATTACAACAAGACAGATATAAAATAGTACTTGGAAATTCAAAAACTTTATTTCATTGTAGCAGAAGTCAAAACATGTTTGATTACATCATAACACCATATTCAATGTCAAGTACAATATCTATCTTGATAAAACAAGTACATAATCCCATTACATGAATAGCCATTAAAAAGAAAGATAACAAGCTGGACTTTACTTCAGCAGTCCAAGCTTTCCAGAAGATAAGCGATCCAACTAGACTCCACTAGAACTTGGCCCAACCTGCGGACCTGAAGGGAGAAAAAGGATGGAAAAGAGGGGGTCAGACATAAAGTCTGGTGAATATGATAATTCTACAATACTATTACCAAAATAACTGGACTAAGGCATAAGCTGGAAAACAAGAAAATGTCTATGAAGAGCAGATTAAGGACATAGACAATCGCTAAAGGCAACGTTATAGGCGCTCCTAAATACTAAAGGATAAACACTATACTGCACCACACCAGTCACCCTAAAGATTCATCCCACTTAGCTTCACTTAGAAACTTTCCCAATGGCTTTACGTACCCCTAGCTGACTACATAGGTGCCGCCTGCCCCTATCTCCACTAGGTGTACCCTACTTCCCATTATTCGATCGGCTCCCTAACTCGTAGATACCCGTGCTGGCCCCACAGTGGGGTGTATCACTCCCCTAAAGTGGCAACCTGATACAACGGACATGCACGGCTTATACCTACACGATGCAACAACGTCTTACCTACCAGCCCGGGTCCACACACGCATATGAAACCCGTTGGACTTGCGTTGCCACCGCTCCCTGTTTTGGCCTCTTATAGTCAAACCCAGTATGCGTGTCCCGTCCTCGACTTGGGTCGAGCCCACAAAGATACGTTTTGGGATACTGGTTGAAATGGGCCCCCACTATTTACCACAAGCATTCCACCTAAGCTTGTCCCCATTAGTCCATCCCACTTAACCCACTTAGTCATGTTCATTTACATGTGTGTTTGGTTAAGTCTAATCGTATTTCAAATGCCTCTAAAGGCAACCACCAGATTCCTCATGCCACCCAAGGCACCTACTAAACCCCCATGTCCCACCTTACATGATTATCTGGTTAAGTATTTCTTAGTTCATTAAGGCCATAACCTCATAAAGACCTCTCACATTAGACTGGCATTTATGGCAGCTGGATTTGTCGGGCGGGTCCGGGCAGTCTTACACCATAAAAGAGTCTAACCTCGTGTCTTTACAACTGTTATGCTTTAGTTTGGGCCTAGGACCTCTCACATTGGGCCGACATTTGTGACTACTGGATTTGCCGGGCGGGTCCGGGCAGGTTTACATCACAAACGGGTCCAACCTCGTGTCCTAAGCATTGATTATTAATAATAATCCACTTTCCCCCAATTTTAATAATTCCCTACTTGAATTATTAATTACTTCCAATTTTTAACAATGTCCATAATTGACTCAATTATGGACATTCATTCATGGTATGCAACATCTTACAAAATTGCACCCAATTTATTAATTCCTAATATTACCCCTACCCCACGTTTGAACGTTTATTCGCAAAATATATGTTAGACTCGAATAGCCTAACTCATAGCATAAAAGAGATTATCATAATAACAACATGTATATGTGACCAAATGAATCATAATAAGGGGTGAAACTTGCATATGTCCAACTTGCATAGATTATACATGTCATGGATCTAAAGGTGTCAACTTGTTCAAAATTCACCTAATATGATCTCAATCAATTTTCATAAACTTACATATGAACATGTGTGAATCAACATCATCTAATTTTTTAACAACATGGTTTTATATGGGTACACCTAACTCAATAGGAAAATTCCCATAATCAAGTTTTATTTAATTATAGTTTCAAGTTTATGGGTACACTTAACCTAATAGGCAAATTCCCATAAACAAGATCCATTTAAATTAAGAAAAAAAAACATAACTTTAAGCATGATCCAACAACATCATGATTTTTCAACATAATATAGCATGATTTATAACATGGCATAGTATGATAGTATAACATAGCTTGACATGATTCTCAACATAGCACGACATAGCATAAGAGAATTTACAACATAGCATGACATAGCATATATAATTTACATCATACGACAACATAATAACATAATAAGAGATCCACAATATATAGAATTTACAATTACAAATCACATCACTTTCTTGTGATCCATTCATAACTGAGTCAAATTAGTTTGTAATAGTCTTGTGAGAATCATCATACTCACCAACAAAAGAAAAGAATTAGAGAAAGAGAGATCTTTTGATTTGATTTGTGTAGATTTAGTTGTAGATGATTAGGCTTCCTCTTCTTAGTTTGTGACGGCTATGCTGAACTCCATGGCAGCAGCATGACGGTAGCTTCTCTAATTTTACAAGTGATTTAGGTCTAGGGTCTACCCACTTATTTATAAATTTTAGAATTCATTTAGGCCATTAGATTTAACCTAGAAATAACCGCAGCCGTTCAGACAAGATGGGGTTTATCTTGTTGACTCAGCAATGAGTCAGAAGTGACTCAGCAAACACTCAGCAAATTAATAAACTTCTATTCATGTTTGCATTAACTGCCCATATATATATATATATATATATATATATATATATATATATTCTACAATGTACACATTAGATACATCCCCCCCTTTTACACACTTATTATTATTTTTATATATATATTAGATACATCCCCTCTCTTACACACTTATTAATATTTTTATATTCATATTAGATACATCCCCTCTCTTACACACTTATTATTTTAGCAACTTTAGTGTTAATAGAAAATTCGGGGTGTTACATTCTCCCCTCCTTTTAGGATTTCGTCCCCGAAATCTTCAAGTCTGGAAGAATGTATATCCTACCATCCAAACGTCCATCTACTCATCCATCATACACAGGCATCCATTGTCCTTACAGACTTCTAATGCTTTCATGTTTAAATGCACAGTGTGTGTATATGTCCGTATCTAATGCAAAATCAGGCGGTCCACTGATTCAGTTGACCTCCTTAATGCAACTATGATCGTGCCATGCATCCATTATGTATGCAAAAGATTCTTAATGCTACATAATACTTCTATATGCGTGCACAACCATCATCTGAATGCAGCATCCACATGATAATACAACCATCGTTCATCCATTTTACTAAATACATCCATATATATGCAATATGCAATATGTAGTGACTGAGCCGATCTAGTGCCTAAAGTGTGTGTATATATGCATCCACGAGCAACCACTAGCAAACACTTGCATCCATTTTGCATCCATCATACATAACATGTCTCAAACACATGTTTCAACCATAGGATTATCCTAACTAAAGGTCAAAGATACTAATGAGAGGACATACTAAAGATAAGATAAGATAAGCTAAGCGATAAAGGAGAAATTAAAAGACATACCCTCAAAAAGAAAAGGGTACAACGAACGCATCTTCTCTTCTGTCTCCCAAGTTGCGTTGCTCTCATCATCTCTCCATTGCACTTTAACCAGTCTGACCTCTCGATTCCTCAACTTTTTGATCTCCGACCCAAGAATGCATGTAGGAGCTCGTCTAATTGTTGCATCACGCTCTATTTCCACCTCTTTAAGCAAGCTCGGCTCTGCCACCTCCGCGGTCTTGTGCAAACACTTCCTCAAATGTGATACATGGAATACGTCGTGTACTCCACTAAGTTTCTCAGGCAACTCCACCCTATATGCCATCTTCCCAATCCTGTCTTTTACAGGAAACGGCCCTACAAACCTTGGTGCTAATTTCCCCACGGACCCAAAGCGAACAACATTCTGTAACGGAGATACTTTGATAAAAACCATGACCCCAATGTCAAACTCAAGATCTGTCCTCCTCTTATCAGCATACGATTTCTGCCTATCTTGTGCTGCTTTCATCCTCCTTCGAATCAACTCAATCTTCTCCGAGGTTTCCCTAACCATATCGGGCCCAAGTAGGATTTTATCGGTAGATTCCCACCAACATGTAGGCGAACGGCAAGGCCTTCCATAAAGAGCTTCGAAAGGTGCCATGCCAATACTAGACTGAAAGCTATTATTATATGCGAATTCTACTAACGGAAGGTGCTCTTCCCATGTACCCCCAAAGTCTAGGATACAAAGCCTTAAAAGATCCTCTAGAATGCGATTCACCCTCTCGGTCTGGCCGTCTGTCTGAGGATGATATGCGGTGCTCAAACATAGCTGAGTCCCTACCGCCTCTTGTAAACTCTTCCAAAATTCGCTAGTAAAGATGGGGTCACGGTCGCTTACTATACTAGAAGGAATACCGTGCAAACGAACTATCTCCTTAATGTATACAGAAGCCAACCACGGAGCAGTCCTCTTACTTTTCACGGGAATAAAATGGGCGCTTTTAGTAAGTCTATCTACTATAACCCAAATCCCCGTGTTACCCTTCCTTGATCTTGGTAATCCATCCACAAAATCCATTGAGATGCTTTCCCATTTCCATAGTGGAACTTCTAATGGGTGAAGCAACCCACCGGGTTTCTTTTGTTCTGCTTTAACTCGTTGGCACACCAAGCATCTAGCGACGTACTCGGCCACATCTTTTTTTCATACCGGCCCAAAAGAAAACCCGCTTCATATCTTTGTACATCTTATCCCCGCCGGGATGAATGGTCATTTTTGAGCGATGAGCATCATCAAGAATGGCCTTCCTTAAGTCTTCGTCTTGTGGTACACAAAGTCTATTATCCCTTCGTAACCAACCCTTATCGTCTAGGGTATACCTACGAAGATGGCTTGACGACTCCCCCCCCTTTGAGCTTTTCTACTATCTCAACCAACTGTGGGTCGTCTCGCTGTGCCTCACCAACCCGTCCTAGAAGTGTAGGTCTAACCTCCAAGGATGCTAACAGACCGGGTACTAAGTCAACAGAGGGTCTAAAGTCAAACATAGAGATGAATTCTAAGCTTTGTCGTTCAACAAAGAACAGACTCAAGGACAACCTTTTCCTACTTAAGGCGTCTGCCACCGCGTTACCCTTGCCCGGGGTATATGCTATTTCAAAATCGTAGGAGGCTAAGAATTCCATCCACCGTTGCTGCCTTAAATTCAAATCCTTCTGAGAGAATAAGTATTTTAATGATTTGTGGTCAGTGAACAGTTCGAATTTCTCACCAAGAAGATAGTGACGCCAAGACTTAAGCGCGAAAACAATTGCGGCTAGCTCTAAGTCATGCGTGGGGTAATTCTTTTCATGAACCCTCAACTGCCTTCCACCATAGGCTATTACTCTTCCCTCTTGCATGAGGACCGCGCCAAGTCCCGTCCCACAAGCATCAGTATAGATGGTAAACGGTTTATTCCCGTCTGACAGCACTAAGACTGGGGCTGAAGTTAAGGCTCTCTTTAAACGTTGGAACGCATCATCGCAATCTTTGTCCCACGTAAAAACCAGGTTCTTCTTCGTTAACCGTGTTAATGGAGCTGATATTTTCGCGAAGTCTTTGATAAACTTCCTATAATAGCCAGCCAACCCCAAGAAACTTTTTACTTCGGTTGCATTTTTAGGGACCTTCCAATCTTGGATGGCCACCACCTTTGCGGGATCCACTGCTATCCCCTCTTTGGAAACCACGTGCCCTAAGAACCGTACTTCCTTCCTCCAGAAGTGACACTTAGAAAATTTTGCCTTAAGGTTATGCGCTCGAAGGGTTTCCAACACTTCCCTAAGATGTAGGGAGTGCTCTTCTTTATTCTTAGAAAAGACTAAGATGTCATCCACAAAGACTACCACGAATTTGTTAAGGTATTCCCTAAACACCCTACTCATCAAATCAACAAAATATGCAGGGGCGTTTGTCAAACCAAAGGGCATCACTAGCCATTCATAGAATCCGTCAGGAGTCCTAAAAGCAGTCTTATCTATACTATCCTCAGCCACTCTCAGTTGATGAAAGCCAGTGGCTAAGTCCAACTGCGAAAACACTGAGGCGCCAACTAACTGATCAAAGAGATCGTCAATCCTCGGCAGTGGGTGTCGGTTCTTTTTAGTAAGCTTGTTTAGTTCTCTATAGTCCATACAAAGTCTAAGAGACCCATCCGCCTTTGTGGCAAAAACTACTGGAGCACCCCACTCCGATATACTACGTCTTATGAACCCCTTCTCAAGCAACTCCTTTACTTGCTTATTGAGTTCCCTCCTTTCACGAGGAGCCATGTGGCGCACTGGCAAAGATACGGGTTTAGCATTATCCACAAGATAAATTCGAAAGTCTATCTCCCGCTTTGGAGGTAAGCCCTTCACCTCCTCAAACACATCCGGATATTCCCGGACCACTTCTACCGATCGCAGGTTCTCTACAGACGCGTCAAGCGATTCAAGATAACTTAGCATAACGGAATTTATGGGATTACAAAAGATGTCGAGAGCATTACCAAGGCGAGTCACAAGCCTAACTACTCTCCTTTCACAATCAAGAATGGCCCTATTTCTAGACAACCAATCCATTCCTAAAATTAGCCCATAGCCCGTGAAGCCCAATACATAAGCATCACATCTAAATTCAACGCTAAGTATAGAGATTTTCAAATCCAAACATATCATGGTCAAATGAGCCGAACCCCCAATTGGATTTGAAACGACCAAGGGATCCTCTACTAAACTGGTGTTCAAGTGCAGTGATTCAACTAATGATGCAGAGATAAACGAATGAGATGCGCCAGAATCGAATAAGGTACGGACAGGATGATCAAACAGAAAAACTAAGCTTTCAACAGAAATTGTTCTACCTCTTTCTTGCAGCGGTGGGGCCGCAATAGCCTGAACTTGCCCCCTTGCCTGCCCTGGTGCCATAAGAGCCTGCACCTGTCCTTCCGAGGTAGACCCTGCCCTCTGCCCCTTCTTTGGACAGTCCTTCACTAAATGTCCCGCATCTCCACAATGAAAACAACCAGTCTTCTTTTTCTTTCTACAATCTTTGCTGAGATGGCCAGGCGTCCCACAATTGAAGCATTTCTTCTTCCCTTTGCCATTATTGTTTTTACCACCCTTCTTATTTTGCTGTTGGGGTTTCTTCTGATCCCCTTTCTTTTCAACTGCCTTATCCTCATGCATAAGTGCCATTTCTACTAGCTTTTCAAAGGTGGCTCCCATAGGGATGTGGGTCATAGCCAACCCTTGCAACGGTTCATTCAAGCCTCTAACGAACCTCAAAGCTTTCTTCTCTGGCGTGTTCACCAACTCCAAGCCAAACCTTGCCAACTGATTAAATTTATTGACATATTCCTTTACTGATGAGCTCCCTTGCTTTAGTGCCAGGAATTTTTCCATATTTAAGTTCTCCTCTGCCCTTGAAAGAAACTTTGCCTCAAACCTTCGTCTGAAATCCGCCCATGAATCAACTGGACGTTCCCCGTTAGTGACCTCCCACCAAAACGAGGCCTCTCCCTTCATTAACCAAGCAGCTAAACGGACTTTCCTCCCATCTTCCACTTCAAAGATATCCAACAATTCCTCAGTCTCCTTAAGCCAATCTCTGGCCTCCACAAACGTCTCAGTCCCTTGAAAAGTTTTTCCTCCCATAGCCTTGAATTCCTTGCACGTCTTTGCAAAAGTGTCAACACGAGGAGGAGGAGGAGGAGGAATGGGTGCAACTAGGGGTGGAGGAGTATCCGCTGGGCCTGCAGTGGTGGCCCTAGCCTCCAAGTATCTCCTAAACCACCCTGGAATCGTCACACCTTCTGGGAGATTAAGATCTTCAGCCATGCTGAAACGAAAAAGGAAAGACTCAAAATGGAGAATTCGAAAGATAAAGATAAGGATGTGGCTATTTGGGATTATGTTTTTCATAAAAACTCTCTTTAAATAACATGTTTTTTTTTTTTTTTGAAAGCACTTCTTCCAAAAATACTTTAGAAAAAAAAATATTTTTCTAAAAAAAAAAAAATTTATCTGTTCTGGTAACCTTATGCTCTGATACCACGTGTAACACCCCACGTCCATTAATGTCACTCACAAAGGGAATGCATTAACTTCCATGGAGGTTTTAAGTGAATATAGAACAGTAAAATTACAACAAGACAGATATAAAATAGTACTTGGAAATTCAAAAACTTTATTTCATTGTAGCAGAAGTCAAAACATGTTTGATTACATCATAACACCATATTCAATGTCAAGTAAAATATCTATCTTGATAAAACAAGTACATAATCCCATTACATGAATAGCCATTAAAAAGAAAGATAACAAGCTGGACTTTACTTCAGCAGTCCAAGCTTTCCAGAAGATAAGCGATCCAACTAGACTCCACTAGAACTTGGCCCAACCTGCGGACCTGAAGGGAGAAAAAGGATGGAAAAGAGGGGGTCAGACATAAAGTCTGGTGAATATGATAATTCTACAATACTATTACCAAAATAACTGGACTAAGGCATAAGCTGGAAAACAAGAAAATGTCTATGAAGAGCAGATTAAGGACATAGACAATCGCTAAAGGCAACGTTATAGGCGCTCCTAAATACTAAAGGATAAACACTATACTGCACCACACCAGTCACCCTAAAGATTCATCCCACTTAGCTTCACTTAGAAACTTTCCCAATGGCTTTACGTACCCCTAGCTGACTACATAGGTGCCGCCTGCCCCTATCTCCACTAGGTGTACCCTACTTCCCATTATTCGATCGGCTCCCTAACTCGTAGATACCCGTGCTGGCCCCACAGTGGGGTGTATCACTCCCCTAAAGTGGCAACCTGATACAACGGACATGCACGGCTTATACCTACACGATGCAACAACGTCTTACCTACCAGCCCGGGTCCACACACGCATATGAAACCCGTTGGACTTGCGTTGCCACCGCTCCCTGTTTTGGCCTCTTATAGTCAAACCCAGTATGCGTGTCCCGTCCTCGACTTGGGTCGAGCCCACAAAGATACGTTTTGGGATACTGGTTGAAATGGGCCCCCACTATTTACCACAAGCATTCCACCTAAGCTTGTCCCCATTAGTCCATCCCACTTAACCCACTTAGTCATGTTCATTTACATGTGTGTTTGGTTAAGTCTAATCGTATTTCAAATGCCTCTAAAGGCAACCACCAGATTCCTCATGCCACCCAAGGCACCTACTTAACCCCCATGTCCCACCTTACATGATTATCTGGTTAAGTATTTCTTAGTTCATTAAGGCCATAACCTCATAAAGACCTCTCACATTAGACTGACATTTATGGCAGCTGGATTTGCCGGGCGGGTCCGGGCAGTCTTACACCATAAAAGAGTCTAACCTCGTGTCTTTACAACTGTTATGCTTTAGTTTGGGCCTAGGACCTCTCACATTGGGCCGACATTTGTGACTACTGGATTTGCCGGGCGGGTCCGGGCAGGTTTACATCACAAACGGGTCCAACCTCGTGTCCTAAGCATTGATTATTAATAATAATCCACTTTCCCCCAATTTTAATAATTCCCTACTTGAATTATTAATTACTTCCAATTTTTAACAATGTCCATAATTGACTCAATTATGGACATTCATTCATGGTATGCAACATCTTACAAAATTGCACCCAATTTATTAATTCCTAATATTACCCCTACCCCACGTTTGAACGTTTATTCGCAAAATATATGTTAGACTCGAATAGCCTAACTCATAGCATAAAAGAGATTATCATAATAACAACATGTATATGTGACCAAATGAATCATAATAAGGGGTGAAACTTGCATATGTCCAACTTGCATAGATTATACATGTCATGGATCTAAAGGTGTCAACTTGTTCAAAATTCACCTAATATGATCTCAATCAATTTTCATAAACTTACATATGAACATGTGTGAATCAACATCATCTAATTTTTTAACAACATGGTTTTATATGGGTACACCTAACTCAATAGGAAAATTCCCATAATCAAGTTTTATTTAATTATAGTTTCAAGTTTATGGGTACACCTAACCTAATAGGCAAATTGCCATAAACAAGATCCATTTAAATTAAGAAAAAAAAACATAACTTTAAGCATGATCCAACAACATCATGATTTTTCAACATAATATAGCATGATT
Source organism: Allium sativum (assembly GCA_030737875.1). Lineage (NCBI taxonomy): Eukaryota > Viridiplantae > Streptophyta > Magnoliopsida > Asparagales > Amaryllidaceae > Allium > Allium sativum. Next base: position 189,541,199 of record CM060911.1, read on the forward strand.
TATAACATGGCATAGTATGATAGTATAACATAGCTTGACATGATTCTCAACATAGCACGACATAGCATAAGAGAATTTACAACATAGCATGACATAGCATATATAATTTACATCATACGACAACATAATAACATAATAAGAGATCCACAATATATAGAATTTACAATTACAAATCACATCACTTTCTTGTGATCCATTCATAACTGAGTCAAATTAGTTTGTAATAGTCTTGTGAGAATCATCATACTCACCAACAAAAGAAAAGAATTAGAGAAAGAGAGATCTTTTGATTTGATTTGTGTAGATTTAGTTGTAGATGATTAGGCTTCCTCTTCTTAGTTTGTGACGGCTATGCTGAACTCCATGGCAGCAGCATGACGGTAGCTTCTCTAATTTTACAAGTGATTTAGGTCTAGGGTCTACCCACTTATTTATAGATTTTAGAATTCATTTAGGCCATTAGATTTAACCTAGAAATAACCGCAGCCGTTCAGACAAGATGGGGTTTATCTTGTTGACTCAGCAATGAGTCAGAAGTGACTCAGCAAACCCTCAGCAAATTAATAAACTTCTATTCATGTTTGCATTAACTGCCCATATATATATATATATATATATATATATATATTCTACAATGTACACATTAGATACATCCCCCCCTTTTACACACTTATTATTATTTTTATATACATATTAGATACATCCCCTCTCTTACACACTTATTAATATTTTTATATTCATATTAGATACATCCCCTCTCTTACACACTTATTATTTTAGCAACTTTAGTGTTAATAGAAAATTCGGGGTGTTACATTAGTCATGTGTTGAACGAAATATTTTAACAATAAAATTTGCATCTTTATCTTTATAAAATAAAGGTTCATGTGTTGACAGTACTCATCCGTTGAGATTAGTCATGTGTTGAACGAAATATTTTAATAATAGAAATATTTGAAAATAGAAATATATGAAGCCGTGTTGATTAGATTGACGCCATTTTGACGTGAACGATATTTATATCGATTTTATTCATTTTAAAATGAATATTGAAAAGTGATTTCGAAATCGAATATTTTGAAATGAAATTTGATTAAATTGAATAGAAAATGAAAAGAATTCGAATCGAATTAAAATCGATTTGAATTGAAATCAAATAGAAATGAAAGTAAAAAGGATTTATAATAGGAAATTCAATTTTGATTTGAATTTGAAATGGAAGTTGAAATGTTTTTGAAACAAATTTGAAACTATTTATAAAATTCGTCTTAAATAGTAATCGACGAAATATATATTATATATATTATATATATAATATAATGGCCTGAATAGAACGCGCCGCGCCGCGGTAGTTCGTGAATTTCGACCATTTATTTCAAACGGACATTACGGGAGATTCGACCGTCGGATTCTCCTAAAACCAGAACCGTTGGGTTCGTATCGAAAAGAGCTTTCTAACGAATATTAGAAATTTGAAATCTAACGGTTGGATTTGGAGATACGTCCAAATCAAATTCGAAAAAGGTCGTTGTAAGTGCAGTTCAATGGCCGTTGATGGAAATCGACTGTACGGGCCTTGATAAAATTATTAAAAATAGTAATAATTAGTGTAAAATCATAAGAAATGATTTGGGAAAAATTGGGATGAAAAACTCCACATTTGAAAAGATAAAAATAGATTTTTATCAAAATAAACTAGTTTTGAACTAAAATTAAAACCCATTTATTTTTAAATAGATAAATTGGATTTGAAATGGGTCGTAAATAGAATTGATCTATGGGTTTATCGTGAACAGTGTTTTAAATAACATTCGTTCTTTAACCCGCTAATAAATAGAATGTGATTTGGGTTTATCGTGAACTGTGTTTTAAATGACATTGGTTCTTTAACCCAGAAAAAGGAGTTTTAAATGAATCTGCAATTAAATTGAAATACGAATTGATAATTTAAATTATCAAATTTAGAAATTGAGCGAGAATGGAGTATCACCAGTTTTGCTCCAAAGCGATAGTTAAATCTTTAATTAGGTTTGAACGTGGAATGGTAATTAATTTTACCGACAACACTGTGGTGTTAAATATGGAGTATTACCAGTTTTGCTTTATGGGATGAATAGGTTGGGATTGGGAAATAAAATAAATAATTACTTCGGTGTGGTTCGCTAATCTCGACTAGTTGGAAAAACCATAATTTGGTTTGAAATGACATCCAAAGGAAGATTAAAGAATAAATTTTAAAGAATTTATCTTGGATAAAATTAATGGGAACCTTTCCCTAAGAATTGAAATTTAGAAACTAGCTGAAGGTTAGTTAAGAAGAATGGTTTCCTGGTATTGATCTGATGTTGGTTTCGGCCTTCGGGGTTAATAGTTGGGAAATTGTTCTCTTATTGATTTACGGTTAGTGACTAATGAATTGGAATGAGGCGTATGTTGTGTTTGTGTAACATTTGTTTTTAATATACGCGGGTTGTTCGGAAAGGCCGGGTTTATACCCATTCTGAATAACCGATTCGACGATAAGTCGAAGATGAAGACGGTGGTCGAAGACCGGAAGTCTTCACATCGTTTGGGTGATTACTGATGATCTTGATTGGGCTGTACACCCAAGATGAGGGAATCAGTTGGTGGTCGTCCAGACGTACCTGGAGATCGATGGATATGCGAGGAAAGTGCCTCCGGTTTCGTTCAGACCCAGAAAGAACTTGAATTGTAAATGGATTGTGTGTCTGACATTGGATTTTATTCTTTGTTGATTGATTTCTGTTAAATATATATCATTTTGGCGGCGGAGAATTTATTCTCTTGCTTAACGCCCTTCTCTGAGACGTACGAGCTTAGAGGTTATATATCGATAGGTATCAATCGCATGGCACGAATTGCCTGTGTGGCACGCTGAGTTGCATGGATCAAGGCTTCTGTTGAAAAGCAAAGTCTTGTGGTTGATGATCAAAGCACGGCCTACGTGGCAGCTTTGTGTATAACGTGAATTCGTGAGCCTCACACCTCGGTATGAGTCAAAAATGGGATAAGGACTGCAGGGAGAGCACGACGTTTCTTTCTAGCTTTGGTGGTGTCAGTGACTTACCAGCCCTGACATTTATATATACTTTTCACCTATGTGGTTGTTGGATGAGGCGCCTCGATTATAGGTCTGTAAGGACCGGGAAACGTGTGTTCAGGAATAAATAATCCTCTAACGTAAGTGAGGACCGGCCCTGAAGCATCCAGGGTTACCCAGAGTGTGTAGTCCTGAGGCATTTGCTAGAGTGTCTCGAAGCGGAGAGGAGCTTGCCCCTTGCCTCAACTCATGACGGAAATCCAATATCCAATACGAGATATTTCGGTTTTATTTGTAGAGCCTAGTATGGCGACATAGTAGTATGGGATGCTATGCCGTCTATGATTGATATTTATGATTGAAATTGTTTTGACACTATACACTTATTATAGTATCAAATGATTTGTTTTTAAACGTACCAAGCATGTTTGGCTGTTATAAGGTAAAACCCTATCCTCTGGCTTGCGTTGCATTGTGTGATGGGACCTGGGTCTTATAATAGCTTCATTTTTCGAAAGAGCATTGCGTTGTTTATTCTATGCACTAGTATTCTTGAGAGGAAACCCGTTCCTTGTTATACGGCATGGTCCCTTGAATTACTCTCTTTTAAAGTAAAGCTTTAAATAACTGTTTTAGTTCTCACACCAGTCACATGACTGACCTGGAGTTTATTGTTTTAACCTAAACTCTGGGTGCCCCTATTTTCCGCACGGGCAGCTAGTAGTTTTGGTTTTGCAGATTTATATTCACAGGATCCTGGTTTACAGCTGGAATGATATGCGGAAAGCTCTGTATCCGTATATCACCTTCAGTTGTGCTTTGTATTATTTTCCGCTGCTATGTAATTTATTGTAATCTCTGATATTTATCGAATGTAATTTATTCATTTATACTCTGTATATTCTTGTATCTGATGGAATTGTTGTAATAGCAATGAAATGTTCTTCCGTCTGCGTTCTGATTTGTCCTGTTCTCAAACGATCAGGGGTTTCGAACGGTCTAGATCGGTTTAACGACTGATTCAGATCGAGCGAAATTCCTTGCCGTCACATTTGGTATCAGAGCTTTGGTTTACAGAGCTCGAGAACAAGACACATTAGAACCATACGAAAGAATTCATCAGATATTGGATTAGTAATATCCAATTAGAATGACTCGTTAGAGATAGGATCAGTAGTATCCTAGAACGAGTGTGAAGAGTATATTTTTCAAATGAAAACAATTTGGTTTTGAAAATTTAAATCGTTTTATACGTATTTGAATATTTTTTTACTTTGAATTTGGACAATCCGATATATAAAGATTTTGCATATACGCGTCATGAACGTATATTCGAAGTTTTAATATACTGGATAGATATAGAATCACATTCTAGACACCCGGAGATGATTCTGATGATTGATATATCATCATCAGAATTTGTGTTCGTGTTTCGAAGGTATGATATCTATATATTTCCATCGACTGGTGTGAGAACCAAAACTTATATAGCTAGAACACATTGTTGTGAATTGGCATCAAAAACATGATTTTATGTATATATATCAAAATTATGGATTTGAAACTCTAATCCACTTATTGATTGATGTTTGTGTTGTTTGTTTATTTGTTTGATAATTTTGAACCATTATGCCTAATTGAATCACAGTTGGTATCATATTGAATTATATTGAAATTGGGTTGCATTTGCTTGCATATACATGTACTTACATTGAACGGATAATAGCAAGGAGGCTAGAGCAGAGAATAAAATTTTTTTGCCCGACAAATAGGTACATGTTTACTATAATTTACCGTTTTGTTTTGGTGATGATGATTTTATGAGCCTATTGGCTAGCCGCTTGGCTTTTTCCTCTTCTTTTTGAGATCAGAAGGCCTATATGGCAATTTCGGGATTTTCCCGTGGCTCCCGGTGCAGGGGAGGTTATGGCGAAATTTTTCAAAAATTTAGGGTGTTAGCCAAATTTTTGAAGAATTTGAAAATTCTCAGAAACTGAAAAGTTGGAGAACGGAAGCCAGATCGAACGTAGAGCTGATTAATCAAACCACTTTCGGCTTTGTTCCTTTTCGGGGACGAAAAGTTTTAAGTGGGGGAGATTGTAACAACCCGAAAATCTGGGCCAGTTTAAAATTTTTATTTTGGCAATTTTAGCAAATTTTGAATATTTAAAATGAATTATTTTAAATATTATCGACGAAAATTTATTTTGAATATATTTAGAATGTGTATATTTATACGCGTCGTCGTTAGAATATAAATATTTATATATAATTATAAATAGAATTGAAAATGGCGCGGTAGTTCGATAATTCGATTTCAAACTTCAATTGAATGTACCGGGTGCAAAACGAACCGAATTTTAGTGAAACCAAAAATAATAGGATCTAATTGATGATATCTTTCCAACGAATCCGAAAAATTGAAATTTCATAACGGGAATAAAATGATATGTCCAGTTGAAAATTCTGAATAGTCGCTATGGAATTCAGGCCCTTAAAAATGGAAATTTTGCAAACGACCTCGGATTTCGACGAAACCACTTTTGTTGGGTCCGTGATGTCAAATTATTTCTAGATTCCAAATTTCGTAAATTTTCGAATCAATATGTGAGCGTGGCAAAGGAAAACGCGTTTGACCAGTTTCAGTTGATTTTAATCGACTGGAAAATGGCCATTTTTCCAACGGTCTCAGAATTCGACGAAACTAGTTTTGTTAGGACCGTATCGTCAATACGAAGCTAGAAAATATTTTTTGGGAATTTTTAGAGTTAGTATGTGACCCCAGTAAATTGAAATGCGTGTTCAAATTCAATATATAGAGTTATATGTTGATTTTGATGGAAACTGATCGAAACGATCGAATCAGCCTACGATACATATCCCACTGTGTTCGGAATGGGGGTTATTAGCTATGGACGACAGGCGGTGGGCCTCGTTTCGAAGTCGAATGAAAAAGTTACTTTTAGAATTAAAATAATATAAATTAAAAATAAAATAAAACCCTCTTCTCCCCTTATATACTATCTGCCCCCCCCCCTTTCATAATCGATTTCAGAAGAAAAAAAAGAAAAAGAAAAGAAAGCCGCAGCGCGGCAGCGCCGAGCCCTCCACCGTCGATGAGCCGCTGCCGCCCCCTCTTCTTCTTCCCCGACCTCCTCCTCTCCTCCTTCCCCCATCTCGCATTCAACCTCCATCGCACCCTCGTCGAACACCCCGCCGCCCCTCTAAACCCTAAGCCGCCGCATCAGCCCTCTCCTCGCCTGACCTTCGCCCGCTTCCAGCTCCTCCCCTACCCCCGAAGCCGACTGTTGCACCCCCTCCTCCAATCAAAGTAAGTTTTAATTACTAATCTAATTTTATTTTCAGTTTTAATTAAAATTAGCATAAGTAAAAACTGATTTTATTATATAGAGATTTAGGATTTTTAAAAACTGATTTTTTATGATTTTTATATGATTTTTAAAACTGAAAATTGCATGACTTTAAAACTGAAAATTATTTGATTTTATAACGGTAAAAGACGTGATTTTTATATGGTAAAAGACGTGATTTTTATACGGTAAAAGATGGGATTTTTTAGTAGTGAAAAGGCGAGAGTTTTAAATAGAAAGGCGAAATCTTTTATATTGTAGAAGATGAAAAATATAATCTTTTATATGGTAGAAGATGAAAAATGAAATCTTTATATTTGAAAAGATGAAATCTTCATATAGAGAATAACGGTGTAAAAATAGGATTTTTATATATTGAATAGCGAAGTAAAAATTCGATTTTTATATATTGAATAGCGAAGTAAAAATTCGATTTTTATATATTGAATAGCGAAGTAAAAATTCGATTTTTATATATTGAATAGCGAAGTAAAAATTCGATTTTTATATATTGAACAGCGAAGTAAAAATTCAATTTTTATATATTGAATAGCAAAGTGAAAATGTGATTTTTATATATATAGTGACTACGGGCAACGAAGGTGATAAAAAGGCGAGGACGATGAAGATTTCTATCAATGAAGTGTCGTGGAATCGGGATAGCTATCGGTGAAAACTTCTCACACAAAATCTCTTTTTCTAGTTATATATATATATATATATATATATATATATATGGATGCAGACGGTGTTTAGTAGCACCCGACACAATCGTCCACAGACCATGGACTTGTTTGTTTGGTTGTGTAGTTGGTTAGATTATTTGGTTTGATTTGAATTGTTTGGTGAAATGGAATGGATTTGATTGATGTGTGAATGGTGTGGGCCTTCACTAGACCGGGGATAAGGCTAGGCCTCGTCCCGTTTCTAGTATCGTGCCGTTATGCCGCCGAAATTTTCTAAAACAAGTTAGAAAAATAAAGATATCATTTTATTTGATAAATGAACTGAATAGAATATTTTCATAGGTTGAAAAAAAAATGATTTATCGTTAAAAATATAATTTTTAACGTGAATGTGAATAAATAAATATTCATTTACAAACCGGACGATTTGTTTATGTACACCTATTTGAAGGACATTGATTGGGACGATAAATTTTACACATCACCCAACTGCACAAATAAAATATGCGTTTGATTGTTTGAAACCCCACACGGGTATTGGGATAATATATGACATACACTAATCCCAATAATTAGTTGTGTGTCGATCGATTGGTTGACAGGCTGTTATAAGCGTTAGATATCTATATTTGATGCTTATACAGTGTAGTGCACTTTGGATGATGGTTGATTATTTATCGTTGTTATTATATACATGTGTTGTATGGAATCCATATAATTAACTTTATATGGTAATTGGTTGGGCCTCATTCCAATTTAGAAGATAAAGAATATTATAAAATAAAGGTTCATGTGTTGACCGTACTCGTCCGTTGAGATTAGTCATGTGTTGAACGAAATATTTTAACAATAAAATTTGCATCTTTATCTTTATAAAATAAAGGTTCATGTGTTGACAGTACTCATCCGTTGAGATTAGTCATGTGTTGAACGAAATATTTTAATAATAGAAATATTTGAAATAGAATATTTGAAAATAGAAATATATGAAGCCGTGTTGATTAGATTGACGCCATTTTGACGTGAACGATATTTATATCGATTTTATTCATTTTAAAATGAATATTGAAAAGTGATTTCGAAATCGAATATTTTGAAATGAAATTTGAATTAAATTGAAGAGAAAATGAAATGAATTCGAATCAAATTAAAATCGATTCGAATTGAAATCAAATAGAAATGAAAGTAAAAAGGATTTATAATCGGAAATTCAATTTTGATTTGAATTTGAAATGGAAGTTGAAATGTTTTTGAAACAAATTTGAAACTATTTATAAAATTCGTCTTAAATAGTAATCGACGAAATATATATTATATATATTATATATATAATATAATGGCCTGAATAGAACGCGCCGCGCCGCGGCAGTTCGTGAATTTCGACCATTTATTTCAAACGGACATTACGGGAGATCCGACCGTCGGATTCTCCTAAAACCAGAACCGTTGGGTTCGTATCGAAAAGAGCTTTCTAGCGAATATTAGAAATTTGAAATCTAACGGTTGGATTTGGAGATACGTCCAAATCAAATTCGAAAAAGGTCGCTGTAAGTGCAGTTCAATGGCCGTTGATGGAAATCGACTGTACGGGCCTTGATAAAATTATTAAAAATAGTAATAATTAGTGTAAAATCATAAGAAATGATTTGGGAAAAATTGGGATGAAAAACTCCACATTTGAAAAGATAAAAATAGATTTTTATCAAAATAAACTAGTTTTGAACTAAAATTAAAACCCATTTATTTTTAAATAGATAAATTGGATTTGAAATGGGTTGTAAATAGAATTGATCCATGGGTTTATCGTGAACAGTGTTTTAAATAACATTCGTTCTTTAACCCGCTAATAAATAGAATGTGATTTGGGTTTATCGTGAACTATGTTTTAAATGACATTGGTTCTTTAACCCAAAAAAAGGAGTTTTAAATGAATCTGCAATTAAATTGAAATACGAATTGATAATTTAAATTATCAAATTTAGAAATTGAGCGAGAATGGAGTATCACCAGTTTTGCTCCAAAGCGATAGTTAAATCTTTAATTAGGTTTGAACGTGGAATGGTAATTAGTTTTACCGACAACACTGTGGTGTTAAATATGGAGTGTTACCAGTTTTGCTTCATGGGATGAATAGGTTGGGATTGGGAAATAAAATAAATAATTACTTCGGTGTGGTTCGCTAATCTCGACTAGTTGGAAAAACCATAATTTGGTTTGAAATGACATCCAAAGGAAGATTAAAGAATAAATTTTAAAGAATTTATCTTGGATAAAATTAATGGGAACCTTTCCCTAAGAATTGAAATTTAGAAACTAGCTGAAGGTTAGTTAAGAAGAATGGTTTCCTGGTATTGATCTGATGTTGGTTTCGGCCTTCGGGGTTAATAGTTGGGAAATTGTTCTCTTATTGATTTACGGTTAGTGACTAATGAATTGGAATGAGGCGTATGTTGTGTTTGTGTAACATTTTTTTAATATACGCGGGTTGTTCGGAAAGGCCGGGTTTATACCCATTCTGAATAACCGATTCGACGATAAGTCGAAGATGAAGACGGTGGTCGAAGACCGGAAGTCTTCACATCGTTTAGGTGTGTAACACCCCGCCTCCGCTAGGGTCACTCGCAAAGGAATGCACTAGCTTTAGAGGGGCATTATTGGTAAACATGCACAGAAATATCACAAGACAGAACATATAACATAGCGGAAGTAAAATCAAACTTTCATAAATATTAATAATTAAGGTCTAAAGCCTTTTACATCAGAGTACATCAAAACCTGTCTTGCAATAATAAAGAAGCATAAAGACTTTTTCATAAATTATTCCCCAAGTAAAAACAGTAAAGTAGCCATAGCCAAGAGAAGTCCAAGCCATCCATGATGACCTTCAAGCAGAAGAAGTCCGAACTAAACAACAGTATTTCCTCCCTGTAACCTGGGGGGGAAACGGAAGAAAAGAGGCGAAACAAAACGGGTCAGTCAAAAAGACTGAGTAAGCCCTATCTACTATTAGTATAAAAACTAGTAAAGTTAACTGACATGAGAAACTGAGATGAACATAAGCAAGATAACAAGATGGATAAGCTAAATCAAAATAACAGGATGAACTACTGAACTCAGGTAAACTAAGGTGTCATGATAAATTACGATGTTAAGATAAAACAAGGTATCACATCGTCAGGTTTCTATCAAGTATAATATCCCCAAGATATCTATCACGTATAACGTCCCATGGTATCTATCCTGTACATCTGCTCTGCACCTACCGTACTAGTACCCCAACTGTATTACGTGTTATCCGTGAATGACCCTTACTCAAAAGTCGTGTAATGGTCCATGTCAACCTAATATGCCGCATATATAGGTTACTCAACTCATATGTTTCTTTCCATGTATAAGTTCAGTCCTTTGCCGTAGGCTGTACGGGCTTTCCCATGTAAACGGTTTATCCTTGAAGTTGTTTTGGACTGCAACCCTTGATCTAGTTGTGTTTCCTTACCATGAACTATCGCGCGTCCACTTAGGATTTATGCCACCTAGGACCGCTAGGGATTATGCTACCTAATGAACGTTTCCGTGTCTCGGTTTGGGTTTTGGCCACCCAGGACCACTAGGGATTACGCCACCCGTCAACCGCGCCCTTGATCCCACGTATGTATCGTGAATCGTTTTCCATGTCTAGATGCACATGTTCCCCAATGTGCCATCCGAGTTCCGTGCCAGGGCAAATCAAGAAATACGAAACTCGGTCGGGAGCTTTAAATCGTCTGCCGATGCAGATATCAAGGTCTGTTTTTGTACCCGTGGCTATGGTCCCACGTGACCCCTCCCTCAACTACTGAAAGGCAATCCAAGAAAAATCATGTATAAGAACCACTCCCCGGCCCCACTATAGCCCACTTTCCTACGGGCCAACCTCACCCATGACTCGATAGCAAGCACATGGTCTGTTGGGGGTTCCCTGCCTTTCCGCACGTACACGATTGACTAAAGATGGTAGGTAGTCGACGATGTGCTATCCAGGGCAGAAACAAGAATCGTCGACTCCACGCTAATCCATCCCAGTCTTTAGGTTGCTCGCATAGCAACCAAGGCATACTCTTGGTCCTTCTAACGCAGACCTTAACCTCTCATGGGCCTAGTATAATTACCTGGCAGCCCACAGAGGGATCCCAAGAATATCCTCACGTCCCCCGAAGCTTCCACTTCGGCACCCAGTGCGCTGGAGCTTTTATCCAAGTCAGATAACTTGCTCCCCCTCGTATACTAAGCGATGACCTACCGTATCAGGTTACTCATCGTTTTGAGAATTAGTCCTATGTCCTTAGCTAAGAATTATTACTTAGTTACCCTTAACTAAGGTTTACCACTTAGCTTCCTTTCCCGTTATCCTTGATTAACCACGGTTTTCTACCTAGTTCTTCTAGCTAGGGTTTGTCTATTGGGTTAAGTGTTATCATTCAAGTCCATGACTTAACCCGCCCACGAATCACGTCAAAGATTGGCTAAGTATTTAAGTTCAAGACTTAGTCCCACAAGTTGGTTAAGTGTACCCAGAGGCTCATGACTTAACCCTATCAAGTCAAATTGGTCAAGTACTAGCTTACCTTAATCCTATCGAATTATCTTGCTAGATCGATTAAGCATAGATTATCTTAATCCCATCAAATTATCGAGTCGGATTGGTTAAGTATAGGTTGGCTTAACCCCATCCTCTAATCGTACTACAATGGTTAAGTATATTCTAAAAAGGTCTTGTGACTTAACCTTATCAGGTCCGCGTATTAGATTGGTTAAGTGTAAGTTACTTAACCCCATCAAATCATCATGTATAATTGGTTAAGTATAAGTTGCTTAACCCCATTAAATTATCACGTTAAGTTGGTTAAGTATTGGTTACTTAACCTCATTGAATTACCGAGTTTAAATTGGTTAAGCGTTTAACTTAACCCCATCGAATTACCGTGTTTAGATTAGTTAAGTGTGGATTACTTAACCCCATCTAATTACCGTGTCGGATTAGTTAGGTGCAAATTACTTAACCCCATCCCCTAATCATCTTGTATGGTTAAGTGTCATTAAGAAAACTTACTTAACCTTGCCAAATTATCATGTTGGATTGATTAAGTGTTGGTTAACTTAATCCCCGTCCACTAGTCGTATAAAAAATGGTTAAGCGTCATTAGGCAAATCAAATCACTTAACCTACCCAACCTTGTCATGTTTTGTTAAGTATCATTAGCCTAACCAATTTACTTAACCCATTTACCCATGTCATATTTGGTTAAGAGTCATTAATCAAATTAACTTAACCCTATCATGTGGCATTAATTACTTAATGCAGCCCAACCTCTCACATTAGACTTTGTTGTGGTTACTAGTTAAGCCGGTCGGTTCCGGGTAGCTTTACACCACAACTTGGTCTAACCTCGGGTTCAAGCACAACATGACCAACTTCTCACATTGGGTCCTATTGTTTGCAACTACTAGTTAGGCCGGTCGGTTCCGGGTAGTTTTACGTTGCAAACTCAACCCAACCTCGAGTTGGCCACTTTCATGTTTAGTCTAGTGTCATGTTCATAGTCAAGTTTTCAAGCAATTGGGTAGACCTAACTTAATAGGTAAATTCCCAATGGGTAGACCTAACTTAATAGGTAAATTCCCAAGCTTATGTTTTTATGCATACTTACATGTCAACTTCCATGTTATATTTCAAGTCATGTTTTCAAGTATAAACACATGTCATATTTAACGTTACATGTTGTCATGTTTATACCCATTTACCCAAGTCATATTCATGTCATTATGTTTCCCCATAATGTGACCCCAACGCTTTTTAAACTAGCATATACGTTCGCAACAACGTGATGGATTAAAAGAAGAGACTTGGCAAAGGAATGACAAAAATGGGTATTAAGCCACAAGTTAATCATGGTGGCAAATGAGGCACAAATGTGTTCATTAGCTTGCATGTTACATTCTTAAGCCTCAAAAACATGCATCAACCCAAACTTGGTACATAAGCGAATCATGGTGACAAAAGACATGGAATGATGGCTAGAAACTCGCATATATCATCATATAAGGATTATGACTTCATATGCAAGTTGACATAATGATTATGAAGATTCTCATGTTGCATAATGCAACATTTCAACATAAAGGTTGTGGCTTTTAGCTCATAAGATCAAGATAATGACTTCATAAACTTGCATAACATGATAGCATGCATCATTCCAATTAATCAAACCCAAACTTTCAACATGAACATTTAACTTCATAGTTAATATCTAAGAGTAGGGAAGGGCTTACATAGCTATGAAGGCCTAAATCGATTAAACTAAAGCTTGTGATGAAGCCTATGCATGCCATCACCCAAAAACCCAAAGATGAACACTCCAAATCAATAAAAACCTCATCTTTATGAACAAAGATCAAAGCTTTAGCCTTGAAATCAACTTGAGAAGCTCTCATACTAACATAGGGACTCTCTAATACTCTCATGATCATGAAACCTCTCATAGAAATGAAGTGGAGGCTAGGATAGTTAAGTGGAGGCCATGAGAGTAGGAATTTTGCCATAGTTTAGTTGCATGAATGAATAATGAGGATTTAGGATAGGTTAGGGTCTTATTTATAGATTAGGCAAGTGCTTTAGGCCATAGGATTAAACCTAGATTCAATCCAAGCCATCAAAGCATGTCTTGGGGAAGAAGTCAAATGTAGGAACCATCTAGGGCTTTAGATTAAAGATGAACCATGAGAACCATCCAAATGCAAAATCTGCATTTGAGCGAATCGGCCCACGGGTTGACAGCCAAACACCCTGGATTAACCCCTAGTCGACCCAGCGGGCTCGGGTCGACCTCAAAAATCGGCCGGTTCGGTTATTCCCCTATCCCAATTCGCTGTTTTGAACATTTTTGCATATTTATTTATTTAATTTTCAATTATATATATATATATCAATATATATATATTTCTCTGCGCAACCCATTTCACTTAATTAAGTATACTTTAATTTGGGAATTTTTCGTGAAACTTCGCGAGGCCATATCTTGGTCATACGGACTCCGATTTTCGAAAACTCGGACTCTATTTCGCGTATTTTTCCGAGACGAACGCAATGGCATAGCCCGTTTCACTTGATTCAGAATTTAAAATTAAATTCTGCCTTGATTCTCGTCTTTAATCATGTTATCGAAATACGGGTTGTTACATTCTCCCCACCTTTTAGGATTTCGTCCCCGAAACCTCCAAGTTAGGAAGAACATATCCTACCATCCATCATCCATCTACTCAAAACATCATCCACGAGCAACCATTGTCCTTAGATGATTTCTAATGCTGTATGAATATATGCAAGACGTGTGTGTACATGTTCCTTAGCTAATGCTAATGATCAGGCCTGAATAATCTTTCTAATGCAAAATATGTATAGTGCCATGAATCCAACATGTATGCAAATAGTCCTAGTCATATAGATACTATATGCGTGCACAATCATTCATTCATATGCAACAACCGCATGATAATACATTCGATTTCATCCATAAACAAGTATAAATACTCGTGCATATGCAATATGAAATGTGACCGAGTCGAGCTAGTATCTAATGTGTATTCGCGCATCCACGAGCAACCACTTGCAACCATATCAATCATAACATGTTTCAAATACATGTTTACATCCATAGGATTCTACCTAGGATTCCCTGAGACAGGGTCAAGACAAACTCCTTACGGTGTTTGTAACAGAAAATAGGACCGAGAGGATGTCCACGAAAGATAGCCTACAAGTAAGCTCTACAGAAAACAGAGATCAAGGATATACTCCCAAAAAGAGATATCATGCGCGTATCTAGTCTTCGACCATCAAAGTCGTATTTCCTTGAGCTTAATTCCATTGTGCCTTGACCGTCTTTTAACTTCGCGATTTCGTAGCTTCTTATTTCCTGTTTCCATAACATGAGCTGGAACTCATTCCTTCGTCGCCTCTCGTTCCACTTGCACTTATCCTTTTTCTAGAATACTTGACGCAAACATGACTGCGTATTCATGATCTCATGCGAGCTTTCCAAAATTCACTAGTGAACCTTGGATCTCGTTTATATACTATAAGGTATTCCATGTAGAAGAACTTTCTCTTGAAAGTAAACAGATGTCAACCAGGTTATCATGCGCACTTACTAGGATGATCTCTATAACCCATTCATAAATGAAGTAAACCATCCATCTTATTGGCGAACACCACTCGATCAGGCTTCAAATTTCCAATAAAGGCATCAAGGGATTCTAAGTAACTAGTCATGACAGAACCTCAAAAAGGTTACCCGATACTTCGAGGGCATTACCAAGGCTAGTCAAAAGGTCTAACTACCCTCCTATCAAAACCGAGAGTGGCACCCCCTACTGGATAACCACTTCATCCCTAGAATCCATCCTTAGCTTATAAACATAAGCATTATTTCCAAACTCAACACTTGGCATAGACATTCCCAAATCCAAACAAGTCATGTATAAATGGACCGATTCTCCAATAGGACTTTGAGACAAGAATGGGATTCTCTATTACGCTAGTACTTAAGGTGCAGAGACTCAACTATCGAAGCAAACTTAAATGATGCGGGGATCAAAACAAAGTCTTGGCGGGATGATAGAAAAGAAGAGCTAAACTTTTAACAAGATCGTTACCCTCCTTCCGAGGTACCCTAGAAATGAGAGCACACTATTACCCTCCCGATGATCTTGTCCTTGTCCCATAATACTTAACTATCCACCCCGTTTTACCATGCCAAAGGTACTCTCTCGTCATGGGTTTCATTGTTCCTCTTTCTCCCTCCTTTGAGGACTAAGCCATACCAACAAGTTGTTCTTCCTTAAGCTCGTATCCTTTATCCTCTTCCTCACTATCCTTTCTTATAACGCGGCCACTGGTCTCTCGAGAACCACCTCCATCGTAAGGAAAACACTTTCGTAGATAGAAAAGACTAGTCGCAGTTAAAACCACTGTGACTACAGATGGAGGAAAGAAAGGAAAAGAGATTCAATTAAGGAAACAAGGATAGTGCTAATGGCCTTTGGGGAATAGCCTTTTTCTTTTAAAAGAAAATTTTCTTGAAAAATGCTTCTTTATAAACGATTTTCAAATAGTTTTCAGAAGGTCTTTAAAAACTTTTGCCCAGTCTGGTAACCTTCTGCTCTGATACCAAATGTAACACCCCGCCTCCGCTAGGGTCACTCGCAAGGGAATGCACTAGCTTTAGAGGGGCATTATTGGTAAACATGCACAGAAATATCACAAGACAGAACATATAACATAGCGGAAGTAAAATCAAACTTTCATAAATATTAATAATTAAGGTCTAAAGCCTTTTACATCAGAGTACATCAAAACCTGTCTTGCAATAATAAAGAAGCATAAAGACTTTTTCATAAATTATTCCCCAAGTAAAAACAGTAAAGTAGCCATAGCCAAGAGAAGTCCAAGCCATCCATGATGACCTTCAAGCAGAAGAAGTCCGAACTAAACAACAGTATTTCCTCCCTGTAACCTGGGGGGGTGGGGGAAACGGAAGAAAAGAGGCGAAACAAAACGGGTCAGTCAAAAAGACTGAGTAAGCCCTATCTACTATTAGTATAAAAACTAGTAAAGTTAACTGACATGAGAAACTGAGATGAACATAAGCATGATAACAAGATGGATAAGCTAAATCAAAATAACAGGATGAACTACTGAACTCAGGTAAACTAAGGTGTCATGATAAATTACTATGTCAAGATAAAACAAGGTATCACATCGTCAGGTTTCTATCAAGTATAATATCCCCAAGATATCTATCACGTATAACGTCCCATGGTATCTATCCTGTACATCTGCTCTGCACCTACCGTACTAGTACCCCAACTGTATTACGTGTTATCCGTGAATGACCCTTACTCAAAAGTCGTGTAATGGTCCATGTCAACCTAATATGCCGCATATATAGGTTACTCAACTCATATGTTTCTTTCCATGTATAAGTTCAGTCCTTTGCCGTAGGCTGTACGGGCTTTCCCATGTAAACGGTTTATCCTTGAAGTTGTTTTGGACTGCAACCCTTGATCTAGTTGTGTTTCCTTACCATGAACTATCGCGCGTCCACTTAGGATTTATGCCACCTAGGACCGCTAGGGATTATGCTACCTAATGAACGTTTCCGTGTCTCGGTTTGGGTTTTGGCCACCCAGGACCACTAGGGATTACGCCACCCGTCAACCGCGCCCTTGATCCCACGTATGTATCGTGAATCGTTTTCCATGTCTAGATGCACATGTTCCCCAATGTGCCATCCGAGTTCCGTGCCAGGGCAAATCAAGAAATACGAAACTCGGTCGGGAGCTTTAAATCGTCTGCCGATGCAGATATCAAGGTCTGTTTTTGTACCCGTGGCTATGGTCCCACGTGACCCCTCCCTCAACTACTGAAAGGCAATCCAAGAAAAATCATGTATAAGAACCACTCCCCGGCCCCACTATAGCCCACTTTCCTACGGGCCAACCTCACCCATGACTCGATAGCAAGCACATGGTCTGTTGGGGGTTCCCTGCCTTTCCGCACGTACACGATTGACTAAAGATGGTAGGTAGTCGACGATGTGCTATCCAGGGCAAAAACAAGAATCGTCGACTCCACGCTAATCCATCCCAGTCTTTAGGTTGCTCGCATAGCAACCAAGGCATACTCTTGGTCCTTCTAACGCAGACCTTAACCTCTCATGGGCCTAGTATAATTACCTGGCAGCCCACAGAGGGATCCCAAGAATATCCTCACGTCCCCCGAAGCTTCCACTTCGGCACCCAGTGCGCTGGAGCTTTTATCCAAGTCAGATAACTTGCTCCCCCTCGTATACTAAGCGATGACCTACCGTATCAGGTTACTCATCGTTTTGAGAATTAGTCCTATGTCCTTAGCTAAGAATTATTACTTAGTTACCCTTAACTAAGGTTTACCACTTAGCTTCCTTTCCCATTATCCTTGATTAACCACGGTTTTCTACCTAGTTCTTCTAGCTAGGGTTTGTCTATTGGGTTAAGTGTTATCATTCAAGTCCATGACTTAACCCGCCCACGAATCACGTCAAAGATTGGCTAAGTATTTAAGTTCAAGACTTAGTCCCACAAGTTGGTTAAGTGTACCCAGAGGCTCATGACTTAACCCTATCAAGTCAAATTGGTCAAGTACTAGCTTACCTTAATCCTATCGGATTATCTTGCTAGATCGATTAAGCATAGATTATCTTAATCCCATCAAATTATCGAGTCGGATTGGTTAAGTATAGGTTGGCTTAACCCCATCCTCTAATCGTACTACAATGGTTAAGTATATTCTAAAAAGGTCTTGTGACTTAACCTTATCAGGTCCGCGTATTAGATTGGTTAAGTGTAAGTTACTTAACCCCATCAAATCATCATGTATAATTGGTTAAGTATAAGTTGCTTAACCCCATTAAATTATCACGTTAAGTTGGTTAAGTATTGGTTACTTAACCTCATTGAATTACCGAGTTTAAATTGGTTAAGCGTTTAACTTAACCCCATCGAATTACCGTGTTTAGATTAGTTAAGTGTGGATTACTTAACCCCATCTAATTACCGTGTCGGATTAGTTAGGTGCAAATTACTTAACCCCATCCCCTAATCATCTTGTATGGTTAAGTGTCATTAAGAAAACTTACTTAACCTTGCCAAATTATCATGTTGGATTGATTAAGTGTTGGTTAACTTAATCCCCGTCCACTAGTCGTATAAAAAATGGTTAAGCGTCATTAGGCAAATCAAATCACTTAACCTACCCAACCTTGTCATGTTTTGTTAAGTATCATTAGCCTAACCAATTTACTTAACCCATTTACCCATGTCATATTTGGTTAAGAGTCATTAATCAAATTAACTTAACCCTATCATGTGGCATTAATTACTTAATGCACCCCAACCTCTCACATTAGACTTTGTTGTGGTTACTAGTTAAGCCGGTCGGTTCCGGGTAGCTTTACACCACAACTTGGTCTAACCTCGGGTTCAAGCACAACATGACCAACTTCTCACATTGGGTCCTATTGTTTGCAACTACTAGTTAGGCCGGTCGGTTCCGGGTAGTTTTACGTTGCAAACTCAACCCAACCTCGAGTTGGCCACTTTCATGTTTAGTCTAGTGTCATGTTCATAGTCAAGTTTTCAAGCAATTGGGTATACCTAACTTAATAGGTAAATTCCCAATGGGTAGACCTAACTTAATAGGTAAATTCCCAAGCTTATGTTTTTATGCATACTTACATGTCAACTTCCATGTTATATTTCAAGTCATGTTTTCAAGTATAAACACATGTCATATTTAACGTTACATGTTGTCATGTTTATACCCATTTACCCAAGTCATATTCATGTCATTATGTTTCCCCATAATGTGACCCCAACGCTTTTTAAACTAGCATATACGTTCGCAACAACGTGATGGATTAAAAGAAGAGACTTGGCAAAGGAATGACAAAAATGGGTATTAAGCCACAAGTTAATCATGGTGGCAAATGAGGCACAAATGTGTTCATTAGCTTGCATGTTACATTCTTAAGCCTCAAAAACATGCATCAACCCAAACTTGGTACATAAGCGAATCATGGTGACAAAAGACATGGAATGATGGCTAGAAACTCGCATATATCATCATATAAGGATTATGACTTCATATGCAAGTTGACATAATGATTATGAAGATTCTCATGTTGCATAATGCAACATTTCAACATAAAGGTTGTGGCTTTTAGCTCATAAGATCAAGATAATGACTTCATAAACTTGCATAACATGATAGCATGCATCATTCCAATTAATCAAACCCAAACTTTCAACATGAACATTTAACTTCATAGTTAATATCTAAGAGTAGGGAAGGGCTTACATAGCTATGAAGGCCTAAATCGATTAAACTAAAGCTTGTGATGAAGCCTATGCATGCCATCACCCAAAAACCCAAAGATGAACACTCCAAATCAATAAAAACCCCATCTTTATGAACAAAGATCAAAGCTTTAGCCTTGAAATCAACTTGAGAAGCTCTCATACTAACATAGGGACTCTCTAATACTCTCATGATCATGAAACCTCTCATAGAAATGAAGTGGAGGCTAGGATAGTTGAGTGGAGGCCATGAGAGTAGGAATTTTGCCATAGTTTAGTTGCATGAATGAATAATGAGGATTTAGGATAGGTTAGGGTCTTATTTATAGATTAGGCAAGTGCTTTAGGCCATAGGATTAAACCTAGATTCAATCCAAGCCATCAAAGCATGTCTTGGGGAAGAAGTCAAGTGTAGGAACCATCTAGGGCCTTTAGATTAAAGATGAACCATGAGAACCATCCAAATGCAAAATCTGCATTTGAGCGAATCGGCCCACGGGTTGACAGCCAAACACCCTGGATTAACCCCTAGTCGACCCAGCGGGCTCGGGTCGACCTCAAAAATCGGCCGGTTCGGTTATTCCCCTATCCCAATTCGCTGTTTTGAACATTTTTGCATATTTATTTTTTTAATTTTCAATTATATATATATATATATATATATCAATATATATATATTTCTCTGCGCAACCCATTTCACTTAATTAAGTATACTTTAATTTGGGAATTTTTCGTGAAACTTCGCGAGGCCATATCTTGGTCATACGGACTCCGATTTTCGAAAACTCGGACTCTATTTCGCGTATTTTTCCGAGACGAACGCAATGGCATAGCCCGTTTCACTTGATTCAGAATTTAAAATTAAATTCTGCCTTGATTCTCGTCTTTAATCATGTTATCGAAATACGGGTTGTTACAAGGTGATTACTGATGATCTTGATTGGGCTGTACACCCAAGATGAGGGAATCAGTTGGTGGTCGTCCAGACGTACTTGGAGATCGATGGATATGCGAGGAAAGTGCCTCCGGTTTCGTTCAGACCCAGAACGAACTTGTAAATGGATTGTGTGTCTGACATTGGATTTTATTCTGTGTTGATTGATTTCTGTTAAATATATATCTGTTTGGCGGCGGAGAATCTATTCTCTTGCTTAACGCCCTTCTCTGAGACGTACGAGCTTAGAGGTTATATATCGATAGGTATCAATCGCATGGCATGAATTGCCTGTGTGGCACGCTGAGTTGCATGAATCAAGGCTTCTGTTGAAAAGCAAAGTCTTGTGGTTGATGATCAAAGCACGGCCTACGTGGCAGCTTTGTGTATAACGTGAATTCGCGAGCCTCACACCTCGGTATGAGTCAAAAACGGGATAAGGACTGCAGGGAGAGCACGATGTTTCTTTCTAGCTTTGGTGGTGTCAGTGACTTACCAGCCCTGACATTTATATACTTTTCACCTATGTGGTTGTTGGATGAGGCGCCTCGATTATAGGTCTGTAAGGACTGGGAAACGTGTGTTCAGGAATAAATAATCCTCTAACGTAAGTGAGGACCGGCCCTGAAGCATCCAGGGTTACCCAGAGTGTGTAGTCCTGAGGCATTTGCTAGAGTGTCTCGAAGCAGAGAGGAGCTTGCCCCTTGCCTCGACTCATGACGGAAATCCAATTTCCAATACGAGATATTTCGGTTTTATTTGTAGAGCCTAGTATGGCGACATAGTAGCATGGGATGCTATGCCGTCTATGATTGATATTTATGATTGAAATTGTTTTGACACTATACACTTATTATAGTATCAAATGATTTGTTTTTAAATGTACCAAGCATGTTTGGCTGTTATAAGGTAAAACCCTATCCTCCGGCTTGCGTTGCATTGTGTGGTGGGACCTGGGTCTTATAATAGCTTCATTTTTCGAAAGAGCATTGCGCTGTTTATTCTATGCACTGGTATTCTTGGGAGGAAACCCGTTCCGTATTATACGGCGTGGTCCCTTGAATTACTCTCTTTTAAAGTAAAGCTTTAAATAACTGTTTTAGTTCTCACACCAGTCACATGACTGACCTGGAGTTTATTGTTTTAACCTAAACTCTGGGTGCCCCTATTTTCCGCACGGGCAGCTAGTAGTTTTGATTTTGCAGATTTATATTCATAGGATCCTGGTTTACACCTGGAATGATATCCGGAAAGCTCTGTATCCGTATATCACCTTCAGTTGTGCTTTGTATTATTTTCCGCTGCTATGTAATTTATTGTAATCTCTGATATTTATCGAATGTAATTTATTCATTTATACTCTGTATATTCTTGTATCTGATGGAATTGTTGTAATAGCAATGAAATGTTCTTCCGTCTGTGTTCTAATTTGTCCTGTTCTCAAACGATCAGGGGTTTCGAACGGTCTAGATCGGTTTAACGACTGATTCAGATCGAGCGAAATTCCATGCCGTCACAAGTTAAGAGGAAGTGGGCACGAACAATTGGCATATCAGTTGATCACATGCACATAAATAGGTCCTTAGAGGGGATGCAAGCTGGTGTTCAGAGGCTAAAGGAGTAAACTGCTGAACTTCTAATTTTCCCTAGGCGCCCCGACAAATTTAAGGTAAATTTACTGTTATGTCCATACATTTATGTACAATTTTGTTTGCATTGACATGGTTGTTACTATAATATTTTATGCACATTTATCAGTTGTTAATATACTCATTACGTATGCAAAATAGTAAGTGTAGTTCAAGTAGTTACGATTAGGATTATATGAACACATCCATTTTAACACCTTGTTTTGAAATGATGTTTGATAATTTTGGAGTGTTAAGAGTTGACATTTGCTTCGAGTAAAAACTAGTGTGTAACCCGTGCGTTGCACACGTTAGTTTTTAAATGTAACATTTGCACTACTAATGATAAAAAAATTAAACCTTATTATGCATCATCCGATGATTTAAGTAAAATAATTGATTTTTAGAATATTTGTAGAGGATATAAAACTAAATAATAAATGGGTTGTATAGATCATGTTATATCGTAGTGTTTATGGTTAGTTAGGAATCAGAGCCGGATAGGAAAAAATGTAATGTTTTAAACATGAAGTTAGATGGTATGAGAATCAAAAAACTGTAACTGAAATATGGAATAAATGTAAAAGTGTTGATTTTTTTTAGTATGACTATAAACTCGTCTAGGTAGAGAACAACTATACAAATGTAAATGGAACAGTTGACGTACCATACATTATGTTGCTAGACCGTCTAAACATGGCAGAACCAATGAAAATAGTGGGAAAAGACCTGCAAATCTGATATGTGTGATTGATGAAGAAAAAAATTTCATTTTTCTAAATTTCTATATCCACTAAAATGTATAAATAAAAAATATACTTTGTTGTTTTCCTTACTAATGTGTGTTTTAATCCTAAAACCATAACAGTAAAATCGAATAAACATAAATAATAATAAATGTTGATAAATAATGTAGCACTGCATTTGTTTATGTTTATGTAGGGGTGTTACGGTTACAGAAACCGTCAATTTTATCGTCAACCGTAACAGCAACCGTTGTTGACGGTTAGCGAATTTTATAACTGTTACTGTAACTTCTAACCGTTACCGCAACCATTACCATAAATTTACATTGTTATCCATAAATAATTCAAGTTCTAGCATTTTTCTTAAGAGTTAGTTTGTTTTTCTATGAAACAAACCATCCATGTGCATGTTGTCTATGAATAAAAACACAAATAATTTATATGTACGTTATTTCTCTAGCTTAAGTTATTAAACAAAATCCACAATCGTTACTGTCACTGTTACCGTAGTAGATGGTAACTATGTAAACGGTTAGTAAGTTTTGGCGGTTGAGCTGTTCAACCGTAAACAACCCTATGTTTATGTTCTAAAAGTTAGAAATAGTGGTACATTATTATTTATATATCTTGTTGCAACCTCTCTTAATTTTTGCATTGAAAAGAGTCGCACATTAGAGTGGGCAAGACACAGAACGCTCAGAGCAAACAGTACATATTATTCATCTTGAAATAATTCAATGTGATATAATAGCCATGACTTAACCATAGTAGGGATGAGTGAAACAAAGCTAAATATGCATATGTACAACAACTGGACTAAGCTGTTTTATAGTTATAAAATCAAACATTTGTTTCCAAATACAAAGAAGAAGGTAAAACATGCATTGCATATTAAGAAATTAAAGCCAATAATATGTATACATAACATATGTCGACGTTCGTACTATATATGAGTTTCTATATATTGCCATTATGAATGAAATTTCAGTTTGGAATTGCCTCGGCAGCAATCTCAGTTTTAAGTCGTTAAATACATACATACATATATATATATATATGTATATGTGTATGTATATATATATATATATATATATATATATATATATATATATATATAGGCAAGCGTTCGGTTCCACCCCAAAAATGAAGCACCCCAAATGCCCCCTGATTTCCGCCACCCGTTTATATTAAAGAATGTGAGTGGGAAGTGAGAGAGTGAGTGGAAGGAAAGAATGGGAAATACTTGGTGGAGATTAAGAGACATTTGGGGTGCTGCACTATTTGGGGTGCTCTCAAACCTGTCTCATATATATATATACATATATATATGTATATAGATGTGTATATATATATATATATATGTGTGTGTGTATATATATGTATATATATATATAGATTTATATATATATATATATATGTATGCGCGAACACACTGATTGGAGTCATTTGGGAGTCGTATCTAGCAGGTAAACTAATTTAAAATATATCAAAATCTTAATATTAGAAACAACAATCAACACAGCAGTGAATAAGAAAAATCTTTTAGCGATAGTAACATGATTCATTCAGAAAATGTTCTCACATAGTATTTTGGATTGATGAAACATGAAAAGTGGTTAAAACATAATGTAAATTAATACAGAGTAGCTTTTTAAAATGTAGTTGAATCCTAGCTGATAGCTTTATTTCATCCATATACGCAATGTTTTCCCATAACGTCAAGAGCAACCTGCTAAGCATCCAGACATAAGAGTGATTTATTTTGTCATACTTCAATTAATATAGCTAGGAAGAACATAACTAAAAAGTAAAGGATTGACTCTAAACACAGTCCCATAACATGTGACGTTACAGTATACAGAATTAAGGAAGGAAAAAAAAACAAATACTCATGCTTATGCCTATTTTCCTAGTACTGATAGGTACAACATGAAGTTGGGTGTTCTGCTTTTTCTAGAAATGCTTTGGGCGCTGAAGTGAAATTTATGCAATCAGCAGTACAGTTATCCTTTGGTTAAACCTTCACAGCTAGGTCCTTTAAAATAATTTCATGCATTTTTTGATAGGAAAATAGAAGTACATTTAATTATAGGTGAAACTATTGTAGACATAAATTAAAATGAACGAATAAAAATTAAGAAAAAATTACATATAAATCTCATATTTTCCAATTCAAAAACTCAGTAACATAAATATACCTTGCTCCATGCAATTAGAATAATCAGTTTCCCTAAGTGCTTAATTAAACTCTAAACTGTTAATTTGATTTGATTGTAGAGTTACGGTTATATTGAAGTAAAGGATAATAGTGGGTTCTCTCCTAAGATGAACTATCTTTGTTTATACAGACTTAAGGATGAAGGCAAGAAAAACAGGGGGCGAAGAAAAAACAGCTTCTTGTGGATAAACTAGATGATGACATGGTCACCGCAGGTAAATACGATGATATAGATGACCTGGATTTCATGTGATCAGACTCTAGAAGTAAAATGGTAAAAAGAAATGGAAAGACGGACTTGTAATTTGTCCTTTCAGCATTTTATGGTTCTTTAGAGTTAGCTTGCAAGTAAAGGATAACGACATTCTTTTCTGATGTGTGTATTATATAGATGCTTCTATGTTTTTGTTAAATCTAATAGCAATGTCTATCAAACATATATATATATACATATACATATACATACATACATATATATATATACATATTATATGTATGTATATATATATATGTATTATATGTATGTATATATATAATCCAATTATATTTAAACCTTTCTAGATTTTCATTATGCAAATAAACAGCAGTGGTTTTGATTTTCAAAAAATTTCCTTGATTTTTTCTCCATAATCTTTTCTTTTTTTATTCCAAAATCAATTAATTAATGAAATTAATTATTTCACTTTCCTTCAGTGTATTCACACATAGCCTAATTAACTAATTGATCAAATCTATTAGTTAATTTGTTTCTTTATATACCTGGTTAATATTTTGAATCATAAATTACATAGTAAAACATTCCATATTTACAGAAGTTAAGTTTTTTATTTTATAAATATACTCTATTAGGGAATTTAGAAATCTACCATATAAGTCAAAACCTATTAAAGCCTACTTTGAGCATAATCTAATACACCATTAAATGGAAACCATTTTATTAGAAATGATATATAAAATGAATATAATTAGCTAATATGGATTTATGGCCATAATAAGCATGTTCATTACATGAGACTGCCACAGGAATTTATGGAAAGGGATAATATATAAGATGTAAAACAATTTGGAAACATCTGAAATCTAGAAATAATAGATGCAGTCATAAAAGGATAAATTTTTAAATCATGATTGGCAAAAAATACCTACTAATGGTAGTATCACGTGAGTGTAGGAACCATATAAATCAATTTACCTGCAAATTAATTGAATCATTAACCTTGACTATCTTGTATGCTATTAGCATATAACATAGTCTTGCTTGAGCAAATGATAATTTAGTTGCTAAGCTAAAAATAAAAAAGCTTGAACAAATATCTGCAAATTTCATAATGTCATTGTTCATCTTCTTTTGTCCCACTATATAGGCATATTTGGTTCGAGAAATAAATTCTTCTAACACAATTTTTTACATAAAGGAGGATACTAAACAAACCCTTAAGCATATGTAAATCATTTCCTTATACAATTCATAATATATGCCCAAATTAGTAAATGACTTTTTGTGTATGTAAACTTTGTTCTAACATACTTTGAGCATTCAACGTTCTAACCTATGAATTTGAGTAGACTGCGTTCTACCTTCAATGGTTGATTGTTCTAAAAGAAATAATATATTCATTTATGACATTCTTTTACATATGACAATATATATCACATTCATGCGTTGCTATTTAAAAGCAATAAAATGCCAAATGATCAATTTTAACTATTAGCATTCAAATGCATTTATGCTTTTAGAATGAAATTTCCATTTTACCGAATAGATTAACTTTTAAATTACAGGTTGGCATCCATAATTTAATACACTTCGAATCTAACTATACATTTAATAACATCAAGTCAAATAGAAAAAATTGAAGACCTATTTACAATTTTTACAAAGTTTATCATTCAAGTATTTTTTTATACCATATAGGAATATTCGATTTGGAAAACAAAACTATCTTAAGATGAAAATTTTACAAAAAGCGGAATGCTATTATTCAAAAATTGATTTCTAAACAAATCCTTACTCATAACTTAACATTATTTTAACATAACCTATGTGTTCGAGTTGATTGTATGCTTTCTTAAATTATATTAATATTTTTAAAATAAAGTTTTTGATAATGAAAAAAAAATTGCTTTTCTAAGCAATGTTTGCGAATTTTACTAATAGAAATTAAATATGATTTTCAGTATATGGTTTTTATTAGATTTCTTTAAGCATTGCTTTAAGAACAAAAATGCCAGCCTCAAGATGGCAATGCATAGAATACTATGTGAACTCATTCGTAGTTAACTGTTTTGAATATAATATACTTGAGAGTAATGAATTTGTTAGCTTTTCTAGGTGAAAATTGTGATAGATATGCTAAATAGAAACTTTGCTTCTAAATAGAATCATTAGAAGAAAGATATTTAAAAAACTAACCTATAGAAATTTAGTAAGATTATTATTTTTCTACCATGCAGACGTATTTATTTTGAAAAAAAAAATCCATTTTAACATTAAAAATTCACTTCAAATAAGATTGTTTTATTCAAAACCGATTGCTAAAATATTGTTAGCCATCTTTAATTAATTGTGTTCCTTATATAGTTATGTTTTATAATCAAACTAATAAATGCGTTTGGCATAAACATTTTTATTTTATCATTATGTAAGCACTATCACTCAATAATTTAACACTTTTTTAAATAAAAAGAGAAGGTAATTTTTACAACATAATTTGAAGATTACTGCACTATAATGAAGAATGTATATGTCATAAGTGGTATTCTTACTTTCATATAGGCCATTATCTATTACATTCATGACTAATTAGTTTCAAATATTCCGTCATTTATGATGCGAGACTTGAATAGCTACATAGTTAATGACCATTACATTATTTGCCATTAACTTTATGTCATGTTTGGTTAGAAGACTATACCTAAATACTTGCTTTCATTTCTGAATTACCTGTTTGCTAAACTTTATGATAGTAAACATGCACATAAATATACTTCTCCTTATTTATATAAAAACACATATACATGCCTACTTTTTTCTTAGTTGTACTGTAAACTGGTGAAGAATATAAAGACATTCATTCGAATGAAGACTGAGAAAAATATCTACATAAACTGAGTACCTTATTGACTCAAACGAAAAATTTCATTTGTTTGGGATTTGAAATAGTATGCTATCTTACACCCACACGTCCAGGCCATTTGCTTTGGCATCGTCGTTTTCTTTGTATTTCAGTCATAGGCGAAGAAGGTTAACTTGTTAGTAGTCCAATAAAGAAGTTCATAAGTTAGCTCATCAAGTAATTATAATCATTTAAGTGAAAATATGAAAGAAAACGGTTTACTTTTAGGATGTGAGTAACAGTAACATGGGAAATGAATAAGTAAATATTGAGAACCAGTTGAAGGAAATAGTGGAGAAATATATTTCATCAAGAGAACCTTTAATGTAAAATCAATAAATGAATGCATGTACATTAACAATTTCAATTCAAGGGATCTGTTACCAATCGAAAATACAGTAGATACATATTGGTTTTGATAAAGTAAGAGAACTAGACTTGCATGAATTATATTTGCAGGATAACAGGCTTTGAATTTTTTAAGAATGAACATCCATTGGTTACTTTTATCTTTATTTGACAAAGTAAAAGAGGTAGGAGAAAAATATCTAGGAATAAAAAGGTGTGGTATGACAGTTCATTAAGTACGCCTGTCACAAATTATTTTGGAACACTAACAGCTATTTCTTAGATGCTTATTGGTCGTGTAGGTGCTACCACCCTTTTTGTTTAGTACGGAATTTCTAGCATGCCTATATGATTATTTGCTAACTTTTACAGTTGAGTTTGAAATTGAATAGTCACATATGTTATAACTGTGTAATATTTTTGCATTACAGGATTTTGATCCCACAATCAGAACTGTTTATATCCTACATTTAAAGATGCTTCTTACCTTCTCAAATCACTGTAACACCCCACACCCGCTAAGGTCACTCACTATGGGAATGCCTTAACTTCGGTGGAGTATTTTAAGTGAATATAGAAAAGAAAAATTACAACAAGACAGATATAGATAATATTTGAAAATCTAAAACATCATTTCATTGCAGCAGAAGATAAACATGTTTAGTTACAACACCATAAAGAGTCAAGTACTAGATATCCATCCTGATAAAACATAAGTACATAATCCCACTACATAACTAATAGCCATAATAGAAAAAGATAAGTTGGGCTTTACATCACGGTCCAAGCTCCAAAAGATAGATAAAGAAATCTGATCAAAGCCCACTAGTGCTAGGCCCAACCTGAGGACCTGAGGGGGGAAAAGATAAAAACAACGGGGTCAGACATAAGTCTGAGTGAGCCCTATAACTTTAACAACACAATCATTAAAGTAATTAGGGTATGATATAAACTTGGTACGGTGATGACTGGGGATAAATGACTACACTAAGTAGCCAACTAGACATAGGATGAACTAAGATAACGGTAAAGACGCATCTACCCACCCAAGGGTAATTACTAACTGCACCACACCAGTCACACCAGTCATTCCTACTTAAAGGTTGATCCCTCCCGAGGACTTAGAAAATTTCCCAGTAGTTTCGTGTACGCCTAGGTGACTACATAGGTGCCGTCTGCCCCTATCTCCACTAGGTGTACCCACTACTCCCAAGCGATCGGCTCCCTACCGTAGATACCCGTGCTGGCCCCACAGTGGGGTGTATCACTCCCCAAAGTGGAAACCCGATACAACCAATGGTGCACGGCTTATATCTACACGATGCAACAACGTCTTACCTACCAGCCCGGGTCCACACACGCATATGAAACCCGTTGTACTTGCGTTGCCACCGCTAACCCGTTTTGGCCTCTTATAGTCAAGCCCAGTACGCGTGTCCCGTCCTCGACATGGGTCGAGCCCAATAAGATACATATGGGTTACTGGTTGAAATGGGCCCCCACAAGCTACCCACCTAAGCTTGTCACTTTATCTAGTGCATCCCACTTAACCCTTTAATCATGTTTAATTACATGTTTCCACTTGGTTAAGTATTCTAATCGTATTTTCTATTGCCACCCAAGGCAACCCACTAGATTTCCACATGCCACCCAAGGGACCTACATGCCACCCAAGGCACTTACATGCCACCCAAGGCACCCACTTAACCCCTCATGCCCCACTACATGCTTATCTGGTTAAGTGTTTCTTAATTGATTAAGAACGTAACCGTTGTAAAGACCTCTCACATTAGACTATCTTTTATGGCAGCTGGATTTGCCGGTCGGGTCCGGGCAGCCTTACGCCATAACCGAGTCTAACCTCGTGTCTTTACACTTGTCACGTATTAAGTTTGTGCCTAAGACCTCTCACATTGGGCCAATCATTTGTAGCCGCTGGATTTGCTGGTCGGTTCCGGGCAGTCTTATGCTACAAAAGGGTCCAACCTCGTGTCTTAGTCGATTAATTACACCTAATTAATCACCCCCCATATTTCGAATTAATTTTCCCTAATTAATTCCAATTTTAACGATGTACATAATTGACTCAATTATGTCCATCCACTTTATGGTATGCATAATCATACCAACTTCACACCATTTCATTAACATGTATATTAACCCCATCGTTCCCCACGTAATTCGCTAACATGACATAAAAGGGAAGATTCATCACAAATACAATGGGTTCAACTCGCATAACATTAGCATCAACATGGGTTTTAAAGGTGTCAACATGCATATAGCATCAAACCCAACTAGCATAAATAACCAACCCAACTTGCATGAATCACATATGTCATAAAGAGGTTAACTTGCATAAGTGACTTATGTCATACAAAGGGGTAAACTTGCATATGTATGTATGACATACTAAGGGGTTAACTTGCATATGTATGCATATCATACTAAGGTGTAAACTTGCACATGTTACTTGCATATAATCAAACACCAAACTTGCATAACATGTCTTATATGAACTTGCATATAATCATACACCAAACTTGCATAACATATCATATATGAACTTGCATATAATCAAACACCAAACTTGCATAACATGGTGTCATAATGGATCAATGTTTATCATAGCAATTTGCATAACTAGCATCATGAACACATAGCCTAACACTTGCACAACTTGCATAACATCATGATCATGTAGCATATAACTTGCATAACTTGCATAACATCATGAACATGTAGCATATGACTTGCATAACTTGCATAACATCATGAACATGTAGCATATAACTTGCATAACTTGCATAACATCATGATCACATAGCATATGACTTGCATAACTTGCATAACATCATGAACACATAGCACATAACTTGCATAACTTGCATAACATCACAAACACATAGCATATGATAACATAATCTTGCATTGATCCACATTCATAGCCATAACCTCATTATGTCCTATCATAATCATTTCAACAATTGGTCATTAAGGCTATAGAAACTCACAACTTGTTGATTAGCACTCCTATGAAGAAGATTAAGTTGCTAGAGTTGATTAGTAGTTGATTTGAGAAGCTATCTTCCTCTTTTATTTGATGGAGGCTCCTTCAAGTTGCATTTTGACGGCATGACGACGTTGTATCTATTTTTAGTATGAATTAGGGTAGTCTTAGGGTGTATTTATAGAGTAGTTAGGTGTTTTAGGCCATTATATTAACCCTAAATCAGATTAGAGCCGTCAGATCTCGTCCTTGCCACCAAGCACAGCCCAAAAGCCATCAGGTTGCACCCAGGTCATACAGACCGATAGGGGGGGTCGACCCCTGGGTCGACCCCTAGGGAGGGGGTCGACACCCATGTCGACCACTGGGTCGACTACCTCAGCCTGGCGGGAATTTTCCCGCCTCTTCTGAAATGTTTAAATTTTTATATTTAAATCTGTTTTGAATTTCTGAAAACTTCTTCGGGCCTTAACTGGGTCATACGGACTCCGATTTTCGAAAACTCGGACTCTATTTCGCGTATTTTTCCGAGACGAACGCAATGGCATAGCTCGTTTCCCCTGATTCAGATTTTTAAATTTAATTCTGCCCTGTTTTATATTATAACAAGTTATTCAACACACGGGGTGTTACATTCTCCCCTACTTAAAGGATTTCGTCCTCGAAATCTCTAAGTCAAGAAGAACGTATCCTACCAACCAAACAACGATCTACTCAAACCATCAAACACTGGCATCCATTGTCCTTAAAGTTTCTAATGCTGTATGAACATATGCAAAGAGTGTGTGTATATGTCCGTATACTAATGCAAAATTAGGCGGTCTACTGATTCAGTCGACCTCCTTAATGCAAACCATGATAGTGCCATGCATCCAATATGTATGCGAAAGAACCCTATCGACACATACTATTTTTACATGAGTGCACAATCATTCACCAAAATGCATCATTCATATGATAGCACAACCATTATACATCCATTAATATAGCTACCTACACACAATTATATGCAATATGCAATATGAAGTGATTGAGCCGATCTAGTGCCTAGAGTGTGTGTATATGCATCCACGAGCAACCACTAGCAACCACTTGCATCCACTCGCATCCATCAATCATAACATGTCTCAAACACATGTTTCAACCATAGGTTTTACCCTATCTAAAGGTCAAAGGTACTAATGAGAGGACATACTAAAGATAAGATAAGTACTAGACAAACGATAAAGGAGAAGTTAAAAGACATACCCTCAAAAAGGAATGGGTACAGCGAACGCATCTTCGCTTTTGTCTCCCAAGTAGCATTGCTCTCATCCTCTCCCCATTGCACTTTGACTAGTCGAACCTCCCTGTTTCTCAACTTCCTAATCTTTGACCCAAGGATGCGGGTAGGAGCTCGTCGAATAGTCGCATCACGCTCTACCTCCACTTCTCTAAGAAAACTCGGCTCTACCACCTCTGCGGTCTCATGTAGGCACTTCCTCAAATGTGACACATGGAATACGTCATGTACCCCACTAAGTCTCTCGGGTAAATCCACTCTATATGCCATCCGTCCAATCCTTTCCTTAATAGGAAACGGTCCTACAAATCTTGGTGCTAACTTCCCAACGGACCCAAAGCGAACAACATTCCGTAATGGAGATACTTTGACAAAGACCATGTCCCCAACATCAAACTCCAGATCCGTCCTCCTCTTATCCGCGTAAGATTTCTGTCTGTCTTGCGCCGCTTTCATCCTTCTTCGAATCAAATCAATCTTTTCCGAAGTCTCTCTAACCATATCAGGCCCAAGCAAGATCTTATCCGTAGATTCCCACCAACATGTAGGTGATCGACAAGGCCTTCCATAAAGAGCTTCGAAAGGAGCCATGCCAATACTGGACTGAAAGCTGTTACTATACGCGAACTCCACCAATGGAAGATGCTCTTCCCATGTACCTCCAAAATCCAAGATACAAAGCCTCAAAAGGTCTTCCAGAACACGATTCACCCTCTCGGTCTGGCCGTCCGTCTGAGGATGATATGCGGTGCTCAAACACAACTGAGTCCCCACTGCTTCTTGCAAACTCTTCCAAAACTCGCTAGTGAAGATAGGATCTCGATCACTCACTATGCTAGAGGGTACCCCATGCAATCGAACTATCTCTCGAAGGTAAACTGAAGCTAGCCATGGAGCAGTCCTCTTGCTCTTCACGGGTATGAAATGGGCGCTCTTAGTCAGTCTGTCTACCACGACCCAAATTCCTGTATTACCCTTCCTCGATCTAGGTAACCCATCAATAAAATCCATCGAGACGCTATCCCACTTCCATTGCGGAACTTCCAATGGGTGAAGAAACCCACCAGGTTTCTTTTGCTCCGCTTTCACTTGCTGGCACACCAAGCATCTAGCGACATACTCGGCCACATCTTTCTTCATACCGGCCCAAAAGAAAACTCGCAACATGTCCTGGTACATCTTGTCCCCACCGGGATGAATGGTCATCCTAGAACGGTGTGCATCATCAAGAATAGCCTTCCTCACACCCTCGTCTTGCGGTACACAAAGTCTACTGTTTCTACGCAAGCACCCCCTATCGTCTAGGGTGTACCTACTCAAATGGCTGGACAACTCCCCCCTTATGAGCCTCTCTACTAACTCAACCAACTGTGGGTCGTCCCGCTGTGCCTCGCCAATCCGTCCCAAAAGAGTAGGTCTGACCTCTAAGGATGCTAGCAAACCGGGTACAAAATCAACGGAAGGTCTGAAATCAAACATCGAGATAAATTCCAAGCTTCGTCGTTCCACGAACAATAGACTCAAGAACAACCTTTTTCTGCTCAAGGCGTCCGCCACCACATTACCCTTTCCAGGGGTATATGCTATCTCGAAATCATAGGATGCTAAGAACTCCATCCACCTTTGCTGTCTCAAGTTCAAATCCTTCTGAGAAAACAAGTACTTCAATGATTTGTGGTCAGTGAACAATTCGAATCTTTCTCCAAGAAGATAATAGCGCCAAATCTTAAGCGCAAAAACAATAGCGGCCAACTCTAGATCATGGGTAGGGTAATTTTTCTCATGCTTTCTCAACTGCCTTCCACCGTAAGCTATTACCCTTCCCTCTTGCATTAAGACTGCGCCCAGTCCTATCCCACAAGCATCGGTATAGACAACAAATGGCTTACTCCCATCTGGCAACACTAAGACTGGGGCTGTGGTTAAAGCTCTCTTTAACCGTCGGAACACATCATCACAATCTACGTCCCATGCGAAGACCAGATTCTTCTTTGTCAAGCGAGTTAATGGGGCTGATATCTTCGCGAAGTCCTTGATAAACTTCCTATAGTAGCCAGCCAACCCCAAGAAACTCCTCACCTCGGTAACATTCTTCGGAACCTTCCAATCTTGAATGGACACTACCTTCGCGGGATCCACAACTATCCCTTCCTCGGAGACCACGTGCCCCAAGAACCGCACTTCCTTCCTCCAGAAGTGACATTTAGAGAGTTTAGCCTTAAGGCTATGCGCTCGAAGAGTCTCCAACACTTCCCTAAGATGTAGGGCATGCTCTTCTTCACTCTTAGAAAAGACTAAGATGTCATCCACAAAGACCACCACGAACTTATTAAGGTACTCCCTGAACACCCTACTCATCAAATCAACAAAGTATGCAGGGGCGTTCGTCAAACCAAATGGCATCACCAGCCACTCATAGAAACCATCCGGAGTCCTAAAGGCAGTCTTGTCTATGCTATCCTCAGCCACTCTCAACTGATGAAACCCCGTGGCCAAGTCCAACTGCGAAAACACTGAGGCGCCAACCAACTGATCAAAGAGATCATCAATCCTCGGCAATGGGTGTCTATTCTTCTTTGTGAGCTTGTTGAGTTCTCTATAGTCTACACAAAGTCTGAGGGACCCATCCGCCTTCGTGGCAAAAACTACTGGAGCACCCCACTCCGATATACTTCGTCTTATGAACCCCTTCTCAAGCAACTCCCCTACTTGCTTATGGAGTTCCCTCCTCTCACGAGGAGCCATGTGGCGCACTGGTAAAGAAACTGGCTTAGCATTGTCCACCAGATATATTCGGAAGTCTATCTCCCGCCTCGGAGGTAAGCCCTTCACCTCCTCAAACACATCCGAGTATTCCCGGACCACTCTAACAGATCGCAAACTCTCGACTGAAGCGTCAAGCGATTCAAGATAACTTAGCATAACAGAATCTATGGGATTACAAGAGATCTCGAGAGTGTTCCCCAAGCGGGTCATGAGCCTAACAACTCTCCTTTCGCAATCAAGAACGGCACCATTACTGGATAACCAGTCCATGCCCAAAATCAACCCATAGCCCGTGAAGCCCAAAACAAAAGCATCACATCTAAACTCAACGCTAAGTATAGAAATCTTCAAACCCAAAC
This sequence comes from Allium sativum, assembly GCA_030737875.1. Lineage (NCBI taxonomy): Eukaryota > Viridiplantae > Streptophyta > Magnoliopsida > Asparagales > Amaryllidaceae > Allium > Allium sativum. The sequence continues at coordinate 189,577,657 of CM060911.1, forward strand.
ATATCATGGACAAATAAGTGGAGCCCCCAATTGGGTTTGAAACAACCAAGGGATCATCTACTAGACTGGTGTCTAAGTGCAGTGACTCAACTAATGATGATGAGATAAACGAATGCGATGCGCCAGAGTCAAACAATGTACGGACAGGATGATCAAACAGAAAAACCAGACATTCAACGGAAATAGTGCTACCTCTTTCCTGAGTCGGTGGAACCGCGAGAGCCAGAACTTGCCCCCTTGCCTGACCTGGTGCCATAAGAGCTTGCACCTGTCCTCCTGAGGTAGATCCCGTCCTTTGCCCCTTCTTAGGGTAATCCTTCACTAGATGCCCTGCTTCGTCATAGTGAAAGCAGCCAGTCTTCTTCTTCTTCTTTCGACAATCTTTGCTTAGGTGGCCTGGTGTCCCGCAATTGAAGCACTTCTTCTTTCCCTTGCCACCGTTGCCTTTCTCACCCTTGTTTTGCTGTTGCTGTTGAGGTCTCTTTTGATCTCCTTTCTTCTCGGGTGCCGTATTAGCATTGGGACCCTTCTCTTCCTCATGCATGAGTGCCATGTCTACTAGCTTCTCAAAGGTGGCCCCCATAGGGATGTGAGTCATAGCCAATCCATGCATCGGTTCATTCAAGCCCTTAACGAACCTCAAAGCCTTCTTCTCCGGTGTATTCACCATGTCTATGCCAAACCTTGCCAATTGATTAAACTTGTTGACGTATTCCTTCACTGATAGGTTTCCTTGCTTTAGAGTCAAGAACCTTTCCATATACAAGTTTTCCTCCGCCCTTGAGAGAAACTTTGCCACAAATCTCTGCCTGAAATCCGCCCAAGAGTCAACAGGGCGCTCTCCATTAGTGACCTCCCACCAGAATGAGGCCTCTCCCTTCATTAACCAAGCCGCTAACTTGACTTTCTTTCCTTCTTCCATCTCAAAGATATCTATCAACTCTTCCACCTCCTTAAGCCAATCTCTAGCTTCCACAAAAGTTTCAGATCCTTGAAAAGGTTTCCCTCCCATAGCCTTAAATTCCTTGCAAGTCTTAGCAAAAGTATCTGTGCGAGGAGGAGGAGGAGGAGGAAGATCGGGTGCTACTGTTGGTGGAGGAACATTTGCTGGACCCGCAGTGGCAGCCCTAGCCTCCATCAATCTCCTATACCATACTGGTATCGTCACACCCTCCGGAAAGTTAAGATCTTCAGCCATGCTGAAACGAAAAAGGAAAGATTCAAAACGGAGAATTCGAAAGATAAAGATATGGCTATTGGGGATTATGCTTTTCTTTCAAAAACCTTTCTCTTTGAAGACATGTTTTTGAAAATACTTCTTCCAAAAATGTTTTTAGAAAACTAGTTTTCTAAAATTTTTATCTGTTCTAGTAACCTTCACTCTGATACCACGTGTAACACCCCACACCTGCTAAGGTCACTCACTATGGGAATGCCTTAACTTCGGTGGAGTATTTTAAGTGAATATAGAACAGAAAAATTACAACAAGACAGATATAGATAATACTTGAAAATCTGAAACATCATTTCATTGCAGCAGAAGATAAACATGTTTAGTTACAACACCATAAAGAGTCAAGTACTAGATATCCATCCTGATAAAACATAAGTACATAATCCCACTACATAACTAATAGCCATAATAGAAAAGATAAGTTGGGCTTTACATCACGGTCCAAGCTCCAAAAGATAGATAAAGAAATCTGATCAAAGCCCACTAGTGCTAGGCCCAACCTGAGGACCTGAGGGGGAAAAAGATAAAAACAACGGGGTCAGACATAAGTCTGAGTGAGCCCTATAACTTTAACAACACAATCATTAAAGTAATTAGGGTATGATATAAACTTGGTACGGTGATGACTGGGGATAAATGACTACACTAAGTAGCCAACTAGACATAGGATGAACTAAGATAACGGTAAAGACGCATCTACCCACCCAAGGGTAATTACTAACTGCACCACACCAGTCACACCAGTCATTCCTACTTAAAGGTTGATCCCTCCCAAGGACTTAGAAAATTTCCCAGTAGTTTCGTGTACGCCTAGGTGACTACATAGGTGCCGTCTGCCCCTATCTCCACTAGGTGTACCCACTACTCCCAAGCGATCGGCTCCCTACCGTAGATACCCGTGCTGGCCCCACAGTGGGGTGTATCACTCCCCAAAGTGGCAACCCGATACAACCAATGGTGCACGACTTATATCTACACGATGCAACAACGTCTTACCTACCAGCCCGGGTCCACACACGCATATGAAACCCGTTGGACTTGCGTTGCCACCGCTAACCCGTTTTGGCCTCTTATAGTCAAGCCCAGTACGCGTGTCCCGTCCTCGACATGGGTCGAGCCCAATAAGATACATATGGGTTACTGGTTGAAATGGGCCCCCACAAGCTACCCACCTAAGCTTGTCACTTTATCTAGTGCATCCCACTTAACCCTTTAATCATGTTTAATTACATGTTTCCACTTGGTTAAGTATTCTAATCGTATTTTCTATTGCCACCCAAGGCAACCCACTAGATTTCCACATGCCACCCAAGGCACATACATGCCACCCAAGGCACTTACATGCCACCCAAGGCACCCACTTAACCCCTCATGCCCCACTACATGCTTATCTGGTTAAGTGTTTCTTAATTGATTAAGAACGTAACCGTTGTAAAGACCTCTCACATTAGACTATCTTTTATGGCAGCTGGATTTGCCGGTCGGGTCCGGGCAGCCTTACGCCATAACCGAGTCTAACCTCGTGTCTTTACACTTGTCACGTATTAAGTTTGTGCCTAAGACCTCTCACATTGGGCCAATCATTTGTAGCCGCTGGATTTGCCGGTCGGTTCCGGGCAGTCTTATGCTACAAAAGGGTCCAACCTCGTGTCTTAGTCGATTAATTACACCTAATTAATCACCCCCATATTTCGAATTAATTTTCCCTAATTAATTCCAATTTTAACGATGTACATAATTGACTCAATTATGTCCATCCACTTTATGGTATGCATAATCATACCAACTTCACACCATTTCATTAACATGTATATTAACCCCATCGTTCCCCACATAATTCGCTAACATGACATAAAAGGGAAGATTCATCACAAATACAATGGGTTCAACTCGCATAACATTAGCATCAACATGGGTTTTAAAGGTGTCAACATGCATATAGCATCAAACCCAACTAGCATAAATAACCAACCCAACTTGCATGAATCACATATGTCATAAAGAGGTTAACTTGCATAAGTGACTTATGTCATACAAAGGGGTAAACTTGCATATGTATGTATGACATACTAAGGGGTTAACTTGCATATGTATGCATATCATACTAAGGTGTAAACTTGCACATGTTACTTGCATATAATCAAACACCAAACTTGCATAACATGTCTTATATGAACTTGCATATAATCATACACCAAACTTGCATAACATATCATATATGAACTTGCATATAATCAAACACCAAACTTGCATAACATGGTGTCATAATGGATCAATGTTTATCATAGCAATTTGCATAACTAGCATCATGAACACATAGCCTAACACTTGCACAACTTGCATAACATCATGATCATGTAGCATATAACTTGCATAACTTGCATAACATCATGAACATGTAGCATATGACTTGCATAACTTGCATAACATCATGAACATGTAGCATATAACTTGCATAACTTGCATAACATCATGATCACATAGCATATGACTTGCATAACTTGCATAACATCATGAACACATAGCACATAACTTGCATAACTTGCATAACATCACAAACACATAGCATATGATAACATAATCTTGCATTGATCCACATTCATAGCCATAACCTCATTATATCCTATCATAATCATTTCAACAATTGGTCATTAAGGCTATAGAAACTCACAACTTGTTGATTAGCACTCCTATGAAGAAGATTAAGTTGCTAGAGTTGATTAGTAGTTGATTTGAGAAGCTATCTTCCTCTTTAATTTGATGGAGGCTCCTTCAAGTTGCATTTTGACGGCATGATGACGTTGTATCTATTTTTAGTATGAATTAGGGTAGTCTTAGGGTGTATTTATAGAGTAGTTAGGTGTTTTAGGCCATTGATTAACCCTAAATCAGATTAGAGCCGTCAGATCTCGTCCTAGCCACCAAGCACAGCCCAAAAGCCATCAGGTTGCACCCAGGTCACACAGACCGACAGGGGGGGTCGACCCCTGGGTCGACCCCTAGGGAGGGGGTCGACACCCATGTCGACCCCTGGGTCGACTCCCTCAGCCTGGCGGGAATTTTCCCGCCTCTTCTGAAATGTTTAAATTTTTATATTTAAATCTGTTTTGAATTTCTGAAAACTTCTTCGGGCCTTAACTGGGTCATACGGACTCCGATTTTCGAAAACTAGGACTCTATTTCGCGTATTTTTCCAAGAAGAACGCAATGGCATAGCTCGTTTCCCCTGATTCAGAATTTTAAATTTAATTCTGCCCTGTTTTATATTATAACAAGTTATTCAACACACGGGGTGTTACAATCACCTACTCTTGGAAAATATCAGCTAGTGAGGTCTGATCCTCCCAAAATCACACGGCTTTAACCACAACTTGATGTTTATTTTATTCTTTTAACGAACATAATTCGCAACAATTCAAATTTGAAGCCATCATCTCCGCTGCTTTTCTTCACAGCTCTGAATTCACAAAAGAAAAAAGAAACAATTCAAAATGACAATAATCCTAAATATATGATGGATCATAAAGAAAATACATCAACGACTTTGTTTGTGCCATCTCAACCTGAATCCCATTTGGAGAAATAATCCAAGTACAATGGCCAAATCCTGCCATGCTTGTTAATATGAAAAGCTCTCAAATACCAATTAGAAGTTCTTCAATATTCATGATGTCTCTGTAAAGTCTCATCTTTATAATGGAGGAGAAAACAATACCAAATGAGCAAGTTGGACTCGTCTTCTACTCATCTTCAAAATAAGCAATCAGATAATTCTGCTGCAACATAAAACATTTCCAGAATGCAATCAGTAAATATCAATCAACTAATGAGGTTGGTAAAAATGATGGTAAAATATATTGTCAAATGCAAGGAGTCAACTTTCAAAGTAAAAATTCATATTATAATCCACCAAACATATGGAGGTGCTACAAATTTTATAGGCGCATGAAACTACAAATTTGAATTTCTCCCATTTTCGTGATAAAAGATGATCTACTGTAAATGTGTATTTCAAGCATTCTACAATAAAACTCAATTTATAAATGAATAAGAATACATTTTTATATAACTGGGCATGATTTTGAGAAGTAATAACATTATGATTCTTCTGAACATTATTTTCCTTGCCACAAAGATATGCTAATTAATCACAAAGACAAAAGGGATATCCATTAAATTTGATTCGTTTTGGAGAAATGCACCACAATTTGTCCTGCTATTCAGTTCAACAAAATAGGTTTTCCATGTATTAAAAATTAGACAGGGGCAAAAATTGAACAAATTTGTAAAACAATAAGGATTTGTCGCATTGAATAAGTTGAAATGTGTAGGAATGTGAAGTGACTGATTCGTCATTCACAAAATTTATCATTTCTTATAATTTTGAGTTCATACCAGTTACTTGTATTACTTCCAACTCTTATTATTTGGACTTAGAAGGCGTCCAAATGCTGAAGCCATCCCTTTCTTTCATGTTAAAGCACACCATTTAAATTATAGAAAAAAAACAAAAATAATAAGGAGAAGAATAAAAAGAAGAACAAAAACATCAAAAAATTAAAGTCCTCAACGGTGTATAATTGACTCCAATCCATGGTGAGGAACACAAAATCAAAACAGTAGGTTTGAAAAGAAGCAAGCAGATATGTTGCCTATCAAATTCGGAAATGTTAAAAAAGCTCGATGTTATAGAAATTCGTACCATAGTTTGATCTCTATGTTAGTGTTTGTAGCGGAGATTAAATCGTCTTCAAAGGACAACCCATCGGCAGTGCTAGATCCAATTGCTATGGATTTAGATGAAAACTACAATTGTGGCTTTGACAGGATTGGAATCAAGTTAACAATTAGGGGAAATCAATTGCTAGGGTTTGGACAAAAATGAGAGTGAAAGGGGAAAAGCGTTTTTTTCTTTTTGAGGAATCGGAGAAAAAAAGTAAGCGAGGCTATTATTTAATAATAATATGATATTATTATTCACTACAAATATGTTGAAACTTTCAACCTCCTGAATAGAGAAAATTAAGGGGAGAATTTGAAAAACTTTTGTTTTACTATTATTTTATAAATTTATATTGTTGTATTATTTTGATTTAATAAAAAATATCTTTAGAGTTTTAAGGAGAATGGAGAGAATTGAGAGAATTAAGGGCAATTGAAAGTATTGAGAGAATTAAGGAGAGAGCTAGAAATTCTTTTACTTTACTATTATTTAATAGATACAGTCAGTTATGCAGGTTGTTGCTTCTTTGTTTTTTGGATTAATCTTCGCTGATCTATCATCGCTGGTTATACAATCTTACAATGTATTGATGATCGTGTTCATATATGCATAAAAGTTGCAAAGCTATAGTAAATGTTTGAACTGCTTGATATTGATCACTTTTATGGATGACAGTCAGTGTTTATGTCATGTCTCACAGAATGTATCACAGCTGATTAATAAGCATTCGTAATACGCTTCATATGTGCAATGCTCCACATGAGATACTAGTGTGTAACCCGTGCGTTGCACACGACAATATTATAAAAAATATTGTTTATTATATTTGTGTTAAAATGATAACTTTGTTATGCAATATATGATAATTTTTGATGTGAAATACATAAACTATTAATTAAAACTCATTAATATTATTTGTTTGTAGTTAATGTTCGATAGCTTACACAAACAATATGTATGCGTTTGTTTTTTAGAATTTTCTTAATCGTTTTTGTTAGTATAAATACACATATTGAAATTGATGTATGTTAGTAATTTATTCAATGAATTAGCAAATATTATTTAATAGAATTTTTTGTGGACTATATAGCATTGCATGAAAAATTAAAAAGAAATTTGCAAAGAAATATTAATTTGTTGTGGAGTTATTGATATTCAAAAAGAAGTTTATGATATAATACATGATAAGTTCTTGATACAAATGAATCATAATTAATTTACAGATTAACTTTATCATTATTGTTGATATACTTAGTTCATGCTACGTGATTTATACATCTTTACAGTTGCATGAAAAAATACCTTTTTTTAATATGAATATACATAATAAAAGTAGCATGTATTTTTAAGAGCTATTAGAAAAATAGACTAAATACTTGTTTAGATTATTTAAATAATTAGAATTAAGATTTCATGATTAGTTTAAATATATGGATTGAAATATAAAATATTATGAATAAATTAAGAAAGTTTAGCAGATAATTATAGAAATGTTAAAATACAGTTATTTAGAGCGGAAATTGTTTTGTTTAATTTATCATAAGTTTATAGAGATAAGTATATAATACATTTAATTTCTTTTTTATTATTTACATATGTTATTTAAACGGTGACTTATTTAACTTTCTATTTAAATAAATTCTAATTTTGTCTTTTTTGTTGATATAAAAATGGTGTACATTTTAAAACATCACACTAAGCGTTAATTAGATTAATCAACAACTATTTATTGATTGAATTCAATTGTTGAATTCAACATATAGGCGTTTGACGTTAATATAACAATGCAATACACGGTAAAAATATTGACGTAAATGAGTTTAACTTTTAGTTTGTAACAGTTATTTATGTATATAATTTATGCTATGTGATTGACGTGTTTATATATTTGATTATTTTTTCATTTTTGTTAATATGAATATGATTTATTAGTTAATTTTAATGTGCATTTAGATGATTCAATGGATAGTAGTTCGGTAAAATTGTTTAAATACTTTTAATATTATGCAATTAATTGTAAAATTGTACAAAATGTAAAGTATTAGAAGATATTTGAGCGAGACTTAAATGATTGTAGAAAATTTGAAGTGCATAGTTTTGGAGCTAGAAAAACATAATTTTATCATTTTTAGTATTTAAAAGAAATACTAGTTAATTAATTTTTTTAAATTACTTAAAATTTTGGTTTTTTAATTAATTTAAATATCTGGACTTAAATATAAAATGTTAAAAGCTAGCAGCTAATAAAAAATTGTGTAAACTTTGAAATGTCTATTTCAAAATGTAAAATGATAGAAGAAGTAAAACAATATGAAAGAAATAGTAAATAAGTGTAAAAGTGATAAATTAATTTAAAAATAAAATATTCAAAGTGAATTAAGGAGAAATGAGAAAAATCCTAAAATTAAGGGGGGAGCTTTAAAAGGTTATGCTTTACTATCATTTGATAGACTAACATAAATCTTATTAGTTACAGAGATGTTTATGAAAAAATTGTATTTTGTTCGAATATTTGTGTTTCAAAGCATGATATGAAATTTGAGAATATTACAAAAGTTACAAATCTTTTTTTTCTTAAGATTTCTAAAAAAAAAAAAGGGTAAAAATTAAGGGCTTTGTTATTTGCACTCCAAATTTGGCTATGGGATGACTCATTTTTTATTTTTTATAAATTTACTAAGGGAAGGACATTAGAATGTAACCCCCCTTAAAACTAAATTATAATATTATCAAACTACCCTTAAAGCAGTGTTATTGACACTCCCAAAATTGTTAGGGGGACACGGATGAAATTCGGCAAGGCTTTGCCGTATTTATTCACGGAATTCGGCGAGGTGTGGTTGAGTTTCACCCTTAAATTTGGCAAATGGCCGAGTGTTGGAAAAAAAGTGATTCGCAAAAGTAGAGGTATTTTTATATACTAAATAATTTTTATGTTCAGTACGCTCCATAACCATTCTAAATATGACTGAAATGACACTAAAATTGATCATCTCTTAATCAAATTTGGAATGCGAATAACAACACTCAAAATTAAAGTCACTATCTTTAAAGTGGAACATGTAGGTTTTCTCGTTGATGAGTGGATACATGAGGTAAAAGAATAATATCAATCATTATGTTGCTACACATCACAACTTTTAATTTTTATACTGTGATATGAAAATTCGATCTTTTTTTTAATTATTAAAGATCTCTCGTTTTCCGCAATGAACGTGATCTTTTACCATACACAAGTGCGAACCGGTGCTTCGCACACGGGTTGAAGCAAATAATGTTCGACATTGTGTTGTATTAGAAAATAATAGGCATTTTTAACTGAAGTGTTTTTGAAAAGCAAGAAAGAAAATAGGACCGGCTTTGCGCGTCTGAAAGCTACTATTTGCATAGTTATAATACTATTCAATTAATAAGTTATGTTGAATGGACCATTATCAGTTTAAAAGATACCAAAAAAAAAACCCTATTATTTCTCTTGACGTAAAAACCATTATGAAGTTGTAAAAGGAGAGCAAGTACCTAATTTTACGTCAGGAGAAGGAGACTTCCATCATAAGTACAAACAGTTTAAAAGATACAGCAAACAGTCGACTTATTATTATTTTTGGAAATGTAAGTTGTGGTATTGAAAGCAGCAGTATTGTAATTAAAAAAAAAACAGCAGTAAGTATAGAATGAGAAAGCTTACCGGTTGAAGTGTTTATTAATGTCATGAAATGCAAGTTTTACCACTTAGTTATATGTGTTATTCGATTCTTTTTTTTTTTTTTGCTTTTAAATTAGTTGCAAACAAAGATTGGAGTCTAGATAGATCAAAAAAGTTATCCACTTTATCCTGAAAAATTAAAAATATATTTAATCTTTAAAAAATCTAGGGGAAATTAAATTTTAAATAAATATTAGACCAACAATTTGGAAGCAAGATGCAAGTAAAACCTCTAAAATTTTGGTTAGAGTGCAAAGGAGGAATATTACCTAAGCCTGATTTATAACTGATGTGGATTTAAGTCTCAAGGGGAAGTTGTTAATATGAAAAATGATGCAATTGAGTTCAGCTAGGAAAACAATCCAGTGTCTGCAAAATTTTGGATGGCTAGCTGAAAATAAACTTGAATCAATATTCATACACATAAATTAAGTAAATTTGTAAGCATGTAAATCTGTAAGGAGAAGGAAAAACTTACATGCATGTTCTTTAACAACCAGAGTTTGATTCATTTGATAGAACTGGAGAATCTAGGATTGCAAAATAAAGTGGAAATGAAATTTTGAGCCGCTTCGAGGAACAAAGGCCTGACGATGCGTCTCCAATCCCCACTAGTAGTTTAACTATTTCTGAATAAAGTAGAAAACAAGGGGATAGATGTTAAAGTTTAGCATGGTTAATAAGAACATGATAACTTTACTCGTGAAACTTTAAAAAAGGGGAGAGGGACCAAATGATAAAATAATCCTAGTTGTATGATGTAAAATACAACATTAAGCTGAGATAAAACTATGCAGAATAATAATATAACTATTAAGTTATTACACACAGAGTCACACATAGGTATAGGTGCAGAGATTATTGTGTAAGCGTTTGCGATCGTACATATATCAACATACATATTTTGTCACACTTATATTAATATAATTATATTTAAAACTATATATTTCATCTCATAATGTTATTAATATCCTTATTCATCTTCATTCTCATTATCACATATCATGGTATTTGTAATATAATATGATTTGCGTTTAAGTTAATTAGCCTATCGCTGATCAGCATAATGAATTAGCTCTACATTGGATCTCCATTACTCCCAAATTATACTAAAAGTAACACAACTATACCCAACCTTTGAGCCTAGGAGCGCGATATATTTAATTACAAAAAAGGGTTCTTCCATGCTTCTTAAAGGAGTGCGATATATTTAAGAAAAGTATAATCCAAATTAAAGATCAAAAACAACAAATTGCAATAATATTTACTTCTTTAGGCTCTCTTAGATGCCATGTTAGTATAATGCAATGTACTCATGATTAGTCATTTAAAATACGATTAAATTTATGATATTTTTATTTAACAATGGGATAGCACAGTGATGGGGTAAAACCTCGTCCACGTTTTGCCCATCGGTAATTTCACGATACTAAACAAAAATGCAATAAGTAAATATGCATAAATAATTATTCTTGCCATAATTTATACATGAGTGAAACGCCTTTGGTAAAAAGTGGAGCATGACCAAATCTCATTGTAACAACCCGTATTTTCAATAACCTGTTATAACGTAAATCGAGGCAGAATTTAATTTATAAATCTGAATCAAGGGAAACGGGCTATGCCATTGCGTTCGTCTCGGAAAAATACGCGAAATAGAGTCCGAGTTTTCGAAAATCGGAGTCCGTATGACCCGATTAAGGCCCAACGAAGTTTTCAGAAAATTTCAAAGTAAAAAACAGATTTCAAATTCAAGTTTGAATTTGGAAATTAGGGCAGATTGGGCTAGGCGGGAAAACTCCCGCCAGAGCACCCAAGTCGACAGCCATGTCGACTTGGGAGTCGACTTGGTTGGACCCAAGTCGACAGCCCTGTCGACTTGGCTGTCGACTTGGTTCAGCCGGGCAGTTTTGCCTGGTGCACCATTTGGGGTCTTGGTTAGGTTTTGGGGCCAGATTCGATTTTAAGGGCTGATATTGGAACTAGGGTTTAATCCTAAGGCTAGAACTAATCCTAATCTCTATAAATAAGACCCTAACCTAACCCTAAATCATCATTATTCATTCAAGTAACTAAACTATGGCAAAATCATTCCTCTCATGGCCTCCACTCTCTTCATAAAATTCCTAAATAAATTTCTATGAGAGATTTTCCATGCATACAAGTGTTTTCAAGCTTGTATGAGTGTCATTAGCTTGCATTCAAGTCAAGTTTCCATATTTACATCATAAAGCAAGGGTTTTGATCATTTTGGCTCAAGGGATTTTCTATTGGAGCTTGCATTTTGGGTCTATTTGATTGCATAAGGGCTTTGTCATATTTTTGTGTCTTCATAAGCATTGTAAGCCCTTTTCTACTTTCATATTTAAACTCTAAAGTTAATGAATGATGCAAGTTGTGTTTGATCATTATGATATGATATGCAAGTTTATCATGTTATGCAAGTTTGCTATGTTATGATATGCAAGTTTATTATGTTATGTTATGCAAGTTTGACATGCAAGTTTGCCATATGATATGCAAGTTATGTTATGCAAGTTTGGGTTGATCATTTTGTTCATGTTATCATGTTATGCAAGCTTATCTTGGGTTTATGAACATAAAGCTTCAAGCTTTATGCTAAAGGTTGCATTTTAGCAACATGTAAGTTATCATATCCCTTATGATAACTTGCATGTGAGGCTAAATGCGAACTTATGGCCATTTCTACATGTCATTTATCACCATGTATCACCAATATGCTAAGTTTGGTTTTATTCATGCTTTTGAGGCCTAAAAATGTAATATGCAAGTATATGAACATATGTACATTTCATATGCCACCATGTTAAACTTGTGGCTTCAACACCTTTATGTCATGATTATGCCAAGTTCCCTCTTTCTATCCTTTATGCGCTATTGCGATATGTAAGCGATGGGATTGCGTTTGGGGTTGGGTAAACTTAAAAGGCATAAAAACATAAGATTGGGAATTTACCTATTAAGTTAGGTCTACCCATTGGGAATTTACCTATTAAGTTAGGTCTACCCAATTGCTTGAAAATTTGTAATATGTTTTGGAAACATGATGGACATGACACTTAGAAAAGATAAGTGTGACCAACTCGAGGTTGGGTTGAGTTTGTAGCGTAAACCTACCCGGAACCGACCGGCTTAACTAGTTGCTACAAACAATAGGACCCAATGTGAGAAGTTGGTCATGTTGTACCTTGAACCCGAGGTTAGACCAAGTTGTGGTGTAAAGCTACCCGGACCCGCCCGGCTTAACTAGTAACCACAACAAGGTCTAATGTGAGAGGTTAAGGCACGTGAAATTAATTAATGCCTCATGATTAGGGTTAAGTCATGGTCCACTTAATACTTAACCAATTTGGGCTTGGTAGATTAATCAGGGTTAAGTCGTGAACTCATCGTTACACTTAACCAAGTTAATCCATGATTAGCAAGAGGGTTAAACCGTACTTAACCCACTAGAAAATCCTAGCAATGGGGGTCCACTCAAGCAGTAATCCCAAGTTTGTATCATTAAGACCCTAGGGACTAGGCTAGGGCGGGGGCACGATTACTGGACTTGAGGTAAGTGACCAAAAATGACGGCAGAGTGGTACGCCGGTGTAGTTCCGGGCGGACTATGGTCGTGCACACAGTCCGAAGCCGGGGAAAACATGCACGGGTACCAGTAGATCGAGACTGTGCACTCATGTTTATGGTGTCCAGGGGTTGACACCCTAGAGCTTGATACACCCGACGGGAGACCCTGCACAGTCTGACAACAATTATGTTTGGGCCGCATTGACACCAACACGTGACGAGTTAGGCTTAGGGAGCCGATCGATTAGACCGTTTGGTTGGACCTCGTATTAGGGTCACCTCATGTTATTGGGCCAAAGCTTGGGCCAAGGGATCAATACTTGTTTATTCAAGTCATGTTAGTTTGCTAGTACACCTGTGGTGCAAAACCTTAAACCTGATTATGCGATGACACCTTTATCTACCTTGTTAGTTAATCATCATGCTAGTATGTTGTTATCCTTATGATCATACCTTCTTCTCATGCCAGTTAACTTTATCAGTTTACATTGATTGTAGTAGGGCTTACTCAGTCTTTTTGACTGACCTGTTTTTCTTTCGCCTCTTTTCTTCCGTTCCCCCCCAGGTTCTCAGGGAGGGAACGTTGGAGCTTAGCTTGGATTTCTGATCGCTTGCTTGTGGGATTTTAGCTCATGTACGGTCTTGACATGAAGCTAGCTATGGTTATCACTTATTTTGGGGATAGTACTTATGTATTTCAGTTTTTCAGTGATGTTGTTTTTATCTAGACTTGTGTATTTGGAAAGTTGACATTATGTTGAAATGGTTTGAAATCTTCCGCTGTTTTACTTATCTTATTTACTCTGTTTACATATATACATATGTTCTTGTTCTGCCTTGATATATCATTATGCATGTTTACCTGATTCAAACGCCCCTCCAAAGTCAGAGTGCTTGCAAGAGCCACCCTGGCGGAGGTGGGGTGTTACATTTGGTATCAGAGCATATGGTTTACGAGAAGGAACAAAAAGGTTTTTAAAACTTTTGGAAAACTATTTTCAAAACCAAGTATAAAGTATTTTCCAAAGAAAAGTCTAGTTTATTTTAAAGGCTATTCCCCAAAAAGCCATTAGCAAAATTCCTTCGTTTTTCTCCATTCTGAATCTGTCTTTTTCTTCGTTTCCAGTATGGCCGATAACTTTGCTATTCCGGAGGGAGTACACGTACCTGTTTGGTATAGGAGACTTTTGGAGGCTAGGGCGACCGAAGCCGGCCCCGCAAATGTTCCTCCTCCTCTTCCTCCGGTAGTTAATGTTCCTCCTCCTCCTGTCGCTGATGTTCCTCCTCCTCCTATCGCTGAGGTTCCTCTTCCTCTTCCCCCTCAGCATCCTCAAGCTGACTTCGCGGAGATTTGCAAAGACTTTAAGGCGATGGGTTGCAAGAATTTCATTGGAACCGAGACTTATGTAGAGGCAAGGAATTGGTTGAAAGAAACCGAAGATCTTTTTGCCTTCTTTGATATAGATGACCGTAGGAAGGTTTTATTAGCAGTGTGGTTGCTAAAGGAGGAAGCTGCACATTGGTGGGTGGTCACCACCGCTACTAGGCCAATTGAGACTTGGGATGACTTTCGGGGAAAGTTTGGACTAAGGTTCCTATCACTAAAGCAAGGGGACATGACCATTAGGGAATACGTAGATAAGTTTAATCAACTGGCTCGGGTCGGTTTAGACTTGGTTAACACAGCTCAGAAGAAGGCCCTATACTTTGCTCTAGGATTAAACGAGCCATTACATGGTTTAGCCATGACTCATATACCCTTGGGGGCAACTTTCGAGAGTTTGGTGAATATGGCCCTACTCAATGAAGAGAATAGGAGTGACAAGAAGGAAATCAAGGTGAATGAGTCTCAAAACAAGAAAACGGGGCCCAAAAAGGAAATGAAAAAGAAGGAGGAGAAGTCTAAAGATAAGAAGGAAAAGAAGTGCTTTACTTGTGGAAGCTCGACTCATCTAAACAAGGATCGCAGGAAAAGGAAGGGCACTTGCTTTAACTGTGGAGAAATGGGACACTTTACTAGGGATTGCCCGAAGAAGCGAGGGCAAGGCCAGGGTCAGACTCAGCGTGCTGGACCTTCAGGAGGGCAAGTTCATGCTCTCAATGCCGCTCCAGTTCCCGATCGAGGTAGTATTTCTGTTGAAAGCCTTGTATATATTTCTGATTTTCCAGTTCGTACCTTGTTTGATTTTGGTGCATCGCATAGATCTCATCTGATCTTGTTGAAAGTTTGCACCTAAGTACTAGTCTAGTTAATGATCCCGTGTGTGTTTCAAATCCAATTGGGGTTTCCGCCCATTTGTCTATTATCTACGTGGATTTGAAAATTTCTATCTTGAGTATAGAATTCTCGCGTGATTCTTATATTCTCGGTTTCATGGGGTATGGGTTGATTTTGGGCATGGATGGGTTGTCCAGTTTTGGAGCCATCCTTGATTTTTGAGCATAGGGTTGTGAGGCTCATGACTCGCCTCGGTAATACCCTAAAAATTTCTAGTAACCCTATGAGTCCCGTCATGTTGTGTTATCTTGAATCCCTCAACTCGTCTATCGATAGTTTGCAATCGGTGAGGGTGGTCCGAGAATATCCTGATATCTTGGGTAAAGTGAAGGGGGGTTACCCCTAAGCGAGAGATTGATTTCCGCATTTATCTGGGTGATAATGCCAAGATAGTTTCGTGGCCGGTTAGGCACATGGCCCCGCAAGATGAGAGTTAAGAAAGCAAGTCAAGGAGTTGCTTGAGAAGAACTTCATTAGACGAAGTATATCTGGATGGGGAGCGCCTGTATTATTTACTACCAAGGCAGATGGTTCTCTTCGACTTTGTGTTGATTATCGTGAGTTAAACAAAGAGAATAGACAACCATTACCAAGGATCGATGATTTGTTCGATCAGCTTGTAGGAACATCTGTTTTCTCTTGATCTTGCTACTGGATTCCATCAGCTCAGAGTAGCTGAGGATAGTATAGGCAAAACTGCGTTCAGAACTCCAGATGGATTCTTAGAATGGCTGGTCATGCCATTCGGTTTGACTAATGCACCCGCCTATTTCGTGGACTTGATGAGTAGGGTGCCTAGGGAGTTCCTGAACAAGTTTGTCGTGGTCTTTGTAGAAGATATCCTGACTTTCTTAAAGAACGAGGAAGAACATGCTAGACATCTCAAGGAGGTGATGGATACGCTTAGAGCGCATCAGTTGAAAGCCAAGTCCTCCAAATGTCATTTTGGAGAAAAGAAGTTAGATTTCTTGGGCACATAGTTTCTAAGCAAGGCTTAGCGGTGGATCCCGCTAAAGTGGTCGCGGTTCAAAACCGAAAAGCTCCGACGAGGACAATTGAAGTAAGAAACTTTCTCGGTTTAATTAGTCAGTTAGCGTCCCTTGAGTTTAGACCTACCCTTCTGGATCAAGTAGGGACTTCACAGAAGGAAGACCCACAGTTAGCCGAGATCATGGACAAGTTGATTCGAGGCGAGATGGTAAGTCACCTCGCTATAGATGACAAGGGATGGCTAAGACGCGATGAGAGAAAGAAGGTTCTTGAAGATGCACATCACCGAGGAGGTGGCCGAGTTTGTCCCAAGGTGCATGTTGTGCCAACAGGTTAAAGGCCGAGTCATAGAAGCCCGGTGGGCTATTATATCCATTGGAGGTCCCCGCAATGGAAGTAGTAAAGCGTCACGAAGGATTTCATGGATGGACTGCCTAGATCAAGGAAAGGGAATACGAGCATGTGGGTCATAGTAGGTAGACTCACGAAGAGTGCTCATTTCACTCCGGTAAAGAGCGAAAGGACTGCATCATAGCTAGCGACAGTTTACTTTCAAGAAATAAAGCAGTTGCACGAGGTTCCCTAAAGAATAGTTAGTAACCATGACTCAATTTTCACTAGCCAGTCTTGGGATAGTCTACGGGAAGTCATGGGCAAGCAACTGAATCTAAGTACGGCCTATCATTCGCAGGCGGATGGTTCATTTCGTTCAAGCATGAGTTAGAGAAAATCACGTTAGTAAGAGCAATTGGCAACGTGGATTGGTATTTTCAAGAAAAGTTCTGCTGCGTGGAATACTTTATAGTAAGTAAACGAGATCCAGGATTCACTAGTGAATTTTGGAGAGCTTGCATGAAACCATGAGGGCATAGTTATGTTTAAGCCAAGAATGATAGAAGAGTAAGTGAAAAAGGAAGACGAGAGGCGACAATGAAATGGGTTTCAACTCATATTTGGAAATAAGAGTTAAGAAGCCAAGGAATCATGAAGTAAAAGACGGTCAGAGCACAGTGGAGTTAAGAAGATTGAAGGCTAGATACGCGCATCATATCTCTTTTTAAGAGCATATCATTGATCCTTGTTTTCCTATAGAACTTACTCGCATGTTATCTTTTTACGTATATCCTCTCGGTCCTATTTCTGTCGGGAGGTATGACTTATTGGCTAGTAATACATGTCAAGGTTTAAAGGGGTCCGTTAGGTTGACTAAACCTTTTGGGCTTTTATAGAATATGGGTTGGGTTAGGAAGGGATTTCTTGTAATCCAAAAGGAGTATATCCTGCTTATCTTCCCGATCTCTTTGTAGCATATCTTTTGCTATCCATGTTTGTCTTGATTATCTAGTTTATCATGTTAATCTTGTCATGAGAACCTTAGGTAGAAACCCTTTGGATGAAACATGTGTTTGAAACATGTTATGCTTGATGTTTGCAAGTGGTTGCAAGTGTTTGCAAGTGGTTACTCGTGGATGCATTATACACATTAGGCACTAGATCGGCTCACACACTCCTCATATTGCATATGCATGAGTGTTTACGCTTATTCATGGATGAAAATTTTTGTGTTATCACATGGATGTTGCATATGGATGTATGTTATGTGCACACATATAGATGTTATACATTATGTTAGGAATTGCATACATATGGATTCATTTCACTAACATAATTTGCATTGATGATATTTGCATTAGATAAGTACATATACAGACACCTTTGCATATGTTCATACAACATTTAGAATCTTGTAAGGACAATGATTGCTCGTGGATGATGTTTTGAGTAGATGGATGTTGGATGGTAGGATACGTTCTTCCTAACTTGAAGATTTCGGGGACGAAATCCTTTAAGGAGGGGAGAATGTAACAACCCGTATTTTCAATAACCTGTTATAACGTAAATCGAGGCAGAATTTAATTTATAAATCTGAATCAAGGGAAACGGGCTATTCCATTGCGTTCGTCTCGGAAAAATACGCGAAATAGAGTCTGAGTTTTCGAAAATCGGAGTCTGTATGACCCGATTAAGGCCCAACGAAGTTTTCAGAAAATTTCAAAGTAAAAAAAAGATTTCAAATTCAAGTTTGAATTTGGAAATTAGGGCAGATTGGGCTAGGCGGGAAAACTCCCGCCAGAGCACCCAAGTCGACAGCCCTGTCGACTTGGGAGTCGACTTGGTTGGACCCAAGTCGACAGCCCTGTCGACTTGGCTGTCGACTTGGTTCAGCCAGGCAGTTTTGCCTGGTGCACCATTTGGGGTCTTGGTTAGGTTTTGGGGCCAGATTCGATTTTAAGGGCTGAGATTGGAACTAGGGTTTAATCCTAAGGCTAGAACTAATCCTAATCTCTATAAATAAGACCCTAACCTAACCCTAAATCATCATTATTCATTCAAGTAACTAAACTATGGCAAAATCATTCCTCTCATGGCCTCCACTCTCTTCATAAAATTCCTAAATAAATTTCTATGAGAGATTTTCCATGCATACAAGTGTTTTCAAGCTTGTATGAGTGTCATTAGCTTGCATTCAAGTCAAGTTTCCATATTTACATCATAAAGCAAGGGTTTTGATCATTTTGGCTCAAGGGATTTTCTATTGGAGCTTGCATTTTGGGTCTATTTGATTGCATAAGGGCTTTGTCATATTTTTGTGTCTTCATAAGCATTGTAAGCCCTTTTCTACTTTCATATTTAAACTCTAAAGTTAATGAATGATGCAAGTTGTGTTTGATCATTATGATATGATATGCAAGTTTATCATGTTATGCAAGTTTGCTATGTTATGATATGCAAGTTTATTATGTTATGTTATGCAAGTTTGACATGCAAGTTTGCCATATGATATGCAAGTTATGTTATGCAAGTTTGGGTTGATCATTTTGTTCATGTTATCATGTTATGCAAGCTTATCTTGGGTTTATGAACATAAAGCTTCAAGCTTTATGCTAAAGGTTGCATTTTAGCAACATGTAAGTTATCATATCCCTTATGATAACTTGCATGTGAGGCTAAATGCGAACTTATGGCCATTTCTACATGTCATTTATCACCATGTATCACCAATATGCTAAGTTTGGTTTTATGCATGCTTTTGAGGCCCAAAAATGTAATATGCAAGTATATGAACATATGTACATTTCATATGCCACCATGTTAAACTTGTGGCTTCAACACCTTTATGTCATGATTATGTCAAGTTCCCTCTTTCTATCCTTTATGCGCTATTGCGATATGTAAGCGATAAGATTGCGTTTGGGGTTGGGTAAACTTAAAAGACATAAAAACATAAGATTGGGAATTTACCTATTAAGTTAGGTGTACCCATTGGGAATTTACCTATTAAGTTAGGTCTACTCAATTGCTTGAAAATTTGTAATATGTTTTGGAAACATGATGGACATGACACTTAGAAAAGATAAGTGTGACCAACTCGAGGTTGGGTTGAGTTTGTAGCGTAAACCTACCCGGAACCGACCGGCTTAACTAGTTGCTACAAACAATAGGACCCAATGTGAGAAGTTGGTCTTGTTGTACCTTGAACCCGAGGTTAGACCAAGTTGTGGTGTAAAGCTACCCGGACCCGCCCGGCTTAACTAGTAACCACAACAAGGTCTAATGTGAGAGGTTAAGGCACGTGAAATTAATTAATGCCTCATGATTAGGGTTAAGTCATGGTCCACTTAATACTTAACCAATTTGGGCTTGGTAGATTAATCAGGGTTAAGTCGTGAACTCATCGTTACACTTAACCAAGTTAATCCATGATTAGCAAGAGGGTTAAACCGTACTTAACCCACTAGAAAATCCTAGCAATGGGGGTCCACTCCAGCAGTAATCCCAAGTTTGTATCATTAAGACCCTAGGGACTAGGCTAGGGTGGGGGCACGATTACTGGACTTGAGGTAAGTGACCAAAAACGACGGCAGAGTGGTACGCCGGTGTAGTTCCGGGCGGACTATGGTCGTGCACACAGTCCGAAGCCGGGGAAAACATGCACGGGTACCAGTAGATCGAGACTGTGCACTCATGTTTATGGTGTCCAGGGGTTGACACCCTAGGGCTGGATACACCCGACGGGAGACCCTGCACAGTCTGACTACAATTATGTTTGGGCCGCATTGACACCAACACGTGACGAGTTAGGCTTAGGGAGCCGATCGATTAGACCGTTTGGTTGGACCTCGTATTAGGGTCACCTTATGTTATTGGGCCAAAGCTTGGGCCAAGGGATCAATACTTGTTTATTCAAGTCATGTTAGTTTGCTAGTACACATGTGGTGCAAAACCTTAAACCTGATTATGCGATGACACATTTATCTACCTTGTTAGTTAATCATCATGCTAGTATGTTGTTATCCTTATGATCATACTTGCTTCTCATGCCAGTTAACTTTATCAGTTTACATTGATTGTAGTAGGGCTTACTCAGTCTTTTTGACTGACCTGTTTTTCTTTCGCCTCTTTTCTTCCGTTCCCCCCCCCCCCAGGTTCTCAGGGAGGGAACGTTGGAGCTTAGCTTGGATTTCTGATCGCTTGCTTGTGGGATTTTAGCTCATGTACGGTCTTGACATGAAGCTAGCTATGGTTATCACTTATTTTGGGGATAGTACTTATGTATTTCAGTTTTTCAGTGATGTTGTTTTTATCTAGACTTGTGTATTTGGAAAGTTGACATTATGTTGTACCAGACTTGTTTTGAAATGGTTTGAAATCTTCCGCTGTTTTACTTATCTTATTTACTCTGTTTACATATATACATATGTTCTTGTTCTGCCTTGATATATCATTATGCATGTTTACCTGATTCAAACGCCCCTCCAAAGTCAGAGTGCTTGCAAGAGCCACCCTGGCGGAGGTGGGGTGTTACACTCATCCAACCCTATTGTCCAAATTTCCTTCGAATTTGATGAATATGCTTCTACAACTTAATTTTGAATGTAAGTATTATGCTAAGCAACTTAGTGTTGCAGATACATTGAAAAAATAATTATTAACTATGACACCTAGCCTTGTTGATTATATAATTCAAACTTGAAGTTCATTCGGGGAACACATTTGTCAAATTTGATAGAAGTTCCGCGGTGATGTTGTAGAAAAACATATATGAGAACCGGAATTTACATCCCCATTGCTAGCAAGATATAAATGACAAATTTCTTCTTTCAATTGGGTTTTAATATAAAAAAGCCAAAACCTACCATTTAACTTCAACCATAACTTTTTGCAGGAAGATTGTCCTGAAGGTCAATTAATCAACGCTACCAACATTTGTGCATGGTTCCACAACAGTATGGTTCCAGCATACACTGCCAGTTTACAATGATGACCTTTTTTGTGGTTCTGTTAGTTGATAACTGTGACATGATAAATTCACATATCAGCTGTTAGTCGTCCGTGCATAAAATATAAACAACAAATAGAAAACAACAAATGATTTTTTTTTAAAGTTCGAAGAATGGTAATTGCGTGGAAAAATGGAATTCAGCATGTAAAATTGAACATGAAAATGATACCAAAATTAAAGGTGAAAAAATGAACCTAATCTAAAAGCAATTATAGCCCTTTCAATTTTTTTTAATCTCAAATATTACCAGGTGCAGATTTGTTAACCTGATGTATCTACATAGTAATTTTTATGTAGTTCCAGATCCATACACAACATTTTTGTTATGGGTTCTCGATTAGATTCAAAGAACACATCTGAAACTACAACAATGAAAGTTTAAGGATGAAAAAAAAAAAAATCAGTAGTTATGGGTTCTTTTAGTAGCCTTGTGTCACAATTTAGGATGGAAAAAAATCCTAATAGTGGAAGTGAACAAACCATTACTGAGTATAATGGACATTATAGGAACAAAACAGTGTTTTCAAAATATTTTAAGACAAAAAGGGAGCAGTTGCCTGATTTACAAATGTAGTTAAGACAGAGGAGTCATATATCTCCTCTTCAACATAAAAAAAATATAAAAAACGATGTTCTAAGCCATAATAGAATATGAATAAATGATACACGGAACTGACAGCCAAAAATCCTAAAATGAATAGTCATTGAAGAGAAATTATGCAGCAAATGAACATTGACTTGTCAAAAAACCTTTAGTTTCATACTTTCGTTAGAATACACATACTTAGAAGTGCTCTTCAAACATTTTGTAAAGGTTGTAAAATGAAGGATAGAAATTTTCATTCGTACAACCATGTTAGCATATCTTTTATATACTGGAATATATTTGATTTCATGACAATAATATGTCCCACCTCAAATACTCTTTAGTATATTACATGTGCAGATGGAGCATGCTAGCATCGAAATCAAATATTGGTTTGTAACATAATATGATGAAGCATGGAAGATGTCACACAACCACAAATACAAATTCCACAAAAGTTAAGTAAAAAGTTAGAGTTATACCTAGAAAATATTTCTTGTTTACACAGACTAACTATAAATGCTTCTCCAGCATATTTTTCTCATACATTTAATATCGACATATAAGTGAAAAAAAAAATCAAAACACGTTGTGGGTAAAGTATAAAAGAAGAGTCATTCAGGACAAACTGTAAAGGATTAATCATTACTTGAAACTGGAAGAAGGGATATTTTAACTCAAACGAAATGGCATCTAGAACTGCATGGTCCTCATGTTTAAAAATCAAAGAAACCATCATCTTTAATTCCTGAACTGTAGCACCCTCAGCTGAAATTATTAAAAATGTTATTATATCAAAGTAGGAGCAATCAGTTGATCGCTCACCCAAAATTAAAACAAAGTAGGCACTGAAAGGAGTATCCAATCAATTGCACAATGCAAATACCTTGTCAACATCGGTCATTAAATCATTGGCCTGTGCTGGAGAATTGAATCAAATAATATATATCAGAATTTTTTGGAACTAAGATTTTGGAGCAATATTTGAAAAAAGAGGGGACGGATCTAAGCTAGGGCTATTGGGTATAAGAACAAAACGGCAGGTACAGAAAAGTGGCAAAGGAGATTACCTTAACGCAACGACCGACGCCTTTACAGCCTTCGTGAGAAAGCTCTAATCGCCTGCTACAGCTGGAAAATGATCAAAGACTTATCTGATTTAAACACAATAGAACTTATTTAGGGATAGAGAAGTAAAAGGGGGAGAAATAGAGAGTGGGTAGAGAAATGGATGAAAAGGACGGTTCACTTCCGCTATACACAATACACACGCCGATGAGAAAAGCAGGTAAGATTTGACTATTTCTTACTCAGTTTTTATAATAGTTTAAATTTAAATAGATAGATTATATTATATTTCGATTCAATACAAATACGCTGAGAGTTTTAAGGTGAGAAGAGGGAATTGAGAGTTTTAAGGTGAGAAAAGAGAATTGAGAGAATTAAGGAGATAGCTAGAAAAGCTTTTGCTTTACTATTATTTAATAGATTGGGCACATCTAATTCTGTATCAGTCCTCAAACACTTTACTGGTGGTTCTACGGCTCAATATTGATAGTTTCATTGTATTCAAGTTGGATTTTTTATTCGCTGCGGTTAATATAAAAAGTACATGTATATATAATATTTGATTTGTATAAATCAAGATTTAGCGGTATTGTCTTTTGAAAGGAAGTTTTTTTTTTCTCTATTTTTTAATTGATCAGCTCTCTGCAGACTATGTAGTATGTACCACATTTTTGACAATATTAACAGTTGTATTTAATTATTCAGTAAAAAGAGTTTTATTCCGGTGTACTGTTTTACCTTCTACATACACGTGCATCTTATGTGGTGAAGTGCTGGTTTAGATAATGCTTACACCCAACATCTTGTATCACACACAAAGACATGCTATACATATTCATATTTGTGAGTTTGTAGGGCATGTGCATGTGTGTCTAATGACCGAATTTTTTTATGTGATAATACCAGAATGGCGTCTCAAATGCTGAAGAACTTGCATCAGCTGCAACTCAGGTGAAAGAGCCAAAGAGGCAGGCATTCATGTCTGTTTTTACAGAGAAAGCAGCTGTTGATCTTGTCAAAACAAAAGAGGAGATGAGAACATTCAGAGCTTTCTAGAAACTGCATCTTGAAAGGACCAATAAACGTCACCATGGAAAGAGGCTTAAAAAAGCCGCCAAAAATGTGTACAACGCATGCATATCATGAAAAACAACCATTTTAGAAAACAAAGTTAACACATAAAATAAAAACCAATTTTTATCTATTTTTCATGTTTTGATAAATGGGAGACACATGGAGATCAATTCTTCCTTCCATGGTTGCTACATCCCCTCCACGGTCCCCCTCCATCTTCCTTCCATTCTACCATTCCTTTTTTCACATTTTTAATGTATTGTAATTAATTTTGAAAACTAAAAATCCAAAGCTCATTTTAAACCAAAGACACCCTTAGTTCTTATTCTATGTTATGTATGGGAAGTTCTGAAACATCCGAGAAACTTTTTTGTATGCGTTTGTTGCTCTTGAATTTGTTATAACATGTTGAACTTAATGTTGTCGATTTCTTATATGATTGATGAAGGGAGACAGTTTGGTTTATTATTCCAGAGATCATTGTTATATTAAGTAGAAACTTTGTTGTTTGCAGCACCAATTGCTTGAGTCTGCACCATTGCCAAATGTTTTCCCAGTCAATCCTTTGCAGCAGTTCCTACTTTTTGAGAGGTTCATAAGCTGCTAAAGACGATTGTAAACAAGAATGTTAGATCTTTACTTCTTTAACAAAGAACTGATGACGATTAAATCTTAGAAGGTAGGAATGCAACTTAGTTAAGTATTCGCACCACTCAATTCCTATCTGGATCTTCCAGGATTGCCTCTACTACGCTACTAAACTTATATAGTAAGAACTTAAGTTAATACTTTCCACCTTATCAAATTTATGATATCTTGCCTGTCCTTTTTATCTATTCTTTATCTTCTATCTCTATTTCTAGGTTATCTCTTATTTCTTCTTGTCTTATTTTCACAATTTCTTTTCAATTGCGTGAAATCTTATTGGTATTTAATATCTTCACATTTTTAGGTGCGTGTCGACTTCATAACTTACCGCTTAACTTTCTAGTTTTATTGCATTTTAATGCGTTAGAACTGTATGTCTATCATAAAAATGTTAACAAGGTAAATTTCCACACCTTATCTAAAATAAAATATTCGTAAGATGTTTGTGATTATAACAAATTTATCTTTTAATTTTCTAAAATCGACGGTACAAAATTTGATAATAATTCCTATTTTGACATTTTTCTTCTTCTTTTTATGCGTGTTGCTTATCATTTCAAATATCATTCTCTTTTTTATTTAACCTTTATAATACATAAAAGTTTACTTGCAACATCCCAAATTCCAACCTATTAAGACCTCTAATTTTTAATAAATCTTTCTTTAATTTAATTTATATCCATCGCACAAGTACAAGTTTCTAATTTTTACGTGGTGCATTACGTTTATTCAATTCATATCAGTCGCATAAATACAAATTTCTAACCATTACGTATACGTTATAATACCGTTTCCAGTGTAATTAAACGTGAGACGCGCACCGAAGCTCCAAGACCCTTTGGAGCATAAGCGCAACGCGCAAACGCGGAGCGCGCGCTTCATTAAAGAAAAGCGCATAATATGTAAAATTTAGATACAAGCATATTGCACATGTAAACGTTATGAATTAATAAAAAATAACACATTCATAAGCAAATCAAATTGTCACTACATCAAACAAAGAAACTGTAAACATTAAAGAACATACAATGTGGTTTTAGAAAGAAATGCATGACGGTTGTAGCGATGGAGTTAAATCCAAGGGCCCCTTTGGTACCACTAAGTACACAATCTTGAAAGGGCTGGATCCAGTACTGCGATTAATAGCATGATTATGTGTGAATTCATCTTGGTACAATTTCGAATCCCAGCTTTTATGATTATTGCTGACAAGACTTCGCAACAAGTTTTCCAGCGATCTATTCGCCACCTCGGTTTGTCCATCTATTTGTGGATGATATTCACTATTCTGTGTTAGGGAACGCGAAATGCGGATTTTAAGGTAAGACTAACACTAGAGGAGGGAGTGAATAGTGTTTCTAAGAAATTTACAAAAATCTTAAACTTAAATGGACTATTATATGAATCACACACAACAAAGATGATCACAGACACAGAATCAAACACAAACACGGAAACAGATAAATATAAAACGTTGAAAAGGAAAGAACAAACCGGATTCTATACTAGTTCGGATTACTCCTACGTCCAGTGCCACGCAACGCTGGATTGCGCAGAGTTTTTATTACTACCAATATCCTAGTATAATCCCCTTGATTTTCCAGCTATAAGGTTAACACCGCTCCAACCACCCTTGATTTCACGGCTACAAGATTACCACTGCTCCCTTTATTTGATTTCAGAGTTACAAGGAACACACATTTCCCAGGCACTTCCCAAATGATTACAACAGCTCTATAACACTTCAATATCAGAAAGTAATGAGCAGAGTGAGAGAAAAGAAGAAATTTTATATAATTAGAGTAGAAATCGGCAAAGTAGAAGGACAGAAATCAATAAAATAAGAAATAATAATGAGGAGATGAAGAGGGGTGAAGATGAATAAGAAGAATGATTAAAATTTTTGAAATCACCCTCTATTTATAGCATTTGAATGGCTGCAACATTTCTGGAACGTTACAAATATTGAAAAGACACTTCCTTTGAAAATTGAATTTGTGACAGTTGTATGTTGATATAAGCACATATGTATGTCGACATATGTACTTAAAAAATTTGAACTTTGAACATTTTCAAGTGTTTAAATATATATACTATTCTGGAAATTCTTGAATTAAAACTTAGTGATATAAATGAGTATTCTAAAGTATAAAACCATATGAAATCATAGCAACATAGTAATATATTGTATAAACATATTTATAAATTTATAAAGTTTAAAACTATATAATTATAAAACTATAAAAGTATATAATTATAAAACTATATAATCTTATATAAACTTATACATTAAATTTAAAACTTATATTTGAAATCATAAGTAAGATAGAAAAACAATTTGAAATTAGAATTTGAATTTTGAAAACCAGAATTTGAAATTTGAATCAGAATTTTGAAAAATAGAATTTGAATTTGAATTTGAATTGTGCGTGGAGTGCTATTCAGAGTCTTACATATAAACTAGACTCTATTGCTATATTTGTCTTGAAATCTTGATATCTTGATTACTCTTAGGTCTTGAATCTCCTATGAATTCTGAATCTCTTGAAACTCTAAAATTGTACAGTCTTCAGTATTTAAATACTGTAGTCAAATCCTGCATATATATGTCTATATATTCTAGATAGATATGTTAGTATATATTTTATAATCAATTAATAATGATAATTGAAATAAGGTTGTTGTCATCAAAACTCCATTCCCTAACAATCTCGCCCCCCCTCCCTTTTGATGATGACAACCTTGATTTATAAAATATTCATACATGTACATACTTGTTGATTCTGATCCTTCTGATACTCCTCATGACTTCATGAATCTACTCCCTTAAACTAATCCTTATTTTATAATTTTTCCCCCTTTGTCATTATCAAAAAGAAATTCTAAATATACTCACCCTAAATCCTTTATCTATCCATTTCCAATTATTATACTAAAGTTAATTACTCCCCCTAAATTCATGACTATATAGCAGTATTACTTAGTTTAAAATCTAAAAGAAAAAGATATATAAACAAACATTGTTTGAATTGAATAATTCTACTACAATCCAAACAATTACTGACTATACAATTTACAACGTAAAAACGAGAACACGTATTATAACATACATACGAATAAGCGAGAATCCTAAACGACTAATGTTTCTTTACGATAGGGGATTTATGAATTGGACAATTTGGGCAATGAAGACAAAATTCCCTTTTTTTCTCAATTACGTTTCCTTCACGATCAAACGAAGCTTCACCAACGCATATGGCTTGATCATCTTATTTCATGCCTTCTTTTTGTGTCTCTTCTTGTTCCTCCTTTTCTTCCATCTCTTCTTTTCCTCTTCTTCCTCTTCTTTCTCTTCCATCATTGGATTATCATCTTCGATGATGATTGGATTCGCTTGATTATCCATTACAAACTTTTGTAGGTTTCTCATTATTTTCCCTTGCTCTTGATTCATTCTAATTTGTAGTACTTGAATCTCAGCAAGCAATCGAAGAACATACTCCGTTTTCTCCTCCAATTTTATCACACAAACGTGGGTAGTGCGTTGAAATGGACCTTCGGATGGTCCAACGGACGATTCAGGGTTTATTTGGTCATTATAATTAGGGGATGCCATGATTTGAAGAACATCAATGTGGTTAGTTCTTGCATGATGAGTTAGATTTTTAGATATATTTGTAGCGCTCGTAATATCGCAGTATATTGGTGATTTATTTATATTTAATCCAAAATCTTTTAGAATTTGTTGCATATATATTACTTGTGAACAAGCCAAAGTAGCAGAGATATATTCTGCTTTAGTTTTTGACAAAGATACTGTATTTTGCTTTTCACTAAACCACAATACTAGTGAATGTCCTAAGAAATGACATGTTCCACTAGTGCTTTTATGATCGGATTTACATCCGCATAATCAATGTCATAATAAGAAATTAAATCAAATGAATTTAATATATTGCACAGAGGCATACACTATGCATTATATCTTGTCTACTAGCAGTTATGTATAATAATGATCCTATCATACCTCTATATAATTTTTGATCAACGTCTTTTGATGTATCATATTTACTTAAGGCTATATTAGTTGTCATTGGTGTTGGTCTTCAATTAGTTGTAGGTAAATTATATTTGTTAATTAAATCTCTTGCGTATTTTTCTTGATCGATAAATATTACATTCTTTAATTGACGAATTTGTAAGCCTAAGAAGAATGTTAGTTCTCCCATGTGACTCATCTCAAATTCTTGGATCATAATATCTGAAAATTCTTTATTCGTCGATCCGAATATTATATCATCAACATATATATGTGCTAATTGTATATCTTTATTATTTCTTTTAATAAATAGAGTATTATCTAGTTTTCCTATTTCAAAATTAGATTTTAATAAGTAATTTATTAATCTATCATACCAAGCCGTAGGAGCCTATTTTAATCAATTTAACGCTTTCTTTAATTTATATACATGATTTGGTAATTTTTCGTCTTCAAAAAGAGGTGCTTTCTCTACATATACGTCTTCCTTAATATATTCGTTTAGAAAAGAACTTTTAACATCCATTTGATATAATTTGAAATTATTATGATTAGCAAAGGCTAATAATATCCTAATTGCTTCTAATCTTGCTACGGGGGCAAACGTGCCTTATTTCTTACGACCTCACCGTGTTCATTTATTTTATTTTTATAAACTCATTTAGTTCCTATTATAGTTTTATCCTTGGTCTAGGAACAAATTCCCATACATCATTCTTGGTAAACTGATTCAATTCCTCTTGCATAGAAAGGATCCATGAATCGTCAGATGGTGCTTCCTTTGGATTCTTAGGTTCAATAGTTGAAATAAACGCTGATTGGTTTCGAGTCCTAACAACGGATTCAATATCTCCTAAGATATATTTTATATAGGATGATCTCTTAGTAACGTAATCCTTTTATTTGGTTGACTATCTTCATTATTTGTTTCATTAATCTCATTCTCACATTTATCTTCATTGTGTTGTGTTATATTTTTATAGTTTCCGTTAAAGGATAATTTAAGGTTTCTTTTATAGTATTGGTTCTTGAATTAAAAACTCTATATGCCTTACTTCTCTCTGAATATCCAACAAATATTCCTTTATTAGATTTCGAGTCAAATTTATCTAAAGTTTCTTTAGTGTTAAGGATAAAACATTTACTTACACATATTTTGAAATATGATAGTTTTGGTTTCTTATTATACAAAAGTTCATATGGTGTTTTATGAGTTAAAGGTCTTATAGAAATTCTATTTAAAATATAACAAGCTGTTGCAACTGCCGCAGCCCAAAAATTTCTTTGTAAATTACTATAAGATAACGTAGTTCTCGCACACTCTTGTATCAATCTATTTTTATGTTCAACTATTCCGGTTTGTTGAGGGGTTCTAGGGAAAGAAAGATGATAAGTTATTCCCTTTTTACTACAAAATATTTCAAATTTTTCGTTTTTGAATTCTCCACCATGGTCACTACGTATTGTTTTGATTTTTAATGATAATAAATTTTGAATTCTTTTAGCAAATATTTTAAATTGATCAGAAGCATTACTTTTATTTTTAAGAAATAAAGTCCAGGTAAATCTAGAAAAATCGTCGACTAGTACGTAAATATATCTATTGTGATTTATTGATTGGGTTGGGATGGATCAAATACATCCATATGAATTAACTCTAATGGTTCCGAGGTTGCAATTTCTTCTTTTGATTTAAATGAAATTTTTTATTTTCCGAACTTACAAGCGTCATATAAATTATTTACTTTAAATTTCATTTTGGGTAGTCCTCTAATTGAATCTAACTTTGAAATCCTAGAGATGTGTTTAAAATTTATATGACTGAATCTCTTATGCTAGATCCGAGGGTCACTTGTATTGGCTATAAGACATAGATTATCGTTGGAGATTTTCAAACTCAATAATTTTTCTTCCTATCTCCTTCGAATATTACTTTTGAATTCCTATCTTCTATAAAGCATTTATCCTTCTCGAAGTTTATTTTATAGTCTTTATCGCAAAGTTAACTTATACTTAGTAAATTATGTTTTAGATTCCTAACTAATAAAAAAATAGCAGGGGTTTCAGAATTACCGACATTGTTGATGCCAACAATATATTCTTTAGAGTTATCTCCGAAGTTGACCATTCCACAATCTTCATATACTATATTATTCAGTAGTTCCAGATTTTCCGTCATATGTCTCGAACAGACATTATCCAATATCCATTTGTCCTTTTTGATTTCCACCATTTGCCCATCAGAATTTGAATTCTCAACAGCCATGTAACACGTCATTTTGGATTTTGAATTTTGAATTTCCAACAACCACATCACCCATCTTTTCAAATTTTGAATTTCCAATAGCCAGATAATACATCTTTTCCTGTATTGGACAACAATTCAGTAGATCACTTAAATTTACAACATAATGAAAGCAGACTCTTCAAACATTGATGAAATGCATGAATTGACACTAGTGTTGCAAACCATTTCAAAATTTGCCATTTAATATTTTCAAAAATCAGATTATGAACTTTTTGAAAACCTCTTCTCCGATATTAATTGTTAGGGAACACGAAACGCAGATCTTAAGGCAAGACTAACACTAGAGGGGGGGTGAATATTGTTTCTAAGGAATTTACAGAAATCTTAAACTTAAACGAACTATTATATGAATCACACACAACAGAGATGATCACAGACACAGAATCAACACAGAAACAGATAAATGTAAAATGCAGAAAAGGAAAGAACACACCGATTTTATACTGGTTCGGATTACTCCTACGTCCAATCCCACGCAACGCTGGATTGTGCAGAGCTTTATTACTATCAATATCCAAGTACAATCCCCTTGATTTTCCGTCTACAAGGTTAACACCGCTCTAACCATTCTTGATTTCACGGCTACAAGATTACCACCGCTCCCTTTCCTTGATTTCAGGGCTACAAGGAACACACCCTTTCCCATACACTTCCCAGATGATTACAACAGCCTTATAACTCTTCAATAGCACTTCAGTTCAGAGAGTAATGAGTAGAGGGAGAGAAAAGAAGAAATTTTATATAATTAGAGTAAAAATCGGCAAAGTAGAAGTGTAGAAATCAATAAAATAAGAAATAATAATGGCGAGATGAAGAGGGGTGAAGTGAGAGAACCCCTCCTTTAATTTTACATTAAATTAACTAATTGTTGGGTTCTTCTCTAACTAGGGTTTCATATAATTAATTGTGATATTGCTATTTTTTTTACTTTCAAGGATCAATCTCAAGTAGTATATACAAACCAGTATGTGAATGGAATTCAGTTTCCTGATTAAGGTTTTCTACTAAGGAAATCAGAGTTTTTATAATTAAATAAAGGAGAATAAATAAGGTTTTAACCCCTTTATTCTCACACAGCATAAAACTTGATGTCATTGATCATATCTCTAATTTGTCTCATATATTCAGATTATTTAGTAAGGTATAACTTAAAATACAATAGATAACTGTGTGAGTAACAATATGAACCAATTAAGAGTAGTTAAGATATGTAGGCAGACATAGCTACATCTATGTGTGCTTAATCAGTCATTGCATAGTGATAGTTCTGCTTGACCAGTAACTTTTCTTTTTGTTATCTAATTTAGGAATTACCTCTTCTTTATTAGCAATTTATACTCTTGTGCAAGTTACTTGTGTGTGCACTTTGAACCTGTAATAAGCTCATGGATTTTTATTGAATTTCATTAGCAAAGACAAGGCATGTTTTCTAGTCATATTTTGGAGTATTACCCTATGCAAAAGAGGCTATGATACATCTGAAGTTCGGTAAATAAACCATGATCAACTCTACACTAGTACAAGTAGTGATAATGTACAAATAAACTACATGCATCAATGACTATAACATAGTCCATTTACCCATTTTATCCTGAAGCTTTTTGCATCTTATAGATAGGTATACCATCACAATTGATACATGTCTTGTTTACACAAATTCAGCAATAAAATCCATAAATAAATACATTTATTTCCATATCCAGACATCATTAATTTACTTCAACAAACACAAACCAGATAGCATAATTTCTAAATAAGTTTAAGTCTAAAACTGCCTGGTTCAGCTAATACATTGCAATCATTACATTAATAAAAGATGCAAATATCCTACTTAACATTTTAACTAACTAATTCTTTCTTATATCTAACTTCATAGATAACAACAAGCATAACACTTCATTTTTCCTGCAACCTTTCACACTTCTAATTAACTTCCATATTACCTGTAGATGCATTTAAGGCTGCCCCATTTGAATTGAGACACCCCCATATGCCATTGAGCGAATAAGGTCAAACATAATATTTGTTATGAGTATAACTAAATTTACATTAAACTGCTTATCTACATATTCTCATGCACTACTTTATGACCTTATCTTTTTATGTGAAATACCTTATCATACCAGGTTATTAGCCACTAAACCTTTTAAAGCATACATACAGAATTTATCGTATGCATAACATATTATAACTATGGGAACATACATTTAGATCTATGCATAAATAAGCAGTGTCTAGTATATGTTCATATGCTAATTATTCTTAACATAAACATAACATTGTTCCTTTTCCCCAACCTTAAACCCCTTATTCAGGTTTTTAGGTTTTTCTTTTCTTGAGCCTTTTCCCTTACATTGAACACCAATGTGCACATTGTGTGGGATCCCCCTATCTGTTAACCCATCATACTAAGGCCTTAGGGCATTAACATGCCATGTATATGCCTAGTTTTACCACTTGAAACCCAGACAGAACAATGTAACTTGTGATCATCCTAACCACACTGGCTCCCTCATTTTGATTTATTCCTTATATTTAATATGTTATATGCTTCTCACATTACCCCATCATACCCTGGGTATGTCCCACAGATTAAAGCACCCCCAATGTGACTTATATAACTGCACCCATGGTTTTATAATTTCAGAAGCATTCTGCACATAATACAGTATCAAACAATCATGCCCAAAAGTATTTGGGACTTCATACAAACACATCATACAGTCACTTAAGTAATCCATCCAATTTAGTTTTCATCACCTATTAATTTCCTTTTTACTTACTTGTAAATCTGCAATTACTAAATATTATTGAGAGCATATGATTAGAGGAATAGGGTTCCTCTATATCCCATAATTTTCTTATTAACCACTTCTATAAAAAGGTGGGAGAAATATTAGATAAAGAAGATCAGCAATTATATACCATATTGCTCCTCTTCATCCTATTTACATAAAAATAGGCATAAGCATGTGACCCCTTGTCCATATTTCCATATTCCATGTTAAAATCCTACCTCTCAATAACATATTTTCCTATTATTTTTCTTGCAGATATTACATAATATTAACTAGTGACATAGTATCATTTTGGAAAATTAGTTGTCACTGCCTTTAACAGAGTAAATCATTTCCAAAGAAAATACTGGACATATATATATATATATATAATTAAAAAGGGCTGCCTTGAAAGACTTAATGCCAACATAAAAATAATATATACTACAATAGTGTTTTCTCCTTTTTAATCCTTAAATACTTGAGGATGGCTTGAGCTCCTAGGTGCTAAAACTATTATTTGCTTCTGGTTAATTTTATTTAGAGGAAAAATAGTCTAGCTCACAAGCCTAGGGTTTTATATTAGGTAAACTAGGGTTTATGGCTACTAATGTCATATTTACCCATTCAAGAAAAATCATTTGCTGATCGTATAAAAACACTCATAACCATACCCATTCTCCTTTTTATTTTTTCTGAGAAATAATATATGCCATACCATGTCATCTTCTTTTAGCTGTATATGAATTCTAATTTCTCCTTTTGCCCCAACTATCATGCTTCCTACATGATTTTTACTAGCCATTAATTACGAATGTTCATATATTTTCATAATCCATATATGTGAGAGTCCCTGAGTTTATTCCTGGATTTTCTAATTAGGTGTAAAGGTTTATTTACATGCTTATGCAGTATATATAAGTTATCATATCTATGCATACATTTTTCTTAACTATATAAGAAACATGATGAAATAAATTCAGCAAATATAACATCCTATTTCTCATATGTACTGAGCATCCTTGTGCACCTTACACCAGATGCATGCACACATAAATCTTCATACATGCCTCACACATACATGCATAGAAATCATTATTTTTTATTTTAATTATTGGAATATTTATGGGTTACCACATTTTCTCCTACTTTTAGAAATCGTGTCCCACAGTTTAGCATATTTCATTAAGCCCAATTCTTTAAATCATTATTTCCTGATTTAAAAATTTTCCCTCTTTTATTTTCTCTTATAAATAGAACTCTTGACTAGATAAATTAAATCATAAATTTAAGTATCTTTCTCCCATTCAGAAATCACTTTGGGATACTTGTTCTTGACTTCATTCTCTACCTCTCAGGTACAGTCATTTGAATCAAGACTCCATTGAACTTTCACTAGTCTTACTATTTTATTCCTTTACTTCTTTTCCTCTTTGCTTATTATCCCTACTGGATCTCTCTCTCTCATACACTAAGTTAGGGTAATTTTCAATTTTGTTGGTGTTTTTAATATAGACTTCCCATCATGTACCCATCTCCTTAATTGAGATACATGAAATACATTATGTATAACACTTATTTCCTCTGGTAGCTCCAATCTATAGGCAACTGATCCAACCCTTTCCAATATTTTATAAGGTCCAATATATCTTGGAGTCAGTTTACCTTGCTTTCCAAATCTGAAAATTCTCTTCATTGGAGACACCTTCATAAATACAAAATCATCCACTACATATACTATCTGTTTCCTCTTTTGATCAGCATACATTTTCTATCTGCTTTGTGCAACGGCCATTCTTTTCCTTATCAAAGAAATCTTTTCTGATGTCTCTTTCACATGCTCAGGACCTAAAACAATTTTGACTCCAGTTTCCATCTAATTAGCAAGTGACAAGCAAGGCCTCCCATATAAAGCTTCATAAGGTGCCATTCCTATTGTTCTCTGATGACTATTGTTGTATGAAAACTCAGCCAAATGGAGGTAATCTTCCTAACTACCTCCCCTGTCTAACACGCATGCTCTCAATATATCTTCTAGTATTTTATTTACTATCTCATTTTGTCCATCTAATTGAGGATGGTATGTTGTGCTAATGCATAGTTCTGTACCCATGGCTTCATGAAAACTGCTCCAAAATTTATAGGTAAACAATGTGTCCCTATCACTCACAATAGATTTTGGAACACCATGCGGTCTCACTATTTCTTTCATAAATAGTTGATCTAGTTTGGGTGCACTTCTTTCTGATTTTATTGGTATGAAATGTGCTACTTTTGTCAATCTATCAACCACTATCCAAATACTATCATTACCCCTCTTAGAACTTGGTAGGCCATCTATAGAATCCATGGAAATTTCTTCCCATTTCCATTTAGGAACACTCAGAGGTTGTAATAATCCAGATGGCTTTTGGTATTCTGCTTTAAGCTGTTGGCAAATAATGCATTCGACTACATGCTTGCCTATATCCCCTTTTATTCCTTTCCACCTAAAGTTTCTTTTTAAATTATGATACATTTTTGTTCCTCCTCGGTGAGTGATGTACATACTTCTATGGTACATATCCAATATTTCTTTCTTTATTTCAACATTCAAAGGAACACACAACCTTTTCTTATTTCTCAAATATCCCTGATCATCTATCTGACAATTCTCCATTTCCTCTCCCTTAGTTAAAAGCATTATCTTATCCCTTAAAAATGGATCTTAATCTTATAGTTCTCCTATCCTCTTAACCAAATCAGACTGGATGATAATGATACTTAATTGTCCTTGATCCATTAATGGTCCACTGGCTATATCCATTAGCATTTCTCCATTGATACCCTTTATGTCCATCTCAGAAAGCAAAGACAAAGTTCTGAATTAATTTATCATCAATGCAGCTACTCCGACATGTTGTCAACTCAATGCATCAGCAACCTTATTAGCTTTTCCAGGTGTGTACAATATATCCAAATCACAAGCTTCTAGGAATTCCACCCACCTATGTTGTCTCACATTCAAGTCTTTTTAAGAAAACAAATATTTTAGTGATTTATGATTAGTATATATTTCAAAATTTTCTCCTAATAAATAATGTCTCTGTAATAACCCGGAAATTCTAAGCCAATTTAAAATTTTTATTTTGGCAATTTTGATGAATTTTGAATATTTAAAATGAATTATTTTAAATAATAACGACGATAAGTTTATTTTGAATAGAATTAGAACGTATATATTTATTAGAATCCACGTTAGAATATAAATATTTATTTTAAATTATAAAAGGAATTAAAAATGGCGTGGTAGTTCGAAAATTCGATTTCAAAATTCAAATGAATGTACAGGAATCAAAATAAACCGGATTTTAGCAAAACCAAAAATATTTGAATCCATTTGAGAATATCTTTCCAACGAATCATAAAAATTGAAATTTCATAGCGAGGATCAAAGTTATACCCAGTTGAAAATTCAGAATAGTCGCTATAGAATTCTGGCCCTTAAAAATAGAAATTTTGCAAACGACCTTGGTTTTCGATGAAACCACTTTTGTTGGATCCGTGACGTCAAATTATTGCTAGGTTTCCAAATTCGTAATTTTTCGAATCAATATGTGAGCATGGCAAGGGAAAACGCGTTTGACCAGTTTCAGTTGATTTTAATCGACTGGAAAATGACCATTTTTCAAACGTTCTCAGAATTCGATGAAATTAGTTTTGTTAGGACCGTA
The DNA here is from genome assembly GCA_030737875.1 of Allium sativum. Classification (NCBI taxonomy): domain Eukaryota; kingdom Viridiplantae; phylum Streptophyta; class Magnoliopsida; order Asparagales; family Amaryllidaceae; genus Allium; species Allium sativum. Next base: position 189,615,736 of record CM060911.1, read on the forward strand.
TCGTCAATATGAAGCTAGAAAATATTTTTCGGGAATTTTTAGGGTCTGTATGTGGCCCCAGTAAATTGAAATGCACGTTCAAATTCAATATATAGAGTTATATTTTGATTTTGATGAAAACTAATCGAAACAGTCAAATCAGCCTACGATACATATTCCATTATGTTCGAAATGGGGGTAATTAGCTATGAACGACAGGCGGTGGGTCTCGTTTGGAGGTCGAAACAAAAAGTTACTTTTTGAAATTAAAATAAATAATTAAATATATATGTTTATATACCCTCACCCCCTCATCACTATCTCTCCCCCATCCCCGTTCACATTCTTCTCAGAGAAAAAAAAAACAAAATCGCGCAGCAACCCCCCTTTTTTCACCATCGCCGCCGCACCCCTTAGGATCGCCGGAGTTGGCGGCCCTCCCCCTTAGCCTCACGCTTCCCTCCCCCTTCTCCACTTCGTGACCGAGATCCCCAGACCCTCAACAGCCACCTCCGAACGTGCTGGGTCCCACCGCCGCCCTAAGACCCCAGGCGATGCCCCCGACCACCACCTCCGACTCCAGCAAGCCAATCCCCTCCCGCTTATATAAAAATCCGATTTTTATTGCCTCCGCTGTGTACAATTCAGTCCCCGAGATGTTTTAGCTCTTCCCTGAGCCTCCTCCGACTATGGTGAGCGTTTATTTTCATTTTATTTGTTTAGGTAATTAAAGGTGCGATTTTTACTTATAAATACTATATAAAAATGTGATTTCTACTATAAAGGTATGATTTTATACTATATAAAGTATAAAAATATGATTTTTATATTTTGTAGAGAATAAAAATATGATTTTTATTAGGTGGAAGATATAAAAATATAATTTTTATATGATGTAGAGTATAAAAATATAATTTTTATAGATGTAGCGAAATAAAAATCTGATCTTTATTATATATATATGTTGAGATAAAAATGTGATTTTTATAGCGATGACATAAAAATTCGATCTTTATATATGAAGTAGAAATATAAAAATATAATTTTATATAGGAAGAAGTGTTGTAAAAATATATGAAGAAAAAAAATAAAAATATGATTTTTATATAATATAGATAATGAAAATATGATTTTTAGTGAAGTAAAAATAGAATTTTTATCTATGTAGTAGTGGTGTTAAAATAGAATTTTAATCCATATAGAGTGATTATAAAAATGTGATTTTTATATATGTAGTGGCTACGGACAACGAAAGTGACAAAAGGCGAGAACGGCGAAGACTTCTACATATGAAGAGTCGTGGCGGTTGGTTTAGCTAGTCGGAGAGAACTCCTCACCTTTAATTTATTTCTAGTTTGAAATATATACTAGGATGCAGGCGGTGTTTAGTAGCACCCGACACCCGTCGTCCACAGACCATGGATGACTTGTTTGTTTGATTGCTGTATAGTGAAATTTGATTGTGTTATGGTGAATGAAATAAAATATTTTATAGTGGAAAATATTTTATAGTTAAAAATATAATTTTTAACGTGTATATAAAATAAATATTTATAAACGAATCGGACGATTTGTTTATATACACTGATTTGACTGATATTGATTGGGACGATAAATTTTACACATCGCGCAACTACACAAATAAAATCTGTGTTTGATTGATTGAAACCCCACACGGGTATTGGGATGATATATGACATACACTAATCCTAATAATTAAGTTGTATGTCGATCGATCGATTGACAGGCTGTTGTAAGCGTTAAATATTTATATTTAATGCTTATGCAGTTGTGTGGTGCACTCTGGATGATGGTTGATTATTTATCGTTGCTATTATATACATGTGTTGTAGAAAATCCATATAATTAACATTATATGGTAATTGATTGGGCCTCATTCCAATATAGAAAATAAATTCATGTGTTGAATAGAAAATAAATTCATTTATTGAATAAAAAATAAATTCATGTGTTGAATTGAAAAATATTCATGTGTTGAATAGAATAAACATTCATGTGTTGAATAAAAGCCGTGTTGATTAGATTGACGCCATTTTAACGTGAACCATATTTATATCGATTTTATTCATTTTTCAATGAATATTGAAAGTGATTTCAAAATTCGAATTAAATTGAAATGAATTGAAATTCGAATTAAATTGAAATGAATTGAAATTCGAATTAAATTGAAATGAATTGAAATTCGAATTAAACTGAAATGAATTGAAATTCGAATTAAACTGAAATGAATTGAAATTTGAATTAAATTGAAATGAATTGAATTTCGAATTAAATTGCAATTGAATTGAAATCAATTTGAAATGAAATTAAAACGAATTTATATTGAAAAATTTAATCTTGATTTGAATTTGAAAAGGAAGTTGAAATTGTTTTGAAAACGAATTTAAAACGATTTATAAAATATGTTTTAAAAGGAAATCGACGAAATATATATAATATATAGATATATATATATAATGGCCTGAATAGAACGCGCCGTGCAGCGGCAGTTCGCGAATTTCGACCATTGACTTCGAATGGATATTGCGGGAGATCCGACCATCGGATTCTCCTAAATCCAGAACCGTTGGGTTTGTATCGAAAAGAGCTTTCTAACGAATATTAGAGATTTGAAATCTAACGGTTGGATTTGGAATTATGTCCAAATCAAATTTGGAAAAGGTCGCTGTAAGTGCAGTTCGATGGCCGTTAATGGAAATCGACTGTACGGGCCTTGATAAAATTATTAAAAATAGTAATAATTTGTGTAAAATCATAAGAAATGATTTGTAAAGAATTGGGATGAAAAATTCCAAATTTGAAAAGATAAAAATTGATTTTTATCGAAATGAACTAGTTTTGAACTAGAATTAAAATACATTTATTTATAAATAAATAAAGTGGATTTGAAATGGTTTTGAAAATAACCAGAATTTCCAATAATTGAATTGGAATGGATTGGATCGAAATTGTCTTTGGAATATTTCGATGTTGGATTTCGTGATTGTACAGATATTGTTATGGAAATTTGAAAGATATATTTATATCGTTATTTCAAATACGATATTTGTTGGTCGTAGAATTTGATATTGAATATAAGCCGATATATTTTCTATTCAGAGCCTTGTATTTAATATCAAATGTGATTTGGGTTTGTCGTGAATGGTATCTTCAATAATACTATTCTTAGACTCAATGGAGTTAAGAAAATCAGAAACTAACTGGAGATTAGTTAAGTTGAATGGTCTCCTGGGTATTGATCTGATGTTGGTTTCGGCCTTCGGGTTTAATACTTAGGGAATTGTTCACTTGCTAATTTACGGTTAAAGGCTGATAGAATGAAATGTGATTTTAGGTTTATCGTGAACCGTGTTTTAAATGACATTGGTTCTTTAACCTAGTTAAAGACAGGATATGATTTCCTAAGTTAAACAATCATTAATATTGATTTTTGGGAAGATTAAAACCAAGTGGAGTTTTAATGAATCTTTAATTAGATTGAAATGATCGAGAATGGAGTATCACCAGTTTTGCTCCAGGCGATAGTTAAATCTTTAATTAGATTTGAACGTGAAATGGTAATTGAATTTACCGATAACACCGTGGTGTTAGATATGAAGTATGACCAGTTTTACTTCATGGGATGAATAGGTTGGGATTGGGAGATTTAAACAAATGATTACTTCGATAAGGTTCGTTAATCCCGACTAGTTCGGATAAACCATAATTTGGTTTGAATTGATATTCAAAAGAAGATTAAAGATTAAATTTAAAGAATTTATCTTTGATAAAATTAATGGGAACCTTTCCCTAAGAATGTGAAATTTAGAAACTAATTGAAAATTAGTTAAGATGAATGGTTTCCTGGGTATTGATCTGATGTTGGTTTCGGCCTTCGGTGTTAATATTTGGGGAGTTGTTCTCTTACTAATTTACGGTTAGTGACTGATGAATTGGAATGAGGCGTATGTTGTGTTTGTGTAACACTTGTTTATTATATACGCGAGTTATTCAGAAAGACCGGGTTTATCCCATTCTGAATAACTGATTCGACGTGGTGTCAAAGATGAAGACGGTGGTTGAAGACCGGAGGTCTTCATGTCGTTTGGATAATTACTGATGATCTTGATTGGGCCGTACACCCAAGAGGAGGGAATCAGTTAGTGATCGTCCAGACGTACTTGGAGATCGATGGATATGCGGGTTACTAGGTGCCTCCGGTTTCGTTCAGACCCAGAGCGAACTTGTAAATGGACTTTGTGTCTGACATTGGATTTTATTCTGTGTGATTGATTTCTATTAAATATATATATCTGTTTGGCGGTGGAGAATTTATTCTCTTGCTTAACGCCCTTCTCTGAGACGTACGAGCTCAGGGGTTATATATTGGTGGATATCAATCGCATGGAGTGAATTGCCTGTGTGGCATGCCTAAGTGGCAATTGATCAAGGCTTCTGTTGAAAAGCAAAGTCTTGTGGTGATGATCAAAGCGCCGCTTACGTGGCATAGCTTTGTTTAACGTTGATTCGCGAGCCTCACACCCCGGTTGTGAACCAGAAACGGGAGAGGACATCAGGGAGTGCATGCGTTTCCTTCTAGCTAGAAGTGGCGTCAGTGGTTTTACATGCCCTGACGAGTTTGACTTATGTGGTTGTTGCTGTTGCGAGGCGCCTCAGATATATCGGTGACTATGTAAAGCCGATGGAGTCATTTGTTGGCTCATTTACGCCCCAAAGGGCGGGGAAACGTAGTGTTCAGGCATAATAATCCACATCGGTGGACCGACCCTGACGATCTAAGGGGCAGTTGCGGCTGTTCCTGAGGCTCGGGCTAGACAGTCTCGAATCGGTAGAGGACTATCTTTTGCCTCGGTTCACAGATGGAAATCCAACTTCCAATACGTGACTTTGCGGTTTTATTTGTAGAGCCTAGTATGGCGACATAGTGGGATAGGGCACTCATGCCGTCTATGATTGATACTTATGATTGAAATTGTTTTATACACTATGCACTTATAATAGTGTCAAATGATTTGTTTTTAGCGTATCAAGCATTCTTTGGCTATTATAAGGTAAAAACCCTATCCTTCGGCTTGTGTTGCATTGTGTGATGGGACATGGGTCTTATAATAGCTTCATTTTTCTTTATTTAGCATTGCGCTGTTTGTTTTATGCACTGGTATTCTTGGGAGGAAACCCGTTCCGTGTGATACGGCGTGGTCCATTGATTTACCTAACTTTAAAATAAAGATTAATAACTGTTTTAGTTCTCACACCAGTCACATGACTGACCTGGAGTTTATTGTTTAACCTAAACTCTGGGTGCCCTTATTTTGACACGGGCAGCTAGTAGTTTTGGTTTTGCAGATATATATTCACAGGATCCTGATTTACAGCTGGAACGATACTCGGAAAGATCTGTATCCGTGTATTACTTCTAGTTGTGTATTGTATTATTTTCCGTTGCTATGTAATGTATTGTAATCTCTGATATTTTATAATGTATATTTTTTGTTAATACTCTGTATATTCTTGTAATCTGATGGAATTGTTGTAATATACAATGAAATGTTCTTCTGTCTGTGTTCTTTTGTGTGTTGTTCTCAAAGTTCCACTCTTTCCTTACTGGGGAAGTTACGGGATATCACAGTGGTATCAGAGCTTTGGTTTACAATGCTCAGAGAACAAGACACATTAGAACCATACGAAAGAATTCATCAGAGATTGGATTAGTAATATCCAAGGAGAATGACTCATTAGAGATGGGATCAGTAGTATCCTAGAACGAGTGAGAAGAGTATATTTTTGAAAATGAAAACAAATTTTGTTTTGAAATCTAAATCAATTATACGTATTTGATTACTTATTTTGTATTGATTTGGACTATCCAGTATATATAGTTTTTGCGTATACGTCTGATCCGTGTGTATTTGAAGTTTTAATATACTGGATAGATATAGAATCACATTCTAGTCGCCCGGAGATGGTTCTGATGATCGCTATAGTGCGTACATCTTCAGAATTTATATTCGAGTTTTGAAAGTGGGATTTCTATATATTTCCAATTGACTGGTGTGAGAACCAAAATTAGATAGGGCTTATTGTTGTGATTTGGCACCAAAAATGTGATTTTTGACTATATATCAAAATTATGAATTTGAAAAGCTAATCAACTAATTGATTGTTGGTTGTGTGGTTTGATTATTGTTCGATTAATTAAATGTTGAACCTTTAGCCAAATTGGACCAAATAGTGGATTGTATTGAAAAGTTATCGCATTTGCATGCATATACATGTACTTACCTTGAACAGGTCATAGCAAGGAGGCTAGAGTAGAAGAATACAATTGTTTGCCTGACAAATAGGTACATGTTTATTGTATTTCTTGGGTTTTGGATGATTTTATGAGCCGATTGGCTAGCCGCTTGGCTTTTTCTTTTTCTTTTGGATTGAAGAAGGCCGTGGGAGGCTATATGAAATATCCCGAAGTCCCCGGTGCAGGGGAGGTTATGGCGAAATTTTTTGAAAATTAAGGGTGTTAGCCAAATTTTTTAAAAATTTGAAAAGTTCTTAGAAACTGAAAAGTCGAAGAACTTAAGCCGTAGTGAAAATACTGGAAGTTGAGTTGATTTGTGAAACAACTTTCATCTTCGTTCCTTCTTGGGGATGAAAAGTTTTAAGTGGGGGAGATTGTAATAACGCGGAAATTCTGAGCCAATTTAAATTTTTTATTTTGGCAATTTTGATGAATTTTGAATATTTAAAATGAATTATTTTAAATAATAACGACGAGAAGTTTATTTTGAATAGAATTAGAATGTATATATTTATTAGAATCGACGTTAGAATATAAATATTTATTTTAAATTATAAAAGGAATTGAAAATGGCGCGGTAGTTCGAAAATTCGATTTCAAAATTCAAATGAATGTACAGGATTCAAAATAAACCGTATTTTAGCGAAACCAAAAATATTTGAATCCATTTGAGAATATCTTTCCAACGAATCAGAAAAATTGAAATTTCATAGCGAGGATCAAAAGTTATGCCCAGTTGAAAATTCAGAATAGTCGCTATGGAATTCTGCCCTTAAAAATAGAAATTTTGCAAATGACCTCGGTTTTCGAAGAAACCGCTTTTGTTGGATCCGTGACGTCAAATTATTGCTAGGTTTCCAAATTCGTAATTTTTTGAATCAATATGCGAGCGTGGCAAAGGAAAACGCGTTTGACCAGTTTCAGTTGATTTTAATCGACTGGAAAATGGCCATTTTTCAAACGGTCTCGGAATTCGATGAAATTAGTTTTTTAGGACCGTATTGTCAATACGAAGCTAGAAAATATTTTTCGGGAATTTTTAGGGTTCGTATGTGGCCCCAGTAAATTGAAATGCGTGTTCAAATTCAATATATAGAGTTATATTTTGATTTTGACGAAAACTGATCGAAACAGTTGAATCAGCCTACGATACATATCCCATTATGTTCGAAATGGGGGTAATTAGCTATGAACGACAGGCGGTGGGTCTCGTTTGGAGGTCGAAACAAAAAGTTATTTTTGAAATTAAAATAAATAATTAAATATATATGTTTATATACCCTCACCCCCTCATCACTCTTTCTCCCTCCTCCCCGTTCACTTTCTTCTCAGTGAAAAAAACAAAATCGCGCAGCACCCCCTTTTTTCACAATCGTCGCCGCACCCCTGGGGATCGCCGGAGCTGGCGGCCCTCCCCCTCAGCCTCACGCTTCCCTCCCCCTTCTCCACTTCATGACCGAGATCCCCAGACCCTCAACAACCACCTCCGAACGCGCTGGGTCCCACCCCCGCCCTTAGACCCCAGGCGACGCCCCCCGACCACCACCTCCGACTCCAGCAAGCCAAGCCCCTCCCCTATATAAAAATCCGATTTTTATTGCCTCCGCTGTGTACAATTCAGTCCCTGAGATGTTTTAGCTCTTCCTTGAGCCTTCTCCGACTATGGTGAGCATTTAATTTCATTTTATTTGTTTAGGTAATTAAAGGTGTGATTTTTAATTATAAATACTATATAAAAATGTGATTTCTAGTATAAAGGTATGATTTTATACTATACAAAGTATAAAAATATGATTTTTATATTTTATAGAGAATAAAAATATGATTTTTATTAGGTGGAAGATATAAAAATATAATTTTTATATGATGTAGAGTATAAAAATATAATTTTTATAGATGTAGCAAAATAAAAATCTGATCTTTATTATATATATGTTGAGATAAAAATGTGATTTTTATAGCGATGACATAAAAATTCGATCTTTATATATGAAGTAGAAATATAAAAATATAATTTTATATAGGAAGAAGTGTTGTAAAAATATATGAAGAAAAAATAAAAATATGATTTTTATATAATATAGATAGTAAAAATATGATTTTTAGTGAAGTAAAAATAGAAATTTTATGTAGTAGCGGTGTTAAAATAGAATTTTAATCCATATAGAGTGATTATAAAAATGTGATTTTTATATATGTAGTGGCTACGGACAAGGAAAGTGACAAAAGGCGAGAACGGCGAAGACTTCTACATATGAAGAGTCGTGGCGGTTGGTTTAGCTAGTCGGAGAGAACTCCTCACCTTTAATTTATTTCTAGTTTGAAATATATACTAGGATGCAGGCGGTGTTTAGTAGCACCCGACACCCGTCGTCCACAGACCATGGATGACTTGTTTGTTTGATTGCTGTATAGTGAAATTTGATTGTGTTATGGTGAATGAAATAAAATATTTTATAGTGGAAAATATTTTATAGTTAAAAATATAATTTTTAACGTGTATATAAAATAAATATTTATAAACGAATCGGACGATTTGTTTATATACACTGATTTGACTGATATTGATTGGGACGATAAATTTTACACATCGCGCAACTACACAAATAAAATCTGTGTTTGATTGATTGAAACCCCACACGGGTATTGGGATGATATATGACATACACTAATCCTAATAATTAAGTTGTATGTCGATCGATCGATTGACAGGCTGTTGTAAGCGTTAAATATTTATATTTAATGCTTATGCAGTTGTGTGGTGCACTCTGGATGATGGTTGATTATTTATCGTTGCTATTATATACATGTGTTGTAGAAAATCCATATAATTAACATTATATGGTAATTGATTGGGCCTCATTCCAATATAGAAAATAAATTCATGTGTTGAATAGAAAATAAATTCATGTGTTGGATAGAAAATAAATTCATGTGTTGAATTGAAAAATATTCATGTGTTGAATAGAATAATCATTCATGTGTTGAATACAAGCCGTGTTGATTAGATTGACGCCATTTGATGTGAACGATATTTATATCGATTTTATTCATTTTTCAATGAATATTGAAAGTGATTTCAAAATTCAAATTAAATTGAAATGAATTGAAATTCGAATTAAATTGAAATGAATTTAAATTCGAATTAAATTGAAATGAATTGAAATGAATTGAAATTCGAATTAAATTAAAATGAATTGAAATTCGAATTAAATTGAAATGAATTGAAATTCGAATTAAATTGAAATTGAATTGAAATGAAATTAAAACGAATTTATATTGAAAAATTTAATCTTGATTTGAATTCGAAAAGGAAGTTGAAATCGTTTTGAAAACGAATTTAAAACGATTTATAAAATACGTTTTAAAAGAAAATCGACGAAATATATATATATATATATATATATATATATATATATATATATATATATATATAATAGCCTGAATAGAACGCGCTGCGCCGTGGCAGTTCGCGAATTTCGACCATTGACTTCGAATGGATATTGCGGGAGATCCGACCGTAGGATTCTCCTAAAACCAGAACCGTTGGGTTCGTATCGAAAAGAGATTTCTAACAAATATTAGAGATTTTAAATCTAACGGTTGGATTTGGAATTATGTCCAAATCAAATTTGGAAAAGGCCGCTGTAAGTGCAGTTCGATGGCTGTTGATGGAAATCGACTGTACGGGTCTTGATAAAATTATTAAAAATAGTAATAATTTGTGTAAAATCATAAGAAATGATTTGTGAAGAATTGGGATGAAAAATTCCAAATTTGAAAAGATAAAAATTGATTTTTATCGAAATGAACTAGTTTTGAACTAGAATTAAAATACATTTATATTTAAATAAATAAAGTGGATTTGAAATGGTTTTGAAAATAACCAGAATTTCCAATAATTGAATTGGAATGGATTTGAATCGAAATTGTCTTTGGAATATTTCGATGTTGGATTTCGTGATTGTACAGATATTGTTATGGAAATTTGAAAGATATATTTATATCGTTATTTCCAATACGATATTTGTTGGTCGTAGAATTTGATATTGAATATAAGCCGATATATTTTCTATTCAGAGCCTTGTATTTAATATCAAATGTGATTTGGGTTTGTCATGAATGGTATCTTCAATAATACTGTTCTTAGACTCAATGGAGTTAAGAAAATCAGAAACTAACAGAAGATTAGTTAAGTTGAATGGTCCCCTGGGTATTGATCTGATGTTGGTTTCGGCCTTCGGGGTTAATACTTAGGGAATTGTTCACTTGCTAATTTACGGTTAAAGGCTGATAGAATGGAATGTGATTTTAGGTTTATCGTGAACCGTGTTTTAAATGACATTGGTTCTTTAACCTAGTTAAAGACAGGATATGATTTCCCAAGTTAAACAATCATTAATATTGATTTTTGGGAAGATTAAAACCAAGTGGAGTTTTAATGAATCTTTAATTAGATTGAAATGATCGAGAATGGAGTATCACCAGTTTTTCTCCGGGCGATAGTTAAATCTTTAATTAGATTTGAACGTGAAATGGTAATTGAATTTACCGATAACACCATGGAGTTAGATATGAAGTATGACCAGTTTTACTTCAGGAGATGAATAGGTTGGGATTGGGGGATTAAAACAAATGATTACTTCGGTAAGGTTCGTTAATCCCGACTAGTTTGGATAAACCATAATTTGGTTTGAATTGATGTTCAAAAGAAGATTAAAGATTAAATTTAAAGAATTTATCTTTGATAAAATTAATGGGAACCTTTCCCTAAGAATGTGAAATTTAGAAACTAATTGAAAATTAGTTAAGATGAATGGTTTCCTACGTATTGATCTGATGTTGGTTTCGGCCTTCGGGGTTAATATTTGGGGAGTTGTTCTCTTACTAATTCACGGTTAGTGACTGATGAATTGGAATGAGGCGTATGTTGTGTTTGGTTAACACTTGTTTATTATATAAGCGATTTATTCAGAAAGACCGGGTTTATCCCATTCTGAATAACTGATTCGACGTGGTGTCGAAGATGAAGACGGTGGTTGAAGACCGGAGGTCTTCACGTCGTTTGGATAATTACTGATGATCTTGATTGGGTCGTACACCCAAGAGGAGGGAATCAGTTAGTGATCGTCCAGACGTACTTGGAGATCGATGGATATGCGGGGTACTAGGTGCCTCCGGTTTCGTTAAGAACCAGAACGAACTTGTAAATGGACTATGTGTCTGACATTGGATTTTATTCTGTGTGATTGATTTCTATTAAATATATATCTGTTTGGCGACGGAGAATTTATTCTCTTGCTTAATGCCCTTCTCTGAGACGTATGAGCTCAGGAGTTATATATTGGTGGATATCAATCGCATGGAGTGAATTGCCTGTGTGGCATGCCTAGGTGGCAATTGATCAAGGCTTCTGTTGAAAAGCAAAGTCTTGTGGTGATGATCAAAGCACCGCTTGTGTGGCATAGCTTTGCGTAACGTTGATTCACGAGCCTCACACCCCGGTTGTGAACCAGAAACGGGAGAGGACATCAGGGAGGGCATGCGTTTCCTTCTAGCTAGAAGTGACGTCAGTGGTTTTACATGCCCTGACGAGTTTGACTTATGAGGTTGTTGCTGTTGCGAGGCGCCTCGGATATATCGGTGACTATGTGAAGCCGATGGAGTCATTTGTTGGCTCATTTACGCCCCAAAGGGCGGGGAAACATAGTGTTCAGGCATAATAATCCACATCGGTGGACCGGCCCTGACGATCCAAGGGGCAGTTGCGGCTGTTCCTGAGGCTCGGGCTTGACAGTCTCGAATCGGTAGAGGACTATCTTTTGCCTCTGTTCACAGATGGAAATCCAACTTCCAATACGTGACTTTGCGGTTTTATTTGTAGAGCCTAGTATGGCGACATAGTGGGATGGGGCACTCATGCTGTCTATGATTGATACTTATGATTGAAATTGTTTTATACACTATGCACTTATAATAGTATCAGATGATTCGTTTTTAGCGTATCAAGCATTCTTTGGCTATTATAAGGTAAAAACCCTATCCTCCGGCTTGTGTTGCATTATGTGATGGGACCTGGGTCTTATAATAGCTTCATTTTTCTTTATTTAGCATTGCGCTGTTTGTTTTATGCACTGGTATTCTTGGGAGGCCCGTTCCGTGTTATACGGCGTGGTCCCTTGATTTACCTAACTTTAAAATAAAGATTAATAACTGTTTTAGTTCTCACACCAGTCACATGACTGATCTGGAGTTTATTGTTGTAACCTAAACTCTGGGTGCCCTTATTTTGACATGGGCAGCTAGTAGTTTTGGTTTTGCAGATTTATATTCACAGGATCCTGATTTACAGCTGGAACGATACTCGGAAAGCTCTGTATCCGTGTATTACTTCTAGTTGTGTATTGTATTATTTCCCGCTGCTATGTAATGTATTGTAATCTCTGATATTTTATAATGTATATTATTTGCTAATACTCTGTATATTCTTGTAATCTGATGGAATTGTTGTAATATACAATGAAATGTTCTTCTGTCTGCGTTCTTTTGTGTGTTGTTCTCAAAGTATCCGCTCTTTCCTTACCGGGGAAGTTACGGGATATCACAGTCTCCATAGTTTTAAAGCATAAACCACTACAGCCAGTTCCAAATCATGTGTACCATATCTTATTTCATTTGCTTTTAACTGCCTAGAAGTATAGGCTATCACTTGCTCATTTTGCATCAATACTGCTCCTAACCCACTTTCACTGGCATCAGTATAAACTATAAGTCCTTCATTACCCTCTGGAACCTTCAATACTAGTGCTTCTATTAAAGCCTCCTTTTATCTTAAGAATGCTATTTCACACTTTTGTGTCCAAACAAAGGGATGATCTTTTCTAGTTAACTGTGTGAGGGGAATGACAATATTTTCAAAATCTTTTATAAACCTTCGATAATAGCCTGCCATACCCATGAATGATCTTACATCAGTCACTGTTCTAGGCCCCTTCCAAACTTGTACTGCTATGACCTTACTTGGGTCCACTGAAATTCTTTTTTCAGAAACAATTTGACCTAGAAAACTAACCTCTTTTCTCCAATAAGTACATTTAGAAAATTTTGCTTTAAGGTCATACTTCCTTAGTCTACGCAGTACTAAATGTAAATGTTGGTTGTGATCCTCTTCTGTTTTAGAATATACCAGAATTTCATCTATAAAAAATGAGCATAAACCTATACAAATAGTCTCTAAAAATTCTGTTCATTAAATCAACAAAGTAAGATGAAGCATTTGTAAGTCCAAATGGCATAACTAAGAACTCATATATTCCATACCTTGTGTTGAAAGCTGTATACTTAATACTTTCCTCTTCTACCTTCATTTAATGAAAGCCAGATGCTAAATCCAATCTAGAAAATATTTTAGCACCACTCAACTGGTCAAAAAGATCATCTATTCTTGGCAATAGATATTTGTTCTTTATTGTGACTTTGTTAAGCTCTCTATAATCTATACACATTCGCAATGTACCATCATGTTTCTTAATAAAGGCTACTGGTGACCCCCAACAAGAACAACTTGGCCTTATGAAACCCTTTTCTTCTAACTCTTGCAACTTCTTTTTCAATTTAGTTAACTCCTTAGGCCTATCCTTGTTGGTTTCTTCATTATAGGACTTGCACCCGGAATTAGCCTTATTTGAAACTCAACTGGCCTATTGTGAGGTACCCCCTTTACCTGATCAAACACATCTGGATATTGATTCACTACATGCACTTGTTCTAGTGTTGTCTCTTGTTCCTTGATTTCCAGTGTATTAAAATGTTTAGACCCTTTTTCTTTACTTGTTTCACACCATATTAATACCCTTTTATCCCCAGCAGTTTTCAAAATATATATATATAGAATGTTCTAAATTAATGATAGCCTTATATTTTTTCAACCAATCAACCCCAAGTATAACCCCTATACCTGGGTAATTCAACACAAATAAATCAAAAATAAAAAGGCTACCACTAATATTTAATTATACCTGATAACGCATCATCCCTAGCTCACATGATCTACCTAATGTACTGGTTACAAATATGGGTTTTTCAACTATCATACAGTTAATTTTAATTGTTGTGCTATGTCAGATGAAATCAGTGAATGTGTTGCCCTAGTATCATATATCACACATATGGGAACCTGTTTAATAAGTAGTATACCTTCCACTTGTCCTTGTACTTCATTGTTTGAGCTAACCACTGACATTCCTTTTCCTTCTATAGCTCCAAATTTTCCTTGTTTATATCCGGGGCAGTTTCTCTTCAGGTGTCCCTCTTTTCCGCAATTAAAACACTTAAAAGTGGCAATCCGTCCTACTTGGCACCTATATTTTATGTGACCCTCCTTGCCACAGTTATAACATATAACTTTCTTCTTGCCATCTGTTGCAGAGGAAATCTCAGAATCTTTCTTATCTGCTACTTCAAGTTTCTTCTTTTCATATGGTTGAAACTTGTTCTTGCCTTTCTTGTTATTGTTATTCTTCATGTTCCTAAACTTCTCTATGATATTATCATGTTGCTCAAAACTTAAGGTTATATTCAGTACTTGATCAAAAGTTTTCTCAATGTATGGTAGCATTGCTCTGCTCAGACCTGCATTTAATCCTTGTATATATCTGCCATTCTTTGAAGTTTCATCACCAACCAGCATTTGTCCATATTTAGACAGACTCTCAAACTTTTGAGTGTATTTTGTAATACTCATGCCTCCTTGTCTTAACCTAATAAATTCCTCCAACAAAGATGCTTTTGCTGATGCAAGTACAAACCTAGCCTCCGGCATTTCCTTGAATTGATCCCATGTAATCTTATTTTTTGGTCTTCCTGCTATAATTACTTCCCACCAGTCCAATGCTGCTCCTCTTAGTTACCTGGAAGCAATCTGCCTTTTTCTTTGATCATCCACTTGCATATCACTGAGAATTCTTTCCAGTGTTCTTATCTAAGATTGAACTCCCATAACCCCTTCAGTTCATTCAAAACTCTTTCCTATTAAGTGTGTATAAGTCTTTAATAGCTTAGACAATTCCTCATGGGGGTTGTTATGTCCAGGGTTCACTCCCTCCCTTAAAGCCCTTACAAACTCTTGCATATTCACTATTTGTGGTGCATTGGATGCTCTAGCAGTTGAATGAGGTCTTGCTCCTACCATGGTTGTCTATGAACAATCATTAACAAATTAGCTCAAATTTTTCCTTACCTTCTGTAGTTTTATTAATGTCTGCCATATAACCATTATATACATTATTCATACAATTTAATTTTAATTCCTTATATTATTACACAAGTACTTATAGCTGTGCAATTTTTTTAACACAGCTCTGATACCAATTAAGAGAACCCACCTTTAATTTTACATTAAAGTAACCAATTGTTGGGTTCTTCTCTAACTAGGGTTTCATATAATCATTTGTGATATTGCTATATTTTTTTTTACTTTCCAGGATCAATCTCAACTAGTATATACATACCAGTATGTGAATGGTATTCAGTTTCCTGATTAAGGTTTTCTACTAAGGAAATCAGAGTTTTTTTTAAATTAAATAAAGGAGATTAAATAAGGTTTTAACCCCATTATTCTCACACAGCATAAGGAACTTGAGTCATTGATCATGTTTCTAATTTGTCTCATATACTCGGATTAGTTAGTAGTGTATAGATTAAAATCCCATAGATAACTCATGTGTGAGTAACAATACGAACCAGTAAGAGTAGTTAAGATATATAGGCAGACATAGCTACATCTAGGTGTGCTTAATCAGTCATTGCATAGTGATAGTTCTGCTTGACCACTAACTTTTCTTTTTTGTTGTCTAATTCAGGAATTATCTCTTCTTTATTAGCAATTTAAACTCTTTCGTAGGTTACTTGTGTGTGCATTTTGAACGTGTAATAAGCTCATGGATTTTCACTGAACTTCATTAGCAAAGACAAGGCATGTTTTCTAATCATATTTTGGAGTATTACCCTATGCAAAAGAGGCTATGATATATCTGAATTTTGGTACATAAACCATGATCAGTTCTTCTCTAGTACACGTAGTGATAATGTACAAATAAACTGCATGCATCAGTGACTATAACATGGTCCATTTCCCCTTTTATCCTAAAGCTTTTTGCCTCTTATAGATAGGTATACCATCACAATTGATACATGCCTTGTTTAGCTACACAAATTCAGTTATAAAATCCATAGATAAATACATTTATTTCCATATTCAGACATCATTAATTTATTTCAGCAAACACAAACCAGATAGCATAATTTCTAAATAAGTTTAAGTCTAAAACTGCCTGGTTCAACTAATACATTGCAGTCATTACATTAATAAAAGTTGCAAATATCCTACTTAACATTTTAACCAACTAATTCTTTCTTATATCTAACTTCATAGATAACAACAAGCATAACACTTCATTTTTCCATCAACCTTTCACACTTCTTCTAATTAGCTTCCATATTACCTGCAAATGCATTTGAGGCTACCCCATTTGAATTGAAACACCCCCATATGCCATTGAGAAATAAGGTCAAACATAATGTTTGGTATTAGTATATAACTAAATTTACATTAAACTGCTTATCTACATATTCTCATGCATTACTTCATGACCTTATCTTTTTATGTGAATACCTTATCATACCAGGTTTTTAGCCACTAAACCTTTCAAAGCATACATCTAGAAATTATCATATGCATAAAATGTTATAACTATGGGAACATACATTTAGATCAATGCATAAATAAGAAGCGTCTGGTATATGTTCATATGCTAAATTATTCTTAACATAAACGTAACATTGTTCCTTTTCCCCAACCTTAATCCCCTTATTCAGGTTATCAGATTTTTCTTTTCTTGAGACTTTTCCCTTACATTAAACACCAATGTACACATTGTGTGGGATCCCCCTATATGTTAACCCATCACACCAAGGCCTCAGGGCATTAACATGCTATGTACATGCCTGGTTTTACCACTTGAAACCCAGACAGATCAATGTAACTTGTAATCATTCTAACCACACTGGCTCCCTCATTTCATTGATTTATTCCTTATATTTAGTCTGCTATTTGCTTCTCACATTACTCCATCATCCCCAGGTTTTTTCCAAGATTAAAGCACCCTCAGTGTGACTTATGTAACTGCATCCATGGTTTTATAATTTCACAAGCATTCTGCACATAATGCAATATCAAACAACCATGCCCAAAAGTATTTGGGACTTCATACAAAAACATCATACAATCAATTAAATAATCCTTCCAATTTATTTTTCATCACCCACTAATTTCCTATTTAGTTGTAAATGTGCAATTACTAAATATTGTTGAGAGCATATGATTAGAGGAATAGGGTTCCTCCAGATCCCGTAATTTTCTTATTAACCACTTCTATAAAAAGGTGATTTACCAGAGAAATATTGGATAAAGAAGACCAACAATTATATACCATATTGCTCCTCTTCATCCTATTTACATATAAATAGGCATAAGCATGTGAGCCCTTGTCCATACTGCCATATTCCATGTCAAAATCCTACCCCTCAATAACATATTTTCCTATTATTTTTCGTGCAGATATTACACAATATTAACTAGTGATATAGTATCATTTTGGCAAATTAGTTATCACTTCCTTTAACAGAGTAAATCATTTCCAAAGAAAATACTGGACATATATATATATATATATATAATTAAAAAGGGCTGCCTTGAAGGACTTAATGCCAACATAAAAATAATATATACTACAATAGTGTTTTCTCCTTTTTAATCCTTAAATACTTGATGATGGCTTGAGCTCCTAGGTGCTAAAACTATTATTTGCTTCTGGTTAATTTTATTTAGAGGAAAAATAGTCTAGCTCACAAGCCTAGGGTTTTATATTAGGTAAACTAGGGTTTATGGCTACTAATGTCATATTTACCCATTCAAGAAAAATCATTTGCTGATCATATAAAAACACTCATAACCATACCCATTCTCCTTTTTATTTTTTCTGAGAAATAATATATGCCATACCATGTCATCTTCTTTTAGCTGTATATGAATTCTAATTTCCCTTTTTGCCCCAACTATCATGCTTCCTACATGATTTTTACTAGCCATGAATTACGAATGTACATATATTTTCATAATCCATATATGTGAGAGTCCCTGAGTTTATTCCTGGATTTTCTAATTAGGTGTAAAGGTTTATTTACATGCTTATGCAGTATATATAAGTTATCATATCTATGCATACATTTTTCTTAACTATATAAGAAAAATGATGAAATAAATTCAGCAAATATAACATCCTATTTCTCATATGTACTGAGCATCCTTGTGCACCCTACACCACATGCATGCACACATAAATCTTCATACATGCCTCACACATACATGCGTAGAAATCATTATTTTTTATTTTAATTATTGGAATATTTATGGGTTACCACATTTTCTCCTACTTTTAGAAATCGTGTCCCACAGTTTAGCATATTTCATTAAGCCCAATTCTTTAAATCATTATTTCCTGATTTAAAAAATTTCCCTCTTTTATTTTCTCTTATAAATAGAACTCTTGACTAGATAAATTAAATCATAAATTTATGTATCTTTCTCCCATTCGGATATCACTTTGGGATACTTGTTCTTGACTTCATTCTCTACCTCTCAGGTACAGTCATTTGAATCAAGACTCCATTGAAATTTCACTAGTCTTACTATTTTATTCCTTTACTTCTTTTCCTCTTTGCTTATTATCCCTACTGGATCTCTCTCTCTCATACACTAAGTTAGGGTAATTTTCAATTTTGTTGGTGTTTTTAATATAGACTTCCCATCATGTACCCATCTCCTTAATTGAGATACATGAAATACATTATGTATAACACTTATTTCCTCTGGTAGCTCCAATCTATAGGCAACTGATCCAACCCTTTCCAATATTTTATAAGGTCCAATATATCTTGGAGTCAGTTTACCTTGCTTTCCAAATCTGAAAATTCTCTTCAGTGGGGACACCTTCATAAATACAAAATCACCCACTGCATATACTATCTGTTTCCTCTTTTGATCAGCATACATTTTCTATCTGCTTTGTGCAGCGGCCATTCTTTTCCTTATCAAAGAAATCTTTTCTGATGTCTCTTTCACATGCTCAGGACCTAAAACAATTTTGACCCCAGTTTCCATCTAATTAGCAAGTGATAAGCAAGGCCTCCCATATAAAGCTTCATAAGGTGCCATTCCTATTGTTCTCTGATGACTATTGTTGTATGAAAACTCAGCCAAATGGAGGTAATCTTCCTAACTACCTCCCCTGTATAACACGCATGCTCTCAATATATCTTCTAGTATTTTATTTACTAACTCATTTTGTCCATCTAATTGAGAATGGTATGTTGTGCTCATGCATAGTTCTGTACCCATGGCTTCATGAAAACTGCTCCAAAATTTATAGGTAAACAATGTGTCCCTATCACTCACAATAGATTTTGGAACACCATGCGGTCTCACTATTTCTTTCATAAATAGTTGATCTAGTTTGGGTGCACTTCTTTCTGATTTTATTGGTATGAAATGTGCTACTTTTGTCAATCTATCAACCGCTATCCAAATACTATCATTACCCCTCTTAGAACTTGGTAGGCCATCTATAGAATCCATGGAAATTTCTTCCATTTCCATTTAGGAACACTCAGAGGTTGTAATAATCCAGATGGCTTTTGGTATTCTGCTTTAAGCTGTTGGCAAATAATGCATTCGGCTACATGCTTGCCTATATCCCCTTTTATTCCTTTCCACCTAAAGTTTCTTTTTAAATTATGATACATTTTTGTTCCTCCTCGGTGAGTGATGTACATACTTCTATGGTACATATCCAATATTTCTTTCTTTATTTCAACATTCAAAGGAACACACAACCTTTTCTTATTTCTCAAATATCCCTGATCATCTATCTGAAAATTCTCCATTTCCTCTCCCTTAGTTAAAAGCATTATCTTATCCCTTAAAAATGGATCTTAATCTTATAGTTCTCCTATCCTCTTAACCAAATCAGACTGGATGATAATGATACTTAATTGTCCTTGATCCATTAATGGTCCACTGGCTATATCCATTAGCATTTCTCCATTGATACCCTTTATGTCCATCTCAGAAAGCAAAGACAAAGTTCTGAATTAATTTATCATCAATGCAGCTACTCCGACATGTTGTCAACTCAATGCATCAGCAACCTTATTAGCTTTTCCAGGTGTGTACAATATATCCAAATCACAAGCTTCTAGGAATTCCACCCACCTATGTTGTCTCACATTCAAGTCTTTTTAAGAAAACAAATATTTTAGTGATTTATGATTAGTATATATTTCAAAATTTTCTCCTAATAAATAATGTCTCTGTAATAACCCGGAAATTCTAAGCCAATTTAAAATTTTTATTTTGGCAATTTTGATGAATTTTGAATATTTAAAATGAATTATTTTAAATAATAACGACGATAAGTTTATTTTGAATAGAATTAGAACGTATATATTTATTAGAATCCACGTTAGAATATAAATATTTATTTTAAATTATAAAAGGAATTGAAAATGGCGTGGTAGTTCGAAAATTCGATTTCAAAATTCAAATGAATATACAGGATTCAAAATAAACCGAATTTTAGCGAAACCATATGAAATCATGGTAATATATTCTATAGACATATTTATAAATTTATAAAATTTAAAACTATATAATTATAAAACTATAAAAGTATATAAGTATAAAACCATATAATATTATATAAACTTATATATTAAATTTAAAACTTATATTTGAAATCATAAGTAAGATAGAAAAACAATTTGAAATTAGAATTTGAATTTTGAAAATCAGAATTTGAAATCTGAAAAAAATCAAAATTTTGAAAAACAGAATTTGAATTTGAATTTGAACTTGGAGTGCTATTCAGAGTCTTACATATAAACTAGACTCTGTTACTATATTTTTCTTGAACTCTTGATATCCTGATTACACATGAGCCTTGAATATCCTCTGAATTCGGAATTTCTTAAAACTCTAAAATTGTACAATCTTCAGTATTTAAATCCTGTAATCAAATCCTGCGTATATTTGTCTACATATTCTAGAAAGAGATGTTAATATATATTTTATAATCAATTAATAACTATAATTGAAATAAGGTTGTTGTAATCAAAAATCCATTCTCTAACATTCTGTACCAACCACTTCCACAACTCAGCCAGAAATGACTCAAAAACCGAGCATCATGATATGAAACAGTCGAATCTGGTAATCCATGAAGATGATATATCTCTCAAAAGAAAATTTGGGACACATTCACTACATATGTTGTTTTCTTGCAAGCAATGAAATGAATCATCTTTGAAAATCGATTGAACGACTATATAAATGGAATCGTTGCCTCGCTGTATTCGTGGAGAACCCAGAACAAACTCCATGCTCACATCAACCTTTGGTCGAGAAGGAACTGGTAATGGCATGTACAAACCCACAATAGTTGCCATCTCGTTGGACACTCGACAAATGTGACACCTCTGCGCAAACTTTTCCATTTCTTTTCACATTGATGGCCAATAATGTGAGTCTAGAATCAGCTATAGTGTACGGTCTATACCCACAAGACCTTCACTATGACGTTCTTTGATTATCTTCATTCGAAGACTACAATCTGGAATGCAAAACCGATTCTCTTTGAATAGAAAACCTTCCATCACTGAAAATTCTATCGTTTCACCTTTCTTGACCTTTTCCAAAATCTTTGAGAAATAAGGCTCTGTAGTCAACAATTCTGAAAGTGAGTCAAATCCCATTACTTAACTCTAATTTTGGTCAAAAGCTTGCTCTTCCGGCTTAATGCATCGAACACTTTGTTAGTCACTTCTGCCTTATGCTTCACTACAAACATGAACTGCTGCAAATAGGCTATCCATGTCGCATGTCTAACTACCACTTTATCTTGATCTTGGAGATGTTTTAGAGCTTCATGATCCGTGTACAAAATGAATTCCTTATGAAAAAGATAATGTCTCCAATGCTTGATAGCTCGAACCATAGCATAAAATTCAACATCATAATTGTTGTATCTTATCTTCGCCCCTGACAATTTCTCACTGAAATAAGTTATGGGCCTTTCATTCCGACAAAACACTTCTCCAATCCCAATCTTTGAAAGTACTAGAATATATGCTCAAGTCAACAGACTCTTAATATTCTTAAAAGCATGTTCTGCTTTCTCAATCCATTCAAACTGTTTTCCTTTCATAAAATTTGTCACTTGAGCCATAATGTTACTGAAAAGTTGAATTAATCACCTGTAAAAAGACGCCAAACCATGAAAAGTATAAACTTCTATATTTATTTTTGTTGTAGCCAATCTCTGATTGTCTTAACTTTAGTCTGGTCAACCTGTGAACCCTCCTTGGAAAAACATATCCCAAAAATAGCACACTTGGAGTCATGAATGTACATTTCTTTGTTGCTGCGCAAAACTGTTCTTGGCGTAAGATGATTAAAACTGCACGCAGGTGTTGTAAATGCTCATTCGGTCTAGCACTGTAGATAAGAATATCATTAAAGTACAAAACCACAAACTTTTCGATATAAGGTCTGAAAATCTGATTCATCACCCTCATGAAGTACTTGGCGCACTCGATAACCCGAAAGGCATAACAAGCCATTCGTACAACTCATCACGAGTCTTAAAGCAGTTTTCCATTCATCACCTGGATTAATTCCGATTTGGTTATATCAATTTTTCAAATCAATCTTTGAGAAAATAATTGATCCACTAATCTGGTCTAGTAGTGATCTTGTTAAAAGCTCGACTATCCATGCACATTCTCCATGAACCATCTTTCTTTGGAACAAACAATACAGGCACAACACATGGACTAAGGTTTTCTCAAACTCAACCTTGACTTAATAATTCTTCCACTTGTCGTCGTAACTCTTCGTGTTCTCTAGGATTCATTCTATAATGTGGCACATGCGGTAAAAACAACACTTGGTTCCAAATCAATATGATGTTGGATGTCTCTTAGTTGCGGTAGACCATATGGTAACTCTTTCGAAAACACATCTTCGAATTCACATAACAATGGCTTCACTGGCTCGGAAATTTCATTATTTTTAGCTGAGTCATATTCCACTAGCAAGTACATCTCGCCTCCTTCTTTCACCTCATCCATAAAGTCTTTCATTGAAAGCACACTCTCAGCCACCATTTTCTTGTTAGGTTTAGCTTCACTTTGATAATGTCTTTTTGGAATTCATGTGATTTTTGTGTCTTCAAATATGAAGCTAAAACTGTTTGTGCACCAATCATGTTGCACAACCCTGTCATATTGCCATAGCCTCCCCAAAAAGAGATGACATGCATCCATGTTCACAACGTCACACCAAATTTCATCTTTATATTTTAGACCAATAGAAAAAGGAATAAAAGCTCGTTTAGAAAATTTTACCTCTCCTCCTTTCTTTAACCATGCTAGGTTGTATGGTCGAGGATGCATTTCTGTCTTAATTCCCAGTTTTTGAACAACCACCTCTGAAATAATGTTGTCACAACTTCCCGCATCAATCATGAACCGACAAATTTTTCCTAAAATAGTGCATGCAGATTGGAAAATGTTGCTTCATAACCATTCTGATTCGTCGATTTTCTTTGGAGTTAGACAATCTCTTCACATCATCAAGTTAAACCCTTCATCACGAGTTAGAATTTCTTTTGGTTCTTTATCAAACAGTGATGGAATTGAAGAATCAATGTAAAGGCCCGTAAATCCGTACCCTTGAGATGACGAATTACAACCCACGTCCAACCCGAATTGCACGAAATTACGAATCTTTAATAAAATGAAATTAGAGGATAAGAAGTAAAAGAAAGAAATATTAGAATAGAAGAAAACGAAGAACAACACATCGGAATCGTACAGCGGAACGAATAAAATATAATATTTCAATATAACTTTAAAGAAACAAATCTCTGTACATACATATCATTTATCAGAGTACAATATACATCAGCCATAGTGAAAATAAACTTTATATAACTAATGGTGAAGCCTCCTGCTTCAGCTCCTGCACTCCAAGCGAAACCTGACCTGAAAATATACTCGGTTTGACCTGAGCACATTTGAAGCAAAGCAAAATTCACTTGGATCAGTCTGGAATACTTTTAGTAATAAATTCGTAGCAAAGGATAATAGTAAGAGTGGCCCACACATAAACATAGACGGTTTTTACCTTACTATAACCCAAAACATTTTTGATATATCAAAATCCAGTGATATTATAATAGTAGAACACTTGCATCTCACGCTCTACATATTCATTATAAAATCAAAAACTGCAAGGCACTTATTGGAGAATGAATTCCAACTATGGAAAGGTATGAGACCACCTCCTTATTAGTGTACTCTGGAGATGAATATACTGGGGTTCAGCCAGAACATCTTGCAACTCAGGCTAAACATGATCGGTCACTCATTTAACTTGAGTGTACCGAACATATCATTACCACGTTTGGGGGCCAGCCAATCGAACCGAAAGCATACATAAATAAGGAATACTGGGACATTTTATTTCTCCAGATTAGGTAATGATATACCCTGCTTGGGTATAACCCAACTAGCCATGCGACTTACCTGATTTCTGCTGTTTCCCAGTTGATGAGGCTTGAGGTCACATTTATCTTTTTAAAATAGTACATCTCCATTTACTCATATCGTTAGGTCCGTCAAATCACTAATTGACGTCCATAAATATACTGTGGGTGTTAAGTAAGAGAATTTCTCTACCACTAGACGTGGTATATTTGTAAATATCAACGTACGTGACTCTCAGGAAATACTCCGTCAGACATTTGTCCATACAAGTTATCCAGGAACAGGATGAACCGAAGGCACCCTCCTACTGCTTCCTATATAGGAATCACCCCAAGGATCAGTAACGAGAAGTCCTTGCAAATCCTTAGATTTCAATCATGGTAGAATCACTATCGAAATAACTTTGGTTGTAAATCAGAGAAATTCAACGAGTAGTTCTTCCGCTCATGAAGATCCACGATCTTCAATGCTCCATCTTTATCCGCACAGTTGATTCGAAGTGGTTTTGGGTCTAGTCTCCATCCCGGTCTCTTTGAAACAACACGTCAAAAGGTCCAATAGGATAATTCGTTTGATAATTGGTTGTTTAACTATCAAAGCATAACAATACTATTAAGTACATTGGCAGCTCAGGTCCTTAATATAAAATATTTCATTTAAACCATTTCATCGATTCTTATAATCGATTTCATAAATTTTATCTTAACAAAACTCTTCTGTTTTCGCTACCTTCAGAAACAATAATCAACATCTTTTCTTATAAAATAAACATCTCCCCAAACTCGTCTCTTTTATTCTCTTAACCTCGAAAATATCGTTATAACTTTCAAAATCCCATTTATTCTCAAATCCTTTTTATATTTCCTTTACTCGAATATATATATGTATATATATATATATATATAGACTCAAAATTCCTTTTATTTCCTTTTACTTTGGAAATATTTCTATATATATCCACAAAACCTCCTTAAAACTTCTTATACCATTACGAACTAATATTATCTCTCGATAATAGTGAAGTCATTCAAGTTAGGGTATTTTAATTACCTTTCAGACCTTGATTGATAACGTTTTTATCTTAAGATAGATACAAGTTTGCAACTTCAAAACTAATATTAATTTTGATATCTCAAATCCCCATTTACTTTTTAATTCCAAATATGGTTTATTAAACCATTTCTTACATCAGACGTCTTCTTATAATCTCTTTACTTAATCTATTAAATACCCTTTCATAAATCCACTTAACCATCCTTTCTGAAACCCATTTCAATTGCACTCATTCTACTTAAGTAAAATCTTATTGAAACTTCCGCGTTAGCATATAAACTCATTTACAAACCTTGTTTATAAACTTGGATTGTAAATCCTTTTATAAACTCTTACTAGACTTTAATCAAAGCTTTTCTTTTCCACTTTATCACTTCTTAATTTAATTTTCAATGAAAATGTAATCGCTTTAATTATTATTAAATATACTTCAACATTAACTATATTAAAACTAATTAATTTCATTATTGACTAGAAATAGAATAATTAATCATTTTTAAAAGATTATTAAATAATAATTAACTTTATTAATAATAAACAATTTGGAAATCACTTAAAAATATTGTTAATCAATGATGAACTAACTGTTAACAACGTTCATTAAGTTTAACGAATATTCGGAAAAACTATTGATTGATTAATTTAAATCAACTCAACCCAATCGTCGGTTTCAGTTTAACAATTGACTTTGCCAATTGTAAACTTCAGTTAAGATGTTAACTTATTTCCATTCATCTTTACCCCTTTAAATTAAATAATAACTTAATTAATTTAAAACATCATTTAATTGTTATATAAAACAATTATTCAATTTTACTAACCCGTAGGTTAGTTTCTGGCTTTCTGCTTAGAAAAATAATATAAGAATTTGTTATATAAATTGTTTAATGACCCCCTTTGTAAAACATGATTTTAAACATAAATATATTTATAAAACTTCTATTTAAATTAACTTATATAAAAAAACTTGAAATTTCAATTCAGTTATAAA
Organism: Allium sativum; assembly: GCA_030737875.1. Lineage (NCBI taxonomy): Eukaryota > Viridiplantae > Streptophyta > Magnoliopsida > Asparagales > Amaryllidaceae > Allium > Allium sativum. Next base: position 189,642,738 of record CM060911.1, read on the forward strand.
AATAAATTTTATAACTTAAAACTACGTCAATTTGCCTGAGGGAAAAACGACATCTTAAAACAGTTGATTTTAGGCCAACACTGCCAACCACTTAATCAATACTGTTGATTGATTGGAATCACAACATCGATTAACATCCATGCAATCATCAATATCCAAATAGATCATTTGGAGGGTAAACAATTCATATATATGAATAATATGATCAATAAATAATATACAATCTATTTGAGGAATCCAGTTGGTTTCCTCTAACCTGTTCTTCCCTGCATCATATATCACAATAACATCTAATAATAATGATTTCATTAACATATTGCATTTTAAAACAACGAAATATAAGCAATGTTGACCATCAACAATAAACAACCAATAGCATCCATAGCCTCCAATCATCAAATTTTATACTATCAACGATAAATAATTATATGAATTTAACACATCGCAGTGTTAGGGAATGCGGAATGGATCGTTAAGGCAAACCTAACACTAGAGGTGGTGAATAGTGTTTTCAAAGAAATTAACAAAATCTAAAAACTAATATGATCTACTATATGAATAACACACCACAGAGATGATCACAGACACAGAATCAAACACAAGCATAAAGATAAAATGCAGAAAAGGAAAGAACACACCGGATTTTATACTGGTTTGGATTACTCCTATGTCAAGTCCCACATAACACTGGATTGCGCAGAGTTTTATTACTATATCAATATCCAAGTACAACACCCTTGATTTCATGGCCAAAAGGTTACCACCGATTCCAAACTGTTGATTTCATGGCTACAAGATTACCACCGATTCCAAACACCTTGATCATGTATATTCACCTTGATTTCTCAGCTACAAGGTTAACACCATTTCCAAAACTATCCCAGATGATTACAGCAGCCCTATAACTCTTCAATAGCACTTTGATTCAAATAGTAGTGAGTAGAGAGTGAGAAGAGAAGAAGTTTTATATAATTAGACTTGAAATCGGCAAAGTAGAAGTATACAAATCACAAAAATATGAAATATTAATGGTGTAATGAAAAAGGATGAAGATGGAGAAGAAGAATAGTTAAAAAAATTGAAATCAACCCCTATTTATAAGATTTGAAAGGTTGCAATGCTTCTGGAACGTTAAATATGGTGAAAAGACACTTCCTTTCTATTTTGAAAATGTGACGGTTTTATGTCGACATATATACATATATGTCGACATAATTTATTTAAAATTTGAAATTTGAATATTTCTCTAGTGTTTTAATGTATAAAAAATTCTAGAAGTTCTTGAATTAAAATATAGTGATATAAATAAGTGTTATAAAGTAGAACATCATATGAAATCATAAATATAAACAATAAAACTATATTTATAAAATTTTAAGGTTTAAAACTATACGAAAATAAAGTATATAAAGTATATAAATCTATAGATATATAAAAACTTATAATCTTTAAAACTTGAGTTTAAAATCAAAAGTAAAATAGAAAAACTTAATTAAAATTAGAATAGAATTTGAAATTTGAAAATCAGTATTTGTAAAACAAGATTTGACTTTGAATTTGAACCTGGAGTGCTTTTCAGAGTCTTACATAATCTAGACTCTATTACTATATTTATCTTGAACTCTTGAAATCTTGATTACTCATTAGTCTTGATTCTTCTTTGAATTATGAATCTGTTGAATCCCTAAAACTCTAAAATTATACAATATTCAGTACTTAAGTCCTGTATACAAATCCGGCATATATATGTCTATATATTCTAGATAGAGATGTTAATGTGTGTGTGTGTGTGTGTGTGTCTATATATATATATATATATATATATATATATATATATATATATATATATATATATATATATATATATATATATATATTATAATCAATGATAATTGAGATAAGGTTGTTGTCATCAAAACTCCATTCTCCAACACAAAGTATTTCGGAAAAGTGTGAGAGTTAACTTACCATTTATTTCGGTTGACGATTCATGTTGTTTTCAAAATTCCAGATAGCACCAAAGTTAACCAAATCAGTACGTACACGTAAGCCTCGTTCCTGCGACTCCAACGGATAATAATGTATGATAAATATCATATAAATATGTTTTGAATAATTATCGATTATTAGCTAATTTAATTATAAATTAACATATATGCTAATTACCGCTTACCGCTTTAAAAACATGGGTCTAAAATGTTCCTTCCTATTTGTTCACGCCTGAAATACCCCAAGCATGATTGCATTGTTCAATACCTAGGCACGGACCCTTATTGTTTTTTTCACATTGTTTAGGCAAATTGGAACATCTTTCAACACCCTTTTTTCTTTTAATATAAATTAACCAAAGGCCCAAAAGCGCATTACTTCAAACAACGCGCATTTCCTGTCATTCTTCTTCTCCCACAACACCAATTCTGCTCCAGTAAAATACCATGAACACAAACAACTCCTCACGCCCTGTCCTTTCGAGCCACACTTCCACAAATACAACTGCCACCGTGCCATGCACTTCGCGTGCACTCCTCTTCCATTTATCATCATCTCATGCATAGACCTCCCATTTTTACGCTGCAGCTCCATCCACATATAAAGCTTTCCCATCCCCATCTAAATCTCCACCAAAAACATATGCCTTCCTTCATGTTCTTGCTGCTATTTCACACTACCCATCACACTGATCCCTAGCTCGACCCCATGCAAAATGTCACCATTAGTTGCACTCCAGTCTCCCCTGCTAGCACCCAAAACCACCTTTAATTTGACATAGTATCTTGCCAGAAAAACCACGACGAAGCCTATGGCTTTCAGAAACCAATCCCATCACCTCGACCGCCATTCGTGGTCGATCACCGTCGTTCACGTTATGGAGCTCGTGACGCTCTCCATTCTTATTTCCTGAACATCGCAGTACACAACGCACGAAGCTGCCCTTCCTGCCGCCGCGTTTACCTACAGCCATCAGGGTCTGATTCGACATCACTGAGAGTTGCGCTGCCCCCTTCTTGCCATACGAACCCAAGGTCAACCCTCCCATTGATCTCGAACACCCTAGTCCACGTTTTCTCTCTACCCCGAAATGTTGAACGCGAAAGCTTTGCAGGTCATGGCGAAGTTTTGAGAGAATCTAACCTATGTGGTTTCTTTTATTTTGATGTATTATTAAATGTTAGTTAGTCTTCCATTTTTATATGTTTGGCTGATGGAAGGGTAGCAACCACTTATTTGGTAAAGAATGGTTTAGTGCTTGCTGGAGAAGAAGATCCAATGAGATAAAGTCTGCCTACATATATAGAGTTGAAATTTGTTGGATAAGAAGAACATTATGTCAAAACAGTATAGGCTCGATCAGAGAATTGATTAGCTGCCGACATAGGAGTTGAAAATGTATGAAAGAAGACTGTTGCGCGTGTATAGGTAGGATCAGTGATTTTTTCCTTTCTATCTAAGAGCATACTTAGCAGCACGTGGATACACACGTGTGTTGTGAGGGAATTAAGCGTGGATCCGCCCGGTTGTTCCAGCAGTGAGAGCATTACCAGCAGTGGGAATGCTCTTGAAAGTGGGGACGATCCTCACACTACAACAAAAACACCATATTACAACTTTAATTTTACAAATATGGAAAAATCAAAGTTGTAATAAATGTTTATTACAACTGTGGGAAGAGCACAGTTGTAATAAATGTTTTTTTACAATTGTCAGCTCTCTAAAGTTGTGATAAACATACTTTTAACAACTTTTCATTTTATTAGTTGTAATAGATGCTTTTACAAACTTCATGTTTATAATATATATTTTTGATAACTAATTATATTAATATTTAGTAATAATATTTAATAATAGACTTAGAAATCAATAATATTTATCAATTATTATAAAATAATTAATAGTTAATAAGTAGTAATTTATTTTTAATAGTTAATGTATGTTAATTACGTAGTAATAACTGGTATTAGTAATTAATATATTTAATGAGAAATTGATAACTGGTACTTAATATTAATTATTAAGCAAGTAATTAATATTTATTATTTAATAAGTAGTTAATATTTAATATTTGGTAATTAGTACTAGTAAATATAGTTAATTAATAATTAATAGTCAATAATTAGGTATTAAATTATTATTATTAATAACTTGTAGTAAATTAAATAAATAATAATGGATATAATAATAATAATAACTAATAAATAGTATTAATAATTTTAAATATGAATAACTAATAAATAGGCAAGTAACATATGCATGGTAATTAACTTTTAACAATTAATATTCAATTATAACATATACATTATAATAACTTACATTAATAATTAATAACTAAGTAGTAATAACTAATATTAATAATTAAGAAATATTTAGTAATTAGCTGTTGATAAATAATTAATAAATAATACATAAATATTAATTAATTATTTAATGATTAGAAAATAGGTAATTAATAAGTAATAAATAAATATTAAATATTTAATTAATGATTGAAAGTTAACAAATAATCATTAGTAACTACTGTTAAATAAAATATCCAAATAGAAAGTGAATTTAGAAGTTTTCCTTTGATTTAGAACTAATTTTTCTGCTAATAATTATAGCTGCATTCCTATTTCATCTAAATTTTCATTTCCCGCTAGTCTGGATTCTTTTTTATTTTCAACTACCACCTATGCAGCCCTAAATTCCCAATCCCGCCACTGTAAAATCCCTCTCGCACTATTCCAGTCCAGATCTAATCTTTCATCCACTCGATTCTTCCTCTCCCAGTGCACTACATCAGCCACCGCCATGCCCTTAACCCTAAACCTCGATTCCGCAAGCTCTTCATCTCTTTTTCTATAGAATGACCAAGAATCGAAAATCCAAACCTCGATTCAGATCTTCAATTGTCACCAGACCTGATCGCCAAATATCTATTCAAAACTCTGAAGAATCTTCTGACAATGACCAAACTTCGGATGGTACTGTTACTATGACTGACCTAGGTCATGATTCCACTGCTCCTTTGAAAAGTCTAACCCAGACGAACTCAGGTAACACTCCCTTAACTGTTAAGCTTGCTGAAGCATCCTCATATAGGCTTGAGAATGATGCGTTTGTCACTGTTAGTGTCGAGGAAATGGAGCGTCCTACTGCTGAAACCACAGAAAACTGTAATCATGTGACTCGGTTTTTTCTTTTGAAATTTTTTTCGATGTCTGTAGATATCGAATACGAAACTGATATAATAGAGTACTGGGAAAATAATGTTTGTGGTAGATTGTCTGTTGATGCCCTCACAAACTCATCGACTGAACTGGAATATCAAAGCACACCAAATGTTCGATTGAATGCTCCAAACAATTGGAACTGAAAGCCCTAATTTGCAACGGTTCTTCATGCTATAGTTGGCTCAGTTATAATCCCTTGTAAGCTTGCAAATTATGCACAACATGATGATTGTGATATTTCTGTAGATAAGAGCAAGGAGAATGAATAGGTTACACATACAGTATTGGTGAATAATAAAAATATAGTTATCCTATGTTTTCTCCTGGTTTGTTGAAGCTATCTGAATGGTGATAATAAATGGCGATGTAGCAGGTCGACTATTTGAATGGTGATAAAAATGAATGGGCAGGATACATAGAAAAAGACAAAAACAATAGTTTCAAAGAGAGTCTTAACTCTTAAGCAGTGGTAAGAAGTTAAAAGTGAATAACTGATATATTACTTGATTATAGTCCATCATTTACTTGATTATTATCATTTCATTAGGAAAAATCCCACTTGAATATTTCATGCACTTTTTGTAATGTAGGTAAGTTTCACATTAGATGTACGAGCTGCAGATGACATTGGGAAGCAATCATATATGCGGCATAATGTGGAGCCGGAGGCAGCGAAATGTTACCCATAATTATGCCTACAGATCAAAGATGAAACTAATTCGTCTCTTCATCAAATGAGAACTAATGTTCATAGGGATGTGCTGGTATTGATGAGTGAGGCTGGACATGATGTTATGGTAGACTAAAGGTCAACTTTCTATAAATTTTTTTGTAGCATTTAAATTTTTTTGTAGCATTTAAATTTTTTCGACACACTACAAGAAAAAAAATCGACACACTACAAGAAAAATTGCTTTTAACTTGTTCTCAATTATATCAGGGACTTCTTTCTATTAGGGAACAATTATATGGAATTTAAGTTAACTTGTTCATTTATTTCAGGGATTTCTTCCTTTTGGCTGCCTGCTTCACATACCCTCAATACTGAGAAGGTGACTGATGCACTTGAATTGGTATAATGGGACTGAAGTGATTCCTTTTGTTGTAACTAATGCAGTGACTGAAGCACTTGCTGTGAGTTTGTAGATGACTTGTTGATGAATTTGAAATACAAACATTTACCAACATCGTTCGAGAGAGTTATGCTTATTTTATACGTTTTTGTAGTACTACTTGTTATTCTTTATTTTCCATAATAATTCCTTTCAATTATGCCTGGACTTGGTATTTCATCATGAGATATAGTGCAATACTTAGAGAATTTTCTCTTGTTCTAACCTAAATTGTCTGACTGTGCATCATCTATAGTGTCATGCGCTAAATTATGATCATTTATTTCTTTAATGCCTCCAAAACTTATCATATGTAGTGATACAAAGCACCGTTTGTTTGGCATAAAAGACACAAGAACCCATGATTTTCATTTTTGAGACGCCATTGACGAGTATCTTCGATCTTTGGACATGAAAAGTAATCCTTTAGCTCAGGAACTTTTTGAGAAAGATTTACATTGTACTAAGTGAAGATTCTTGTGTCTTTTTTCTAACAACAGATGTATTCTTATGCAACAGGTTTCAGATCACTACAGTGAACCTACACCAAAAAGATAAATGGCCTAAAGATTTCGTTGTCTTCGACTAGTGTACTCTTGTAGGATATGCAATTTTTTGTGGATAACTTGTGCTTGTACTTAGTTGCTTTGTAATAGTCAAGTATGTAATAATGCTCAAAATGTTTTCTAAAACTTATTGTTTGTAATATTGAAAATTTGAGTATTTTAATAAATAAGTTTGCAAATAACTATAATATCTGTTTTGCTTATGGAGTATTGCTATATTTAGTGTATTGTTCATTTCAGTTGCAAAAGATGTCTATTTTTTTAAATGCATCTGTCAATCACAACGGTGCATAAAAGTTTTAGTTGATATTATTACAACTGTGCATGACTGTTGTAATAAAGTTTATTGCAACGGTGGAAAACAGTTGTAAAATATACATATCACAACGGTGTTGCAACAGTACAGAAACGCTGTAAAAGATATAAGTATATTGAACTTCTTAATACGCGACAGTGGCTCCACTATTTTAAAAACTGTTGACAACGTTTTTGTACCGTTGTAATATGGTATATTTGTTGTAGTACCACTTTAATCAGCAAATTCGCATTGTAGCAGTATGAATTCAAGCGCGAGTTTGCAGCTAAAGTGGGGATTGTCCCCACTTTTTTTTTAGAACGTGGATCCTTAAACGGTGAAATGAATGTCGTTTATACCATAAATGGTATTCGTTTCGCCGTTTATCCCAAAAGGGATTTATGATCACCGTTTAACTTTTTTTTCCTATCTAAATTCGGATTTCTGTTTTGGTATGTTTGCAACGTTGATTGTTTAACGTGCATGAGTGTTTAGATGATTTTTTTCAATTTTTTCTAATTCATAGTATATTTACTATTTTTTCTAAACTTGATAAATATGTAAAATTCTATAGAAAATGAATATGTTATGTTCTATGGAAATTAAATGTAACGACCCGAACTTCCCCAGTCTCCGAAGAGAAGAGAAAGAACAGATTGCTTTCAGAACACGACAAATCAGAACACAAACAAAAGAACATTTCATTGCTTATTACAACAATTCCATCAGAATACAAGAATATACAGAGTATGAATAAATATTACACATCATTAAATATTAGAGATTTAAATATATTACTGCAGCGGAAAAATAATACAAAACACAACTGAAGGAGATATACAGATATAGAGCCTTCCGAATATCATTCCAGCTGTAAACCGGGATCCTATGAATATAAATCTACAAAACCAAAACAACTAGCTACCCGTGTGGAAAATAGGGCACCTAGAGTTTAGGTTAAAACAATAAACCCCAGGTCAGTCATATGACTGGTGTGAGAACTAAAACAGTTATTAAATCTTTACTTTAAAATAAAGTAAATTAAGGGACCACACCGTATAACACAGAATGGGTTTCCTCCCAAGAATACCAGTGCACAGATAAAACAGTGCAATGCTTTTTGGAAAATGAAGCTACTATAAGACTCAGGTTCCATCACACAATGCAATGCAAGCGGGTGATAGAGTTTTACCTTATAATAGCCAAACATGCTTGGTACATTTAAAACAAATCATTTTGATACTAATATAGTGTAAAGTATATGAAAACAACTTCAAATATAAATGTATCAATCATAGACGACATAGTATCCCATGCTACTATGTCGCCAATACTAGGCTCTACAAATAAAACCGAAATGTCATGTATTGGAAATTGGATTTTCTTCATGAGTCAAGGCCACGGATGGCTCCTCACTGCTTCGAGACACTCTAACAAATGCCTCAGGACTACACACTCTGGTAACCCTTGGATCTTTAGGGTCGGTCCTCTGTTACGTTTGAGGATTGGTTATTCCTGAACACACGTTTCCCGGTCATGTCGGACCTATCCATCAGCTCCATAGAGACCGATATATCCAAGGCGCCTCGCAATCCAACAACCACATAGGTAAAAATAACAATAATGTTAGGGCTAGTAAAACGCTGACACCATCCATAGCTAGAAAGAAACGTCGTGCACTCCCTACAGTCACGATCCCGTTTTTGACTCATACCGAGGTGTGAGGCTCGCGAATTAACGCCATACACAAAGCTATGTTGTATTAAAGTTGTGCTTTGATCATCAACCACAAGACTCTGCTTTTCAACAGAAGCCTTGATCACTGCATCTCAGCATGCCACACAGGCAATTCATGCCATGCGACTGATATCTATCGATATATAACCTTTGAGCTCGTACGTCTCAGAGAAGGGCGTTAAGCAAGAGAATAAATTCTCCGTTGCCAAACAGATATATATATTTAATAGAAATCAATCAACACAGAATAAAATCCAATGTCAGACACACAATCCATTTACAAGTTCATTCTGGGTCTAAACGAAACCGAAGGCACCTTATTCCTCGTCCCATATGTCCAATACAGGAGAGAGGTCCTCGCATATCCGTCGATTTCCAAATACGTCTGGACGATCACCACTTATTACCTCGTCTTGGGTGTACAGCCCAATCGGGACATTAGTAATCATCCAAATGATTTGAAGACCTCCGGTCTTCAACCACTGTCTTCATCATCGACATACCGTCGAATCAGTTATTCAGAATGGGTATAAACCTGGCCTTTTCGAATAACTCACGTATATAGTAAACAAGTGCTATAAAAACACAATATATGCCTCATTCCAATTCTGAATATTCTTTTATTTAAATATTCACATCTTTAGGGATTTGTTCCCATTAATTTTATCAAAAGATAAATTCTTTAAATTTTATTCTTTAATCTTACTTTGGATATCATTCAAACCATATTAAGGTTTTCCAAACTAGTCGGGATTAACGCACCTTACCGAAGTAACTCTTTATTTAATTTCCCAATCCAAACCTATCCATCCCATGAAGCAAAACTGGTATTACCCCATAACTAACACCACGGTGTTATCAGTAAATTTGATTACAATTTCCCATTCAAATCTAACTAAAGATTTAACTATAGCTTGCAGCAAAACTGGTGATACTCCACTCTTGATCATTTCCCAAATTTGATAATTTAAATTATCAATTCACATTTCAATCTAATTAAAGATTCATTAAAACTCCACTTAGTTTTAATCTTCCCAAAAATAAATATTAATGATTATTTAACTTTGGAAACACTAACATTTCGCATTGACAATCTACACCGTACTATTGATTTCTGCCGATATATAACCTCTAAGCTCGTACGTCTTAGAGAAGGGTATTAAGCAAGTGAATAAATTTTCCGCCACCAAACAGATATATATTTAGCAGAGATCAACCATATAGTTCGAAATACAATGACAGACATGTAATCCTACCTTTAACTGGGTTAAAGAACTAATGTCATTTAAAACACAGTTCACGATAAACCCAATCACATTCCATTAATTATGGAATCTTCACGGAAAAACAAATCAATATATAGTTGATATCAATTTCCGTATCCGACTAATAATAGAAATGGAATAATGGCAAAGCCTTTTAAATTCCATATGTATTAACAGTCTTCCTCCACAGAAGTTCGCTTCGATTATTATCAATCGAATTCCATTCAATTCCAATTTAATATATTAAATTAGAAAACTTTACTTTGGAAAATCCCATTAAATCTTAATAAATATTTATAAATTCCAAATCACATTTCACTATATATCGGGTTAAAGAACAAATGACGTTAAAACACAGTTCACAATAGACCCAATTCACATTCCATTTTTAATCGGGTTAAAGAACAAGTATGTAACGACCCAGAAATCCGTACCATTTGAGTCGACTGAATACAACACACATCCAACCCAAATTGCACGAAAATACGAATCATTAATAGAAAGAAGTTAGAGGATGAGAAATAGAAAGATAGAAAATTAGAATATAAGAAATAGATAGAAGTTAAAACTGACAATAACACAGAATCTCACAATCACAGCGGAATAAAATATAATATATAAAATCACTTTTGAAATACAAATTGTATTTTTACTTACATACTTCATCAAAGTACATCACATATACGATACGGTGGAAATAAACTCTAAATATATAACATTGAAGCTCCCTGCTCCTAGCTCCTCTAGATATAAATCTATAAAATCCTGAACTATTGGAGCGCCCGTACAAATTTGAGCACCCAAGAGTTTAGGGAAAACATAGGAAGACAAACTCTAGGTCAGTCATGGGACTGGTGTGAGTAAACGATTAAAAACAGTTTAACTTTCAAAAACCCTTTGAAAGAAAAGATAATCGTAAGACCGATCCACACATAAATACAGATGGTTTTTATCTTACGATAACCCAAAATATCTTTAAAATCAATAATATTCTGATATTATGATAGTGTCTAAATACAAATAAATAGCAATATAGCAGAACGTTTGCATCTCATGTTCTACATACATAGTATACAATCAAAACCGCGGGTGCTTATTGGAGATTGGATGCCGGCTTTGACAAGGTATGGAACCACCTTCCGAAAGTGTATCTCTAGAGGGGAATACACCGGGTTCAACAAGAACATCTTGCAACCCGGCACATACATGATCGACCACTCATTTCGCTTGAGTGTATCGAATATATTGTCTCCAACTGTTGGGTGTGACCCACCGTTTCCCGAAAGGGACAGCATCGAAAGATTTAAGAAATAAAATGGAATTTCTCTAGATAAGTGACAATATACCCTAATGGGAGCGACCCACATAGCCATGCTGCCTGCCCGATTTTTGTCATTTCCCGGTTGTGAGGCTTGAGGCTGAACTTACCCTTGGATACAACACGTCTTCATCCACTTTGAATGCCACATCGTCAAATCCGCCAAATCACAAATTGATTTCCCCAAAAATATCCCGGGTATAAAGCTAAGAGAAACAAATTCCTCCGCCACCAAACGTAAATACGTTTGAAGAGATCAACTTACGCGATTTATTAGGCATACTCTGTCAGACATTCATCTATACAAGTTGTCCTAGGACTAGACAAACCGAAGGCGCTATCCTGTAAATCCATTTTAGGCAATTTCTACCTAGGATTGACAAGATAGCCCTTGCATAACTCCGTCTTCAATGATCTTCAATAATCTCTGACTCGAAATGTATATATCGAATCGAAGTGGAATTTAGATTCCGGTCTCTTCGAGAACGATAACGAAAGGTCCAAATTTGATAGTCGGTGATTTACCTATCAAACATAAAATAAAATAGACAGGTTTAACACTATTGGACCTGCTAAGCCATATTTAATTAATCTTTAAATATTCACATTTAAATAATTTAAATTCTTCACAATTCAAACACCAACTTGTTAAACACATAAGTATTCATAACTTAGAAAATTCATATTATCAATCTTACGCGATAATCTCACTCTTGAATATACATTTTATAACTAAAAATGATATTCAACTCCAACACTCATTTCGAACACAAACTAATACGATCTATCGAATAATAGTGAAACCGTTCAATTTGGGGTATTTTAATTACCTCTAAAACCTTGAATCGAAATCATTCTTATCGTCAAGATTTGTAGAAGTTTGATATCCAAAATATCTTCCAAACTAGGATTGGTGCATCCAATTAAATTTCCAAATCTTAAAACATTTGTAAAACATCGTTGTTCTTATAAACCATTCATTAAGTCAACTCAACTTTATCATCAAATCAGGGAATTTATTTCATTCCATCAACTTGATTTCCTTATTATCTTTCTCACTTGCTTCATTAAAAGATCAATTAAGTTATAAATATTATCTTGGATATTTTATCCAACTCTCTAATTAACTATACCATTAACTCATACGAAATCTACTAATTTAAAAACATTAATTAGCTTTCAGAAATATTTTTACGTTTAACAATTATTTGTTAAAAAGTAATGGAAATAGATTCATTTAATAATCAATTTCTATTTAAGATCGTTGGTTTACATTCAACAAAACTGATTAATAGACTACAATTAATCTCACCTCAATAAATAATCTAATTAATTTAAAATAATTCATTTAATTGTTTTTTTTAAAACAATTTATATCCAATTATTCAAGCTAACATTTATTTCTAAGTTACTATACAGAGAATATAACTTAGCATTTCCAACGGTATATAACAGTTCTTATAACATACAACATTAAGTCGTTAACCCGATTTGTACAAACAATCATATAATACAATTTAATATTATCAACTGATATCTTAACAACTTATGTTAACTGATAAAATAGGTCAAACAATTATAATAGCAGAACGGTGATTATTTCTGCTAATAAGGTGTCCAAACAATCCAGTCAATTAAATCTATAATGGACTGTGTTTGTTTCCACTAACAGATTTCAATAAAAAAATATAATTACAATTAACGCAATTAATAAATCAATTAATTGAACAAACAATTCAGTATTAACTGCGTTATAGATTTTTACTAATTCATAGTTTACGCATTAATTTAGATCACAGCTAATTTACGTTTGATTTATTTTAAATGGTATTTGGTATTAAAAGCGCTGTTAATTAAATCAAATTAATAAAGGTTGACATTAATACATTACCAAAAAATGTGATGTACCACTTAAATTCTCTTCCCATCATTCTTTGTTTCTTTGTTTCTTTGTTTCCCGTTCTTGACGTCTCCCTTCTTCTTTCCTTGTCATCCTCTTGCGTTTCTTTCTGTCAACACATTTTAAAAAAAAAATATTGGTTAAGCCCATAAATATGAACCACCCATCATCCCTATACCCGAAAACTAAACGCACGAGCCCCCTACCCTGATTTATCTCTTCCCATTGTTGTTTTCTCCTATCCCAGCTCTACTACATGCGTTTCCTTCTTCTGGATTTTTTTTCCTTTCTTCTTTACTTTTTTCTTGTATCCTTTACCAAAGAAGCTCACGCACCATGCATTAAAACGCTGTACCCTTCTCCTGCCTGATCCTTTGTTTTCTTCCTCCCAGTCATGCGTCTTTTCCTGGTTTCATTTCCTTTCTAGTGTTCTTCTTTACCATACATTCACTGATGTTTCCACTATGCATTGTTTCTTTTACCCCCATTTTCTCGAATGCTTGAATTTTCTTCAATATATTGTTTTTACTTGTTTTCACTTTGATTCCATACATTGTTTGTACTTTAATTCTTTTTACTGTCTCCTCTTTCTTATATATGTATTTTTCTTCTTGCATCAGATCTTTGATTCATCCTTGCATTGATCAGTACACCAAATTGTTTCACACCCATCATTTTATTTCTTTCACTCACATTTTTTTCTTCACGTCTTGTTTTATTTTAATCTTCTCCTGTTTGAACACAAAACAGCAGTGCACGCTGTGCACTTGCACCGCGGACCACTCACCCGAGAGCTGCCACCACCCCATCCACACCATAGCTACGCAGAACCATTCTCCATGAAACAAATTCCGAACTGTTGCTGCTTCCTTTTTATTTCCAGTTTCCACTTTCTATTTGGTCTATTTCTTTCATCTAGCCTCTATCTCACCACATCCATTCGAACGAACCCATGCAACACACATGTTGACAGACAACTGGGTTTCAATCCAAAATAGGGACCAAAATGTTCTTGGCCATTACAACAATTAAAATGGGATATCCTTTCATTCTTAATACCATTGTCATTCGTTACGGCCATTGCAACAATTAAACAGTATGATATCCTATACTTCATTTTAAACAAGGCTGACTAAGTTAACACTTGTTTTATTTCACGTCGACGTTTAAGGGGGGTGTTAATGAACAAGCTTCTGTTTCAAGGGTGTTTCTTAACCCAAAGATTAAATGAGATGAAATTTATGTAATCGTTATCACATATTTCTTTTGAAACGATCACTTTGTTTATTACTAGAATATGCTAACTTCTTTAAGTGCTATGAAACAAAACATACTCTACTTTATTTTATAGGACCATGAATCTGTTATTGTAACACCCCGAATTTTCTGAGAATATTAAAATTAACAAATTCCAGAACACTTAATTTTTAGAAGAAGAATTAAGTGAAATGGGTTGCGCTATTACGTTCGTCATCAAGATAGACATTTGATTTGCATAAAACGGATACCTTATGAAGAAGTTATTAAGCCTTGAAGTTTGCATGCAAATGAGATATATATATATAGATATATATATATAAATTAAATAAATAAATATGCAAAAAAAGTTCAAAACAGCGAATCGGGAGGGTGAATAACCGAATCGGCCCATTTTTGAGGTCGACCCGAGCCTTGCTGGGTCGACTAGGGGTTGATTCAAGGTGTTTGGCTGTCAACCCATGGGCCGATTCACTCTAAGGCAGATGTGGCATCTGATTGGTTCTGATGGACTCCTTGTTGAGTCATTAGGGCTGATGTGGCTATTCTATCTTGTCTGAATGGCTTTGATTTACTCTAGGTTAATCTGACGGTTCCTATTAAATCAAACTTCTATATAAGCAACCTAAATCTAAACCCTAAGCCACACAAAAATATTCCTAGAGCCGTCATGCCATCAATGGTGAACCTAGAATTGTCGTCATCTCTTTCAACTCAAAGGCAAGATAGAAGCTACATCAAAATCAAATCAAAACTAATCTAATTCAACTAAGAGAATTCAATGATCTACATCAAAGGCGAGCAATTCAGTTTCAGAATACAGATAACTGAAATCAAGTTTTTCCTTTTGATTGTAAGTGTAGTTATCTTTCAGATGTGAATAAATTAAAGACATGGTTTGTAATGAATTGTAAAATAGAATTATATCAAGTTGCATGTGATGCTGATTCATGTTTATTCATGTCTATTCTATATATCATATATGCCTATGAACTATTGTGGTCTATCGAACCTATCATGTTATATGGAAATTGGTGAGTAAACCTACGATGTTGTATAGGAATTTCGGGATGAAATTATCATATGTAAGTTTGGTGATATTATGATACATACAAGTTTTAGGCTAAGTCATGTCGTTTATGCCTGATTGTTTAGAGCCATTATGCATACATGTTTAGATCTACGACCTTATATGTTTAGATCTACAACTTTATATGTTAGATCCATATGCATACATGTTTAGATCTACAACTTTATGTGTTTAGATCCATGCTAATTAGATACAAGTCAAGATCTATACATATGTTCATATGATTTAATGCAAGTTACATGTTTTATGTTATATCCATATGCCTACATGTTTAGATCTACAACTTTATATGTTTAGATCCATGCTAATTAGATCCAAGTCAAGATCTATACATATGTTCATATGATTTAATGCAAGTTACATGTTTTATGTTGGATCCAAGTCAAGATCTATATATATGCAAGTTACATGTTTTGCGTTAGATCCAAAACTATATATATATATGCATGTTTATAAAGTGGATTCATGCAAGTTCATATGATCATTAGTGTTAGATCTAGTTCACATCTACATGTTAAAGTTAGACTTATACATGCTTTGGTAATGTACATGTCATGATTATGACATATGTTAGTTTATAAACCAAGTTATGTTTGCATGCCTAGATCTACATATTAACATGTTTAGGCTTGTGATTATTTAGTCCAATTCATATGCCAGTTCATGAGACATGTTAGTTGAAATGAATGATGTTCTATGTCAACATTACATGACATATGTTTGGTTGGATTTATGTTAGGCACTTTACCTTCTTTTACCTCTTGTTTATAAATTGGTCTAATTTGCGGGCCTAATTACTTTATGTGATTGATGCGAACGTATAAACGGGGGTAATGTTGGGATGGACATTAAATTATAACATGTTAATGATGTAGGTGGGCCCATAACCATGTAAATGGTTAAGGCCATGAAATGGTATAATTTATATACCATTGGCTATGAACATAACTTAAGTTATGAACATAATTAAAATAATGTGACATGAAAACATTTGAAGAAAATTTACATGTATACTTGACATAAATGACAAACATGTAACTTTAGCAAAAGACGAATATGCCTAACCCGAGATCAGACTGAGTTGTGGTGTAAAACTGCCCGAAACCGACCGTCACATCCAGTGACCACAACAATACCTGTCTAATGTGGGTGGTTAGTGCATTGAGCTCAAAAAGGACCCGAGATTAGACTGAGTTGTGGTATAAAACTGCCCGGAACCGACCGGCACATCCAATGACCACAACAATACCTGTCTAATGTGAGTGGTTGGTGCTTTAATAAAGCTAAGTCAAGATTGGTAGGGTTAAGTCAATTAAGGAAACACTTAACCAATTCAACATGTTAACTAAACTGATGGGTGAGGTTAAGTAAATTTAGAACAGTTAACCGTTATACCATGTTAATTAGACAAGTGGTGAGGTTAAGTAAATTTAAAACACTTAACCATTATAACATGTCAATTAGACAAGTGGTGAGGTTAAGTAAATTTAGAACACTTAACCGTTATAACATGTTAATTACACAAGTGGTGAGGTTAAGTAAATTTAGAATACTTAACCAATTTAACATGTTAACTAGACTAGAAAATGGGGTTAAGTAAACTTAGAACACTTAGTCGTTATAACAAGATGAATGACTAGGGTTAAGTTAATAGGAAACACTTAACCAGTATAGCATGATGAATGGGTAGGGTTAAGTAATAAGAAACACTTAATCAATATAACTTGATTTATGGTAAGGTTAAGTAAAAACAAGAGGACAACACTTAACCAATATAACTTGATTTGTGGTAAGGTTAAGTAAAAACAAGAGGGCAACACTTAACCAATATAACTTGATTTGTAGGGTTAAGATAACACAAGAAGGCAACACTTAACCATAGTAATATGACATTTAGGTGGGTTAAGTTAACTTAAATTGATTGATGACACTTAACCAATACAACAAGATGAATACGTGGGGTTAAGTTAACAAGAAACACTTGACCAATATAACTTGATGAATGAATGGGGTTAAGTTAATAGGAAACACTTAACCGATCCAACATGATAAGTAAGGAGGGTAAAGTTAATAAGGAACACTTAACCAACATTACATGATGAATGGGCGGGTTAAGTTAACATGGATGGACAACACTTAACCAATATGACATAATGTGTGGGAGGGTTAAGTACATATCGGGTTGGTGGGTAATATTAGTACATATAGGCCCACAAAACTTAACCGTTAAATAAACATACTTGAATCGATGGGAGGGTTAAGTACATCTCGTGTAGGTGGGTAATATTAGTACATATAGGCCCACAAACTTAACCGTTAAGTAAACATGCTAGAACCGGTGGGAGGGTTAAGTACATTTCGTGTAGGTGGGTAATATTTGTATATATAGGCCCACAAACTTAACCAATAAGGAAACCCTAGTAACGGGGACACATTTCAGCAGTAACCCACATAGATGT
The DNA here is from genome assembly GCA_030737875.1 of Allium sativum. NCBI lineage: Eukaryota > Viridiplantae > Streptophyta > Magnoliopsida > Asparagales > Amaryllidaceae > Allium > Allium sativum. The sequence goes on from CM060911.1 coordinate 189,660,944, forward strand.
ATCACGGTACCCTGAACTAGGCAGGGTAGGCCACGATTACTGGGCTGATTATAAGCGGTCAAAGCAGCGGCAGGGGGTATGTCAGTGTAGGTTCCGACGGTTTACGGGCGTGCACGTACTCCGGAGTGGGAAAAAGCAGGCACTGGGTACCAGTAGTTATACACTGTGCATCTTGAATCGTGTCGGGTCGCTATCATAAGGATTGATACACCTTATGGTGGGACCAGCACAGGGTATCTACACGCAAGAGAGGGCCGATTGACACAGACACATGGGACATGAATACAAGTAAGGAGCCGATCGATAGGGTAGTAAGGGTACATCTAAAATGTTCAAGGAAATTAGGCTGATTGAGGTGGAATCCTCACAATAGATGCACACCTGAAGGATACCACAATTACAGGGGTTGGGATCACGATTATCATTTTATACAGATAACTAGTTGGGACACTAGTTAGGTGGTGCAGAGATAAATATAGAAATCAGATTAACAGGATAGTAGCGAAGATGAGAAAAAGTAGAAGCGCATTTAGTTCACCTTGCACTTATCTTGTCTTTAGTTACCTTGTTTTTATGGTATTGTCCTATTTTCGGTTTATTCATGTCATGATCCTTTATCTTGTTTGCCTGCTGAAAGATCACTGGACCTATTGGACTTATGTCTGACCTAGTTTGTTTTTCGCCTTTTTTCTTCCATCCCCCCCAAGGTAGTCAAGGAGGGAATAGTTCAGCCTAACTTGGACCTCTTCTCTTTCCAAGCTTGAAGATTAGTTGGTGTATCGCTTTGGACTCTCTCTCTTCCACTGCCATGGCTGGTTCATGCTTTATCAGGGAATATCATTGTTTTTATGCTTCTTTTATTCTTGGAAGTTTTTAAATCAAGACAGAAGTTCTATGTATTACATTTAAGTATGATTGAGGAAATTGTTGCAAAAGCTTGAATGAATTAAGTTGTCTATAAAATGACTTTATTTTCTGCTGCTTTATTTGTCTGTCTTGTAATTTATCTGCATCTTTTACTTATAATTCTCCACCTAAGTTAAGGCATTCCCTCTATGAGTGACCTTAACGGAGGTGGGGTGTTTTAGTTATTCCTTTAATTGTATGTTCAAATGCACCTCAATGTTTATATTTGGAAAGACTGCATGCTTCCAGACATGCTGTTTTATTTTTAACCAGGGTTAAACATGATATTCTTTATTTTATCCAAAAGTGTTCAAACATTCAAAAAAAGGATGTGTTCTTATATATACCAACTTCCATGAATTTGATCCCACTTGAGCCGCACCTAGTTATTTTCTATCTACACAGTATTGTTTATATGTATTATTGTTTATAATAGTTATAATTGCTACAGAGTATTGTATATCGGCATATGTATATATACAAGGCATCCACAAATATGGAATTCCTGCTGGGGTGATCAAAAGAAAAATGGAAATTTAACGTGAGTTTACGCACAATAGTGTTCACTATTTTCACTATTAGCTTCCAGGTTTAAGTAGGGACTGAAATCATTAAATCAAAACTTCCATTTTTATGGGCCTGAATTCCATAGCGACTATTCAGAATTTTCAACTGGACATATCTTTTGATTCCCGCTATGAAATTTCAATTTTTCGGATTCGTTGGAAAGATATTCACAAACAGATTCTAATATTTTTGGTTTTGCCAAAATCCGGTTTATTTTGCACCCGGTACATTCATTTGAATTTTGAAATCGAATTATCGAACTACCGCGCCATTTTCAATTCCTATTTATAATTATGTATAATTATTTATATTCTAACGACGACGTATATAAATATATACGTTCGAATTATATTCAAAATAAATTTCTCGTCGTTATTATTTAAAATAATTCATTTTAAATATTCAAAATTCGCTAAAATTGCCAAAATAAATTTTTTAAACTGGCCCAGATTTTCGGGTTGTTACAACATGTTAATTAGACAAGTGGTGAGGTAAAGTAAATTTAGAACACTTAACCATTATAACATGTCAATTAGACAAGTGGTGAGGTTAAGTAAATTTAGAACACTTAACCATTATAACATGTTAATTAGACAAGTGGTGAGGTTAAGTAAATTTAGAATACTTAACCAATTTAACATGTTAACTAGACTAGAAAATGGGGTTAAGTAAACTTAGAACACTTAGTCGTTATAACAAGATGAATGACTAGGGTTAAGTTAATAGGAAACACTTAACCAATATAACATGATGAATGGGTAGGGTTAAGTAATAAGAAACACTTAATCAATATAACTTGATTTATGGTAAGGTTAAGTAAAAACAAGAGGACAACACTTAACCAATATAACTTGATTTGTGGTAAGGTTAAGTAAAAACAAGAGGTAGGGATGGCAATGGGGCGGGTCTAGGGTCCAAACCCGTTTGACCCGCCCCTGTTTTGACCCATTTAGACCCGCCTCATAGGGTCTTCGGGGCGGGTAGACCCGCGGCCCGCTTTTGGAGGTCCGGGTCTAGGGTCGGGTCTGAGGCACGGCTAACCCACCCCAACCCGACCCGCATAATTGAAACATCATTAAAAGCTTTATAGTCATGATGATTACTTGTTAATCTTCTTAGGTATACATGGTTATAATTTAAATATTATATTCTTTCAATCAATAAACTATAAATTTTTCATAGTATTAAGTTGCATCAATGATAATCATACAATAACAAATACATACATTTTGAACTATTATCTTACAACTCATTTTATAATATTCTCTTATCATTGTGAAAACATTATAATATGTATATAATTTATCATTTAGTGAAAAAAATATAAATATATAAATTTGTGTACATTAGAACACATCACCGGGTCGTGGGGCAGGTCGGGTCTACCCTGACCTATACGGGTTTCGGGTACGGGGCGAAATTCCAGACCCGCACTGGGTCTACGGGTCGGATCTGGGGCGAGGTTTAAAAAGTCCGGGTCGGGTCTGGGACACGAGAACCCCGCCCCAACCCGCCCCATTGCCATTCCTAACAAGAGGGCAACACTTAACCAATATAACTTGATTTGTGGTAGGGTTAAGATAACACAAGAAGACAACACTTAACCATAGTAATATGACATGTAGGTGGGTTAAGTTAACTTAAATTGATTGATGACACTTAACCAATAAAACAAGATGAATATATAGGGTTAAGTTAACAAGAAACACTTGACCAATATAACTTGATGAATGAACGGGGTTAAGTTAATAGGAAACACTTAACCGATCCAACATGATAAGTAAGAAGGGTCAAGTTCATAAGGAACACTTAACCAACATGACATGATGAATGGGCGGGTTAAGTTAACATGGATGGACAACACTTAACCAATATGACATAATGTGTGGGAGGGTTAAGTACATATCGGGTTGGTGGGTAATATTAGTACATATAGGCCCACAAAACTTAACCGTTAAATAAACATACTTGAATCGATGGGAGGGTTAAGTACATCTCGTGTAGGTGGGTAATATTAGTACATATAGGCCCACAAACTTAACCGTCAAGTAAACATGCTAGAACCGGTGGGAGGGTTAAGTACATTTCGTGTAGGTGGGTAATATTTGTATATATAGGCCCACAAACTTAACCAATAAGGAAACCCTAGTAACGGGGACCCATTTCAGCAATAACCCACATAGATGTATCACAGTACCCTGAACTAGGCAGGGTAGGCCACGATTACTGGGCTGATTATAAGCGGTCAAAGCAGCGGCAGGGGGTATGTCAGTGTAGGTTCCGACGGTTTACGGGCGTGCACGTACTCCGGAGTGGGAAAAAGCAGGCACTGGGTACCAGTAGTTATACACTGTGCATCTTGAATCGTGTCGGGTCGCTATCATAAGGATTGATACACCTTATGGTGGGACCAGCACAGGGTATCTACACGCAAGAGAGGGCCGATTGACACAGACACATGGGACATGAATACAAGTAAGGAGCCGATTGATAGGGTAGTAAGGGTACATCTAACATGTTCACGGAAATTAGGCTGATTGAGGTGGAATCCTTACAGTAGATGCACACCTGAAGGCTACCACAATTACAGGGGTTGGGATCACGATTATCATTTTATACAGATAACTAGTTGGGACACTAGTTAGGTGGTGCAGAGATAAATATAGAAATCAGATTAACAGAATAGTAGCGAAGATGAGAAAAAGTAGAAGCACATTCAGTTCACCTTGCACTTATCTTGTCTTTAGTTACCTTGTTTTTATGGTATTGTCCTATTTTCGGTTTATTCATGTCATGATCCTTTATCTTGTTTGCGTGCTGAAAGATCACTGGACCTATTGGACTTATGTCTGACCTAGTTTGTTTTTCGCCTTTTTTCTTCCGTCCCCCCCCCCCCAAGGTAGTCAGGGAGGGAATAGCTCAGCCTAACTTGGACCTCTTCTCTTTCCAAGCTTGAAGATTAGTTGGTGTATCGCTTTGGACTCTCTCTCTTCCACTGCTATGGCTGGTTCATGCTTTATCAGGGAATATCATTGTTTTTATGCTTCTTTTATTCTTGGAAGTTTTTAAATCAAGACAGAAGTTCTATGTATTACATTTAAGTATGATTGAGGAAATTGTTGCAAAAGCTTGACTGAATTAAGTTGTCTATAAAATGACTTTATTTTCTGTTGCTTTATTTGTCTGTCTTGTAATTTATCTGCATCTTTTACTTATAATGCTCCACCTAAGTTAAGGCATTCCCTCTGTGAGTGACCTTAACGGAGGTGGGGTGTTTCAGTTATTCCTTTAATTATATGTTCAAATGCACCTCAACGTTTATATTTGGAATGACTGCATGCTTCCGGACATGTTGTTTTATTTTTAACCAGGGTTAAACATGATATTCTTTATTTTATCCAAAAGTGTTCAAACATTCAAAAAAAAGGATGTGTTCTTATATATACCAACTTCCATGAATTTGATCCCACTTGAGCCGCACCTAGTTATTTTCTATCTACACAGTATTGTTTATATGTATTATTGTTTATAATAGTTATAACTGCTACAGAGTATTGTATATCGGTATATGTATATATACAAGGCATCCACAAATATGGCATTCCTGCAGGGGTGATCAAAAGAAAAATGGAAATTTAACGTGAGTTTACGCACAATAGTGTTCACTATTTTCACTATTAGCTTCCAGGTTTAAGTAGGGACTGAAATCATTAAATCAAAACTAGCATGCATCGAATTATATAAACATTAATAAAAGGGCTAGGTGTGAATCTAGGGGAAGTTTGACTCACTTAAAAGATCTACTGTCTTCATGTTTTTGTTCCAGACTTTATGAGGCTTTGTTTGTTCACTGGCATTTGTTTACAAAAGCAAAACAGAGCCTTTGCGGCCATAAAATGTTCTAGATTTCTCTTCCATGTTACCATTTCAGATGAAGATAAATTTATTTAAACACATTTAGATGCATATGAATCATTATATATATTCATCTGTATATATTCAACTGTGAGAAGAAAAAGTTTACTCACCTAATACTTTGTTTTATGGTTCCAGTTTTACACAATCGATCACAATGTTCTGGTTCCCTATCCTCTGCTTATTCCAGTTACTAGTACCAAGCTTGCTGCCATTTATATTCTGCTTTTTAGTTGCTTTGTTTCATATTTTTGTGTGAGAATGTTTAGAGGGAACCAAGGTATTTATAGGTGAAATAAAAGTATAAAATATAATCTAGCTAGTAGGCATGTAGTGTCGAGTTTTGGCTAGAGTTTGGCTATCTTTAAATTGATTGAAAAGTGTCTGTGATTGATGATCATCCATCTATTCTTTGCAGTTCTGAATACATGCACGACCAGTGTATAATTAGCATATAAGAAGGTGCAAGATCATGATTTGATAGCCTTAAAAGATAAGTTTGTGTAGGTAAGAAAGGTGATGGTTTAGGCTATCATGAGTTTGATTAAAAGAGTGTATTGTTTGGTCACTTTTCCAATTACCATCTTCTAGTTTTCAAAAGCACAGCTAGCTGAAGTGGAAGCAGCTAGTTCTTGTACAGCCATGTGCAATGTGTTTAGATATCGAATGCTTAGCTCTTAAGCGATTACAAGCTATAAAATTCTAGGATGTTGTTAGGCTCAGGCAGTCTAAAGTTAGGCTGGTGCCAGGCCTTGATTGAAAGAAATGTTCAAAATCATAGACACCGAAAATAGTCTCTGGAATAGTTAAAGAAATCTGATTGATGTATAATTCATATGTTAAGGGTATCAATGGCTACAAATTAAAAAATTTAGATGACGGCTTTGGTAATTAATAGTGGGTGTATGATAAAGCATAAATATTCACAACACCATACAACAGGTTTAACATGTCCTCCTTTTGCTTTCTTCGCTTGGCAACGCATGGAGTGCAAATTTAAAGTAAAACAAATTTGTCTTTAATGTATGATAACTACATCCAAACTAGATTGAACCCTGTGTATATGAAAAAAATGGATGGAGAAGAACAATGGTATACAACATTACAATTCTTTGGTAAAGATAATAGCGGGTACTTTCATACAATAATAAATTTTAAACCAATTTTATAATTAATATATATCTAGAACAAGTTTAAATACAAACACAATTATTATGATAACACTTACCTGTATATATATATACACATATAATAAGTAACAATATACACACATCATTGTTAAATAATTATTAATCTATTTCCTATAATATTCAAATCTTGTATTTAACCAGAGTTTTAAAACACAATATAAATACGAAACAATTTGACTAAACTTTACTCATCGCTATTATGTACATATATACATGCTATGGCTATAATATTTTAAACCATAAAGTTATAAATACTTGGAATGTATTTCAATATTTATCACTCACAATTTATTATTTAAATTAATTATTGAAATAACTCAAAATAAATTGTATTGCAGAATCAGTCAAAAAAGGGGATGTTACAATCTACCCTCCTTAAAAGAATTTCGTCCTCGAAATTGAAGAGTAACGATGAGATTTCAATTATATCTGTAGTTATAGACTTATACACGAACGTGGGTTATCCCCTAACAATCATTACAAGCAAGGCATCCAAAATACACATGTTATTTATCAAACATTAAAACATTCAATACGTCAATAATTAGTTATTTATCATAGTCATTTCTATAACTAGAAATATCTGTTACTACAGTTGGAAAAAAAATCGATTTACAGCTATTCTTCAACATTAATTAGTCTGTAACCGTAAATTGATGAGAAAATAATCCTCTAAGTATCAACCCCGAAGACCGAAATCAACATCAGATCAACACCTAAAAAATCGTTTAACTCTACCAATTTCCAGTTGGGTTTTAATTTCTTAACTTCAGTTATATTTTCAGATTCCATAATCTAAATTTCCAGTTTTAAACCAATTTGAGATAACCATTCTAGATTCTATTTTAAATTCAAAATCTTTGAGTTTTTCAAAATATATTTTTTACTCAAACAATTCTCCGGTTTGTCTTATTTGTGTATTTTATTCTTATACAAATTCAGTTTGGTTTAATATATAACCATTTCAATGTTTATAATCCTGTTTGATTATAATAACAACAATCGACACTTCCGTATATGACAATAATTTTAGAAAATAATTCTTTTATAAAAAAAATATAATTTTGGGCAAAATAATTCCATTTACACGTCCTTTAAAACAATATGTGTCGAATTACTTTGTTCGAGAGTTTAGAAACACCTATCGATACAGTTGTACACCCTGCATCGACCAGAATTCATAAACCGCTCAACAAACCAATCATCATAATATAAAACAGTTTTGTATCAATTAACAAATACGCGCTCATATATATATACACTCAAACTCAATCTAGGGCAATACTAACCCCAACTATATCGAGTTATGCCACAGAGCCAAGGTTACTACTCAACCTTCAGCTCTGATACCAACTGTAACGTACCGGCGATTTCGATAGGCTTTTCAACCATCCCTCAACCCCCAAGTAAGCGGGCTAACATCCCACTGTGGCTTACACTGTTACCCCACCAACTCATTTTACGGCCAGCCTTTCGACTTCACAACCAACTCTCCCTTACTTTCGAGGGACATGTAGAGGTAAGAGTCTCTCGTCCGCCACCTAATGCGAAGCGAGAACCCTCTATCATGCATACCCAGCTCACACAACCAGCAACGAGTTGGGGTATTTTAATTACCTCTCAGACCTTGAATCGAAATCATTCTTATCGTCAAGATTTGTAGAAGTTTGATATCCAAAATATCTTCCAAACCAGGATTGGTGCATCCAATTAAATTTCCAAATCTTAAAACATTTGTAAAACATCGTTGTTCTTATAACCATTCATTAAGTTAACTCAACTTTATCATCAAATCAGGGGATTTATTTCATTCCATCAACTTGATTTCCTTATTATCTTTCTCACTTGCTTAATTAAAAGATCAATTAAATTATAAATATTATCTTGGATATTTTATCCAACTCTCTAATTAACTATACTATTAACTCATACGAAATCTACTAATTTAAAAACATTAATTAGCCTTCAGAAATATTTCTATGTTAAACAATTATTTGTTAAAAAGTAATGGAAATAAATTCATTTAATAATCAATTTCCATTTAAGATCGTTGGTTTACATTCAACAAAACTGATTAATAGACTACAATTAATCTTACCTCAATAAATAATCTAATTAATTTAAAATAATTCATTTAATTGTTTTTTTTAAAACAATTTATATCCAATTATTCAAGCTCACGTTTATTTCTAAGTTACTTTACAGAGAATATAACTTAGCATTTCCAATGGTATATAACAGTTCTTATAACATACAACACTAAGTCGTTAACCCGATTTGTACAAACAATCATATAATACAATTTAATATTATCAACTGATATCTTAACAACATATGTTAACTAATTAAATAGGTCAAACAATTGTAATAGCAGAACGGTGATTATTTCTGCTAATAAGGTGTCCAAACAATTCAGTCAATTAAATCTATAATGGAAGGTGTTTGTTTCCACTAACAGATTTCAATAAAAAATATAATTACAATTAACGTAATTAATAAATCAATTAATTGAACAAACAATTCAGTATTAACTGCGTTACAGATTCCTGCTAATTCATAGTTTACGCATTAATTTAGATCACGGCTAATTTACGTTTGATTTATTTTAAATGGTATTTGGTATTAAAAGCACTGTTAATTAAATCAAATTAATAAAGGTTGACATTAATACATTACCAAAAAAATGTTATGTACCACTTAAATTCCCTTCCCATCTTTCTTTGTTTCTTTGTTTCTTGTTCCTGACGTCTCCCTTCTTCTTTCGTAGTCATCCTCTTGCGTTTCTTTCTGTCAACACATTTTTTTTTTAAATATTGGTTAAGCCCATAAATATGCACCGCCCATCATCCCTATACCCGAACAGTAAACGCACGAGCCCTCTACCCTGATTTATCTCTTCCCAGTGTTGTTTTCTCCTATCCCAGCTCTACTACATGCATTTCCTTCTTTTGTTTTTTTTTTCCCTTTTTTCTTTGCTTTTTTTTTTTCTTTTTTCTTGTATCCTTTACCAAAGAAGCTCACGCACCATGCAACATGCATTAAAATGCTGCAACCTTCTCTTGCCTGATCCTTTGTTTTTTTACTCCCAGTCATGCGTCTTTTCCTGGTTTCATTTCCTTTCTAGTGTCCTTCTTTACCATACATTCACTGATGTTTCTACTATGCATTGTTTCTTCTACCCCATTTTCTCAAATGCTTGAATTTTCTTCAATATATTGTTTTTACTTGTTTTTACTTTGATTCCATACATTGTTTGTACTTTAATTCTTTTTACTGTCTCCTCTTTCTTATATATTTATTTTTCTTCTTTCGTCAGATTTTCCATTCATCCTTAGTTTGATCACTACACCAAATTGTTTCACACCCATCCTTTTATTTCTTTCCCTCACATTTTTTTTTCTTCACGTCTTGTTTTATTTTAGTCTTCTCCCGTTTGAACACAAAACAGCAGTGCACCGTGTGCACGCTATGCACTTGCACCGTGGACCACTCACCCGAGAGCTGCCACCACCCCATCCACACCATAGCCACGCAGAACCATTCTCCACGCAACAAATGCCGAACTGTTGCTGCTTCCTTTTATTTCCAGTTTCCACTTTCTATTTGGTCTATTGCTTTCCTCTAGCCTCTGTCTCACCACATCCAGTCGAACGAACCCACGCAATACACATGTTGACAAAATACTGGGTTTCAATCCAAAATAGGGACCAAAATGTTCTCGGCCATTACAACAATTAAAATGGGATATCCTTTCATTCTCAATACCATTGTCATTCCTTACGGCCATTACAACAATTAAATAGTATGATAGCCTATACTTCATTTTAAACAAGACTGACTAAGTTAACACTTGTTTTATTTCACGTCGACGTTTAAGGGGGGTGTTAATGAACAAGCTTATGTTTCAAGGGTGTTTCCTGACCCAAAGATTAAATGATATGAAATTAATGTAATCATTATCACATATTTCTTTTGAAACGATCACTTTGTTTATTACTAGCGCATGCTAACTTATTTAAGTGCTATAAAACAAAACATACTCTACTTTGTTTTTTATCACCAGGAATCTGTTGTTCCTTCAATTGTATGTTCAATTGCACCTCAGTGTTTATATTTGGAATGACTGCATGCTTCTAGACATGCTGTTTTATTTTTAACCAGGGTTAAACATGATATTATTTATTTTATCTAAAAGTTTTCAAACATTCAAAAAAAAGGTGTGTTCTTATATATACCAACTTCCATGAATTTGATCTCACTTGAGCCGCACCTAGTTATTTTCTATCTACACAATATAGTTTATCTGTATTATTGTTTATAATAGTTATAACTGCTACAGTGTTTTGTATATTGGTATATATATATATATATATATATATATATATATATATATATATACAGGGCATCCACAAATATGACATTCCTGCAGGGTTGATCAAAAGAAAAATGGAAATTTAACGTGAGTTTACGCACAACAGTGTTCACTGTTTTCGCTATTAGCTTCCAGGTTTAAGTAGGGACTGAAATCATTAAATCAAAACAAGCATGCATCGAATTATATAAACATTTATAAAAGGGTTATGTGCGAATCTAGGGGAAGTTTGACTCACTTAAAAGATCAGTTATCTTCATGTTTTTGTTCCAGACTTTATAAGGCTTTGTTTGTTCACTGGCATTTGTTTACAAAAGCAAAACAAAGCCTTTGCGGCCATAAAATGTTCCAGATTTATCTTCCATGTTAGATTTCAGATGAAGATAAATTTATTTAAACACATTTAGGTGCATATGAATCATTATATATATTCATCAGTATATATTTAACTGTGAGAAGGAAAAGTTTACTCACCTAATACTTTGTTTTATGGTTCCAGTTTTACACAGACGATCACAATGTTCTTGTTCCCTATCCTCTGCTTATTCCAGTTACTAGTACCAAGCTTGCTGCCATTTATATTCTGCTTTTTAGTTGCTTTGTTTTGTATTTTTTTGTGAGAATGTTTGAAGGGAACCAGGGTATTTATAGGTGAAATAAGAGTATAAAATATAATCTAGCTTGTAGGCACGTAGTGTAGAGTTTTGGCTAGAGTTTGGCTATCTTTAAATTGATTGAAAAGTGTCTGTGATTGATGATCATCTATCTATTCTTTGCAATTCTAAATACATGCACGGCCAGTGTATAATTAGCATATAAGAAGGTGCAAGATCATGTGTTGATAGCCTTAAAAGATAGGTTTGTGTAGGTATGAAAGGTGATGGTTTAGGCTGTCATGAGTTTGATTGAAAGAGTGTATTGTTTGGTCACTTTTCCAATTACCATCTTTCAGTTTTCGAAAGCACAGCTATCTAAAGTGGGAGCAACTAGTTCTTGTACAGCCATGTGCAAGGTGCTTATGAACAAAATGGGTGGAGAAGAATGATGGTATACAACATTTCAATTCTTTGATAAAGATAATAGCGGGTACTTTCATACAATAATAAATTTTAAACCAATTTTATACTTGATATGTATCTAGAACAAGTTTAAATACAAACACAATTATTATGATAACACTTACCTGTATATATATATATATATATATACACACACACACACACATATAATAAGTAATAATATACACACAACATTGTTAAATAATTATTAATCTATTTCCTATAATATTCAAATCTTGTATTTAACCAGAGTTTTAAATCACAATATAAATACAAAACAATTTGACCAAACTTTACTCATCGCTATTATATACATATATACATACTATGGTTATAATATTTTAAACCATAAAGTTATAAATACTTGGAATGTATTTCATTATTTATCACTCACAATTTATTATTTAAATTTAATTATTGAAATAAGTCAAAATAAGTTGTATTGCAGAATCAGTCAAAAAAAGGGGATGTTACAAAGTGTTATTTAAAACACCGTTCACGATAAACCCAAAAACAAATTTCAATTCAATTCCAATTAAATATTAATTAATTGGTATACTTCATTAAATCTAAATGAAAAGATTTAATCTTTTCTCAACTGGGTTTAAGAACAGTGTTAATGAAGACACCGTTCACGACAACCCAAATCCCATTTGATATTAGATACAAGGCTCTGAATAGAAAATATATCGGCTTATGTTCAATATCAAATTCTGAAATCAACAAATATCGTATTGGAGTAATGATATATATCTTCCAAATCCCTCCACAATATCCGTGTCACGAAATCCAATATCGAAACATTCCAAAGATAATTTCGATTCAAATCCATTCCAATAATTATATTGGAAATTCTGGTTATTTTTAAAACCATTTCAAATCCAATTCATTTATTTAAAAATATTGGATTTATAAGTCTAGTTCATAACTAGTTCATTTCGATAAAAATATATTTTTATCTTTTCAAATATGGAATTTTTCATCCCAATTCTTTCCAAATCATTTACTATGATTTTACACAAATTGTTGATATCTTTAATAATTTTATTAAGGCCTTTGCAGTCGATTTCCATAAACAGTCATCGAACTGCACTTACAGCGACCTTTTCCAAATTTTATTTGGACCTAATTCCAAATTCAGCCGTTAGATTTCTAATCTCTAATATTCGTTAGAAAGCTCTTGTCGATACAAACCCAACGGTTCCAGTTTTAGGAGAATCCGACGGTCGGATCTTCCGTAATGTCCGTTCGGAGTCAATGGTCGAAATTCGCGAACGGTCGCTGCGCGGCGCGTTCTATTCAGGCCATTATATATATATACATATATTATATATATACATATATTATATATATTTCGTCGATTTCCATTTAAAACGTATTTTATAAATCGTTTTAAATTCGTTTTCAAAATGAATTCAACTTCCTATTCATTTTCAAATCGAAATTGAATATTCCATATCATCGATATATAAATGATAATATTTTCAAAACGTTAGATTTCGAAATCAATTCCTTTTCGATATTCATTATAAAAATGAATAAAATCGATATAAATATCATTTACGTCAAAATGGCGCCAATCTAATCAACACGACTTTATATATTTAAATATATCCGTGTCCATCCCAAATCGGACATCAAAATCAGATTTTGATCTTTTACAGAATATTATTTAAAATATTCAGTATTTTAAAATATTCATTCTTTCTGAACTGGAATCAGACACATTCAATTATCATATAATTTGATTTATATGGATTTCATACACACATGCACACAACCACAATCCAACACAGTCAACCATCATCCAAAGTGCATTCTACACTGCATAAGCATCAAATATAAATATTCAACGCTTACACAGCTTGTCAACCAATCGATTGACATACAACTAAATATTGGGATTAGTATATGTCCAATATCATCCCAATATCCGTGTGGGGTTTCAATCAATGAATTTTATTTGTACAGTTGGGCGATTTGTAAAATTTATCGTCCCAATCAGTATAAGTCAAATGTGTGTACATAAACAAATCGTCCGATTTGTTTATGAATATTTATTTTATTCATATACACATTAAAAAAATTATATTTTTAACTATCAAACATTTTATTTCATTCCATATCACACAATCAATTTTCACAACCCAATCAATCGAACAAACAAGTCATCCATGGTATGTGGACGACGGGTGTCGGGTGCTGCTAAGCACCGTCTTCATCCTAGTATATATTCTAACTAGAAAATAAAATTAAGGTAAGAAGGTTCGGGTCTTGTTTTGATTTCAGTCCGTTCCATCGCACTCCTTTTCACGTTGTTCATAGTAAAAAATCATATTTTTAATATGACGTTTACTTTAAAAATCACATTTTTATAATGCACTTCATATACAAAAATCATATTTTAATATCGCTACATACATAAAAATCATATGTTTATATTCTCTATTATATAAAAATCTAATCCTTATACGCTACATACATATATAAAAATCTTATCTTTATACGCCACATACATATATAAAAAGTATATTTTTATACTTCTAAAAATTGTAATTTTAACTTACTAAAAACCATATTTTTATATAGCTAAAAATCAAATCTTTATCATACTAAAAAAAATCAAATCTTTATATAGATAAAAATCACGTCTTTATCCTATATCATTTTTGCTTCTAACAATTGATTTAAACTATGTATTTATATCAAAAAAAATTGAAAAATAAACTATGTTTAAAACAAAATCAGTGTGTTACTTCCATTCGAGATAGGTGCGTCGTCGCTGATGGCTCGGAGGGGTGCTGCGCGATTGGAGGTGGCGCGGCGTCGCAGTGGGGTCTGGTAGCTGGAGGTGCGGTTTCCGTTCATTGAGGTTTGGTTGGGGTTTAGGGTTCACGGTGGAGTGGGGAGGCGTCGAGGAGGGGAGAGGGGGGATTGGGGAAGGGCACGGTGGTGGAGCGCATCTCCAGCGGCGGTGATGAGATCGGAGGGAGGCAGCGCGCGTTCGATTTTTTTTTTTGAAGTGATTTCAACAGTGAAAGGAAAAGGGGGTGTTAAGGCTTTAGAAATTAATTTATTTTATATTTAATTATCCCAAAAAATTTGACTTTTTATTCGACCTCCAAACGAGACCCAACGACTGTCGTCCATAGCTAATTACCCTCATTTCGAACACAATGAGATATGTTTCATTGGCCAATTCCTTAGTTTCAATCAGTTTTCATTTAAATTAACAGTTAAATCATTATATTGAATTTTAAACGTACATTTCAATTTACTGGGGTCACATACGGATCCCAAAAATTCCAAGAAAAATATTTTTAGCTTCGTATTGACGATACGATCTTAACAATTTCGTCAAATTTGAAAAATGGCCATTTTCTGGTCGATCCAACTTGACTGAAAATGTCAAAACACGTTTAACTACGCCACGCTCACATATTGATTTTAAAAATTATGGAAATTTGAATCTAGCAATAACTTGACATCCCGGATCCAACAAAAGTGGTTTCATCGAAAACGGAGGTCGTTTGCAAAATGGCTATTTTAAGGGCTATATTTCAATAGCGACTATTCTGAATTTTCAATTGAGCATAACTTTTTATTCCCGCTATGAAATTTTGATTTTTCGGATTCGTTGGAAAGATATTTTCAAATAGATTCTAGTATTTTTGGTTTCGCTAAAATACGGTTTATTTTGAATCCTGTACATTCATTTGAAATTTGAAATCTAATTTTCAAACTACCGCGCCATTTTCAATTCTTTTTATAATTAAAAATAAATATTTATATTCTAATGTCGATTCAAATAAATATACGTTCTAATTCTATTCAAAATAAATTTCTAGTCTTTATTATTTAAAATAAATCATTTTAAGTATTCAAAATTCATTAAAGTTGCCAAAATAAAATTTTAAATTGGTTCGGATTTTTCGGGTTGTTAAAATCTCCCACACTTAAAATATTTTCGTCCTCGAAAAGGAACGGAGCTGAAAGTTGTTTTACTAATCAACTTAACTTTCAGTTTGGCTTTCATTCTCCAACTTTTCAGTTTTTAAGAATTTTCCAATTCTTCAAAAATTTGGCTAACACCCTAAATTTTCGAAAAATTTCGTCATAACCTCCTTTGTACGAGAGCACCGGTAAAACCCCAAACCGCTACACAGGCCCTCTCATCTCAAAAAGAAAAAGAAAAAGCCAAGCGGCTGGCCAATCGGCTCATAAAATCATCCAAACCCAATAAAGTAGTAAACATGTACTAATTTGTCGGGCATACAATTTTATTCCTCTTCTCTAGCCTCCTTGCTATGACCTGTTCACACATATATATGTACATGCATGCATTTCCAAACAATTTTCAATATAGTTCAATGTTTGGTTCAATTTGGCCAAAATTTACCTTTCTTTCATATGTTGGTTTAAATGAATAACCACATAACACAATCATCAATCAATTAGTTGATTATAATTTCAAATTCATAATTTTAATACATAGTCCAAAAATCAGATTTTTGATGCCAAATCACACGACAAATAAATCTTATCTAGTTTTGGTTCTCACACCAGTCAATTGGAAATATATAGAAATCTCACTTTCGAAACTCGAACACAAACTCTGATGATGACTAGTCAATCATCAGAATCATCTCCGGGAGACTAGAGCGTGATTCTATATCTATCCAGTATATTAAAACTTCGAATACACGTTTGCAAGGTGTATATGCAAAATCTTTATATATTGGATTGTCTAAATTCAATATAAAATAAATATTCAAGTACGTATAAAATGGTTTAAATTTTTCAAAACAAAAAATTGTTTTTATTTTATTTTAAAAACACTACTCTTCACACTCGTTCTAGGATACTACTGATCCCATCTCTAATGAGTCATTCTCATTGGATGTTACTAATCCAATCTCTGATGAATTCTTTCGTTTGGTTCTAATGTGCCTTGTTCTCGAGCTCTGTAAACCAAAGCTCTGATACCAAATGTAACGACCCGAACTTCCCCAGTCTCCGAAGAGAAGAGAAAGAACGGATTGCTTTGAGAACACAACAAATTAAAACACAAGCAGAAGAACATTTCATTTCTTATAACAACAATTCCATCAGAATACAAGAATATACAGAGTATGAATAAATATTACACATCATAAAATATCAGAGACTTAAATACATTACTGCAGCGGAAAAATAATACAAAACACAACTGAAGGAGATATACGGATACAGAGCTTTTCGAATATCATTCCAGCTGTAAACCAGGATCCTGTGAATATAAATCTGCAAACAAAACTACTAGCCACTCATGTGGAAAATAGGGGCACCTAGAGTTTAGGTTAAAACAATAAACTCCAGGTCAGTCATGTGACTGGTGTGAGAACTTAAACAATTATTAAATCTTTACTTTAAAATAAAGTAAATCAAGGGACCATGCCGTATAACAGGGAACGGGTTTCCTCCCAAGAATACCAGTGCATAGAATAAACAACGCAATGCTTTTTGGAAAATGAAGCTACTATAAGACTTAGGTCCCATCACATAATGCAATGCAAGCCGGGGATAGAGTTTTACCGTATAATAGCCAAACATGCTTCGTTTAAAACAAATCATTTCGATACTATTATAGTGTAAAGTGTATGAAAACAACTTCAAATATAAATGTATCAATCATAGACGGCATAGTATCCCATGCTACTATGTCGCCAATACTAGGCTTTACAAATAGAACCGAAATGTCACGTATTGGAAATTGGATTTCCGTCATGAGTCGAGGCCAGGGATGGCTCCTCACCGATTCGAGACATTCTAGCAAATGCCTCAGGACTACACACTCTGGGTAACTCTTGGATCTTCAGGGCCAGTCCTCCGTTATGTTTTAGGATTGGTTATTCCTGAACACATATTTCCCGATCCTATCGGACCTATCCATCTGCTCCGTAGAGACTGGTATATCTGAGGCGCCTCGTAATCCAACAACCACATGGTTAAAAATAACAACAATGTCAGGGCTAGTAAAACGCTGACACCACCCATAGCTAGAAAGAAACATCGTGCAATCCCTGCAGTCATGATCCCATTTTGACTCATACCGAGGTGTGAGGCTCGCGAATTAATGCCATACACAAAGCTACGCTGTATTAAAGCCATGCTTTGATCATCAACCACAAGACTCTGCTTTTCAACAAGAGCCTTGATCACTGCATCTCAGCATGTCATACAAGCAATTCATGCCATGCGAATGATATCTATCGATATATAACCTCTGAGCTCGTACGTCTCAGAGAAGGGCGTTAAGCAAGAGAATAAATTCTCCGCCGCCAAACAGATATATATTTAATAGAAATCAATCAACATAGAATAAAATCCAATGTCAGACACACAATCCATTTACAAGTTCGTTCTGTGTCTGAACGAAACCAGAGGCAACTTATTCCTCCTCCCGTATGTCCAATACAGGAGAGAGGTCCTCGCATATCCGTCGATCTCCAAGTACGTCTGGACGATCACCACTTATTACCTCGTCTTGGGTGTAGAGCCCAATCAAGACATTAGTAATCATCCAAACGATGTGAAGACCTCCGGTCTTCAACCACCGTCTTCATCGTCGACATACCGTTGAATCAGTTATTCAGAATGAGTATAAACCCAGCCCTTCCGAATAACTCACGTATATAATAAACAAGTGATATAAAAACACAACATACGCCTCATTCCAATTCTGAATGTTCTTTTATTTAAATATTCACATCTTTAGGGATTTGTTCCCATTAATTTTATCAAAGATCAATTCTTTAAAATTTATTCTTTAATCTTCCTTTGGATATCATTCAAGCCATATTAAGGTTTTACAAACTAATCGGGATTAACGCACCTTACCGAAGTAATCCTTTATTTAATTTCCCAATCCCAACCTAACCATCCCATGGAGCAAAATTGGTATTACCCTATAATTAACACCACAGTGTTATCGGTAAATTTAATTACCATTTCCCTTTCAAATCTAATTAAAGATTTTACTATCGCTTGGAGCAAAACTAGTGATACTCCACTCTCGATCATTTCCCAAATTTGATAATTTAAATTAGCAATTCACATTTCAATCTAATTAAAGATTCATTAAAACTCCACTTAGTTTTAATCTTCCCAAAAATCAATATTAATGATTATTTAACTTTGGAAACACTAACATGTCGCATCGACAATTTACACTGTACTATTGATTTCTACCGATATATAACCTCTAAGCTCGTACGTCTTAGAGAAGGGTGCTAAGCAAGAGAATAAATTCTCCGTCACCAAATAGATATATATTTAGCAGAGATCAACTATAAAGTTCGAAATACAATGACAGACATGTAATCCAGCCTTTAACTGGGTTAAAGAACTAATGTTATTTAAAACACAATTCACGATAAACCCAAATCACATCCCATTAATTATGGAATCTTCACGGAAAAACAAATCAATATATAGTTGATATCAATTTCCGTATCCGACTAATAATATAAATGGAATAACGGCAAAGCCATTTAAATTCCAAATGTATTAATAGTCTTCCTCCACAGAAGTTCACTTCGATTATTATAAATCGAATTCCATTCATTTCCAATTTAATATATTAAATTGGAAAACTTTACTTTGGAAAATCTCATTTACTCTTAATAAAAGATTTATAAATTCCAAATCACATTTCATTGTAAATCGGGTAAAAGAACGAATGTCGTTAAAACACAGTTCACAATAAACCCAATTCACATTCCATTTTTAATCGGGTTAAAAAACAAGTGTTATTTAAAACACCATTCACGATAAACCCAAAAACAAATTTCAATTCAATTCCAATTAAATACTAATTAATTGGTATACTTCATTAAATCTAAATAAAAAGATTTAATCTTTTCTCAACTGGGTTTAAGAACAGTGTTAATGAAGACACTGTTCATGACAACCCAAATCCCATTTGATATTAAATACAAGGCTCTAAATAGAAAATATATCGGCTTATATTCAATATCAAATTCTGAAATCAACAAATATCGTATTGGAATAACGATATATATATATATATATTCCAAATCCCTCCACAATATCCATATAAGCACGGAATCCAATATCGAAATATTCCGAAGATAATTTCGATTCAAATCCATTCCAATAATTATATTGGAAATTCTGGTTATTTTTAAAACCATTTCAAATCCAATTCATTTATTTAAAAATATTGGATTTATAATTCTAGTTCATAACTAGTTCATTTCGATAAAAATATATTTTTATTTTTTCAAATATGGAATTTTTCATCCCAATTCTTCCCAAATCATTTATTATGATTTTACACAAATTGTTGATATTTTTAATAATTTTATCAAGGCCCGTACAGTCGATTTCCATAAACGGTCATCGAACTGCACTTACAACGACCTTTTCCAAATTTGATTTGGACATAATTCCAAATCCAACTGTTAGATTTCTAATCTCTAATATTCGTTAGAAAGATCTTTTTGATACGAACCCAACGGTTCTGATTTTAGGAGAATCCGACGGTCAGATCTCCCGTAATGTCCGTTCGAAGTCAATGGTCGAAATTCGCGAACGGTCGCTGCGCGGCGCATTCTATTCAGGCCATTATATATATAATATATATTATATATATTTTTTCGATTTCCATTTAAAACGTATTTTATAAATTCGTTTTCAAAACGATTTCAACTTCCTATTCAATTTCAAATCAAAATTGAATATTCCATATCATCGATATATAAATGATAATATTTTCAAAACATTAGATTTTGAAATCAATTCCTTTTCAATATTCATTATAAAAATGAATAAAATCGATATAAATATCGTTTACGTCAAAATGGCGCCAATCTAATCAACACGGCTTTATATATTTAAATATATTCCTGTCCATCCCAAATCGGACATCAGAATCAGATTTTGATCTTTTACTGAATATTATTTAAAATATTCATTATTTTAAAATATTCTTTATTTTAAAATATTCATTCTTTCTGAACTGGAATCAGACACAGTCAATTACCATATAATTTGATTTATATGGATTTCATACACATACGTACACAACCACAATCCAACACAGTCAACCATCGTCTAAAGTGCATTCTACACTGCATAAGCATCAAATATAAATATTCAATGCTTACACAGCTTGTCAACCAATCGATTGACATACAACTAAATATTTGGATTAGTAAATGTCCAATGTCATCCCAATACCCGTGTGGGGTTTCAATCAACAAATAATGAATTTTATTTGTGCAGTTGGGCGATGTGTAAAATTTATCGTTTCAATCAATATCAGTCAAATGTGTGTACATAAAAAAATCTTCCGATTTGTTTATGAATATTTATTTTATTCATATACACATAAAAAAATTATATTTTTAACTATCAAATATTTTATTCCATTCCACATCACACAATCAATTTTCACGACCCAATCAATCAAACAAACAAGTCGTCCATGGTCTGTGGACGACGGGTGTCGGGTGCTGCTAAGCACCGTCTTCATCCTAGTATATATTTTAACTAAAAAATAAAATTAAAGTGAGAAGTTTTCACCTTTGGGATCCACTCCTCTATTCTTTATTTCTGAACGTTTCGGATCTTGTTTTGATTTCAATCCATTCCATCGCACTCCTTTTCACACTGTCCATAGTAAAAATCATACTTTAATATGATGTTTATTTAAAAATAACATTTTTATAATGGCACTTCATATACAAAAATCATATGTTTACTTCACTACATATATAAAAATCATATTTTTATATCGTTACATACATAAAAATCATATTTTTATATTCTCTATTATACGAAAATCTAATCTTTATACGCCACATACATATATAAAAATCTAATCTTTATATGCCACATACATATATAAAAAGTATATTTTTATACTTCTAAAAATCGTAACTTTAACTTACTAAAAACCGTATTTTTATGTAGCTAAAAATCAAATCTTTATCACACTAAAAAAAATCAAATCTTTATATAGATAAAAATCACGTCTTTATCCTATGTCATTTTTTCTTTAAACTATGTATTTATATTAAAAAAACTGAAAATAAACGACATTTAAAACAAACTCACTGTGTTTCTTCCATTCGAGGCAGGTGCATCGTCGTTGATGGCTCGGAGGGGTGCTACGTGACTAGAGGTGGCGCGGCGTCGTAGTGGGGTCCGGCGGATGGAGGTGTGGTTTCCGTTCATTGAGGTTTAGGTGGGGTTTAGGGTTCACGGTGGAGAGGGTGGGGGGGAGGGGTTGTTTCGCCGGCGTCGAGGAGGGGGGCGATTGGGGAAGGGCGCGGTGGTGGAGCGCACCTCTTGCGGCGGCGATGACATCGGAGGGAGGCAGCGCGCATTCGTTTTTTTGTTTCTTTTTTTTCTGAAGTGATTTCAACGGTGAAAGGAAAAGGGGGTGTTAAGGCTGTTATAAATTGTTTAATTATCCCAAAAAATTTGACTTTTTATTCGACCTCCAAACGAGACCCAACGACTGTCATCCATAGCTAATTACCCCCATTCCGAACACAATGGGATATGTTTCATTGGCCAATTCCATTGTTTCAATCAGTTTTCATTTTAATTAACATTTAAATCATTATATCGAATTTTAAACGTACATGTCAATTTACTGGGGACACATACGGATCCCAAAAATTCTAGAAAAATTATTTCTAGCTTCGTATTGATGATGTAGTCTTAACAAAACTAATTTCGTCAAATTTGAAGACCGTTTGAAAAATGGCCATTTTCTGGTCGATCCAAATTGACTGAAACTGTCAAAACACGTTTAACTACGCCACGCTCCCATATTGATTTTAAAAATTATGGAAATTTGAATCTAGCAATAACTTGACATCCCGGATACAACAAAAGTGGTTTTGTCGAAAATGGAGGTCGTTTGCAAAATGGCTATTTTTAAGGGCTATATTTCCATAGCGACTATTCTGAATTTTCAATTGGGTATAATTTTTAATTCCCGCTATGAAATTTTGATTTTTCAGATTTGTTGGAAAGATAATTTCAAATAGATTCTAATATTTTTCGTTTTGCTAAAATCCGGTTTATTTTGAATCCTGTACATTCATTTGAAATTTGAAATCTAATTTTCAAACTACCAGCGCCATTTCCAATTCCTTTTATAATTAAAAATAAATATTTATATTCTAACGTCGATTCAAATAAATATATACGTTCTAATTCTATTCAAAATAAATTTTTAGTCATTATTATTTAAAATAAATCATTTTAAATATTCAAAATTCATTAAAATTGCCAAAATAATTTTTTTAAAGTTGTTCGGATTTTCCGGGTTGTTACATTAAATATGTTAAATTGGGCGAAAATTAAATATGTTAGATTATATGGAAATTAAATACGTTAGATTATATGGAAATTAAATACGTTTAGACTATATGGAAATTGAAAACATTAGTTTTTTTGCAAATTAAATACGTAAGATTCTATGGAAATTAAATACCCTTAGATTCTATGGAAATTACTTACGTAGATTGTATAGAACTTAAATATGTTAGAGTTGATAATTTTTATTAGTGTATATGTTTATAAATGGAAAGTAATTATGTTAAATTCGATTGTTTAAATATTGGTTTTTTGTATAGTATTGATTAAAGCATGTATTTTAGTAGGATATTTAGTTTGAAACTTTCTTAGTTGATCATTTAGGCATCCACAAACAAGCTTAGTTGTTTTCTTAAGGTATCCATAAAGTCAAAATGGAAAACAAATTATGTTGATTCGACTTCGAAAATAAAAACAGGCCTACAAACCAAAATTTAAACAAACCAAAAAAAGCGCACATAATCATTCAAACTGAAAACTTACCTAGGAAATTAACGTTCGAAACAAATACTTCATAATGGATCCCAATGAATTCTTCTACATTCCAGAACTTCCCTCTTTGTTTTGATACCTTTGATTTTGCTCTCTCATAATGCTTTGTTTTGGGCTAAAACATTCTCTAAAACCTTTCCAGAAAGATGAAAAACATCTTTCGCTAGAAGCTCGTTTTCTTCCTTTTCACGTAAACGTCTTTCACGTGACTTTTTCAATTTATTTCTCTCTCAAAGGGCTTGAGTTCTTTCTGCATCCTGTTGACCTTTAAATCCACTTCTCTTTAGCAAAGCTCTGGTTCTTTCTGCATCCTGTTGAACTTGTAATTCTAAAACTCTTAAGTTTTGCTCTTTCAGCTTTAGTCTTTCATGTTTTCTTGACGTAGTTGCCAATGAAATATCATTAAGTAGTGTAGTTAGCTTATCACTTTGGAAAATCAAGTCGCTTACCTCCTTGTTTTTCAATAATGAACTATTACTGGATTTTATCCCTTCGGGACGACCGTCAACTCCTCCGTACATCATTCCCGAAGTTTGAGATAGTGGATTGTTATTATTTCCATCACCGTCCACCAATATAGGAGATCTGGCTGAATTAGATGGGGATGAATCCATACAGAGTCTTAAAGCTATGTTTCTTCAAGACTCTGTATGGATTCATACCCATCCAATTCGGCCGGATCTCCTATTCCGGTAGATGGTGATGGAAATAATAATAGTCCACTATCTCAAACTTCGGGAATGATGTACGGAGGAGTTGATGGTCGTCCCGAAAGGATAAAATCCAGTAATAGTTCATTATTGAAAAACAAGGAGGTAAGCGACTTGATTATCCAAAGTGATAAGCTAACTGCACTACTTAGTGATATTTTATTAGCATCTACGTTAAGAAAAGATGAAAGACTAAAGCTGAAAGATCATAAATTAAGAGTTTTAGAATTACAAGTTCAACATGATGCAGAAAGAACTCGAGCTTTGCTAAAGAGAATTGAATTGAAAGGTCAACAGGATGCAGAAAGAACTCAAGCCCTTTGAGAGAGAAATAAATTGAAAAAGGTACGTGAAAGACGTTTACGTGAAAAGGAAGAAAACGAGCTTCTAGCGAAAGATGTTTTTCATCTTTCTGGAGAGGTTTTAGAGTATGTTTTAGCCCAAAAACAAAGCATCACAAGAGCATAACATCAAAGGTATCAAAACGAAGAGGGAAGTTCCGGAATGCAGAAGAATTCATGGGGATCCATTATGAAGTAACATGTTTCGAACTTTAATTTCCTAGGTTGGTTTTCAGTTTGAATGATTATGTGTGTAATTTTGGTTTGTTTTAATTTTGGTTTGTAGGCTTTTTTTTATTTTCGAAGTCGAATCAACATAATTTGTTTTCCATTTTGACTTTATGGATACCTTAAGAAAACAACTAAGCTTGTTTGTGGATGCCCAAATGATCAACTAAGCAAGTTTCAAACCAAATATCCTACTAAAATACATGCTTTAATTAATAACTATACAAAAAAACGAATAGTTAAATAATAGAATTTAACATAATTACTTTCCATTTGTAAACATATACACTAAATAAAAAATTATCAACTCTAACATATTTGAGTTCTATACAATCTACATATGTAATTTCCATACAATCTAAGGTATTTAATTTCCATATAATCTTAAGTATTTAATTTCCAAAAAAACTAGCGTTTTTTGTTTCCATATAGTCTAAACGTATTTAATTTCCATATAATCCAACGTATTAAATTTCCATATAATCTAACATATTTAATTTTCACAGAATTTAACATATTTAATTTCCATAAAACATAACATATTTAGTTTCTATACAATTTTACATGTTTATCAAGTTTAACAAAAAAAAGTAAACATACTATGAATTAGAAAACATGGAAAAAAAATCATCTAAACACTCATGCACATTAAATAATCAATGTTGTAAACATACGAAAATAGAAATCCTAATTTTGATAGGAAAAAAGAAAAAGAAAAAAAGTGAAATGATGATCAGAAATCCCTTTTGGGATAAACCGCGAAATGAATACCGTTTAAGGAATAAACGACATTCATTTCGCCGTTTAAGGATCCACGTTCTAAAAAAAAAGTGAGTATGATCCCCACTTTAGCTGCAAACTCGCGCTTGAATTCATACCGCTTCAACGCAAGTTTGTTGATTAAAGTGGGGATCGTCCCCACTTTCAAGAGCATTCCAACTACTGGGAATGCTCTTAGTCAGTTTTACACAGTGTCGGAGCTGCAGACAACATGTGCGAGATTTTGAAATTTATGTCCTCAGATTTGATTTGGAATGTTTGTGCACTAATAACCCATGTGCAAAGATTTCTTCTTGCTTTGGAAACAATAGGCTTGCTACGGGGGATTTTTTTCCCTTCTTGCGCCAGCATTATAAGTTTTGATCTGATTATTTAACTCATGTGCAGCTGGTATATGAAATGCAGCCACGTTCTAAGATCAAATAATAAAATAAGATTTCGTATATTTTCCTTTTATGTTTTGAAGGTTGAAGTCTACGTTGCGAATATTCAGATAGATGACGTTGCTAATTTTGAAAATGACGTTTGAAAATAACTCGATTAAAATATGATATCGTTTGAAAATCGACTATTTTTAAGTTCCATATTGAACTGATAAAATGTATATGTAGATAAACAAACCTACTGGTAATAAATTACTATTATCATATATAATCAACAGAATTTATACAGCTTCAAATTGATTTTAAACTCGGCATTTTAAATTCTAAGTTATAAACGATATTCATTTTATTTAAATCCTTATATTTTAACTAATAAATCGTTATGGTTTATTAACGCTTTCCGTAGCGACTATTTAAAAATTTGATTTGCACATAAAACTAAATCTACAAGATGAAAACTCGATTTTTCTTCTTCATTAGAAAAATATTATCCAGTAGATTCATACATTTCTTGTTTTGAGAAATTCCGACTTATATTGGATCATACATAACCAATTGAAGTTCAAAACGTAATATTACGAACTACCGCAATGCTACAGTTCATTTTATAATTAAATTATAAATTATACGTTCAAATATAGTTTAATAAATGAGTTCGTTAATATAATTCTAATATAAGCAATATTAAACCCTATTATGTTTATATTGCAAACTCACATTTTCCGACTATATTGGAATAGAAATATTATTATATTATTTATACTAATAAAATATTCAAAATAATTAAACTCAGTTATTTAAATTCGAATCAACGTGTAAAACAATAAAATAATTTAAATAATTGACCAGAAAATACGGGATGTTACAATCAAACTCTACCTCTTCGTTGCAAACTCCATTATCATCCGCTACCATAGTTCTCTTCTTTGGCTTTATACATTCGGAACTTTTATGAACCATCTCTTGGCAATTGAAACACTTCAATTATTGCTTCCTTCCGCCTTAGTTGGTTACAGAATAGTCGGTTTACTGGTTGGAGCACTATCACCAACATTCTTGCTCTGACTGTTAGAGTTCCTTACCATGATTCTGCAATCGTTGATACATCAGATATTGGTAATTCTAAGGAAAAAACGTAGCCCTCATTAACTTCTTTATTTGCAGCCATGTAACCACTTTAGGTTTTTCCATCCTTGTTCAAGTCAACTTAGTTTGTTGCCACCATGTCGTAGCTCTTCCTCTTAATCTTGTAGCAACCAATCTAACTCGATGCTCTTATGACACTCCCTTATATTCTAAAATTTCTTCGATAGTGGAAATCCAATCCAAAAATTCTTTATCTTGTGTTCATCACTTAATACTGCAAGCTTACAGGTCGCGTAATATGCAGGTCGAATCACAGGGAGGTGTTTTAATTTTATTATTCATCTATTCTTAGACGAGTTAAACAAAATCTGGAGAGGTTTTTGAATTAATGCTATTGAATTTACTATGGATCCAAATCTAATCATATCAATATCAAATTCAACTACTGAAAAAAGGGAACCAATTACTAGAAAAAGAAATTAACAACTAGAACAATAACATAAAATTAAAAGTAGGATTGCCGTTGAATCTAATCAAACGGTCAATCGCTAACATGCAGTAATAAAAGAAAATAATAATATGTGTTCTACCAAAACTAATTGAGTAAACACACAAATTGTTATGAAAGAAAAAGACAATCAACTAAAATGACGAAAAACTTTGTTATTCATAAACAAGAATATAGAATAAAAATGGCATCATATTTACAATGAGTACAATGTATATTTATGGGTGGGATAGGCCAAACCCTAATCAGATCTATGAATAAATGGGCCTCTTTTCCTAAGAATTATTATCATATCTCATGCCTTTCTTGACCAAGCTCGTTTGGAAATAATCTATAAGAATATCTAAGCATATCGTGGTGAATATCTTCCATATCTTACATGTGGCTAATTGATTAATAAAAGATTTGCATGTGATTAATTCTTCCAAACATGGATTCTTATTAGACTCCAAAAGTGCATAAGATAAAATCTTCAAATCTTCCATATCTTCCAGGTGGCTAATTGATTGGTAATCAGATTGTATCTGATTAATTCTTCCAAACATGGACTCTTATTAGACTCTAAAAGCACATAAGGTAAAATCTTCGAAGTTGATCTTTTTCTTGCGTAACATCTTGCTTTTAGGGGTGCATGAGGATCGATGAACGACCTGTGACAATATATGAAAAATACCCAATGTAATATTTATTTATTTACAATAAATATAAGATAGAGCATAAAATAAACACTTTTACATGTTAATCAAATACCCCCACACTTATCTTTTACTCGTCCCCGAGTGAAAAGAAAGAAAAATAAAAAATTGAAAACCTAAACTAGATAGGTCACACTTTCATAGGAAACACGATTGCATTGAGCTTATGCAACAAGTCGTTAAACCTCTAGGTGTCCCTAGTAGGACGAGTGGTGTCTCGTGAGGGTTTTCAGCGGATACTACCCACAAAATTCAAATACAGTATGTGTGGAACTAATGCAAGTACATGAATGCAATGGATATATACAAAAAAAACTAAAATGACAACATGACTTGATTAAGAAAAGTGGTACAACAAATTAAATTTACAGTTTCTATTCAGTTGATTTTATTTTAGATACCTCAACTTGTCACAAATTTTCAATATAATTCAAGTTTTCAAATGTTAAATTCCAGTTTGGCCAGTTGGTTCGGTTGATAACATAGTGCAACCATGAAATAGATTCTTAGGTTGCTTGGCACAGTTTGTAAAGTGGTATTCTAATTTCCTTGTGTATGGCTAGTCAAATCGATAAAGTCAAGAAATGTTTGGGCATCATCGCTTATTCTCTATCTCTATAAAGTTAAAATTTATGATTAATTACATACACCTAACTTAAAAGACCAAGGTATACGACCCATACACTGCCTTGCGGACTGACGGAGAGTTAGGACAGAGCTTGGCGGATTTTGCAGACCGATGCTGACTTTGTCAACAACATGTCGGTAATCCTTAGGTGTCCAATCTCATAAAATGAGACCAAGATATTCCAATGCTGACTTTGTCAACAACATGTCGGATAGAGCTTGGCGGGTTTGCACACCAACGCTAGATATACAAGCAATGTTGGATACCCATGGATTACTATTATTATTATTATTATTATTGAAAATATAAGCATAAAAGAGAGTTACGCGAATTCAACTTAACACAACTTAGTTTTAAAGATTCGAACAGCCAATATAAGTATTTTAAGTCCTCCACTTATTTAAACTAAGACTATAATATAGAATAGATTTCATGGCCATCACCTAAGAATCTCCCTATGTACCGGTTACACTATTATCCCTCAAAATAAACTTTTCATTATATTTCTTATTCGATCTAAGTTAAGAAAAAAAATACTATCAACTGACTAAAAATTGTAAACTTACTTCACTCTAAAATGAGTCGTGTCTCTGTATGTGTGTGCGTTTTTTTTTTGACGAGAAGGGGAAAAACATGCAGTAATTTTTTTTGATGATGTAATGCAGACTTGACTCCCCCACACTAGATTGAGATAGTGTACCAACTGTCTAAGGTATGCAAACTAAAATGGAAGGGAAGAAATAAAAATAAAAGAAAACGAACGTGTACCACCTGATTTCACGGTGGATGATTAGGCTCACGAAGATCGATAAGGTCATCGTCTTCGTACTGCTCGAATTCCAAAAATGGTTTCAGTCGTTGACTGTTTACTTTGAAGACTTTTCCATCCTTAGGATTTTCAATTTCAGCTGCTCCATGAGGATATACTGTTTTCACAACATAAGGTCCAGTCCATCGAGATCTGAGTTTTCCTGAAAACAAGTGAAGTCTAGAGTCGTACAAAAGAACTTTTTGTCCTACGTTGAATTCATTACGAAGTATGTTTTTGTCATGTTGGGCTTTGGTTCTTTCTTTATAGATTTTCTCATTTTCATATACTTCATTTCTTAATTCCTCTAATTCTGAAATTTGTAACTTCCTATGTGAGCCGGCCTTCTCTAAGTCGAAATTCAAAAGTTTAATTGCCCAAAGAGCACGATGCTCTAATTCAAGAGGTAAGTGACAGGCCTTTCCAAAGACTAACCGATATGGTGACATCCCCAGATTGGTTTTGTAAGCAGTGCGAAATGCCCAAAGTGCATCAATCAGTTTTAAGGACCAATATTTTCTATTGGAATTCACGGTTTTCTCAAGGATTTGTTTGATTTTTCTATTGGAAACTTCTACTTGCCCACTAGTTTGTGGATGGTAAGGGGTCGACAGCTTGTGTGTGACTGAGTATTTCTTGAGCAAGGACTCAAAAGCACGATTATAGAAGTGAGTTCCATTATCGCTAATGATAGCTCGAGGTGTGCCAAAGAATGAAAAGATGTTTTCTTTGAGGAATTTGATAACAACCTTGTTATCGTTGGTTTTGGTCGGGACGGCTTCAACCCATTTTGAGACATAGTTTACCGCAAGCAAGATGTAAAGATTCCCAAATGAGTTACGGAATGGTCCCATGAAATCGATGCCCCAAACATCGAATAACTCAATCACTAAAATGGCGTTGAGAGGCATCATGTTTCGTTTAGTGATTCGACCCGTTCTTTGACATCGATCGCATTTAGAGAAAAATTCGAAAGCGTCACGGAAGAGTGTGGGCCAATAAAAACCGCTTTGCAATACTTTTGCAGCAGTTTTTCTTGCTCCAAAATGACCGCCACAAGCATGGTCATGTGAGAAAGAGAGAATACTTTGGTGTTCATGATCGGGTACACACCTTCGAATGATTTGGTCTGGCCAATATTTGAAAAGATATGGGTCGTCCCAATAGAAGTTTCGAACTTTAGAGAGAAATTTTTGCCTATCTTGTTTCGACCATTCAGCGGGTGTTTGTTGCGTGACAAGATAATTCACAATATCAGCGTACCAAAGGGTGTTAGAGATTGAAAGGATTTGTTCATCAAGAAAATAGTCATCGATTTGGGTGTCATCAACATTTTCGTGCACAATTCGAGAGAGGTGATCCGCTACAACATTTTCAGAACCCATTTTATCTCGTATTTCTATATTGAATTCTTGAAGAAGAAGGATCCAACGAATCAAGTGGGCCTTAGCAACCTTTTTAGAAAGCAAATATCGTAAGACAGTATGGTCAGTGTAAACTATGACTTTGGATCCTATGAGATATGGTCTGAATTTCCCAAGAGCGAAAACATCTGCCAAAAATTCCTTTTTAGTAGTTGAGTAATTCAACTAGGCCTCGTTTTAGGTTTTTCTAGCATAATAAATGATTCGAGGGAGTTTATCGATTCGTTCACCCAAGATGGCTCCAATACCAAAATCAGCGTCACACATAAATTCGAAGGTTTGAGCCCAATCAGGGGGTTGAATGATGGGATTTGTAGTCAAGATTGCTTAAGAGTTTCAAAAGATGTTTTGCAATCATTGGAGAATTCAAACTTGACGGCTTTGGCAAGTAAGTTCAAGGGAGGTTTTGAAATTTTCGAGAAATCCTTAATGAATTCTGTAGAATCCCGCATGGCCAAGAAATGAACGAACATCCTTAACAGACTTAGGAGGAGGTAGATTAGCAATCAAATCAATTTTGGATTTATCGACTTCAAGGCCATCTTTTGAAACGACATGACCTAGAACTATCCCCCTTTTTTTACCATGAAATGACATTTTTCCCAATTAAGCACGAGTGATTTCTCCATACAACGTTTTAGGACGAGACCTAAATGAGTAAGACATTGGGAAAAAGATGATCCATAGATTGAAAAATCATCCATAAATATTTCCAAGAATTCTTCCACCATATCAGAGAAAATACTCATTATACACCTTTGGAAAGTCGCGGGGGCATTACAAAGACCAAAAGGCATACGACGATAAGCAAAAGTTCCAAAGGGACAAGTAAAGGTGGTCTTATGTTGATCTTCTAAAGCAACAGGGATTTGGTTATAGCAAGAGTATTCATCGAGAAAACAATAGAACTCATGTCCCGCTAAGCGTTCGAGCATTTGGTCAATAAAAGGCAAGGGAAAATGGTCTTTTCATGTGGCTGAGTTGAGCTTTCGATAGTCAATACACACACGCCATTTTGTTTTGATTTTTGTTGGGACGAGCTCATTACTTTCATTTTTGATCACTGTGACTCCCGACTTATTTGGTACAACTTGTACCGGACTCACCCAAGTACTATCAGAGATGGGACAGATGATGTTATTGTCAAGACATTTGATTATCTCCTCCTTGACCACTTCTCTCAAGTTTGGGTTTAATCGCCTTTGACCCTCACGGGTGGGTTTAGCCTCATCAACTAAATGTATGCAATCTTCCACAATTGATGGGCTAATTCCTTTTATATCGCTCAGTTCCCACCCCAAAGCATCTTTATTTTCCCATAAAATTTCCAAGAGTTTTTCTTCTTGGTCCTCGGTAAGATCAGAGGCCAAGATTATAGGAAAAGTTTCTGAGGAGTCTAAGTATGCGTACTTAAGGTCTTATGGCAAGGGTTTGAGGTCTAACTTAGGATGTTTTTGAGAGTTAACATTGGTCAACATTCCTTGGTTAGATTCAGATGACGAAGGATTGGAGTCAAGAAATTCATTCAGTTCAGAAATGTATTCGAGTTCATCGAAATCAGAGTCGAAATGGTCAAGACACATTTTCAAGGCTTCAGAAGTGTCATTAGAGGTTTCATCGACTGTGGTTTGAATCATGTCAATTTCATCGATCTCAAAATCCCTAGGTTGTTTGTTGAGATTAAATATGTTTAGCTCAATGGTTAGATGCCCGAAGGAAAGTCGGAGTTGACCGTTCCTACAATTAATGACAGCATTTGAGGTTGCTAAGAAAGGGCGTCCTAATATCAACGGTATCTAAACATTGGGATTTGAGACAGGCTCGGTTTCTAGAACTATGAAATCGACAGGGAAGTAAAACTGTTCCATCTGTATCAAGATGTCTTCGATTATTCCTAATGGCTTTTTGATAGATCGATCAGCTAGCTGAAGAGTGATGTTTGTTGGTTTAATCTCCCCTACTCCAAGTTGATGGTAAACAGTGTAAGGAAGAAGATTGACACTGGCACCAAGATCAAGTAGGGCATGAGAGATATGAGTGTTTCCTATTTTACAATCAATCGTAGGGCATCCAGGGTCTTTGTACTTGACTGGGGCAAGACTCGAAAGAATAGAGCTTGTAGCAGTTAGAAAGGCGGTTTTTGGGACATTAGTCACTCGTTTTTGTATGCACAATTCCTTAAGACATTTAGCATATTGAGGAATTTGTTCAATAGTGTCTAAAAGAGGAATGTTCACATGGACATGTTTGAAAATTTCCAAAATTTTATCGAAATTTACCGCCCTCTTCTTGTTATTGAGTCTATGGGGAAATGGAGCTATTGGTTTTTCGACTCTATGATCAGTTTCATCATTCGAGGAAGAAGGTGGTAAGGGTATAGAAGATGAAATGTTGGTGTTGCCAACATTGATTTTCGAAGGTGGGTCGGGTTTGCCGACACTAGGAGAATAACTGTTGGGATTGCCAACATTTGAGGAAAATGGAGGTTTAGAAGAATTGACATTCGTAGCTAATGGGTGATCATCAAGATTTGGAATTGGGGTCGAGTTCGAAGGTTCGCCAGGGTTGCCCACATTATTTTCAATCCTCTTTCCAGATCGAAGGGTTGTAATAGTATTGACCGAATTATGGTTTTCGTCCTCACAAGAATTTACAGCACGAGAGTTATTTTTTGGATTCACCTCGGGTTGACTTGGCAACTTTCCTTTCTCGTTATTTTTCATTAGTTCCTTTATCATATTCATCATTTGTTCGAGTTTAACATCTTGAGTACTTATTTGTTTCTCTAATCGAACAATATCTTGTGACAGTTGAGAAGATTGAGAGGATTGGTTTGATGATTGAAAGTTGGGGTGCCTATAAGGTTGTTTGGATTGAGGTGGAAATTGAGAAATTTGAGAACTAGAACAAAATGGAGCATGGTAATTCAAAATCGAAATCATGTGAGATGGATTTACAATGTTATTGGTATTAGAATACGATAAATTTGGATGATTTCTCCAACTAGGGTTATACGGGGGTGAGTAATAACTATTTTGAGCGATGGCATTGACTTGGTCTTGAGGGCAATACTGGGGTTGTCCTTCGAATTGAGGAGTTTGAGTTTCTAAAGGAAGTTGATTTGGATCCACGACATGTACTCCTCTAGTAGAAGCACGGATGGGAACATGAATTGACTCCTATTGCATGTCCTTTTCAGAATAATTTTCTAAGAATTCCTAAGCTTCATCGACCGTTTTAGACATAAATTCTCCTCCACACATTGATTCTAGTTGTATTCGAGTTTGATAGTTTAGCCCTTCATATGCAAGTTGACACAGATAATATTTTGGAATTGCATAATGAGGACAACTATACAGAAGTTGGTTCTCAAAATATTTCGAAAAATTTTCCCCCTCATTTTGAGAAAATTGATTTATCTCAGTTCGAATTTTTAGGGTTTTATGGAAAGGGAAAAACTTCTTTAAGAATACAGTGACAAATTCATCCCAACTTCTTATGGAATGTTTTGGAAGAGAATTTAGCCATCGTTTAGCGCTTTCAAGCAATGCGAATGGAATCAGCCTTAGCTTGATTGATTCGTTAGACAATTGTTGCATTTTAGTTATGGATGAATACAATTCAAATTCACTTAAAAATTCATAAGCATTTTCAGATCCAGTAAATTTTGGTACCCCTTGAAAAAATGAATGTTTAAGCTCAAAATTTCCTTCAACTAGTGGAAATACTATGACAAAAGGTTGAACGGTCCTAGTTGGGTAACATCGATCTCGAAGAGATAAGGATCTATCCATTTCTAGTTGAGATTTTGATAATTTTGATTTATTCGATTGTAATCCATTCCGTTATAAAAAAATTGATTTATTTGACACAATAGCTGTTTATTACAAAATAAATAATGTACTCAAGTGTATCTTATTAGTTGATAATCTCGATTTGAAGGGGGAAGAGGATCTTATGGCCATTCACGTATAGTATAAATGCTAAGGGATACAACCAATGGTTTACGAGTAGTATACAACCTCTTTTGCTAGAAGTTCAATAAATTGAACTAATATATATCCGCGATCAAACCCTTGACAGAATCGATTTCACAAAATACACAATTGTAGTTAAAAAAAATTGCAACGTCCAATCAAGTTTTATAATGAAAAATCGACGAGAGTGATGATTTTAACTATGGAAATTCAGAAATTTCAGCCACATGATAATCAGACAAAAATAACTGCAGAAATAAAATAATTGTACAAGCGAGCCGCTGCCCCTACAGAAGATTTTTACAAGCAATTTCTATATATTTTTCTTTGCAGCAGAGCACCTGTAGAGTTTAGAAAATTTTACAATGGGGTATGGCTATCCGTCCAGAATAATTGAGTAGTGCTAGCGTGTCAAACTCCACTGTTTGCAAATTAGCTGATCGTTGAATTCCTAGTTTGATTTCTTGAACACTATCTTCACTTTGACAATGATTTGAGATTTCAATCCATATTTTTTTTGAAATAGAGATAGAAAGACCAAACAAAGGAAAAAATATACAAAAGAAAGAAAAAAAACCTAAAAAAAACAAATAGAAAGAAAGAAAAAAACTAAAATCTAAGCTAGAAAAAGAAAAGTTAATAACAAAATAAACTAAGCTTGACTAAAACAAAAACAATCAACCTAAACAAAACAAGCAAAATTGGACTCAACAAGGGAACAATGCGTATATGGCAATCTCAGAATAATATGAAATCACTTGCCAAATAAATATTGAACAAATCCACTTGCAAATAAATATGGCAATTTCACCCTAAACGCCCAGAATAAAATCATGCCCTTTTCCTCTTTTTTCTCTCAAAACAAACGTTGCCCCTTCCTTCCAGAAAATAAATATTTCCTCCTCCTTTTTTTTTCTTACCGAAAGTTCAATTGATGATAAGGATCTCGAATCGGGTTTTGGCTTCGGTAGGGTATGAGGGTGACCGTCGGTTTTAGGGATTTCCGAATTGGGTAGGGGTTTATGAATCACGATTTTTGGTTTGGTGCTTGGGATTTTGCTATTGAATCGAGTTTGATTTTTGTGATTGGTAGTAGGTAAAACTAGTAGCTGTGGAATGATTGGTGTAGTCTGAAGTAGTGGTGTGATTTGAACTTGCGTGGAGGCTGATTGTGATGGAGGATGGAACGCGGATGGTCTAAATGATTGATTCTAATCGTGCATGAGAAGGACATATCAAAGAGGTGTGAACAGTGGACTGGTTAACGTGATGTTGTCTGAAGTAACGGCTGTGGAATGATGGTTCTGAGTGGTACTTTTAGATCAGAGATAGAGGGTGGATGGTAGGGGATTACGAGTTGAGATACTGGGTTTTTGTGTGAGGCGGAATCTGATGAATTTTGGGTGAACAGAGTGTTGGGTGCGTGTTGAGAATTGTTGAGGATTTGGGTTTGTGTGAAAACTTGTTCAGTGTCCACGGTGGTTTTGGCGATGTGTGATTGTTGGTTGAACAGTGCTTGCTTTTGTGGTTGTGAACTGTGAAGTTTGGAAATTTGTTTGTGGCAATAATGGTGTTGATGTATGGAGACAGGGGACGTGAAGTTTGTTTGTGAAGAGAAACAGGGGTTAAAGAAGAAATTCTGTATTGAAATAGAAAAACAAAGAAAATATAAAAGGAAACAATTTTTTTATAGAAAATTGTAAAGAAGAGAAAGTTGTACAAAGAAAGGAAGAAATAAATGGGAGAAGGGAGAACTAAAAGGGAAAGAAATTGAAATGAGGAAAGAAATGATAAAAACAAAATGGTAAGATTTTTTTCCTTTTGATAAGAGGGAGAGGTATGTAAAATTAAAAAGGAATGTAAAAAAAGGACAGAAATTGAAAAAGAAAAGCAAAGTTTTTTTTCTTTTTTTTTCTTTTTGAAGAGGAAGAAAGGAAAGATTATTTAGATGAAAATGAAAAGAAAATTAGGAAAGAAATCACAAACAAAATGGCAAGTTTTTTTTCTCTTGGCTTAGATATTGTAGTATCAACTTGTAATACCAAATCAACTAGGAATTTTCTTCTATATACAAGAAACAAAAGGAAAATAAAAATAAAAATTAGCACGAATCGGAAATTAAACAAATAATAAAAATTAATCGTTACCTCCCCGGCAACGGCGCCAAAAACTTGTTCGTCGCTTTCCTATAGAATAGAAAAGCGCGAATTTTGAAATAAATCGAATTTTGAAATACTGCAAGAGCACAGGT
Organism: Allium sativum; assembly: GCA_030737875.1. NCBI lineage: Eukaryota > Viridiplantae > Streptophyta > Magnoliopsida > Asparagales > Amaryllidaceae > Allium > Allium sativum. The sequence goes on from CM060911.1 coordinate 189,698,660, forward strand.
CGCGTAATATGCAGGTCGAATCACAGGGAGGTGTTTTAAATCTTATTATTTATCTATTCTTAGGCGAGTTAGACAAAATATGGAGAGGTTTTTGAATTAATGATATTGAATTTACTATGGATCCGAATCTAATCAGATCAATATCAAATTCAACTACTGAGAAAAAGGAACCAATTACTAGAAAAAGAAATTAACAATTAGAACAATAACAGAAAATTAAAAGTAGGACTGCCGTTGAATCTAATCAAACAGTCAATCGCTAACATGCAGTAATAAAAGAAAATAACAATATGTGTTCTATCAAAACTAACTGAGTAGACACACAAATTGTTATGAAAGAAAAAGACAATCAACTAAAATGACGAAAAACTTTGTTATTCATAAACGAGAATACAGAATAAAAATGGCACCACATTTACAATGAGTACAACGTATATTTATAGGTGGGATAGGCCAAACCCTAATCAGATCTATGAATAAGCGGGCCTCTTTTCCTAAGAACTATTATCATATCTCATGCCTTTCTTGACCTAGCTCGTTTGGAAATAATCTTTAAGAATATCTGATCATATCATGGTGAATATCTTCCATATCTTCCACGTGGCTAATTGATTGACAAAAAATTTGCATGTGATTAATTCTTCCAAACATGGACTCTTATTAGACTCCAAAAGTGCATAAGATAAAATCTTCAAATCTTCCATATCTTCCATGTGGCTAATTGATTGGTAATCAGATTGTATGCGATTAATTCTTCCAAACATGGACTCTTATTAGACTCCAAAAGCACATAAGGTAAAATCTTTGAAGTTGATATTTTTCTTGTGTAACATCTTGCTTTTAGGAGTGCATGAGGATTGAAGAATGACCAGTGAAAATATAAGAAAAATACCGAATGTAAAATTTATTTATTTACAACAAAGATAAGATAGAGCATAAAAATAAACACTTTTACATGTTAATCATCTTGCATACTTCCTTTGAGTTCTGGAATTTCTATTCTCATACCCGCTTCCCATCGGCTATCCATTACTTGAGTTTGGATTTGCAATCTCGTATCTTCTCGATGTTGAGATTGATAACTTCCATGGTCTTCTTCCTCACCAAACATATTCTCCGAAACAGATGGAGTTCTATGCCTTTGATTTTGATTCATATCCAAAATCGTTCTTTCCAAATGTCCAATACCATCGTCAATTCTAGCATTAAGACGTTCCTCCATTTGAGTTTCATCTTCCTGCATATATACATCTTCAACATTTTGATTTCTATTTGCTCGTCTTGGCGGCATTCTTCAATTCGAAACGATAACAAATGTTCAAATATTGATTATGAACTAAACTTCACTACAATGAAATAATCACTTCGAAATCTCGAAATAATTCACCAATCTAAAGCTATGGAAAACAATTCACCAACCCTCAAATAATAATTCACTGATCCAAACTTCGAAACCAAATCGAATTTAACCACTTGAAACAATGCTGAACGATACTTAGATCTTGAAACGATGAACACAATGAACTTTGACACAATCAATGAACCAACCTGTGACAATGACGATCAAAACAATGAAACAATCCTTAACAATGATGAATCACTTTTGCTCTAATATCGAACTGATGCAGCAGATATCCAATAAGCTTCGAATTATACTCAAAACTATGATAAATTCACAATAAATCTCAAATCTCTGATGAATCAATACAGATCCAAAAACAAGTGAAAGAAAGATAATTACCAATTCCGTTATTGAAGTCGATACTGGAAAGGTACTCAATTATGTAGATTTCTTTGAATTCGAATGAATAGAAAAAATAATTTCTGTTGATCCAAAGATATCAGAAACATGATCACCAACTCTCCGTTGATCCGCTGATGTCATAAAGATGATCTTCCAAGTCGTTGTGGATACTGAAAGTAGTGAAGGAGAAACAAAGCTCCTAATAATGGTGATGCCAAGTTTTGATTACAAAATGAACTAACTATTACAAAATTCACAACTGACATATTTATAGGCTCAGGAGACGGAGTTGACACCGCACTATGACACCAATAAAATGATACCGAAAACAGGATACAAACAGTTCGATACTGAAACAACAAACAACAACATAAAAGTAAAAGTACACGACACCGATACAAGCTAAAAGAGTTAACCCGAAACCATGGGATCGAAGCCAAAAACAATCTCCTTTGAACTGGGGTCGAAATCAAAATCTTTGGGAAGACTTTTATTGTTCGAGCTAGAATAGAATCCTCAAAACATATGGCTTCGGTACCAATACTGAAATAGAGAAAATCTGAGATACCGAAACCGAATGAATTAAATAAGAAATTAACATTAAATCCTATTTGATTTCGGAACAACTTCAACCCATAACCATGAATATGATACCGACACTACTACAGATTCGATACTGATACCACTATCGCCTGTGATGCATTAGCACCCATATCGATTCATGAGCTATGGTAATCCAAATCCAATAAGAATTTGTGGATGTTCAATCAACATATATATTATCATCTATTTAAAATTTGAGCTCACTCTGTGTAACACCCCACCTCCGCTAGGGTCACTCTTTCGGGGGCACTAGCTTCTGGGGGGCGTTAGAACTGGGTAAGCATGCATAATGATATATCAAGGCAGAACAAGAACATAAATATATGTGTAAAACAGAGTAAGTGAGAATAAAACAGCGGAATATGTCAAACCATCTCAAAACAAGTCTAGTACATCATAAAGTCAACTGCCAAAATAAACATGTCTAGTACATCATAAACAGAAATACTGAAATACATAGTGCTATCCCCAAAATAAAGATGATAAACCATAGCGAGCTCAATGTCCAGACATACATGAGCTATCCAGCAAACAAGCAAGCGATCCAAGCTAAGCACCACTATTCCCTCCCTGAGAACCTGGGGGGAGAAACGGAAGAAAAGAAGCGAAAGAAAACAGGTCAGTCAAAAAGACTGGTAAGCCCTACTACGATCAGTCTATAAACTAATAAAGTTAACATCATGATGGAAACTGAGATGAACATACTGGCAATAGATAAAGGTGTCATCACATAAAGAAGATTAAGCTTTGCACCACAGTGTACTAGCAAACTAACATAACAGGTATTGATCCCTCAGCCCAAACTTTGGCCCAATAACATGAGGTGACTTTAATATAAGGTCCAGCCCAACGGTCTAGTCGATCGGCTCCCTATAAACCTAACACGTCAAGTGTTGGTGTCCATACGGCCCACATATGGTTGTAGTCAGACTGTGCTGGGTCCACCTTCGGGTGTATCAAGCCCTCGGGTGTCAACCCCAGACACCTAAGCAATAATGCACAGTCTAAACCTACTGGTACCCGTGCCTCGAGTTTATCCAACACCGGACTACGTGCACGTCCGTAGCCCGCCTGGACCCGCACCGCTGTACCACTCAGCCGTCGCTTTGGTCGCTTACATCAGTCCAGTAATCGTGCCCCGCCCTAGCCTAGCCTCTAGGGTTGTGAATGATACCAAACTGGGATTACTGCTGGAACAGACCACGTTGCTAGGGTTTTCTAAGAGGGTTAAGTGTGGTTTAACCCCTCACTAATCATGGATTAAATTAGTTAAGTGTAACCAACAGTTCACCCCTTAACCCCATTTAATCCCTCGTATCCCCAAAAATTGGTTAAGTATTAGTGGGCCATGACTTAACCCTAATCATGAGGCATTAATTAATTTAATTGTGCCTTAACCTCTCACATTAGACTTTGTTGCGGTTACCTAGTTAAGCCGGTGGGTTCCGGGTAGATTTACACCACAACTTGGTCTAACCTCGGGTCTTGGCACCACATGGCCAACTTCTCACATTGGATCCTATTGTTTGTAGCCACTAGTTAAGCCGGTAGGTTCCGGGTAGAATTACGCTACAAACTCAACCCAACCTCGAGTTGGCCACACTTATGTTTTCTAAGTGTCATGTCCACTTTATTTTCAAAACATAATTACAAGTTTAACAAATACTTGGGTAGACCTAACTTAATAGGTAAATTCCCAAGGGGTAGACCTAACTTAATAGGTAAATTCCCAATCTTATATTTTCATGTATTTTAAGTTTTACCCAAACCCCCCCAACGTCATTCTATCGCTTACATATTCGTCATAACGCATAACATGCATAACTTGTTAAACTTGCAAATCATGGCATAGTGAACTTGCATAAACATGCATAACTTATCAAACATGTGTAATATGGCATAGTGAACTCGCATAAGCATGCATAACTTATTAAACATGTGTAACATGGCATAGTGAACTCGCATAAGCATGCATAACTTATTAAACATGTGTAACATGGCATAGTGAACTCGCATAAGCATGCATAACTTATTAAACATGTGTAACATGGCATAGTGAACTCGCATAAGCATGCATAACTTATTAAACATGTGTAACATGGCATAGTGAACTCGCATAATCATGCATAACTTATTAAACATGTGTAACATGGCATAGTGAACTCGCATAAGCATGCATAACTTATTAAACATGCATAAATCCCAACTTTCATCACATATTAACTTTAGAGTTTCTAAAATGAAGGTAAGAGGGCTTACAAATATTATGAAGACACAAATCTACAAGTAAAGATTGAGAAGCCCTTTATGCAAGCATAAAAACCCAAAACAAAGCTCCAATAAGAAACACCCTTAACAAAAATCCCAAAAACTCTAGCTTAGCAAATAAAACTTGCAACTTGATGATGTATGCAAGCTAATGATCATTCATACAACTTAGAAATGCTTGTATGAACATCATAATCTTCATAGGAATGATTTATGAAGAGGGTGGAGGCTAGGGTTTTTAAGTGGAGGCCATTTGAGAAATCAATTTGACATAGTTTGGTTGCTAGAATGAATAATGGGGTTTTAGGGTAGGATTAGGGTCATATTTATAGAAGATTAGAGTGATATTAGCCTTAGGATTAACCCTTAGTTGAATTAGGTCCATCAGATTTCGGAATTCTCCAGAACCAAGCCACACAACCAAGCCCAGATCAGAAATGGTGCGCCAGGCAAATCTGCCCGGCCACCCTGTGTCGACAGGGCTGTCGACAGGGCAGTCGACACCCTTAGACCCCTGTCGACATGCCTGTCGACTTGGGGGTCTTGGCGGGAGTTTCCCCCGCCAGTTGTGCCCTAACCCTTGTTTTTATCTTAAAATTTAAATCTGTTTTTAATATGGAAATTTCTGAAAACTTCAATGGGCCTTAACTGGGTCATACGGACTCCGATTTTCGAAAACTCGGACTCTATTTCGCGTATTTTTCCGAGACGAACGCAATGGCACAGCCCGTTTCCCTTTGATTCAGATTTTTAAATTAAATTCTGCCTCAATTTATATCTTAACAGGTTATTAAAAATACAGGTTGTTACACTCTGACATCCTTAACATTTTCAAAATCTTAACTCAATTATTCATCGTTCAAACATTTATTCAAACCTATTAAATTTGAACATCAAATATATTATCCTATGAATGTCGGGATGAGCTCAAATTTTGGATAGATGATCATTTATATGTGGATTGAACATCTACAAATTCTTGTTGGATTTGGATTACCGTAGCCCACGAATTGCGATGGGTGCTAAAGGAGTGCTGCAAAATAGGGTTGCCCAGGAACGCTCATGATATATATATAGCGTTGTCAACAGATAGTTTTGGATACGGATAGTGCCATATCTGTATCCGTATCTGAAACTATTTTCGGATATCGGATATCCGTATATGTGCATACGGACGGATATTGGATAATTATCTTATCCATTAACGATCAATGATTAAAGAAACGTAAATTGAAATTCTAGGTTTAACATGATATTTTTGTAATGTCATGAAATATAAAAGTGTAAAAATCAATAAGGAAAATGATATTAAATAGTTTTGAGCAGTTAATATGCATTAAATGCATAAGATATAAACTACTAACTTAATAAAACAATAAATTATCATTGTTTATTATGCTCAAATATATATAAAATAAGCTAAAAATTTGACAAAAATCGAATGGATAATTTTTGAATGCGGATACCTTCGTATCCTCATCCGCTTCTTCGGTTATCGGATATATCCATTTTTCTGGATACCGATTTCGGATTTTTTGGGTATTCATTGTCAGCCCTATATATATATATATACATACACATATATATATATATAGAGAGAGAGATGTTCCGCTACACCCCTTAGGCTACACTGTAATCTCCCATTGAATTCCAGCCACTCATTCCGATTTTAATATTCATTCTTTCTCTCTCTTTCCCCTACACTATATTATTTAATTCGACAGGGAGAGAAAGAATGAATATTAAAATCAGAATGAGTGGCTAGAATTTAGGGCGAGATTCACGTGTAGCCTTGGAGATGTAGAGGAACATTTCCTATACACACACACACACACACATGTATATATATATATATATATATATATGCATATAAACACTCACACATAAATAGATTAACGACGCTATAAGGCCGCACCAATCACTAGCTGCAATGATTTTTCTTTCCGCAAACTCAGCACCTTATAGGTTGATTCATAGCTCCCTGATGTGTCTTCTAGTATAGGAAGGCACAATCATAGAATAAGTGACTACACGAACCCTCATCAACATGATAGTGGAACCAAACCTGGGTGACACCTATATTTTTGCCTGCCAAACAGTATGTGGTATTAAGCTAGTCTAGAAGGACGAGTCGCACATGTACCTTTAATTTTTTGGGGGAAGAGGACTTTAAGCCCCTAAAATTAATTGTAAGTTATAGTAATACCTGAGCAGACGTAAAGTGAGTAAATAAACTTCACTATGAAATTACCATTTTTGCTCAGACCATAAGAAAGGAGTCCAAAAAGGTGGTTTAAGGCAATGCCATTAAACCATGGATCAGTCCAAAAAGATTTCGAGAATCTAGAGCCAAGTTTGGTGGAGATGTGTGTATAGCTGTCGGCACTAAGAAAGGATTCAATTCCACAAAGGTGATGATTAATTTGGTGTAGATCTGGTTAGATCATTTAAATTAAAAAACATTTAATTTAAATAATTGATATAAAATTATTTAACAAACATACAAAAAACCATCAAAACAACCAATAATTAGCAACCATAGCATACAAATAATAAACCCGACTAATAATAATTATAAGTGGGAGAACTAAGTGAGTTTAACTCACCATGATTTCTGTCATTGTTAAAACGCTTATTTGTAATAAAATTAAACTGGCATTTAATTTAATTAAAAATAACAGTTGCTCTCAATTTTGGCCTGACCAGCTCAATCTCATAGCTCCCATCCATATGGTCTCAACGATACAAAATTTATCAAATTCTGATAATTAACAAATATATTATAAATATTATGGGTTTATAAATGTATTTAAATAAATTAAACTTCAAACTTTTAAATATAAATGTTAAATAGGCCCTTACCACTCACGTTCCATCCACGTACAATCTACCCTCTTGCTACAGACGTTCCCCACTCCAATATTCTCATCAATCCACTAATGTTTCCATCATCTCGTTTTCATGTATTTTTTCCAAAAAAATTAGGGTCCAAGCTCACCCCTTAAATGAAAGCCAACGTCGTTGCTTCTCAAGCCCACGAAATGGCACAGTGTCTTCATCTTTCTTCACATACAACCCGTGAGTTCCAATATCTCGATTTTATTTACCTTTCTAATGTATTTTGATTCGTTATTAAAAACTTTATTATATTTCGAACAAATTTTCCTCATAGAATTTAAATTTTTCTTTAAAGGAAATTTTGACTCCTTAAATCCTAACCCATTTTTATTTGTAGAGGGTTGAGAACTTTTTACGATTCTAGACAAATTTTCTCTACCTTATTAAAGTTAGACACATTTTTAGAAATGCTATCTAATCTAGTTTGAATACTAGTATTTTCTAATTCTAATTATATTATTTTAGATTTCAAAATGTTTTTTCAGAACTAGTTTCCTTATTCTTTGCCTTATGAGTTTCAATTTCTTAATTCAAAAGTGAAAGTTGACTATCTTAGTTTGAGAGAGACTCCTGAACCTTTTTAAGTTCTTCCTTGAAAAATTTCTTTTCATCTTTTAGTATGTCTCTTTCAAATTCACTTTATTCTTATTTTCACGTGTTTTCTTTAGTTTCCTTTTAAGAGTTTTTATAGTATTCAAAAATTAAGTGTTAACTTCTGCTAAATCATCGAGCCATAAAGCATACATTTGCTTGTCTATTGTCGCTATCGCTATCATTATCTGATGAATCTGAATCTGAGCCGTCCTAAGTAACAGAAAAAGCTTTCTTTTTGAGTTTATCTTTCTTATTCTTATTGTTGAAGCTTTTCTAGTTTTCTTTCAGTTCTGGACAGTCTTTCACTATGTGACCTTCTTGTGACAATTAAAAAATTCTAAGTTTCAAGATGAAGGTCTATTCGAGGAATTCTTTTTGAAAACTCATTTTCTATACTTTAGGAACTTCTTAAAAATTTTGGTAATAAATGCTAAATCCTCATCTTCTGATTCTGATTCTTCTTTTTTCGCATGAAAGACTACATTCTTTTTCTCTTATGCTTGTTCCTTTTTAGCTTGGAGATTTACTTCATAAGACATGAGATTACCAATGAGTTCTTTTGGTTTCATAGTTGATAAATCATTAGCTTCCTCAATAGCTAATACTTTTATTTCCCAATCGTCGGTTAAAGAATTTAGTACCTTTGATATAATATCAAAGTCATTATATTTTTCTCCTAACCCTATTAGGGCATGTAGTATATCTTGAAATCCTGAATACATGTCATTGATGGTTTCATTTTGTCTTATCTTGAAATTTTGGAACTGGTTTTTGAGCATTGAGATCTTTGTTTATTTGACCTTGTTTGTACCTTCATGTAATGCTTTGAGTGTTTCCCATATTTGATGTGCAGCAGTGCAAATGCTAACATGATTGCATTCGTTTTTATCCAAAGCACAGAATAACATATTAATAGCTTTGGTATTTTCACTTGCTTCATTTTTCTGAGTTATTGTCCATGTTAAATATTTTGTAGTAGGTGTTGTATACTGGGTTTGAGTTGCATTCCATGCTTCAAAACTATTTGCTTGCATATATATTCTCATTCTAGTTGCCCAGTAATTGTAGTGTAGTCCATTGAATAGTGGTGGCCTTTGAGTAGATTGTCCTTCGACAAATGTAGAGTTGTTGCACTGGTACTTGGGTTGTTCTCCATATTATCAAAGTATCATATAATGGTGTTACGGTTATAGGTTGTCCTTGCTCTGATACCAATTGAAAAAATATATGCGGTGGTAGGATCGTATAATATGGAGTATAGACAATGTAAGATATAGATAGCAAAGTAATAGTAGTAAGTAAAAATGACGCAATCAATTTTATACTGGTTCGGACCACTGTCCTACGTCCAGTCCCAGACTCCCTTCTGCTATTTCACTAACACAACAACCCTCACTTCACCCAGCGGAACAAGTTTGTAACATACTGTATTTTTGGCAGCCAAATACTTTATTTATTTTATTTATTTTAAATATTTTATTTGGAATATAAATGGATTTTAATATTTAAATCGCTATTTAAACAAAGTTGAACGATATATACTCATATATAAAATAAAACGAGCTCAGAACAGCGCTGCAGTTTGTAAAATAGAGTTTTGAACTTCAACTGGATATACAGAATTCGTTTTAAATCAGATTTCTGTGAAACAAGAAACGTACGGAGCAAGTGAAGTATATTTTTCTAGTGAAAAAGAAAAATCGAGATTTCGTCGTGTAGATTGGAAGTTATGCACAAATCAATTTGGCAGAAAAATAGCGGCGTAATCGTTTATCGACCGTAACGGTTTATTGGATATAACTGCATATCGGTTCCGAATTTAGACTAGGTTCTTTTGAGGCATAGTGATAATTTAATTTTTAGAATTTTATGGTAATTTTTAATTAATTAAATATGCAACTTTTTATGTGGAGTATTTTGCACCCTGTAATCAACATTTTGGGGTTTCACAATATGAGTCAAACTACCGATATTTTTTTTTTTTTGGAATCCTGGCACATCACTGATTACAACGGTATTTTTATTTTCGTCGATTGAGGTCCGAAAAACGAGTGGAGCTTTCTTTTGAAACAGGGGTAACTGTTATTGAATGGTTAACGGGTCAAACGAACTTCAAATTCAACAAAACAAGTTTCATACGAAACCTTAGGAAGAGGTCTAGTAAGACGTCAAGGCCTCATATTTTTAGGATTTTTTCTGTAATTTTAAGGAATTAATGCTCGGTGCTTTTCATCGATATTTTCTAAAGGATTTTTTTAAACGACCTCGGATTTCAACGAAACTTGTCCCATTGGATCCGGAATATTTTTTTACACTAAGATTAGCCTTTTTATCAGAAAATAGAAATTTTATATGGTGGGTTTTAACATGATTTCTCATGGCGAAACTTGGTTACATTATTTTATTAATAAAGCATCCCACCCTACTCTTTTACTAAAAACCTACCCAACGTGTAATGTCTGGATTACGTGGACTGAAAACCTATTTTATTAATAAAGCATCCTTACGTCCCAAAGGTTTATTTACCATGCTTGGCTACCACACAATATCAAAAACGTTCTGTTGTATCATTCATTTGGTTGGCAACCACGTTCCCTTATGATTAAAATATATATATCTTTGCTTGTCGCCCAAATAATTAATTCCTTGCGAGCCAAACAATAGATAGCTTGCGCTCCAAACCATATGTGAGCACCGTGCTATCCAAGTAGTTCTTATTTTAATGTTAGGCAATAGCTACCCTAAAAATCTCTGCATACCTACAACCTAATTCCTTGAGACCCACGGTTCTCTTCCTATAAATAAACATATGTTCTCTGTTTCTTCAACACTTCAGCAACAAAGAAGAGAAGAACCGCTCTTCCTCAAACAATAATTTAAAAACTAAAACGAGTAAAACCGAACACTTAAACCACTGAAATCTCTTCCATTCTTTCTCCTAAAACGTTGAGGCCAGAGATGCTCGTGGGCGAAGTGATCTGGTGGAGAGGACCATGGCGAATACAAAGGGGCGCATGGCCACTGGTGTTGGGCATAGGTTGAGGGTAGAAGGATGATTACTGTTGCGGGGAAAAAAATCAAAGAAGAAGAACAGAGAATTCACGTGAGAACGAAGCAGTAGAAGGGGATGTGTAGGGGAGTGTTACGGTGATCGTTGAACCAGAGGAGCAGACTGATGTTTGGAGAGAAAAGAGTGCGGAAAAAGGAGCAGCGACAATGCGGTGAGAACTTAATTACGTGTTTAACTCATGTTAACGGTTCCTAATAAAGTTCTAACATGCCTAGTATACGCTGCAGCTATAACGAGACTTTCAGATTTTTTATTGCGCTCACACTTTTTATTTGATGCCAAATGAAGATTATAACTAAACATGGGCCGATGGTTGAAAACATGGAGTAACGCTTGGCCTAGTGTAATCTAACATGCCAATGTACTCGAGCCTAATTATCCATCTAGAAATGCCTAATGAAGATTAATAATATTAATATATAGGATATGGAATATTGCCTGGAAATATTGGCGTTCGCCTATTAGTGTACAAAGGCTGTCTAATTACGTTATTTGGCTAATGGTTTTCAATAACGTGACTAATTTATTTTAGCGTAGCCGACCATTTTAGTTAAATAGCATCAGGATTATATCGTGCCTAACGGTTAAACTAGCATGCCAAACATTATATGTTAACCGTGTACCTGAGTATATATCTTAATGTGTCCAATTCCTTTGTACCACCACTGTTCTTTCCATTTCATGTTAATGTGCCTTACCCGGTATAAGTGTGTCTAATCCTAGCTAATAACATTCATAAGGGACTAGTAAATAAATTATTAGGATATTTATAATATTAATTTAAACAGTGTATAACGTATTAAAATTGTAATGTGATCATACAGCAATGATGTTGGACAAAATAAATGACGTCAGATCCATATCGACGAGTACGACGGGATGAAGATGATTTGATCATAGTTGGCAGCTATTGCAGCTTTTAAATTAAATTAAACGTCAGTTTAATTTAATTTAAAACGAACTGTTTGAGTGACCGACAAATCCAGGTGAGTTAAACTCACTCAGTTCTCCCTTCTTATATTTTATATAAGTTGGGTTTTAAATTTGTGTGCTATACTTGTTAATGGTTGTTTGTTTGTTTGTTCATTGTTGATTTTATATTCATGGATGGACTGAACAGTTAAATTAAACGTTCGTTTAACTTAACTGAAACAAATCGTCATTTATAACGATTAAATCCAATTGAGGTAACTTACCTCAGTGGTTACGTTTATAACAATATAAACGTTATAAATAAATGATTGTATGCTTGAATTGTTGTTATTAGCCTATTATTGACTATTACAGTTATTATTGATAGTTATTATTAACCTGTTCATGTCATCTATTTAGATGGAAAACAAATATTGATTGGCCATCATGAATTGATTGAATGGAACTGTATTAACCCATTGTTTGTAGGGAATAACAGTCCTCACTAATATTGATAACACTTATCAATATGATTATATTGTTTGTGAAATTGGTTTATATTTCACGGTTTGGTACTATAGTAGCCATTTGCCTCTTTAGTGCCATTGATTAAAAGAAATGGTTTTCGAAATCAATATTAAATGGATTTCGAGCGGTTTCAAAGTTATAAATATATTTTTGATATGATTTTAAAATGCGATTCTTATGGCAAAGATAATAGTCGAAGCTAAATGTACAAATTATAATTAACAGAAATGTAAGAGATTACCAAATAAATGTTTAAACGATACAAATTTATTGAATTGTCTATTTAAATGTTGAAATGATTTTGTAAAAGTCTTATTGGTCGGAAGGGAAGTTTAAGTGTAGTTCAAAATAGGATCATTGTATTGTGAATACACGAAAATGTGCAAAACAGTTCAAAGAGAAATGCTTTGTGATGAATGATCGTTTTTACCAAACAGTTTTTTTTTAAATAATACGAAATGTGATAACATTTAGTGAATGAGATTAACAAATCAATTGATTGGAAATGAGTGATGATTTGGAAATGGGGTTTCATATTTTAAATGAAATCGAAGTTGAAATTATGAATATGAATTTATAAATGAAATTTTTAAATGAGATTTAGTTAAATGAAAGAGGATTTTATTCCAAGGTTCGAAATGTTAACTTAAGGCAGGATTATAAATGAGGTTAAAGATATGAATAAAGACAATGAATATTTAGTTTTCAAAATGAATTGAAGATGACATTTTTAAATGCAGTTAAAGATGTGCTAATGAATGATAAGTATTGTAGTCAATTTGCAAATGAGATTTTGTAAATGGAAATTTAAGTTTGGAAATGGAATCGAACTAGTGAATAAAGTCGAGAGTTTGCAAATGTGTTTTGTAACATTGGTTACAAATGAAATGGATTACTTTTAGGTATAAGTTTTATAATAATCATTATATGTTTAGGACAATGAATAAGTGGTCGAGTATGATTTAAAAGGGAATGTGATAAATATAGGTAAAATTGTTGTGATAAATATCAATATAATAATTGCATAAGATATTAATATAAGATTTATTAAAGATTTGTTTATGCGGATTTTGAACAAATGAATTTGAATTGTTGAAATAATTTGTAATATAATAATAAAGAGATATCAAGGAATTTTCATAAAGATTCTATTTTTAATAGAATCAAAGTTGTTACATAATATTGTAAATGATTATTGACGTAAATCGAAAGAGTTAATAAGAGTTTACTTAATAATTAGTTAAGTAAACGTGGTCGAGATTTAAATCAGGTTTTCAAAGGAACGTGTGGTTAATAAACTTCTATTTATTCTGAAGATATGAATGTTGTTGGTCAAGGTCTGAGAGGTAACTAAAATACCCCAACTTGAACGACTACATGATTATCCAAGAATAGTATTAGTTTATAAACGAGAGTAGTTCTCCATAAATGATGTTATAAAGTGTTCCAAAAAGTTATAAATTTAGAGAATGTTCTTATTATAATAAGACAATAAAAGTGGTGTTCCAACTATTGGAAAATTTAAAAGAATATAATTAACAACGATTCATTAAAGAGGCTAAATGATACTGAGTAGTGAATCAGTGAATCCATTTTCTTTTATGGATGAATGGTTGTTTTATTTGATAGTTAAATAACCGACTATCAAATCTGGCCCATACGATTGTTAGTACGGAAAGTCCGGGATCGAATTTATATTCGAAAACCATTCCGTTCAGCAAATACGAATACGTTGAAGATGCTGATTCAAGATGGAGCTATTGAAGACCGTGGATCTTCATAAGCGGAAGAGTTACTTAAGATCTCTGATTTGCAATAAGTGATATACTGTGATTCTGTCGTGGTTGAAATCCACGAATTCGCAAGGACTTCTCGCTACTGATTCTCAGGGTGATTCCTAGAATGCAGTAGGAGGGTGCCTTTAGTTCATCCTGTTCCTGGGTGACTTGTATGGATGAATGTCTGACAGAGTATTTCTAGAAAGGTCACGTACATTGATTTCTTCAACCATACCAAGAGTGGAGGCGGAGAAGGAAACTTCTTCAGCTAACACGTAATGTATTGTTGTAGACATCAATTAGTGATTGTCGATGGATCTGACTATGTGACATTCGAAGTAAAGACGATGTGCTGATAAAGAGTAGCCTCAAGCCTCATCAACCGGGGAATGACAAAAATCGGGCAGGCAGCATGGCTATGTGGGTCGCTCCCATTAGGGTGTATAATCACCTATCTAGAGAAATTCCTTTTGCTTCTTGAATCTATTTCAATGTTGTCCCTTATCGGGAAACGGTGGTTTGAGCCCAACCGTTGGTGATATACATTCGATACACTCAAGCGAAATGAGTGGTCGGTCATGTGAGGGCCGGGTTGCAAGACGTTCTTGTTGAACCCAGTGTATTCGCCTCTAGAGATACACTATCGGCAGGTGGTCCCATACCTTGTCAAGGTCAGAATCCAATCTCCAATAAGCGCCTGCGGTTTTGTTTGTATACTTTATATGTGGAGCGTGAGATGCAAGCGTTCCACTAGATTGATATTTACTTGTATTTAGACATTATTATAATATCAGAAAAGATATGGGTTTCAAAAATGTTTTGGGTTATCGTAAGGTAAAAATCGTCCGTATTTATGTGTGGATTTGGTCTTACGATTATCTTTTTCTTTCGAAAGGATTTTAACTTAAAAATAAAGTTGGATGATCACCCTTAATACTGTGCGAGTTTATCTCACTCTGGTTCACCAGACTGACCCGGTGTTTTGTAAATGCTCGGGTTAGACCGGGTTGTACAGGTTCAGGTTATCGACTGATGTGAAGAGACGAGCTGGAGAAGTTCAGACGCATTATATATATGGTGTGTATTCCGCTGTGTGATTATATATGAGGACATATTATTATAACTGTCCAGATATGTGATGTACTCTGATGACTGTAAGTATTTTTAAAGCTCTCAATAAAGATTTACTTCTGTATTATATTTTGTTCCGCTGCGATGTGAGACTCTGTGTTGTCTTTGTTCTTCTTCTACTTCTTCTATTCTAATATTTCTTTCTTTCTTACCTCACCCTCTAACTTCTTTCTTATAGTAATCCATTTTCTAGTGCACTTTGGGTTGGACTGGTGTGGTTTGGGTCAGCTCAAAGGGTCCTGGAACCTGGGTCGCTACAGTTGGTATCAGAGCTATTGGTTTAGTAATAACCTTGGCTCTGTGGTGTAACTCGATAGAGATGGGGTTAGTAATACCTTAGATCGAGTTGATTGTATATATGAGAGCGTATTTGTAAATTTTATATACTAATGTTTTATGTTTTGTAAAGAGGGTAAATGAAATAATTTTACCCAAACATATTTTTGTACAGAAAAGAAATTTTTTTATTATATTATTGAGGTATCGGGATGGTTGATTGATTTGAATGATATTCAAATGTGGATTAGGAATCTGAATTGAAATTTAACTTTGTTAAGTGAAATTAAATTGAGAAATGATGTTGAACTCAAATAAAATTAATTTGAATTTGAAATTTTGATGAATTGTTATTGAAATATGTTAAGCCTAAGTAAATATAAATATTGAATACAAATTCAATTGTTTTGATTGAGTTGATGGTGCATTGGTTGTTGATTGATTACCGATTGGTTGATTCGTTGAATTCATCGATGGTTTATATAAGAGCTGGATGAATTAAAATAAAATTCCAGTAATATAAATTGGAATGAAAGCATAGATGAATTGGAATTAATGATTTAAACCTATATTTACAAACAAGTTGATACCCATGTCTGATTTTGGGAATTTATGTGATTATACATGTTGGTTAATGAATCATGAATTGTTACTCATATGACAAATGAGTTAAGTACAGGTGCCAAAAGGTTAGAGGACTGCTTTTGATTGAGTAGACCGCGATAAATTGAGCAAGTCTGCTAAATAGCGCTCGAAAAAGGTACGCCTACGCGGAAATATACAATTTTGGGTTTTGGTTTTTGTTTTCTGACCGTGTGGGTCGATGTATAGATATTATTTGTTCCTGCGATATCGCAGATGTCACTCCGTGCAGGGGAGACTCTACCGAATTTTTCCGGAAATTTAAAGTGTTAGAAAATTTACGATATTTTTGAAAATATTTATTTACGATAATAAACTTGTTTTCAATTTTAAAATAAATTTGGATTTGGAAATTAATGAGTTTGTAACGTTCTTTCTTACCTTAGCAATTTCGAGGACGAAATTATTTTAAGGGGGGAAGAATGTAACGTCTCGTATTTTTGGCAGCCAAATACTTTATTTATTTTATTTATTTTAAATATTTTATTTGGAATATAAATGGATTTTAATATTTAAATCGCTATTTAAACAAAGTTGAACGATATATATTCATATATAAAATAAAACGAGCTCAGAACAGCGCTGCAGTTCGTAAAATAGAGTTTTGAACTTCAACTGGATATACAGAATCCGTTTTAAATCAGATTTCTGTGAAACAAGAAACGTACGGAGCAAGTGAAGTATATTTTTCTAGTGAAAAAGAAAAATCGAGATTTCGTCGTGTAGATTGGAAGTTATGCACAAATCAATTTGGCAGAAAAACAGCGGCGTAATCGTTTATCGACCGTAACGGTCTATTGGATATAACTGCATATCGGTTCCGAATTTAGACTAGGTTCTTTTGAGGCATAGTGATGATTTAATTTTTAGAATTTTATGGTAATTTTTAATTAATTAAATATGCAACTTTTTATGTGGAGTATTTTGCACCCTGTAATCAACATTTTAGGGTTTCACAATATGAGTCAAACTACCGGTATTATTTTTTTTTTGGAATCCTGGCACATCGCTGATTACAACGGTATTTTTATTTTCGTCGATTGAGGTCCGAAAAACGAGTGGAGCTTTCTTTTGAAATAGGGGTAACTGTTATTGAATGGTTAACGGGTCAAACGAACTTCAAATTCAACAAAACAAGTTTCATACGAAACCTTAGGAAGAGGTCTAGTGAGACGTCAAGGCCTCATATTTTTAGGATTTTTTCTGTAATTTTAAGGAATTAATGCTCGGTGCTTTTCATCGATATTTTCTAAAGGATTTTTTTAAACGACCTCGGATTTCAACGAAACTTGTCCCATTGGATCCAGAATATTTTTTTACACTAAGATTAGCCTTTTTATCAGAAAATAGAAATTTTGTATGGTGGGTTTTAACGTGATTTCTCATGGCGAAACTTGGTTACATTATTTTATTAATAAAGCATCCCACCCTACTCTTTTACTAAAAACCTACCCAACGTGTAATGTTTGGATTACGTGGACTGAAAACCTATTTTATTAATAAAGCATCCTTATGTCCCAAAGGTTTATTTACCATGCTTGGCTACCACACAATATCAAAAACGTTCTGCTGTATCATTCATTTGGTTGGCAACCACGTTCCCTTATGATTAAAATATATATATCTTTGCTTGTCGCCCAAATAATTAATTCCTTGCGAGCCAAACAATAGATAGCTTGCGCTCCAAACCATATGTGAGCACCGTGCTATCCAAGTAGTTCTTATTTTAATGTTAGGCAACAGCTACCCTAAAAATCTCTACATACCTACAACCTAATTCCTTGAGACCCACGGTTCTCTTCCTATAAATAAACATCTGTTCTCTGTTTCTTCAACACTTCAGCAACAAAGAAGAGAAGAACCGCTCTTCCTCAAACAATAATTTAAAAACTAAAACGAGTAAAACCGAACACTTAAACCACTGAAATCTCTTCCATTCTTTCTCCTAAAACGTTGAGGCCAGAGATGCTCGTGGGCGAAGTGATCTGGTGGAGAGGACCATGGCGAATACAAAGGGGCGCATGGCCACTGGTGTTGGGCATAGGTTGAGGGTAGAAGGATGATTACTGTTGCGGGGAAAAAAATCAAAGAAGAAGAACAGAGAATTCACGTGAGAACGAAGCAGTAGAAGGGGATGTGTAGGGGAGTGTTACGGTGATCGTTGAACCAGAGGAGCAGACTGATGTTTGGAGAGAAAAGAGTGCGGAAAAAGGAGCAGCGACAATGCGGTGAGAACTTAATTACGTGTTTAACTCATGTTAACGGTTCCTAATAAAGTTCTAACATGCCTAGTATACGCTGCAGCTATAACGAGACTTTCAGATTTTTTATTGCGCTCACACTTTTTATTTGATGCCAAATGAAGATTATAACTAAACATGGGCCGATGGTTGAAAACATGGAGTAACGCTTGGCCTAGTGTAATCTAACATGCCAATGTACTCGAGCCTAATTATCCATCTAGAAATGCCTAATGAAGATTAATAATATTAATATATAGGATATGGAATATTGCCTGGAAATATTGGCGTTCGCCTATTAGTGTACAAAGGCTGTCTAATTACGTTATTTGGCTAATGGTTTTCAATAACGTGACTAATTTATTTTAGCGTAGCCGACCATTTTAGTTAAATAGCATCAGGATTATATCGTGCCTAACGGTTAAACTAGCATGCCAAACATTATATGTTAACCGTGTACCTGAGTATATATCTTAATGTGTCCAATTCCTTTGTACCACCACTGTTCTTTCCATTTCATGTTAATGTGCCTTACCCGGTATAAGTGTGTCTAATCCTAGCTAATAACATTCATAAGGGACTAGTAAATAAATTATTAGGATATTTATAATATTAATTTAAACAGTGTATAACGTATTAAAATTGTAATGTGATCATACAACAATGATGTTGGACAAAATAAATGACGTCAGATCCATATCGACGAGTACGACGGGATGAAGATGATTTGATCATAGTTGGCAGCTATTGCAGCTTTTAAATTAAATTAAACGTCAGTTTAATTTAATTTAAAACGAACTGTTTGAGTGACCGACAAATCCAGGTGAGTTAAACTCACTCAGTTCTCCCTTCTTATATTTTATATAAGTTGGGTTTTAAATTTGTGTGCTATACTTGTTAATGGTTGTTTGTTTGTTTGTTCATTGTTGATTTTATATTCATGGATGGACTGAACAGTTAAATTAAACGTTCGTTTAACTTAACTGAAACAAATCGTCATTTATAACGATTAAATCCAATTGAGGTAACTTACCTCAGTGGTTACGTTTATAACAATATAAACGTTATAAATAAATGATTGTATGCTTGAATTGTTGTTATTAGCCTATTATTGACTATTACAGTTATTATTGATAGTTATTATTAACCTGTTCATGTCATCTATTTAGGTGGAAAACAAATATTGATTGGCCATCATGAATTGATTGAATGGAACTGTATTAACCCATTGTTTGTAGGGAATAACAGTCCTCACTAATATTGATAACGCTTATCAGTATGATTATATTGTTTGTGAAATTGGTTTATATTTCACGGTTTGGTACTATAGTAGCCATTTGCCTCTTTAGTGCCGTCGATTAAAAGAAATGGTTTTCGAAATCAGTATTAAATGGATTTCGAGCGGTTTCAAAGTTATAAATATATTTTTGATATGATTTTAAAATGCGATTCTTATGGCAAAGATAATAGTCGAAGCTAAATGTACAAATTATAATTAACAGAAATGTAAGAGATTACCAAATAAATGTTTAAACGATACAAATTTATTGAATTGTCTATTTAAATGTTGAAATGATTTTGTAAAAGTCTTATTGGTCGGAAGGGAAGTTTAAGTGTAGTTCAAAATAGGATCATTGTATTGTGAATACACGAAAATGTGCAAAACAGTTCAAAGAGAAATGCTTTGTGATGAATGATCGTTTTTACCAAACAGTTTTTTTTTTAAATAATACGAAATGTGATAACATTTAGTGAATGAGATTAACAAATCAATTGATTGGAAATGAGTGATGATTTGGAAATGGGGTTTCATATTTTAAATGAAATCGAAGTTGAAATTATGAATATGAATTTATAAATGAAATTTTTAAATGAGATTTAGTTAAATGAAAGAGGGTTTTATTCCAAGGTTCGAAATGTTAACTTAAGGCAGGATTATAAATGAGGTTAAAGATATGAATAACGACAATGAATATTTAGTTTTCAAAATGAATTGAAGATGACATTTTTAAATGCAGTTAAAGATGTGCTAATGAATGATAAGTATCGTAGTCAATTTGCAAATGAGATTTTGTAAATGGAAATTTAAGTTTGGAAATGGAATCGAACTAGTGAATAAAGTCGAGAGTTTGCAAATGTGTTTTGTAACATTGGTTACAAATGAAATGGATTACTTTTAGGTATAAGTTTTATAATAATCATTATATGTTTAGGACAATGAATAAGTGGTCGAGTATGATTTAAAAGGGAATGTGATAAATATAGGTAAAATTGTTGTGATAAATATCAATATAATAATTGCATAAGATATTAATATAAGATTTATTAAAGCTTTGTTTATGCGGATTTTGAACAAATGAATTTGAATTGTTGAAATAATTTGTAATATAATAATAAAGAGATATCAAGGAATTTTCATAAAGATTCTATTTTTAATAGAATCAAAGTTGTTACATAATATTGTAAATGATTATTGACGTAAATCGAAAGAGTTAATAAGAGTTTACTTAATAATTAGTTAAGTAAACGTGGTCGAGATTTAAATCAGGTTTTCAAAGGAACGTGTGGTTAATAAACTTCTATTTATTCTGAAGATATGATTGTTGTTGGTCAAGGTCTGAGAGGTAACTAAAATACCCCAACTTGAACGACTACATGATTATCCAAGAATAGTATTGGTTTATAAACAAGAGTAGTTCTCCATAAATGATGTTATAAAGTGTTCCAAAAAGTTATAAATTTGGAGAATGTTCTTATTATAATAAGACAATAAAAGTGGTGTTCCAACTATTGGAAAATTTAAAAGAATATAATTAACAACGATTCATTAAAGAGGCTAAATGATACTGAGTAGTGAATCAGTGAATCCATTTTCTTTTATGGATGAATGGTTGTTTTATTTGATAGTTAAATAACCGACTATCAAATCTGGCCCATACGATTGTTAGTACGGAAAGTCCGGGATCGAATTTATATTCGAAAACCATTCCGTTCAGCAAATACGAATACGTTGAAGATGCTGATTCAAGATGGAGCTATTGAAGACCGTGGATCTTCATAAGCGGAAGAGTTACTTAAGATCTCTGATTTGCAATAAGAGATATACTGTGATTCTGTCGTGGTTGAAATCCACGGATTCGCAAGGACTTCTCGCTACTGATTCTCAGGGTGATTCCTAGAATGCAGTAGGAGGGTGCCTTTAGTTCATCCTGTTCCTGGGTGACTTGTATGGATGAATGTATGACAGAGTATTTCTAGAAAGGTCACGTACATTGATTTCTTCAACCATACCAAGAGTGGAGGCGGAGAAGGAAACTTCTTCAGCTAACACGTAATGTATTGTTGTAGACATCAATTAGTGATTGTCGATGGATCTGACTATGTGACATTCGAAGTAAAGACGATGTGCTGATAAAGAGTAGCCTCAAGCCTCATCAACCGGGGAATGACAAAAATCGGGCAGGCAGCATGGCTATGTGGGTCGCTCCCATTAGGGTGTATAATCACCTATCTAGAGAAATTCCTTTTGCTTCTTGAATCTATTTCAATGCTGTCCCTTATCGGGAAACGGTGGTTTGAGCCCAACCGTTGGTGATATACATTCGATACACTCAAGCGAAATGAGTGGTCGGTCATGTGAGGGCCGGGTTGCAAGACGTTCTTGTTGAACCCAGTGTATTCACCTCTAGAGATACACTATCGGCAGGTGGTCCCATACCTTGTCAAGGTCGGAATCCAATCTCCAATAAGCGCCTGCGGTTTTGTTTGTATACTTTATATGTGGAGCGTGAGATGCAAGCGTTCCACTAGATTGATATTTACTTGTATTTAGACATTATTATAATATCAGAAAAGATATGGGTTTCAAAAATGTTTTGGGTTATCGTAAGGTAAAAACCGTCTGTATTTATGTGTGGATTTGGTCTTACGATTATCTTTTTCTTTCGAAAGGATTTTAACTTAAAAATAAAGTTGGATGATCACCCTTAATACTGTGCGAGTTTATCTCACTCTGGTTCACCAGACTGACCCGGTGTTTTGTAAATGCTCGGGTTAGACCGGGTTGTACAGGTTCAGGTTATCGACTGATGTGAAGAGACGAGCTGGAGAAGTTCAGACGCATTATATATATGGTGTGTATTCCGCTGTGTGATTATATATGAGGACAGGTTATTATAACTGTCCAGATATGTGATGTACTCTGATGACTGTAAGTATTTTTAAAGCTCTCAATAAAGATTTACTTCTGTATTATATTTTGTTCCGCTGCGATGTGAGACTCTGTGTTGTCTTTGTTCTTCTTCTACTTCTTCTATTCTAATATTTCTTTCTTTCTTACCTCACCCTCTAACTTCTTTCTTATAGTAATCCATTTTCTAGTCCACTTTGGGTTGGACTGGTGTGGTTTGGGTCAGCTCAAAGGGTACTGGAACCTGGGTCGCTACAAAGTTCATAATTACCCGAGCAGCTGAACGGGATTTCTCGCTTCAACTTCTGAAGAGAACTTACTTTATACAAAGAATTAGATGACTATTTGTGTTCTTGATAACACGGATATGTAAAATTGATCTACACCCTTACTATAATCTTTCCTTGATGATAGACGTGTAATTTGTGAAAGAATATGGAAGATTTGAAATCTTAAGAATGTGAAAATATAGTGCTTTAGAGATTTGAATGCTTTGAATAAGATAGAAAGAATTAGAATAAGTTTCGGTAAGTAAAAGCATTTGATGGAATCTCTATTTATTATATATGAAAGATTGCAACTAATCACGAACAGTTTTAACTAAAGATAGGAATTAGATGTTGCAACTCTTCATTGAAAGGTTGCACCCTTTTGTTTTCAGATGTCTGAATAATAATTTCCGATGTCTGTTTTTGAATTGAAAACCATACAGCAAAGAAATAGATCATTTCGGGGGAAATTCAGACGCTTGAAATATTTTGGTCAGATGTCTGAATATTGTGTGAAATTGAAATTTGTTTCAGCAAACAGACGTCTGACCAAAATATTTCAAGCGTTTATTTCTTGAGAACAGACCTTTTACTTATGCATTTTATTTGAAAACAATATGTGTATATATATATAACGTGTGTGTGTCGTTAAAGAAGATTTTAACAATTTATATACCAATATATACAGTTTGACAAAAACCATCGAACTTCACAACACCACCAGATCCAATTCCAGTCATTAATTCAAACTCCTCAAATACCTCAGTTACCATCGCACCATCCCATTTTAACATCACTTCATTTAAAACTGTACCCTACTCCAGAACATCGAATTTCTTCAGTTCAAATCCCTGCAATGAACGCCAGCTTCATTTCCACGCACCTCAACATCAAGCTCAGAATCCCTTAATCCTCTCACTATCGAACTAAAACCCAAAGCTGCTCACTGTCGAGGACTTCGAACTGCGTCTCCCCACATATTTGAATCGCGGGAAGCTTCATACTCCTTGCTAGAACCTATCGCAATGTTGATTAAGCCCTAATCGAATTCCAACCAACGTTGTTTGAACGCGAAGTCAAACTCGCGGTATACTATAGAACTAATGAATTCACTAGTTTTGAATCACGCCGTGTTATCGCCTCTTAAGATTGCAATTTGGGATGATTTGATTTTTGAGAGGGTCTTCGGTCTGAAAAGGAGTGAATGGAAAAATGAAAACAGAAGGAAAGAGGGGTTGCGCGTTTATATATATAAAGATGAATACTTCGGTAGGTGTTATAGGTAGAGTACATAAAATTAATTACGATTTGATCTTTGATTTACTTTGATTTGAAATAAAGAGATTTTTATCCTTTTTAAATAGATATCGATTTGATTTCAAGCCTATCCATTACAAATATCTCGTGGTCCATTACATGAATTCATGAACCGCTACTTCAACGTAACGACTGATACTTCAATATTATAACACTATTCTGAACATAACAGAATAGATTATAAAATCTAAATTCGAACGTATATATAAAATAACCATATAAAATTAATATAATATAATTTAAATTTAAAACGAATAAATTCTTCAACAATAAATTACTATTATCGTCGTTTATATTCAAATAGAATATATATTAATCATCTGAACCGTTTCGATTCAGTTTTACTTTTGAATTGAATTATTTCATATTACCGTATTACAATAATTATATATATCAAAAATTAAATCCTATATAGATTATTGATCGATAACTCAATATAAAAAAAAATATTTATATTATCAACTCTATATTAAAAATCATATTTAATATCTAAAATAAACTGTTCAAAATATCCGGGTCGTTACATTCTTCCCCCCTTAAAAGAATTTCGTCCTCGAAATTGCTAAGGTAAGAAAAAGGCTATAACCCATTACTTTTCAAAAACTCACTTATACTGGAATCCAACACTTCATACTTCAACAAATTTTAATTTCCACAAAACTTTTGTTTTTATTCATATGCATTCCAATTGATTCTAATTCACTTCAATTTATTTAACTTTCTTAAGTTAAATTTAAATTCCAGAATTCAAATTCCCAGGTTTTGTTTCAAATCTCTTTGTAATCATATATATACATATATTTATAATCATTTCAAATTCAAAACATTTGAATTTTCAAACCAACTAGTTTTCTTACAAACAAATTTCCTTCAAAAACTTTTCTAAGGTAGCAATCCATCACTTAGAAACTTGAAAATTAACACTAATGATGTTGCAGTCATCATCAGAATTGTTTTCCAGTCACTGAAGTGAGTTCAGTGCATTATCACTTTCAAAATCCATTCAAAAGTTATTTTGATTCAAAAATCCCTCTAAACAAAGCTATAATATTTTAATATACTTCGAAAATATTTTCCAAGCACCCAGAATTTTAAATTCTTAATTCTGATTTAAATCCAATTCAAGTTCATCTCATTTGTATATATTATCCATATACAAATTCTATTTGGTTATATATAACCATTTCAATTTTATAATCTTATCTAATTATAATACAACCAACACATCAATATATTATAATAATTTCAAAAAAAATATTCTTTCACTATCAAAGTAGAATTTTGGGTAAAATTGTTTCATTTACCCACTTAAAAACAATATCATGTCAAATTTCTTTGTTCGAGTGTTTAGAAATTCCTATCGACTTTGTGGCGTCCCACGATTCGATCAAAATTCATAGACCACTCAACAGACTAACCAACACAATATAAAATAACTTTTATATCAAATTAACAAATACGCTCTCTCGTATATATACACTCAACTCATTCTAGGGTACTACTGACCTTATCTCTAATGAGCACATCCCATCAAAGCCTAGGTGTTCGCTCAACCTAAGCTCTGGTACCAACTGTAACGGCTTGCAAATCCGTACTATCTGAGTTGACTAATAACACCAAACGTCCAACCCAAATTGCACAGAAATAAGAATCATTATTAGAAAGAAGTTAGAGGATGAGGAATAGAAAGAAAGAAATATTAGAATAGAAGAAAACAAAGAAGACAAACCTCACAGCAGAACGAATAAAATATATTATATAACATAACTTTTTGAAATACAAATCAGTAACTGTATATACATACCATCATCAGAGCACAACAGTTATTCCTGGAACAGTTATAAACACATGTTCCCAGATACCACATAGTACACAGCGGAATATATGAGTCTATAGCTAACTGTTGATGCCTCCTGCTTCAACCTCCTCCAAGTGAATCTGTAAAATCCCGACTAGTTGACAGCCCGTACAAATTTGGGCACCCAAGAGTTTAGGGAAACAAAAACAAAATAAACTCTGGGTCAGTCATGGGACTGGTGTGAGTAAAACTCCAACCATTTGTTTAACTTTCAAAATCCTTTCGAAAGGAAAGATAATAGTAAGACCAGCCCACACATAAACATGGACGGTTTTTACCTTACTATAACCCAAAACACTTTGATACGAAATCCAGTGATATTATAATAGTGTCTAAATCAAATAAATAACAATCTAGCGGAACGCTTGCATCTCACGCTCTATATATAATATAAAATCAAAAACCGCAGGGCGCTTATTGGAGATTGGATTTCCAACATGACAAGGTATGGAACCACCTTCCGAAAGTGTATCTCTAGAGAGGAATACACTGGGTTCAACAAGAACATCTTGCACCCCGGCCCACACATGACCGACCACTCATTTCGCTTGAGTGTATCGAATGTATATCACCAACGGTTGGGATCAGCAACCGTTTCCCGAATGGGACAACATCGAATAGAATAAGAAATTAAATGAATCTCTAGATAGGTGATTATACACCCTAGTGGGAGCGACCCACATAGCCATGCTGCCTGCCCGATTTTTGTCATTTCCCAGTTGTTGAGGCCTGAGGCTACGATTACTTTCTATTCATTGATAGCACAATCACTTTGAATGCCACATTGTCAGATCCGTTAATCACTAATTGATTTGCACAAATATTCTAGATGTTATGCTAAGGGAATAAATTTGTTGCCACCATATATATTTGTACAAATCAACATATTCGATCATTGGAAATACTTTGTCAGACATCCGTCCATATACGTTCATTCTGGGACTGAACCGAAGGCACAATTTCTATTAATAGAAAAAGCCCTTGCACTTTATCCCGTCTTTGATTATCTTCATATAATCTGATTCGCAACGCTACTGCCAATACAGAGTGGTTCACGGATAATAATCCAACTGGTCTCTCCATATTGACAACGATATTGGTAAATACTTCGATAGTCGGTTATTTAACTATCGAAGAAAACAAACATCCATTCAAAACAATCAAACAATCACTGGGCCCCTTGATTATCATTCATTAATTAAATCACCCATTCCATTTCCTTATCAATATTTGTTAAACAAATATTTTCAATTATCATCTCGGTCTCTTGCATTCTTTGGAAAGCATTTCTATATCTCGCTTTTTTTTATTTTCTACACTTAGAAAATATATTCTATTTGAAATTGAAACAATTTCAATCACTTATCTCTTTCCCGACAACTTTAATTATACTCAGAAAATATTTACTTTTATATTTCCAAAATTCCATCACTTGTGTAACACCCCACGTCCATTAATGTCACTCACGATGGGAATGCATTAACTTCCATGGAGGTTATAAGTGAATATAGAACAGAAAAATTACAACAAGACAGATAATAAATAGTACTTGGAAATCTAAAACTTCATTTTAGTGCAGTGGAAATTAAACATGTTTGTTACATCATAAAACCATAGATCATAACCAAGTACAATATCCATCTTCATAAAAACAAAATACATAATCCCATTACATAAATAGCCATTAAAAAGATAACAAGCTGGACTTTACTTCAACGGTCCAAGCTTTCCAAAGAGAGATGAAGCAATTCAATCAAACTCCACTAGAGCTGGGCCCAACCTGAGGACCTGGAGGGGGAAAAAGGATAGAAATAGAGGGGGTCAGACATAAAGTCTGGCGAGTATGATAATTCTAACAATACTATTATCAAAATAACTAGACTAAGGCATAAGCTGGAAGACAAGTAAATGTCTATGAACTCTTAGGAAGATAAAGATAGCGTTTAAGATAACGTTAAAGATAACGGTAAAGGCACACCTAATTACTAACGAATGATTACTACACTGCACCGTACATTACTACACTGCACCACACCAGTCACCCTATTGTTTGATCCCACTTGCTTCACATAGAAACTTTATAAATAGCCTTACGTACCCCTAGCTGACTACATAGGTGCCGTCTGCCCCTCTCTCCACTAGGTGTACCCCACTACCCACTTTCGATCGGCTCCCTACTCGTAGATACCCGTGCTGGCCCCACAGTGGGGTGTATCACTCCCCTAAAGTGGCAACCCGATACAACTTGAGAATGCAAGGCTTATACCTACACGATGCAACAACGTCTTACCTACCAGCCCGGGTCCACACACGCATACGAAACCCGTTGGACTTGCGTTGCCACCGCTCCCCGTTTTGGCCTCTTACAGTCGAACCCAACATGCGTGTCCCGTCCTCGACTTGGGTCGAGCCCACAAAGATACGTTTGGGATACTGGTCGAAATGGGCCCCCACAAGCTACCCACCTAAGCTTGTCACTAGTATATCCCACTTAACCCTCTTAGTCATGTTCATTTACATGTGTGTTTGGTTAAGTCTTACTAATTGTATTTCACATGCCACTAAGGGCACCCCCTAGATTCCTCATGCCACCCAAGGCACCTACTTAACCCCCATGTCCCACCTTACATGTTTATCTGGTTAAGTATTTCTTAATTCATTCAGGCCATAACCTCATAAAGACCTCTCACATTAGACTGGCATTTATGGTAGCTGGATTTGCCGGGCGGGTCCGGGCAGTCTTACACCATAAAAGAGTCTAACCTCGTGTCTTTACAACCGTTATGCTTTAGTTTAGGCCTAGGACCTCTCACATTGGGCTGACATTTGTGACCACTGGATTTGACGGGCGGGTCCGGGCAGGTTTACGTCACAAACGGGTCCAACCTCGTGTCCTAAGCATTGATTAACACTTAAAATCTTTTACCCCGGTTTTAATAATTCCCTATTCAAATTATTAATTAAGTCAACTTTTAATGATGTCCATAATTGACTCAATTATGGCCATCCACTTATGGCATGCAAAATCATATCAATTGCACCCCAACTTTTTAATATTAAATCCTTAATATTACCCCTACCCCACGTTTATACGTTCGCTTATTCAACGCATAATATAGGCTAGTTTTGTATAGTCTAACACCTAGCACAAAGATAAATTATCACAACATATAGACAATTAAAATTAATCTAATCATAATAGGGGTGAAACTTGCATAAACTACACATGTTAAAGATCAAAAGGTGTCAACTTGTTAAATGTCTCAATTTACATGATATGATCATAGCCCAAATCTTTACATAAACTTGCATATGGGGTTTTTAGGCAACATAATGATGGTGTGAACTAGCATAGGATATCACATATGTCATAGCATAATTCTAGATGTCATAATAGATGTCTTGGCATATGTTCATAACTTTTCTAATCAATCTTACTTGCATATGTGACTTGTCATATAGATCAACATAACCCAAACATGATGATTTAATTAATATGAACTAACTAGCATAAATGGTAACATCATGGCCTTTTTAACATGTATGATTTATCACAACTTAGCATAGAAACTTTCAACATACATAACATCATCATAGCATGATTTACAACATATAAGATATCATCATCACATAACATTGGATTTACAATATACATAATAGCAAAAGGGGTTTACAACAACATATATGATAATTCACATCATCTACTCATAATCCATTCATAACTCAACCTAATTAAAATGATAATAATCTTGTTAAGATCATCATACTCACAATTTAGAGAAGAAAAGAGAGAGTTTTGCTTTGCTTTAGGGTTGAGAGAATTAGAATTGAATTTGCTTTTCTTCTTTCTTAGTTGGCGGCGGCTCCATTGATTTCCATGGCGACGGTATGACGGTAACTATTCTATTATAATTAGGTTTAGGGTTAGCATTAGGATGTATTTATAGGTGTAGGAAGTTATTTAGGACCATTAGATTAACCCTGAACCATGAGAACCAATCAAATGCAAAATCTGCATTTGAGCGAATCGGCCCACGGGTTGATAGCCAAACACCCTGGATTAACCCCTAATCGACCCAGCAGGGCTCGGGTCGACCTCAAAAATGGGCCGGTTCGGTTATTCCCCCTCCCAATTCGCTATTTTGAACTTTTTCGCATATTTATTTATTTAATTTTTAATTTATATATATATATATATATATATATATCAATATATATATATATTTCTCTGCGCAACCCATTTCACTTAATTCTTTTCTAAAAATTAAGTATACTTTAATTTGTGAATTTTAATATTAATAGAATTACGGGGTGTTACATTCTCCCCTCCTTAAAGGATTTCGTCCCCGAAATCTTCAAGTTAAGAAGAATGTATGTCCTAACATCCAATCGTCCATCTACTCAACCATCAAACACAGGCATCCATTCTCCTTATAGACTTCTAATGCTTTCATGTTTATATGCACAGTGTGTGTATATGTCCATATCTAATGCAAAATTAGGCGGTCTACTGATTCAGTCGACCTCCTTAGTGCAATTCATGATAGTGCCATGCGTCCAATATGTATGCAAAAGATTCCTAATGATACATATTAATTCTATATGCGTGCACAACCATCCACCCGAATGCAGCAACTATATGATAATACAACCATTATACATCCATTTTACTAAATACATCCATATATATGCAATATGCAATATGAAGTGACTGAGCCGATCTGGTGCCTAATAGTGTGTGTATATGCATCCACGAGCAACCACTAGCAAACACTTGCATCCACTTTGCATCCACCATACATAACATGTCTCAAACACATGTTTCAACCATAGGATTATCCTAAATAAAGGTCAAAGATACTAGCGAGAGGATATACTAAAGATAAGATAAGTACAAGCTAAGCGATAAAGGAGAAATTAAAAGACATACCCTAAAAAAGAAAAGGGTATCGTGAACGCATCTTCTCTTCTGTCTCCTAAGTAGCGTTGCTCTCATCATCTCCCCATTGCACTTTGACTAGTCTGACCTCTCGATTCCTCAACTTCTTGATCTCCGACCCAAGAATGCGTGTAGGAGCTCGTCGAATTGTCGCATCATGCTCTATCTCCACCTCTCTAAGAAAGCTCGGCTCTACCACTTCCGCGGTCTCGTGCAAGCACTTCCTCAAATGTGACACATGGAATACGTCGTGTACACCACTAAGTCTCTCGGGCAACTCCATTCTATACGCCATCTGTCCAATTTTCTCCTTAATAGGAAACGGCCCTACAAACCTTGGTGCTAATTTCCCAACGGACCCAAAGCGAACAACATTCCGTAATGGAGACACTTTGACAAAGACCATGTCCCCAACTTCAAACTCGAGATATGTCCTCCTCTTATCCGCATAAGATTTCTGCCTATCTTGCGCTGCTTTCATCCTCCTTCGAATCAAGTCGATCTTCTCTGAAGTCTCCCTAATCATATCGGGCCCAAGTAAGATCTTATCCGTAGATTCCCACCAATATGTAGGTGAACGACAAGGTCGTCCATAAAGAGCTTCGAATGGTGCCATACCAATGCTGGACTGAAAGCTGTTATTATATGTGAACTCCACTAATGGAAGATGCTCTTCCCACGTACCCCCAAAGTCTAGGATACATAGCCTCAACAGATCCTCTAGAATGCGATTCACCCTCTCGGTCTGGCCGTCCGTCTGAGGATGTTATGCGGTGCCCAAACATAACTGAGTCCCTACCGCCTCTTGTAAGCTTCTCCAAAATTCGCTAGTGAAAATAGGATCGCGGTCGCTTACTATGCTAGAAGGAACACCGTGCAAACGAACTATTTCTCGAATGTATACGGAGGCTAACCATGGAGCAGTCCTCTTACTCTTTACGGGAATGAAATGGGCGCTTTTAGTAAGTCTATCTACTATAACCCAAATTCCCGTATTACCCTTCCTTGATCGCGGTAACCCATCCACAAAATCCATCGAGACACTTTCCCACTTCCATAGTGGAACCTCCAATGGGTGAAGCAACCCACCGGGTTTCTTTTGCTCCGCTTTTACTTGTTGGCACACCAAGCATCTAGCGACATACTCGGCCACATCTTTCTTCATGCTGGCCCAAAAGTAAACTCTCTTCATGTCTTTGTACATCTTGTCCCCGCCGGGATGAATGGTCATCTTCGAATGATGTGCTTCGTCAAGAATAGTCTTCCTTAGGTCATCATCTTTTGGTACACAAAGTCTACCGTCCCTACGTAACCAACCCTTATCGTCTAGGGTATACCTACGGAGATGGCTTGATGACTCCCCTCCTTTGAGTTTTTCTACTAACTCAACCAACTGCGGGTCGTCTCGCTATGCCTCGCCAATCCGTCCCAAAAGCGTAGGTCTGACCTCCAAGGATGCTAGCAAACCGGGTACGAAGTCAACGGAAGGTCTAAAATCAAACATAGAGATGAACTCTAAACTTCGCCGCTCAACAAACAAAGGACTTAAGGATAATCTTTTTCTACTTAAGGCATCGGCCACCACGTTACCCTTGCCAGGGGTATATGCTATCTCAAAGTCGTAGGACGCCAAGAACTCCATCCACCTTTGCTGCCTTAAGTTCAAGTCCTTTTGAGAGAATAAGTATTTTAAAGATTTGTGGTCAGTGAATAGTTCGAATTTCTCGCCAAGAAGATAATGACGCCAAGACTTAAGCACGAAAACGATAGCGGCCAACTCTAGGTCATGTGTGGGGTAATTCTTTTCATGCGCTCTCAACTGCCTTCCACCATAGGCTATTACCCTGCCCTCTTGCATTAAGACTGCGCCTAGTCCTGTCCCACAAGCGTCAGTATAAACGGTAAACGGCTTACTCCCGTCTGGCAATACTAAGACTGGGGCTGAAGTCAAAGCTCTCTTTAAACGTTGGAACGCATCATCACAATCTACGTCCCATGTGAAAACTAGGTTCTTCTTCGTCAAGCGTGTCAATGGAGCTGATATCTTTGCGAAGTCTTTGATAAACTTCCTATAGTAGCCAGCCAACCCCAAGAAACTTCTCACTTCGGTAGCATTTTTAGGAACCTTCTAATCTTGGATGGCCACCACCTTCGCGGGATCTACAGCTATCCCTTCTTTGGAAACCACGTGCCCCAAGAACCGTACTTCCTTCCTCCAGAAGTGACACTTAGAAAATTTAGCCTTAAGGCTATGCGCTCGTAGGGTCTCCAACACTTCCCTAAGATGTAGGGCATGCTCTTCTTCATCCTTAGAAAAGATCAAGATGTCACCTACAAAGACTACCACGAATTTGTTAAGGTACTCCCTAAACACCCTACTCATCAAATCAACAAAATATGCTAGGGCGTTTGTCAAACCGAAGGGCATCACTAGCCATTCATAGAAACCGTCCGGAGTCCTAAAGGCAGTCTTGTCTATGCTATCCTCAGCCACTCTCAACTGATGGAACCCAGTGGCTAAGTCCAACTGCGAAAACACTGAGGCGCCAACTAACTGATCGAAGAGATCGTCAATCCTCGGCAGTGCGTGTCTGTTCTTCTTAGTAAGTTTATTAAGTTCTCTATAGTCCACACACAGTCTAAGGGACCCATCCGCCTTCGTGGCAAATGCTACTGGAGCACCCCACTCCGATATACTTCGTCTTATGAACCCCTTCTCAAGCAACTCCTTCACTTGCTTATCGAGTTCCCTCCTTCCACGTGGAGCCATGTGGCGTACTGGCAAAGATACTGGTTTCGCATTATCCACAAGATATATTCGAAAATCTATCTCCCGCTTCGGAGGCAAGCCCTTCACCTCCTCAAACACATCCGAATATTCTCGGACCACTCTAACAGATCGTAGATTTTCCTCAGACGCGTCAAGCGATTCTAGATAACTTAGAATAACCGAATTTATGGGATTTCAAAAGATTTCGAGAGTGTTGCCAAGGCGAGTCACGAGCCTAACTACTCTCCTTTCACAATCAAGAACGGCCCCATTTCTGGATAACCAATCCATTCCTAAAATTAGCCCATAGCCCGTGAAGCCCAACACATAAGCATCACATCTAAATTCAACGCTAAGTATGGAAATTTTCAAATCCAAACACATCATGGACAAATAAGCTGAGCCCCATATTGGATTCGAAACAACTAAGGGATCCTCTACTAAACTGGTGTTTAAGTGCGGTAATTCAACTAATGATGTAGAGATAAACGAATGTGATGCGCCCGAATCGAATAAGGTACGGACAGGATGATCAAACAGAAAAACTAAGCTTTCAACAGAAATGGTTCTACCTCGTTCTTGCAGCGGTGGGACCGTGAGAGCCTGAACTTGTCCCCTTGCCTGCCCTGGTGCCATAAGAGCCTGCACCTGTCCTCCCGAGGTAGCTCCTGCCCTCTGCCCCTTCTTTGGGCAGTCCTTCACTAAATGTCCCGCATCGCCACAATGAAAACAACCTGTCTTCTTTTTCTTTCGGCAATCCTTGCTGAGATGGCCTGGTGTCCCACAGTTAAAACATTTCTTCTTTCCCTTGCCGTTATTGTCTTTACCACCCTTCTTGTTTTGCTGTTGTGGTTTCTTCTGGTCCCCCTTCTTCTCGGGTGCCTTATCAGCTTTAGCGCTTTTCTCCTCATGCATAAGCGCCATTTCTACTAACTTCTCAAAGGTGGCCCCCATAGGGATGTGGGTCATAGCCAACCTTTGCAATGGTTCATTCAAGCCATTCACGAACCTCAGCGCCTTCTTCTCCGGCGTGTTCACTAAGTCGAAGCCAAACCTTGCTAACTGATTAAATTTATTGACATATTCTTTCACTGATGAGCTTCCTTGCTTCAATGTCAAGAACCTTTCCATATATAGATTTTCTTCCGCCCTTGAGAGAAACTTCGCCTCAAACCTATGTCTGAAATCCGCCCAAGAGTCAACAGGACGCTCCCCATTAGTGACCTCCCACCAAAACGAGGCCTCTCCCTTCATCAACCAAGCTGCTAATCGAACTCTCCTCCCTTCTTCTACTTCAAAGATTTCTAGCAATTCTTCCACCTCCTTAAGCCAATCTCTAGCTTCCACAAACGTTTCTGACCCTTGAAATGGTTTTCCACCCATAGCCTTGAATTCCTTGCACGTCTTTGCAAAAGTATCTACGCGAGGAGGAGGAGGAGGAGGAGGAATGGGTGCAACTGGTGGTGGAGGAACATTGGCCGAACCTGCAGCGGCCCTAGCCTCCAATAGCCTCCTATACCATCCTGGTATCGTTACACCGTCGGGTAGATTAAGATCTTCAGCCATGCTGAAACGAAAAAGGAAAGATTCAAAATGGAGAATTCGAAAGATAAGGATATGTGGCTATTGGGGATTATGTTTTTCTTAAAAACTTTTCTCTTTAAATTTCTCATTAAAACATGTTTTTGAAAACACTTCTTCCAAAAATAACTATTTTTCTAAAGTATTTTTATCTGTTCTGGTAACCTTAAGCTCTGATACCACGTGTAACACCCCACGTCCATTAATGTCACTCATGAAGGGAATGCATTAACGTCCATGGAGGTTATAAGTGAATATAGAACAGAAAAATTACAACAAGACAGATAATAAATAGTACTTGGAAATCTAAAACTTCATTTTAGTGCAGCGGAAATTAAACATGTTTGTTACATCATAAAACCATAGATCATAACCAAGTACAATATCCATCTTCATAAAAACAAAATACATAATCCCATTACATAAATAGCCATTAAAAAGATAACAAGCTGGACTTTACTTCAACGGTCCAAGCTTTCCAAAGAGCGATGAAGCAATTCAATCAAACTCCACTAGAGTTGGGCCCAACCTGAGGACCTGGAGGGGGAAAAAGGATAGAAATAGAGGGGGTCAGACATAAAGTCTGGCGAGTATGATAATTCTAACAATACTATTATCAAAATAACTAGACTAAGGCATAAGATGGAAGACAAGTAAATGCCTATGAACTCTTAGGAAGATAAAGATAGCGTTTAAGATAACGTTAAAGAAAACGGTAAAGGCACACCTAATTACTAACGAATGATTACTACACTGCACCGCACATTACTACACTGCACCACACCAGTCACCCTATTGTTTGATCCCACTTGCTTCACACAGAAACTTTATAAATAGCCTTACGTACCCCTAGCTGACTACATAGGTGTCGTCTGCCCCTATCTCCACTAGGTGTACCCCACTACCCACTTTCGATCGGCTCCCTACTCGTAGATACCCGTGCTGGCCCCACAGTGGGGTGTATCACTCCCCTAAAGTGGCAACCCAATACAACTTGAGAATGCACGGCTTATACCTACACGATGCAACAACGTCTTACCTACTAGCCCGGGTCCACACACGCATACGAAACCCGTTGGACTTGCATTGCCACCGCTCCCCGTTTTGGCCTCTTACAGTCGAACCCAGCAAGCGTGTCCCGTCCTCGACTTGGGTCGAGCCCACAAAGATACGTTTGGGATACTGGTCGAAATGGGCCCCCACAAGCTACCCACCTAAGCTTGTCACTAGTATATCCCACTTAACCCTCTTAGTCATGTTCATTTACATGTGTGTTTGGTTAAGTCTTACTAATCGTATTTCACATGCCACTAAGGGCACCCCCTAGATTCCTCATGCCACCCAAGGCACCTACTTAACCCCCATGTCCCACCTTACATGTTTATCTGGTTAAGTATTTCTTAATTCATTCAGGCCATAACCTCATAAAGACCTCTCACATTAGACTGGCATTTATGGCAGCTGGATTTGTCGGGCGGGTCCGGGCAGTCTTACACCAGAAAAGAGTCTAACCTCGTGTCTTTACAACCGTTATGCTTTAGTTTAGGCCTAGGACCTCTCACATTGGGCTGACATTTGTGACCACTGGATTTGACGGGCGGGTCCGGGCAGGTTTACGTCACAAACGGGTCCAACCTCGTGTCCTAAGCATTGATTAACACTTAAAATCTTTTACCCCGGTTTTAATAATTCCCTATTCAAATTATTAATTAAGTCAACTTTTAATGATGTCCATAATTGACTCAATTATGGCCATCCACTTATGGCATGCAAAATCATATCAATTGCACCCCAACTTTTTAATATTAAATCCTTAATATTACCCCTACCCCACGTTTATACGTTCGCTTATTCAACGCATAATATAGGCTAGATTTGTATAGTCTAACACCTAGCACAAAGATAAATTACCACAACATATAGACAATTAAAATAAATCTAATCATAATAGGGGTGAAACTTGCATAAACTACACATGTTAAAGATCAAAAGGTGTCAACTTGTTAAATGTCTCAATTTACATGATATGATCATAGCCCAAATCTATGCATAAACTTGCATATGGGGTTTTTAGGCAACATAATGATGGTGTGAACTAGCATAGGATATCACATATGTCATAGCATAATTCTAGATGTCATAATAGATGTCTTGGCATATGTTCATAACTTTTCTAATCAATCTAACTTGCATATGTGACTTGTCATATAGATCAACATAACCCAAACATGATGATTTAATTAATATGAACTAACTAGCATAGATGGTAACATCATGGCCTTTTTAACATGTATGATTCATCACAACTTAGCATAGAAACTTTCAACATACATAACATCATCATAGCATGATTTACAACATATAAGATATCATCATCACATAACATTGGATTTACAATATACATGATAGCAAAAGGGGTTTACAACAACATATATGATAATTCACATCATCTACTCATAATCCATTCATAACTCAACCTAATTAAAATGATAATAATCTTGTTAAGATCATCATACTCACAATTTAGAGAAGAAAAGAGAGAGTTTTGCTTTGCTTTAGGGTTGAGAGAATTAGAATTGAATTTGCTTTTCTTCTTTCTTAGTTGGCGGCGGCTCCATTGATTTCCATGGCGACGGTATGACGGTAACTATTCTATTTTAATTAGGTTTAGGTTTAGAATTAGGATGTATTTATAGGTGTAGGAAGTTATTTAGGACCATTAGATTAACCCTGAACCATGAGAACCAATCAAATGCAAAATCTGCATTTGAGCGAATCAGCCCACGGGTTGATAGCCAAACACCCTGGATTAACCCCTAGTCGACCCAGCAGGGCTTGGGTCGACCTCAAAAATGGGCCGGTTCGGTTATTCCCCCTCCCAATTCGCTGTTTTGAACTTTTTCGCATATTTATTTATTTAATTTTTAATATATATATATATATCAATATATATATATTTCTCTGCGCAACCCATTTCACTTAATTCTTTTCTAAAAATTAAGTATACTTTAATTTGTGAATTTTAATATTAATAGAATTACGGGGTGTTACAACTTGAGTTAAAACGAATGTTGTGTAAAACATCGTTACAACAACCCAAAATATTTTATTCAACTAACTCTTATTCAACACTTCTCTTCGAGATTGGATCTTGCTATTTATCGATTAAAAATGAAATCAATCAAGTTGGGATGAAATTACCTCTCAGACCTTGACTGAAAACATCACTAACTTCAAAATAGACAAAACCACTTACCCTGAATAAACACACTATAAAACCCAATTATTCATTTTTAAAACATGTATATGGTTCGCTTTATATTTCTAATTTATAGATTTCCCTTTTTGTTTACAATATTCTATTTTTTATTTCGTTTCCTTATTGAATTCTATATATATCGATACATTGATTACTAACTATCAAATTATCTTAAAAATATTCTAACTCCTTAAATTCCCGGAAAAATTCGCCATAACCTCCTTTGTACCGGGAGCATCGGGATATTCCAAATAGCCTCCCATGGCCCTCACCAATCCAAAAGAAAAAAGAAAAAGCCAAGCGGCTTGCCGATACGGCGCATAAAGTCTCATATATGAATTTAAACATGTACCTTTTTGTCGGGCACAAAAATTAAAATCTTCATATACTTCATCCCATACCTGTCTAACACATGTTCACCTGTTTTCAATTCAATTCAACTCAATATATTCATTTGAATTCAGTTTCGCCCATTTATTCTTTAAATTAGCTATTTTGCCTATTTCATTTCTTTGTTTGAACATAACATGTTCAAACAAAATATTTAACTTGCTCATAACCAAATTGAATTTCAATTTCAATTCTAGTTTCCTTTTCGATTTTGAATATAAATTTTCAAATCGAATTCACTTATTCAAAGCCCAATATCAATTCAAAATCTCATTAACTAATTACTACTCGAATTAGTTAATTCTATTCAATAATCAAAAATCTGATTTCTGTTTCAAAAATCAATTCACTACTCCACCTGAGTTCACATATAATTTACAACTCAAAATCTGAAATTTTCTAAAAAGAAATTTGGATTTTATTCACCTAAAAACCCTTTTATAAAATTAAATAAACCGTTATGGTTTTTAAATGGTTATAGCGCTGTTTTTCTGAAAATTTGATTTTGATATAACTAAAAATCTATTTGACGAAATCAAGATTTTTCTCCCCCATTAGAAAACTATTATCAAATCGGTCCTGATGTTCCTTGTTTCAAAGAATTCCGACTTCAATTGAGTTCTGTATACTCAATTGAAGTTCGAAACGCCAATTTTCGAACTGCAGCGCTGCGGCGAGCTCGTTTTAGTTATATATAAACCTTTTAAACTTCGTTTATAATAACTTCAACTTCATTCTGATATATTTTTAATATATATCAAATCCAAATTTCCAATTCAACATAATATTTTCGATTATCTAAAATTGTTGATTTTCCCCAACCCAGAAATAAATTTATTTGTACTTCGACCTTCTATATTCAAATTCTATTTCAAATTAAATTTCCTATATTCAAATTCCATTTCAATTTCTATATTCAAATTCTATATTTAAATTCCATTTGAATATCTATATTCAAATTCTATATTTAAATCCCATTTGAATATCTATATTCAAATTTTCTATATTCAAATTAAATTTTAATTCTCTTTAAATTTTTATATTCAAATTATCTCTTGATAATTTATTCATTTTATTTATAAACACCATTTTACAAATTTCCTTGTTTAATATTTAAACAATTTCCCCTTTCAAATTTCTTTTTAAAATCAAAATCTCATTTTGGAAATTTCTATTTATAATGACTTATAAATATAACACCCAATTTATTTTCATATTCAGTTTAACTTCTGCTTAAATAAATTCGAATTAATCGAATTCAAATCATAAATCCTTATCGATTTATTTTTGTTAAATTTATATTCTAAACATCAGAATAAATTCCATCGTTTATTTCTTTAAAACAATTTTCCCATTTCTATTTTTAAATTCACATTTGAATTTAAATATACGAATTATCCAAATGATAATTTTCCCTTTTCATTTACAAGCATCATTTCTTTTTAC
This sequence comes from Allium sativum, assembly GCA_030737875.1. NCBI lineage: Eukaryota > Viridiplantae > Streptophyta > Magnoliopsida > Asparagales > Amaryllidaceae > Allium > Allium sativum. The sequence continues at coordinate 189,739,362 of CM060911.1, forward strand.
TTGTTTATATATTTAAACAAGTCCATTTCAATTCATTTGAAATAAAATTTCTACTTTAGAAAAATAAATTTCCCTTTCTAAATTCACACCTGTGTTTATATTTCCTGAATTCATCCAATGATAATTCCTTTCGCTTCCTTTATAAACTTCGTTTATAAATGAACTACTTGTTTTTATTATTTAAAAACAAGTTAATATTTCTATTCTATTCGAAATTTCAAATTCTATTCTAAAAAAAATATAATTTCCCCTTTTAACTCTGGAAATTTCCTTTTTCGATATTTTTAAAAATATCAACATTTAAGTCCCAGTGATATTTCAAACAATCAAAAAACCAATTATAATTGACGTGTTTTCTAACACATCATATATGATAGTATATGTGCAAGCCAACAAACAAACAAATAATATATTTTTGAGGAATCCAGTTGGATCCCTCCAACCTGTTTTTCCTGCATCCACAGACGTTTGTCAACAAAAATAATACCCATCCTGCTTCGAGGCAGGATATCGCGGTATAGAAGGTCATCCACTATCATAACGTGGGGCATATAGGGTAATCATCCGCTAATGGTACCGCGGGCATCCGCTAATGATACTGTGGGAATCCAACCACCAAACCAATATATATATAATAGTCACCCTAAATAACTAATATATTTAAAACAACCAGAAAGCATTCAAACAAGCAACAAACAATTATTTTTAACGAATAAAAATAATTCTAAATCAAAGGTGAGTGAGATTTACTCACCGTGATGTTTCCTTTTGCTGATATCCAACGAAGCCAATCATATAGATTTCACATTGATTTCCTCATACATCTGTTTTTCAATGTAAATGATATAAATATATTTTGGTTATTGAACTAGACAAATTTAATTTAAATTAATTACTCATGTATAAACTAAATTCTAATTTAATCCATAACTGATTAGTCTACAGATTTTAGTCCTTTATTAGCTACTATATAGGTTTGTACCATTTCACTTTAAATCAATTAACAAAAATATAAACAAATTTTCTTTAGTTAGTTAATGAAATATAACTAATTCCTATATATTTATCAATTACCACATTAACTAATTATTTAAATGTTTTACTAAATAAATTTCCATAAATAAATTACTAACTATATATATGAATTTAAAAACTAAATTTTAAAATATACCTTAATCCATTTACTTCCAACGAACACAGAAAAACTCGTTCTCTTCCCAAACTTCCAACTGCCGCACCCCTAGATCTTAGGTCATCCATTAACACCCTAGCCCCCAAATCCAGTTTGACAAAAACAATTGAACTTCACAACATCACCAGATCCAATTCCAGTCATTAATTCAAACTCCTCAAATACCTCAGTTACCATCGCACTATCCCATTTTAACATCGCTTCATTTAAAACTGTACACTACTCCAGAATATCGAATTTCTTCAGTTCAAATCCCTGCAATGAATGCCATCTTCATTTCCACGCACCTCAACATCAAGCTCAGAATCCCTTAATCCTCTCACTATCGAACGAAAACCCAAAGCTGCTCACTGTCGAGGACCTCGAACTGCATCTCCCCACATACTTGAATCGCGGGAAGCTTCATACTCCTTGCTAGAACCTATCGCGATGTTGATTAAGCCCTAAATCAAATTCCAACCAACCCTTTTTGAACGCGACGTCAAACTCGCGGTATACTGTAGAACTAATGAATTCACTAGTTTTGAATCACGCCATGTTATCGCCTCTTAAGATTGCAATTTGGGATGATTTGATTTTTGAGAGGGACTTCGGTCTGAAAAGGAGTGAATGGAAAAATGAAAACAGAAGGAAAGAGGGGTTGCGCGTTTATATATATAAAGATGAAGACTTCGGTCGGTGTTATAGGTAGGGTACATAAAATTAATTATGATTTGATCTTTGATTTACTTTGATTTTAAATAAAGAGATTTTTATCCTTTTTAAATAGATATCGATTTGATTTCGAGCCTATCCATTACAAATATCTCGGGGTCCATTACATGAATTCATGAACCGCTATTTCAACGTAACGACTGATATTTCAATATTATAACACTATTCTGAACATAACAGAATAGACTATAAAACTTAAATTCGTACGTATATATAAAATAACCATATAAAATTAGTATAATATAATTTAAATTTAAAATGTATAAATTCTTCAACAATAAATTACTACTATTGTCGTTTATATTCAAATAAAATATATATTGATCATCTGAACCGTTTCGATTCAGTTTTACTTTCGAATTGAATTATTTCATATTACCGTATTACAATAATTATATATATCAAAAATTAAATCCTATATCGATTATTGATCGATAACTAAATATAAAAAAAATTATATTATCAACTCTATATTAAAAATCATATTAAATATTTAAAATAAACTGTTCAAAAAATCCGGGTCGTTACAAAAAGAATTCTTTTCCTTGGGCTACTCGAATTTGGAATACAGGTGCCTCTGCAAAGGAGAATCTAACTCTATGGAAATTGATGGCAAATGCCATTAACACAAAGGATAAATTGTGTTCCATGGGCATTATTCAGGACAATCCGTGTCCTCTATGTAATAGTGAGTCTGAGACCAATATTCAAATCTTCTTTGAATGCAATTATGTTTTTCAAATCTGGAAAAGACTACTTGCTGTTGGTGGTTTTCACAAGGCGTCGTGAGTTAGTGTGCATGAATGGTTTAATGTGTTTAAGGCTACAAGATGGAAAAGTGTTCAGTCTAAAGCTTTGCTGAAACTGTTAAAGATTTTTGTATCAGCAATTTGGCAGGAGAGGAACAATAGAATTTTGGTATTAGTTCCCTTTCGAAGAGTCAAATGTTTTCATTGATCCTTAGGAAAATGCAGATGAGATGATCAAGATGGCTTTAGTTTTGGAGAGTTTTGTTATACTGTTGTGAGTTTGTTCATTGTATTAGCTGAGTTTTTTTGTTTTCTCTGTATAGCATGTCATAGTTTTTTTCTCAGCTTGTATTTGTTCTGTTTGTAGAGAGAGGCGTATATTCATGTATAGTTATGTGTAAAAGGATTTTTGTTAATAAAATTTTACTAACTTTCTAAAAAAACGATTATGCATTTCATTTTTTGTTTTTGTTTTGTTTGCTTGTGTTGTTTAGATTTGTGTATCTTTTGATTTTCTTTTAGTCATTTAAAAAAGTAGTTATTTCATTTGTTAGTTGCATTTTATGCTTTCTACCACAAATCAAGTTTTCTTCTTCACCTTCCTAAAAAACTCTTATTTTTTTAATACATTTTCTTCTTTTGGTTGTTCATTTGGTCTCGTACCCATTTAATGTTTGATGTTGTTTCATTTAGGTCTTATATAGAAAACTATTTTATCTGTTCCATTTTGTGATTTCTGTTGATCCATACATATTTGTTCTCCTTTTCATTTTAGTTTCCATTGTTTTATTTGTTTTCTGTCTTTAGACAAATATGCGCTGCTATTGTTGCTTCTTATTTGGCTTGAAAACAAGATAAAATACAACATTTCATTTCATTTCTATCCAGAAACAATGAGCTTTTCTTATGCCAGTGTTTACATTTCATTTCCTTTTTGCAATTACAACAATTTCATTCCCTTTCTGCTTGTACCACCTTCAAATTACCGTGTCATTACTTCACGAAACTACTCCAACACCCATTAAGCTGCAAACAACCTACTATAAAACCTCTCCCACCTTTTTTCCTACATGCAAATCGCTCTATCAATACTTCTACCATCCACAACCTCCACCCATCCAATCAGAGCCTTCAACATTGAACTTCCTCCAACATTTATACAATCATTAAACTACCTTATATGACACACCAATCTAAATAGCAATTCCTCAACACCAACTTGAACTACTTAGCTTCCATTCGCAACAACCTCCATCGCCTCTTTAAAACACCACTTCCTACTACTTAGATCACCTAAGTAACTTTTATCACAATACCCTTATATTTTAATAGTATTTATTTTGACGTTTCTACTTAAGTAGGCTTTAATTAAAAATTACAACATTCAAACTACCTTTAACATCAACTTTTTATAATTTTAACTGCAAGGTAAACATCTGAAGTCAAAGTTATTATAACATCATAATTTATCTTCATTAATAATCAAAATTTATTTCTATGTAGCATTAAATTTCTAATTTAAATTTTAAACTTATTATTCAATTTACAAGTTTAAATGCAAAACTTGTAATTTTAGATTTAATTTCATAAAGATTCAACTCTCCTTAAAATGATATTTAGATCATAAATCTGTTAACTATCATTTTTTTAAACCTAAACTCAAAAGATGTAATTAATATCAAACAAGTCCTAGTAATCGATGGATGATGTGGAATGTGTTTGCACAAGTTTAATTATCTAAAAACTAAATTTAGGAATCTCCAAAACTGAAGTTAGAAAATAATAACTCATAATTTTTGGGTTAGACTAATTGAACAGATAAAGAAAGAGGTAGGGAGGGAAGAAGGGAAGGAGGGAAGGATGGTAATATTATAATATACATTGTGTATAATGAGTAAAATATTGATTATTTGATTTTGACAATTATTTTGGCATGTGTAAATTAATTTGTGGTGTAGGCATAAAATCTAAATTTTTTAGCAAAGAACAAACAAAATTTGTTATAGTCTATTGGGCTAGTGGACTTTTGCTTCTTGTTGGGCCCGAGTCAATACTTATGTTTTGTAGGTTTTAGTTTTTTTTCCTTAAACCTGAGTTTAGTTTTGTTTAATCCTTAAGAAAGAAAGTTGCTTGTGTTTAGGATTATTCTAGCCTTCGATTCCATCTTAAAATATTTCAATTTTTTTCGTCTGCTTCTTAAAAATTACTTCTGAAAATAAAATCATATTCTCTTAAAGAAAAGTCTTTGTTTTATCCATTATAAGGCAAAGCAGAACAAGCAATAATTTCTTGTTAAAAACTAAGTTGCTCTGCATGCCAAATAAAAAATTGCACTAAAAATAAATGGTTAATTGTTCTGCATACTTCGGTATCATTTTATTGACTTTTCTTTTATTTTTCTTACAAGGTTCGGTTCTTGCATTTATATATATATATATATATATATATTGTAGTTGTATTATTAATACACGTTAAATTCTGTTCTACATTCATTTCATCTTGTTTTTATTTCTTAAGAGCAATAACTAAATTCACGTAGGATGAGTAGTTCATTACCCTTTGTTGATCCAAACATTGCATTTGACATTGAACTTAAGAGTTCACGAGCTCTTCCAAGACAAATTTTGTATTTGGCAACTTGAATTGTTTTATCAAAACAAACTTTAGTGTCTAAGAAAATGACAGAATCTCAATCACTTGTAATTACTATGGCGATTCTTCGATATTGTAGTGGTTGTTTCTCTGAAGGTACTATAACCTTCTACTACATTTCCATGCTGATTCATGGTGTAACACCCCACCTCCGCTAGGGTCACTCACAAAGGGAATGCACTAACTTTGGTGGAGCATTATCTAGGTAAACATACATAGAAATATTACAAGACATAACATATAAAATAGCGGAAGAAAAACCAAATTTCATTTCTTTAAAATCTGGTAAGGTCTAAAGCCTTTTTACATCAAAATGCCATTAAATCCATTACATCAAAATCTGTCTTGCAATAGTAAAGAAGCATAAAACCATAGTCATAAATCATTCCCCAATAAAGCAGCAAAGCAAGCTATAGCCAAGAGAAATCCAAGAAGTACATGAAAGAGCCTTGGAGCTTGGTAAGATCCAAACTAAGCTGTATTCCCACCCTGCGAACCGGGGGGGAACGAAAGAAAAAGAGGCGAGACAAACTGGGTCAGTCATAAAGACTGAGTAAGTCCTAGTGGATTTCAGCATAAAAATAGGTGAAGATAATATGACATGAATAAACTGAAAGTAAACATAAGCATGATGACAAGGTAAGCTACCGGCACGATGAATCAAGTATAACATTCCATGCTTCCTATCAAGAGTATCATCACAAGGTTCCTACCAAGTATCACATTGCAAGGTTTCTATTAAGTACAACATCGCAAGATTTCTAAGCTTCACCGTTCCACTATTTTCTTTGATTTCCTATATTCTCTGCACCACCCGTACTAGTATCCCAACCCGTATCATCCTTTCCATGTATATGTACAGTCCCTTGCCGTATATCGTACGGGTTACATCACGTATTTCTATACTACTTCAACGTAGTGCCACCATTCTTGAAATCGTTTGGACTGCCACCCTTGTATTGGCTAGGTTTCCTTATCATGAATTATCACGTGTTCAACTAGGATTTATGCCACCTAGGACCACTAGGGATTATGCTACCTATTGAACGTTTCCTATATTCGATTAGGGTTTATGCCACCTAGGACCACTAGGGATTATGCTACCTAACGAACAACACACCTTTTCCACGTAACGATCTATTAATCGATCCGCTCCCTACAAGTCCTAGCTCGTTCATGTGTCTGTGTCATACGGCCCAATGACGAAATGTAGTCACCTATGATAGGTCCACCATAGGGTGTATCAAGCCCTAGGGTGCCAACCATCGACACGAATCAAGCACGCACAGTGTAAACCTACCGGTGCCCAATGCCTGCTTTTTCAACTCCGGACTACGTGCACGACCATAGTCCGCCTGAACCTACAATGGCGCACCAACTCAGCCGTCGTTCTAGTCGCTTACAATCAGCCCAGTAATCGTGCCCCACCCTGCCAAGTTCCAGGGTATCGTGATACATCTAGTGGGTTACTGGTGAAAAGGACCGCGCAACTAGGGTTTCCGTTCAGTAGGTTAAGTGTTGTCATTCAAATTCGAGACTTAACCCCATCAGTCTAGCATGTCAAGTTGGTTAAGTATTGTCATTCAAGTTCGTGACTTAACCCGCCTACGTGTCATGTCATATTGGCTAAGTGTTGTCGTTCAAGTTCATGACTTAGCCCTACGAATCATCTGTCAAGTTGGTTAAGTATATTTAAGCGGTTCATGACTTAACCCTATCAAATCATTGTGTTAAATTGGTTAAGTATATTCAAGCGGTTCATGACTTAACCCTATCAAATCATCGTGTCCAATTAGTTAAGTATATTCAAGCAGTACATGACTTAACCCTATCAAATCATCGTGTTAAATTGGTTAAGTATATTCAAGCGGTTCATGACTTAACCCTACCAAATCATCGTGTCAAATTGGTTAAGTATATTCAAGCGGTACATGACTTAACCCTATCATGTGGCATTAATTCATTAATGCACCCCAACCTCTCACATTAGACCTGTTGTTGTGGTCACTGGATATGTCGGGCGGTTCCGAGCAGATTTACACCACAACTCAGTCTGACCTCGGGTTTCAAGCGCGATATGACCAACTACTCACATTGGATCCTATTGTTTGCAGTAACTGGATTTGTCGGGCGGTTCCGGGCAGATTTACACTGCAAACTCAACCCAACCTCGAGTTGGCCATTTTCATGTTTATTCTAATGTCATGTCCATGTTCAAGTTTCATGTCGAGTTCGTGTCAAGTTTCAAGGTTAAGTTTCATGCCCACATCCAGATTCAAGTTATAACAATGTTCATGTTTCAAGTTTTGCCTATTATCCAGTTCATAATTCATGTTCATAACCAATTCATGTTTTGCCTAATCTACCCAAATCGTATTCCCATCGCACGTGAATGTGAATCGATCTATACTACAAATAAATCCAAATCTCGAAATAGAGGGAATAGCATCAAAACTATGATAGGCAAAAGGGACTAGCATAAAGCGATAAAAGGGGTTACAAGACTAGTATGATATAACTTGAGATAATTGGTTACAACATCACTGGCATATAGGATTTCAAATCTAGCAAGATAAGGCGATGGTCATGATAAACGCTGACATAAAAGAATAGGCATGTAAAAGCAAGCCAAATACAAGGATAATGGATCCAGTGGTTTTGGTGTACGTAATTGCGAATAAACTAAGCAAGTCACACCCTAGGTATACGATCCAACAAAAATGTCAATTCGGTGTACAACATGGTTTTCAACTATAGTGTTATGGGCATGAACAATCAACTATAACAGTCTTAGGCAATTAACCCCAATAGTCACAGTCATGGTCATAGGTAAAAATCTCATAGTTGTGAATCATAAGCGATTAATCACAATAGTCATGGATAATTATCAAAAATAGTTCTAGGCAAATAGTCATGGGCAATTAACAGTAAAAGTTTCAAAGTCATGGTCATAGATAATGGCCTTATGTTCATAATCATAGGTAATAATTCTCATAGTCAAGAGTCATAAGTGATTAGCCACAATTGTCCTTGTCATAGTCATAGGCAATAGCCTTATGTTCACTGTCACAGGCATAGGCATAGTCTTATGTTCACAGTCATAGTCATAGGCATAGGCAAAATCTTATGTCCATAGTCATAGGCATAGTCATAGTCTTATGTCATTAACAATAGTTTCAACGTCGTAGACAATATTCCCCATAGTCAAGATCCAAGAATTTATGTTATAATCTAGCGTTTGAATAATAAACTAGGTCCAACAGCATGAATAGGCATGATTCAATCGGTAAGAAATAACCTAAAATCATAGATTCAAAAAGAGACAAGAACAGATCTAAATAGATAATCAAGCTTAGGTCCAATTTCATTTTATTCCATGTCCATATCAAATTTAACAAGTTTCAATCTCAAAGTAACTAGAACTTACAGAGCGCGGATCGAGAATTAGAGTGCAGAGATTTGATTCTAGAAACAGTTGTTGTAGTTGTTGAATCTCTACTTGTTTAGTCTTGTTCTAGTTGAAAACCCCCAATTTGCAATTCCTAGCTGTTGTCTTAACGAAGAAGAAGTGGTCTCTTTTAATTTAAATATTATCATTTTGATTTTCACAGAGGTAGTAGCATAAGGACAGAATGAAATGGTGTAGAGAGAATGAGGCTAGGGGGCTGTTTAAATAGGATTAGTTAGACGAATCTGGACAAAAAACGTGTCTAAATACATCAGAATGCATCAGGTTCAGAAAAGGGGTTCGGGAGGCAGGTCGACCCCCAGGTCGACACTATGGTCGACCTGGCCCCTGGGAGGTCGACACTATGGTTGACCCCCAGGTCGACCCGGTCTACGGGCGGGAGTTTTCCTGCCCTGCCTGCTGCGGGGTTTGAATTCGAATTTCGAATTCGAATTTCGAGCTGTTTTTGATTCTGAAAATTCCTGAAACTTCGGAGGGTCATATCTCCCTCATACGGACTCCGATTCTCGCAAACTCAGACTCGTTTTCAAGCAGAATTTCGAGACGAATGCAATGGAGCAACCCGTTTCCCTTGATTCTTGTTTTAAAAATTAATTCTGCCTTGATTTACAGTTTGAACATGTTATTAAAAATACGGGTTGTTACACATGGTGCACTGATAATGCTTGTCCGTTGCTTGATTAGGAATTGTTTTGCAAACTTAAGTCAAAGTGTCACAAAATAGTTTTGAGTTAGGAGCTAATAAGGATAAAAAAAATTATTCAAGTCATCGCATTCATTTAATTATATCGTTTCATGCATATATGAAAACAAAACAAATAAAAATTCGAAATTAGGTAAAAAAAAGCATTTTCTTTCTAATAAATTTTATAAAAAGACATTTTCCTTTTAAAAAAAACAATTTCCTTTGTAAAATAAAAGTCTAGGTTCTTTGTCTCTTTTTTCTCATTTTTTTCCCATCCTCTTAATTTTCTCTTATGTGCATAAGCGTATGGACCATTGATACTTATACAAATTGGCTAACTCGACCCAATAACTTTTCTCAAATGGTGAATGGAACCCCACTCAAAATCTTGTGAATAGAATCTTCCTGGAACGAGCTTCTATTGCTTCTTGTATCGCTTTTCCCACTCCATTGTGGAATCACTTTGAAATCCATTTGAATCATATTAATAAGCTTTCGAAATTAGGCAATTCTAAATTTGAAGATCCTTATATCCTTAAGATGATACTAGAATAAGTTGGTGCAACCACTAAACATTTACAATTATGTAATGATGGAACCAAACTTATGTTAAATCTATTCGCACTTACGATGGAACCAAACTTATGTTTATTCCATTCGCACTTACCAATTATTTGAAAAATGGTTATATAGTTTGCATTTGAAGTCGATTAAAATTTAGAATGAATTTGTGAATGTTTACTTAAAGAAATTTTATCCTTTGGAAAAACAATCAAAATTCGAAATGAAATCGCAATTTTTTGTCAATTTAATGGTGAATCATTTGGAAAATATTTTGAAAGATTTAAGAAGCTTTTGATGATATGTCCATACGGTAATATTAAGAAATGGACTCTGCTAAATTCTATATGATGGTCCCGAAAATAGCTCCCGAACGATGCATGGATTTGTGTACCAAGGAAACTTTCTGGCATAACATCAACGATGCAGCTTGGTAATTTTTTGCTGAAAAATCGATGCAATGGGAATGATCTAACGAGAAATTAATCTACTTGCAATCATGTGCTCATTCGATTACATAGTCTCTTACCTTACAAGCGAAAATTAATGTCATGGTAAACAAATTTGAAAACGCTTTTTATACTAATCAAACGAACCAAGCTTCCCATCCTTTGTGCCATAAATGCAATGATCCAAACCATATTGATGATCAGTTCTCACTCTTGTTAGAACAAATAAATGCTTTTAACAAAGTTAGGAATGTTCCATTTTCTCCAGCATAAAGTCTAGTTGAAGAAATCATTCTAATTGTGATTGAATCAAATAATTTAGATGAAAATTTGGTTCGATCATCTTTTCAAGCATTTCTGAATTGTTCTTCGAATCCTCCTTTTCAACCGAATGAATTTAATCGAAAGTTTATGCCTCCTTCTCCAAACCAAGTGCAACAATCGTTTGGTTCTTTAGATGAAAAGCGAATGAGATATTTTGATTTTTTTTTTGGAAATGTTGGCTAAGTATCTACCTCTAAATCTTTAATTCCAGAATTTTTTAACCTCATAAATCAAAATACAAGCCAATCGATAGTTGAAATCGTGAATCATAAGAGGCTCATTCTTGAGTCAACCACCTCCAAACTCCTGAATCAAAACACAAGTCCTAACTAGGTGCATGTTGTTCAGGATAACAGTTTGAATCAAATGAATGTGTAACGGCGCGACTTTCAATGACCTCGGAAGTCGTGTTGTTATTAAAGAAATAGAAACAGATAGAGAATAGAACTAAACAAGAACATCAGACTCACAGCGGAATTTAACAAAATATAATATCACATAATATATTACATATCAGAGTTTCTTATATCATAAAATACTTCATCATAATACATCTTACATGGTTACTGGCCCAACACAACTTGCAAACTTGATACTTAGATATAGATATAACTAATAAGATGACTCCATGATTTCCAGTCCAAAATACTCCATCATATTTCCATTGACTACCTGGATCACTTATCTACTTGTAACAATTGTTATGAGTACCCAAGAGTTTATGAAAAACACAGAAAAATAAACTCTGGGTCAGTCAGGGGATTGGTGTGAGTAAACAATTTTAAAACAGTTCAAATGATCAATTCAAAACACAGAATGGGTTATTCTCTTATGAGAACAGATTGATTTAACATTTGAAAACCTTTCGAAAGAAAAGATAATAGTAAGAACAGCCCACACATAAACATGGACGGTTTTTACCTTGCTATAACCCAAAACATCTTTGATATCAAAATCATCTGATATTATAATAGTTTTTATCAAATAAATAACCATCTAGCGGAACGCTTGCATCTCACGCTCCACATATATAATATAAATCAAAACCGCGGGCGCTTATTGGAGATTGAATTCCAAGAGACAAGGTATGGGACCACCTGCTGATCAGTGTACTCTAGAGGGGATACACCGGGGTTCAACACGAACGTCTTGTAACCCGGCACACATGACCGCCCACTCATTTAGCTTGAATGTAGTGAATGTATTATCACCCTACGGTTGTGATCAACAACCGCTACCGAATGTTGTAGCAGCGAAATAGGGATTAAAAAGACAAAAAGGAATTTCTCTAGATGGTGATAATACACCCTGGTTGGGAATGACCCACCTAGCCCTGATGCCTGCCCGATTTCTGTCATTTCCCAGTTGTGAGGCTTGAGGCTACGTTATCTTCTAGAACACCTGTCCACCTTTCACTTTGAATGTCACATCGTCAAATCTGTAAATCACATATTGATTATACAAATACACACTGGGTGTAAAATAAAGAGACGTTACCTTCTCCCCACCAACTTGGTATATTCGTAAAAGTCAACGGGCGTGATCGTTAAAAATACTATATTAAACATTCGTCCATACAAGTTGTCCTGCGACTGGACAAACCGAAGACACTATTCCGTAAAACAAAATAGCCCTTGTATCTCCGTCGTTAATCACCTTCGATAATCTCTGACGCGTGACGCATAAATCAAATCGAAATGGAATATTAATTTCGGACTCTTCGAAATGATTAGCGTAATGTCCTTTACTATCAGTTGACACTTAAGAACTGTTCCAATATTCATTTAATCTCAAATATTTCTTTAAAGAAGTGGTTATCAGCTTAAAATGAATTAAGTATAATTCATTTCCTATACCCTTTATTTTATGAGCTTCGACCAACAGAATTGTATATATATCTGTATTGTTTAATCCAGACATTCGACTTGTCTTTTATAAATGAATAACTGATGCGTGTGCTTTGCACATGGTACTTTATTCAAAAATGTTAGCTTGATTATAAGACAATCCTTTGCAATTTATATCTTTGTCTCACTTTATAAATTGGCCTTTTTATTTCTAACAACACTTAATAATACAAATTTCTATTTTTTATTTATTATTTCCTTTTTGTTTTATTTGTAAACTTGTTGAACCATTTAAACCAAGCTACTATGTTCGGTTTCCTTTTTAATGTCTTTCCTCCCACCGCCAGAATGTTGACTTCCTTTCTCTTCTAATCCTATTTATTTATTTATTTATTTTTATTTTCTTCTTTTGTTTTTTTAAATTTTTTTCCATTTTTATTTCCTTTACTTGATTATTTAAAACCCGGCCCAAAACTTAAGCCCAATTTCCCTTTTGCCAAGTACCTAAACTCATTTACTAGCTCCTGATTTCCACACCAAAATTCCATGCCATGCACACTGATCCACTCCAAATCCATTTGCCTGATATCTTCTTTTGTGCATTTACCGAGTGCCAAGTACCACTTCAGCATGCCAAGTACCAGTTCCTCCCATCGTGCCAGGTACCAATTTCCTTTGCCAAGTACCAATTTCTCCTATCATGCCAAGTACCACTTTCATCTCCTCCATCCTGCCATTTCCATTACCAATACATGGTTGTACTTATGCACGTACACACCCTCATCACTCAACCTACACCAGTCGTGATCACCCACGCATGAGTCAATCCGCCTTTTGACCTCATTCTCACCTCCATATGCCGCTCCGATCAACAGTAGCGAAATCCACAGTGCCACCCCAGTTTTCAACATTTATTTGAGCGGGGAAAACACCTTGCCTTGCCAACTCCTTACATCGATCAACGAGCAAATTCACCAGTCCAAAAGTCCACCCCTGTCTCGACCTCCACCCAAAAAAATGGCCCAACTCGATGCACCCAGTACAACGCAGTTCATCGTCGAAGTTAACCCGCCCCAACAGCACACAAGAACCCTAATCAGACCTAAATACCCAATTCAATCTATGAAAAATTTAAATGATATTTTTCCTATGATCTCCAATATACCACGCTGCTCCAGACACAATTCCACATCTTACAAGCACTTTGATCGCCAGAAATGCCTCTAAGTTCATTTTCCGATGAACTCAGCATATCTCCCCATTCCCATTCCTAAAAATTGTGATATCTATACTAAAATTCATGATTTTAGTATACGAATACGTTTATGTAACTGAAACTCGAATTCTTGATTTTCGAAAAATCAGTATTTTATACTTAGTTCCAGGAAAGTGTATATATCAGGGAGTATACACACATATATATCCTGAGACTATTTTTACTATGAACTATAGACGTATATGAACAACTTCCATATAGAATTCACATCCTAAAATTTATTTGATTTTAAGTCATGGATTTTTAAATTACTTTGCTATTGTGTTACTCATATACAGGCTTATTTTAACATGGTTTAGCAAGTGTTTAAACCACAAAAGATCAAGATGCATATCATATATGATGTATGCCATACTATGATCACACAACCATAGTCATATATTTATCAATAGTGTAGGTGGTTTACAAAACCGGGCATTAAAGTGGGCTTCACTTACTAAAATGATCCTCTGTCTTTTGCCCTTTTCTTTTATAGGTTATTTCCTTTGTTTTCTAATCAATTTTATAATTCAGGTGTAAGACCCCTATGTATGATATACCACTACCAATAATGTATTCATTCCTAGATTATACAAATCATAATATAAGTTTTAAATAGAACTGGAGGGGAAGTTTACTCACAACAGTTTATCATTCTGTACTGGTTTTAAATCTAACATATGATACAGACATTGTTCTAAAACTCATTCTAATACTAGCAGTAACTAAAAATGGAAACATCAATTCTAAGATAAAGATTATATAAATTTAGTTTACTCACCTCCTTGTCTTGCTCTGTTCCTAGAAGTCTGCTGTCTTAAGCTTTCTAAGTTCTCAGATAAATTTTGCGTGAAGAAAATGTACGGCTTAGGGTGATATTTATAGGCAAATTAACATTAAAATATTTGTTTTCATTAAATGGTTGTAGGATTTTCCCCCCTACAAATAAAACAATTGATGTTACAACATATTTTAGGCTTCAGACTCTCTATTCGGTTGGGTTTTAGATATCACATGCATAGCTTGCATATATGTATACCATATTTTGTACAATATGTACTTTTCTCAATTTTCTAGAAGTATGGTATCTTTTTCTAAGGCCATATCAATTAAATGTATGTTGCAGAATTATTTCCAGTCTTGCTTAAAGTAAAAATGGGTTAGTTGTTTTATGTATTTTAGTTGCAGCCTTAATAACTTCAGCTAGATTAGGTAGCATGATCTGTAAACAAATTACATCACACATTTTATTAAAATATGTACTTTTGTGTTTAGGAATTAGCATCCATATTTGTGGCAAGAATCTTTCTTTGTTTTGCTGCAGTTTCAAATGTGTAATCACATTAAAATGCTATACTATTTTGCAATCATTTGAAAGGTTAAAGTGGTTCAATTCTTTTTGTTTGTTGCTTTATGCAACAAACAAAATATGTTTTATGGTGACACTTTGGATTAGCAAAGAATCATTTCTCTGTATATATAAGTCCTAGCTTAATATCATACACATATATCCAAGTTGTATATGTCCATACCTACGTCTTTGAATCTTCTTGTTTGTTTTTAAAGGTTGCAAGAACTATCTTGAAGTGGCAATTTGATTAGAAGAGAAATCATGTTTCTATATTAAAATGAGACTTAATTAGTTTTATATCATACCTATGTACATGTTACATATGTCCTTACATTTTAAGCTCTTTATTCACATCATATATAGGATTTAAATTTTAAAGGTTATCGTAATTTTCTTAAGAAATAAAATATGAAGTTCTAAAATATAATCCCCAAAATATACATATCCTCATACACATGTACACTCTTATACACATACATATATAGATTTATTTATACATGGGTTCTAGATAAAAGTTATTCAAGTTTGTTATTATATTGTTTTAATTCCATCTCAATTTAATTAATTCATTAATAAATCAATGTTTATTATTAAACAAAGTCATTAAAAATCGGGACATTACAGAATGCCATCACCAAGTTGCGATTTAGTAAACACATCAATAACCAAGTTATCAACCAAAATTACATTCTAGAAATTTCTCTTCTTTATCTGCCATTTTACAAGTCCGTTGGGCTCTGGATTTGGAATTCCGGTAACTTAGGAATTGTGTATAGATGGTAGCTTGAAGTCATATACACCCAGGTTAGCTTGGATGATGCACCGAAATCAGATAAACTTAGACATAAGGTGACTTGGAATTTGGGTTGGCCTGGTGCCTATGAATCAATCAAATCTGTGTGTTTCAAATAAAGGCTCAGCCTATCTCGTGATATTCGAGCTAATACAGGTTAAATACAAGGGATCAGATGGAAAATAAAGTCCTGACACTTGCAAAAGGAGCATTTGGAGTCCGATCGGTCCATTGGTCATGGATCTGGATTGGTACTGAACTGAATCCCTTGATCGATGACCAGAGGTATGAATGTAGGAAATTCACCCTATATTTTGCTCACTTTGTTGTATACGATTACCTTGTTTTCTCTAGATTTTTGGGTCGATCCGAGCCTATATACATCAATAAATATGATGTTCTATCATTCAAAAAAGAAATCTTTTTTGGCTTATCTATGCAAGGACTCTTCCTAGCTCAAACTTTATCTTCTTCTCTTTGCATTCTCGTACTGAAATTAGGATTGTATTGTAATCTGACAATATAAATAATAAATTGCCTCAGAGTGAATGTAAACACATTGTCGAACCACTACAAACTTGTTGTGTTCTTTACTTTTCATCGCATTCTTTGTGTTTTGTAATCTTTGGATTTCAATTATTGATTTGTGAATTGAACTATCTTGGTTTTAAACTCGATTGACCAAAAACCTATCTAAATTTTTGGCGCACCAAGTAGGGCGAACCCTTGATTGGATTGGATTTCTAAGGATTGGTAATGGTTAACGAAAAAAGAATGGATGCTCATGTTAAAGGGAGTCATAAGGCTTCCTTAGGAGAGAGAACATCTCTACTATCGCACCAAAAAAGAGATAGATGGAGTGATTAAACATTTGGAGCATAAGCTTAAATGCTAAGAAGATTTTCTCAGGAAAGCAAATGAAATAATGATTAACTTCCTCAATCAAATCTTACTGCAGGGATCACGAGGAGGTCAAAATGGAAGTGATAGAGTCAAACACAACAAAGCAAAAGCAGAGAGGTCAGACTTAAGGGGAAATTCCCTTTAAGCTGTTTGGATCGGTACCGATTTAAATACTCAGATCGTTATCGACCTTGTTCATACTGGGGGAAACCTCTTCAGAAAACATAGGTATGGCTAATGATGCTATGTTCACTCAGAATCCAGGAACTGGCATGGAAATCAAGCATGAGAATGTTAGAATATTCAATCAATTAGATAAGAATTGACCCTTTCTTAGAAATCAGATAGGTTCTAATCCTCCACATGG
Source organism: Allium sativum (assembly GCA_030737875.1). Classification (NCBI taxonomy): domain Eukaryota; kingdom Viridiplantae; phylum Streptophyta; class Magnoliopsida; order Asparagales; family Amaryllidaceae; genus Allium; species Allium sativum. The sequence goes on from CM060911.1 coordinate 189,756,673, forward strand.
TGCCGGTGCCGATCCAGATATAGTTGTCGGCGATGGATGCCCTTGTTTTGATGATTTGCCACTCGGGTCATAAGTACTTGTTCTAGTGATGGAAGACAAGTTTTGAACAATGATAACAGGATAATGGATGTAGTTTGAAGAGCTTCAAGAGGAAGATTATCCATAAGGGGTTCAGATAGTGTTATTCAGAGTTTGTTTAGTCTAAATATATGAAAATCAATGAATCTGTTGGACTTCAAACTTCCTTCGTTGGAAGCTTATGATAGGAGGAAGGATTCGTCCTTTCATATTATGAGGTATATGCAACATATGAAGGTATAAGTGGCTTCATATGAACTAATGGCAAAATTCTACCCATCTTTTCTATTGGATATGATTTTCATGTAGTTCCGATAGTTTGTAAGTGGTTATATTAGAAGTTGGACAGAGCTTGTTGAAAGATTTATGGAAAATTTTGGGTACATATCGCTTGGTCCAAAAATGTCGTGACACAGAGTATTATCAAGCAAAGGACAGAAGTAACTCTATGGAAATTTTGAAAAGGTTTAATATGGCTATGGTTTTAGTAAATTGGATCCGTCCGTGGTATTAGGAGCATTGCATAATTCTGATTTCAAGGTTCTTCTAGAGAGGGATCTTGATGAGTTTTATTATAAGGCTTACATGCTTCTCAAGCAGGAAGATCCATGGGAAGACATGAAGGCTCTTGAAGTTAATGAAGTTAAGGACGTAGGATCTTCTGATTCTGGGAAGGATAAAGGAAAAAGGAAGGATGGTTATGGATTTAATCATTAAATAAGAATCAAAGAGAACTAAATTCTCTTCATTCCCGGATTTAAATGCAAGGGAAAGGATTCATCAGAAAACTTGGGATAATCCTTAAAAATCGGCTAGAAGGGAACTAATAGGAAAGGGAAAATATTGTAACAAGCATTGTTTGTTTTAGATATGGATGGCCAAGACACAAATGAATATTGACATTTAAGGGATGTGATTGAGGGATACGTCAAAAGTGGACAGCCAACACAATATGTTCGAAATAGGACTACGATGATGGAACATGAGCAGGGGTATACCGCTAAGAATAGGAGCGAGCCAGAACCTAGCTCGCGTGGGATAACCATTAACCCAAATTTGAATTTGGATTTTGGGAGTTGCCTTACCGGTGTGCATGATTAAGATTTAATCCTTATTCATGCTCATAGCTAATAATGGGCCACTCGAATTCCCCCATTTAATAATTTTGTAATAAAAAATAGCTAAGCCATTTACATTTATATGGGATAACGATTTGTTTCCAAAGCATGCACTGAGATAGCAATAAACCATTATTATTTATATTTTTGGATTCGTAATAAAGTTGGTTTCTTGAATTTTAATAAAAACATTTCACATGTATGGATTATGATTGTGAAATATGGAATTGAAAATCGAATTTTAACCTTTGTAATAGGTCATTGAATATAGATTTTCTTGGTAAGTTTCAAGTCACTTTGTCAGGACTTAGCAAAGTGGTCTGATCAGTTGTTAAGTACAGAATGTGCTTGGTAAGGGTCGGTATTTCTCGGCGATGGGATTACTTAATCTAATTTTACAGGCATAGATTATACCTATTTAGGATTTTGCCCAGATAGGCTATGGATAGGCCTGTCAATGGATGCTTTCGGATATGGATAGTGCCATATCGTATTCGTATCCGAAATTATTTTCGGATACCAAATATCCGTATCCGCTTAATTTTCGGTTAAGGACGGATATCTGATATATATATCCACTCGGCTTGTAATTAATAAATTTAAGAGTATAAATAAAAGGGTTTGGATTAACATAAAATAATTTTTATGCTAATGTTTTTGAAAACCAGGAAATAAAGAAATGTGATGATGAAACATTGTTTTATACTAATATCCATAAGCATATCCAAAAATATTCCAAAATAGAACAGTAAAACTATCATTTTTCACTGAAAATAGGCAAAAAATTATATCATGGTAACATCCAACAGTTACAAAATAATTATTAACTTTGTTTTTTAGTTTCGACTTATATATATTACATCAATTAGTTGAACAGATATTTTTCGGATATGGATAACACTATAACCATATCCATATCAGGAAAGTTCTCGGATATCTATGTCAGCTTTTCGTATAATGCCGGATAATAGATATTTTTTATATTTTCGGATACGGATTCGTATGGATATCGAATTTTTCGGATATTCATTGACAACCCTAGCTATGGATTCAGATTTCAGCTTGGAATAGCTATAAATTTTGGAGTTTGAACTTAAACCATGGTTAATTCGAATTTAAGGCTTGGATGTTGATCTTTTGATTTGGAATGGATACGTTTACATAATTGATATGGTGTGATCATGGATTTCAGATATTGGCTTTCGATATTGGGTTTTGGACAGATTATGGATTATGTGTTATGGATTTTGAACTTCAAATTTTTGAATTACACAAAACATATCTTTCAATCAAAGATATGTTTTAGAGGACAAGTGCTGACCCACCTTTTTACAAGGCCATTACTCTTTGGATTTAGAATTTTGATAGCGTAGAAATTGGGTATAGATGATAGCTTAAAGTCACAGATACATGGATTTGCCTAGATGATGTGTTGGAATCAGATAAACTTGGATATATGGAGACTTTTGTAAATTAGTTTGGCTTAATGCCTATAACTTGGATCGGATTTGTGTGTTTCGAACTAAAGGATCAACCTATCTTATGGTATTCAAGCCGACACGGATTAAAAACACGGGATTGGATGGAAAAATAAACTCCAAGCACATAGAAAAGGAGCATTTAGGTTTGATCGGTCCATTATTCATGGGATCAGATCGATACTGATTCGAACACCCGAATCTGGACCGTTACGAGGTACGAACATTGGCAATTCACTCCATATTTTGCTTACTTGGTCGTACATGTTCACTGGGTTATTCTCTGGATCTTTGGTCGATCTGAGTCCATCTACATCTTTAAGTAGAAGACTGCATCACTCAGAAAGGGACCTTTTGTCTTCTCTATGATGGGACTCTGCTAAGCTCAAACTTTATCTTCTTTCCTCCATATTCTCATACTCTGTATTGTAATCTAATAATATAAATAGTAAATTACCTCATAGTGGAAGACATGTTGTTAAACCACTATAAATGTAATATCCTTAATCTTTTGAAAATATTATCAGGGAAACTCATTTGGATAAGTTAAATAAGAATAATGTAGTGGGATGTGGAGGCAAGATTTTCAATAGATAAATAATGGTTTAGCCATCGAAACAAATCAATATAATAAGACATAAGGAGTGGGTTTATGTGAGGGGCAAAGTGAGAAAAAATATAGCTTTATATATATATATATATATATATATATATATACACACACACACACACACACACACACAACCTTTCAATCTTTCCCTTCATTTCTCAAAATATAATCAATCTATAAGGAGGTTGGCCATTACTATAGAGAAGAAGGAGAGAACTTAAGGAAATCTAAGGGATTTACATCAACAAATCTCAACTCTCTCATCCTAAGCTAAGGTGAATAATAATTTGGATCCATTGTTATTTTTTATTATAGTTCATACCTGAAATGGATTCATTCATATAATATTATTTTATGAATATTTTGATGCTTTGACACTAATAAGATGAAAGTAGTTGTTTTCATTAAAAATTCTTGTTTTCATAAGAATTAATTAGATTTTTAATAAATACCTATAGTTTGTCATCTTCGATTGCTTTGTAGATTTTTAAGTTGTTTATGGCATGATTTTGGAGATGGATGTCAAGTCTCATAATTTTCTGAGCATGTGGGAATAAATTATGAATTTCATAAGTTAAAACAAGAGTTAATTATTTTATGAATTCTTAAAATAATTATAACGATTATTTTGACTTAAAATTCATGCACAAGGTAGAAGGAGACACAACACCAAAATGTCCATTTTGAAATGGTAATAAAATGTTGCTAAAATTGTAGAAACACTTTTTAGAGGTTGCATATTAGTATGTTGCAGAATTTCGAAACACTTAGCAGGTGTTTCGGTTTGATAATCTGCAACACTCAATGAGTGTTTCAAGTTGATAATCTGCAACACTCAATGAGTGTTTCAAGTTCATAATCTGCAACACTAGTTGAGTGTTTCAGTTTGATAATCTGCAACACTCGGTGAGTGTTTCAAGTTCATAATCTGCAACACTTGATCAGTGTTTCAGTTTGATAAACTGCAACACTCGATGAGTGTTTCAAGTTCATAATCTGCAACACTCGATGAGTGTTTCAACCATAAACGTGCAATTGATACTTTCAGTAACCATAACCATAAATTTACAACAGAAAATGTAATATAGTCAAATCTTAGTTGCCAAAACAACAAATTAATCAGTTTCAAGATAATATGACAAATAATGGTGATGCATAGAGCATTAACAGAGAAGCTGAATCGTTTTTAATGGAAAAGGGAGCTCAAGTTAAGCTAGTCAATATTAATACACAACAAAGGGTTACCAAGTGATGTCTGCTATTAAGAAAGGCCTAATGCTAATCTACTAAGCTCAAGCATTTTGAAAAAACATAAAGATGTAACCAATGATTCAATAGATAACCAAGTGCATCTAGGCTCTGATAATGTGACGGTAATCAAATCATAATTTATGCGCCTGCAAGTCAAGCAAGCAATGAAAAGTTAGAATGACAATAAACACACAAACTGTCAATATAATTAGGATCTATCAGCACATAAATATAATTTGTCAATATAATTAGGATCTATCAGCACATAAACACACAAACTATCAATATAATTAGGATCTATCAGCACATAAACACACAAACTGTCAGTACATGAAAACAGACTGTCAATAATACATAGAAAACCATACCATAAACTCAAATGAATACATGGAACTCAAACGAATAAAGGAAACCAAACATTGCATTTATTACCCACATATTTTCAGCCAAATTTGCAGGTTAAGATAACTTTTAATACCTTATCCTCTTTTGTAACTATACAAACTGTCAGACTGTGATTCTTAAAGCTACATGTAAAGCACAAGAGATCTAGGCTTTTTAATTCTGGAAATTTAACAATCTATGTCCACGACTATATTTAGTTTTATTGTTCTCTTATATCACTAACATATCTTCCAAAAATGTAGATCGCTGTAAAATTTTAATGCTAGTAATTTCATCTCACTCTTCATCGTGAATTACATATAAATTCAGCCTTTCTTCCTTTCATAGGATTTGATGGCATTTCTGACTTTAATTAAAAAGTTTAAGTCACAGAGAGGACTCTTGTTTGAATTAACCATGCATGGAAAATAGATTTCAAACAGCAAATTACCAATGACTAATCTCACAAATGCGGTGTTCGTTAACCAGAAAAATATAAATACAATAGACAGAAATTTGAACAGCGATTGACTTTATAAGATTTCAACTTATTTATTTTCAACCTATATTTTATTAAACTATACATTACAGCTGGGTTTTGAGATTTTTCTCATGTCATAATAAAGAAAGAGAGTGTCAAACAGTCAATATGTGTTATGTAGAGAGGAATATAACTCAAAAAAATTTTGTGGTTCAATGTACAAAACACAGCAAATAGTGTGTACAATATACATAAACACAACTACATTATTTTTTGGCAATGTCTAAATTCTTCTGGCTTGTATCGGATCTCCTAAAAAAAACTGGGTGGTTTTACCATCTGGTGTCATGGTTTAGCTTGCAAAATGTTCTGGTTTGCTTAAAAAATAAGGCTAGTAAAGTTAGTATTTTATTTTTATTCTAAACAAAAAAAATTAGACAAATACAGACTATCCTGGACTAAAGAAACTGGGTCTACGACATTTTAATCGGGTCTTAGACAACAAGTTTAAAGCAGTCCAACACTCCTGTTACTTCACAAAAGAGAAGAAAAAATAATCTTGGAATTTCTTAAATTAGGAGGATGTGACGCATACTCATTTCACATTTAAAATGTAATGGACATAAAAGGTCGTGTAAAAGACATGCTAGGCATTTAAGACATAGTAAAGAGAATGAATGCTGAAGGCATTGATCTCACTACAGGCACAAAAGCAAAGATTGCAAAATACTATATACTGGCAAAAAGAAACGACGAGGCTACATTTGCGCGTTTTAAGACATAGTAAAGGGAATTCACCACTTCAAAACTGTAGTTACATGACCTTGTCAACTAGTGCCAAAACAAACTAACCTTTAAGCAGGACGAGGTGGTGTTGCTGCTAGGCTATACTGCTGAACATTTTGGTAAACTAGCTTGTTGTTTCGATGCATAGAGAAATCCATGAACTATTGTTTGGCACACACTTGTTTCAACCTGAGACTAGTTTCCACTATTAATAATAAAAATAAAAATCAAGGTTGGTCAATTTTTAGTTAAAAAATCAAATAAAAATTAATGCAGGTAAATATGAAATTTCATATTTAGGTAAATATGAAATTTTATGATTAAATAGATAAGAAAGCATTTTTCTTGTCGATAATAAGGATCCATATCCTGAATAACAAGCATATGAACCCAAAGTGGCTTTATTAACGTGTATCTACAAATGTGCACCTCCAGGAAGGGACTAGAGAAACTTCTTTGTGGGGGTAATAGTCATCATTGGAGTTTTCAAACGTTAATCTATACTTCTGGTGCTTTAAACCCATTGTTTATCAACTGTAGCATTAAGTGGAAGAATTAGTGTCAATCAGTCATGCATTCACCGGCCTAGTCTGAAAATGGTACAAAAATTAACTTTCAATGTGCATAAATTCAGAATCGCAATTGTATCTATAAACAGTTCACATTATTTAATATTAGAAACCAATAAGAAGTAACACAAACAAACTGAAGTTTAAGCTGAATTTTAGTGTTTACATGAACTAGTGAACTAATTAAATATGCTAGCTTATAAACATGTTGTTTATTTGAAGAAATACAATAAAGTCTAAGCTATGGTCTAAAAAAATATGGATCCACTATGGTCAACTAAAAAAATACGTCATTAATACAAGTTTACTACTATAGAATAAGTTTTCTGCATAATATTTTAAATGTACATGTAATACGCCCAGCAAACATGCTATTTTAATCTCGTGATAAAAATTATGCTATGCTGAAAAACCACAACATATACTATAAATTTATAGGTTAAGGCATTTAGATATAGAAGATGTTGAAAGGTGATTGCTTTGTCAGAATAAAAGGACATGCTACTGCTAAAAATAATGAATTTCTTTCATTGTCATTTTTAAATTGTAACAGCAGCGACTTAGATTCAGATGTGATGCGGTACAAGCCTTTGTATTCATATTATTATAACAGGACAATCCCTGTGAATTACCAACTATATCTTACTCGCAATGTACAGAAAAATCCTTAGAAAGAAATAGTAAAAGTTAGACATACCATTTTATCCTCCACCATTGCAGCACTATTGCAACCTCCTGTATGCCCATAAACAGTTTTTTTTCTTGTTCAGGCTATTAGACTTTCTTATTTTCCGTATACCTCTGAATATGAAAATCAATAGGTATATTACAAAGATAATTATATCAAATTGCTCAAACCAAAATAAATATTTGACAGAATAAATATCACTAACATAACAAATATCAGTAACATAACAAATACCTGACTTATTTTGAGACATTTTTTAAATACTAGAACTATCACTAACAAAACAAATATCAGTAACATAACAAATACCTAATTAATAATGCAAGTAGCAATTAATCTGCATGTTCCTTAACAAACTTGACAAATTGATTAACCCCTTCTACATACTTTGAATTCCCTCTTTGATTAATCCACGATTTGTCTAACATTTGTACAACTAGTTGAAACTACGATGATATATACCTGGAAAAGAAAACTAATTTACTCACTTGAATATCATCTTAACATGACATCTTATAAATAATGTCACTGGGCCTATTCTAATTATAAGCCTCTTTCGAAATACTATGTAATCTTGCATCATATAATTATATATATATATATATATATATATATATATATATATATATATATGTAATTCAGATGTTGAATGTTATGATCTGTAATATTCAGAGGAAATAGCGGTAATTTGTCCAACAGCAAAGTGCCGATTTTATCGGCGTGTAAAAAAGAGGAAGAAAAAGTTGCATCCTGCGACGATTTTTTAGGCTCATGCAAAAAAATTCAGCTAATTTATGTAACGCACCGATAATTTCGGCGCGGCGGACCAATTCTGATTTCTGAATATCCTCCGCAATATTTCACTGAATATTACAAATTGGAATAGCTGTTGGGTGCGATTTTACCCTAAATTCATGATTTAGAGGACGAATTGCATCTCTGTTGGAGATGCTCTAAAAGGACATATTCAACGTTAAGGCAAATTTATTCATCCTTTCTTTTACCTTTTTAACAAAAAGAAAGAAAGTAACAATTTTCTTTTTGTTCAAATATACAAATTTCATATATCTTTTTCTGAAATGATTTGAATATTTTATACATCTATTTCTGTCCTTTGACTGCAGAAAAAATAAAAGCAGTGCTGTTATAACTATTTTCCACATTTTAAAAGCACTTAATTTACTGTGTGTGGTGCAACATAAAGGGAAAAAAACAGATGTAAACGAGTGAAAATCCAAAGTGAAAGCTTTCATTTTTAAGAACTTCTCTGTATATTGAATATGAAAAGAAAAAAAAAAAGTTTCCCTTTATTTATCTCCTCAATACTTGCTTATCCGCTAACTATTTTGGTTCTATGTGTTATTTTATTATTTTTTCTATTAGATTTTTATTTTCCGTTAAGATAAGAAAGGAAGAGTTTTAAACACATCCTTCCTCTTTATAAGTTTCAAATATCATTTTGAAGATGGCAGGATCTCGTCAGACTCCTATTTTCTGCTCATATTTTGGAAAAATTAATGTACATCGAATTATGGCTTCCTTTGCTCTTGTTGCTATCAAAATTCTCACAAAACAATTTCCATGTATACCACTAACTAAATATTAGGGACTTCTTACAGTTCAGTCTAAACTTGTGTTTTAAACTCTATATTAATTAGTTCGTAATTTATGCACGGGTAGGTACCATATTTTGGAACAAGAAGAGAATCACAGTCCAGATATGATATTACCTAGACAACCACTTTCTATGCTTGATCAAAACAGCAATAATATAGTTAACTTCCCCGGTCTTTATCAATGTGATAGCAACTCTGTGCCAGCCGTGTATGATGGTATGTAATGCAGTTAATTTATGTATTAACCCCATTTATCAATGTTTCTTTTGAGTTAATAATGACTTATGGAATTAATTGAGTTTTTTTATTGAACCTGGGAGGACAGGTCCAAGTATTAAGACCGAAGGCAGCTTTCTCAAAAAAGATGATCCAAAAATAACAGCATTGTTACAACAAGCTGAAATGCTCAGTTCTTTAGCTTTAAAAATAAATTCAGAAAAACACTACCCGGGGTCTAGAAAATGCTTGGAAGGTAATCACGTCCATCAAACTTAAAGATTACGTTTGACACCTTAATATCTTATATTTGTAGTTAAACTTTGTATCATCTGTTCATTTGATTATTCAGGAACTCAATGAGTACTTGATTCAGAATGGTGGGAAAAGCTTTTCCACAGATTATTTTGAAATGGACTTTGGCATAGATGAATTTAACAGTTTGATAGATGAGCTAAAGAACAACAACGCAGTTGAACAATCATCCTGGAGGTATTATACCATTATTTCTCACTCCAATTCTTCTTAATACGTTTGTACAAAAACAATTTCACACAGTCTCGAGTACAGATCAATTTCTAAAAACTACGTATGAATGTTAATATTTCAAACATTGATTTAAAGGATGATAAAATAACGTGCTTAAAAATGTTAACTAGCATGGAACAAGGTCACGAGGAACATCAAGACAGTTCCGAGTACGGAGCAATTTCTGAAAAATACCAAATATAAATTGAAAGAGAAGTTAAATTGAAGTTTCACTCAATAAAAGTAAAATTGCAAATGAAACGTATATATTATAATGTCAAGCATACTAATTTTAAGTCCACATTTATAACAAAGCATAAAGCATTTTGTCTCCAGATCCATTATATGTTCCTTCAACGGCTAATATAATTTCAATGTGTTTTATTATAGGAGTATAATTCATTTTGCAATAAAACCAATCTCATACAGAGCAAACTTCACTGTGAATTCCAAGAGGGTACAATATCAAAACAATTTTGGTACAATTTAACACTTGCACAAGATAGAAAAGAAAACCAGAAAAAAGGAGCAATACAAAATTATCAGGATAACACGTTTCTGAGACATATGATAACTAAAATTTCATCTACATAACAATACCTTAGATGTCCCTATTTTGGATAAAAATGACAACGCACCCATCTGCTTCTTTTTTCTCTCTTCTTGACCTGAACAAATATGTAGAGAGTTGCAATAGTTTTATGCACATTCAATATATGTTAAGAAATTCAAACCTACAATAGTTTTATTTTGGTACTGCTACTCCACCACACATAAGAATTAAACACCAAAATGTCAGCTTTCTCCCACTTAGTTGCATGTTTGAGAAGTGAGTTGGGGCGGATTATCCTGTGGTCTAATCTGTGCTTAACTGGATCATTGGAATTTGATTCTACTATGAGGGGTGCCGAATGAAATTACTGAAGCATTATATTCCTGTATTAGAATGATGGAATGTTAGTTCAATCGTCTATTATCTTAGCATTTTTAAGGACAAGGTAGTGGTATTTAAGGATGGTGGAATATAGTTTCCTGTGTTAGAGAATGTCACTGGATATATGACATGCACTTTTCTCCATTACAAACAACAGAAAAATAAAGCACTGATTCAGTCCATTTTATATATTATAAACTGATAGATGATAATACCAACATGCACTGGACTATGATTTTAAGGATTGATGTTTAGAATCGGAAATAAACTAAGCCAGTGAGTTGAGCAAAAATATCCAACTCATATGCACATAACTAATATATACATCAAGTTTACAGCAATAAAACATAGAAAATTTAGCTAATTATACAGAACATGTGACAGGTTTGGAAGAAGAAAACGATAGAGCCTTCAACTGTATGTAAGAAACATGGACCAATCCGTATAAAATTTGATCAATTCGTGGTCCTAAACTTCTACGGCTTTCAGTCTTAAGTTGTGAACTTCTAAGGTATTCACTCTCAACTTCAGTCAAACATAATAACTTTGAATTCAAATCATCAATAATCAGAAAGAACGAAAAAGTGACAAAAGTTTATTAGACATGGCTACGATTATAAAACTATCAATAATCAGAAAGATACCAAAAACAGGTTTCAAAACTCTGTTTCCATCCATAATTTTTTATAGATTGAAGGCACATGTTCAATTGATTGATCATTGAAAGCCCTTTCAGCTGTCACCTTCGTTTCACAACATCCTTTTTTTTTTTTTTTTCAAATCAAGCCGGATCGGGAATCAATTCACATACCTCTTCAATGAATCCAAATCGGGAAGGATCCACTCGTCCAGATCTTAGATTTCGAAACTTCCATACATAAAAACAAACCAAGCCGGACGAAAGGGAATCAATTCACAAATTCAACACGACAAAGTGATGCCACCAGCAAGAGATGGTGAAGAATTAAAGACGCATCAATTTACGACATATACCTTCAGAGATTGATTTTGAAACAGCCGAGGGTTGGAATGGGGATCTGGAAAAAATCGCACGAAGAAGTTTAAGTGAAAAGAAAAACAACGCGGCCTAATCTTTCGTTTCCTAGGAACATGGGCTGAATAAAAGGGAACGAAATTTCGGTCCTTAACAGTAACATTTGTATAATGGGGCAAGAGTTATTATGTTACTGTAAAATTATATATTTAAATATAAAAAAATTAATGAAACACTTTGGTAGATATAGAAACACCAAATAACCACTTCAAGCTTAGAAACTAAAAAAAGGGTTTCAACTAAAAAGTATTACATGTTTCAAATTTGCTTATTTGGTGTAGTGAGACATCATTGGTCAAATTAGAATTTTTGGATTTTTCTCTCGTAATTTTCCAATTTACTATGATTTTCCTAAGTTTGATGGCCTTAGATAATTTATGCGTTGATTAGCATTAATTAATGTATTTTTAAAAAAATTCACTTCCAAAACCGAGAAGCTTGATTGTTGCTCAGATTCACTTTCCAAAAGCATATAACATTTTTCATTTAAGATGGAGTAGATAATTTTTTCTAAACTTAGTTATAAATTAGTTTTCATGCAAATTATATGTCAAGTCAGGTCTATCGACCATGTCAGTAAGGCCATATCAACCATATGCTATGATCATGTCACATCGATGTAATCAATATTCCCTGGTACAAGAAATACCATGTTACATAGTATAGGATGGATCTAGTCATGTCGCATCGTTCATATGACTTAATGAAGGGGTCCTTATCAGTTGAGTCTATACTGATGTTTTAAACATACCTCCCCACTTAGCTTTTTCACCTTCATATGGGAGTGATAAGATTGTAATCCTTATAAAAGATTGTGGAAATTAGTTTTAAAGACAGCACTTCTGAAAAATTAGTTTTAAGGACAATGTTGCACGAAAAAGATAAAAGTGGATATCTTTTTAAGTTATATAGGAAAAAGATAAAAGTGGTTACCTTTATTTCTGTATAACGTAAAAAGATAACCGTATCCTTAAAACTAATTTTTCAGAAGTGTTCTCCTTGAAACTTATTACCCTAAACAAATAAGCCCTTTAAGTGAAAACCTCTAAAAGATAAGAGGAATATCGCCTTTACTGTTTTTAACATTTTAGAAGTTGTCTCTTCTATACCTTGTCGACTGTGTCGATAAGGGCTTTCTTCCTAAATTGTTTACAAAGAAGCTTTGATGCTTACCGCCTCCATACCTACTATGTCAAATAAATCAACAAAGGTCATTTATAACTTGTTTTATAAACCCATGGGGAGGCTTAATTGCCTTCATCCTTATCATCATTATTCATGGTTGATAAGGTTTGTTTTCAAACATATTTTCCAAAGCTTTGAGGCTATCATCTCTAAACCTTGGCTTCATTATCTATGTTGACAAGCCTGTTTTCAAAACAACTTTGAGGTTGTCGCCTTTGTTCCTTTTCGTTCGGACTAGGTCGACAAAGCATATTTCTTAACCATTTTCCAAAAGACCTTGGAGGCTATCGCCTCTAAGCTTGTCTCTCATCGACTGTATCGATATGGTTAATTTTAAACCCTGTTTTCAAACCTTTTAAATCCTTGGGATGGCTAACTTATGGACATAGTCGATAATCCTTTGGTATCGATATGGAGTATTATTTCGTGTCGATACTTGGCAAAAGGAGTCGATAAGGATAGGGTCGACATTCCTTATCTATCCTATCATGTTTATGTCAATGAGTGGTGGAAAACCTTTCATCTTGTTGTGTTATCGAATCAATCGACAAGAGTGTTGCATGTTTCAAGTTATGGCGGCTAACCATATTATTGCTCGATTGCATACGTGTTATTGCACAAGATTAACACCAAACTAAGGACACACCAATATGAAATTTAATAATCATGTTACATTAGGGATACCAATGAGAGGGTAATATTGGGTTAACAATGTAATTAAATATTCTTGGGTTACAAAATTAAGTATATTTGTGAGGTTCATAGTTATTCCATTGATAGAACAATGACATGTGTGTGATGTTAATCCACATGTGTATATGGATCCATAGTTAGCCTACGGACAAAAACTGTAGGGTATGGGTCGATAATTGATGTCCAGTGGAGGGATACTCCATGAATTTTTAGTTTATATATAACCAGGAGGTTGATTAATCAAAATGGTCTGGGGGGGGGGGTATTCTTAATATATGTTATGGGATGGTTAACCTCAAATTTAATAAACAAGTGGCTAACTTGTAGACAAGTTGATAACTTGCAATTTAATGACTAAACATAAAATCATTAAGACAATTAGTCAGGAAGAAAGATGGGTAATCCATGTTATGATGCACTTTGCACAATATTATTGTTTTAGGCATATTGAGTGCAGAAGCATAGAGATGATTATCGTGTTGTATGAACTAGTGAGATAGAAACCTGGTCCGCTAAGTGGAGTGGTCTCACTGGATATCTATTGGTATCAGGGTATTTGTTATTTTTCACATCAGTCTATTTACCGATTCAAAATTTTTGTTTTCCACTTAAACTCTTGAGTACTCATTTGAATAGGCTGAGGGATGAGGTTAAGGTTTTCAGGTTCTTCGAATAACCTTCTAGAGATGTGCAAGAGGAAATTAGATATATATATATATATGTTTTTTTGATGTGTTACTATTTTTGGATGTATGTAATGACAAGGATATTTATTGCTAATATTTAAACTCCGATAAACTAAGAGAGCATCTTCATATGCCACTCTTGTGATTATATTTGATCTGAATGTGGGATTTTGTGATGAGAATTTGTAATGAAAAGTCACTAATGAATGTATTTTGAAGTTTTTTCATTTTCCCAAGTTCTTTGATGATTATGATTCATTAACATCTCTATTTTCTATTACTAGAAATTAATACTATAAATTACTACCACATCTCTAGCACTTAACTTTGAGTCTTTGAAAATAGGGCATTACAATTTGGCATCATAACATAGGTTTATGTAAACTTAAAAAGATTTTCTAAAAAGATTCTAAAAGTAAAACCCAAATATCAAAGTAATATTCCAAGTTATGGTACTACGACATTATAACATACTTGTATTTGTATTATATAAGTATGTAACACCCTATACTCTTACACCATCCTTCGGTATCTTACTAAGGTTCATATGTAAATAAAAGAAGTAAGATATAGAGAGAAAGAGTAGAAGAGTGGATCTGTGTGGCGGCAACACCACAACTAATGGAAATGCTCAACCATAAGTTAAAAGGAATCAAGGTCGTTGGGCTAGTGAGGGTGAAGTTGCTATGACTCTACCAGTTGATATAAGGAATTTGTATTAGCTTTTTGTTCGGTTGATGCAGGCAGGAGCCGCTGGTGATTTTTGAACTAATGATGTTGATGTCGGAGGATCTAATCCTGAAGGTGCTTGCTAAAAAAATTATGCCAGGTTAAATGGATTACACTAATCTTCGAGGAAAGTCGTTTTATGGAGCTGAGGATGCTGTCAAGGTGGAAACTAGCTTTTGGGTCATAAGAGAATCTTCTTAAATTAGGGCTTAACTAATGCACATAAAAGAATGCTATCTTCGAGGTTGCAAGGAGCTTCACTACACTAGTGGAGTAGTGTTATCATAGGTTTACTAGGTAATAAGATATATTGGGCCGATTTTTGAACACGATTTGAAGATGGGAACTTATCTGAAGAAGCTAAGGTAATGTTGTTTCAGAAATTTGCTGAGCTTGTGTAAAGTGATATGTCTTTAATAGAGTATGCTGATAGGTTTGACGAATTATCTAAGTATGTTTATGAAACTATCGATACATTGACAAAAAGAATGATGAGTTCCTTCAGAGATTGAAGACAGAAATTGCTAAGGCTATGATGCCATACTTTAGGAATCTTAGCCATATTATCATTGAAATGGTTATTCATAATAAAGAATTGCTTGAATTATCTGGTAAAGAGAAGCCGACTGATATGTAGAGTTTCTGGGGAAAGAAGAGTAAGTTCTTGAGGGAAAGATAACTCATAAAGGAGTAAAGACTGAAAGGAACAAGGTTGATGTCGCTTGCCATAAGTATGGTAAGAAGGATCATTGTGCTAATAAATGCCAAATAGTCAAAGTAAAAGTAGATGCTGAAAAAATGAATGTGATATGCTACAACTGCAACCAGATGGAATACTATAAGAGTACCAATTTGAAAGCAGCTAAAGGGAAAGTTCTTCTTTGCAGCCGACTCCATCTAGGCTCATTGCCGCTAAGAAGGGGATGTCTTTGATGGGAGATACGATTTTGATTCATAGCATACATTTTCAAGTATTAGTTGATAATGGTGCATCACATGCATCTATCTCCAAATGTTTGGTAGATAAGTTATCATTATAACCGTCATATCTTGTTACTTCCTTTATAGTAGATAACCTCATACAAGGTTACACAACTCTATGGATAACAAATGAAAACCTATAATTTAGTTTCTAGGTTATTTTATTTGCAGTTTGTAGTGTTTGATTTTGTGGGTTTTGGCCCTATCTTGGGTATGGGCCGGTTGAATCATCACAATGCTAGCATATTTTACCAAGAAAAGAAAATATCATTATGCTACAAGGTAATCAGGTCATTTATTCAATAGAGAATGTAAGTTCGTAGATTTATGATTTATTCGGTGCATCAGAACAAGAAGACGATGTACATCAAGTTCCTATTGTAAAGGAATTCGCAAATGTTTTCAAACCAAAGAAAGTTGTGGAGTTCAGAATAGATCTTATACTAGGAGCTGAATTAGTTGGTAGACCACTCAACATGATGATACCTACAAAAATAGAGGTAGAAGAAAAGAGTTTTATTAGGCTGACAAGTTCACCTTAAGAAGCAGCTGTAGTGTTTGTAAAGAAACCAGATGGATGCTGAGATTATGTATTGATTATTGCAAGCTCAATGAGAGGACGACGTTTTCCGAGAATAAATGATATGTTCGAACAACTTAGTAGAGATAGAGTGTTCTCCTTGTTGGACTTAGCTACTGGTCTTCATCAAGTGTGGGTAGTGGTAGATAGAATTCCATTGATGGCATTTTAGATAAGATATTGATAATACTAATGGATGGTCATGCCATTCGGGTTGACGAATGTGACTGCTTTCTTTGTGGATTTGACGAATTGGATTTACTAAAAGCATTTGGATATGTTTGTTTTAATCTTCATTGACAATATTTTAGTTTATTCCAAAGATGAGAAGGACTATGAGACTCACTTTTGGATTGTGCTCGAGACATTAAAGGAACACCAGTTGGGGGCTAAGTACTCTGTATATCACTTCTAGGAGAAAAAATTAAAGTTTATTGGTCATGTTGTTTAGAGGAAGAGTTATTTGTAGATCTAGCTAAGGCTGAGATTATCAGTAGCTGGAAGAGACCAGAGAACGTTATCGAGGTCAGAGATGTTCTTAGGTTGGCTGGGCAGGATTAGATATCCATTAAGTATTTCTCACAAATAGCTATGCAACTTACTATATTGTCTCGGAAGGATGTCAATTTTGTTTCAATTAAATGCGAAGAAGCATTTGTTGACCAATTCTCCTGTTTTGATTATATCATATGGTACCTAAGATTTAGTAGCCTACCCGAATGTGTGTAGAACTAGAATAGGAGTTGTTCTTATGCAAAAAGGTAAAATGATTACATATTATTCCAATCAACTTACGCATGAGGTTAGATATCTAACTCATGATTTAGACTTAGCGAGTGTTGTCATCTCTTTGAAGACTTAGATATATACCTCTTGGGAGAGAGATTCGAGTTATTTACGAATCATAAGTTCTTGGGCTATCTATTCACTTTGAAAGAGTAGAATATCAGACAATAGTGACAGCTAGAGTATATAGCAACTTATGATATTGGCATTGATATACACCCGAAAAAAGAAATAAAGTTGTTGCTGCCTTTAGCAGGAAAAATAGGATATAGCGTTAGCTTGTTAGCGGAATGGAAGGACTTGAAGGCATTGACCATTTGTGCTGTGTGCATCATATTGATGGCGAGTCTGAGCTAAGGCACAATTATGTTGTATATTTGGAAATTCGATCAGTTTTTATCGAGAAGGTTGCTTCTAAGCAAAGTGAAGATCCAATTTTAGCTAAAAGGGTTGTAAGACTCCATGCTAAACTAGAGATTGATAATTTGAAATATTTCATTCTTGACCATAAGGGATGGTTGAGAAAAAGGGATAAATATGTGTTCTAGATGTTGAATATCCAAGGATGAAATCCTTAGAGAATGCCATTGATCTAAGTTTATGATGCATCTTAGAGATAACAATATGTATCAAAACATAAAGAGAAGCATATTTTGAAAAGGAATGAAGAGAGATGTTGGCTTATGTGTAAAGTAGTGTATGAATTATTAATAAGTAAAAGCCAAACATCAAAAGCTTAGTGGTTTGCTTCAACAATTAGATATCCTTACTGGTAATGGGATTCTATTTCCAAGGATTTTTTCAACATATTGCCGAGGTTGAGAAAGGGGAATGAAATTATTTGTGTCATATTGGAAAGATTGACTAAGAATTTCCATTTTATTCCCGCCAGATCTACCACGATGGCACCTGTGTTAACCGAGTTATTCATGAATAATACCGTTAGACTTCATTGGATTCGTAGTAATAGTGTAAATGATACGGATTCACTAATCATAAATGAATGTTGAAAGAGTCTAAATAGTTTTGGATAAGATCAAAATGAAAACTACATATCACCCACAAATGGATAGGCGGACATGGAGAATGTAACGACCTGAAATTTGAGCCAATTAAAAGATTGAATTAAAAGTAAAATATATTGAAAATCAATAATTGGATATTATTTCAATAGGTTGAAAATTGGACATTTTGCAAACGATCTTGGATTTGGACCAAACCACATCCATCGAATCTGGAACGCAAAATTATTGTAAGATTCCAAATTTCATATCAATCGGAGTAAGTATGTGAGTATGCTCAACATAAACGTGCAACGAGAAATCTGTTGAAATTAGATAGAAACTTAGAAAAAGACCATTTTTCAAACGGTCTCCGAATTTGATGAGACCTATTTCATTGGATGCATATCGATGAAATATAGTAGGATTTCAAATTTTGTATCGATCAGACTTACGATTTAATCATACGAGTAAAAAATGTAAAAGGTCGTCTAATTAAACAAAGCTGATATTTATTGGGAGACAAGCTTCCTCAAATAACTCCCTCCATGCTACCTCACTTATAATCCTCCATGATTATGTCTTTGTACTCCTTCATGATGATGCCTATGTAATAATTATGTTTGTACACTTAAAATAATAAAAAGAACTAATTAATAAACCATGGAAACGAAAATTGTTGTAAAGTCCTTACTTCACCTTGAAGTTATCCTCTCATGTGATGACACCCTGGCGGCATTTTGCACCCAACACCTTGGCTCTGGCCTATAAATAGGACAACTCTCCTTCACTTCTTCCTCCTTTCCTTTCTCTCTTCCCTCTTGCTCTCTTTTCTTCCTCCTTCCTCTCTCTTTCCCTCTCCTCCTCACGGCCGTAGGCCCCACCCGCCATCTCAGCCCATTCGCACCCTCCCTACCCTGGCATGTCAGCCTCCACCACCTCCTCCCTCTTGTCGTGGACCCCATCACCTCCTAACACCCCTAAACCTCCTTTAAATCCCCTTAAACCACTAAAAGACCACACCTTTACACACCACACCCCAAAACTACTCTACATGTGGACCACACAACCCACATTCACACCCACGTGGAGCCCACACCCTAGGCCGCACACCTTCACCCAAAAATCTGACCTTTTGTCCCCGAAACCAATATATACTCATATATATTCAAGTGCAACTTATAAAACCCGTACGGGTCGAAGCTCTGTCCATGGAAAACTTATATTACATGGTGACGCCGGAAGGCTGCCAGATTTTATAGGAATAGTAGAGGAGTCTTACATTCAAAGTTTAAAATGGGTGGATAATTCGGTGAAAAACTACGTACGTAAAAGGATAAGTAGTGTAGGTTAGTTAATATTGAATTGCATTTGGGTTTAATAATTATTAGTGAAGTAAAAATTTGATTTTTAAGTGACAAACATATGACACTTAAGTTAATGACACCTTATGATGATAGTTGTGTGGATATTGGATGTTGATTATGGTTATAAACCTTATTGGGTTGATTGAATATTATTTTAAATATTAATGGGTTAATCGATATTACCTTGCTAGTTAATAGCACCTTGTTTGGTTGATGTTGTATGTTATAATGATTATTTATGACATGGTATATGACACCGTAATTAATTATACCTAAATAGTTGGATTATTGGGTTAATAGTTAAGTCTCTATTCAATAAAGTTATTTAAGTAAATATTTTATTAATTAAATAATAAATGAAAAATAAAAGTTTGAATTTGTTATCATACTTTTGATAGAAACGAAGTTAAACTTATTACGATAAACATTCGTATAGGAAAGAAATTTATTTGAAACAATTTTCAAGTAATTAAGGCATGTTCAAATTTTTAATTAAAAATGAATAGTAACTTTGAAAAGTGAAGTTTGGTTTGGGTATATAAAAAATGTTTTAATTAGATTTTCTTTTCCAATCTATCTTATTTATCTTTATAATGGACTTCAGGAAAGTTTGGATTTCAAAAATTGAAGTTTGAAAACTAATATCAGTTTAATGATTTAAATAATATAATAATATCTAAATAATTGAATATTTGACTTTGAAGTTGAATACTGAAAATATAGTTTTCAAAAATAATTATACAGTTATTATATAATTAATAAACTATTTTATAAGTAATTCAACTTGGTTTTAAATATAAGTCGAATTGGAGTCTGAATAGGACAAGCCACGCATAGGCAGTTCGCGAGTTATGACCATTGACTTCAAACTGATGAACCGGGAGATCCGACCATCGAATTTTCCCATAAAGAAAAACGTTTGGTTCGAAATTAAGTGAGTTTTCAAAATGATTGGAAAATATTTATAATCCAATGGCTGGATCTTGAAATAAATCCAAATCAAATTTAGATAAAAAAGTGTTAGTGTAATTTAGAACCCGAAATGGGATTTTATTGGAATGGGCTATTTTTAAATTAATAAAAATAGGAATAAATTATGATAAATCATAATAAATTATTTAAAAGAGTTTAGGATTAAATATATGGGGTTTTAAATGATGAAAACCTATTAAACAGAAATAGGCTATTTTGCAACGCTTTTTGTAACGGTTTTAAGTAACATTTTCAGATTAAAGGTTTTAAATTCCTAAATTCAATCTAAACCTTGGAAACCTTTTAATAAGGCTAATAAAGAATTTTTAAGATGATTTTAGAACCCCAATAGCTTAATCAAGTTTAAGAATAAGATCAAATCTTATGAAATGTTTTTCAATTAAAAGAGACTTAATTCGAGATCCGATAATCCAAAAGCATTTTTGTTTTGATGCTAATTATTTCGAAAAGATCGGGCTCAACCCATTTCAATTAATTATACGACGAGTTAGGAGTCGATGATATTGAAAACGGTGGAAGATGAGGAATTTTACATCGATTGGACTGTTTGATGATGCCTTGGGTAAGTCCTACAATGAGGTTATGCGTGGCAGTAGTACATAGGTACTTATTGGTTGCCCAGTTATGCAATGTCTTCTCTCCTTTATTGGATGGGGAATAAGGTGCCTTCAGTTTCATTCACAACCCAGAATAAGCTTTTATGGATTTGTGTCTGAAATTGTATCTTGTAGTATGTAATGGACTTTTGCTAAACATATTTCTGTTAGTGGTGGAGAATTTATTCTCTTAGCTTAACACCCTTCTTTGAGACGTACGAGCTCAAAGATTACA
This sequence comes from Allium sativum, assembly GCA_030737875.1. Lineage (NCBI taxonomy): Eukaryota > Viridiplantae > Streptophyta > Magnoliopsida > Asparagales > Amaryllidaceae > Allium > Allium sativum. Next base: position 189,778,296 of record CM060911.1, read on the forward strand.
TGGTTAGTTATAAACGATTATGTGTTATGAGATGACAATGTGGCATGTTAAATGCTGATGGTTGATAGATCAGAGCTTTGTTGCAAAGCAGAGCTTTGTGGAATGTGACTTATAACCTCACAACCAATAATGAACTGAAACAAGATGAAGTAGCAGAGATAAGGACTAACGTTTCCATCTAGTTGAGAAGTAATGCCATCGTACGGAGCCCTGGCAAATTACTTAGTGGATGATGGAATGAGGCGCATCGGAAAAAGGTCAACAATGACTGGGACGTGTCACTACAAGAATATATACTATTTCCGATGGCTAAAAACCATCGGCGGCCGTCAGAAATAGCTGTAGCAATTACAAGAGTTTCTAACGACTATTGACACAGCCCATCGTTGGCTTTTCCTACGGCTTATAATGAGGGTTGTCCGTTTTCGACGGTCGTCCGAAATCATTACATAAACAAGTTGTAAGCCATCGTAAACCGTTACGGATTCGAGGACCTATAAGCTGTCGGAAGCCATCGGAAAACCTGCTCTCTTTTTTGTATTTCAGTTGCTATTTAGTCCTCAAACTACATTTATCACTCAAACCATCATCTCAGACACAATCTATAATCCCATCATACCATATACCAAGCAAACATCAAAATAAAACCAATTTTAACTCGAAAATCAACAAAAACAACAAAAATTAAACCACAAACCAAAATCATTAATTATACAATGCATAAATATGTACATACCACGGTCTATCATCGTAATAACATAAATATATCTAGTCTAACATCACGTCTACAACAGAAAATCTATAGTCAAGTTAACCATCAACAGTACCATCATAATACATACAAAAAACCAAACCATGGTCATATCAACCCACAGTCATATATGTACAATGCCCTAACAAAAAAACATACCTAACAATCCATCACTGGTCATCATCTACAGAACCGATTGAAGAGGGAAAGCGTTTGTACTGCTGCGAAACTCCGTCAAGAACTTATCTAGAAGCCGAGTCATCTCAATGGCTTGGCAGCGAATTTGGTTCTCAAGCTCCTCCATCCTAGCTCTCAACTGCTTAATCCCTGCAACGTCTATATCAGCTCTAGTCCGCCTACCCCGTCCCTCATGATTGCTAGCCTATAACAATTATTTTAAAATCTTCTAATCATTTGCGATTATATTAATAACTTGTAACTCGTAAAAGTTATTTTATTTCTAAACTAATAATTAAATTAAGGGAAAAATCGTTTACCACTAGATTTCCAAAGCCATAATGCATGTTCCACGTCGCTAGATTCATCACCGATAGGAATATAATGTTCTTCTCGTCAGTTGTGAGCTGCTCTTGTCCAGTCTCAGCTAGACGCTTTTGGCGTTGCTCCATAAACTTCTCCTGCAAGACCAAATAAGAATATAGATAAAATTAATATCATGATATCTTATTTTATTATAATTCAACAATTACTACAAATACTTCTACATAAAATGAAATCTTACATGGCTCTTCCTAGATTTGTCATCATGCCATGTATACGTGATGTTCCCATCTGCATTGACATGCTCGATGGCATGCATACGAGTGAATATGTCCATATATGAGACTGGATCCATCCCCTCAGCCTTCTGAATTTGATTATTACATACAATTATTACACATTCAAAAGTATATAGCATATTAATTTTTTATAAGTCGCATTTATAAAATATACCAACTCTTGCTGATAATGCTGAAATGAGTTAGATCCTCCTCGATGCGTGACTGGATTTTTATTCCAATTTGTAGAGTTTCTTTCTGACTTTGCCCTACATTCAAAATTTGACACATTACTTATCGAGTAAATATTTTTGACATTTAAAAAAATTTGTATGCGTACCTTTGCCTCATCACTCTCCAAATACCTAAGAAATCCATCCCACACGGCTGGTCCCATCCAACCAGGTTTTTTCATGTTTTTCTTCGTTGTTGATATGCAATCCTTATAATTCATTCTCAGTTTCTACATCCAATAGGTCCGAGCCAACTATAAGTCATATGTCTGTATATCCAACTCGACCTGTATTTCATGTTAAACAAATGATTGGAGTAAAATATGTGTAGTGTATCAGCGATTAAAAAAATTAAAATAGAAAAAAAATATAAAAGAAAATACTTACAAGGACATCCTGCCAAATGACCTCCTGTATGTGAGGTGGGACTAGATCCCACTTCAGCCAACATCCGAGCCTTGTATATTGCTCTCGATGCATCTAAAATAACCTTCAAAGGTTAAAGATCGAAAACCATGTGTTAAATATGATATATATATATATAAGGGTATAGTTGGTAAAAAAAATTAACATCCTAAATAAAGTTTATTTTTTAATTACCCTGGACTCGTAGGCACCATGGATATGACTGGATTATGTCGGCAATGTGATGGACCCGAACCAGCACCTAAAAAATTCCCTCTCGATGACATACCTGTCACATTCAAATCCTTTAAAAAGATAACATCATATTCAAATTTATTTTACAATTAACTTACACAAACGATATAGTTGCTAAATAAATGACATAAAACAAGATGAAATTGTTTATACCTGTATTTGATTAGGTCTCATATTCCAAGGAGTAACATATTACATTGCAATTTTAATGTAAAAACCCGTAACTTCCCCGTGAAGGAAAGAGCGGATACTTTGAGAACAACACACAAAAGAACGCAGACGGAAGAACATTTCATTGTATATTACAACAATTCCATCAGAATACAAGAATATACAGAGTATGAATGAATATTACATAGAAAATATCAGAGATTACAATATATTACATAGCAACGGAAAATAATACAATACACAACTGAAAGTAATACATGGATACAAAGCTTTTCGAGTATCGTTCCAGCTGTAAACCAGGATCATGTGAATATAAATCTGCAAAACCAAAACTACTAGCTGCCCGTGTCAAAATAAGGGCACCCAGAGATTAGTTAAAACAATAAACTCCAGGTCAGTCATGTGACTGGTGTGAGAACTAAAACAGTTATTAATCTTTATTTTAAAGTTAGGTAAATCAAGGGACCACGCCGTATAACACGGAACGGGTTTCCTCCCAAGTACACCAGTGCATAAAACAACAGCGTAATGCTAAATAAAGAAAAATGAAACTATTATAAGACCCAGGTCCCATCACACAATGCAACACAAGCCGGAGGATAGGGTTTTACCTTATAATAGCCAAAGAATGCTTGATACGCTAAATTTCATCTTTTATTACTATAAGTGTATAGTGTCAAAACAATTTCAATCATAAATATCAATCATAGACGACATGGGTACCATATATCATGTCGCCATACTAGTTCTATAATTAAAACCGCAAAGTCACGTATTGGAAGTTGGGTTTCCATCTATGAACCGAGGCAAGGGATCGTCCTCTACCGAATTCGAGACTGTCTAGCCCGAGCCTCAGGCTACAGCCGCAACTGCACCTAGGAGCGACAGGGTCGGTCCACCGATGTGGATTAAAAGGCCTGAACACTGCGTTTCCCTGCCCTTTGGGGCGTAAATGAGCCAAATGACTCCATCGGCTCCACACAGTCACCGATATATCCGAGGCGCCTCGCAACAGCAACAACCACACAGGTGAAAATAATATAAATGTCAGGGCTGGTAGGTCACTGACACCACCCTAGCTAGAAAGAAACGCATGCCCTCCCTGGATCCTTCTCCCGTTTCTGGTTCACAACCGGGGTGTGAGGCTCGCGAATCAATGCTACACAAAGCTATGCCACACAGGTCGTGCTTTGATCATCAACCACAAGACTTTGCTTTTTAACAAAAGCCTTGATCATTTGCCACTTAGGCATGACACACGGGCATTTCACTCCATGCGATTGATATCCATCAATATATAACCCCTGAGCTCGTACGTCTCAGAGAAGGGCGTTAAGAAAGAGAATAAATTCTTCGCCGCCAAACAGATGTATATTTAATAGAAATCAATCACACAGATTAAAATCCAATGTCAGACACACAGTCCATGTACAAGTTCGTTCTGGGTCTGAACGAAACCGGAGGCACCTTGTACCTCGCATATCCATCGATCTCCAAGTACGTCTGGACGATCACCAACTGATTCCCTCCTCTTGGGTATACAACCCAATCAAGATCATCAGTAACAACCCAAACGATGTAAAGACCTCCGGTCTTCAACCACCGTCTTCATCGTCGACACCACGTCGAATCAGTTATTCAGAATGGGATAAACCCGGTCTTTCTGAATAACTCGCGTATATAATAAACAAGTGTTACACAAACACATCATACGCCTCATTCCAATTCAGAATATTCTTTTATTCAAATATTCTTATACTTTGGTAAAGGTTCCCATTAATTTTATCAAAGATAAATTCTTTAAATTTATTCTTTAATCTTCTTTTGAATATCAATTCAAACTAGTCGGGATTAGCGAACCACACCAAAGTAATCATTTATTCTATTTCCCAACCCAACCTATTCATCCCATGAAGTAAAACTGGTCATACTTCATATCTAACATCACGGTGTTATCGGTAAATTCAGTTACTGTAACACCCCGTGTATTCTATAACAGTGAAATTCACAAATTAAAGTATAATTAATTTCAAATCAAAGAATTAAGGGAAATGGGATACGCCATTGTGTTCGTCTCGGAAAAATACGTGAAATAGAGTCCGAGTTTTCCAAAATCGGAGTCCGTATGACCAAGTTATGGCCCGTCAAAGTTTTCAGAAAATTTCAAATTCAGAAAACAGCTCGAAGATTCGAATTTCAAACACGCAGGGAGGCAGGGCGGGAAAGTTCCCGCCCAGGACAAGTCGACAGGGGTGTCGACTTGCCAGTCGACACCACCCCCCCCCCCCCCCGTGTCGACTGCCCAGTCGACACGGGTGTCGACCTGCTTGGTCGGCCTAGCTGGCCTGGTCTGTGCTGGGTCCGAATTTCTGAGGCTTGCTTTGTCACGAGGGCTAGGTGTCAGCTCCTGATTGGTCTCTCTTTCGAATGAATGGCTACGATTAACCCAAGCTACATCGACGGTCCTAATCAGTTCATAAACTCTATAAAAATGACTCTAGACTCTACCTAATCTATTCATTCAAAAATAAGAATGAGGCCATCATGCTGCTGAGGAACGACTAGGAGTAGCCACCAATTTGAGAGACAATTAGGAGACAAACTCTAAAGCATAAAGCAACTACAAGTTAAACTTAAACAAATCAAATCAACGCCTACATCAAAGGAATAGCATCTCCAAATCCAGAATTCAGATTCCTGAATTGAAGAATTCGTCACACGATTGTAAGTAGAGTACTATTCCGATATGAATAAATAACTGTGTTTGATTTGTGTAAAATGAGAATTACACTTGATTTGTGGTGATAGTAATTCATATTTGTGCGTTGCTATGATTCTAATCGATTTGGAATGTTATGATATAACGATTGGATATTCGCAAGTATGTAATTCATGATAAAAACTACATGTTTGCGGTAGTTTATTTGAGATTCATGCAAGTATACGATTGGATATTCGCAAGTATGTAATTCATGTTGAAGCTACATGTTTGTGGTTGTTTAATTGAGATTCATGCAAGTATGTGGTTTTGCTACTATGCCAACATAATGTATATTTTTGTACAAAATCACTTTTTGTGTAATTGGATCAAATTTGGGGTATTATGATTCATATGAAATTATGTTGGAATTGGCATCATGATCTATGTATAAAACCATACTTTTGTATTAGAAACAAAAGTAAGCCTCTTTGTGAACTTATGTTGATTTTATGAATATGACTAGGCTATGTTTGGTATTATGCCTAATTGAAAAACATGTTAGGCCTATATTGTTAACAAGAACTATATGATAATATATGTGACACATAGCTAAGTTAGATTTACATTCCAATTGCAAGTTTGCATGAATAAAGTAAAAACCATGATTTCATGTTTAGGAATATTTATGTCATGATTACATGAATAGATTGAAAACCATGATTTCATGTTTGGGTATATTTGTGCCATGATTATGTGAATAGATTAAAAATCATGATTAAGTTGGAATAATTCTAGTTGAACTATACTTTTGTATTAGTAACAAAAGTAAGCACCTTTGTAAACATATAGTAATTTTATAAACATGATTTGCTTATGTTTGACATTATGCCTAAGTAAAAATATAGGTTTATGTTGTAGTTAAGACTATGTGTCAATAATGATATCTAATTTAGTTAGATTCTTAACTTAACTACAAGTTTACATGGTTTGATTCATGTCACTTATGCTTTATGACCAAAGTATATGTTACTACAATGCAAGTACACCAGTTTCTATTTTGTAGTTCCAACGTTATGTTGCAAGTTCATGCGTTCACATTCCCCTTTTTGTGTATATAATCACGTTTTAAGCCTCCCCTTTTTCACGTGGCTAAGTTGGGCTTAAAAGGCTAAGCCCAACATATATTATAATAAACGAACGTATTAAACGGGGGAAATAGCGTTGGGCCAAATTAATTAATAAATGAAAATATAAAAGTAGAGGGGCCCAAATTCAAGAATGGGTTGGGCCCATGATTGGTGTAAACCTTTATACCATTAGCTTAAATTGATTTTGAATAATGGGCCGCAAATATTTACATATAAGAAAATAAAGAAGAAAGACAAAATATGTAAATGTAGAAAATACGATGTGTTTAACCCGAGGTTGGATTGAGTTGTGATGTAAACCTGCCCGGAACCGCCCGGCTGTCCAGTAGTCACAACAACACCTATCCAATGTGGGTGGTTAAACATGGAGCCCAATAAGGACCCGAGGTTAGACTGAGTTGTGGCGTAAGACTGCCCGGACCCAACCGGCAACAGGCAGCCACAACAATACCTGTCTAACGTGAGAGGTCAAGGCTTTAATAAGACAATTAAGGCTGAGTCAGGATTGATAGGATTAAGTAAATTATATTAATACTTAATCAAGATGGAACATGCTAAACTAAACAGACTGATTGGGGGTTAGGTTTATAAAACACTTAACCAACTTAGCATGTTGGCTAGAAATAGAAAAACCTAGTAGCGGGGGACCCTTTTCAGCAGTAACCCTATAAGGTATCATGATACCCTGAAACTAGGCAGGGTGGGGCACGATTACTGGGCTGACTGTAAGAGGTCAAATCGACGGCGGTGGTGCAGCAGTGTAGGTTCTAACGGAGTGTGGGCGTGCACTCACTCCGGCGCAGAAAAATAAGGCACTGGGCACCAGTAGCATACCTGTGCATTCTAGGGTTGTGTCGGGCCGCCGCCATGGGACTTGATACACCCCATGGTGGGACCAGCATAGGTAACTACAACATCGCGGGCCGTAAGACACATGTAACTATGCGAGTAGGAGCCGATCATCATAAAATGGATCACTTCACCCTGATTATGGGGTGCCTGTTGGGAACTAGTTTATATGGGTACAGAGATTAATATGGGGTACGATAGTATATTCGACCCTAGACAACTTAACTAAGTATATGGTGCTTTCCCATTTCTAGTTTATACTTATCATACCCAGTTCTTTATTCATAGACTGAATAGTCCTAGACTTACTCAGGCTTTATGTCTGACTCTACTTTTCTTTCGTCTTCTTTTCTTCCGTTTCCCCCCCCAGGTCCACAGTGAGGGAATACCGCAGCTTGACCAGCCTTCATATCCAGCTTAAGGAGAAAGAATGTATTGCTTGGATCTTTTCGTTTTGGACTATGGCTTTGGACAACAACTATGGGACTTTTGCAGTTTATTTATGTTTTCTTTATGCTTCTTTAAATAATGTAATCAAGACAGTTATGAAGATGTTATGTTTTTGGAAGTATTGTAAGACAATTATGGTATGGTTGGTGTAACACGTATTTTAATGAAATAAAAGTTTGTTGTTTTCCGCTGTTCAAAAATATGTGTTCTTATATCTGTCTTGTATATCTGTGACTTATACTTATAAACCTCCACCAAAATTAGGGCATTCCCTTTGAGAGTGACCCTAACGGAGGTGGGGTGTTTCACTTGGTATCAGAGCATAGGTTTACCAGATAAGATAAAAAGTTTTGAAAAATTATTTTCAAAAAGGAAATTTAAAGAAGCATTTTTTTTAAAAAGATAAAATATTATTTTATTTTAAAAGGCAAAGTCCCCCCAAAGCCATAGGTACTATCTCTTATCCTTCATTTTGAATGTATCCTTTTTGTTTCAGCATGTCCGAAGAACTTAACTTGCCAGAGGGTGTACCAATACCTGGTTGGTTTAGACGGTTCTTAGAAGCAAGGGCCACTCAGCCAGGTCCTACCGTTCCTCCTCCCCCAGTTGCAGGAAATCATCCAGCTGCAGCGGCACCTCTTCCTCCACCTCCTCCACGGGGAAACACGTTTGCTAAGATATGTAAAGATTTTAAAGCTATGGGAGGAAAGGATTTTCGTGGAACTGAGTCCTTCGTGGCAGCCAAAAATTGGCTGAAAGAAACCGAGGACTTATTCGTCATCTTTGAGGTAGAAGATAGACAGAAAGTACAACTGGCAGTTTGGCTACTAAAGGGCGAGGCTTCCTACTGGTGGGAAGTCACTAATGCAGAAAGACCAGTGGAGACACGGGAGGACTTTAGGGCAAGGTTTGAGGCTAAATTTCTCTCAGATGCGGAAAGGAGTTTGCAGTTGGAAAAATTCTTATTTCTTAAGCAAGGGAACAAGACAGTCAAAGAGTATGTTAATCAGTTCGATGAGCTGGCTAGGTTTGGGCTGGACCTAGTCAACACCCAGCACAAGAAGGCTCTCCGTTTCGTCAAAGGGTTGAATGAGCCATTACACAGTTTGGCCATGACCCATATACCCATGGGAGCCACGTATGAAAGATTGGTACAAATGGCATTGCTGAACGAAGAGGATAAGGGCAAGAAGGAGACAAAGGCAGAAAGCTCTCAAGGGAAGAAAGAGGGTTTGCAGCCTAAGAAGACAGACTTTAAGAAGGGCGGGAAAGGCAACAAAGAGAAGAGGAAGTGTAATTTCTGTGGCAAAGTGGGGCACTTAGTGAAAGATTGCTGGAAAAAGAAGGCCAAGGAGAATGGTGGGTGCTTTTCTTGCAGTGAGACAGGCCACAGGGCTAAGGACTGCCAAAAGAAACGAGGACAGGGGCAGAGGGCTGGATCCACCTCAGGGGCACAAGTTCATGTGCTAGAAGCGCCACCTCTGCAACAGCGAGGTATAAATACTTCTGTAGAAAGTGTAGTTTATCTTTATGATCACCCCGTTCGCACTTTATTTGATTCTGGCGCATCACACTCCTTTATCTCGTCTGCTTTAGTAGAATCTCTGCACCTAAAAACTAGTATGGTAGAGGACCCCTTAATTGTTTCAAACCCAATTGGGGGCCCAGCTCATTTGTCTATGATCTGTTTGGGATTGAAAATTTCTATTCTAAGCGTAGAATTTCAATGTAGTGCCTTTGTTTTGGGCTTTTCGGGATATGGTTTGATTTTGGGCATGGATTGGCTATCCAGTAATGGGGCCATCCTTGATTGTGAGAAAAGGGTTGTTAGGCTCCTAACCCAGCTCGGTAATACTTTGGAAATTTCTTGTAATCCCTCGTATGAGGTTATGCTTAGTTACCTTGAATCGCTAGATGCCTCTGTTGAAAATTTGCAATCAGTTAGAGTGGTCCGGGAATATCCGGATGTCTTCAAAGAGGTGAAGGGCTTGCCTCCGAAGCGGGAGATAGACTTCCGCATATATCTTGTAGATAATGCAAAGCCCGTTGCGTTGCCCGTTAGACACATGGCTCCACGGGAAAGGAAAGAGCTCATTAAACAGATTAAAGAGCTTCTAGAAAAGGGGTTCATTAGGAGGAGCATTTCAGAATGGGGCGCTCCAGTGGTGTTCGCTACAAAGGCGGATGGTTCACTCCGTCTATGTGTTGACTATAGGGAGCTCAACAAGCTAACGAAAAAGAATAGGCACCCTCTCCCCAGAATTGACGATTTGTTTGATCAGCTTGTAGGAGCGTCTGTTTTCTCCCAACTCGATTTAGCGACCGGTTTTCATCAGCTAAGGGTGGCTGAAGATAGTATCGATAAAACGGCATTCAGAACCCCAGACGGCTTCTTTGAATGGCTTGTCATGCCTTTCGGCTTGACAAATGCACCTGCTTACTTCGTGGACCTGATGAGTAGGGTATTCAGAGATTTCCTCAACAAGTTCGTAGTGGTCTTCGTAGACGATATCCTTATCTTCTCAAAGAGTGAAGAGGAACATGCTCAGCACTTAAGGGCAATCATGGAAACTCTGCGAGTCCATCAGCTAAAAGCCAAATTCTCCAAATGCCACTTTTGGAGAGAAGAAGTGAGGTTCCTTGGGCACATAGTATCCAAACAAGGGTTAGCAGTGGACCCTGCTAAGGTAGTGGCGGTACAGGATTGGAAGACACCAAGGAATGCAACTGAGGTCCGAAGTTTTCTAGGACTAGCAGGTTTCTATCGAAAGTTCATAAAGGATTTTTCGAAAATCTCAGCTCCGCTCACGAAATTGACCAAGAAGAATCTAGTGTTCAATTGGGACTTGGATTGCGAGTTTGCTTTCCAGCGACTAAAAAGGGCTCTTACAACAGCCCCAGTTTTGACGTTGCCAGATGGGAGCAAGATGTTCACTGTTTATACAATGCATGTGGGACAGGGCTAGGCGCCGTCTTAATGCAAGAAGGAAGGGTAGTAGCTTATGGCGGGAGGCAGTTGAAAGTGCACGAAAAGAACTACCCGACCCACGATCTTGAGTTAGCTGCCATCGTCTTTGCACTCAAGTCTTGGCGACACTATCTCCTAGGTGAGAAGTTCGAACTTTACACTGACCATAAATCGTTGAAATATCTTTTCTCGCAGAAAGATCTTAACTTGAGGCAACAGAGATGGATGGAGTTTCTTGCCTCGTATGATTTCGAGATCTCCTACACTCCGGGCAAAGGCAACGTAGTACCAGACGCGTTAAGCCGAAAGAAACTGACCTTAAGCCCGCTGTTTGTTGAAAGACAAAGCCTAGAGTTTATAGCCAGCTTCGACTTTAGGCCCTCCTCCGATTTTGTACCAGGCTTACTAGCATCTCTCGAAGTGCGCCCGACTTTAGTGGACTCAATAGGGACAGCACAACGCGAAGACCCTCAGCTCATGGAAATGATTGATAAGCTAATTAGGGGTGAGACTTCGAGTCACCTTAACAGATACTCCATCGACGATAAGGGTTTGCTAAGGCGAGACGGAAGACTATATGTCCCACAGACAAGGGATTTAGTAAAGAAGGTTCTGGAGGAAGCACATCACTCCAAGATAACGATACACCCAGGCGGAGATAAAATGTACAAAGATATAAAAAGAACTTTCTTCTGGAACGGCATGAAAAAGGACGTGGCAGAATTCGTTTCTAAGTGTATGGTGTGCCAACAGGTTAAGGCGGAACAGAAAAAGCCTGGCGGACTGCTACATCCTCTAGAGGTCCCGCAGTGGAAATGGGATAGCATCTCAATGGACTTCATCGATGGGCTGCCTAGGTCTAGGAGAGGCAACACTAGAATTTGGGTAATAGTGGATAGGCTTACTAAAAGCGCCCACTTCTTACCTGTCAAAAGTAAACGAACTGCCTCATCTCTAGCATCTCTTTACCTCAAGGAAATTGTCCGACTCCACGGAATACCATCCAGCATTGTTAGTGACCGAGACCCTATCTTCACAAGTGAGTTTTGGCGGAGTCTGCAAGAAGCGGTAGGCACGCAGTTATGCTTGAGCACAGCCTATCATCCCCAAACCGACGGCCAAACGGAAAGAGTGAACAGAGTTTTGGAGGACCTTTTAAGACTGTGCGTCCTTGACTTCGGAGGAACGTGGGAAGACCATCTTCCTTTGGTGGAATTTGCCTACAACAACAGCTATCAAGCAACCATCGGAATGGCGCCCTTCGAAGCTTTATATGGAAGACCGTGCCGATCGCCCACTTTTTGGTGGGAGTCTACTGATAAGCTCATACTTGGACCAGATATGATCCGAGAGACTTCAGAAAAAGTAGACTTAATACGAAGAAGGATGAAGACGGCCCAAGACAGACAAAAGTCCTACGCCGACAAGAGGAGGACCGACCTTGAATTTGAGGTTGGGGACAGAGTTTTTCTTAAGGTATCTCCGCTAAGGAACGTTGTTCGTTTTGGAACCACGGGAAAGCTAGCACCAAGGTTCGTAGGGCCATTCCCTATCATCGAGAAAATTGGGAAAATGGCCTATAGATTAGAGCTACCCGAAAAGCTGGCCGGAGTTCACAACGTTTTTCATGTTTCACATCTCCGGAAATGTCTACATGAGTCTGCTGAAGTGGTAGAGCCAAATATCCTAGAAGAAGCTGAAGTGGAATGCGAAGCAACCATAAGAAAAGTTCCAACCCGCATATTTGGAACGGAAGTGAAAAAGCTACGCAACCGCGAAGTCAAGCTCGTCAAAGTTCAGTGGAGCGACGCTGAAGGAGATGCAACTTGGGAAACTGAAGCTAAAATACGCGCAGCCTACCCTTTTCTTTTCGAGGGTACATCCTTGATCTTTCTTTTTCCTTAAGTTGCGCTTTTATCTATCTTTTTAGGTATATTTCCTCGACCTTATCTTTTAGGTAGAAACCCTTTGGATGAAAACATGTAATTGAAACATGTTATGGATGATGGTTGCAAGTGGTTGCAAGTGATTGCTAGTGGTTGCTCGTGGTTGCATATACACACACAATCTAGGTTTTAGATCGGCTCAGTCACTTCATATTGCATATGCATATATGTTTGCATTCGTATATGGTTGAACTTTAATGTTGCATTTGTATGAATGATTATGCACTCATGTAGAATCATGAATAGGAAAATTTGCATACATAATGGATTCATGGCACTTACATAATTCGCATTAAGGAGGTCAACTGAATCAGTAGACCGCCTGATTTTGCATTAGATAAGTACATGTACACACACACTTCGCATATGATCATGAAGCATTAGAAGTCTTTTAAGGACAATGGATACTCGTGTTTGATGGATGAGTAGATGGATGTTTGGATGTTAGGATATATATATTTTTCCTAAACTTGAAGATTACGGGGACGAAATCCTTTTAAGTGGGGGAGAATGTAACACCCCGTGTATTCTATAACAGTGAAATTCACAAATTAAAGTATAATTAATTTCAAATCAAAGAATTAAGGGAAACGGGATACGCCATTGTGTTCGTCTCGGAAAAATACGTGAAATAGAGTCCGAGTTTTCCAAAATCGGAGTCCGTATGACCAAGTTATGGCCCGTCAAAGTTTTCAGAAAATTTCAAATTCAGAAAACAACTCGAAGATTCAAATTTCAAACACGCAGGGAGGCAGGGCGGGAAAGTTCCCGCCCAGGACAAGTCGACAGGGGTGTCGACTTGCCAGTCGACACCCCCCCCCCCCCCCCCCCCCGTGTCGACTGCCCAGTCGACACGGGTGTCGACTTGCAGGTCGACCTGCTTGGTCGGCCTGGCTGGCCTGGTCTGTGTTGGGTCCGAATTTCTGAGGCTTGCTTTGTCACGAGGGCTAGGTGTCAGCTCCTGATTGGTCTCTCTTTCGAATGAATGGCTACGATTAACCCAAGCTACATCGACGGTCCTAATCAGTTCATAAACTCTATAAAAATGACCCTAGACTCTACCTAATCTATTCATTCAAAAATAAGAATGAGGCCATCATGCTGCTGAGGAACGACTAGGAGTAGCCACCAATTTGAGAGACAATTAGGAGACAAACTCTAAAGCATAAAGCAACTACAAGTTAAACTTAAACAAATCAAATCAACGCCTACATCAAAGGAATAGCATCTCCAAATACAGAATTCAGATTCCTGAATTGAAGAATTCGTCACACGATTGTAAGTAGAGTACTATTCCGATATGAATAAATAACTGTGTTTGATTTGTGTAAAATGAGAATTACACTTGATTTGTGGTGATAGTAATTCATATTTGTGCGTTGCTATGATTCTAATCGATTTGGAATGTTGTGATATAACGATTGGATATTCGCAAGTATGTAATTCATGATAAAAACTACATGTTTGCGGTAGTTTATTTGAGATTCATGCAAGTATACGATTGGATATTCGCAAGTATGTAATTCATGTTGAAGCTACATGTTTGTGGTTGTTTAATTGAGATTCATGCAAGTATGTGGTTTTGCTACTATGCCAACATAATGTATATTTTTGTACAAAATCACTTTTTGTGTAATTGGATCAAATTTGGGGTATTATGATTCATATGAAATTATGTTGGAATTGGCATCATGATCTATGTATAAAACCATACTTTTGTATTAGAAACAAAAGTAAGCCTCTTTGTGAACTTATGTTGATTTTATGAATATGACTAGGCTATGTTTGGTATTATGCCTAATTGAAAAACATGTTAGGCCTATATTGTTAACAAGAACTATATGATAATATATGTGACACATAGCTAAGTTAGATTTACATTCCAATTGCAAGTTTGCATGAATAAAGTAAAAACCATGATTTCATGTTTAGGAATATTTATGCCATGATTACATGAATAGATCAAAAACCATGATTTCATGTTTGGGTATATTCGTGCCATGATTATGTGAATAGATTAAAAATCATGATTAAGTTGGAATAATTCTAGTTGAACTATACTTTTGTATTAGTAACAAAAGTAAGCACCTTTGTAAACATATAGTAATTTTATAAACATGATTTGCTTATGTTTGACATTATGCCTAAGTAAAAATATAGGTTTATGTTGTAGTTAAGACTATGTGTCAATAATGATATCTAATTTAGTTAGATTCTTAACTTAACTACAAGTTTACATGGTTTGATTCATGTCACTTATGCTTTATGACCAAAGTATATGTTACTACAATGCAAGTACACCAGTTTCTATTTTGTAGTTCCAACGTTATGTTGCAAGTTCATGCGTTCACATTCCCCTTTTTGTGTATATAATCACGTTTTAAGCCTCCCCTTTTTCACGTGGCTAAGTTGGGCTTAAAAGGCTAAGCCCAACATATATTATAATAAACGAACGTATTAAACGGGGGAAATAGCGTTGGGCCAAATTAATTAATAAATGAAAATATAAAAGTAGAGGGGCCCAAATTCAAGAATGGGTTGGGCCCATGATTGGTGTAAACCTTTACACCATTAGCTTAAATTGATTTTGAATAATGGGCCGCAAATATTTACATATAAGAAAATAAAGAAGAAAGACAAAATATGTAAATGTAGAAAATACGATGTGTTTAACCCGAGGTTGGATTGAGTTGTGATGTAAACCTGCCCGGAACCGCCCGGCTGTCCAGTAGTCACAACAACACCTATCCAATGTGGGTGGTTAAACATGGAGCCCAATAAGGACCCGAGGTTAGACTGAGTTGTGGCGTAAGACTGCCCGGACCCAACCGGCAACAGGCAGCCACAACAATACCTGTCTAATGTGAGAGGTCAAGGCTTTAATAAGACAATTAAGGCCGAGTCAGGATTGATAGGATTAAGTAAATTATATTAATACTTAATCAAGATGGAACATGCTAAACTAAACAGACTGATTGGGGGTTAGGTTTATAAAACACTTAACCAACTTAGCATGTTGGCTAGAAATAGAAAAACCTAGTAGCGGGGGACCCTTTTCAGCAGTAACCCTATAAGGTATCATGATACCCTGAAACTAGGCAGGGTGGGGCACGATTACTGGGCTGACTGTAAGAGGTCATATCAACGGCGGTGGTGCAGCAGTGTAGGTTCTAACGGGGTTTGGGCGTGCACTCACTCCGGCGCAGAAAAATAAGGCACTGGGCACCAGTAGCATACCTGTGCATTCTAGGGTTGTGTCGGGCCGCCGCCATGGGACTTGATACACCCCATGGTGGGACCAGCATAGGTAACTACAACATCGGGGGCCGTAAGACACATGTAACTATGCGAGTAGGAGCCAATCATCATAAAATGGATCACTTCACCCTGATTATGGGGTGCCTGTTGGGAACTAGTTTATATGGGTACAGAGATTAATATGGGGTACGATAGTATATTCGACCCTAGACAACTTAACTAAGTATATGGTGCTTTCCCATTTCTAGTTTATACTTATCATACCCAGTTCTTTATTCATAGACTGAATAGTCCTAGACTTACTCAGGCTTTATGTCTGACTCTACTTTTCTTTCGTCTTCTTTTCTTCCGTCCCCCCCCCCCCCAGGTCCACAGGGAGGGAATACCGCAGCTTGACCAGCCTTCATATCCAGCTTGAGGAGAAAGAATGTATTGCTTGGATCTTTTCGTTTTGGACTATGGCTTTGGACAGCAACTATGGGACTTTTGCAGTTTATTTATGTTTTCTTTATGCTTCTTTAAATAATGTAATCAAGACAGTTATGAAGATGTTATGTTTTTGGAAGTATTGTAAGACAATTATGGTATGGTTGGTGTAACACGTATTTTAATGAAATAAAAGTTTGTTGTTTTCCGCTGTTCAAAAATATGTGTTCTTATATCTGTCTTGTATATCTGTGACTTATACTTATAAACCTCCACCAAAATTAGGGCATTCCCATTGAGAGTGACCCTAACGGAGGTGGGGTGTTTCACTTACCATTTCATGTTAAAATCTAATTAAAGATTTAACTATCGTCTGGAGTAAAACTGGTGATACTCCATTCCCGATCATTTCTATCTAATTAGAGATTCATTAAAACTCCACTTGGTTTTAATCTTCCCAATAACCACTATCAATGATTATTTAACTTTGGAAATCACGTCCTGTCTTTAACTGGGTTAAAGAACCAATGTCATTTAAAACACGGCTCACGATAAACCCAAAATCACATTCATTAATTATCGGATTAAAGAACAAGTGTTATTGAAAACACCGTTCACGATAAACCCAAAAATCAATTCAAATTCAATCCCACTTAAATACCATTTAATTGGTATACTTCATTAAATCTAAATAAAAAGATTTAATCTTTTTCTCAACTAGGTTTAAGAACAGTGTTAATGAAGACACCATTCATGAGAAACCCAAATCACATTCGATATTAAATACAAGGCTCTGAATAGAAAATATATTGGCTTATATTCAATATCAAATTCTACGACCAACAAATATCGTATTGGAAATAACGATATAAATATATCTTTCAAAGTTCCATAACAATATCTGTATAATCACGAAATCCAACATCGAAATATTCCAAAGACAATTTCGATTCAAATCCATTCAAATTCAATTATTGGAAATTCTAGTTATTTTCAAAACCATTTCAAATCCACTTTATTTATTTTAAAAATAAATGGGATTATAATTCTAGTTCAAAACTAGTTCATTTCGATAAAACACTATTTTTATCTTTTCAAATTTGGAAATTTTCATCCCAATTATTCACAAATTATTTCTTATGATTTTACACAAATTTTTATTATTTTTAATAATTTTATCAAGGCCCGTACAGTCGATTTCCATCAACGACCATCGAACTGCACTTACAGCGACCTTTTCCAAATTTGATTTAGACATAATTCCAAATCCAACCGTTAGATTTCAAATCTCTAATATTCGTTAGAAAGCTCTTTTTGATACGAACCCAACGGTTTCGGGTTGAGGAGAATCCGACGGTCGGATCTCCCGTAATGTTCACTTGAAGCCAATGGTCAAAATCCACGAACTACCGCAGCGAGGCGCGTTCTATTCAGGCCATTATATTATATATATAATATATGTAATATATACTTCATCGATTTCCTTTTAAAACGTATTTTATAAATCATTTTAAATTCATTTTCAAAACGATTTCAACTTCATATTCAATTTCAAATCAAAATTGAATATTCCACATCATCGATATACAAATGATAATATTTTCAAAACGTTAAATTTTGAAATCACTTTCTTTTCTATATTCACTATAAAAATGAATAAAATCGATATAAATATCGTTCACGTCAAAATGGCGTCAATCTAATCAACACGGCTTTTATTCAACACATGAATGTTTATTCTATTCAACACATGAATATTTTTCTATTCAACACATGAATTTATTTTATTTTCTATTCAACACATGAATTTATTTTCTATTCAACACATGAATGTTTATTCTATTCAACACATGAATTTATTTTCTATTCAACACATGAATGTTTATTCTATTCAACACATGAATTTATTTTCAATATTGGAATGAGGCCCAATCAATTACCATATAATGCTAATTATATGGATTTTCTACAACACATGTATATGATAGCAACGATAAATAATCAACCATCATCCAGAGTGCACCACACAACTGCATAAGCATTAAATATAAATAATTAATGCTTACACAGTCTGTCAACCTATCGATGGACATTCAACTAAACAATCGGGATTAGTGTACATCAAATATCATCCTAATACCCGTGTGGGGTTTCAAATCAACAAACACAGATTTTTATTCGTACAGCTGGGCGATGTGTAAAATTTATCGTCCCAATCAATATCAGTCAAATCAGTGTATATAAACAAATCGTCCGATTTGTTTATAAATATTTATTTTGTATACACGTTAAAAATTATTTTTTAACTATAAAATATTTTATTTCATTCCACCTCACACAATCAAATTTCACAACATAGAAATCAAACAAACAAGTCATCCATGGTCTGTGGACGACAGGTGTCAGGTGCTGCTAAGCACTGTCTGCATCCTAGTATATATTTCAACTAGAAATTAAAATAAAAGTGAGGAGTTCTCACCGAGGGTTCCACTCCGCCGTGCTTTACTTTTGAACTGTTGAACCGTCTGGATCTGTTTGAAATTTTAATGCAGTCCTTGCCCCGCTGTTCATAATAAAAATTATATTTTTATTCTTGTAATGTTCATACAAAAATCACATTTTTATTCTTTACATCATATAAAAATTATATTTTTATTCTTTACATCATATAAAGATTATATTCTTATTCTTTACATCATATAAAAATTATATTCTTGTTATCTCTATAATATAAAAATCATATTTTTAATATCTCTATAATATAAATATCATATTTTTATGTTACTCATACTCGAATCTTTATACCATAAAAATCGAAGCTTTTATAACTAAAAATCAAAGCTTTGATCTTATTATTTTTTTTCTTTTTTAAAAACATACCATTATAAAAAAAGTCTTAACTTTATATATTTAAAATCACCATTTTAATTCGCTGAAATATATATTAAAAGCAGAATTCTTTTATCTTAGCATTTATACTAAAACAGAAAATAAATGTAAAAGAAAAAAAAACTCACGTTTTGGAGGTTGGAGGAAGGGCGTCGGTGCCTGAGGTGGCCAGGGGAGGTCGGGGCGTCGGTGCTGGGGCTGTGGTGGGTGCTTTGGGCGCGGCGGGTCCCATTGTGACTGCTCGGAGGATGACGCGGTGGTAAATGGGAGGAGCGCGCGAGGGCTTTGGGGTTTCTCGAGCTCGCGGGGATCGATTGAAGGGGGCAACAGGAGGAGATGGACGTGGATGTAGGAGGGGCGGCGAAGCAAGGGCGACGGAGGCGACAGGGCATCGGGATCGAGGGTTTTAATTTTTTTCCTTTTATTTGATTTCTGTTGAACGAGCGAATGGGGAAAAGGAGGGCGTTGACCAAGAAAAGGGGGGTTTATTTAATTATTTTATTTCTCTAAAAAGTAACTTTTTATTTCAAACTCGAAATTGAACCCACCGACTGTCGTCCCTAGCTAATTACCCCTATTCCGAATACAATGGGATATGCCACGTAGTCCAATTCGATCGTTACGATCAGTTTCCGTTCAAATTAAAGTATAAACCTATATATTCAATTTGAACACACATTTCAATTTACCGGGACCACATACGAACTCTAAAAATTCCCGAAAAATATTTTCTTGCTTCGTACGGACGATACGGTCCTAACAAAACTAATTTCGTCGAATTCTGAGACCATTTGAATAATGTCCATTTTCTGGTCGATCGAAATTGACTGAAACTGTTAAAACATGTTTAGCTTCGCCACGCTCACATACTGATTCAGAAAATTATGAATCTTGAAACCTAGCAATAATTTGACATACTGGATCCAACAAAAGTGGTTTCTTCGAAAATCGAGGTCGTTTGCAGAACAACTATTTTCAAGGCCTTTATATATATTAAAATATACATAAATTCCACAGCGACTTTTCTGAATTTTAAACTGGACATATCTTTCAACTTCTAAAGTGAAATCTCAATTTCTTACATCCATTAGAAAGATATCGTCAAACAGATTTAGATATTTCTGGTTTCGCTCAATTCCGACTTAAAACGAATTTTATATATTCATTTGAATTTCGAAATCGAATTTTCAAACTACCACGCCATTTCAGGCTCATTATATAATTAAAATAAAAAATTTCATTTTAACTTCATCGAAAATAAATTTTCCGTCGTTGTTATTCAAAATAATTCATTTTAAATATTCAAAATTCACTTAAATAACCAAAATAAAAATTTTAAATTGGCTCAAATTTCCTGGTTATTACAATCTCCCCGACTTAAAACTTTTCGTCCCCAAAAAGAGACGAAGCCGAAAGTTGTTTAACTAATCAACTCAACTTTCATTATTTCCATTACGGCTTAAGTTCTTCAACTTTTCAGTTTATAAGAACTTTTCAAATTTTTCAAAAATTTGGCTAACACCCTAAATTTTCGAAAAAATTCGCCATAATCTCCCCTTCACCATGAGCTTCGAGATATTTCAAATAGCCTCCCATGGCCCTCACCAATCCAAAAAGAAAAAGAAACAGCCAATCGGCTCATAAAATCATCCAAACCCAATAAATACAATAAACATGTACCTATTTGTCGGGCAAACAATTTTATTCTTCTGCTCTAGCCTCTTGCTATGACATGTTCAATGTAAGTACATGTATATGCATGCAAATGCAACTAATTTTCAATACAACTCAATATTTGGTTCAACTTGGCTAAAGGTTCAACATTTAATTAATCAAAAAATAATCAAACAACACAACCAGCAATCAATTAGTTGATTATCATTTCAAATTCATAATTTTGATATATAGTCAAAAATCACATTTTTGATGCCAATTCACAACAATAAGCCCTATTTAGTTTTGGTTCTCACACCAGTTTAATGGAAACATATAGATATCACACCTTCGAAACACGAATATAAATACTGATGATGTCCGGACATCACCAGAATTATCCCTGAGCGACTAGAGTGCGAATCTATATATATCCAGTATATTAAAACTTCGAATACACGCGGATCAGACGTATATGCAAAATCTTTATATACTGGACTGTCCAAATTCAACATAAAATAAATAATCAAATACGAATAATTGATTTAAATTTTCAAAACAAAATTTGTTTTCACTTTTATTTTTCAAAAACACTACTCTTCACACTCGTTCTAGGATACTACTGATCCTATCTCTAACGAGCCATTCTCGTTGGATATTACTAATCCAATTTCTGATGAATTCTTTCGTATGGTTCTAATGTGTCTTGTTCTCCGAGCTCTATAAACCAAAGCTCTGATACCAAAATGTAAAAACCCGTAATTTCCCCGTGAAGGAAAGAGCGGATACTTTGAGAACAACACACAAAAGAACGTAGACGGAAGAAAATTTCATTATATATTACAACAATTCCATCAGAATACAAGAATATACAGAGTATGAATGAATATTACACAGAAAATATCAGAGATTACAATACATTACATAGCAGCGGAAAATAATACAATACACAACTGAAAGTAATACACGGATACAGTGCTTTCCGAGTATCGTTCCAGCAGTAAACCAGGATCCTGTGAATATAAATCTGCAAAACCAAAACTACTAGCTGTCTGTGTCAAAATAAGGGCACCCAGAGTTTAGGTTAACACAATAAACTCCAGGACAGTCATGTGACTGGTGTGAGAACTAAAACAGTTATTAATCTTTATTTTAAAGTTAGGTAAATCAAGGGACCACGCCGTATAACACAGAACGAGTTTCCTCCCAGGAACACCAGTGCATAAAACAACAGCGCAATGCTAAATAAAGAAAAATGAAACTATTATAAGACCCAGGTCCCATCACACAATGCAACACAACCCGGAGGATAGGGTTTTACCTTATAATAGCCAAAGAATGCTTGATACGCTAAATTTCATCTTTTATTACTATTAGTGTATAGTGTCAAAACAATTTCAATCATAAATATCAATCATAGACGAAATGGATACCATATATCATGTCGCCATACTAGTTCTACAATAAAAACCGCAAAGTCACGTATTGGAAGTTGGGTTTCCATCTATGAACTGAGGCAAGGGATCGTCCTCTACCGAATTCGAGACTGTCTAGCCTGAGCCTCAGGCTACAGCCGCAACTGCACCTAGGAGCCACAGGGTCAGTCCACAGATGTGGATTAAAATGCCTGAACACTGCGTTTCCCCGCCCTTTGGGGCGTAAATGAGCCAAATGACTCTATCGGCTCCACACAGTCACCGATATATCTGAGGCGCCTCGCAATAGCAACAACCACACAGGTGAAAATAATATAAATGTCAGGGCTGGTAGGTCACTGACACCACCCTAGCTAGAAAGAAACGCATGCCCTCCCTGGATCCTTCTCCCGTTTCTGGTTCACAACCGGGGTGTGAGGCTCGCGAATCAACGCTACACAAAGCTATGCCACACAGGCTGTGCTTTGATCATCAACCACAAGACTTTGCTTTTCAACAAAAGCCTTGATCATTTGCCACTTAGGCATGCCACATGGGCATTTCACTCCATGCGATTGATATCCATCAATAAATAACTCCTGAGCTCGTACGTCTCAGAGAAGGGCGTTAGGCAAGAGAATAAATTCTCCACCGCCAAACAGATGTATATTTAATATAAATCAATCACACAAACTAAAATCCAATGTCAGACACACAGTCCATTTACAAGTTCGTTCTGGATCTGAACGAAACCGGAGGCACCTTGTACCTCGCATATCCATCGATCTCCAAGTACGTCTGGACGATCACCAACTAATTCCCTCCTCTTGGGTGTACAGTTCAATCAAGATCATCAGTAACCACCCAAACGATGTGAAGACCTCCGGTCTTCGACCACCGTCTTCATCCTCGACACCACGTTGAATCAGTTATTCAGAATGGGATAAACCCGGTCTCTCTGAATAACTCGCGTATATAATAAACAAGTGTTACACAAACACATCATACGCCTCATTCCAATTCAAAATATTCTTTTATTCAAATATTCTTATACTTTGGTAAAGGTTCCCATTAATTTTATCAAAGATAAATTCTTTAAATTTATTCTTTAATCTTCTTTTGAATATCAATTCAAACTAGTTGGGATTAGCGAACCACACCGAAGTAATCATTTATTCTATTTCCCAACCCCAACCTATTCATCCCATGAAGTAAAACTGGTCATACTTCATATCTAACACCACGGTGTTATCGGTAAATTCAATTACTATTTCACGTTCAAATCTAATTAAAGATTTAACTATCGTCTGGAGCAAAACTGGTGATACTCCATTCCCGATCATTTCAATCTAATTAGAGATTCATTAAAACTCCACTTGGTTTTAATCTTCCCAATAACCACTATCAATGATTACTTAACTTGGGAAATCACGTCCTGACTTTAACTGGGCTATAGAACCAATGTCATTTAAAACACGACTCACGATAAACCCAAATCACATTCATTAATTATCGGGTTAAAGAACAAGTGTTATTTAAAACACCGTTCACGATAAACCCAAAAATCAATTCAAATTCAATCCCAATTAAATACCATTTAATTGGTATACTTCATTAAATCTAAATAAAACGATTTAATCTTTTTCTCAACTGGGTTTAAGAACAGTGTTAATGAAGACACCATTCACGACAAACCCAAATCACATTAGATATTAAATACAAGGCTCTGAATAGAAAATATATTGGCTTATATTCAATATCAAATTCTACGACCAACAAATATCATATTGGAAATAACGATATAAAAATGTCTTTCAAATTTCCATAACAATATCTGTATAATCACGAAATCCAACATCGAAATATTCCAAAGACAATTTCGATTCAAATCCATTCCAATTCAATTATTGGAAATTCTGGTTATTTTCAAAACCATTTCAAATCCACTTTATTTATTTTAAAAATAAATGGGATTATAATTCTAGTTCAAAACTAGTCATTTCGATAAAAATCTATTTTTATCTTTTTAAATTTGGAATTTTTCATCCCAATTCTTCATAAATTATTTCTTATGATTTTACACAAATTTTTATTATTTTTAATAATTTTTTCAAGGCCCGTATAGTCGATTTCCATCAACGACCATCGAACTGCACTTACAGCGACATTTTTCAAATTTGATTTGGACATAATTCCAAATCCAACCTTTAGATTTCAAATATCTAATATTCGTTAGAAAGCTCTTTTCGATACGAACCTAATGGTTTTGGTTTTAGGAGAATCCGACGGTCGGATCTCCCGTAATGTCCACTTGAAGTCAATGGTCGAAATTCACGAACTGCCGCAGCGTGGCGCGTTCTATTCAGGCCATTATATTATATATATATAATATATATAATATATACTTCGTCGATTTCCTTTTAAAACGTATTTTGTAAATCGTTTTAAATTCGTTTTCAAAACGATTTCAACTTCATATTCAATTTCGAATCAAAATTGAATATTCCACATCATCGATATACAAATGATAATATTTTCAAAACGTTAAATTTTGAAATCACTTTCTTTTCTATATTCATTATAAAAATGAATAAAATCGATATAAATATCGTTCACGTCAAAATGGCGCAAATCTATCAACATGGCTTTTGTTCAACACATGAATGTTTATTCTATTCAACACATGAATATTTTTCAATTCAACACATGAATTTATTTTCAATTCAACACATGAATTTATTTTCTATTCAACACATGAATTTATTTTCTATTCAACACATGAATGTTTATTCTATTCAACACATGAATTTATTTTCTATTCAACACATGAATGTTTATTCTATTCAACACATGAATTTATTTTCAATATTGGAATGAGGCCCAATCAATTGCCATATAATGTTAATTATATGGATTTTCTACAACGCATGTATATGATATCAACGATAAATAATCAACCATCATCCAGAGTGCACCACACAACTGCATAAGCATTAAATATAAATAATTAACGCTTACACAGTCTGTCAACCTATCGATTGACATACAACTAAACAATTAGGATTAGTGTACATCAAATATCATCCCAATACCCGTGTGGGGTTTCAAATCAACAAACACAGATTTTTATTCGTGCAGTTGGGCGATGTGTAAAATTTATCATCCCAATCAATACCAGTCAAATCAGTATATATAAACAAATCGTCCGATTTGTTTATAAATATTAATTTTGTATACACATTAAAAATTATATTTTTAACTATAAAATATTTTCCACTATAAAATATTTTATTTCATTCCACCTCACACAATCAAATTTCACAACACAGAAATCAAACAAACGAGTCATCCATGGTCTGTGGACGACGGGTGTCACGTGCTGCTAAGCACCGTCTGCATCCTAGTATATATTTCAACTAGAAATTAAAATAAAAGTGAGGAGTTCTCACCGAGGGTTCCACTCCGCCATGCTTTACTTTTGAACTACTGAACCGTCTGGATCTGTTTGACAATTTAATGTAGTCCTTGCCCCGCTGTTCATAATAAAAATTATATTTTTATTCTTGTAATGTTCATACAAAAATCACATTTTTATTCTTTACATCATATAAAAATTATATTTTTATTCTTTACATCATATAAAAATTATATTCTTATTCTTTACATCATATAAAAATTATATTCTTATTATCTCTATAATATAAAAATCATATTTTTAATATCTCTATAATATAAAAATCATATTTTTATGTTACTCAAACTCGAATCTTTATACCATAAAAATCGAAGCTTTTATAACTAAAAATCAAAGCTTTGATTTTATTATTTTTTTCTTTTTTAAAAACATACCATTATAAAAAAAATTAACTTTATATTTTTAAAATCACCATTTTAATTCGCTGAAATATATATTAAAAGCAGATTTCTTTTATCATAGCATTTATACTAAAACAGAAAATAAATGTAAAAGAAAAAAAACTCACGTTTTGGAGCTTGGAGGAAGGGCGTCGGTGCCTGAGGTGGCTAGGGGAGGTCGGGGCATCGATGCTGGGACTGTGGTTGGTGATTTGGGCGCGGCGGGTCCCACTGTGACTGCTCGGAGGCTGACGCGGTGGTAAATGGGAGGAGCGCGCGAGGACTTTGGGGTTTCTCGAGCTCGCGGGATCGATTGAAGGGGGCGACAGGAGGAGATGGACGTGGATGGAGGAGGGGCGGCGAAGCAAGGGCGACAGGGCATCGGGATCGAGGGTTTTAATTTTTTTTTCCTTTTATTTGATTTCTGTTGAACGAGCGAATGGGGAAAAGGAGGGCGTTGACCAAGAAAAGGGGGGTTTATTTAATTATTTTATTATTTTATTTCTCTAAAAAGTAACTTTTTATTTCAAACTCGAAATTGAACCCACCGACTGTCGTCCCTAGCTAATTACCCCTATTCCGAACACAATGGAATATGCCACGTAGGCCAATTCGATCGTTACGATCAGTTTCCGTTCAAATTAAAATATAAATCTATATATATTCAATTTGAACGCACATTATAATTTACCGGGACCACATACGAGCTCTGAAAATTCCCGAAAAATATTTTTTAGCTTCGTATTGACGATACAGTTCTAACAAAACTAATTTCGTCGAATTCTGAGACCGTTTGAAAAATGGCCATTTTCTGGTTGATCGAAATTGACTAAAACTGTTAACACACATTTAGCTTCACCACGCTCACGTACTGATTCAGAAAATTATGAATCTTGAAACCTAGCAATAATTTGTCATCCCGGATCCAACAAAAGTGGTTTCGTCGAAAACCGAGGTCGTTTGCAGAACGACTATTTTCAAGGCCGTTATATATATTAAAATATATATAAATTCCATAGCGACTTTTCTGAATTTTAAACTGGACATATCAACTTCTAAAGTGAAATCTCAATTTCTTACATCCATTAGAAAGATATCGTCAAACAGATTTAGATATTTCTAGTTTCGCTCAATTCCGACTTAAAACGAATTCTGTATATTCATTTGAATTTCGAAATCGAATTTTCAAACTACCGCGCCATTTCAGGCTCGTTATATAATTAAAATAAAATTATTCGTTTTAGCTTCATCGAAAATAAATTTTCCGTCGTTATTATTTAAAATAATTCATTTTAAATATTCAAGATTCACTAAAATAACCAAAACAAAAAATTTAAATTGGCTCAGATTTCAGGGTTATTACAACAATAAATAGAAAAAACTGCATATGACATGAAAGATTTAAATAATGATCATAATATTCAAAAATTTAACAAAGTTACATGAATTGCAAAATATACGTCGTATACTCCATAATTACATTACAACTAGAAAGATAATACATCATCTACATGAGTCACCATCGTCTTCTGATTCATAATCGGTCTCAGATTCTATGATATCTTCCTCCGCACACTTGAACACTTCTACCAAAACATTTGATTCATCAATTAAAGGTCCAAAATCTGCATGAATGTCTTCAATTGTTTTTTCATTGTTCTGATTGAGATCTGCCTGGTAGGCTCCTTCGTCTAGAATATTCTTTCCATCGAAAGTAAATTTGGTCTCTATTTTAAAAACCGCTGACCAATCTGCTTTATCTCTTTTTAGAGACGGATAAGGAGCATAATAAACTTGAAATGCTTGTTTGGCTAGTACATAAGGATCACACTTGTAATAGTGCGATGTATGAATCAGATTATAATCCTTGTGCACATTAATCTCAGAACCTGGAACACTGCTAAACTAATTGCATTTAAATAGAAACACCTCCTCCGCGGGTCGTGAGAAATATCACTACACAATAATGGTCATTTGGCAATTCTTATTTTTTTCAACTGCCAACACTTATATGTGTAGACTAGTGAAACTAATATGTGTTGCTATAGTAAAAATGTGTCACCAAAAATGTGCTAACACTTATATGTGTTGATATGCCTGGTCAACTCTTCTTCTTTAAGGGAAAAGGGTAATTTATCACACATAACCCTAATCGGTACCTCAATGTTTATTCCTCAACCCTTATTCCTTCCAAGGCCGCATCATAAGCAAATAAAAAAATGGACTTCGAAGAATTTATATCAGCGATTAGCTAATCAATACCAATATCAATATCGGAGATACAACGGATTTTGGACTTCTAAAATCGATATTAGCCTCTCATATCCTCTCTCCATTACTTTGAATTGGGGCTTCTAGGAATGGGGGCTTCTAGGAATCATGGCGGCTTCTAGGAATCACGGCGGCTTCTAGGAATCACTATAAGAGGAAAAAAAATTGATTTCACTTCTAGGAATCACGGCGGCTTCAAAAAATCGATTTCACAATGTTAGAGTTGCTAATGTACAATGTTTTATTATTGTATGAATTTAAGTTCCTACAATTTGAGTTTCTAAAAATCGATTTCACAGTGTGTTTATGTGAGTTGAATACAAGTAGACTTAGGGTGTGTATTGGTGGGTGCATATTGTAGCACTCTTTTATGTGTCATAAATAAGAGAAGTGACATGAACAGTAAGGGAAGTTATGAGCATTTTTTCCCTAATTCTTTTAGCTTTTGAGCATATAGATGTAGCCAAACAAAGAGTTTATATGGCTGTTATGCACAAGCAGGAATATTAGGGGATTATCAGTTTGTAAGTCGCGACTACCCAAGAAACATGACGACTCTAGTAATCCTGACAAGATGTAATCAGTAAATGATATTTTATATTGTTTTCAGTTTGGACTGCAGTGGATCTTTTTGTTTTATGACAAGCTGGATGGCCCTATTACAATGTAGTTTGGAAAAATAGTGCAAGTTCCCACTGTTAATTTCAAAGGGGAAAAATGAAATTTATTCATGCTATTCTTCCATTATGAATAAAAGAATTCCTAAAACCCGCCTAAGCATTTTAATATTTGTTGTCCTAGTATGGTGTTCATTGAGATTTGTATATGTTGTCAATAACTCCCATTTAAATCTAAAGTTAGCTTAATCTCAAAAATTACTTTCAAATTGTGTCATTTGACAGTAGTGCACTTATAGGCTTTTACGAGAAATATACATTGTATTGACTGTTATTGTTATACTATATGCATTTATTACTACTTTTTCTATATATATTTTTTAAAGTTGACTTGTCTAGTTTTATATTTTATAACCTGCTAGGCTTTTCTATATGAATCAGCATAACTAAGCCTAATAAATTGCATTTCACCAATTATAATTCTTTATGCCAATTTTAATGATGAAAAACTACTCAAAATTATATTTTATAAATTAAAGAGTTGATTTTGAAGACCTCGAGAGTTGGTTCCTACATTTAGTATAAAATCATTCTATAGTTTTGAATGGTAATATGTGAGAATATTTAGTATGTAAGTGTGGTATATGTAAAATATCAACAAATTTTTGGCAATCCATAATTAAATGATTACCAAATATTACTGGATGAACTTGGGCAACTTATCTATTGTCATGATATTTATGAATTATTAGGTTGTGATTAGTGTTTATAATGAAAATTCAGACCAGACCGCTATTATTATAAGTACAATAAAAAAATTACGCAATATATGAGATATATAGTTTTGAAATGTTTCCTTTGAGTGCTCTAATAATATAAATAATTTGAAGTGACCCGAACCTCCCCATGAAGGAAAAAACGGATTGAGTTGAGAACACGACAAATCAGAACACAAACATAATTACATTTCATTGCTTATTACAACAATTTACATCAGAGTACAAAAATATACAGAGTATGAATAAATAATATATATTTGATAAATATCAGAGATTTAGATTACATTTAAATACATAGCAGCGGAAAAATAATACAAAACATAACTTGAAGAAATACATGGATACAGAGCTTTCTGAATATCCCTTCAGCTATAAACCAGGATCTTGTGAATACAAATCTGCAAGACCAAAACTACTAGCTGCCCGAGTGGAAAGTAGGGGCACCCAAAGTTTATGTTAAAACAATAAACTTCAGATCAGTCATGTGACTGGTGTGAGAACTAAAACAGTTATTTAAAGTTTTTCTTTAAAGTTAGGTAAATCAAGTGACCATGCCGTATAACACGGAACGGGTTTAACCCCAAGAATACCAGTGCATAAAACAAACAGCGCAATGTTAAATAAAGAACAATGAAGTTATTATAAGACTCAAGTCCCATAACACAATGCAACGCAAGCCGAAGGATAGAGTTTTACCTTATAATAGCCAAATATGCTTGGTACATGAAATTTCATCTTTTACTATTACTATAAGTGAAGAAATCAACATCAAATATAAATGTATCAATCATAGACGGCATAGTGCCCCATCCCACTATGTCGCCTTACTAGGCTCTAAAAATAAAACTGAAATGTCACCTATTGGAAGTTGGATTTCCATCTGTGAACCAAGGCAAGGGATCGTCCTTACCGTTTCGAGACGCTCTAGCCCGCCCCTCAGGATCAGAGCTCGAGTGACCCTTGGATCATCAGGGTCGGTCCACACTTACGTTAGTGGATTAAAATTCCTAAACAATGTGTTTCCCCGCCCTATGGGGCATAAAATTGGTCTGTATAAAGACCATACCATCCATTGGCCCATATGACCGATATATCTGAGGCGCCTCGCTATCCATCATCCACATAACTAAAACATCTGGGCATGCAAAACCCAGACACCACTCCTAGCTAGAAGGAAACGCATGCCCTCCCTGAGGTCCTCTCCTGTTTCTGGTTCACACCGGAGTGTGAGGCTCGCGAATTAACGCTACACAAAGCTATGCTATATTAAAATCGTACTTTGATCATCAACCACAAGACTCTGCTTTTCAACAGAAGCCTTGATCATTTGCATCTTAGCATTCCACACAGGAAATTCACGCTATGCAACCGATGTCTATCAATCACACGGAATGAAATCCAATGTCAGACACACAGTCCATTTACAAGTTCGTTCTGGGTCTGAACGAAACCGGAGGCACCTTATTCCTCGTCCCATATGTCCAATACAGGAGAGAGGACCTCGCATATTCGTCGATTTCCAAGTACGTCTGGACGATCACCACTTATTACCTCGTCTTGGGTGTACAGCCCAATCAAGACATCAGTAATTATCCAAGTGATGTGAAGACCTCCAGTCTTCAACCACCGTCTTCATCTTCGACTTATCATCGAATCAGTTATTCAGAATGGGATAACCCCGGTCTTTCTGAATAACCCGCGTATACAATAAACAAGTGCTATAAAAACACAACATACGCCTCATTCCAATTCGGAGTATTCCTTTATTTAAATATTAATATCCTTTGGGAAAGGTTCCCATTAATTTTATCAAAGATAAATTCTTTAAATTTATTCTTTAATCTTCCTTTGGATATCAATTCAAACCAAATTATGGTTTATCCAAACTAGTCAGGATTAGCGAACCTTACAGAAGTAATAATGTAACGACCTGAGTTTTCAAATCGGGAAAAAAAATTATTTAATGATAAATTCCAAGAAACAAACAAGCAAATAAAACAAAACGATTAAATTTAGTTATTAGAACGAATATATTCAAAGTTTATTGAATTTATAAATAAAAATACATATTTGTATACAAAGAATTTGAAGACAAATTTGTAGTCGAAACGTTATAAGTTCGTTTCGTTAAATTCTGATAATTTAAGCTGAATAAATTTAAATGACCGTCCATTAAACACAGTGAAATTAAAAATAAAAAAATAGAATTTTTATAAAACGTTCAAATCACTGATAACTGTGTGTCGTTGTGTTCGTCTCGACGACCTGATTCCGATGGTATATTTATACTAATATTTTGGTGTCTGTAAAGACAAATGGGTAGACAGTTATTTCCATACAGGTGACCCTGTAAAGTAGTGAACCATAAAATGTGACCGAAATATATGCGATCTACAAATTTTATAGACAAAACAAAAGAAAATGTCTCCAAGAGAGATAAGGTGCATTAAATGAGTGATGCTTGCCACGATCTTTTTTTCTTCATTGCATTAAATGGATGATAGGAGGACATCATTTGGCAGAGACATAATAATTCATCTACCGCCCTATTATATACGGCAACCCAAACTCTTTCTGCTCTCTCTTCATTTCACTATCTTTTCTCCTTTTCACCGATTCTTGCTTCAGGAATTTTTTTTTTTGCTTCATAAAAAAAACACAAAAAACAAAAACAACATGACAGAAGGTGAAAAATGAAGTAGCAGCTCCCCTCTTGCATTCGCCCTCTCTCTTTCCTCCTTGTTTCACAGTCCAGAACCCATCCATTGTCTTGCTCCGCCCTCTCTCCTAATCAAGCTCCCACAGCTCAAGCGACCGCACCAAACTCCGGCAACCTCGACAACAACCGCGATAACAACTCCAGCTCCGTTCTCTCGCCGTGTCCATCTCGTCGTCATTTAGCTTTCGGAATCCGAATGTGAGTTGTTACTCACGCCTAAATTTTCTTTAATGTGTTGCTATATATATATCAATACACATATGAACTTGCTGTGTCACAAAATAGAAAAAAAAACCATTTGTTCTCAAAACAGTATACTATACAAAATGGACGCATGAAATGTTTGATGGAAGGATGATCATTTTCTAGTTTTACTTTTGTTCTTCCTTCCTTCTGAAAAAGGGAATAACAGTGATTAACGCATGGATTCATGGATGTCTTCATTTTTGGTTTCATATGCATGCCTATGAAAAAAAAAACACAAAACGCATGAAACAAGGGAAAAAAGATAGGATACACTCATTCTTTTATTCTCTGTTAATATGTTCATGCAACATATACAGATGAATTCTCGGGGGAAAAGTATGTATGAAGTATAAATGTATAGATCTTTCCCATTTGTTAACCTCCATTTGGTTTTATATATCACGCATGGCTACTGGGAACCAAACATTCAATTTTGTCCACAAGATGCATGCATGCAAGCAAGAAGGAAGCATCTTACCATTGCTTGCCTTCTAGTTCATTTTTAACACATATATATACTTGGTTGGGCATTTTGTTATAAAAAAAAGATAAAAAAAAGAAAATGTAACATGTGGGGTTTTCTGAAGATGCATTTACATGCATGAATTGGTATACAAGGGAAATGGGAAGCGTGGGCTTATTTTGTTTAGTAGGAGCATGTATGGATGGTTCATTTTCATGCAACAGCAAAGATAGTTCTTATCTTTCATTTTTTTGTTGTAAATGGAATTCATTTGTCCATTTTGTCCAAAAAGGGAATGTATATGACATTAACGAAAGAAACAGGGGACACCTTTTTATTACTTCTTCCAAGACGCATGAAGTTTTTTTTTTTTCAAATTTTTTTTTTGTGTCAAGTAAAAAGGAAATATGGTATGCTGTAGCATGCAATTTGAAGCAAATATGTAACATGCGTGTACTTGACTTTCCCTTTCCATGCATGTTTGTTGTCTTTGATATTCTTCTCCTTTTCCCCATATCTATTGGTTCACACGTGAAAGGAAAATGAATTGGCCTGAGGTGCATGTGCATGTGTGTGTGAGTTGTATGTGCATTATATGTGTGTGAGTGCATGTTGTATGTGTGAGTGAGTGGGTGTTGCATGTGTGCGTGTGGAGTGTATGTGCATGTATGCGTGACAGCATGAGTAAATATATAAATGTGTCTTCATGTGCTTGAATATGCATACATAATGTGTGATGTATTAATGAACAATGCGCATGTATACAAATCAAAAGCATGCATTGTTCACCCTTACATAAGCTTTGAAAAAATAATAATTAGGTAGGTTAATAAAATAAAAATACATCTTTTGCAGACCCAAAATATTTAAAAAGATATGTAAGATCGTAAAAGGGACACATCGAACTTAAATGGCTCTGTTTCAAAAATGAACTGTGCAAGCTTTTTCACAGTTTCAGCACAAACCGAACACCGAAACTGACAAATGAATATATTTCAGTAATCAGCGCGACAAGACGGACACAACGGTATAAAATTTGCAGTGTCTGCATGCTCCGTTCAAAAACGCGTTACAGACCCCTTTGTCGTAAAAATGCGGATGTGCAACGGAGGTCAAAACGTCCGATTTTCACGAAACGAATTTCACCATTGGATTACTGTCAACGAATAGAATATTTTTCATGTTTGTCCGAACTTATTTTGAAGAGATTTTAAAATCGCTAAAATTTGAACTGTTACGCGCAGCTTTGCACTGAAAATTGCGCGACCGACGACATTCAAATTTTCCGACGAAATTTTCACAGCTTCTACATTTCACTATACGTATTTCAAATTTCAAATTCCCATTTGAAAAAAAAATAGAATTGTTTCAAAATTCGAAGATTAAACTTTGGTTTAAATTATATACATGAAAATTTGATTTAAATTGATAAATGAAATATTAAGTGATTTAAATTTTATTTAAACTTATTGAAATAACCTATGTTGAACCTCTTATTGAAAAAAAAACGTTAGCCTAAATATTTAAGGAAATAAATTTCAAAATTGTTAATTTTGGATATAGTTTAGTTGAGAAAAACAATTTAGTTAAATGAAGTAAAATTTTAAAATTTGAAAGTGAACTTAAGTGAAATATTCAATATTCGGAAATTTTAAATTTTATAAAAGAAAAATACAACTTTAGTTTATTGATTTGGAACTTTGGAATTAGACACAAGGTTAAGTATATAATTGTAAATAACAAAATACTGTTAATACTTCAAAGTGGAATATTTGATAGTTCAAGTTTATATCAGGAAGTTGAAATACAATTATGGTTTGATCTATTCGAAATTAATCAATGAAAAATAAAATTGAATGACGTTAGTTGTCAAAGATACCGGAGCCAGTTATGGACACATTCTCTGTCAATAATGGAACCACTTTGATAACTATGTTCGTGAAGTGAGGATCCAGAATGAAGTGGTTGTTTTTGGTGTACGTTTACTGGATTAAAGAAAGTGAACGATAATGGATGACCGGCACTTGTGTCAAATTTGAAATGACTAAAACAGGAGCCGTGCCGGACCATTGAGGCTAGCTACCTCTAGCAGACACACTTCTTCGTGTATTCTATTTTTTTGTTATTTGGTGATCACCCTTGATTTTGGAAGTGTTGTGTTGCGGTGGGCCGTTAGGGGTTACCACCAGTCCGGATCAGGCAAACTGGTAGTATCCTACCTTGGGCATTGCCTCACGTGCCTTGTCATACGTTTTATCCTTATGCGCGACCACTACGAGTTTCTATTTAACATGTGCCTATAGGGGACTCACTGGCTACCGACGTTCTACTGGTTGTGTTACAGGACCTGCATAAACCGCATTGTTTAAAAACGTGTTAAGGGGGATCAATGTAAAACCTTAACGCTATTTTGAATATTTTATATTACTGATAGACATTACATATAATAGCGTATCATACTATATATAGATAGTTTAACGGATCCTTAAGAGATGGAAAATACCGTAACATCTCTTGAGTTATTTGCATTTGACTTTAGATCTAATCACATTAGAATGTTTAGACCTGACTCGAGTGTTTTGTGTTTTTTCCATTTTGCTCGGGTCAGACTGAGTATTGCAGTGTTCTCGACGAGCACTTTATATGGAGCCGAAGACCTAGTCGAAGACTCCATCCTATCCAGTATTAGTTCCTATTTCCGTTTGGCTTGTATTTGCGAACTTTATGAGTCGCTATATTGTAAAAATTAAATTGTAACTGTTTAAGTAGCTTCATGAACTGTTTATTTATATTATTTCATTTCCGCTGCGAGATTCTGTGTTATTCTGTATATGTGATTCTATGTTCTGATTCTATTATACACCCTAAATTGATTATTTGTCAGTTTTGAATCATTCGAGTTGGACATGTGTGGTTTTATTGTCAACTTAGATTATTCAGAAAAGGTGGGTTGTCACAGTTGGTATCAGAGCTAAGGTTTAGGAACACCTTAGCCTGGGGGTAAAACTCATTATAGATAGGGATATAAATACCCTAGAATGAGTAGAATCAGTTCCGAGAGAGCATATTTTGAAAGTATAAAATGTTTTAAAATCAAACCTATTTTCAAAATCTCTTTTTAAACTTTAGCCTATTTTCCTTAATTAGGATTCTCTTCAGTTTAAATTTCTCAAATTTTGTCCTTATCTCAAGCTCGAACTGTCTCTTTATGTTGTGACAAAGTTATACCCTTGAAGATCGAATGTCAATTGCCTCAAGAAGTTGCAGAAAGTTTCATTTTCTCTCTTGATTCACATCTTAGCGATTTTAGCACTACTCCTGTTGTTCAATATTTTCCTGATGTTTTTGGAGAAGTAACTTCCTTACCGCTTCATCGTGAAATCGAATTCCGTATTGATCTCATTCATGGAGCTAGACCCATTGTACTTGCCCCAAGAAGAATGGCACCTAAGGAGAAGATTGAATTAAAGGTGCAAATAGAAGATCTATTCTCTAAAGATCTAATTTGTCGAAGTCATTCAGAATGGGGAGCTGCAGTTGTATTTGTTACTATGTCAGACGGTTCTCTGAGAATGTGCGTAGACTATCGAGAACTGAATAAGCTTACTCACAAGAACCGATATCCAATGCCTCGCATTAATGACCTATTTGATCAATTGCACGAAGCCAAGATATTTTCTCAACTCGACCTTGCCACATGTTTTCACCAACTTCGAATTTCTGAAGATAGTATTCCCAAAATAGCTTTTCGAACAGAAGACGGTTTCTATGAATGGTTAGTTATGCCATTTGGTTTAACTAATGCCCCAGCTTACTTTGTTGACCTCATGAACAGAGTATTCCGGGATGTTCTGAATAGGTTTGTCCTTGTCTTTATTGATGATATTCTAGTCTTTTCTAAGACTAAAGAAGAACATGAGGAGTATCTCAAGTTTGTTCTTAAAACTTTGAGAGATCATCAACTGAAGGCCAAGTTTTCTAAGTGTCAT
Organism: Allium sativum; assembly: GCA_030737875.1. Lineage (NCBI taxonomy): Eukaryota > Viridiplantae > Streptophyta > Magnoliopsida > Asparagales > Amaryllidaceae > Allium > Allium sativum. The sequence goes on from CM060911.1 coordinate 189,815,532, forward strand.
TTCTGGAGAGATGAAGTTAGGTTTCTTGGACATATTGTTTCGGAGAATGGAATTTCGATCGATCCAGCTAAGATCGCCGTAATCAAAGTAAGCCCTTTATTTAAAACATCCATTCATTCTTATTCGATTTATCTTATCTCTCTTATATAGGTATTCATAATTCTTTAACTTTTAGGATTGGAAGACTCCTGAAACTCCAACCGATATTCGTAGTTTCCTCGGCTTAGCTGGTTATTATAGAAGATTCATCGAAAATTTTGCTCGAATTTCTTCACCACTCACAACTTTGACTGGAAAGAATGTTAAGTTCGATTGGAGCGATAAGTGTATAAAAGCATTCAATGAACTTAAATGCAAGTTAACTTCTGCTCCTGTTCTTACTGTTCTGGATGGAAGTGAAGGTTTGACTGTTTATACCGATGCTTGCGGAGAAGGTTTGGGAGCTGTTCTTATGCAGCATGGTAAAGTTATTGCTTATGCTGGTAGACAACTCAGAGTTCATGAGGTTAATTATGCAGCGTATGACTTAGAACTACTTGCTGTAGTTTTTGCTCCTAAGTTGTGGAGACACCATCTTTTGGGAATTAAATTTGAACTCTTCACTGACCACAAATCATTGAAGTATATCTTTTCTCAGAAGGATCTGAATCAGAGGCAAGTCAGATGGCTCGAGTTCTTAGCATCCTATGACCTCGACATCAACTATACCCCCGGAAAGGCTAATGTGGTAGCCGACGCTTTGAGTAGAAACAAAGAAATGTTATTCCAAATTACTGCTTCTCCAGCTCTTATGGATCGCATTATTGCTAAGCAAGAAGAAGATGAAATGCTTAGGCGAATAAAGGAAAGCGTTCTCAATAAAGAAGTTGTTAATGTGCAAATGGGATGGGGCGCTGAAATTGGTACCAATGGAATTTTGAGGATCAACAATCGTATTTGCGTTCCGAATGTGGATGGTCTAAGACAGGAGGTGCGTAGGGAGAATCATCAGTCCAAACTTTCTATTCATCCTGGGATCACCAAGATGTATCAGAATATGAAGAAGCTTTATTGGTGGAGTGGAATGAAGAGAGACATTTCTATTCATATCAGTAGATGCGCCACTTGCCAGCAAGTAAAAGCCGACCACCAGAAGACTGCAGGTTTGTTACAGCCTTTAGAGATTCCTAACTGGAAATGGGATCAGATTTCTATGGATTTCATAGATGGATTACCAAGGACCAGGAGGGGAAATGAAAGCATTTGGGTTATTGTTGATAGACTAACCAAATCAGCCCACTTTATTCCTGTAAAGACACTCGAACTGCTTCAAGTTTAGCCGAGCTCTATATAAAGGATATAGTCCGACTTCATGGTGTTCCGTCTAGCATAGCATGTGATAGAGATCCCATTTTTACTAGCAAATTCTGGAAATATTTCCAGATAACTTTGGGAACTCAATTGAACCTGAGCACCGCCTATCATCCTCAAACAGATGGTCAGACGGAAAGAGTAAATCAGATTCTGGAGGATTTGCTTCGTGCTTGTGCTTTAGATTTTGGGGGATCTTGGGAAGATCATCTCCATCTCGTTGAATTCACCTATAATAATAGCTATCAGGTAATTTAATTCAAATTAAAATTCATGTTTAAATAAATGTAAATCTTGAATAAATCTTTGAAATTCAGGCGAGTATTAAAATGACACCGTTCGACGCTCTGTATGGACGACCATGTAAATCTCCATCTTGTTGGATTGAATCTGGGAATCGACTTGTTCTGGGCCCCGAAATGATTTTGGAAGCTTCTGAAAAAGTTGGAGAAATCAGAAGGAGGATGAAGATTGCCCAGGATAGACAAAAGAAGTACGCTGATGGAAAGAGGAGACATTTGGAATTTGTCGTTGGTGATCTTGTATTTCTGAAAATTTCACCTTTGAAGAACGTGATTCGTTTTGGAAAGAAAGGGAAGCTTGCTCCGAGATTTGTTGGTCCTTTTCCTATCTTAGAAAAGATTGGCGGTTTGGCTTATAGGGTTGATTTGCCGAAGAAACTATCGGGTGTGCATAATGTATTCCATGTTTCACATATTCGCAGATATGTACATGACCCGTTAGCTATAGTCCAGCCTGCTTTATTTGAAGATATAGATGTTGAGTCAAATCTTACTATCGAAAGAAAACCACTTCGTATAGTCGATAAAGATACGAAGCAGCTTAGAAAGAAGATAGTTAATCTCGTCAAAGTTCAGTGGAGTAGAGATGACCGAGATTACACTTGGGAAACTGAGGAGAGTATCCGTGCCTCAAATCCTGAATTGTTTGCATAAGGTACCAAATTAATCTTTAATCATTCTTACGTTTTTGTTTATTTCTTTATTTTCCCTTGTTCCGTTCTTTTCGAGGACGAAAAGATTTGAGTAGGGGAGAATGTAACGACCTGAGTTTTCAAATCGGGAAAAAAAATTATTTAATGATAAATTCCAAGAAACAAACAAGCAAATAAAACAAAACGATTAAATTTAGTTATTAGAACGAATATATTCAAAGTTTATTGAATTTATAAATAAAAATACATATTTGTATACAAAGAATTTGAAGACAAATTTGTAGTCGAAACGTTATAAGTTCGTTTCGTTAAATTCTGATAATTTAAACTGAATAAATTTAAATGACCGTTCATTAAACACAGTGAAATTAAAAATAAAAAAATAGAATTTTTATAAAACGTTCAAATCACTGATAACTGTGTGTCGTTGTGTTCGTCTCGACGACCTGATTCCAATGGTATATTTATACTAATATTTTGGTGTCTGTAAAGACAAATGGGTAGACAGTTATTTCCATACAGGTGACCCTGTAAGGTAGTGAACCATAAAATGTGACCGAAATATATGCGATCTACAAATTTTACAGACAAAACAAAAGAAAATGTCTCCAAGAGAGATAAGGTGCATTAAATGAGTGATGCTTGCCACGATCTTTTTTTCTTCATTGCATTAAATGGATGATAGGAGGACATCATTTGGCAGAGACATAATAATTCATCTACCGCCCTATTATATACGGCAACCCAAACTCTTTCTGCTCTCTCTTCATTTCACTATCTTTTCTCCTTTTCACCGATTCTTGCTTCAGGAAATTTTTTTTTGCTTCATAAAAAAAAACACAAAAAACAAAAACAACATGACAGAAGGTGAAAAATGAAGTAGCAGCTCCCCTCTTGCATTCGCCCTCTCTCTTTCCTCCTTGTTTCACAGTCCAGAACCCATCCATTGTCTTGCTCCGCCCTCTCTCCTAATCAAGCTCCCACAGCTCAAGCGACCGCACCAAACTCCGACAACCTCGACAACAACCGCGATAACAACTCCAGCTCCGTTCTCTCGCCGTGTCCATCTCGTCGTCATTTAGCTTTCGGAATCCGAATGTGAGTTGTTACTCACGCCTAAATTTTCTTTAATGTGTTGCTATATATATATATCAATACACATATGAACTTGCTGTGTCACAAAATAGAAAAAAAAGAACCATTTGTTCTCAAAACAGTATACTATATAAAATGGACGCATGAAATGTTTGATGGAAGGATGATCATTTTCTAGTTTTACTTTTGTTCTTCCTTCCTTCTGAAAAAGGGAATAACAGTGATTAACGCATGGATTCATGGATGTCTTCATTTTTGGTTTCATATGCATGCCTATGAAAAAAAAAAACACAAAACGCATGAAACAAGGGAAAAAAGATAGGATACACTCATTCTTTTATTCTCTGTTAATATGTTCATGCAACATATACAGATGAATTCTCGGGGGAAAAGTATGTATGAAGTATAAATGTATAGATCTTTCCCATTTGTTAACCTCCATTTGGTTTTATATATCACGCATGGCTACTGGGAACCAAACATTCAATTTTGTCCACAAAATGCATGCATGCAAGCAAGAAGGAAGCATCTTACCATTGCTTGCCTTCTAGTTCATTTTTAACACATATATATACTTGGTTGGGCATTTTGTTATAAAAAAAAAAGAAAAAAAAAAGAAAATGCAACATGTGGGGTTTTCTGAAGATGCATTTACATGCATGAATTGGTATACAAGGGAAATGGGAAGCGTGCGCTTATTTTGTTTAGTAGGAGCATGTATGGATGGTTCATTTTCATGCAACAGCAAAGATAGTTCTTATCTTTCATTTTTTTGTTGTAAATGGAATTCATTTGTCCATTTTGTCCAAAAAGGGTATGTATATGACATTAACGAAAGAAACAGGGGACACCTTTTTATTACTTCTTCCCAGACGCATGAAGTTTTTTTTTTTCAATTTTTTTTTGTGTCAAGTAAAAAGGAAATATGGTATGCTGTAGCATGCAATTTGAAGCAAATATGTAACATGCGTGTACTTGACTTTCCCTTTCCATGCGTGTTTGTTGTCTTTGATATTCTTCTCCTTTTCCCCATATCTATTGGTTCACACGTGAAAGGAAAATGAATTGGCCTGAGGTGCATGTGCATGTGTGTGTGAGTTGTATGTGCATTATATGTGACGGCCTAGAATTTCGCTCGATCTGAATCAGTCGTTAAACCGATCTAGACCGTTCGAAACCCCTGATCGTTGAGAACAGGACAAATCAGAACACAAACAGAAGAACATTTCATTGCTATTACAACAATTCACAACAATGCAAGAATATACAGAGTATAAATGAATATTATACATTTGAATAAATATCAGAGATTACAATTTATTACATAGCAGCGGAAAGTAATACAAAGCACAACTGAAGGTGATATACGGATACAGAGCTTTCCGGATATCATTCCAGCTGTAAACCAGGATCCTGTGAATATAAATCTGCAAAACCAAAACTACTAGCTGCCCGTGCGGAAAATAGGGGCACCCAGAGTTTAGGTTAAAACAATAAACTCCAGGTCAGTCATGTGACTGGTGTGAGAACTAAAACAGTTATTTAAAACTTTATTTTAAAAGAGGGTAATTCAAGGGACCACGCCGTATAACACGGAACGGGTTTTCTCCCAAGAATACCAGTGCATAGAATAAACAGCGCAATGCTTTTTCGAAAAATGAAGCTATTATAAGACCCAGGTCCTATCATACAATGCAACGCAAGCCGGGGGATAGGGTTTTCCCTTATAATAGCCAAACATGCTTGGTACGTTTAAAACAAATCATTTGATACTATAATAAGTGTATAGTGTCAAAACAATTTCAATCATAAATATAAATCATAGACGGCATGGGTACCATATATCATGTCGCCATACTAGTTCTACAATTAAAACCGCAATACATGTATTGGAAATTGGATTTCCGTCATGAGTCGAGGCAAGGGGCAAGCTCCTCTCCGCGTTCGAGACACTCTAGCAAATGCCTCAGGATTACGCACACTGGGTAACCCCTGGATGCTTCAGGGCCGGTCCTCACTTACGTTAGAGGATTGGCAATTCCTGAACACACGTTTCCCGGTCCTTACAGACCTATAATCGAGGCGCCTCATCCAACAACCACAAAGGTGAAAAGTATATATATGTCAGGGCTGGTAAGTCACTGACACCACCAAAGCTAGAAAGAAACGTGCGCTCTCCCTGCAGTCCGTATCCCGTTTTTAACTCATACCGAGGTGTGAGGCTCGCGAATACACGCTATACACAAAGCTACCACGTAGGTTATGCTTTGATCATCAACCACAAGACTTTGCTTTTCAACAGAAGCCTTGATCTATGCAACTCAGCATGCCACACAGGCAATTCATGCCATGCGATTGATATCTATCGATATATAACCTCTAAGCTCGTACGTCTCAGAGAAGGGCGTTAAGCAAGAGAATAAATTCTCCGCCGCCAAGCAGATATATATTTAATAGAAATCAATCAACACAGAATAAAATCCAATGTCAGACACACAATCCATTTACAAGTCCGTTCTGGGTCTGAACGAAACCGGAGGCACTTTCCTCGCATATCCATCCATCTCCAAGTACGTCTGGACGACCACCAACTATTTCCATCCTCTTGGGTGTACTGCCCAATCAGGATCGTCAGTAATTATCCAAACGATGTGAAAACTTCCGGTCTTCGACCACCGTCTTCATCTTCGACTTATCGTCGAATCGGTTATTCAGAATGGGTATAAACCCGGACTTTCCGAACAACCCGCGTATATTAAAACAAATGTTACACAAGCACAACATACGCCTCATTCCAATTCATTAGTCACTAACCGCAAATTAACAAGAGAACAATTTCCCAAACATTAACCCCGAAGGCCGAAACCAACATCAGATCAATACCCAGGAAACCATTCTTCTTAGCCAACCCACAGCTAGTTTCTAAATTTCACATTCCTTGGGAAATGTTCCCATTAATTTTATCCAAGATAAATTCTTTAAAATTTATCCTGTAATCTTCCTTTGGATGTCTTTTAAAACCAAATTATGGTTTTTCCAACTAGTCGAGATTAGCGAACCACAACGAAGTAATTATTTATTTTATTTCCCAATCCCAACCTATTCATCCCATGAAGCAAAACTGGTAATACTCCATATCTAACACCGTGGTGTTATCGGTAAAATTAATTATCATTTCACGTTCAAATCTAATTAAAGATTTAACTATCGCTTTGGAGCAAAACTGGTAATACTCCATTCTCGCTCATTTCTAAATTTGATAATTTAGATTATCAATTCGAATTTCAATCTAATTGCAGATTCAATAAAACTCCTTTTACTGGGTTAAAGAACTAGGTGTTATTTAAAACACAGTTCACGACAAACCCAAATCACATTCTATTTATTATCGGGTTAAAGAACTAGTGTTATTTAAAACACCGTTCACGATAAACCCATTTCAAATTCAATCAAATATATTAGAAATTCGATTATTTAAAACCCCTTTTTAAATGTAATTCATTTATTTAAAAATAATTGGGTTTTAAATTTAGTTCAAAACTAGTTCATTTCGATAAAAACCATTTTTATCTTTTCAAATGTGGAGTTTTTCATCCCAAATTTCCCCAAATCATTTCTTATGATTTTACACAAATTATTGATATTTTTAATAATTTTATCAAGGCCCGTACAGTCGATTTCCAACAATGGCCATCGAACTGCACTTACAGCGACCTTTTTCGAATTTGATTTGGACGTATCTCCAAATCCAACCGTTAGATTTTGAATTTCTAATATTCGTTAGAAAGCTCTTTTCGATACGAACCCAACGGTTCCGGTTTTAGGAGAATCCGACGGTCGGATCTCCCGTAATGTCCGTTTGAAATAAATGGTCGAAATTTACGAACTGCCGCGGCGCGGCGCGTTCTATTCAGGCCATTATATTATATATATAATATATATAATATATATTTCGTCGATTCCTATTTAAAACGAATTATATATTTAGTTTTGAATTCGTTTCAAAAGCAAATTCAACTTCCATTTCAATTCAAATCAAAATCGAATTCTTCTTTATAAATTCGTTTTAAAATTCATCTCTATTCAATTCAAATTTCAATTCAATTTGAATTCATTTCACTTCATTTTGAAATCAATTCGAATTCGTTTTCAATTCAATTCAAATTGGTTTTCTATTCGATTCAAATTCATTTTCTATTCAAATTAAATTCGTTTCGTTTTCTATTTGAATTCAATTCATTATATATTCAATTGAAATCAAATTGGTTTTCTATTTCATTCAATTCGAAATCGTTTTATATTCAATTCAAATCGAAATCGTTATATATTCAATTCATTTCGAAATCGTTATATATTCAATTCATTTCGAAATCGCTTTTCAATATTCATTTTAAAATGAATAAAATCGATATAAATATCGTTCACGTCAAAATGGCGCATCACTATTCAACACGGCTTTATATATTCTATTTCAAATATTCCATTCAACAAATAAATATTTATTTTTGTCAACACACGACTAATCTCAACGAATGAGTACTGTCCACGTGCGACTATTTTTGCTATTTAATATATTTTATAAAAATTAGGGTATCTATCGTTTGATATTGAATCAGACTTCAACCGTAATTTAGTGAGAGAACGATTTCCTGAATATTAATCCCGAAGGCCGAAACCAACATCAGATTAATATCCAGGAGGCCACTCATCTCATCTATTTTCCAGTTGATTTCTAATTCTATATATGATAAAGATGTAAATTCTATTATAAAAATATTTCGTTCAACACATGACTAATATCAACGGATGAATATAGTCAACACATGAACCTTTATTTTATATTGATAAAGATATAAATTTTATTATAAAAATATTTCGTTCAACACATGACTAATATCAACGGATGAATATAGTCAACACATGAACCTTTATTTTATATTGATAAAGATATAAATTTTATTATAAAAATATTTCGTTCAACACATGACTAATATCAACGGATGAATATAGTCAACACATGAACCTTTATCTTATATTATACTTTATTTTTCAAATTGGAATGAGGCCCAATCAATTACCATATAATATTAATTATATGGATTTTCATACATCACATGTATATAATAGCATTGAAAAGTAATCAACCATCAACCAAAGTGCACTACACTGTATAAGCATCAAATATAGATATCTAACGCTTATAACAGCCTGTCAATCAATCGATCGACATATTTTATCAATCAGGATGAGTGAACTTCATATTTCATCCCAACACCCGTGTGGGGTTTCAAACAATCAAACACAGATTTTATTCGTGCAGCTGGGTGATGTGTAAAATTTATCGACCCAATCAATGTCATTCAAATAGGTGTACATAAACAAACCGTCCGGTTTGTAAATGAATATTTTATTTATTCGCATTCACGTTAAAAATTATATTTTTAACGATAAAACAATTTATCTTAACATATGAATATCTATTCAGTTCATTTATTCAATAAATGATTATTTTTATTTTTCTAACATATTTTAGAAAATTTCGGCGGCATAACGGCACGATACTAGAAACGGGACGAGGCCTAGCCTTATCCCCGGTCTAGTGAAGGCCCACGCCATTCACACATCAATCAAATCCATTTCAATTCACCAAACAATTCAATTTAAACCAAATAGACTAACCAACTACACAACCAAACAATTTAACAAACAAGCCATCCATGGTCTGTGGATGACGGGTGTCGGGTGCTACTAAGCACCGTCTGCATCCTAGTATATATATATAACTAGAAAAAGAATTTTGAGTGAGAAGTTCTCACCAAAAGCTATCCTAGCTCCACGGCACTTCATTGATAGAAATCTTCATTGCTATCGCATCTTCGTCATCTTCGTTGCCCGTAGCCACTACATACGTAAAAATCACATTTTAAATTCGAAGTTCAATACATAAAAAATCATATTTTTATTCCGAAGTTCAATATATAAAAATCATATTTTTATCGCTAACTTCATATTGTGAAAATAGAATTTTCAACGCTATTTCATATTTGTAAAAATAGAATTTTCACTTCGTTATACTTTATATAAAAATCGAATTTTTACTATGCTATTCAATATATAAAAATCGAATTTTTACTATGCTGTTATATTGATAAAAATTATATTTTTATCACGTTATTCTTCACATAAAGATTTCCCTTTTCTAAAATAAAGATTTCACCTTTATAAAAATATAGACTTCGCCTTTATAAAAATATAGTTTTCTCCTTATAAAAATCACCACTTTATCTCAACGTATATAAAATAAAAATCAGATTTTTATTTCGTTACATACACAAAGATGATATCTTTATATTCTCTATCCTATAAAGATTATATTTTTAATTCTCACTTACAATAAAAATTATGTTTTTATTTGATTAAAAAAAATCAGATCTTTTATCATATATTAAAAATATATAAAAACTGAATCTTTTCATGTTATAAAAATCTAATCTTTTCTATTTTAAAACATTATATTTTTTATACTTCAAAAATCAGGTTTTTCCCTCTCATTAAAATCGGATAAAACGATATATAAAAAACAATACTTTAAGTAAATAGAAATATAAACAAAAATAAAAATAAAATAAAAAACGTACTGGTCATCTTCGAACTGAGAGAAGGGGTCCACCTGCGGCGTCAGAGGTCGGGGAAGGTGGTTGTCGGGGTCTGCGTCGCGGGTTGAATTCGAAGAGGGGGGTAGCAGAAGGAGAAGAGGGGATCGAGGTGGGGGTCGATGACGGCACAGGGATCGGAGGAGGAAAGGGAAGGCGCGGCGGTTGTGGGAGGCGTCATCGCGGTGGCTCGGCGTCGACGAAGGCGGCTGGAGGTCGCGGTGGGTTTAGCGATGAGGGGGGGTTCGATCAGCGGAGAGAGGAAGATGAGGAGGGGCGAGGCTGCGGCCAACTCTGGCGGTGGTCCGACGAGGCCTAGGGAGGAGGCGATTAGGGCTGAGCGACAGATTTTTTTTTTTCCATTCTTTTCTTTTTTTTTTTTTTTTCCTGAGAAATCGATGGGGAAGAAAATGAGGGGGGGGGTATGTGAAAAGTTATATATATTTAATATTTTAATTTTATTTAATTCCCCTATACGTTGACTTTTTCATACGACCTCTAAACGGGGCCCACCGCCTGTCGTCCATAGCGTTTTACCCCTATTTCGAACCCAATGGGATATGTATCGCAAGCTGATATGATCGCTTTGATCAGTTTCCGTTGAATTTACATTTAAATCCTTATATTAAATTTTAAACGTACATTTCAAATTACTGGGGTCACATACTAACTAGAAAAATTCCAGAAAAATATTTTCTATCTTCGTATTGACGATACGGTCCTAACAAAACTAGTTTCGTCGAATTCTGAGACCGTTTGAAAAATGGCCAATTTCCAGTCGATTAAAATCAACTGAAACTGGTCAAACGCGTTTTCCTTTGCCACGCTCACATATTGATTCGAAAAATTATGAAATTTAAAACCTAGCAATAATTTGACATCATGGACCCAACAAAACTGGTTTCATCGAAATCCGAGGTCATTTGCAAAATATCCATTTTTAAGGGCCTGAATTCCATAGCGACTATTCAGAATTTTCAACTGGACATATCTTTTGATTCCCGCTATGAAATCTTGATTTTTCGGATTCGTCGGAAAGATATTATCAATTAGATCCTAATGTTTTTGGTTTCACTAAAATCCGGATTGTTTTGCACCCGGTACATTCAATTGAAGTTTGAAATCGAATTATCGAACTACCGCGCCATTTTCAATTCCATTTATAATTATATATAAATATTTATATTCTAACGACGACGCGTATAATATATACGTTCGAATTATATTCAAAATAAATTTCTCGTTCAATATTATTTAAAATAATTTATTTTAAATATCAAAATTCGATAAAATTGCCAAAATAAAAATTTTTAAACTGGCCCAGATTTTCCGGGTTATTACAATCTCCCCCACTTAAAACTTTTCGTCCCCGAAAAGGAACAAAGTCGAAAGTGGTTTGATTATTAAGCTCTATGTTCGATCTGGCTTCCATTCTCTAACTTTTCAGTTTCTGAGAATTTTCAAAATTTCAAAAATTTGGCTAACACCCTAAATTTTCGAAAAATTTCGCCATAACCTCCCCTGCACCGGGAGCATCGGGGAATTTCAAATAGCTTCCCCGGTCCTTCAGATCTCAAAAAGAAAAAGAAAAAGCCAAGCGGCTAGCCAATAGGCTCACAAAATCATCATCACCCAAACAAACAGTAAATTATGTAGTAAACATGTACCTATTTGTCGGGCAAACAAATTTTATTCTCTGGCTCTAGCCTCCTTGCTATGACCTGTTCAAAAGATATACATGTATGCAAGCAAATGCGACCAATTTTCAATATAATTCAATATTTGATTTAATTAGGCATAAATGGTTAAAAATTAGCAAACAATTAAACAAACAACACAAACATCAATCAATTAGTGAATTAGAGTTTCAAATTCATAATTTTGATACATATACAAAAATCATGTTTTTGATGCCAATTCACAACAATGTGCTCTAACTATATTAGTTTTGGTTCTCACACCAGTCTAATGGAAATATATCGATATCACACCTTCGTTACTCGAACATGAATACTAATGACGACTAGTCAATCATCAGAATTATCTTCGGGCCACTAGAGTATGATTCTATATCTATCTAATATATTAAAACTTCGAATATACGTTCATGACGCGTATATGCAAAACCTTTATATACTCGATTGTCCATATTCAGAATAAATAAATAATCAAATACGTATAAAATGGTTTAAATTTTCAAAACAAAAATTGTTTTCAATTGGAAAATATACTCTTCACACTCGTTCTAGGATACTACTGATCCTATCTCTAACGAGTCATTCTAATTGGATATTACTAATCCAATATCTGATGAATTCTTTCGTATGGTTCTAATGTGTCTTGTTCTCGAGCTCTGTAAACCAAAGCTCTGATACCAAATGTGACGGCCTAGAATTTCGCTCGATCTGAATCAGTCGTTAAACCGATCTAGACCGTTCGAAACCCCTGATCGTTGAGAACAGGACAAATCAGAACACAAACAGAAGAACATTTCATTGCTATTACAACAATTCACAACAATGCAAGAATATACAGAGTATAAATGAATATTATACATTTGAATAAATATCAGAGATTACAATTTATTACATAGCAGCGGAAAGTAATACAAAGCACAACTGAAGGTGATATACGGATACAGAGCTTTCCGGATATCATTCCAGCTGTAAACCAGGATCCTGTGAATATAAATCTGCAAAACCAAAACTACTAGCTGCCCGTGCGGAAAATAGGGGCACCCAGAGTTTAGGTTAAAACAATAAACTCCAGGTCAGTCATGTGACTGGTGTGAGAACTAAAACAGTTATTTAAAACTTTATTTTAAAAGAGGGTAATTCAAGGGACCACGCCGTATAACACGGAACGGGTTTTCTCCCAAGAATACCAGTGCATAGAATAAACAGCGCAATGCTTTTTCGAAAAATGAAGCTATTATAAGACCCAGGTCCTATCATACAATGCAACGCAAGCCGGGGGATAGGGTTTTCCCTTATAATAGCCAAACATGCTTGGTACGTTTAAAACAAATCATTTGATACTATAATAAGTGTATAGTGTCAAAACAATTTCAATCATAAATATAAATCATAGACGGCATGGGTACCATATATCATGTCGCCATACTAGTTCTACAATTAAAACCGCAATACATGTATTGGAAATTGGATTTCCGTCATGAGTCGAGGCAAGGGGCAAGCTCCTCTCCGCGTTCGAGACACTCTAGCAAATGCCTCAGGATTACGCACACTGGGTAACCCCTGGATGCTTCAGGGCCGGTCCTCACTTACGTTAGAGGATTGGCAATTCCTGAACACACGTTTCCCGGTCCTTACAGACCTATAATCGAGGCGCCTCATCCAACAACCACAAAGGTGAAAAGTATATATATGTCAGGGCTGGTAAGTCACTGACACCACCAAAGCTAGAAAGAAACGTGCGCTCTCCCTGCAGTCCGTATCCCGTTTTTAACTCATACCGAGGTGTGAGGCTCGCGAATACACGCTATACACAAAGCTACCACGTAGGTTATGCTTTGATCATCAACCACAAGACTTTGCTTTTCAACAGAAGCCTTGATCTATGCAACTCAGCATGCCACACAGGCAATTCATGCCATGCGATTGATATCTATCGATATATAACCTCTAAGCTCGTACGTCTCAGAGAAGGGCGTTAAGCAAGAGAATAAATTCTCCGCCGCCAAGCAGATATATATTTAATAGAAATCAATCAACACAGAATAAAATCCAATGTCAGACACACAATCCATTTACAAGTCCGTTCTGGGTCTGAACGAAACCGGAGGCACTTTCCTCGCATATCCATCCATCTCCAAGTACGTCTGGACGACCACCAACTATTTCCATCCTCTTGGGTGTACTGCCCAATCAGGATCGTCAGTAATTATCCAAACGATGTGAAAACTTCCGGTCTTCGACCACCGTCTTCATCTTCGACTTATCGTCGAATCGGTTATTCAGAATGGGTATAAACCCGGACTTTCCGAACAACCCGCGTATATTAAAACAAATGTTACACAAGCACAACATACGCCTCATTCCAATTCATTAGTCACTAACCGCAAATTAACAAGAGAACAATTTCCCAAACATTAACCCCGAAGGCCGAAACCAACATCAGATCAATACCCAGGAAACCATTCTTCTTAGCCAACCCACAGCTAGTTTCTAAATTTCACATTCCTTGGGAAATGTTCCCATTAATTTTATCCAAGATAAATTCTTTAAAATTTATCCTGTAATCTTCCTTTGGATGTCTTTTAAAACCAAATTATGGTTTTTCCAACTAGTCGAGATTAGCGAACCACAACGAAGTAATTATTTATTTTATTTCCCAATCCCAACCTATTCATCCCATGAAGCAAAACTGGTAATACTCCATATCTAACACCGTGGTGTTATCGGTAAAATTAATTATCATTTCACGTTCAAATCTAATTAAAGATTTAACTATCGCTTTGGAGCAAAACTGGTAATACTCCATTCTCGCTCATTTCTAAATTTGATAATTTAGATTATCAATTCGAATTTCAATCTAATTGCAGATTCAATAAAACTCCTTTTACTGGGTTAAAGAACTAGGTGTTATTTAAAACACAGTTCACGACAAACCCAAATCACATTCTATTTATTATCGGGTTAAAGAACTAGTGTTATTTAAAACACCGTTCACGATAAACCCATTTCAAATTCAATCAAATATATTAGAAATTCGATTATTTAAAACCCCTTTTTAAATGTAATTCATTTATTTAAAAATAATTGGGTTTTAAATTTAGTTCAAAACTAGTTCATTTCGATAAAAACCATTTTTATCTTTTCAAATGTGGAGTTTTTCATCCCAAATTTCCCCAAATCATTTCTTATGATTTTACACAAATTATTGATATTTTTAATAATTTTATCAAGGCCCGTACAGTCGATTTCCAACAATGGCCATCGAACTGCACTTACAGCGACCTTTTTCGAATTTGATTTGGACGTATCTCCAAATCCAACCGTTAGATTTTGAATTTCTAATATTCGTTAGAAAGCTCTTTTCGATACGAACCCAACGGTTCCGGTTTTAGGAGAATCCGACGGTCGGATCTCCCGTAATGTCCGTTTGAAATAAATGGTCGAAATTTACGAACTGCCGCGGCGCGGCGCGTTCTATTCAGGCCATTATATTATATATATAATATATATAATATATATTTCGTCGATTCCTATTTAAAACGAATTATATATTTAGTTTTGAATTCGTTTCAAAAGCAAATTCAACTTCCATTTCAATTCAAATCAAAATCGAATTCTTCTTTATAAATTCGTTTTAAAATTCATCTCTATTCAATTCAAATTTCAATTCAATTTGAATTCATTTCACTTCATTTTGAAATCAATTCGAATTCGTTTTCAATTCAATTCAAATTGGTTTTCTATTCGATTCAAATTCATTTTCTATTCAAATTAAATTCGTTTCGTTTTCTATTTGAATTCAATTCATTATATATTCAATTGAAATCAAATTGGTTTTCTATTTCATTCAATTCGAAATCGTTTTATATTCAATTCAAATCGAAATCGTTATATATTCAATTCATTTCGAAATCGTTATATATTCAATTCATTTCGAAATCGCTTTTCAATATTCATTTTAAAATGAATAAAATCGATATAAATATCGTTCACGTCAAAATGGCGCATCACTATTCAACACGGCTTTATATATTCTATTTCAAATATTCCATTCAACAAATAAATATTTATTTTTGTCAACACACGACTAATCTCAACGAATGAGTACTGTCCACGTGCGACTATTTTTGCTATTTAATATATTTTATAAAAATTAGGGTATCTATCGTTTGATATTGAATCAGACTTCAACCGTAATTTAGTGAGAGAACGATTTCCTGAATATTAATCCCGAAGGCCGAAACCAACATCAGATTAATATCCAGGAGGCCACTCATCTCATCTATTTTCCAGTTGATTTCTAATTCTATATATGATAAAGATGTAAATTCTATTATAAAAATATTTCGTTCAACACATGACTAATATCAACGGATGAATATAGTCAACACATGAACCTTTATTTTATATTGATAAAGATATAAATTTTATTATAAAAATATTTCGTTCAACACATGACTAATATCAACGGATGAATATAGTCAACACATGAACCTTTATTTTATATTGATAAAGATATAAATTTTATTATAAAAATATTTCGTTCAACACATGACTAATATCAACGGATGAATATAGTCAACACATGAACCTTTATCTTATATTATACTTTATTTTTCAAATTGGAATGAGGCCCAATCAATTACCATATAATATTAATTATATGGATTTTCATACATCACATGTATATAATAGCATTGAAAAGTAATCAACCATCAACCAAAGTGCACTACACTGTATAAGCATCAAATATAGATATCTAACGCTTATAACAGCCTGTCAATCAATCGATCGACATATTTTATCAATCAGGATGAGTGAACTTCATATTTCATCCCAACACCCGTGTGGGGTTTCAAACAATCAAACACAGATTTTATTCGTGCAGCTGGGTGATGTGTAAAATTTATCGACCCAATCAATGTCATTCAAATAGGTGTACATAAACAAACCGTCCGGTTTGTAAATGAATATTTTATTTATTCGCATTCACGTTAAAAATTATATTTTTAACGATAAAACAATTTATCTTAACATATGAATATCTATTCAGTTCATTTATTCAATAAATGATTATTTTTATTTTTCTAACATATTTTAGAAAATTTCGGCGGCATAACGGCACGATACTAGAAACGGGACGAGGCCTAGCCTTATCCCCGGTCTAGTGAAGGCCCACGCCATTCACACATCAATCAAATCCATTTCAATTCACCAAACAATTCAATTTAAACCAAATAGACTAACCAACTACACAACCAAACAATTTAACAAACAAGCCATCCATGGTCTGTGGATGACGGGTGTCGGGTGCTACTAAGCACCGTCTGCATCCTAGTATATATATATAACTAGAAAAAGAATTTTGAGTGAGAAGTTCTCACCAAAAGCTATCCTAGCTCCACGGCACTTCATTGATAGAAATCTTCATTGCTATCGCATCTTCGTCATCTTCGTTGCCCGTAGCCACTACATACGTAAAAATCACATTTTAAATTCGAAGTTCAATACATAAAAAATCATATTTTTATTCCGAAGTTCAATATATAAAAATCATATTTTTATCGCTAACTTCATATTGTGAAAATAGAATTTTCAACGCTATTTCATATTTGTAAAAATAGAATTTTCACTTCGTTATACTTTATATAAAAATCGAATTTTTACTATGCTATTCAATATATAAAAATCGAATTTTTACTATGCTGTTATATTGATAAAAATTATATTTTTATCACGTTATTCTTCACATAAAGATTTCCCTTTTCTAAAATAAAGATTTCACCTTTATAAAAATATAGACTTCGCCTTTATAAAAATATAGTTTTCTCCTTATAAAAATCACCACTTTATCTCAACGTATATAAAATAAAAATCAGATTTTTATTTCGTTACATACACAAAGATGATATCTTTATATTCTCTATCCTATAAAGATTATATTTTTAATTCTCACTTACAATAAAAATTATGTTTTTATTTGATTAAAAAAAATCAGATCTTTTATCATATATTAAAAATATATAAAAACTGAATCTTTTCATGTTATAAAAATCTAATCTTTTCTATTTTAAAACATTATATTTTTTATACTTCAAAAATCAGGTTTTTCCCTCTCATTAAAATCGGATAAAACGATATATAAAAAACAATACTTTAAGTAAATAGAAATATAAACAAAAATAAAAATAAAATAAAAAACGTACTGGTCATCTTCGAACTGAGAGAAGGGGTCCACCTGCGGCGTCAGAGGTCGGGGAAGGTGGTTGTCGGGGTCTGCGTCGCGGGTTGAATTCGAAGAGGGGGGTAGCAGAAGGAGAAGAGGGGATCGAGGTGGGGGTCGATGACGGCACAGGGATCGGAGGAGGAAAGGGAAGGCGCGGCGGTTGTGGGAGGCGTCATCGCGGTGGCTCGGCGTCGACGAAGGCGGCTGGAGGTCGCGGTGGGTTTAGCGATGAGGGGGGGTTCGATCAGCGGAGAGAGGAAGATGAGGAGGGGCGAGGCTGCGGCCAACTCTGGCGGTGGTCCGACGAGGCCTAGGGAGGAGGCGATTAGGGCTGAGCGACAGATTTTTTTTTTCCATTCTTTTCTTTTTTTTTTTTTTTTTTTTTCCTGAGAAATCGATGGGGAAGAAAATGAGGGGGGGGGGTATGTGAAAAGTTATATATATTTAATATTTTAATTTTATTTAATTCCCCTATACGTTGACTTTTTCATACGACCTCTAAACGGGGCCCACCGCCTGTCGTCCATAGCGTTTTACCCCTATTTCGAACCCAATGGGATATGTATCGCAAGCTGATATGATCGCTTTGATCAGTTTCCGTTGAATTTACATTTAAATCCTTATATTAAATTTTAAACGTACATTTCAAATTACTGGGGTCACATACTAACTAGAAAAATTCCAGAAAAATATTTTTTATCTTCGTATTGACGATACGGTCCTAACAAAACTAGTTTCGTCGAATTCTGAGACCGTTTGAAAAATGGCCAATTTCCAGTCGATTAAAATCAACTGAAACTGGTCAAACGCGTTTTCCTTTGCCACGCTCACATATTGATTCGAAAAATTATGAAATTTAAAACCTAGCAATAATTTGACATCACGGACCCAACAAAACTGGTTTCATCGAAATCCGAGGTCATTTGCAAAATATCCATTTTTAAGGGCCTGAATTCCATAGCGACTATTCAGAATTTTCAACTGGACATATCTTTTGATTCCCGCTATGAAATCTTGATTTTTCGGATTCGTCGGAAAGATATTATCAATTAGATCCTAATGTTTTTGGTTTCACTAAAATCCGGATTGTTTTGCACCCGGTACATTCAATTGAAGTTTGAAATCGAATTATCGAACTACCGCGCCATTTTCAATTCCATTTATAATTATATATAAATATTTATATTCTAACGACGACGCGTATAATATATACGTTCGAATTATATTCAAAATAAATTTCTCGTTCAATATTATTTAAAATAATTTATTTTAAATATCAAAATTCGATAAAATTGCCAAAATAAAAATTTTTAAACTGGCCCAGATTTTCCGGGTTATTACATTATATGTGTGTGAGTGCATGTTGTATGTGTGAGTGAGTGCGTGTTGCATGTGTGCGTGTGGAGTGTATGTGCATGTATGCGTGACAGCATGAGTAAATATATAAATGTGTCTTCATGTGCTTGAATATGCATACATAATGTGTGATGTATTAATGAACAATGCGCATGTATACAAATCAAAAGCATGCATTGTTCACCCTTACATAAGCTTTGAAAAAATAATAATTAGGTAGGTTAATAAAATAAAAATACATCTTTTGCAGACCCAAAATATTTAAAAAGATATGTAAGATCGTAAAAGGGACACATCGAACTTAAATGGCTCTGTTTCAAAAATGAACTGTGCAAGCTTTTTCACGGTTTCAGCACAAACTGAACACCAAAACTGACAAATGAATATATTTCAGTAATCAGCGCGACAAGACGGACACAACGGTATAAAATTTGCAGTGTCTGCATGCTCCGTTCAAAAACGCGTTACAGACCCCTTTGTCGTAAAAATGCGGATGTGCAACGGAGGTCAAAACGTCCGATTTTCACGAAACGAATTTCACCATTGGATTACTGTCAACGAATAGAATATTTTTCATGTTTGTCCGAACTTATTTTGAAGAGATTTTAAAATCGCTAAAATTTGAACTGTTACGCGCAGCTTTGCACTGAAAATTGCGCGACCGACGACATTCAAATTTTCCGACGAAATTTTCACAGCTTCTACATTTCACTATACGTATTTCAAATTTCAAATTCCCATTTGAAAAAAAAATAGAATTGTTTCAAAATTCGAAGATTAAACTTTGGTTTAAATTATATACATGAAAATTTGATTTAAATTGATAAATGAAATATTAAGTGATTTAAATTTTATTTAAACTTATTGAAATAACCTATGTTGAACCTCTTATTGAAAAAAAAAACGTTAGCCTAAATATTTAAGGAAATAAATTTCAAAATTGTTAATTTTGGATATAGTTTAGTTGAGAAAAACAATTTAGTTAAATGAAGTAAAATTTTAAAATTTGAAAGTGAACTTAAGTGAAATATTCAATATTCGGAAATTTTAAATTTTATAAAAGAAAAATACAACTATAGTTTTTTGATTTGGAACTTTGGAATTAGACACAAGGTTAAGTATATAATTGTAAATAACAAAATACTGTTAATATTTCAAAGTGGAATATTTGATAGTTCAAGTTTATATCAGGAAGTTGAAATACAATTATGGTTTGATCTATTCGAAATTAATCAATGAAAAATAAAATTGAATGACGTTAGTTGTCAAAGATACCGGAGCCAGTTATGGACACATTCTCTATCAATAATGGAACCACTTTGATAACTATGTTCGTGAAGTGAGGATCCAGAATGAAGTGGTTGTTTTTGGTGTACGTTTACTGGATTGAAGAAAGTGAACGATAATGGATGACCGGCACTTGTGTCAAATTTGAAATGACTAAAACAGGAGCCGTGCCGGACCATTGAGGTTAGCTACCTCTAGCAGACACACTTCTTCGTGTATTCTATTTTTTTGTTATTTGGTGATCACCCTTGATTTTGGAAGTGTTGTGTTGCGGTGGGCCGTTAGGGGTTACCACCAGTCCGGATCAGGCATACTGGTAGTATCCTACCTTGGGCATTGCCTCACGTGCCTTGTCATACGTTTTATCCTTATGCGCGACCACTACGAGTTTCTATTTAACATGTGCCTATAGGGGACTCACTGGCTACCGACGTTCTACTGGTTGTGTTACAGGACCTGCATAGACCGCATTGTTTAAAAACGTGTTAAGGGGGATCAATGTAAAACCTTAACGCTATTTTGAATATTTTATATTACTGATAGACATTACATATAATAGCGTATCATACTATATATAGATAGTTTAACGGATCCTTAAGAGATGGAAAATACCGTAACATCTCTTGAGTTATTTGCATTTGACTTTAGATCTAATCACATTAGAATGTTTAGACCTGACTCGAGTGTTTTGTGTTTTTCCCATTTCGCTCGGGTCAGACTGAGTATTGCAGTGTTCTCGACGAGCACTTTATATGGAGCCGAAGACCTAGTCGAAGACTCCATCCTATCCAGTATTAGTTCCTATTTCCGTTTGGCTTGTATTTGCGAACTTTATGAGTCGCTATATTGTAAAAATTAAATTGTAACTGTTTAAGTAGCTTCATGAACTGTTTATTTATATTATTTCATTTCCGCTGCGAGATTCTGTGTTATTCTGTATATGTGATTCTATGTTCTGATTCTATTATACACCCTAAATTGATTATTTGTCAGTTTTGAATCATTCGAGTTGGACATGTGTGGTTTTATTGTCAACTTAGATTATTCAGAAAAGGCGGGTTGTCACAAATAATTAGTTTAATTTCCCAATCCCAACCTATTCGTCCCACGAAGTAAAACTGGTAATACTTCATATCTAACACCATGGTGATATCGGCAAAATTAATTACCATTTCACGTTCAAATCTAATTAAAGATTTAACTATCGCTTGGAGCAACATTAGTGATACTCCATTCTCGATCATTTCTTGAATTTGATAATTTTAGTTATCAAATTCACCTTTCAATCTATTTAAAGATTCATTAAAACTCTAATTCAGTTTTAATTTCCAAAAATCCTACTTAATGATTATTCCAAGTTAAGAAATTAATCTTATCTTTAACTGGGTTAAAGAACAGATGTCATTTAAAACACAGCTCACGATAAACCCAAAATCACATTCCATTAACAATGGAATCTTCACGGAATACAGTTCAATATATATATATATATATATATATATATATATATATAATCGATATGAACTTCCATATCCAACCGATAATATAAATGGAATAACGGCAAAGCCTTTTAAATTCCATACATATTAACAGTCTTTCTCCACAGAAACTCACTTGGATTAATATCAAATCGGATTCCATTCCATTCCAATATATTAAATTGGAAAACTTTACTTTGGAAAATCTCCACTAAATCTTTAATAAAAAGTTTTATAAGTTCCGAATCTCATTTCACTGTAAATCAGGTTAAAGAATGAATGTCGTTAAAAACACAGTTCACAATAAACCCAATTCACATTCCTATTCAAATCTAATTAAATGTTAATTAATTGGTAATCTTCTTTAAATCTTGGTTAAAAGATTTATTCATTTCACACGGGGTTTAAGAACAGTGTTACTGAAGACCCCATCCCATCAGTCTCCAACCGTATAGTAGTAAGAGAACAATTCCCTAAGTATTAATCCCGAAGGCCGAAACCAACATCAGATCAATACCCAGGAAACCATTTATCTTAGCTAATCTCCAGTTTGTTTCTAATTTTCTTAACTCCATTGGGTTTAAGAACAATATTATTAAAGATATCATTCACGACAAACCCAAAATCGCATTCCATTGTTAATCGGGTTAAAGAACAAGTGTTATTTAAAACACCGTTCATGATAAACCCAAAACCAATTTCAATTCAATTCCAATTAAATATCAATTAATTGGTAAACTCCTTTAAATCTTATTTAAAAGATTTATTCTTTTCTCATTTGAAACGATATATATCTTCCAAATTCCTCCACAATATCCATATAATCACGGAATCCAATATCAAAATATTTCAAAGATAATTTCAATTCAAATCCATTCCTATTTATATATTGGAAATTCTAGTTATTTTTAAAACCATTTCAAATCCAATTTATTTATTTAATAATATTGGATTATAATTCTAGTTCGTAACTAGTTCATTTCGATAAAATTATATTTTTATCTTTTCAAATATGGAATTTTTCATCCCAATTCTTTCCAAATCATTTATTGTGATTTTTCACTAATTATTGATATTTTTAATAATTTTATCAAGGCCCGTACTGTCGATTTCCATAAACAGCCATCGAACAGCACTTACAGCGACCTTTTCCAAATTTGATGTGGACATAATTCCAAATCCGACCGTTAGATTTCTAATTTCTTGTATTCTTTAGAAAGCTCTTTTAGATACGAACCCAAAGGTTTCGGTTTTAGGAAATCCTACTGTCGGATCTCCCGTAATGTCCATTCGAAGTCAATGGTCGAAATTCGCGAACTGCCGCAACGCGACGCGTTCTATTTAGGCTATTATATATATAATACATATATTATATATATTTCATCGATTTCCATTTAAAACATATTTTATAATTCGTTTTCAAAACGATTTCAACTTCATATTCAATTTCAAATCAAAATTGAATATTCCATAGCATTAATGTATAAATGATAATATTTTCCAAATATTATATTTCGAAATCATTTCCTTTCCGATATTCATTATAAAAATGAATAAAATCAATATAAATATCGTTCACGTCAAAATGGTGTTAATCTAATCAACACGGCCTTATATTTATATATATTCGTGTCCATCCCAAATCGGACATCAAAATCATATTTAGATCCATTACTGAATATTATTTTAAAATATTAGTTATTTTAAAATATTCGTTATTTTAAAATATCCGTTCTTTCTGAATTGGACTCAGATACAGTCAATTACCATATAATTTTATTTATATGGATTTCATACAACACATGTATATAACAACCATGATAAACAATCAACCATCATCCAGAGTGTAATTTACAATTGTATAAGCATTAAAAATAAATAATGAACGCTTACAACAGTCTGTCAACCCATCGATTGACATACAACTAAATAATTGGGATTAGTGTACGTCAAATATCATCCCAATATTTTATATATTATATTCATTCAATAAAAATGATAATTTTATTTTTCAAACATTTTATTCCATACAAGAATATTTTATATATACAATAAAAAGGTTATTTTTATTATTCAAACATTTTATTCCATACAATACAATCAATAATCACATTACAGTCCATTTCCACAACACAATACAATCAACAATCACAATGCAGTCAAACAAGCCGTCCATGGTCTGTGGACGACGATGTCTAGAGCTACTAAACCCCGTCTACAACCTAGTATATATTTAACTGTAAAATAATTAGTGAGAAGGAGTTCTCACCTTTGGTTTCCACTCCGCCAGTTTTATTTCTGAATTTCTGAACGGTCTGAATTCTGTTCGCTTTCAGTCGGTTTCATCGCAATTTGTTTTCAAGCGATTTATATTAAAAGTCGTGTTTTTAATACAGTGCTATTTATTTAAAAATCACATTTTTAAATCATCGCTATTTTATATTTTTGAAATTATAAAAATCTGATTTTTATTTCTAAAACCATATGCTAATTTCATTTTTAAAACCAACGTATATTTTTATATTTTTAAAATAGTACATTTTTATATTTTTAAAACAAAGTATATTTTTATATTTCTAAAACAAAGTATTTTTTACATTTTTAAAAAATCACATTTTTTTGATGTTTATATTTATAAAACATTTGCTATTTGATTTTTTTTATTTTAAAACATTTTTAGAACAATGTTTTTCTATTTTAGAATTTAATTACTAACTTATTTAAACTAATAAAATAAAATAAAAAATGCTCACTGCCTTCTTCATCTCCTATAGACCACGCACAAAACCCATCGCTCAAACCAAAATCCTCATGCCGCCCCTCCTCCACCTGATCGGACTTCGATCAAACCGGCCCCTGACCTTCGCCTGCACCACGCCAACCTGTACCCCAATCGCCAAGCCACTCGAACCTCCCCTGAATCCAAGAAACGCCGACAAATGTAAGAGCTATGAGCTCGAAATTCCAAACAACCAGACAACAAGACCTCATCACACTAGTATAGATTGAAAGACCTCATTTTGCTCTTTGAATTTCATTTTATGATCATCATCCAATTCGAAATGATTTAGGCTGATTTAGGGATTTAATTGGGGACGATTTTGACCGTATGTTATAGAGTCGCTTCGGGTTCTAGGAATAGAGCTAGGGTTTTGCTTTCCAAGGGATATTTATATGAGTTTTTATATTATTTAATTTAATTATTAATCAAATGGAAAGTTTAACGATTCGAACTCTAAGTTGAACCCAACAACTGTCGTCCCTAGCCAAATACCCTCATTCCGGACACAATGGGATATGTCCCCTAAGCCAATTCGATTGTTTTCGATCAGTTTTTATTTAAATTAAAATATAAATCAATGTATATTTAATTTAAATGCACATTTTAATTTACTAGGGCCACATACTAACTCTAAAAATTCCATAAAAATAAATCTGGCTATGTTTTAACGATACCTAACAAAACTAATTTCGTTGAATTTGGAGACCATTTGAAAAACGGTCACTTTTCAGTCGATTAATATTCAAACTGAAATTGCCAAATGCGTTTAAATCCACCACGCTCACATATTGATTCCAAAAATTATGAAAATTGGGACATAGCAATAATTTGACATTCCGGATCCAACGAAAGTGGTATCGTCGATAACGGAGGTTGTTTGCAAAATGGCCATTTTTAAGGGCTATATTTCCATAGCGACTATTCTAAATTTTCAACTGGGCATAACTTTTTATCCCGCTATGAAATTTCAATTTTTCAGGTCCATTGGAAAGATAGTTTCAAATAGATTCAAATATTTCCGGTTTCACTAAAATCCGGTTTATTTTGAATCCTGTACATTCATTCGAAATTTGAAATCGAATTTTCAAACTACCACGCCATTTCCAATTCCTTTTATAATTAAAATAAATGTTTATATTCTGACTTCGATTTAAATAAATATATATGTTCTAATTCTATTCAAAATAAATTCTAGTCGTTATTATTTAAAATAAGTCATTTTAAATATTCAAAATTCATTAAAATTGCCAATTTTTTTTAATTGGTTCTGATTTTCCGGGTTATTACATAGTTGAGATTTTAAATTGATTCATTAACTGGAAAAAGAAATAAATTAAAAAATATTGCATTAATCGGGTTAACGGTAATAATTTATTTACTGCCATTTGTAACAAACATTAATCAGGAAATCAAGTAAGAAAGACAAATTAAGGTAATGAATGTAATTCAAAACTGTAACAAAGTATAAATAGAGTGGATGAACTTGAAGACTAATGCAGGGAGGATATGTTTTACATATTTGTGATTCATTATATTTTCCTAATCTATTCTATCTATATAACAATTCCCACTAATCTTAATTCTTTTGAAGTCATTGTCCGACCATGGAATACCAAAAATGCCCTTAAAATTCAATAATTATTTTAAAAAATTCTCACATGAAATTTATGGTTCATGTAAATGCGTTCAATTTTATACATTTTATTGTGATTACTTAATATAGTTATGGTAGGATATTGCATTTCTTATATAGCATTTGATTTGTCTAATTGCATTTGATTTGTATAATTACTTTAGAAAGAAATTAATTCTTCAAAACTGTTTTAAACATCATATTTAAGTTTATATTTATGTAATAGTTGTTGTTTTTATGAATTTCATGCAGACATAAATTATCTTTATGAAATATTTGACCCTGGAAGATTGTTAGTGTAATGGCCCGCAAATCCGTACTATTTGAGTTGACTACATACATCATACATCCAACCCAAATATCACGAAAATACGAATCAACTTTTTTTTGAAGAAAAAGGTAGAAGAAGAACAGAAATAACAACACAAAATCTCACATCGCAGCGGAACAAAATATAATATATCATAACTTTTGAAATACAAAATTTCAACTGTATAACATACACTTTTCAGAGTACAACACTTACAACACAGCGGAACAAAACTCTATATAACTAGTGCTGAAGCCTCCTGCTCCAAGCTCCTTTAGATAGATCTGTAAAATCCTGAACTACTTGACTGCGCGTACAAATTTAGGCACTCAAGAGTTTAGGTAAAACAAACAAAATAAATTCCAGGTCAGTCATGGGACTGGTATGAGTAAACAATTTAAAACAGTTTCAAAAACTAAATGATATCTCATAAGACCACGCCGTATAACGCGGAACGGGTTTTTCCCTTATGAGAATCCAAACCATTTGATTCAACTTTAAAGTCCTTTTGAAAGAAAGGATAATCTTTATATCAAAACTCTTTTGATATTATGGTAGTGTCTAAATCAAATAAATAACAATCTAGTGAAACGTTTGCATCTCACGTTCCACATATATAATATATAATCAAAACCGTAAGCATTTATTGGGTAATGAATTTCCAACTATGACAAGGTATGGAACCACCTGCCGCTGGTGTATCTCTAGAGGAGAATACACCGAGTTCAACAAGAACATCTTTCAACTCAACCACACATGACCGACCACTCATTTCGCTTGAGTGTACCGAATGTATATCACCAACTATGTTATTTTATTTTTATTTAAATTTGTTTTTAACCGGATCTATTAATTTAAATTGTAATGTCGATTCCAAATTCCTTTTTGAACACAACAAGTGGCATTCCTAGGGTTATAACACTATTCTGAACACATTGGGATAGGTCACGAAGTCCAATTCGATCATATGGTGAAGATATTATTTTAAATCGATATAAATTGTTTATAACCATTAATTCCTCAATAATAAATTAATATTATTATAACTCAAACTGAATTTTGTACTGATCATCTGAACTATTTTCAGTTTAGTTTTAACTTCGAATTGAATTAACTTCATATTACGATCTATTAAATATATTCAATATTAAATCTCATATCGATTATTAAATCGATAATTCAATATAAAAATTAATTTATATTATCAACTCAATATTTAAATCCATATTAAATATTTAAAATTAGTTGAACGAAAACCCGGGTCATTACATTCTTCCCCCCTTAAACCCGAAATTACTAAGGTAGAAAATGTTACTAACCTATTAACCTTTCAAAAACTTACTTATGTTGATCTCAACATTTCATACTTCAATAAATTTTAACTTACCAAATCATTTGGTTTGTATTCATATGGCTCAACATACAGATTTACATTCATCTAGTCTGAATAGTTTACAATTAATATATTCACATTCGATTCATATTTCACTCATATGTATTCAATCTTCATTCAAATTGATTTTAATCAATTTAGTCTCTTCAATTCATTTAACTTGATTAAGTTAAAATTTAAATTCCAGAATTCAAATTCCTAGGTTTCCATTTCAAATCCTTCAGAAATTATATAATTATATACATATATTTATTTTCATCTCAAATTCAAAATATTTGAATTTTCAAACCAACTTATTTTCTTTCAAACAATTTTCCATCAAAACTTTTCTACGGCAACAATCTTTCACTTAGAAACTCGAAAATGAACGCTGATGATGTTGCAATCATCATCAGAATTATTTTCCAGCCATTAAAGTGAGTTCAGTGCTTTATTACTTTCAAAACCCATTCAAAAATGGTTTTTATTCACAAATCCTTTCAAAACAAAGTACTATTGCTTTAATATACTTTGGAAAATATTTTCCTAACTTCTCAGGATTTTAAATTCTGAATTCTGGTTGGAATTCAATTTCAATTTATCACATTTGTATATTTAATTCGTATACAAATTCTATTTTTGGTTATATATAATCATTCCAATTTTTATAATCTAATTTGATTATAATATTAACATCCAACACATCAATATATTATAATAATTTCAGAAAATTATTATGATATCAAAATAGAAATTTGGGTAAAATTATTTCATTTACCCACTTTAAAACAATATCATATCCAATCTTCTGTTCAAGTATTTACAAACTCTTATCGACGTCGTGGCGTCCCACGATTCGATCAGAATCCATAATTCACTCAACAGACTGGTCAACACAATATAAAATAATTTTTATATCAAATAACAAATACGCTCTCTCGCATATATATACACTTAACTCATTCTAGGGTACTACTGACCCTATCTCTAATGAGCACATTACACACAAGCCTAGGTATTCGCTCAACCTGAGCTCCGATACCAACTGTAATGGCCCGCAAATTCGTACTATCTGAGTTGACTACATACATCATACATCCAACTCAAATATCACGAAAATACGAATCAATTTTTTTTGAAGGAAAAGATAGAAGAAGAACAGAATAACAACACAGAATCTCACATCGCAGCGGAACAAGTATAATATATCATAACTTTTGAAATACAAAATTTCAACTGTATAACATACACTTATCAGAGTACAACACTTACAACACAGCGGAACAAAACTCTATATAACTAGCGCTAAAGCCTCCTGCTCCAAGCTCCTTTAGATAGATCTGTAAAATCCTGAACTACTTGACTGCCCGTACAAATTTAGGCACCCAAGAGTTTAGGTAAAACAAACAAAATAAACTCCAGGTCAGTCATGAGACTGGTATGAGTAAACAATTTAAAACAGTTTCAGAAACTAAATGATATCTCATAAGACCACACCATATAACGCGGAATGGGTTTTTCCCTTATGAGAATCCAAACCATTTGATTCAACTTTAAAATCTTTTTGAAAGAAAGGATAATCTTTATATCAAAGCTCTTTTGATATTATGATAGTGTCTAAATCAGGTAAATAACAATCTAGTGGAACGTCTGCATCTCACGTTCCACATATATAATATACAATCAAAACCGCAAGCACTTATTAGGTAATGAATTTCCAACTATGATAAGGTATGGAACCACCTGCCGCTGGTGTATCTCTAGAGGAGAATACACCGAGTTCAACAAGAACATCTTGCAACTCAGCCACACATGACCGACCACTCATTTCGCTTGAGTGTATCGAATGTATATCACCAATTATGTTATTTTATTTTTATTTAAATTTGTTTTTAACCGGATCTGTTAATTTAAATTGTCATGTCAATTCCAAATTCCTTTTTAAACACAACAAGTGGCATTCCTAGGGTTATAATACTATTCTGAACACACTGGGATAGGTCACGAAGTCCAATTCGATCATATGGTGAAGATATTATTTTAAATCGATATAAACTGAATTTAAAACCATAAATTCCTCAATAATAAATTAATATTATTGTAACTCAAACTGAATTTTGTACTGATCATCTGAACTGTTTTCAGTTTAGTTTTAACTTCGAATTGAATTAACTTCGTATTACGATCGATTAAATATATTCAATATTAAATCGCATATCGATTATTAAATCGATAAGTCAATATAAAAATTAATTTATATTATCAACTCAATATTTAAATCCATATTAAATGTTTAAAATTAGTTGACCGAAAACCCGGGTCATTACAGTTAGGAAATGTAGTGGATATGGTATGAGATGTTTTCATGCAGATCCGCATTATCCTTATAATATGAGGTTATTTCTTGCTGCTTTAGAACTTCATGCAGACATACGTTATCTACATGAAACTTTGGATAAGTTAGTTTTAAACAAACTAAATTGATTGGTTAAGATTATTGTATCCATATTTACAATATGGCTATATGGATATTCATGAAAGGATATCTTAAAATTGAACATAATTTATTTTTTGTGAATGAGACGATAGAATCAACTTGATCTATTTGTATAAAATGAATAATATGTATAATTTTACTTGAATATATGAGGTAACTTTGGAAAGTATTAAATCTATTTGCTATATCTACCATATTAAATTTACAGTATATCATAGTACAGTGTTTTACTTTCTAATTTTATACATAGACAATTTAAGAAATTTTTGCAGCTCTTATGGAGGCTCTTTTTATTCCATTTATATTCAATACTCTCTTTGGACCGTAAATTAAAATATTGAAAGAGCTTTTATTTGATTCATTGTGGATATTTCATATTTGAATACTTTTACGTTATTTTATATACCATATTTTTTTAGCAATTTATCTTTTGTAACTATGTTTAAAACATCCTTTTCCTCGAGTAATAAATAATTAAAACTTCTGGCCTGAATTTTTTATAGTATAAGGTTATTTTTTGCTGCCTTAAGTTTAGAAAGAAATTAATTATTCAGAACTATTTTAAACATCAGATTTAAGTTTATATTTATGTAATAGTTGTCGTTTTTATGAATTTCACGCAGACATAAATTATATTTATGAAATATTTGACCTTGGAAGATTGTTAGGAAATGTAGCGGATATGGTATGAGATGTTTTCATGCAGATACACATTATCCTTATATTATGAGGTTATTTCTTACTGCTTTAGAACTTCATGCAGACATACGTTATCTACATGAAACTTTTAATAAGTTAGTTTTAAACGGACTAAATTGATTGTGCTATAAATTGATTGGTTAAGATTATTATATCCATATTTACAATATGGCTATAAGGATATCTTAAAATTGAACATAATTTATTTTTTGTGAATGAGACGATAGAATCAACTCCATCTATTTGTATAAAATGAATAATATGTATAATTTTACCTGAATATATTAGGTAACTTTGGAAAGTTAAATCTATTTGTTATATCTACCATATTAAATTTACAGTATATCATAGTACAGTATTCTACTTTCTAATTTTATACATAGACAATTTAAGAAATGTTTGCAGCACTTGTGGAGGCTCTTATTAATCCATTTATATTCAATACTCTCTTTGGATCATAAATTGAAAATATTGAAAGAGCTTTTATTTGATTCATTGGCTATATTTCATATTTGAATACTTTTACGTTATTTTATATACTATGTTTTTTTAGCAATTTATCTTTTGTAACTATGCTTAAAACAACCTTTTCCTCGAGGAATAAAATAATTAAAACTCCTGGCCTGAATTTTTTGTAGTATAAGGTTATTTTTTGCTGCCTTACGTATAGAAAGGAAATAATTCTTCAAAACTGTTTTAAATTTCATATTTAAGTTTATATTTATGCAACATTTGTTGTTCTTACGAATTTCATGTAGACATAAATTATCTTTATGGAATATTTGACCCTGGAAGTTGTTAGGAAATGTAGCGGATATGGTATGAGATGTTTTCATGCAGATACGCATTATCCTTATAATATGAGGTTATTTCTTGCTACTTTAGAACTTCATGTAGACATACATTATCTACATGAAACTTTTGATAAGTTAGTTTAAACAGACTAAATTGATTTTGCTATAAATTGATTGGTTAAGATTATTATATCCATATTTACAATATGGCTATATGGATATTCTTGAAAGGATATCTTAAAATTTATAATAATTTATTTTTTGTGAATGAGACGATAGAATCAACTCCATCAAGTTGTATAAAATGAATAATATGTATAATTTTACTTGAATATCTCAGGTAACTTTGGATAGTTTTAAATCTATTTTCTATATCTACCATATTAAATTTACAGTATATCATAGTATAGTATTATAGGCATATACCAATCTTATATCAATAGTATAAGCAAATCTTAATGGAATGATTTTGTTCCAAAGTTCTAATCATTATCACTCTAATTTCTACCACCTTTCCATCATGTTCACTATGAAATCTAAAGGTAAAAAAAATTGTTTCACATAATATATGAGTTAGTTTTAGAACCATGAATTTCATGGGCTTTGTATACCTTATAAGAGCATGATATATTACACTCCATCGTCATTTTCGTTGATCAATTCTCCACCAGTCTTGGAACATTAGTCGTACCATTGATTCTAAATTAGTATTTCAGTCATTTTGATCAGGAAATGAAGGACCATGTGAATTCCACTAGAACATCATCGACCTTAATTAGAAGGTAGGATTTTTTGAACTATTCACTTTTTTGGGGATTGGCATGTATTCATAGTTCATATTTATTTTCTCATAAAAGAAGTCTTTTAGCTTATTGTCTTCCTTATTCTCTCTGTTCTTTGGTAAACCATATTCCAGTGTATGCGGCATTTGTTCAATTTTCTTCCAATAAAAAGGCATTTTGATGATTAATTTCAGCAAGTCTTGAGAACTTTGGAGATTACAAATTTTGAATGTGTATTTTAAAAGTTTAATTGATTGTTCAAAAACTACTGAACCATATCGTGTTTGTTTTTTCGTTTTCCCTTTTTTTGTCCAAATTATTTTTTGCTTAGAAGTTTTAATGTTACAACAGTGGAAGTAACAATTTTAGTTATATACAGATTGTATTATTGTTTACCATTGACAATTTAAGGAATGTTTGCAGCTCTTATGTAGGCTATTTTTAATCCATTTCTATTCCATACTCTCTTTGGACCGTAAATTAAAAATATTGAAAGAACTTTTATTTGATTCATTGGCTATATTTCATATTTTCATTTGGCTACAATGTGTATGTAGTGTTTGTATAACTAGAAGTGTAATAATTTCTATAGCTATATTTGCATATATTAAGTGAACTCCTAGACATATGGACCAAGCGTACAAAGTTTTTTTAAGGATATCCTCTTCTTTCCACATCGTACCCAGGTATGGAAGTTTTGATTTTTTGACCATAATACTTATTTTAAATGAATATGGCATATGTGATAGTTAGTGCATATGGAAACTAGCTTGAAATCATGCTATTTGTAAATAAATATATATCCTTTTACTAAATGAAGCTGATTAAGCAATTGCCTAATTTTGACTAATATTTACCTACAATATATGTACTATTTTGTTAAAAATTGAATGTCTATCTTTATTCTTTCTTTTCAGTTATTTTTTCTACTTACTCTATATGTAGTTATATCTTAAAAAGTGGATAATGCGATTATTATTTTTATGCTCCTTTTTTAATTTATTATCTAAAATGTTGATCTTTCCTTAAGTCGACCACAAAATCTAAAATTATCAAATTTGACATAAATTTTCATATAAAATATGTGTGTGTATATGTGGGACATACCTTCTTCATCTGCCACTTTCAACTTTTATACTGTTTTTTTTCATTTGAGGTGATTTCTACCATTGCACCATTTCATATTGTTTTTATTTCATCTGAGGCAATTTCTATGATTAAACACATTTCACATTGCAAGTTATATTAAATACTTCAGGTAAGTCTTCCTTATGAAGAATGGAAATAGCAATAACAATATATAATTCAGGTAAGATTGTTACTTTGATTGTAACTTTTGGTTTACAGGCTTGCAATTATGGTTTAAATTGGTTTAGGTGATGTTGTTATGCCAAGAAGTGTGTTATAGAAAGTTGGAATATAAAATTTGATGTAGACATCTAAGCACGTTTAAAACCATTAAGCAGACTTTGTATATTTATAAATAATAATATAAAACAACTATCATTTTGGATAACTACAGGCGGTACATGAATGCCAGAAGATTAGAAGAAATTGAAATGGAAAGCCCAGCGTAAAAGTTTTGAACTTTGATGCATCCTATTAAATGCAGCAGTAAGTTTTTGTGTGTATATTATATTATTGTTCACCTGTGTTTCAATTTCATTGTGATAGAATTGTTGCTTCCTTAATTTACTTTCTAATTTTATACATTAACAATTTAAGGAATGTTTGCAGCTCTTATGGAGACTCTTTTTAATCCATATCTATTCAATATTA
This sequence comes from Allium sativum, assembly GCA_030737875.1. Lineage (NCBI taxonomy): Eukaryota > Viridiplantae > Streptophyta > Magnoliopsida > Asparagales > Amaryllidaceae > Allium > Allium sativum. Next base: position 189,850,277 of record CM060911.1, read on the forward strand.
TCTTTGGAACATAAATTAAAAATATTGAAAGAGATTTTATTTGATTCATTGGCTATATTTCATATTTGCATTTGGCTACAATGTATATGTAGTGTTTGTATAACTAGAAGTGTGATAATTTCTATAGCTATATTTGCATATATTAGGTGAACTCCTGGGTATATGAACCAAGCGTAAAAAGCTTTTTTAAGGATATCCTCTTCTTTCCACATTGTATCCAGGTATGGAAGTTTTGATTTGTTGAACTTAATACTTATTTTAAATGAATATTGCATATTTGATAGTTGGTGCATATGGAAACCAGCTTGAAATCAAAACTTTGTAAATAAATATATATCATTTTACTAAATGAAGTTGATTAAGAAATTGCCTAATTTTGACTAATATTTACCTACAGTATATGTACTATTTCGTTAAAAATTGAATGTCTATCTTTATTCTTTCTTCTCAGTTATTCTTTTTACTTACTCTATATATAGTTATATCTTAAAAAGTGGATATGCGATTATTATTTTTATGATCCTTCTTTAATTTATTGTTTAAAATATTGATCTTTCCGTAAGTCGACCACAGAATCTAAAATTATCAAATTTGACACAAATTTTCATATAAAATATGTGTGTATAGGTGGGACATACCTTCTTCATCTACCAGTTTCAACATTTATACTGTTTTTTTCTTCATTTGAGGTGATTTCTACCGTTACACCATTTCACATTGAACCCAGCACTTAACGTGCAAGGTGTTAGTTGCATTTTCATTAATTGATTTGTATATTTTGACATAATATATGATATTTTGATTATTCATTTTGTATACAAATTATTCAAATTGCTAATGTGTTCAAATGATATGGAGAGCAGAGATGGATGAGCACAATAATGTCTAGCAATCCCATATATCATCGTCTACAATATTCATGCATAAGCATAATTTTAGTACCATATCAGCATATTAATTCTATTATATTCCACATTCTCTGTCGTTATCTTTATTAGCTCTGTTGTACTATTCATATTGTTCACGCATCTTCTAATAAACCAGAATTGTGTTTAGTTATAATTGAATCAATATGCGTATAGCTGACAACGAACCCTTTAGTTAAGCCATCATGGAGCATTAATTTATAACTGGTATATGTATTTATTTCCCAAATTAATATTTTAAATTAGAACAAAGAGAAATAAGTTATAAATATACATTAATTCTCTATTAAGTTTAAACTAGAATATATAACGTAGTAAATTTAGAACATCGAAATTAGATTATATTATGCTGTGTGAGTCAGAAAATATAGTATTTTTCGACTGCAACTATATATTTTTTCTTTCTAATTTAGGTAATATTAACTGTGTAAAAATAAGAGAATGCAGCAATGTCCTATCGCCCGTGTATCAAATTAAAGAAAAAATATATACTTATGCAATTGAAGGGATTCCATTTTTGGGCCAAATTTGAAACATTTCGCTTAAGCACGTTAGCTATATTTTAGACTTAGGAAATTATTGTTATAGAAGGTGTACGAATTAAATTTGGTACATTAATCATAGAAACGATATCACTCTTAATCTTGTTCAAGTAGATACATCAATATTTGGTCCAAAACGTGAGGTATTGTTTAATTTTGTGCATACCTTTTAGTTTTATCAACTATCTTATACTCGATAGATACATGTCCTGCAAATTGAATTGTGAACATTGTATATTCCAGCTTAAGTGCTATTGTCTTTTGATAAGTCTGAATATTATTATGATTTATGGGTTGAATAATTAAAAACACATATGACATCGACAAAGGGTTTCCTGTTCAAATAAATAAATGAAAATGCAGAAAAACACATCATCAACCATTAAAACAAATTCTACATCGCAATTACATATTAAATGATGTCATTTCTCAACTCTCTTTCAGTTATATCATATTTCAATTTCACTTTTGCTCCACTGGTATTACCTACCTAAATGATTGGGCAATTATCATTTTTTTTCTAAGCAGTTTTTTATAAACATTCGGTCCTCGCACGTCATGAACATTAATGTAATAAGATCTTCACTACCCATTTATTATTCAATGCTACAACCTAACAGATATCCATGTATTAAATGACATGATACGTAACGTCCCATATTTTATCGATATAATAATTAATTTATTTAATTATTTAAATAGTGATTTAGAGAGTTGAACGGTCGTTTAATTAAATAATATTGAATATTTAATTAATATAATTAACGGAACAATATATTTATTTCCGAAATAATCGGAAATGACAGAATTCACAATATTGTGTGAATTGAACAATTTAAAATACATAATTCAGTTTAGAATTGGATTATTTAACGAATTTATTTATAATGTTAGTTGAACACATAATTTATATTACAATTATAATCGAGCTCGAAATGGCACGACAGTTCATAATTTGTCGATTCGAACTTTAAACGAATATACAGAATCCGTTTTAAGTCGGATTTCTATGAAACAAGAAACGTTCGGAGCTAGTGAACTATATTTTTCTAGTGGAAGAGAAAAATCGGGATTTTGTCATGTAGATTTTGAGTTGTGTCCAAATCAAATTTTCGAAAAGTCGCTATGGAATTCCTTTATAATTTATAATGATTTATTTATATTATAAATGGATTTTCAATATAAATTGAATACTGATTTAACCAGGATTTGAAATATCGAGTTATAAATTATGACATGTATATTTTTGAGTTGTATGATATTCAATGTGAATATATATACGATAATTTTAATTTATTAATATTAAATTTAGTTATTTTTAAATATATTAATATTTAAATGAGATTATTTAGAGCTTTAAAAATAGCCAGTTTTGCAAATGACCTCTGTTTTCGACGAAATTTATTTTGTTGGATCCGGAACATTAAATTATTGTTAGATTTCAATTTTCGTGATTTTTGGAGTCAGTATGTAGTTGTATGGGATTTTAATGTGAAAAAAATTCATTAATCTGACTTTAAAAATACGCTATGTGAGAAAACAAACTCGGAATTCGATGAAACAAGTTTTGTTGGGTCCGTAATGTCGTACTGTAACTGCATGTCCATTTTTATTGAATTTGGATATTGTACTTGATCATATGAATTTTTAAAAAGTAAAATAAGTAGCAATTCGTTATAAATTAATATTATAATTGAATAAAAAAATACTCTTTTCTTTCTATAAATACCATAACAACTCCAACCCTAAAATAATTCTTCCCCGTGGTCAACAGATGAAGCCGCCGGGTTATTTTTGTTTCCTCTCTACCAATTTCGTGAGTTTAGAAATTTCTATAAATTCAAAGAAAATCCTATAAATATCCTAACTCGTATATTTGAGCTCCTGATGTTATTCCCTTTGTTTCCATATAAGTTTGAAGAGTGCGGTTCAGTTTTGTAGTATTCGAATATGGTACAGTAGACCTAGGATTTGGATTTTCTTGGAAATCGATGTAAGTTTTTTTGTCGTTTTCAGGTTCGTAATGTGAAATAGACCTTGTAGTGAATTTTTGGAAGGGATCGATGTTCAAGGTGTCGCGACTCCTGCATACGCGGGTTTAAAATCGCACCAGATAAATTGAATTTGAGTTTAGCTTTTTGGGTATTGAGTGTATGAGCTCGAGATGAGAGGAATTTTGGTGATGTCGGTTCGTTGAGCGGTGGCTTAGCGAAGGAGAAATGTAGGAATTAAAATCGGCTAATGTCCATTACTGTAGAAGGGGAAAATACAGGAGTTGTGGGAAGAAACGATGAGCAGAGGGGGTTAAAGCTTTAACATGGTTTATCAGAAGGACTAAGGGATGCGTTATTGTTAATTAGGAGGATTACGGTTTTAGTTTGGGAAATATTTGGTGAACTATGAAAGGAATGAGAGTTAGAAAGGGTCGGCTGTAGTGAAGCAATAAACAGGAAGAGCAGGATTTAATTTCTCTGTTTGGGGAAGAAAAACAATTAAGGTAATGACATGGATTAATTAGGATTAATTAATAAATATATAAATGTTAAGGATTTTTTTATAGTATAAACTTGTAATATTGATAACTATCGCATACGTTATCAGAATCTGACGAAACGAGAGGTGTTGGAGCCGTCTCGACAATAACTTCACAATGGAACTGACCGGGAGTGAATTGGAGCTCGTTACAATTTATAGCAAAATAAATTGTCTGTCTGAATCAACCGAAAGTTATTGTTATTTAACGATAACTGTCCAATGTGAGTAAATCTCACTAACTCTGTGTAGTTTATATTTTTATAAATATAATCTAGTATTGATAAATGATGATTGATTGCTATGTGTTGATTGTTTGGCTGAATTGCTGATTTATTGGTTGAAATTGTAGATAACGATATATATATATAAATCGTTAATCAAATATTGATTCTGTTTATCAAAATATTTCATATTGAAATGAAATCAATGTTATTTATATTGTTTAACATTAGTGAATGCAGGGAGACAGGTTGGAGGGATCCAATTGGATTCCTCAATATTGTAATGATGTTTGTTTTCATATATTATGATATATGATGTGATATAAAATCTGTGATTGATTATGATGACACTGGTCATGTTATTTGGTATTTTAAATACCATATGAAATACTGGAATGTAAAAAGAAAAATTTCAAAGTGAATATTGAAAATGAAATATTTATATATAAAGTGAATAGAATTATATAAAAGGATTTATATAAAATGAATAAAATTATATAAAAGGATTTATATAAAATGAATAGAATTATATAAAAGGATTTATAAAGAATGAATAGAATTATATAAAAGGATTTATATAAAATGAATAGAATTATATAAAATAAATAGAATTATATAAAAGGATTTATATAGAATAAGTAATTATATAAAAGGGTTTATATAGAATAAATAGAATTATATAAAGGGAATTATAAATGAGATTTAAGTGTTAGAAATAAAAAGGAGATTTGTATGAATAATTCTACAAATAAAAATATAAATAGAATTTGGGTTTGAGATATTATTTTTAAAATACGAAATTAAACCGTTTTGATTTTATAAAGAAATATTTTTCACATTCTATGTGAAAATTAGATTGAAGTAAATATTTTGCTAATAAAATATTTATAAAGGAAATAGGGTTTAAAATAGGAATTAACATGGAGTTAAAGGAATTAGAAATGACTGGAGAATAGTTAAGTTGAACAGCTGTCTGGGTATTGATCTGATGTTGGCTTCGGCCTTCAAGGTCGATACGTAGGGGATTGTTCTCTTACTAGTTTACAGTTAGAGACTAATATATGTGAGAAGATAGTGATGCGTGAATCAAAAATGGAAACTTTTTCTAAAGTTAATAACGTATATTTTATAAAATTAGAAAATAAGGATTTGATGAATATATGGAAATGAGAAATGGGGAAATGAATAAATGTTGATTGATGATTGATCGATAGAATTTCCATCTGGAAATAATGTCGTTGTTTGCACACATATTTTTCTTTGATTGTTAAATCACCGACTATCAAAGTTTTGACCATTTTTCCGTCGTCAATATGGAGAGATCGGGATCAAATACATTATCTGAAAACCACTCTGTATGGGCGTTAGCGTTGCGATCAAATATGATGAAGATAATTGAAGACGGAGTTATGCAAGGGCTGTCATGTTTACAGAATAGTGCCTTCGGTCTGTCTAGTCCCAGGGCGACCTGTATGGAAGAATGTCTGATAGAGTATATTTAATAGATCGCGTAAGTTGATCTCTTCAAATGTATTTATGTTTGGTGGCGGAGGAATTCATTTCTCTTAGCTGTATACCCGTGGTATTTTTGGGGAAATCAATTTGTGATATGGCGAGTATGACGATGTGGCATTCAAAGTAAATAAAGGTGTGATCTATAAGTTACGGCCTCTAGCCTCACAATCAGGAAATGGTATAAAAATCGGGTAGCTTGCATGGCTAAGTGGTTTGCTGCCAATTAGGGTGTATTGTCACCTGATCTAGAGAAATTTCATTTACTTCTATAATCTATTTCGATGTTGTCCCTTTCGGGAAACGGTTGTTGATCCTAACCATTAATGATAATACATTCAGTACACTCAAGTGAAATGAGTGACCGGTCGTGTTTAGCCTGGGTTACAAGATGTTCTTGTTGAACCCCGTGTTTTTCTCTCTAGAGATACACTATCGGAAGGTGGTCCCATATCTTACCAGTTGGAATTCATTACCCAGTAAGCGCCCGTGGTTTTTTATTATATATTATGTATGTGGAACGTGAGATGAAAGCGTTCTGCTAGATGATTATTATTTTGTGGTTGATAGACATTATTATAATATCAAATGAGTTTGATATAAAGATTATCTTTCCTTTCAAAAGGTTTCTGAATGTTGGAACAAGTGTTTTGGATTCTTGTTAGGGAAAAACCCGTTCCGTTATACGATATGGTCTTATGAGATATCGCTTAATTGCTCAAACTATTTTAAATGGTTTTACTCATACCAGTCCCATGACTGACCTAGAGTTTATTTTGTTTTGTTTTCCCTAAACTCTTGGGTGCCCAATTTTGTACGGTCAGTAAAGTAGTCAGGTTTTTACAGATATACTTGGAGAGCTGGAGCAGGAGGCTTCAGGATTATATAGGTATTATTTATTTCTGCTGTGATGTAAGTGTTATACTCAAATGACAGATTTGTATTTCCAAGTTATGTTGTATACTATATTTTATTCGTTCCGCTGTGAGATTTGTGTTTACTCTAATATTGTATGTTCTTCTTCTTCTTCTATTCTAATTTTCTATCTTATGTATCCTCACCCTCTAACTTCTTTCATTAACTATCCGGTATTTCCGATGCTTGGATAGTCGACATTGTGTTTATGCCGATAACCAGGATCGCGAAAACCCGGGTCGTTACAGTAGTATCAGAGCTGAAGGTTAAGTAATTACCTTGGCTCTGTGGTGTAACTCAGTAGAGATGGGGTTAGTAATGCCCTATATTGAGTTGAGTGTATATATATGATAGATCGTATGTGTAGATTTTTTAAATATTGTTTTATATTGTAGTGATTTAATGGTTGAGTTGTTTATGAGTTCTGGTCGATCAGTTTGATCCACTGTATCGGTAGGGGTTTATGAACACTTGAATACGATGGACCGACAAAGTATGGTTTGAAAAGAGGGTAAATGAAATAATTTTATCCAAATTATATTTTTATATAAACAAAGTATAGATATTTGATATATTATAGCATATTGGATGTGTTGGTTGTTAAATTAATCGAGTAAGATTATAATTGAGATGGTTATATATACATAACCAAATAAAATTCGTATAAGCGTTATGAAATGAATTAAATCTGAAATTAAAATCAGAATTGAAATTAAAACCCTTGAAATTTTGAAAGGTGTTTGTAAATGGATTTGGATTAAGTATATGAGAATTTTGAAATCCTGGGAGATTTTAAATTGTTTTACAAGCACTGTGAATGGTATTTTGAAATGTGCTTCAAATGGAAATGTTTAGAAATGGTTTTGAAAGTGATATAGTATTGAACTCACTTTGATCGCTGGAAAATAATTCAGATGATGATCCGGACATCATCGGTGTTCATTTTCGAGTTTCTAGGTGACGGATTACTACCAATGATTTTGTTTTTGAATTGTTTTGAGAAAACAAGTTGTTTTGATTTTAAAAGAGGAAAGTTTGATTTTTGATATGGTAAATTGTTTAAAAACTCCAAGGAACAGAATGTTTGAATTAAAACAAATTAAATAGAAATTTGTGAAAGCAAATAAGAATTGAAGTCAGTTAAGTGGAAACGGAATTGGATGAGTGAGCTAAGACTTTGATATCGAGAATGAAACTTGAGTTGAAACTGGTAATGGAATTTTAGTTGAGGATAAAAACTGATTAGAGTTTGATTGGGATGACATTGGTACATGTAAAAATTAGTAACGGATGGAAAGGATATAATGATATGCTCGACAAAAAGGTACAAGTTCATTTTTATATGAATATGAGATTTTTGAGCATATTTGGCAAGCCGCTTGGGTGTTTGATTTTCTTTTGGACTAGAGAAGGCTTAGAGAGGCGAGTTGTAGTTGTGCCGATTGAACCGTACAAAGGAGGTGCTGGCGAAATTTTTCGAAAATTTAAGGTGTTAGAAAATTTTCAGGATTTTTGAAAATTTTAGTTGGTAAGAATAAATTAATAATTTAGTTAAAATTAATTGGTTTAGTTAAAACTGAAGTTAAGAAGTAAATAGATATTTTTTTACCTAGTTAATAGGGTTTGTTTTCTACCTTAGCAATTTCGAGGACGAAATTATTTTAAGGGCGGAAGAATGTAACGTCCCGTAATTTATCGATATAATAATTAATTTTTTTTAATTATTTAAATAGTGACTTAGAGATTTGAACGGTCATTTAATTAAATAATATTGAATATTTAATTAATATAATTAACAGAATAATATATTTATTTCCGAAATAATCGAAAATGACATAATTCACATATTGTATGAATTGGACAATTTAAAGTATATAATTCAGTTTAGAATTAAATTATATTAACGAATATATTTATAATGTTAGTTGAACGTATAATTTATATTATAATTATAATCGAGCTCGAAATGGCGCGGCAGTTCGTAATTTGGCGATTCGAACTTTAAACAAATATATAGAATCTGTTTTAAGTCTTATTTCTGTGAAACAAGAAACGTTCGGAGCTAGTGAACTATATTTTTCTAATGGAAGAGAAAATCGAGATTTCATCATGTAGATTGTGAGTTGTGTCCAAACCAAATTTTCGAAAAGTCGCTATGGAATTCCTTTATAATTTACAATGATTTATTTATATTATAAATGGATTTTCAATATAAATTGAATACTGATTTAACCAGGCTTTGAAATATCGAGTTATAAATTCTGATATGTATATTTTTGAGTTGTATGATATTCAATGTGAATATATATACGATAATATTAATTTATTAATATTAAATTTAATTATTTTTAAATATATTAATATTTAAATGGGTTTATTTAGAGATTTAAAAATAGTCAGTGTTGCAAACGACCTCCGTTTTCAATGAAATTAATTTTGTTGGATCCAGAATATTAAATTATTGTTAGATTTCAATTTTTGTAATTTTTGGACTTAGTATGTGGTCGTACGGGATTTTAATGTGAAAACCAATCAATAATCTGACTTTAAAAATATGTTATGTGAGCAAACGAACTCGGAATTCGACGAAACAAGTTTCGTTGGGTCCGTAATGTCGAACTGTAGCTGCATGTCCATTTTTATTGAATTTGGATATTGTACTTGATCGTATGAAATTTTAAACAGTAAAATAAGTAGCGATTCATTATAAATTAATATTATAATTGAATAAAAAATATTCTTTTCTTTCTATAAATACCATAGCAACTCCAACCCTAAAATAATTCTTCCCCGTGGTCAACAAATGAAGCTGCCGGGTTATTTTTGTTTCCTCTCTACCAATTTGGTGAGTTTAGAAATTTCTATAAATTCAAAGAAAATCTTATAAATCCCCTAACTCCTATATTTGAGCCTCTGATGTTATTCCCTTCGTTTCTGTAACGACCCGGAAAATCAAAGCCAATTTTTTTTTTTTAAATAATAACGACTAGAAATTTATTTTGAATAGAATTAGAACATATATATTTATTTAAATCGAAGTTAGAATATAAATATTTAATTTAATTTAATTATAAAAGGAATTGAAAATGGCGCGGTAGTTTGAAAACTCAATTTCAAATTTCAAATGAACGTACATGATTCAAAATAAACTGGATTTTAGCGAAACCAGAAATATTTGAATCTGTTTGAAAATATCTTTCCAACGAATGTGAAAAATCCAAATTTCATAGCGGGAATAAAAAGTTATGTCTAGTTGAAAATTCAGAATAGTCGCTATGGAAATATAGCCCTTAAAAATGGAGATTTTACAAACCACCTCCGTTTTCGATGAGACCGCTTTTGTTGGATCCGGAATGTCAAATTATTTCCAATTTTCATAATTTTTGGGATCAATATGTGAGCTTGGCGGATTTAAACGTGTTTGTCATTTCGGTTTGAATTTAATCGACTGGAAAATGACCGTTTTTCAAACATTCTCCAAATTTGACGAAATTAGTTTTGTTAGGACCGTATCGTCAAAACATAGCCAGATTTATTTTTCTGTAATTTTTGGAGTCAGTATGTGGCTCCGGTAAATTAAAATGTATGTTTAAATTAAATATAAATTGATTTATATTTTAATTTTGATGAAAACTAATCCAAACGATAGAATTGGCTTACGAAACATGTTCCATTGTGTTCAGAAAGGGGGGTAATTAGCTAAAGGCGACAGTCTTTGAGTTTGAGTTGGAGTTCGAACGAAAAAAGCAACTTTATGGAAAATAAATTAAATAATTAAATTATATATATTATTCCCTCTCCCCTCTCTCTCTATTCATTAACAGATCAAGAAAAATAATAATAAAAAAAACTGCTCTACATTTCTGCATCACCACCTCCTCCGTCCACCGCGACCTCGTCACCCGGTCCTCCGCCACCCAACGCCGCTTCCGACTCCGGCGAGGCCCCACCCCCCTCCCTCAACAGCCGTCGCGCCTCCCCGTTCTTCCCCCTTTCCAATTCGAAAACCCCCTCACCCAAAACAACCACTCCAGCAGTCGTTGGGCCCACCTCCGACGCCACTACACCCCGCCATCGCCTCCGACTGCTCCACGCCATCTCCACCCCCCTCCCCCGAAGAGAAAAAAGTAAGTTTTTATTTGTTTTAATTTAACTTATTTATTTATTTTCTATATGATTAGCTCTTAAATATTTATTTTATATAGAAAATTAAAGACGCGATTTTTATTTATGAAATAAAAAGATTTGATTTTTAAATAGGAAAAGTTAGAATTTTTATAATGAAAAGATTATATTTTTATAATGAAAAAGATTATATTTTTATAATGAAAAAGATTGAATTTTTATAATGAAAAAGATTATATTTTTATAATGAAAAAGATTGAATTTTTATAATGGAAAATATTATATTTTGATAATGAAAAAGAGTAGATTTTTATATTAATGATTAAAATAAAAATGCGATTTTTATATATGAAAACAAAGAATAAAAATATGATTTATATCTATATAGATTTGAAATAAAAATTTGATTTTTATTATTTGAATATCGAAATGAAAATTCACTTTTTATATATATGAAGTAGCGATAAAAATTCAATTTTTATATATATGAAGTAGCGATAAAAATTTGATTTTTATATATATGAAGTAGCGATAAAAATCCGATTTTTATATATATGAAGTAGCGATAAAATTTTGATTTTTATATATATGAAGTAGCGATAAAAATTCGTTTTTTATATATATGAAGTAGAGATAAAAATTCGATTTTTATATTTATGAAGTATAAATAAAAATATGATTTTTATTTATATAATAGCGTTGTAAAAATGTGATTTTTACTATGAATAGCGTGAAATAGATTACGATGGAACCAACGGGAATCAAATCCAAATCCGAACCGTTCAGAAATAAGGAATGGAGGAGTGGAACCCAAAGGTGAGAACTTCTCACTTTAATTTTTTTCTAGTTAAAATATATACTAGGATGCAAACAGTGCTTAGCAGCACCCGACATCCGTTGTCTACAGACCATGGACGACTTGTTTGATTTGATTGTGTTGTGGAAATTGATTGTGATTGTGATGTGGAATGGAATGGAATATGAAATATTCATGTATTGGATAAAGTGTTAAAACAATAAAATTATCATTTTTATTGTATAAATGAATGAAATAAAATATTTACTGAAATAAAATAAATATTCATTTACAAATCGAACGATTTGTTTCTGTAAGCACATTTAACTGATATTGATTGGGACGATATATTTTACACATCGCCTAACTACACAAATAATAATCACTGTTTGTTGTTTGAAAACCCCATACGGGTATTGGGATTATATTGGACATACACTAACCCCAATATTTAGTTGTATGTCAATCGATTGGTTGACAGGCTGTCGTAAGTGTTAATTATTTATATTTAACGCTTATGCAATTGTTATTGTACTTTGGATGATGGTTGACTGTGATTAATTATTTTTGTGTATATGTGTGTATGAAATCCATATAAATCAAATTATATGGTAATTGGTTGTGTCTGATTCCAGTTCGGAAGGAATGAATATTTTAAAATAAAGAATATTTTAAAATGGCGAATAACGAATATTTTAAAATGGCGAATAATGAATATTTTAAAATAACTAATATTTTAAAATAATATTCGGTAATGGATCAAAATATGATTTTGATGTCCGATTTGGGATGGACACGAAAATATTTAAATATATAAAGCCCTGTTGATTAGATTGACGCCATTTTGACGTGAACGATATTTATATCGATTTTATTCATTTTATAATGAATATCGAAAAGAAACTGATTTCAAAAACTAATGTTTTGAAAATTTCATCATTTACATATTAATGATATGGAATATTCAGTTTTGATTAAAAATTATATATGAAGTTGAAATCGTCTTGAACACGAATTTAAAACGATTTATAGAATACATTTTAAAAGGAAATCGACGAAATATATATAATATACATATTATATATATTTAATGGACTGAATAGAACGCGTCGTGCCGCAGCACTTTGCGAATTTCAACCATTGACTTCGAATTGACATTACGGGAGATCCGACCATCGGATTCTCCTGAAACCAGAACCGTTGGTGTAACAACCCGAAAATCCGAGCCAATTTAAAATTTTTATTTTGGCAATTTTAGTGAATTTTGATTATTTAAAATGAATTATTTTAAATAATAACGACGAGAAATTTATTTTGAATGGAATTCAAACGTATATTTTATATAGATCGTCGTTAGAATATAAATAATTATTTATAATTATAAAAGGAATTGAAAATGGCGCGGTAGTTCGATAATTCGATTTCAAACTTCAATTGAACATACCGGGTGCAAAATAAATCGGATTTTAGCAAAACCAAAAATATTAGAATCTATTTGATAATATCTTTCCAACGAATCCGAAAAATTGAAATTTCATAGCAGGGATAAAAAGATATGTCCAGTTGAAATTTCAGAATAGTCGCTATGGAATTTCAGCCCTTAAAAATAGCTATTTTGCAAACGATCTCGGATTTCATCGAAACCACTTTTGTTGGATCCGTGATGTCAAGTTATTGCTAGATTCCAATTTTCATAATTTTTCGAATCAATATGTGAGCGTGGCAAAGGAAAACGCGTTTAACCAGTTTCAGTTGATTTTAATCGACTGGAAAATGGCCATTTTTCAAACGGTCTCAGAATTTGACGAAACTAGTTTTGTTAGGACCGTATCGTCAATATAAAGCTAGAAAATATTTTTCGGGAATTTTTAGAGTTCGTATGTGACCCCAGTAAATTGAAATGCACGTTATAATTCAATATATAGAGTTATATGTTGATTTTAACGGAAACTGACTGTAACAGTCGAATCATCTTGCGAGACATATCCCATTGTGTTCGGAATGGGGGTATTACGCTAGGGGCGACAGTCGTTGGGTTTGATTTGGAGTTAGGATGTGAAAATCAACATTTTTGGGACTAAGTAAATAAAATAATTTAAATATAATTAATTGGCCAATCACCAAACCCTAATCATTAATTTCATAAATTAAAAACCGCCGCTCTCTTCATGATCGATGACGAAAAATAGCTCGATCCTTTCCTCCTCTTTTTCGCTCAATCCTCTCAACAAAATCATCAGTTCTTTAGGGAATATTGGAGAGAATCTTCCACTCTTTAAATCCATACCCCTTTCAATAATTATCGTGGATGATTTCGTGCGATTTTTGGAAGGGAAGGGGGCGACTTCGCAATCAGTTCGACGCCAGCAGGGGGGATCGTACGTCGTGCAACTTCAGGCGTAGGGGCGGTGGCGGAGGCGCTTCTCGTGGGCGCCCACGATCAGCGTCCGACTGTGTGGATTGGCGGTGAGGTGATGCCCTAGGGGATGAAGATGCTGGGGCACGGTTTCAAAATAGGACCTGAAGCTTAAACGATGAGGGAATGTGCGGCAGTAAATTTTCAAAGAAGAAAGGTAATTTTAAATTAATTTTTTTAAGTATATTAGAAAATGTCTTTACATAAACGTCCGCAGGGCTTAGCCCAGTTGGCAAGGGCTCCTAGCAATCATGGAACAAAGTCCCTGGAGGTTGCGGGTTCGATCCTTGGCAGCTACGCTGCTATGCTCTCCTATTATAAAGGCTTGGAGCGGTTATCCCTTTGGTTCCTGTAACGGGTTAGGGATTGATGCTCCTTGCTGGGCTGGCATTAATTGGGGAACCCATGTGGCGGACAGTGGGTATACCTACTGCCTTCGATTTCATCAGGCAGTTTAAAAAAAATGTCTTTACATAATATATATACATAGAAGAAGACCAATTTTAAATATATATACAAAGTTTAGAATTTTAGTTTTTAAGAATATTATACATAGAAGAATTTCAGTTTTTATATAAAAATCTTTGTTGGTTATAAAAATATGGTTTTCATGATAGAAGGAAGAAATGATTTATGTAAAAGAAAGATTAGATTTTTATTGACGAAGAGATTACATTTTAAAATAGAAACGCGATATTTTTATTAGATGTGAAGATTTAAAAATATGATTTTATATAATGTAGAGTAATAAAGATGTGATCTTTATAGTAGTAGCAATGTAAAGACATGATTTTTATAGTATAGAAAGTGTAAAAATACGATTTTTATATAATATAGATAGTAAAAATATCATCTTTATATATGTAGCGAAATAAAAATCTGTTTTTTTATTATATATACGTTGAAATAAAAAAGTGATTTTTATAGTGATGTAATAAAAAGGGCGAAATCTTCATATAGAGAATAGCGTGATAAAAATATAATCTTTATTATATGAACAACGATGTAAAAATAGAAATTTTATCTATATAGTAGCAATGTAAAAATAGAATTTTTATCTATATAGTAGCGATGTAAAAATAGAATTTTTATCCATATGGAGTAATTATAAAAATATGATTTTTATATACATAACAACAATATAAAAATGTGATTTTTATATATGTAGTGGCTACGGGCAACGAAAGTGACAAAAGGCGGGAACTACAAGATTTCCTACATTAGAAGTGTCGTGGAGTTGGGATAGCTTTGGTGAGAACTTCCCACTTTAAATTTTCTTTTCTAGTTAAAAATATATGCTAGGATGCAGACGGTGCTTAGTAGCACCCGACACCCGTCGTCCACAGACCATGGATGACTTGTTTGTTTGGTTGCTATGTTGTGAAATTTGATTGTGTGATGTAGAATGAAATATAATATTTTATAGTGGAAAATATTTTATAGTTAAAAATATAATTTTTAACGTGTATATAAAATAAATATTTATAAACAAATGGAACGATTTGTTTATATACACTGATTTGACTAACATTGATTGGGACGATAAATTTTACACATCGCCCAACTGCCCAAATAAAATATGTGTTTGATTGTTTGAAACCCCACACGGGTGTTGGGATGATATTTGGCGTACACTAATCTTAGTTATTTAATTGTATGTCGGTCGATTGGTCGACAGACTGTATGAGCGTTAATTATTTATATTTGGTGCTTATGCAGTTGTGTAGTGCACTTTGGATGATGGTTGATTATTTATCGTTGCTATTTTATACATGTGTTGTATGGAATCCATATAATTAACATTATATGATAGTTGATTGGGCCTCATTCCGATTTAGAAAATAAAGAATATTATAAAATAAAGGTTCATGTGTTGACAGTACTCATCCGTTGAGATTAGTCATGTGTTGAACGAAATATTTTAACAATAAAATTTACATCTTTATCATATATAAAATTAGAAACTAACTGGAAAATAGATAAGATGAGTGGTCTCCTGGATGTTGATCTGATGTTGGTTTCGGCCTTCGGGGTTAAAATTCCGGGAATCGTTCTCTTACTAATTTAGAGTCTGATTTGAAATCAAACGATAGATACCATAATTTTTATAAAATATATTAAATAACAAAAATAGTCGCGTGTTGACAGTACTCATCCGTTGAGATTAGTCATGTATCGAAAGAAATATAGATTCATTTGTTGAATAGAATAACGAAGTTAATGAAAAATAAAAAGCCGTGTTGATTAGAGATGCGTTATTTTGACGCGAACGATATTTATATCGATTATATTCGTTTTTATAATTGAATTGAATATATAACGAATTCGAATTGAATTGAATATATAACGAATTCGAATTGAATTGAAGATATAACGAATTCGAATTGAATTGAATACATAATGAATTCGAATTGAATTGAATATATAACGAATTCGAATTAAATTGAATATAAAACGAATTCGAATTGAATTGAATAGAAAATGAATTCAAAATTGAATTGAATTCAATTGAAAATGAATTGAAATCGATTTGAAAAGGAAATTAAAATGATTTATAAAATTTGTTTTAAAAAGAAATCGACGAAATATATATATATATATATATATATATATATATATATATATATAATGGCCTGAATAGAACGCGCCGCACCGCGGCAGTTCGTAAATTTCGACCATTGACTTCGAACGGACATTACGGGAGATCTGACCGTCTGATTCTCCTAAAACCGGAACCGTTGGGTTCGTATCGTAAAGAGCTTTCTAACGAATATTAGAAATTTTAAATCTAACGGTTGGATTTGGAGATACGTCCAAATCAAATTTGGAAAAGGTCGATGTAAGTGCAGTTCGATGGCCATTGTTGGAAATCGACTGTACGGGCCTCGATAAAATTATTAAAAATTTCAATAATTTGTGTAAAATAATAAGAAATGATTTGTGAAGAACTGGGATGAAAACTCCCAGATTTGTAAAGATAGAAATGGATTTTTATCGAAATGAACTAGTTTGACTAAATTTAAAACCCAATTATTTTTAAATAAATAAATTGGATTTAAAAAGGGGTTTTAAATAATCGGAATTTCTAATATATTTGATTGGAATTGAATTAGAGTTGATTTGTGGGTTTATCGTGAATGGTGTTTTAAATAACACTTGTTCTTTAACCCGATAATAAATAGAATGTGATTTGGGTTTATCGTGAACTGTGTTTTAAATGACAATAGTTCTTTAACCCAGTAAAGGGAGTTTTAAGGAATCTGCAATTAGATTGAAATGTGGATTGATAATTTAAATTATCAAATTTGGAAAATGAGCGAGAATGGAGTATCACCAGTTTTGCTCCAAGCGATAGTTAAATCTTTAATTAGATTTAAACGTGAAATGGTAATCAAATTTACCGATAACACCGTGGTGTTAGATATGGAGTATTACCAATTTTGCTTCAGGGATGAATAGGTTGGGATTGGGAAATAAAATAAAATAAAATAATTACTTTGGTGTGGTTCGCTAATCCCGACTAGTTTGGAAAACCCTAATATGGTTTGAAATGATATCCAAAGGAAGATTAAAGAATAAATTTTAAAGAATTTATCTTTGATAAAATTAATTGGGAACCTTTCCCTAAGAATGTGAAATTTAGAAACTAGCTGTAGGTTAGTTAAGAAGAATGGTTTCCTGGGTATTGATCTGATGTTGGTTTCGGCCTTCGGGGTTAACATTTGGGGAATTGCTCTCTTACTGATTTACGTTTAGTGACAAATGAATTGGAATGAGGCGTATGTTGTGTTTGTGTAACATTTGTTTATTATATACGCGGGTCATTCAGAAAGGCCGGGTTTACACCCATTCTGAATAACCGATTTGACGATAAGTCGAAGATGATGACGGTGGTCGAAGACCGGAAGTCTTCACATCGTTTGGGTGATTACTGATGATCTTGATTGGGCTGTACACCCAAGATGAGGGAATCAGTTAGTGATTGTCCATACGTACTTGGAGATCGATGGATATGCGAGGAAAGTGCCTCCGGTTTCGTTCAGACCCAGAACGAACTTGTAAATGGACTGTGTGTCTGACATTGGATTTTATTCTATGTTGATTGATCTCTATTAAATATACATCTGTTTGGCGGCGGAGAATTTATTCGTTTTCTTAACGCCTCCTCTGAGACATACGAGCTCAGAGGTTGTATATCGATGGACATCAATCGCATGGCATGAATTGCCTGTGTGGCACGCCTAAGTGGCAATTGATCAAGGCTTCTGTTGAAAAGCAAAGTCCTGTAGTTGATGATCAAAGCACGGCCTTTGTGGCGCAGCTTTGTGTATAACGTGAATTCGCGAGCCTCACACCTCGGTATGAGTCAAAAACGGGATAAGGACTGCGGGGAGAGCACGACGTTTCTTTCTAGCTTTGGTGGTGTCAGTGACTTACCAGCCCTGACATTTATATACTTTTCACTTATGTGGTTGTTGGATGAGACGCCTCGATTTTAGGTATGTAAGGACCGGGAAACGTGTGTTCAGGAATACTAATCCTCAAACGTAACGGAGGACCGGCCCTGAAGATCCAGGGGTTACCCAGAGTGTGTAGTCCCGAGGCATTTGCTAGAGTGTCTCGAAACGGAGAGGAGCTTGCCCCTTGCCTCGACTCATGACGGAAATCCAATTTCCAATACGTGATATTTCGGTTTTATTTGTAGAGCCTAGTATGGCGACATGATATATGGTACTCATGTCGTTTATGATTGATATTTATGATTGAAATTGTTTTGACACTATACACTTATAATAGTATCAAATGATTTGTTTTAAACGTACCAAGCATGTTTGGCTATTATAAGGGAAAACCCTATCCTCCGGCTTGCGTTGCATTGTGTGATGGGACTTGGGGGTCTTATAATAGCTTCATTTTTCGAAAAAGCATTGCGTTGTCTTTTCTATGCACTGGTATTCTTGGGAGGAAACCCGTTCCGTGTTATATGGCGTGGTCCCTTGAATTACTCTCTTTTAAAGTAAAGTTTTAAATAACTGTTTTAGTTCTCATACCAGTCACATGACTGACCTGGAGTTTATTGTTTTAACCTAAACTCTGGGTGCCCTTATTTTCAACACGGGCAGCTAGTAGTTATGGTTTTTCAGATTTATATTCACAGGATCCTGATTTACAGCGGGAACGATACTCGGAAAGCTCTGTATCCGTGCATTACTTTCAGTTGTGTTTTATATTGTTTTCCGCTGCTATGTAATTTATTGTAATCTCTGATATTTATCGAATGTAATTTATTCAATTATACTCTGTATATTCTTGTATCTGATAGAATTGTTGTAATAACAATGAAATGTTCTTCTGTCTACGTTCTGATT
Organism: Allium sativum; assembly: GCA_030737875.1. Taxonomy (NCBI): domain Eukaryota; kingdom Viridiplantae; phylum Streptophyta; class Magnoliopsida; order Asparagales; family Amaryllidaceae; genus Allium; species Allium sativum. The sequence goes on from CM060911.1 coordinate 189,869,634, forward strand.
TGTCCCGTTCTCAAGGTAATCCGGGCTTTCCTTACCGGAGAAGTTACGGGCTATCAAAGTTGGGTTTGTATTGAAAAGGGCTTTCCAAGAATACAAGAGATTTGAAATCTAACGGTTGGATTTGGAATTAAGTACAAATCAAATTTGGAAAAGGTCGCGGTAAGTGCAGTTCAATGACCGTTTATGGAAATCGACTGTACAGGCATTGATAAAACAATTAAAAATATCGATAATTTGTGTAAAATCATAATAAATGATTTGGAAAGAATTGGGATGAAAAATTACATATTTGAAAAGATAAAAATATATTTTTATCAAAACGAACTAGTTATGAACTAGAATTACAGTCCTATATTTTTAAATAAATAAATTAGATTTGAAATGGTTTTAAAAATAACCAGAATTTCTAATATATGAATTGGAAGGGATTTGAATCAAAATTATCATCGGAATATTTTGATATTGGATTCCTTGATTATACGGATATTGTGGAGGAATTTGGAAGATATATATATCGTTATTCCCAATACGATATTTGTTGATTTCAGAATTTGATATTGAATATAAGCTGATATAATTTCTATTCAGAGCCTTGTATTTAATATTGAACTGGATTTCGGGTTTGTCGTAAACTGTGTTTTAAATGACACTGTTCTTAAACCCAGTTGAGAAAAGATTAAATCTATTGAATAAGATTTAGAAGAGTTACCAATTAATAAATATTTAATTGGAATTGAATAGAATTGGATTTTGGGTTTGTCGTGAATGGTGTCTTTATTAACACCATTCTTAAACCTTGTGCGAAAAGAAGAATTACCAATCAATCAACATTTAATTGGAATTGAAAATGGAATGTGAATTGGGTTTATTGTGAACTATGTTTTTAATGACATTCGTTCTTTGACCCGATTTATAGTGAAATGTGATTTGGAATTTATAAATCTTTTTATTTAGATTTAACGGGAATTTTCCAAAGTAAAGTTTTCCAATTTAATATATTAAATTGGAATTGAATGGAATTTGATTTGATAATAATCAAATGAGTTTCTGTGGAGGAAGACTGTTAATATATATGGAATTTAAAAGGCTTTGTCGTTATTCCATTTATATTATTAGTCGGATACAGAAATTGATATCAATTATATATTGATCTGTTTTCCGTGAAGATTCCATTTTTATGGAAGAGGATTTGGGTTTATCGTGAACTGTGTTTTAAATGACATTAGTTCTTTAACCCAGTTAAAGGCAGGATTACATGTCTAACATTGTATTTCGAACTGTATGGTTGATCTCTGCTAAATATATATCTGTTTGGTAGCGTAGAATATATTCTCTTGCTTAATACCTTTCTCTAAGATGTAAGAGCTTAGAGGTTATATATCGGCAGAAATCAATAGTACGGTGTAGATTGTCAATGTGGCATGTTTGTGTTTCCAAAGTTAAATAATCATTAATATTGATTTTTGGGAAGATTAGAAGTAAGTGGAGTGTTAATGAATCTTTAATTAGATTGAAATGGGAATTGATAATTTGAATTATCAAATTTGGGAAGTGATCGAGAATGGAGTATCACCACTTTTGCTTCTAGTGATAGTTAAATCTTTAATTAGATTTGAACGTGAAATGGTAATTAAATTTACCAATAACACCATGGTGTTAGTTATGGAGTAATACCAGTTTTGTTCCAAGGATAAATAGGTTGGGATTGGGAAATTAAATAAATGATTACTTCAGTAAGGTGTGTTAATCCCGACTAGTTTGGGAAAAACCTTAGTATGGTTTGAATGATATCCAAAGGAAGATTAAAGGATAAATTTAAAGGATTTATCTTTGATAAAATTAATAGGAACCTTTCCAAAAGGATATGAATATTTAAATAAAAGAATATTCAAAATTGGAATAAGGCATATGTTGTGTTTTATAACACTTTTTTATTATATACGCGAGTTATTCGGAAAGGCCGGGTTTATACCCATTCTGAATAACTGATTCGACGATAAGTCAACGATGAAGACGGTGGTTGAAGACCGGAAGTCTTCACATCGTTTGGATGATTACTGATGTCTTGATTGGGCTGTACACCCAAGATGAGGTAATAAGTGGTGATCGTCCTGACGTACTTGGAGATCGACGGATATGCGAGGGCCTCTCTCCTGTATTGGACATATGGGACGAGGAATAAGGTGCCTCCGGTTTCGTTCAGACCCAGAACGGACATGTAAATGGACTGTGTGTCTGACATTGGATTTTATTCTGCGTTGATTGATTTCTATTAAATATATATATATATATATCTGTTTGGTGGCGGAGAATTTATTCTCTTGCTTAACACCCTTCTCTGAGACGTACGAGCTCAAAGGTTATACATCGATAGACATCAGTCGCATGGAGTGAATTGCCTGTGTGGCATACCTGAGTGGAAAATGATCCAGGCTTCTGTTAAAAAGTAGAGTCTTGTGGTTGATGATCAAAGCACGGCTTTAATATAGCATAGCTTTGTGTATAGCGTTAATTCGCGAGCCTCACACCTCGGAATGAGTTAAAAACGGGTTGAGGGACCGTAGGGAGAACATGACGTTTCTTTCTTGCTATGGGTGGTGTCGGGGTTTTTAAAGCCCTGACATTATTATATTTTTACCTATGTGGTTGTTGGATTGCGAGGCGCCACGGATATATCGGTCTCTACGAAGTCGATGGATATTGAGTCATCTGGCTCATAGACGCCCGATAGGGCGGGGAAACATGTGTTCAGGTATAACTAATCCGCTAAGTGTGGACCGGCCCTACCGATTCCCAGGGATCGCTGTGTGTGACCCTGAGGCATTTGCCAGAGTGTCTCGAAGCTGGCGAGGATGATCCCTTGCCTCGACTCATGACGGAAATCCAATTTCCAATACGTGACATTTTGGTTTTGATTGTAAAGCCTAATATTGGCGACATAGTAGCATGTGATACTATGCCGTCTATGATTGATACATTTATATTTGGAGTTGTTTTCATACACTTTACACTATAATAGTATCAAAATGATTTGTTTTAAATGTACTAAGCATGTTTGGCTATTATAAGGGAAAACCTTATCCTCTGGCTTGCGATGCATTGTGTGATGGGACCTGGGTCTTATAATAGCCTCATTTTTTTCAAAAAACATTGCGCTGTTTGTTTTATGCACTGGTACTCTTGGGAGGAAACCCGTCCCATGTTATACGGCGTGGTCCCTTGATTTACCTTATTTATGAAGTAAAGTTTTAAATAACTGCTTTAGTTCTCACAACAGTCACATGACTGATCCGGAGTTTATTGCTTTAACCTAAACTCTAGGTGCCCCTATTTTCCACACGGGCAGCTAGTAGTTTTTGTTTTGCAGATTTATATTCATAGGATCCTGGTTTACAGCTGGAACGATATTCGGAAAGCTTTGTATCCGTTTATCTCTTTCAGTTGTGTTTTTGTGTTACTTTCCACTGCATTGTAATTTGTAAATCTCTGACATTTATCAAACGTATATTATTTGTTCATACTCTGTATATTTTTGTACTCTGATGTAAATTATTGTAATAAGCAATGAAATGTTCTTCTGTTTGTGTTCTGAATTGTCGTATTCTCAAACTATCCGTTCTTTCTCTTCTCTTCGGAGACCGGGGAAGTTGTGGTCGTTATAGTTTGGTATCAGAGCTTTGGTTTACAGAGCTCGAGAACAAGGCATATTAGAACCAAACGGGAGGATTCATCAGAGAATGGATCAGTAATATCCAATAAGAATGACTCGTTAGAGATGGGATGTAACAACCCTGAATTTTGGGGCTAAAATTTATTTTAAGTTATTTAAAATAATTTATTTAAATAATAACGGGAAAAAAAAATCAAAAATGTCGTTTTGTGATTATACATTGGATGAAAACAAATAAATGTTCTTTATTTTGATATTAGGATATAAAGAAAAGTGTGAACATGTTAATTATACTTTTATATGATAATTAGACTGCATAGAAAATGTAAACAAATAGAAATATCCTTTCATATGTCATTAGTATTCATAGAAGAATGTGAATATATAAAATTTATTTTTATATGTCATTCATGTTAGCATAAATTTTTGTCAATTATGTTAGGAGTTAAAATCTGTCATTTATGTAATTGTGAACATACATTAGAAAAGAGAAGAAAAGGATTACATTAGTAAAGATTATATTTTTCATGCAATTAAGGTAAGAGAGAAAATATTACTTTTCTTTTACAATGTAATAAAAGATAAAGATTACCTTTTGCAATGTAATTAAAGGCGAAATGAAAGATTTCATTTTGCAAAAGAAAATGAAAGATTTCAAAAGAAAGGAAAGGATTACATTTTTCATAAATGTAATATAAGAAAAGAAAGGATTACATTTCTTTGTAATATAATATAAGGATGGAAAAATTTATATTTTTATTGTAATATGAAATATTAGAAAAGTGAAGACAACAAATATTATATTTTTGTTGTAATATAAAACATTAGAAAGTAAGAAGACAATGGAAATTTCATTTGTATGTAAAATGTGACACTGGATAAGAAATTACATTTTTTTTCTTTAATGTAATCAACAGAAGTTAATAGGATTTTAAATCTTAGCAAGTCAAAACATAAGAATGATTTTTCTAGTAAGTAGTTTGGACTAGATTGTAAATAAAATGAAATTAACAAATTTTGTAAAGGAGTAAATATAGAAATTTAGAAATAAGCATACACGTAATAAGTACGTTAAAAATATATATATTGATACTATATCCATCCAAAAACACAAGTAATCAATGCTAGTTATTATTAATATTAGGTAAACATTAAATGTAGTTTTGAATTTGAAACGTTCTCCGATACTTATGCATATTAATTAACATTACCTATAATAAAAGGAGAATTTACAATTGTAATCGTTGGTGTTAATGGGAGATAAATGTGGAAATAAATGTTAATGAAGCCAGAAAGGTTGCAATTAGTACAAATGAGAATTAAATGTTGTAACTCTAAATTAGGGGAAATTAATATAACAAATATATACATATATATACACACACATAATAAAGAACTGAAATAAATGACAGTGTAATAAGTGGAAATTACAATAAATTGGAACAATGAAATAAAAAGGGACTGGCATAAATGTTATTTATTTGAATGTCTATTGCTTTAGAAAAAGTGAGCATTGTGGTTATTAATGACATATGGTGGTTATGGTAATTAAAATAAATGAGGATATGAGTGGGAACCACTGTGGTAAATACTAAGTCCAATAAATCACCTTAAAACATATAATAATCTTACCCTAACTAGGAAGGTCTGTCGTTAGGTCTGAATCAGAGCTATTAAAAAAATATTGGATTTAAGTGTAAAATACACATTAAAATATTATAAAAGAATGGAAACTTCATAAAACCCTAATTCTAATTATACAGTAGCCGCCACTCTTAACGTATGAATGGCTGAAGCGATTCCTTTTTCCCCCATTAATTTCTCTCAAAATATGAAGAATTAAAAACATAAATCTTGAACGAAATCAAAGTGAAAGTTTTGTGCTTCAACCCGGTATGGAGATGATCATGTATGGGTTCGCAGATTGGTGAGATTTCGAATTTGAAAATTTAAATTTATTTGTTGAGTTCGATGTGGAATTTATATATGTACGTTATAAAAATTCATATTTTTGATTGTATGAAATCTGAATGGGTTGATTTTGTTGTGATGATCTATTGTATGAAATTAGGTAGTAACACACATCGTCATAATTTGATTTGAAATAGAAATATCATTTTATTGTTACGTAGAAACATTCACATCGTCATAAATTGAATTTCAATAAAAAAATTCTTTTTACTTCCAAGTAGGAATCCAAGTTGTCATATTTTGTTTATGAAAAAAAAAGAAAAAAAATTACTTTTTATCATCATGTAGAAACATGAAAATTGTAATATTTTGTTAGATGATAAAAATCAGTCCTCTATAGTCATTTAGAAACATGAAAATTGTTATAATTTGTTAGATGATAAAAATCAGTCCTCTATAGTCATTTAGAAACATGAAAATTGTTATAATTTGTTAGATGATAAAAATCAGTCCTCTATAGTCATTTAGAAACATGAAAATTGTTATAATTTGTTAGATGATTAAAATCATTCTTTTGTTGTCAATTAGGAACATGAAATACGTCATAACTTGTGAATTAGAATTGTCACAAAGACATATCATTTTTATGTGAGATTTCTTTTTATAATTAAAACTAGTTAATCATTATCGTATTTATAAATTCTTATATTTACGCTGTAAATTCAATTTGTGTTGTTCACTATTGGAACTGTTTTGGTTGTTGCTGTTATGATTAATATGTTGATTGGATGGATAATTTTGTTGAAATGAAATAAGTATAAAACAAAAATTAACATTCTTGTTATAAAATGCTGCCTTAGATAAAATTAACGTTTTAGTTAGAAATGTATATTAGAATAGAAATACATTTTGTTTAGAAATGTATATTAGATTAAAAATACATTTTTGTTTAGAAATGTCCATTTAGATAAAATAAAAAAATAACATTTATGCCAGTCCCTTTTTATTTCATTGTTCCAATTTATTATAATTTCCACTTATTACACTGTCATTTATTTCAGTTCTTTATTATATATGTGTATATATATATGTATATATTTGTTATATTAATTTCCCCTAATTTAGAGTTACAACATTTAATTCTCATTTGTACTAATTGCAACCTTTCTGGCTTCATTACCATTTATTTCCACATTTATCTCCCATTAACACCAACGATTACAATTGTAAATTCTCCTTTTATTATAGGTAACGTTAATTAATATGCATAAGTATCGGAGAACGTTTCAAATTCAAAACTACATTTAACGTTTACCTAATATTAATAATAACTAGCATTGATTACTTGTGTTTTTGGATGGATATAGTATCAATATATATATTTTTAACGTACTTATTACGTGTATGCTTATTTCTAAATTTCTATATTTACTCCTTTACAAAATTTGTTAATTTCAATTTATTTACAATCTAGTCCAAACTACTTACGATAAAAATCATTCTTATGTTTTGACTTGCTAAGATTTAAAATCCTATTAACTTCTGTTGATTACATTAAAGAAAAAAAAATGTAATTTCTTATCCAGTGTCACATTTTACATACAAATGAAATTTCCATTGTCTTCCTACTTTCTAATGTTTTATATTACAACAAAAATATAATATTTATTGTCTTCACTTTTCTAATATTTCATATTACAATAAAAATATAAATTTTTCCATCCTTATATTATATTACAAAGAAATGTAATCCTTTCTTTTCTTATATTACATTTATGAAAAATGTAATCCTTTCCTTTCTTTTGAAATCTTTCATTTTCTTTTGCAAAATGAAATCTTTCATTTCGCCTTTAATTACATTGCAAAAGGTAACCTTTATCTTTTATTACATTGTAAAAGAAAAGTAATATTTTCTCCCTTACCTTAATTGCATGAAAAATATAATCTTTCCTAATGTAATCCTTTTCTTCTCTTTTCTAATGTATGTTCACAATTACATAAATGACAGATTTTAACTCCTAACATAATTGACAAAAATTTGTGCTAACATGAATGACATATAAAAATAAATTTTATATATTCACATACTTCTATGAATACTAATGACATATGAAAGGATATTTCTATTTGTTTACATTTTCTATGCAGTCTAATTATCATATAAAAGTATAATTAACATGTTCACACTTTTCTATATATCCTAATATCAAAATAAAGAAAATTTATTTGTTTTCATCCAATGTATAATCACAAAACGACATTTTTGATTTTTTTCCCGTTATTATTTAAATAAATTGTTTTAAATAACTTAAAATAAATTTTAGCCCCAAAATTCAGGGTTGTTACAGTAAGGATAATCCTAACTTAAAATAAATATTAGATTAAAAATACATTTTTGTTTAGAAATGTCCATTTAGATAAAATAAAAAAATAACATTTTGTTTAGAAATGTCATTAGAATATGATTATATTAGAAAATATAAAGTGGCAAATTTGTTGTATTAGAAATGTCATTAGAATATGATTACATTAGAAAATGTTTGCATTAGAAACAATGATCACATTAGAATATGTTTACATTAGGAAATGTTATATTAGATTAAATCTAACAATTTTGTTAGAAATTGGTTATGAAAAATAAAAATAAAATTGGTCATTAATGTTATATTAGGACAAATTGTGCCATTTTGTCATTTATGTTATGTTAGAAAATAAAATTGGTCATTAATGTTATATTAGGACAAATTGTGCCATTTTGTCATTTATGTTATGTTAGAAAATAAAATTGGTCATTATTGTTATATTAGGACAAATTGTGCTATTTTGTCATTTATGTTATGCTAGAAAATAAAATTGGTCATTAATGTTATATTAGGACAAATTGTGCCATTTTGTCATTTATGTTATGTTAGAAAATAAAATTGGTCATTAATGTTATATTAGTACAAATTGTGCCATTTTGTCATTTATGTTATGTTAGAAAATAAAGTTGGTCATTAATATTATACTAGTACAAATTGTGCCATTTTTGTTATGTTAGGAAATAAAGTTAGTCATTAATATTATACTAATACAAATTGTGCCATTTTGTCATTTATGTTAGAATTCAAGAACGTCATTTATGTTAGAATTAGGAAGAACATTTATGTTAGGAAGAACATTTATGTTAGAAAGAATATTTATGTTAGAAATAAACATTTATGTTGGGATTCAAAAATATGTTACACTGCCATTAACAAGTTTCCTGACTTGTTTATGTTGATTGGAACGATAATTTTTACACATCGCCCAAGTGCACAAATAATTTATTTAATTATTCCAATTTAGAAAATGGAAGTTGTCAAAATAAGTTTTTTTTTAATAAAAAAAATATAGTACATTAAAAATTTATCTTTTTAATGTAATATAAAAAAACATGAAAGGAAATTTAAGTTGTTGACGCTAATGAAAATTATTTCTTGGATTATACTTTTGTACACCAATAATGTAACCTTTTATATGCTAATGAAAACAAGATAATCATTTATTGAATTCAATACTTGTACATTAAAAATGCCACCTTTAATATGTTATGAAAATAAAATAATCATTTTATGTAAGGGTACATGTCTACATGAAAAAGAAACATATTTATATAAAAGAAATAAGTTTATGTAAAAGCACATATTTATGTAAAAGTACCTTTTTATGTATAAATAGGTTACATAAAAAGACTGGGCTTTACTGTTACAATAGAAAGATTGAAATATATAAAGAGCATTTTTAGTATGAGGATTATTTTAATAAAGAACGTTTAAAATAATTTTCATTAAAATATTTGTAATTATAATTAAAAATTACAATTGTACTTGGACACGAGGTTAGGTTACATTTGTGGTGGAAGTCTGCCCGGACCCGACCGGCATATCCAGCAGCCACAAATGTTGGGCCTAATGTGAGAGGTCCAAGTGCACAAATACGAATTGGGCCAAGACACGAGGTTAAGCCCAACTTGTGGGAGAAGTCTGCCCGGAACCGACCGGCCTATCCAACATCCACAAGTTGCAGGCCTAATGTGAGAGGTCTGGCCCATATTAAAATATAAATGGATAACTTAGAAATGGACGTTATTTTCACACCGTTATGTGTTAATAATGAAATGAATATTTTCACCTCCAAGTTTGCTATAAAAGAAAGTTACATTTTTAATGTAATAAGATAAGGATTATAAAAGTTTTACATTTTTCTTAATGTAAATAAGAATTAGAAAAGTTACATTTTTCATAATGTAAATAAAAGGAAAATAGGAAGTTACATTTTTATATGTAATTGGTGTAATATAGAAACCGACATTGTTCAATGTAAATAAGGATGAAATAGAAATTATATTTTTTTTATATGCAAATAAAAAGGATTGACATTTTCCAATGTAATCAAAGGAAACAAAAGAATGATTAGGAATTTATATTTTCCAATGTAAGTAGAATATGAAATAAAGGTTACATTTTCAATATAATAATATATTGAAGTATAAGTTTACATTTCTCAATGTAAATAAAATAGGAATAGAAATTTACATTTTTCAATGTAAATAATAAGATTAGAAATTTACATTTCTAAGGAATGGATTTTCATTAGAAAAATAATGAAACCAAATATACATTTGGTGTAAATTGAAAAATGGAAGAGTAAAATATAAATTGTTATGTTTAGGATGTGTATGTAAAGTAAAAATAGCGATAGATCGTTATAAATTATTAACGACGATATGAAATGGTTTTCAAATTTATATATGCGAGAGTTATTTGGAAAGTCCGAGTTTACTCTCATTCCAAATAATGATACGACGTTTGAAGAATTGAAGACGACGATGGAAGACCGATGATCTTCACATCGAATGGGTAACTAGAGTTGAGGCCCTTGATTGATTTGCTCCCAAGATGGGGCTAAAATGGTAGTTATCCGGACGTAGTGCTGATTTGTACGGATTTGGCTCTCACTCAGACCCAGAGCATAAGCTTATAAATGGAATGTGTGTCTGACATCGTACTCCTTTATATATTATACTTATTGATTTTCTGCTGAATGTATGAATGCTTGGTGGCGGAGTATTTATTCTCTTTCTTAACACCCTTTCATATATTTCGGCAAAGGATTGGTAGCGTGATATGGAGTGACGATGTGACATGCTAAGATGCATATGATCAAGGCTTTGTTGAAAAGCAGGCCTTGTGGGATGATCAAAGCATAGCCTATTTAGGCATAACTTTGTGTATATCGTGACTTCGCGAGCCTCACACCCCGGTATGAGTCAAAAACGGGATTAGGACTGCAGGGAGTGCACGCGTTTCTTTCTAGCTAGGAGTGATGTCGGTGCTTAAACTGGCTGACATTTTACTTATGTGGATGATGGATTTTGAGGCATCTCGGATTTTTATAGGCCGTTAGTGGTCATACTATAGGTCCAAAGGGACCGAGAAGCGTGTGTTCAGGCATAACCAATCCACTGCCGATAGGCGGGGACCGGCCCTGAAGATCCAAGGGTTCACTGCGGGGGATCTTGAGGCATTTGCTAGAGTGTCTCGAATCGGAGAGGAGCTTGCCCTAGCCTCGACTGATGATGGAAATCCAATTTCCAATACGACCTTGCGCGGTTTTGATTGTAGAACTAGTATGGCGACATAGTAGGATGGGGTACTATGCCGTCTTGGATTGACACATTTATATTTGAAATGTTTTTATTAAAACATATACACACTAATGCTAAATCCGTTTTATCGTATCAAGCATTTTTGACCATTATAAGGTAAACCCTATCCTCCGGTTTGCGTTGCATTGTGTGATGGGACTTAGGTCTTATGATGGTTTCATTTTTCTAAAAAGCATTGCGTTGTTCTAACGATTTACTTTAGTTTATGCACCGACAATCCATTGGAGTAATCCCGTTCCGCGTTTGCGGCGTGGTCCTTGGATTTGCCTTATTACTATTAGTTAAATTAGTTAAGAATTCTCACACCAGTCCCATGACTGACCCATTGTTTGTTTCCACCTTTACAAACTCGGGTGCCCTCTTTCCACACGGGCAGTCGAGTAGTTTGTCTACGGGTTCTTACCTCGAGCAGGATTCTGGATTGAAGCCTAAAGCTGTGTCCAGAGCATAGTTGTCTTCCGCTGCCTTAGTTATTTTATTTCCGCTGCAATGTATTAAAATAATGTAAAATTATCTTTCGCTGTAATGATTAGTCAATGTACTATGATATTCTGTACTCTGATGTAACATTTATTATTGATGTTATAAAAGTCTGTTGTTGTTCTAATGTATTGTATTCCCAAAGTTAAAGTATTCGTGGATTTCCTACCTTTGGGTCAGACTTGTGTGGTTTATGGTCGATCCAAAGAGCGAGAATTTACGGGTCTTTACATGGGATCAGTAGTATCCTAGAATAAGTCGAAAGTGTGTTGTTTTAAAATAAAAATTAAAAACAAATATTGTTTTGAAAATCTAAACCTTATTCAACGTATTTGAATATTTATTTTAAACTGATTTGGACAACCGAGTATATAAGGATTTTGCATATACGCCTTGCAGACGTATGTTCGAAGTTTTAATATACTGGATAGATATAGAATCACACTCTAGTCGCCCGGAGATGATTCTGATGATCGGTCGACCATCATTAGCATTTATGTTCGGGTTTCGAAAGTGGGATATCTATATATTTCCAATTGACTGGTGTGAGAACCACAACTAGATAGGGTCTATTGTTGTGACTTGGCATCAAAAATGGATTTTTAGTATATGAGAAAAATTATGAATCTGAAAAGATAATTAACTAATTGATTGTTGGTTGTGTTGTTTGATTAATTAAATTTTTGAACCATTAAGCCAAATTGAATCAAATATTGTACTGTGTTGGAAATTGTTTAGAAATGCATACATGTATATATACACATTGTTGAACAGGTTATGGATAAACTGCTAAGAAGAGAAATAAATTGCGTTCCCAACAAATAGGTACATGTTTACTAATTTTCTTTTTTTTTAAAAGGTTTATGAACTTAAGGCTGGCTGCTTGGCAATTTTCTTTTAATGATTATGAGCCTAAGGCTGGCCGCTTGGCAATTTTCTTTTTCTTTTAATGATTATAAGCCTAAGGCTGGCCGCTTGGAAAATTTCTTTTTCTTTTAAAGATTTATGAGCCTAAGGCTGGCCGCTTGGCATTTACTTTTTCTTTTGGATTGGTGAGGGCCCTACGTGGCTAGTTGCGGTTTTAAATGTCTCCCCGTACAGAGGAGGTTATGGCGAAATTTTTCAAAAATTTAGGGTGTTAGCCAAATTTTTGAATTTTTTTAAAATTCTTAGTAACCGAAAAGTTGAAGAATGAAATCCAGAATGAAAGTTGATTTGATTAGTAAAACAACTTTCAGCTCCGTTCCTTTTCGAGGATGAAAAGATTTTAAGTGGTGGAGATTATAACGACCCGGAAAATCAGAACCAATTTAAAAATTTTATTTTGGTAATTTTAATGAATTTTGAATATTTAAAATGATTTATTTTAAATAATAATGACTAGAAATTTATTTTGAATAGAATTATAACGTATATATTTATTTAAATCGAAGTTAGAATATAAATATTTAATTTAATTATAAAAGTAATTGAAAATGGCGCGGTAGTTTGAAAATTCGATTTCAAATTTCAAATGAATGTACAAGATTCAAAATAAACCGTATTTTAGAGAAACCAGAAATATTTGAATCTGTTTTAAAATATCTTTCCAACGAATGTGAAAAATCCAAATTTCATAGCGGGAATAAAAAGTTATGTCCAGTTGAAAATTCCGAATAGTCGCTATGGAAATATAGCCCTTAAAAGTGGAGATTTTGCAAACGACCTCCGTTTTCTACGAGACCACTTTTGTTGGATCTGAAATGTCAAATTATTGCTTGATTCCAATTTTCATAATTTTTGGGATCAATATGTGAGTGTGGCGGATTTAAACATGTTTGGTCATTTCAGTTTGAATTTAATCGACTGGAAAATGACCCTTTTCAAACAGTCTCCAAATTCAACGAAATTAGCTTTGTTAGGACCGAATCGACAAAACATAGCCAGATTTATTTTTCTGAAATTTTTGGAGTTAGTATGTGGCTCCGATAAATTAAAATATACGTTTAGATTAAATATAAATTGATTTATATTTTAATTTTGATGAAAACTGATCTAACAATAGAATTGGCTTACTAAACATGTCCCATTGTGTTCGGAATGGGCGTAATTAGCTAGAGGCGACGATCATTGGGTTTGAATTGGAGTTCGAACGAAAAAAGCAACATTATGGAAAATAAATTAAATGATTAAATTATATATATTATTCCCTCTCCCCTCTCTCTATTCACTAACAAATCGAGAAAAATAATATTAATAAAAAAACCCTCTACATTTCCGCGTCACCCCCTCCTCCGTCAACCGCGACCGCGCTGCCAGGTCTTCCGCCACCCAACGCCGCCTTCGACTCCGGCAAGGCCCACCCCCCCCCCCCCCAATGGTCGTCGCGCCTCCCCGTTCTTCCCCCTTTCCAATTTGGAAACCCCCTCACCCAAAACCGCCACTCCCGCAGCCATAGGGCCCACCTCTGATGCCGCTACACCCTGCCTCCGACTGCTCCGCGCCATCTCCACCCCCTCCCCCGAAGAGAAAAACAGTAAGTTTTTATTTGTTTTAATTTAACTTATTTATTTTCTATATGATTAGCTCTAAAAAAAGGAAAATCGGTTTTTATTTATTTTATATAGTAAATTAAAGACGCAATTTTTATTTATGAAATAAAAAGATTTGATTTTTTAATAGGAAAAGTTAGAATTTTTATAATGAAAAAGATTTTATTTTTATAATGAAAAAGATTATATTTTTATAATGAAAAGATTGAATTTTTATAATGAAAAAGATTATATTTTTATAATGAAAAAGATTATAATTTTGGAATGAAAAAGATTGAATTTTTATAATGAAAAAGATTATATTTTGATAATGAAAAATAGTAGATTTTTATATTAATGATTAAAATAAAAATGCGATTTTTATATACGAAAACAAAGAATAAAAATATGATTTTTATCTATATGGATTTGAAATAAAAATTCGATTTTTATTATTCGAATATCGAAATAAAAATTCGATTTTTATATATATGAAGTAGCGATAAAAATTCAATTTTTATATATATGAGGTAGCGATAAAAATTCGATTTTTATATATAAGAAATAGCGATAAAAATCCGAATTTATATATATAAAGTAGCGATAAAAATTCGACTTTTATATATATGAGGTAGCGATAAAAATTCGATTTTTATATATATGAAGTAGCAATAAAAATCCGATTTTTATATATATGAAGTAGAAATAAAAATATGATTTTTATTTATATAATAGCGATGCAAAAATGTGATTTTTACTATGAATAGCGTGAAACAGATTGCGATGGAACCGACGAGAATCAAATCCAAATCCGAATCGTTCAGAAATAAGAAATGGAGGAGTGGAATCCAAAGGTGAGAACTTCTCACTTTAATTTTATTTTCTAGTTAAAATATATACTAGGATGCAGATGGTGCTTAGCAGCACCCGACACCCGTTGTCCACGTACCATGGATGACTTGTCTGATTTGATTGTGTTGTGGAAATTGATTGTGACTGTGATGTGGAATGGAATGGAATATGAAATATTCATATGTTGAATAAAGTGTTAAAACAATAAAAATATCATTTTTATTATATAAATGAATGAAATAAAATATTTACTGAAATAAAATAAATATTCATTTACAAATCGGATGATTTGTTTATGTACACACATTTAACTGATATTGATTGGGACGATATATTTTACACATCGCCCAACTGCACAAATAATATTCAGTGTTTGTTGTTTGAAAACCCCACACTGGTATTGGGATGATATTGGACATACACTAACCCTAATATTTAGTTGTATGTAAATCGATTGGTTGACAGGCTGTTGTAAGAGTTAATTATTTATATTTAATGTTTATGCAGTTGTGTAATGCACTTTGGATGATGGTTGACTGTGTTTAATTATTGTTGTGTACATGTGTGTATGAAATCCATATAAATTAAATTATATGGTAATTGGCTATGTCTGATTCCAATTCGGAAGGAATGAATATTTTAAAATAACGAATATTTTAAAATGGCGAATAACGAATATTTCAAAATGGCGAATAATGAATATTTTAAAATAACTAATATTTTAAAATAATATTCGGTAATGGATCAAAATATGATTTTGATTTCTGATTTGGGATGGACACGAAGACACGAAAATATTTAAATATATAAAGCCATGTTGATTAAATTGATGCCATTTTGACATAAACGATATTTATATTGATTTTGTTCATTTTTATAATGAATATCGAAAAGGAAGTGATTTCAAAATCTAATGTTTTGAAAATATTATCATTTACATATTAGTGATATAGAATATTCAATTTTGATTTAAATTTGAATATGGAATTGAAATCATTTTGAAAACAAATTTAAAACAATTTATAAAATACGTTTTAAAAGGAAATCAACGAAATATATATAATATATACATTATATATATTTAATGGCTTGAATAGAACGTGTCGCGCCGTGGAAGTTCGCGAATTTCGACCATTGACTTCGAATTGACATTACGAGAGATCCGACCATCGGATTCTCCTAAAATTGGAACCATTGGGTTCGTATCGAAAAGATCTTTCCAAGAATACAAGAGATTTGAAATCTAACAATTGTTATGTCCAAATCAAATTTGGAAAAGTTCGTTGTAAGTGCAGTTCGACGACCGTTTATGGAAATCGACTGTACAGGCCATGGTAAAATTATTAAAAATATCAATAATTTGTGTAAAATCATAATAAATGATTTGGAAAGAATTGGGATGATAAATTCCATTTTGGAAAGATAAAAATATATTTTTATCAAAATGAACTAGTTATGAACTAGAATTATAATCCAATATTTTTAAATAAATAAATTGGATTTGAAATGGTTTTAAAAATAACCAGAATTTCCAATATATGAATTGGAATGGATTTGAATCGAAATTATCATCAGAATATTTCGATATTGGATTCCGTGATTATATGGATATTGTGGAGGAATTTGGAAGATATATATATATATATCGTTATTCCCGATACGATTTTTGTTGATTTCAGAATTTGATATTGAATATAAGCCGATATAATTTCTATTTAGAGAGCCTTGTATTTAATATTGAACTGGATTTTGGGTTTGTCGTGAACTTTGTTTTAAAAGACACTGTTCTTAAACCCAGTTGAGAAAAGATTAAATCTTTTGAATAAGATTTAGAAGAGTTACCAATTAATTAATATTTAATTGGAATTGTGTAGAATTGGATTTTGGGTTTGTCGTAAATGGTGTCTTTATTAACATCGTTCTTAAACCCCGTGTGAAAAGAAGAATTACCAATTAATTAACATTTAATTGGAATTGAAAATGGAATGTGAATTGGGTTTATTGTGAACTGTGTTTTTAACGACCTTTGTTCTTTGACCCGATTTACAATCAAACGTGATTTGGAATTTATAAATATTTTTATTAAGATTTAACGGGAATTTTCCAAAGCAAAGTTTTCCAATTTAATATATTAAATTGGAATTGAATGGAATTCGATTTGAAATAATTGAAATGAGCTTCTGTGGAGGAAGACTGTTAATGTATATGGAATTTAAACGGCTTTGTCATTATTCCATTTATATTATTAGTCGGATACGGAAATTGATATCGATTATATATTGATCTGTTTTCCATGAAGATTCCATTTTTATGGAAGAGGATTTGGGTTTATCGTGAACTGTGTTTTAAACGACATTAGTTCTTTAAACCAGTTAAAGGCAGGATTACATGTATAACATTGTATTTCGAACTGTATGGTTGATCTCTGCTAAATATATATCTGTTTGGTGGCGGAGAATTTATTCTCTTGCTTAACACCCTTCTCTAAGACGTACGAGCTTAGAGGTTATATATCGGCAAAAATCAATAGTACAGTGTAGATTGTCGATGCGGCATGTTTGTGTTTCCAAAGTTAAATAATCATTAATATTGATTTTTGGGAAGATTAAAAGTAAGTGGAGTTTTTATGAATCTTTAATTATATTGATATGGGAATTGATAATTTAAAATTATCAAATTTGGGAAATGATCGAGAATGGAGTATCACCAGTTTTGCTCCTAGCGATAGTTAAATATTTAATTAGATTTGAACGTGAAATGGTAATTAAATTTACCAATAACATCATGGTGTTAGTTATGGAGTAAAACCAGTTTTTCTCCATGGGATGAATAGGTTGGGATTGGTAAATTAAATAAATGATTACTTCGGTAAGATGCGTTAACCCCGACTAGTTTGGAAAAAACCTTAATATGGTTTGAATGATATCCAAAGGAAGATTAAAGAATAAATTAGAAGGATTTATCTTTGATAAAATTAATGGGAACCTTTCCCAAAGGATATGAATATTTAAATAAAAGAATATTCAGAATTGTAATAAGGTGTATGTTGTGTTTTTATAATACTTGTTTATTATATACCGAGTTATTCGGAAAGGTTGGGTTTATACCCATTCTGAATAACTGATTCGACGATAAGTCGACGATGAAGACGGTGGTTGAAGACCGGAGGTCTTCACATCGTTTGGATGATTATTGATGTCTTGATTGGGCTATACACCCAAGACGGGGTAATAAGTGGTGATCATCCAGACATACTTGGAGATCGACGGATATGCGAGGGTCTCTCTCCTGTATTGGACATATGGGACGAGGAATAAGGTGACTCCTGTTTCGTTCACACCCAGAACGAACTTGTAAATGGACTGTGTGTCTAACATTGGATTTTATTTTGTGTCGATTGATTTCTATTAAATATATATCTGTTTGGCGGCGGAGAATTTATTCTCTTGCTTAACGCCCTTCTCTGAGACGTATGAGCTCAGAGGTTATATATCGATAGACATCAGTCGCGTGGAGTGAATTGCCTGGTGGCATGTCTGAGTGGCAAATGATCAAGGCTTCTATTGAAAAGCAGAGTCTTGTGGTTGATGATCAAAGCACGGCTTTAATATAGCATAGCTTTGTGTATAGCATTAATTCACAAGCCTCACACCTCGGTATGAGTTAAAAACGAGTTGAGGGACGGTAGGGAGAACATGACGTTTCTTTCTAGCTATGGGTGGTGTCGGGTATTTGCAAGCCATGACATTATTATATTTTTACCTATGTGGTTGTTGGATTGCAAGGCGCCTCGGATATATCGGTCTCTACGGGGTGGATGGATATTGAGTCATCTGGCTCATAGACGCCCGATAGGGCGGGGAAACATGTGTTCAGGTATAACTAATCCGCTAAGGGTGAACCGGACCTACTGATTCCCAGGGATCGTTGTGAGTGACCCTGAGGCATTTGCTAGAGTGTCTCGAAGCCGGCAAGGATGATCCCTTTGTAATGACCCGCATTTTCCAGGGGTATAATTTATTTATTTAATTATTTAAAATAGTGATATAGGGAATTAAATCGAGGTTTAATTAAATAATATGGAATATTTAATTAAATTAAATAATATATTTAATTCATAAATAATCAAAATATTGGAAATCACAATATAAGGTGAACTGGGTCATCCCCAAGATTTAATTCAGCTTAGAGTTGAATTATATTGACGAATATATTCAGTCGACGTCAGTTTGAACGTATAATTATAATATAATTAAAATCGAGCATGAAATGGCGCTGTAGTTCGCGATTTGGCGATTTGAACTTCAACTGAATATACAGGGTTCGTTTTAAATCGGATTTCTGTGAAACAAGAAATGTGTGGAGCTGGTGGAGTATATCTTTTTAGTGGAAGAGAAAAATCGGGATTTTCGTCATGTAAATTTTGAGATATGTCCAAATCAAATTTTAGAAAAGTCGTTGTGGAATTCCTTTATAATATATTTATATTTATAAAAGGAATTTCATTATAAATCAAATATCGATTTAATCGGGATTCGAGATATCGAGCTAGAAATTCACACAGGAATATTCTAGAGCTGAACGATATCGTATGTGGATATACACGATAATATTAATTTATTAATATTTAATTTAATTGTTTGTAAATATATTTATATATTTAAAAGGGTTATTTAGAGCTTTAAAAATAGCCACTTTTGCAAACGAAGTCGGAATTCGACGAAACTAATTTTGTTGGATCCGCAATGTCAATTAGTTGTTAGATTTCCAGTTTCGTGATTTTTAGAGTCATTGTGTGGTCGTACGGATTTTTAGTGTGAGAAATAGTCATTATTTTGACGGTTAAAAATACACTATATGAGCAAACGGAGTCGGAATTCGACGAAACCAGTTTCGTTGGGACCGTAATGTCGAACTGTAGCTGCATATCCATTTTTGTGATTTTTGGGTATCGTATATGGTCATAGGAATTTTAGAGGATGATTGCAGAAAACGTTTGATTAAAAACGAATATAATAATAATATATAAAAATATTTAATCCTCTATAAATACCCTCTTTAAGTTTTCCTAAACCTAATTCTCAAGTCAACCAAACCAAAAACTGCGCCGCTCATTTTTCTCTTCACAGCCAAAACAAAACCGAACTTCAAACTTCAATATATATTCATGGAAAATTCTATAAATATTTATATACGTATAGTCGAAATGAGTAGATGTTTCTCATCAATTTCCTACCTGTTTGGGTACCTGCGATTTCGGTTTGTAGTGTCCGATTAATTTACAGCGTGAGTTCTCAGAACCTTGGGTTCTAGAAATCGAAGGGTTGAAGAAATTAATCGCGAAATGGGTATCGTATTGGGATTCAGTGGTTAAAATCGAAGCGTTTGGGGTATTTTTGGTGGTTTCGGTGATGGTCAAAGTCGGACCTGGCAGTGCGTGGTTGGAGGCAGAAACGGGATGATGGAGTCGAGCTGTATATGTATGGGGTGAGGGTGAAGAGGGTGTGATGAGAATCATTTTGGTGGTTTTATTTTTGGAATTTATGAAGTGAAGATCGGGATTTGTGAGGGAGGAAGCAATTCGAAGTGGCTGCTGTTGAGTTCCTAGAGTGCACGAGTACACGGTAGTGAAGAACAGGAAGAAGAGGTAGCGGGTCAAATTCGGGTATGGGCTTTGAGTGGTAGGTGAAGCCCAAACATGAGCACATTCAAGTGTTTATTTTATATTAAATGTATATCAACTGCTAATTATCATAACTTGGTCATACATGAACAGAATTCAGCGAAACAAGATCCGTCGGGATCGTATGGACGGACACTACACAATGAGACTGACCGCGAGTCAATCAGAGTCCGTTACAATTTATAGCAAAATAAATTGTCCGTCAGAATCAAGCGATGGTTGTCGTTATTAACGACGATCGTCCAATGTGAGTAAAACTCACCAACTCTGTACAGTTCTATTTTTACAACGTATTCTTAGAACTGTTAAATATTGTCTGTTTGACTGTGTGTTGATTGTTGATTGAACTGCTAGTCAGTTAGTTGAATTTCTATATTGATTCTGTTTAACATAATATATCATATGGAACTGAAAGTGATGTTATCTATATTGTTTAACATCTGTGATGCAGGGAAACAGGTCGGAGGAATCCAACTGGATTCCTCAACAGTTATTTTACTGTGATTTATATATTGTGATATATAATGTGATATATAATCTGACGTTGATTATGTGTGTTTGGACGATAGTTATCGTTGTTATATGGTGTGTTAAATACCATAAGAAATACCAGAATGTGATAAAGGGATTTTCAAAGTACAATTTGAAAATAATTTATTTATATAAAATCAATGGATTTTATATTATAAAAGAAAAAGAATTTTGAATAAAAGAATTATATTTGTAAATCAAATATAAAGGAAATTTATATTTGTTAATCAAATATAAAGGGATTTTATTTGTTAAACAAATATAGAGGAGATATATTTATGAAATCAAATATAAAGGAAAATATTTGTAAAACAATATATATAAGGGAAAATATTGTCAAAACCAATAGAAAGAGGGATATTTGTAAAACATTGACAAATAGATAAAAAGGTTTTATTTATTTAGGAAATAAACAAAGGTAAAAGAATTTATTATTTAGGGTATAAATAAAGTTAAATGATTTATTTATTTAGGGAATAAATAAAATAAAGGAATATTAATTTGTTAGAATAAATAGAATAAAGGAGATATTTATTTGTTAAATAAATAGGATTATAAGGAAATATTTATTTAGGAAATAAATAGATTATAAAAGAAAATCTTTAAAAAGGAATAAACGTTATTAGCGAGTAAGTTAATCAAATTGAGTTATCAGGTTAGTTAATCAAAGTAAATTGATTAGTTAAACTAAGTGAATTGGTTAAGTTAATCAAAGTGAATTGGTTAAGTTAATCAAAGTGAATTGGTTAAGTTAATCAAAGTGAATTGGTTAAGGTAATCAAAGTGAATTAGTCGAGTTAATCAAAGTGATTAGTTCAGTTAATCGAGATAAGAAAAATCAAGCTAGGTTAATCGAGTTGAATTAGTCAGTCGAGTTAATCAATTGAGTTAGTCAAACCAAGTAAAACCAGTTAGAGTTAATCAGTAGAGTTAATCAGTTAGGGTTGACCAGGCAGAGTTAATCAGTTGGAGTTAATCGATTTGAGTTAAGATTTTCGAGTTGATAATCGAGTTAAGTTATCGAATACCACTTATTCGAAGTAGAAGTTATCAAATATAGTTATTTGAGACAGAGTTAGTCAAACAGAGTTATTCAGGATAAGTTGCCATCTCGTACGACTGCTAGCGTAATTCGCAGGGCTGTAAATAGCCTACGGCGGTCGGATGTTTCCTGAGGGAGTCAGGCGTAACCATTGTGATCGCTGCGATCTAGAGTCAAGCGAATGGAGTTAAATCGAATATTAGTTATTCGATAGGAGTTAATCGAGTTAAGTTCTTGAGTTAGATTATCGAGATAAGTGAGTCGAATTAAGTTCGTCGAGTTAAATTAATCGATGTTAGTTTCATCGAAAGGAGTTAATCGATGTTAATTTCATCGAAAGGAGTATCGATGTTAGTTTCATCGAAGGGAGTTATCGATTATAGTTTAATCGAAAGGAGTTATCGATTAGTTAAATCGAAAGGAGTTGTCAAATTTAGTTATTCGAAAAGGAGTTATCGATTTGTTAAATCGAAAGGGAAGATTATCGAATATCGTTTATTCGAGAGGAGATTATCGAATATAGTTATTCGAAGGAGTTATCAATTATTAGTTAATCGAAGTGAGTTATAGAATATTAGTTACATCGAAGGAGTAATCGAATATAGTTTATTCGATGGAGTTAATCGATTAGAGTTAAATCAAAGGAGTTAATCGAATATAGTTTATTCGAATATAGTAAAGGAGTTAATCGAATATAGTTTATTCGAATATAGTAAAGGAGTTAATCGAATATAGTTTATTCGAATAGAGTTAGAGGAGTTAATCGAATATAGTTTATTCGAATAGAGTTAGAGGAGTTATCGAATATAGTTTATTCGACAGGAGTTAAGTGAATGGGGTTAATCAAATAGAGTTAATCAAATAGAGTAAATCAAATAGAGTTAACCCAATAGGGTCAGTCCAATAGAGTTAATTGAAAAGAGTTAATCGAATATAGTTATTCGAAAGAAAGGTTAAGTAAGGAAGTTAGTTAAAGAAATATAAAGTGAACTTTGCCTATTTCAAGGTTAGAAGTGTTGTTCAGTTAAGGTCTGAGAGGTAGTTCTACCCCAACTTGATTGGCTTCGTTTTTAACTGAGGAATGGTTAAGGTTCGGCAGTAAAGGATGGTAAAGTGAATTTAGTAATTAAAGAAAATGGTTGAGTTGGCATAGCGATGTTTTATCTAAACATCTATTTAATCCAAACGTAGGAGTTTGGAAATGTTTCCCAAACAAGAATCAGAAATGTTTTCTAAATACAGAAAACAAGGAATGGAAATGTTTCCAATGTTAATAACGTATATTTTCTAAATATAGAAAATAGCAAATGTTGAATATAGGGAAACAGGAGATGTAAAATGAACTAAAGAGATAAATGTTAAATGATGTTTGTTTGATATAATTTCCATCTGGAAATAATATCGTTGTTTGCACACTTGTTTTCTTTGATAGTTAACTCACAGACTATCGAAGTTTTGACCATTTTTAACGTTGTTAATATGGGGAGACCGGTTGGATTATTATCCAAAGAACCACTCTGTATTGGCACAAGCGTTGTGAATCATTTATGCCAAAGATAATTGAAGACGGAGTAAAGTGCAAGGGCTGTTGTATAAGTCTTAGTTAACAGTGACTAAGATGGATATACTAAATAGTGCCTTCGGTTTGTCCAGTCCCAGGACAACTTGTATGGATGAAGGTCTGACAGAGTATATCCAATGAATCGCGTAAGTTGATCCCTTCAAACGTATATTGTAACACCCCCTATGTTGAATAACTTGCTATAATATAAAACAGGGCAGAATTAAATTTTAAAATCTGAATCAGGGGAAATGGGCTATGCCATTGCGTTCGTCTCGGAAAATACGCGAAATAGAGTCCGAGTTTTCGAAAATCGAAGTCCATATGACCCAGTTAAGGCCCGAAGAAGTTTCAGAAAATTCAAAACAGATTTAAAATATTCAAATTTCAGATTTCAGAAGAGGCGGGAAATTTCCCGCCAGACAGAGGGTGTCGACATGGGTGTCGACCTCCCCAAGGGGTCGACCCATGTGTCGACCCAGGGGTCGACCCACCTTGTCGGCCAGTTTGGCCTGGGTGCAATCTGAAGGGGTTTGGGCTGTGTTTTGGGGCTTGTGACGAAATCTGACGGCTCTAACCTAATCTAGGGTTAATCTAAGGGCCTAAACTACATCCTAAATCTATAAATACACCCTAAGACTACCCTAATTCATACTAAAAATAGAAACAACGTCGTCATGCCGTCAAAATGCAACTTGAAGGAGCCTCCATCAAATTGTAGAAGAAGATAGCTTCTCAAATCAACTTCTAATCAACTCTAGCAACTTAATCTTCTTCGTAGGAGTGCTAATCAACAAGTTGTGAGTTTCTATGCCTTTAGCAAGCAATTGCTAAACTAATTATGATAGGATATAATGAGGTTATGGTTGTGAATGTGGATCAATGCAAGTTATGTTATCATGTGCTATGTGTTCATGATGTTATGCAAGTTATGCAAGTCATATGCTATGTGTTCATGATGTTATGCAAGTTATGCAAGTCATATGCTATGTGTTCATGATGTTATGCAAGTTATGCAAGTCATATGCTATGAGTTCATGATGCTAGTTGTGCAAGTTTTATGCTATACGATCATGATGCTAGTTATGCAAGTTTTATGCTATGTGCTCATGATGCAAGTTATGCAAATCACTATGATAAACATTGATCCATTATGACACCATGTTATGCAAGTTTGGTGTTTGATTATATGCAAGTTCATATATGACATGTTATGCAAGTTTGGTGTTTGATTATATGCAAGTAACATGTGCAAGTTTACACCTTTGTATGATATGCATACATATGCAAGTTAACCCCTTTGTATGTCATACATACATATGCAAGTTTACCCCTTTGTATGACATTAGTAACTTATGCAAGTTACCCTCTTTATGACATATGTGATTCATGCAAGTTTGGGTTGATTATTTATGCTAGTTGGGTTTGATGCCATGGTCATATATGCATGTTGACATCTTTAAAACCCATGTTGATGCTAATGTTATGCAAGTTGAACCCATTGTGTTTGTGATGAATCTTCCCTTTTAAGTATGTCATGTCAACGTATTACGTGGGGAACGATGGGGTTAATATTCATGTTAATGAAATGGTGTGAAGTTGGTATGATTATGCATACCATAAAGTGGATGGACATAATTGAGTCAATTATGTACATTGTTAAATTTGTAATTAATTAGGGATAATTAATACAAATTATGGGGGTGATTAATTAGGTGTAATTAATCGACTAAGACACGAGGTTAGACCCTTTTGTAGCATAAGACTGCCCGGAACCGACCGGCAAATCCAGCGGCTACAAATGATTGGCCCAATGTGAGAGGTCTTAGGCATAAACTAAATACGTGACAAGTGTAAAGACACGAGGTTAGACTCGGTTATGGCGTAAGGCTGCCCGGACCCGACCGGCAAATCCAGCTGCCATAAAAGATAGTCTAATGTGAGAGGTCTTTACAACGGTTACGTTCTTAATCAATTAAGAAACACTTAACCAGATAAGCATGTAGTGGGGCATGAGGGTTAAGTGGGTGCCTTGGGTGGCATGTGGAAATCAAGTAAGTGCCTTGGGTGGCATGTGGAAATCTAGTGGGTTGCCTTGGGTGGCAATAGAAAATACGATTAGAATACTTAACCAAGTGGAAACATGTAATTAAACATGATTAAAGGGTTAAGTGGGATGCACTAGAAAAAGGGACAAGCTTAGGTGGGTAGCTTGTGGGGGCCCATTTCAACCAGTAACCCATATGTATCTTATTGGGCTCGACCCATGTCGAGGACGGGACACGCGTACTGGGCTTGACTATAAGAGGCCAAAACGGGTTAGCGGTGGCAACGCAAGTCCAACGGGTTTCATATGCGTGTGTGGACCCGGGCTGGTAGGTAAGACGTTGTTGCATCGTGTAGGTATAAGCCGTGCACCGTTGATTGTATCGGGTTGCCACTTTGGGGAGTGATACACCCCACTGTGGGGCCAGCACGGGTATCTACGGTAGGGAGCCGATCGCTTGGGGAGTAGTGGGTACACCTAGTGGAGATAGGGGAAGACGGCACCTATGTAGTCAGCTAGGGGTACACGAAACTACTAGTTAAATTTTCTAAGTCCTCGGGTGGGATCAACCTTTAAGTTAGGAATGACTGGTGTGGTGCAGTGTAGTAATTACCCTTGGGTGGGTAGATGCGTCTTTACCGTTATCTTAGTTCATCCTATGTCTAGTTGGCTGCTTAGTGTAGTCATTTATCCCCAGTCATCACCGTACCAAGTTTATATCATACCCTAATTACTTTAATGATTGTATTGTTAAAGTTATAGGGCTCACTCAGACTTATGTCTGACCCCGTTGTTTTTATCTTTTTTTTTTTTCAACCCTCAGGTTCTCAAAGTGGGCCTAGCACTAGTTGTAACACCCCACACCCGCTATGATCACTCACTAAGGGAATGCCATAGCATCGGTGGAGTATTTTAGTGAATATAGAACAGAAAAATTACAACAAGACAGATATAAATAGTACTTGAAATTTTAAAACATCATCTCATAACAGCGGAAGTAAAACATGTCTGGTTACATCATAAAACCACAATAAAGGTCAAGTACAATATCCATCAAATAAATAAAGGAGTACATAATCCCACTCTCATACAATAGCCAAAAATCAACAGAAAAGATAACTGGATAACTGGAGCTTTACATCTATCCAAGCTCCTCAAGACTGGAACAGCAATCCGATCAAGCTCCACTACTGCTAGGATCCACCACAGGACCTGAGGGTTGAGAAAAAGGTAAAAACAACGGGGTCAGACATAAGTCTGAGCGAGTCCTATAACTTTAACAATACAATCGTTAAAGTAACCAGAGAAGACATGAACTGATATACGGTAACATATAGGGATGAATGGGTACCCTAAGCAGTCAACTGAACTGAGATAAAGGATAAAGACGCATCTACCCTCCCTAAGGTAAATTACTAAACTGCACCACACCAGTCGTTTCTAACCTAAAGGTTGATCCCACCCAAGGACTTACAAAATTTACTAAATAGTACTTGCGTACCCCTAGGTGACCAAGTAGGCGCCACGGGGCCCTACAATCCACTAGGTGTACACACTACTCCCCATTCGATCGGCTCCCTAACGTAGATACCCGTGCTGGCCCCACCGTGGGATGTATCATTCCCCAATGTGGCAACCTGATAAAACTAACGGTGCACGGCTTATATCTACACGATGCAACAACGGCTTACCTACCAGCCCGGGCCCACTCACGCATATGAAGCCCGTTGGACTTGCGTTGCCACCGCTAACCCGTTTGCCTCTTACAGTCAAGCCCAGTATGCGTGTCCCGTCCTCGACATGGGTCGAGCCCACAAAGATACGTATGGGTTACTGGTTGAAATGGGCCTCCACAAGCTACCCACCTAAGCTTGTCCCTTTTCTAGTATATCCCACTTAACCCTTTAATCATGTTTTAATTATATGTTTCATTTCGGTTAAGTATTCTAATCGTATTTTCTATTGCCACCCAAGGCAACCACTAGATTTTCTCATGCCACCCAAGGCACCCACTTAACCCCTCATGTCCCTCTACATGCTAATGTGGTTAAGTGTTTCTTAATTAATTAATTAAGAACATAACCTTTGTAAAGACCTCTCACATTAGACTGGCTTTTATGACCGCTGGTTAAGCCGGTTGGGTCCGGGCAGCCTTATGTCATAACAGAGTCTAACCTCGTGTCTTTACATTAATTACGTATTTAGTTTGTGCCTAAGACCTCTCACATTGGGCTAACATTTGTAGCAACTGGTTAAGCCGGTTGGGTCCGGGCAGTTTTACGCTACAACTGAGTCCAACCTCGTGTCTTAGTCAATTAATTACACCTAATTAATCACCCTCATAATTTTATATTAATTATCCCTAATTAATCAAGTTTTCTTAACATGGGTAGACCTAACTTAATAGGTAAATTCCCATGGGGTAGACCTAACTCAATAGGTAAATTCCCAACACATAGTATGGGTACACCTAACCAAATAGGCAAATTCCCATACTATGTTTATTTATTTTGTGTTATGCATAATTATATTAATTTCACACAATCTTATTAACTTATGCATTTAATTACCCCATCGTTCCCACGTAATTTCGTTCATGATATAACACATATAAAAGGTGTCAACTTGCATATGAATGAACATGTTTCAAAGGTGCCATCTTGCATATTAACAAACACATAACTTGCATATGAACTTGCATAACATGTCACATAACTTGCATATAATATGTCACATAACTTACATATTCATTTTGCATAACAAACTTGCATATTAGCTTATAGACTTGCATAGTGTGTCATCATGAACTTGCATATTAATAAACATGTGACTTGCATATTAACAAACATGTAACTTGCATATTTACAAACATGTAACTTGCATATTTACATACATGTAACTTGCATATTTACATACATGTAACTTGCATACTAACAAACATGTAACTTGCATATTTACATACATGTAACTTGCATATTAACAAACATGTAACTTGCATATTTACATACATGTAACTTGCATATTAACAAACATGTAACTTGCATAGCATATCACTATGAACTTGCATAACATGCATATGATTACATAGCCCACAACTTGCATATTTAGCATCATGCATAACATACATCATATTAAACTTGCATAAACTTACATACTCAACATGCATAAACATACATACTCAACATGCATAAACATAAGATTAATGCTAACATCATATCATATGATTTCAAAGCTCATTAACCCACATACAAAACCATAAATCTCATCACATCTCATCTAATTAGTTTACCAAAAGATCATCAAAGTGATAGAAACTCACAACTAGCAACTTTGCACACCAAATAAAGAAGATTAAGATGCTAAGAAGAGATTAGAGGTTGATTAGAGAGTGATTAGCATGCAACCCTCTTCATAAAATTAGTGGAGGCCATGAGAGCTAGCATTTTGCCATAGTTTAGTTACTAGGTTTAATTATGAATGAATTAGGGTAGGGTTAGGGTCTTATTTATAGGATTAGAAAGTGTTTTAGGCCCTTAGATTAACCCTAGATTAGATTAGGACCCTTAGATTTAGGAACCCTCTAGAACATAGCCCAAGACTCAGCCAAGACCAAACCTGGTGCACCCAGACCAGCAGGGCCGACACCCTGTGTCGACACCCCTGTCGACAGGGCTGTCGACACCCCTGTCGACACCCCTGTCGACATGGCTGTCGACACGGGGCTAGGCGGGAATTTTCCCCCCCTTTCCTCTTTTGGCTCCAAACTTGTTTTTCAAATCTGCTTTTTGAATTTAAACTTCCTAAAACTTCTTTGGGCCATAACCGGGCCATACGGACTCCGATTCTCGAAAACTCGGACTCTATTTCGCGTATTTTTCCGAGACGAACGCAATGACGCAGCCCGTTTCCCCTGGTTCTTCCATCTGAGATTAATTAAACTTTAATTACTAACTATTAGTGTTAATTGAAATTCGGGGTGTTACATTCTCCCCTACTTAAAGGATTTCGTCCTCGAAATCTCTAAGTTAAGAAGAACGTATCCTACCAACCAAACAACCATCTACTAAAC
Source organism: Allium sativum (assembly GCA_030737875.1). Taxonomy (NCBI): domain Eukaryota; kingdom Viridiplantae; phylum Streptophyta; class Magnoliopsida; order Asparagales; family Amaryllidaceae; genus Allium; species Allium sativum. The sequence goes on from CM060911.1 coordinate 189,899,679, forward strand.
CATCAACCACAAGCAACCATTATCCTTAGAAACTTCTAATGATATATGAACATATGCGGAAAGTGTGTGTATATGTCCGTATACTAATGCAAAATCAGGCGGTCTACTGATTCAGTCGACCTCCTTAATGCAAACCATGATAGTGCCATGCATCCAATATGTATGCGAAACCCTATTGACACATACAAATTTCTACATGCGTGCACAACCATACACAAAAATGCATCATCCATATGATAACACAGCCATGATACATCCATCAATCTAACTACCACATCCATTTATGCAATATGTAATCATGAAGTGACTGAGCCGATCTAGTGCCTAATGTGTGTGTATATGCATCCACGAGCAACCACTAGCAAACAATTGCATCCATATGCATCCATCAACCATAACATGTTTCAAACACATGTTTCAACCATAGGTTTTACCCTATCTAAAGGTCATAGGTACTAGCGAGAGGATATACTAAAGATAAGATAAGTACTAGACAAGCAATAAAGGAGGAGTTAAAAGACATACTCTCAAAAAGAAATGGATACAAAGAACGCATCTTTGCTTCCGTCTCCCAAGTAGCATTGCTTTCGTCATCTCCCCATTGCACTTTAACTAGCTGAACTTCTCTGTTCCTCAACTTCCTAGTCTCTGACCCAAGGATGCGAGTAGGAGCTCGTCGAATCGTCGCATTACGCTCTACCTCTACATCTCTAAGCAAGCTCGGCTCTACCACCTCTGCGGTCTCATGTAAGCACTTCCTCAGATGTGATACATGGAATACATCATGAACACCACTAAGTCTGTCGGGCAACTCCACCCTATATGCCATCCGTCCAATCCTTTCCTTAATAGGAAACGGCCCAACAAATCTCGGTGCTAACTTCCCAACGGACCCAAAGCGAACCACATTTCTTAATGGAGATACTTTGACAAAAACCATATCCCCAACCTCAAACTCAAGTTCCGTCCTTCTCCGATCCGCATAAGATTTCTGTCTATCTTGTGCTGCCTTCATCCTTCTTCGAATCAAATCAATCTTCTCTGAAGTCTCTCTAACCATTTCTGGCCCAAGCAAGATCTTATCCGTAGATTCCCACCAACATGTAGGAGATCGACAAGGCCTTCCATAAAGAGCTTCGAAAGGAGCCATACCAATACTGGACTGAAAGCTGTTATTATATGCGAACTCCACCAAAGGAAGATGTTCTTCCCATGTACCCCCAAAATCCAAGATACAAAGCCTCAAGAGATCTTCTAAGATACGGTTCACCCTCTCGGTCTGACCGTCCGTCTGAGGATGATATGCGGTGCTCAAACACAACTGAGTCCCTACCGCCTCTTGCAAACTTCTCCAAAACTCACTAGTGAAGATAGGATCTCGATCACTCACAATGCTGGATGGTACGCCATGCAATCTAACAATCTCTCTAACATAGACTGAAGCAAGCCATGGAGCGGTCCTCTTACTCTTCACGGGTATAAAATGGGCACTCTTGGTAAGTCTGTCCACCACAACCCAAATTCCCGTATTGCCCTTCCTCGATCTTGGTAACCCGTCGATGAAATCCATCGAGACACTATCCCACTTCCACTACGGAACTTCCAATGGGTGTAGCAACCCACCGGGTTTCCTTTGCTCCGCTTTAACTTGTTGGCATACTAAGCATCTAGCCACATACTCGGCCACATCTTTCTTCATACCGGCCCAGAAGAAAACTCTCTTCATGTCTTGATACATTTTGTCTCCACCGGGATGAATAGTCATTCTTGAACGATGTGCATCATCCAAAATAGCCTTCTTCAAACCCTCATCTTGCGGTACACAAAGTCTACCGTCTCTATGCAACCATCCCTTATCATCTATGTTGTATCTACCCAAATGGCTGGACGACTCCCCCCTCATAAGCTTCTCTACCAACTCAACCAACTGTGGGTCGTCTCGCTGAGCCTCGCCAATCCGTCTCAAAAGAGTAGGTCTAACCTCCAAGGATGCCAACAAACCAGGTACAAAATCAACAGAAGGTCTGAAGTCAAACAAAGAAAGAAACTCCAAGCTTCGTCGTTCCACGAACAATGGACTCAAAGATAGCCTTTTTCTACTTAAGGCGTCTGCCACCACGTTACCCTTGCCAGGAGTATACGCTATCTCGAAATCATAGGATGCTAAAAACTCCATCCACCTTTGCTGTCTTAAGTTTAAATCCTTCTGAGAGAATAAGTACTTCAATGATTTATGGTCGGTGAACAACTCGAATCTCTCACCAAGAAGATAATGGCGCCAAGACTTAAGTGCGAAAACAATCGCGGCCAACTCTAGATCATGGGTAGGGTAATTCTTCTCATGCACTCTCAATTGTCTCCCTCCATAGGCTATTACCCTTCCCTCCTGCATCAAGACTGCGCCTAATCCTGTCCCACAAGCATCGGTATAAACAACAAACGGCTTACTCCCATCCGGAAGCACTAAAACTGGAGCGGTGGTCAAAGCTCTCTTTAACCGTCGGAAAGCATCATCACAATCTACATCCCATGAGAAAACCAGATTCTTTTTCGTCAATCGGGTTAATGGGGCTGATATCTTCGCGAAGTCTTTGATGAACTTCCTATAATATCCTGCCAACCCCAAGAAACTTCTTACCTCGGTAGCATTTCTAGGAACTTTCCAATCCTGGATAGATACTATCTTTGCGGGATCCACAGCTATCCCTTCCTTAGAGACCACATGCCCTAAGAATCGCACTTCTCTTCTCCAAAAATGACATTTAGAGAATTTAGCTTTAAGACTATGCGCTCGAAGAGTCTCCAACACTTCCTTGAGATGTAAGGCATGCTCTTCTTCACTTTTGGAAAAGACCAAGATGTCATCCACAAAAACTACTACAAACTTATTCAGATATTCTCTGAACACTCTACTCATGAGATCAACAAAGTATGCAGGGGCGTTTGTCAACCCAAATGGCATCACTAGCCACTCATAAAAACCATCCGGAGTCCGGAAAGCAGTCTTCTCTATACTGTCCTCCGCCACTCTTAACTGATGAAACCCTGTAGCTAAATCCATTTGCGAAAACACTGAGGCGCCAACCAACTGATCAAAGAGATCATCTATCCTCGGTAATGGGTGTCTATTCTTCTTTGTGAGCTTATTAAGTTCCCTATAATCCACACAAAGTCTGAGGGACCCATCCGCCTTCGTGGCAAACACTACTGGAGCTCCCCACTCCGATATACTTCGCCTTATGAACCCCTTCTCAAGCAACTCCCCTACTTGCTTATGAAGTTCTCTTCTCTCACGAGGAGCCATATGGCGCACTGGCAAAGACACTGGTTTGGCATTATCCACCAAATAAATTCGGAAATCTATCTCCCGCTTCGGAGGCAAACCCTTTACTTCTTCAAACACATCCGGATATTCCCGGACTACTTTGACAGAACGCAAACTCTCGACCGAAGCATCGAGCGATTCAAGATAACTTAGCAAAACAGATTCCATGGGATTACAAGAGATCTCGAGAGTATTACCCAAGCGGGTCATAAGCCTGACAACTCTCCTTTCACAATCAAGAACGGCACCATTACTGGATAACCAGTCCATGCCCAAGATCAGCCCATAGCCCGTGAAGCCCAATACAAAAGCATCACATCTAAACTCAACGCTAAGTATAGAAATCTTCAAACCCAAACATATCATAGACAGATATATAGAGCCCCCAATTGGGTTTGAAACAACCAAGGGATCATCGACTAGACTGGTGTCTAAGTGCAGTGACTCAACTAACGATGATGAGATAAAAGAATGCGATGCGCCAGAGTCAAACAAAGTACGAACTGGATGATCAAACAGAAAAACCAGACTTTCAACGGAAATAGTTCTACCTCTCTGCTGAATCGGTGGAACTGAGAGAACCTGAACTTGCCCCCCTGACTGAGGTGGTGCTATAAGAGCTTGCACCTGACCTCCTGAGGTAGACCCCGTCTTCTGCCCCTTCTTTGGGCAGTTTTTCACAAGATGCCCTGCTTCACCACAATGAAAGCAACCGGTCTTCTTCTTTTTGCGACAATCCTTACTGAGGTGTCCTGGTGTTCCACAATTGAAGCACTTCTTCTTCGTCTTCTTTTTGTCACCATTGCCTTTTCCGCCCTTGCCTTGTTGTTGTTGTTGCGGTTTCTTCTGATCCCCCTTTTTCTCTGGTGCCTTAGAATTCTTATCATCCTCATGCATAAGTGCCATGTAGACAAGTTTCTCAAAGGTGGCCCCCATAGGAATGTGAGTCATAGCTATTCCTTGCAATGGTTCGTTCAAGCCTCTAACGAACCTCAAAGCCTTCTTCTCCGGTGTATTCACCAACTCTATGCCAAACCTTGCTAATTGATTGAATTTGTTGACATATTCTTTCACCGTGAGATTCCCTTGCTTCAAATTCAAGAACTTCTCCATAAACAGATTCTCTTCCGCCCTTGAGAGAAACTTAGCCCCAAACCTTTGCTTGAAATCTGCCCAAGAGTCAACCGGGCGTTCTCCATTAGTGACCTCCCACCAGAACGAGGCCTCTCCCTTCATTAACCAAGCCGCCAACTTGACTTTCTTTCCCTCTTCCACTTCAAAGATATCTAGCAACTCTTCCACTTCCTTAAGCCAATCTCTAGCCTCTACGAAAGTCTCTGAACCTAGAAAAGGTTTTCCTCCTATAGCCTTGAACTCCTTGCAAACCTTAGCAAAATTATCCACTCTAGGCTGAGGAGGAGGAGCGGTTGTCTCTGGTGTAGTAGCATTGGCCGGACCCGCAGCCGCGGCCCTAGCCTCTTGCAACCTCCTATACCATAGTGGTATAACTAAACCCTCCGGGATGTTAAGATCTTCAGCCATGCTGAAACGAAAGAGGAAAGATTCAAAAAGGAGATTCCGAAAGATAAAGATATGGCTATTGGGGATTATGCTTTTCTTTTTCAAAAACTTTTTCTCTTAGAAGACATGCTTTTGAAAATACTTTCTTCGAAAATACTCTTAGAAAATAGTTTTTCTCAAAAATTTTATCTGTTCTGGTAACCTTAAGCTCTGATACCACGTGTAACACCCCACACCCGCTATGATCACTCACTAAGGGAATGCCATAGCATCGGTGGAGTATTTTAGTGAATATAGAACAGAAAAATTACAACAAGACAGATATAAATAGTACTTGAAATTTTAAAACATCATCTCATAACAGCGGAAGTAAAACATGTCTGGTTACATCATAAAACCACAATAAAGGTCAAGTACAATATCCATCAAATAAATAAAGGAGTACATAATCCCACTCTCATACAATAGCCAAAAATCAACAGAAAAGATAACTGGATAACTGGAGCTTTACATCTATCCAAGCTCCTCAAGACTGGAACAGCAATCCGATCAAGCTCCACTACTGCTAGGATCCACCACAGGACCTGAGGGTTGAGAAAAAGGTAAAAACAACGGGGTCAGACATAAGTCTGAGCGAGTCCTATAACTTTAACAATACAATCGTTAAAGTAACCAGAGAAGACATGAACTGATATACGGTAACATATAGGGATGAATGGGTACCCTAAGCAGTCAACTGAACTGAGATAAAGGATAAAGACGCATCTACCCTCCCTAAGGTAAATTACTAAACTGCACCACACCAGTCGTTTCTAACCTAAAGGTTGATCCCACCCAAGGACTTACAAAATTTACTAAATAGTACTTGCGTACCCCTAGGTGACCAAGTAGGCGCCACGGGGCCCTACAATCCACTAGGTGTACACACTACTCCCCATTCGATCGGCTCCCTAACGTAGATACCCGTGCTGGCCCCACCGTGGGATGTATCATTCCCCAATGTGGCAACCTGATAAAACTAACGGTGCACGGCTTATATCTACACGATGCAACAACGGCTTACCTACCAGCCCGGGCCCACTCACGCATATGAAGCCCGTTGGACTTGCGTTGCCACCGCTAACCCGTTTGCCTCTTACAGTCAAGCCCAGTATGCGTGTCCCGTCCTCGACATGGGTCGAGCCCACAAAGATACGTATGGGTTACTGGTTGAAATGGGCCTCCACAAGCTACCCACCTAAGCTTGTCCCTTTTCTAGTATATCCCACTTAACCCTTTAATCATGTTTTAATTATATGTTTCATTTCGGTTAAGTATTCTAATCGTATTTTCTATTGCCACCCAAGGCAACCACTAGATTTTCTCATGCCACCCAAGGCACCCACTTAACCCCTCATGTCCCTCTACATGCTAATGTGGTTAAGTGTTTCTTAATTAATTAATTAAGAACATAACCTTTGTAAAGACCTCTCACATTAGACTGGCTTTTATGACCGCTGGTTAAGCCGGTTGGGTCCGGGCAGCCTTATGTCATAACAGAGTCTAACCTCGTGTCTTTACATTAATTACGTATTTAGTTTGTGCCTAAGACCTCTCACATTGGGCTAACATTTGTAGCAACTGGTTAAGCCGGTTGGGTCCGGGCAGTTTTACGCTACAACTGAGTCCAACCTCGTGTCTTAGTCAATTAATTACACCTAATTAATCACCCTCATAATTTTATATTAATTATCCCTAATTAATCAAGTTTTCTTAACATGGGTAGACCTAACTTAATAGGTAAATTCCCATGGGGTAGACCTAACTCAATAGGTAAATTCCCAACACATAGTATGGGTACACCTAACCAAATAGGCAAATTCCCATACTATGTTTATTTATTTTGTGTTATGCATAATTATATTAATTTCACACAATCTTATTAACTTATGCATTTAATTACCCCATCGTTCCCACGTAATTTCGTTCATGATATAACACATATAAAAGGTGTCAACTTGCATATGAATGAACATGTTTCAAAGGTGCCATCTTGCATATTAACAAACACATAACTTGCATATGAACTTGCATAACATGTCACATAACTTGCATATAATATGTCACATAACTTACATATTCATTTTGCATAACAAACTTGCATATTAGCTTATAGACTTGCATAGTGTGTCATCATGAACTTGCATATTAATAAACATGTGACTTGCATATTAACAAACATGTAACTTGCATATTTACAAACATGTAACTTGCATATTTACATACATGTAACTTGCATATTTACATACATGTAACTTGCATACTAACAAACATGTAACTTGCATATTTACATACATGTAACTTGCATATTAACAAACATGTAACTTGCATATTTACATACATGTAACTTGCATATTAACAAACATGTAACTTGCATAGCATATCACTATGAACTTGCATAACATGCATATGATTACATAGCCCACAACTTGCATATTTAGCATCATGCATAACATACATCATATTAAACTTGCATAAACTTACATACTCAACATGCATAAACATACATACTCAACATGCATAAACATAAGATTAATGCTAACATCATATCATATGATTTCAAAGCTCATTAACCCACATACAAAACCATAAATCTCATCACATCTCATCTAATTAGTTTACCAAAAGATCATCAAAGTGATAGAAACTCACAACTAGCAACTTTGCACACCAAATAAAGAAGATTAAGATGCTAAGAAGAGATTAGAGGTTGATTAGAGAGTGATTAGCATGCAACCCTCTTCATAAAATTAGTGGAGGCCATGAGAGCTAGCATTTTGCCATAGTTTAGTTACTAGGTTTAATTATGAATGAATTAGGGTAGGGTTAGGGTCTTATTTATAGGATTAGAAAGTGTTTTAGGCCCTTAGATTAACCCTAGATTAGATTAGGACCCTTAGATTTAGGAACCCTCTAGAACATAGCCCAAGACTCAGCCAAGACCAAACCTGGTGCACCCAGACCAGCAGGGCCGACACCCTGTGTCGACACCCCTGTCGACAGGGCTGTCGACACCCCTGTCGACACCCCTGTCGACATGGCTGTCGACACGGGGCTAGGCGGGAATTTTCCCCCCTTTCCTCTTTTGGCTCCAAACTTGTTTTTCAAATCTGCTTTTTGAATTTAAACTTCCTAAAACTTCTTTGGGCCATAACCGGGCCATACGGACTCCGATTCTCGAAAACTCGGACTCTATTTCGCGTATTTTTCCGAGACGAACGCAATGACGCAGCCCGTTTCCCCTGGTTCTTCCATCTGAGATTAATTAAACTTTAATTACTAACTATTAGTGTTAATTGAAATTCGGGGTGTTACACTAGTGGGCTTTGATCAGATTGCTTTATCTATCTTTTGGAGCTTGGACCGTGATGTAAAGCCCAGCTTATCTTTTCTATTATGGCTATTAGTTATGTAGTGGGATTATGTACTTATGTTTTATCAGGATGGATATTTAGTACTTGACTCTTGTTTTAGTTGGTTTTGATATGTAACCAAACATGTTTATCTTCTGCTGCAATGAAATGATGTTTTAGATTTCAAATATTATTTATATCTGTCTTGTTGTAATTTTTCTGTTCTATATTCACTTAAAATACTCCACCGAAGTTAAGGCATTCCCATAGTGAGTGACCTTAGCGGGTGTGGGGTGTTACACGTGGTATCAGAGCTGAAGGTTACCGGAACAGATAAAATTTTTAGAAAACTATTTTTCTAAAAACATTTTTGGAAGAAGTATTTTCAAAAACATGTCTTTTAAGAGAAAAGTTTTTGAAAGAAAAGCATAATCCCCAATAGCCATATCTTTATCTTTCGAATTCTCCGTTTTGAATCTTTCCTTTTTCGTTTCAGCATGGCTGAGGATCTTAACTTTCCGGAGGGTGTAGCGATACCAGTACGGTATAGGAGGTTGATGGAGGCTAGGGCCTCCACTGCGGGTCCAGCAAATGTTCCTCCACCAACAGTAGCACCCGATCTTCCTCCTCCTCCTCCTCCTCGCACGGATACTTTTGCTAAGACTTGTAAGGAATTTAAGGCTATGGGAGGGAAACCTTTTCAAAGATCAGAAACTTTTGTGGAAGCTAGAGATTGGCTTAAGGAGGTGGAAGAGTTGATAGATATCTTTGAGATGGAAGAAGGAAAGAAAGTCAAGTTAGCTGCTTGGTTAATGAAGGGAGAGGCCTCGTTCTGGTGGGAGGTCACTAATGGAGAGCGCCCTGTTGACTCTTGGGCGGATTTCAGGCAAAGGTTTGTGGCAAAGTTTCTTTCAAGGGCGGAAGAAAATCTGTATATGGAAAGGTTCTTGACTTCAAAGCAAGGAAACCTATCAGTGAAGGAATATGTCAACAAGTTTAATCAATTGGCAAGGTTTGGCATAGACATGGTGAATACACCAGAGAAGAACGCTTTGAGGTTCGTTAAAGGCTTGAATGAACCAATGCATGGATTGGCTATGACTCACATCCCTATAGGGGCCACCTTTGAGACGCTAGTAGACATGGCACTCATGCATGAGGAAGAGAAGGGTCCCAATGCTAATAAGGCACCCGAGAAGAAAGGAGATCAGAAGAGACCTCAACAGCAACAGCAAAACAAGAGTGGGAAAGGCAACGGTGGCAAGGGAAAGAAGAAGTGCTTCAATTGCGGGACACCAGGCCACCTAAGCAAAGATTGTCGGAAGAAGAAGAAGACTGGCTGCTTCCACTGTGGCGAAGCAGGGCATCTAGTGAAGGACTGCCCTAATAAGGGGCAAAGGACGGGATCTACCTCAGGAGGACAGGTGCAATCTCTTATGGCACCAGGTCAGGCAAGGGGGCAAGTTCAGGCTCTCGCGGTTCCACCGATTCAGGAAAGAGGTAGAACTATTTCCGTTGAAAGTCTGGTTTTTCTGTTTGATCATCCTGTCCGTACTTTGTTTGACTCTGGCGCATCGCATTCGTTTATCTCATCATCATTAGTTGAGTCACTGCACTTAGACACCAGTCTAGTAGATGATCCCTTGGTTGTTTCAAACCCAATTGGGGGCTCCACTTATTTGTCCATGATATGTTTGGGTTTGAAGATTTCTATACTTAGCGTTGAGTTTAGATGTGATGCTTTTGTTTTGGGCTTCACGGGCTATGGGTTGATTTTGGGCATGGACTGGTTATCCAGTAATGGTGCCGTTCTTGATTGTGAAAGGAGAGTTGTTAGGCTCATGACCCGCTTGGGTAATACTCTCGAGATCTCTTGTAATCCCATGGATTCTGTTATGCTAAGTTATCTTGAATCGCTTGACGCTTCGGTCGAGAGTTTGCGATCTGTTAGAGTGGTCCGGGAATACTCGGATGTGTTTGAGGAGGTGAAGGGCTTACCTCCGAAGCGGGAGATTGACTTCCGAATATACCTGGTAGACAATGCTAAGCCAGTATCTTTTCCAGTGCGCCACATGGCTCCTCGTGAGAGGAGGGAACTCCATAAGCAAGTCGGGGAGTTGCTTGAGAAGGGGTTCATAAGACGAAGTATATCGGAGTGGGGTGCTCCAGTAGTTTTTGCCATGAAGGCGTATGGGTCCCTCAGACTTTGTGTAGACTATAGAGAACTCAACAAGCTCACAAAGAAGAATAGACACCCATTGCCGAGGATTGATGATCTCTTTGATCAGTTGGTTGGCGCCTCAGTGTTCTCACAGTTGGACTTAGCCACAAGGTTTCATCAGTTGAGTGTGGCTGAGGATAGTATAGACAAGACTGCCTTTAGGACTCCGGATGGTTTCTATGAGTGGCTTGTGATGCCATTTGGTTTGACGAACGCCCCAGCATACTTTGTTGATTTGATGAGTAGGGTGTTCAGGGAGTACCTTAATAAGTTCTTGGTGGTCTTTGTGGATGACATCTTAGTCTTTTCTAAGAGTGAAGAAGAGCATGCCCTACATCTTAGGGAAGTGTTAGAGACTCTTCGAGCGCATAGCCTTAAGGCTAAATTCTCTAAATGTCACTTTTGGAGGAAGGAAGTGCGGTTCTTAGGGCACGTGGTCTCTAAGGAAGGGATAGCTGTGGATCCCGCGAAGGTAGTATCCATCCAAGATTGGAAGGTTCCGAAGAATGCTACCGAGGTGAGGAGTTTCTTGGGGTTGGCTGGCTACTATAGGAAGTTTATCAAGGACTTCGCGAAAATATCAGCCCCATTAACTCGTTTGACAAAGAAGAATCTAGTCTTCGCATGGGACGTAGATTGTGATGATGCGTTCCAACGGTTAAAGAGAGCTTTAACCACAGCTCCAGTCTTAGTGTTGCCAGATGGGAGTAAGCCATTTGTTGTTTATACCGATGCTTGTGGGACAGGACTAGGCGCAGTCTTATTGCAATAGGGAAGGGTAATAGCCTATGGGGGAAGGCAGTTGAGAGAGCATGAGAAAAATTACCCTACCCATGATTTAGAGTTGGCCGCTATTGTTTTTGCGCTTAAGACTTGGCGCCATTATCTTCTTGGAGAGAGGTTCGAATTGTTCACTGACCACAAATCATTGAAGTACTTGTTTTCTCAGAAGGATTTGAACTTGAGACAGCAAAGGTGGATGGAGTTCTTGGCATCCTATGATTTCGAGATAGCGTATACCCCTGGCAAGGGTAACGTAGTGGCGGACGCCTTGAGCAGAAAAAGGTTGTCCTTGAGTCCATTGTTTGTGGAACGACGAAGCTTGGAATTTATCTCGATGTTTGATTTCAGACCTTCCGTTGACTTTATACCCGGTTTGCTAGCATCCTTAGAGGTCAGACCTACTCTTTTGGGACGGATTGGCGAGGTACAGCGGGACGACCCACAGTTGGTTGAGTTGGTAGAGAGGCTCATAAGGGGGAGTCGTCCAGCCATTTGAGTAGGTACACCCTAGACGATAGGGGGTGCTTGCGTAGAGACGGTAGACTTTGTGTACCGCAAGACGAGGGTTTGAGGAAGGCTATTCTTGAGGATGCTCATCGTTCAAAGATGACCATTCATCCCGGTGGGGACAAGATGTACCAAGACATGAAGCGAGTTTTCTTTTGGGCCGGTATGAAGAAAGATGTGGCCGAGTATGTCGCTAGATGCTTGGTGTGCCAACAAGTGAAAGCGGAGCAAAAGAAACCCGGTGGGTTGCTTCACCCATTGGATGTTCCGCAATGGAAGTGGGATAGCGTCTCGATGGATTTTATTGATGGGTTACCAAGATCGAGGAAGGGTAATACAGGAATTTGGGTTGTGGTAGACAGACTTACTAAGAGCGCCCATTTCATACCCGTGAAGAGCAAGAGGACTGCTCCATGGCTAGCTTCAGTTTATCTTCGAGAGATAGTTCGGTTGCATGGGGTACCTTCTAGCATTGTGAGTGATCGAGATCCTATCTTCACTAGCGAGTTTTGGAAGAGTTTGCAAGAAGCAGTGGGGACTCAGTTGTGTTTGAGCACCGCATATCATCCTCAGACGGACGGCCAGACCGAGAGGGTGAATCGTGTTCTGGAAGACCTTTTGAGGCTTTGTATCTTAGATTTTGGAGGTACATGGGAAGAGCATCTTCCATTGGTGGAGTTCGCATATAATAACAGCTTTCAGTCTAGTATTGGTATGGCTCCTTTTGAAGCTCTTTATGGAAGGCCTTGTCGATCACCTACATGTTGGTGGGAATCTACGGATAAGATCTTGCTTGGGCCCGATATGGTTAGAGAGACTTCGGAAAAGATTGATTTGATTCGAAGAAGGATGAAAGCAGCGCAAGATAGGCAGAAATCTTACGCGGATAAGAGGAGGACGGATCTTGAGTTTGATGTTGGGGATATGGTCTTTATTAAAGTATCTCCATTACGGAATGTTGTTCGCTTCGGGTCCGTTGGGAAGTTAGCACCAAGGTTTGTAGGGCCGTTTCCTATTAAGGAAAGGATTGGACGGATGGCATATAGAGTGGATTTGCCTGAGAGACTTAGTGGTGTACATGACGTATTCCATGTGTCACATTTGAGGAAGTGCCTACATGAGACCGCAGAGGTGGTAGAGCCGAGCTTGCTTAGAGAAGTGGAGGTAGAGCGTGATGCGACTATTCGACGAGCTCCTACCCGCATCCTTGGGTCAGAGATTAGGAAGTTGAGAAATAGAGAGGTTCGACTAGTCAAAGTGCAATGGGGAGAGGATGAGAGCAATGCTACTTGGGAGACAGAAGCGAAGATGCGTTCACTGTACCCATTCCTTTTTGAGGGTATGTCTTTTAACTTCTCCTTTATCGTTTGTCTAGTACTTATCTTATCTTTAGTATGTCCTCTCATTAGTATCTTTGACCTTTAGATAGGGTAAACCTATGGTTGAAACATGTGTTTGAGACATGTTATGATTGATGGATGCGTGTGGATGCAAGTGTTTGCTAGTGGTTGCTCGTGGATGCATATACACACACTTTAGACACTAGATCGGCTCAGTCGCTTCATATTGCATATTGCATATAATTGTGTGTAGGTAGCTATATTAATGGATGTATAATGGTTGTGTTATCACATGGATGATGCATTTTGGTGTATGGTTGTGCACACATGTAGAAATAGTATGTGTCGATAGGGTTCTTTCGCATACAAATTGGATGCATGGCACTATCATGGTTTGCATTAAGGAGGTCAACTGAATCAGTAGACCGCCTGATTTTGCATTAGATAGGGAACATATACACACACTCTTTGCATATGTTCATACAACATTAGAAACTTTAAGGACATTGGATGCCAGTGTTTGATGGTTTGAGTAGATGGTTGTTTGGTTGGTAGGATACGTTCTTCTTGACTTAGAGATTTCGGGGACGAAATCCTTTAAGTAGGGGAGAATGTAACACCCCGTATGTTGAATAACTTGCTATAATATAAAACTGGGCAGAATTAAATTTTAAAATCTGAATCAGGGGAAACGGGCTATGCCATTGCGTTCGTCTCGGAAAAATACGCGAAATAGAGTCCGAGTTTTCGAAAATCGGAGTCCATATGACCCAGTTAAGGCGCGAAGAAGTTTCAGAAAATTCAAAACAGATTTAAAATATTCAAATTTCAGATTTCAGAAGAGGCGGGAAAATTCCCGCCAGACAGAGGGTGTCGACACAGGGGTCGACATGGGTGTCGACCCCCCCCCCCCCCAAGGGGTCGACCCAGGGGTCGACACCCCTGTCGGCCAGTTTGGCCTGGGTGTAATCTGAAGGAGTTTGGGCTGTGTTTTGGGGCTTGTGACGAAATCTGACGGCTCTAACCTAATCTAGGGTTAATCTAAGGGCCTAAACTACATCCTAAATCTATAAATACACCCTAAGACTACCCTAATTCATACTAAAAATAGAAACAACGTCGTCATGCCGTCAAAATGCAACTTGAAGGAGCCTCCATCAAATTGTAGATGAAGATAGCTTCTCAAATCAACTTCTAATCAACTCTAGCAACTTAATCTTCTTCATAGGAGTGCTAATCAACAAGTTGTGAGTTTCTATGCCTTTAGCAAGCAATTGCTAAACTAATTATGATAGGATATAATGAGGTTATGGTTGTGAATGTGGATCAATGCAAGTTATGTTATCATGTGCTATGTGTTCATGATGTTATGCAAGTTATGCAAGTCATATGCTATGTGTTCATGATGTTATGCAAGTTATGCAAGTCATATGCTATGTGTTCATGATGTTATGCAAGTTATGCAAGTCATATGCTATGAGTTCATGATGCTAGTTGTGCAAGTTTTATGCTATATGATTATGATGCTAGTTATGCAAGTTTTATGCTAAGTGCTCATGATGCTAGTTATGCAAATCACTATGATAAACATTGATCCATTATGACACCATGTTATGCAAGTTTGGTGTTTGATTATATGCAAGTTCATATATGACATGTTATGCAAGTTTGGTGTTTGATTATATGCAAGTAACATGTGCAAGTTTACACCTTTGTATGATATGCATACATATGCAAGTTAACCCCTTTGTATGTCATACATACATATGCAAGTTTACCCCTTTGTATGACATAAGTAACTTATGCAAGTTACCCTCTTTATGACATATGTGATTCATGCAAGTTTGGGTTGATTATTTATGCTAGTTGGGTTAGATGCCATGGTCATATATGCATGTTGACACCTTTAAAACCCATGTTGATGCTAATGTTATGCAAGTTGAACCCATTGTGTTTGTGATGAATCTTTCCTTTTAAGTATGTCATGTCAACGTATTACGTGGGGAACGATGGGGTTAATATTCATGTTAATGAAATGGTGTGAAGTTGGTATGATTATGCATACCATAAAGTGGATGGACATAATTGAGTCAATTATGTACATCGTTAAATTTGTAATTAATTAGGGATAATTAATACAAATTATGGGGGCGATTAATTAGGTGTAATTAATCGACTAAGACACGAGGTTGGACCCTTTTGTAGCATAAGACTGCCCGGAACCGACCGGCAAATCCAGCGGCTACAAATGATTGGCCCAATGTGAGAGGTCTTAGGCATAAACTAAATACGTGACAAGTGTAAAGACACGAGGTTAGACTCGGTTATGGCGTAAGGCTGCCCGGACCCGACCGGCAAATCCAGCTGCCATAAAAGATAGTCTAATGTGAGAGGTCTTTACAACGGTTACGTTCTTAATCAATTAAGAAACACTTAACCAGATAAGCATGTAGTGGGGCATGAGGGTTAAGTGGGTGCCTTGGGTGGCATGTGGAAATCAAGTAAGTGCCTTGGGTGGCATGTGGAAATTTAGTGGGTTGCCTTGGGTGGCAATAGAAAATACGATTAGAATACTTAACCAAGTGGAAACATGTAATTAAACATGATTAAAGGGTTAAGTGGGATGCACTAGAAAAGGGGACAAGCTTAGGTGGGTAGCTTGTGGGGGCCCATTTCAACCAGTAACCCATATGTATCTTATTGGGCTCGACCCATGTCGAGGACGGGACACGCGTACTGGGCTTGACTATAAGAGGCCAAAACGGGTTAGCGGTGGCAACGCAAGTCCAACGGGTTTCATATGCGTGTGTGGACCCGGGCTGGTAGGTAAGACGTTGTTGCATCGTGTAGGTATAAGCCGTGCACCGTTGATTGTATCGGGTTGCCACTTTGGGGAGTGATACACCCCACTGTGGGGCCAGCACGGGTATCTACGGTAGGGAGCCGATCGCTTGGGGAGTAGTGGGTACACCTAGTGGAGATAGGGGAAGACGGCACCTATGTAGTCAGCTAGGGGTACACGAAACTACTAGTTAAATTTTCTAAGTCCTCGGGTGGGATCAACCTTTAAGTTAGGAATGACTGGTGTGGTGCAGTGTAGTAATTACCCTTGGGTGGGTAGATGCGTCTTTACCGTTATCTTAGTTCATCCTATGTCTAGTTGGCTGCTTAGTGTAGTCATTTATCCCCAGTCATCACCGTACCAAGTTTATATCATACCCTAATTACTTTAATGATTGTATTGTTAAAGTTATAGGGCTAACTCAGACTTATGTCTGACCCCGTTGTTTTTATCTTTTTTTTCCAACCCTCGGGTTCTCAGAGTGGGCCTAGCACTAGTGGGCTTTGATCAGATTGCTTTATTTGTCTTTTGGAGCTTGGACCATGATGTAAAGCCCAGCTTATCTTTTCTATTATGGCTATTAGTTATGTAGTGGGATTATGTACTTATGTTTTATCAGGATGGATATTTAGTACTTGACTCTTGTTTTAGTTGGTTTTGATATGTAACCAAACATGTTTATCTTCTGCTGCAATGAAATGATGTTTTAGATTTCAAGTATTATTTATATATGTCTTGTTGTAATTTTTCTGTTCTATATTCACTTGAAATACTCCACCGAAGTTAAGGCATTCCCATAGTGAGTGACCTTAGCAGGTGTGGGGTGTTACATATATACATTGGTGGCGGAGGAATTCGTTTCTCTTAGCTGTATACCCATTGTATCTTTGAGGAAATCAATTTGTGATTTTGCGGGTATGACGATGTGACAATTCTAAGTGAATGAAGATGGATGTCTGACAGAGTATTTCCAGACGATCACGTACATTGATTTCTCCAACCGAACCAAGAGTGGAAGCGGAGAAGGAAACTTCTTTTAGCTAACACATAATGTATTGTTGAGGACGTCAATCGGTGATTGGACGGATTTGATGATGTGGCATTTAAAGTGAATCTGATGTGAAGATAAGCGTAGCTTCTAGCCTCACATCCGGTAAATGACAGAAATCGGGCAGGTAGCATGGCTATGTAGGTCGCACCTATTAGGGTGTATAATCACCTGATCTAGAGTTTCATTTATTTCTAAAAATCTATTGTTGATGCTGTCCCATTCGAGAAACGGTTGCTGATCCCAACCGTTGGTGATATACATTCGATACACTCAAGCGAAATGAGTGGTCGGTCATGTGTGGCCGGGTTGCAAGATGTTCTTGTTGAACCCAGTGTATTCCTCTCTAGAGGTACACTAGCAGAAGGTGGTTCCATACCTTGTCATAGTTGGAAATCCATTATCCAATACGTGCTTGCGATTTTGATTGTATACTATATATGTAGAACGTGATATGAAAGCGTTTCTACTAGATTGATATATATTTGTACTTAGACATTATTATAATATCAGAATGATATTGCTTGTCAAAGATGTTGGATTCTCATAAGGGAAAAACCCGTTCTGTATTCACGGCGTGGTCTTATGAGATATCATATATATGTTAAGCTGTGTTAAACTATTTTACTCACACCAGTCCCATGACTGACCCGGGGTTTACTTTGTTGTTTTCCCTAAACTCTTGGGTGCCTAAATTTGTACGGGCAGTCAAGTAGTCGGGATTTACAGATATACTTGAAGAGCTGGAGCAAGAGGCTTCTGGATCATATAGCTATAGTTTATTTCCGCTGTGTTGTAAGTGATGTACTCTGATAAGTGCTATTGTATACATAACTGTTATATTTCAAAGTTATGTTATATATTATATGTTATTCGTTCCACTGTGAGGTTCGTGTTACTCTGATGTTGTGTTCTTCTTCTTCTTCTATTCTAAGTTTCTATCTTATCTATCCTCACTCTCTAATTTCTTTCATTAATTACCAGGATTTTTCGATGTTTTGGTTATCGACATCGAGTTTATGTCGATAACCAAAGTCGCTCAAAAATCCGGGTCGTTACAGTTGGTATCAGAGCTTAAGGTTAAGTAATTACCTTGGCTCTGTGGCGTGACTCGGTAGACATGGGGTTAGTAATACCCTAGATTGAGATTGAGTGTATATATATGAGAGCGTATTTGTTATTCAATATAAAATGATTTTATATTGTGGAGATTCATTGGCTGAGTTGTTTATGAGTTCTGGTCGATCAGTTTGATCCACTGTATTGGTAGGGGTTTCTAAACACTCGAATACGATGAACCGTCATGGTATGTTTTGAAAAGAGGGTAAATGAAATAATTTTACCCAAATTATATTTGATATATATTGAATTTATAATGTATGAGATATATTGGTTGTTATTATAATCGAGTAAGATTATAAATATAATGGTTATGTAAATAATCGATCAGAATTCATATAAGTATAATATATGAAATAAGATGAATTAAATCTGAAATTAAAATCAGAATTGAAAATTTAAAACTGGAAATTCAGATAAGTGTCTGTAATTGAATCTGAATTAGATATATGTGAATTTTAAAATCCTAGAGGTTTTAAATTTGTTTTAATAAGGATATTTTGAACTGATTCAAGATGGAAGTGTTTAAGTTGGAGTTTTGAAAAGGAATATAGTATTGAACTCACTTTGATCGCTGGAAAATAATTCTGATGATGGTGTACACATCATCAGTGTGATTTTCGAGTTGTAAGTGACGGATTACTACCCAAGATTTTATTTTCAAATCTATTTTGCGAAAACAAGTGTTTAAGAATTCAAATGTTTTGAATTGGTATTATGATTTCAAATTTACTTGAAGTAAAAGCCCAGGAATTTAAATTCTAAAATTTAAATTTAACTTGTTAAGTTAAGTAAAACTGGGGTGATAAGAGAATAATCTGAAATGGTCTTGTATTGATGAGTTAAGAGTTTGAAATCGAGAATCAAACTCGAGTTGAAATGATAATTGGCTTGGATATAAGCGAATGGTTGTGTTGGTGCTAAAACTGATTGGAATTCGATTGGGGCGGCATTGGTATCTGCTAAATTGATAGCAGATGGAAATGAGATAATGAAACGCCCGACAAAAAGGTACAAGTTTATATTTGATATGAATTTGGAATTTATGAGCCGAACTGGCAAGCCGCTTGGCTGTTTGATTTTCTTTTGGGTTGGAGATGGCCTAGAGAGGCGAGTTGGAGTTTTACCGATAGGGCTGTACAAAGGAGGATATGGCGAAATTTTTCGAAAATTTAAAGTGTTAGAAAATTTTCAAAATTTTTGGAAATTTTAGTTAGTCAGAAGGAATTAATATTTTAATCGATATTAATTGGTTCAGTTGAAATCAGAAACAAGGGGTAAACAAATCTTAGGAATTCCAATAGATAGGGTCGTCCTCTACCTTAGCAATTTCGAGGACGAAATTATTTTAAGTGGGGAAGAATGTAATGACCCGCATTTTCCAGGGGTATAATTTATTTATTTAATTATTTAAAATAGTGATATAGGGAATTAAATCGAGGTTTAATTAAATAATATGGAATATTTAATTAAATTAAATAATTAAATAATATATTTAATTCAGAAATAATCAAAATATTGGAAATCACAATATAAGGTGAACTGGGTCATCCCCAAGATTTAATTCAGCTTAGAGTTGAATTATATTGACGAATATATTCAATCGACGTCAGTTTGAACGTATAATTATAATATAATTGAAATCGAGCTTGAAATGGTGTTGTAGTTCGCGATTTGGCGATTTGAACTTCAACTGAATATACAGGGTTCGTTTTAAATCGGATTTCTGTGAAACAAGAAACGAGTGGAGCTGGTGGAGTATATCTTTCTAGTGGAAGAGAAAAATCGGGATTTTCGTCGTGTAGATTTTGAGATATGTCCAAATCAAATTTTAGAAAAGTCGTTGTGGAATTCCTTTATAATATATTTATATTTATAAAAGGAATTTCATTATAAATCGAATATCGATTTAATCGGGATTCGAGATATCGAGCTAGAAATTCACACAGGAATATTCTAGAGCTAAACGATATCGTATGTGGATATACACGATAATATTAATTTATTAATATTTAATTTAATTGTTTTTAAATATATTTATATATATTTAAAAGGGTTATTTAGAGCTTTAAAAATAGCCACTTTTGCAAACGAAGTCGGAATTCGACGAAACTAATTTTGTTGGATCTGCAATGTCAAATAGTTGTTAGATTTCCAGTTTCGTGATTTTTAGAGTCACTGTGTGGTCGTACGGATTTTTAGTGTGAGAAACAGTCATTATTTTGACGGTTAAAAATACACTGTATGAGCAAACGGAGTCGGAATTCGACGAAACCAGTTTCGTTGGGACCGTAATGTCGAACAGTAGCTGCATGCCCATTTTTGTGATTTTTGGGTATCGTATATGGTCACAGGAATTTTAGAGGATGATTGCAGATAACGTTTGATTAAAAACGAATATAATAATATATAAAAATATTTAATCCTCTATAAATACCCTCTTTAAGTTTTCCTAAACCTAATTCTCAAGTCAACCAAACCAAAAACTGCGCCGCTCATTTTTCTCTTCACAGCCAAAACAAAACCGAACTTCAAACTTCAATATATATTCATGGAAAATTCTATAAATATTTATATACTTATAGTCCTAATCAGTAGATGTTTCTCATCAATTTCCTACCTGTTTAGGTACCTGCGGTTTCGGTTTGTAGTGTCCGATTAATTTACAGCGTGAGTTCTCAGAACCTAGGGTTCTAGAAATCGAAGGGTTGAAGAAATTAATCGCGAAATGGGTATCGTATTGGGATTCAGTGGTTAAAATCGAAGCGTTTGGGGTATTTTTGGTGGTTTCGGTGATGGTCAAAGTCGGACCTGGCAGTGTCTGGTTGGAGGCAAAAACGGCTTGATGGAGTCGAGTTGTATATGTATGGGGTGAGGGTGAAGAGGGTGTGATGAGAATCATTTTGGTGGTTTTATTTTTGGAATTTATGAAGTGAAGATCGGGATTTGTGAGGGAGGAAGCAATTCGAAGTGGCTGCTGTTGAGTTCCTAGAGTGCACGAGTACACGGTAGTGAAGAACAGGAAGAAGAGGTAGCGGGTCAAATTCGGGTATGGGCTTTGAGTGGTAGGTGATGCCCAAAAATGAGCATATTCAAGTGTTTATTTTATATAAAATGTATATCAACTTCTAATTATCATAACTTGGTCATACATGAACGGAATTCAGCGAAACAAGATCCGTCGGGATCGTATGGACGGACACTACACAATGAGACTGACCGCGAGTCAATCAGAGTCCGTTACAATTTATAGCAAAATAAATTGTCCGTCAGAATCAAGCGATGGTTGTCGTTATTAACGACGATCGTCCAATGTGAGTAAAACTCACCAACTCTGTACAGTTCTATTTTTACAACGTATTCTTAGAAATGTTAAATATTGTCTGTTTGACTGTGTGTTGATTGTTGATTGAACTGCTAGTCAGTTAGTTGAATTTCTATACTGAATCTGTTTAACATAATATATCATATGGAACTGAAAGTGATGTTATCTATATTGTTTAACATCTGTGATGCAGGGAAACAGGTCGGAGGAATCCAACTGGATTCCTCAACAGTTATTTTACTGTGATTTATATATTGTGATATATAATCTGAAGTTGATTATGTGTGCTTGGACGATAGTTATCGTTGTTATATGGTGTGTTAAATACCATAAGAAATACAAGAATGTGATAAAGGGATTTTCAAAGTACAATTTGAAAATAATTTATTTATATAAAATCAATGGATTTTATATTATAAAAGAAAAAGGATTTTGAATAAAATAATTATATTTGTAAATCAAATATAAAGGAAATTTATATTTGTTAATCAAATATAAAGGGATTTTATTTGTTAAACAAATATAGAGGAGATATATTTGTGAAATCAAATATAAAGGAAAATATTTGTAAAACAATATATATAAGGGAAAATATTGTCAAAACCAATAGAAAGAGGGATATTTGTAAACCATTTACAGATAGATAAAAAGGATTTATTTATTTAGGAAATAAATAAAGGTAAAAGAATTTATTATTTAGGGTATAAATAAAGTTAAATGATTTATTTATTTATGGAATAAATAAAATAAAGGAATATTTATTTGTTAAATAAATAGGATTATAAGGAAATATTTATTTAGGAAATAAATAGATTATAAAAGAAAATCTTTAAAAAGGAATAAACGTTATTAGCGAGTAAGTTAATCAAATTGAGTTATCAGGTTAGTTAATCAAAGTAAATTGATTAGTTAAACTAAGTGAATTGGTTAAGTTAATCAAAGTGAGTTGGTTAAGTTAATCAAAGTGAATTGGTTAAGTTAATCAAAGTGAATTGGTTAAGGTAATCAAAGTGAATTAGTCGAGTTAATCAAAGTGATTAGTTCAGTTAATCGAGATAAGAAAAATCAAGCTAGGTTAATCGAGTTGAATTAGTCAGTCGAGTTAATCAATTGAGTTAGTCAAACCAAGTAAAACCAGTTAGAGTTAATCAGTAGAGCTAATCAGTTAGGGTTGACCAGGCAGAGTTAATCAGTTGGAGTTAATCGATTTGAGTTAAGATTTTCGAGTTGATAATCGAGTTAAGTTATCGAATACCACTTATTCGAAGTAGAAGTTAT
Source organism: Allium sativum (assembly GCA_030737875.1). NCBI lineage: Eukaryota > Viridiplantae > Streptophyta > Magnoliopsida > Asparagales > Amaryllidaceae > Allium > Allium sativum. The sequence goes on from CM060911.1 coordinate 189,922,380, forward strand.
CAAATATAGTTATTTGAGATAGAGTTAGTCAAACAGAGTTATTCAGGATAAGTTGCCATCTCGTACGACTGCTAGCGTAATTCGCAGGGCTGTAAATAGCCTACGGCGGTCGGATGTTTCCTGAGGGAGTCAGGCGTAACCATTGTGATTGCTGCGATCTAGAGTCAAGCGAATGGAGTTAAATCGAATATTAGTTATTCGATAGGAGTTAATCGAGTTAAGTTCTTGAGTTAGATTATCGAGATAAGTGAGTCGAATTAAGTTCGTCGAGTTAAATTAATAGATGTTAGTTTCATCGAAAGGAGTTAATCGATGTTAGTTTCATCGAAAGGAGTTAATCGATGTTAATTTCATCGAAAGGAGTATCGATGTTAGTTTCATCGAAGCGAGTTATCGATTATAGTTTAATCGAAAGGAGTTATCGATTAGTTAAATCGAAAGAAGTTGTCAAATTTAGTTATTCGAAAAGGAGTTATCGATTTGTTAAATCGAAAGGGAAGATTATCGAATATCGTTTATTCGAGAGGAGATTATCGAATATAGTTATTCGAAGGAGTTATCGATTATTAGTTAATCGAAGTGAGTTATAGAATATTAGTTAAATCGAAGGAGTTATCGAATATAGTTTATTCGATGGAGTTAATCGATTAGAGTTAAATCAAAGGAGTTAATCGAATATAGTTTATTCGAATATAGTAAAGGAGTTAATCGAATATAGTTTATTCGAATATAGTAAAGGAATTAATCGAATATAGTTTATTCGAATAGAGTTAGAGGAGTTAATCGAATATAGTTTATTCGAATAGAGTTAGAGGAGTTATCGAATATAGTTTATTCGACAGGAGTTAAGTGAATGGGGTTAATCAAATAGAGTTAATCAAATAGAGTAAATCAAATAGAGTTAACCCAATAGGGTCAGTCCAATAGAGTTAATTGAAAAGAGTTAATCGAATATAGTTATTCGAAAGAAAGGTTAAGTAAGGAAGTTAGTTAAAGAAATATAAAGTGAGCTTTGCCTATTTCAAGGTTAGAAGTGTTGTTCAGTTAAGGTCTGAGAGGTAGTTCTACCCCAACTTGATTGGCTTCGTTTTAACTAAGGAATGGTTAAGGTTCGGTAGTAAAGGATGGTAAAGTGAATTTAGTAATTAAATAAAATGGTTGAGTTGGCATAGCGATGTTTTATCTAAACACCTGTTTAATCCAAACATAGGAGTTTGGAAATGTTTCCCAAACAAGAATCAGAAATGTTTTCTAAATACAGAAAACAAGGAATGGAAATGTTTCCAGTGTTAATAACGTATATTTTCTAAATATAGAAAATAGCAAATGTTGAATATAGGGAAACAGGAGATGTAAAATGAACTAAAGAGATAAATGTTAAATGATGTTTGTTTGATATAATTTCCATCTGGAAATAATATCGTTGTTTGCACACTTGTTTTCTTTGATAGTTAACTCACAGACTATCGAAGTTTTGACCATTTTTAACGTTGTTAACATGGGGAGACCGGTTGGATTATTATCCAAAGAACCACTCTGTATTGGCACAAGCGTTGTGAATCATTTATGCCAAAGATAATTAAAGACGGAGTAAAGTGCAAGGGCTGTTGTATAAGTCTTAGTTAACAGTGACTAAGATGGATATACTGAATAGTGCCTTCGGTTTGTCCAGTCCCAGGACAACTTGTACGGATGAAGGTCTGACAGAGTATATCCAATGGATCGCGTAAGTTGATCCCTTCAAACGTATATACGTTGGTGGCGGAGGAATTCGTTTCTCTTAGCTGTATACCCATTGTATCTTTGAGGAAATCAATTTGTGATTTTGCGGGTATGACGATGTGACATTTCTTAGTGAATGAAGATGGATGTCTGACAGAGTATTTCCAGACGATCACGTACATTTATTTCTCCAACTGTACCAAGAGTGGAAGCGGAGAAGGAAACTTCTTTTAGCTAACACATAATGTATTGTTGAGGACGTCAATCGGTGATTGGATGGATTTGATGATGTGGCATTTAAAGTGTATCTGATGTGAAGATAAGCGTAGCTTCTAGCCTCACATCCGGTAAATGACAGAAATCGGGCAGGTAGCAAGGCTATGTAGGTCGCACCTATTAGGGTGTATAATCACCTGATCTAGAGTTTCATTTATTTCTAAAAATCTATTGTTGATGCTGTCCCATTCGGGAAATGGTTGCTGATCCCAACCGTTGGTGATATACATTCGATACACTCAAGCGAAATGAGTGGTCGGTCATGTGTGGCCGGGTCGCAAGATGTTCTTGTTGAACCCAGTGTATTCCTCTCTAGAGGTACACTAGCAGAAGGTGGTTCCATACCTTGTCATAGTTGGAAATCCATTATCCAATACGTGCTTGCGATTTTGATTGTATACTATATATGTAAAACGTGAGATGAAAGCGTTTCTGCTAGATTGATATATATTTGTACTTAGACATTATTATAATCTCAGAATGATATTGCTTGTCAAAGATGTTGGATTCTCATAAGGGAAAAACCCGTGCCGTATTCACGGCGTGGTCTTATGAGATATCATATATATGTTCAACTGTGTTAAAACTATTTTACTCACACCAGTCCCATGACTGACCCGGAGTTTACTTTGTTGTTTTCCCTAAACTCTTGGGTGCCTAAATTTGTACGGGCAGTCAAGTAGTCGGGATTTGCAGATATACTTGAAGAGCTGGAGCAGGAGGCTTCTGGATCATATAGCTATAGTTTATTTCCACTGTGTTGTAAGTGCTATACTCTGATAAGTGCTATTGTATACATAACTGTTATATTTCAAAGTTATGTTATATATTATATGTTATTCGTTCCACTGTGAGGTTCGTGTTACTCTTATGTTGTGTTCTTCTTCTTCTTCTATTCTAAGTTTCTATCTTATCTATCCTCACCCTATAATTTCTTTCATTAATTACCAGGATTTTTCGATGTTTTGGTTATCGACATCGAGTTTATGTCGATAACCAAAGTCGCTCAAAAATCCGGGTCGTTACACCTTTCCTCGACTCATGACGGAAATCTAATTTCCAATACGTGACATTTCGGTTTTGATTGTAGAGCCTAATATTGGCGACATAGTAGCATGGGATATTATGCCGTCTATGATTGATACATTTATTTTGAAGTTGTTTTCATACACTTTACACTATAATAGTATCAAACTGATTTGTTTTAAACGTACCAAACATGTTTGGCTATTATAAGGGAGAACCTTATCCTCCGGCTTGTGGTGCATTGTGTGATGGGACCTGGGTCTTATAATAGCATCATTTTTTTCAAAAAGCATTGCGCTATTTGTTTTATGCACTAGTACTCTTGGGAGGAAACCCGTTCCGTGTTATGTGGCGTGGTCCCTTGATTTACCTTATTTATAAAGTACAGTTTTAAATTATTGTTTTAGTTCGCACACCAGTCACATGACTGACCTGGAGTTTATTGCTTTAACCTAAACTCTGGGTGCCCCTATTTTCCACACGGGCAGCTAGTAGTTTTGGTTTTGCAGATTTATATTCACAGGATCCTGATTTACAGCCGGAACGATATTCGGAAAGCTCTGTATCCGTTTATCTCTTTCAGTTGTGTTTTTGTATTACTTTCTGCTGCATTGTAATTTGTAAATCTCTGACATTTATCAAATGTATATTATTTGTTCATACTCTGTATATTCTTGTACTGAGATGTAAATTGTTGTAATAAGAAATGAAATGTTCTTCTGTTTGTGTTCTGAATTGTTGTGTTCTCAAACAATCCGTTCTTTCTCTTCTCTTTGGAGACCGGGGAAGTTCTAGTCGTTACAGTTTCCATATAAGTTTTGAAGAGTGCGGTTCAGTTTTCCAGTATTCGAATATGGTACAGTAGACCTAGGATTTGGATTTTCTTAGAAAGGCGACATCGATGTAAGTTTTTAATGTATTTTTCAGGTTCATAATGTGAAATAGCACTTGTAGTGAATTTTTGGAAGGGATCGATGTTCAAGGTGTTGCGACTCCTGCATACGCGGGTTTAAAATCGCACCAAAGAAATTGAATTTGAATTTAGCTTTTTGGGTATGGAGTGTATGAGCTCGAAGTGAGAGGAATTTTGGTGATGTCGGTTCGTTAAGCGGTGGATTAGTGAAGGAGAAATGTGGGAATTAAAATCGGCTAATGTTCATTACTGTAGAAGGAAAAAATACAAGAGTCGGGGGAAGAAACGATAAGCAGAGGGGGTTAAAGCTTTAACGTGGTTTATTAGACGGACTAAGGAATGCGTTATTGTTAATTAGGAGGATTACGGTTTTAGTTTGGGAAATAGTGGGTGAACTATGAAAGGAATGAGCGTTAGAAAGGGTCGGCTGTGGTAAAGCAATAAACAGGAAGAGCGGGATTTAATTTATCCATTTGGGGAAGAAAAACAATTAAGGTAATGACGTGGATTAATTAGGATTAATTAATGAATATATAAATGTTAAGGATTTTTTATAGTATAAACTTGTAATATTGATAACTATCGCATACGTTATCAGAATCTGACGAAACGAGAGGTGTTGGAACCGTCTCGATAAATACTTCACAATGGAACTAACCGGGAGTGAATTGGAGCTCGTTACAATCTATAGCAAAAAAAATTGTCTGTCTAAATCAACCGACAATTATCATTATTTAACGATACCGTCCACTGTGAGTAAATCTCACTAACTCTGTACAGTTTATATTTTTATAAATATAATCTAGTAATGATAAATGATGATTGGTTGTTGTGTGTTGATTGTTGGGTTGAATTGCTGATTTATTGGTTGAAATTGTAGATAGCGATATATATTTAAATCGTTAATCAAATATTGATTCTGTTTATCAGAATATTTCATATTGAAATGAAATCGATGTTATTTATATTGTTTAACTTCTGTGAATTCAGGGAGATAGGTTGGAGCGATCCAAATGGATTCCTCAATATTATAATACTGTTTGTTTTCATATATTATGATATATGATGTGATATAAAATATGTGATTGATTATGATGACACTGGTCATGTTATTTGGTATTTTAAATACCAAATGAAATATTGGAATGTAAAAAGGAAATTTTGAAAGTGAATATTGAAAATGAAATATTTATATATAAAATAGATAGAATTATATAAAAGGATTTATATAAAATGAGTTGAATTATATAAAAGGATTTATATAAAATGAGTTGAATTATATAAAAGGATTTATATAAAATGAATAGAATTATATAAAAGGATTCATATAGAATAAATAGAATTATATAAAAGAATTTATATAAAATGAATAGAATTATATAAAAGGATTTATATAAAATAAAAAGAATTATATAAAAGGATTTATATAGAATAAATAGAATCATATAAAAGGATTTATATAGAATAAATAAAATTATATAAAGGGAATTATAAATGAGATTAAAGTATTAGAAATAAAAAGGAGTTTTTTATGAATAATTCTACAAATAAAAATATAAATAGAATTTGGGTTTGAGATATAGTTTTTAAAATACGAAATCAAACTGTTTTGATTTTATAAAGAAATATTTTTCACATTCTATCTGAAAATTAGATTAAAGTAAATATTTTGCTAATAAAATATTTATAAAGGAAATATGGTTTAAAATAGGAATTAAAATGGAGATAAAGGAATTAGAAACTGACTGGAGATTAGTTAAGTTGAACAGCTGTCTAGGAATTGATTTGATGTTGGTTTCGGCCTTCGAGGTTAATACATAGGGGGTTGTTCTCTTACTAGTTTTCAGTTAAAGGCTGATATATGTGAGAAGATAGTGATGCGTGAATCAGAAATGGAAACGTTTTCCAAAGTTAATAACGTATATCATATAAAATTAGAAAATAAGGATTTGATGAATATATGGAAACAAGAAATGAGGAAATTAGTAAATGTTGATTGATGATTGATGATTGATCGATAGAATTTCCATCCGGAAATAATATCGTTGTTTGCACACATGTTTTCTTTGATAGTTAAATCACCGACTATCAAAGTTTTTGACCATTTTTCCGTCGTCAATACGGAGAGACCGGGATCAGATTCATTATCTGGAAACCACTCTGTATGGGCTTTAGCATTGGATCAAATATGATGAAGATAATTGAAGACGGAGTTATTTAAGGGCTATCCTATTTACATAATAGTGCCTTCGGTCTGTCCAGTCCCAGGGCGACCTGTATGGAAGAATGTCTAACAGAGTATATTTAATAGATTGCATAAGTTGATCTCTTCAAACGTATTTACGTTTGGTGGCAAAGGAATTCGTTTCTCTTAGATGTATACGCGTGGTATTTTTGGGGAAATCAATTTGTGATTTGGCGGGTATGACGATGTGGCATTCAAAGTAAATAAAGGTGAGATCTGTACGTTATGGCCTCTAGCCTCACAATATGGAAATGGTATAAAAATTAGGTAGGTCGCATGGCTAAGTGGTTAGCTGCCAATTAGGGTGTATTGTGTAACACCCCACCTCCGCTAGGGTCACTCACAAAGGGAATGCACTAGTTTTGGTGGAGTATTATCTAGGTAAACATTCACAGAGATATCACAAGGCAGAACATAAATAAAGCAGCGGTAGAAATTAAAAACCAACTTCTTATTATTTTCAGGAAAAGAGTCAAAAGCTCATATATCCAAGATACAAATTATTCCATTACATCAAGTTCCAAATAAAGAAGCATAAAATTAAGATAACAAAAGTAGATTATTCCCCATAAATAGCAGAAGCAGCCATAGCATAGCCCAAGACCAAACCGTACATGAGCTGTCAGAAAGCAAGCTAAATCCAAGCTAAGAGCTAGTGTTTCCTCCCTGAGAACCTGGGGGGGAGACGAAAGAAAAAGAGGCGAAAGAAAAAGGGTCAGTCATAAAGACTGGTAAGCCCTAGTGACTTTCAGTATGAAAACTAGTAAATGTAACATGATATGTGAAAACTGGAATTAACCATAAGGATGATAACAGAACTGGTAGGATAATTAAGATAGCAAGATAAGTCAAGTCTAGCATCGCATATTCAAGGTTCGCTGCACCAACTGTACTAGTGTTCTAACTCATGTCAAGTATTAATCATGAAATGGTCCATTGGCCCAGTATCATGAAGTGACCCATTACGAGGTCCTACGGTACGATCTACTAAACGATCGGCTCCCTACAAATCCTAGCTCGTCATGTGTCTGTGTCATACGGCCCTATCCAGAAATGTAGTTACCTGTGCTAGGTCCACCATAGGGTGTATCAAGTCCTATGGTGCAAACCACCGACACGAATCAAGCACGCACAGTGTAAATCTACGGGTGCCCAATGCCTGCTTTTTCAACTCCGGACTACGTGCACGACCATAGTCCGCCTGAACCTACAATGGCGAACCTACTCAGCCGTCGTTCTGGTCGCTTACAATCAGCCCAGTAATCGTGCCCCACTGTAACAACCCGGAAATGCGAGCCAGTTTAAAAATTTTATTTTGGCAATTTTAATGAATTTTGCATATTTAAAATGAATTATTTTAAATAAAAACGACGAGAAATTTATTTTGAACAGATTAGAACGTATATATTCATATAGATCGTCGTTAGAATATAAATAATTATATATAATTATAAAAGGAATTGAATATGGCGCGGTAGTTCGATAATTCGATTTCAAACTTCAATTGAATGTACCGGGTGCAAAACAATCAGAATTTTAGTGAAACCAAAAATAATAGGATCTATTTGGGAATATCTTTCCAACAAATCCGAAAAATTGAAATTTCATAGCGGGAATCAAAAGATATGTTCAAATGAAAATTCTGAATAGTCGCTATGGAATTCAGGCCCTTAAAAATGGAAATTTTGCAAACGACCTCGGATTTCGACGAAACTACTTTTATTGGATCCGTGATGTCAAGTTAGTGCTAGATTTCAAATTTCATAATTTTTCGAATCAGTATGTGAGTGTGGCAAATGAAAATGCGTCTGACCAGTTTTAGTTGATTTTAATCGACTGGAAAATGGCCATTTTTCAAACGGTCTCAGAATTCGACGAAACTAGTTTTGTTAGGACCGTGTCGTCAATACGAAGCTAAAAATAATTTTTCTGGAATTTTTCGACTTAGTGTGTGGCCCCGGTAAATTGAAATGTACGTTTAAAATTCAATATAATGATTTAAATGTAAATTTGACAAAAACTGATCGAAACGATCGAATCAGCTTATGATACATATCCCATTGTGTTCGGAATGGGGGTAATTAGCTATGGACGTCAGGCGGTGGGCTTGATTTCGTCTTCGAAATAAAAAGTTACTTTTTAAAGAGAAATTAAAATAAATTAATATATATTTTATTATATACCCCCCTCATTCTTCTCAGATCCGTTTAGAAAAAAAAGGGAGAAAAGAGGGGCGACGGAGCCCCGTCGACGTTGGTCGTCGCATCGCCCAGGCGGTGGGCGCGCCACCGCACAGTCCTCCCCCTCCCCTTCTCCATCGCCCTCCTTCCTCTCTCCGTTCCTGCTTCACCACGAAACCGCCCAACTCGAGCCCGTACCCCAAGCCTTCCACCGCCGCTTTCTCCTCCACCTCCGCCCACTGCTTCCACCGCCGCCTGCAAAGACCCCCGACCTCCTCCAACGAGCCGCAGCCCCTCCCCTCCTCCAAATTTCAACGTAAGTCTTCTTGTTTACTCATTTTGTTTATTTACTTTTATTTATTCTAGCAAAATATAAAACATACGATTTATATCAATGAAAGGTAGGATTTTTATTTTTATAAAGATGTGATTTTTAATTTCAAAAGGAAAGGATTTTTATTCAAAGAAAGAATATTTATGATATGAAAATACGATTTTTAGGATCGAAAAGTTGAGATTTTTCAAAGTGAAAAGACGAGATTTTTACTTATATATATAGTATAGAAAGGTTAGATTTTTATTTATATATATAGCATGGAAAAATATATAATTTTTAATTAAGTAGTGAAGTAAAAATATGATTTTTACTTCGATAAAAATATGATTTTTACATTATAGAAGTGTTAAAAATTTGATCTTTATGTAAGTAGTGAATCAAAAATATGATTTTTACTTGTGTAGAGTATTAAAAATATGACCTTTATATAGTAGAAGATATAAAAATAATATTTTTATATAAGTAGTATATTGAAAATAAAATTTCTATATAATAGAGAATATAAAAATATAATCTTTATATTTGAAAAGGCGAAATCTTTATATAGAGAATAGCGATGTAAAAATAGAATTTTTATCTATATAGTAGCAGAGTAAAAATAGAATTTTTTTTATCTATATAGTAGCGGAGTAAAAATATGATTTTTATATACATAGCAACAATATAAAAATATGATTTTTATATATGTAGTGGCTACGGGCAACGAAAGTGACAAAAGGCGAGAACAGTGATGATTCCCTACATTTGAAGTGTCGTGGAGTTTGGATAGCTTTGGTGAGAACTCCTCACTTTAAATCTTCTCTTTCTAGTTATATATATATATACTAGGATGCAGACGGTGTTTAGTAGCACACGACACCATCGTCCACAGACCATGGACTTGTTTGTTTGGTTGTGTAGTTGGTTAGATTATTTGATTTGAATTTGGTTGTTTGGTGAATTGAAATCGAATTGATTGATATGTGTATGGCGTGGGCCATCACTAGACCGGGGATAAGGCTAGTGTAACACCCCACTCCCGCTATGATCACTCACTAAGGGAATGCCATAGCATCGGTGGAGTATTTTAGTGAATATAGAACAGAAAAATTACAACAAGACAGATATAAATAGTACTTGAAATTTTAAAACATCATCTCATAACAGCGGAAGTAAAACATGTCTGGTTACATCATAAAACCACAATAAAGGTCAAGTACAATATCCATCCAAATAAAGAAGTACATAATCCCACTCTCATACAATAGCCAAAACAAAAGAAAAGATAACTGGATAACTGGAGCTTTACATCTATCCAAGCTCCTAAAGACTGGAACAGCAATCCGATCAAGCTCCACTACTGCTAGGATCCACCGTAGGACCTGAGGGTTGGGAAAAAAGATAAAAACAACGGGGTCAGACATAAGTCTGAGCGAGTCCTATAACTTTAACAATACAGTCGTTAAAGTAACCAGAGAAGACATGAACTGATACATGGTAACATATGGGGATGAATGGTTACACTAAGCAGTCAACTAAACTAAGATAAGAGATAAAAACGCATCTACCCTTCCTAAGGTAAATTACTAAACTGCACCACACCAGTCGTTCCTAACCTAAAGGTTGATCCCACCCAAGGACCTATAAAATTAACTTAATAGTACTTGCGTACCCCTAGGTGACCAAGTAGACGCCACGGGGCCCTACAGTCCACTAGGTGTACACACAATTCTCCATTCGATCGGCTCCCTAACGTAGATACCCGTGCTGGCCCCACCATGGGGTGTACCATTCCCCAATGTGGCAACCCGATATAATTAACGGTGCACGGCTTATATCTACCCGATGCAACAACGGCTTACCTACCAGCCCGGGCCCACTCACGCATATGAAGCCCGTTGGACTTGCGTTGCCACCGCTAACCCGTTTGCCTCTTACAGTCAAGCCCAGTATGCGTGTCCCGTCCTCGACATGGGTCGAGCCCACAAAGATACGTATGGGTTACTGGTTGAAATGGGCCTCCACAAGCTACCCACCTAAGCTTGTCCCTTTTTCTAGTATATCCCACTTAACCCTTTAATCATGTTTAATTACATGTTTCCATTTTGGTTAAGTTTTCTAATCGTATTTTCTATTGCCACCCAAGGCAACCACTAGATTTCCTTATGCCACCCAAGGCACCTACTTAACCCCTCATGTCCCTCTACATGCTAATGTGGTTAAGTGTTTCTTAATTAATTAATTAAGATCGTAACCTTTGTAAAGACCTCTCACATTAGACTGTCTTTTATGACCGCTGGTTAAGCCGGTTGGGTCCGGGCAGCCTTATGTCATAACCGAGTCTAACCTCGTGTCTTTACATTAATCACGTATTTAGTTTGTGCCTAAGACCTCTCACATTGGGCTAACATTTGTAGCAACTGGTTAAGCCGGTTGGGTCCGGGCAGTTTTACGCTACAACTGAGTCCAACCTCGTGTCTTAGTCAATTAATTACAACTAATTAATCACCCTTATAATTTTATATTAATTATCCCTAATTAATCAAGTTTTTCTTAACATGGGTAGACCTAACTCAATAGGTAAATTCCCATGGGGTAGACCTAACTCAATAGGTAAATTCCCAACACATAGTATGGGTACACCTAACTAAATAGGCAAATTCCCATACTATGTTCATTTATTTTATGTTATGCATAATTATATTAATTTCACACAATCTTATTAACTTATGCATTTAATTACCCCATCGTTCCCACGTAATTTCGTTCTCATGATATAACACATATAAAAGGTGTCAACTTGCATATGAATGAACATGTTTCAAAGGTGCCATCTTGCATATTAACAAACACATAACTTGCATATAATATGTCACATAACTTACATGTTCACTTGCATAATATACTTGCATATTAACTCATAGACTTGCATAATGTGTCATCATGAACTTGCATATTAACAAACATGTAACTTGCATATTAACAAACATGTAACTTGCATATTTACATACATGTAACTTGCATATTAACAAACATGTAACTTGCATATTAACAAACATGTAACTTGCATATTTACATACATGTAACTTGCATATTAACAAACATGTAACTTGCATATTAACAAACATGTAACTTGCATATTTACATACATGTAACTTGCATATTAACAAACATGTAACTTGCATATTAACAAACATGTAACTTGCATATTTACATACATGTAACTTGCATATTAACAAACATGTAACTTGCATAGCATATCACCATGAACTTGTATAACATGCATATGATTACATAGCCCACAACTTGCATATTTAGCATCATGCAAACATAACATACATCATATTAAACTTGCATAAACTTACATACTCAACATGCATAAACATAAGATTAATGCTAACATCATATCATATGATTCAAAGCTCATTAATCCACATACAAAACCATAAATCCCATCACATCTCATCTAATTAGTTTACCAAAAGATCATCAAAGTGATAGAAACTCACAACTAGCAATTTTGCACACCAAATGAAGAAGATTAAGATACTTAGAAGGGATTAGAGGTTGATTAGAGAGTGATTAGCTTGCAACCCTCTTCATTGATTTGTGGAGGCCATGATCAAGTTGCATTTTGCCATAGTTTAATTACAAGGTTTAATTATGAATGAATTAGGGTAGGGTTGGGGTCTTATTTATAGGATTAGAAAGTGTTTTAGGCCCTTAGATTAACCCTAGATTAGATTAGGACCCTTAGATTTCGGAACCCTCTAGAACATGGCCCTAGACTCAGCCAAGACCAGACCTGGTGCACCCAGATCCACAGAGCCGACACCCTGTGTCGACACCCCTGTCGACAGGGCTGTCGACACCCCTGTCGACACCCCTGTCGACATGCCTGTCGACACGGGGCTAGGCGGGAATTTTTCCCTCCCCTTTCCTCTTTTGGCTCCAAACTTGTTTTAGCTGAATTTTAAATCTGTTTTTAAATTTAAATTTTCTGAAAACTTCTTTGGGCCATAACCGGGCCATACGGACTCCGATTCCCAAAAACTCGGACTCTATTTCGCGTATTTTTCCGAGACGAACGAAATGACGCAGCCCGTTTCCCCTGGTTCCCCCATCTGAGATTAATTATACTTTAATTACTAACTATTAGTGTTAATTGAAATTCGGGGTGTTACATTCTCCCCTACTTAAAGGATTTCGTCCTCGAAATCTCTAAGTTAAGAAGAACGTATCCTACCAACCAAACAACCATCTACTAAACCATCAACCACAAGCAACCATTATCCTTAGAAACTTCTAATGATGTATGAACATATGCGGAAAGTGTGTGTATATGTCCGTATACTAATGCAAAATCAGGCGGTCTACTGATTCAGTCGACCTCCTTAATGCAAACCATGATAGTGCCATGCATCCAATATGTATGCGAAACCCTATTGACACATACAAATTTCTACATGCGTGCACAACCATACACAAAAATGCATCATCCACATGATAACACAACCATGATACATCCATCAATCTAACTACCACATCCATTTATGCAATATGCAACATGAAGTGTCTGAGCCGATCTAGTGCCTAATGTGTGTGTATATGCATCCACAAGCAACCACTAGCAACCAATTTTATCCACATGCATCCATCAATCATAACATGTTTCAAACACATGTTTCAACCATAGGCTTACCCTATCTAAAGGTCAAATAGTACTAACGAGAGGACATACTAAAGATAAGATAAATACTAGACAAGCAATAAAGGAGAAGTTAAAAGACATACTCTCAAAAAGAAATGGATACAAAGAACGCATCTTCGCTTCCGTCTCCCAAGTAGCATTGCTTTCGTCATCTCCCCATTGCACTTTAACTAGCTGAACTTCTCTGTTCCTCAACTTCCTAGTCTCTGACCCAAGGATGCGAGTAGGAGCTCGTCGAATCGTCGCATCACGCTCTACCTCTACATCTCTAAGCAAGCTCGGCTCTACCACCTCTGCGGTCTCATGTAAGCACTTCCTCAGATGTGATACATGGAATACATCATGAACACCACTAAGTCTGTCGGGCAACTCCACCCTATACGCCATCCGTCCAATCCTTTCCTTAATAGGAAACGGCCCAACAAATCTCGGTGCTAACTTCCCAACGGACCCAAAGCGAACAACATTTCTCAATGGAGATACTTTGACAAAAACCATATCCCCAACCTCAAACTCAAGATCCGTCCTTCTCCGATCCGCATAAGATTTCTGTCTATCTTGTGCTGCCTTCATCCTTCTTCGAATCAAATCAATCTTCTCTGAAGTCTCTCTAACCATATCTGGCCCAAGCAAGATCTTATCCGTAGATTCCCACCAACATGTAGGAGATCGACAAGGCCTTCCATAAAGAGCTTCGAAAGGAGCCATACCAATACTGGACTGAAAGCTGTTATTATATGTGAACTCCACCAAAGGAAGATGTTCTTCCCATGTACCTCCAAAATCCAAGATACAAAGCCTCAAGAGATCTTCTAGGATTCGGTTCACCCTCTCGGTCTGACCGTCCGTCTGAGGATGATATGCGGTGCTCAAACACAACTGAGTCCCTACCGCCTCTTGCAAACTTCTCCAGAACTCACTAGTGAAGATAGGATCTCGATCACTCACAATGCTGGATGGTACGCCATGCAATCTAATAATCTCTCTAACATAGACTGAAGCAAGCCATGGAGCGGTCCTCTTACTCTTCACGGGTATAAAATGGGCACTCTTGGTAAGTCTGTCTACCACAACCCAAATTCCCGTATTGCCCTTCCTCGATCTCGGTAACCCATCGATAAAATCCATCGAGACACTATCCCACTTCCATTGCGGAACTTCCAATGGGTGCAGCAACCCACCGGGTTTCCTTTGCTCCGCTTTAACTTGTTGGCACACTAAGCATCTTGCCACATACTCGGCCACATCTTTCTTCATACCGGCCCAGAAGAAAACTCTCTTCATGTCTTGGTACATTTTGTCTCCACCGGGATGAATAGTCATTCTTGAACGATGTGCATCATCCAAAATAGCCTTCTTCAAATCCTCATCTTGCGGTACACAAAGTCTACCGTCTCTATGCAACCATCCCTTATCATCTATGGTGTATCTACCCAAATGGCTGGACGACTCCCCCCTCATAAGCTTCTCTACCAACTCAACCAACTGTGGGTCGTCTCGCTGAGCCTCGCCAATCCGTCTCAAAAGAGTAGGTCTAACCTCCAAGGATGCCAACAAACCAGGTACAAAATCAACAGAAGGTCTGAAGTTAAACAAAGAAAGAAACTCCAAGCTTCGCCGTTCCACGAACAATAGACTCAAAGATAGCCTTTTTCTACTCAAGGCGTCTGCCACCACGTTACCCTTGCCAGGAGTATACGCTATCTCGAAATCATAGGATGCTAAGAACTCCATCCACCTTTGCTGTCTTAAGTTTAAATCCTTCTGAGAGAATAAGTACTTCAATGATTTATGGTCGGTGAACAACTCGAATCTCTCACCAAGAAGATAATGGCGCCATGACTTAAGTGCGAAAACAATCGCGGCCAACTCTAGATCATGGGTAGGGTGATTCTTCTCATGCACTCTCAATTGTCTCCCTCCATAGGCTATTACCCTTCCCTCCTGCATCAAGACTGCGCCTAATCCTGTCCCACAAGCATCGGTATAAACAACAAACGGCTTACTCCCATCTGGGAGCACTAAAACTGGAGCGGTGGTCAAAGCTCTCTTTAACCGTCGGAAAGCATCATCACAATCTACGTCCCATAAGAAAACCAGACTCTTCTTCGTCAAGCGGGTTAATGGGGCTGATATCTTCGCGAAGTCTTTGATGAACTTCCTATAATATCCTGCCAACCCCAAGAAACTTCTTACTTCGGTAGCATTTCTAGGAACTTTCCAATCCTGGATAGATACTATCTTTGCGGGATCCACAGCTATCCCTTCCTTAGAGACCACATGCCCTAAGAATCGCACTTCTCTTCTCCAAAAATGACATTTAGAGAATTTAGCTTTAAGACTATGTGCTCGAAGAGTCTCCAACACTTCCTTGAGATGTAAGGCATGCTCTTCTTCACTCTTGGAAAAGACCAAGATGTCATCCACAAAAACTACTACAAACTTATTCAGATACTCTCTGAACACTCTACTCATTAAATCAACAAAGTATGCAGGGGCGTTTGTCAACCCAAATGGCATCACAAGCCACTCATAAAACTCATCCGGAGTCCGGAAAGCAGTCTTCTCTATACTGTCCTCCGCCACTCTTAACTGATGAAACCCTGTAGCTAAGTCCATTTGCGAAAACACTGAGGCGCCAACCAACTGATCAAAGAGATCATCTATTCTCGGTAATGGGTGTCTATTCTTCTTCGTGAGATTATTAAGTTCTCTATAATCCACACAAAGTCTGAGGGACCCATCCGCCTTTGTGGCAAACACTACTGGAGCTCCCCACTCCGATATACTTCGCCTTATGAACCCCTTCTCAAGCAACTCCCCTACTTGCTTATGAAGTTCTCTTCTCTCCCGAGGAGCCATGTGGCGCACTGGCAAAGACACTGGTTTGGCATTATCCACCAAATAAATTCGGAAATCTATCTCCCGCTTTGGAGGCAAATCCTTCACTTCTTCAAACACATCCGGATATTCCCGGACTACTCTGACAGAACGCAAACTCTCGACCGAAGCATCGAGTGATTCTAGATAACTTAGAAGAACAGATTCCATGGGATTACAAGAGATCTCGAGAGTATTACCCAAGCGGGTCATAAGCCTGACAACTCTCCTTTCACAATCAAGAACGGCACCATTACTGGATAACCAGTCCATGCCCAAAATCAACCCATAGCCCGTGAAGCCCAATACAAAAGCATCACATCCAAACTCAACACTAAGTATAGAAATCTTCAAACCCAAACATATCATAGACAGATATATAGAGCCCCCAATTGGGTTTGAAACAACCAAGGGATCATCAACTAGACTGGTGTTTAAGTGCAGTGACTCAACTAATGATGATGAGATAAAAGAATGCGATGCGCCAGAGTCAAACAAAGTACGAACTGGATGATCAAACAGAAAAACCAGACTTTCAACGAAAATAGTTCTACCTCTTTGCTGAATCGGTGGAACCGAGAGAACCTGAACTTGCTCCCCTGACTGAGGTGGTGCTATAAGAGCTTGCACCTGACCTCCTGAGGTAGACCCCGTCTTCTGCCCCTTCTTTGGGCAGTTTTTCACAAGATGCCCTGCTTCACCACAATGAAAGCAACCGGTCTTCTTCTTTTTTGCGACAATCCTTGCTGAGGTGACCTGGTGTCCCACAATTGAAGCACTTCGTCTTCTTCTTGTCACCATTGCTTTTTCCGCCCTTGCCTTGTTGTTGTTGCGGTTTCTTCTGATCCCCCTTTTTCTCTGGTGCCTTAGAATTCTTATCATCCTCATGCATAAGTGCCATGTAGACAAGTTTCTCAAAGGTGGCCCCCATAGGAATGTGAGTCATAGCTATTCCTTGCAATGGTTCGTTCAAGCCTCTAACGAACCTTAAAGCCTTCTTCTCCGGTGTATTCACCAACTCTATGCCAAACCTTGCTAATTGATTGAATTTGTTGACATATTCTTTCACCGTGAGATTCCCTTGCTTCAAATTCAAGAACTTCTCCATAAACAGATTCTCTTCCGCCCTTGAGAGAAACTTAGCCCCAAACCTTTGCTTAAAATCTGCCCAAGAGTCAACGGGGCGTTCTCCATTAGTGACCTCCCACCAGAATGAGGCTTCTCCCTTCATTAACCAAGCCGCCAACTTGACTTTCTTTCCCTCTTCCACTTCAAAGATATCTAGCAACTCTTCTACTTCCTTAAGCCAATCTCTAGCCTCTACGAAAGTCTCTGAACCTAGAAAAGGTTTTCCTCCTATAGCCTTGAACTCCTTGCAAACCTTAGCAAAATTATCCACTCTAGGCTGAGGAGGAGGAGCGGTTGTCTCTGGTGTAGTAGCATTGGCTGGACCCGCAGCCGCGGCCCTAGCCTCTTGCAACCTCCTATACCATAGTGGTATAACTAAACCCTCCGGGATGTTAAGATCTTCAGCCATGCTGAAACGAAAGAGGAAAGATTCAAAAAGGAGATTCCGAAAGATAAAGATATGGCTATTGGGGATTATGCTTTTCTTTTTCAAAAACTTTTTCTCTTAAAAGACATGCTTTTGAAAATACTTTCTTCGAAAATACTTTTAGAAAATAGTTTTTCTCAAAAAATTTATCTGTTCTGGTAACCTTAAGCTCTGATACCACGTGTAACACCCCACTCCCGCTATGATCACTCACTAAGGGAATGCCATAGCATCGGTGGAGTATTTTAGTGAATATAGAACAGAAAAATTACAACAAGACAGATATAAATAGTACTTGAAATTTTAAAACATCATCTCATAACAGCGGAAGTAAAACATGTCTGGTTACATCATAAAACCACAATAAAGGTCAAGTACAATATCCATCCAAATAAAGAAGTACATAATCCCACTCTCATACAATAGCCAAAACAAAAGAAAAGATAACTGGATAACTGGAGCTTTACATCTATCCAAGCTCCTAAAGACTGGAACAGCAATCCGATCAAGCTCCACTACTGCTAGGATCCACCGTAGGACCTGAGGGTTGGGAAAAAAGATAAAAACAACGGGGTCAGACATAAGTCTGAGCGAGTCCTATAACTTTAACAATACAGTCGTTAAAGTAACCAGAGAAGACATGAACTGATACATGGTAACATATGGGGATGAATGGTTACACTAAGCAGTCAACTAAACTAAGATAAGAGATAAAAACGCATCTACCCTTCCTAAGGTAAATTACTAAACTGCACCACACCAGTCGTTCCTAACCTAAAGGTTGATCCCACCCAAGGACCTATAAAATTAACTTAATAGTACTTGCGTACCCCTAGGTGACCAAGTAGACGCCACGGGGCCCTACAGTCCACTAGGTGTACACACAATTCTCCATTCGATCGGCTCCCTAACGTAGATACCCGTGCTGGCCCCACCATGGGGTGTACCATTCCCCAATGTGGCAACCCGATATAATTAACGGTGCACGGCTTATATCTACCCGATGCAACAACGGCTTACCTACCAGCCCGGGCCCACTCACGCATATGAAGCCCGTTGGACTTGCGTTGCCACCGCTAACCCGTTTGCCTCTTACAGTCAAGCCCAGTATGCGTGTCCCGTCCTCGACATGGGTCGAGCCCACAAAGATACGTATGGGTTACTGGTTGAAATGGGCCTCCACAAGCTACCCACCTAAGCTTGTCCCTTTTTCTAGTATATCCCACTTAACCCTTTAATCATGTTTAATTACATGTTTCCATTTTGGTTAAGTTTTCTAATCGTATTTTCTATTGCCACCCAAGGCAACCACTAGATTTCCTTATGCCACCCAAGGCACCTACTTAACCCCTCATGTCCCTCTACATGCTAATGTGGTTAAGTGTTTCTTAATTAATTAATTAAGATCGTAACCTTTGTAAAGACCTCTCACATTAGACTGTCTTTTATGACCGCTGGTTAAGCCGGTTGGGTCCGGGCAGCCTTATGTCATAACCGAGTCTAACCTCGTGTCTTTACATTAATCACGTATTTAGTTTGTGCCTAAGACCTCTCACATTGGGCTAACATTTGTAGCAACTGGTTAAGCCGGTTGGGTCCGGGCAGTTTTACGCTACAACTGAGTCCAACCTCGTGTCTTAGTCAATTAATTACAACTAATTAATCACCCTTATAATTTTATATTAATTATCCCTAATTAATCAAGTTTTTCTTAACATGGGTAGACCTAACTCAATAGGTAAATTCCCATGGGGTAGACCTAACTCAATAGGTAAATTCCCAACACATAGTATGGGTACACCTAACTAAATAGGCAAATTCCCATACTATGTTCATTTATTTTATGTTATGCATAATTATATTAATTTCACACAATCTTATTAACTTATGCATTTAATTACCCCATCGTTCCCACGTAATTTCGTTCTCATGATATAACACATATAAAAGGTGTCAACTTGCATATGAATGAACATGTTTCAAAGGTGCCATCTTGCATATTAACAAACACATAACTTGCATATAATATGTCACATAACTTACATGTTCACTTGCATAATATACTTGCATATTAACTCATAGACTTGCATAATGTGTCATCATGAACTTGCATATTAACAAACATGTAACTTGCATATTAACAAACATGTAACTTGCATATTTACATACATGTAACTTGCATATTAACAAACATGTAACTTGCATATTAACAAACATGTAACTTGCATATTTACATACATGTAACTTGCATATTAACAAACATGTAACTTGCATATTAACAAACATGTAACTTGCATATTTACATACATGTAACTTGCATATTAACAAACATGTAACTTGCATATTAACAAACATGTAACTTGCATATTTACATACATGTAACTTGCATATTAACAAACATGTAACTTGCATAGCATATCACCATGAACTTGTATAACATGCATATGATTACATAGCCCACAACTTGCATATTTAGCATCATGCAAACATAACATACATCATATTAAACTTGCATAAACTTACATACTCAACATGCATAAACATAAGATTAATGCTAACATCATATCATATGATTCAAAGCTCATTAATCCACATACAAAACCATAAATCCCATCACATCTCATCTAATTAGTTTACCAAAAGATCATCAAAGTGATAGAAACTCACAACTAGCAATTTTGCACACCAAATGAAGAAGATTAAGATACTTAGAAGGGATTAGAGGTTGATTAGAGAGTGATTAGCTTGCAACCCTCTTCATTGATTTGTGGAGGCCATGATCAAGTTGCATTTTGCCATAGTTTAATTACAAGGTTTAATTATGAATGAATTAGGGTAGGGTTGGGGTCTTATTTATAGGATTAGAAAGTGTTTTAGGCCCTTAGATTAACCCTAGATTAGATTAGGACCCTTAGATTTCGGAACCCTCTAGAACATGGCCCTAGACTCAGCCAAGACCAGACCTGGTGCACCCAGATCCACAGAGCCGACACCCTGTGTCGACACCCCTGTCGACAGGGCTGTCGACACCCCTGTCGACACCCCTGTCGACATGCCTGTCGACACGGGGCTAGGCGGGAATTTTTCCCTCCCCTTTCCTCTTTTGGCTCCAAACTTGTTTTAGCTGAATTTTAAATCTGTTTTTAAATTTAAATTTTCTGAAAACTTCTTTGGGCCATAACCGGGCCATACGGACTCCGATTCCCAAAAACTCGGACTCTATTTCGCGTATTTTTCCGAGACGAACGAAATGACGCAGCCCGTTTCCCCTGGTTCCCCCATCTGAGATTAATTATACTTTAATTACTAACTATTAGTGTTAATTGAAATTCGGGGTGTTACAGCTAGGCCTTGTCCCGTTTCTAGTATCGTGCCGTTATGCCGCCGAAATTTTCTAAAATAAATTAGAAAAATAAAAGTATCATTTTACTGAATAAATGAACCGAATAGAATATTCATAGGTTGAATAAAATAATTTGATCGTTGAAAATATAATTTTTAACGTGAATATGAATATAGTGAATGTGAATGAAATAAATATTCATTTACAAACCGGACGGTTTGTTTATGTACACCTATTTGAAGGATATTGATTGGGACGATAAATTTTACACATCGCCCAACTGCACAAATAAAATTTGTGTTTGATTGTTTGAAACCCCACACGGGTATTGGGATAAAATATGACATACACTAATCCTAATAATTAGTTGTATGTCGATCGATTGACTGGCTGTTATAAGCGTTAAATATCTATATTTGATGCTTATACAGTGTAGTGCACTTTGGATGATGGTTGATTATTTATCGTTGCTATTATATACATGTGTTGTATGGAATCCATATAATTAACTTTATATGGTGATTGATTGGGCCTCATTCGAATTTAGAAAATAAAGAATGTTATAAAATAAAGGTTCATGTGTTGACCGTACTCATCCGTTGAGATTAGTCATGTGTTGAACGAAATATTTTAACAATAAAATTTACATCTTTATATTATAAAATAAAGGTTCATGTGTTGACTGTACTCATCCGTTGAGATTAGTCATGTGTTGAACGAAATATTTTAACAATAAAATTTACATCTTTATCATATAAAATTAGAAACTAACTGGAAAATAGATAAGATGAGTGGTCTCCTGGATATTGATCTGATGTTGGTTTCGGCCTTCGGGGTTAATATTTAGGGAATCGTTCTCTTACTAATTCACGATTGGAGTATGATTTGAAATCAAACGATAGATACCATAATTTTTATAAAATATATTAAATAACAAAAATAGTCACACGTGGACAGTACTCATTTGTTGAGATTAGTCATGTGTTGACAAACATTTGTTAAATAGAATAACGAAGTTATTGAAAAATATAAAGCCGTGTTGATTAGAGATACGCTATTTTGATGCGAACGATATTTATATCGATTATATTCGAATTTGAACTGAATTCAATAGAAAACGAATTTGAACTGAATTGAATAGAAAACGAATTTGAACTGAATTGAATAGAAAACGAATTCGAATTGAATTGAATAGAAAACGAATTTGAATTGAATTGAATAGAAAACGAATTTGATTTGAATTGAATAGAAAACGAATTTGATTTGAATTGAATAGAAAATGAATTTGATTTGAAGTGAATAGAAAACGAATTTGATTTGAATTGAATTGAATAGAAAAAGAAAATGAATTAGAATGGAAATCGATTTGAATTTGAAATGAATGTTGAAATTGTTTTTGAAACAAATTTGAAACGATTTATAAAATTCGTTTAGAAAGGGAAATCGACGAAATATATAATATATATATTATATATATAATGGCCTGAATAGAACGCGCCGCGCCACGGCAGTTCGTAAATTTCGACCATTGACTTCGAACGGACATTACGGGAGATCTGACCGTCGGATTCTCCTAAAACCGGAACCGTTGGGTTCGTATCGAAAAGAGCTTTCTAACAAATATTAGAAATTTGAAATCTAACGATTGGATTTGGAGATACGTCCAAATCAAATTTGGAAAAGGTCGCTGTAAGTGCAGTTCGATGGCCATTGGTGGAAATCGACTGTACGGGTCTTGATAAAATTATTAAAAATAGTAATAATTTGTGTAAAATCATAAGAAATGATTTGGGAAAATTTGGGATGAAAAACTCCATAGTTGAAAAGATAAAAATAGATTTTTATCGAAATGAACTAGTTTTGAACTAAAATTAAACCCGTTTATTTTTAAATAAATAAATTGGATTTGAAACGGGTTTTAAATAGAATTGATTTGTGGGTTTATCGTGAGCGGTGTTTTAAATAACACTAGTTCTTTAATCCGGTAATAAATAGAATGTGATTTGGGTTTATCGTGAACTGTGTTTTAAATGACATTAGTTCTTTAACCCAGTAAAAGGAGTTTTAAGGAAT
This sequence comes from Allium sativum, assembly GCA_030737875.1. Taxonomy (NCBI): domain Eukaryota; kingdom Viridiplantae; phylum Streptophyta; class Magnoliopsida; order Asparagales; family Amaryllidaceae; genus Allium; species Allium sativum. The sequence continues at coordinate 189,945,620 of CM060911.1, forward strand.
CTGCAATTAGATTGAAATGTGGATTGATAATCTAAATTATCAAATTTGGAAAATGAGCGAGAATGGAGTATCACCAGTTTTGCTCCAAAGCGATAGTTAGATCTTTAAATAGATTTGAACGTGAAATGGTAATTAATTTTACCGATAACACTGTGGTGTTAGATATGGAGTATTACCAGTTTTGCTTCATGGGATGAATAGGTTGGGATTGGGAAATAAAATAAATAATTACTTCGGTGTGGTTCGCTAATCTCGACTAGTTTGGAAAACCATAATCTGGTTTGAAATGACATCCAAAGGAAGATTAAAGAATAAATTCAAAGAATTTATCTTGGATAAAATTAATGGGAACCTTTCCCTAAGAATATGAAATTTAAAAACTAGCTGTAGGTTAGCTAAGAAGAATGGTTTCCTGGTATTGATCTGATGTTGGTTTCGGCCTTCGGGGTTAATATTTGGGAAATTGTTCTCTTGTTGATTTACGGTTAGTAGCTACTGAATTGGAATGAGGCGTATGTTGCGTTTGTGTAACATTTGTTTTTAATATACGCGGGTTGTTCGAAAAGTCCGGGTTTATACCCATTCTGAATAACCGATTCGACGATAAGTCGAAGATGATGACGGTGGTCGAAGACCAGAAGTCTTCACATCGTTTGGATAATTACTGATGATCCTGATTGGGCTGTACACCCAAGAGGATGGAAATAGTTGGTGGTCGTCCAGACGTACTTGGAGATCGATGGATATGCGAGGAAAGTGCCTCCGGTTTCGTTCAGACCCAGAACGAACTTGTAAATGGATTGTGTGTCTGACATTGGATTTTATTTTGTATTGATTGATTTCTGTTAAATATATATCTGTTTGGCGGCGGAGAATTTATTCTCTGGCTTAACGCCCTTCTCTGAGACGTACGAGCTTAGAGGTTATATATCGATAGATATCAATCGCATGGCATGAATTGCCTGTGTGGCACGCTGAGTTGCATGGATCAAGGCTTCTGTTGAAAAGCAAAGTCTTGTGGTTGATGATCAAAGAACGGCCTTTGTGGCGTAGCTTTGTGTATAACGTGAATTCGCGAGCCTCGCACCTCGGTATGAGTCAAAAACGGGATAAGGACTGCAGGGAGAGCACGACGTTTCTTTCTAGCTTTGGTGGTGTCAGTGACTTACCAGCCCTGACATTTATATACTTTTCACCTATGTGGTTGTTGGATGAGGCGCCTCAATTTTAAGTCTGTAAGGACCGGGAAACGTGTGTTCAGGAATAATTAATCCTCAAACGTAAGAGAGGACCGGCCCTGAAGATCCAGGGGTTATCCAGAGTGTGTAGTCCCGAGGCATTTGCTAGAGTGTCTCGAAGCGGAAAGGAGCTTGCCCCTTGCCTCGACTCATGACGGAAATCCAATTTCCAATACATGTATTTCGGTTTTATTTGTAGAGCCTAGTATGGCGACATGATAGATGGTACCCATGCCGCCTAGGATTGATATTTATGATTGAAAATGTTTTGACACTATACACTTATAACAGTATCAAATGATTTGTTTTAAACGTACCAAGCATGTTTGGCTATTATAAGGGAAAACCTTATCCTCCGGCTTGCGTTGCACTGTGTGATGGGACCTGGGTCTTATAATAGCTTCATTTTTCGAAAAAGCATTGCGTTGTTTATCGATATGCACTGGTATTTTTAGGAGGAAACCCGTTCCATATTATACGGCGTGGTCCCTTGAATTACTCTCTTTTAAAGTAAAGTTTTAAATAACTGTTTTAGTTCTCACACCAGTCACATGACTGACCTGGAGTTTATTGTTTTAACGTAAAATATGGGTGCCCCTATTTCCACATGGGCAGCTAGTAGTTTTGGTTTTGCAGATTTATATTCACAGGATCCTGGTTTACAGCTGGAATGATATCCGGAAAGCTCTGTATCCGTATATCACCTTCAGTTGTGCTTTGTATTATTTTTCGCTGCTATTTAATTTATTGTAATCTCTGATATTTGTTGAATGTAATTTATTCATTTATACTCTGTATATTCTTGTATCTGATGGAATTGTTGTAATAGCAATGAAATGTTCTTCTGTCTGCGTTCCTTTGTGGCTTGTTCTCGAAGTATCTGGGCTTTCCTTCACGGGGAAGTTACGGGTCCCTGCCTAGTCCCAGGGTATCGTGATACATCTAAGTGGGTTACTGCTGAAAAGGACCGCGTAACTAGGGTTTCTAATGGGTTAAGTGTTGTCATTCAAATTCATGACTTAACCTATCCAATTCATGTATCAAGTTGGTTAAGTGTGTTCAAGCGGTTCATGACTTAACCCTATCAAATCATCGTGTCAAGTTGGTTAAGTATATTCAAGTGGTTCATGACTTAACCCTATCAAATCATCGTGTCAAGTTGGTTAAGTATATTCAAGTGGTTCATGACTTAACCCTATCATGTGGCATTAATTCATTAGTGCACCTCAACCTCTCACATTAGACTAACTGTTGTGGTTACTGAATTTGTCGGGCGGTTCCGGGCAGATTTACACCACAACATAGTCTAACCTCGGGTTTTACGTGCGATATGACCAACTACCCACATTGGATCCTATTGTTTGCAGCCACTGGATTTGTCGGGCGGTTCCAGGCAGATTTACACTGCAAACTCAACCCAACCTCGAGTTGGCCATTTTCAAGTTTATCTAATTGTCATGCCCACGTTCAAGTTTTCATGTCAAAATTCATGTCATGTCGTGTCCAGTTCATGTCCATATCCTGGTTCAAGTTATAATAACGTTCATGTTCAAGTTCAAAGTCAATTCATGTTTTACCTAGTCTACCCAAATCGTATTCCCATCGCACGTCATTTCGAATCGATACAAATAAATCTAATTAGGGAATAACATACAAAGGGACGGGTATAAGGTGGCAAAAGTGATTACTAGCATAGCATGGTATGACTTGATAAAAGATTATAACATTACTGGCATATGGAATATTGGCCTCAAACATAAAGATTCCAAATTTAGCAAAATAAGATACTAGTCAAGATAACAGTTGTCATAAGGTGATAGTATAGTCATGGTAATGATTGACATAAGGTGATAGCATAGTCATGGTAACGATTAACATAAGGTGATAGTCATAAACTTGTGACTAATAGCAGATTCAACATGATAATATGAGGGGTTTTCTCTTTGATTTACAACATGAATAGGCCCCAAATCAATGTCATAACATATCCAAAAGTCAAGATCCAAGATGAACAAGAATGGATGTAAAACAGTCATCATACATAGGTTTAATTTCTATTTACATCATATTCATATTACATTTACAGTTTAAATCTAAAAATAACTGGGGCTTACAGATCGTGGTTTGAGAATTAGAAAAAGAGAGTCGATGTTGAATCTTTATATGCTTAGTCAAGTCCTAACAGAAATCCCCAAATCAGCAACGTAGCTTCGACGTAGAAGAATTAGTCTCTCTAACTTTTCAACCAGAATTAGAGCAGCATAAGGACAGAAAGAATTTTGTGTAGAGAGACTAGTGTGAGGGGCTGTATATATAGGGTCAGGTCAACGAATGTAGACAGAAACGAGGCCAGAAACATCAGAGTGAATCCATCTTCAAAAGTGGACTCGGCCACCAGGTCGACCCCCAGGTCGACCTGGTCCTGGGTAGGTCGACTACATAGTCGACCCCCAGGTCGACCTGGTCCTGGGCGGGAAATTTCCCGCCCAGTCCATTCTGAGGTTTGAATTTCGAATTTTGAATTCGAATTGAACTGTTTTGAAATTGAAAACTTCGAAAGGCCATAACTTGGTCATACGGGCTCCGATTTTTGAAAACTCAATCTCGTTTCCAAGCAGAATTTCGAGACAAACGCAATGGCGTAACCCGTTTCCCTTGATTCTTGTTTTAAAAAATAATTCTGCCTTGATTTATAGTTATTACACGTTATAAAAACATGGGTTGTTACATTCTCCCCCCCCCCCTTAAAGGATTTCGTCCCTGAAATCTCTAAGTTAGGGAGGATGTGTCCTACCATCCATCATCCATCTACTCAAAGCATCATCCACAGGCAACCATTGTCCTTAAAAGATTTCTAGTGTTGTATGAACATATGCAGAAAGTGTGTGTATATGTACTTATCTAATGCAAAAGATCAGGCGGTTACTGATTCAGTAAACCTCCTTAATGCAAAATATGTTAGTGTCATGAATCCAACATGTATGCAAATTCCTAACATAGTTTATAATCTCTACATGAGTGCACAAACATTCATCCATATGCAACATCCAAGTGATAGCATAACAAATTCCATCCATGTACAAGTATAAGCACTCATGCATATGCAACATGAAAATGTGACTGAGCTGATCTAGTGCCTAATGTGTGTCATGCATCCACCAGCATCCACTTGCAACCACTTGCAACCATTTGCAAACATCAGCCATAACATGTTTCAATCACATGTTTACATCCATATAGTTCTACCTAAGGTTCTCAAGATAAGATCGAGAAGATAACAAGACAAACGTAGATAGTAGAAGCATGATACGAAAAGGTTTTCAAGTTTATAGGAAAAAGAGATCGAGAACGTACCCTCAAAAAGAAATGGGTAAAGCGCGCGTATCTTCTCTTCGGTTTCCCAAGTTGCGTCTTCTTGGGCTTCACTCCACTGCACTTTAACTAGCTTGACTTCTCGATTCCTTAGCTTCTTAATCTCCGTTCCTAAGATATGAATCGGAACTCGCCTCAATGTTGCTTCTTTTTCCACTTCTACATCTTCAAGGATGCTTGGCTCAACCACTTCGGCTGACTCATGCAAGCACTTCCGGAGATGCGGGACGTGAAAGACATTGTGCACCCCAGCCAGCTTCTCGGGTAAGTCTACCTTATAGGCCATCCGTCCAATCCTCTCAGTGATGGGGAACGGTCCTACGAACCTTGGTGCTAGCTTTCCAACTGCTCCAAAAGGAACTACATTGCGTAAGGGAGAAACTTTTATAAAGACCATATCTCCGACTTCGAACTCTAGGTCTGTCCTTCTCTGGTCCGCATAAGACTTCTGTCTATCTTGGGCCTTTTTCATCCGTCTTCGTATCAACTCAATCTTATCAGAAGTGTCCCTTATCATTTCGGGCCCAAGTATAAGTCTGTTTGTCGTCTCCCACCAACAAGTTGGCGATTTGCACGGTCTTCCATACAGGGCTTCGAACGGTGCCATTCCGATGCTAGCTTGGTAACTATTGTTATATGAAAACTCCACGAGAGGAAGATGGTCTTCCCAAGTGCCACCAAAGTCAAGAGTGCATAGCCTAAGGAGATCTTCTAGTACCCTATTTACCCTTTCGGTTTGTCCATCTGTCTGCGGGTGATAGGCCATGCTCAAGTTCAGTCGTGTTCCCATTGCTTCTTGCAGACTATTCCAAAACTGGCTAGTGAAAATCGGGTCACGATCACTAACTATACTAGAAGGAACTCCATGCAACCGTACTATCTCTCGAAGGTAAATGGACGCTAGCCCTGATGCAGTCCTCTTGCTTTTCACTGTAATGAAGTGAGCACTTTTCGTGAGTCCATCAACTATGACCCATATGCTAGTATTTCCCTTCCTTGACCTAGGCAGTCCATCCACGAAATTCCGTCGAGATACTCTCCCATTTCCATTGCGGGACCTCCAAAGGATGTAATAGCCCACCAGGCTTCTTCGACTCGGCCTTTACTTATTGGCACACCATGCACTTCGAAACGAACTCTGCCACATCCTTTTTCATTCCAGCCCAAAAGAAAATGCATTTCATATCCCTGTACATCTTATCCCCTCCGGGATGTATAATCATCCTCGAATGATGCGCCTCTTTGAGAACTTTCTTTACTAGGTCTCCCACTTGTGGGACACATAGCCTTCCATCGCGCCTTAGCCATCCCTTGTCATCTATGGCATACCTACTGAGGTGACTCGACGTCTCACCCCTAATCAGCTTGTCCATGATTTCGATTATCTGTGGGTCTTCCTTCTGTGAAGTCCCTAATTGATCTAGAAGTGTAGGTCTTAACTCAAGAGATGCAAACGTAGCAGTCAATGACTCAACAGCAGGTGTAAAATCAAAGGTTGCTATAAACTCAAGGCTTTTCCTTTCAACAAACAAGGGGCTCAAAGTCAACCTTTTTCTACTTTGCGCGTCCGCCACCACATTACCCTTGCCAGGGGTATAAGCTATATCGAAGTCATATGATGCCAAGAACTCCATCCACCGTTGTTGCCTCAGATTCAAATCTTTCTATGAGAAGAGGTACTTAAGCGATTTGTGGTCGGTATATAGCTCGAACCTCTCCCCTAGAAGATAATGGCGCCAAGCTTTAAGTGCAAAAACAATCGCGGCCAACTCCAAGTCATGCGTGGGATAGTTTTTCTCATGAACTTTAAGTTGTCTGCCCCCGTAGCATATTTCTCTTCCTTCTTGCATTAGGACAGCGCCTAACCCCGTGCCGCATGCATCTGTGTACACGGTAAACATCTTACCTCCATCGGGTAATGCCAAAACTGGGGCTGTGGTGAGGGCTCTCTTAAGTTCTGAAAAGCAGCGACACATTCTATGTCCCATGTAAAAGCTAGGTTTTTCTTTGTTAACTTAGTAAGAGGGGCTGAAATCTTAGCGAAGTCCTTAATGAACTTCCTGTAGTAGCCCGCCAAACCGAGAAAGCTCCTCACCTCCATTGTATTCTTAGGAATTTTCCAGTCCTGTACCGCAACTACCTTTGCGGGGTCCACGGCTATGCCTTGCTTAGAAACTACATGTCCAAGGAACCGAACTTCCTTCCTCCAAAAATGGCATTTGGAGAACTTAGCCTTTAACTGGTGTGCTCTAAGTGTTTCCATGACTTCCTTGAGATGTCTAGCATGCTCTTCTTCATCTTTTGAGAAGATCAAAATATCATCCACGAAAACTACCACAAACTTGTTAAGGAACTCCCGAAACACCCTACTCATCAAATCTACAAAGTACGCGGGTGCATTCGTTAATCCAAATGGCATGACGAGCTATTCGAAGAACCCATCTGGAGTCCTAAACGCAGTTTTGTCAATGCTATCCTCAGCTACTCTAAGCTGATGGAATCCTGTGGCTAGATCGAGTTGAGAGAAAACAGATGCTCCCACAAGATGGTCAAACAAATCGTCGATTCTTGGTAGTGGGTGCCTATTCTTCTTCGTCGGCTTGTTTAACTCATGATAATCTACGCACAAACGAAGTGATCCATTCGTCTTAGTAGCGAATACCACCGGAGCACCCCATTCAGAAATGCTTCGCCTTATGAAATTTTTCTCAAGCAACTCATTAACTTGTTTACTGAGCTCTCTTCTTTCTCGCGGGGCCATGTGCCTAGCGGACAATGAGACTGGCTTGTCATTATCAACAAGATAAATTCGGAAGTCTATCTCGCGTTTAAGAGGTAACCCCCTCACTTCATCAAAGACATCTGGATATTCTCGGACCACTCTTACAGATTGCAAATTATCGTCGGACGAGTCAAGGGATTCAAGATAATACAACATGACCGGATCCTTAGGGTTACAAGAAATTTCAAGGGTATTACCGAGGCGAGTCATGAGCCTCACTACCCTTCGTTCACAATCAAGAATGGATCCATAATCGGACAGCCAATCCATACCTAGGATCAAACTGTATCCCATAAATCCGAGAACATAAGCATTACACGTGAATTCTATGCTTAAGATAGAAATCCTCAAATCCACACACATCATAGATAAATGGGCGGAGCCCCCAATTGGATTCGAAACTATAACGGGATCCTCAACCAGACTAGTACTTAGGTGCAGATTTTCAACAATATCAGAAGAAATAAAAGTATGCAATGTGCCAGAGTCAAATAAGGTTCGAACAGGAAAGTCTGAAATGTAAACAAGGCTTTCTACGGAAATATTACTACCTCGGTCAAGAGCTGGAGTGGTGTTGAGAGCATGCAACTGCCCTCCAGAAGGTCCTGCTCGCTGGGTCTGCCCTTGCTTCTTAGGGCAATCCTTGCTGATGTGTCCAGTATCTCCACAATGAAAGCATTCACCCAACTTTCTTTTCTTCTTTCTGCGGTCTTTAGCTAGATGTCCCGTAATACAATAGAAGTTGCACTTCCTCGTCTCTCGTGGTTTGTTGTTGCTTTTGTTATTCTTGTTACTCTTGTTGTTTCCCTTCTTGAAGTCAATCTTCTTATTCTGAGTCTCATTAGGCTTAACCTCCTTCTTGCTATTCTTGTCTTCCTCATGAAGTAGAGCCATATCCACCAAGCTTTCAAAGGTCGCCCCCATGGGTATATGAGTTAGGGCCAAGCTATGTAGTGGCTCGTTCAATCCTCGAGCAAAGCATACAGCCTTTTTCTGGGCTGTGTTGACCAAATCCAAACCGAACCGAGCAAGCTGATTAAACTTATTCACGTACTCCCTAACAGACATGTCCCCTTGCTTGAGTGCTAGGAACCTCTCCATCTGAAGGTTCTCTTCTGCTGACGACAATAATTTAAGCCCAAACCTCTCTCTAAAGTATGCCCAAGTCTCAACTGGCCTGGTAGCGTTGGTGAATTCCCACCAAAATGCAGCTTCCTCTTTCAACAACCATGATGCTAACTGAACTTTCCTATGGTCCTCCATATCAAAGATAATGAACAAGTCTTCCGTCTCCCTTAGCCAGTTTCGTGCCTCAACAAAGGTTTTAGTTCCAACGAAGTTCTTGCTCCCCATTGCTTTAAAGTCTTTGCATATTTTGGCAAAGGCGGTACCAGGAGGAGGAGGAACCGCGGCTACTGGGGGAGGAGAGGAAGGATGTCTGTCGTGCCCTCGTCGTTGGTCCTGGCTTCTAAGTACCTTCGGAAGCATCCAAGCACGGGTATTCCCTCAGGCAGGTTAAGATCAGCCATGCTGAAAAACGAAAAGAAAAGATTCAAACGAGGAAACAAAGGAAAGTGCTAATGGCTTTTGGGGAATAGGCTTTTTAAACATAAAACTTTTCTTGAAAAATGCTTCTTTATAAATGGTTTTGAAAATAGTTTCGGAAGGTTTTTAAAACTTTTGCCCAGCCTGGTAACCTTCTGCTCTGATACCAAATGTAACACCCCACCTCCGCTAGGGTCACTCACAAAGGGAATGCACTAGTTTTGGTGGAGTATTATCTAGGTAAAAATGCACAGAGATATCACAAGGCAGAACATAAATAAAACAATGGTAGAAATTAAAAACCAACTTCTTATTATTTTCAGGAAAAGAGTCAAAAGCTCATATATCCAAGATACAAATTATTCCATTACATCAAGTTCCAAATAAAGAAGCATAAACTTAAGATAACAAAAGTAGATTATTCCCCATGAATAGCAGAAGCAGCCATAGCATAGCCCAAGACCAAACCGTACATGAGCTGTCAGAAAGCAAGCTAAATCCAAGCTAAGAGCTAGTGTTTCCTCCCTAAGAACCTGGGGGGGAAGACGAAAGAAAAAGAGGCAAAAGAAAAAGGGTCAGTCATAAAGACTGGTAAGCCCTAGTGACTTTCAGTATGAAAACTAGTAAAGGTAACATGATATGTGAAAACTGGAATTAACCATAAGGATGATAACAGAACTGGTAGGATAATTAAGGTAACAAGATAAGTCAAGTCTAGCATCGCATATTCAAGGTTCGTTGCACCAACTGTACTAGCGTTTTAACACATGTCAAGTATTAATCATGAAATGATCCCTTGGCCCAGTATCATGAAGTGACCCATTACGGGGTCCTACGGTATGATCTACTAATCGATCGGCTCCCTACAAGTCCTAGCTCGTCATGTGTCTGCAGCATACGGCCCTATCCAGAAATGTAGTTACTTGTGCTAGGTCCACCATAGGGTGTATCAAGTCCTATGGTGCCAACCACCGACACGAATCAAGCACGCACAGTGTAAATCTACGGGTGCCCAATGCCTGCTTTTTCAACTCTGGACTACGTGCACGACCATAGTCCGCCTGAACCTACAATGGCGCACCTACTCAGCCGTCGTTCTAGTCGCTTACAATCAGCCTAGTAATCGTGCCCCACCCTGCCTAGTCCCAGGGTATCGTGATACATCTAAGTGGGTTACTGCTGAAAAGGACCGCGTAACTAGGGTTTCTAATGGGTTAAGTGTTGTCATTCAAATTCGTGACTTAGCCCTATCCAATTCATGTATCAAGTTAGTTAAGTGTGTTCAAGCGGTTCATGACTTAACTCTATCAAATCATCGTGTCAAGTTGGTTAAGTATATTCAAATGGTTCATGACTTAACCCTATCAAATCATCGTGTCAAGTTGGTTAAGTATATTCAAGTGGTTCATGACTTAACCCTATCATGTGGCATTAATTCATTAGTGCACCTCAACCTCTCACATTAGACTAACTGTTGTGGTTACTAGATTTGCCGGGCGGTTCCGGGCAGATTTACACCACAATATAGTCTAACCTCGGGTTTTACGTGCGATATGACCAACTACCCACATTGGATCCTATTGTTTGCAGCCACTGGATTTGCCGGGCGGTTCCGGGCAGATTTACACTGCAAACTCAACCCAACCTCGAGTTGTCCATTTTCAAGTTTATCTAATTGTCATGCCCACGTTCAAGTTTTCATGTCAAAATTCATGTCATGTCGTGTCCAGTTCATGTCCATATCCTGGTTCAAGTTATAATAACGTTCATGTTCAAGTTCAAAGTCAATTCATGTTTTACCTAGTCTACCCAAATCTTATTCTCATCGCACATCAGCTCGAATCGATACAAATAAATCTAATTAGGGAATAACATACAAAGGGACGGGTATAAGGTGGCAAAAGTGATTACTAGCATAGCATGGTATGACTTGATAAAAGATTATAACATTACTGGCATATGGAATATTGGCCTCAAACATAAAGATTCCAAATTTAGCAAAATAAGATACTAGTCAAGATAACAGTTGTCATAAGGTGATAGTATAGTCATGGTAATGATTGACATAAGGTGATAGCATAGTCATGGTAACGATTAACATAAGGTGATAATCATAAACTTGTGACTAATAGCAGATTCAACATGATAATATGAGGGGTTTTCTCTTTGATTTACAACATGAATAGGCCCCAAATCAATGTCATAACATATCCAAAAGTCAAGATCCAAGATGAACAAGAATGGATGTAAAACAGTCATCATACATAGGTCCAATTTCTATTTACATCATATTCATATTACATTTACAGTTTAAATCTAAAAATAACTGGGGCTTACAGATCGTGGTTCAAGAATTAGAAAAAGAGAGTCGATGTTGAATCTTTATATGCTTAGTCAAGTCCTAACAGAAATCCCCAAATCAGCAACGTAGCTTCGACGTAGAAGAAGTAGTCTCTCTAACTTTTCAACCAGAATTAGAGCAGCATAAGGTCAGAAAGAATTTTGTGTAGAGAGACTGGTGTGAGGGGCTATATATATAGGGTCAGGTCAATGAATGTCTACAGAAACGAGGCTAGAAACATCAGAGTGAATCCAGCTTCAAAAGTGGACTCGGCCACTAGGTCGACCCCCAAGTCGACACTATGGTCGACCTGGTCCTGGGTAGGTCGACTGCATAGTCGACCCCCAGGTCGACCTGGTCCTAGGCGGGAAATTTCACACCCAGTCCATTCTGAGGTTTGAATTTCGAATTTGTAATTCGAATTGAACTGTTTTGAACTTGAAAACTTCTGAAAACTTCGAAAGGCCATAACTTGGTCATACGGGCTCCGATTTTCGAAAACTCGGACTCGTTTCCAAGAAGAATTTCGAGACGAACGCAATGGCGTAACTCGTTTCTCTTGATTCTTATTTTAAAAATTAATTCTGCCTTGATTTATATTTATTACACGTTATAAAAACACGGGTTGTTACATATTGTCACCTGATCTAGAGAAATTCCATTTACTTCTATAATTTATTTTGATGTTGTCCCTTTCGGGAAACGATTGCTGATCCCAACCGTTGGGGATAATACATTCGGTACACTCAAGCGAAATGAGTGACCGGTCATGTTTAGCCTAGGTTATAAGATGTTCTTGTTGAACTCGGTGTATTTCTCTCTAGAGATACACTGTTGGAAGGTGATCCCATACCTTGCCAGTTGGAATTCATTACCCAATAAGCGCCTATGGTTTTTGATTATATATTATGTATGTGGAACGTGAGATGAAAGGGTTCTGCTAGATGATTATTATTTTGTCGTGGATAGACATTATTATAATATCAAATGAGTTTGATATAAAGATTATCGTTCCTTTCAAAAGGTTTTTGAATGTTGGACCAAGTGTTTTGGATTCTCATAAGGGAAAAACCTGTTCCATTATACGGCGTGGTCTTATGAGATATCGTTTAATTGCTCAAACTGATTTAAATGATTTTACTCATACTAGTCCCATGACTGACCCAGAGTTTAAATTTTTTTTTTGTTTTCCCTAAACTCTTGGGTGCCCAATTTTGTACGGGCGGTCAAGTAGTCAGGTTTTTACAGATATACTTGGAGAGCTAGAGTAGGTGGCTTCAGGATTATATAGCTATTATTTGTTTCAGCTATGATGTAAGTGTTATACTCAAATGACATATTTGTATTTCCAAGTTATGTTGTATACTATATTTTATTCGTTCCGCTGCGAGATTCATGTTTACTCTGATATTGTATGTTCTTCTTCTTCTATTCTAATTTTCTATCTTATCTATCCTCACCCTCTAACTTCTTTCATTAACTATCCGGTATTTCCGATGCTTGGATAGTCGACATTGAGTTTATATCTGTTAGACCAAAAAGTGGTCCTAACACCCAAATTGTCGTATTTAGAGCATAGGATGTGAAGAAATAACCGAAAAATACAGGAAAAGCAAGACAACAAGATTTTTATATTGGTTCGGTGTTAACGAGCCTACGTCCACTTCATATTTTCTCATTTCATTCACTGTTTTACAATTACAATGAATATTGTCTCTCAATCACTTGAATCTAATAAAAAATTCTCTTTGAATTCATTAATTTTATTGAGGAAGATGGTGGTTATTCATGGAGAAGTGTTGGTCGTGGCAGCCATGGACAACGAGGTGCCAAAAGACCCCTGAAAATGCCCTTTGGAGGTGTATTTATAGCTGTAGGAAAGCCCATATGGTGATCAGGTCGTGGTAGGACACATGGCACATGATCCGGGAAAGTAGGAGCGATCATAGCCTTGAGAATAGGTCAAAATATACATGTATAGTAGCGGGTCCTGGTCGCGGTTCGTGATCACGGTTTGTGATCCGGGGTGGTGAGCTAGTAATGGTCATGATGGTGATGGTCAACATGTATGGTCACGAACCGACCCCAGGGTGTGGTCACGATCCGACCCTAGGGGGTGGTCACGATCCGCCCCTAGGGGGTGCTCACGATCTGACCCCAAGGGGTGGTCACGATTCGACCCCAGGGGGTGGTCACGATCCGACCCCAAGGGGTGCTCACGAACCGGTCTTCAAAAATGCCAAAATCCATGTTTTTCATATTTCTGCATGCGTTCGCGAAAACAAACATAACTTCCAAACCGTAAGGCCGATTGGACTAAATGAAAGCTCTGTTTGAAGCTAATTCAGAGGGCTACAAGTATTTGATGTGTTTAGATCCAAATGATGTCGTTTGATAGGGGTTTTGGTCCAGTTTATACTGATGTTGTGATTTTAACCAAATTGTCCTGTGTCTTCTTACGATGCTTCCAATGCCGGAGAGTGATGTTGTCCAGAGATTTCATATGTGATAGCATTTGCCAAAAAGTGTGTCAACATGATCTTTGCTTTGGGTAACCTGGTCACAAATCAGGCTAACATTTTTCCCCTCAAAGTACATCTTATCGCAGATGAGATGTGCTTTGAATGTGTTGAGCTAAATCTCTCTGGAACGTCATTTATCCTTGAGAAAGCTTTATCCAATTGTTGCATTGCTTCCAGGGGAGCTAGTCATGATAGGTTCTATGGAAGAAATATTCGAGATGATCAAGTAATTGTTTAAACCTTATCGAATCAAGATGTTTAATTCTTCCACCAAAAGTCAAGCGAGATCATTGGCTCCTAAGCACGATTCTACACGCACAAGTTGTTGCCAAGCGACGTCGTTTTCCTATGCAGGTCAATCACATTGTCGAATCAAACGTTCCTGTATGCATGAGTCAATGTAAGAAGTAGCTATCCAAATCAGTGGGTAATTCAAGAATCTTCGGGCTCTGAGCTAGTCGCATTTGGACAGTCGGAATAGGGTATATCAGAATCAACATGCGAGTCTTTCTCTTGTACTCAGCTATATACTATCTTGATACCATGATATTAGTCTAGGATTCCATGATTGCATCGAGTCATAACAGCAGGAAGCTAGGAAAAACCACGATCACTTCGAATCGTATCAGTAGAAACTCGGAAATTCATGGTTGTATCGGACCATATTTGGAGGAATCCACGGTCATTCTGGATCGTTTCGTGATCCGCTGTTCACATACTGATCGGTGAGAGATTTTACTAAAATTGCGTGGGCCAGTGTCCGTATGATCATCACAATCTTAAGGCAGTAGAGAAATTTGTCATGCCTTCCATCCGGTGTAGCAACGATTTGAATCTTTGAAGTCACATTTGACCCGTAAACTGGACCGTTTGAACGGGCAAGATGCATCATGTCACATTTTGAAGATATAGTGTATACGTTCCGGGTCATGTGTCAGGCCAGGGTCATATTCAATATCAGCATGCGAATCAGCATTCATGCTATGATGGCCACTAGAGGACAAGCGAAATTAGTACTTATGCCCCCAGCATCGATGGGGGTTGAGCTAAGTCAGCGGGACATCCAATCCTTAAGGCTTTATATTTTTCGTCGTTGATTCTAGCCAAAGGTGTAGATTTAATAATCTTAGTGGATCTAAGCTATTCTGCATGCTTTCTCGAGTCAGCAGGGGTACGAGTTGTGCACGCAAACGGTCGAATGACATTTGCTTTGATGTCGTTCCTTCTCTTTAGTCGGTCAGTGAAGACTGCCTCACCGGGCACTAGTGAACTTATTTGCTTTCATCGGACCCATCATGGAGTTGAGTAGGTTCGTTAAAGTAAAGAAAATAAATGTCATTATGAAATAAGTCGAGTCCTTCCGTTCATGCTTCAGCATAATCCAAAACGGTCATCATAGTCTTGTTAAGTCTCTTTCTCATGCCCAGTTCAATTGAGCTTGACAAACAAGATCATGGGCTCGATGAGTAATATAGATTCTCTTTGGAACTGCACATTCTTATCATTCTTTTCTAGGGCTTTTCCTTTGTCCTTGTCATTTCAGGAATTAGGAGGTGCTCCATTCTTGATCACAAACGCATTAAGATCGTCCATCTCGACATTAACACCTTCTTGTCATAGAAGTATGTCCACCTCAGGGTTGAGTTCGTCAAAGCTTCTAGACAAATCTCATTACAGAGAAAATTTAAAGCCCGCGGGAATAACAGGGGATCCTAATATCCAACGTGTAAGGGATGTGATTGTCATTATCCATATCACCTTGAGAAGTGCCGCCCCTCGAGAGGCGCCAAAGAAAACTGGTGAGCAGGTTGCCATCAAAGAATTGCTGCATATTGTCAAGATCATGGCTGGTGCCCCCAGCGTCGAATCTAGGATTACAAAAGGGGGGTCTTTGCCGATTTCTTGATTCCACGTCGATGTTGCCCCCGGGTCATGGTTCGAGTCATTCGACCCGACCGGGTTCCTATTCTTCGAATTGTTGCATTCTTGCTGGAGCTGAGTGTGAAATGTTGCTTGAGGTTCCATTCGAGTTGGAGCTAAAGCTGGTCGTGCATAACCTGAGTTTGTTGCAATTCCCGCATTCTCATCCAGGATGCTGAAGGTAGTTGTTCCACTGTCCATGTTTCCATCCGCGATGTTCTGAATCGAGGCTGCATGCTTCCTGCCGGCTGATTAGTTTGTGTTCAGCCTGAGCTAGCGATTGATATCTGATTAAGCCAAATTCATCACTGCTTGAACTTCGATTTTATCATTTCTAGGGAATTCATAATTGTTGTTCGGCCTTCCAATTCAGCGCCGGTGCCCCTAGCGTAGAGTCTTGAAATAGGTGAAGGTCGACCTCGAGCTTCTTGGATCCACACGTGAAGTAGCCGTCAATTGGACTTCTGTCATTCAATTCTGAATATAGGCATTGGGTAATTGTGCCCCCCATCCATAGGGGTTTTGTGGAGTAGCAGATTTCAAATCCACATCTTTTCTAAGTTCATAGACCTTCATCAAGTCGTGAGCAAGGATTGGATGCAAAACGAATCGTTGGTACTCAGCCCATGCTAATCTCTAGTCTCTCATCCAAGCTTCGAGGGCAGAAATCAAGTGGTGAAGGGTCGGATTGTAGTAACCTCTACTGCTCCCGTTTTCTCTATGCATCAAGGGAAAGGTCGGGGATGAAATGGTCGCGTCACGTCCAATTATTGCATGGGATATATCCAGACTTGTCTGAGCTTCCCATTCTGGAAGCAGGTTGGGATTAGCAGATGGATGTTCTCTTTACATCTGCTCCCTGATCCTCAAGAGGCGTCAGGCTTCTAGACGCGTCCCTTTGTTTCTTTTCCAATGGCACTTTGTAGTCATTGCGAGTGTGGCCCTCGCATTTTGCCTAGTTTAGCTTTGTGATCCTGCATTTAGTAGATAAAATCCTGTTTCTTTTGCATTGCTATGTACCTGTAAACATTTCACAGTTAGTCGTGCGTTTAAATATTCGAATAAATAAGTCATGAATGAAACAACATCATAAGTTGTCATTGCAGGTATAGAAAAGCATAAAGATTTTATATCATGCTATTTTGTTGTCACCGTGAAGTGTGTCATGTAGTATGTGTATATGCCCCCAATCAATCATTAACGTGATGCCTGGCCAGGGCTTATTGAGGATTGATTAGGATTGACACTGTGCTGCCCTCCATGTCCGGACATGAAGGGTTCGGGCTCAGCTTCCCATCTTGTTCCCAGTCGTGTAACGGGATAGGAGCCCTTTAGTGGCATATGGTCAACATGCCTTTACACTCTCCTGTCGTTGCTCAGGATAGAGTTCGAGCTCTGCTCTCAATCTGCTTCCCGATCCTTCAGCGGGGTAGGAGTTCTTTCGTGGCGCTAAGTCTCTAGTGCCTTTATACTCTCCTGATCCTTCAGCGGGTTAGAGTTCGAGCTCGCTTCTTTATCTTCTCACCGATCCTTTAGCTGGGCAGAAGTTCTGGGGGCACTAAGTCTCTAGCGCCTTTATACTCTCCCAATCCTTCAGCGGGGTGGAGTGTTGTCAAGGCAGTTTTTATCATGGTACACCTTCATGCCTTTTGGACGTCATCTTCGCGTCCTTCATACTCTCTCTCGAATCTTGAGAGTTAGAGTGGCGGACATCATCTTCATGTCCTTTATACTCTCTCTCGAATCTCGAGAGTTAGAGTCACGGATCGAGTGGTCTTTAATCATGGCGCACCTATAACACTCGTCCTAGATTTATATTCCTATCCAAGCTTCGAGGATTAGAGTTTATCGAAAAGTGTTTGCCAAGGCTTTGCGTTCCTTCGAAGAATCTACGGGAGGAGTGGTTGGCACCAAACTCCGGGTACCTGCATCATTCATATCACACGAATTAGTCATGTCAATAACTCAAGTGGCATGTAAAAGCAAATCTTATGTTTGAAAAGTAAGGATATTAATGGGCACTGCTGCCCCTCTGTCGGTATTCATGTAATCTGGTGGCATCGAGGATAGGATCGAGCCATATAGACGGTCACACCGCGTCCATCTGGAGTCGGATTCCGACTTTGCAATTCGATTATTTATGTACAATTGTCTTGTGGTCTGCCACGTGTGAGCCAAGGATTGGATGGTCATCTTGGATCCACCTTAAGCTATACAACTTTCTTTAGACGGAGTGCCTGGCTTTGTAAACGGGAAGTTCAATCGGGCTCGTTATAGTTTCGCTCACAACTCCATATGCGGGTGTTAGAAATCTGATCAGTATCAAATCCTTGGTACGTACACCATCCACATATAAATTCATTCTGAGTTAGTTACATCAATAACTCATAAAGCATGCAAATATAAGAGTCATGGTTAAACAATAATCCTGTTAAAGGAATGGATATCATTCAAAGAAGAAATGGCATTGTAGATTCTTTGTAAGTCCATTTTTCCTCGTCATGTCTCTGCCAAGGGATGGCTGCAAAACCTTAAGCTGTTGATGAATGATATCTTTTCAAACTATCATGGGGCGGCGGTCCCAAAAATGAATAGACCTTGATCGGGGTCTTGAGATGGCAAAGACGGTTAGGTAAGTATCACAGGAGAGTGATGAGGTCGCATCTCCTTTGAATCGCCTTTTTCCCCCATGCTGAGGGTAAGGATAGAGTGCCAGGAAGTCATGACTGTATCGCTAATGGTAGCATATCATCGCATTGGTGTTAGGATGGCAATTGGCATGAGAACAATGGATTCATGCTTATAGAAACTTTTGCACTTTCTATGCTAGGAAATAGGATATTGCTACTGGTGAAATAGTCATATCTCATAAATTTGTTGTTATGCCTTCGATCCCATATCGGTGACAAGAGGATGGTATGTAGACAATCATTCAACATTTGGGCTCAAGTGTTCCAAACCTTTAACTTGCCAATCTTTGAGCAAAACTAAGGCGATCGGTTATACAAATCTAGGATGTATTAGCCTTGAATCAGATGTAATCTCGAGCGAACCGCGCTCGAATTTCTAGTTGCCCCCAGTGTCTGAGGCACGAGTTTGCTTGGCATATAATCGATGAAGGGAGTGAAAGTGTGAATTTTCGCTTTCTAACACCAAAATTTTGTCTATCAGAAGTTTCATTCGTGTACATTTCCCATCTAGCGGGAAGTTGACTAGTGAATCTGTCTAACCATTCAGGGCGGTGAATTCAGCAATGAGATTCGTCAATTTCTATCTCGGGACAACCTTCCAAGGGAAATAAGCCATGTCGCCTTGCACGTCATATCATAAGGCATAACGAACGATGGTACGTCATTCATTCTCGTTGCCGAAAGCATTCCTGCTGCAGGAAGTTTCTTACGAAGGTTGTCAATGATTCTCATTCGGGTGTAGTATCCAACACTGGATCAACTTCCATCTGATCAATGGTTGGAGTTCGTAGTGTCTTGATTGGGATCATCTCTATCGTTTCTAGATTTTCGGAACTTTCTCACTTAGCCAGATTATTCGCTTTTTGATTTTCCGTTCGTAGGACATGAGATATGGTATAACGCTTCAATCCATCCAACGGCTCTTCTTCCTATTCTAGGTGAGCTGCGAATTGTGGTTCCTCCACCTGGAATTCCTTTCGGGGATTATCTGCATAATTCCAGCGTTGGATCGTCGATCATTTCTTGCATTGTCTGTATACAGTTTCCAGATGCTTGATTTCATCTTTCATTTCGAGGGGCCATTTTCTTCATCTAACATATCCTCTTTGGGAACGGTACATTCAGTGATGAAGTCGGCTATGCTTGCCCTCGTACGGACCTCTTTAGGAGGGAATTGAGATCAAACTGGTTTAGCTCTATGTTCCATTCGAGCAACTTTCCAGATGCCTCAGGTCGCTGCAGGCCCTATCGTAGCGGCTAATGAGTGTGTATCATAATAGGATGAGCTAGGAAGTAGCGGGGGAGCTTTCTCAGAACAATTAGCAAGCTATAGATAAGCTTTTCAATCTTTGGGTAGTTGCGTTCTACCACGACTACCTTCTTGCTCACATTATGGGCTAATTTCTGGACCCTATCCTTTTTACCTGCAAGTGGTGCCAACTTTCCTGCCAAGCATTAGGCAACTTTAATTCTTTGTTGTTCATGGATGTTTAGGATCATTGAAATTTGATCAGGGTTGATTTCGATCCTGCGTGAGCTAACTATGAGGCCAAGAAGCTTTCCTGATGCCATTGGCAAACAAACATTCCAAAGGGTTTAGCTTAATTTCAAATATTGAACATCTCTGTTAGATCTAAAACGTGATAGGTGGATCGCTCAGACTCCACAAGAGTATCATATACATGGACTTCCATGAGCTTCCAAGGCAGATGCTTTCCCCGGACCGAGCATAAATCTTATTTGTTGTAGAAGGCAAGTAAGTTCCCTTGTTCGGAAGAGGTCTATATGAGATCCGATTTCAAGACCTTAGTCAGGTCGGCGTCGACAGTTGGAACATGTGTAGTTGCGTCATTAGATGTTACCCTTCTGCATCCCGAATCACCATACTCTATGGGATCTATGTCTTCGAGCAGATCATCGGGCAATTCCTTTTGTGATGCTCCCTTTATTCGCAATATTGATGCCTTCTTTACACTCCATTTCATTTGGAGGGGAAGCGTCTTTGGGTTTCATGCCATCTGTGTTGCGTAGCATATTCTATCTAGCCATTAGAAGGTTCTCCTAGTAATTTAGTCACCACGGACCATTCCTGCTTCGGCTTTGGTTTGAACTTTCAGCAATAGACACTAGGATGCAATGTAAGCTCTGAATTCTATTGGAGCTGGTCGGTCTAGACCTAGACAGATAAGCTTAAATGCAACAGCATGGCTTGCGAGGCTCTTGACCAAGGTCGTATGGTGACTGGCGAGCAGTCAAGTTGCTATCGTTCGGACAAATATCATATGTCCAATCATGGCTTGCCGTGGTTCAACTGGTACCTGACTCTGGGCACCAAAGTGTGTCAATGTGACCCTTATATGATGGAAATCAATCTTCATTAATGTAGTGAATAGCAGTTATGCATTGCAAAGGTCAGCTAAGTTCTCAAGTAGTAGACCGCAGGACATATGTCTTTCATCACTCCATACAAGTGAAGTGCAGATTTGTAACGGTAGGATCCTTAGTCATTTTCTTTGTATCCTGTCATTAAGAATCATCATCGTTAGGGTCATCCGAGTCATCTTCGGAATAGTGCCTGGATTGCTCCCTATTAATGTCATGCCAGGATCCATCGGTGGGATAGGTTTAAGTCATGGAGCCCAGATGGTCCCTACTTCTTCAAGAACAACATAAGTGGCATGGTGAAGTCTATACACCATCAGGACCATTGAAGAGGGGGCTGTAAGGAAACAATCTTTCCCCCATATATTGACATAATTAACATGATGAATCTACTCAAGGACTCCTCACATTGAATAACATTAGAAAAAAAAGGTCATGGCTCTTGAAAGAATCCCAGTCCCTGCTACTTTGCGGTGATATTCACGGACTATCCATCTAAAATTCATTGACAAGCGTTGATAATTGTTGTCAGCCAAAACACATGTCGACCCGAAGTCGAGCCATGCTTCGAGCCGAAGGCGAGCCATTAGCGGGTTCGGGCGCAACGCCGGTAGGGGTCTGGGGCCCCACATTCCCGGCGGCGTTCGACCTAGCCGGTTAGGTTGGAAACGTGGGCACCGCACGATTTTTTCGATTTCGGACGACGGAGCCTTTTTTGAAATGATCAGAAAAATGCATTTTTCTTGAAAATCACTCTATCTCGGATCGGATCGAGACTCTTGTTCGTCGTTGAAATTCGAGGACGCGGTTCATTGCTATCCTTCGATTCGCGGTTAGGATCGGTTTTCTAACGGATCCAGGGATGTTGTGAACTACACAAACAACCCATATGCTATATAGCTCCATACACGTGCTTCATCGGTTCCATGTATTATACAAACTGATGTTAATCTTTTCCACGTGCCATCTTTTTCACCTTAATACAATCGACTCGTGCATGAATATGTTTCTCCGTGCTGTGTACTTGAACGTCCCGTATAAGTTATGACTACTACATCATCCCCTTGTCTAATTGCGTCGATCCATATTTTCCTCATTGATTTTCACATCCAAGTTCGTAACGTTCATAACACGTGAACGACCCAGGTATTCCATGATGTACCATGAACCGACTATCCAAATTTGCATGTAACCTCAAGTATATTATGACTCAAAATATTTACAATATTATCATCAGATAAAAATAATAGCCGGCCCATAGTGAAACAAATATAGTTGATTTTACATTTTACTTTGTTGGCTCCATATCGTCTGTTCGCTATTATTCTTCGGGGTCGTGACTCAGCAAGCCACAACGGGTCGCAGTCGAGGTTGAATCAATGTCCTCATATCAGGTTAGAGCACTCGCTCCAGGTCGGTTCGTGAAGGCACCATCGAACAGGTCAGGTTGGCTCACGCACTTGAAGTGACTCGCATTTCACGAACCACCCACAAACAGATCCAGCTCGTGACCAAAACTGGGACCATATGCTCAGATGGACTCCGTATCTTGCTTTATTCACTGCAGTTTTTATGTTATATTCTGAAGCCATATTTCCATTTTATAATTGATACACGTGGTCTACTCAGTGCCTTTCATTTTCACTGCAGTTGTTTCACATGCAAGTCAAACAAGTCATCATACCAATGATTGATGATACTGTTCTCCATTGCCTCTTTTGAAGAGTCTTCACTCCATCATTATCTAACTGGTAAAGGCCAACCGGTGCATTTCTGTGAGAGCGAACCTTAATTTTCTTAAGAATATTTTCTAGGATAGCTTCTAAAGCTTTCGATGTAACATGCAGTGCACTAGCATGGAATTTCACATTTAACCTTGATTTGCCCATAACATGGACACGCTCACAGTAGTACTCATCTTGAAGTGGAGGAATAAAGTGAAGAACTTGACTATCCAGACTGGCACCTTTTTGTGGAGCTCGTGATGATGATATATGTTAAAGAGGAAGCAGATTGCAGTTCAACAAGGTTTTTGTTCGCGGTCACCTCTTCGGGTCGCGGATCGCTCACTTCCTCCAGGTCGGGTCGTGGAGGTCACTCGTGATCCAACCTGGGATCGGGTCGTGCATGCAATATGGTTCGTGAATTCAACTTGTCTCGTGATCCAACTTGGCTTGTGCATTCGGCCCACTCGTGAATAAGGGTCTTCTCGCGTATTAGAAAAAAATCAACTAGCATTCACGAACCAGTTTGGCTAGCATTTTGTAGTCCGCTCGTGAACACTCTGCCCCTTCCATTTTTCAAATCTGAACTTCCTCATTTTGGAAAACTGAGGCATGCATTAAATTATCACAAGTGAAGGAATCCCTTGCTTTTACTATTCACGACTTGCTTGTCACGATCGGTTTTCAAAATGATGGAAACTTTCAATCTAAAGTCTCAACTTTTATTTTTGAAACTATCAAAGATTGTAGTGCACCCGATCCATCTAGCAACACCTCGTTGTCATCTCTTTTTCATGTTCTTGCTTTAATTCTTCATAATGACCCATCAGCAAGTGACATCGTCTCCCAAGATGGTTTTGTAAAAATTACTGCAAATTGGCGATGCATGCAAAACCAGCTGCCTTCTGAAACTATGCGTGCTGTGATTCGGGTCGGAGGACATCCCTTTAGATCGTGGCTCAGCAAATATCCTTGGATCGGTTCAGAGCACTCACCCCAGGTCAGATCAAGTGTGTCTCCGTGGGTCCCGGCCGGACTGAGTTTTCTCACGAGCAAGTCGAAGTATATTTTCACGAGTCAGTTGAACATGTCTTCATGAATCTGGTTAGGAATATCTTCATGAATCGGATTGGAGGCATGTCTTTGTTGGAGTGGATCTCTGGTCAGGTACTTTTAATTTTCTCCTGTAGGATGAGCCTCATCACAAAACCTTTATTGTTTATCTACACCGTCAACAAGTTGAGATATAAACTTCCTTGTATTACCGCCTAATACTTTCACCAGCTTCCTGTACTGTATAACTTCAGCTAAAAATGAATGAATCATCAGATTATGTCCAAATACATCAATTTCCAGCATTAGTAAGATTTAACGTTTGACGTCATTTTCAAAGATGGACCCTAAACCGATTAAAATATATGTCGCACAACAACAAAACTCCACTGTTATGGAAAACTGTGTGTTGTGACTAGATTTAAACGGTTGTAGGGCCACTCGCTATAAATGCTAATGTGGAGCACATGATAAAATTTGTCAGTGTCGCTAAAGGTGAGCTGGACGAAAGATTCCAAGATTTTGTTTCGCAATAAGCAGGTTAATTCTTCGGTAAAGTGTTGATCTTCGTGTATATAGCGATCTGACCCGATGTTTCCATTGGCATGAATTAATTCGATCCGAACAACTGAGCAACTTCATCACCTTTTTTGTGACCCCATTTATCGTCATTCTTATAAAAATCAATGGAAGGTAAATAATTCGTGGGGTTTCCTAGTAGGACTTGACGATCCAACAAGTAAAATGGAAAATTCCCAAATGTCTGGAATCTTCATTTCTCAGTGAAAGCACCAAAAATGTTAGACCAAAAATGGTCCTAACACCCAAATTGTCGTATTTAGAGCATAGTATATGAAGAAATAACCGAAAAATACAGGAAAAAGCATGACAACAAGATTTTTATAATGGTTCGGCGTTAACGAGCCTACGTCCACTTCATATTTTCTCATTTCATTCACTGATTACAATTACAATGAATATTGTCTCTCAATCACTTGAATCTAATGAATATTTCTATCTGAATTCATTAATTTTATTGAGGAAGAAGGTGGTTATTCATGGAGAAGTGTTGGCCATGGCAGCCATGGACAACGAGGTGCCAAAAGACCCCTGAAAATGCCCTTTGGAGGTGTATTTATAGCTGTAGGAAAGCCCATATGGTGATCAGGTCGTGGTAGGACACATGACACATGATCCGGGAAAGTAGGAGCGATCATAGCCTTGAGAATAGGTCAAAATATACATGTATAGTAGCGGGTCCTGGTCGCGGTTTGTGGTAACGGTTCGTGATCCGAGGTGGTGAGCTAGTAATGGTCATGATGGTGATGGTCAGCATGTATGGTCACGAACCGACCCCAGGGGGTTGTCACGATCCGACCCTAGAGGGTAGTCACGATCCGCCCCCAGGGGGTGCTCACGATTCGACCCCAGGGGGTGGTCGTGATCCGACCCCAGGGGGTGGTCACGATCCGACCCCAGGGGTGGTCATGATCCACCCCCAGGGGGTGCTCACGAACTGGTCTTCAAAAATGCCAAAATCCATGTTTTTCATATTTCTGCATGCGTTCACGGAAACAGACATAACTTCCAAACCGTAAGGCCAATTGGACCAAACAAAAGCTCTACTTGAAGCTAATTCATAGGACTACAAGTATTTGATGTGTTTAGATCCAAATGAGGTTGTTTGATAGGAGTTTTGGTCCAGTTTATACTAATGTCGTGATTTTAACCAAACTGCCCTGTGTCTTCTGACGATGCTTCCAATGCCGGAGAGTGATGTTATCCAGAGATTTCATATGTGACAGCATTTGCCAAAAAGTGTGTCAACATGATCTTTGCTTTGGGTAGCCTGGTCACAAAGCAGGCTAACAATATCGATAACCAGGATCGTGAAAACCCGGATCGTTACATGATACTTCATCCTATCTCTTAGTTTAAATAACTTGATAATCTCAATATACTCAATCCGCGGCAAAATTATTGTTGCGTGAACAACATGACAATTAATTATTGTTACTGCATAAATTATTAGATGGATAACAGAACAATTAATCAAAATAATCACTCATGATAAAGTTATTTTTGGATGAACAACAGAATAATTTATTATTGTTGCCGCATAAACTATAATATTTAAAAACATGTATATAATTGTTTAATATTAATTATAATACTTTATTTTTCTTTTATTTTTAATGTTTAATCATTACAATGTTTTTTTTGATAACATAATTTTTAGTGCCTAGCGAAGTGGGCAAAAAATACTAGTTTGTGTATAGTTCCTGTTAGCTTGTTAGCAAGGTATATGAATGTTCAATTTTTGACAAATTCCTTCATGAACAGATGATCTAATGTACCATTTTGTTACTGCAATTCTCATTCGCTTATTTTCTTCTGCACCTCATCATATTGTGTTTGCTCCCTTCACTGGATTTCAGTTTTAGTTGCGTATGTGTATTGGATATTTCAGTTTTAGATGCATATATATTAGTTATATTTAGGCTTGTGGCTATTATATATATACACATATACATAAATAAATATATATATATATATATATATATATATATTGGTGGTGAAGCGACAAGAACTTCCCCGTGAAGGAAAGCCCGGATTGAGTTGAGAACACGACAAATCAGAACACAAACAGAAGAACATTTCATTGCTTATTACAACAATTTACATCAGAGTACAAGAATATACAGAGTATGAACAAATATTATACATTTGATAAATATCAGAGATTAAAATACATTACATAGCAGCGGAAAATAATACATAACAAAACTGAAAGAGATAAACGGATACAGAGTTCCAGCTGTAAAGCAGGATCCTGTTAATATAAATCTGCAAAACCAAAACTACTAGCTGTCCGTGTGGAAAATAGGGGCACCCAGAGTTTAGGTTAAAACAATAAACTCTAGGTCAGTCATGTGACTGGTGTGAGAACTAAAACAGTCATTAAATCTTTAGTTTAAAAATAAAGTAAATCAAGGGACCACGCCGTATAACATGGAACGGGTTTCCTCCTCCCAAGAATACCAGTGAATAAAAACAAATAGCGCAATGCTTTTTGAAAAAATGAAGCTATTATAAGACCCAGGTCCCATCACACAATGCAACGCAAGCCGGAGGATAGGGTTTTCCCTTATAATAGCCAAACATGCTTGGTATGTTTAAAACAAATCATTTGATACTATTATAAGTGCATAGTGTATAAAACAACTTCAAATATAGATGTATCAATCCTAGACGGCATGGGTACCATATATCACGTCGCCAATACTAGGCTCTACAATCAAAACCGCGAAGTCACGTATTGCAAGTTGGATTTCTGTCCGTGGACCAAGGCCAGGGATCATCCTTACCACTTCAAGACTCTCTAGCCCTAGCCCCAGGCAAGCACGCAGACAAGCCTTGTATCGTCAGGGCCGGTCCACACGAAGTGGATTAAAATGTCTGAACAATGCGTTTCCCCGCTCTATGGGGCGTAAACTGGTCATATCCCGACCAAACCATCCATCGGCCCCGTAGTGACCGATGTAACTGAGGCGCCTCTCTTTCCATGATCCACATAAGTAAAATGCCAGGGCTTGCAAAACCCTGACACCACTCCTAGCTAGAAAGAAACGTATGTCCTCCCTGAGGTCCTCTCCTGTTTCTGGTTCACACCGGAGTGTGAGGCTCGCGAATTAACGCTACACAAAGCTATGCTATATTAAAGTCGTGCTTTGATCATCAACCACAAGACTTTGCTTTTCAACATAAGCCTTGATTATTTGCATCTCAGCATGCCATACAGGCAATTCATGCCATGCAACTAATGACTATCAATTACACAGAATGAAGTCCAATGTCGGACACACATCCATTTACAAGTTCATTCTGGGTCTGAATGAAACCGGAGGCACCTTATTCCTCGTCCCATATGTCCAATACAGGAGAGAGGTCCATGCATATCCGGTCGATCTCCAAGTACATCTGGACGATCACCACTTATTACCTCCTCTTGGGTGTACAGCCCAATCAAGACATCAGTAATCATCCAAACGATGTAAAGACCTTAGTTCTTCAACCACTGTCTTCATCGTCGACTTATCGTCGAATCAGTTATTCGGAATGGGATAAACCCGGTCTTTCTGAATAACTCGTGTATATAATAAACAAGTGCTATAAAAACACAACATACGCCTCATTCCAATTCAGAATATTCTTTTATTCAAATATTCACATCTTTAGGGATATGTTCCCATTAATTTTATCAAAGATAAATTCTTTAAATTTTATTCTTTAATCTTCCTTTGAATATCATTTAAACCACATTAAGGTTTTCCCAACTAGTCGGGATTAACACACCTTACCGAAATAATCATTTATTTAATTTCCCAATCCCAACCTATTCATCCTATGGAGCAAAACTAGTATTACTCCATATCTAACACCACGGTGTTATCGGTAAAGTTAATTACCATTTCACGTTCAAATCTAATTAAAGATTTAACTATCGCTTGGAGCAAAACTGATGATACTCCATTCTTGATCATTTCTTGAATTTGATAAATTTTGTTATCAGATTCACATTTCAATCTAATTAAAGATTCATTATAACTCTAATTCAGTTTTAATCTCCAAAAATCATTACTTAATGATTTTTCAAAGTTAAGAAATTAATCTTATCTTTAACTGGGTTAAAGAACTAATGTCATTTAAAACATAGCTTAGGATAAACCCAAAATCACATTCCATTAACAATGGAATCTTCACGGAAAACAGATCAATATATATAATCGATATAAACTTTCATATCCAACCGATAATATAAATGGAATAACGCCAAAGCCTTTTAAATTCCATATATATTAACAATCTTCCTCCATAAAAGTTCACTTCAGTTATCACCAAATCGAATTCCATTCCATTCCAATTTAATTTGTTAAATTGGAAAACTTTGCTTTGGAAAATTCCATTAAACCTTAATTAAAAGATTTATAAGTTTCAAATCTCATTTCATTGTAAATCGGGTTAAAGAATGAATGTCGTTAAAAACACAGTTCACAATAAACCCAATTCACATTCCATTTCAAATCCAATTAAATGTTAATTAATTGGTAATTCTTCTCTACATCTTAATTAAAAGATTTATTCTTTTCACACGGGGTTTAAGAACAGTGTTACTGAAGACTCCATCCCATCAGTCTCTAACCATAAATTGGTAAGAGAACAATTCCCTAAGTATTAATCTCGAAGGCCGAAACCAACATCAGATCAATACCCAGGAAACCATTCAACTTAGTAATCTCCAGTTAATTTCTAATTTTCTTAACTCCATTGGGTTTCAGAATAGTATTATTAAAGACACCATTCACGACAAACCCAAAATCTCATTCCATTGTTAATCGAGTTAAAGAACAAGTGTTATTTAAAACACCGTTCACGATAAACCCAAAAACAAATTTCAATTCAATTCCAATTAAATATTAATTAATTGGTAAACTTCATTTAATCTTAATTAAAATATTTATATCTTTTCCCAACTGGGTTTAAGAACAGTGTTAATGAAGACACCGTTCACGACAAACCCAAAATCCAGTTTGATATTAAATATAAGGCTCTGAATAGAAAATATATCAGCTTATATTCAATATTAAATTCTGAAACCAACTAATATCATATTGGGAATAACGATATATATATCTTCCAAATTCCTCCACAATGTCCGTATAATTACGGAATCCAATATTGAAATATTCTGAAGATAATTTCAATTCAAATCCATTCCAATTCATATATCGGAAATTCTGGTTATATTAAAACCCCTCTCAATCCAATTTATTTATTTAAAAATAATTGGATTATAATTCTAGTTAATAACTAGTTCATTTCGATAGAAATATATGTTTATCTTTTCAAATATGGAATTTTTCATCCTAATTGTTTCCAAATCATTTATTATGATTTTACACAAATTATTAATATTTTTAATAATTTTATCAAGGCCCGTACAGTCGATTTCCATAAACGGTCATCGAACTGCACTTACAGTGACCTTTTCCAAATTTGATTTGGACATAATTTCAAATCCAAAAGCTTGATTTCAAATCTCTTGTATTCTTTGAAAAGCTCTTTTCGATACGAACCCAATGGTTCCGGTTTTAGGAGAATCTGAAAGTCGTATCTCCCGTAATGTCAATTCGAAGTCAATAGTCAAAATTCGTAAACTGCCGCGGCACGGCGCGTTCTATTCAGGCTATTAAATACATATATTATATATATTTCATCGATTTCCATTTAAATGTATTTTATAAATCGTTTTGAAAATGATTTCAACTTCATATTCAATTTTAAACCAAAATTGAATATTCCGTATCATTAATATATAAACGTTATATTTTGAAACCTCTTCCTTTTCGATATTCATTATAGAAATGAATAAAATCGATATAAATATCGTTCATGTCAAAATGGCGCATATCTAATCAACACGGCTATATATATTTCAATATTTTCATGTCCATCCAAAATCGGACATCAAAATCAGATTTTAATTCTTCACTGAATATTATTTTAAAATATTCCTTATTTTAAAATATTCCTTATTTTAAAATATTCTTCCGTTCTGAATTGGAATCAGATACAGTCAATTACCATATAATATTATTTATATGGATTTCATACAACACATGTATATAACCACAACGATAAACAATCAACTATCATTCAGAGTGCATTCTACACTGCATAAGCATTAAATATAAATATTTAACGCTTACAACAGTCTGTCAACCAATCAATCGACATACAACTAAACAATTGGGATTAGTGTGCGTCAAATATCATCCCAATACCCGTGTGGGGTTTCAATCAACAAATACTGATTATTATTTGTGCAGTTGGGCGATGTGTAAAATTTATCGTCCTAATCAATATCAGTCAAATGGGTGTATGAAACGACCCGTAACTTCCCCGTAAAGGAAAGCGTCGGATAGTTCGAGAACACGATAAAATAGAACGCATACAGAAGAACATTTCATTGTATATTACAACAATGCATCAGAATACAAGAATATACAGAGTATAAATGAATATTACACAGAAATATCAGAGATTTAAATTACATTTAAATACATAGCAGCGGAAAATAATACAATACACAACTAGAATGAGATATACGGATACAAAGCTTTCCGGATATCGTTCCAGCTGTAAATCAGGATCCTGT
Organism: Allium sativum; assembly: GCA_030737875.1. Taxonomy (NCBI): domain Eukaryota; kingdom Viridiplantae; phylum Streptophyta; class Magnoliopsida; order Asparagales; family Amaryllidaceae; genus Allium; species Allium sativum. The sequence goes on from CM060911.1 coordinate 189,976,408, forward strand.
GAATATAAATCTGCAAAACCAAAACTACTAGCTGCCCGTGTCAAAATAAGGGCACCCAGAGTTTAGGTTAAAACAATAAACTCCAGGTCAGTCATGTGACTGGTGTGAGAACTAAAACAGTTAATCTTTATTTTTTTAAAGTTAGGTAAATCAAGGGACCACGCCGTATAACACGGAACGGGTTTCCTCCCAAGAATACCAGTGCATAAAACAACAGCGCAATGCTAAATAAAGAACAATGAAGCTATTATAAGACCCAGTTCCCATCACACAATGCAATCGCAAGCCGGAGGATAGGGTTTTTACCTTATAATAGCCAAGAATGCTTGATACGTTTAAAACAAATCGTTTGATACTATTATAAGTGCATAGTGTATAAAACAATTTCAAATCATAAGTATCAATCATAGACGGCATAAGTGCCCCATCCCACTATGTCGCCATACTAGGCTCTACAAATAAAACCGCAGAATCACGTATTTGGAAATTGGGTTTCCATCTATGAACCGAGGCAAAAGATAGTCCTCAACCGATTCGAGACAATCTAGCCCATCGTCTATGAAGGAGTGAGGCGGCGATGGGGGGCGCGGTCTGGAGGTGGGCGACGACGAGCTCCCATCGTTTTTTTTTCTTTTTTTTTTTTTTTGTATTTCGAAAATGAATTTCAGAAAGGGGGGGGGGCCAGATGAGTTATAGAGGGGAGAGAGATAATATTTTTTTTATTATTAATTAATTTATTTATTTTATCCTAAAGAGTTGACTTTCACTTACGACCTCGAAACGAGGCCCACCGCCTGCCGTCCATAACGTTTCACCCCCATTCCGAACACAATGGAATATGTATCGCAAGCTGATTTGATCGATTGAGTCAGTTTCCTTTGAATTTACATTTAAATCATTATACTGAATTTTAAACGTACATTTCAAATTACCGGGGCCACATACTAACTCGAAAAATTCTAGAAATATATTTTCTAGCTTCGTATTGACGATACGGTCCTAACAAAACTATTTTCGTCGAATTCTGAGATCGTTTGAAAAATGGCCAATTTCCAGTCGATCAAAATCAACTGAAACGGGTCAAACGCGTTTTCCTTTGCCACGCTCACATACTGATTCGAAAAATTATGAAATTTGAAACCTAGCAATAATTTAACATCACGGACCCAACAAAACTGGTTTCGTCGAAATCCGAGGTCGTTTGCAAAATTGCTATTTTTAAGGGCCTTATATATATATAAAAATATATATAAATTCCACAGCGACTATTTCTAATTTTAAACTGGACATATCTTATCATTTCTAAGATGAAATCTCAGTTTGTTAACTTCGTTACAAAGATATAGTTATACAGATTCAAATATTTCTTGTTTCGTTCAATTCTGACTTATATTGAATTCTGTATATTCATTTGAAATTAGAAATCGAATTTTCGAACTACCGCGCCATTTTCAATTCTATTTATAATTATATATAAATATTTATATTCTAACGACGACGCGTATAATATATACGTCGAATTCTATTCAAAATAAATTTCTCGTCGATTATATTTAAAATAATCTATTTTAAATATTCAAAATCCGCTAAAGTTACCAAAATAAAAATTTTAAACTGGCCCAGATTTTCGGGTTGTTACAATCTCCCCCACTTAAAACTTTTCGTCCCCGAAAAGGAACAAAGTCGAAAGTGGTTTGATTAATCAGCCCTACGATCGATCAGGCTTCCATTCTCCAACTCTTTAGTTTCTGAGAATTTCCAAAATTTCAAAAATTTGGCTAACACCCTAAATTTTCGAAAAATTTCGCCATAACCTCCCCTGCACCGGGAGCATCGGGGAATTTCAAATAGCTTCCCCGGTCCTTCAGATCTCAAAAAGAAAAAGAAAAAGCCAAGCGGCTAGCCAATAGGCTCACAAAATCATCATCACCCAAACAAAACAGGAAATTATGTAGTAAACATGTACCTATTTGTCGGGCAAACAAATTTTATTCTCTGCTCTAGCCTCCTTGCTATGACCTGTTCAATGTAAGTATATATACATGCAAGCAAATGCGACCAATTTTCAATATAATTCAATATGTGATTCAATTAGGCTAAATGGCTAAAAATTAGCAAACAATTAAACAAGCAACACAATCATCAATCAATTAGTGAATTAACGTTTCAAATTTATAATTTTGATACATATACAAAAATCATGTTTTTGATGCCAAATCACAACATGGTATTCTAGCTATATAGATAAGTTTTGGTTCTCACACCAATCTAATGGAAATATATAGGAATCTCACTTTCGTCACTCGAATATAAACACTGATGATGATGCCTCATCATCTGAATCATCTCCGGGCGACTAGAGTGTGATGCTATATCTACCCAATATATTAAGACTTTGAATACACGCGGATCAGACGTATACGCAAAATCTATATATATTGGATTGTCCATATTCAAAGTAAATAAATATTCAAATATGTTTAAAACGATTTAAATTTTTAAAACAAAATTGTTTTCATTTTCAAAAATATACTCTTCACACTCGTTCTAGGATACTACTGATCCCATCTCTAACGAGTCATTCCCATTGGATATTACTAACCCAATATCTGATGAATTCTTTCGTATGGTTCTAATGTGCCTTGTTCTCTGAGCTTTGTAAACCAAAGCTCTGATACCAAATGAAACGACCCGTAACTTCCCCGTAAAGGAAAGCGTCGGATAGTTCGAGAACACGATAAAATAGAACGCATACAGAAGAACATTTCATTGTATATTACAACAATGCATCAGAATACAAGAATATACAGAGTATAAATGAATATTACACAGAAATATCAGAGATTTAAATTACATTTAAATACATAGCAGCGGAAAATAATACAATACACAACTAGAATGAGATATACGGATACAAAGCTTTCCGGATATCGTTCCAGCTGTAAATCAGGATCCTGTGAATATAAATCTGCAAAACCAAAACTACTAGCTGCCCGTGTCAAAATAAGGGCACCCAGAGTTTAGGTTAAAACAATAAACTCCAGGTCAGTCATGTGACTGGTGTGAGAACTAAAACAGTTAATCTTTATTTTTTTAAAGTTAGGTAAATCAAGGGACCACGCCGTATAACACGGAACGGGTTTCCTCCCAAGAATACCAGTGCATAAAACAACAGCGCAATGCTAAATAAAGAACAATGAAGCTATTATAAGACCCAGTTCCCATCACACAATGCAATCGCAAGCCGGAGGATAGGGTTTTTACCTTATAATAGCCAAGAATGCTTGATACGTTTAAAACAAATCGTTTGATACTATTATAAGTGCATAGTGTATAAAACAATTTCAAATCATAAGTATCAATCATAGACGGCATAAGTGCCCCATCCCACTATGTCGCCATACTAGGCTCTACAAATAAAACCGCAGAATCACGTATTTGGAAATTGGGTTTCCATCTATGAACCGAGGCAAAAGATAGTCCTCAACCGATTCGAGACAATCTAGCCCATGTCTCCGGAACAGCCGCAACTGCCCCTTGGATCGTCAGGGCCGGTCCACCGATGTGGATTATAGTGCCTGAACAATACGTTTCTCCGCCCTTTGGGGCGTAAACGAGCCAACGAATGACTCCATCGGACCCGGATCGTCCGATCAAACCGAGGCGCCTCGCAACAGCAACAACCACACAGGTGAAAAGTATATAAATGTCAGGGCTGGTAGGTCACTGACACCACCCTAGCTAGAAAGAAACGCATGCCCTCCCTGAGGTCCTCTCCCGTTTTTGGTTCACAACCGGGGTGCGAGACTCGCGAATTCACGTTACACAAAGCTGTGCCACACAGGCTGTGCTTTGATCATCACCACAAGACTTTGCTTTTCAACAGAAGTCTCGATCAATTGCCACTCAGGCATGCCACACAGGCTATTCACTCCATGCGTTTGATATCCATCAATATATAACCCCTGAGCTCGTACGTCTCAGAGAAGGGCGTTAAGCAAGAGAATAAATTCTCTGCCGCCAAACAGATATATATTTAATAGAGATCAATCACACGGACTAAAATCCAATGTCAGACACACAGTCCATTTACAAGTCCGTTCTGGGTTTGAACGAAACCGGAGGCACCTAGTACCCCGCATATCCATCGATCTCCAAGTACGTCTGGACGATCACCAACTGTTTCCATCTTCTTGGGTGTACAGCCCAATCAAGATCATCAGTTATCACCCAAACGACGTGAAGACTTCCGGTCTTCGACCACCGTCTTCACCTTCGACACCACGTCGAATCAGTTATTCAGAATGGGATAAACCCGGTCTTTCTGAATAACTCGCGTATATATTATAAAAGTGTTACACAAACACAACATACGCCTCATTCCAATTCAGAATATTCTTTTATTCAAATATTCCTATACTTTGGGAAAAGTTCCCATTAATTTTATCCAAGATAAATTCTTTAAATTTATTCTTTAATCTCTTTTGAATATCAATTCAAACTAGTCGGGATTAGCGAACCACACCGAAGTAATCATTTATTTTATTTCCCAATCCCAACCTATTCATCCCATGAAGTAAAACTGGTAATACTTCATATCTAACACCACAGTGTTATCGGTAAATTCAATTACCATTTCACGTTCAAATCTAATTAAAGATTTAACTATCGCTTGGAGCAAAACTGGTGATACTCCATTTTCGATCATCTCAATCTATTTAAAGATTCATTAAAACTCCACTTAGTTTTAATCTTTAACTGGGTTAAAGAATCAGTGTCATTTAAAACACGGTTCACGATAAACCCAAAATCACATTCCATTAATTATCGGGTTAAAGAACAAGTGTTATTTAAAACACTGTTCACGATAAACCCAAAAATCAATACCAATTCAATTCCAATTAAATATCGTTTAATTGGTACACTTCATTAAATCTATATAAAAAGATTTAATCTTTTCTCAACTGGGTTCAAGAACAGTGTTAGTGAAGACACCATTCACGACAAACCCAAATCACATTTGATATTCAATACAAGGCTCTGAATAGAAAATATATCGGCTTATATTCAATATCAAATCCTACGACTAACAAATGTCGTATTGGAAATAACGATATAAATATATATCTTTCAAATTTCCATAACAACATCTGTATAATCACGAATTTCAACATCGAAATATTCCGAAGACAATTTCGATTCAAATCCACTCCAATGCAATCATTGGAAATTTTGGTTATTTTCAAAACCCTTTTCAAATTCAATTTATTTATTTAAAAATAAATAGAATTATAATTCTAGTTCAAAACTAGTTCATTTCGATAAAAATCTATTTTTATCTTTTCAAATATGGAGTTTTTCATCCCAAATCTTCACAAATCATTTCTTATGATTTTACACAAATTATTACTATTTTTAATAATTTTATCAAGGCCCGTACAGTCGATTTCCACCAATGGCCATCGAACTGCACGTATAGCGACCTTTTTCCAATTTGATTTGGACATAATTCCAAATCCAACCGTTAGATTTCAAATTTCTAACATTCGCTAGAAAGCTCTTTTCGATACGAACCCAACGGTTCCGGTTTTAGGAGAATCCGACGGTCGGATCTCCCGTAACGTCCATTTGAAATCAATGGTCGAAATTCGCGAACTGCCGCGGCGCGGCGCGTTCTATTCAGGCCATTATATTATATATATAATATATATAATATATACTTCGTCGATTTCTATTTAAAACGAATTATATAAATAGTTTTAAAATTCGTTTCAAAATCTATTTCAACTTCCATCTCAATTCAAAGCAAAATTGAATTCTTCTCTATAAATTCGTTTTAAAATTCATTTCTATTCAATTCAAATTTCAATTCAATTTGAATTCATTTCAATTTGCTTTCAATTCATTTTGAATTCGTTTTCAATTCAGTTCATTTCGAAATCACTTTCAATTTACTTTGAATTCGTTTTCAATTCAATTCATTTCGAAATCACTTTCAATTCAATTCACTTTGAATTCGTTTTCAATTCAATTCACTTTGAATTCGTTTTCAATTCAATTTGAATTCGTTTTCAATTCAATTCATTTCGAAATCACTTTCAATTCAATTCACTTTGAATTCGTTTTCAATTCAATTCACTTTGAATTCGTTTTCAATTCAATTCATTTCGAAATCGCTTTCAATTCAATTCACTTTGAATTCGTTTTCAATTCAATTCACTTTGAATTCGTTTTCAATTCAATTCACTTTGAATTCGTTTTCAATTCAATTCACTTTGAATTCGTTTTCAATTCAATTCATTTCGAAATCGTTTTCAATTCAATTCATTTCGAAATATTTGATTTCAAAATTACTTTTTAATATTCATTTTAAAATGAATAAAATCGATATAAATATCGTTCACGTCAAAATGGCGTCACTCTAATCAACACGGCTTCATATATTGACATTTTCAAATATTCCATTTCGAATATTTCTATTTTAAATATTTCTATTTTAAAACTGGAATGAGGCCCAATCAATTACCATATAAAGTTAATTATATGGATTTTCATACAACACATGTATAATAGCCTTGAAAAATAATCAACCATCAACCAAAGTGCACTACACTGTATAAGCATCAAATATAGATATCTAACGCTTATAACAGCCTGTCAATCAATCGATCGACATATTTAATCAATCAGGATGAGTGAACTTCAAATTTCATCCCAACACCCGTGTGGGGTTTCAAACAATCAAACACAGATTTTATTCGTGCAGTTGGGCGATGTGTAAAATTTATCGTCCCAATCCATATCAGTCAAATCAGTGTACATAAACAAACCGTCTGGTTTGTAAATGAATATTTTATTTTATTCACATTCACGTTAAAAACTATATTTTTAACGATAAAATATTTATTCCAACACATGAACTTTCTTTTCAGTTCATTTATTCAATAAATGACATTTTTATTTTTCTAACATTTTTTAGAAAATTTCGGCGGCATAACGGCACGATACTAGAAACGGGACAAGGCCTATCCTTATCCCCGGTCTAGTGAAGGCCCACGCCATTCACACATCAATCAAATCATTCAATTTCACTCAAACAATTCAATTCAATCACATAATCAAACTAATCTATGAAACCAAACAAACAAGTCCATGGTTTGTGGACGATTGTGTCGGGTGCTACTAAGCACCGTCTGCATCCTAGTATATATATATATAACTAGAAAATAAATTGAAGAGTGAGAAATTCTCACATATAGCTATCCTAGCTCCACGGCACTTCCAATGCAGGAAATCTTCACCGCTATCGCATCTTCGTCATCTTCGTTGTCCGCTTTCACTACATATGTAAAAATCGAATTTTTACTTCGTTATTCAATATTTAAAAATCATATTTTTATTTCGAAGGTCAATATATAAAAATCAAATTTTTAGTTCAAAGTTCAATATATAAAAATCGAATTTTTAGTTCAAAGTTCAATATATAAAAATCGAATTTTTACTTCAAAGTTCAATATATAAAAATCGAATTTTTAGTTCAAAGTTCAATATATAAAAATCGACCTTTTATCGCTATGTCAAATAGATAAAAATTATATTTTTATCACGCTATTTTCCACATAAAGATTTCGCCTTTAAAAAAATAAAGTTTTCGCCTTTATAAAAATAAAGTTTTCGCCTTTATAAAAATATAGATTTCGCCTTTATAAGAATAAAGTTTTCGCCTTTATAAAAATTACCACTTTATCTCAACGTATATAAAATAAAAATCAGATTTTTATTTCGTTACATACACAAAGATGATATCTTTATATTCTCTATCCTATAAAGATTATATTTTTAATACTTTAAAAATATAAAAATCATATTTTTAATATTCCTATATAGTAAAGACTATATTTTTAATACTTTAAAAATATAAAAATCATATTTTTAATATTCCTATATAGTAAAGACTATATTTTTAATACTTTAAAAATATAAAAATCATATTTTTAATATTCCAAAAATACGAAGATCAGGTCTTGCTCCTTCTCAAATCAGTTTTTTTTTTTTGCATTCTTAAGAAAACAATTTTTGCATTCTTAAAAAAAACAATTTTTAAATCTAATAAATCGATCTTTAAATTCTTTATAAATCAGTTTTTATATTTTCTTTTAAAATCAGTTTTAAAAATCTTATAACATCAGTTTTTTAGTAAAATAAAAAAAAACAGTTTAAAGTAAAATAAAATAAAAACAGTTTAAAGTAAAATAAAAAATAAAGTAGGGAACTTACAGTGAAATTTCTGGATCGGGGGGGGGGGGGGGTGATGTGGCAGCCGCCGACGCAAGATGGAGGGGGGGGGGGGTGCTGCGGCTGTGAGCAGGTGGAGGGGTGGGGTGCGGTTTCCGTTCGATTTGGGGGTTCGTGGTTTCGTGGATGGCTGAGGGTCTTCGACGGAGTGAGGGGAGAGAAGGAGGGCAGTGGTGGGGTGGGGGGGGAAGATCGACGGAGTGAGGCGGCGATGGGGGGCGCGGTCTGGAGGTGGGCGACGACGAGCTCCATCGTTTTTTTTTTCTTTTTTTTTTTTTTTGTATTTCGAAAATGAATTTCAGAAAGGGGGGGCCAGATGAGTTATAGAGGGGAGAGAGATAATAATTTTTTTTTTTATTAATTAATTAATTTATTTTATCCTAAAGAGTTGACTTTCACTTACGACCTCGAAACGAGGCCCACCGCCTGCCGTCCATAACGTTTCACCCCCATTCCGAACACAATGGAATATGTATCGCAAGCTGATTTGATCGATTGAGTCAGTTTCCTTTGAATTTACATTTAAATCATTATACTGAATTTTAAACGTACATTTCAAATTACCGGGGCCACATACTAACTCGAAAAATTCCAGAAATATATTTTCTAGCTTCGTATTGACGATACGGTCCTAACAAAACTATTTTCGTAGAATTCTGAGATCGTTTGAAAAATGGCCAATTTCCAGTCGATCAAAATCAACTGAAACGGGTCAAACGCGTTTTCCTTTGCCACGCTCACATACTGATTCGAAAAATTATGAAATTTGAAACCTAGCAATAATTTAACATCACGGACCCAACAAAACTGGTTTCGTCGAAATCCGAGGTCGTTTGCAAAATTGCTATTTTTAAGGGCCTTATATATATATAAAAATATATATAAATTCCACAGCGACTATTTCTAATTTTAAACTGGACATATCTTATCATTTCTAAGATGAAATCTCAGTTTGTTAACTTCGTTACAAAGATATAGTTATACAGATTCAAATATTTCTTGTTTCGTTCAATTCTGACTTATATTGAATTCTGTATATTCATTTGAAATTAGAAATCGAATTTTCGAACTACCGCGCCATTTTCAATTCTATTTATAATTATATATAAATATTTATATTCTAACGACGACGCGTATAATATATACGTCGAATTCTATTCAAAATAAATTTCTCGTCGATTATATTTAAAATAATCTATTTTAAATATTCAAAATCCGCTAAAGTTACCAAAATAAAAATTTTAAACTGGCCCAGATTTTCGGGTTGTTACAATCTCCCCCACTTAAAACTTTTCGTCCCCGAAAAGGAACAAAGTCGAAAGTGGTTTGATTAATCAGCCCTACGATCGATCAGGCTTCCATTCTCCAACTCTTTAGTTTCTGAGAATTTCCAAAATTTCAAAAATTTGGCTAACACCCTAAATTTTCGAAAAATTTCGCCATAACCTCCCCTGCACCGGGAGCATCGGGGAATTTCAAATAGCTTCCCCGGTCCTTCAGATCTCAAAAAGAAAAAGAAAAAGCCAAGCGGCTAGCCAATAGGCTCACAAAATCATCATCACCCAAACAAAACAGGAAATTATGTAGTAAACATGTACCTATTTGTCGGGCAAACAAATTTTATTCTCTGCTCTAGCCTCCTTGCTATGACCTGTTCAATGTAAGTATATATACATGCAAGCAAATGCGACCAATTTTCAATATAATTCAATATGTGATTCAATTAGGCTAAATGGCTAAAAATTAGCAAACAATTAAACAAGCAACACAATCATCAATCAATTAGTGAATTAACGTTTCAAATTCATAATTTTGATACATATACAAAAATCATGTTTTTGATGCCAAATCACAACATGGTATTCTAGCTATATAGATAAGTTTTGGTTCTCACACCAATCTAATGGAAATATATAGGAATCTCACTTTCGTCACTCGAATATAAACACTGATGATGATGCCTCATCATCTGAATCATCTCCGGGCGACTAGAGTGTGATGCTATATCTACCCAATATATTAAGACTTTGAATACACGCGGATCAGACGTATACGCAAAATCTATATATATTGGATTGTCCATATTCAAAGTAAATAAATATTCAAATACGTTTAAAACGATTTAAATTTTTAAAACAAAATTGTTTTCATTTTCAAAAATATACTCTTCACACTCGTTCTAGGATACTACTGATCCCATCTCTAACGAGTCATTCCCATTGGATATTACTAACCCAATATCTGATGAATTCTTTCGTATGGTTCTAATGTGCCTTGTTCTCTGAGCTTTGTAAACCAAAGCTCTGATACCAAATGAAACGACCCGTAACTTCCCCGTAAAGGAAAGCGTCGGATAGTTCGAGAACACGATAAAATAGAACGCATACAGAAGAACATTTCATTGTATATTACAACAATGCATCAGAATACAAGAATATACAGAGTATAAATGAATATTACACAGAAATATCAGAGATTTAAATTACATTTAAATACATAGCAGCGGAAAATAATACAATACACAACTAGAATGAGATATACGGATACAAAGCTTTCCGGATATCGTTCCAGCTGTAAATCAGGATCCTGTGAATATAAATCTGCAAAACCAAAACTACTAGCTGCCCGTGTCAAAATAAGGGCACCCAGAGTTTAGGTTAAAACAATAAACTCCAGGTCAGTCATGTGACTGGTGTGAGAACTAAAACAGTTAATCTTTATTTTTTTAAAGTTAGGTAAATCAAGGGACCACGCCGTATAACACGGAACGGGTTTCCTCCCAAGAATACCAGTGCATAAAACAACAGCGCAATGCTAAATAAAGAACAATGAAGCTATTATAAGACCCAGTTCCCATCACACAATGCAATCGCAAGCCGGAGGATAGGGTTTTTACCTTATAATAGCCAAGAATGCTTGATACGTTTAAAACAAATCGTTTGATACTATTATAAGTGCATAGTGTATAAAACAATTTCAAATCATAAGTATCAATCATAGACGGCATAAGTGCCCCATCCCACTATGTCGCCATACTAGGCTCTACAAATAAAACCGCAGAATCACGTATTTGGAAATTGGGTTTCCATCTATGAACCGAGGCAAAAGATAGTCCTCAACCGATTCGAGACAATCTAGCCCATGTCTCCGGAACAGCCGCAACTGCCCCTTGGATCGTCAGGGCCGGTCCACCGATGTGGATTATAGTGCCTGAACAATACGTTTCTCCGCCCTTTGGGGCGTAAACGAGCCAACGAATGACTCCATCGGACCCGGATCGTCCGATCAAACCGAGGCGCCTCGCAACAGCAACAACCACACAGGTGAAAAGTATATAAATGTCAGGGCTGGTAGGTCACTGACACCACCCTAGCTAGAAAGAAACGCATGCCCTCCCTGAGGTCCTCTCCCGTTTTTGGTTCACAACCGGGGTGCGAGACTCGCGAATTCACGTTACACAAAGCTGTGCCACACAGGCTGTGCTTTGATCATCACCACAAGACTTTGCTTTTCAACAGAAGTCTCGATCAATTGCCACTCAGGCATGCCACACAGGCTATTCACTCCATGCGTTTGATATCCATCAATATATAACCCCTGAGCTCGTACGTCTCAGAGAAGGGCGTTAAGCAAGAGAATAAATTCTCTGCCGCCAAACAGATATATATTTAATAGAGATCAATCACACGGACTAAAATCCAATGTCAGACACACAGTCCATTTACAAGTCCGTTCTGGGTCTGAACGAAACCGGAGGCACCTAGTACCCCGCATATCCATCGATCTCCAAGTACGTCTGGACGATCACCAACTGTTTCCATCTTCTTGGGTGTACAGCCCAATCAAGATCATCAGTTATCACCCAAACGACGTGAAGACTTCCGGTCTTCGACCACCGTCTTCACCTTCGACACCACGTCGAATCAGTTATTCAGAATGGGATAAACCCGGTCTTTCTGAATAACTCGTGTATATATTATAAAAGTGTTACACAAACACAACATACGCCTCATTCCAATTCAGAATATTCTTTTATTCAAATATTCCTATACTTTGGGAAAAGTTCCCATTAATTTTATCCAAGATAAATTCTTTAAATTTATTCTTTAATCTCTTTTGAATATCAATTCAAACTAGTCGGGATTAGCGAACCACACCGAAGTAATCATTTATTTTATTTCCCAATCCCAACCTATTCATCCCATGAAGTAAAACTGGTAATACTTCATATCTAACACCACAGTGTTATCGGTAAATTCAATTACCATTTCACGTTCAAATCTAATTAAAGATTTAACTATCGCTTGGAGCAAAACTGGTGATACTCCATTTTCGATCATCTCAATCTATTTAAAGATTCATTAAAACTCCACTTAGTTTTAATCTTTAACTGGGTTAAAGAATCAGTGTCATTTAAAACACGGTTCACGATAAACCCAAAATCACATTCCATTAATTATCGGGTTAAAGAACAAGTGTTATTTAAAACACTGTTCACGATAAACCCAAAAATCAATACCAATTCAATTCCAATTAAATATCGTTTAATTGGTACACTTCATTAAATCTATATAAAAAGATTTAATCTTTTCTCAACTGGGTTCAAGAACAGTGTTAGTGAAGACACCATTCACGACAAACCCAAATCACATTTGATATTCAATACAAGGCTCTGAATAGAAAATATATCGGCTTATATTCAATATCAAATCCTACGACTAACAAATGTCGTATTGGAAATAACGATATAAATATATATCTTTCAAATTTCCATAACAACATCTGTATAATCACGAATTTCAACATCGAAATATTCCGAAGACAATTTCGATTCAAATCCACTCCAATGCAATCATTGGAAATTTTGGTTATTTTCAAAACCCTTTTCAAATTCAATTTATTTATTTAAAAATAAATAGAATTATAATTCTAGTTCAAAACTAGTTCATTTCGATAAAAATCTATTTTTATCTTTTCAAATATGGAGTTTTTCATCCCAAATCTTCACAAATCATTTCTTATGATTTTACACAAATTATTACTATTTTTAATAATTTTATCAAGGCCCGTACAGTCGATTTCCACCAATGGCCATCGAACTGCACGTATAGCGACCTTTTTCCAATTTGATTTGGACATAATTCCAAATCCAACCGTTAGATTTCAAATTTCTAACATTCGCTAGAAAGCTCTTTTCGATACGAACCCAACGGTTCCGGTTTTAGGAGAATCCGACGGTCGGATCTCCCGTAACGTCCATTTGAAATCAATGGTCGAAATTCGCGAACTGCCGCGGCGCGGCGCGTTCTATTCAGGCCATTATATTATATATATAATATATATAATATATACTTCGTCGATTTCTATTTAAAACGAATTATATAAATAGTTTTAAAATTCGTTTCAAAATCTATTTCAACTTCCATCTCAATTCAAAGCAAAATTGAATTCTTCTCTATAAATTCGTTTTAAAATTCATTTCTATTCAATTCAAATTTCAATTCAATTTGAATTCATTTCAATTTGCTTTCAATTCATTTTGAATTCGTTTTCAATTCAGTTCATTTCGAAATCACTTTCAATTTACTTTGAATTCGTTTTCAATTCAATTCATTTCGAAATCACTTTCAATTCAATTCACTTTGAATTCGTTTTCAATTCAATTCACTTTGAATTCGTTTTCAATTCAATTTGAATTCGTTTTCAATTCAATTCATTTCGAAATCACTTTCAATTCAATTCACTTTGAATTCGTTTTCAATTCAATTCACTTTGAATTCGTTTTCAATTCAATTCATTTCGAAATCGCTTTCAATTCAATTCACTTTGAATTCGTTTTCAATTCAATTCACTTTGAATTCGTTTTCAATTCAATTCACTTTGAATTCGTTTTCAATTCAATTCACTTTGAATTCGTTTTCAATTCAATTCACTTTGAATTCGTTTTCAATTCAATTCATTTCGAAATCGTTTTCAATTCAATTCATTTCGAAATATTTGATTTCAAAATTACTTTTTAATATTCATTTTAAAATGAATAAAATCGATATAAATATCGTTCACGTCAAAATGGCGTCACTCTAATCAACACGGCTTCATATATTGACATTTTCAAATATTCCATTTCGAATATTTCTATTTTAAATATTTCTATTTTAAAACTGGAATGAGGCCCAATCAATTACCATATAAAGTTAATTATATGGATTTTCATACAACACATGTATAATAGCCTTGAAAAATAATCAACCATCAACCAAAGTGCACTACACTGTATAAGCATCAAATATAGATATCTAACGCTTATAACAGCCTGTCAATCAATCGATCGACATATTTAATCAATCAGGATGAGTGAACTTCAAATTTCATCCCAACACCCGTGTGGGGTTTCAAACAATCAAACACATATTTTATTCGTGCAGTTGGGCGATGTGTAAAATTTATCGTCCCAATCCATATCAGTCAAATCAGTGTACATAAACAAACCGTCTGGTTTGTAAATGAATATTTTATTTTATTCACATTCACGTTAAAAACTATATTTTTAACGATAAAATATTTATTCCAACACATGAACTTTCTTTTCAGTTCATTTATTCAATAAATGACATTTTTATTTTTCTAACATTTTTTAGAAAATTTCGGCGGCATAACGGCACGATACTAGAAACGGGACAAGGCCTATCCTTATCCCCGGTCTAGTGAAGGCCCACGCCATTCACACATCAATCAAATCATTCAATTTCACTCAAACAATTCAATTCAATCACATAATCAAACTAATCTATGAAACCAAACAAACAAGTCCATGGTTTGTGGACGATTGTGTCGGGTGCTACTAAGCACCGTCTGCATCCTAGTATATATATATAACTAGAAAATAAATTGAAGAGTGAGAAATTCTCACATATAGCTATCCTAGCTCCACGGCACTTCCAATGCAGGAAATCTTCACCGCTATCGCATCTTCGTCATCTTCGTTGTCCGCTTTCACTACATATGTAAAAATCGAATTTTTACTTCGTTATTCAATATTTAAAAATCATATTTTTATTTCGAAGGTCAATATATAAAAATCAAATTTTTAGTTCAAAGTTCAATATATAAAAATCGAATTTTTAGTTCAAAGTTCAATATATAAAAATCGAATTTTTACTTCAAAGTTCAATATATAAAAATCGAATTTTTAGTTCAAAGTTCAATATATAAAAATCGACCTTTTATCGCTATGTCAAATAGATAAAAATTATATTTTTATCACGCTATTTTCCACATAAAGATTTCGCCTTTATAAAAATAAAGTTTTCGCCTTTATAAAAATAAAGTTTTCGCCTTTATAAAAATATAGATTTCGCCTTTATAAGAATAAAGTTTTCGCCTTTATAAAAATTACCACTTTATCTCAACGTATATAAAATAAAAATCAGATTTTTATTTCGTTACATACACAAAGATGATATCTTTATATTCTCTATCCTATAAAGATTATATTTTTAATACTTTAAAAATATAAAAATCATATTTTTAATATTCCTATATAGTAAAGACTATATTTTTAATACTTTAAAAATATAAAAATCATATTTTTAATATTCCTATATAGTAAAGACTATATTTTTAATACTTTAAAAATATAAAAATCATATTTTTAATATTCCAAAAATACGAAGATCAGGTCTTGCTCCTTCTCAAATCAGTTTTTTTTTTTGCATTCTTAAGAAAACAATTTTTGCATTCTTAAAAAAAACAATTTTTAAATCTAATAAATCGATCTTTAAATTCTTTATAAATCAGTTTTTATATTTTCTTTTAAAATCAGTTTTAAAAATCTTATAACATCAGTTTTTTAGTAAAATAAAAAAAACAGTTTAAAGTAAAATAAAAACAGTTTAAAGTAAAATAAAAAAAAAGTAGGGAACTTACAGTGAAATTTCTGGATCGGGGGGGGGGGGTGATGTGGCAGCCGCCGACGCAAGATGGAGGGGGGGGTGCTGCGGCTGTGAGCAGGTGGAGGGGTGGGGTGCGGTTTCCGTTCGATTTGGGGGTTCGTGGTTTCGTGGATGGCTGAGGGTCTTCGACGGAGTGAGGGGAGAGAAGGAGGGCAGTGGTGGGGTGGGGGGGAAGATCGACGGAGTGAGGCGGCGATGGGGGGCGCGGTCTGGAGGTGGGCGACGACGAGCTCCCATCGTTTTTTTTTCTTTTTTTTTTCTTTTTTTTGTATTTCGAAAATGAATTTCAGAAAGGGGGGGGGGCAGATGAGTTATAGAGGGGAGAGAGATAATAATTTTTTTTATTATTATTAATTAATTTATTTATTTTATCCTAAAGAGTTGACTTTCACTTACGACCTCGAAACGAGGCCCACCGCCTGCCGTCCATAACGTTTCACCCCCATTCCGAACACAATGGAATATGTATCGCAAGCTGATTTGATCGATTGAGTCAGTTTCCTTTGAATTTACATTTAAATCATTATACTGAATTTTAAACGTACATTTCAAATTACCGGGGCCACATACTAACTCGAAAAATTCCAGAAATATATTTTCTAGCTTCGTATTGACGATACGGTCCTAACAAAACTATTTTCGTCGAATTCTGAGATCGTTTGAAAAATGGCCAATTTCCAGTCGATCAAAATCAACTGAAACGGGTCAAACGCGTTTTCCTTTGCCACGCTCACATACTGATTCGAAAAATTATGAAATTTGAAACCTAGCAATAATTTAACATCACGGACCCAACAAAACTGGTTTCGTCGAAATCCGAGGTCGTTTGCAAAATTGCTATTTTTAAGGGCCTTATATATATATAAAAATATATATAAATTCCACAGCGACTATTTCTAATTTTAAACTGGACATATCTTATCATTTCTAAGATGAAATCTCAGTTTGTTAACTTCGTTACAAAGATATAGTTATACAGATTCAAATATTTCTTGTTTCGTTCAATTCTGACTTATATTGAATTCTGTATATTCATTTGAAATTAGAAATCGAATTTTCGAACTACCGCGCCATTTTCAATTCTATTTATAATTATATATAAATATTTATATTCTAACGACGACGCGTATAATATATACGTCGAATTCTATTCAAAATAAATTTCTCGTCGATTATATTTAAAATAATCTATTTTAAATATTCAAAATCCGCTAAAGTTACCAAAATAAAAAATTTAAACTGGCCCAGATTTTCGGGTTGTTACAGTGTACCTAAACAAACCGTCATATTTGTAAATGAATATTTATTTTATTCATATACACGTTAAAAATTATATTTTTAAGGATAAAATATTTTATTCGACACATGAATATTTAATTCAGTTCATTTCACATCACAAACCATTTTCACAACACAATCAAACAAACAAGTCGTCCATGGTCTGTGGACAAGGGGGAGCAGTTCACATATGCAGTTATAAAATAAATAACTGTACAAGAAATTTCAGTGAGGAGTTCTCACCTTTAGGATCCACTCCTCCATTCCTTATTTCTGAACGGTTCGGATTTGGATTTGATTCCCGTCGGTTCCATCGCAATCTGTTTCACACGATTTTTATATTAAAAATAACATTTTTATTTCATTGCTACATATATAAAAATCATATTTTTGTAATGATGTTAATAGTATAAAACTCATATTTTTACATTGCTAAAAATCGCATCTTTATATTTTTAAAAAACGAATCTTTACATCCGCTACTTCATTATAAAAATTGTATTTTTGTATCGCTACATCTATAAAGATCTCATCTTTGTATTCGTAAAAATCTAACCTTTATATATTAAAAATTGCATCTTTAATTTCATAAAAATCTCGGCTTTATATTTTTAAAAATCTCTTCTTTATATTTTTAGAAATCTTGTTTTTGCATAATGAAAATTCATACCTTTTTATAGATAAAAATCATACCTTTTTTTATAGATAAAAATCATACCTTTTTATATCAATGTTTACGGTATAAAGATCATACTTTATTCATTCACTTTCACTATAAAAATCACATTTTTATATCGATGATTTCATTATAAAAAATCTTACCTTTCATGTATAACAAACCATATTTTTAGAGAATTAAAAATCATATTTCTATACAAAAAAAAATCATATTTCTATACGAAGAAAAATCATATTTTTATAGGCGTAAAAATCATGTTTTTATACCTATATCATTATGCATAAAATCTGAAGTTTAAACAATTTTATTTTATATTAAAAATCGGAATTTAAACTATGTTATACATATCATAAAGAAAATAAAATAAATAAAAATAAAAGAAACTCATTGTGTTTTCAAGGAGGAGGTTGTCGGAGTTCATGGCTGAAGGTGGTGGTCAGGGGAGGTGCACCGGGGACGGGGAAGGTGGTGGATGTCGACGGTGGACCCCCATTGGCTGGAGGCGGCGGATTTAAATCGATTTTGGGGAGGTTTTTTGGTTGTTAGGGCTTGGGGGATCGTATGTAAGAGAGGAGTGCGTGGGGGGGTGGGGTTCGTGGGAGTTCGGCATGGCGGTGGGTCTGCCTGGAGGGCGGCGCGTTGATGGATCCCCCCCAACGTCGAGCGGTTTCCCCCTTTTTTTATTTACTTTGAACGTTGACTGAAAGGAGGAGAAAGGGGGATTATATAATTTTATATATTTAATTATTATTATTTTCCATACAAAGTACACTTTTCTGTTGAACCCCAAATCGAACGCACCGACTATCATCTCTAGCCAAATACCCCCACTCCGGACACAATGGGATATGTCCGGTTAGCTAATTCGACCATTTCGATCAGTTTTCACTAAATTTAAAATATAAATCAATATATATTTAATTTAAACGTACATTTCAATTTACTGGGGCCACATACTGACTCCAAAAATTCCAGAAAAATAAATTTGGCTATGTTTTGACGATACGATCCGAAAAAACTAATTTCGTCGAATTTGGGGACCGTTTGAAAAACAGTCATTTTCTGGTCGATCCAAATTGACTAAAACTGTCAAAACACATTTTCCTTTGTCGCGCTCACATATTGATTCCAAAAATTATGAAAATTGGAATCTAGCAAAAGTTTGACATTCCGGTTCCAACAAAAGTGGTTTCATCGAAAATGGAGGTCGTTTGAAAAATGGCTATTTTTAAGGGCTATATTTCCATAGCGACTATTCTGAATTTTCAACTGGACATAACTTTTAATTCCCGCTATGAAATTTCAATTTTTCAGATTCGTTGGAAAGATACTTCAAACAGATTCAGATATTTTTGGTTTCACTAAAATCCAGTTTATTTTGAATCCTGTACATTCATTTGAAATTTGAAATCAAATTTTCAAACTACCGAGCCATTTCCATTTCCTTTTATAATTAAAATAAATGTTTATATTCTAACTTCGATTTGAATAAATTTATACGTTCTAATTCTATTCAAAATAAATTTCTAGTCGTTATTATTTAAAATAAATCATTTTAAATATTCAAAATTCATTAAAATTGCCAAAATAAAAATTTTAAATTGGTTCTGATTTTCCGGGTTGTTACATTGGATATTTTTTGTAGTACCATTAGCGGATGCCCATAATATCATTAATGGATGACCCTATGCGCCCCACAATATTATAGTGGATGACCTTCTATACCGCGATATCCTGCCGTGAAGCCGGATGCGTATTATTTATGTTGGCTAACATATGTGGATGCAGGAAAACAGGTTGGAGGGATCCAACTGGATTCCTCAGAATTTACTATTTGTTTGATTTCATATGTATTATAATATATTATGTGTTAGAAAACTGGTGAAACTTCCAAATGAAACTACATCAGATAAATAAATAAACAAATAATTTCTCTAGAAACCTATATAAACTGAACGTGTTTTGGCTTATTCCTCTTGATCACATTTTAAACCCATATAAACCTTTAGTTAAATTGTTATGTTAACGGCACAATATGTAGTGTTCGATTTGTTTAAACTAGCATCATATAGGTCTTACTACAGTGAAAATAATAACCTGGAACTCCTACATCTTGTGAGTGGTGTTTGAGTATAGGCATGCTTAATAGTAACAAGAATGCATACACCAGTGTATTGAACAATCTGAAAATTTAATAAAGTTTAACATGACTACATATATGAAAATATTGATAAGTTTATGAAATATTGATAAGTGGTAAAATGTTTGTTTGAGTCAGGATGTTTGGGGTGTTAAGCATCAGGATTAGCGAACAATGGCTTAGGAAGTATAGGCATATGATATGTATATATATATAGCCTGGTCAAATACATAATAATTTGATTTGAAAAAAAAATTATAACGCATATGACATGGTGTGTTCACATAAGTTGAATACTAACCATACTTTAATGCTCTAGAAGTGCCATAATTTTTGTTTTGATTTTGATTTTAAAGAGAATATTCGGGGGGGAAATTGGCTTGGAAAATATAAAATCTTTGTATATCTTTTGGGAAAAAACTGGCTTGGAAAATATAAAATCTATGTAAATTTGTGTATAACTTTTGTCATTCAAGCTATAACATTCAGTTTGTATAAAATCTGTGTAAATTAGTGTATAACTTTTTTCACTCAAGCTATATCATTCAGTTTCCGCATCTGAGTTTGCAACTTAGTTTGCGCGTAAATTGAGTTGCAAACTCAGTTTCCTGGCAAACTGAGTTTGCAACTCAGTTTTCACGTGAACTAAGTTGCAAACTCAGTTTGTGCCGCGCAAACTGAATTGCAAACTCAATTTCTCGGAAAACTAAGTTTGCAACTCAGTTTGCGCACATTTGAGTCAAGGATAATGAATTAAGACTTATATTAGATAAAATGTAAATGATGGAGAATTTGATCAGAATTGCACAGCGGAAGCTGGTACATCGTTTCGGCTGAGCACAACATTTAGTGGTCTACACGTGTAGTTAATTGAATGCTGCAAGTATGGTAGATTGGTTGTTAGAAATTGATTGTATTTATTGAAAGTTGATGCATGCAGGCTAGTGATAATAAAATAAAATAAGGAATTTAAAGTGTGAATTTTGGATTTATGTTTAAAATAAACTTTGCATTTGTGAATTCTTTTATATGTTTACTTACAGATTGCATGTTTGGTCGGATGTGGTACCTCTAGACGATTGTACACATTATATTATCATTCGAATGAATGTCGAGATTTATATTTTTATACAATTGGCGAAGTGATAGGAAACCAATTTATATGAATTTTAATTTAAGTGAAGTTTGAATTGTTATATAATACATTTATTGAAGTTTCCAATATAAGTTAAGTCGAAGTAAAATTGTATCATTTATAAAGTGCTTATATATTGTAAGGGGAAAAGTGATTATATAATCTAATAAGTATGTAGGTTCAAGAGCATATATCAATTTGATGGTTGACTTAAATGTGTGTTTTTTACTGATGATTTCAAAGACAAACAAGCTTCATGCACATCTATTCAAAATTTTCAATATTATATAGGTTCTTAAACATTTGAATTTCTTATTATAAAACACCTGCATGAAATATAGAAGCATAGCTTCATCTGCACAAGATTTCAAATAAGTTTGATTGGTTTATGAATATTGGATGATCTCATATATGCTAGCCTTGAATGCAATATATAAGAGCATTTTTACATGTATTCAAGAAAAATAGTGAGTTCATAAGCATGAGACACTTATATGTTTGCTCTGTTAGGTAATTATGTGTATGTAGGAGTCCAAGGCTTAACTGTTCCAATGCATATTCTTAGCACACATTCATTTGTAAGAATGTTATCAAACTTTGTAAAGGCTTTATGTTAAAATGAACTTGATAACTAAAAAGGCTTTTGAAAAATATCTTCTACGAGTTTCAAGCAAAAGTGTTTTGACATCAGGTATCGAACTTCTTGTTTTTCATTTGAAATTGCATCATCATAAAAGATAATTTCATGCTTCTACAAGTTCAAATATGAAAGTATCCCTAGTATGTATACATATCAAATGACCCGTTATATGCCAGTCTTCAAGCATTATTTAGCTTTGAGATTTTTGCAAAACATAGTAGATTGTGAATATGATGATGGCTTCGTATGATGCAAATGCATGGATTACAATTGTCATGGTTCACTAATCCCAAGAATGTGAATTTAATTATTGAAAAAAAAGTTGGTGAATTTAAAAAAATTCATTATCTATTTTATTAAATCCGAGTTTCGCACAAATCTGCGTGCATGCTCTGTTAAATATAGATCAATTTCCATGAAATAATTCTGAGCCTATAAAGATATGATGGTAACTAAAATTGTATTTTGAATATGTACATAAATTTTAAAGGATATTGAGCTATGAATGAGTGAGCCAGTTTTTGATTTTAAACTTCTCGTGCCTTTGGGTTTTCATAAGGAAAGGTTTTGGATAATAAATTTCATGTGTACAAAGTTTTTATATGACAACTTTGAACATATGTTGAGCTCTATATGTATCCTTTTTTAAGAAGTGAAATTAAATTCGCACAAGATTTTAGAAAACATACTTATGTTATATTTCTTATTTCAGGAATTTCATTGTCTTGGCAACAGTTTCCCTTCTTCTTCTTAAAAAAATGAAGATAAATGTTATTATACTTACATTGTCTTGCATGCTTATCCTATGTAGTAAAACAGTAAATAAGAACAAAATACACTTAACTTATGATTTAAAGTTTAAATATTGGAGCTGGAAGCTTTTGATTAATATTAGAGAATGCTTGACCGAGCAAATGGTGATAGTGGCTTCCTCCAATTTCTATCCCTAGACTTTGTCTTGTTTTGGTGATTGAATTTATTTGCAGTGAAGTTCCACTGAATTGTCACTACGTTAACTTAACTTACACCTAATATATTTGAAAGCTCCACTGACTTTGCCGGGAAACTGAGTTTGCAACTCAGTTTGCGAGCAGCTGAGTTGCAAGCTCAGTTTGTGGCGCAAAACTGAGTTATGAGAAATTTACATCATGTTCGATGTAATCTGAGTCCTCATTGCTTTATCGAAGGATTATTTGGAAAGTGCATAACTTAGACTAATCTTATTTAGATGACACCTTAAATTTCTTTGATAATGTTGAGTTCAGAACAATTGTTTGAACTAGTTTACATCAAAATTAGTCCATATTATATGCATTTGGTTTTTCTAAGACTTTGGAACAACAATTCTTACTCAATCAAGTGTCTTATTTGATAGAAAAAGTGTAGAATTAAATTAAACTTTAATCCTTTTTAGCGTGTAAACTCGAGGGAATCAATGATAGTATTACTTTCCAAACGCAGAGCTAATCTGGCTACGTAATAAGTTAGCATGATAATTTCATACCTTGTTGAGTCATGCTTCTTTCTCATCACCTAGAAAGTAAAATATAAAAATATGGAGATATGTATAATTTTTTGTAGATACCTACAAAAACAATGAAGTATTAATGTTGCGGCTTTCTCATAATTTCATACCTTGTTGTAGGAAATATTTCTAACACTAAGACGAAAATAAATAAAAAGTAAATAGTCTTTTTTTTGAATTGGTAAGGTAACAATCTTATAAAACTTAGATGGTGTATTAATTATTTTTTTGAATGTTTTTGATTGATAGTCATGACCGAACAAATATCAAGAAGGTGGATTAGAAATACACATAGAAATGAGGAAGCATATAAGCACGGTATTCGGAACTTTATCAGCTTCGTCAAGCAACACTCACCATATGATACTCAGTTATGTGTGTGCCCTTATAAGAAGTGCAAAAACTCTAAAAAACTTCAATAGAAATAGTTGAGAAACATTTGATATTTTTTGGTAAGCTTCCGACATACGATGTGTGGTTCTTTCATGGAGAGAGAAATGATACTACTACACAAATGACTCATACATCGAATTTTGTCCAAGAGTCTCACATTCCAGACCAAAAGCAAGTAGAAGAGTCTATTGATGGCACTCAAGGAAATCTTGTTAATGATGCATTTAGAGTACATGATATGCCACAAGTTAGCGGTGAAGTAAACTATGAAGAGATAATTGTTAAGAAAATGTACCATGAATACAAAATCAAAGCAAATGAGAAATTATATCCTTCTTGTAAGGATGGAATTACAACTTTGAGTGTAATGATAGAGCTTCATAACTTGCAGAAAGAATTTAATTGTCTGGAAATAGCATGACAGAATTGCTGAAATTATTTAAAAAATGTCTTCCAGAAGAGAACACATTACCTGACAAGTATACTACCATGAAAAAAATTATAAAAGATTTAGGAATGAAGGTAATGCATTCATGCATGCATAAACGATTGCATGTTATTTCGAAAAGAGAATGCTAGCATGGTAGTATGTCCTCATTGTAATACATCAAGATTTAAAGATAAGGAAAATGCGTTAGGCATAAAAAATAATGACAACTCAACCAAGGAAAGTTTTAAGACACTTCCCTGTAATTCCAAGGTTTACTAGATTGTACACTATACCGTGGATGGCTCGTAAAATGCAATGGCATAAGCATGCTGATCCTTTTTCGGATTTCATGCGTCATCCCATTGGCTCAGCTGAATGGAGATCAATCAAATGTATGTGGCCATACTTTGCAAATAAAGGATGTAATGTTTGACTTGGTATCTCTACTGATGGATTTAATCCGAGTGGGGTTCTGTCCAATAGTTACAGTTGTTGGCCCGTATATATGATCCGCTACAATCTACCTCCTTTATTACACATGAAATCACAATTTCAAAGTCTAAGTTTATTAATTCCTGGACCGAAAGTACCAAGTCAAGACATTGATGTGTATTTAGAACCTCTTGTAGATGAGTTGAGGGAACTTTGGATGGAAGGCATAGCTTCTTTTGATATGGACAAGAGAGAAATGTTTACGATGAAGGCAATATCATTATGGGGAATCCACGACATACTAGCAATGGGAAATTTATCTGGTTGTGTGACACATGATTATAAAGCTTGTCCAGTTTGTGCTATGGAGACCGAGTCGGAGTACATAGGTAACAAGGTTGTTTACCCAAAGTATAGAAGATTTTTGAAGGGTGATCATCCATATAGATGTGTCAAATATGGATGTATAAGGATAGCGAAGATAAAGAACCACAAATAAGGTAAGAGAACTATCCCTTTTGGAAAAGCTTGATCGTATAAGTTATTTTCCTGGAAAATTACCAATGAATAAGAAGCGAACAGTATTTGAAGCTAGTAATGAATGTTCCTTAATGGCCGAAGGTAGTGACATAGAAAAATCTCCTTGGCATAGGAAGTCGATTTTCTATAATTTAATTTATTGGAGTAGTCATAAAGTACGACATACTATTGATGTGATGCATACAGAGAAGAATGTCACAGAGCATCTTCTTAATTTATTGTTTGATAGGTTAAGGCAATCATCTAAGTTTTCATTCGATAAAATTCATAAAACAAAATGTTGTGAAGTTCTACAAGATACAAAACTTCCATCGTGCGTTGTAACTAGACTTGGTAGTCTTGTTACTATTAGACCACCTACTTTGCACCTTAAAAAACATATGAGTATCATATTGTAATGCAATACTTACTTCCTATAATGGTTCAACATGCATACCCGAAGCACCGTGATTTACATCGAGCTATTTTACAAGTGAGTTTGTATTTTAACTTTATATGCTCAAAAGTTTTAGTTCGATAACATGTTCAAGCTGCCAAAGATATGATTTCTAAGGCATTATGTGTGCTAGTGTATTATTTTCCGATGGACTTCTTTGATATAAGTATTCATCTTATGGTGCATCTAGCCAACCAAGCTTTGCTATGTGGACCTGCAAACTACATATGGATGTATCGATTTGAAAGGTGCTATATTTTTCTTACAATTTTTATGAATGTTATTTCAAACTGATAATTTCTAAATATATGTGCATGTGTGCTATTTTTAGAGCAATGAAAGAATGCAAAAATATACCTTAGCAATAAGCGCTACATAGAAGGATCAATTGCCGAAGCATACCTTGTTTCAGAATCAATTAGATATGCAATTGAGTATATGCCGAACCCACATGATGGAAATTATAGTTCTACGTAAGCATCTTTTTTAGATGATGGTGATGATATATATGAATGTCCCATCAGGGAAGGTGAATGTATTAACCAAACTAGGGTGCAACGTTTCAAATTCGAAGGTGGATACTTTTTAGTATTGATATTCCAGAAAGAGATGAATATTATACGTATGATTGGTTATAGAAAAGTTATCACAGTGGCAGAAGTAATCGTTCAAACTGAATTTATTGATTGGTTACACAAAAAGTTATATTATTTCAATATATATATAAATTGTAGGTTTTGTTCTTTTTATGTTGGACTTCAAGTATGTTCATTCATGGCAGCTTCTACAAGAAAAATGCATGAATACAATGTTATGGCAATATGTTAGTGGTCCAAAGTGGGAATCTAAAAGTTATCTTAAGTACAGAGTGAACGGATATGTATTTTCTCCTCAATGTTATGATGATAGTCATTCAATCCAAGATAGCGGTGTTTGCATGGATACAATCACCATATTTGTTGCAAGTGCAAAAGATATAAATCCTACAGATGATGACACTACTTGGTATGGTATCATTAAATAAATCATAGAGGTTGATTATTATGATTTCCAACATGTTGTATTCTATTGTGATTGGGTAAACATTGCAGATAAGACAAATGGTTGTAAGATTTATACCAATTCCCATTTGTTGATGGTGAACTTGAAAAGGCTCAAAAATGGTAATAGGGAGTATGACGAGCCAGCTATTCTAGCAACTGAAGCATGTCAAGTTTTCTATGTGCAAGACACTCAAAATTCTGATTAGTCCATTGTTCGACATTCTCCAAAGCACATGACAGACAACGTAGATGACTACACCATACCGATTTTCAGTCTGTTTTGAGAGAACAACAGAATTTAGTACCATTATTGGAATGTATTTAAATGAAAGAGATGCAATTTTGAAATGAATGTTTTTATTGTTTTTCTTATTTAGGTGAAATGCATTAAATAAATTTGCTTTTTGGATTTTGCTTTGTTCATACTCGATATCCATTTGTAAAATCAAATCAAGCACGTATATTAATTAGTTTCAATATGCATATTAATTCTTTTTAATGCATAACGTCGAACAATTGCATTAGTAGTGCGATTGAAGGTATAAATAAGGAGCTTGAAGAAAATAATTATCCTCCAACAAATGATAAAAAATACTCAATAATAGTTGACTTCGATGGTGTTAAAGGTAATGATGAAGCTAAATGGGGCTCCAGATGTAGAGCACTAATTCGTTGTCATATACCAATTGGCTATGGCAAGTGGAGAAATGTTGATGGTTACTATAAAGATATTTTGTGGCAAGAACTATTGGTATGTCACAAATTCACCTTATTTAATTATTTACTTTCTGCACAAAATTTATTCTACATATTGAAATTTCTTTGTTAAAACAGAATGAATTTGACATGGACATCAATCCTGATCTAGCTTGGCCAATTTTAGAAAAAATGTTTCCACGATATTTTCGTACGGTAAAGTCTGCTTTGCGAAATAGATTGCTTATAGTCAAAGGAACCATCATACCCGAGAAAATCGCTATCACTAAATGTCCTGCAGACATTGACAACGTATGGTGGGAGAAGTTTGTAGACAACGAATACACTGATAAGAAAAAGGAGCAATGTAGAAGAAATACCTAAGCCAAAGCTAAAAATACTATCACTCACACGCTAGGAAGAAAATCATACCGTAAAGTTTATGATGAAATGGTAAGCAATCATAGTAAAAATATTTCTTGTGAATACTATTAATAAATAGTTAATTAGTTTAATAATATTTCTTATTGCAGGTTAAGAAAAACCCGGAGGTGAAAGTTACGAGGACAATGGTTTGGAAGGCGGGACATAAAAATATGAAAACTGGACAAGTTATTCCGTTAGCAGCAAAAACCTATGTAAGTTTTTTTTTTTGTGGGTGTTTAAAGTGGTTTATTTGTTTTCTATATTTTTATTTTTGTTTATCAAGTATTATGAAGTTTTCGCACAAACTAAGCCTCTCAGTTCGTGTGAAAACTGAACTAAGCAGCTTAATTTTGCGCCAAAACTGAACTGAGCAACTCAGTTTTCGTGCGAAAACTGAACTGAGCAGCTCAGTTTTCACGCGAAAACTGAGCTGCTTTAGTTCAGCTCAATTTTCGTGCGAAAATTGAGTTGTTTTATTGTTGAACAAAACTGAGCTGAAGTGAACTGAGCCGCTCAGTTTTCGCGCGAAAACTGAACTAAGCAGCTCAGTTTAATATATGAATACTATCCTTTCCCGAAATCAGACTATACTTATTTATAAATGTCGTCTTATTAGGATTTTTCCCTACAAAATACCTATCTTATTCCTATATAATTGCCAATCATCCCTTTTAAATTTTTGTTTGTTTTTATTTAATATTGACATAAAAGAACAATGGTCTCATCAACTTTAAGCAAAAGTGAAAAGTTAGTTCACCCATTGGAAAAAAATCGTTATGAACTTCAAGAAATTGTAATTGTAGTTTTTATATCCATTAGCCATTTCGCATGTGAATCAAACATGACAACGAAATTAAAATTTTCCATAATTTACAATGGAGTTTAAAATGATGGTCTTTTACTTGTCTACAATAATGCACCTCTGTAAATAATTTATAAGCTATTTTTTTATTTCTTTATCACTGTCTTAATAAAATATTTTTATTTGAATCATTGGAAAAAAAACAAAAACTTATTTGCTAGCCAATCCAAATTAGAAGCAACGACAATTGATTTTTGATAAACCTGCAAATCACATGCGAGTTTAGCATTTGCAAGTTTAAATGACACCGTCTTCATTATTTCTAATTTTTATTTTGAATAAATTTTCAGTGGTTCACCGATTTATTCGAATAATGAATAAATTTTCTCAAAACTGAGCATATGCCTAGTTTCTCGAAACTGAGCAATGCCAATTGAATTGCATGTTCCGAGGTTTGGTACAATATAAAGATTTCTATAAAAAAAATGTGTGCATGTATATTGTGTCAGTGGCAGGAGAAAATAACTTTCAAAAATTTCAAATCCGTATTTACAACAATAAATCATTTTTTGCATGCTTAATATCATGATTCCATACATCATGTACTACCATAAGAGATTTACCGAGTTTCTAACTCAAATTCCATGTTACATAGAACCTTAGCCATATATCATTTCACCAAAAAATCATAAATCAGATCCTGCTTTACATTTATAATCAGTTTCTCATAATGAAATTAGATTAGATTTTATAATCTCTCCTCAACCATTGAATTTAATATTTTTAGATGTATTTCAGGTGTCGATATCGAATCAAATGTATTCAAGGTATTTTACAAGTATGAGCATGACCTGAAAATATTGCTTTTAACAATGCTACTTAACTGCAGTCATACTGCAATTACTACAGTGTTAGCAGTTTTTATTGTGCAACGGAAATAAGAAAAAATATCATGCATAGTTCATAGTGGATTAAAATCCTATTCAAAAATTCAGATAACCAAAGTGAGAATGAAGTCAAGCTTCATTTTTTGATGATTTCAGGGATTTGAAGTGGATGTATAAAGTTGCAGAGTTGCAATTAGTTTCTGTAGAAGTAAAAAATGTTGCTAATTTCTACATAAAACAGTCAAATTTACGAAATCCATTGTGTTCACGAATTTTAAAGAAGGCAACTCACAAGCTTATATTATGCCAACAATAAAAATCAATCTCGTTCACTGCTAACATGTGCACAAACATACGTAAATGCATACATACACCAGCATAATAATAACATTACACATGGTAACATCATGATGTAGAAAGGTACATCAAGTGTAGTCATACCAAATCAGGGCGAGAATCTTGAGTTCCAATCAAACTGAGCATATGCCCAGTTTCTCGAAACTGAGCAATACTCAGTTTCTCAAAAACTGAGCATTTGCTTAGTTTTAAAAAAAACTGATCATATGCTCAGTTTCGAGAAACTGAGCAATACTCAGTTTCTTGAAACTGAGCATAGCAATGTTAAGAACAAGGATTTGTTAATTTTTTTAATATGCCTGATATTTTCATACAAGGTGTGATCTATTTGCATTAACATTAATTAATCATGTTCAGTTAGTTAATACAAGATGTTATTTATCAATTTTGCAATTTTTTATTTCTATAGAAATGAGTGCGTTTATATTTTGTAGACACCTGTGGAGGAGAAGGGAAAAAATAAAGTTTGGAATGTAATAGCAACGGGAAAGCAAATATGTTTGATCTTGACAATGATTCTATCTCCAAAGTTTTTGGTTCTGATAAAAGGAAAAATTATTGTCGTGCAATTAGCTCCTCTTCTTGCGTAAAGCACATAAAGATGATGAAGCATCAAAAGCAATTGCTGACAAGAATAAAAAGGATGATTTTCGTCAATGGTCTATGGAATTACAAAATCAAGTTGCAAGTCAAGTGGCAGTCCAAATCAACGATGCTCTTAAATCATTTGCTTCATCCTTTCTTACTATGATATCGGGATTGCAACATAACATTAATGGCGGTGTTGTGATGCCTATGACAGAAACCACTTCTGATTTGGATAAATCGACACCGAACGTCGGAATTGACAGTTCGCTTATTCCATCAAATGATGTTGGATCATCAACAAAGGGAAAACAATTTGTAATGCTATTATCACAAGATATGAAGAAGAATGTAGCAAAAGCTTTTATTGGAACACAAACCGTGTGTCATTTTAGAGAGATTGTGCCAGATGTTGAGAAAGTTGTTTGGATAACAGAAGTTTTAGATTCGGAAGCACCAATTTACAATGGTCATCAAAACGGACATTACAAGCTTTGTGAATTTTCGGATGGAGGCTTTGTGATATGGTCCATGTTTCGTCTTCATAATATCTAAAATTCTATGTATCTTTATTGAAACTTTGTATTGTTTTTTGTAATTTGAACTTGATATTATGGTATTTTGAAATTGGAAGCATTATGCAAAAGTGACATTGTTGAATTTGAAATATGGAAGTGTACCAAATACTTTTATTTGAATTGATATGTTGAATTATATATGTGATTGAAAATCATAAAAACATGTTATATAAGTGTTAGCAATTTATGTATGCCAACAATTATAAGAGTTAGTAGGATTATGATACTGACATTTGTAAGTGTTACCATATCTTATAGTTCCAACATTTATAAGTGTTAACAATGAATATGTGTGTAACTCTTATAAGTGTTACCATATCTTATGGTTCCAACATTTATAAGTGTTAGCAATGAATATGTTTGCAACTCTTATAAGTGTTACCATATTTTATAGTTCCAACATATATAAGTGTTAGCAATGAATATGTTTGTAAGTCTTATAAGTGTTACCATATCTTATGGTTCCAACATTTATAACTGTTAGCAACAAATATGTTTGTGACACTTATAAGTGTTAACAATGAGTATGTTTGTAACACTTATAAGTGTTAGTAGTTACTCTGTTTATAACACTTATAAGTGTTACAGAAAAATTCCTCATAGGTCATTGGTAACACTTAAAAGTGTTACAGAAATTATTTGTAACACCTATACTTGTTGGGAATCCCCTATTTTGGTGTAGTGTATGTCAGTTGCAAAATTTATGTTAAAATGCCATAAAAATCATTTATGTGATTTTCTTGATCGCCACTACCTTTAACAAATATACCTGTATTGTTTGCTAATTTCTCAGCACTGTATTCTTTGGTATTAAATTTATATCCATTAACAAAGTATATTGGATATGTTTTGACCACTCTTTTTGGCCCCATTTGTAACAACCCGGAAATTTAGCAATATAAATTAAATATTAGAATTTCAAAAATAGAAATTTCTACAAACGATGGAATTTGGCTGCGAGACATTAACCATTGCGTTCGGCTTAGAATTCTAGTCAACTTTCATGTTTGGAGTTTCGCGTACGGAGTCCATATAAAAATGTTACGGACGAAATACGAAAACAAATGGAAAATAAATAAATTAGAATTTAAATAAATATTATACCATATATGAATAGCCGACTTGGGCATCTGATTGCCCAGACCTACTGCGCGATCAGATGCCCAGTGACGGCTGGGTCATATAGGCTTTGGTTTATAATATTATAAAAATGAATGGACTGATATAACATAAAACTAATCTGATAGTTCTAGGCTGTTTCCATCCCTATAAATAAAGGGGTAGAGCCCCATTCTTTTCCATTCAAATCTATAGAGGCAACGAAGCTATTCCATTTTTCTTCCTCATCTAACCTAAGTTCTAAATAAAATATATTCATACATATACCAAATCAGATTCATATGGAATTGGGAATATTAATAGATTCAATGGAACAGGATGCCCAACGATAGATTTCTTCGTTGTCTTCCCTTTTTCTTACATTTCTACAGATCTAGAATTTTTTTCTTTCTAGATAAACTGTAGATTTATAAGAATTTGGGGATTCTAATCCTAAAAAGGTTCAAAACTCGGAAATTGGAAGCTATAAGGTGAGTGGGAAATTTACTAATACAGATATAATGATTTATCTATTTCGTTTGAACCCAATCTATGTTTTAAGCCTATCAGATCTGAAAATTAAATAATTGTAAATTGTGGCAACGATTAGATCTGATTATGAACATGTTTGAAATTGGCTAATGATAAGTTGTGATTATGTATAACATGAATTGTAGGATTTTTATATATTTTCCCACATAATCCTATAGTTATGTCATGAAATATGTTGTACATGTTATATAGCACTGTGGATCTGGAAATCAGTCTCATTAAACATATATTTGTTGTAGTTATGTTCCAGATCCTTGGTTCAGTGCTGAAATATGAAAGATTTAAATTTGGGTAAAATGATGAATTTGTGAATTACGTGATTGTAAGAATAAAAAGAAATATTCCTATTATATTCCATATTGTTGGGCTTTGGTTTAAGCATTGTAAAATATGTCTTTTTCCTCCTTAAAAATATAAAGAGGCATCATTTTAGAATCACAAGAAGTATGACAAAAAGGATTAAAAAGGGAAAAGTTGTGCAAAGGTATATATAAATATAAATACATGTATTTGTATGTAATTTGCATCGACTATTCCAATATATACATATTACATATATTTCTTGTGATATGGAAATATATCAGATTCCATAAAATAGGCATTTTACAATGATTACAACTAACGCTCCTTGTGAGACTTGAAACCTTTTTGGCAAGACTGAATATAAAAAGGGAATGTTTGGTAAATTGATTAGACCAAATCGTTAATTTAAAAATAAGTAGTGCAAAATAATAAATATTAATAACTACGTTGACCGCATGAAAACATAAAAATAAATGTATGCATATTATCCGCCCAAATCAGTGTAAAACAGTGAAATATAAATTGTATGGAATGTTTAAACGTTTGGATAAGATTCAATTATGGAATTATGTGTAAATATAATCCATTTCTGAATTAATATATTTGTGGTGACCATTTGTAGCAATCAATGTAATTAACTGCTATAAATGAGACCGCAAATAAGGAAATAACCTCTGTAACCAATATTGATTTGGGGAAAACAAATGTGATGGGAAAATGGTTAAAATTCCTAAAATCAATTAGGAAATTTAAATTGTAACCGCATTTAGGCACGAGGTTAAACTAAATTTGTGGTGTAAGCCTATTCGGAACCGACCGACAAATCCAGCAACCACAGGTAGTCAATTTAATGTGAAGGGTCTAATGCATAAATATAATCATACGAAGGCATGAGGTTACGTTCACTTGTGGTAGAAGTCTGCCCGGAACCAACCGGCATGTCCAGCATCCACAGGTAGTCAACTTAATGTCAGGGGCCTAATATGTAAATATATATATATACATATATATAACAGTCAACCAAAAAAAAATAGAAATTGTCCGTTGAGGTGCAACAATAGATAACTTGGGACTGATAAATAGTTGTCTTAGGAGAATATGACCGTTAGAGTCATAAAGGGCAATAAAATGAAATAAAAGGAAATGGGTGTCATAAGGGAATTTATGATTGTCGTTTAAACACTAAGTCCAAATTAGGGAAGGTATTAAATAAATATCCTAGGAAGAAAAAGAATATAACCTTCCTTATTAATAGTAATGGAAATAGAAAATATAGTTAGACTTAGTAGGTTAATAATGTAAAATATTATTAATCATATAAACCCGTGACGCAAATAAATGGTGTACGTATAGTATTTCCGTATAAAGGAACTAAACGCGAATGACTTAATAACGCAACCTACTTTATCCCAAGAAGGGAAAGGTGTAAAAAGGAAAATGGGGTATGAACTAATAACCTTCGCGTACAGTCCGCTTCCTGGGTCCTAAAAGGCTAAGAGACTAGGGGTTGAAGAGTCCACCTAGGAATAGGTTTTTCAGTATAGGGGTATTAAATGGCATGTATGTGTGGGCCTACCCAAACCTGGATATTAAAAGTGTTAGATATGGTCGTCTATCCTATAGGAAGTAATAACCGACTAAGGAGGTTATCTAATAATGTCAGCTAGAAGGTATAACGCGCGATAAAATACCTTCTCTCACCTTGTGCAGGGTAAGGGTATATGCATGAATGACGGAAGCCTTAACTAATAAGGCCTGTAGCTAGTGCCCTCTAGTTTATGTTAACATTGAAAATATTATCGAGGGTTAATAAGTAACCAATAGGTCCGCCTAGGGTCTTAAGTGATCAGGGAAAATCCACCCTATCTATCATTGATAGTGAAGAGTTAAATAATAAAGAATAGTGAATGAGGTATAAATAGAAACCCCATAATTAGGGGCCCACTCTAGGTAGAATTAACCAGTTAAGCTTTGGTATAAAGGCTTCACAAAAATATGTGTAAACGTCCTATCTCGGTAATATAATTTAGGAATATTACTTTGGGAAGAGTAGTAGAGTCGTGCGTAAACTTAATAAGGTTGGTCTAGGATCACTAACCTTGTCAGGCTTACTGATTGGGTTGAACCAAACAGAATATATCTATGTTATAGTCTGCATTGTACATTTCTTAGTCACCAAAACTTATTGTTCTGACCCCCCCCCCTCCTCATTATAACCTCCATGTTTCATAGAAACGGTCAGGTTCTCACAGATGATTAAGTTTGGCTTTCGGTTCTCATTCTCTCTCATGCTTGGTATTGGCAAAGTGACATACTTTGAAAAAGGTAGTTACTTGAGTTAATACCAGTTATCCTATTTTGTTTCCATTGTGAGTTATATTTATCGTACTCTGATTAGCTCATGCTCATTTATTGCAGGTACCAGATATACGTTCTATGCTTGGATATGTTCAAGTTTTGATTTTTGTCAAAATTTGGGTGTAGAAAAGCGTGGGGTGTTACACCTTAGCAACATATTTCAACCCTTCATCAACAACACAATTTTTGGGTTCGTAAATGTAATTTGTAAACCAAGCATAAATTTTTTTACTGAGATCTCCGTTTGGATGTTCACATTCATAAACGCTGTATATATAAATAAAAATACTACATTAGATTATAAACATGCAAGCATGTAGAAATGAATAAAGCACTATTGATATTTCAGATTACCTAACAAATGGTGCAACTTCAGCACAATTTAGAAGAATATAAGCGTGTGCTACATGAAGATCTTTATCGTCTAGCCATATGTCTACAAATTTCCCAGAAGGTCGACCATGTTGTCTAAAAATAGACAACACTGTTTGAGACGATTCTTGTTCGTCTCCTTCGTCATTTTGAGGAACACTTTCAAATGATATATTCACATGATCATTGGTATAATGAGAGGAAAAAAAATGAAGCTTCTTCTTCAATGTAAGATTTATATATAGAACCTTCTACTCGTGCTTTTTGTCTTACCTTTTTCTTCAGATGATTCAGATATCTATGCAAAATTAATTTACATTATTTCATATTTTAAGTGCAATTAAATTAATAGGTAACATGTTTATATATACCTCTCAAATGGATACATCCATCCATATTGGACGGGACCTCGAAGTCGTGCTTTAGTTGAAAGGTGAACAGGTAAATGCTCCATTAGATTAAAAAAAACTAGCAGAAATATTTTCTCTAATTTGTAGAGCAATATAGAAATATCTACTTCAAGTTTACGTAAACGTTGCACTTTTGAAGTAGTCGAACAAAGCTTTTTGTAAAACATACTAAGCTCCGTTACTACCTTTCAAACTTTTAACGGCAGTAGTTCTTTGAACATAATGGGAAATAAATGCTCTATCATAATGTGACAGTCGTGACTTTTCATTCCACGCAGTTTACCATTTTTGAAGTCAACACATCTACAAAGGTTTGATGAAATTCCATCAGCAAATCTTAACCCTTCAACCCATTTTAACACAACTTTAACGTGATTACTATCTAATTCATAACATGCTTTGGTTTTTTTTTACTATCATTTGGTTTCATATGAAGCCCGGGACGTTGGATAATTCTTCTATATCACGCCTTGATTTCAAATCATCTTTAGTCTTCCCTTTGACATTCAAAATTGTGTTAAAGACATTATCAAATACGTTTTTCTCATTGTGCATCACATCAATATTATGGCGAAGCAGAAGATGTTTCCAATATGACAACTCCCAAAAAATAGACTATTTGCACTAATTGTGAAAAATTGATTTGCCTTCAATTTCTATTTGAACTCCAGTTTCATGTATCTTTGTACAATCTTTAACCAGTTCATATATGTCTTCGCTAACCACATTGTTAGAGGTTGTCTGGTTTCTACTCTATTAGCTAAAAAGATTTTCTTGTCTGCTTTGAAAGGATGATTTACATGGAGAAAACATCGATGACTGTCAAACCATGAAATTTTCTTACCATGTGATAAGAAAATCGTTCATGTTTCTTCCATGCAATATGGACATGTTAGACGACCAATAATACTCCATCCTGAAAGCATTTCATAGACAAGAAAATCACTTATAGCCTACAACAAAGAAGCAAACATACGAAAAATTTTCTTCTTTGAAACATTGTATGTATCTACTCCTTCTTTCCACAAGTTTCTTAACTCTTCAAAAAGGATTGTAAATAAACATCAATTCATGTCGGATCTTCGGGGTCAGGAACAAAAACAGTAAGAAACATATATTGCGTTTTCATACACATCCATAGAGGTAAATTATATGGTGTGATGATAATGGGCCATGATGATTGTTTAGCACCAAACTGAGAAAATGAAGAAAAACCATCTGTACATAGTCCTAGTCCAACATTATGACTCTCCATTGTAAAATTGGGATAAGTTTTATCGAAATGCTTCCATGCCTTCCCATCGGCCGGATGGGTCAACGTACCTTCTTCCTCCGATCTCACCTTATGTCATCTCATATGAGATGCAGTTGCATAAGATGCATATAATCTTTGAAGCCTTGGAGTAATGGTTAAGTAATGCATATGTTTGTATGGAACTTCCTTTCCCTTCTTCTTTCTTGGATTATATCTTTCTTGATTTCATATTTTACAATTTCAAAGGTTTACGTCATCTTTCCAAAACAACATGCATTCTTTTAAACATGTATCTATTTTCTGATAAGGTAAACCAAATGTTAACATAAGTTTTTTAACTTCGTAGTGATTTTCACACATTAAATTATCGGGCGGCATGTTCCTTTTTGTAGCTTGTACAATAGCTTTAAACCTTGCTTCAGTGATGTTGTATTTTGACTCTATCACAATGTATTATGCGATTACCGACAGCCGAGTGCCTCTTTTACAACCATCTCAAATAGGTCTCTTAGCATTATCCAATAAATCAAAAAAATTCTTAGCTTCAATATTTGGTTCTTCAGCATTTTCTTCATGGTCGTCAACTACAATCATAGAAAACATTGATTGTACTATATCTTCGACCATATTTTCGATATGGATCGTACTAACATTTTCAATAACAGCACTTTCTACCTCAGTCTCTATAGAAGTATTTGCTACAACTTCTCCATGACTATCACAAAAATAATAATCAGGTATTATGAATATGTTTTTGCAGAAATGGACTTTCACAATATCGGGTAACAAATACTTCAAATGTCAACACTTGCTACACAGACAACGAATTTCAGGATCGCTTCTGTTATTACTTAAAGCGAATTCAACAAAGGCATTAATTCCATTATAAAAATCTTCTTTTATTGAACCTCTCTATCTTCTTCTTTGGTACATCCAACTCCTCAGATAATAATCATTCATTTTTGCTATTTGAGAAACGTAGTCATAAGTTCAAAAATTAACATTTATTTTCAAGAATACAAATTCGAAAAAGCTTATTTTTATGGTCGTACAACGCAAGTATATATAATGGTTGAAAGCAAATAACAATTTCATACAGTTAAAAATAAGTGAAAATTAGGGAGACATCCCTAAAAGCAAACTTAATTCACGCCACATCCCCCATAAACTTTCCATACGTTTCCGGTCCCTAGAATTAGCTGCCGCCCGCTTTTTTTTAATCCAATCGCTCCTGCCATGTTTTGTTCCGCCTTCTTCCTATTTTGATGCAAAAAAATTGCGCTTTGACATAAATTTTTTTTCTAAAATCTGGAAATAATCCCATAAGCCCACGGAAAGAAAAAACAAAAAGTTGCATATATGTATGCAACTTTAGCAAATAGTTGCATACATATATGCAACTATTTGAGTACGCATGCATATGTTTACACACGCCCCATGAATAACAGCATACATGTATGCAGTTTTTTTGTATAACTGCATATATGTGTGCATATATGTCAAAACCTATGCAAACGTGGAAAAGTTGCACGTATGTATGCAGTTTTTAAATAAATTCATGGAAAGATGCATGTATTTGTGATATATGCATACATGCATGCATTTATACTGCAGTTTTGACGCAGAATTGAAATAAATGCATGCATGTATGCAACTAATTGAATTATATGCATCTTTTTATGCATTTTACTGCATTTCGTTGTTTTTGTGTACTTTTTGATTTTGACGTTGTTTTTGATGTTTTTTTGATCTGATTTTTTTCACGATTATTTGATTTAATTAATTACGAATTTACATGATTTTTTTATATTTTTTTTGTATTTTTTTGATGAATTTTGAAAAAATAGGGACTAAATTTATAATAAGTTTATGACCGGGGGTGAGCCTAATTTTGAAACTTAATAGGGACATGTAAAAAACGCACCCTAAAAATAATTTCAAATACGGCACATTTTTTTAATGCAACTTTTTTACATGGTCAAGCATCCTACTTCTCATTATAAACACAGTAAACATTTATATTTTGTATCATCACAAATGATTTAACAAAATTTCGGTAGTATTTCCCTTTTGTTTCCTGCATTGTACACAAATGCATGTACGCAGTAAACAAAAAGAAAAATTAAACCAAAATTTTGTGAAACGTTTGAAATGTAGTATACAAAATGTAGATGCTTACTGTGTTTATAACTTATCCAATACAAGGACAAATCCAATGAATATTGTACGAGATAAATATAAACGGCC
This sequence comes from Allium sativum, assembly GCA_030737875.1. Taxonomy (NCBI): domain Eukaryota; kingdom Viridiplantae; phylum Streptophyta; class Magnoliopsida; order Asparagales; family Amaryllidaceae; genus Allium; species Allium sativum. The sequence continues at coordinate 190,016,252 of CM060911.1, forward strand.
ATCTTTTAATTTGACAAAAACGACTATTTATATAACGATCATGTATAACACTCGTCGGATAGGGTCGAAAACACTCTACAGGATATTAGCCAATTAGATGTGCGCATTTTACTATAAAAGTACAATTTTACTACAACATAATAGTATATTATTTTATCACATTTGCTCGACGTACCAATCAACTTGAAACTAATTTACTGGTATTACCGCTCCAATAGACTCAACTAGAATTTAGACTCATGCTTTTTTTATGCATAAGTCAAAATATGCAAAATGTTCTATTCCTAGCTCGTGCATTTAGTTTTTCCTATATCAACTAACACAATACAAGAATCACACATGCACAACGATGCACATATACATAAACAACCATAATTATACAACAACAAAAATCACGGTCAGGGAACATATGCACAAATAAACAAATATTGCACATTAAATTTTCAATTTTAGTATATCCATGAAATACGCACATAATAGGATGCTATAACCCACTAGAACACTATTGGAACCAATAGCAATCAATAGATAACCCTAATTTTCTAATTTAAACAAATATAGGTTGAGGTAAAAACTGAATTTTTAAGGAAAAAAGAAACTATACCTAAAATTAATTGCTCCAGAGGTTTGAATGGAAGCCCAGGAGATTCCTACATGAAAAAATCCGTGTTTGGAGGCCAAAGAAGTTGGATTTGGGGTGGTAGGATTTTAAAACCCACAACAATTTTTTTGTTTGCGAGAGGAAGAATGAGGGAAAATGAGGAAAAAAGAGTCCAGTTTCGTGTTTAATCTGAATATTTCCGACGGTCTCCGACGACCGCTTACGACCCGTCGAAAGCCATCGAAAATGAACCGACGCAAGTCGTCGCCTCCTATTATCGAAAATAGCAATGTTTCTTGTAGTGTGTTATGTTCAGGAGAAACCCGAACTACATTTGGTATAGGTGGGTCGGCTCTGCTAATATAGAAGAAGCAATATGTTGATCCTGGGACCAAACTCAAGAGATTTTGAAGAAAGGACTGATTAAGCCTAGTTATTCAAATTGGGGAGTAGCGGTAGTGTTTGTTCCGAAGTCCGACAGTTCTCTAAGACTGTGTGTGGACTATAGAGACTTAAATAAGCAAACTCCTAAAAATAAATATCCTCACCCTCTCATCAATGATTTTTCAGATTGGTTGAGCGAGGCTCGAGTATTTTCAAAGATGAACCTAGTTACAGGATTTCAACAGCTAAGGATTACGGAAGATTATATTCATATGACTGCTTTCAGGGGACCCGGTTTGTTCTACGAATGGTTAGTAATGCCTTTCGGATTATGCAACGCACTTGCTTATTTTGTGGATTTAATGAACCGGGTATTTAGAGAAGTGTTAAATAAATTTGTGCTGGTCTTTATTGATGATATTCTTTCTTTAAGATGGACAAAGAGCACGCTAGACATTTAGAAGCTGTCCTGAAAATTCTGAGAAGGAATGTGTTAAAGGCGAAGTTTCCTTAGTCAGGCAGGTTATTATCGGAGGTTCATGAAAGAATTTTCGAAGTTATCCAGTCCTTTGACGAAGCTAACCAAGACGAATGCTAGGTTTATTTGGACTGTAAGATATGAAGAAGTCTTTCAAGAATTAAGGAAGAGGCTGACTATTGCTCTAGTAGTAACGATTGTTAATGGCAATAAAGGATTGACTGTTTATACAGATGTCAGTAAAGAAGAGGTTAGTGCAGTGCTAATGCAATTTGGAAAGGTAGTTGCCTATGCTAATAGGCAGTTGAAACCACATGAGAGGAAGTATGCAACTCATGATTTAGAATTACTTGAGATTGTGCTTGCTTTGAAGATCTGGAGACATTATCTTTTGGGTGAGAATTTCGAGCTGTTTATCGATCATAGAACATTGAAGTACCTTTTTACTCAGAAGGATTTGAATATGAGGCAGCAGCTAGTAGGTGTTTTTGGCGGCATATGATCTGGATATTCTTTTTACTCCAGGTAAAGCTAATGTTGTAGCAGATGCACTCAACAGAAGGCATGACATTATTGCTCATCTAATTGTTACACCCACCTTGATTGAGAAGGTTACTATCCATCAGAAGAGAGATGAATTTATCCAGTAGATTACCCTACACCCTAAGTCGCACCGTCTTCACCCAAAAAATCGACCTTTTGTCCCCGAAACCATATCCACATATATTCCAGTGCAACTTATAAAACCCGTATGCGTCAAAGCTTTGTCCGCGGAAAAACTGATATTACATGGTGGTGTAACAACCTGCATTCTACGCATCGGAAGATTGTAAAATATTTATTTCATTTACATACGAAGTCATATGGTCGTGTAACTTTGGAGAACGACTATTGGAGTCATTTCCCATGTTCACGATTTTTGCCGAATTTTAAATGACAGTTTTGCCCTTGGCGAATATTGTTTCGTCTATAACTTTTGATTGGAAAGGAGTTTTGACTTGAAACCACTTCCATTGGATCCGGATGATGGTTTACCTTTCCGTAAAGTAGTCACATTGATCAAACGGACTTATCGTTTGGGAGATATGGCTGAAATAACGTTTGGAAGGAGAAAAATAGCTTAACCGTGCCAAATAGGCTGATTAGCAGCTATGCCCATTGGGGGATTTTAGGACTAGAGTTACATAAGGGTTGAAAAGGGTTAGAGAAACCTCTCTTTGTCATTTTTACAGCCGCCACTTATCTCTCTTCAACCCTAGCAATGGCTTCCACCTTCTAAATCTCTTCTAAACATCTCCTAATCGCTTTCTAATCGAGGATTAAGCTAAGCTACATCAAATCAACTCCAAATCAGAGTTTGAGCTGCTGTTTTGCATAGGAATTCGACCCAAAACAGTAGTAAAGTTCAGATCTATAATTCATTTGTGGCTAAGGCGAGTGATTTGCACATTTTTACACTAATTACGGCTAATTAGGGGTGATTAGTGTTAATTAGCAAAATTATGCATGTTAAAATTTTGGAAAAATATGTAAAATTTCGTAAATATTATTTTAGGGCTTTGATAAAAATTTGGGTTAATTTGGACATGTTTTGCTAATCGTATGGTTAAAACATGATTAAGGGGATTAAGGGAAAAACATGGGTTTTGGGTATGTTAGATCTAAAATAATCTTATACTTGATGTTTTGACCTTGTTGATTGATTCTATATGTTACTATGACTATTTAGAATGTTAAGTAATCTTGTAGGAAAGTTAGAATGGTTGAAAACGCCGTCGTTTGGCGAAAATGGACGATATATGCTCGATGGAAAATGTGCAGGGTTTAGGATCGGATCTGATTATAGGGCTCGGATCGGATAGGAGAACCGGTAAGGAAATTTGAACCGGACTAGAACTTGGCATAAGAGGCTTGGCAAGAAGGAAGGCCATTTGCATAAGAGTTGGGATTGGGTTCGGATCGGAAGCGAGGGCGAGGGGATCGAATCGAAAATGGTGGAGTACAACCCGAACCGGGCCAGGATTGCAAGAACCGAACCAGATGAGGACACCCGAACCGAACAGAAGCTGGAGCATGGAAAGGAGGGCCAAACCGAACCGGTGTGATATGGAGGACCCCATATACCGAACTGAACCGGATGCCCAAACCGAATCGAACGTATGTTCCTACTCTTCCACTACCGCGTGACGACTCTTCAGAAGACCAACTCCAATTCGACCAAAACCCGAAATGCAAAGGAAGTCCAAATGGGAGGTATTACTCAGGATCCAAATAGGGATCAACGAGTTAACTTCGTGGGTTGGACTTTGTTACGGGATGTGTGCAAAGGATTAATCGATGTCTATAGCTTTGGCTCACCACTGAGAGACGGACATTGGCTATGGATAAGTGCAGTGGAGTTATCATGACTCCATGGGGCAAAGTGATCGTAGCAGGGCTTTGAGCCAGTGCAGTGGAGTTGTCATGACTCCATGGGGGCAAAGTGGACATAGTAAAGGATTAGTGGCTATTGATAGTGCAGTGGAGCCATCAGGACCCTATGGGGTAGAGTGATCGTAGCAAAGAATTGGGTGATCAAAGAGGTAGATATCGTATACTTTATGCACTGAGTGAGAGATGTGAGAATGATTGCTATGTTTGATGTTTGCTATCACCATGACATGCACACCCCCTATCCGTTATTTTCGCATCGTTTGTTAGTGTCACCTTAGTGTATTGTACATCCTGTTGTGCTAACTCTTTAGTTGCAGGTCCAAGTTCAGGTATGGTTATTTATACCTGTTATTGTTATGTTTTTGCTGCTTATCGCTCATACGAGACTTTTGGCTGACCCAGAGTTTTATGTCTCTTCTTATTACTCTGGGTGCTCCTAAACGAGCAGACTAGAGACATGTTAGCTGGTTATGCACGAGTAGCTGTCCAGAGACGAGCAGGAGGCTTACACGTATTACTCCCATATATTCTCCCTGTGTTGTCACTGGTCACTACTTTAGGCATTAGTAGTGTACCTTCCTATTTTGCTTTAGAGACAGTTTTAAAAGTTGTAATAAAGATGGTTTGGATCATAAGCTGTATTTTGAATTTTCCGCTGCTATGATGATTTAGTTTTCGGCTTATTCACCGTCTCATCTGTTTATATCAAGTTATGTTGTTATTATATTTTATTTCATGCGCTGTGAGATATACTATAGATTCTTTGATGATTCATCATCTTCTTTCTTTTCTTTTGACGACCGTCCCGTGCTGGTTGGGCATCGGCAAAGCGCGTTTCATTGGAAATGTTGGCTGGTGTGGGGCGGGCCGTCACACTTGGTATCAGAGCTCTAAGTTGCGTAGTTAACTTAGGGAAAGTCACAAGGGAGAATAGTATACGTATATGAGAGCACGTATTTGTGATATTTTGGTTTTCAAAAGCTATATATACTATTATTATATTTAAGGATAAAGTTGCACTGCACTGGCACCACTGAAGAGATGGTTAATCGTTTTCTCTTTACAGATTAAACGATGAGCCGATATACGAGGAATACTAGTTCAGGAGCCAAGTATAGGAATGTTCCTGACATAAGGACAATGTTTACTACCTTCATGCAAGAGATGCTTAGAGATGTTCAGGGAGCAGCTCCTAATGCTGCAAATGGTGGTGGTGCAGGCGCCTAGGGCGGATTTCACCAAGCTTTGCAAGGATTACACTAGTCTTGGTGGAAAGTCATTCCATGGAACGGAATCGGCTATGGATGTTCAAGATTGGCTTGATAGTTGTGATCGTATATTCGAGGATCTGGGAATCGAAGACGCGATAAAGAGAAAGCTAGCATCCCGCCAGCTGCAAGGACGGGCTATGAATTGGTGGAACGCTATTAAGGCAGCTACCCCTGAAGATCAAGTTACTTGGGATCAGCTTAAGGCCCGATTCAGTGATAAGTTTATCCCAGCTGCCCGGGAGTCAGAGTTGTTTAGGAAGTTCTTGGAGCTTAATCAGAATGGTAGGGCAGTCTCGGAATATATTGTTGAGTTCGATACTTTATCGAAGTATGGATTATCTATTATCGACACTGCCGAGAAGAAGAACGAGAAGTTCATAACTGGTTTAGATTAGTACTTGGGAGAAAGGCTTATAAACCATATTGATGAGCTTTTGAATTGATTGTTGGGAAAGCATTGAGATCAGAGACCCTCTATCCTAAGCCCAAGACTGAAGCCGCTGTTGCATCTGCAGAGGGGCTAAAGCCGCAGGCAAGCGATGGAGGCAAGAATAATTCTTAGAATAAAAGGAAGCAGAGTCAGACCAAGGATGGTCAGAAAAAGAAAGACAGGAAAGAGGTAGAGTGCTTTAGCTATGGCAAGAAGGGCCGTTATGCTAAAGAATGTCGAGCAAAGCCAGCGGACAGGAAGTGCTTCAGTTGTGGCCAAGTGGGACAACATAAGTATAAATGTCCACAACCTCCTAAAGAGAAGCAGATTGTGAAAGCATATGCTATTAATGTTGTTCCTTCTTCGTCGAATGCCCCAACTGTGGCGGAGAAAGAAAAGAATGTCGTTATTCAAGGTATGCTTTCTATTTATGATGTTCATGTTCGAGAGGCTTCCCATTCCTTTATATCTAGTGACCTGGTAGATAGGTTGGAATTGGAACCCGAGATAGTCGATAGACCTTTAGTGGTGACGAACCCGATTGGTGGTTGGACTAGCCTTAGTATGATTTGTCGAAATTTGGTCTGATCGAGTCATGGATGTATGTTTGCTTGTGATTGCTTTATTTTGGGCTTTACTAGGTCTGGCATTATTTTGAGAGTCGATTGGCTCTAAAGATATGGGGTGGTGGTAGACTGTGAGGGGTTTTCTGTGACTATTAGGGTGGATGATGGGCGGAGGGTACTGTTTGGTGGCCTACCTAGTGATGAGGTGATGACTAGTTTTCTAAATTCCCTCGATATCTCGCAGGACGAGTTATCAGGGGTTCCCATTGCTGGCCAGTATCCGGATATCTTCGAGGAAGTGACCGGACTTCCACCACACCGAGAGATTGAGTTCCGTATTGATTTAGTGAAAGATGCCAGACCTATAGTGATGCCACTTGTCGTATGGCACCAAGGGAGCAGCGAGAGCTCGGGGTGCAAGTAAGCGATCTTTCGAAGAAGGGATTTATCCGAGGAAGTGTCTCCGAGTTGGGAGCACCAGTTGTATTTGCCACTAAGGCATATGGTTCCCTTCGTTTATGTGTGGACTACTGCGAGTTGAATAAAGTGACAAGGAAGAATAAGTATCCTCTTCCATGGATAGATGATTTGTTTGATCAACTGGAAGGAGCAAGAATGTTCTCCCAGTTGGACCTCGCGACAGGATTTCATCAAATCCGAGTACTAGCTAACAGTATTCCTAAAACGGCATTTCGGACGCCGTCTGGATTCTATAAGTGGTTGGTCATGCCATTCAGGTTGACCAATGCACCAACATATTTTGTGGACCTTATGAATAGGGTATTCAGGGATCAATTGAATAAGTTTGTTCTTGTGTTCATGGACTATATCCTTGTTTACTCGAAGACAGAGGAAGAACATAAGGAACATTTGAGGACAGTGATGGAGGTGTTGAGGAAACACCAACTGAAAGCGAAATTTTCTAAGTGTCACTTCTGGAGGGGGGAAGTGAGATTCTTGGGCCATGTCGTTTCAGAAAATGGTATCGCCGTGGATCCTGCAAAAGTAGCTACGATGCAAGATTGGTCTATGCCCAAGAATGCAACGGACGTGAGAAGTTTCTTGGGATTAGCTGGATATTATCGTAAGTTTATCCAAGACTTCTCCAAGATAGCGACACCGTTAACTCAATTAACCAAGAAGAATTAAGCTTTCGTCTGGGACGGAAGGTGCGAGAATGCATTCAAGAGTCTAAAGGAGAAGTTGACGTGTGCACCAGTGTTAGTCATTCCTAAGGGGAACGAAGAGATGATGACGGTATACACAGATGCCTATGGTACCGGACTAGGTGTTGTGTTGATGCAAGGAGGTAGGATTGTAGCTTATGCTAGTGAGCAACCGAAACTGCATGAGAAAAGATATCCTACCCATGATTTGGAGTTGGCAACGATCTTGTTCGCATTGAAGATGTGGAGACACTTTCTCTTGGGAGAAAGATTTGAGTTGTTTACCGATCATAAGTCGTTAAAGTATCTCTTCTCTCAGAAGGATCTAAATCTACGACAACAAAGATGGTTAGAATTCTTGGCCTCCTATGATTTTGATATTGCATATACACCAGGAAAGGGCAATACGGTAGCTAATGCATTGAGTAGGATACATGCCAGTTTAGGGGCTATGTTTCTTGAATGGAAGCAACTGGAGTATATCGCAGTGTACGATTTCAGACCAAAGTGCGAATTAGATCTAGAAATGTTAGCAAGTTTGACGATCAGACCCACTTTGATTGAGCTGATTAGTTCCAGTCAGAGGGATGATCCTAATCTATTAGCAATCATCTCCAAGTTAGAAATGGGAATCGACGAGGAGATAAACAAGTATGGGCTTGATCGAGAAGGATAGCTTGGAAAGAATGGGAGGCTAGTTGTGCCCAATGTCAATGGATTGAGAGATAAAGTGCTTAGAGAATGTCATCACTCAAAACCGACTATACATTCCGGTGGTAACAAGATGTATCGAGACATGAAGCAGACTTACTACTGGGAAGGGATGAAAAGAGACGTCGAGAAGTTTATATCCAAATGCATGAATTTCCAGCTAGTTAAAGCCGAGCAAAAGAAACCTAGTGGTTTGCTGCGACCATTGGAAATTCCAGAACGGAAATGGAAACAAGTCTCAATGGATTTCATTGATGGGTTACCAAGGACTAGATTGGGCCATGATAGCATTTGGGTGACTCTGAACCGATTGACCAAGAGTGCAAGGTTTATACCCGTCAAGTCGAATAGAACAACAACTAAGTTAGCAGAACTGTATATGAAGTGGGTAGTGAGATTTCATGGAGTACCCAAAAGCATTGTGAGTGACCGAGATCCATTGTTTACTAGTGGGTTTTGGAAGAGCTTACAAGAGGTTTTAGGGTTAGAATTACATCTCAGTACCGCGTACCATTCTCAAACTGATGGTCAAACAGAGAGGGTGAATCGAGTATTAGAAGATCTCTTGAAAGCTTGCATGTTAGATTTTGGAGGGTTATGGGATGACCATTTGCATATGGTTGAATTCGCATATAATAATAGTTATCAGTCCAGTATTGGTATGGCTCCATTTGAAGCTTTATACGGAAGACCGTGCAACTTACCATCATGTTGGTTAGAAATCGGTGAGAAATTTGTGCTTGGACTGGATGTGATAAGAGAAACCTCAGAAAAGATCAAGATTATCCAACAGCAAATGAAGACTGCCCAAGATAGGCAGAAGAGTTATGCTGATAAGAGACGAAGAGAATTGATATTCTTTGTTGGCGACTTGGTGTTTGTCAAGATTTCTCCATTAAAGAACGTGATTCGATTTGGTAGGAGAGGCAAGCTAACACCAAGGTTTGTTGGTCCATTCCCAGTTCTTGAGCAAGTTGGGAATTTAGCATATAAAATTGGATTACCTGACAAGATGGCAGGAGTTCACAACATATTTCATGTTTCCCAGTTAAGGAAGTTCGTGCACGATCCCAATATGACTATTGCACTGGATCAGTTGGATGACATCGAAGTAGAACCCGAGGCGGTTGGGAACCGCAGGCCAATGCGTATTGTCGAGTATGATACGAAGCAACTTCGAAGGAAGACGGTGAAACTGGTCAAGGTTCAGTGGGGTGATAACGAGCATAACCGTATTTGGAAAACAGAGGAAAGCATAAGGGAGTCGTATCCAGAACTTTTTTCCTAGTAAGAATTTAATTGCAATTTAGCTATTCCACATGCTAGGATAGACTTGTTGTGTTATTATGTGTGTTTGATTGCTTGTAAATGGCTGATAGGCATGCAGGACCCATTGTATGTTTTGGTTAAGGAATCTCGGGGGCGAAATTTCTTAAGGGGAGAATGTGACGACCCGCATTCTACGCATCAAAGGATCGTAGAATATTTATTTCATTTACATACGAAGTCATATGGTCGTGTATCTTTGTGGATCGACTATTGGAGTCATTTCCCATCTTCACGGTTTTTGTCGAATTTTAAATGACCGTTTTGCCCTTGGCGAATCTTGTTTTGTCTATAACTTTTGATTAGAGAGGAGTTTTGACCTGAAACCACTTCCATTGGATCCAGAGGATGGTTTATCTTTCCGTACAGTGGTCATATTGATCGAACGGACTTACCGTTTGGAAGATATGGTTGAAATAAGGTTTGGAAGGAGAAAAACAGCTTAACTGGGCCAAATAGGGTGATTAGCAGCTAGGCCCATTAGGGGATTTCGGGATTAGGGTTACATAAGGGCTGAAAAGGGTTAGAGAAACCTCTCTTTGTCATTTTTACAGCCGCCACTTACCCCTCTTCAACCCTAGCAATGGCTTCCACCTTCTAAATCTCTTCTAAGCATCTCATAGTCGCTTTCTAATCGAGGATTAAGCTAAGCTACATCAAATCAAGGCAAATCAACACTAAATTAGAGTAGGAGCTGCTGTGTTGCATAAGAATTCGACCCAAAATAGTAGTAAAGTTCAGATCTATAATTCATTTGTGGCTAAGGTGAGTGATTTGCACATTTTTACACTAATTACGGCTAATTAGGGGTGATTAGTGTTAATTAGCAAAATTATGCATGTTAAATTTTTTGGAAAAATGTGTAAAAATTCTTAAATATTATTTTAGGGCTCTGATAAAAATTTGGGTTAATTTGGACATGTTTTGTTAATCGTATGGTTAAAACATGATTAAGGAGATTAAGGAAAAAACATGGGTCTTGGCTATATTAGATCTAAAATAATCTATATAATTGATGTTTTGGCCTTGTTGATTGATTCTATATGTTACTATGACTATTGGAATGTTAAGTAATCTTGTAGGAAAGTTAGAATGGTTGAAAACGCCGTCGTATGGTGAAAATGGATGATACATGCTCACTGGAAAATGTGCAGGGTTTCGGATCGGATCGCATTATAGGGCTCGGATCGGATAGGAGAACTAGGTAAGGAAATTCGAACCGGACCGGAACTTGGCATAAGAGGATTTGCAAGAAGGAAGGTCATTTTCATAAGAGTTGGGGTTGGGTTCGGAAGCGAGGGCGAGGGGATCGGATCGGAAATGGTGGAGTACAACCCGAACCAGGCCAGGATTGCAAGCACTGAACCGAACCGAATGAGGACACCCAAACCGAACGGAAGCGGAGCATGGAAAGGAGGGACGAACCGAACCGATGTGACATGGAGGACCCCATACACCAAACCGAACCGAACGTATGTTCCTACTCTTCCACTACCGTGCGACGACTCTTCAGAAGACCAACTTCAATTCGACCATAACCTGAGATGCAAAGGAAGTCCAAATGGGAGGTTATTACTCAGGATCCAAATGGGGATCAACGAGTTAACTTCATGAGTTGGGCTTTGCTGCAGGACGTGTGCAAAGTGGTTATCGATGTCTATAGCTTTGACTCACCACTAAGAGACCGACATTGGCTATGGATCAGTGCAGTGGAGTTGTCATGACTCCATGGGTCAAAGTGATCGTAGCAGGGCTATGAGCCAGTGCAGTGGAGTTGTAATGACTCCATGGGGCAGAGTGGACATATTAAAGGATTAGTGGCTATGGATCGGTGCAGTGGAGCCGTCATGACTCCATGGGGCAGAGTGATCGTAGCAAAGAATTGGGTGATCAAAGTGGTAGATATTGTATACTTTATGCACTGAGTAAGAGATGTGAGGATGATTGCTATGTTTGATGTTTACTATCACCATGACATGCACACCCCCTCCCCATTATTTTCACACCATGTGTTAGTGTCACCTTGGAGTATTGTACATCTAGTTGTGCTAACTCTTTGGTTGCAGGTCTAGGTTCAGGTATGATTATTTATACATGTTATTGTTCTGTTTTTGCTGCTTATCGCTCATACTAGACTTTTGTCTGACCTAGAGTTTTATGTCTCTTCTTATTACTCCGGGTGCTCCTAAATGAGCAGACTAGAGACAGGTTAGTTGGTTATGCACGAGTAGCTGTCCAGAGACGAGCAGGAGGCATACACGTATTACTCCCATATATTCTCCCTGTGTTGTTACTGGTCACTACTTTGGTCATTAGTAGTGTACCTTCCTATTTTGCTTTAGACATAGTTTTAAAAGTTGTATTAAAGATGGTTTGGATCATAAGCTGTATTTTGAATTTTCCGCTGCTACGATGATTTAGTTTTCATCTTACGCAGTCTCGTCTGTTTTATATCAAGTTATGTTATTATTATATTTTGTTCCATGCGCTGTGAGATATACTACAGGTTCTTTGATGATTCATCGTCTTCTTTCTTTTCTTTTGACGACCATCTCGTGCTGGTTGGGATCGGCATAGCGCAGTTCATTGGAAATGTCGACTGGCGTGGGGCGGGCCGTCATAAGTGGCATCAGAAGGTTGTCGGATTTTATAGGAATAGTAGAGGAGTCTTGCACTCGAACTTCAGAAGGAGTTGGTAACTCAGTAAGAACCTACGTACTTAAAATGATAAGTAATGTAGGGTTGTTAATATTGAATCATGTTTGGGTTTAATAACGATTAGTGAATTAAAAATCTAATTTTTAAGTGACAAAAACATATGACACTTAAGTTAACGACTCCCTATGATGATAGTTGTGTGGATATTGGATGTTGATTATATTTATAAACCTTATTGGGTTGATTGAATACTATTTTAAATAGTAATGAGTTAATGGATATTACCTTGCTAGTTAATAGCACTTTGTTTGGTTGATGTTAGATGTTATAATGATTGTTCATGACATGGTATATGCCACCGTAATTAATTATACCCAAATAGTTGGATTATTGGGTTAACGATTAGGTCTCTTTTTAATAAAGTTACTTAATTGAATATTTTATTAATTAAATAATAAGTGAAAAATAAAAGTTCGTATTTGATATCCAACGTTTAATAGAAACAAAGTTAAAATTATTTCGATTAACATTCATAGAGGAAAGAAATTTATTTGAAACAGTTTCCAAGTAATTAAGGCATGTTCAAGTTTTTAATAAAAAATGAATAGTAACTTTGAAAAGTGAAGTTTGGTAATTTGGGTATATAAGAAATGTTTTAATTGGATTTTCTTGTTCAAACTATCTTATTTATTTTTATAATGAACTTCAGGAAAGTTTGGATTTTAAAAATTGAAGTTTGAAAAATAATATTATTTTAATGATTTAAATAATATTTAAATAATTGAATATTTAATTTGAAGTTGAACATTGAATATATAGATTCCAAAAATTATTAAATAGTTATTGTATAATTAATAAACTACTTTAGAAGCAATTCGACTTGGTTTTAAATATAATTCGAAGGTGGAATCTGAATAGGACTAGTCGTGCAGCGGTAGTTCGCGAATTTCAACCATTGACTTCAAAATTATGTACTGGGAGATCTGACCGTCGAATTTTCCCAAAACGAAAAACGTTTGGTTTGAAATAAGAAGAGCTTTCAAATGCATAGAAAATAAATGTAATTCAAAAGTTGGATCTTGAAACAAGTCCAAATCAAAATTGGATAAAACAACATCATTGTAGTTTAGAACCCGAAATTTGAATTTTATTGAAATGGGATATTTTTAAATTATTAAAAATAGGAACAGATTATGAAAAATCATAATAAATGATTTGAAAGAGTTTTGGATTAAATATATGTGGTTTTAAATGATGAAAACTTGTTAATCAGAAATAGGGTATTTTTGCAACATCTTTTTTAACGGTTTTAAGTAACGTTTTGAGATTAACGGTTTTAATATTTTCTAGCAAAAAAATTATCTCTAATCTTTTCCGTATCGTTTCAACCCCTGTTCAATCAGAAGAAAAGATTTAAGAACCTATCGGAATCTCGACTGGCAAGAAGGGAAAACTGAAAACTTGTATGTCCTATATCCAGCATGTTACTGTTAAATGAAAGCTGCATCGTTCTAATCTCGTCCACCCCCTTCTCTGTATATATACATCTGCTTCGCCTTTTCTTAGTGCTCGTTAACTTTTCATTCTCCTTTGCAATTGTGTCCTCGTTTTTTTCTCAGTAAAATAGCTCCTCATATCTTATTCAAAATAATACTTTATTTCTTCACAGCTCCACCTTCAATTATATGTATAAATATCTGCAGCGTCTTTCGTCTTCATCTATTCCTTCTTTTTGAGAATCCCAACAGCCTTCAAAACCCCAAACCGAAAAATGAAATGATGATGGCATCGTTCTTTGTCTGGTTGATGGGCTATAAGCCGCTGGAGAAGATGGAGTCGGTTGGCGGTGGAGTAGTGGAAATGGACGCAAGTGGAGGGACTTGCGGAGCCATGCAGGTATCTAGTTGTGGTTTATTTTGTGGTGATTGTTACATGGCTTTCAGTGGAGAAAAGGGGTGCGTGAGGGAAGCTTGGGTAGTGGGATTCCTTTTTCTTGTTAATTTGCAGTAGCGGAGTAGAGGGAGGAATTATGGGTTGCTGGTGATTGTTAAGTCGTAGCGTCTTTAGGTGATGGTCTGCTCTGTCGACCAGCGGTGGAGGGGACGGTCGCGACGGCCTAAGGCGGGGGGAAATTAGAGTTAAACGGCGGTTGGGTCTTCGTTGATTGTGGTGTCATGGCGGCGAGATGGGGGTCTAGGTTTCTGGCGAGTGGAGTTTAGGGTGGTGGCTTCGCGACGGCGAGTAGTTGATGGTCTCTGTTGATGCCAGGGAGGCGCGATGATCATTGGTTGGTGAAGTGTTTTGCGAGACTGGTGAAGATGAAGGAGAATTGGGAAGGGAATCGGGTTTCTGAAACTTGGAAGGGGAAATCCGTGAGCAATATTAGTTTAAGGATGACGTGTTTAAAACTTAAAATGGTAATTAGTAATAATTATAAATCTAATAAATTTATATTGTTTTAAATTTAAACTTAATATTGCATTAACCATAACTTATTCATATGTTACGAAATTTGACAAAACATGACTCGTTGGGATCATGGCGACGAAGCCAAGGCAATTGAGTTGGTTTGATGTCAATCAAAAGTTGTTGGAATTTTATGTGATTTCAACGTATGTTTGAAATTATATAAAACAACGCAAGAAATGTCAATTGAAATAACAAGTGAGTTAACTCTCACACTTTTCTGGAATACTTTGATGTGCTAAATTCATATAAACTATAACTTATCATTGGATGGTTGGATGTTGTGGATGTTATTGGTTGTTATTTATTGATAATTGACGTTAATTATATTTTATCGTTTAAATTGCATTATATTATATGAAATCATTTCATATATTATTATCAGCTGTTCTTGAGATATGTAATGTAAGGAAGAACAAGTTGGAGGAATCCAACCGGGTTCCCAAAATAAATTGTTTGTTATTTGTTGTGCATATTGTTCATATATATGAATTGTTTACCCCAAATAATATTAAAACCTCTTTGAATATTGATGACAGAATGGATGTTAATTGTTGTTGTAATTTAAATCAATCGACTGTATTGATTAAGTGGATGGCAGTAATGACCAAAAAATCGTACTTTTAGCCATTGATTACCGTCAGGCAAATTAACGCAGTTAAAGTTACAAAAATTTATTTCTTAACTAAAGAGAAGTTTTGAAAATTTATATTTTAGAGTTTTACAAATAAAATAATACTTATATTAAATGATTTCTTTTGACCATTTAATAAGTTTATAATCTTTATGAAGTCAGAAGTGAACCAAAGAATTGATAATTTGGGATAATTGTTTTGCATAAACAATTGAGTGATTAATTATATTGTTAATTAATTTAAGAAGAGGGGTTATGGAAATTTGGTTAACGAGTTAACTAATGATTTAAAAGTTGACTTAGTCAACTGATAAGTTATTAACAAACAAATTGTTTGCTTAATAAGATTTGTTAAAAGTTAGTAAATTTTCTAATTAACGGTACTAAAGATAATTATCGAATTTGTTATTTTAAGAAGTGATTCTTGAAGTAATAAACTTTGCAAAGTGATTAGCTATCCTATTTTTAGTTAATAATGAAATAAGTTATGTCATTAAATATTAAACTTAAGTATTATTTTAATTAAAGGAATTACATTACCTAAGAAGGTAATAGGTTGTAACTGAATAGGATAAAGGATTTAAGAAATAAATCTAAGTTTTTCAAATAAGGTTATGAATGAGGTTAAGACGATGATTTATAAATTTGATGTTACTTGAAATACAACTAAATAAAGTGTTGTGAAAAAAGGAAGATTTCAATAAACATAAAAGGGAATGATGTAATTGGATTTTAATAAAAATAAATCCAAATTAAAGTTTATAATTAAACGTTTGATGTTCTGGAAAAGATTTGGTAAATGGTTATTATAATATAATCCAAGTTAAATGGAATTATATAAAAAGGCTTTAAAGAGAAGGGTAAGAATATGGATTATAAAATCATATTTTTATATAATGGAAAGGAAGTTTATGGTATCGAGTTTGAGTTACAAACTAGTATCTATCTTAAGTTAAGAAGTTGTCGATTAAGGTCTGTTGGGTAATCAAAATACCCCAACTTGAAAGATTTCCCTATTAACGAGAGATGATATCAGTTTGTAATGGTATAAGGAGTAGAAAAGTGATTTTGGTGATATTTATAGTAATATTTCCTAGGTAAAAGAAAAAAAGGAAATTTTGATAATTTATAATATATATAGCGTTATTTCCATAATAAAGGAAATAAAAAAGGTCTTGAGAAACAAAAGGGATTTGGGAAATTTTAATGAAGATTTTGAGGAAGAAGGAAATAAAAAGGCGAGTTTGGAAATATAAAGGATAAGTATTGATTATTGATTCGAGTAATGTAAAGCCAAGAAGGCTTAATTGAGGTAAGTTACGAAATCAATCTTAATCTATAAAAATGATTTTTAATGAATGGTTTTAAGTGAAAGGGACCTGAGCTGCCAAATACTAATCTGTACTATTTGAGTTGATAGTTAAAACACCGACCATCAAATGGATTATTCTATTGGACCTTTTGGCGTGGTGTTTTGAAGAGACTGGGATGGGGACTAGACCCAAAACCACCTCGAATCAACTGTGCGCACGTGACTAACTTACAGATCTATCAAGATGGAGCATTGAAGACTGTTGATCTTCATGAGTGGAAGAACTACATGGTAAATTTCTCTGAACTACAAGCAAAAATCTTTTGATTGTGATTCTATCATGATTGAATCTTCGGGTTGCAAGGACTTATCGCTACCGATCCTTGGGATGATTCCTATATTAGATGTAGTAGGAGGGTGCCTTCGGTTCATCTTGTTCGTGGATGACTTGTATGGGCGAATGTCTGACAGATTATTTCCAAATAATCACACACGATTGATTTTTACAAATATACCAAGTTTGGTAGCGACGAAATTCTCTTTCTTAACACCCAGAGTTTATTTGTGGACGTCAATTAGTGATTTGACGGATCTGACAATGTGGCATTCAAAGTGATATTGATTTGATATTCTGAAAGGTAAACGTGACCTCAAGCCTCATCAACCGGGAAATGATAAAAATCGGGCAGGCAGAATGGTCAGGTGGGTCATTCCCAAGCAAGGTATATTGTCACCATTTAGAAATTTCATTATTTGTTCTTCTTTCGTTTCTGTATCTCCGCGGATGTACGATGGGCCCTTAAAACCGTAATGGGTGACAATATATTCGATACAATCAAGATAAATGAGTGGTCATTTATGTGTGGCTGGGTTGTTGAAACCCAGTGTATCCCCTCTAGAGTACACTGATCGGAAGGTGGTCCCATATCTTTCATACTTAGAATCTATTCTCCAATAAGCGCCTTACGTTTTTGATCTTATAATGAATATGTAGAGCGTGAGATGTAAGCGTTCTGCTAGATGGTTATTTATTTGTGGTTTGATAGACATTATTATAATATCATTGGATTTTGATATATCAAAATTGTTTTGCGCTATATTAAGGTAAAAACCGTCCGTGTTTATGTGCGGGTTGGTCTTACTATTATCCTTTTCTTTCAAAAGGGTTTTATAAAGTTAAACAAGTTGTTTGTGCTGTGAATTTACCACTGAAAGTATTTCAGACTGATCCGGGTGAATTTTGCTTTGCTTCAAATGTGCTCGGGTTAGACCGAGTATATTCCCAGGTTAGGTTTCGCTTGGAGTTTAGGAGCTGGAAGTAGGAGGCTTCACCGTTAGTTATATAAAGTTTATTTCCGTTGTGGCTGATGTATGTTGTACTCTGATAAATAGTATGTATATACAGAGATTGTTCTTTAAAGTTATATTGAAATATTATTTTTTATTCGTCCCGCCGTGAGATTCTGATGTGTTGCTCTTCTTCTTTATTCTGTTTTAATATTTCTTTCTTTCTTTTCCCATCCTCTAATTTCTTTCTATTAACAATGGAACACCCCACCTCCGTTAAGGTCACTCACAAAGGGAATGCCTTAACTTTGGTGGAGCATTTAGGTAAAAGATGCAGATAAATTACAAGACAGACAAATAAAGAAGCGGAAAATAAAGTCATTTTATAAACAATGTGGTTCAGTTAAGCTTTTACAACAATTGTCTCAATCATACTTAAAAGTAACACATAGAACTTCTGTCTTGATTCAAAAACTTCCAAGTATAAAAGAAGCATAAAATAACAATGATATTCCCCAATAAAGCATGAACCAGCCATAGCAGTGGAAGAGAGAAAGTCCAAAGCAATGCATCAACTATCTTCGAGCTTGGAAAGAAAACTGAGCTAAGTGGTAACATTTCCTCCCTGTGAACCTGTCGGGGGGGGGGGGGGGAAGAGGCGAAACAAACTAGGTCAGACATAAGTCTGGTAAGTCCAGTGACTTTCAGCATGTAAATAGGCAAAAGCATCATAACATGAATAAACTGAATATAAGACAACACCGTGGTAACAAGGATAACAAGATAACATACGATTAGCATAGATACGATAAGGCAAGATAAACTGAATGCACTTCTACTCTTTCTCTGCTTCGCTACTACCCTGTTATTCTGATTTCTATATCTCTACACCGCCTAACTAGTGTCCCAACTAGTAATCTATGTAAAATGATATAATTACAACGTGATCCCAATCCCCGCAATTATGGTAGCCTTCAGGTGTACATCTAGTATGAGGATCTTACTTCAATCCTCCTAATTGCCATAAAGATGTTAGATGTACTCTTACTACCCTGTCGATCGGCTCCTTACTCGTATTAATTTTCCCAGTATCTGTGTCAATCGGCCCTCTCTTTCGTGTAGATACCCTGTGGTAGTCCCACCATAAGGTGTATCAATCCTTGTGATAGCAACCCAACAATATTCAAGATGCACAGTGTATAACTACTGGTAACCAGTGCCTGCTTTTTCCCACTCCGGAGTACGTGCACGCCCGTAATCCGTCGGAACCTACACTGACGTACCCCCTGCCAATATTTTGACCACTTATAATCATCCCAGTAATCGTGCCCCACCCTACCTAGTTTCAGGGTACCTTGATACATCTATGTGGGTTACTGCTGAAATGGGTCCCTGTTACTAAGGTTTCTTACTGGTTAAGTTAGTGGGCCTATATTTACTAATATTACCCACCAACCCGGTATGTACTTAACCCTCCCACTGATTCAAACATGTTTACTTAATGGTTAAGTTTGTGGGCCTATATTTACTAATATTACCCACCAACTTGATATGTACTTAACCATCCCACACATTATGTCATATTGGTTAAGTGTTGTCCATTCATGTTAACTTAACTCACCCACTCATCATGTCATGTTGGTTAAGTGTTTCTTATTAACCCTTCTCACTCGTTATGTTGGATTGGTTAAGTGTTTCCTATTAACTTAACCCCATTTGTTCATCATGTTATATTGGTTAAGTATTTCCCATTAACTTAACCCTATTCGTTCATCAAGTTACATTGGTTAAGTGTTTCTTATTAACTTAACCCCACACGTTCATCATGCTGTATTGGTTAAGTGTCATTAATCAATTCAAGTTAACTTAACCCACCCACTTGTCGTGTTACATTGGTTAAGTGTAGCCTTCTTGTGTTAACTTAACCCTTCCACGCATCCTGTTATATTGGCTAAGTGTTGCTCTCTTGTTTTAACTTAACCGTACCCATTCATCATGTCATATTGGTTAAGTGTTTCTTATTAACTTAACTCTACTCATTCATCATGTCATGTTGGTTAAGTGTTTCTTATTAACTTAACCCATCTCATTCATCATGTTGTAGTGGTTAACTTAACCCTACTCACTTGTCTAATTAACATGTTATAACGGTTAAGTGTTCTAAATTTACTTAACCCCACCTTCTTGTCTAATTAACATGTTATAACGGTTGTGTTCTAAATTTTACTTAACCTTACCATTCTCAACATGTCTGTTTTTAATTTGTTTATTAATGCCCCAACCTCTCATATTAGAATTGTTGTTTGCGGTTGGTGGATGTGCCGGGTGGTTCCGGACTAACTTCTACCACAAACTCATTCTAACCTCGGGTTTTGGGCTAAATGCACTAACCTCTCACATTAGATCTGTGTTGTTGCGGTTACTGGATGTGCCGGGCGGTTCCGGGCAGTTTTACACTGCAACTTAATCTAACCTCGGGTTAGGCATACATGTCCAAGTCTAGATTTTATATGCTAATCATCCCAAATTCACAAAACTAGTCCTGTTCCAATTCTCAAGTTATACCCCAACAAAGTTGATTGCAAGTTATGCCTCACAAATTCAAATTCAAGTTATTACTCAAAATAGGTTACACCCAATTTTCCCAAATTTGCATTAATAGTCATGCCCCAAAAATCACAATATAACGCATGCCCTAAGGTTCAGTCATATTGCACCGTACAAAATATTCTCCAAAAACCCCCAATCATGATTCACTATATAAAGTATGCCAAATTTATAGCCTTTAATTGCAATGCATGCAAATTATCCAAAATCCCAATTTAGGCGTGTTCACATTTAACAGTTATCCCTATCTTACTATAGGTTTTCATGCCTAAGCCATACATCACTATACACAATAGTCTCCTTCTTCCAAGTCATAAACTATCATATATAATATGCCCCAATTTTAGGCCTTAAACCACAACATGTATTATGCCTTACATGTTTACAGTTCAATTTATGCCCCAAACCCCAAGTCATATGTCCAATATACTTTATGCCTCAAATCTCAAGTCATATGTTCGATACACTTTATGTTTTGGATAAAACATGTGTTATGTCCTCAAATCCGTTACAAAATTAGTTATGCCCCATTTATACATAATTTAATACTTTTCCCAATTTTAGCGCTGGCAGTGTCCAAATCATATATTATGTTCGATTTTTTCCAACGTACGTTCATCTCTTATGAGATTTGTCTTAGGCTCGCAGTATCCTGGCTATAAAAACAAAAAGGGAAGAAGGAAAGAAGAGACAAAGAATGGACATAATAATATCAACGAGATGGATCCAATGGATATAGAAAGATAGATAGAAATAGGCATAATCTCAGATTCAGATTTATTACAATGGCAGAGTCACAATAAAATTTTATTTCTGAAAGTAACATGAACTTACAAATTACAAACTGTCTTGAATTCTGGGATCTGATTTCTAAATTTGATTAACTACTCCTTTGATGTAGACTTTGATTGTTAACTTGAAAACGCTAATTTGGCTGATTAAGGTGGAGGCTAGGTCACTTCAGGATTAAGCAGCATATAAACGCCTATGAATTCATGTGGAGAAAACAATAGGTTTAGGGGTCTTTTGATAGGTGTATAGGGAGATTTAGAGCCTTCAGATCAGTCTAGAAGTCATCGAAATCGTCCAGAGCAGAATACCACGTCACACAGCGAATCAAAAAGCGACACGTGGCGAAACACGTCATCGGCCAGATCTGGGCCAACAGGGGTCGACTCCCCTATAGGGGGGTCGACACCTATGTCGACTCCCCCTGGGGGGGTTCGACACCTCTGAGCGGGAAATTTCCTGCTCAGCCTGCTTTGACCCAAATTCGAGATTTGAACCCTGTTTTGACTTCTGGAATTATTTTATATGTATATATATACTTCCTTGGGCGTATACAAACTTCTGAGGCTTATAACTTCTTCATACGGTGTCCGATTTACGCAAACTCGGACTCTATCTCAAGCAGAATTCCAAGACGAATGCAATGGCGTAGCCCGTTTACCTTAATTACTACTTTTAAAATTAAGTATTCTTTAATTTGTTACTTTAATATCCACAAGAAATACGGGGTGTTGCATTCTCCCCTCCTTTAAAGGATTTCGTCCCCGAAATCTCCAAGTCAAGGAGAATGTATCCTAACATCCAACATCCATCTACTCAACCATTCAATCACAGGAATCCATTATCCTTAAAATGCATCTAATGCTTTTCATGAACATATGCATAGTGTGTATATATGTCCTTATCTAATGCAAAATCAGGCGGTCTACTGATTCAGTTGACCTCCTTAATGCGAGTTATGTCAGTGCCATGAGTCCATCATGTATGCAATTATTCCTAATCATACTTTATGACTTCTATATGAGTGCACAATCATTCATACAAATGCAACATCCATATGATAATACATCAAGTTTCAATTCATATATATATAAAACTCACTCATGCATATGCAATATGAAAGTGACTGAGTCGATTTAGTGCCTAATGTGTGTATACGAATCCACGAGCAACCACTAGCAAACACTTACATCCACTTGCATCCACCAAACATAACATGTCTCAAACACATGTTTACATCCATTGGCTTCTACCTAAGGATCGAGGTAGGATTGAGAGGATATATTTGAAGATAAAGACTAGCAAATAAATTTTACAAAAAAAGAGAGATCAAGGATATACCCTCAAAAAGGGTATGATGCGCGAGTCTTCAGTCTTCTAAGTCGCATCATCTTGAGCTTCATTCCATATTTCTCTGACTGTCTTAACTTCACGATTTGCGTAGCTTCTTAATTTTTGTTTCCAAAATATGAGTTGGAACTCATTTCACTGTCGCCTCCTGTTCCACCTTTTTTTCTTATAGTATACTTGGCACTACAACTTCTACCGTGTCATGCTAACATTCCCATAACTATCTCTTGAAAATAAACAGATGCTAACCATGTTACCAAGTGTATATACTAAGATGATTAGATTCTTCTTCGTCAATCTAGTAAGTGGGGCCGATACCTTTATAAAGTCCTTAATTAACTTCCTGTATTAGCCCGCTAGTCCAAGAAAGCTTCTTACTTCCGTTGCATTCCTTGGGACCTTCCAGTCTTGCCCCACAAATACTTTTGTGGGATCTACTGCTATCCCTTCTTTGGGCGCCACATGTCCTAGAAACCTTACTTCTTCTCTCCAAAAATGACATTTTTGGAGAACTTCGCCTTAAGTTGATGCGCTTGGAGGGTATCCGAGATTTCCCTTAGATGCAAAGCATGTTCTTCCTCATTCCAAAATATCATCTACGTACAAGCAGAGTGAACCATCCGCCTTTGTAACGAAAACGACAGGAGTACCCCATTCAGAAATACTTCGCCTTATGAACCCTTTTTCAAGTAACTCTTTTACTTGTTTACTGAGCCCTTCCTTTCCCTTGGATTCATGTGTCGTACAGGTAATGCAACTAGTTTTGCATTGTCAACTAGATATATGCGGAAGTCTATCTCGCGTTTTAGGGGATAAACCCCTAACCTGATCAAAAACATCTGCGTACTCATGGACTACTCCAACGGATCGCAAATCGTCGATAGATGCATCAAGTGATTCTAGGTAGCCAAGACAAACTGATCCCTTAGGATCGCACGAAATCTCGAGGGTATTCCCGAGGCAAGTCGAAAGTCTAACTACCCTCCTTTCATAATTACTAGCTAACCAATCCATGCCTAGAATCAACCCATAGCCCATGAAACCAAAAACATAAGCATTACGCTTAAACTCAATACTTAACATAGCTATTCTCAAATCCTTACAAACCAAAGATAAACGAGCCGAACCAGCAACCAGATTTGAGACAATAATGGGATCTTCTATTATACAAGTATTAAGGTGCAGAGACTCAATTATGGAAGCAGATATAAACGAATGTGAAGTGCTAAAATAAAAAAGAGTACGAACAGGATGATCAAAAAGAAAAACTACAGGTACGCTGGTGGTGAAAGCATGCACTTGCCTTCCTGAAAATCATGTCCTTTGTCCTTGTCCTTCGGGCAATCCTTGATAAGATGCCCTGCCCCACCATGCTGAAAATAACCACTTGTCTTTTTCTTCCTACAATTAAATGACCCGCTATACCGTAGAAAAGACACTTCCTCTTGTTGCGGGATCTATTATTTCTTCCGCCCTTCTTATATTCCAATCCCTTGTTTGTGATTCTTCCCCTTTGGCCTCTTTCTCTTTACCTCCTTTGTGAACCATGTTGACAAGTCTCTCGAAGGTTGCCTCCATCGCACGAAAAACCCTACAAAGCTTGGAAGAGAATTAGCCGCAGGTGAAACTACTGCGACTATGGATGGAGGTTGGGCACTTCTTCGCTCTTTGATAGGTGTCGTAGTCTCATTAAGCCTACGGAACCATGCCGCGATGAGGTTACCTCCCAAAAAGCCAGGAGCCCCGGAGACTCAGGAAAGAAGGAAACAAGGATTCAAACAGAGGATCAAAAGATAGTGCATATGGCTTTGGGGAATATGCCTTTAAAACAAAACCTTTCTTTTGAAAATGCTTCTTTTAAAACCGTTTTGAAAATAATTTTTCAAATCTTTTATCTGATCCAGTAACCTTCAGCTCTGATACCAAGTGAAACACCCCACCTCCGTTAAGGTCACTCAAAAAGGGAATGCCTTAACTTTGGTGGAGCGTTTTAGGTAAAAGATGCAGATAAATTACAAGACAGACAAATAAAGCAATGGAAAATAAAGTCATTTTATAAACAATGTGGTTCAGTCAAGATTTTACAACAATTGTCTCAATCATACTTAAAAGTAATACATAGAACTTCTGTCTTGATTCAAAAACTTCCAAGTATAAAAGAAGCATAAAATTAACAATGATATCCCCCAATAAATCATGAACCAGCCATAGCAGTGGAAGAGAGAGAGTCCAAAGCAATACATCGACTATCTTCGAGCTTGGAAAGAAAACTGAGCTAAGTGGTAACATTTCTTCCCTGTGAACCTTGGGGGGGACGGAAGAAAAGAGGTGAAACAAACTAGTTCAGACATAAGTCTGGTAAGTCCAGTGACTTTCGGCATGTAAATAGACAAAAGCATCATGACATGAATAAACTGAATATAAGACAACACCGTGATAACAAGGATAACAAGATAACATACGATTAGCATAGATACGATAAGGCAAGATAAACTAAATGCACTTATACTCTTTCTCTGCTTCGCTACTACCCTGTTATTCTGATTTCTATATCTCTGCACCGCCTAACTAGTGTCCCAACTAGTAATCTATGTAAAATGATAATATTACAACGTGATCCCAATCCCCGCAATCATGGTAGCCTTCAGGTGTACATCTAGTATGAGGATCTTACCTCAGTCAGCCTAATTGCCATGAAGATGTTAGATGTACCCTTACTACCCTATCGATCGGATCCTTACTCGTATTAATTTTCCTTGTGTTTGTGTCAATCGACCCTCTCTTGCGTGTAGATACCATGTGCTGGTCCCACCATAAGGTGTATCAATCCTTATGATAGCAACCCGACAAGATTCAAGATGCACAGTGTATAACTACTCGTACCCAGTGCCTGCTTTTTCCCACTTCGGAGTACGTGCATGCCCGCAATCCGTCGGAACCTACACTTACGTACCCCCTGCTGCTATTTTGACCGCTTATAATCAGCCCAGTAATCGTGCCCCACCCTGCCTAGTTTCAGGGTACTTTGATACATCTATGTGGGTTACTACTGAAATCGGTCCCCGTTACAATGGTTTCTTACTGGTTAAGTTTATGGGCCTATATTTACTAATATTACCCACCAACCCGATATGTACTTAACCCTCCCACTGATTCAAACATGTTTACTTAATGGTTAAGTTTGTGGGCCTATATTTACTAATATTACCCACCAACCCGATATGTACTTAACCCTCCCACACATTATGTCATATTGGTTAAATGTTGTCCATTCATGTTAACTTAACCGACTCACTCATCATGTCATGTTGGTTAAGTGTTTCTTATTAACCCACTCGTCAAGTTGGATTGGTTAAGCGTTTCCTATTAATTTAACCCCATTCATTCATCATGTTATATTGGTTAAGTATTTCCCATTAACTTAACCCCATTCATTCATCAAGTTACATTGGTTAAGTGTTTCTTATTAACTTAACCCCACGCGTTCATCATGCTGTATTGATTAAGTGTCATTCATCAATTCAAGTTAACTTATCCCACCCACTTGTCGTGTTACATTAGTTAAGTGTTACCTTCTTGTGTTAACTTAACCCTTCCACGCATCCTGTTATATTGGCTAATTGTTGCTCTCTTGTTTTAACTTAACCGTACCCATTCATCATGTCAAACTGGTTAAGTGTTTCTTATTAACTTAACTCTACTCATCCATCATGTCATATTGGTTAAGTGTTTCTTATTAACTTAACCCTTCTCATTCATCATGTTGTACTGGTTAACTTAACCCTGCTCACTTGTCTAATTAACATGTTATAACGGTTAAGTGTTCTAAATTTACTTAACCCCACCTTATTGTCTAATCAACATGTTATAACAGTTAAGTGTTCTAAATTATACTTAACCTTATCATTCTTAGCATGTCTGTTTATTGGCATTAATTAACTTATTAATGCCTCAACCTCTCACATTAGAACTATTGTTTGCGGTTGTTGGATGTGCCGGGCGGTTCCGGGAAGACTTCTACCATAAACTCATTCTAACCTCGGGTTTTGGGCTAAATGCGCTAACCTCTCACATTAGATCTATGTTTTTGCGGTTACTGGATGTGTCGGGTGGTTCTGGGCAGTTTTACACTACAACTCAATCTAACCTCGGGTTAGGCATACATGTCCAAGTCTAGATTTTATATGCTAATCATCCCAAATTCACAAAACTAGTCATGTTCCACTTCTCAAGTTATATCCCAACTAAGTTGATTGCAAGTTATGCCTCACAAATTCAAATTCAAGTTATTACTCAAAATAGGTTACACCCAATTTTCCCAAATTTGCATTAATAGTCATTCCCCAGAAATCACAATATAACGCATGCTCTAAGGTTCAGTCATATTGCACCGTACAAAATATTCTCCAAAAACCCCCAATCATGATTCACAGTATAAACTATGCCAAATTTATAGCCTTTAATTACAGTGCATGCCAATTACCCAAAATCCCAATTTGGGCGTGTTCACATTTAACAGTTATCCCTATCTTACTATAGGTTTTCATGCCTAAGCCATACATCACTATACACAATAATCTCCTTCTTCCAAGTCATAAACTATCATATATAATATGCCCTAATTTTAGGTCTTAAACCACAACATGTACTATGCCTTACATGTTTACAGTTCAATTTACGCCCCAAACCCCAAGTCATATGTCCGATATACTTTATGCCTCAAATCTCAAGTCATATGTTCGATACACTTTATGTTTTGTATACAACATGTGTTATGTCCTCAAATCCGTTACAAAATCAATTATGCCCCATTTATACATAATTTAATACTTTTCCCAATTTTAGCGCCGGCCATGTCCAAATCATATATTATGTCCGATTCTTCCCAACGTACGTTCATCTCTTATGAGATTTGGCTCAGGCTCGCAGTAGCCTGGCTATAATAAACAAAAAGGAAAGAAGGAAAGAAGAAATAAAGAATGGACATAATAATATCAACGAGATGGATCCAATGGATATAGAAAGACAGATAGAAATAGGCATAATCTCATATTCAAATTTATTACAATGTCAGAATCACAATAAAATTTTATTTTTGAAAGTAACATGAACTTACAAATTACAAAATGGTCTTGAATTCTGGGATCTGATTTCTGAATTTGATTAGCTACTCCTTTGATGTAGACTTTGATTGTTAACTTGAAAACTCTAATTTGATTGATTAAGGTGGAGGCTGGGTCACTTCAGGTTTTAGCAGCATATAAACGCCTATGAATTCGTGTGGAGAAAACAATAGGTTTATGGGTCTTTTTATAGGTGTATAAGGAGATTTAGAGCCTTTCGATCAGTCTAGAAGTCACCAGAATCGTCCAGAGCAGAATGCCACGTCACACAGCGAATCAGAAAGCGACACGTGGCGAAACACGTCATCGGCCAGATCTGGGCCAACAGGGGTCGACTCCCCTATAGGGGGGTCGACACCTATGTCGACTCCCCCTAGGGGGGGTCTACATCTCTGAGCAGGAAATTTCTTGCTCATCCTGCTTTGACCCAAATTCGAGATTTGAACCCTGTTTTGACTTATGGAATTATTTTATATGTATATATATGTACTTCCTTGGGCGTATACAAACTTCTGAGGCTTATAACTTCTTCATACGATGTTTGATTTACACAAACTCGGACTCTATCTCAAGCAGAATTCCGAGACGAACGCAATGGCGTAACCCGTTTCCCTTAATTCCTACTTTTAAAATTAAGTATTCTTTAATTTGTTACTTTAATATCCACAGGAAATACAGGGTGTTACAAACAATCTAGGGTTTCACACTTGGGTTTTTGGCAAGTAATAAGGGATTATGTGTTATTGTTGAAAATTCGAGCTTTGAATTTTCAGGCCATTATAGTTGGTATCAGAGCTATCAGTTTAGTGATAACCTTGGCTCTGTGGCATCACTCAATAGAGATGGGATTAGTAATGCCCTAGATTGATTTTGAATGTGTGTGTGTGTGTATATATATGAGAGTGTACTTGTTATTATTATAAAATTTTGTTTTATATTATGTTGATTGATTTGTTGAGTGGTATATGAATTTCACATTGACACGTTTAGCTGACAAGGTCGATGGGGATTTATAAACACTTGAACGAGATAAATCGATATGATATTGTTTTAAAGTGGTTAAATGAAATAATTTTACTCAGAATTGTATTTTGATATAAAGGGATAATTACCTAAAATTATTAATATGACTAATTGTTATTATTGTAATCGAATGAGATTATAATATTGAGATGGTTATATATTACCAAATAGAATTTTATATAATAGAATATACATATGAATTAAAATTGGATTCAAACTAGAAGTTGGAATTTAAATGCTGGATGACCAAAATATATTTTCTAGAGTATTATAAAGTAGCATAATGATAATTTGAAGGTATTTTTATATTAAAATCGTTTTATATGGATTTTGAAAGTGATAAAGCACTGAAATCACTTCAGTAGCTGAAAAATAGTTCTGAATGATAACGGCCGCATCATCAGCATTTATTTTTGAGTTTATGAATGATGGATTACCACCATAATAAAATTTCCAAAGGAAACTTGTTTGAGAAAAATAAGTTTTCAAAATTCAAATGTTTTGAATTTGCAAATGGTTATAATATTTGCATATATTTGTAGTATTATGTAAGAGTCTGAAACGAAAAGTCGGGAATTTGAATTCTGAATTAAAACTTAACGTGTGTAAATTAAAAAGATTGAATGATAAAAGAGACTCGAATGATTAAAATTCAATTTAAGTTTAAGTTAAATAAAATGGATGGATTCCCAAGAAAACTAAGATTTTGCATGGCTTTTAAAAGTGAATAAATTGGTTTAGAATTGATTTGGATGAATGTGAATGTTTGTATGTGGATTATGAGATTGGATTGAATCAACCAAAGGACATTTCGAATATGAGATGTGAAATATGAAAATCAATATTTGATTTGACTTAGGTTAAATTAATCTTATAAGTTATAATTGAACTTGAATTTCTTTTGGAATAAAGTATAACTTAAGTCAATAATAATTTGACTTGAGAATAGAAACACATGCAAATTAATGAATTTGAATGGATTGTTCTGGTTGGATGATGGATTGCATAGACATAGATTTAGAACTTGATTGAAATTTGAAAACCATATGAAATGAATAAGTCGAATGGAATGAATTCAACATAATGAACTCAAGTGAAATATACGAAGATATAAATAGATTGTTAGATATGATCGAGTTGTATGAGAACCGAATGGATGATATAGATATCTAACTGGCATGGTTATGACTAATGAATTTCATCTGAGTTAAGGGCAGGTGCAGAGCTAATATTGATTAAATTTTGAAGCTGCTTGAATCCAGTTTGAGTAGAGCTGCTTAATAATTGAGCAAGCTCAAGTATAGTTTATCACTTACTGCATAATAATGCTCGGAAAAGGTATGTCTATGCAAAATATAAATTTTTGGCTTTGATTTGGTTTTAATTTGGGTTTTTCTTTCTTTTTCCGACCATGTGAGTCGATGGATTTATTTTCGTTCCTGCAATATTGCAGAACTCCCTCCATCCAAGGGAGTCTACCAAAAAGATTTCAAAATTTAAGGTGTTATAAATTTTTGGAAAAATTCATTATTTGACATAAATTGGTTTTAAAACCAATTGGGTTAGTTTTGAAAATGAAACTGAAGTTTATTTGTAAAGATAATGGGTTGTGGCATTTTTTCTGCCTTAGTAATTTCGGGGACGAAATTCTTTTAAGGGGGAAGGAATGTAACATCCCGTATTTTCTGGCCAATTATTTAAATTATTTTATTATTTAAAGTGTCGATTTCGATTTAAATAATTAAATTTAATTATTTTGAATATTATATTAATATAAATAATATAATAATATTTTAATTCCAAAACAGTCGGAAAATGTTGATTTGCAATATAATGTGAACGGGCAATTTAAAATGGTTTAATATCATTTATATTGAAATTATATTAATGAATTCGTCTATTAAACGACGTAGAACGTATAATTTATAATTATATTATAAAACGAGCTGCAGCGGCGTGGTAGTTCATAATATTGCGTTCTGAACTTCAATTGTTTATACAAGGTCCAATATAAGTCGGAATTTCTCGAAACAAGAAATGTTCGGATATATTGGATAATATTTTTCTAATGAAAGAGAAAATTCAAGTTTTCATGTTTTAAATTTTGTTTTATGTCCAAATCAAATTTTAAGATAGTCATTATGGAATTCGTTATAAATCATAACGATTTATATATAAATAAATGGAATTTTATTATGAAATTAATATCGTTTTAGCCCGCAACTTAACCGTCTGAAATCAAGTTAAAGCTAGAAATGTCAGTTGCATTATTTTGATTGAAGGCCGAAACCGCAAGATAATTTATTTATAAAATAAGGTAACCTCGTTTTCAAACCTAAGTAAAATCGTATAAAATGTCTGAAAAAATTCCCTGCGAAAATCTTCAGCAAATTTTATTGCAACAAATCTCTGCCCATGCCTAGCATACCTCTGTATCCAGCTATACCATGTGAAAGCCATTATTAAATCTCTGCTAGCTAATACTTGCGGCTGAAAGCAACGTTCCTTCCTTGAAGGTTGAACAACCAAAACTTAAACCAAACCTACATATATAAATAGTGCATTGTTTCTTTTTCTACCAGTAATAAAAGAAAACAACTGACGCTATATATATACACACACATAATAAGAGGAAAAAAAATCTCTAATCTTTTCCATATCGTTTCAAACCCTATTCAATTAGAAGAGAAGATTTATAAACCTGTCAGAATCTCGACTGGAAAGAAGGGAAAATTGAAAACCTGTCTATCCTATATCCTACATGTTACTGTTAAATGAAAGTTATGTCGTTCTTATCTCATCCATCCCCTTCTCTGTATATATACATCTGCTTCGCCCTTTTCTCAGCGCCCATCAACTTTTCGTTCTCCATTGCAGCTGTGTCCTCGTTTTCTTCTCAGTAAAACAACTCCTCATATCTTCTTATTCGAAATAATACTTTATTTCATCACACTCCACCTTCGATTATATGTATATATATCTGCAGCGTATTTCGTCTTTATCTCTTCCTTCTTTTTGAGAATCCCAACAGCCTTCAAAACCCCGAACCGAAATGCCTTATTCATAAAAAAAATGATATGATGATGGCATCGTTCTTTACTCTGGTTGATGGGATATAAGCCGCTAGAGAAGATGGAGTCGGTCGGTGGTGGAGCAGTAGAGATGGACGCAAGTGGAGTGACATGCAGAGCCATGCAGGTTTCTGGTCGTGGTTTACTTTGCGGTGATGGTTGTGTGGCTTTCAGTGGAGAAAAGGGGTGCGTGAGGGAAGCTTGGGTACTGGGATTCCTTTTTCCGGCTAAGTTGCAGTAGCGGATCAGAGGGAGGAATTCTGGGTTGCTAGTGATTGTTAAATTGGAATGTCTTTAGGTGGTGGTCTGCTCTGTCGACTGGCGGTGGAGGGGACGGTCGCGGCGGCCTGAGGCGGGGGAAAACTGGAGTTAAACGGCGGTTGGGTTTTCGTTGATTGTGGCGTCATGGCAACGAGATGGGGGTCTAGGTTTCTGGCGAGTGGAGTTTAAGATGGTGGCTTCGTGACGGCGAGTAGTTGATGGTCTCTGATGATGCCAGGGAGGCACGATAATCATTGGTTAGTGAAGTGTTTTGTGACATTGGTGAAGACAAAGGAGAATTGGGAAGGGAATCATGTTTCTAAAACTTGGAAGGTGAAAATGCATGAGCATTATCAGTTTAAGGATGACGTGTTTAAAACTTAAAATGGTAATTAGTAATAATTGTAAATCTAATTAATTTATATTGTCTTAAATTTAAACTTAATATTGCATTAACCATAACTTATTCATATGTTAACGAAATTCACCGAAACATGACTCGTTCGGATCACGGAGACGAAGCCAAGCCGATTGAGCTGGTTTGATGTCAATCGGAAGCTATTGGAATTTTATGTGATTTCAATGTATGTTTGAAATTATATAAAACAACGCGACAACCGTCAACTAAAATAACAAGTGAGTTAACTCTCACATTTTTCTAGAATACTTTGATCTGCTAAATTCATATAAATTATAACTTATCATGATGGTTGGATGATATGGATGTTATTGGTTGTTATTTATTGATAATTTACGTTAATTATATTTAATCCTTTAAATTGCATCATATTATATGAAATTATTTCATATATTATTATCAACTATTCTTGTGATATTTAATGTAATGACCCGAAAATCCGGTCCAATTTGAGCTGATCAAATAACACAAGTCCAACCCCAAATTTCACTGGAAATTCATGAAATTAATAGAAAGAAGATAGAGGGTGAGGATAGATAAGATAGAAACTTAGAATAGAAGAAGAAGAAGAACACAATATCAGAGTAACACGAATCTCACAGCGGAACGAACAACATATAATTGATAACATATCCTTGAAATAATATCAGTATATGTTTACAATAACATTATCAGAGTACACACTTACAACACAGAGGAAATAACTATAGCTATATAATCCTGAAGCCTCCTGCTCCAAGCTCTTCTAGTATATCTGTAAATTCTCGACTACTTGACTACCCGTACAAAATTGGGCACCCAGGAGTTTAGGGAAAACAAAACAAAATAAACTCCGGGTCAGTCATGGGACTGGTATGAGTAAAACAGTTTAAAATAGATTGAGCCATTAAACGATATCTCATAAGACCATGCCGTATAACGGAACGGGTTTTTCCCTTATGAGAATCCAAATTATCTTTATATCAAAAACCTTTTGATATTATAATAATGTCTATCAACCACAATATAATAATCATCTAGCAGAAACGCTTTCATCTCACGTTCTACATATATATTATACAATAAAAACCGCAAGCACGTATTGGGTAATGGTTTTCCAACTATGACAAGGTATGGAACCACCTTCCGATCGGTGTACTCTAGGAATGATACACTAGAGTTCAACAAGAACATCTTGCAACTCAGCCACACATGACCGACCATTCATTTCGCTTGAGTGTATCGAATGTATATCACCAACGGTTGGGATCAGCAACCGTTTCCCGTATATATATATATATATATATATATATATATGTATGTATGTATATATATGTGTGTGTATATATATATATATGGGACAACATTGATAGATTAAAGAAGCAAATGAATAATTTCTAGATAGGTGATTATACACCCTACTTCAGAGCGACCGACTTAGCCATGCAGCCTGCCCGATTTCTGTCATTTACCGGATGTGAGGCTAGAAGCTATGCTTATCTTTTACATGTCACATCTTCATTCACTTTGAATGTCACATCGTCATACCGACCAAATCACAAATTGACTTATCCAAAAATATCACGGGTATAAAGCTAAGAGAAACGAATTCCTCCGCCACCAAACGTGAATACGTTTGAAGAGATCAACTTACGCGATCTATTAGATATACTCCGTCATACATTCTTCCATACAGGTCGTCCTGGGACTGGACAAACCGAAGGCACTATTCTGTAAACAGGATAGCCCTTGCATAACTCCGTCTTCAATTATCTTTGACATATATCATTCGCAACGCTTATGCCAATACAGAGTGGTTCTTCGAATAATAATCCAACCAGTCTCTCCATATTAACAACGTTAAAATGGTCGAAAACTTCGATAGTCGATGAGTTAACTATCAAAGAAAAACACGTGTGCAAACAACGATATTATTTCCAAATGGAAATTATATCGATCAATCATCATGTATATCTATACGTATTTCCTTATTTTCTATATTTAGAGAAAATATTCGTTATCAATGTTGGAAAACATTTCCATTGTTTATTTACGTATCACTATCCTTCCACAACTATCAGTCCCTAACTATAAACTAGTATGAGAACGATTCCCTAAGTATA
Source organism: Allium sativum (assembly GCA_030737875.1). Lineage (NCBI taxonomy): Eukaryota > Viridiplantae > Streptophyta > Magnoliopsida > Asparagales > Amaryllidaceae > Allium > Allium sativum. Next base: position 190,050,719 of record CM060911.1, read on the forward strand.
AACCCCGAAGGCCGAAACCAACATCAGATCGATACTCAGGAAACCATTCAACTTACTAATCTCTAGTCAGTTTCTAATTTTGCTTAACTCTATTTCTTTAACTCTATTTAATTTACTCTACTTAATTTACTCTACTTCGAATAACTAATATCTGTTTTAACTTCATTTCGAATAACTATATTCGATTTAAGTCCTTTCGAATACCATATTCGATTTACTGACTTTATTCGCTTTATAAAGATTTCCTTTTTAACTACGTTTGTTCATTTTTAAAGATTTACTTTTAGTAACGGTTCTCCACTTTAAAAATGATTTCCTTCTTATAACAGTTTCCTTTTTATAACGTTCTCCCTTTTATAATGTCTTATTCCGTTATAAATAAATTTCCCTTTTTAACTCTATTTATTTTCTAAATATTTCCTATCAATTCTATTTGTAAATGATTTACAAAGATTCCCTTTTCAAATTTATTCTTTGATTTTATAATTTCCCTTTTCCAAATATCTCCTATTTATAAATATTCCAATTTATAAATATTTCTTATTTATAAATATTCCATTTATAAATATTTTATTTTCAAATATCACTTTGAAAATATTCCCTTATTAACATTTCGGTATGTTATGGTATTCAACATATCAAATCATGATGATCAGTATCGTCCAAACACATATAATCGACAACAGATTATATATCACATCGTATATTACAATATATGAAAAATAGTAAAATAAATGTTGAGGAACCCAGTTGGGTCCCTCCAACCTGTTTCCCTACATCCACAGATGTTACACAATAAAAATCAACATCAGTTTCAGTTCAGTATGGATTTGTCTGATAAACAGAATCAATATATATATATATATATATAATTTCAACTAACTGGCTAGCAGTTCAATCAACCAAATCAACACACAACAATCAACAGATGATTAACAGTTCTAAAAATACGTTATAAAAATATAACTGTTCATAGTTGGTGAGTTTTACTCACTTTGGCAGTTCATCGTTAAAGAACGATAAACTGTTTAATTGATTTGAATCAAACAATTTATTTCGCCATAAATTCAAACGAGTCCCAATCCACTCCCAGTCAGCTTCATTGTGAAGCTCTCGTCCATACGATCCCAGCGGATCTTGTTTCATCAGATTCTGATCACGTATGCAATAGTTACGATATCTAGAAGTTCATGTATGTTTAAAATAAATTAAAACTTGGATTTAAATAGTTAAATGGGCCTTAGCTTATTTGATTCCCACTCGGGTCCATACTACCCACACAAAACCCGCATCCACTCAAATCCTCAAACTGCTTCTTCCCCGTCGTGTTCTTCGAAGCCTGCTCCAAACATGGCCAAACCGCAACCTCTCCAGTTCCCCATTCATCAAACGGTTTCAATTATTAAACGTCTCGTCCTCTTTGATTTCATCACACCCATTTAAAGCTCGCACCCTACCATCGAAATCCGACGTCGCACCCTGTACAGTAACTGATCGACATTTTTCGTCATGGATTTCCACAAAAAAACTGCAACCGGACCCTCTTCATACCACAAATCCAAATCTACATCTGAAAATCAACATCGATGCTTAAATCACTCGAAATCCAAAACCCTAGAACTCGCTGTGTAAAAACCAGCGATGAAACCGGTCATCGAATTCAACAAAATACATATCAGAGCGAAGAGGATGATTCCAGGAATGTAAATATATTTGTGAGATGATTTATAGGAATTTTATTGAATTGATTTCCATTGATTTTGATTTTTCCTTGATGGAACTTTTACTGGAAGAGTGAAAAAAGAATGCGACGGAATTTTTTTGATCTGTTGACTTTGGAGGAAGAGAATTTAGGTTTAAGAAATTTTAAGGCTTATTTATAGGTAATTATAATATTTTTATATTAAATATTTTATTTTATTTTAAGACAATACTATATTTTCTTATTGTTAAAAATTCCTATAATCACATACTGTAACAACCCGAAAATCTGGGCCAGTTTAAAATTTTTATTTTGGCAATTTTAGCGAATTCCGAACATTTAAAATGGATTATTTTAAATAATATCGACGAGAAATTTATTTTGAATATAATTCGAACGTATATATTTATATACGTCGTCGTTAGAATATAAATAATTATATATAATTATAAATAGAATTGAAAATGGCGCGGTAGTTCGATAATTCGATTTCAAACTTCAATTGAATGTACCGGGTGCAAAATAAACCGGATTTTAGTGAAACCAAAAATAATGGAATCTAATTGAGAATATCTTTCCAACGAATCCGAACAATCAAAATTTCATAGCGGGAATCAAAAGATATGTCCAGTTGAAAATTCTGAATAGTCGCTATGGAATCCAGGCCCTTAAAAATAGAAATTTTGCAAACGACCTCGGATTTTGACGAAACCACTTTTGTTGGATCCGCAGTGTCAAATTATTGCTAGATTCCAAATTTCATAATTTTTCGAATCAATATGTGAGCGTGGCAAAGGAAAACGCGTTTGACCAATTTCAGTTGATTTTAATCGACTGGAAAATGGCCATTTTTCAAACGATCTCAGAATTTGACGAAACTAGTTTTGTTAGGACCGTATCGTCAATACGTAGCTAGAAAATATTTTTCGGGAATTTTTCGAGTTAGTATGTGACCCCAGTAAATTGAAATGCGCGTTCAAATTCAATATATAGAGTTATATGTTGATTTTAACGAAAACTGATCGAAATGATCGAATCAGCCTACGATACATATCCCATTGTGTTCGGAATGGGGGTAATAGGCTATGGACGATAGGCGGTGTGTTCGATTTCGAGTTCGAATGTAAAAGTTACTTTTTGAAATAAATAAATAATAAAATATATATTATATTAACCTTGCCCTCTCTCTCTCTCTATACTCACCCTCCCGTTCAAATCGAAGTAGGTCAGAAAAAGAAAATAAAAAATCGCGCCGCCGCCCTGGGGCCCTCGAGCCACCGACGTCCGCCCCGCCAGTCTCCACCGGAGCTTCCCCTTCCCCTCCTCGTTTCCATCCATCTCCTCCACCCTCAGCTCGCGCGAGCCCTCTGTTCGAACCCCAGATGTGCGCAACCGCCCCCTCGACCACCGCAGTCACCTCCGTCCAACCCTAGCCGCGACGAGCCACCCACCACCGTTCGACCGAAGGCCGCAGCACCCCTCCCCATTTGCTCCTCTGAAAAATCCCCCCCAGATTCCGAACCCTAAGCCAAATCGAGATCCCCAGGCCGCCAAACCCCAATCCGCCCCTCCAGAACTTCGGCGCCTCCTCCTGCGTGATTTGGAAACTCCACCACCCCTAAAACTCTGAATGTAAGCATTTTATTTATTATTTATACTGATTTATTTATTTTAGTTTATTAAAAGTGGTTAGTTAAAATAAAAATCAGTTTATAATATGTTTTTACAACAATTTTTATATATTTATAACAGCAGTTTATAAATGTATAACAGCAGTTTTTATTATGTACATGTTTTTAAATCAGTTTTTAAATATAGAGAAGAAAGACCGGATTTTTTCTATATTGAATAGTGAAGTAAAAATTCGATTTTTATATATTGAATAGCGAAGAAAAAATTCGATTTTTATATACTGGAGAAGATAAAAATGAAATTTTTATATAGGTAGGATAATAAAAATACGATCTTTATATGAATGTGAACGATGTAAAAATATTATTTTTATTATATATGAAGATTAAAAATATGATTTTTATATAGTAGAAGTTATAAAAATATAATTTTTATAATGAAGTGAAGTTAAAAAATTCGATTTTTATATACTGGAGAAGATAAAAATGTGATTTTTATATAGTTAGTGGATACGGGCAACGAAATAGACGAAAGAAAAGCACGGTGAAGATTTCCTACCCATGAAGAATTGCGTCATTCAGTTTAGCGAAAGGGTGAGAATTTCTCACTCTTTAATTTAATTTTCTAGTTATATATATACTAGGATGGAGACGGTGTTTAGTAGCACCCGACACCCGTCATCCACAGACCATGGATGGCTTGTTTGTTTAATTGTTTGGTTGTGTAGTTGGTTAGATTATTTGGTTTGAATTGATTTGATTGATGTGTGAATGGCGTGGGCCTTCACTAGACCGGGGATAAGGCTAGGCCTTGTCCCGTTTCTAGTATCGTGCCGTTATGCCGCCGAAATTTTCTAAAACAAGTTAGAAAAAAAAAATTAACGTGAATGTGAATAAATAAATATTCATTTACAAACCAGACGGTTTGTTTATGTACACCTATTTGAAGGACATTGATTGGGATGATAAATTTTACACATCGCCCAACTGCACAAATAAAAATCTGTGTTTGATTGCTTGAAACCCCACACGGGTATTGGGATGATATTTGACGTACACTAATCCCGATTGTTTAGTTGTATGTCGATCGATTGATTGACAGGCTGTTATAAGCGTTGAATATTTATATTTGATGCTTATACAGTGTAGAATGCACTTTGGATGATGGTTGATTATTCATCGTTGTTGATATATACATGTGTTGTAGAAAATCCATATAATTAACATTATATGGTAATTGATTGGGCCTCATTCCAGTTTCGAAAAGGAAATATTTGAAAAGAAATATTTAAGATAGAAATATTCGAAATAGAATATTTGAAAATAGAAACATATGAAGCCGTGTTGGTTAGATTGACGCCATTTTGACGTGAACGATATTTATATCGATTTTATTCATTTTAAAATGAATATCGAAAGTGATTTCAAAATCTGATTGCTTGAATATAAATGAATTCGAATTGAAATTTAAAATAAATGAATTCGAATTGAAATTGAATATAAATGAATTCGAATTGAAATTGAATACAAATGAATTCGAATTGAAATTGAATTGAATTGAATTAGAACTGAAATTGAATTAGAAATCAATTTGAATTGAAATCAATTTGAAATGAATTTAAAATGAATTTAAATTGGAATATTCAATTTTGATTTGAAATTGAATATGAAGTTGAAACCGTTTTGAAAATAAATTTAAAACGATTTATAAAGCACGTTTTGAATTGAAATCGACGAAATATATATTATATATATAATATAATGGCCTGAATAGGACGCGCCGCGCCGCGGCAGTTCGCGAATTTCGACCATTGACTTCGAGCGGACATTGCGGGAGATCCGACCGTCGGATTCTCCTAAAACCGGAACCATTGGGTTCGTATCGAAAAGAGCTTTCTAATGAATATTAGAAATTTGAAATCTAACGGTTGGATTTGGAAATATGTCCAAATCAAATTTGAAAAAGGTCGCTGTAAGTGCAGTTCGATGACCGTTGATGGAAATCGACTGTACAGGCCTCGATAAAATTATTAAAAATAATAATAATTTGTGTAAAATCATAAGAAATGATTTAGAAAGGATTGGGATGAAAAACTCCATATTTGAAAAGATAAAAATAGATTTTTTTCGAACTGAACTAGTTTTGAACTAGAATTATAATTCTATTTATTTTTAAATAAATAAATTGAATTTGAAATGGTTTTGAAAATAACCAGAATTTCCAATGATTGCATTGGAATGGATTTGAATCGAAATTGTCTTCGGAATATTTCGATGTTGGATTTCGTGATTATACAGATGTTGTTATGGAAATTTGAAAGATATAAATTTATATATCGTTATTTCCAATATGATATCTGTTGGTCGTAGAATTTGATATTGAATATAAGCCGATATATTTTCTATTCAGAGCCTTGTATTTAATATCAAATGTGATTTGGGTTTGTCGTGAATGGTGCCTTCATTAACACTGTTCTTGAATCCAGTTGAGAAAAAGATTAAATCTTTTTATTTAGATTTAATGAAGTGTACCAATTAAATAATATTTAATTGAATTGATATTGATTTTTGGGTTTATCGTGAACAGTGTTCTAAATAACACTTGTTCGTTAACCCGATAATTAATGTGATGTGGTTTTGGGTTTATCGTGAACAGTGTTCTAAATAACACTTGTTCGTTAACCCGATAATTAATGTGACGTGGTTTTGGGTTTATCGTGAACCGTGTTTTAAAAGACACTAATTCTTTAATCCTGTTAACGATTAAAACTAAGTGGAGTTTTAATGAATCTTTAATTAGATTGAAAAGATCGAGAATGGAGTATCACCAGTTTTACTCCAGGCGATAGTTGAACCTTTAATTAGATTTGAACGTGAAATGGTAATTGAATTTACCGATAACACCGTGGTGTTAGATATGAAGTATTACCAGTTTTACTTCATGGGATGAATAGGTTGGGATTGGGAAATTAAAACAAATGATTACTTCGGTAAGGTTCGTTAATCCCGACTAGTTGAATCGAAATTCAAAAAATAGATTAAAGAATAAATTTAAAGGATTTATCTTTGATAAAATTAATGGGAACCTTTCCCTATGAATGCAAAATTTAGAAACTAATTGTCGATTAGCTAAGCAGAATGGTTTTCTGGATATTGATCTGATGTTGGTTTCGGCCTTCGGGGTTAATATTTGGGGGATTATTCTCTTGATTAATTTACGGTTAGTGACTGATGAATTGGAATGAGGCGTATGTTGGGTTTGTGTAACACTTATTTAAAGCATACGCGAGTTATTCAGGAAGACCGGGTTTATCCCATTCTGAATAACTGATACGACGATAAGCCGAAGATGAAGACGGTGGTTGAAGACCGGAGGTCTTCAAGTCGTTTGGATAATTACTGATGATCTTGATTGGGATGTACACCCAAGAAGATGGAAACAATTGGTGATCGTCCAGATGTACTTGGAGATCGATGGATATGCGGGGTACTAGGTGCCTCCGGTTTCGTTCAGACCCAGAACGGACTTGTAAATGGACTATGTGTCTGACATTGGATTTTAGTCCGTGTGATTGATTTCTATTAAATATATATCTGTTTGGCGGCGGAGAATTTATTCTCTTGCTTAACGCCCTTCTCTGAGACGTACGAGCTTAGGGGTTATATATTGATGGATATCAATCGCATGGAGTGAATTGCTGTGTGGCATGCTAAGATGCAAATGATCAAGGCTTCTGTTGAAAAGCAAAGTCTTGTGGTTGATGATCGAAGCACGGCCTTTGTGGCGTAGCTTTGTGTAACGTTTACTTCGCGAGTTTCGCACCCCGGTTGTGAACCAAAAACGGGAGAGGACCTCAGGGAGGGCATGCGTTTCCTTCTAGCTAGGGTGGTGTCAGTGACCTACCAGCCCTGACATTTATATACTTTTCACCTGTGTGGTTGTTGCTGTTGCGAGGCGCCTCGGTTAGATCGGACGATCCGGGTCCGATGGAGTCATTCGTTGGCTCATTTACGCCCCAAAGGGCGGGGAAACGTAGTGTTCAGGCATAATAATCCACATCGGTGGACCGGCCCTGTCGCTCCAAGGCTTGCCTGCGCGCTTGCCTGAGACATGGGCTAGATTGTCTCGAATCGGTAGAGGACGATCCCTAGCCTCGGTTCATAGATGGAAATCCAATTTCCAAATACGTGCCATTTGCGGTTTTATTTGTGAACCTATATATGGCGACATAGTGGCATGGGACGCTCATGTCGCCTATGATTGATACTTATGATTTGAAGTTGTTTTATACACTATACACTTATAATAGTATCCAATGATTTCTTTTAAACGTATCAAGCATTCTTGGCTATTATAAGGTAAAACCCTATCCCCCGGCTTGCGTTGCATTGTGTGATAGGACCTGGGTCTTATAATAGCTTCATTCTTCTTTATTTAGCATTGCGCTGTTGTTTTATGCACTGGTATTCTTGGGAGGAAACCCGTTCCGTGTTATACGGCGTGGTCCCTTGATTTACCGAACTTTAAAATAAAGATTAATAACTGTTTTAGTTCTCACACCAGTCACATGACTGACCTGGAGTTTATTGTTTTAACCTAAACTCTGGGTGCCCCTATTTTGACACGGGCAGCTAGTAGTTTTGGGTTTTGCAGATTTATATTCACAGGATCCTGGTTTACAGCTGGAATGATATCCGGAAAGCTTTGTATCCGCATATCTACTTCTAGTTGTGTATTGTATTATTTTCCGCTGCTACGTATTTAAATGTAATTTAAATCTCTGATATTTCTGTGTAATATTCATTTATACTCTGTATACTCTTGTGATCTGATGTATTGTTGTAGTATACAATGAAATGTTCTTTTATATGCGTTCTGATTTGTCGTGTTCTCAAAACAATCCGCGCTTTCTCTTCTCTTCGGAGACCTGGGAAGTTCGGGTCGTCTCATCGTGGTATCAGAGCTTTGGTTTACAAAGCTTAGAGAACAAGGCACATTAGAACCGTACGAAAGAATTCATCAGATATTGGATTAGTAATATCCAATTAGAATGACTCGTTAGAGATGGGATCAGTAGTATCCTAGGACGAGTGTGAAGAGTATATTTTTAAAATGAAAACAATTTTTGTTTTGAAAATCTAAATCAACTATTCGTATTTGATTATTTATTTCATATTGATGAGGACAGTCCAGTATATAAAGATTTTGCATATACGCCTTGCAAACGTGTATTTGAAGTTTTAATATACTGGATAGATATAGAATCACACTCTAGTCGCCCGGAGATGATTCTGATGATACTTCGAACATCATCAGAATTGGTATTCGTGTTTCGAATGTGTGATATCTATATATTTCCTATTGACTGGTGTGAGAACCAAAAATTAGATAAGGCCTATTGTTGTGATTTGGCATCAAAAACATGATTTTTGTATATGTATCAAAATTATGAATTTGAGACTCTAATTCACTAATTGATTGATGTTTGTGTTGTTTGTTTATTTGTTTGATAATTTTGAACCATTTAGCCTAATTGAACCAAATATTAAATTGTATTGAAAATTGGTCGCATTTGCTTGCATATACATATACTTATATTGAACAGGTCATAGCAAGGAGGCTAGAGCAGAGAATAAAATTTGTTTGCCCGACAAATAGGTACATGTTTATTACATAATTTAATGTTTGGTTTGGGTGATGATGATTTTATGAGCCTATTGGCTAGCCGCTTGGCTTTTTCTTTTTCTTTTTGAGATCAGAAGGCCTATATGGCAATTTCGGGATTTTCCCGTGGCTCCCGGTGCAGGGGAGGTTATGGCGAAATTTTTCGAAAATTCCGGGTGTTAGCCAAATTTTTAAAGAATTTGAAAATTCTCAAAAACTGAAAAGTTGGAGAATGGAAGCCAGATCGAACATAGAGTTGAGTGATCAAACCACTTTCGACTTAGTTCCTTTTCGGGGACGAAAAGTTTTAAGTGGGGGAGATTGTAACAACCCGAAAATCTGGGCCAGTTTAAAATTTTTATTTTGGCAATTTTAGCGAATTCCGAACATTTAAAATGGATTATTTTAAATAATATCAACGAGAAATTTATTTTGAATATAATTCGAACGTATATATTTATATACGTCGTCGTTAGAATATAAATAATTATATATAATTATAAATAGAATTGAAAATGGCGCGGTAGTTCGATAATTCGATTTCAAACTTCAATTGAATGTACCGGGTGCAAAATAAACCGGATTTTAGTGAAACCAAAAATAATGGAATCTAATTGAGAATATCTTTCCAACGAATCCGAACAATCAAAATTTCATAGCGGGAATCAAAAGATATGTCCAGTTGAAAATTCTGAATAGTCGCTATGGAATCCAGGCCCTTAAAAATAGAAATTTTACAAACGACCTCGGATTTCGACGAAACCACTTTTGTTGGATCCGCAGTGTCAAATTATTGCTAGATTCCAAATTTCATAATTTTTCGAATCAATATGTGAGCGTGGCAAAGGAAAACGTGTTTGACCAGTTTTAGTTGATTTTAATCGACTGGAAAATGGCCATTTTTCAAACGATCTCAGAATTTGACGAAACTAGTTTTGTTAGGACCGTATCGTCAATACGAAGCTAGAAAATATTTTTTGGGAATTTTTCGAGTTAGTATGTGACCCCAGTAAATTGAAATGCACGTTCAAATTCAATATATAGAGTTATATGTTGATTTTAACGAAAACTGGTCAAAATGATCGAATCAGCCTACGATACATATCCCATTGTGTTCGGAATGGGGGTAATAGGCTATGGACGACAGGCGGTGTGTTCGATTTCGAGTTCGAATGTAAAAGTTACTTTTTGAAATAAATAAATAATAAAATATATATTATATTAACCTTGCCCTCTCTCTCTATACTCACCCTCCCGTTCAAATCGAAGTAGGTCAGAAAAAAGAAAATAAAAAATCGCGCCGCCGCCCTGGGGCCCTCGAGCCACCGACGTCCGCCCTGCCAGTCTCCACCGGAGCTTCCCCTTCCCCTCCTCGTTTCCATCCATCTCCTCCACCCTCAGCTCGCGCGAGCCCTCTATTCGAACCCCAGATGTGCGCAACCGCCCCCTCGACCACTGCAGTCACCTCCGTCCAACCCTAGCCGCGATGAGCCACCCACCACCGTTCGACCGAAGGCCGCAGCACCCCTCCCCGTTTGCTCCTCTGAAAAATCCCCCCCAGATTCCGAACCCTAAGCCAAATCGAGATCCCCAGGCCGCCAAACCCCAATCCGCCCCTCCAGAACTTCGGCGCCTCCTCCTGCGTGATTTGGAAACTCCACCACCCCTTAAACTCCGAATGTAAGCATTTTATTTATTATTTATACTGATTTATTTATTTTAGTTTATTAAAAGTGGTTAGTTAAAATAAAAATCAGTTTATAATATGTTTTTACAGCAGTTTTTATATATTTATAACAGCAGTTTATAAATGTATAACAGCAGTTTTTATTATGTACATGTTTTTAAATCAGTTTTTAAATATAGAGAAGAAAGACCGGATTTTTTCTATATTGAATAGTGAAGTAAAAATTCGATTTTTATATATTGAATAGCAGAAAAAATTCGATTTTTATATACTGGAGAATATAAAAATGAAATTTTTATATAGGTAGGATAATAAAAATACGATCTTTATATGAATGTGAACGATGTAAAAATATTATTTTTATTATATATGAAGATTAAAAATATGATTTTTATATAGTAGAAGTTATAAAAATATAATTTTTATAATGAAGTGAAGTTAAAAAATTCGATTTTTATATACTGGAGAAGATAAAAATGTGATTTTTATATAGGTAGTGGATACGGGCAACGAAATAGACGAAAGAAAAGCACGGTGAAGATTTCCTACCCATGAAGAATTGCGTCATTCAGTTTAGCGAAAGGGTGAGAATTTCTCACTCTTTAATTTAATTTTCTAGTTATATATATATACTAGGATGCAGACGGTGTTTAGTAGCACCCGACACCCGTCATCCACAGACCATGGATGCTTGTTTGTTTAATTGTTTGGTTGTGTAGTTGGTTAGATTATTTGGTTTGAATTGAATTGATTTGATTGATGTGTGAATGGCGTGGGCCTTCACTAGACCGGGGATAAGGCTAGGCCTTGTCCCGTTTCTAGTATCGTGCCGTTATGCCGCCGAAATTTTCTAAAACAAGTTAGAAAAAAAATTTAACGTGAATGTGAATAAATAAATATTCATTTACAAACCAGACGGTTTGTTTATGTACACCTATTTGAAGGACATTGATTGGGACGATAAATTTTACACATCGCCCAACTGCACAAATAAAAATCTGTGTTTGATTGCTTGAAACCCCACACGGGTATTGGGATGATATTTGACGTACACTAATCCCGATTGTTTAGTTGTATGTCGATCGATTGATTGACAGGCTGTTATAAGCGTTGAATATTTATATTTGATGCTTATACAGTGTAGAATGCACTTTGGATGATGGTTGATTATTCATCGTTGTTGATATATACATGTGTTGTAGAAAATCCATATAATTAACATTATATGGTAATTGATTGGGCCTCATTTCAGTTTCGAAAAGGAAATATTTGAAAAGAAATATTTGAGATAGAAATATTCGAAATAGAATATTTGAAAATAGAAACATATGAAGCCGTGTTGGTTAGATTGACGCCATTTTGACGTGAACGATATTTATATCGATTTTATTCATTTTATAATGAATATCCAAAGTGATTTCAAAATCTGATTGTTTGAATATAAATGAATTCGAATTGAAATTTAAAATAAATGAATTCGAATTGAAATTGAATATAAATGAATTCGAATTGAAATTGAATACAAATGAATTCGAATTGAAATTGAATTGAATTGAATTAGAACTGAAATTGAATTAGAAATCAATTTGAATTGAAATCAATTTGAAATGAATTTAAAATGAATTTAAATTGGAATATTCAATTTTGATTTGAAATTGAATATGAAGTTGAAACCGTTTTGAAAATAAATTTAAAACGATTTATAAAGCACGTTTTGAATTGAAATCGACGAAATATATATTATATATATAATATAATGGCCTGAATAGAACACACCGCGGCAGTTCACGAATTTCGACCATTGACTTCGAGCGGACATTGCGGGAGATCCGACCGTCGGATTCTCCTAGAACCGGAACTGTTGGGTTCGTATCGAAAAGAGCTTTCTAATGAATATTAGAAATTTGAAATCTAACGGTTGGATTTGGAAATATGTCCAAATAAATTTGAAAAAGGTCGTTGTAAGTGCAGTTCGATGACCGTTGATGGAAATCGACTGTACAGGCCTCGATAAAATTATTAAAAATAATAATAATTTGTGTAAAATCATAAGAAATGATTTAGAAAGGATTGGGATGAAAAACTCCATATTTGAAAAGATAAAAATAGATTTTTTTTCGAAATGAACTAGTTTTGAACTAGAATTATAATTCTATTTATTTTTAAATAAATAAATTGAATTTGAAATGGTTTTGAAAATAACCAGAATTTCCAATGATTGCATTGGAATGGATTTGAATCGAAATTGTCTTCGGAATATTTCGATGTTGGATTTCGTGATTATACAGATGTTGTTATGGAAATTTGAAAGATATAAATTTATATATCGTTATTTCCAATACGATATCTGTTGGTCGTAGAATTTGATATTGAATATAAGCCGATATATTTTCTATTCAGAGCCTTGTATTTAATATCAAATGTGATTTGGGTTTGTCGTGAATGGTGCCTTCATTAACACTGTTCTTGAATCCAGTTGAGAAAAAGATTAAATCTTTTTATTTAGATTTAATGAAGTGTACTAATTAAATAATATTTAATTGAATTGATATTGATTTTTGGGTTTATCGTGAACAGTGTTCTAAATAACACTTGTTCGTTAACCCGATAATTAATGTGATGTGGTTTTAGGTTTATCGTGAATAGTGTTCTAAATAACACTTGTTCGTTAACCCGATAATTAATGTGACGTGGTTTTGGGTTTATCGTGAACCGTGTTTTAAAAGACACTAATTCTTTAATCCTGTTAACGATTAAAACTAAGTGGAGTTTTAATGAATCTTTAATTAGATTGAAAAGATCGAGAATGGAGTATCACCAGTTTTACTCCAGGCGATAGTTGAACCTTTAATTAGATTTGAACGTGAAATGGTAATTGAATTTACCGATAACACCGTGGTGTTAGATATGAAGTATTACCAGTTTTACTTCATGGGATGAATAGGTTGGGATTGGGAAATTAAAACAAATGATTACTTCGGTAAGGTTCGTTAATCCCGACTAGTTGAATCGAAATTCAAAAAATAGATTAAAGAATAAATTTAAAGGATTTATCTTTGATAAAATTAATGGGAACCTTTCCCTATGAATGCAAAATTTAGAAACTAATTGTCGATTAGCTAAGCAGAATGGTTTTCTGGATATTGATCTGATGTTGGTTTCGGCCTTCGGGGTTAATATTTGGGGGATTATTCTCTTGATTAATTTACGGTTAGTGACTGATGAATTGGAATGAGGCGTATGTTGGGTTTGTGTAACACTTATTTAAAGCATACGCGAGTTATTCGGGAAGACCGGGTTTATCCCATTCTGAATAACTGATACGACGATAAGTCGAAGATGAAGACGGTGGTTGAAGACCGGAGGTCTTCACGTCGTTTGGATAATTACTGATGATCTTGATTGAGATGTACACCCAAGAAGATGGAAACAGTTGGTGATCGTCCTGACGTACTTGGAGATCGATGGATATGCGGGGTACTAGGTGCCTCCGGTTTCGTTCAGACCCAAAACGGACTTGTAAATGGACTATGTGTCTGACATTGGATTTTAGTCCGTGTGATTGATTTCTATTAAATATATATCTGTTTGGCGGCGGAGAATTTATTCTCTTGCTTAACGCCCTTCTCTGAGATGTACGAGCTCAGGGGTTATATATTGATGGATATCAATCGCATGGAGTGAATTGCCTGTGTGGCATGCTAAGATGCAAATGATCAAGGCTTCTGTTGAAAAGCAAAGTCTTGTGGTTGATGATCGAAGCACGGCCTTTGTGGCGTAGCTTTGTGTAACGTTTACTTCGCGAGTTTCGCACCCCGGTTGTGAACCAAAAACGGGAGAGGACCTCAGGGAGGGCATGTGTTTCCTTCTAGCTTGGATGGTGTCAGTGACCTACCAGCCCTGACATTTATATACTTTTCACCTGTGTGGTTGTTGCTGTTGCGAGGCGCCTCGGTTAGATCGGACGATCCGGGTCCGATGGAGTCATTCGTTGGCTCATTTACGCCCCAAAGGGCGGGGAAACGTAGTGTTCAGGCATAATAATCCACATCGGTGGACCGGCCCTGTCGCTCCAAGGCTTGCCTGCGCGCTTGCCTGAGACATGGGCTAGATTGTCTCGAATCGGTAGAGGACGATCCCTAGCCTCGGTTCATAGATGGAAATCCAATTTCCAAATACGTGCCATTTGCGGTTTTATTTGTGAACCTATATATGGCGACATAATGGCATGGGACGCTCATGTCGCCTATGATTGATACTTATGATTTGAAGTTGTTTTATACACTATACACTTATAATAGTATCCAATGATTTCTTTTAAACGTATCAAGCATTCTTGGCTATTATAAGGTAAAACCCTATCCCCCGGCTTGCGTTGCATTGTGTGATAGGACCTGGGTCTTATAATAGCTTCATTCTTCTTTATTTAGCATTGCGCTGTTGTTTTATGCACTGGTATTCTTGGGAGGAAACCCGTTCCGTGTTATACGGCGTGGTCCCTTGATTTACCGAACTTTAAAATAAAGATTAATAACTGTTTTAGTTCTCACACCAGTCACATGACTGACCTGGAGTTTATTGTTTTAACCTAAACTCTGGGTGCCCCTATTTTGACACGGGCAGCTAGTAGTTTTGGGTTTTGCAGATTTATATTCACAGGATCCTGGTTTACAGCTGGAATGATATCCGGAAAGCTTTGTATCCGCATATCTACTTCTAGTTGTGTATTGTATTATTTTCCGCTGCTATGTATTTAAATGTAATTTAAATCTCTGATATTTCTGTGTAATATTCATTTATACTCTGTATACTCTTGTGATCTGATGTATTGTTGTAATATACAATGAAATGTTCTTTTATATGCGTTCTGATTTGTCGTGTTCTCAAAACAATCCGCGCTTTCTCTTCTCTTCGGAGACCGGGGAAGTTCGGGTCGTCTCACATACGATACCCAAAAATCACGAAACTGGACATGCAGCTACAGTTCGACATTACGGCCCCAACAAAACTGGTTTCGTCGAATTCCGACTCCGTTTGCTCACACAGCGTATTTTTAACCGTCAAAATACTGACTGTTTTTCACTCTAAAAAATCCGTACGGCCACACAGTGACTCTACAAATCACAAAACTTGATATCTAACAATAATTTGATGTTGCGGATCCAACAAAATTAGTTTCGTCGAATTCCGACTTCGTTTGGATAAGTGGCTATTTTTAAAGCTCTAAATAACCTATTTAAATATATAAATATATTTAAATAAAATAAAATTAAATATAAATAAATTTGTTTTATCGTATATCTTTACATATGATATCGTACAGCTCCAGAATATCGTATCAGAATTTACAGCTTGATATTTCATATTCCAGATTATCTCGATATTCAGTTTATATTAAAAATCTATTTATAATGTATATAAAGCGTCGCAAATTATAAAGGAATTACACAGCGACTTTTCTGAAATTTGATTTGGACGTAAATCAAAATCTACACGATGAAATCCCGATTTTTCTCTTCCACTAGAAAGATATACTCCACCAGCTCCACACGTTTCTTTTTCACCGAAATCCGATTTAAAACGAACCCTGTATATCCAGTTGAAGTTCAAATCGCCAAATAGCGAACTACCGCGCCATTTCGAGCTCTATTTTAATTATAATAAAATTCTACGTTTCAAACTGATGTCGATTGAATATATTCGTCAATATACTTCAACTCTAAGCTGAATTAAATATTAGGGATGACCCAGTTCACATTATATTATCAATTCACTATTTCTGGTTATTTATGAATTAAATTAATTATTCCATATTATTTAATTAAACCTCTATTTAATTCACTATATCACTATTTATATAATTAAATTAATTAATTATAATACCTCTGACAATGCGAGTCATTACATTCTTCCCCACTTAAAATAATTTCGTCCTCGAAATTGCTAAGTTAGAGGACGACCCTATCTATTGGAATTCCTAAGATTTGTTTACCTCTTATTTCTGATTTCAACTGAACCAATTAATATCGACTAAAATATTTATTCATTCCGACTAACTAAAATTTTCAAAAATTCTGAAAATTTTCTAACACTTTAAATTTTCGGAAAATTTCGCCATAACCTCCTTTGTACGGGTCAATAGGTCATACTCCAAATCGCCTCTCTTGGCCTTCTCCAACTCAAAAGAAAATCAAACAGCCAAGCGGCTTGCCAAATCGGCTCATCAAAATCTCAAACCCAATATATAATATAAACTGGTACCTTTTTGTCGGGCATATCAACTCTATCACTTCCATCTGCTGCAAATTCAGCAGATACAAATGCCATCACAATTGAACTCTAATCAGTTCTTATCTTCAAACCCAATCATTCGCTTATCCAAGCTAAATTCGAAATCTTAATCTCAAGTACCATTCTTGATCTCCAAATTCTAAGTCCAAGCTAAATTTCAAATTCTTGACTTATCCATTCAATTATATTCCAGATTATTCTATAATCAAATTTAGTTTTAATTTAACTTGGGCTTAAGTTAAATTCTAATTTCCTTTTACCATTTCAATCTATTTAACTTAATCAGTTAAATATATATTCCAGAATTTAAATTCCTGGGTTTATTTCAAATCAATTTGAAACCATAACACCAATTCAAAACCTTTGAATTTTTAAACAACTTGTTTTCTCAAAACATTTCAAAAACAAAATCTTTGGTAGTAATCCGTCACTTAGAAACTCGAAAATGACACTGATGATGTGTACACCATCATCAGAATTATATCCCAGCGATCGAAGTGAGTTCAATACTATAACATTTTCAAAACTCATTCTTTAAACACTTTCATTTTGAAATCAACTTCAAAATACCATTCATAATGCTAGTAAAACAATTTAAAATCTCCCAGGATCTTAAATTTTCCTTATATTCAATCCAAATTCATTTACCAACACTTCTCAAATTTCCAGGGTTTAATTTCAATTCCAGGTTTAAATTTTAGATTTTATTCATCTGATTTCACGTATTTCACTTATACGAATTCTGATTGGCTATTTACATAACCATTTCACATTTCATAATCTTATTCGATTATAATAGTGGCCAACACATCCAATATATTATAATCATTTCAATATAAATCCTTTATATCAAAAATCTAATTTGGGTAAAATTATTTCATTTTACCCTCTTTTCAAAACATACCATGACGATTCATCGTATTCAAGTGTTTACCAACTCCTACCGATACAATGGATCAAACTGATCGACCAGAACTCATAAACAACTCAACCAATAAATCTCCACAATATAAAACAAATTTTTATATCAATAACAAATACGTTCACTCGTATATATACACTCAACTCAATCTAGGGTACTGCTAACCCTATCTCTACCGAGTCACGCCACAGAGCCAAGGTAAACTTAACCTAAGCTCTGATACCAACGGTAATGACCCGAAAATCCGGTCCAATTTGAGCTGACCAAATAACATAAGTCCAACCCCAAATTTCACTGGAAATTCAAGAAATTAATAGAAAGAAGATAGAGAGTGAGGATAGATAAGATAGAAACTTAGAATAGAAGAAGAAGAAGAAGAAGAAGAAGAAGAACACAATATCAGTGTAACACGAATCTCACAGCGGAACGAACAACATATAATAGATAACATATCCTTGAAATAATATCAATATATGTTTACAATAACATTATCAAAGTACACACTTACAACACAGCGGAAATAACTATAGCTATATAATCTTGAAGCCTCCTGCTCCAAGCTCTTCTAGTATATCTGTAAATTCCTGACTACTTGACTGCCCGTACAAAATTGGGCACCCAAGAGTTTAGGGAAAACAAAACAAAATAAACTCCGGGTCAGTCATGGGACTGGTATGAGTAAAACAGTTTAAAACAGATTGAGCCATTAAACGATATCTCATAAGACCACGCCGTATAACGGAACGGGTTTTTCCCTTATGAGAATCCAAATTATCTTTATATCAAAAACCTTTTGATATTATAATAATGTCTATCAACCACAATATAATAATCATCTAGCATAAACGCTTTCATATCACGTTCTACATATATAGTATACAATCAAAACCGCAAGCACGTATTGGGTAATGGTTTTCCAACTATGACAAGGTATGGAACCACCTTCCGATCAGTGAACTCTAGGAACGATACACTGGAGTTCAACAAGAACATCTTGCAACTCAGCCACACATGACCGACCACTCATTTCGCTTGAGTGTATCAAATGTATATCACCAACTCAGCCACACATGACCGACCACTCTATTCGATTAACTCTATTTAATTTACTCTACTTAATTTACTCTACTTCGAATAACTAATATCTGTTTTAACTTCATTTCGAATAACTATATTCGATTTAAGTCCTTTCGAATACCATATTCGATTTACTGACTTTATTCGCTTTATAAAGATTTCCTTTTTAACTACGTTTGTTCATTTTTAAAGATTTACTTTTAGTAACGGTTCTCCACTTTAAAAATGATTTCCTTCTTATAACAGTTTCCTTTTTATAACGTTCTCCCTTTTATAATGTCTTATTCCGTTATAAATAAATTTCCCTTTTTAACTCTATTTATTTTCTAAATATTTCCTATCAATTCTATTTGTAAATGATTTACAAAGATTCCCTTTTCAAATTTATTCTTTGATTTTATAATTTCCCTTTTCCAAATATCTCCTATTTATAAATATTCCAATTTATAAATATTTCTTATTTATAAATATTCCATTTATAAATATTTTATTTTAAAATATCACTTTGAAAATATTCCCTTATTAACATTTCGGTATGTTATGGAATTCAACATATCAAATCACGATGATCAGTATCGTCCAAACACATATAATCGACAACAGATTATATATCACATCGTATATTACAATATATGAAAAATAGTAAAATAAATGTTGAGGAACCCAGTTGGGTCCCTCCAACCTGTTTCCCTGCATCCACAGATGTTACACAATAAAAATCAACATCAGTTTCAGTTCAGTACGGATTATTCTGATAAACAGAATCAATATATATATATAATTTCAAGTAACTGACTAGCAGTTCAATCAACCAAATCAACACACAACAATCAACAGATGATTAACAGTTTTAAAAATACGTTATAAAAATATAACTGTTCATAGTTGGTGAGTTTTACTCACTTTGGCAGTTCATCGTTAAAGAACGATAAACTGTTTATTTGATTTGAATCAAACAATTTATTTCGCCGTAAATTCAAACGAGTCCCAATCCACTCCCAGTCAGCTTCATTGTGAAGCTCTTATCCATACGATCCCAGCGGATCTTGTTTCATCAGATTCTGATCACGTATGCAATAGTCATGATATCTAGAAGTTCATGTATATTTAAACTAAATTAAAACTTGGATTTAAATAGTTAAAATGGGCCTTAGCTTATTTGATTCCCACTCGGGCCCATACTACCCACACAAAATCCGCATCCACTCAAATCCTCAAACTACTTCTTCCCCGTCGTGTTCTTCGAAGCCTGCTCCAAACATGGCCAAACCGCAACCTCTCCAGTTCCTCATTCATCAAACGGTTTCCATTATTAAACTTCTCGTCTCGTCCTCTTTGATTTCATCACACCCATTTGAAGCTCGCACCCTACCATCGAAATCCGACGTCACACCCTGTACAATAACTGATCGACATTTTTCGTCATGGATTTCCACAAAAAAATGCAATCGGACCCTCTTCATACCACAAAACCAAATCTACGTCTGAAAATCAACATTGATGCTTAAATCACTCGAAATCCAAAACCCTAGAACTCGCTGTGTAAAAACCAGCGATGAAACCGGTCATCAAGTTCAACAAAATACATATCGGAGCGAAGAGGATGATTCCAGGAATGTAAATATATTTGTGAGATGATTTATAGGAATTTTATTGAATTGATTTCCATTGATTTTGATTTTTCCTTGATGGAACTTTTACTGGAAGAGTGAAAAAAGATTGCGGCGAAATTTTTTTGATCTGTTGACTTTGGAGGAAGAGAATTTAGGTTTAGGAAATTTTAAGGCTTATTTATAGGTAATTATAATATTTTTATATTAAATATTTTATTTTATTTTAAGCCAATGCTATATTTTCTTATTGTTAAAAATTCCTATAATCACATACGATACCCAAAAATCACGAAACTGGACATGCAGCTACAGTTTGACATTACGGCCCCAACAAAACTGGTTTCGTCGAATTCCGACTCCGTTTGCTCACACTGCGTATTTTTAACCGTCAAAATACTGACTGTTTTTCACTCTAAAAAATCCGTACGGCCACACAATGACTTTAAAAATCAAGAAACTTGATATCTAACAATAATTTGATGTTGCGGATCCAACAAAATTAGTTTCATCGAATTCCGACTTCGTTTGGAAAAGTGGCTATTTTTAAAGCTCTAAATAACCTATTTAAATATATAAATATATTTAAATAAAATTAAATTAAATATAAATAAATTTATATTATCGTATATCTTTACATATGATATCGTACAGCTCCAGAATATCGTATCAGAATTTACAGCTTGATATTTCATATTCCAGATTATCTCGATATTCAGTTTATATTAAAAATCTATTTATAACGTATATAAAGCGTCGCAAATTATAAAGGAATTACACATCGATTTTTCTAAAATTTGATTTGGACGTGAATCAAAATCTACACGACGAAATCCCGATTTTTCTCTTCCACTAGAATGATATACTCCACCAGCTCCACACGTTTCTTGTTTCACCGAAATCCGATTTAAAATGAACCCTGTATATCCAGTTGAAGTTCAAATCGCCAAATAGCGAACTGCCACACCATTTCGATCTCTATTTTAATTATATTAAAATTCTACGTTTCAAACTGACGTCGATTGAATATATTCGTCAATATACTTCAACTCTAAGCTGAATTAAATATTAGGGATGATCCAGTTCACATTATATTGTAAATTCACTATTTCTGGTTATTTATGAATTAAATATATTATTTAATTATTTAATTAAATTAATTATTCCATATTATTTAATTAAACCTCTATTTAATTCACTATATCACTATTTATATAATTAAATAAATTAATTATAATTCCTCTGACAATGCGGGTCATTACATTTAATGTAGGGAAGAACAGGTTGGAGGAATCCAACTGGATTCCAAAAATAAATTGTCTGTTATTTATTGTGCATATTGTTCATATATATGAATTGTTTACCCTAAATAATATTAAAACCTGTTTGAATATTGATGACTGAATGAATGTTAATTGTTGTTGTGATTTAAATCAATCGACGATATTGATTAAGTGGATGGCAGTAATGGCCAAAAAACCATATTTTTAGTCGTTGATTGCTGTCAGGAAAATTAACGTTGTTGAAGTTATAAAATTTTATTTTTTAACTGAAGCAAAGTTTTAAAATTTTATGTGATGACCCCAAACTCCGTAGTACGAAAGCAAGGATAATCATTAGGATATAACACGTAAACAATAACAGCATAACAGAAATATAGAATTACAGCAGATAATGTACATCAAATTACACTGGAAATAATATATCATCAGAGTTACATAGCATAATAGGACCATACTTAATACATAATACAGTTTTCAACTTAATCTAAAATGTCTGCAGCGGAATCAAACATAATATACTAAATGAAATCTGAACAGCATAATAGAAATGATAGGATCCATCTTCAGCTCCATAGCTATCCAGAATGAATCTGCTAAAACTTGTATACAAGGGTGCCCGTATGGAAAAGAGGGCACCCGAGTTTGCAAAGTGAAATAAACTACGAGTCAATCATGGGACTGGTATGGGAAATCTTATATAACCTATTTAATAATAATGCTAATCACAGGACCACACCGCTAACGCGGAACTTGTTTACTCCATTGGATTGCTAGTGCATAAATAAAGTAAATCGTTGAACAACATAATGCTTTTTAGAAAAATGAAACCATTATAAGACTCAAGTCCTATCACATAATGCAACGCAAACCGAAGGATAGAGTTTTACCTTATAATGGTCAAAAATGCTTGATACGATAAAACGGATTTGATATTATTATTAGTGTATACATGTTTCAAAAACATTTCAATCGTAATGTATCAATCATAGACGGCATAGCTACCATATACTATGTCGCAAAATATAGGTTTACAATCAAAATCGTATGGGTCGTATTAGAAGTTGGATTTCCGTCATGAACCAAGGCAAGGGATCGTCCTTACCGAATTCGAGACAATCTAGCCCATGTCTCAGGATACAGCCACAACTGCACCTAGAAGCACCAGGGCCGATCCACAAATATGTTAGTGGATTGGTTATGCCTGAACAATACGTCTCCCCACCCTATGGGGTGTAAATAAATAGCCTCTAGGGACTCAAATCTGAAGTACCTCGCTTTCCATCATCAATATAAGTAAAAATATTTGGGCTTGTAAAACCGAGACACCACTTCTAGCTAGAAAGAAACGCACGTTCTCCCTGGGGTTCTCCCGTTTCTGGTTCATACCGGGGTGTGAGGCTCGCAAAGTAACGCTATACACAAAACTATGCTAAAATAAAGCTGTTCTTTGATCATCAACCACAAGACTCTGCTTTTCAACAATAAGCCTTGATCGTTTGCATCTTGGCATGCCACACTGACAATTCACGCCATGCGACTGACGTATACCAATATATAACCTCTGAGCTCGTACGTCTCAGAGAAGGGTGTTAAGAAAGAGAATAAATTCTCCGCCACCAAACAGATATATATTAAACAAAAATCAATTAGCACAGAATAAAATTCAATGTCAGACATACTTCCATTTACAGGTCCGTTCTGGGTCTGAACGAAACCGGAGACACCTTATTCCTCGTTCCATATGTCCAATATGGAAGAGAGGCTCTCGCATATCCGGATGATCAACAAGTACGTCCAGACAACTACCACTGTGACCCTTTCAAGGTAGCAACTCCAATCAAAGTCATCGGTAGTCATCCATTCGATGTGAAGATCGCCGGTCTTCAATCACCGTCTTCAAATCTTCGACTTCCAATCGTCGTATAATTATTTGAAATGAGAATTAACTCGGACTTTTCAAATAATTCTCGAATATATAAAATTTAAATCATTTCTTTTCATTCCATATCGTTTATAATATTTTATAACGATTTATCGCTATTTTTATTTATTTAAAAATAGCCATTTTTAATTAAACGACGCTTCAGGTCATTACATAGCCCTAGCGCTGTTTTCATCAAAATTTGATTTGCATATTTCTCAAAATCTAACTGTTGGATCTTAGCGAATTTTATATCGTTGGAAAGATCTTTCCAAAACGAACCCAACGGTTCCAGTTTTGGGAAGATCCGACGGTCGGATCCTTCGGTATAATCGTTTGAAGTTACCATTTCAAAACGCGAACTACAGCAGCACGATTCGTTTTATTTTAATTTATATTTATATATAAATATAAATCGTACAACGATTTCACACCATTTTCAATCCAACATTGATTTCTTATATATATGAAATCATATATTACATTAAAAATGAAATTTTTAATGTTTATACAATTTCTTCCAACATTGAATCTTTTATATGATTCATATATTACATAAAAATGTAATTTGTTTCATCATTCAACTATTACATTAAAATTGCAATCTTTTTATTCATCCCTTTATTACATTGAAAAATGTAAATTTTATTTCATCCTTTTATTACATTGAAAAATGTAAATTTTATTTCATCCTTTTATTACATTGAAAAATGTAATTACTTACATAATCTTTTTATTACATTGAAAAATGTAAATTTCTTATATAATCATTTTATTACATTGAAAAATGTAAATCTCTTATATAATTTTTTTTATTACATTAAAAATGTGAAATTTATATGTAATCTTTTCTTACATTAAAAAGGTGAAATTTCTATGTAAACACATTTTATATAGCAATGGTCGTTTTTAATGTTCCCATTTACAATAAAATGTAAATTTTCAAAGAAAAGACATTTTATATAACAATAGAGATTTTTAATGTTTCATTTACATTAAAAATATAAATTTCACCATCAATACATTTTTATTTTCAAAATGTTTATTTTTAATGTTGTATTTTCATTAAAAATGTATAATTCAATATCAATGCATTTCTATTTCAAACTGATTATTTTTAATGTTGCATTTTCATTAAAAATGTATATTTCAATATAAATACATTTCTATTTCACAAAGGACTATTTTTAATGTTGCATTACATTAAAAATGTAAATTTCAATATAATTACATTTCTATTTAACAAATGACTATTTTTAATGTTGCATTACATTAAAAATGTATATTTCAATATAATTACATTTCTATTTAAAAAATGACTATTTTTAATGTTGCATTACATTAAAAATGTATATCTAGATATAATTACATATTTGTTCAACTAATGATCATTTTCAAAGTTCCATTTATATTAAAATGTATATTTCAAAGAAAACATATTTTATATAACAATGTACATTTTTAATGTTTCATTTACAATAAAAATGTAAATTCCAAATGTAACTTATTTTATATCACAATGTTTATTTTTTATTGTTTTATTGTTTTATTTACATTTAAAATGTAAAATCACATGTAAGTTCATTTTTATATCTAAATGTTTATTTTTAATGTATTATTTACATTAAAAATGTAAAATCAAATGTAAATTCATTTTTATATCTAAATGTTTATTTTTAATGTCTCATTTACATTAAAAATGTAAAATAAAATATAAATTCATTTTTATATCTAAATGTTTATTTTTAATGCCTCATTTACATTAAAAATGCAAAATCAAATGTAAATTCATTTTTATATCTAAATGTTTATTTTTAATGTCTCATTTACATTGAATATGTAAAATCAAATATATATTCATTTTTATATCTAAATGTTTATTTTTAATGTCTCATTTCCGTTAAAAATGTAAATTCATTTTATAAAACAAACGACCATTTTTGATTTACAACAAAAATATAGATTTTATGTTGACATATAATGATCATTTTCATATTCATATATATGTGTGTTTGTGTGTGTGTGTATATTAAAAATCTAATTTTCATATTATTCAAATAATTAATATATAATAATAAGAATATTTTATAACACAAGAATATTTCGGTAGCATAAAGGCAGGGTAATTAAAACCGGCACCGTCCCTAGTACGGCTCCTTGCGCTATCTTAAGCCTCGTGGCGTTTACAAGTGGTTTAATTTCCTAATACATTTTACTAGGCAATCTATTGCCACAATATCAAACAGTTTCATTTCAACCACAATCAATCACCAAAAATCAACCAATTCCACATCACAATACAATCAACTCGTCCATGGTTTGTGGACGATGGGTGTCGGGAGTTTCTAAACTCCGTCTGCAACCTAATAAAAAATTATTTATTTAGTTCAGATTTAGAAATCTCACCTTGCTGTTTATTTCTTTTAAAATTGTAGAAGGTTCCAAAAATTCTGCAGTCTCTTCTAGAATGTAGATGATGTCGCTACGAGTCCAATGTCTCCTGTTTCATCGAATTTCGTTATCGTATGATAAAGATACGATTTTTATACGATTTTCAAACTATGCAACGCTTTTAATTGTCAAAATCAGTTTAAAATTAATAAATCGTTACCTTCAGTAAATGGTTCGAACTAGGGTTTCGATTTTCTGTCCAAACCGTGAACCGATATGACGATCGGAGTTGGCCACGTGGACGGGCATGGAAATGCGCGCCCGGTGGTGGTGGTGGCGTCAGGTGCGACGGTGGTTACAGGGCGTGGCGGCGGTTGAAAGTCGTTGACTTTGAAGGAGCAGATCTCGACGATGGCGCAACAAGACGGGGTGCAATGGATATGGATTTGTAGATCTCGTCAAGCTCTACAAAATCTTCAACAGGGGTGCAGGCTAATTCGGCTTGTAGGAGGAGGAATCGAAGAGAGAAGGGGGAAAGTCCTTTCCACCGTTCGACTGTAGGAGTTACGGGTTGAACGAAATAGGTTATATTGTATACGACGTATTTATACGGTATACGTATTTCTATTTATTTTATTTAATTTAATTCTATTTAATTACAATATAATTCCTATATCACTCCTAACTCCAAATCAAACCCAACGAGCGACACTCCAGCCAAATACCCCCATTTCGGACACAATGAGATATGTTTCGAAAGCCCATTCGACTGTTTTAGTCAGTTTTTCTTCAAATTAAATAATAGAACATTTTATTATTTAATTTGATCGTACATTTTAATCTACCGGGGCCACAGACTAACTCCAAAAATTCCCGAAAAATAAATCTAGCTATGTTTTGATGATACGGTCCTAAGAGAATTAATTTCGTCAAATTTGGAGACCATTTGAAAAATGGTCATTTTCATCTGCCACGCTCACATATTAATTCCAAAAATTATGAAAATTGGAATCCTGCAATAATTTGACATTCTGGATTCAACCTGGGTGGTTTCGTCGAAAACAGTGGTCGTTTGCAAAAATGGCTATTTATACGGGCTATATATTATATTAAATTACATAGCGACTATTCTGGATATTCAACTGGCCATAACTTTTTATTCCCGCTATGAAATTTCAATTTTTCAGATTCATTGGAAAGATAAACAAATTTAAATATTTTTGGTTGCACCAAAATCCGATTTATTTTGAATCATGTACATTCAGTCAAAGTTCGAATTCAAATTTTCAAACTACCGCGCTATTTCTAACTCCTTTTAAAATTAAAATAAACATATTCGTTCTAACTTCGATTTAAATAAATTTTTAGTCGTTATTATTTAGAATAAATTATTTTAACTATTTAAAATTCAATAAAATAGCTAAAATAAAAAAAAATTGGTTCTGATTTTCCAGGTTGTTACAATTTATATTTTTAGTAGTTTTACAAATAAAATAATATTTTATATTAAATGAATTGTTTTGACCATTTAATAAGTTTATAAGCTTTATGAAGTCAGAAGTGAACCAAAGAGTTGATAATTTGGGATAATTGTTTCGGATAAACAATTAGGTGATTAATTATATTATTAATTAATTTAAGAGGAAGGGTTATGGATATTTGGTTAACGAGTTAACTAATGATTTAAAAGTTGACTGAGTCAACTGATAAGTTATTAACAAATAAATTGTTTGCTTAATAAAATTAGTTTAAAGATAATAAATTTTCTAATTAACGGTATTAAAGATAATTATCGAATTTGTTATTTTAAGAAGTGATTCTTAAAGTAATAAACTTTGCAAAGTGATTACTATCCTATTTTTAGTTAATAATGAAATAAATTACTTCGTTAAATATTAAAATTAAGTATAATTTTAATTAAAGGAATTACCTTACCTAAGAAGGTAATAGGTTGTAATTGAATAGGATAAAGGATTTAAGAAATAAATCTAAGTTTTACAAATGAGGTTATGAATGAGGTTAAGACGATGATTTATAAATTTGATGTTACTTGAAATACAATTAAATAAAGTGTTGTGAATAAAGGAAGATTTCAATAAACGTAAAAGGGAATGATGTAATTAGATTTTAATAAAAATAAATCCAAATTAAGTTTATAATTAAAGGTTTGATGTTCTGACAAAAGATTTGGGAAATGGTTATTATAATATAATCCATGTTAAATGGAATTATATAAAAAAAAGGCTTTAAAGCGAAGGGTAAGAATATGGATTATAAAACCATATTTTTGTATAATGGAAAGAAAGTTTATGGTATCGAGTTTGAGTTACAAATTAGTATCTATCTTAAGTTAAGAACATTGTCGATCAAAGTCTGAGCGGTAATCAAAATACCGCAACTTGAAAGATTTCACTATTAACGAAATGATATCAGTTTGTAATGGTATAAGGAGTAGAAAAGTGATTTTGGTGAATATTTATAATAATATTTCCAAGGTAAAAGGAAAAAAAGGAAATTTTGATAATTTATAATATATATAGCGGTATTTCCATAATAAAGGAAATAAAAAAGGGTCTTGAGAAATAAAAGGAATTTGGGAAATTTTAACGAAGATTTTGAGGAAGAAGGAAATAAGAAGGTGGGTTTGGAAATATAAAGGATAAGTATTGATTATTGATTCGAGTAATGTAAAGCCAAGAAGGCTTAATTGAGATAGTTAGGAAATCGATTTTAATCGATAAAAATGATTTTTAATGAATGGTTTTAAGTGAAAGGAACCTGAGCTGCCAAATTCTAATCTATACTATTTGAGTTGATAGTTAAAACACCGACCATTTAATGACTTATTCTATTGCACCTTTTGGCGTGCTGTTTCGAAGAGACCGGGATGGGGACAAGGCCCAAAACCACTTCGAATCAACTGTGCGCTCGCGACTAACTTACATGCCTATCAAGATGGAGCATTGAAAACCGTTTACCTTCATGAGTGGAAGAACTACTTGATAAATCTCTCTGACTTGCAAGCAGAGATCTTTTGATTGTGATTCTGTCGTGATTGAACCTTCGGATTGCAAGGACTTCTCGCTACTGATCCTTGGGGGTGATTCCTATATTGGATGCAGTAGGATGGTGCCTTCGGTTCTTCCTGTTCATGGATGACTTGTATGGACGAATGTCTGACAGAATATTTCCAAATTATCACGCACAACTGATTTTTACAAATATACCAAGTTTGGTGGCAGAGAAATTCTCTTGCTTAACACCCAGAGTATATTTGTGGACGTCAATTAGTGATTTGACAGATCTGACGATATGGCATTCAAAGTAATATTGATGTGATATTATGAAATATAAACGTGACCTCAAGCCTCATCAACCGGGAAATGATAAAAATCAGGCAAGCGACATGGCTAGGTGGGTCATTCCCAAGCAGGGTATATTGTCAACATCTAGAGAAATTTCATTATTTTTTCTTCTTTCGTTTTTGTTTCTCCGCGGATGTACAGCGGGCTCTTAAAACCATAACAGGTGACAGTATATTCAATACACTCACGCTAAATGAGTGGTCGGTCATGTGAGATCGGGTTGCAAGATGTTCTTGTAGAACCCCAGTGTATCCCCTCTACTGTACACTAATATGAAGGTGGTCCCGTACCTTGTCCTACGTGGAATCCATTCTCCAATAAGCGCCTTGCGGTTTTTAATTTTATAATGAATATGTAGAGCGTGAGATGCAAGCGTTCTGCTAGATGGTTATTTATTTGTGGTTTGATAGACACTATTATAATATCACTGGATTTTGGTATATCAAAAATGTTTTGGGTTATAGTAAGGTATAAGCCATTCGTGTTTATGTGTGGGTTGGTCTTACTATTATCCTTTGCTTTCAAAAGGGTTTTATAAAGTTAAACAAGTTGTTTATTCTGTGAATTTACCACTGAAAGTATTCCAGACCGATCCGGGTGAATTTTTCTTTGCTTCAAATGTGCTTGGATCAGACCGAGTATATTCTCAGGTTAGCTTCCACTTAGAGTACAGGAGCTGGAAGCAGGAGGCTTCACTGTTAGTTATATAAAGTTTATTTCCGTTGTGACTGATGTATGTTGTACTCTGATAAATGGTATGTATATACAGAGATTGTTCTTTAAAGTTATATTGAAATATTATATTTTATTCGTTCCGCTGTGAGATTATGATGTGTTGTTCTTCTTCTTTCTTCTATTCTAATATTTCTTTCCTTCTTTTCTAATCCTATAATTTCTTTTTATTAACAATTTAGGGTTTCGATATTTTGGTTTTTTGGCAAGTAATACGGGATTATGTATTATTGTCGAAAATTCGAGCGTCGAATTTTCTGGACCGTTACAGTTTTAAATTCCCAAATTGAATCTAAACCACTTGGTAAACCTTTTTATAAGGCTAGTAAATAATTTTGAAGTTGATTTTGGAAGCTTAACATCTTAATCAAGTTTAAGAATAAGATCAAATTTTATGATATGTTTTCCAATTAAAAGAGACTTAATTGGGGACCCGATAGTTCAAAAGGAATTTTGTTTTGACGCTAATTTTATCGAAAAGATCGGGTTAACCCATTTCGAATAATTATACAATGAGTAGGAAGTCCATTATATTGAAGACGGTGTAAAGCCAGGAATCTTCACATCGAATGGACTGTTTGCTGATGTCTTGGGTACCTCCCACCATAAGGTTATGTGTAGCAGTATTCCGGACGTACTTGTTGATTGTATGGATATGCAAGGGCCTCTCTCCTTTATTGGACGAGGAATAAGGTGCCTTCGGTTTCGTTCACAACCCAATATGGACTTGTATGGATGTGTGTCTGACTTTGTATCTTGTAATATGTAATGGATTTTTGCTAAACGTATTTTTCTTGGTAGCGGAGAATTTATTCTCATAGCTTAACACCCTTCATCGAGACATACGAGCTCAAAGGTTATACAGTTAGTGATTAATGATTATGTGTTATGAGATGATAGTGTGACATGATAAGTGATGATGGTAGATAAATCAAAGCTTTTGATGCGAAGCAGAGCTTTGTAGAACGTGACTTCACAACCTCACAACCGGTAATGAACCGAAACAGGATGAAGTACAACAGAGATAAGGACTAACATTTCCTTCTAGTTGTGAAGTGATGTCATGGTATGAATCCCAGACAATTTACTTAGTGGATGATGAAATGAGGCGCCACGGTTAAAGGTCGACAACGACCAGGAGACGTTATATTCAAGAGAAACACAAACTACACCTGGTATAGGTGGGTTGGCTCTGCCGATACAGAAGGAGCAGTATGTTGATCCTAGGACATCCCGCTGGAGGTGTTCTATATCGCAGTAAGGAAGTTCCATTGCCTTGGTCATTGATGGAATCCAATTTCCAATACAAATCTTTACTATTTTAGTTGTAATCTATGTATGTAGACGTATGCGTACCTACATCTGCTAGGATTGATACAATTATTTTGAAAAGTTTTCAAAGATAGACATTAATGGTTTGTGTTTGCATTGTGTGATGGGATGCGAGTCTTATAGTAGCTTCATTTTCAGAAAGCATTACGAGTTTTGTGCACTGGTATTCATAAGAGGAAACTCATTCCGTGTTAAGTGGCATGGTATTCATAAGAGGAAACTCATTTACTGACTTTATTCGCTTTATAAAGATTTCCTTTTTAACTACGTTTGTTCATTTTTAAAGATTTACTTTTAGTAACGGTTCTCCACTTTAAAAATGATTTCCTTCTTATAACAGTTTCCTTTTTATAACGTTCTCCCTTTTATAATGTCTTATTCCGTTATAAATAAATTTCCATTTTTAACTCTATTTATTTTCTAAATATTTCCTATCAATTCTATTTGTAAATGATTTTCAAAGATTCCCTTTTCAAATTTATTCTTTGATTTTATAATTTCCCTTTTCCAAATATCTCCTATTTATAAATATTCCAATTTATAAATATTTCTTATTTATAAATATTCCATTTATAAATATTTTATTTTAAAATATCACTTTGAAAATATTCCCTTATTAACATTTCGGTATGTTATGGAATTCAACATATCAAATCACGATGATCAGTATCGTCCAAACACATATAATCGACAACAGATTATATATCACATCGTATATTACAATATATGAAAAATAGTAAAATAAATGTTGAGGAACCCAGTTGGGTCCCTCCAACCTGTTTCCCTGCATCCACAGATGTTACACAATAAAAATCAACATCAGTTTCAGTTCAGTACGGATTATTCTGATAAACAGAATCAATATATATATATATAATTTCAAGTAACTGACTAGCAGTTCAATCAACCAAATCAACACACAACAATCAATAGATGATTAACAGTTCTAAAAATACGTTATAAAAATATAACTGTTCATAGTTGGTGAGTTTTACTCACTTTGGCAGTTCATCGTTAAAGAACGATAAACTGTTTATTTGATTTGAATCAAACAATTTATTTCGCCGTAAATTCAAACGAGTCCCAATCCACTCCCAGTCAGCTTCATTGTGAAGCTCTTATCCATACGATCCCAGCGGATCTTGTTTCATCAGATTCTGATCACGTATGCAATAGTCATGATATCTAGAAGTTCATGTATATTTAAACTAAATTAAAACTTGGATTTAAATAGTTAAAATGGGCCTTAGCTTATTTGATTCCCACTCGGGCCCATACTACCCACACAAAATCCGCATCCACTCAAATCCTCAAACTACTTCTTCCCCGTCGTGTTCTTCGAAGCCTGCTCCAAACATGGCCAAACCGCAACCTCTCCAGTTCCTCATTCATCAAACGGTTTCCATTATTAAACTTCTCGTCTCGTCCTCTTTGATTTCATCACACCCATTTGAAGCTCGCACCCTACCATCGAAATCCGACGTCACACCCTGTACAATAACTGATCGACATTTTTCGTCATGGATTTCCACAAAAAAATGCAATCGGACCCTCTTCATACCACAAAACCAAATCTACGTCTGAAAATCAACATTGATGCTTAAATCACTCGAAATCCAAAACCCTAGAACTCGCTGTGTAAAAACCAGCGATGAAACCGGTCATCAAGTTCAACAAAATACATATCGGAGCGAAGAGGATGATTCCAGGAATGTAAATATATTTGTGAGATGATTTATAGGAATTTTATTGAATTGATTTCCATTGATTTTGATTTTTCCTTGATGGAACTTTTACTGGAAGAGTGAAAAAAGATTGCGGCGAATTTTTTTTGATCTGTTGACTTTGGAGGAAGAGAATTTAGGTTTAGGAAATTTTAAGGCTTATTTATAGGTAATTATAATATTTTTATATTAAATATTTTATTTTATTTTAAGCCAATGCTATATTTTCTTATTGTTAAAAATTCCTATAATCACATACGATACCCAAAAATCACGAAACTGGACATGCAGCTACAGTTTGACATTACGGCCCCAACAAAACTGGTTTCGTCGAATTCCGACTCCGTTTGCTCACACTGCGTATTTTTAACCGTCAAAATACTGACTGTTTTTCACTCTAAAAAATCCGTACGGCCACACAATGACTTTAAAAATCAAGAAACTTGATATCTAACAATAATTTGATGTTGCGGATCCAACAAAATTAGTTTCATCGAATTCCGACTTCGTTTGGAAAAGTGGCTATTTTTAAAGCTCTAAATAACCTATTTAAATATATAAATATATTTAAATAAAATTAAATTAAATATAAATAAATTTATATTATCGTATATCTTTACATATGATATCGTACAGCTCCAGAATATCGTATCAGAATTTACAGCTTGATATTTCATATTCCAGATTATCTCGATATTCAGTTTATATTAAAAATCTATTTATAACGTATATAAAGCGTCGCAAATTATAAAGGAATTACACATCGATTTTTCTAAAATTTGATTTGGACGTGAATCAAAATCTACACGACGAAATCCCGATTTTTCTCTTCCACTAGAATGATATACTCCACCAGCTCCACACGTTTCTTGTTTCACCGAAATCCGATTTAAAATGAACCCTGTATATCCAGTTGAAGTTCAAATCGCCAAATAGCGAACTGCCACACCATTTCGATCTCTATTTTAATTATATTAAAATTCTACGTTTCAAACTGACGTCGATTGAATATATTCGTCAATATACTTCAACTCTAAGCTGAATTAAATATTAGGGATGATCCAGTTCACATTATATTGTAAATTCACTATTTCTGGTTATTTATGAATTAAATATATTATTTAATTATTTAATTAAATTAATTATTCCATATTATTTAATTAAACCTCTATTTAATTCACTATATCACTATTTATATAATTAAATAAATTAATTATAATTCCTCTGACAATGCGGGTCATTACATTTAATGTAGGGAAGAACAGGTTGGAGGAATCCAACTGGATTCCAAAAATAAATTGTCTGTTATTTATTGTGCATATTGTTCATATATATGAATTGTTTACCCTAAATAATATTAAAACCTGTTTGAATATTGATGACTGAATGAATGTTAATTGTTGTTGTGATTTAAATCAATCGACGATATTGATTAAGTGGATGGCAGTAATGGCCAAAAAACCATATTTTTAGTCGTTGATTGCTGTCAGGAAAATTAACGTTGTTGAAGTTATAAAATTTTATTTTTTAACTGAAGCAAAGTTTTAAAATTTTATGTGATGACCCCAAACTCCGTAGTACGAAAGCAAGGATAATCATTAGGATATAACACGTAAACAATAACAGCATAACAGAAATATAGAATTACAGCAGATAATGTACATCAAATTACACTGGAAATAATATATCATCAGAGTTACATAGCATAATAGGACCATACTTAATACATAATACAGTTTTCAACTTAATCTAAAATGTCTGCAGCGGAATCAAACATAATATACTAAATGAAATCTGAACAGCATAATAGAAATGATAGGATCCATCTTCAGCTCCATAGCTATCCAGAATGAATCTGCTAAAACTTGTATACAAGGGTGCCCGTATGGAAAAGAGGGCACCCGAGTTTGCAAAGTGAAATAAACTACGAGTCAATCATGGGACTGGTATGGGAAATCTTATATAACCTATTTAATAATAATGCTAATCACAGGACCACACCGCTAACGCGGAACTTGTTTACTCCATTGGATTGCTAGTGCATAAATAAAGTAAATCGTTGAACAACATAATGCTTTTTAGAAAAATGAAACCATTATAAGACTCAAGTCCTATCACATAATGCAACGCAAACCGAAGGATAGAGTTTTACCTTATAATGGTCAAAAATGCTTGATACGATAAAACGGATTTGATATTATTATTAGTGTATACATGTTTCAAAAACATTTCAATCGTAATGTATCAATCATAGACGGCATAGCTACCATATACTATGTCGCAAAATATAGGTTTACAATCAAAATCGTATGGGTCGTATTAGAAGTTGGATTTCCGTCATGAACCAAGGCAAGGGATCGTCCTTACCGAATTCGAGACAATCTAGCCCATGTCTCAGGATACAGCCACAACTGCACCTAGAAGCACCAGGGCCGGTCCACAAATATGTTAGTGGATTGGTTATGCCTGAACAATACGTCTCCCCACCCTATGGGGTGTAAATAAATAGCCTCTAGGGACTCAAATCTGAAGTACCTCGCTTTCCATCATCAATATAAGTAAAAATATTTGGGCTTGTAAAACCGAGACACCACTTCTAGCTAGAAAGAAACGCACGTTCTCCCTGGGGTTCTCCCGTTTCTGGTTCATACCGGGGTGTGAGGCTCGCAAAGTAACGCTATACACAAAACTATGCTAAAATAAAGCTGTTCTTTGATCATCAACCACAAGACTCTGCTTTTCAACAATAAGCCTTGATCGTTTGCATCTTGGCATGCCACACTGACAATTCACGCCATGCGACTGACGTATACCAATATATAACCTCTGAGCTCGTACGTCTCAGAGAAGGGTGTTAAGAAAGAGAATAAATTCTCCGCCACCAAACAGATATATATTAAACAAAAATCAATTAGCACAGAATAAAATTCAATGTCAGACATACTTCCATTTACAGGTCCGTTCTGGGTCTGAACGAAACCGGAGACACCTTATTCCTCGTTCCATATGTCCAATATGGAAGAGAGGCTCTCGCATATCCGGATGATCAACAAGTACGTCCAGAAAACTACCACTGTGACCCTTTCAAGGTAGCAACTCCAATCAAAGTCATCGGTAGTCATCCATTCGATGTGAAGATCGCCGGTCTTCAATCACCGTCTTCAAATCTTCGACTTCCAATCGTCGTATAATTATTTGAAATGAGAATTAACTCGGACTTTTCAAATAATTCTCGAATATATAAAATTTAAATCATTTCTTTTCATTCCATATCGTTTATAATATTTTATAACGATTTATCGCTATTTTTATTTATTTAAAAATAGCCATTTTTAATTAAACGACGCTTCAGGTCATTACATAGCCCTAGCGCTGTTTTCATCAAAATTTGATTTGCATATTTCTCAAAATCTAACTGTTGGATCTTAGCGAATTTTATATCGTTGGAAAGATCTTTCCAAAACAAACCCAACGGTTCCAGTTTTGGGAAGATCCGACGGTCGGATCCTTCGGTATAATCGTTTGAAGTTACCATTTCAAAACGCGAACTACAGCAGCACGATTCGTTTTATTTTAATTTATATTTATATATAAATATAAATCGTACAACGATTTCACACCATTTTCAATCCAACATTGATTTCTTATATATATGAAATCATATATTACATTAAAAATGAAATTTTTAATGTTTATACAATTTCTTCCAACATTGAATCTTTTATATGATTCATATATTACATAAAAATGTAATTTGTTTCATCATTCAACTATTACATTAAAATTGCAATCTTTTTATTCATCCCTTTATTACATTGAAAAATGTAAATTTTATTTCATCCTTTTATTACATTGAAAAATGTAAATTTTATTTCATCCTTTTATTACATTGAAAAATGTAATTACTTACATAATCTTTTTATTACATTGAAAAATGTAAATTTCTTATATAATCATTTTATTACATTGAAAAATGTAAATCTCTTATATAATTTTTTTTATTACATTAAAAATGTGAAATTTATATGTAATCTTTTCTTACATTAAAAAGGTGAAATTTCTATGTAAACACATTTTATATAGCAATGGTCGTTTTTAATGTTCCCATTTACAATAAAATGTAAATTTTCAAAGAAAAGACATTTTATATAACAATAGAGATTTTTAATGTTTCATTTACATTAAAAATATAAATTTCACCATCAATACATTTTTATTTTCAAAATGTTTATTTTTAATGTTGTATTTTCATTAAAAATGTATAATTCAATATCAATGCATTTCTATTTCAAACTGTTTATTTTTAATGTTGCATTTTCATTAAAAATGTATATTTCAATATAAATACATTTCTATTTCACAAAGGACTATTTTTAATGTTGCATTACATTAAAAATGTAAATTTCAATATAATTACATTTCTATTTAACAAATGACTATTTTTAATGTTGCATTACATTAAAAATGTATATTTCAATATAATTACATTTCTATTTAAAAAATGACTATTTTTAATGTTGCATTACATTAAAAATGTATATCTAAATATAATTACATATTTGTTCAACTAATGATCATTTTCAAAGTTCCATTTATATTAAAATGTATATTTCAAAGAAAACATATTTTATATAACAATGTACATTTTTAATGTTTCATTTACAATAAAAATGTAAATTCCAAATGTAACTTATTTTATATCACAATGTTTATTTTTTATTGTTTTATTGTTTTATTTACATTTAAAATGTAAAATCACATGTAAGTTCATTTTTATATCTAAATGTTTATTTTTAATGTATTATTTACATTAAAAATGTAAAATCAAATGTAAATTCATTTTTATATCTAAATGTTTATTTTTAATGTCTCATTTACATTAAAAATGTAAAATAAAATATAAATTCATTTTTATATCTAAATGTTTATTTTTAATGCCTCATTTACATTAAAAATGCAAAATCAAATGTAAATTCATTTTTATATCTAAATGTTTATTTTTAATGTCTCATTTACATTGAATATGTAAAATCAAATATATATTCATTTTTATATCTAAATGTTTATTTTTAATGTCTCATTTCCGTTAAAAATGTAAATTCATTTTATAAAACAAACGACCATTTTTGATTTACAACAAAAATATAGATTTTATGTTGACATATAATGATCATTTTCATATTCATATATATGTGTGTTTGTGTGTGTGTGTATATTAAAAATCTAATTTTCATATTATTCAAATAATTAATATATAATAATAAGAATATTTTATAACACAAGAATATTTCGGTAGCATAAAGGCAGGGTAATTAAAACCGGCACCGTCCCTAGTACGGCTCCTTGCGCTATCTTAAGCCTCGTGGCGTTTACAAGTGGTTTAATTTCCTAATACATTTTACTAGGCAATCTATTGCCACAATATCAAACAGTTTCATTTCAACCACAATCAATCACCAAAAATCAACCAATTCCACATCACAATACAATCAACTCGTCCATGGTTTGTGGACGATGGGTGTCGGGAGTTTCTAAACTCCGTCTGCAACCTAATAAAAAATTATTTATTTAGTTCAGATTTAGAAATCTCACCTTGCTGTTTATTTCTTTTAAAATTGTAGAAGGTTCCAAAAATTCTGCAGTCTCTTCTAGAATGTAGATGATGTCGCTACGAGTCCAATGTCTCCTGTTTCATCGAATTTCATTATCGTATGATAAAGATACGATTTTTATACGATTTTCAAACTATGCAACGCTTTTAATTGTCAAAATCAGTTTAAAATTAATAAATCGTTACCTTCAGTAAATGGTTCGAACTAGGGTTTCGATTTTCTGTCCAAACCGTGAACCGATATGACGATCGGAGTTGGCCACGTGGACGGGCATGGAAATGCGCGCCCGGTGGTGGTGGTGGCGTCAGGTGCGACGGTGGTTACAGGGCGTGGCGGCGGTTGAAAGTCGTTGACTTTGAAGGAGCAGATCTCGACGATGGCGCAACAAGACGGGGTGCAATGGATATGGATTTGTAGATCTCGTCAAGCTCTACAAAATCTTCAACAGGGGTGCAGGCTAATTCGGCTTGTAGGAGGAGGAATCGAAGAGAGAAGGGGGAAAGTCCTTTCCGCCGTTCGACTGTAGGAGTTACGGGTTGAACGAAATAGGTTATACTGTATACGACGTATTTATACGGTATACGTATTTCTATTTATTTTATTTAATTTAATTCTATTTAATTACAATATAATTCCTATATCACTCCTAACTCCAAATCAAACCCAACGAGCGACACTCCAGCCAAATACCCCCATTTCGGACACAATGAGATATGTTTCGAAAGCCCATTCGACTGTTTTAGTCAGTTTTTCTTCAAATTAAATAATAGAACATTTTATTATTTAATTTGATCGTACATTTTAATCTACCGGGGCCACAGACTAACTCCAAAAATTCCCGAAAAATAAATCTAGCTATGTTTTGATGATACGGTCCTAAGAGAATTAATTTCGTCAAATTTGGAGACCATTTGAAAAATGGTCATTTTCATCTGCCACGCTCACATATTAATTCCAAAAATTATGAAA
Source organism: Allium sativum (assembly GCA_030737875.1). Classification (NCBI taxonomy): domain Eukaryota; kingdom Viridiplantae; phylum Streptophyta; class Magnoliopsida; order Asparagales; family Amaryllidaceae; genus Allium; species Allium sativum. The sequence goes on from CM060911.1 coordinate 190,090,633, forward strand.
ATTGGAATCCTGCAATAATTTGACATTCTGGATTCAACCTGGGTGGTTTCGTCGAAAACAGTGGTCGTTTGCAAAAATGGCTATTTATACGGGCTATATATTATATTAAATTACATAGCGACTATTCTGGATATTCAACTGGCCATAACTTTTTATTCCCGCTATGAAATTTCAATTTTTCAGATTCATTGGAAAGATAAACAAATTTAAATATTTTTGGTTGCACCAAAATCCGATTTATTTTGAATCATGTACATTCAGTCAAAGTTCGAATTCAAATTTTCAAACTACCGCGCTATTTCTAACTCCTTTTAAAATTAAAATAAACATATTCGTTCTAACTTCGATTTAAATAAATTTTTAGTCGTTATTATTTAGAATAAATTATTTTAACTATTTAAAATTCAATAAAATAGCTAAAATAAAAAAAAATTGGTTCTGATTTTCCAGGTTGTTACAATTTATATTTTTAGTAGTTTTACAAATAAAATAATATTTTATATTAAATGAATTGTTTTGACCATTTAATAAGTTTATAAGCTTTATGAAGTCAGAAGTGAACCAAAGAGTTGATAATTTGGGATATGTAACAACCCGCAAAATCAGGACCAATTTAAAAATTTTATTTTAGAAAATTTTAATGAATTTTGACAATATAAAATAATTTATTTAAATAATAATGATCACAAATTTGATTTAAATCGATGTTAGAATGAATGATTTAATTTTAATTAACAAAAGAGTTAGAAATAGCGCGGTAGTTTGAAAAGTCAAACTTGAACTTTGACTGACCGTACTGGATGCAAAATTTAACGAATTTTAGTGAAACCAAAAATATTAGAATCTATTTAAAAATATCTTTCTAACGAATCTGAAAAATCGAAATTTCATAACGGAAATCAAAAGTTATGGCCAATTCAATTTTTAGAAAGGTCGCTGTAGAATATATAGGGCCCGAAAGGCTACTTTTCACATATATAGGAATTTCGACTCGAAACCACTTCCATTGAGTTCAGAATGACGTTTCTGCATTGAAAAACAGTAAACACTTATATATTGTGAGTTTCGAAAATTATTTGTTTAAAAATATATTTTTAATATTAAATATATTAGCCTTGAAAATAGTCATTTTTCAAACGACCTCCGTTTTCGACGAAACCACTTTTGTTGGAACCGGAATGTCAAATTATTGCTAGGTTTCAATTTTCAGAATTTTTCGAATTAATATGTGAGCGTGGCGAAATAAAATGTGTTTTGACTATTTACAATTAAATTTAAACGCCTTAAAAATAGCCATTTTTCAAACAGTCTCAGAATTCGACGAAAATAATTTTGTTGGATTCGTATCGTCATAAGAAAGCTAAAAATATTTTTTTTAGAATTTTCTGAGGTCGTATGTGACCCCGGCATATTTAAATGTATGGTAGGAATTAAATAATTAATTTAATATTGTATTTTCAATTAAAACCGAAAATAAAACGTGTAGACATCAGAATTGGACATTGGGACATAGCCCATCGCGTTCAGAAGGCCTTAAAACGTTAAGATCGACAGTAAGCAGGCCCAAATCCGAGAAAGTTCAAAAATCCACTTTATTTCACGAAATTCGGAATTTAATATTAAAATAATATAAAAATCCGAAAACCCTAACCCTAACACTGTTCATGGCGGCCGCCGCCCAGAAAATTGAAGGCCAGAAATCACCGAACTTCAAACGCTAATATCTCCCAATCCGTTCGTCGAAAATTTATGTATGACCTACCAAATCGAAGAGAATTCAGAGACCTTTCAATCTATACGGCTATGATCATCATTAGGTTCACGGATTTCACGAATTTCGAGGCCAAAGTCGCTGCGTTTTTGGGTGTTTTCTGGGCAAGATAGGGGACCGGAATTCGAGGGGTTCAGGCCGTGGGTGTGTCTCGAGATGGTCTTCGCGGTGGTGGTGTTGGATCGGCGAACGGGGGCTTCGTTGGCGGTGCGTGCAGAAATGGGAGGGAGCGGCTTTGGGTTTTGTTTCGGCCGTGCGTTTCACGTCGGGGAAGAAGGTCCTTTTCCTTTTTTTAATATTATTATATTATTTAAATATTTAAATTATCCGATGTTTAAAAATTCATAACTCTCTCATACGAGGTCCGTTTGACAAACCGTAAATTGCGCTGGACTCGTCTTTCCGAGCTCTTCGCGATGGCGCAGACCACACCTGATTCTGAGACAGTTGATTTTCAGCCAAAATTTGGGGTGAGAATTCAAATTCTATTATTTGATTAATTATTAATTTATTTTCCCACATGAAAATAATTGTATGATGATGATGATTTAGTTCTGAAATGTTTGGTATGTATGAATTATCGATTGTTGCTTGTGGTGTGCTTATTGTTCATGTTATGCTTTAATCCGTCTTTAAATTGTATATGTTATTGAGTTTAAATTGCAGTTGGAAAATTGAATCTAAATCTAGACGTTCTAATTTATTTTATTATAATGTCCTTTTCATTTTTCTGAAATGAACAAAGAAATGGAACAACAAATAAAACTTTATTTTTATTTGTTGATGTTACAATGAAATTTGAACGACAAATAGAATATTACTTTTATTTGCTTGTTTACAATAGACTATGAACAACGAATAAAATATATTTCTTTTTGTTTGCCTTAAAGGTTAACTAACAAAGTTCTCATTTTTGGCTGCATAAAAAGAAAACAAAAACTCTCCATTTTGTTGCATTAAAAGTTAACAAACAAAAATTTATATTTTTGTCATTGAATAAAAATGAAACAAAAATTTATATTTTTGTCATTGAATAAAGATGAAACAAAAATCCATACTTTTGTCATTGGAAAAAAGGAAAAGAAAAAAAAAAAAGAGAAAAAGAAAATGAAAGAAAAAAAGAAGAAATTTTCCTTTTATTTGAATTGATGTGAAATATCAATTCAATGTTGATAAAAAGTTTGTGTTTTGTTTGCATTTCTCAAACAGAAGTGTACGAAGGAATAAAAAGATTGTATTTTGTTTGCTTCCCTTGATGCGAACAAAATGACAAAATATAGATTTACATTTAAAATAAAATAAAGAATTATATTTTTCTTGCATTTCTCAACGCAAGCAAAATGTTTAAATAAAAAGAGAATTATATTTTGTTTGCATCCCTTGACGCGAACAAAGTATTGAAATAAAGATTTACATTAAAATTTTTATTTTTATTTGTGTTTTCAAGACACAAATGAACTTGAAACATACTTTTTATCTTTATTTTATTTATTTACATTTCATAATGTAAATATCACTTGAAAATAAAACTTACCTTTTTATTTATATTTTATAATGTAAATATGACCTGAAAACTAAAACTTATTTTATTATTTGCATATTGTAATGCAAATGAGTCTTGAATACAAAACTTACATTTTTGTTAACATTTCAGGATGTGAATATAACTTGATGATAAAGCTATTTTTTTTTTTTATTTGCATACTATAATGAAAATAGAACTTGAAAATAAAATTTACATTTTTATTTGCACTTTATAATACGAATATAACATTGAAAATAAAACTTACCTTTTCATTTGCATTTTATAATGCAAATACAACATAAGGATAGAATCTACTTTTTATGTGCAATTTACAATGTAAAATAAAAAGTACATTTTTATATGTAATTAGAAAGGGGATTTGCGATAAAAAAATAAACTTACATTTTTATATGTAATTTATAATGGGATATATAATTGTAAAATAAAGTTTACATTTTTATATATAGTAAGAAATTGAAAATTCGCATTGATAATAAGATAACACTTTTGTTAAGATATTGCAAAAGATAATTTTTGTCGCTTTTTCTTTTAGAAAAAAAAAACATATTTTGTCACTCTTTTCTTTTAACATGAAAAGGGTCATTTTGTCGCTTCTTCTTTTTAACATTAAAAGAACATTTTTATGTCATGTTTCTTTTTAGCATTAAAGGAAGCATCTTTGTTGTTTTTCCTTTTAGTAATAAAAAGAACATTTTGCTTTCATTTCTTATGATAATATTTTGTCGTCATTTTGAATGCGGTAAAAATTAGAATTGTTAATGTTGAATATTTTATCGTCATTTTGAATGCGGTAAAAATTAGAATTGTTAATGTTGAATATTTTATCGTCATTTTGAATGCGGTTAAAATTAGAATTGTTAATGTTGAATATTTTATCGTCATTTTGGATGCGGTAAAAATAGAATTGTTAATGTTGAATATTTTATCGTCATTTTGGATGCGGTGAAAATAGAATGGTTAATGTTGTCATTTTTATCGACATTTTTGGTGCGATAAAAATAGACAATGTTAGTGATTCATTTTTATCGACATTTTTGGTGCGATAAAAATAGACAATGTTAGTGATTCATTTTTATCGACATTTTTGGTGCGATAAAAATAGACAATGTTAGTAATTCATTTTATCGACATTTTTGGTGCGATAAAAATAGACAATGTTAGTGATTCATTTTTATCGGCATTTTTGATGCGATAAAAATAGCAATGTTAATGTTACATTTTTATCATCATTTTAGATGCAATAAAAAGAATATATTTTTGTGTTACATTTTATTGTCTTTCTAGAGACAATAAAAAGCATAAAATTAAAGAATTACAATTTTATGTAAAATTGCTTTCATTGGAAAGAATAAATATAGAAGACGAGATTTTTGTTGTTAATAATAAAAAAAAAAATGAAATGGGAACATTTACATTTTGATGTAAATAAACAATAAAAAGAAAAATTACATTCAAAATGTAAGTTAGAATAGAAAGGACATTTTGTTAAGTAAAAATGTAAATTACAATAAAAAGTATAGAAATAAAGATCACATTTTTATTGACCGTTTATAGGCAATAAAAGGAATACAATTAAAAGAGGCATTTTTATCGTCGTGTTATATATTGTATAATACACTTCCATAGACAAGTTACCCGACTTGTGTATGTGATTGGGACGATAATTTTCACACATCGCCCAAGTGCACAAATTAGTTTATCATTTGCTTGATTGGTTGAAAACCCCACACGGGTGTTGGGATGAAAATTTACATACACTAATCCCAATATTAGTTGTATGTTGATCGTTAGATCGACGGGCTGTGATGAGCGTTATTATTTAATTTTAACGCTTACACAGTGGAAAATTACACTTTGGATGTAATGGATGACTTGATGATTGTACTGTTATTGTCATATATATGATGTGTGTGAAATCCATATAATCCAAATTATATGGTAAATGTTTTGAGTCGCATTTCGATTCAAGTGTTCTTTTAAATAAGACTATTTTTACATTAGAAATCCTTTTTATATAAAGTATATATATTTAAAAAAAAAAAAAATATATAGAATTTTAATTAAGTATATGTTAAAACAAGGAATATTTGTAGAAGATAAAGATTTGTAAAATAAAGAATACTTCTCATTTAGAATCTTTTATCTAAAGAATATTTTTATGATTATTTTAAAAGATGTTTTAAAGGGGTTACTAGCGTTTGCTATTATATTTTGTGATATGAAATAAATTGAGATGTGAAGTGGGTTTACCGTGGACGATGTTTTAAACGACATTTATCCTTTAATCCAATTTGCATTGAAATTATTATTTGGAACTTATGAATCTATTTCATAGATTTAAAAAGACATTTTCTATAAATCAAGTTTTTCAACTAATATATTAAATAGGGATTAAGTGGAAATTCTATTGGTAATAATTGAGATGGGCTTCTGTAAAAGAAGACCGATATTATATATGGAATTTAAGAGGCTTTGCCGTTATTCCATTTATACTATTAGTCTGATACAGAAATTTATATCGATTATGTATTGATTTGATTTCTGTGGAATTCCATATTTTTAGAAATTGATTTACAAATTTTATTTTAAATATTTATCTTTGATAAAATTAATGAGAATCTTTTTAATTGAATATCTTATTAAAAAAGAATATTCTGAGTTGGGATGTGACGAAATGTGTGATTTTCCAATATTTGTTTTTAATCTCAAATTACGCAAGTTATTCAGAAAGACCGGGTTTAACCCATTCTGAATAATCAACACGACGATCAAGAGTCGAAGACGAAGACGGTGATTGAAGACCGAAGGTTTTCACATCGTTGGGATGATGATGACTGGTATCTTGAATTGGGATTGGCCTTCCAAGGCAAGGTATTTGGTAATGATCGTCCAAACGCATTTGGAGATCGACGGACACGATGTTTCACTCAGACCCAGAGCGGACTTGTAAATGGATTGCGTGTCTGACATTGTATTCTTTTCTACTGTATTTGTTGAACGCTACTAATTATATATTTCTGTTTGGTGTTTAACACCCTTCTCTAAGACGTATGAGCTTGGAGGTTATATATATATGGGTAGATGATCAATGATATGGTAGAGTCTGACAATGTGGCATGCTAAGATGCAATTGATCAAGGCTTTGTTGAAAAGCAGGCCTTGTGGTTGATGATCAAAGCACAGTCTATTTAGGCATAGCTTTGTGTATGACGTGACCTCACGAGCCTCACACACCGGCGGAGTCTAAAACGGGAGAAGGGAACGCAGGGAGTGCACACGTTTCTTTCTAGCTAGAGTGGTGCCAGGGACCTACCAGCGCTGGCATTTATTCATTGTGGTTGTTGGATTTTCGAGGCCTCGGGTTTTATGCGGTCGCTACTGGCCGTAGGATAGGTCCAAAAGGACCGGGAAGCGTGTGTTCAGGAATAACTAATCCAGTCCATTGCACCAGTTGGACAGAGTACCAACACGGGGACGGACCGGCCCTGCAGGATCCAAGGGTTGGACAGAGTACCAATCCTGGGGCATTGCTAGAGTGTCTCGAATCGGTAAGGATCTCCTCCCTAGCCTTGGCTCAGATGGAAACCCAAATTTCCAATACGACATCACACGGTTTTTGATTGTATACCTATATATGGCGACATAGTGGGATGGGGCACTCATGCCGTCTAGGATTGATACATTTACTTTGATGTATTTCAAATTGGTTGCACACTATTATTATATACTACCGTGTTTATTGTATCAAGCATCTTTTGATCATTATAAGGTAAAACCCTATCCTCCGGTTTGCGTTGCATTGTGTGATGGGACTTGGGTCTTATAATGGTTTCATTTTTCTAAAAAGCATTGCGTTATTTTGACGATTTACTTTAGTCATGCACTGGCAATCCATAGGAGAAAACCCGTTCCGCGAAAGTGGCGTGGTCCTGTGATTAGCCTTATTATATTATATAGGTTAAGTAGAATTCTCACACCAGTCCCACGACTGACCTGTAGTTTGTTTCACTTTGCAAACTCGGGTGCCCTCTTTCCACACGGGCAGTCGAGTAGCTTATTTGACAGATAGATAAAACAAGATCCTGGATTGAAGATTGAAGCTGTGGCCATAGTGTTGATAGCCTTCCACCGAGATTAGTTCCGCTGCAATGTATTCATTTATTGTAATTTATTCTTCCGCTGTAATTATATTCCAATGTACTCTGATATATTCTGTACTCTGATGTAACATTTATTATTGATGTTATAAAAGTCTGTGTTTTTGTTCTGATGTGTTGTATGCCCAAAGTTAAAGTATTCGTAGATTTTCACCTTTTGGGTCAGACCTGTGTGGTTTATGGTCGATTCAAAGGGTGGGAATTTACGGGTCTTTACAGTTGGTATCAGAGCCCAGGTTAGCTCAAATCTTTGGGGTACAACTCGTTAGAACTGAACGGAAGACTCATCAGAGATTGGATTAGTAATGTCCAATAAGAATACTCATTAGAGATAGGATCAGCAGTATCCTAGAATGAGTGAGCTCGTTAGAGATGGGGTTAGTAATGCCCTAGAACGAGTTAAGAGTTACGAATTTATAATTAACGTATTTTCGATATTTATAATCTCTTCTTTGAAATATAAAGTTATATATATTTTGAAAAGATAATTAACCATTAAAAATTTAAAATTTAAGATAGTTAATTTTACAATTTTTAGCTACGTTCCTTTTCGAGGACGAAAAGTTTTTAAGTGGGGGCGATTGTAACAACCCGCAAAATCAGGACCAATTTAAAAATTTTATTTTAGAAAATTTTAATGAATTTTGACAATATAAAATAATTTATTTAAATAATAATGATCACAAATTTGATTTAAATCGATGTTAGAATGAATGATTTAATTTTAATTAACAAAAGAGTTAGAAATAGCGCGGTAGTTTGAAAAGTCAAACTTGAACTTTGACTGACCGTACTGGATGCAAAATTTAACGAATTTTAGTGAAACCAAAAATATTAGAATCTATTTAAAAATATCTTTCTAACGAATCTGAAAAATCGAAATTTCATAACGGAAATCAAAAGTTATGGCCAATTCAATTTTTAGAAAGGTCGCTGTAGAATATATAGGGCCCGAAAGGCTACTTTTCACATATATAGGAATTTCGACTCGAAACCACTTCCATTGAGTTCAGAATGACGTTTCTGCATTGAAAAACAGTAAACACTTATATATTGTGAGTTTCGAAAATTATTTGTTTAAAAATATATTTTTAATATTAAATATATTAGCCTTGAAAATAGTCATTTTTCAAACGACCTCCGTTTTCGACGAAACCACTTTTGTTGGAACCGGAATGTCAAATTATTGCTAGGTTTCAATTTTCAGAATTTTTCGAATTAATATGTGAGCGTGGCGAAATAAAATGTGTTTTGACTATTTACAATTAAATTTAAACGCCTTAAAAATAGCCATTTTTCAAACAGTCTCAGAATTCGACGAAAATAATTTTGTTGGATTCGTATCGTCATAAGAAAGCTAAAAATATTTTTTTTAGAATTTTTTGAGGTCGTATGTGACCCCGGCATATTTAAATGTATGGTAGGAATTAAATAATTAATTTAATATTGTATTTTCAATTAAAACCGAAAATAAAACGTGTAGACATCAGAATTGGACATTGGGACATAGCCCATCGCGTTCAGAAGGCCTTAAAACGTTAAGATCGACAGTGAGCAGGCCCAAATCCGAGAAAGTTCAAAAATCCACTTTATTTCACGAAATTCGGAATTTAATATTAAAATAATATAAAAATCCGAAAACCCTAACCCTAACACTGTTCATGGCGGCCGCCGCCCAGAAAATTGAAGGCCAGAAATCACCGAACTTCAAACGCTAATATCTCCCAATCCGTTCGTCGAAAATTTATGTATGACCTACCAAATCGAAGAGAATTCAGAGACCTTTCAATCTATACGGCTATGATCATCATTAGGTTCACGGATTTCACGAATTTCGAGGCCAAAGTCGCTGCGTTTTTGGGTGTTTTCTGGGCAAGATAGGGGACCGGAATTCGAGGGGTTCAGGCCGTGGGTGTGTCTCGAGATGGTCTTCGCGGTGGTGGTGTTGGATCGGCGAACGGGGGCTTCGTTGGCGGTGCGTGCAGAAATGGGAGGGAGCGGCTTTGGGTTTTGTTTCGGCCGTGCGTTTCACGTCGGGGAAGAAGGTCCTTTTCCTTTTTTTAATATTATTATATTATTTAAATATTTAAATTATCCGATGTTTAAAAATTCATAACTCTCTCATACGAGGTCCGTTTGACAAACCGTAAATTGCGCTGGACTCGTCTTTCCGAGCTCTTCGCGATGGCGCAGACCACACCTGATTCTGAGACAGTTGATTTTCAGCCAAAATTTGGGGTGAGAATTCAAATTCTATTATTTGATTAATTATTAATTTATTTTCCCACATGAAAATAATTGTATGATGATGATGATTTAGTTCTGAAATGTTTGGTATGTATGAATTATCGATTGTTGCTTGTGGTGTGCTTATTGTTCATGTTATGCTTTAATCCGTCTTTAAATTGTATATGTTATTGAGTTTAAATTGCAGTTGGAAAATTGAATCTAAATCTAGACGTTCTAATTTATTTTATTATAATGTCCTTTTCATTTTTCTGAAATGAACAAAGAAATGGAACAACAAATAAAACTTTATTTTTATTTGTTGATGTTACAATGAAATTTGAACGACAAATAGAATATTACTTTTATTTGCTTGTTTACAATAGACTATGAACAACGAATAAAATATATTTCTTTTTGTTTGCCTTAAAGGTTAACTAACAAAGTTCTCATTTTTGGCTGCATAAAAAGAAAACAAAAACTCTCCATTTTGTTGCATTAAAAGTTAACAAACAAAAATTTATATTTTTGTCATTGAATAAAAATGAAACAAAAATTTATATTTTTGTCATTGAATAAAGATGAAACAAAAATCCATACTTTTGTCATTGGAAAAAAGGAAAAGAAAAAAAAAAAGAGAAAAAGAAAATGAAAGAAAAAAAGAAGAAATTTTCCTTTTATTTGAATTGATGTGAAATATCAATTCAATGTTGATAAAAAGTTTGTGTTTTGTTTGCATTTCTCAAACAGAAGTGTACGAAGGAATAAAAAGATTGTATTTTGTTTGCTTCCCTTGATGCGAACAAAATGACAAAATATAGATTTACATTTAAAATAAAATAAAGAATTATATTTTTCTTGCATTTCTCAACGCAAGCAAAATGTTTAAATAAAAAGAGAATTATATTTTGTTTGCATCCCTTGACGCGAACAAAGTATTGAAATAAAGATTTACATTAAAATTTTTATTTTTATTTGTGTTTTCAAGACACAAATGAACTTGAAACATACTTTTTATCTTTATTTTATTTATTTACATTTCATAATGTAAATATCACTTGAAAATAAAACTTACCTTTTTATTTATATTTTATAATGTAAATATGACCTGAAAACTAAAACTTATTTTATTATTTGCATATTGTAATGCAAATGAGTCTTGAATACAAAACTTACATTTTTGTTAACATTTCAGGATGTGAATATAACTTGATGATAAAGCTATTTTTTTTTATTATTTGCATACTATAATGAAAATAGAACTTGAAAATAAAATTTACATTTTTATTTGCACTTTATAATACGAATATAACATTGAAAATAAAACTTACCTTTTCATTTGCATTTTATAATGCAAATACAACATAAGGATAGAATCTACTTTTTATGTGCAATTTACAATGTAAAATAAAAAGTACATTTTTATATGTAATTAGAAAGGGGATTTGCGATAAAAAAATAAACTTACATTTTTATATGTAATTTATAATGGGATATATAATTGTAAAATAAAGTTTACATTTTTATATATAGTAAGAAATTGAAAATTCGCATTGATAATAAGATAACACTTTTGTTAAGATATTGCAAAAGATAATTTTTGTCGCTTTTTCTTTTAGAAAAAAAAAACATATTTTGTCACTCTTTTCTTTTAACATGAAAAGGGTCATTTTGTCGCTTCTTCTTTTTAACATTAAAAGAACATTTTTATGTCATGTTTCTTTTTAGCATTAAAGGAAGCATCTTTGTTGTTTTTCCTTTTAGTAATAAAAAGAACATTTTGCTTTCATTTCTTATGATAATATTTTGTCGTCATTTTGAATGCGGTAAAAATTAGAATTGTTAATGTTGAATATTTTATCGTCATTTTGAATGCGGTAAAAATTAGAATTGTTAATGTTGAATATTTTATCGTCATTTTGAATGCGGTTAAAATTAGAATTGTTAATGTTGAATATTTTATCGTCATTTTGGATGCGGTAAAAATAGAATTGTTAATGTTGAATATTTTATCGTCATTTTGGATGCGGTGAAAATAGAATGGTTAATGTTGTCATTTTTATCGACATTTTTGGTGCGATAAAAATAGACAATGTTAGTGATTCATTTTTATCGACATTTTTGGTGCGATAAAAATAGACAATGTTAGTGATTCATTTTTATCGACATTTTTGGTGCGATAAAAATAGACAATGTTAGTAATTCATTTTATCGACATTTTTGGTGCGATAAAAATAGACAATGTTAGTGATTCATTTTTATCGGCATTTTTGATGCGATAAAAATAGCAATGTTAATGTTACATTTTTATCATCATTTTAGATGCAATAAAAAGAATATATTTTTGTGTTACATTTTATTGTCTTTCTAGAGACAATAAAAAGCATAAAATTAAAGAATTACAATTTTATGTAAAATTGCTTTCATTGGAAAGAATAAATATAGAAGACGAGATTTTTGTTGTTAATAATAAAAAAAAAAATGAAATGGGAACATTTACATTTTGATGTAAATAAACAATAAAAAGAAAAATTACATTCAAAATGTAAGTTAGAATAGAAAGGACATTTTGTTAAGTAAAAATGTAAATTACAATAAAAAGTATAGAAATAAAGATCACATTTTTATTGACCGTTTATAGGCAATAAAAGGAATACAATTAAAAGAGGCATTTTTATCGTCGTGTTATATATTGTATAATACACTTCCATAGACAAGTTACCCGACTTGTGTATGTGATTGGGACGATAATTTTCACACATCGCCCAAGTGCACAAATTAGTTTATCATTTGCTTGATTGGTTGAAAACCCCACACGGGTGTTGGGATGAAAATTTACATACACTAATCCCAATATTAGTTGTATGTTGATCGTTAGATCGACGGGCTGTGATGAGCGTTATTATTTAATTTTAACGCTTACACAGTGGAAAATTACACTTTGGATGTAATGGATGACTTGATGATTGTACTGTTATTGTCATATATATGATGTGTGTGAAATCCATATAATCCAAATTATATGGTAAATGTTTTGAGTCGCATTTCGATTCAAGTGTTCTTTTAAATAAGACTATTTTTACATTAGAAATCCTTTTTATATAAAGTATATATATTTTTAAAAAAAAAAAAAATATAGAATTTTAATTAAGTATATGTTAAAACAAGGAATATTTGTAGAAGATAAAGATTTGTAAAATAAAGAATACTTCTCATTTAGAATCTTTTATCTAAAGAATATTTTTATGATTATTTTAAAAGATGTTTTAAAGGGGTTACTAGCGTTTGCTATTATATTTTGTGATATGAAATAAATTGAGATGTGAAGTGGGTTTACCGTGGACGATGTTTTAAACGACATTTATCCTTTAATCCAATTTGCATTGAAATTATTATTTGGAACTTATGAATCTATTTCATAGATTTAAAAAGACATTTTCTATAAATCAAGTTTTTCAACTAATATATTAAATAGGGATTAAGTGGAAATTCTATTGGTAATAATTGAGATGGGCTTCTGTAAAAGAAGACCGATATTATATATGGAATTTAAGAGGCTTTGCCGTTATTCCATTTATACTATTAGTCTGATACAGAAATTTATATCGATTATGTATTGATTTGATTTCTGTGGAATTCCATATTTTTAGAAATTGATTTACAAATTTTATTTTAAATATTTATCTTTGATAAAATTAATGAGAATCTTTTTAATTGAATATCTTATTAAAAAAGAATATTCTGAGTTGGGATGTGACGAAATGTGTGATTTTCCAATATTTGTTTTTAATCTCAAATTACGCAAGTTATTCAGAAAGACCGGGTTTAACCCATTCTGAATAATCAACACGACGATCAAGAGTCGAAGACGAAGACGGTGATTGAAGACCGAAGGTTTTCACATCGTTGGGATGATGATGACTGGTATCTTGAATTGGGATTGGCCTTCCAAGGCAAGGTATTTGGTAATGATCGTCCAAACGCATTTGGAGATCGACGGACACGATGTTTCACTCAGACCCAGAGCGGACTTGTAAATGGATTGCGTGTCTGACATTGTATTCTTTTCTACTGTATTTGTTGAACGCTACTAATTATATATTTCTGTTTGGTGTTTAACACCCTTCTCTAAGACGTATGAGCTTGGAGGTTATATATATATGGGTAGATGATCAATGATATGGTAGAGTCTGACAATGTGGCATGCTAAGATGCAATTGATCAAGGCTTTGTTGAAAAGCAGGCCTTGTGGTTGATGATCAAAGCACAGTCTATTTAGGCATAGCTTTGTGTATGACGTGACCTCACGAGCCTCACACACCGGCGGAGTCTAAAACGGGAGAAGGGAACGCAGGGAGTGCACACGTTTCTTTCTAGCTAGAGTGGTGCCAGGGACCTACCAGCGCTGGCATTTATTCATTGTGGTTGTTGGATTTTCGAGGCCTCGGGTTTTATGCGGTCGCTACTGGCCGTAGGATAGGTCCAAAAGGACCGGGAAGCGTGTGTTCAGGAATAACTAATCCAGTCCATTGCACCAGTTGGACAGAGTACCAACACGGGGACGGACCGGCCCTGCAGGATCCAAGGGTTGGACAGAGTACCAATCCTGGGGCATTGCTAGAGTGTCTCGAATCGGTAAGGATCTCCTCCCTAGCCTTGGCTCAGATGGAAACCCAAATTTCCAATACGACATCACACGGTTTTTGATTGTATACCTATATATGGCGACATAGTGGGATGGGGCACTCATGCCGTCTAGGATTGATACATTTACTTTGATGTATTTCAAATTGGTTGCACACTATTATTATATACTACCGTGTTTATTGTATCAAGCATCTTTTGATCATTATAAGGTAAAACCCTATCCTCCGGTTTGCGTTGCATTGTGTGATGGGACTTGGGTCTTATAATGGTTTCATTTTTCTAAAAAGCATTGCGTTATTTTGACGATTTACTTTAGTCATGCACTGGCAATCCATAGGAGAAAACCCGTTCCGCGAAAGTGGCGTGGTCCTGTGATTAGCCTTATTATATTATATAGGTTAAGTAGAATTCTCACACCAGTCCCACGACTGACCTGTAGTTTGTTTCACTTTGCAAACTCGGGTGCCCTCTTTCCACACGGGCAGTCGAGTAGCTTATTTGACAGATAGATAAAACAAGATCCTGGATTGAAGATTGAAGCTGTGGCCATAGTGTTGATAGCCTTCCACCGAGATTAGTTCCGCTGCAATGTATTCATTTATTGTAATTTATTCTTCCGCTGTAATTATATTCCAATGTACTCTGATATATTCTGTACTCTGATGTAACATTTATTATTGATGTTATAAAAGTCTGTGTTTTTGTTCTGATGTGTTGTATGCCCAAAGTTAAAGTATTCGTAGATTTTCACCTTTTGGGTCAGACCTGTGTGGTTTATGGTCGATTCAAAGGGTGGGAATTTACGGGTCTTTACAGTTGGTATCAGAGCTCAGGTTAGCTCAAATCTTTGGGGTACAACTCGTTAGAACTGAACGGAAGACTCATCAGAGATTGGATTAGTAATGTCCAATAAGAATACTCATTAGAGATAGGA
This sequence comes from Allium sativum, assembly GCA_030737875.1. Taxonomy (NCBI): domain Eukaryota; kingdom Viridiplantae; phylum Streptophyta; class Magnoliopsida; order Asparagales; family Amaryllidaceae; genus Allium; species Allium sativum. Next base: position 190,105,914 of record CM060911.1, read on the forward strand.
TCAGCAGTATCCTAGAATGAGTGAGCTCGTTAGAGATGGGGTTAGTAATGCCCTAGAACGAGTTAAGAGTTACGAATTTATAATTAACGTATTTTCGATATTTATAATCTCTTCTTTGAAATATAAAGTTATATATATTTTGAAAAGATAATTAACCATTAAAAATTTAAAATTTAAGATAGTTAATTTTACAATTTTTAGCTACGTTCCTTTTCGAGGACGAAAAGTTTTTAAGTGGGGGCGATTGTAACAACCCGCAAAATCAGGACCAATTTAAAAATTTTATTTTAGAAAATTTTAATGAATTTTGACAATATAAAATAATTTATTTAAATAATAATGATCACAAATTTGATTTAAATCGATGTTAGAATGAATGATTTAATTTTAATTAACAAAAGAGTTAGAAATAGCGCGGTAGTTTGAAAAGTCAAACTTGAACTTTGACTGACCGTACTGGATGCAAAATTTAACGAATTTTAGTGAAACCAAAAATATTAGAATCTATTTAAAAATATCTTTCTAACGAATCTGAAAAATCGAAATTTCATAACGGAAATCAAAAGTTATGGCCAATTCAATTTTTAGAAAGGTCGCTGTAGAATATATAGGGCCCGAAAGGCTACTTTTCACATATATAGGAATTTCGACTCGAAACCACTTCCATTGAGTTCAGAATGACGTTTCTGCATTGAAAAACAGTAAACACTTATATATTGTGAGTTTCGAAAATTATTTGTTTAAAAATATATTTTTAATATTAAATATATTAGCCTTGAAAATAGTCATTTTTCAAACGACCTCCGTTTTCGACGAAACCACTTTTGTTGGAACCGGAATGTCAAATTATTGCTAGGTTTCAATTTTCAGAATTTTTCGAATTAATATGTGAGCGTGGCGAAATAAAATGTGTTTTGACTATTTACAATTAAATTTAAACGCCTTAAAAATAGCCATTTTTCAAACAGTCTCAGAATTCGACGAAAATAATTTTGTTGGATTCGTATCGTCATAAGAAAGCTAAAAATATTTTTTTTAGAATTTTCTGAGGTCGTATGTGACCCCGGCATATTTAAATGTATGGTAGGAATTAAATAATTAATTTAATATTGTATTTTCAATTAAAACCGAAAATAAAACGTGTAGACATCAGAATTGGACATTGGGACATAGCCCATCGCGTTCAGAAGGCCTTAAAACGTTAAGATCGACAGTAAGCAGGCCCAAATCCGAGAAAGTTCAAAAATCCACTTTATTTCACGAAATTCGGAATTTAATATTAAAATAATATAAAAATCCGAAAACCCTAACCCTAACACTGTTCATGGCGGCCGCCGCCCAGAAAATTGAAGGCCAGAAATCACCGAACTTCAAACGCTAATATCTCCCAATCCGTTCGTCGAAAATTTATGTATGACCTACCAAATCGAAGAGAATTCAGAGACCTTTCAATCTATACGGCTATGATCATCATTAGGTTCACGGATTTCACGAATTTCGAGGCCAAAGTCGCTGCGTTTTTGGGTGTTTTCTGGGCAAGATAGGGGACCGGAATTCGAGGGGTTCAGGCCGTGGGTGTGTCTCGAGATGGTCTTCGCGGTGGTGGTGTTGGATCGGCGAACGGGGGCTTCGTTGGCGGTGCGTGCAGAAATGGGAGGGAGCGGCTTTGGGTTTTGTTTCGGCCGTGCGTTTCACGTCGGGGAAGAAGGTCCTTTTCCTTTTTTTAATATTATTATATTATTTAAATATTTAAATTATCCGATGTTTAAAAATTCATAACTCTCTCATACGAGGTCCGTTTGACAAACCGTAAATTGCGCTGGACTCGTCTTTCCGAGCTCTTCGCGATGGCGCAGACCACACCTGATTCTGAGACAGTTGATTTTCAGCCAAAATTTGGGGTGAGAATTCAAATTCTATTATTTGATTAATTATTAATTTATTTTCCCACATGAAAATAATTGTATGATGATGATGATTTAGTTCTGAAATGTTTGGTATGTATGAATTATCGATTGTTGCTTGTGGTGTGCTTATTGTTCATGTTATGCTTTAATCCGTCTTTAAATTGTATATGTTATTGAGTTTAAATTGCAGTTGGAAAATTGAATCTAAATCTAGACGTTCTAATTTATTTTATTATAATGTCCTTTTCATTTTTCTGAAATGAACAAAGAAATGGAACAACAAATAAAACTTTATTTTTATTTGTTGATGTTACAATGAAATTTGAACGACAAATAGAATATTACTTTTATTTGCTTGTTTACAATAGACTATGAACAACGAATAAAATATATTTCTTTTTGTTTGCCTTAAAGGTTAACTAACAAAGTTCTCATTTTTGGCTGCATAAAAAGAAAACAAAAACTCTCCATTTTGTTGCATTAAAAGTTAACAAACAAAAATTTATATTTTTGTCATTGAATAAAAATGAAACAAAAATTTATATTTTTGTCATTGAATAAAGATGAAACAAAAATCCATACTTTTGTCATTGGAAAAAAGGAAAAGAAAAAAAAAAGAGAAAAAGAAAATGAAAGAAAAAAAGAAGAAATTTTCCTTTTATTTGAATTGATGTGAAATATCAATTCAATGTTGATAAAAAGTTTGTGTTTTGTTTGCATTTCTCAAACAGAAGTGTACGAAGGAATAAAAAGATTGTATTTTGTTTGCTTCCCTTGATGCGAACAAAATGACAAAATATAGATTTACATTTAAAATAAAATAAAGAATTATATTTTTCTTGCATTTCTCAACGCAAGCAAAATGTTTAAATAAAAAGAGAATTATATTTTGTTTGCATCCCTTGACGCGAACAAAGTATTGAAATAAAGATTTACATTAAAATTTTTATTTTTATTTGTGTTTTCAAGACACAAATGAACTTGAAACATACTTTTTATCTTTATTTTATTTATTTACATTTCATAATGTAAATATCACTTGAAAATAAAACTTACCTTTTTATTTATATTTTATAATGTAAATATGACCTGAAAACTAAAACTTATTTTATTATTTGCATATTGTAATGCAAATGAGTCTTGAATACAAAACTTACATTTTTGTTAACATTTCAGGATGTGAATATAACTTGATGATAAAGCTATTTTTTTTTTTTATTTGCATACTATAATGAAAATAGAACTTGAAAATAAAATTTACATTTTTATTTGCACTTTATAATACGAATATAACATTGAAAATAAAACTTACCTTTTCATTTGCATTTTATAATGCAAATACAACATAAGGATAGAATCTACTTTTTATGTGCAATTTACAATGTAAAATAAAAAGTACATTTTTATATGTAATTAGAAAGGGGATTTGCGATAAAAAAATAAACTTACATTTTTATATGTAATTTATAATGGGATATATAATTGTAAAATAAAGTTTACATTTTTATATATAGTAAGAAATTGAAAATTCGCATTGATAATAAGATAACACTTTTGTTAAGATATTGCAAAAGATAATTTTTGTCGCTTTTTCTTTTAGAAAAAAAAAACATATTTTGTCACTCTTTTCTTTTAACATGAAAAGGGTCATTTTGTCGCTTCTTCTTTTTAACATTAAAAGAACATTTTTATGTCATGTTTCTTTTTAGCATTAAAGGAAGCATCTTTGTTGTTTTTCCTTTTAGTAATAAAAAGAACATTTTGCTTTCATTTCTTATGATAATATTTTGTCGTCATTTTGAATGCGGTAAAAATTAGAATTGTTAATGTTGAATATTTTATCGTCATTTTGAATGCGGTAAAAATTAGAATTGTTAATGTTGAATATTTTATCGTCATTTTGAATGCGGTTAAAATTAGAATTGTTAATGTTGAATATTTTATCGTCATTTTGGATGCGGTAAAAATAGAATTGTTAATGTTGAATATTTTATCGTCATTTTGGATGCGGTGAAAATAGAATGGTTAATGTTGTCATTTTTATCGACATTTTTGGTGCGATAAAAATAGACAATGTTAGTGATTCATTTTTATCGACATTTTTGGTGCGATAAAAATAGACAATGTTAGTGATTCATTTTTATCGACATTTTTGGTGCGATAAAAATAGACAATGTTAGTAATTCATTTTATCGACATTTTTGGTGCGATAAAAATAGACAATGTTAGTGATTCATTTTTATCGGCATTTTTGATGCGATAAAAATAGCAATGTTAATGTTACATTTTTATCATCATTTTAGATGCAATAAAAAGAATATATTTTTGTGTTACATTTTATTGTCTTTCTAGAGACAATAAAAAGCATAAAATTAAAGAATTACAATTTTATGTAAAATTGCTTTCATTGGAAAGAATAAATATAGAAGACGAGATTTTTGTTGTTAATAATAAAAAAAAAATGAAATGGGAACATTTACATTTTGATGTAAATAAACAATAAAAAGAAAAATTACATTCAAAATGTAAGTTAGAATAGAAAGGACATTTTGTTAAGTAAAAATGTAAATTACAATAAAAAGTATAGAAATAAAGATCACATTTTTATTGACCGTTTATAGGCAATAAAAGGAATACAATTAAAAGAGGCATTTTTATCGTCGTGTTATATATTGTATAATACACTTCCATAGACAAGTTACCCGACTTGTGTATGTGATTGGGACGATAATTTTCACACATCGCCCAAGTGCACAAATTAGTTTATCATTTGCTTGATTGGTTGAAAACCCCACACGGGTGTTGGGATGAAAATTTACATACACTAATCCCAATATTAGTTGTATGTTGATCGTTAGATCGACGGGCTGTGATGAGCGTTATTATTTAATTTTAACGCTTACACAGTGGAAAATTACACTTTGGATGTAATGGATGACTTGATGATTGTACTGTTATTGTCATATATATGATGTGTGTGAAATCCATATAATCCAAATTATATGGTAAATGTTTTGAGTCGCATTTCGATTCAAGTGTTCTTTTAAATAAGACTATTTTTACATTAGAAATCCTTTTTATATAAAGTATATATATTTAAAAAAAAAAAAAAAATATAGAATTTTAATTAAGTATATGTTAAAACAAGGAATATTTGTAGAAGATAAAGATTTGTAAAATAAAGAATACTTCTCATTTAGAATCTTTTATCTAAAGAATATTTTTATGATTATTTTAAAAGATGTTTTAAAGGGGTTACTAGCGTTTGCTATTATATTTTGTGATATGAAATAAATTGAGATGTGAAGTGGGTTTACCGTGGACGATGTTTTAAACGACATTTATCCTTTAATCCAATTTGCATTGAAATTATTATTTGGAACTTATGAATCTATTTCATAGATTTAAAAAGACATTTTCTATAAATCAAGTTTTTCAACTAATATATTAAATAGGGATTAAGTGGAAATTCTATTGGTAATAATTGAGATGGGCTTCTGTAAAAGAAGACCGATATTATATATGGAATTTAAGAGGCTTTGCCGTTATTCCATTTATACTATTAGTCTGATACAGAAATTTATATCGATTATGTATTGATTTGATTTCTGTGGAATTCCATATTTTTAGAAATTGATTTACAAATTTTATTTTAAATATTTATCTTTGATAAAATTAATGAGAATCTTTTTAATTGAATATCTTATTAAAAAAGAATATTCTGAGTTGGGATGTGACGAAATGTGTGATTTTCCAATATTTGTTTTTAATCTCAAATTACGCAAGTTATTCAGAAAGACCGGGTTTAACCCATTCTGAATAATCAACACGACGATCAAGAGTCGAAGACGAAGACGGTGATTGAAGACCGAAGGTTTTCACATCGTTGGGATGATGATGACTGGTATCTTGAATTGGGATTGGCCTTCCAAGGCAAGGTATTTGGTAATGATCGTCCAAACGCATTTGGAGATCGACGGACACGATGTTTCACTCAGACCCAGAGCGGACTTGTAAATGGATTGCGTGTCTGACATTGTATTCTTTTCTACTGTATTTGTTGAACGCTACTAATTATATATTTCTGTTTGGTGTTTAACACCCTTCTCTAAGACGTATGAGCTTGGAGGTTATATATATATGGGTAGATGATCAATGATATGGTAGAGTCTGACAATGTGGCATGCTAAGATGCAATTGATCAAGGCTTTGTTGAAAAGCAGGCCTTGTGGTTGATGATCAAAGCACAGTCTATTTAGGCATAGCTTTGTGTATGACGTGACCTCACGAGCCTCACACACCGGCGGAGTCTAAAACGGGAGAAGGGAACGCAGGGAGTGCACACGTTTCTTTCTAGCTAGAGTGGTGCCAGGGACCTACCAGCGCTGGCATTTATTCATTGTGGTTGTTGGATTTTCGAGGCATCGGGTTTTATGCGGTCGCTACTGGCCGTAGGATAGGTCCAAAAGGACCGGGAAGCGTGTGTTCAGGAATAACTAATCCAGTCCATTGCACCAGTTGGACAGAGTACCAACACGGGGACGGACCGGCCCTGCAGGATCCAAGGGTTGGACAGAGTACCAATCCTGGGGCATTGCTAGAGTGTCTCGAATCGGTAAGGATCTCCTCCCTAGCCTTGGCTCAGATGGAAACCCAAATTTCCAATACGACATCACACGGTTTTTGATTGTATACCTATATATGGCGACATAGTGGGATGGGGCACTCATGCCGTCTAGGATTGATACATTTACTTTGATGTATTTCAAATTGGTTGCACACTATTATTATATACTACCGTGTTTATTGTATCAAGCATCTTTTGATCATTATAAGGTAAAACCCTATCCTCCGGTTTGCGTTGCATTGTGTGATGGGACTTGGGTCTTATAATGGTTTCATTTTTCTAAAAAGCATTGCGTTATTTTGACGATTTACTTTAGTCATGCACTGGCAATCCATAGGAGAAAACCCGTTCCGCGAAAGTGGCGTGGTCCTGTGATTAGCCTTATTATATTATATAGGTTAAGTAGAATTCTCACACCAGTCCCACGACTGACCTGTAGTTTGTTTCACTTTGCAAACTCGGGTGCCCTCTTTCCACACGGGCAGTCGAGTAGCTTATTTGACAGATAGATAAAACAAGATCCTGGATTGAAGATTGAAGCTGTGGCCATAGTGTTGATAGCCTTCCACCGAGATTAGTTCCGCTGCAATGTATTCATTTATTGTAATTTATTCTTCCGCTGTAATTATATTCCAATGTACTCTGATATATTCTGTACTCTGATGTAACATTTATTATTGATGTTATAAAAGTCTGTGTTTTTGTTCTGATGTGTTGTATGCCCAAAGTTAAAGTATTCGTAGATTTTCACCTTTTGGGTCAGACCTGTGTGGTTTATGGTCGATTCAAAGGGTGGGAATTTACGGGTCTTTACAGGATAATTGTTTCGGATAAACAATTAGGTGATTAATTATATTATTAATTAATTTAAGAGGAAGGGTTATGGATATTTGGTTAACGAGTTAACTAATGATTTAAAAGTTGACTGAGTCAACTGATAAGTTATTAACAAATAAATTGTTTGCTTAATAAAATTAGTTTAAAGATAATAAATTTTCTAATTAACGGTATTAAAGATAATTATCGAATTTGTTATTTTAAGAAGTGATTCTTAAAGTAATAAACTTTGCAAAGTGATTACTATCCTATTTTTAGTTAATAATGAAATAAATTACTTCGTTAAATATTAAAATTAAGTATAATTTTAATTAAAGGAATTACCTTACCTAAGAAGGTAATAGGTTGTAATTGAATAGGATAAAGGATTTAAGAAATAAATCTAAGTTTTACAAATGAGGTTATGAATGAGGTTAAGACGATGATTTATAAATTTGATGTTACTTGAAATACAATTAAATAAAGTGTTGTGAATAAAGGAAGATTTCAATAAACGTAAAAGGGAATGATGTAATTGGATTTTAATAAAAATAAATCCAAATTAAGTTTATAATTAAAGGTTTGATGTTCTGACAAAAGATTTGGGAAATGGTTATTATAATATAATCCATGTTAAATGGAATTATATAAAAAAAAGGCTTTAAAGCGAAGGGTAAGAATATGGATTATAAAACCATATTTTTGTATAATGGAAAGAAAGTTTATGGTATCGAGTTTGAGTTACAAATTAGTATCTATCTTAAGTTAAGAACATTGTCGATCAAAGTCTGAGCGGTAATCAAAATACCGCAACTTGAAAGATTTCACTATTAACGAAATGATATCAGTTTGTAATGGTATAAGGAGTAGAAAAGTGATTTTGGTGAATATTTATAATAATATTTCCAAGGTAAAAGGAAAAAAAGGAAATTTTGATAATTTATAATATATATAGCGGTATTTCCATAATAAAGGAAATAAAAAAGGGTCTTGAGAAATAAAAGGAATTTGGGAAATTTTAACGAAGATTTTGAGGAAGAAGGAAATAAGAAGGTGGGTTTGGAAATATAAAGGATAAGTATTGATTATTGATTCGAGTAATGTAAAGCCAAGAAGGCTTAATTGAGATAGTTAGGAAATCGATTTTAATCGATAAAAATGATTTTTAATGAATGGTTTTAAGTGAAAGGAACCTGAGCTGCCAAATTCTAATCTATACTATTTGAGTTGATAGTTAAAACACCGACCATTTAATGACTTATTCTATTGCACCTTTTGGCGTGCTGTTTCGAAGAGACCGGGATGGGGACAAGGCCCAAAACCACTTCGAATCAACTGTGCGCTCGCGACTAACTTACATGCCTATCAAGATGGAGCATTGAAAACCGTTTACCTTCATGAGTGGAAGAACTACTTGATAAATCTCTCTGACTTGCAAGCAGAGATCTTTTGATTGTGATTCTGTCGTGATTGAACCTTCGGATTGCAAGGACTTCTCGCTACTGATCCTTGGGGGTGATTCCTATATTGGATGCAGTAGGATGGTGCCTTCGGTTCTTCCTGTTCATGGATGACTTGTATGGACGAATGTCTGACAGAATATTTCCAAATTATCACGCACAACTGATTTTTACAAATATACCAAGTTTGGTGGCAGAGAAATTCTCTTGCTTAACACCCAGAGTATATTTGTGGACGTCAATTAGTGATTTGACAGATCTGACGATATGGCATTCAAAGTAATATTGATGTGATATTATGAAATATAAACGTGACCTCAAGCCTCATCAACCGGGAAATGATAAAAATCAGGCAAGCGACATGGCTAGGTGGGTCATTCCCAAGCAGGGTATATTGTCAACATCTAGAGAAATTTCATTATTTTTTCTTCTTTCGTTTTTGTTTCTCCGCGGATGTACAGCGGGCTCTTAAAACCATAACAGGTGACAGTATATTCAATACACTCACGCTAAATGAGTGGTCGGTCATGTGAGATCGGGTTGCAAGATGTTCTTGTAGAACCCCAGTGTATCCCCTCTACTGTACACTAATATGAAGGTGGTCCCGTACCTTGTCCTACGTGGAATCCATTCTCCAATAAGCGCCTTGCGGTTTTTAATTTTATAATGAATATGTAGAGCGTGAGATGCAAGCGTTCTGCTAGATGGTTATTTATTTGTGGTTTGATAGACACTATTATAATATCACTGGATTTTGGTATATCAAAAATGTTTTGGGTTATAGTAAGGTATAAGCCATTCGTGTTTATGTGTGGGTTGGTCTTACTATTATCCTTTGCTTTCAAAAGGGTTTTATAAAGTTAAACAAGTTGTTTATTCTGTGAATTTACCACTGAAAGTATTCCAGACCGATCCGGGTGAATTTTTCTTTGCTTCAAATGTGCTTGGATCAGACCGAGTATATTCTCAGGTTAGCTTCCACTTAGAGTACAGGAGCTAGAAGCAGGAGGCTTCACTGTTAGTTATATAAAGTTTATTTCCGTTGTGACTGATGTATGTTGTACTCTGATAAATGGTATGTATATACAGAGATTGTTCTTTAAAGTTATATTGAAATATTATATTTTATTCGTTCCGCTGTGAGATTATGATGTGTTGTTCTTCTTCTTTCTTCTATTCTAATATTTCTTTCCTTCTTTTCTAATCCTATAATTTCTTTTTATTAACAATTTAGGGTTTCGATATTTTGGTTTTTTGGCAAGTAATACGGGATTATGTATTATTGTCGAAAATTCGAGCGTCGAATTTTCTGGACCGTTACAGTTTTAAATTCCCAAATTGAATCTAAACCACTTGGTAAACCTTTTTATAAGGCTAGTAAATAATTTTGAAGTTGATTTTGGAAGCTTAACATCTTAATCAAGTTTAAGAATAAGATCAAATTTTATGATATGTTTTCCAATTAAAAGAGACTTAATTGGGGACCCGATAGTTCAAAAGGAATTTTGTTTTGACGCTAATTTTATCGAAAAGATCGGGTTAACCCATTTCGAATAATTATACAATGAGTAGGAAGTCCATTATATTGAAGACGGTGTAAAGCCAGGAATCTTCACATCGAATGGACTGTTTGCTGATGTCTTGGGTACCTCCCACCATAAGGTTATGTGTAGCAGTATTCCGGACGTACTTGTTGATTGTATGGATATGCAAGGGCCTCTCTCCTTTATTGGACGAGGAATAAGGTGCCTTCGGTTTCGTTCACAACCCAATATGGACTTGTATGGATGTGTGTCTGACTTTGTATCTTGTAATATGTAATGGATTTTTGCTAAACGTATTTTTCTTGGTAGCGGAGAATTTATTCTCATAGCTTAACACCCTTCATCGAGACATACGAGCTCAAAGGTTATACAGTTAGTGATTAATGATTATGTGTTATGAGATGATAGTGTGACATGATAAGTGATGATGGTAGATAAATCAAAGCTTTTGATGCGAAGCAGAGCTTTGTAAAACGTGACTTCACAACCTCACAACCGGTAATGAACCGAAACAGGATGAAGTACAACAGAGATAAGGACTAACATTTCCTTCTAGTTGTGAAGTGATGTCATGGTATGAATCCCAGACAATTTACTTAGTGGATGATGAAATGAGGCGCCACGGTTAAAGGTCGACAACGACCAGGAGACGTTATATTCAAGAGAAACACAAACTACACCTGGTATAGGTGGGTTGGCTCTGCCGATACAGAAGGAGCAGTATGTTGATCCTAGGACATCCCGCTGGAGGTGTTCTATATCGCAGTAAGGAAGTTCCATTGCCTTGGTCATTGATGGAATCCAATTTCCAATACAAATCTTTACTATATTAGTTGTAATCTATGTATGTAGACGTATGCGTACCTACATCTGCTAGGATTGATACAATTATTTTGAAAAGTTTTCAAAGATAGACATTAATGGTTTGTGTTTGCATTGTGTGATGGGATGCGAGTCTTATAGTAGCTTCATTTTCAGAAAGCATTACGAGTTTTGTGCACTGGTATTCATAAGAGGAAACTCATTCCGTGTTAAGTGGCATGGTATTATGATTTACCTTATTATCCTTTTTAAACACAACTGTTTTTGGTTTCTCACACCAGTTCGATGACTAACCCGTAGTTTTGTCTTTTCCTTGAAAACTCGAGTTCCCTTATTTTCCACACGGGCAGCCTAGTATACAGATTAGTCATTAAGTTCATTTTGGAAATTATCCGTTGAAGATGGTTTCGGATTTGGAGCAGGAGTAGAAATTAGATGTTCTTTTTGGATTCTCTTTGAAGACTCTATCATGTTACTAATTCCATAATGTGCTTATTCCGTATTTTTGTTGTTCTGTATTATTGAACCTTATCGATTATATTAAACTTTGATGTATTCCTGGTGTAATATGTTATACACTACGATGCCGTAATTCAATGTTTATTTTCGCTATCATGTAGTGTGTCATACTCTAAAGGCAATATGTTCTTTTGGGCACTTGGGATGTCAGTATCCCAGGAACCGTGAGGGTGGGTCGTCATAGAGAATCAATAAGGTACTTGAGGATTTAGCGAGAGTTTGTACTTCAGATTTTAATGGCTTATGGGAAGATTATTTGTGTCTTGTCATGGGACACCTCACACCCCTTAACATCACCCATATAAGGATGTTCTAAGGTTTATAAAGCGCTTAGGTATAAAATAACAACACAAAGACTAAAATTCACAAGGTATAATTATAAAACACAGCGAAAACTTTAAAAACATTTATTAAATAAGAAAGTCAAATCACAACACTTATTACATTTCAAAATACCAGATAGTCATCATCATAAAACAAACATAATGTCTCGTGGATAATATCATAGTACATAAGTAAAACCATACAAACTGTCCCTCTCATAAGTCAGTACAATGATCAGAAAACAAGAACTGAACCAATACATGAATCTAGAAATTGTCAGAATCCACGTTGAATCAAATAATCAAGAATTATTACTAAGGCCCTCCACCCTACGAACCTGGGGGGAGGGGGGAAGAGAGGAGAAAAAAAACTAGGTCAGATATACATCTGGCGAGTTCTAGAAATTTCTAGCATGAGCATAAGAGAAGGAAACATTTAGACAGATGAACAGTTCTAGGAGCAATAGGCATATAAGCATAAATGAAATAATAGGAAAGACAAACACGAAATAAGATAGACTTATCATTCATATCCAAAAAAATTTGCACTAGCTACTGAGATATCATAATCAGACTTTACCTTATTTCTACCCGTCGATCGACTCTTGTACCCTAATGTGATAACCTCTACCAGCTATGGAATTCGAGGTTATCAATTCTGAACCCATCAACTAAAAGGATATAACTGTTAATCATAGGTGTTACACTAGCTTATCTTTCCAAACTGGAACAATGCACGCTCAATGTTCTATCGAAATGCACTCGTACCCACTTTGTTTGAACCTCTTACTATCCAGTTCAGTAAAGTGTATCCTAGCCTCTACCTTGTGTGAGAGTACATGATAAAAAATGGATACTGATTGATATGGGTTTCCAACCTAAAATGCAATTGACACAAGTAACCTCTAGACTTGGTCCCATTCATTATTCTATTAGGCCTCTTATCTTCCCCAATCAGACCCACGCAGCTAAAACGAACCTAAACTAGGATTTAATTATACTATTAGGCCTCTTGTCTTCCCCACACTACTGGAACAGACCTAATCTACAAGCCACTTATCTTCTCCAAACAGACCTAATCACAAGGTATTCACATAAACCATATCTTGTATTGAATGCTGTGTATTTTATACTCTCCTCTTCGACCTTCATTTGATGAAAACCTTAAGCCAAAGTCTAACCTGAAAAAGATTCTAGCCCCATTCAATTGATCAAATAGATCATCTATTCTATGCAATGGATATTTATTTTTGATTGACACCTTATTGTACACATTCTTAAAGAGCCATCTTGCTTCTTGAAAGAACCATTGGAGAACCGCAGCATGAACTACTAGGCCTGATGAACCCTTTCTTCGCTAATTCTTCTAGCTGCCTTTTTAATTCCACTAATTCTTTTGCCCTCATCCTAGTTGGCTTTTTAACAATTGGGATAGCTTCTGGTATCAGCCTAATTTGGAGTTAAACTGGTTTATCATGAGGAATCCCACTTACCTCTTCAAATAAATCTGGATACTGGTTCACTATGTGTATGTCTTCTAACGTGGGTTCCTTTTCTTCCTCATTTATGCCCCAAACATTTCCAGGACAAATGTGTTTAGTTATCTTACACATTACAGTTATGCTTTTATTACCTGAATTTCTTAAAGAAATGATAGAGTTTTCTAAATCTATGATATCATCATATTCATGTAACCAGTCTACACCCAATATTATCCCTATGCCAGGATAATTCAACACATGTAAATCTAATACAAATATATGTCCCCCTATATTTAGCTCTACACCCAGACATTTCATCCCCAATACATAAGAACTTCCTATAGGGCTCTTTATAAACAAAGACTTATCCACTAACACATATGCGAGTTCTAGTTTTTAAACAATGTCATGGGATACAAGTGAGTGTATAGCACCAGTGTCATACGCCATAGAAATAGGTAAAGTTTTTTTAAAAAAAAGTATACCTTCCACTTATCCAGATTCTCATGCATTAGTACACTCAGTTGCTTTTCCTTTGTCTTCTAAAGCTCCTAACTTAACATGCATTTTAATTGGTCCAGGACAATTCTTTTTTATATGCCCCTCTTTTCCATAATTGTAACATTTGTATAATGCCTCTACTAGCTAGACACCTATATTTTATGTTTCCTTCCTTCTCACAATTGAATCACCCAAGCTTTCTCCTAGCCTCAGATGTGTTTGCTCCTTCTACCTTCTTGGCATTTGCTTCTGTTTGCTTCTTATCATATGAATGGGCCATGTTATTTCCTTTCTTATTGTGTTGTTATCCTTAAAATTTCTGAAATTTTCTCTGGCATTATCATGTTGCTCAAATTTTTAGGTTAGATCTAACACTTGATCAAAAGTTTTTTCTATGTAAGGTAGCATTGCCATAGCCAGATTTGCATTAAATCCCGAATATACCTACCATTCTTAGTTGCTTCATCAACCATCAAGACAGTGCCATATTTAGATTAGCTTTCAAATTTCTGGGTGTATTCTATCACACTCATTGCACCTTGCCTTAGCTTAATAAATTCTTCTAATAATGTTGCCTTTGTTGATGCTGGGACAAAACTTGCTTCCAACATTTCTTTAAACTAGATCCATGTTATTTCATTTTCGGGACTGCCTGCTATCATAACCTCCCACCAATCCAATGCAACCCCCTTCAGCCTCCTCGAAGCTGACTGCCTTTTCCTCTTATCATTTATCTACATATCAGTAAGAATACAATCCAAGCATCTCAACCAAGTTTACACCTCCATTACTCCTTCAATTTCTTTCCTACCTAAATGTGAGTAAGTTTTCAATAACTTTGATAGCTTTTCATGAGGGTTATCTTGCCTTGGTCCTACTCCATCTCTAAGAGTTCTCATAAACTCCTGCACATTCATCATTGGAGGCTCACCTGATCCTCCAAACCCTTGGTTTGATCCTTTACCTAGCATAGATCTCTAATAATAATTTAGGTTTATGAAATAAAATTGTCACATTTTATAATAGTGCTATGCAATTTATAAAGTGTTTGCAACCATACAACAATAAAACGATCAACATTTCATAAAACTAGCGACTGCCTTAATTATTTTTGCCATGTTCTATTTAAACATAGCTCTTATACCAACTGAAATGACATCTAAAATTTTTCTATTTATTTCATGTATTAATCATGCATTTATTTGTAGGAACATCCTTGGAGTCGCTTTCTCATGGGAACATCCCAAAACTCATTCTCAAGGCCCTACTAAACCAATACAGAAATGCTAGTACAATCAGAAAATTTGTAATATATATATGATGACATATAGACCCATTTTGCTATTGCGGAATTTTTAGCAAAATATAGGTTACAAGATATTTTAATTTTAGTTATTATCTTATACAAAAACATGGTTCACTTATTTTTATAATGAATTTATCTAAGTATAAAAGCTTGCGGGTTTTAAAACTTATTAGTCTAGGTAATTTAAGAATTTCCGACCTTCTTGAGTTATGATTTGTTTTCAAATAATCTAGTGTATCCTTGCAACTGATTTTGCTTTCTAGCCATAGTTATTTTCATAGAATTTGTTGTTTCATAAGGGTAAAACATAGGGTTGTTTGCCCCTTTCTATGAATGGACATGCACATATATACATAGCAGGTACATGTGCACTTCTATTATTTTCAATATAATTTGCTAGTAAAATGCTAACTAACAAATCATGTTTTCAACTATTTAACATTTCAATACTCTATTTTTTACTTGATTTTTCTATGCCTATTACTTGATTACATGTAGTGTATATCCTGTGTGTTCAGTGCCTAGAAATGCCATAGGATACTGCATAACAAAGAAGCATATGCATAAATCATTTTATATGTTATTCTCCCTTCAAATATGCCATGTAAAAATGCATATATGCAACCATTTCTTAATGTCCAGATGTATATGTAAATGTTCATGCATTATTTATAATATTATTCATTATTTTAGAGAAATCCATTTCCATTTATTTCTTCAGATGGCATGACCTTCCCCCTTGAACCAGTAACCTAATTTATATGCAAATTTTCACACACACACACACACACACACACACACATATATATATATATCAACATTACTGGATTTCCAAGCATACTCCATTTCATAAGTATTTCAAAGCATTAACATGCGTTTTTAAATACAACATACAATCATACACCATATAACTTGAGTAAAGCATAAATTCTTTAAAAATAATTAAGCAACAACAATTCTTTCTAGTCACTTTAAATACTTGGAAAAAACAAACTTCCATCTACTTTAAGATTCACATGCTTCTTTTCCTGAAATCAATCCTTGAGCGGCCCTATTTAAATGAGACATCCCAAGAGATTGTAAACACAATCAAATAGGTCGGTCCTACTAGTCTGATATGAGTATAAGACATTATTTATATGAAATAAAAACATAATAGCATGTTTGTCACACACACACACACCCCTTTATGCAGTTAAAGCCCCGCAAAATCCCCGCTATAGCCCATAACACTCTCCTGCCGCTATGCTATTTTATTCTAGCGCGGATGAACAGTAGTTTCGCTTTAAGCCCTGCTATGTTCCGTTGCACCCGCTAAATCAACGCTATTTAGCACCCTCTTTAGCAATATTAATATTCAAAGGATGATCTGACTGGTTCTCTTTTAAAATTAGTCAAAAAGGTTAATGTATATAGCGAATTTTAAGTCATAAGTGCCTTATGTAAGATAGAAATCTATAGTAATCCTCGAATCTAGTGTGCATAACCATGATACTCTTTGATTTTATTATATAATATTGATGACTTCTACACAAATGGTGCTAGAATGAAAATTAATCAATTTTAATTGTATAATTTTATATATAATTAACATTTTTTTACCTTCGTTATATCCACGCTGTTTCTTTGCTTTATCCCTGCTACAATATTTTATACCTCTACCGATATAGAACCGCTAAGTGCTTTAATTGCACACACACACACACACAAACACACACACACACACACATATATATATATATTCAAGTATTCTGGCATGTCCTTCTCTGATATCTGGGTGTACGTACGTGTATATGATTTAAACTTGCTTTAGAATCATGAATACAAATATAATCTTAATAACGAACAATATATATGAAAGAAAAGCATTCAAACATTATACAATCATTGAACTTGAATATCCAATTCCAACTCATCCCTAAATAGTTTGTTCCTTGACTTAAACTATAGCTAAGTCTGTAACACCACCTACGACATGACTTTTTACAATTTTTAATGGTCAAATTTCCTCACATTGAACACATAGGTGCGC
This sequence comes from Allium sativum, assembly GCA_030737875.1. Taxonomy (NCBI): domain Eukaryota; kingdom Viridiplantae; phylum Streptophyta; class Magnoliopsida; order Asparagales; family Amaryllidaceae; genus Allium; species Allium sativum. Next base: position 190,123,252 of record CM060911.1, read on the forward strand.
ATTGCCAGGGTCCTTCAATTATCTGTTATCCCAACACACCAAGGCCTATAGGGCTTAAATAAGCCATGTGCATACTTGACATCCTACTTGATGCCAAGTAGATCAATGCAACCTGCACATCGTGATTCTTTTCATGTTTATAAGTTAGGTTTGAGACTCTTATTTACCTAACATTTTCCCATGCACCTGGCTATGTGCATAACTCCCTTTTCCTTGACCATTCCTCATTACATAATTCTCAGATTTCATATCGTGCAGTATGTGTGTGTGTGTGGGGGGGGGGGGGGGGGGTGTATATATACAGATCATACAATAATCTCAATATACAACACATGCAAGCATTCGGCAAACACATACATTCAATTATTTAACACAAGCTACATATTTAGACATATATTTAACTCAATAACAAGGTTAACATCCATTCTTTAAACTAACTTATAACTAATATCTCCTTTACCCCCTAATTTAAGGACTTAAATTTCATCTGCATACCAGAAAGGCTTCACTGACTCTACATCCTTCTTTATGTACATATATTGTTGTGCAAATATGGCCATAGGTGTTTTTAGGATACCTCCTACTCCTCACTAAATTTCATCATATAAATATAAGAATTTAGCTCATAAAATCTGGTAAGAGCAAATGGATCAGCACATTAAACTTTCATTACTCCACTTGTCTTTTCATATAAGAACAAACATAAGCATAAATCCTCTTATTTATGCTGCCTTCCTATTTCCTTTCCCTACTACACAACAATGCTACAATATTTTAATAATCATTTTTGTCAAATTTGCAGGATTTTTAATCCATGAAAACATCGATATCTATTTATCAGTATTATTAGAATATTTATTTAAAATCAGATCTTGCATTCTCATATTTATAACTAGATACAAATCTATAAAAAAATGGTTGCCACTCGTATGTCTTATTGCCATAAAAATGAAACATACTCACCAAAACTCTTTCTCCTAAATTTTCCACCTTGTTCATTGCCTATTCCTATTGCTTTATTAATGTTTTGTTCTTTAGAGAAAATGAAGATATTATTTTTCTCGAAATCACACAACACTGATTTTATATAGATAGCTTGCTAGGGTTTTTGTTTCTATAAAATACCTATCCTAACCTTAATGCAACTGCCAAACAGTCATTTGAATTCATTCATTATTTTTATTGGTCCACACTTAACAAATTTTGATTCCCTATATCCCTCTTTTAATTTACCCAGCATACTTCTTTCTGTTTCTAGAAATAAAACCATCACATTATTTACATGACAAGTAATCTTTTATTTTATTTGAGAAAATGCATATGCCTAGCCTTTATCTAAGTAGGAATTGTATTTACATTTTAATAAGGCTTCTAAGCTATTACCTAGTTGCCACTCAGACCATACATTTATATTGTCTTAATGTTTTATTCCAGCTTATATCATGTTTTAAATTATAAATCACAAGTGAACTGATTTAGACTAACATATTTCATATTTAATACTCATGCAAACATTTTATTCCCCAGTTATGTGTATCAAACATGCACAAAAAACATCCGTTGCACACACAACACCATCATTACTTATTTATACTAGGAGAATTCAATTAAATAAATAAAAATAAGGTTGTAATCTAGGGTCATAACAGTACTTATCATTTTCTGAAATATGATGTAACATAACAGCAGTTGCTCGCTCCTGTTAACATGCAATTCAGGAGCAACACACGATTCAGATCATAAGAGCAATATGCTTCAGCTCATAGGAGTAACAATCGTCAATCGTAGGAGGGCGTTAATGTCGCTTCAGATCGTAGGAGCAACAAGCTTTAGATCGTTTGATTTTAGGGTTTATGATTTTTTGGAATGCATTTGTAAAATGAATTGGAGAAGTTTTTGGGTGGCTGATGAGTACGATTAAGGTTTATCATCTGAATGCACGTTGGTCATGGATATTGAATCCAACTGTTGTATGAATTTATTCAAAAAATTGGAATATATACTAAATGTTAGCTATAATTTAACTTAACTACCTACTTGGAATAATTGTTAATTTAAACATATTTAGTTTCAGATCGAATTCGAATAAACATACACTCATACATGAATTCGTTTTTCAAAAATCAAACGTCTGTTTCTCGAATCGAGATTTAGATGGATTTCGGATTTTCTTGGAAGATATGTTCGACTTCTATAAATAGGCGCTCTAATGCTGGATGAATTTGGCATTTGTAGATCTACCACATAAAATGCTATAATTTCAACTCATTTGGACGCATGGTGAAAATGATTGCAAATGAAATCGTCTTTTCTCCTTTTCCTTGTCTACTTGTGTTCCAACAAATTTCAACCACTTCATCATAACAAACTGGATAAACTAGTGGGGTTTACCATATTTGATGGAGCAGAGGAATTGAACCATCTGAAGCATTAACTTCTCAAATGTAAAACCAAAATAAAAGGAAAGGAAGAGCCAACTAAATGTGTGTTTGCACGTACAGAAGAGTGGTATCTAAAAGGGATATTTAAGCAAAGTAAAAAGTTAAACTGGATATGTATTTGCGACTTCAAGTGAGCATTTAAGCGGAGTATTTTAATTCGTAATTTTTTTGATTGATGTGCAGTAAATTAATTATTTGTCTTGTTATTTGATATGAATTTAATTGAAATGAAACAACTGTAACGAAGTTGAGATACACATATATAATTATACAATAATAACAAATACAAATTAAATAATACAACCAATCAGTGCTACCCAGCTACAACAATTTCTCTTATGTTATCTCTGGCTATTGCTATTGCGATGCGCTTATGTGATTGAATCCCTTCACGTGTTCTAGTTCTTCTTCTTCCTGCACTAATGCTCTTGTAATTAACTTTTTGCAATAAATTTGAAATTGATATCATAAGCCATAAAATCAGAATCACTTATATTGTATTTTCGTATGTAATTGTGTATAACCATTATAGCCATGACAAAATTTACTTGGTTTATTCTTTAAAATGACGAAGTTTTTCTTTCACATTTCAAATGTTCTCAATTGCCATACATAAACTCGAATGGAAGAAATTGAAATATCGATATATGTTAATTTGCAGTTTCTATAAAATAAAGAATATGATATCTAACATTACGATATGACGATAAATAATCATTTTATCAACTACATAATACTGTCATTGCCCAGTTGAAGGATGATAAAATTTTAAGCTTCTATCATGTACAATTAAATTAAAATTATACGGTCATGCTCTATACCTTCCCAACCAGCTACAACATAAGTAGAGGACGATCATATAGTTAAAATATTCCTTTTATGATAACCTTTTCATCTTATATATGAAACAACTCAATCTTGAGGTTGACTTGTCATTACATGTGTATCATCTATTGCACCAACACAATTTCAAAATATGGTAGTATTGATTTGATTTTTTAATTTCATCATGAATATTATTGAATTGAGAGCCAGCTCATTTATAATATCTGAAACGAGTAATTGTATAGTACCTAAAATAGCATGAAATTGTGATACATAACCGTTGAAATCTTTCGATCATTTGTTGATTGAAGAGGCTGCAGCTGTAGTTCATGAAAGTATGACGGTCATTTCTCCGATATTAATGCCTTTCATTGTAGTCGAACAATAATTTTGCAGTCTATTGCATAACGAGAGAATATAAAGCCATTTTGTTGGGAATTTCTATTGACAACGTCCTTGATGTCCATCCAATATGTCTTTCATTTACGGTACACATGTACATATCATGTACATCCAGTTTATTTCGCTCCTTCTATATAAATACGCTTTAATAATAGTCACACTTTGTAAATCAGAATTGTTGGAATCTATATTTGAATCAATCATTATTCTTATCGACAAAAACTCATGAGGATAATGGTAGAAGAAAAGTTGAAAAATTGAACAAGATGGAGAAGAATGATGAAGAGAATGGTGGATATATAAGAGTTCGGTAAATTATTGCCCGGCGTGCTTAATTTAGAGTTGCGTTTGTGATTGACGTGTCTAAACTTACTAGTCTGACCTTCTTAAAGGTACTTAAATTTACTGATATCCGGCACAATGGCCCAAGGCCTATTCAGCCCGTTATCTAGTTTAAGGTCAGGTCCAATAGATATAAGAGACGTAGCCGCCGATTTTTCTCAAGTTAGGGTTATCTTCAGACTTCAATCCATTGCAGCAGGTATGCTCCGTTTCTGCTCGTATTTTCCAAGTTTAATACCTTTTGCAATATATCTCATCCGTATGAATTTTTAGGTTTTGAAAAGTTCTGCTTTAGGTAAAAACGGTATAGTGATGCCAAACCAATAATCGGTTGAATTTGGACACGATTAGATAGTGATGCTAAATGCTCCTTATATTGTGATGACATTTTCACATAGATCTTTGATTTGTGCGAATGACTATACATGTTAAATACTTGAGCATGGAAATCATAGTAGATACTAATGCATCGTGTATTTTGACTAAGATAACTTGTGACAAAATGAAGTTATCCAAAAGAAAAAATAGGCAGATGTTTTATCTTGGCAAATTCTATTTCTAGCCAAGTTTTTGCAGAGTTCACCCAGCAAATTTGAAGAAGGGGGGAAATCCAGCATTTTGCTGAGTTCACTGGTGTATAATTAAAAAATAAGTCAATTTTACCCTTTCTTGTAAGAGACCTACATGGTGCCCTAAAGGCACCTCGTAGAGACCCTACGTGGTGCCTTTAGGTCACCACGTAGAGTCCCTACGAGGTGCTCTAAAGGCACATGCAGGGGCTCTACGTGGTATGGTGAAAATAAATAAAAAAAAAAAAAAAAAAAACAAAACACGAGCATTTTTGTCATTAATTTTGCTGGGTGAACTTAGCAAAAACTTAGGTTGAAATAGAATTTGCCTTTCATCTTTGATGCAAGCTTTCATGTTGCATTTTAGTTGTTAATCGATATTGCCATCCAATGTACTTTACCACTCCCTTAAGTTTATCATTCACTCTTTTTGGTATGTTTTGTATAATTCTTTACCTGTAGGCACTAAACTGCAGGAAATTTCTGTTACTAATACTTATTATTATTATTGTTGCTGGCGACGGCTCCGGCGCTGCCACCGCCACCATTATTATTATTATTAGTATTACCATTATCATTATTATTTTGAAACAGTAGAAAAAATTTGTTTAGACTAGTATTACTTTTAATTTTTCATCTTATTCTTGTGTGCTTTGTGATGCACAATATGCCTTGTATGTAAAACCTTTGTTGTACAAATTTGCTTAACTGCAATTTTTCATTGCCCGTTTTGATCTTAGGTGAGAAATGAAGCACAACAATGTTATCCCTAACGGCCATTTCAAGAAGCACTGGCAGAATTACGTGAAGACCTGGTTTAATCAGCCTGCTAGAAAAACAAGGAGAAGGATTGGTAAGGATTATGCATGAAAAAAAAAAAAATCTTCAATTTCTTAATATATAAAATAATGGCCATCGGTAATGTTAAATAAAAAAATCCACTAATCCTATGTTGTTGATGCAGCAAGACAGAAAAAAGCTGTTAAAGTTTTCCCAAGGCCAACAGCTGGTCCATTACGCCCTGTGGTTCATTGCCAAACCAGAAAGTACAACATGAAAGTTAGAGAAGGCAGAGGATTTAGCCTTGAAGAACTCAAGGCATGAATTTAAATTTAATCACTTCTCTTTAATCTTGTCATTCTCTACAACGTACTGCAAAGTTACCTGTTATGCATAATAGTCTTCATTATCAATATTTAAAATGAATTTTGTGCATGTTTAGGAAGCAAAACAAATAACAGTAAACAGCAAAGCTAATATTGAATTCATCCGTGTATTCTCTTTAACCCAGTGACATAATTCATTGTTAATATGAATATAGATGACCGAAAGTGTCTATGTGCTCCTATTGCTTTGACTTGTTTTTTTTTTCTTTAGCTACATCCACATTCCCCACTATGGATGCGTTTGCGGTAAGCGGTAATGGGTCATTTTAGTATATGATTCTGTAAAGCAACTGATTCTGTAAAATAGAAAAAGAGCCTCTCACACAAAAATGCCAAGCAAGACCAAAAACAAAAACAAAAAGCAGCAGTCCCGAAAACATATATACGTATACGTATATGTATATGTATATGTTTATTGCTTCATATTTGCATGTATAATATATGTTCTCCTTTATCCTTTTTTGAAGTTCGTTAACAATCATTTTGTAATAGAATGTTGATCAGTTAAGTTTATCATTGAATGTGCTATAATAGTTTGAAAAGTTAAAACTACAGAGATGCGTGTATTATCTATTTATTCTTGTGCTTACAACAAATAAGATGCATAAATTTGTAGTTGGCTGGAGTTAAGAGGAAGTGGGCACGAACAGTTGGCATATCAGTTGATCATAGACGCAGAAATAGGTCCTTAGAGGGGATGCAAGCCAATGTTCAGAGGCTAAAGGAGTACACTGCTAAGCTTCTAGTTTTCCCTAGACGCCCTGGCAAATTTAAGGTATATTTACTGTTATGACCATACATTTATGTACAATTTTGTTTGCATTGACATGTTACTATAATATTTTATGGACATTTATCAGTTCATGTACTCATTATATTTTCAGAATAGTAAATATAGTTCAAGTAGTTACAAATAGGATTACATGAACACATGCATTTTAACACCTTGATTTGAAATGATATTTGATAATTTTGGAGTGTTAGAGTTGACATTTGTGTCGAGTAACAATGCAGTCAGTTCTGCAGTTTTTTTTCATTACTCTTCGCTGATTTATCATCAGTGGTTGTACATTCTTACAATGTACTAATGATCATATTCATATACACATAAAAGCTGCAAAGCTATAGAAAATGTTTGAAATTGATCGCTTTTATGGATGATAGTCTGTATTTGTGTCATGTCTTACAAAATGTATCACAGCTGATTAATAAGCATTCATACTACACTTCATATATGCAATGCTGCACATGAGATGTCGGGCACTCCTAATTTTGTATCAGTCATCAAGCACTTAACTGGTGGTTCTACAGCTCAATATTGATATTTATCTTGTATTCAGAGTTGGATTTTTTTTATTCGCTGTGGTTAATATGAAAATACATGCATGTATATATAATATTTGATTTGTATAAATCAAGAATTAGCGGTTTAGAGATTAGAAAGAAAGTTTTTTTTTCTATTTTTTAATTGATCACCTCCCTGCAACTACGTACCTTAAATCTGTGAAATTTAGTGTTTGCTGATTTTTTTCTGTTTTGGTTATGTTGTTTTGTTCTGTTTTTGTTTTGTTTTTGTTTGTTTTTTGTTTTGACAATATTAACAGATGCATTTCGTTATTCGGTAAAAAAATGTTTTATTGTGTGTACTCTTTAACTTCTACATGCACGTGCATCTTACGTGGTGAAGTACTGGTTTAGATAATGTTCACACCCAACATCTTGTATCACACACACACACATGCATACATATTCGTATTTGTGTAGGGCATGCACATGTGTGTCTAATGACTGAACTTTTTTTTATACGGTAATATCAGAATGGTGATTCAAACGCTGAAGAACTTGCATCGGCAACTCAAGTGAAAGGGGCATTCATGCCTGTTCTTACAGAGAAACCAGCTGTTGATCTTGTCAAAATAAATGAGGAAATGAGAACATTCAGAGCTTACCAGAAACTGCGTCTTGAAAGGACCAATAAACGCCACCATGGAAAGAGGCTTAAGAAGGCCGCGGAAGCAGAAAAGGAGGACAAGAAGTAAAAACTTATTTCTTATTCCATGTTATGTTTGGGAATTCTAAAACATCCGAGCAACTTTTTTGTATTCTTTTCTTGCTCTTGAATTTGTATTAACATGTTGTAAACTTAATGCTGCCTATTTCTCGTCTGATTGATGAAAGGAGATAGTTTGGTGTATTATTTCAGGGATCATTCTATATTAAGTAAGAAACTTTGTTGTTTTTAACTATTCACCTTATCAAATTTATGATATCTTGCCTGTCCTTTTTAACTATTCTTTATCTTATGTTTCTATTCCTAAGTTTATCTTTCTTCTTGTCTATTTTTTCACAATTTCTTTTGAATTGCGTGGAACCTTATTGGTATTATATTTCTTTACATTTTTAGGTGTTTGTCAGCTTCCTAACTTTCCGCTTAACTTTCAAGTTTTACAACATTTTTATGCGTTAAAACTGTATGTCTCATAAAAATGTTAACAATGTGTATTTCCACTCCTTATCTAAAAGAACAAACATTTGTACCATGTTTGTAATTACAACAAATTTATCTTTTAAGTTTCTAAAATAGGAAGTACAAAATATGATAATAATTTATATTTTGTACACTTTTTCCTTTTTATGTGTATTCCTTGTCATTTCAAACATCAAACTCTTATTTAACCTTTATAAGGGCAACTCTAGTGGCTCAAACATGTAATATTCAGGGTGTTAAATATTTCGTCCTAAAGGGAGTAGATTTTGCCAGCGGTCCGACGCCTAATTAATGGACGCCTGATGTCTGACACCCATTAAATAGGCGCCGGACATCAGACGCCCATTAAATGGGCGTTTGACTTCAGAATATTCAAATTTACTCGGTGCATTTTAAATTTGAGCAGTCTGCAATGTGAAAATTTGACCGGGAAAGCAGGCTTGGGCGCCCATTTAATGAGTGCCAGGGCCGGGGGCCCATTTAATGCGCACCCAAGTCCCCTTAATATCACGTCTTCAATTACAGATCCTGAATTGGATCTATAATATTAACCTTAATATTACATCTGAATTGAACGATTGGGGTGCAAATCCTTAATATTACGGCTTGAATTTGCACCAGTGGAGATGCTCTAATACATAAAAATTTAGTGTGCTGCTAAGGGCACCACAATATGTTTTTCTTAATACCGTAATTAAAAAAATAAAATAAATTTTATATGCTTCCTAATACCACATTACCTCTCCATTTTAATCTCTCACTCAATCATTATTTGGCCGAACTAATCACGTACTAAACTAATCTAAAAACCCTAATATGCCGTAATCGATGTCTTCTTCGCATATCTCGCGGAAAAATTCAAATTCATATGGTAATCTCTCAATTGTTTGGTGATCTGAAAACCTTGATCTCTTACTTTCTCTTCTAGTTTGCTTAATTCAAACTTTATTCATGACTTTTGTATATTCCTCGTCATTACGGCATCGAATTCGTAGATCGATTATAGATATAAGGTTTAACTCACTGATCGGTTTTAGAAATGAAGACGAACGAATATCGAGCGAAGTAGAAATAAGGTAAAAATGTGTGGTAGCCCCTATTTTTTAAGTGTGTGACACTATGAAGATTGTAGTACCAATCCTTGTGGTATTTTTTAGTCGCGGTATTAGGAAGAACATATTGAGGTGCCTTTAGAACCACACAAAATTTGCTTGCAACATCCCAAATTCCATGCTGTTAAGACCTCTAATTTTTAATAAACCTTTCTTTAATTTAATTTATATCCATCGCACAAGTACAAATTTCTAGTTTTTACGTAATGCATTATGATTTTTTTAATTTATATCAGTCGCACAAATCCAAATTTTTAAACATAACATATACATTATAATATCGTTTCATTCCTCAGTAACGCATTATCGAAATCTAATATTAGGTAAACATTAAATTCGTTGGTTGTAGAATATATGGGCAACCTTTTCAATTTGAATTGCAGAATTAGATAAATTATTCTACAATGCAAATTTAACATCCAGACATATATAGATAAATCTATAATGAGATATTCGAATATTATATAAAAAGATGTGATTTTCCTACTCGAATCTTTAAGCATTCCGAAATCTCTTGATCTACTTCATGTTATCTTTTTGTTCCATATTCAGATTCACATATAACATATGATGGAGCTAAGGGTATGCCTGATAGATTTAGGGGTATGTCCTAAGAACAGTTATGTATTTTGTTACATAGATGTAACTCATTATTCGATCATGTTTGAAATAAAAGGTATTTTCTTTCTATAATATACTTGATGTTATATGTTATATTAATAAATTGAATTTACTAGAAAATACATAAATGACATAGTTGTGTGATTGTAGTTACAAAATGTTGTAACAACGAGTAACTTACTACAATGAATGTAAATATACAATTTTAAATATTTTTAGTCAAGTTTCATCGAAATTGGATATGATGTATCTGTTGAAACTAAAGTATGTAATGCTCTCTAAATGCTGGGCAATGTATTACTCATAACTGCTTGGGACATCTAAGGATAACATATTGCTAGTTGTTAGATAACCATAAAAGAACTCACTCAATAATTTTCTATTGGTTAATATCGCTAAACTCAAACAGTAAACATCAGTGTGACCAATTTTCATAATTCTTATTGCTTGAGAATGCTAAGGATATTCAATATGAAAACTCCAAGTTAATTATAGCTAAGACATGGTGCGATGTCTATGGAGTGATTATGTTTGGATCGAGTGGAAGTATTGGAGGCGAGGCACTATTTAAAGGATGATTCGTCTCCTCAACTATATGACATTAATATCATGACCAACTCAAAGTCAAAGTCAATTGATATAGCATTTCAATTAATAATTATTGAATCAAGGATTTTGAGTTTGGACTATAGAGTCGAATGTGAATGATGTTGGAATTTTGACAGTTACCAAATTAAATTAGAAAGATGTAGTTTTGATGAAAAGTTGGTGTAAAATAAAATTCACAATGGAGTAATGCTTAATAATATAAACCATACTTTTACTTAAAACTAAGTAAAAGATAAGTTTGGCCAAAATGTCACACTATTACTAAGTAACATGTAACTGTTAACATTTAAATAGTTTGATGTTAACCGGTGGTCGAATTTACATCCGAGAAATAAAAATTAACTGATGAACTCTCTTCAGTCAAATGATTTAATTAACTTATAATTGTTATAAATTAATTAAATCAAATAATATTTATGGATTTTGAATATGATTTGAGAATTAAATATAATTATATAACTATAATGGTTATAAATATATCGAACGATACTCAATAAACAGTTAAATTAAATCCAATTAATAATATTTATTTAGGCTTAAATGGGTTTGAAGCCCATGAAAGGGGCTTCAAATTTCGAATAAAAAGGATCTAAGGGAGGGCTAAATTTTTTGCTATGTTTATTTTAGATGGATGACTCAGATTTGGGGATAAAGGGTAAGAGGTATGATTCCATATTCATTTTATTCCTTCTATTATAAAAGGACTCATAACCTTAATGCATACAAAGGTTTTTGTCTGCCTCCTCTATCATCTATGATCGAAATTTATCGCTTTATATACTATGTTAAAACACAAATCCATTGCAATTTGACAAAAAGGGTCCATAGTTTACAGACTGTTGAATCAATAAGTTTTCTAAGGGAGAAGAACTCATCATTGCACAGTAGACTTGATGGCATTAGTTTAAGATAAGTGTTTAGTTTTATATATATGATGCATCACCTTTGTATAAACATATTATATTTATATATAGGATGTGCGGTTGGGGACTACTCAATCATAATACGCATAATATAGATAAAATATTTCGGCTAAAAAGCCTAATCGATGATGATAAAATAAGTTTAACCACGCAGCAAGTTCATCAATGATCGCCTCTCATGTCTTACTACGAATTCTTACCCGCCCAGTTGCAAGTGCTTTGTCTTCTCCCTGTCTGGCTTCATGGTCGTCTTTAGTGGTTTCCGTGTCCCGTGTGGCTTTAGACACATCTGATTCGCATCCGCCTCGTTCCTTGTGCGGGAGACCAAGGAAGGAGCCTCGCACTCCCCGCTTCATCCGTACATGCTCTATAGCGACGTCCGAGAAGATTGTCAGGTCTACTCGGTTTACGTTGTATCTCGTTTGATTGTCTGTTTGTGTGGCATTTGCTCGGTTTCATTCTAGTTGTCCTTGTATTTTTTTGCCGATTTTGGATGGCGAATTTTTTGTTCTAGAATATTCGTGGTATCCGTAATGAGGCTTCCTTGACTAGGCTCAAGCGTATAGTCAAGAAACACTCATGTTGTTTGGTGGCGCTTCTAGAGCCTTTTATGGCTCCATAGGTCCTCACCAATCTGTCTTATCTCTTGGTCTCGGGGGTGCTTTGGCCAACGTATCCAACAAGACATGTATTATTTGGTCTAAAGCTGTGGTTATCCATCTTGTTTCGATTCGGGCCAGCATTTTTCGGTGGCCTGTTCTCTTCCCTCTCTCTCTCTCTACTTCTTTCCTTTTCTCCGCGGTGTACGCGAAGTGCGATTTGATCGAGAGGTTGTGCTATGGTCGAATATCATCTCTCTCTCGGATTTAGGCTTCGCAACGTCGATCATAGGAGGTGACTGTAATGTCGTCGCCTGCCAAGCCAAGAAGCGGGGTGGTGCTACTGTTAACCGGGTAGCGGTAGGTGAATTCAACTCGTTTATCATTAGCTCGGGTCTTTCTGAAGTCTCTTTCCTCGGTTCGGCTTATACTTCGTGTGACAACCAAGAAGGGAAAAACCGTATCCTTTCTCATCTAGACAGAGTGTTCGGTTCGGAAGGTTGGTTTAACCTTGCTTTCTCCTTCTCTATCTCCCACCTCCACCGGACCTTCTCAGATCATGCTCCGACGATTCTTCGATGTTCTTGCAGTGCCCTCGCTGGCCCTTCTTCCTTCTAGTTTTAGAGTATGTGGAGGTCCTACCACACTTTTCATAGTACGGTGGAAGCTTCTTGGAACTCTTATGTTTTTAGCGATCCTTATGTTCTGTTTTCCTGAAAACTGAAATGGCTCAAATCTTGTCTTAAGGTTTGGAACGTGCAGGTTTTCAAGAATATATTTGACCGTGTTAGGGAAGATGAAGAATCACTTATTCTAGCGGAAGCCTCTTTCGATGAGAACCCGACCTCCGCTAACAAGGAGGTATGGGCGGTTGCCCAACTCGCCATTTCATCGAAACTTCGTGTCGAGAACGATTCCTTCGCCAGAAGGCAAGGATCAAGTGGATCGTTGATGGTGATACGAATTCCAAGTTCTTCCATTCTTCTATTCGAAATAAGAATAGCCTTCTTTCGGTTCATCAGATTCTTCGTCCAATCCTTTCTATGGCTTCCACTCCTGTGGAAGTCAAAGAGGCTATCCTCTCTTACTTTAGTCTTTCCTAGGCATTCCCTCTATGACCGTCTCTGACATGTCTATGTTATCTTATAATCCTAGGAATGTTCTTCCTAGGGAGATCGATGCTCTTTCCTTGCTGCCTACTTCCGAGGAAATTCGGGATTGCTTATTGACATTGAGTACGGACAGTGCGAGTGGGCCTGACGGTTTCAACGGTTTTATTTTTCAGAAGTGTCTGGCCAATCGTTCAGGCAGACTTTTGTCTGGCCATTAGGTTCTTTTTCTATGGAGGTTCTCTCCCCTAAGGTTGGACCTCCACCAACCTGGTTCTCATCCCCAAGTGCGAAAATCCACGCTCATGTGCGTATTTTTGTCTTACCAGTCTATTCAACTTCTCTAAAAAGGTTATCTCCAAGGTGTTATCCTCTAGACTAACACCTTTTCTCGACCGTTTTATCTCCTCTTCACATGCTGGGTTTGATAAAGGACGCTTGATTACGGATAATGTTCTTTTAGCTCAAGAGATGATTTCTCAGATCGATCGTAAGGTCAGAGGCTCTAATGTGGTCGTTAAGCTTGACATGGCCAAGGCATATGATCGTATGTCTTGGTTTTTCATTATTAGAGTTCTGAGGGCTTTCAGGTTTCCAGAGCCCTTTATTGATATGATTTGGATGCTGATCTCCAACTGCTGGTTCTCCGTTCTCATCAACGGGTCATCCTATGGTTATTTCAAGTTCGGAAGGGGTTTTCGGCAGGGAGACCCACTCTCCCCGACTTTGTTTGTCAACGCAGCTGAGGCTTTCGTTCGTTGATTGTACTCGCTAACGATTGCAGGTCAAATACACAGATTTGGCACCTCTATGGGTTGCCGCTCATATCTTCCTTATTGTCTGCTAATGACATTATTATATTCAAAAACGGTAACCGGTCGTCCATTCGTCGTCTCCTTGCCTTTATCCATCAGTACGAGAGGTGTTCTGGCCAACTCATGAATGTTGATAAGAGATGCTTTGTCCCGGAAAAAGTCTTACCTCCTATTAGGTCTTCTTGGATCGAAACCTTCTCCGGTTTCAAGGCCTCGTCTCTTTCCCTGCATTAACTTGGGGTGATCCTTTACAAAGGTAGGAAACTTAACGCTATCTTCAACCCCATTACCGATCGGGTAAGGGGTAAGATTGTCCATTGGAACATGACTCTCCTTTATCAGGCAGATAGACTGGTTCTTATAAAATCATTTCTTGATTCTATTGGATCACATGTCTTCGTTGCTATGACTCCTACTTCTTCCTTCTTTTGGTCTTTTCGTTCTTTAGCAGCGTCCTTCTTTTGGAGGGAAAAGGACGATGCTTATCGTCATCATTGGATTTTTTGGGACACCATCTGTTGTCCTAAAATAGAAGGAGGCTTAGGCCATTGAAATCCAAAGGATGTCTGCACTGCCTTCGCCTATAAGTTATGGGAGCAGTTTAGAGCGAATAACTCCCTTTAGGCGTTGTTTTCCATGCCAAGCACCACAGGCTTTTAACCACGGATTACGACGGTACCCCATCTTACGCTAGTGGGCGTGGAAGCGCATGCAATACATGAATGCCTTAAGCGACTCTCACGGGGGTGGAGTCGGTTGGGATGAGGCCCTTTCTCGGTGAAGAGGGCTTGGGAATCGTCTAGGACTCCAGCTCTTGCGAACCACTTTTCCTTCATTTAGGATACCCTTATGCCTCCCAAGGTTTCCTTGTTTATATGGAAAACTCTTCATAATGGGTTACTACTAGATGACAACCTAACGAGGATTGACATCCCTTTCGTCTTTAGGTGCAAGTGTTGCAAAGCAGGAGATTTGGAATCAAGTCTCATTTATTCTTTAGTGGGGATTGTGCCTCTACTGTTTGAAATTACTATGGGAATTTGATAGGTCTTCGTGGGAATGTTTTTTCCCTTATAGAATTGCTGAGATTTTGGTGGATCAGCATCTCAGGAAAATCTCTTCGCTCTATCCTCTTTCATCTTGTCCCTTGTCTTATCTGCTGGCATCTCTAGTGCTCTCGGAATAAGGCAATCTTTGATGAGACTCCTATGGATCCTCCTCCCATTATCTGAAAGGTTATAAATGATGTTTTCCTAGTCTTTCATGGCATGCCATTCAGGGGAGCCATAGGGTCTGAATCGAGGGGTTTGGCCCAGTCTTTCGATGTTATATCCAGTTCGTTTCCTCCCCATGTAGAGATTGGTTGATTCCGCTATTGGTTGGTATGTGATCTTTCGTCGTATTGCTTTTTTGATTGTTCCCACACCTCCCTCTTTACTTCTCATTCGGTTTGTTAGTTGTGCAGGTCCTGGATTTCAGGTACTGGTTTCTTCTCCCGAGTTAGCAGGAACTGAAGTGCGGAGCTGGAGCAGGGATGCTTCTTCAGCCTCTATCTACCTTGATTTCTGGACTTAGAGTTGCTGGCTCTTATCTTTCGAGGCTAGAGGCTATAGGTTTTAGATGGGCTTTGTGAGTGATTCGTCCTCGGCTTGGTTGGTTCATACTTGCTCATCCTGATTGGTCTCCTTGTATTTTCCATATGGTGTTTTGCTGGTTGTTTTGTATATGTACTTGCGTGTTTTCCACAATATTTGTAGCCTATCTACGAATCTGTTTTTGTGAGCCGTTGGAGAATGACTAGATTCTTCGTTTTTCTATTCTATTTATGTATAAAAAAAAGTTCAACCACCAAAACAACGCAAGTGGTAAAATAAATACACAACCATTATACCCTACACTCCTAGCTCAGTTGGTTAGAGGTGGGCGAATTGGGATGAGACATAGCTCTCAGGTTCGAGGGCCGCCTCTGCCAATTTCTTGGGGTGACTACCTAGGTAGCGTGAAGGCATTGAAAAATCGGGGTATATCACTACCCGTGGGGTTTACTAATACCGACAAACAATAGCTTGAGTGAAGTCTTAGGTTCCATACGTAAATAAAAAAAAATGCACAACCATTATAATCTCCCAAAAATCATCAGTTCGATCAATTTCTTAAGCATATGTATACACACATAAATAGAGTAATGACACTATAAGGCCGCACTAATCACCAGTTGCCTTGATTTTACTTACTGCAAACTCAACACCTTGTAGGTTGATTCATAGATCCCCAATTGTCATCTAGTGTAGAAAGGCATATTAATAGAATAAGTGGCCATACGAGTCCTCGTCGGCATAACAGTGGAACCAAGCCTGGGTGACACATAGATTTTTTTTCCGGTTAAGCAGTATGTTGTGTTGACTAGCCTAGAAGGACGAGCCATGCATGCACCTTTAATTTTTTTTTTGGAGGGGGGGGGGAGGGGAGGGGATTTTTCCTCCTAAAGTTTATTTTAAGCTATAGTAACACCTGAGTAGACGTAAAGTATGTACATAAACTTCATTATGAAATTACCACTTGTGCTCAGACCCCAAGAAAACCTAATCTCTTCATTTGATAAACGGGTTTCAATGGTGGGAAGTAGGAGGGAGAAAAGTGATAGGAGGTCATTGCCTAGGATGATATCTGAGAACTGAATACTGCAACTGCCTCCATTAAAAGCCTAACTCGCTGTTATATGCTTATGAGCAACAAGCTCATATAAGTAGGAAATTCGTTCCTTAAGGCAATGCCGTAAAACCATGGATCAATCTAAAAAGCTATCTAGAATCCAGAGCCAAGTTTGATGGAGGTGCAGATCTGTAGTTGTCGGCACTAAGTGTTAAACATCTAATATACCAAAATAGAGACCAATCACTTAAATACTCGTTTCACAAGTTTATAAATCAGATTTCCACTACTTTGAAAATCTGTATTAGCTATTTTTAATAATAAGTGTGTTGTAATTAATTTACAACAACAACGTTATACTATTTAAAGAAAATATCACAACATTGAAATACAGAAAGATTATAGAATGCTGTATATAAGTATACAAATAAACCAAAAATCTAACCAGGTAACTAGGAATTTTTTTTCTGGCTTGTCATAAAAATTTCCTTAAGAATTTTATTCTAAATTCTTCCAAGATATACGATTAACATAGAAATGCGTTTATTTTATGTTCTTATATCTTATCTTTTGTATATAAATAAATATTACTCGGGTATTATTTTGTCACTTTTACCAACTAAGCCACATGTAGTCAGAAAAATTGAAAATAAAGATCAAAATGCTATGTAGATATATATATATATATATATGTATATATGAAGACTTGCAGATGAAGATCTTACATCAAGCTGCTTTTTGGATAAGAAAATAATTGGTAGAAAGAAGAACCATATCATAAATCAATGAAGGCTTGTTAAGGAAGCAAGGGGAAAAGAGGAAAGGCCAGGATTAATTAGATTTAACTAAGGTCCATTTGTAATTGTATTAGGGTTTAGGTTGGCTATCTATCCTATAAGTACCCATGTATTCTCATTGTATCATCCAAGAATTTGGAGTTTTGCTTTTCTATTTTATACTCCTCTTGGGTCTAGTAAATTTGTGCCGTCTATTCAATTAAATTTGGTAGAGCACAATTTACTATTGCAATTTACTTTTCTCATTAGTGATTGAATGTCTGATTAGATTCAATGGTAATCCTAATTTTTATTTCAGTTTGTTTATTTCTTATCTTCAATTTTAATTTTAGCATTCTGTTTTATTTTTCTATCATTGAATTTATTATAGATCCGATTAGATTCAAATCTATAGTGAATTCAATTGCAGTTTTAATTTGTTTTCAATTGATAATTGTGATTTAGTCGTGGGTTCAATTAGATTAGTTCTGAATCAAATTGCAATTTCAATTTTTAATTCAATCAAATCCTCCAATTTCGTCTAACTCGCCCATGAAATATATAAATAATAAAATTTAGAATCCTCCCTGTGTTCGACCTGCATACTACACATCTGTGCGCTTGCGGTAATTTATAATAAATTTGCGCTTTTCTATTCCATAAAAAGTGTCATATAAGTTTTTATTATTTATATATTTCGTGCGCAAGTTAGACAAAATTGGAGGATTTGATTGAATTAAAAATTTAAATTGCAATTTGATTCAGAACAAATCTAATTGAACCGAGGACCAAATCATAATTATCAATTGAAAATAAATTAAAACTGCAATTGAGTTCACTACATATTCGAATCTAATCGTATCTATAATAAATTCAATGATAAAAAAATAAAACAGAATACTGAAATTAAAATTGCAGAAAAGAAATAAACAAAAAGAAATAAAAATTAGGATTACTGCTGAATCTAATCAGACGGTCAATCACTAATGAGAAAAGTGAATTGCAATAGTAAATTGTGTTTTACCAAATCTAAATGAATAGACGACACAAATTTACTAGACCCATGAGGAGTATAGAAAAGAAAAGCAAAACTCTAAATTCTTGGATGAAGTTTATAATGAGAATACATGGGTATTTATAGAATAGATAGCCAACCAACGCCCTAATACAATCACAAATAGGCCTTAGTTAAATCTAATAAATCTTGGTCTTTCCTCTTTTCCTCTTGCTTCTTTGACAAGCCTTCATTGATTTATGATATGGGTCTTCTTTCTACCAATTATTTTCTTGTCCAAAAAGCAACTTGATGTAAGATCTTCATCTGCAAGTCTCCATATGTATATACATAGCATTTTGATCTTTATTTTCTATTTTTCTGATTACATGTGGCATAGTCGGCATATCTGTAGAAGTGACAAAATAATACCTAAGTAATATTTATTTATATACAAAAGATAAGGTATAAGAGCATATAATAAACACATTTCTATGTTAATCAATATAACAGATGTAATATACACATGATTGTAATTAGTATGATTTATATTATAGATAGCAGAGAAGAGAGACAGAAGAAATCATAAAAAAATGGGATGGAGAATGTGATCAGTATTCTCCTCTATTTATATTTTCTTTCGTACCACTTGAAACAGCCGCGTCTGTACCTCTTCGTACAGTCGCATCCGCACCTGTTCAAACGATCATGTCCGTACGTTTTTAAAAACCGCGTCCACTTTAGTTTCTGCACCCGTTCACCAAGAAATGTGCACTTTCTTTCGCCTAACGAGTCGCACTCGTTCATTGTGCGCCCGCTTCTCAAAGTCGCATCTCTTCAGATGGACCACGCCTCCTTTTGTCCAGTCCAAGCCCGTAACTGTTAAAAAAATGGCATAGTAAAAGTACAATCATATTAGACCCAAATCCGAATCTGAGCCCGGTTCGGTCGGTCGGATGGACAGCAGCAGCAGCGCTCGTGTGTGTGGGGATAAAGCATAACTTCCCTCCTCACAACAAAGCACACATTTGGGTTCCCCAAGGCCCCAACCTCCTATTAAGGAAGCCACTTATATACTTGAATTTTTCTTCAAGTTTGGCGATATGGGACAATATATTTCATTCAATAATCCCCCCACACGAATGATAATATACTCCCACCTACCCCCCGCACAAAACGAAATATCACAGAGTACATATGGAATAATGGTTTACCATGGATAAGTAGATATTTCACTCTGAATTTTCCGTAGTTAAAAGTTATCGGGTCTACTTGGCTAGTCGGTGAATTATTTCATCTTGAATCATCGGCCTTTATTATATATATAGACAATAAGCCATACGAAGCATTGATTCCCTTCTCATCTAATCTCTAGGTTGTGTTCATTTTGGTCCGGAACACTTTTTGGTTCTGTGAGTGTTATTGATAATTTAAGCCTTTAACTCACAGTAACATAGGTGATCGCAACCATTAAGAGTATCCTACATATACCCTACTTATTATTTTCAAGATATTGTCATCATTAAAAAAATATAGTTTTAACCTTTTAATACTTCTATAGGCATGCATTCATATTGTGCACCATAGGAATGAAGTAGGACTATATCCAAACAAATGCATTACGTCTTAAGTTATTCATAACTGGTTAGCCTATTGATCCTAGTCCGTTACATCTCCAGTCACCAGGATATGTTTCTGTATAAGATAACTCATGCGGATCTAGGCTTTTAAACCCATTCCCCTCGATGCACAGTCAATTTTCTCTCTTGATAAACCTTCAGTAAACGGATCTGCTAGGTTATCATTTATTCTTACATAATCAATGGAAATAGTCCCATTTGAGAGTAACTGCCTAACTGTGTTATGATGTCTACGAATGTATCGTGACTTTCCATTATACACAATGTTTTGCGCTCTACTTAGCGTTGTTTGGTTATCACAGTACAGGTTTAGGCCAAAACGGAATATCTTCTAAAAAGTGACGAAGTCATTCTACTTCTTCACCTGCTTTATCTGAATGATGAACTCTGATTTCATAGTGGATCGAGCTATGCATGTTTGTTTAGTAGATTTCCATGACACTTCTGCACCTGCTAAGGTGAAGACATAACCGTTAGTAATTTTTGAGTCCTCTGAATCAGCAATCTAGTTTGCATTACTATATCCTTCTAAAACGACAGGATATTTTCCATATTGTAAGGAATAATTTGTGGGATTTTTAAATATCCAAGCACTCTCATTAGTGCTTTCTAGTGTTCCTCTCCTGGATTGCTTGTATACATGCTCAATCGACTTACTACATAAGCTATATCTAGTCTTGTGCAATTCATGAGTTACATTAGACATCCTATTACACGAGAATATTCCAGTTGCATTACACTCTCCTTAGTGTTTTTATGCAATACTTCCGATGGATTAAAAGGTGTTCATACTTCTTTTATTCCAGAATTTTGGAATCTTTCAATCACTTTGTCTACATGGTGTAACTGAGATAATTCAACTTCATTAGGTGTTCTTTTTATTTTGATTTCCAAGATAACATTTGCAACACCTAAATCTTTTATATCAAAATTGTTGATTAACATTTTCTTTACGGTCTCTATAACTTTAATGTTAGGACCAAAGATTAACATATTTTCTGTACATAAACAAATCATCATGCATGATTGTCCAACTTGTTTATAATAAACACATTTATCACATTCATTTATATGAAAACCATTTTTTATCATGACACTATTAAATTTTGCATGCTATTGTTTTGGAGCTTATTTTAGTCTATATAATGATTTTACTAATCTAAAGACTTTATTTTCATTTCCTTTGGGAAAAAACCTTCGGGTTGCTCCATGAAGATCTCCTCATTGAGATCTCCATTTAAGAATGTTGTTTTTACATCCATTTGATGAATTTCTAGATTATAGATGGATGCAATTGCTATTACCTTATAAAGGTTATTCGTCTTATCGGCGAATATGTATCAAAGATGTCTAAATCTTCTTTTTGACAATATCATTTGGTTACTAATCTGGCTCTATACTTGTCGACAGAACCATCTGCTTTCATTTTCTTTTTTAAAATCCATTTACAACCAATTTATTTTAATCTTGGTGGAAGATAAACTGCTTCCCAGGTTTTATTACTTAGAACTGAATCAATTTCACTTTGGATTGCTTCTTTCCAACATGTAGATTCAAAAGAGGTCATAACTCCTTGTACGTTTGAGGTTTGTGTTCCAACACATACGTTAATAATTTCGAACCAAATGTCTTGAAAGTTTCTAGCCCTTACGCTTCTTTTACGTTCAAGTTCCTCAATTTCATGAGGAGTTACATCTTCATGTGAATTGCTTGATTCTTCTCTTGTCCTTTTAGGGACATTATTTCTTTCATTCCTTTTGTATGGAAACACATCTTCAAAGAATGAGGCATCTCTCGATTCAATGATTGTATTTACATTGATATCAACTATATCAGAGTTGAATACCAGAATTCTATAGGAGTAACTATTTTGGGGGTGTCCTAAATAGTAACAATCTATGGTTTTTGGTCCAAGTTTGACTTTCTTGGGAGGAGAAACTAAAACTTTTGCCAAGCACCCCCACACTTTGAGGTACTTAAAGCTTAGTTCATGTCCTTTCCATAACTCATATGGAAGTGTTCCTGTTTCATTGTGAGGAATCTTGTTTAAAATTTGATTAGACATATTCAAGGCTTCCTCCTACGAGTTCGTCGGTAGACTAGAAGTTAAAAGCATTGCGTTAATCATATCTTTTAACGCTCTATTCTTTCTTTCAGCATCACCATTTTGTTGTGGTGAATATGGAGCTATTGTTTAATGAATTATACCAATTTCTGCATAGAATTGTTCAAATGGTGATTCATATTCTCCACCTCGATCAGATCTCAATATCATGTTATTTTTATTTAACTGATTTTCTCCTCAGCCTTGTACTTTATAAACGATGTAATTGCTTCACCTTTACTATTCAAAAGATTTACATAGCAATATCGCACATAATCGTCAATAAAAGTAATAAATTATTTTTCCTACCTCTTGTAGGTAAATGATTTAAAATCATATAAATCCGTATGAACCAAATCTAGTGGTTCAGTATTCTGTGAATCGTATGAAATGGTTCCTTAACCATTTTTGCTTCTATATATGTCTCACATTTATAGTTTTTATTTTCTTGGTAATTATGAACTAATCCCAAGTTTGCCAGCTTTTTTCATTTTTCAGAAATCTATGTGTCCTAATCTATCATGCTATAATAAAATTTTGTGCTCAAGCAAACAAGAAAATTCAGTTTTATTAATAACACAATCATAATACATAGTTTTTTTGTCGATTGCGGCTACATTTACCATGACTAGGCCATCACAAAAATATCCTCTTCCTATGTACATTCCAGCTTTGGACAAAACCATCTTGTCTGACTCGAAGACCATTTTGAATCCTTTCTTTGATAGCACTGAACCAGAGATGAGGTTCTTGCGGATGTTCGGAATGTGAAGCATGTCATCCAACTTGATAGTTTTTCCAGAAGTAAACTTAAGGATTACTGTGCCATTGCCTTCGATCATGCATATTGTAGAATTACCCATGTAGAGTTTTTCTTCTTGATCGAATTTCTGGTATGTAGAGAACATGGATTTGTCAGAGCAAATAAGAAGAGCAGCACCTGTGTTCACCCACCATTAGTTAGCATTCTGAACCGAATTGCATGTAGATATAACTGCTGAAAAATTGGACTCGTCCACTTCCTGTTATCCACTATATTTGCCTCTGGGTTGTGTTCCTTCTTTGTCCTACAATCTCTAAAGGCGTGTCCTGCTTTTCCACAAACCCAGCAGTAACAGCCCGCATTTTACATATCGAAGGATCGTAAAATATTTTTTGTTTTATTCCCTTAAGGGTTGGATCATTCTCATATTATAATATGTTGTTTATGAGGATGTGAGACATGTCCATAATTTTTTCCAATTTTATTTGTGACCATTTTTCCCCTGTTAGTCTTGTATAGGGAATAACTTTTGACTGGAATCGAATCAAGTACTTAGGTCGGTCTCATTGGAAAGAAAATGATGTTTCCCATTCTGTAGAGTGGTCATATTAAAGATTTGGTTGGTTTGGGAGAAAACGCTGTTTTATTGCTACACAATTTTCTGTTCAGGTTTTAAGCTATTAATGGGCAGATTTGAGGAGGCCCATTAGTGGGCTTGTGCGAGGGTATGAATAAGGGGTTAGGTACATGGAGAGAGGGTTACTTTCTTCATTTTCTCATTTGGTTGAGCTCTTGATTGATCCTTGCTCAAACAAATACACATTACCACCATTAAAATTCTAGATCTACGAGTAGGGATTAAAGACTCTTTAAGGGGATAGTCTGTAACACCTCTCTTGAAAATCTAATACAAATATATTTTAGCACCGTGGTTAGTGCATGGTATTGCTTTCCGAAAGGTTAGGGGTTTGAATCCCACGGTTGTTATAATTTCCATCATCTAAGAATCCGTTAAACTATTTATTATATAATGCAATACGCTATCATAATAGGATCTATGATAAACATGTTATTTTAAAATAGCGTAAACGAGATTACCATGTGCTTCATTTATGAACATTGTCATAAACGTTGCATATAAAGCACCAGTTAAACAACCGATTGATAGGAATGAGCCGCTATATAACAACGTCAAATCAAAATAGTATGGGGCTCGATCAGGACAATATGACAAGGCATAGAAAGTAATATCCAAAATAGGATTCTATCAATTGCATGCCTAGACCAATGGTAACACATAGCCTCATCTATCGCCTACCTCAAACAACACTCCCTTAATCAAAGGGCGCCCAATTAAATCACAAAGTTATAAATATGATATCGAAGAAGTGTGTATGATAACATGAGCTACCTTAGCCAATCACGGTGTAGCTCTCGTTTTAATCATTTCAATTATGATCGAAAGGCCAAGAAAATCCATCATCATTCTCTTACTTCATTCCGGTAGCATTCGCCAAACCAACCTATTTCATTCTCGATTTTCCACCACATACACACTTGTTAAAGTGGTTCCCGGTATTAACAGAGAGCTTGACAATATCTTACCCTGATCTCTTTAACAACCCAGATGCTTATATCACACTGTGTCGTTTATATTTAAAAATCACATTAAAATTTCATAAATCAAGCAACCACAAAATTGATTTATATTCAAATAATTAAGTTCAAATATTTCAATGTCATAAATCATATGTCAGATCAATTCATTATTTGATTGAGTTCAAAATTTTGGATTTCATATTTTAAAAACCGTTCGATAACAAAATTACATTTTGATTTCAATTTCAATATCATAAATATAATTATTCAAAATCTTTATATTAACATTCGGACTAAACAGCTCGAATTGGAAATAGAATTTCTTTTAAAATAGTAAATAAATATGAAAAAGTTAAATTTAGAAATGCTTATATTACTCCAAAACATTTTGATTTAAAAATAATTATAAAAAATTTAATAATTAAAATTTAAAATAAAATAGTAAATTTTACAATAGTTATAAGATGTATAATAGTAAGTATAAAATAATTAGTTATGTAAAATAGTCTAAAATATTACTAATTTAAAATAATATATTTTAAACAATACTCTTATCCAAACCACAAATCCTTCTTTTCAAGGTTCAACTTATTATCAGTTTAGAATTTAAAATTTTAATTCAAGTCAACTTCAACTTTAAACAGTATATTCTTAATTCCAATTCATTTCAAAATAGTATTCAAGTTAGGTTTCTATTTTATTACTTAAATCAATTTCTTTTAGTTTCAAAATAATCACTCAAATATTTCATACAAATTAAATTTTAGTTTCCAAATTTATTCAATTTTAAGTATTTAATTTCAATTACATTTAGATTTTGAACCTTCACTTAATAAATTATTATCAAATCGATTTATTAAATTTCATAGTCATAACATATTCATGTAAAACTCATTTTTATTAACTTCTAAATCACATCTTAAAATCAATTCAACTTTAGTTGATAATTTTATTCAAGTTAAATCATTTAAATAAATTAAGTTACAGTTAAATTTCTAACTTCTCTTTTTAATCCTTTCTTAATTAAAGTAGTAAGAAAATCTATACTTATAATTTTATAAAATATGTACTTATATATATATTAAATTTAAAACTGAAATAATATTAAATTATAATAACATATTTATTAAATTAATTATCAAATAATTCAAATTATTTAAATTTTTAAATAATATTATAATTAAAAATATGGTAAAATTGCTTTATTAGATCAAAACATAATTATAATTTAGAAAAATAATTTTCTGAATAGACCAACGATGTCTGTATATAATTTTCTGCTAGGCCAAGTAATGCGTGTATGTACCATTTAAATCAGTGATTAAAACTCGAATCTTGGGTATATATTATTTCAACCCGCATCCTAAATCGATTCAGTTTCTTTTTCTAAATCTGTATAGTTTTTTAGGTATATATCATTTCAACACATTGGGAACCTGCAACGTGAGAAAAATATAAATAAACATATACATATAACAAGCACATGTCACCTATGCACATTTCATGTCATATATCCTGTGTCATCAATGTCATTCATGCACAATATAAATATCATATAATATGGTTTACTATAAACAATCCTAAACATTTCATAGCATTTCAAATAAGATGAATTTCACTTTCACAAATATGTTGTCAAGCGTGAGATAAACTCACCTTTTGTTGAACTAAAGTAACTTGGAAAATAAGGACAAATGGTCATGGAACTAGCATAACTGCGCGATCTCTAACACCATGGCATAAACAAATTCATAAATTAATAACCCAAGAAATTTAAATGAAGATACTAGAGGGTTTTGTCTAAGGAAGATGGATTTAGATTTTTACCAAGAATTACAAAAACAAAATTTTAATCATTTAAATTTCATTTTTGGATGGGTTAAACTCAGACTTTGAAAAGGTCATAAACAAAAAAAATAGTTGAAAGCTCTTTTCTTTTCAATTTGAAAAAAATAAAAACCTATTTTCAATAAAATTTGAAGAAGATATGGTTGAAATAGTGACAGACAAATTTTTGGGTCAGAAATCTGAATTCGAAAATGTGTTTGAAAGATTCACGATTCCAACATAGAAAATCTCAAAATATTAAAAAGTTTTCAAAATGAAAGTCGGAGCTAACTCAATTCCACCCAATCTGAAAAAACAAAAGAGTGTATCTGATTTATCTATGAGTAAGTTATGGCCTCTGCAAAATAGGGGAAAATTCTGGGTAAAGCAGAAAATCAAAAGTCTTTGTTTTTAGGGAGAAGTGGTCATGGACAACGTTGTCAGGTTGGGCCCGCTTGTTAGAGGTAGAGGAAGGTCAGTTAGTCATGATAGGGTCAATGGTGGAGATCCTAGGTAGAGGTGGAGAGTAGGAAAGGGGTGGCTATATGGTTTTGTGATGGTTGTTTGTATTTTTAGATATAGATTTTCATAATTTCCAAATCAATGAATCTTGAAGGTAGAAATAGGGTTAGAAAATAGAGACGAAGATTTAGAAAACAAATCAAAACAAAACAAACAAAAGGTTTACCTATTGATTTGAGGAAGCAAGAAGGGAGAAATTTCAGGGAGAAAAATATGTTATAGAAGAAAAGCAAAGAAGGTTTTTGAAGAAGATGAGAAATAAAACATAAAAAAGAAACATCCATAATTTAATATCATGCGAAGTCCCTAGACATATTTAACATAAAATTTAAACCAAGGTATGATGTGGCATGGAAAACTTTCCAAGAAGTCACGTCATAATTCATAGTGAATCCCAGAAAAGAAAATTGGAAAATTTAATACATAATAGCGCCTTTTATGCGTTTTACAAACTGTAAAAGGAACAATTAGAGAAAAGGAAAATGAATTTTTATGAAATGAGAATTGATCGAAAACTAGAGTTCATTTTAGATTCATAAAAATATTCAAATTTTAAAAAAAAATTAATTTTCATCTCAAATTCAATATTTAACCAATTTTGACGAGAGCTAGCTTTTTAGAAAAATTCCGATTTCAATAGATTTAATATTACAATTTTATTATTTAAATTTAAATTTTAAGCATGAATTCATATTTAAATAACAATTTTAAATTTAATTTGTTTAACACATAATATCTAGATTAACAACCATTAATTTCTGTTATCGAATTATATCTAAAATTAAAAATCACATTAATTGATTTCGTATAGTTCAAAATAAGTTAAATTTAAAAATCCAAATTTCAAATAAATCACAAATAATATTTGCTTAAAAATCCAGACTATTACAAATGCTTATTAAATTCGTTATAAATCATAAATCTTTTGGAAAATCTCGAAAATTCACTGAAATCAAGAATAATATATTCTTTAAAATAAAAGATTTTCAAGAAAAAATATGCATTTGATTATTTTTAATTAAAACTAGAAAATGTATGTTCTTTTTCCTTAGGAAATTCATAAAATATTCCTGTTGATTTGAAAAAAAATGAAATTAGAAATCTATCTCCAAATTTATGTTTACACAAAAAATCCGAAACTCAAATTGTTTGCAGATACTAAACTAAGATTTCGCCTATAAGCTCATTATAATTATTCCATAAAATTTCAATAATCCACTATTCAACTAAGTGATGATACAACTATATATGGAAACTCATACAATCATCCTTACTAATCCGGGTCCAGTTATGTACCAAAATAAACATACATGAATGCGATGGTTTTCTTATTATTCACCTTAGATTGGATGATGAAATTGAGATTTGATGGTGAATGATTTCGATATCTTTCTTCCTCTTGATTTCCTAAGCTTTTCCCTTTCTCTTTTTCTTGTTTGATGGTCGTCTACCCATTCTTTTCTTTTGACTTTTTTGATGTTGTAAAAAATGTGAACGATATGATAGGGAGAGGATTTAAGGGGATAAGAGTTGGATCCATTCCCTCTTATATATTCTTTTCCCTTTTAAAACAATCTTAATAGATGATCAATCATGGCTTAACCTTATTAGTTACCGAGTCTCGTTCATATATCCTACTACACATCACATTATTCAGTCAAATTATCTAATAAAATATCTTACATAAAATTAAACTAGAACTAGGGGTGTTAAAAGATTTCTAGGACTTAGGAATGCTTGCAAGGCTTAAGTCACATCAATTATTTACCATTTGAAAATGCATAAAAGTTTATCTTCAAGTTATTAACCCAACGGTATCGAAGCATATATATGCTTTGCTTCAGTTGGATGACATCTCTTAGAGAAATGCCCTTACATGATGACATACTAGATGAGCTTACTTTATTATAAGCCTTATTTCATTGTATCATGGTTGTGCTTTTTAGTTGAGATTTGGTTTGACTTCCACATTCACTACCTCAATCGGCATCTCATGGGTATTCTCGCATTAATTACAATGAGATATTCAAAAGTGCACCCTAATGGGGATACAACCAAATAAAGAACCCTCGATGAACATTTTAAAACCTTAGGCAAGTCTCTTTGCCTAAAAAATGGAGTACCAACCGTGTCAAATGCTGGAACAAAAAGTCGAATGGAAAGAATTCTTTTACTGACCAGATGCCCAACTCAAGAATGATGGGATGCTCATGCTACTAGTCCTTTTTGATCTTAGAAATGAATTGAGAACCAAGGCGATGCCAATATTCATTCAAATCCAGGAGCCTTCTCATCATCTACTCTTGCACTATATCTTACTTAGCTAAAATCTTCCATCTGCAAATGTCGAGAAAATTTGTTTCCATATGAGGACAATATCTAGACCTATATCGTTCCAAGCCCTCTAATGCATATTACCAAGGTTGTGCCTCTGCAACAGTCTTAGGATTTAAATATGGCTTGCCTCCTAGGCTAAGAAAATCTCGGCATAGCTTATGCACTCTGTTTGCCAATATTGTAAACCTGATGAAGATACCTTAGAATCAAGTGATAAAAATTAATCAAATTCTATAAGACAAGTGGTGTACACAATATAATATAAAAGAAAAATGAAAATATTATCTCTTAATGTATCTCCCTTTCCCAAATTGGTTAACTCAAATTAGTCTACATGATTTGAGTGTTTTCCTAAGCTACGATACTAGCTATAATAACCGTCCTTCTCAATGCCCAAAATCATCACCCTATATTAACGACTGACTTTTGAATACCACAAAATGATATTTTCGGTGTAAAATTAGAACGAATACTAAACCAATCCATTGATGAGATCTCAAACAAAATAAGATTATAATATACAAGAGACCGCTTAAGTGAAAGCAATTGATAAATACATCGTAACCAAATTTTTAGTAAAGAGTAATTAATTAATGAATTAATTAATAAAATAAAGCATTGTAAAATTTTCGGGATTTTGTATACGGAATTTACACCATAGGGTACGTCGTAATTTTCTAGTTAATTTACATATTTGACTTGTCAAAAATAGAGTCAGAATGAAGAAGTTATGGCGAAAACAAAATCAATGAAAAAGATATATGTATGTATAGACATACACACATACACACCCGATGTGGGTCGACCCCTGGGTCAACGTGGGTCGGTCCACCCATATGTTTGGGCGTCGGCCATACCCGGGCGAAAGCGTGATAGACCGAGATGCGTTTTGTTATTTATGAGCCAAGTCGGCTAATTTCTATTTGTTAAAAGTTTAAATTGGGCCGACGTAGCAAGTTTCTATTGATTGAGTGACCTGGCTAGTCTAGATTTAATCTAAACATTCAACGGCCTAAGATCTATGGCCTAACCTATAAATAGACCCCTAGACCAAGCTAATTCTTCATAACACAATCTCTTCCATGTTGGGTTCTCTCTTTTTGAGATGGACATAATCTAATTCTTTTAGGGAAATGATTTTTATATATGTACTCTTTTGGAGTCGGGATCTACAGAGGACATGGAGGAACGCTTAGGACCACAGGTGAGTTTGTAATTATTTTAGCCTTTCGGTAATTTAGGAAAACAAGGTTTTTAATAGTTGTAGAGTTTCTATAGTTTTTCTTTACAGGTTTTCTTATAGTTTTTGTTAGTTTTCCATAAGTTAGTATTTTTTATAAGTCCTTTTTGTATGTTATTTTCTGTAGTTTTTTTGTCTTTTTCTTACATTTTGTTTTATTTAAGAACTGAAAGATATTCTCTCGGTATTCTTCCTTTTTTCTGTGTTTATCAGTTATTTAGCAGTTTCTATACTTGTTTGTGGTTTATGCCTAGATCTATGAATGTTAATATTATGACGACCGATGTAATCCTTTTTATTTTGCACGTGGAAAATAGAATTAATGGAATAACTATGCAAATGTGGATTAAAAATATGAGACTAAATTTACAGAAAAATATGCACAAAATATAGATTTGTAATTAAAAAGAGATTGGACTGAAATAGGCAAATTAATGCAGATTTACAACTAAATCATAACATGGGTTATAATTGAGAAAGACTGAACATATTTGCAAAATTAATATTATGGTAAAATGTATAGACACATATAGAAATCATGATGAACAGTGTAGGGTTATTTGCAAATACAATTATAACGCAAAGGTTATAGTTGAATGAAATGATGGAAATGTTTATTATTGATGTAAACTTAAAATTGGAGTGAAATTTAATGAACATGTATTGGTTCTGGTCCACTCCAGCAGCATGGGGCTAATTTGAAAAATAAGAGACATAAGTTAATAAAAATAAACTAGTTGTGGCTCGTTCTGACAATAGGGGGCAGATTGGGGAAAATAAATGACTAATAAAGTTTAATAAATAGGTAATGGGAGTCTGTACCAACGTGAGTGGCCAAATTGGGCTAGATAACCAACTAATAAATAGATAGTGATAGCCCATACCAATGGCAGATGTCAAATTGTGGTAGACAGTTGATTAATAGATAAATAGTAAAGGTCAGTACCATCGAAAAACGCCGAATCATAGTAGATAATAGAACTATAAGAAAAGCCCGTTCATGGGGACAGAGAAGGGGGCAATACTAGGATATTGATTGGAGGTGTCTGTATTAGCGGAAAATTTGACACACATGCCAAATTGTTGTAGACAAACAACTTAAGGCCTATACCAATGGCGCTTAAGTGGAAACATGCTTACCGAATTATGATTGATAAATGTCCAATTAAAGGAAGGATCTTAAGGCAATGTGTATCAGTGATGGTCGAGCGTGTGGTGTATCGAATCGTGGTAGAGAAGACATTGTGGATCCTAGCACTAGATAAGTTTCCGTCTTAAGGTGAATCTGCAAACGAGTGATGTTAAGGACAGGGTCCTATTAAAATTTGGGTAGGTTTGATTCAATGTAAGTGGCATCGACTACCATATTAGTTTTATGGTAAAAAGGAAGCCAATCGATGGGTAGTATTAGGAAATTATCCTGATCATGTCGATTAAGTTCAAAATTTAGAAAGTGCAAACTATAATGACCTGGATTTTGGATGACAAATTTTAAACATTTAATATTATTTTAAAATTTGAGTTGATAATATAAATAGGTTTTTATATCGATTTAATAATAGAATAGATTTAATTTTGAATATATTGAATTATCGTAATATAAAATGGATAATAATTGATATTGAAGTTAAAACTGAATCGAAACGATTTAGATGATCAATATAATTCCATTTAAATATAAACGATAATAATAATAATTTATTATTGATGAGTTTGACCATTTTGTATTTAAATTATATTTTCTCGATTTAAATTGATATGTGAAAAGGACCAATTTTCAAACGACCTCAGAATTCAAGGAAATCCGTTTCATTGAAACCAGGATGCTAAATTATAGCAGGATATCAAATTTCATTGTGATTAGAACTCATATGTAGTCATACGAGAGTAAAAAAAAGTTCAACGGAAAATACATAACAATATATTATAATTTAATTTGGCTATCTTCCTTAGGAAGCCAATCCTGTCTTCCCTTAAAAGCTATTCCTCAAGGTAATAAAACGGGGGCCACTACCCTTCTTTCCTCGGCACAACTAAAGACGAATGAATTCGAACCATTTCAAAAATCCGATTGAAAACTATTCCTCTTTCTAGAAATTCGAACCATTTTGAATTAGAATCAAAAGCTACCTCCTAAATCTTCATCAAATCAAAATAAACAAAGCCGAGAACTAAGCTATTCCTCTATTTATTTTTCCATTCTTCGTTCGTTTTTCCCTCTTTTCCATGAACGAAATAAAATCAAAACCGCGAATTCCCTTTCTCAAACAAATCAAAAGCAAATCAAATCATCGAATGTCTACGCTTGTATAAGATTTTTGTTCTTCACCCTCGCGTGTTACTAAGAGGTACGAGTCGATTTCTGAAACCTCGATTTCATTCCAGTCAAGCTAGATTTCGAGGCACTTAGAAATACGGTGAGCGATTTCTGAAAATTGAGTTTGGATTCATGGTTGTAATGAAGTTTGGCAATGCATACCAATTTTTGGTGGATTCCAATCACCATGAATGTTGCGCATGTCATTCGAGCTACTGGAGGAGAGGTCGTGGATAGGATTTCAGGAAACTGGTGGATGCGATGGAGTTTTTGAAAGGGGAATCATCAGTAAAGTCAGCTTTGGGTGCTATGGTAATGGACTTGCAGGATGGTGGCATAGGCAGTGAAGGAAAGACACAGCCTTGCCTTCTTTTTACTGGAGCTACTTCGTGATTTTGTGTTGGAAGGAGAAGGTGTTGAAGGACTCATTGGTAAGTTCAGAAGGAGAATTTGTTGAGCAGAGGACTTGTAGTAGAGGAGGGAGGTTCGACAATGGCTCGTACAGTAGTAAGGGGGCTCGAATTTGTTAATTGGGGAAGAAAGTATTTAACTATGGTGAAAGGTAATTGATTATAATTTATGTTAGTTTAAGATGAACAATTATATTCAAACTTGCATAGTAAATAAATAAGATATCATATTCCGTTCTAGTTCCAAAACAAGTTGCGTTGCGATCATAAAGGGATTAAATGCATTCTGAAATTGAATGGAACGGATTGGAGCCTGTTGGTATTTCTATTAAATTAAACAATCGTTTAATCTAATCAGGAACAAATGGTTATTTCGATAAATCATCAAATAAAAATCAGCTGAGTAAATCTCACTCAGAATTTATTATTTATAATTATTTTTAGTAGTTAAAAATAATTATTGGTTGTTTGGATGCATTGGTGAATTGTTGATAAATTGTGGTGTATATATATATATATATATATATATTTTATTAGTTGTATTTAGGCATGGTATTTGGTTATTCCCGTAGTGCTATTAGTGGATGACCCTATGCGCCCACGATATATAGAGTGCATGACCTTCTGTACTGCAATATCCTACCTTGAAGTAGGATTGATATTATTTATGTTGCCTAACATCTGTGGATGCAGGGAAACAGGTTGAAGGGATAAACTGGATTCCTCAAAATTTATTTAATTATTGTTCGTATATGTCGTGTTATATGATATGTGATAGATTATTATTGTGTGTTGAATGTTTAAATATCACTGGCACTAAATATTGATATTTAAAAATACCATAGAAGAGGATTTTGAGTTTTTTATAAGGAAAATTTAATTTCCAAATAAAAATTGAATTTCGAATGGGCTGGGAAAAATAAACTTGTTTTTAATAATAAAACAAGTAGTTAAATTTTAAACAATGCTTATAAATGAAGTCAAATAAATCATCGTTGGATAATTTAGGAAATGTGTATTCAAGTATGAAATTAAAAAGGGGTTTATAAATAGGAACCACTTCGGGAAAAAGGAATGATGGAATTGTTTCCGATGTTCGGAATGTAACTGAATTAAAATAAATCCATTTGGATTTATGATTAGAAATCGACTATGTCGAATTTTTTAAAAATAAATTATTCTTATGAAAGACATTTGAATTTTATTTAGTAGAAACTTAAATTTAAAATTTAATATTTTAAGAAGTTGATATATTTAGTATTTAAAAATGTGAAAATAGATTTTATGCTTATAAATATAAGTTTATAATAATAAAATATTTTCAAATATAAAATGAAGATAAACTTTGAGATTTAGAAGGAAAATAAAATATTCCAAAATGGGAATCGAGTTTCAAATAGATTATTAAAATGGAAGTTTGTTTAATAAGGAAGTTAATTTATAAACAACGTTATAAATTTAATGAAGTAATTTTTATTAGATAATTTGGAAATAGATTTTTCCAAAGTAAGTATGGCTTATAAAACCATATTTTAATGGGATAAAAGGTGAGATTTTAATCGAGCTTTTATATTACAAGCTTTTATCAATCTCGAGATAAGAACGTTGTCGATCAAGGTATGCGAGGTAAATAAAATACCCCAACTTAAACGACTTCACTGTTATCAAGGGATGATATTAATTTGTTATGATAAAGGATGTTGAATTAATTGATTATTTCCATAAAAGGAATCTATAATTGGAATGCGATTTTTATTGAATTTTTATAAAATATTGGAATTTAATATAGAAGTTGAGTTGTGAATAATTTATAACCGAATTATGAATTTTGAATGAAGAAATCTATGATTTTGGAAAATCGAAATGTTTAAGTTAAATTTGGGAAACTAGTTTAATTTATATTATAATATATGGAAGATTGGAGTGGAAATTTATATAATAAACGAATTTAAATGTTTACATTTAAACTTAATTAAAATGAGCTCACCGCAGCGTAGTAGTTCGTAAAGTGACTTTTTGAACTACAAATGAGTTTATAGAACTCAATATAAGTCGGAATTCTATGAAACAAGAATCGTCAGGATTTATTTAGTAATAATTTTCTAATGGAAGAGAAAAATCTAAATTCCATCATATAATTTTCAGTGAATAGAATTCAGATTTCTATTAGAAAAAAACCCAGATCTGAGTTATAAAATAAATATGAACTCAAGTGGGGTAAACAAATTGATTTTCGAAACAAAAATCAAATTTTTATTTACTAGATGAAGTTAACTAATTAGAGAGAATTAGTTTAAGGATCGAACTTAAGTAAATTGAATTTGTGAATTAAAATCTTAAGTTAAACAAAAAACTTGAGTTTAAAATTGAATTCGACATATGTATAAGAGAATCAAATATATTTGAATATCATATGTTTCAAATAAAAAAAGGGTTTTTGGCAAAAGAGGTAATTAGAGAATTAATTTACGAATTGAGTTAAAAACGATTGAATTGAGTCGGAATAAATTGGGAATGGTTGCATATAGGTTAAACAGGTATGGAATGAAGATAATGGAAGATATAAATCGAATGCCCAACCAAAGAGTTACGTATTTAAATTGGATATGAGTTTTTATGAGCCTATTGGGAAAGTCACTTGGCTTTTTGATTTTCTTTTTGAATGGAAAGGGCCTAGAGAGGAGACTATAGTTGTACCGATTGAGTTGTACAAAGGAGACGCTGGCGAAATTTTCCAGAAATTCAAGGAGATAGAAAAAAATAAGAAATTTAATAACTAGATATCAATTTACCAATTATATAGCAAATTTAAAAGAGAATAACTTGTAATGGAAATTTATAAATAAGAAGGAAGCGATTACGATTGAAACGAGATTTAAATTATAATTAGTTAAATGCATTATTTTGGGTTGTTGTAACGATGTTTAACACCGTATTCAATTTAACCTAAGTAAATGTGATCTGGAAACATTTAAAAAATAAAATGAGGAATATTTGCTAAGTATAGAAAATGATTGGGTACGTGGGGAAAACAGTTTGAAAAGTATATCATAAGGGTATTTACAGTGAATTGGAAAGTGATTTCAATTAATGGAATATTAATTAGAAGGGCTCAGTGATTGTTTGGTGCTAATCAATAGTATTCCCTTCGGGAATAAGACGTTTGGTTGAATGTTTGCTTCTTCAATAGTTAAATTACTGACTATTGAAGTATTAGCCAATTTAATAACATCGTTGTCAATATGGAGAGACCAGTTGGATTTATTATCCGAAGACCGCTCTGTATTGGCACAAGTATTGAGAATCGAATTATGCCGAAGATAACTGAAGATGAAGTAAAATGCAAGGGCTATTATTTTAATCCTAGGTAGAAATTGCCTAAGATGGATTGATGGGATGGTGCCTTCGGTTTGTCTAGACCCGGGACAACTTGTATGGACGAATGTCTGGCAGATTATATCTAGATGATCATGTACATTGATTTCTTCAAACATACTAAGTTTTGGTGGCAGAGAAGGAAACTTCTCTTGCTTAACGCCCAGTGTATTTTTGAAGACGTGAATTAATGATTCGATGGATTTGATGATGTGGCATTCAATTGAATGAAATGGGCAAAAAGATAATTGTAGCCTGAAGCCTCATCAACAAGAAAATGATAAAAATCGGGCAGGCAACATGGCTAAGTGGGTCATACCCAAGTAGGATGTATTATCACCTGATCCAGAGAAAATCCTATTGCTTCTTATTCTATTCGCTATTGTATGCTTTCGATAACGGTTGTTGATCACAACTGTTGGTGATATACATTCGATACACTCAAGCGAAATGAGTTACCGGTCATGTGTGATCGGGTTGCAAGATATTCTTGTTGAACCCCGTGTATTCCTCTCTAGAGATACACTATCGGAAGGTGGTCCCATACCTTGTCATAGTTAGAAATACATTTCCAATAAGCACCATGCAGTTTTTGAGTATATAATATATATGGAATGTGAGATTCAAGTGTTCCGCTAGATTGCTATTTATTTGATTTAGATACTATTATAATATCAGAAGAGTTTTGATATAAAGAATATTTTGGGTTATCGTAAGGTAAAAACCATTCGTGTTTATATGTGGATCGATCTCACGATTATCTTTTCTTTCTAAAGGATTTCGGTTGGAGTATACTCACACCAATCCCATGAGTGAACCAAAGTTTGTTTTCTTTTACCCTAAACTCTTGGATTGTAACGACCCAGTAGGAATTCGACGCCTGAATTCTGACAATAATACATAATCCCGCATTACTTGCCAAAACTCAAGTATCGAACCCACCAGATTGTTATTAGAAAGAATGTAGAGGGTGAGATAAAAAAGAAAGAAATATTAGAATAGAAGAAGAAGTTCCAACCCAACACAGAGTCTCCCATCGCAGCGGAACAAAATATAATACAGAAATAATTCTTTATTGAGAGCTTTAAAAATATACTTACAATCATCAGTGTACATCACACATCTGGACAGTTATAATAATCTGTCCTCATATACCATACACAGCGGAATAATATAACACCATATGTCTGAACTTCTCCAACACGTCTTTGGGCTTCATAGCATTCTATAACCTGAACCTGCAGACCCGGGCTAACCCGAGCATTACAAACACCGGGTCAGTCTGGTGAACCAGAGTGAGAAAACCCCTTAAGTTTAAAAGTACCACACAACTTGATTTTTAAGTTCAAATTCCTTTCTGAAATAAAAGGATAATCGTATGACCAAATCCACACATAAACACGGACGGTTTTTACCTTACGATAACCCAAAACAGTTTTTGAAAAACCAATACTTCTCTGATATTATAATTGTGTCTAAATACAAATAAATAGAATCTAGCAGAACGCTTGCATCTCACGCTCCACACATATAATATACAAACAAGAACCGCGGGCGCTTATTGGAGAATGAATTCCGACTATGACAAGGTATGGGACCACCTGCCGATCGTGTATCTCTAGAGACGGATACACTGGGTTCAACAAGAACGTCTTGCAACCCGGCCCACACATGACCGACCACTCATTTTGCTTGAGTGTATCGAATGTATATCACCAACGGTTGGGAGCTACCCACCGTTTCCCGAAAAGGGACAGCATCGATAGATTAAAGGAGCAAAAGGAATTTCTCTAGATAGGGACAACATCGATACACTGGGTTCAACAAGAACGTCTTGCAACCCGGCCCACACATGACCGACCACTCATTTCGCTTGAGTGTATTGAATGTTTATCACCAACGGTTGGGAGCTACCCACCGTTTCCCGAAAAGGGACAACATCGATAGATTAAAGGAGCTAGCCACATAGCCATGCTACCTGCCTGGATTTTGTCATTTTCTGGTTGATGAGGCTTGAGGTTTCAATTCCCCTTTTAGCACATCTGGCTACCATTCACTTTGAGTGCCACATCGTCGGTTCCATCAGATATTACTAATTGACGTCCACAAAAATACTCTAGCTGGGAGCTAACCACTAGGATACGTTTGAAGAAATCAATGTACGTGGTCCTTTGGAAATACTTTGTCAGACACTCATCCATACAAGTCATCCAGGAATAGGATGAACCGAAGGTACCCTCCTACCACATCCTAGGAATCACCCTGTGGATCAGTAGCGAGTAGTCCTCGCAAATCCATAGATTTCAACCATGACCGAATTACTATCAAAATATCTCTGGTTGCAACATCAGAGAAATTTATCAAGTAGCCCTTCCGCTTATGAAGATGCACGGTCTTCAACCGCTCCATCTTCAATCAGCACCTTTTACGTATTTGCTGGTTTAGAATGATTTTCGAATATAGATTCGATCCCGGACTTTCCGTACCAACAACGTATTGGCCATGATTTTGATAGTCGGTTATTTAACGATCAAAATAGATAATCATAAAAATAAAATAAATACATTGGTTTATCACATAGCGTCACTTGGCCATTAAAATAATATATCCGTAGTAATACCAAGGATAATATATAAGTTATGATAAATATTCTCAAATCATTTTATTTAAAACACTTAAAGGAAATATCTTAAAGTCCTACCCAATTTCTTGTTACTATCTTTTAAATTATTTCCACCACATTACTTATCATTCATACTGACGAGATTAATTCACTTACTATCGTGAACAATTGTTACAAAGTCTCCTTTCATTTTGTTACCACGGAAGTATCATTTCCTATTCTCACGCCCCTCTTTATTTCCTTTTATTTTGAAAACTCATCATATATCGAAATTCTTCAAATAACGATTATTATTTCCCAAAATAATTTGCTTTAAGCATCTTCACTATCACGACTCATATTATCCTTTGACAATCCCGAAGTCGTTCAAATTGGGGTATTTTAGCTACCTCTCAGACCTTGATCAACAACGTTCTTATTGTAAGATAAATATGAATCGTAATTCAAAACTCATATTTTAACACCACTTCACTATTAAAGTATGGTTTTATAAAACCATCTTGCTTTTGACATCCCCTTTCCTAATTCTTTAAATCATTTCTTAAAAACCATAAATCCTGGTTATAAATCGTCGCTAATTCCCGCCCACTTTCCTATCAATCTTACCTTTATAAGAGTCAGTTTTTATAAAATTATTTAGTGATTACGATGAAGCACGTGCTTCGCGCACGGTAGATTTGGTAAAAAAAAAGCGGTTAAAACAAACGATATATATATAGTTGGTTTATTTCCTTTTTACTTTATTTAAAAATATATTTAAAATCTATATTCAGTTATCAACTAAATTTTATAAATTCATTTCTCTACCGTTTCACTTAACGGTAAATCGAACTTTATAAAATAATTTGTATTTGGCCATCTGCCATGAATTTCTCAATCCATATCACAGTTGGTTAATAACCAAACGAATGTTGAATTTGGGTCTAAAATAAATACCCAATTCAACAATCCAACCATATAGATTCAACAGTTTCATATCATTATCATATATATATATATATATATATATATATATAATCAATCTATCTGATAACGGTCAATCAATAGTAATCTAAGCACCCAATTTATTTAAATACGTTTATATTATGATAAACGTAATCAACAAGGTAAGTTACCTTGTTTGGAAATCATCGTTAAAAATAATGATGTCTTTTCATTTAAATTAAACAACTGTTTAATTTAAGTAATCGATACAAAAATATTTAACACGCATCAAACAATCAAACAACTAAATAGTTAACAACCATAGCATACCAACGATAAACCCGACTTATAATTATTATAAGTGGGAACTGAGTGAGGTTAACTCATCTTGATCTGTGTTCTGAAATAGCTCGTTCCAGTTAACTCCAACTTCGTTCAATTCCATCCCATAATGTTCTGTTCATAATACGGTTCCAACCTATTTTCTACCGACCAGTTCTGATAAAATATAAATACGCTGTTAATGTTTTAAAATTTTATTCTAATAACTAATAAATTAATTAAGGAACAAATTACCATGTTTTAAATATTACGGCTCTACTCTTTTCTTCACCGCTTCGCCTGTCCTTCCTTTGTTCATGACTGCAGATCCCCGAACTTGGCCAATATGTTCTGACATGGTTTCAAATATTTAATAATCATTAAAAATTTAAATTATAATTTATTTAACTTTTTAATATCATAAAATTTGCACTACATATTAGTTAAATGACCTTAGTAGACCATTATCTTTTATTTACCGAAATTGTGTTCCTTTGTATTGCAAGCCCACCAATCTTGAAGCCCATTGTCCAACCCGTTACCAGCCCAAACCCATCCTCGTCAAACGCTATTTCAAACAAGAAAGAATTGAGCCGCCTTTCATTTACCATCTAGTCTCCGTTTTTCATCTCGGCCAGGCAGAAAACCTCTCTCGCCGCCAAAAGGAAAATCATGGCGCTTCCTACTCTTCTCCGTTGATCGGAGTTCAAGCGGGTACCCCCAAATCAGGCGCCCTAGTCCGCTTCTTCGTCAGCTCAAACCACATCATTCCCAACCCTTCCGTTAGCCGCTGCTCTTCCTCAAAGGCGGCACCTTTCAGACAAGATACGGTCCTTGACGTCACTTCAACTACCACCAGAACTTCACTGACCAACTTCAAACCATTCCGATAGACGACAACCCAAAACGAGGCCTTCGCTGCACCAATTTTCCAAAACCCTCGGCCTCCTATTCCAAATAGATTTACTAGGAGATTTGTCAACAAGTATGCGCGGATCTACCCATTTCAGATGAGTCTTCTATTTGATTTTTACATACTGTATATTTTTTCCTTTAATTTCCTGTAGTGGTTCCAAAGATTTTTTCCTTTACCGTGTTAATTTGTTTGGATCTGGAATTTGAGAAACACCACTGCGTTGGGTACCTATTTATAGTATGGCTTGGTTTAGATATGATCAAAGTCTATCAGACCCTAGTTTAGATAGCTTCAGCTACTTAGTTCCTAAGACATTTGTTTTTTTTTCTTTTTAGATCTGCGTACAGTTGATGGAACTGCATGATAGATTTTCATAGAGATTTGATGAATCTAGTATTAAATTTCCAATGTGGGAGGTCTGTTCGAAATGGATACTAATAGAACTAGTGCATGTGTAGCTTAGCTAACTGTGAGGTTATGCATTTGTTTATTCGATTTGAGATTTTGAACTGTCATGGGTAGATTTATATTCCATTTAAAAGTACATGGTACAGTTTCTGTTTTTATTTATGTATGTGGATTCGACTTTATATTTAAATGAATATATAGTAGTTGTTCATTCATTTTGCTATTTCGCCAACTGTTCTTGATCTTGATGTATGAACACAGATAGCTGTTTAGCTATGTATTTTCTATTTCATAGCTGTGTATTGCCTATTTTTCTTAGCTGTTCATCTTTACTATTACATCTTAGCTTTGCTGTTTGCTTATCTGTATATTTGATGTATAAACATATACATAGATTTTTCTTCTTGGTTCATTGTTTTACTGATGCGATTCATGTTGATTCGCAAGCAAGGCAACTAAATCACCATTAGATGTGGCATTACCATCGCAGGGGTCGTCCAATTCAAATGCTGTTACTCAATGTAGATGGTGGAAATTTTGGTGATGCACACATATACTTGATGGGTATTTTACCGATGTTTTCCTTTACCGATGTTTTGTGTGACACACCATCAACTACGATGGGTATTTTAACCGCCACGTTTTTGCTTCCAGGTACCTTTTTCCTATTCAACTTCTTCTTTGCAACTGATTCTACCTATTTTGTATGTGTCTAATGTGATTGTTTTTTTTAGGATTGGTTCTCCTTTTCCTTACTAGTGATGGATTTGCTGGGTACCTATAAAGAAGGCTAGCTACAATGAAGTGGGACAGGGTAGCTGATACATTTCGTATGCATGTGCCTGACATTCCCATATGATTCACATATATCATTGGCTGGACTTTTTGTTTCCTTGGCCAACTTTGAACCTTCCCAACCCGCTGATTAATATATTTTTTTCCTTTTTATTCATGTATCTTCTTTTGTTTAGATTTGTATATGCAGATATATCCAACTGTTTATTGTCTGAATCTATGGACAAATTTGGGTTTTGTTGTAGCTTACAAACTGTTATTGAAATTTAAAGTGGATTGTTTGGCCCTTTGGGTTTGTATTCAGACAAGGATCTATAAATTTTTTACTTCTTATTATTGAGCTTTGTGAATATTTTAACCCAAATTTTGGCAATGTGATATTTATGTAGTAACATGTATGGTTCGATTATAAAAAAAAAATCATTTCATTCGGTGTATCACATGTGAAGTTCATGTATACATTTGTACTTATTCGCAAGTAAGGTGATTATACCATTTTTAAGTCTTATATGATATTGATACAATATAAATCAAATTACGAAACAGTTGAGCTGAAAAATAAATCGATATTATCGAATATATTCAAATGAGATAGCGTATGGCTTCAAACAAGACTAAGATGGATTCCAACTCGACTAAATCAGAAATTTGGGTTAAAACAATATCAAATATATAAAAATTTCTTTATATTAATTAACTAAACATTATAGTTTGTTAATGAAATTCCATAGCGACTTTTTGAAAATTTAATTTGAACATATCTTACAATTTTTACAACGAAATTTCGATTTTTCTCTTTCATTAGAAAATTATAGTCAGACAGATTCAATCGTTTCTCGTTTCACGAAATTCCGACTTATATCGCATCCTGTATACTCAATCGAAGTTCAAATCGAAAATTTCGAACTACCGCGTCGTTTTCGAGCTCGTTTTTATTATATAACGTTTAAACTCGATTTTAATAACGATTAAATATTAAAAATCCATAAGTATTCAAATTAAAATATTTAAACAAAATTAAATATTCAAATTAAAGTGGCCGAAAAATCTGGGTCGTTACATGGATGCCCAAATTTTAATGGGAAGTCAAGTAGTTCAGGTATCTACAGATACCCTTGGAGGAGCTTGGAGCAAGATGCTTCAGCATTAGTTATCTAGTGTTATTTTCCGCTGTGTTGTATATGTGATGCACTCTGATGATGTATGTAAATACAAATAAAATTTTGTATTTCAAAACTGTTATATACATACGTTATATTTTATTTCACTGCGATGTGAGATTCTATGTTGTTATTTCTGTTCTTCTTCTATCTTTTTCTTCTTTAACCCACAATGACTCGTATTTTTGTTCAATTTGGGTTGGACGTGCGTTGTGTTTAGTCAATTCAGATAGTACAGACTTGCGGGCCATTACATTTGGTATTAGAGCTTAGGTTAAGCGAATACCTAGGCTTTGTGGGGTTTACTCATTAGAGATAAGGTCAATAGTGCCTTAGAATTATTTGAGTGTATATATGCGAGAGTGCATATTTGTAAGTTGATATAAAAATTGTTTTGTATTGTGTTGGCTTGCCTGTTGAGTAGATTATGAATTATGATCGAAACGTGGGATGCCATGATGCCGAAGGGAATTTCTAAACACTTGAATTGAGGAATTCAACATGATATTGTTTTAAAGTGGGTAAATGAAATAACTTTACCCAAAATTCTACTTTGATAGAAAAGAAATAATTTTCCGAAATTATTAAGTATATAGATGTGTTGGTTGTTATTATTATAACCAAATGAGATTATAAAATTGGAATGGTTATATATAACCAAATAGAACCTGTATAAGAATGAAATATACAAATTAGATGAACTGAAACTGAATTCAAACTAGAGTTTGGAATTTA
This sequence comes from Allium sativum, assembly GCA_030737875.1. Lineage (NCBI taxonomy): Eukaryota > Viridiplantae > Streptophyta > Magnoliopsida > Asparagales > Amaryllidaceae > Allium > Allium sativum. The sequence continues at coordinate 190,167,711 of CM060911.1, forward strand.
AAGCCCGAGAGGATGGAGAATTATTTTCTAAAGTATATTGAAATAATATAGTTTTATTTTAGAAAGGTTTTTGAATAAAACCCATTTTTGATGGATTTTAAAATTGTTAAAGCATTGAACTCACTTCAGTCACTGGAAAATAATTCAGATGATGATGGCCACATCATTTGTATTTATTTTTGAGTATCTAAGTGATGGGTTACTATCATTATTAAATTCTCAGTGGAAATTTATTTTAAAAAACAAGTTGTTTTTGACAATTCAAATGTTTTGAATTTGAGAAGGTTATAAATATATGTATATATTTATGTGATTTTTAAAGGATTTGAAATAGAAACCTGGGAATTTGAATTCTGAAATTAAAATTTAACTTAAGCAAGTTAAATGGATTGAATGGATAAATCGATTTGGAAATAAATTTTAAATTAACCAGAGATATAAGTAGCTAATTTATTAATCGAATGACACTAAATATGCATAGAAAATTTATCATTTGTCATAAACGAAATAAATAAATTGATTAGAATCAATTGTAATAAATTTAAATGCATATGAATTAAGTATGGATTGGATGTTAATGTATTGGTTGTAAATCTTTCAAATTAAATGAAAATGAGCATAAATAGTATGTAATATGAAAGAAACGACATATAAATTAAATATTGGAACTTGCATTAGCATATACGAGCTAAATATACTTGATATGAGTTGTTTGGTATTGAACTCATGTGTTTAATCATCTAAATGTGTAACGACTCGGTGAAATACGACGCATGAATTTCAACAATAACACATAAACTTGTATTACTTGCCAGAACTCAAGTACCGAAAACACCAGATAGTTAATAGAAAGAAATTAGAGGGTGAGATAAGAAAGAAAGAAATATTAGAATAGAAGAAAAGAAGAATAACAACATAACAACATCAGAGTCTCACATCGCAGTGGAATAAAATATAATATAGAAATAAAACTTTATTAAGAGATTTCAAATAAAACTTACAATCATTAGAGCACATCAATACATTTGGACAGTTATAATAATCTGTCCTATACAATACATAACAGAACACACACTAGATATATACATCCGAACACCTCCAGCATGTCTTCAGAAATCCATAACATCTTAATCTGAACCTGTAAAACCTGGTCTAACCCGAGCATTACAAACGCCGGATCAATCTGGTGAACCAGTGTGATAAACCCACTAAGTTTTATTAACAACACCCAACTTGATTTTAAAGTTAACGAATCTTTTCTGAAAAGAAAAGGATAATTGTAAGACTGATCCACACATAAGCATAGTCGGTTTTTATCTTGCAATAACCCAAAGCATTTTGGAGTCATATATTATTCTAATATTGTAATAATGTCTAAACACAAATAAATAGCAATCTAGTGGAATGCTTGCATCTCACACTCCACATATAGTATACAATCAAAACCACGTGCGCTTATTGGAGAATGGATTACAACTGGCAAGGTATGAGACCACCTTCCGACAATGTATCTCTAGAGAGGAATACATCGGGTTCAACAAGAACGTCTTGCAACCCAGGCTAAACATGACCGGCCTCGCTTGAGTGTACCGAATGTATTATCACCAACGGTTGGGAGCTACACACCATTACCCGAAAGTGATAGCATCAAAAGAATAAAGAAGCAAATGGTATTTCTCTAGATCAGGTGACAATATACCCTAATTGGGAGCATTGGGAGCGACCTACTTAACCATGTGACCTACCCGATTTTATACCATTTCCCAGTTGAAGAGGCTTGAGGTTTAACCCTACCTTTAGAACAACATATCACCATTTACTTTGAATGCCACATTGTCAGATCTACCAAATCACTAATTGACGTCCACAAAAATATTCTGGGTGTAAGCTAAGAGATGGTGTCTTCTCCGCCACTATCAGAAATACGTTTGTAAACATCAACATACGTGACTCTTAAGAAATACTCTGTAAGATATTCGTCCATACAAGTCATCCAGGAACAAGATGAACCGAAGGTACCCTCCTATTACATCCTAGGTATCACCCAATTGATCAGTAGCGAGTAGTCCTTGCAATCCGTAGATTTCAATCATGATAGATCCCTAGTATATCTCCGCGTAGACTCAGAGATTTTAAGTGGTTCTTCCATTTATGAAGATCTATGATCTTCAATTTCTCCGTCTCGTTCAGTATCTGATATCTTCCACATTTTCGTATTTGCTGGTCGGAATCGTATTCGAATATAAATTTGATCCCGGACTTTCCGTACCAACAATCGTATGGATCAAATTTGATAGTTGGTTATTTGACTATCAAATAAAACAACCATTCAATCATAAAAATAAAATGAATCTACTGGTTCAGTACTCAGCATCACTTGGCTTCTTTAATTAAAAATAATTAAAGAAAGGTTAATTTAACTATTCTAATATTTGGAAAACAACATTTCACTTCTTACTTTAATAGATTAATATTCACAAAACCATTCTATTTTAAATACTCAAAAAATATATTATAGAACTATCCAATATTCCATTTGACCATCATTTGCACAACATTATTCATTATCTAAACTGGCAAATCAGTTTATTATCTTATTCATAGAATAATCATTACGAAAATCTCTTTTGTTTCAATACTTGAAAACAATAGCCCACACTTTCCTTTTAGAATAAAACCATTCTATATCTTATTTCTTTACTTCGAAAATATCATTATGCTTTCGCACAATCTCCTTTTATTTCTTTTACTTTAAAAACATCATCTCATATTCTCAAACCCTTATTATTTCCGTTACTTTGGAAATATCATTATATATATATATACATATTCCCAAATCCTTTTTATTTCCTTTATTTTGGAAATCTTATGATACATTCTCAAAATTTTCAACTAACATTGCATTATTATTTCTCTTATGGAAATAATAAATTAATTCTAACAATTGTTACCATTGCCAACTAATATCATCCTTGGATAATCCTAATGTCATTCAAGTTGGGGTATTTTAATTACCTCTCAGACCTAGATCAACAACGTTCTTATCTTAAGATAAATACGAGTTGTAATTCAAAAACCGATATTCATTCTAATATCAAAACACATCCCATTTGACTACTTTATTAAAATACGGTTTTATAACCCTTCTTATCTTTTTTGGAAGTCTCCTTTTTTAAAATATGACTAATATTACTTAATTTGTCGATTAAATAATTGCTTACTACACATCATCTTTTTAACTTTCAACTTATTTAAATAATTTGTTTCCTAAACCGGATTTTTATTACAAATCCTACTATGAACTCCTTTTACCAAACCCAATTATAAATCCCTATACCGATCCATTTTCCTCTCTGAAAATCTCATTTCAATTCTAATTATTTTACTTAATTTCATTTTTAAGTATCACCAATTCAAAATCAACACTTCAACTTCACATCCTTTTACAAACCTTGTTTATAATTCAGGTTTAATATAAACCCTTTCTTTTATCTCGGTTTCTTCTTACTTACTTATAATGCTAAATGAAAGATTTATTTAAGCTATCGCATCGTTTCAACATCTCTTTTATAAATTTATTATAAAAGTTCGGGCTTTGCATAAAATCCAATCATCAACTCTTCTCAAATTCAACTAGATTCATTTCAACTCGATTGCTTACTTGAATGAATTTCATTTAAGTAGTAATAACCTAAATCATTATTAATTAGAATAATAATTTACTTCATCGTTAACTACTATGGAAAGTTAACTTCTTTATTAACTAAGTAAATAGTACATTTCTTATTAAACTCTTATAAAAAAATTAAAACAAATATTTGTTAAGCTATTTCATTAGATTAATTGACAACAAACTAATTTAACTTAATAATCAAATCCCAGTTAAAGCGGTCGACTTAATCAACTCAAAGCACGATTATTTCTTTAACCAATTCCAATTAATTCCTCATTTAAATTAATTAATAATATAATTAATTTAAATAACTTCAGTTAATTGTTTCTTAGAACAATTAATCTAATTCTTAACCGTTCGGTTAATTTTTGGTTATCTGCCTTTAATTCTTATTAACATAAGATTTTGCGTTATAAAACCATTTGATAATTACCTATAAACTTAAATAATAAATAATAAATATTTATTTCCTTTTTAATAAATTTCCATTTAAAAATAATAGATTACAATATCTATTTTCAGTTATAAAATAAAATTTATAACTTCATTTCAATCTATTTACCTGACGGTAAATCCATATCTATAAAACAATTGATTTTCAAGCTATATGATGCCATTTACTCAACCAACATAACCCATTGGTTAAAACCACACAAGCGTTGAATTTCCAATCAACAACCAAATCAATAGTCCAATCCATACTGGTGAAACAGTTCATATAATTGTAATATGAAAATAACAATAAATTTGTGGAATCCAGTTGGATCCCTCCAACCTGTTTTTCCTTGCATCCAAATATATTACCTCAAATAATATCATTCAATTCAATAAACAGATGTAATATTTAACAATAAATAAACAACAGTAATCCAAGCATCCATATTTTAATTTAATATGTTTATATTATTATAAACGTAACCAACAAGTTGGTTACCTTGTTTAGAAACAATCGTTTGAATAACGATTAGATTTTATTTAAAATAAGCTAACATTTAATCAATCAATTCATCCAATATATAAATATTTAGCACAAATTCAACAAACAATTATCAACCATAGCACACAAAACAAATCTCGACTTATATAAAATATAGGCGGGTAAAAACTAAGTGAGTTATACTCACTTTGGTTTGATACGTTGAAGCAGTTCGGTTATAGTTAAATTAAACAGTGTTTAATTTGACTAAAACTTCCAGCTACCTCAGTCCCCGTCCAAAACAGTTCCATAAAGTTGTGCCCGACCATCCGATTTCAGTGCACAGCTTGTCTTGTTAAATTTTGTTAACACCATAAAAATTATATATGTTTTAGTAACTTAATTTAATTAAATTAATTAACTTATCCTAAATTAAAAATTAATACTTAAATTACTTTTCATATAAGAACCAGGACGATCTTGATTTCCACGGTTCATACCTTTATTCCGTTCAACACTCACATGCATCTCGTTCCAGATTCATAACTGCATCGAGTTTTACCCCATTTCTTTTCACGTAAAATCGCTGTGAAAAAATCTACCCAACTTTTCTTTAAATTCCGTGCCACAATCGCAAATTTTAGCCGCCTTTTTGTTTTCTTTTTGTCCCATCTGCCTCACCGCCCCAAAACAGTTGCCACTTGCCACGTCATTTGTGGAAAATGTCTTTTGCCAACCCACTGTTCACGTTTAAATGTGGCCGTCCCTTTTTCACCTAATAACTACAGGTCCCCTTTCCTTTTCCCCACTTTAAGTCTTCACCACGTCAGTTCCTTTGTTTCCATTCTGCTTTGTTTACCCAAAATCACATGCGTTAAAAAGTATGCTTTCATGTTTGCCAAACTACTTTTCTTTTTCTTCCCCCCTACTACTTCCACACAAGAAAAGTACGTGCCCAATTTAATTCCATACTCACGTCCTTTATTTTCCGGTCTATGCATCATGAAAATCTCACAAACAATCCTTCTACCGCCCCTTTGTTTGTTTTCCCTAGCTTTATCTCATTTATATTTACTTCGTTCTAATATCATCCCAACCCCTTTAAACCCACGCTGCTATTCCACCCAAGCTCGTCGCGCCTCAGTTCATCACTTAGCTACTCATCAAGAGTCGCCAATCCACGCACCTCATTGTCAGTGACCCTCATCCAAAGTTCGAGGCCATTCGTCATTGTTGCTCTCTTCTAGAACTCATGAACTCCCATGAAGTTCAGCTCAAATTCCAATCATCGGAGTTCCCCAAATCAAATCACAGCCGGTTGGATTTTAGTACTCGCGGAGACGAACATCTTTGCTTTTGGGGAGATGTTGATTTAATGAGCGAAATTTGCAGAAGAAAAGGGAGGAAGGATCGAGTTCTTTGGTTCATTCATTTCATTAGAGAAAGGAGGCAGCTGGAAAAAAAAATTCACAATGTTGTAATAAGGATTTATGGTTAGACTGAATTTGGGGTATATATAGGGTAACCGTTTATTAAAATACTAATATACGAAACTTCAGCATGAAGTAATACGTGAAAATAACAACATACGATTTCCAACTGAGATGAAAATTGTAATCCTAGCATAGGAAAAAAATTCCGGACACGATGGGACAGGTTTCGTCAAATTCTGAGGTCGTTTGTGAAAATCCCTTTATAAATCATAGGTGAAAAATCAAGCGTTTAAACTTCCCATGATCACAAAATAAACCAAATAACTTGAAACTTGAAATACTACAACACTTAACCATTACAGATGCAATAAAATTAATTTTGTTGAAAACGGATATCGTTTGCATATCGATTATCCTATTTTACACGTAAAACAACGTTATTTTGGGCACCAAAAATACCCAGTCTCCAAAAATAACAAATTATATACTTATGCTGACTCCAAACGTCAATACGAATCCAATGGAATTCATTTCGCGCCTTAGTTCGATCGTTATCTCTAGTTATCAATAAATTCATTTCAAATCGAATTAAATATATATATAATTAGTCATTGTAAAATATAATCGATTCCATAACGGCTATTGAAAATTTGATTGGACATAACTCGCAATCTATCACATGAAATATCCAATTTTCTCTTCCATTAGAATATTATAATCAAATAAATTCGGACGATTCTTGTTTTACTGAATTCCGACTTAAAACAGATTCTGTATATTTAACTGAAATTTAAACAGTAAATTACGAACTACCGCGACGTTATGAGCTCATTTTATAATTTAAATAAAAATCAAACGTTTAAACTTTTTTATAAATGAATTATATATCATAAATACGTTTTGAATAACACCATTATATATCTCATTTCTTTACTTTGAAAATATCATTATGTTTTTGCACAATCTCCTTTATTTCTTTTACTTTAGAAACATCATCTCATATTCTCAAACCCTTATTATTTCCGTTACTTTGGAAATATCAATATATATATATATATACACATATATATTCTCAAATCCTTTTTATTTCCTCTATTTTGGAACTCTTATGATACATTCCCACAATTTTCAACTAACACTGCATTATTATTTCTCTTATGGAAATAATAAATTAGTTCTAACAATTGTTACAATTACCAACTAATATCATCCTTGGATAATCCTGAAGTCGTTTAAGTTGGGGTATTTTAATTACCTCTCAGACCTTGATCAACAACGTTCTTATCTTAAGAAAAATACGAGTTGTAATTCAAAAACCGATGTTCATTCTAATATCAAAACACATCCCATTTGACTATTTGAAAATATAGTTTTATAACCCTTCTTATCCTTTTTGGAAGTCCCCTTTTATAAATATGACTAATATTACCTAATTCGTCGATTAAATAATTGCTTACTACACATCACCTTTTTTACTTTCAACTTATTTAAATAATTTGTTTCCTAAACGGGATACTTTTGACAAATCCTATTACCAACTCATTTTACCAAACCCAATTTTAAATCCTTTTACCAATCCATTTTCCTCTCTAAAAATCTCGTTTTAATTCCATCCATTTTACTTAATTTCATTACTATGTAACGCCAATTCAAAATCAACACTTTAACTTCACATCATTTTATAAACCCTGTTTATAAATTCTGGTGTAATATAAACCCTTCTTTTATCTCGATTTCTTCTTACTTACTTCAAATGTTAAATAAAACATTTATTTAAGCTATCGCATCAGTTCAACATCCCTTTTATAACTTTGTTATAAAAGTTCGGGAGTCACCATAAAATCTGATTATCAACTCTTCTCAAATTCCACTAGATTCATTTCAACTCGATTACTTACTTAAATGAATTTCATTTAAGTAGTAATCACCTAAATCATTATTCTAATAAGAATTTACTTCATCATTAACTACCGCAGAAGTAGTTAACTTCTTTATTAACTATGTAAATAGTACATTTCTTATTGAAGTCTTATAAAAAATTAAAACAAATATTTGTTAAGCTATTTCATTATATTAATTGACAACAAGCTAATTTAACTTAATAATCAAATCCCAGTTAAAGCGGTCGACTTAATCAACTCAAAACACGATTAATTCTTTAACCAATTCCGATTAATTCCTTCTTTAAATTAATCAATCATATAATTAATTTAAATAATTTCATTAAATAGTTTCTTAGAACAATTAATCCAATTCTTAACCGTTCAGTTAATTTCTGCTTATCCACTTTTAATTCTTATTAACATAAGAATTTGCCTTATAAAACCATTTAATAATTACCTATAAACTTAAACAATAAATATTTATTTCCTTTTTAATAAATTTTTATTTAAAAATAATAGATTTCAAAATCTATTTTCAGTTATAAAATAAATTTTATAACTTCGTTAAAGTCTATTTACCAAACGGTAAATCCATATCTATCGACCAATTGATTTTCAAGCCCTCTAACGCCATTTACTCAACCAATATAACCCATTGGTTAAAACTACACAAGCGTTGAATTTTTAATCAACAACCAAATCAATTGTCCAATCCATACTGGTGAAATAGTTCATATAATTGTAATACGAAAATAACAATAAATTTGAGGAATCCAGTTGGATCCCTCCAACCTGTTTTTCCCTGCATCCAAATACGTTACCTAAAATAATATCATTCAATTCAATAAACAAATGAAATATTTAACAATAAATAAATAACAGTAATCCAAGCATCCATATTTTATTTTACTGCATTTATATTATTATAAACATATCCAACAAGTTAGTTACCTCGTTTGGAAATAATCCTTAGAATAACGTTCAAATTTTAACTAAAATAAACTAACGATTAATCAATTCTTAAAATATATAAATATTTAGCACACATTCAACAAACATTTGTCAACCATAGAACACAAAACAAATCCTGACTTATATAAAATATAAGTTGGTAAAAACTAAGTGAGTTATACTCATTTTGGTTTGATACGTTGAAGCAGTTAGGTTATAGTTAAATTATACAGTGTTTAGTTTGACTGAAATTGCCAGCTATCTTTGTCCCCATCCAAAACAGTTCCATAAAGTTGTGTTCGACCATCTGATTTTGGTGCACAACTTGTCTTGTTAAATTATGTCAACACCATAAAATTATATACATTTTAGTAACTTGATTTAATTAAATTATCCTACATTATAAATTAATACTTAAATTACTTTTTATATAAGAACCAGGTCAATCTGGATTTTCATTGTTCATACCTTTATTCCGTTCAACACGTACATGCATCTCGTTCTAGATTCACAACTACATTAAGTTGTACCCCGTTTCTTTTCATCTAAAACCGCTGTGCAAGAATCTACCCAACTTTTCTTTAAATTCCATGCCCCGTTCACAAATTCTTAGCCACTTTTTTGTTTTCTTTTTGTACCATCCGCCTCACCGCCCCAAAACAGTTGCCACTTGCCACGCCATTCGTGGAAAACATCTTCTTCCAACCCACTATTCACGTTAAAATGTGGCCATCCCTTTTTCACTTAATAACTAATGGTCCCCATTCCTTCTTCTCACTTGAAGTCTTCACCACGTCGGTTCCTTTGTTTCCATTCTGCTTTGTTTACCTGGAATAACATATGTTGAACATTATGCTTTCATATTTGCCCAACAACTTTGCTTTGTCTTCCCTCCTACTGCTTCCACACTAGAAAAAGACGCACCAAATTTAATTCCATACTCACATCCTTTATTTCCAAATCCATTCACCGTGAAAGTCTCACAAACAACTCTTCTGCCGCCCCTTTGTTTATTTTCCCCATCTTCATCTCGTTTATATTTACTTCATTCTAATATTGTAACACCCCACCTCGCTAGGGTCACTCACAAAGGGAATGCACTAGCTTTGGTGGAGCATTATCTAGGTAAACATACAGAAATATTACAAGACAGAACATATAAAACAGCTGAAGAAGAACCAAATTTTATTGCTTTAAAAATCTAGAAAGGTCTAAAGCCTTTTTACATCAAAATGCCATTAAATCCATTACATCGAAATCTATCTTGCAACATTAAAGAAGCATAAAACCATAATTATAAATCATTCCCCAATAAAGCAGCAAAGCAAGCCATAGCCAAGAGTAATCCAAGCCTTCATGAAATAGCCTTGGAGCTCGATAAGATCCGAACTAAGTTGTGTTCCCACCCTGTGAACCTTCGGGGGGGGGGGGGGGGGAACGGAAGAAAAAGAGGCGAAACAAACTGGGTCAGTCATAAAGACTGAGTAAGTCCTAGTGACTTTCAGCATAAAAACAGGTAAAGATAACATGGCATGAATAAACTGAAAGTGAACATGAGCATAATGACAAGGTAAGCTACAGGCACGATAACTAAGACTAACATCATAGAATTTCTGTCATGTATAACATTTCAAGGTTCCCATTCAGGATGAACTAAGTATAGTTTCGCAAGATTTTTATCATCGCAAGATTTCTCTGTTTCACCATTAAAATGATATCTATTTGCTCTGAATTCCTAAATTCTCTGCACCAACTGTACTAGTACCCCAACCCGTATCATCCCTTCCATGTATATGTACAGTCCCTTCCCGTATATCGTACGGGTTTCATTACGCATTTCTAAACTACTTCAACGTAGTGCTGCCATTCTTGAAATCGTTTGGACTGCCACCCTCGTTCTGGCTAGGTTTCCTTATCATGAACTATCGTGTGTTCAACTAGGATTTATGCCACCTAGGTTCACTAGGGATTATGCTACCTATCGAATGTTTACTAGATTCGTTTAGGGTTATGCCACCTAGGACCACTAGGGATTATGCTACCTAACGAATTCCACGTAACGATTTATTAATCGATTGACTCCCTACAAGTCCTAGCTCGTTCATGTGTCTGTGTCATACGGCCCAATCACGAAATGTAGTCACCTGTGCTACGTCCACCATAGGGTGTATCAAGCCCTATGGTGCCAACCATCGACACAAATCAAGCACGCACAGGTAAACCTACTGATGCCCAATGCCTGCTTTTTCTGCTCCGGAGTGTGTGCATGCCCACATTCCGTTAGAACCTACACTGACGCACCCAACACAGCCGTCGTTCTGGTCGCTTACAATCAGCCCAGTAATCGTGCCCCACCCTGCCTAGTTCCAGGGTACCATGATACATCTAGTTGGTTACTTCTGAAACGGACCGCGTAACTAGGGTTTCCGTCTAGTAGGTTAAGTGTTGTCATTTAAATTCGAGAGTTAACCCCATCGGTCTAGCATGTCAAGTTGGTTAAGTGTTGTCATTCAAGTTCGTGACTTAACCCGTCTACGTGTCATGTCAAATTGGCTAAGTGTTGTCGTTTAAGTTCATGACTTAGCCCTACGAATCATGTGTCAAGTTGGTTAAGTATATTCAAGCGGTTCATGACTTAACCCTACCAAATCATTGTGTTCAATTGGTTAAGTATATTCAAGCGGTTCATGACTTAACCCTATCAAATCATCGTGTCAAACTGGTTAAGTATATTCAAGCGGTACATGACTTAACCCTATCAAATCATCGTGTTAAACTGGTTAAGTATATTCAAGCGGTTCAGGACTTAACCCTATCAAATCATTGTGTCAAATGGTTTAAGTATATTCAAGCGGTTCATGACTTAACCCTATCAAGTAATCGTGTCAAATTGGTTAAGTATATTCAAGCGGTACATGACTTAACCCTATCGAATTATCGTGTCCAATTGGTTAAGTATATTCAAATAATTCATGGCTTAACCCGCCCACGTATCATGCTAAGTTGGTTAAGTATTATCTATATGTTCAAGTTGACTTAACCCTGCCACATGTCAGGTTATATCGATTGGGTGTTATCAACCTATTCAAGTTAGCCCAACCCATCCGCTAGTCATGTTATAACGGTTAAGTGTCATTAACCTAGCCACGTTGCTTAACCCACCCATTCATATCATATTGGTTGAGCCTATATTTATAAGTTTTACATGTTCTTAACTCATACCGGTTAGGTCCACATTTACATGTCAAATTTCCATGTCAACCCACCTAACCCTCTAACCATACCCACGTCTTATTATGGTTAGTATTCCTTAATTCATTCATTATGACGAACGAATCATGACCTCTCACATTAGACCGTGCACTTTGTGGCCATTGGATTTGCCGGGCGGTTCCGGGCCGATTTACACCACAAACTGAGTCTAACCTCGTGTCATAAGTCGTTATGCCTACAATTCGACCTTCGACCTCTCACATTAGACCGACACTTTGTGGCTACTGGATTTGTCGGGCGGTTCCGGGCAGATTTATACCACAAACCGAGTCTAACCTCGTGTCAAAGGTTCATTAATGGTCGTATTCCACCCAAAACCCCAATATCAGTTCATGTGTTTAACATATAGAAATGTTCATGATTCACGTTTTTGCCCCAAAACATGTTCCCAAATTATTATCATAATTCGCTATAAGGTTATGCCAAGTTATAGCCTTTTATTTACAATACATGCCAATTACCCAAAACCCAACTTAGGCGCGTTCATATTAAACCTCTACTAAGTCTTAAATTATCATATATGTTTCAACTCCAAATTTTACATAATTAACATATGCCCAAGTTCTAGATTACATGTAAATTTTACATATGCCCAATTCCTACCAAATTTACATATGTTCAATTCATGCCATTTTACATGTATGCCAACTTTATGCCAATTTACACATATACCAAATTTCATGCCGCTTTACATAAGTCAAGATTCATGATTAACATGTTTACAAAGCTATGCCCAATTTACATAGATCAAGTTTTATACCCAAAATTACATGTATACTACGTTTACACCAATTTACTCATAACAAGTTATAGCCAAATTACATATATCAAGATCCATGTCAAATTATATATATATATATATATATCAAGATCCACATCAAGTTATATATATCAAGATCGATGTCAAATTATGTATGCCAATCCCCATTCTTGCAATTACCATTATAATGACAATACCCAAATATCAAGTTTCATGTTAATGATAAATTATCCCCCAAACATCCAATTTTCATATTATGCCTTCGATCCCACCAAACACATATATTCCACTACGCAATATTCCAATATTTTCCCCGTATACCATCGCACGTATATCGTAGTTTAGGCCTAGGTCCGAAATTGACCTAGGTTCATCAAAAGAAAATAAATAGGGGGAGGTAGAAGTTGCAATAAAAACAAGATCAGAGAGAAAATGGCATAAAAGCATCATCTCAGGCATAAAGAATAGATCGTGATAATAAAACATGAACCAAGAAAAATTGATTTACAACAGGCTGAATAGACCATAAACTTGTCATGCGAATAAAGATAGAAAAGTTCTCAAGATCGAGATCCAAGAAGAAACAAGAATTGAATCAAAAGTCCAATTTCATTTCATCACATGTCCATATTAAATTTAATTATTTTAATCTGAAAATAACTAGAACTTACAGAGCATGGCCAATGAATTAAGAACTAAAATTGTCGTAGAACGTTGCAGAGACATTGATTTATCTTCTTGAATTGTTGCAGAATTGCTGTAGAAGCTTTAATCTCTAGTTTGAATCTAGTTTGGAGGCTAAGAGAAAAGTTTAGAGAGCGGCGGCCATGATCAAGAGGAAGTCCAGCATCATAATAGTGTAAGAATGATTTGATATGAATTAGGTTAGGTCTAAGGGTGTTTTTATAGGTGTAGCAACTAGTTTAGGCCCTTAGATTAACCCTAGAATAAATCCGGACCGTCAACACACGTCTCAGGCTTCAAAAATGAGTTCTGGGTCAAACCAGGCCGACCAGGTCGATCTGTAAGGTGGGGGGTAGGTCGACCCTATGGTCGACCCCCTGGTCCAGTCTGCCTGAAAACTGCTGAAACTTGTACATGCCATAACTTCTTCATCCGAACTCCGATTTTCGCAAACTCGGACTCTATTTCAAGTAAAATTTCGAGTCGAACGCAATGGCGTAACCCATTTCCCCTGATTCTGACTTTAAAATTTAATTCTGCCTTGATTTCTTATTTTAACATGTTATAAAAATACGGGATATTACAAATATCATCCCAACCACTTTGAACCCACGTTGCTACTACACTTATGCTCGCCGTGCCTCAGTTCATCACTTGGCTACTCGACAAGAGTCGCCGATCCACACACCTCTGCGTTAGTGACCCCCATCCAAAGTTCTAGGCCACTCGATGTTGTTGCTTGCCCACTAGAGCTCACAAACTGCCATGAAGTTCAGCTCAAATTCCGATCACCAGAGTTCCCCAAATCAAGTCACAGCCGGATTGATTTTGGGAGATGTTTAATTAATGAGAGAAATTTGCAGAAGAAAAGGGAGGAAGGATCGAGTTCTTTGGTTTGTTCATTTCATTAGAGAAAGGAGGCAGTTGGGGAAAAATATTTGACCACGCAGTAATAAGGATTTAGGGCTAGACTGAATTTGGGGTATATATATATATATAACGTAACCATTTATTAAAATATTAATAAACTAAACTTCAGCGTGAAGTAACGTCGATCTCCAACTAAGATGAAAATTGTAATCCTAACATAGAAAAATATTCTGGATACGATGGAACAGGTTTTGTCAAATTCGGATGTCGTTTGTGAAAATCCTTTATAAATCACAGGTGAAAAATCAAGCGTTTAAATTTTCCATGATCACAAAATAAATCGAAATAACTTGAAACTTGAAATACTACAACACTTAACCATTATGGATGCAATAAAATTAGTTTCGTTGAAAACAGAGATCGTTTGCATATCGGTAAATATACATAATTAATCGTTTTAAAATATAAACGATTCCATAGCGGCTATTTGAAAATTTGAACTGGACATAACTCGCAATCTATAACATGAAATCTCCATTTTTCTCTTCCATTAGAAAACTAAAATCAAATAAATTCGGATGATTCTTGTTTCATAGAATTCCAATTTAAAATGGATTTTGTATATTCAATTGAAGTTCAAATCATAAATTACGAACTACCGCGACCTTACGAGCTCATTTTATAATTTAAATATAAACCAAATATTTAAACTTCGTTTCATTAATGAATTTTATATCATAAATCCACTTATAATTCCAAATCAATGTTTCAAATAATAAAATAATTTAGATATCTGACTACTAAAAATACAGGACATTTCAAAATGAATAGAGGTTATTCAGAATTCACATATATGATACTTATGTGTTTAAATTGAGTAAGTACATGTACATGGAGCTTCTTGACTTAGTTTTGGGGACGTAGACGGGATAAATGCTAAGCGAATGCGCTTAATAAAGGCTTATATGAGGTACACCTACGCAAAAATATTAAATTAGGACAGATGAACTGTTTTCCGACCGTGTGGGTCGATGTATACATTTTTAACTCTTTTGGTATATTGCAAAAGATCCTCCGTACAGGGGAGACTCTACCAAAAAAATTCCAAAATTTAGGGAGTTAGAAAAAAAATTGAAATTTTAAAAAATTATTATAAGCTAAATGGACAGAATTTAAATTGGGTGCAAATTTAAAGATTTTTAATTAGAAATGAAAAGTTATTGGTTAGCATGGAACCAATAGGTTTTGTTGGAACTAGAATGATAGTAATGTGAAAAGTTGAGTTTCAATATAAGAGCATTATAAAAATGGATTTATGAATGTTGATGGGTTTGTAGCATTTTTTTTCCTTCCTTCGTAATTTCAGGACGAAATTCTTTTAAGGGGGAAGAATGTAACGACCCGGATATTCGTACAATAAAATTTAAACATTTAATATTGATTTAAATGTTGAGTTGATAATATAAATGAGTTTTTATATCGAGTTTGTCGATTTAATAATCGAATGCGATTTAATTTCAAATATATCAAATTATCATAATACGAAATGGATAATATTTGAATTCAAAGTTAAAACTGAATCGAAACGATTTAGGTGATCAATATAAATTCTATTTGAATATAAACGATAATAATTTATTATCGATGGGTTTGACCGTTTTGAATTTAAATTATATTTTCTCAATTTAAATTGATATGTGAAAAGGACAAAATTTTCAAATGCTTCAGAATTCAACGAAATCAGTTTCATTGAATCCGGGATGTAAAATTATAGAGGAACAAGTTTCACTGCGATTGGAACTCGTATGTGGTCGTATGAGAGTAAAATCGTTCAACGGAAAATATGTAGCAATATAATATAATTTAATTTGGCTATTTTCCTTAGGAAGTCAATCCTATCTTTCTTTGAAAGTTATTCCTCAAGGTAATAAAACGGGGGATGCTACCCTTCTGACTTCGGCACAACTGAAAACAAATGAATTCGAACCATTTCAGAAATTCGATTGAAAACAATTCCTCTTTTCATAAATTCAAACCATTTTGAATTAGAATCAAAAGCTACCTCCTTAAGTCTTCATCAAATCATAACAAACAAAGCTACGAATTAAGCTATTCCTCTATTTGTTTTTCCATTCTTCGCTCGTTTTTTCCCTCTTTTCCATGAATGAAATAAAATCATAACCGCGAATTCCCTTACTCAAACAAATCAAAAGCAAATCGAATAATCGAATGTCTGCACTCGTATAAGATTTGTTCTTCACCCTCGCGTGTTATTAAGAGGTGCGAGTCAATTTCTGAAACCTCGATTTCATTCGATTCGACCTAGATTTCGAGACGCTTGGAAATACAATGAGCTATTTCTGAAAACTGAGTTTGGATTCATGGTTGTAATGAAGTTTGGCAACTCGTACCAATTTTTGGTGGATTCTCGTCACCATGAATGTCGCACAGTCATTCGAGCTAATAGACGGGAGATAAAGGTCGTGATTTCAAGAAATAGGTGGAGGCGATGGAGTTTTTGAAAGGGGAATCATCAGTAAAGTCGGTTCTAGGTGCTATGGTAATGGACTTGCGGGATGGTGGCATAGGCAATGAAGGAAAGCCACATCCTTGCTTTCTTTTGACTGGAGCTACTTCATGATTTTGTGTTGGAAAAAGAAGGTGTTGAAGGACTCATTCGTAATTTCAGAAGAAGATTTTTTTTCAGCAGAGGACGAGTAGTGGAGGAGTGAGGTTCGACAATCGCTTTTACAGTGGCAAGGGGGCTCGAATGTGTTAATTGGGGAAGAAAGGATTTAGCTTGGATTAAAGGTAATTAATTATAATTTATGTTAGTTTAAGATGAACAATTATATTCAAACTTACGTAGTAAATAAATAAATAAGATATCATATCCATTCTAGGTCCAAAACGAGTTGCGTAGCGACTATAAAGGGATTAAATGCATTCTGGAAATGAATGGAACTAGACTGGAGCCTGTTGGTATTTTTATTAAATTAAACACTCGTTTAATCTAATCAGGAACCAATGGTTATTTCGATAAATCATCAAATAAAAACCAGGTGAGTAAATCTCACTCAGAATTTATTATTTAAAATTATTTTTAGTAGTTAAAAACAATTGTTGGTTGTTTGGATGCATTGGTGAATTGTTGATAAACTGTGGTTATTACATATATTACTAGTTATATTTAGGCTTGGTATTTGGATATTCTCGCAATACTATTAGCGGATGACCCTATGCGCCCCACTATATATACAGTGGATGACCTTCTATACTGCGATATCCTACCTTGAAGTAGGATTGGTATTATTTATGTTGTCTAACATGTGTGGATGCAGGGAAACAGGTTGGAGGGATAAACTGGATTCCTCAAAATTTATTTAATTATTGTCCATATATGTTGTGTTATATGATATGTGATAGATTATTATTGTGTGTTGGATGTTTAAATATCACTAGCCTTAAATATTGATATTTAAAAATACCATAAACGGGGATTTTGACATTTTAAAAGGAAAAAATAATTTTCCAAATAAAAATTGAATTTCGAATGGGCTAAGAAAAATAAACTTGTTTATAATAATAAAAAAAGTAGTTAAATTTATAAACAATATTTATAAATGAAGTCAAACAAATTATCGTTGGATAATTTGGGAAATACATATTCAAGTATGAAATTAAAAAGGGGTTTATAAATGGGAATCGTTTCGGGAAAAGGGAACAACGAAATTGTTTCCAATGTTCAGAATGTAATTGAATTAAAATAAATCCATTTGGATTTATGATTAGAATTCGACTATGTCGAATTTGTAAAAATAAATTATTCTTATGAAAGACATTTGAATTTTATTTAGTAGAAACTTAAATTTAAAATTTAAATTTTAAAATTTAAAATTTTAAGAAGTTGATATCCCTAGTATTTAAAAATATGAAAATAGATTTTATGCTTATAAATATAAGTTTATAGTAATTAAATATTTTCAAATGTAAAATGAAGATAAACTTTGAGATTTAGACAGAAAATAAAATATTCCAAAATGGGAATCAAGTTTCAAATAGATTTTTAAAATGGAAGTTTGTTTAATAAGGAAGTTAATCTATAGATAACGTTATAAATGTGATGAAGTAATTTTTATAAGATAATATGGAAATAGATTTTTCCAAAGTAAGTATGGCTTATAAAACCATATTTTAATGGTTTAGAAGGTGAGATTTTAATCGAGCTTTTATATTACAAGCTTTTATCTATCTCGAGGTAAGAACATTCTTGATCAAGGTATGAGAGGTAAATAAAATACGCCAACTTGAACAAATTCACTATTATCAAGGGATGATATTAGTTTGTTATAGTAAAGGATGTTGAATTAATTGATTATTTCCATAAAAGGAATCTATAATTGGAATTCGATTTTTATCGATTTTTTATAAAATATTGGAATTTAATATAGAAATTGAGTTGTGAATACTTTATAAACGAATCATGAATTTTAAAAGAAGTAATCAATGATTTTGGAAAATCAAAATGTTTAAGTTAAATTTGGGAAGCTGGTTTAATTTATATTATAATATGGAAGATTGGAGTTGAAATTTATTTAATAAACGAAGTTTAAACATTTATATTTAAACTTAATTAAAATGAGTTTGCCACAGCGCGGTGGTTCGTAAAGTGACGTTTTGAACTTCAAATGAGTTTATACAACTCAATATAAGTCGGAATTCTATGAAGCAAGAATCGTCAGGATCTATTTAGTAATAATTTTCTTATGGAAGAGAAAAATGCAAATTCCATCGTATAGATTTTGAGTTTTGTCAAAATCAAATTCCCAAAAAAACAGCGCAATAATCATTTATAAACCATAACGATTTATTTAATAAAATAAAATAATTTTTAGCGAATAGAATTCGACTTTCTATTAGAAAAAATCCACGTTTGAGTTATAAAATATATGTAAACTCAAGTGGGGTAAACGAATTGATTGTTGAAATAAAAAAATCAGATTTTTATTTACTGGATGAAATTAACTAACTAGAGATAAATTAATTCAATGATTGAACTTAAGTAAATGGAATTTGTGAATTAAAACCTTAAGTTAAATACGAAACTCGAATTAAAAATAGAATTCGACTATGTATAAGCGAATCAAAATATATTTGAATATGATATGTTTCAAATAAAAAGGGTTTTGGAAAAAATGTAATTAGAGAATTAATTAGTGAATTGAGCTAGAAATGAATGAATTGAGTTGGAATAAATTGGGAATGGTTGCGTATAGGTTAAATAGGTAAATAATGAAGATAATGGAAGATATAAATTGAATGCCTGACCAAAGAGTTACGTATTTAAATTGGATATGAGCTTTTATCAACCTATTGGGCAAGCCACTTGGCTTTTTGATTTTCTTTTTGAATGGAAAGGGCCTAGAGAGGCGATTAGTAATTATACCGATTGAGTTGTACAAAGGAGACATTGGCGAAATTTTCTGAAATTCAAGGGGATAGAAAAATTTAAGAAATTTAATAAGTAGAAATCAATTTACCAATTATATAGGAAATTTATAAGAGAACAAATTGTAATGGAATTTTATAAATAAGAGGGAAGCGATTACGATTGAATACGAGACTTAAATTATAATTAGTTAAATGTGGTTTTTTTTGGGTTGTTGTAACGATGTTTTACGCAACATTCATTTTAACCCAAGTAAATGTGATTTGGAAACGTTTTCCAAACAAAATGAGGAATATTTGCTAAGTATAGAAAATGAATGGGTACGTGGGAAAAACGATTTGAAAAGTATATCGATAAGGATATTTACGATGAATTGGAAAGTGATTTAAATAATGAAATATTAATTAGAAGGGCTCAGTGATTGTTTGGTGCTAATCAATAGTATTCCCTTCGAGAATAAGAGATTTGGTTGAATGTTTGCTTCTTCGATAGTTAAATAACCGACTATTAAAGTATTAGCTAATTTAATAATATCGTTGTCAAAACGGGGAGACCAATTAGATTTATTATCCGTAGACTAATCCGTATTGACATAAGCGTTGCAAATCGAATTATGTTGAAGATAATTGAAGACGTAGTAAAATCCAAGGGATATTATGTTAATCCTAGGTAGAAATTGCCTAAGATGGATTGATGGGATGGTGCCTTCGGTTTGTCCAAACCCGGGCTAACTTATATGGATGAATGTTTGACAGAGTATTTCTAGATGATCACGTACATTGATTTCTTCAAACGTACCAAGTTTTGGTGGCGGAGAAGGAAACTTCTCTTGCTTAACACCAGTGTATCTTTGAGGACGTCAATTAATGATTTGACGGATCTGACGATGTGGCATTCAAAGTGAATGAAATGGCCAAAAAGATAATCGTAGCCTCAAGCCTCATCAACCGGGAAATGACAAAAATCGGGAAAGCAACAATGCTAAGGGGGTCATACCAAGAAGGATGTATTATCACCTGGTCTAGAGAAAATCCTATTGCTTCTTATTTATTCAATGTAGTATGCTTTCGGTAACGGTTGTTGATCACAACCGTTAGTGATATACATTCGGTACACTCAAGCGAAATGATTGGTCGGTCATGTGAGGTCGGGCTGCAACATGTTCTTGTTGAACCCAGTGTATTCCTCTCTAGAGATACACTATCAAAAGGTAGTCCAATACCTTGTCATAGTTGGAAATCCATTCTCCAAAAAGCGCCCTACGATTTTTGATTAATATATATATATATATATATATATATATATATATATATATAGAACGTGAGATGCAAGCGTTCCGCTAGATTGCTATTTATTTAATTTAGACACTATTATAATATTAGAAGAGTTTTGATATAGATAATATTAGGGGCTATCGCAAGGTAAAAACCATCCATATTTATGTGTGGATCGGTCTTACGATTATATTTTCTTTTGAAAGGATTTTTAAAAGTTAAACCAAATGGTTGGAATTTACTCACACCAGTTTCATGTCTGACCCAGAGTTTATTTTGTTTTGTTTTACGCTAAACTCTGGGGTGCCCAAATTTACACAGGCAATCAAGTAGTTCAGGTATTTACAGATACACTTGGAGGAGCTTGGAGCAGGAGGCTTTAACGTTTGTTATCTAGTGCTATTTTTCACTACGTTGTATATGTGATGCACTCCGATGATGTATGTAAGTACAAAAAAAATTGTTTTTCAAAACTCTTATATATATATTATATTTTATTTCGCTGCGATGTGAGATTCTGTGTTGTTATTTCTGTTCTTCTTCTATCTTTTTCTTCTTTAACCCATAATGACTCATATTTTTGTGCAATTTGTGTTGGATGTATGTTGTATTTAGTCAACTCAGATAGTACAGATTTGCGGGCCATTAGACCAACAATCAAGCGATTAGTTGATCTAGATAAGCAATCAAATAAATTTTTACTTGTACAATTTAAGTATATTTCCTTGCACATTATTCAAATATGTATACATTTTGTAGTTGCATACAGACACTTACCCTATCTGACACTAAACTATTATTGAGTCTATCTTTCTTTATTACTCAATCATGTTAGTACTTACGTCACTCACCAGACTTCATGTCTAACCCACTTCTCCTTCCTTTTTCTTCCCCACCAGTCTCGTAGATTTCTTGGAGGATTAGTCTTGGAGATTCATTTTTTCTGCAGATTTATTCATCTTTTGTTTTATTTTATTTTCATGGAGTTGGTTGTACTATTTGCTATTATGAGAGGTATTCATATTGTACTCTTATTTGTGACTGAGATGTGATTTTCATGAGATACGTGGTTCGAAACTGAAGTAATATGCAATTTTTGAAATTCATGTTATGTTTCAATTATAAAAATGCTTCTGTTGTATTTATATTCTTGTGTCTTGTGAATCTCAGTCATTATGATGTATGTATTTGTACTTATAACACTCCACATTTCTTAGCATGAACCTACCTTGGGGAATGTTAAGAGGTGCGAGAGTTTCATAAATATCAATATAGAAAGTTAAACACATCAATTGCTAAACTAATGGAGCTTTTAAGAAATACCTAGTACCACCAATCTCATATACAAATAACTGGGTCGCCATATATTACTAAAATATTGATGTCATGCCTTCTAAATGCTCCATCTCTGCATCCAGATAGTATATCGCTAATGCCTTGGATTCCCAAACTACTCGGTCGAGTACCCAAGGGTTGTCTTGATACAAATAGTTAAAGGTAAAACGGGGGTCAAAATTAAAGCTTAGTGTAAGGGGAATTATCTCAAAATACTATGCACTAAAACTATGTATAAATTGATTGATGAATTTTATATGAATAAAAACCAAGATTTGTTAGACTATAAGTGCAAGTTGTCAGTTGTAACAATTACGCGACCATAGGCAAAATTTACAGGGATCCGTATAATTATTAATATTTAATTAAATTCTAGGCGGGTCTGATGAAACTGATTATTAGATCACATAAATAGGAAATTGCTAAAATTGAAGAGAAATAAAGTTATAGAAATAAAAAAAAGAAATAGCTGAACGATGAATAAAATAGCTAGAAATGAAAAAGAAAAGCTCAAGCAACAATGGCTAACTAATCGATTATAAGAAGATCTACGAAATATCAAAAATCTATTTGTACCTTGGTAAACCAATAGTCCAAAATAAGATCGAAAAGAAAATAAACATAAATGAAATAAAACCAAATATGATAAAAAACTAAAAAATATGAGCAGAGATCAAAAGAGAATAAGCACAATTTATGATTTCACTGAAATGCATAACAGATGTTTATTATTGAGTAATAATCTTGGTACACGAAAATAAACTAAAAACTAAATAAAAAGTAATGCTCTAATAGCATTCTAATTCCAAGAATATATAATTTATTGTTGGGTAAGTGTATTTATAGTAACCCATAAATCAGATCTAGAACAAAAAAAACTTGAATTTTTGGCTTGATCCATCCTTAGAATATTTTGTGCTCTTGTGTTCTCCATATCTATCTAGGAATCTTTTTCTCTAATGTATTCCAAAAGCTCCTCGATTTGATGTATTTTGGAAGGTGCTTTCTTAAGGAAATGTAATTGGCATAAAAAAATAGGCAAAACAGGATTCAAAACCAATGATTTCAATGCACTTCTTCCAACCAAGTGAGCTATGGAAGTCTTTGTTCATAAATGGAATTTTATCAACATATCCTTGAAGTTGAACCATTCTTTTTTTGAAATAATATTCAATAATCACTTTATTTTCTAAAAATAAAGAATTTGTAATAAAACAAAACAAAACGACCAAGTAGTACTACCTTATGAACACCAAAATATAATCTCTTCATTGAGCAGTGTAAAATTACATAATTTGATGTTCATTAAATACCCCTATACACTAAAAAAACATATTCGTCCTCAAATAAAACCTAACCAATTTTTTTTGCCACACTTTCGTAGGGAAAAGCTATTGTGTTTTTTAGCATATGTAACAAGCTTATAAACCCCTAGGTGTCCCAGTCGTATGAGTTGTGTCTCATAAGGGTATTCAGCAGAAACTACCTATAAAATCCAAATGTACTGTGTCATGATCTAATGTAATTATGTGAATGCAAGATGACTTGAAAATTGACATATCGGTTTATTTTATATAGTATCGACATGTAGTACACACATGATGCGATCAAAATCTAGAAATATAAGTTCATCACATATCATCAAACTTCACATAAAGGTCAAGTTATCATTATGTTCGACTCTAGTTTGCTTGTTATTTCTATTGAAAGCATGGTGAAGTTATGAAACTGGTTTTTTTAATCTAATTGTAAGAGTTTGCACGGTAATATATCTTTTCCCATTCATCTAAAAATTTCAAATCAGTAAAGCTAAAAAGAATTCTTTAAATTCATTCACTTACCCTTTATTAATATACTACTATTTTAATTATTTTAGCTCGTACACATGACTCATGGATCAAGATATACCATTCATGCACTACTTTTTGGACTCACCTCAGAATGGAATAAAGCGGGGTAGATTATGCAAACCGACTCTGATAATGTTAGTATAGGTCGATGATCCTAAAATGCCTAATTCATAAAGTAAGACCAAAGTATACTAGTTATGCACTTCCTTTCCAGCTTACGTGAGAGTGGAACATAGTTTGGCAGGTGTGCACACCAACATTAGATGTACTAGAGATGTTAGATACACAAGGTTTTTGTTTTTATTACTGGTACCATTACTATGTTTCTTTTTAGGATAGAGTAATGAAAATCATCTTAGCACCTCTAAGTTATAGATATTTGAAAATTGTTAACATATGTAGTTTAAACATATCACTTTTAAATAATGACAACAAATTTAACAAACTTCAAAGTCAACACCTTTGAATCAACATTCACTATAAACATGTGTAATTTAAACTTTCCATTCTATTTTCTATATGAAGCTAGTCAATCACAAAAATTTCCTTAAATGACTAATATGGTGCATTCTCTTCATTATTCCTACTCAAATAAACTAATTTAAAATCATTTTTTAAAATTATATATGTCCTACATTCATAAAAAATGAATGCAACAATGAATAACTTTTTAAGAAAAAGGTGTAGTTTTTCAAGAAAAATGAATGTAACATGTGTCTCTCCCCCTCTCCATTTGTAATAGCTTCTAAAATTTAGTTTCTATAAGAGTTTAATTTATCATCTTTAATAGAAGAAATGTAAGTTCCTTAAAAGGCAATATACAATGAAAATCTTGATGTATCCTTGTTGATAGTTGAGATTTGATGTAATCAACATTATTATGGTTTTAATTAATGGTACATCTATTTTCAGTTATTATATTTTATCCCTTCGGTTGTGAGGCTGTGACGATCCTGAATTTCGCTCGATCCGAGTCGATCGCTGAACCGACCAAGACCGTTTGAAACCCCTGATTGTTTTGAGAATACGACAAATCAGAACGCAAACAGAAGAACATTTCATTGTTAATTACAACAATTCCATCAGAATACAAGAATATACAGAGTATGAATAAATATTACACATCATAAATTATCAGAGATTTAAATACATTACTACAGCGGAAAAATAATACAAAAACAAAACTGAAAGGAATACGCGAATATAGAGCTTTCCGAGTATAACTCCAGCTGTAAATCAGGATCCTGTGAATATAAATCTGCAAAACCAAAACTACTAGCTGCCCGTGTCAAAATAAGGGCACCCAAAGTTTAGGTTAAAACAATAAATTCCAGGTCAGTCATGTGACTGGTGTGAGAACTAAAACAAGTATTTAAAGTTTTACTTTAAATCAGATATATCAAGGGACCACGCCGTATAACACGGAACGGGTTTCCTCCCAAGAATATCAGTGCATATAACAAAACAACACAATGCTTTTTGGAAAAATTAAGCTATTATAAGAACCAGGTCCCATCACACAATGCAACACAAGCCGGAGGATAGGGTTTTCCCTTATAATAGCCAAACATGCTTGGTACGTTAAAAACAAATCATTTGATACTATTATAAGTGTATAGTGTCAAAACAATTTCAATCATAAATATCAATCATAGACAGCATGGGTACCATATATCATGTCGCCATGCTAGGCTCTACAATCAAAACCGCAAAGTCACGTATTTGGAAATTGGATTTTCATCTGTGAACCGAGGCAAAAGATAGTCCTCATTGATTCGAGACAATCTAGCCTACCATGTCTTAGGATCAGAGCTCGAGTGACCCTTGGATCGTCAGGGCCGGTCCACCGATGTGGATTAAACTTAAACCTTGGACACTGCGTTCCCCGCCCTATGGGGCGAAAATGAGCCAAATGACTCCATCAGTTCCACATAGTCACCGATATATCCAAGGCGCCTCGCAACAGCAACAACCACACAGGTGAAAATAATATAAATGTCAGGGCTGGTAGGTCACTGACTCCACCCTAGCTAGAAGGAAACGCATGCCCTCCCTGAGGTCCTCTCCCGTCTCTGGTTCACAACCGGGGTGTGAGGCTCGCGAATCAATGTTACACAAAGCTATGCCACACAGGAGGTGCATTGATCATCAACCACAAGACTATGCTTTTCAACAGAAGCCTTGATCATTTGTCACTTAGGCATGCCACACAGGCAATTCACTCCATGCGATTGATATCCATCAATATATAACCACTGAGCTCGTACGTCTCAGAGAAGGGCGTTAAGCAAGAGAATAAATTCTCCGCCGCCAAACAGATATATATATTTAATAGAAATCAATCACACATAATAAAATCCAATGTCAGACATACAGTCCATTTACAAGTTCATTCTGGTCTGAACAAAACCGGAGGCACCTTGTACCTCGCATATCCATCGATCTCCAAGTATGTCTGGATGACCACCAACTGATTCCCTCCTCTTGGGTGTACATCCCAATCAAGATCATCAGCAATCACCCAAACGATGTGAAGACCTCTGGTCTTCGACCACCGTCTTCATCCTCGACACCACGTCGAATCAGTTATTCAGAATGGGATAAACCCGGTCTTTCTGAATAACTCGCGTATATAATAAAAAGTGTTACACAAACACAACATACGCCTCATTCCAGTTCAGAATATTCTTTTATTTAACTATTCTTATACTCTGGGAAAGGTTCCCATTAATTTTATCAAAGATAAATTCTTCAAATTTATTCTTTATTCTTCTTTTGAATATCAATTCAAACTAGTCGGGATTAGCGAACCTCACCGAAGTAATCATTTATTTTATTTCTCAATCCCAACCAATTCATCCCATGAAGTAAAACTGGTCATACTTCATATCTAACACCACGGTGTTATCGGTAAATTCAATTACCATTTCACGTTCAAATCTAGTTAAAGATTTAACTATCGCCTGGAGCAAAACTGGTGATACTCCATTCCCGATAATTTCAATCTAATTAAAGATTCATTAAAACTCCACTTGGTTTTAATCTTCCCAATAATCACTATCAATGATTATTTAACTTGGGAAATCATATCCTGTCTTTAACTGGGTTAAAGAACCAATGTCATTTAAAACACCGTTAACTATAAACCCAAAATCACATTCCATTCCAATTCAATTATTGAAACTTCAGGTTACTTGTAAAATCCTTTCAAATCCAATTTATTTATTTCAAAAATAAATAAATTATTATTCTAGTTCAAAACTAGTTCATTTCGATAAAAATCTATTTTTATATTTTCAAATTTGGAATTTTCATCTCAATTCTTCACAAATCATTTATTATGATTTTACACAAATTATTACTATTTTTAATAATTTTATCAAGGCCCGTACAGTCGATTTCCATCAACGGCCATCGAACTGCACTTACAGCGACCTTTTCCAAATTTGATTTGGACATAATTCCAAATCTAACCGTTAGATTTCAAATCTCTAATATTCGTTAGAAAGCTCTTTTTGATACGAACCAAACGGTTCCGGTTTTAGGAGAATCCGACGGTCGGATCTCCCGTAATGTCCATTCGAAGTCAATGGTCGAAATTCGTGAACTGCCGCGGCGCGGCGCGTTCTATTCAGGCCATTATATATATATAATATTATATATATTTCGTCGATTTCCTCTCAAAACGTATTTTATAAATCGTTTTAAATTCATTTTCGAAACGATTTCAACTTCATATTCAATTTCGAATCAAAATTTTATATTCCACATCATCGATATACAAATGATAATATTTTCAAAACGTTATATTTTGAAATCACTTTCTTTTCTGTATTCATTATAAAAATGAATAAAATCGATATAAATATCGTTGGCGTCAAAATGGCGTCAATCTAGTCAACACGG
Source organism: Allium sativum (assembly GCA_030737875.1). Lineage (NCBI taxonomy): Eukaryota > Viridiplantae > Streptophyta > Magnoliopsida > Asparagales > Amaryllidaceae > Allium > Allium sativum. Next base: position 190,195,968 of record CM060911.1, read on the forward strand.
CTTTTATTCAACACATGAATGTTTATTCTATTCAACACATGAATATTTATTCTATTCAACACATGAATATTTATTCTATTCAACACATGAATTTTTATTTTTATTCAACACATGAATTTATTTCTATTCAACACATGAATTTATTTTCTATTCAACACATGAATATATTTCTATTCAACACATGAATTTATTTCTATTCAACACATGAATTTATTTTCTATTCAACACATGAATATATTTTCTATTCAACACATGTATTTATTTTCTATTCAACACATGAATATATTTTCTATTCAACACATGAATTTATTTCTATTCAACACATGAATTTATTTTTATAATATTCCTTATTTTCCAAATTGGAATGAGGCCCAATCAATTACCTTATAATGTTAATTATATGGATTTTCTACAACACATGTATATAATAGCAACGATAAATCACCAACCATCATCCAGAGTGCACCACACAACTGCATAAGCATCAAATATAAATAATTAACGCTTATACAACCTGTCAACCCATCGATTGATGTACAACTAAACAATCGGGATTAGTGTACGTCAAATATCATCCCAATACCCGTGTGGGGTTTTAAATCAACAAAACAGATTTTTATTTGTGCAGTTGGGCGATGTGTAAAATTTATCGTCCCAATCAATATCAGTCAAATCGGTGTACATAAACAAATCGTTCAATTTGTAAATGAATATTTATTTTACTTCAACACATGAATATATATTTAATTTCAACACATGAATATATATTTTATTTCAACACATGAATATATATTTGATTTCAACACATGAATATATATTTTATTTCAACACATGAATATATATTTTATTTCAATTCCAATCACACAATCAATTTTCATAACACATCAATCAAACAAACAAGCCGTCCATGGTCTGTGGACGACGGGTGTCAGGTGCTGCTAAGCACCGTCTGCATACTAATATATATTTCAACTAGAAAACAAATTAAAATTGAGGAGTTCTCACCTTTGGGTTCCACTCCGTCATTCTTTGATTCTGAACGGTTCTGATTCGCTTGACATTCCAACTCAACCATTTTACGCTGTTCACAATAAAAATCACATTTTTATTCTTCTCCTTATATAAAAATTATATTTTTATTCTCTACATTATATAAAAATTATATTTTTATTCTCTACATTATATAAAAATTATATTTTTATATAACTAAAGATTATATTTTCTAAAGATAAAGATCACATCTTTTATAACCTACTAATCGTATATTTTCATGACATACAAATCATATCTCTTATAAAGTAAAAATCATGTCTTATCGATAATCCACACCTTTTCTAATTTAAAATCTAACCCTATCTATTTTCAAAAATATTATCTTGTCTTAGTCAAAAAAAATTTATCTTTTCATTATCAAAAATATTATCTTTTCATTATAAAAATCCATTCTTTATCGTTTTAAAAATAATGTTATTTCAGTTTTTTTTTAATCCTAACCTTTCTATAATAAAAAATCTCACTTTCTAACATAAAAAATCTCTCCTTTATCTAGAAATGAAAATCATATCCTTTTCTAAGAATTAAAATCGAAATTAAACTGGAAAACAAACTTATAGCGTTAGGGCTTCGTGTTCAGGTGGAGGAGAAGGGTCTCACGCCGGGGAGGGAAGGAGAGTGGTGCGCGAGGTGGTTCCTGACTGATGGCGGCGGCTGAAATTGCTAGGGCGTCGGGTCTTTATTTGGTCCAGGGCTTGAACGGAGAAGGCTGAGGGGGGTACAAACGGCGGGAGGAGGAGATGAAGGGGGGCGCTCTGGTCGGAGGCGCGACGAACGGGGACGGAGGCGGCGGTTGGATCGGTGAAAGAGGGTTGGGCGACGGCTAAGGGATTACGGGGTTTTATTTTTATTTTTCTTTTGACTGAAAGGGGAGAGAGAGAGAGAGACAAGGGCCCTTATATAATTATTTAATTATTTATTTCAAAAAGTTACCTTTTTTATTCGAACACCAAATCAAACCCACCGACTGTCATCTCTAGCTAATTACCCCCATTCCGAACACAATGGGATATGTTACGTACGCTGATTCGACTATTACGATCAGTTTTCGTCAAAATCAAAATATAACTCTATATATTGAATTCGAACGCACATTTCAATTTCCCGGGGCTACATACTGATCCTAAAAATTCCACAAAAATATTTTCTAGCTTCGTATTGACGATACAGTCCTAATAAAACCAATTTCGTCAAATTCTGAGACTGTTTGAAAAATGGCCATTTTCCAGTCGATTAAAATCAACTGAAACTGGTCAAATGCGTTTTCCTTTGCCACGCCAACATATTAATTCAGAAAATTACGAATTTTGAAACCTAGCAATAACTTGACATCCCAGATCCAACAAAAGTGGTTTCGTCGAAAACCGAGGTCGTTTGCAAAATTTCTATTTTTAAGGGCCAGAATTCCATGGCGACTTTTCTGAATTTTCAATTGGACATAACTTTTTATTCCCGCTATGAAATTTCAATTTTTCGGATTCGTTGGAAAGATATTCTCAAATAGATTCTTATATTTTTGGTTTCGTTAAAATCCGGTTTATTTTGAATCTTGTACATTCATTTGAATTTTGAAATCAAATTTTTGAACTACCGCGCCACTTTCAATTCCTTTTATAAATTAAAATAAATAATTATATTCTAACGACGATTCAAATAAATATATACGTTCGAATTCTATTCAAAATAAATTTTTTGTTGTTATTATTTAAAATAATTCATTTTAGATATTCAAAATTCACTAAAATTGCCAAAATAAAATTTTTAAATTGGCTCGGTTTTCCGGGTTATTACAGAGATTCTGATTTCATTTTATATTTAACTCTATTTTGTGTATTCTTTGTAGGAACTAACGATCCGTTTAGAATGACTCTAAGTTCTGATGGGGCTTTTATGGGTCGGAATTGTAACGTCCCAGAAACTTCGACAGCTAGAATATGAAATTAATTGAAGATCTAATTATTAATGATCAGTTTTATATTGATACTAGAGTTAAAAAATTTTAAAACAAATTTATTGTATGAATTGAATTCGATAATAATTTAGGATAATTGATTGATAATCAAATATTATTGAATATTTGAATTGAATTTGTTGGATATTTGAATTGGATTTAAAGTTCGATTGGAAAATATAAATGGTTAAATTTAAAAACGATATTGATGTTAAATGATTTGAAGATTATATTTGTCTAAAATATGCGAAAATTGACTTGATATGTGTATTCGTGAATATAAAGAAAACTGAATTTAACGTTTCAAATTTGAAAATGAACGGAGTTGTTGTGTGAACAAACATTGAACCATTAAAGATTTAAAAATAAAATATTATCATACACTGACGGAGTCGAATTACAACCAGATTTATTTTATTAGATTTAGAACGTTGAAATATGACAGTGTATATACTTTTGTCGCTTTTGAAAATGGCGTTACGGTACAAATTTAAAGCGTTTGCGGTAGAATTTAACATAAACGAAAATAACCTTTGCTGTTAATTTCACACCGACCTACTTCTTGCTTATGCCATCACCCTATAACTATGTTCAGACGTTAGTTCTTATCTCCGAAAAATTTTCTTCTATAAAAATGAAGTCCCCCGTTCCATTCTCTTCAGCAAATCCCCAAGCTAAAATCGAAATGAAAGTAAATCCCAAAGTAAAAAATCAAATCTTCCTCCGAACCTCCTCAATCGGATCGCGAGTCCGATACCCTTCAATATCGTCGAGGCAAACCATTCCCTTCTAATTCTAATGGCCGAAGCCCTAAATCGGCTCCTCCCCAAATGTTATTTCACAACCAAATTTGTTCATCGCCTCCTCCTCCAGAATAAAAATCGGGTTTTCTCCCAACGTTCCCAAACCCTAAATGGCTACCGCGAAGCTGCTGCAATCGCCCCGAGCTGTCTGAAGCACAACCAGACCGCAAGTCGCCTGTAGGGCTGCCCTCCTTGACCCTAAATCGGAGCTTGACCGTTGTTCGCCGAAGCCTGTTTCTGGATGACGCTGACTGTAACTTTGCATTGCCGTCTCCATCTGAATTTTCGCTCCATTCCATCGCTGTTTAAGGTCAGTATAATCTCCCGATTTAAGTTGTTTAAGTAAATTAATTTCAGTTTTAAAATATGATGTTGGTGTCCATGATTCCCTTGCTGCCGTAATGATTACCACTTGATTCTTTTGGGTTATTGCACCGTATAACTTTGTGGTGTTAAAATATTGAAAACTATAGGAACAACAATGAAATTAAAAGGATACTGTTAATCGCATATATCTTCAAGTACTTGGTTGTTCAGTTGAGCCATTCAACCTGTAGGATAAACGTTTTGATCACAGTTTGGGGACATTTGCATGGGGTCCTGGATACATTATTATACAGTAGATTCTATTGGGTACATGAAACCATTAAGGCGATGATACAGTTAAACAATTATTTTAAGCAATTGTTTTGAGGAAACGAATAGTTAAGGGCTTAAAGTTTTACAACTTCCGTGGTACAAAAATATATAGGACAAAAAAAAAAGATGACTTGCCATAGGAACACAGTAGTCTGTGACTTTGTTTATGTGCACTTGATTTGATGCTAGTAGGGGGAGAGTTTGGCACTAATTTATTTAGGTGGCATTCTATTTGTATACTGTAAAATAGAATCCTTGTTCCAGAAAAAAAAAAAAAAAGATAATATGAAACTTTCGTGTTACTCCATTTTTGGCAATTGCTTTGTGTTAAGTCAGGAAAGGCTATTTCACCGTGATGCCGACTGAAAGTAAACAACTACGTCTAAGTTATATCCGAATCAAGGCCCTTAGGTTGAACGACTTATTTTGTAGTTATTGCATATATTAATAAGAGTTTATTGTTCTAATGATAATGTGAACTGTGTAAAATATTGTTAACATGATTACAACCATTGATGTTGTAGCCTAAACTATGAGTCCCTACTAAGAGTTAACTGATGCAGTACTGCATGTAAGGGTACACAATTCTTTACGTGTTCTACTACATTTCAGTTAAAACTGAACTAAAACCCATGCTGCATTGGTATGGTATACACATATACAAAGGTGTGTATATTGAGCTGTGTCGGAACTATATGTATGTTGGGTTATGACAGGGTATGTGTACGTATATATATTTCATATATACCGCTCGTCTTGGCACACTTACAAATATTTTCATTCACATATGTCACCTATCTCGAAAATCGGAACTGTATTTGGAAGGTCATAATTGATGAATATGCATTCATGAATAAAATTATAAGAGTCGAAATTTATTTGTCATCTACTATTTAAATTTATATAAAAAAAAGATACCAGTTATATTAGTTACAAATGTTGGCATGATCCAGTTAATGTTCACTTTGACATTAGTTATATATATATATATATATATATATATATATATATATATATATATATATATATATATATACATACACACACACACCCCGTTGCGGAGACTGCAACCGAATAAGCAACTTCTCCCTTGTTGGGCCCAATGAAACCCGACTCTACAAACCCGAGGAAAGGCTGCACAGCTTCCGTAGGGGCGTTAAGACCGGAGCTTGCATTTCTGCTAGCACTACAAAAAGCTCCGGTCTTAACGCCCCTACGGAAGCTGTGCAGCCTTTCCTCGGGTTCGTAGAGTCGGGTTTAATTGGGCCCAACAAGGGAGAAGTTGCTTATTCGGTTGCAGTCTCCGCAACGGATATATATATATATATATATATATATATATATATATATGTATGTATGTATGTATATAGTTGGCACTATTGCTACCTATTTATATACATCCCAATGTTATTCTCGAAAACCCCGATTGTACTTATATTCTGTGTTCCTGGGACGCTGGGGCAGTGCACACGGGTACTTGTACACGTGTGTATAAGCAAACTTCCAGGAACACTTGTTTAAACTCTGATACAGGAAATTCATCATGTACTCCATATGACACATTTGAAGTTAGCATTAACTATCATATTTCAGTTTATATTGAAATTATTTTACTTGAACAATGATTTAATCATGACTCAAGTGTTTTATGTTTTTGTATGGAATGCTCGGATCAGACCCGAGCAGTACAAATTTAAAGATTACAGCTCAGGATTCGAAGACTGATGAAGTTGGGGATCCGAAGACGTGCACACTCTGAAGTTTTTAAACTAGTAAAGATTTTCCTTGTATTCAAATTATTTTTACATGCCGCTATATATAAAATATCTTGTATTAAAAATTTTGATTAATACAAAGAAGCTTTATTCTGTTGTTCAATACTGTGTTATTTATTTCTATGTTGATTCTGTTTTTAGACTCTGTAAGCTAAATAACGATCCGTCGATTTGGACGTTTTAAATTGGTTTAATTACCAATTTGAAGCGGTCAAAAAGGCGGGACGTTACAAGAATTTAGAGCCATTCCGGGTCGGTTGTTACACCTTTTCCCATAGAAAATTTTGTCATCACTATTCTAAATGTTTTCTAAACTTGAAGGAAAGTACCCGTAGTTACTTGCAATGCAAAATGATTTATAATATAAAAAGTAATTTGAAAACATACTGAAATTGAATATATATATATATATATATATATAATAAATATGTTTACGATGAATATTATGTACAAACTGCCATAATCTTCTTCTTCTTCGATACTTTGTTTTAGTTTTATGTGTTCCTCCGACATTGCACTTAAATGTGTTTCCTAATAAGTAAATTCATTTCGTTAACCTTTGATCCTTATACCTACCTAGATTTATAATCAATTAAATTAAAATCAAGGTATCCTTAAGTTAGAATTTTTCTATCCAATCTTTGTCCATGATGTGATTCATGTACTCAGCAAATTTATTAGTATAATCATCCAAAATAAGAAATTGGCACAACTAGAGCTGAGATAGTAAAATCAATATGTTGAGTGCCTAATAATAATTTACTTAGCTTAGGTTCTTCCTTTACAAGATGTAGTCAAGCTTTTGTTCAACATCAAATGTTTCGTTAGCTGACATTTCAACACTCTTATTAAGTTATAGATCAAGCATGGGTTCAGGTACATCACTAATTTTGTTGGTTGAACTTTTTTTTTTTTTTTTTTTTGGTTCAACACACTTATTAAGTTATAGATCAAGCATGGGTTCATGTTCATCACTAATTTTGGGTGGGATTTCATTCTCGAATAGTCCAAGAAGTTCATGTTCACTAAATTTGTCGTTTTTAGCTAAATCAATAACAACTCTATTATCTTCATAATTTTCAACCTCAAAATTGTTGTTTCCAAACTAACATCCTTATCTCAATTAGTTAAAGCGTTAAGGCAGTATGCATGAGGTCATGGGCTCGACTCGGTCGGACCCCCTTGTCATGGTAGTATGGTCTCTAGTACCCAAAATTTTATATATAAGTACCCAGTTTCAAAAAAAATAATGGAAAAAATGTTGTTTCCGTCTTGTTTGCGTTAGACAAAGGGAGATCAAAATTAGAACTTATTTTCTTTAAAAGAATCTAAATCCAATTATATATATGAAACTTCATTAAAGTTATCGTTTTCAAATTCACAAGTTGTTATTTTAAAATTATCATCAGTGTTGCTCACAGATGAGGGAATAATGTTAAAGGTTCTACCTTTTGATAGTGGTTGGCAAGATGATGAGTCAACAAAGGTTAGCTTTAAAGAATCATGGAGCTTAGGAGGGAGCAAATGGTTGGGTCAGTTTTGTTTTATCTAAAAATACAAAAACCAACTTAAAACCGAATAATATTTCAACCAAATCAAACTGAATCAATTTTACATAAAACCAAAATTGAATCAAACCACATTTTTTTTTATCGATCGGTCAGTTGGTTTGTTAGGATATTATCTTTTTAAAGTTAATGTAATTTGCTTATATTTAAAATAATTAGACAGAGTAACACTATGTTTTACAAAATAGTGACCTCAATAAATCTGCAACACTAATTTAACATCATTCGATGGACTAGAGAATGTTCATTTTGTAAACCGCTGACCAAAGCACATTGCATTTTGAAAGATGAGACTCTAAATCTTTGCATGTACAAGATGTTAGATAATGCAAAGTACCCAAATGATACATCAACAAACAAAACAATATTACAGTATTAAAAGTCATTTGTACGAGGCCTATATATCCTTAGACTTCGTAAAATGGAAAAAGACCTTTCAGAACAAACAATAAAAGTTAATTTTTGTAATTATGTAGCTCAAGGTTCAAAATATAAAAGTTATTTTTGGTTCTTCTTAGATGATTATATATTTATATGTATATATATATATGTGTGTGTGTGTGTGTGTGTGCGCGCGCGCGTGCGTGTGTGTGTGTGCCTATTATTAGTATCTTATAGAAGTGAGTCGAAAATGGAACACCTAAAACAATTTAATTTAATATAATCGTTAGTGGTACTTTCCTGCAAATATCTATTAGCTTCCTGTGCAAAAGACCAAAACTACTATGGTGCATTTTTTGGTTTCCTTTTTTATCATTTTTGGTTCTAAGTCAATATGCATCTTCGCGTCATAAGTGGTTGATACATTGGTCCAGCGGATCCTACTCACTTGTCATAAAATTATTTAACAAAAAGGCAGATATTTGAAACTTGATATTTTAAATTAATTTTATTTCTCCAAGCTTGCATCTGAACTAATATTATGTATGGAACCTAACTATGACTTTTAGGGATAATAATTTCGTGATATGGAGTGACACAAATGACTTTTTTTTGTCAGTTGAATATTACTTATGAAAAAACCATGTTTTCTTGTTATTATTGTTAGAACTCATATTTTAATGTTTCGATAGTGACGATTATACAATTATATATTGTTGTATACTAACTTTTATTACAGGAGAATTTCCAGAAGCTTCAATTGAATTGTAATGTATGATTGAGTCAATATCTAGTTGTTAAACTTGTTAAAATCTCTCATGTATGATATACAACACAACACAATGCTACTATTTTAATATAAGAAAAAGAAGTATGTACACAAAATGTGTACATAGTTTAGGTTGTCCATTCAGCTGGCTGAATGCTGAATAAATTCAAATTTCATACAAATATTCAGCTGTCATAACTCAAAATTTCAGCCGGCTGAATTATGCCTAAATTTGCCTATTATTAATTTCGCCAGCTGAATTAACTTTTCAGTCAGTTGAACGGATAGTTTTCTCATAAGGTTCTTCCCTTCAACGAAAAGATACAATCCTTAATCAAAATTTATATTTGTTTCTATTGATCAAAGCTCTTTGTGAAGGAAAGCAACTCTTACTTCTATATTAGTTAACTTCAGGATCACCTGTTTTGATCATTTGATTTTATTATCTAATTCTTATTATTTACTTCCTCTCTGATTTACAATTGCACTCAAATTAAAACATCTTGTGATTGTTAATCTCCATTGTCTTTCATATTCTCCACATTCAAAAACTATGTATCATCAAGGAGAAGATTATAGGAAGGTTGTAATTAAATTGACTTATCAGTGCTAATTAAAGAGTACATCGCAACCAAATTATTTAGAATCCATTATAAGGACGTCATGGTCGGTTATTCAAGCGGAAAAAATCCTATTTTGGTTGCTTCAAGTGGTCAAAGCCCTACTCTGTGTCTCAGGAGGTGTATACGTATTCCCTCGGGTTAAGCGAGGGTTGCTGACAGTGAAATTCTAGAGGAATTCTGGGACTTTACGTAGAATGAGAAATTCGAACCAGTATAAAAATCTCTGGTGTCTTTTACTCTTTATTCCTTTATATATAATTTATTATATCTTCTGCACTAAATTTATATTATAGCACACATTTTCATATTACTTGATCCCCTTAGTGACTTACATTTGGTATCATAGGCTGATCGTAACAACATCCTAGAATAAATGGCTACATGGAGATCTAGTCAAGGAAATATAAAGAAGAATAAAAGGAGCAAGCATACAAATGTTTCATGGCTAAACTCAGATCACAAGGTATGTGTAGATTCATTATATAAAGATTTTTGTTAGCACATGAAGGATCATTAAAAGATTGTAGAACTTTGAATAAAATTAAGTGGATATTTGTTTCAAGGACACATTTTAAAATAAAATTAGATCTAAGGACAAGCTACTTTCGTAATGTAAATCAAGGACAACTTTCATGATTTAATTGAAAAATGTCCAAATATTTTAAACTAAGGACACACATTACATTTCACAAATAATAAAAACTAATACAAAAACCCTTTTCTGTGATTATAAGATTAAAAACTAATAAAAATTAATTATGAAATGTTTTTGGTATCATAAATATAGGAGAAAATGAGTATAAAAAAATGCAGGACGGAAAGCTATATGCATATAGCTTCGTTATTTACGATATAGCTTTTCTCTGGTGCAAATGAGATTAGCTTTAAAATGACTTAATTTTGTATTTGAGTGATACAATATAAAGCTATATTTTTAAGTAATAAAGCTATATTCACTTAGCTTTCCGAGCTGAATATTTATATATGTTTATAATAACATCAATAAACTAAAATAATTTTGAAATCACTTTTTTTTCTTTCAATTTTAAGGTAAATCATTTATTTTTTTAATTAATTTAGTAATAATGATAAAATTAAAGTGAACTTCATGTTGATATAATACAACTTGGTCTTTGTCCTTCATTTAATTATCAAACTTAGTTGTCCTTTGATCTAATTTTTTTGAGGAATGTGTCCTTAAAACCAAATACCCCTAAAATTAATATAATTGCTTTAGCTAAGTTAAAAGATTGTGAGAAAGAAATTTCCAATTTAAAAGAGAAAAATAAATTCCTAGTAAAACAAATTAAATGTTTTGAAAATGCCGTAGAAGAACTTATTTTCCAAAAATATTTCCTATAAAAGTAAATGATGGTTATAAGTTAAAAACGATGACTTTTTGGAGGAAATCAATATTTTACAAAATAAAAATACAACTTTAGAAGATTCTTTAAAAAATTCTTGCCCTTTACTTTTATCTGTTGAAAAGGGAGAATGAAACTTTAATTAGAAAGAATTTAGAATTATCTAAAAAATATATGGGGTTTTAAAAGTTAATAATATTTCCAAAAAGAAGTCAGTGATTCAAAAGCAAATTTTGAAAGATTAGATAACAATGTCATAAATTTTAACAAAGGTAAAGATCTTATCTTCCTTGGTTACAAATTCAAAAATTCACAATGATAAAAGTGGTTTAGCCTATAAACAAGCTAAAAGCAAAAATAGTACTAGATATCCATTATTGTATACTAATTTTAGTGCTAGTATGAGGAGCCAAGATAAAACCACTTACAGTCATATTCATACTTCATCTAGAAATTACAAAAATATTTTTTAAATACTAAGCTAGTGGCTAATAATAGAATACGGATTCCAGCTAATATGATTGACCATGATAAGTTTATATTAGCAACTACTATGAGACAGTGATCTATAATGAAAACTATATTTATAAAGGTTCAACCACACCCAAATAGGTAATGGTCTCCTAAAATTTAGGAAATTATAAGAACCTTGGGTATCACATGCTTTAAATATTATTATTTTTCTAATACCCTAGTTTGTAAGTAGTAATTTCTTTTATTTGATAAAATTGATTCATCATTTTAATTTCTTTTGGAGGGTACAACCATACTTATTTTTGAGTAAGGTTTTTACCCCATGATTAATCCCTTTGGACCCTAACGTAGGAAGTAGGTACCAAAATACATATCTTGTCTTTTTTGCAGGTACACCACATGTAAAACAAAACTTATTCCAGTATCTCCGATAACTTTGGAAATAGAGCCAAAAAAAAATTCAAAGAATCTAGTGACTAATCATAAGAAAATCTAGTAAATTTAAATTTTTGCAAATCATATTTCGAACTTAATACTACTCTCTACGGTTAAATCTCTATATTGCTCCAATTGATATTCGTCTCCTTTTTGTTGATGACAAAGGAGAAGAGAAAATACAATCATATCAACAAGAGGAGCTCATATCGGTAAGAGGAGGACAATCTATATATTTATTTCTTAAAATTATATAGTTGTCATCACTAAAAATATAACTTATACTTTGATGTTTTGATAGTGACCACTATACAATTATACATTGTCGTATATTAACTTCTGTTGTAATAGAGTTATAGATGAACAAATTTCATGAGCTTCAATAGATTTATATTGTATGACTAATCCTGTATCTAGTTAGTTAAATTTGTTAAAATCTTTTGTAACACCCCGTAAAATAAAACCTAAATAAACATAGATAATTAAATTAAAAATAAACAATAATAAGTTAATAAAATATTAATGATCTGAAAATACGAATTTTGGATAACTAAGATTTTGGTGACGAAAATATTACCATTGTACTCGTGATGAGATTTTAGTCCGTTTTCATATTTTGTTTATCGAAATGAATTTCGTATGAAGAAATTATGAATAAAATAAGTTATACGAAAATTGTACACATACAACGCTTGAAATTCAAACTATAAGAATATAAATCTAAAATAAAATAATATACTTTTGGCATAATTGAATATTCCTTTGGAATTCAAAATTGTGTGTATATATATGTGTGTAAGAAGGGAATAAGAATCAAAAGAAATGGATATAGTCAATGTAATTAATTAACATAATTAATTAAATAGAAACGACCATGTAAATAAATGGGTATTTTAATCAGAAGGACAATCGGCCTTAATAATTTATTCACAAGAACACATGCTTAAAATTTTATCCAAAAAGACATAACCCTAAAAGTTTCCGTCGCTCATTCCTCTCTTTCGATTTCGTACAACGAAATCAACAAATCAAAACTGACGAAATCATCTTATATGGTGATCGAATGAAATCTAATTCACGGCGTCTCGTACAGCCGATCATCGAAAATCAAGCGAACAGCAAAATTCAGCACCAAATCAATCTCAAAAATCAACCTCGACTGATTTATTTTTTGTTGCTATAATCGTTATAATTTAATGTTCAGTTTTGCCGATTAGGTTTTTTTATTTCTCAAGTTGATTCACTGTTTTGTTGGTTCACCGATTTTAATGATCGACTATTCGGTAGTTGGGTATCAGTTTTATATTTTTTAGGTACCATTTTTGTTTATTAACACTGTTTTATATTCGTTTGTTATGTTTTTGATGTTGAAATTATTGTGTAGTTGTACAGTAGCGTTAACTCTGTATTATAATCCATCTTGTTTTGCTTTAATCAATCGAACTGTGATGTAAGTAATTTTTGTGTTATTTTTTATTTAAAACATTACAGCAGTTTTTAGGTATCATTTTTATATTTTTTTGGGTACCATTTTTACTGTATTCACTGTGCTATGTTTTTTTTAGTTACTTTTTGTTGCTATATTAATTTTGTTGTTGTACTATTGCACTAGCTTTGTAATTCAATTGAACTTATTTCATTTTAATCAATCATATTGTGATGTAAACATTTTTTGCATTAGTTTTCCATTAATATATTATAGCATTTTTTAGGTATCAGTTTTATATTTTATTAGGTATCCGTTTTATGGTTTAGTGTATGAGAACTATGGCAAGTAGGTAGATTTGAGTTGTTTGCTTTGGTAATTGACTTTTTTGATACACAACATTAATTCTAACTGATACCCACTGATAAAAAAAATAAGACCCACCTATTCAATTCAAATCTCACAAAAATAATATTTATTCTCAATAATACCTACTGATTAAAAAATAATAGCAATCAACTCAATTCAATTATCACAAAAATGAGATTATTCTCAAATAATACACAATAATACCCACTTGTATCATATGGTACCTACAATGATACATAACTGATATACTAGAATACATTGTTTTCCTACACAATCTAAGTGCATACAACACTACTCCTCATTCCAGGCATGCATTCATGCAATTACTTTTACTTGTACGTAATCCAGTCTTGAATTCAAGTAAATTCTAGCAGCATGCAGTATCTGCAAGTATTTCATACACAATCAAACCTGATACCAACATAATACTGTAAATTTAACTAGAAAATATAAAACTGATACCTAAAAAAATATAAAACTGATACCTAAAAACTGCTATGATATAAATTCAACTAGAAAATATTAAACTTATACCTAAAAAAATATAAAACTGATACCTAAAAACTGCTATAATGTAAATTCAACTAGAAAATATAAAACTTATACCTAAAAAATATAAAACTAATACCTATAAAAATATTGAACTGGTACCTAAAAATTGCTATGATATTTTAAAGAAAAACTAATACAAAAAATGTTTACATCACAGTTTGATTGATTAAAATGACATAATTTCGATTGAGTTGCAAATCTAATGCAATAGTACAAGTACAAAACTAATTTAGCACCAAAATTATTAACACAAAAGCATAACACTGTTATTATAGGAAAACTGATACTTAAAAAATGGCAAACTGATACCTAAAAACTGCTACTAAATTCACCAACCACAAAAGTAATTTCCGTCGTTCATCTCTGCGGTTCATTTCTCTCGTTCAATTTTCTATGATGAATTCACGAAATCATCTTTAATGCCTACCAAATCAAAATCCGCGGCACCTTCATGAATCGACGAAGCTGATTGAGACGATAAAATTAGGCAAATCGAATAAATTGAGGAGCTCGAACAATTCTGAAGATGACCAAACGAGAGAGATGTTTGAAGATCAAATCATGGAGAAAAAACCGCGTTGGAGAAAAAATGAACGAGAAAAAAAATCGCACGAGATAGAAATGACGAAGAAGAAACAGGGCACGTGATTTAGGGAATTAAAATATAATTAGTGTATTGTCCTTTTGGTTAAATTTTTAATGGGCTGTCCTTATGAATAAAAAAGCACTTAATTTTGTCATTGTGATTATTTTCCTATAAATAAATCTCTTAATGCTCTCCCCTTAAGGGGTGTCGACCACTCCTCTTGTTTTATAAGGGTTTTTATTATATTTTGCTTGAATAAACTGTCTAGATTTTATAAAACTAATCTGATGAACCATGCACACTCTAGCAAGTATAAATAAGGCCTCAACCTCTCCCCTAAACCCTACATTCTATTCTCTTATATGCCTCCATTTTGCTTCTCCACCATTGTTCCATGTTCCAGAAAATAGGATAAGTCAGATTTCTCTTCTTCCTTAATCTATTTCTCTATCTTTCTAATCTAAATTTCTTATTAGAATCTAGAATTCGAAATCATATGTATATAAGACTCTAATCGGATTCTTATATATATAGGATTAATGGAAAGTTTAGAACATGGTATTTAACTATTTATGAGAATACAATCCAGAACTATTTCTATACAGCCTCCTCATCCTTCTCCTAGTAATTCCGCAAGTGGAAATTATTTAAGTTTAATGTTTTCAATATTTTGATAGTGTAGAATTCAGATCTTTATGTTTAAAGTAACTTGGATTTGCACGTAAACAAATATTTAAAAAAATCCCCCGAATCCCTTATAAATTATGGAAATGGTCAGTCATTTGGAAGTATATTGGAAGTTGATTATGAGTATAATAAAAATTGGACTTTTGAGTGTTGTATAATTTTGATAATGGTTTTGATTTACTTTCTTGTATTATAAACTCTATATATGAGTAAAACATAAGATTTGGGTATTGTAACTTAAATAGTTTTAAACATCTATTTATCTATAATAGATCATTTAAACATATTAAAACACATGTTACCAAAGTCTTAAGTTTATGTTTTTATAAAATCACATGAAAAGTGAAGCGGTACCAAAAAGAGGTTATACATATGTTTGGCATATTACACCTTGTCTTTCTTTTATTATTGAAGTAATTTTTAAAACCTAGGTTACAAGTTTTTCGTTTATGTTTGCTATTTCCCTAGTGTTGATTTGAATGCGAATAAACATTATACGCTATGCTGATGAAGTTAGAGAAATAAAACTTGTAAATCTTATTTTTTTGATTTAGGATTGACATTTCTACGCTTTAGAACGTTTCTTTATGCAAGTTTTATTTACGTTTTATTTATTACTATTTATAGCATAATTGGCGTACTATAAATGCATATTAAATGCGTAATATATATGTTTAGTTAGGAAATCAAATTTAAAATGACCTTTGTAACACCCCGTGTATTTTATAACAGAGAAATTCACAAATTAAAGTATAATAAATTTCAAATCAAAGTATTAAGGGAAACGGGATATGTCATTGCGTTCGTCTCGGAAAAATACGCGAAATAGAGTCCGAGTTTTCGAAAAACAGAGCCCGTATGACCAAATTATGGCCCGAAGAAGTTTCAGAAAATTCAAATTTCGAAAACAGATTTGAATTTCAGCCCAATCAGAGTATGCGGGAAAATTCCTGCCCAACCCACCAGGTCGACCTGGGGTCGACCCTAGGGTCGACCTGCCAGTCCAGGTCGACCTGGGAGTCGACCTAGGTGTCGACCTGCCCCAGGCAGGTCGACTCTAGAGTCGACCTGGGGGTCGACTGGGGAGTCGACCTGGCCCCTGAGCCAGGTCGAACCCAGCCCACCCTGGATGGCCTAGTCTGTGTTTGGTCGATTTTCTGAGCCTTGCCTTGTCACTAGGGCTAGGTGTCAGCTCCTGGTTGGCCTCTCCTTTGAACGAACGGCTATTATTAAACCAAGCTCCATCGACGGTCTAAATCAACTCACAAACTCTATAAAAAGGACCTAAGACTAACCCTAATTCACACAAACTAAAATGGAGATGAGACCGTCATGCTGCTGAGGAGAGACTGAGGATAGCCGTTAGAAATAGAGAGACAATTAGGAGATAAATCAAAGCTTAAAGCAACGTTAATCAAATTAAAGCAACGCCTACAACAAAGGATAACATCTCCAAATTCAGAATTCAGATTCCTGAATTGAAGATTCGTCATACGTTGTAAGTAGAGTGCTATTCCGATGTGAATTAAATAATTGTGTTGATTTGTGTAAAGTAACAAATGGAATTGTGGCGATAATAATCTATATTTGTATGTTGCTTTGATGCTAAACGATTTGGGAATATTATGGTATACAATTGGATATTTGCAAGTACGCGATTTGCGTTGGAAGTTAACAACGAAATGGAATTGTGGCGATAATAACTTATATTTGTATGTTATTTTGATTCTAAACGATTTGGCAATGCTATGGTGTACGATTGGATTCATACAAGTATATGGTTTATGTTGACAACCACATGTTGTGGAATTTTAATTGGGATTCATGCAAGCATATGATTCATATTGAAAACTACATGTTTGTGGTAGTAATTTACAACACCCATTTGATAATTGTAAGTATATGATTCATGTTGAAAGTAACAACTATATGTGTAATAGTTTATTTGAGATTCATGCAAGTATATGATTTACTGTTATGCCAAAATGAGGTATAATTCTATGGTCATCTTTAGTGTAATTTGATCCATTTGAGTATTATGATTCATATGAAGTTATGTTGGAATTGGCATCATAGTTTAAGTATAAAAATCATGCTTTTGTGATAGTGACAAAAGCAAGCATCTTTGTGAACTTGTATTAATTTTATGAACATGACTAAACTATGTTTGTTATTATGCCCAATTGAAAAACATGTTTTTAGGCTTATGTTGTTATCATAATCATATGATAATATATGTGACACATAAGTTACATTAGAATTACATTCCACTTGCAAGTTTACATAGATAGAATAAAAACCATGATTTAAGTTTAGGTATGTTTATGCTATAATTCTATAAATGGATTAAAAACCATGATTCATATAAGAATTAGGTTGGGATAATTCTAGTTGAACCATACTTTTGTACTAGTGACAAAAGTAAGTACCTTTTTGTTAGCATGTAGTGATTTTATGAACATGATTAGTTTATATTATGCCTAAATAAAAATATAGGCTTATATTTCTAGTCAAGACCATGTGCCAATAATAATGATATCTAATTTAGTTAGATTCTTAATTTCAAGTTTACATGGTTAGATGAACCTATGATTCTTGTTTAAGTATTGCTTATATTATATGTTGTTACAATTGCAAGTTCACATATGCCTACCTTATGTTAATTGAATCGTTATGTTGCAAGTTCATGCGTTCACACTCCCCTTTTTATGTTACCTTATAAACACCATGTTATAAGCCTCCCCTTTTCATATGGCTAAATTGGGTTTAAGTATTAAACCCAATACACCTTACATTGGAGCGAACGTATAAAACGGGGGTAATGACGTTTGGGCTAAAATATAGAACATATGTGTTGGCATGTTTGACGCACGCCAACAACCTTGAAAAACAATTAAGTGACATAAATAAATCTTAATCAATAAAGATGAATTTGAATAATGGGCCGCAAATATTTACATATAAAAAGAAAAGAGACAAAATATGTAAATGTAGAAAATACGATGTGTTTAACCCGAGGTTGGATTGAGTTGTGATGTAAACCTGCCCGTAACCGCCCGGCCGTCCAGTAGTCACAACAATACCTATCCAATGTGGGTGGTTAAACACGGAGCCCAATAAGGACCCGAGGTTAGACTGAGTTGTGGCGTAAGACTTCCCGGACCCAACCGGCAACAGGCAGCCACAACAATACCTGTCTAATGTGAGAGGTCAAGGCTTTAATAAGACAATTAAGGCTGAGTCAGGATTGATAGGATTAAGTAAATTAAATTAATATTTAATCAAAATGGAACAT
Organism: Allium sativum; assembly: GCA_030737875.1. Lineage (NCBI taxonomy): Eukaryota > Viridiplantae > Streptophyta > Magnoliopsida > Asparagales > Amaryllidaceae > Allium > Allium sativum. The sequence goes on from CM060911.1 coordinate 190,214,718, forward strand.
GCTAAACTAAACAGACTGATTGGGGGTTAGGTTCATAAAACACTTAATCAACTTAGAATGTTGGCTAGGAATAGAAAACCTAGTAGCGGGGGACCCTTTTCAGCAGTAACCCTACAAGGCGTATCATGATACCCTGAAACTAGGCAGGATGGGGCACGATTACTGGGTTGACTGTAAGAGGTCAAATCGACGGCGGTGGTGCAGCAGTGTAGGTTCTAACGGGGTGCGGGCGTGCACACACTCCGGCGCAGAAAAATAAGGCACTGGGCACCAGTAGCATACCTGTGCATTCTAGGATTGTGTCGGGCCGCCACCATGGGACTTGATACACCCCATGGTGGGTCCAGCATAGGTAACTACAAAAACGGGGGCCGTAAGACACATGTAACTATGCGAGTAGGAGCCGATCATCATAAAATGGATCACTTCACCCTGATTATGGGGTGCCTGTTGGGAACTAGTTTATATGGGTACAGAGATTAATATGGGGTACGATAGTATATTCGACCCTAGACAACTTAACTTAGTTTATGGTGCTTTCCCATTTCTAGTTTATACTTATCATACCCAGTTCTTTATTCATAGACTGAATAGTCCTAGACTTACTCAGGCTTTATGTCTGACTCTACTTTTCTTTCGTCTTCTTTTCTTCCGTTTCCCCCCCAGGTCCACAGGGAGGGAATACCGCAGCTTGACCAGCCTTCATATCCAGCTTGAAGAGAAAGAATGTATTGCTTGGATCTTTTCGTTTTGGACTATGGCTTTGGACAGCAATTATGGGACTTTTGCAGTTTATTTATGTTTTCTTTATGCTTCTTTAAATAATGTAATCAAGACAGTTATGAAGATGTTATGTTTTTGGGAGTATTGTAAGACAATTATGGTATGGTTGGTGTAACACATATTTTAATGAAATAAAAGTTGTTGTTTTCCGCTGTTCAAAAATATGTGTTCTTATATCTGTCTTGTATATCTGTGATTTATACTTATAAACCTCCACCAAAATTAGGGCATTCCCTTTGAGAGTGACCCTAACGGAGGTGGGGTGTTTCACTTGGTATCAGAGCGAAGGTTTACCAGATAAGATAAAAAGTTTTGAAAATTTATTTTCAAAAGGGAAATTTAAAGAAGCATTTTTAAGATAAAATATTATTTAATTTTAAAAGGCAAAGTCCCCCCAAAGCCATAGGAACTATCTCTTATCCTTCGTTTTGAATCTATCCTTTTTGTTTCAGCATGTCCGCAGAACTTAACTTGCCAGAGGGTGTACCAATACCTGGTTGGTTTAGACGGTTCTTAGAAGCAAGGGCCACTCAGCCAGGTCCTACCGTTCCTCCTCCCCCAGCTGCAGGAAATCATCCAGCTGCAGCAACACCTCTTCCTCCACCTCCTCCGCGGGGAAACACTTTTGCTAAGATATGTAAAGATTTTAAAGCTATGGGAGGAAAGGATTTTCATGGAACCGAGTCCTTCGTGGCAGCTAGAAATTGGCTGAAAGAAACCGAGGACTTATTCGTCATCTTTGAGGTAGAAGATAGGCAGAAAGTACAACTGGCAGTGTGGCTACTAAAAGGCGAGGCTTCCTACTGGTGGGAAGTCACTAATGCAGAAAGACCAGTGGAAACATGGGAGGACTTTAGGGCAAGGTTTGAGGCTAAATTTCTCTCAGATGCGGAAAGGAGTTTGCAGTTGGAAAAATTCTTATTTCTTAAGCAAGGGAACAAGACAGTCAAAGAGTATGTTAATCAATTCGATGAGCTGGCTAGGTTCGGACTGGACCTAGTCAACACCCCTCACAAGAAGGCTCTCTGTTTTGTCAAAGGGTTGAATGAGCCATTACACAGTTTGGCCATGACCCATATACCCATGGGGGCTACGTATGAAAGATTGGTACAGATGGCATTGCTGAACGAAGAGGATAAGGGCAAGAAGGAGACAAAGGCAGAAAACTCTCAAGGGAAGAAAGAAGGTTTGCAGCCTAAGAAGACAGACTTTAAGAAGGGCGGGAAAGGCAACAAAGAGAAGAGGAAGTGTAATTTCTGTGGCAAAGTGGGGCACTTAGTGAAAGATTGCCGGAAAAAGAAGGCCAAGATGAATGGTGGGTGCTTTTCTTACGGTGAGACATGCCACATGGCTAAGGACTGCCCAAAGAAACGAGGACAGGGGCAGAGGGCTAGATCCACCTCAGGGACACAAGTTCATGTGCTAGAGGCGCCACCTCTGCAACAGCGAGGTATAAATACTTCTGTAGAAAGTGTAGTTTATCTTTATGATCACCCCGTTCGCACTTTATTTAATTCCGGCGCATCACACTCCTTTATCTTGTCTGCTTTAGTAGAATCTCTGCACCTAAGAACTAGTATGGTAGAGGACCCCTTAATTGTTTCAAACCCAATTGGGGGCCCGGCTCATTTGTCTATGATCTGAGTGGGACTAAAAATTTCTATTCTAAGCGTAGAGTTTAAATGTAGTGCCTTTGTTTTGGGCCATTGGTTGATTCTAGCGATGGAGTGGTTATCCAGTAAGGGTGACCATCTCGGTTTCGAAAAGAGGGTAGTTAGACTCTTGACTTGCCTCGGTAATACCCTCGAAGTCGCAGGTAACTTTTAGGGTTCTATCATGATTTGTTTCCTAGAATCTCTTGACACATTTATTGGTAATTTGTAATCCGATCGGGTAGTGTTCGCCACTAAGGCAGAAGGTTCATTTCGCTTATGCATGAGTTGTGGAGAATCACCTTAGTAAGTACATTTGGCAGCATGGTTGGCATTTATTTCCAAGAGATATTTCTTCTACGTAGAATACCCGATAGTAAGAGGACGAGATCCAAGATTCACTAGTGAATTTTGGAGAGCTTGCATGAAACCATGAGTACGCCGTTATGTTTGAGCCGAGTATACTAGAAGTAGAGTAAGTGAAAGAGGAACGAGAGGCAACAGTGAAATAGGTTCCAACTCATATTTTGGAAACAAGAATTAAGAAGCTACGAAATTGTGAAGTTAAAGACGGACAAAGCATAATGGAGTTAAGCACAAGGAAATGCGACTTAGAAGATTGAAGACTAGATTCGTGCATCATATCTCTTCTTAAGAGTATATCTTTGATCCCTCTCTTCCTGTAAAGCTTACTTGCATGCTATCTTTTGTGTATATCCTCTCGGTCCCATTCTCAATCCAATTTCGGTTGCAAACCCCATAGGGAGCATGACTCATCTGTTAGTAACACATGTTGGGGCTTGAGGGTGTTCGTTGGTTTGACTAAATTTTTTGGGTTTTATAGGTTGGTCTTAGGAAGGGACTCCCTTGTGACCTAAAGGGAGTCCATCATGCTTAGTTTCCTAGAATCTAGTGGTTGGGTTGAGTAATTCTTTGGGTGTCAGTCTGATGTTGATTTCGGTCTTCGGGGCTGATGCTTAGAGAGTTCTTCTCCTAATCAATATATATGTGGCATAGATTTCCAGTTTTGACATTGCCTAATGGGCACAAAGTTTTTACTTTCTTCTATCATTCGACTATACCTTTAGATAGGAACAATTGGGAAAATGGCCTATAGATTAGAGCTACCAGAAAAATTGGCCGGAGTTCACAACGTCTTTCACGTTTCACATCTCCGAAAATGTCTACATGAGTCTGCTGAAGTGGTAGAGCCAAATATCCTAGAAGAAGCTGAAGTGGAACGTGAAGCAACCATAAGGAAAGTTCCAACCCGTATATTAGGGACGGAAGTGAAGAAGCTACGCAACCGCGAAGTCAAGCTCGTCAAAGTTCAGTGGAGCGACGCCGAAGGAGATGCAACTTGGGAAACTGAAGCTAGAATACGCGCAGCCTACCCTTTTCTTTTCGAGGGTACATCTTTGATCTTTCCTTTTTCCTTAAGTTGCGCTTTTATCTATCTTTTTAGGTATATCTCCTCGACCCTATCTTTTAGGTAGAAACCCTTTGGATGAAAACATGTAATTGGAACATGTTATGGATGATGATTGCAAGTGGTTACAAGTGATTGCTAGTGGTTGCTCGTGGTTGCATATACACACACAGTCTAGGTTTTAGATCGGCTCAATCACTTCATATTGCATATGCATATATGTTTGCATTCGTATATGGTTGAACTTTAATATGTGTCATATGGATGTTGCATTTGTATGAATGATTGTGCACTCATGTAGAATCATGAATATGAGGATTTGCATACATAATGGATTCATAGCACTTACATAATTCACATTAAGGAGGTCAACTGAATCAGTAGACCGCCTGATTTTGCATTAGATAAGTACATGTACACACACACTTCGCATATTATCATGAAGCATTAGAAATCTTTTAAGGACAATGGATGCTCGTGTTTGATGGATGAGTAGATGGGTGTTTGGATGTTAGGATGTACATTATTCCTGAACTTGAAGATTTCGGGACGAAATCCTTTTAAGTGGGGGAGAATGTAACACCCCGTGTATTTTATAACAGAGAAATTCACAAATTAAAGTATAATAAATTGCAAATCAAAGTATTAAGGGAAACGGGATATGTCATTGCGTTCGTCTCGGAAAAATACGCGAAATAGAGTCCGAGTTTTCGAAAAACAGAGCCCGTATGACCAAATTATGGCCCGAAGAAGTTTCAGAAAATTCAAATTTCGAAAACAGATTTGAATTTCAGCCCAATCAGAGTAGGCGGGAAAATTCCCGCCCAACCCACCAGGTCGACCTGGGGGTCGACCCTAGGGTCGACCTGGGAGTCGACCTAGGTGTCGACCTACCCCAGGCAGGTCGACTCTAGAGTCGACCTGGGGGTCGACTGGGGAGTCGACCTGGCCCCTGAGCCAGGTCGAACCCAGCCCACCCTGGCTGGCCTAGTCTGTGTTTGGTCGATTTTCTGAGCCTTGCCTTGTCACTAGGGCTAGGTGTCAGCTCTTGGTTGGCCTCTCCTTTGAACGAACGGCTATTATTAAACCAAGCTCCATCGACGGTCTAAATCAACTCACAAACTCTATAAAAAGGACCTAAGACTAACCCTAATTCACACAAACTAAAATGGAGATGAGACCGTCATGCTGCTGAGGAGAGACTGAGGATAGCCGTTAGAAATAGAGAGACAATTAGGAGATAAATCAAAGCTTAAAGCAACGTTAATCAAATTAAAGCAACGCCTACAACAAAGGATAGCATCTCCAAATTCAGAATTCAGATTCCTGAATTGAAGATTCGTCATACGTTGTAAGTAGAGTGCTATTCCGATGTGAATTAAATAATTGTGTTGATTTGTGTAAAGTAAAAAATGGAATTGTGGCGATAATAATCTATATTTGTATGTTGCTTTGATGCTAAACGATTTGGGAATATTATGGTATACAATTGGATATTTGCAAGTACGCGATTTGCGTTGGAAGTTAACAACGAAATGGAATTGTGGCGATAATAACTTATATTTGTATGTTATTTTGATTCTAAACGATTTGGCAATGTTATGGTGTACGATTGGATTCATACAAGTATATGGTTTATGTTGACAACCACATGTTGTGGAATTTTAATTGGGATTCATGCAAGCATATGATTCATATTGAAAACTACATGTTTGTGGTAGTAATTTACAACACCCATTTGATAATTGTAAGTATATGATTCATGTTGAAAGTAACAACTATATGTGTAATAGTTTATTTGAGATTCATGCAAGTATATGATTTACTGTTATGCCAAAATGAGGTATATATCTATGGTCATCTTTAGTGTAATTTGATCCATTTGAGTATTATGATTCATATGAAGTTATGTTGGAATTGGCATCATAGTTTAAGTATAAAAATCATGCTTTTGTGATAGTGACAAAAGCAAGCATCTTTGTGAACTTGTATTAATTTTATGAACATGACTAAACTATGTTTGTTATTATGCCCAATTGAAAAACATGTTTTTAGGCTTATGTTGTTATCATAATCATATGATAATATATGTGACACATAAGTTACATTAGAATTACATTCCACTTGCAAGTTTACATAGATAGAATAAAAACCATGATTTAAGTTTAGGTATGTTTATGCTATAATTCTATAAATGGATTAAAAACCATGATTCATATAAGAATTAGGTTGGGATAATTCTAGTTGAACCATACTTTTGTACTAGTGACAAAAGTAAGTACCTTTTTGTTAGCATGTAGTGATTTTATGAACATGATTAGTTTATATTATGCCTAAATAAAAATATAGGCTTATATTTCTAGTCAAGACCATGTGCCAATAATAATGATATCTAATTTAGTTAGATTCTTAATTTCAAGTTTACATGGTTAGTTGAACCTATGATTCTTGTTTAAGTATTGCTTATATTATATGTTGTTACAATTGCAAGTTCACATATGCCTACCTTATGTTAATTGAATCGTTATGTTGCAAGTTCATGCGTTCACACTCCCCTTTTTATGTTACCTTATAAACACCATGTTATAAGCCTCCCCTTTTCATATGGCTAAATTGGGTTTAAGTATTAAACCCAATACACCTTACATTGGAGCAAACGTATAAAACGGGGGTAATGACGTTTGGGCTAAAATATAGAACATATGTGTTGGCATGTTTGACGCACGCCAACAACCTTGAAAAACAATTAAGTGACATAAATAAATCTTAATCAATAAAGATGAATTTGAATAATGGGCCGCAAATATTTACATATAAAAAGAAAAGAGACAAAATATGTAAATGTAGAAAATACGATGTGTTTAACCCGAGGTTGGATTGAGTTGTGATGTAAACCTGCCCGGAACCGCCCGGCTGTCCAGTAGTCACAACAATACCTATCCAATGTGGGTGGTTAAACACGGAGCCCAATAAGGACCCGAGGTTAGACTGAGTTGTGGCGTAAGACTGCCCGGACCCAACCGGCAATAGGCAGCCACAACAATACCTGTCTAATGTGAGAGGTCAAGGCTTTAATAAGACAATTAAGGCTGAGTCAGGATTGATAGGATTAAGTAAATTAAATTAATACTTAATCAAAATGGAACATGCTAAACTAAACAGACTGATTGGTGGTTAGGTTTATAAAACACTTAACCAACTTAGCATGTTGGCTAGGAATAGAAAACCTAGTAGCGGGGGACCCTTTTCAGCAGTAACCCTACAAGGCGTATCATGATACCCTGAAACTAGGCAAGGTGGGGCACGATTACTGGGCTGACTGTAAGAGGTCAAATCGACGGCGGTGGTGCAGCAGTGTAGGTTCTAACGGGGTGCGGGCGTGCACACACTCCGGCGTAGAAAAATAAGGCACTGGGCACCAGTAGCATACCTGTGCATTCTAGGATTGTGTCGGGCCGCCACCATGGGACTTGATACACCCCATGGTGGGACCAGCATAGGTAACTACAACAACGGGGGCCGTAAGACACATGTAACTATGCGAGTAGGAGCCGATCATCATAAAATGGATCACTTCACCCTGATTATGGGGTGCCTGTTGGGAACTAGTTTATATGAGTACAGAGATTAATATGGGGTACGATAGTATATTCGACCCTAGACAACTTAACTTAGTTTATGGTGCTTTCCCATTTCTAGTTTATACTTATCATACCCAGTTCTTTATTCATAGACTGAATAATCCTAGACTTACTCAGGCTTTATGTCTGACTCTACTTTTCTTTCGTCTTCTTTTCTTCCGTTCCCCCCCCCAGGTCCACAGGGAGAGAATACCGCAGCTTGACCAGCCTTCATATCCAGCTTGAAGAGAAAGAATGTATTGCTTGGATCTTTTTGTTTTGGACTATGGCTTTGGACAGCAATTATGGGACTTTTGCAGTTTATTTATGTTTTCTTTATGCTTCTTTAAATAATGTAATCAAGACAGTTATGAAGATGTTATGTTTTTGGGAGTATTGTAAGACAATTATGGTATGGTTGGTGTAACACGTATTTTAATGAAATAAAAGTTGTTGTTTTCCGCTGTTCAAAAATATGTGTTCTTATATCTGTCTTGTATATCTGTGATTTATACTTATAAACCTCCACCAAAATTAGGGCATTCCCGTTGAGAGTGACCCTAACGGAGGTGGGGTGTTTCAACCTTAAAGGAAATTTGTATGTTTGTGAGTATTAATGGCTTATATTAGCATTACTGACACATTGACACGAGGTAAACCTCTCCTTAAAGTATAAGCCTGCCCGAAACCAACCGGCATATCCAACATCTACAAGAAGTTAGTTTAATGTGAGAGGTCAAAGTGACATGAGCTATTGTAATAAAACACGAAGGCGCGAGGTTAAGACCAGCTTGTAGTAGAAGCCTGTTCGGAACCGCCCGACAAATTCAGTAAGTACAAGGGGTCGGCTTAATGTGGGACGTCTAGTGTTAATAATAGGTGTGTAAGTAGGCCTGCCTCAAGAAGGTATTAAGTGGACGGCCTACCTTGTTTGAGTATTAAGTGGTTAGGACTAGGTTCATTCCTAAGGTTTACTTCTTATTTTGGACCAAAGTCTTAGAACCCGCTCTTATTAGGTCTTAAGGGGTCATTGGGTCTGCCTTTCTCTTATAAACTTATGAGGTATTAAATGGTCTTAAATAAAAGATAGATGCATGAGTAAGGTAATTCTATGAAAGTTGTCTGCTTGTTATATAGGGGCTATGTAAGCGCATACTAGGGATGGGCAAATAAGAGTCCCAAAGAACATATAAGAGGGACCGCCTGTCTAAGGGAAGTATTAAGTGGCTACGAGGTAACCTGTAATGACAGCTAGATAGTAGCACATGGATCGTCCTAAGGGTCATAAATGGCGATAATTTTCTACCTAAACCCGGTACTAAGTGGCAGATTACTATCTCTCGAATTATATTGAGAGGATATTTAATAATGTTTACTATTAGAAAATGGGGTCTTAAGTGATTACGGTCCGCCACATGTTATTAGGTGATTAAGAGAATCCGCCCATGGGTACTAAGTGATCATAGGAATCCTCCCTTAAATAAATAAATAAATGAATAAATGAAATGACCTTAAGTAAGTAAATGGCAGTCCGTCGTGTATGGTATTAAGTGATAAGTAAGCAAGTGACTGAAGTGTAATCCGCCTAATTAATACTTGTATATGTCATATTAATTGTGTGTTGTATTCCTATAGACGTAACTTGATAAATTCATACTGCTAAGCGTAAAAAATAGACATTCTTTAGACTTATATATGTGATTTTCATTCACCAGAACTTATTGTTTTGACCTCCCTCTCTTAACAGAAACTGATTAGTATGTGGGAATGCTTGATTGATGAAGTCAGGAAGATTGGAACCTAGCGAAGGAAATTCTATATATTATTATTATGATTGTTATTATCATGTTTAGTATTTATTGTAGTCATGGAATATTATTATCATTGATGTACCTTTATATGACTTTTGAGACTTGATGTAATTGATAGTATTATAGGTATTATTTAATGGTACATCTATTTTCTGCTATTATATTTTATCCCATCCCCTGTGAGATTCTGATATCGTTTTTAGTTGGCTCTGTTTATTTACATCTGATATGAACTAACGACTCATCTAGAATGGCTGTAAGTTTAGGTGGGCCTTTTCTAGGTCTGGATTTAGGTTGTTACAGTTAGTATCAGAGTCACGTCACCCGATTATGGGGAAATATATGTATGGGAGACATATTTGTTTTTTGAAAAGGTTTTTCAAGACACGTACTATTAGGCCCAGATCCGGTGATTGTAAGGCCACTGTTTGAATAGTAATGTTGGTACATCAATCCACCACATCGATATCCCGCAATTAATATACTGGACAAATCTGGTATCTCTTAAATACGAATACACAATTGCATCTCCAATCATCCCTTGATTCTAGAAGCTACCTCGCTCATTGCCACTCCCAGCCCTTTCTTTGTATCTATCATTATTGTCATTGATGGATCAAATGATTTCATTTTTTATTTTTATTATATCAAATCAAAGATACTTGTTATTGTGGTAATATACTGGCGGTTTATAAGACTGATGATCATCTAGCAACTGGAATAGCCCCTCGTTATCTCCCGGCTCGCGCAGATGAGCTTAAAAGAAGTACAACCTCTGATACTGTTGACTACCCATCTTAATATATACATATACATATATATATATATATATATATATATATATATATACATACTATACTACTAAGACATATGCTATTATATTAGGCAAATTCTCTCTTTCTTCCTTTTAGTTTTGGCTTAGTTACTATCTTAGGAATTTCCACTAAAGGTTTTTTCTTTTTCAGACCGTAGAAATGGCCGAAAATCATCCTGAGAAATGAAATTCGAGATGGTCTCGGTACCTACCCGAGTGGTACCAGTAGTACTTAAGTATTGTGGAACAAGTTCTCGTTTCCCCAGTAGCCTCAGCAGAACCCGCAACTCAACCTACTGATGTGGCTATCACCTTCCCTTATCGGATTTCATTAGTCTTAGAGGCAAGACTTTTTGCGGGATTGAAGGATTTTTAGAAGCTAAGCGTGGATATCATAGTGTGATTGTATCTTTGAAGTCATGGGATGGGAGGACCCAATGAAGCGTAGGGTGGTCGCTTGGCATCTTAAAGGCGAAGCATTGAAGTGGTGGAATATGATTTCCGAGGAGAATGCAGGCTAGATATTTACTTGGAATGAAAAGGCCTGATTTGAAGTTAAGATTCTACCCAATGCTTAGGTGAGTTTGTAAATGGATAAGTTCATCCAGTTGAAGTAAGGAGGGTTGTCCTTAAGGGAATATATAGCTAAGTTCTCTGAGTTATCTAAATTTGGAAGAGGCCTTAACTCACCATTAAGGGAGATGTGGTTAGCTCAAGTGACTTTTAAAGAAATTTTTGAGATGCTTGTGGAGACCTCTATCTTATATACCACAGAGGAAAGAAGGAGACTAATAGTTTGAAAGAGGAAGGTAATTTGAGATTTGGAAAGAATAAATAGAAGATCTTTTGGTTAAAGAAGAAGAATAGGAAATTCAAGAAAGGAGCTAAATAATGTGGGACATGCCATAAGAAGGGCCATAAGGCTAAAGACTATAGGGTCAATCTAGCAAGCTGGAATTCAAGGGAAAATGTTATAACGGTCACGAGGAAGGGCATATTGCTAGGAATTTCTCTAAGCTTAAGGGAGGATCGAATAGGCAGAATTACGCTTTGGAGATAGTACCCAAATCAGCATAGAAATATGTTAATTTATGCACCTATATTTTATTTTTTTGTATATAAATAATTATTACGTTAGGAATTATTTTCTTGTTTTTATAGATATGTTGTCCAGACCTCATTCAGCCTTAAAAGAGAAGAATAGATGCCATTTACTTGAAGAATTGCATAAGAGCTTTCATTGGAGGCTAGATGTGTTTACATTGGTCACATTAGAAGAAGATGGGTAGAAAAGATCTCTAAAGATGTCATTCGAGGTTGTTTGTGTTCACATTAGTCACTTTGGAAGGAGATTGGTGAAAAATATCTTTTGAGATATGCTATTGGACCACAATCTTTGATGAGAAGGCCCATTGGAGGATTAGGGTTTCCAAATCACCTATAAAAGCACATGTATACCCATTGTAACAATTGTCCTATTTTTTGTACTCTTTTTCTCCATTAATAAAGTTCTCTTTTTCTTTTCAGCATTTCTATTTTCTTAGCAATTAGTGCTGTCTACACAATTAGATTTGGTAGAGCACCATTTGTATTTTTCACTTATTTTCATTAGCGATTGACCGTCTGATTAGATTCAGCGGTAATCCTAATTTATTTTCTGTTTGTTATTTAATTTTTGTCCTTTTTATTACTTTCCTAGGTCATATTGAATTGAATATAGATTTGATTAGATTCGGATCTGATTCAATTCAATAACAATTTTATTGCAATTTAAATTTTGTTTGTTTTCAAAACCAACCTCAAGATTTGTCTAACTCGCCCAAAAAAATATATATATATAATTTAATTTAATTTACCTCCCTGTGATTCGACCTGCATACTACACGATCTGTGCGCTTGCAGTATTTATTTTAAATTTCGCGCTTTTTTAATTCATAGAAAGCGTCGATCAAGTTTTTGGCGCCGTTGCTGGGGAGGCAATAATTAAATTTTATTATTTATTTAATTTTCGATTCGTGTTAGTTTTTTTTTTTTACCTTTTACTTTCCAAGTTTCTTTGATTTTATTTCTTTTCCCTTTTCAGTCTCTTTTCCAATCTTTACAATTCTTCTTCTACAAGTCTCAAAATAAATTTCTATCAATTTGTTTTAATTTCTTTCCTTTCTCAATTCATTTTCCTTTTCAATTTTTACATAGCTCTTATTTTGTACAAATTTCAATAAAAAAAAGGAAAAAAATTATTTCTTTTTTTGTTCTCTCTTTTATTTCCTTCCTTATTTAGATCGCCTTTCAATCTTTATAATTACTTGCCTTTTCAGAAAAAATAACAAAAATTGCTTGATTTTCTGTTTCTTCCCTTTCTTCCCATCTTTTTTACATTTGCTTTCATTACAAAAAAAAAACACTTGTCATTGTCACTGATTTTCTATCTTCGCCATTTTTTTCCCTTTTTTTTATTTCTTTCCCTTTTTATTCAATCAGTTCTGTACAAATTTCTTTCTTCTTTTACAAGTCTTACCAAACCAAAAAAAAAAACAAATTTCTTTCTTTTCGTTTTTCTTTCTTCCTTCTATATTCTCCTCTGCCATTTACAAAAACCACAGTTCCATCTTCATCATCCAATTCCCCAAAACTATTCAACATCCAACCATATCCTACCACACTTCACAGTCCATCACCTCCTCCACTAATACAGCTACATCCCTTTACAGCTTGCAAACCCCATTAGAAATCATCCCAACGACCCTCACAAAGCTACTGTTCCAGTTTCACAACCAAACAACACTTTTTTTCTACCCATGCACTAACCAAAGTCCATTGTCTCTCCTCTTTAGATCACACCAATGCAGTTCACTCCCATCTACCAAAATCGAATTGCCAGAACCCCCCTTCCAGCTTTCAATCATACACCACCCTCAACTCCATACTTCAATCCCCATCACAAACATCATCGCGTAACCCTCGGACCATTACCACAAACGCAGTGCAACACCTCCTTGAAACCAAAACAGTTGCTCCATCACTTCCGCAATAAACAGCACAACCCATCAAATACCCTTCACAAATTCAAATACCTCCACCTTCAACACAGATCAATACCACTTTCATCAACGCCCTCTTTTTAGACCATCCTTCAAACCATAAATACACATTGCAACCACCCTCACAGTCTATCTCCATCAACCCGCAAAACTCGTGCGTACTCAACTCGCAAATTCGCAACCCAAAACCCACATCAAATCCTCAACCAAATCGCCCCCAATCCAAAGCTTCCAAACCCATTTTGAATCAAAATCGTATCCTTTAGACAAACCATCACTGCAGCCCTTCTCCTTAGATCCGAACCCCAATGTGAAATCATCCTCCATCTTCTTCTCAAGCAATCCATCTTCCTCCAACAAGCATCGTCCTTCACAGTGAATTCATACATCGACTCCAATCATATCGCAAGCCACAAACGCCCTCTGAATTCAGATCATCCACCCGATCAATCTGCGAACTTTACAACCTCACTTCGATCAAGAACCTATAACTAGAAATCGAACAAACAGTTCGAAATCCCTCAACCACCGTAGCCAATTTTCAGAAACCGCATTCATCATCAATAATTCACCGAACCCCAAAACGAATCGAACCAATTCGAGAACCCTTAACACAGCCAAATTCCCAAATTGATTTCGAATTAAAAAAATCCTTTGTTGGCTTGTTAACCGCGCATGAGAAACATGAAAAGAAAGGGGACTCAAAATTGTTTTTGTTACTGAGAACAAAAGGAGCGTAGGTTAATTTTGGAAGTGATATCCACCTGTTGTTGTGTTCTGAGTAAGGCGTGTTTTGTTTGACAAGTATTAGGGCCAGCATTTTTATTTGTTTTGAGGGGAATCAAAAAAAATCCTGAAAAGGGGCGATCCTGTTTTGCGGTGAACTGTTCTTATTTCTGGAACATTGTATTGGATTTGAACGCGAATACCGAGGCAGGTTGATCTGGGGTGTTTAGATCGTATTGAACCCCTTGCACTGATACTGATATTGACTTTTGCAGTGTTTATTTGGGGTTCAATTGTTTTGGTTTTATCCATTAGTTTTAGTTTTGTTCTGACTTGATTGGCATAAGATCGTTCCCCATTTTCATTGGCAAATTGTTTCTAATTCAATTTTTTTGTTTTTTTATAATGCTTTCAAAAAAAAGGAGAAAGAGACGAAGTGAGCGAGAGCTCAAACAAAGCGAACAAGGAATACAGAAGTCAATCGATCTGCAAACAATTGATTTGAATTGCCAGTGCTTTTCAGTGGTTCTGAACAGCCATACCCACTGTAAAATTTTCTAACTCTACAGGTGCTCTACTACGAAGAAAAAATTATAGACATTGCTTGTAAAAATCTTCTGCAGGGGTAGCGGCATGCTTGTACAATATTTTAAATTTCTGCAGTTATTATTGTCGGATTCTTGTGGTTGACTGATATTTCCATAACTGAAATCTTCATTCTCATTATTTTCAACAATAAAAATAGACGTTGAAAAATAATATAATTGAAAAGCGGTGTTTTGTGAAGTTGACTGTCTCATATAATTGGATCGCGGATATATAGTAGTTCAATTTTTTGAACTTCTAGCAAAAGAGGTTGCATACTACCCGTAAAACATTGGTCGTATCCCTTAGTATTTATACTATACGTGAACGGCCACAAGACCCTCTTCCCCCTTCTAATTGAGTCTGTTAATTAATAGAGCACAATTTATTATTTTATACTATTTTGAACTGAGAATAATTTCTGTCTTGCCTTGACTTCATTCAAATGTCTGATTCAAAAAAATTCTTGAGAGAAATGTGGGATAATAATCGGAGTAGACATCTCATGAACAGTATGAGTATGAATTACACTTCATGAGGTAAAATTTTCCAAAATTTCATGAGCCCAATGCCAACAATTTTCAAAATTTTCCAAATGAACAACATTTTCAAAATCATAGAAATGATCGAAATTGCGATTTCAATTCAAATTTCAATAATTTCGATTATGGGACACATCCACATCAAAATATCTTCGAATCCAAATATAGCTTTGATCCACATCAATATGGGGTTGTAGACCAAAATTTTCAAACTTATAGGCCATATCAACATCTTGAAAATAACCAAAATTGCAATTTTCCCTTGAATTTTAACAGTTTTGGTTACGAACATAATTTTTATAATCAAAATGATTTCCAATATCATTGTGATTTTTCTGAAAATTCAAACAACCACCGCATTGGAAATAATATTGATCGTGAAAGTGATGTGGACTATAATTTTGAGAATCAAGAAATCCAAAACGATAGCTCTCAAATCAACGATTCTGAAGAATATCATCTTAACATTCTTAGAGAGAGGGAAGAAAGGCTAAATAAAAAGATGGATGAACTTCTTTGTTTAATGACATCTTTGAAAGAACAACGAGAGCACCAAAATCAAATTCAAACAAGCGATGAATCAGAAAATAATCCATTCTTTACTGATAGTGAAAATTTTCAGATTACAACTTTGGAAATTGAGAATAATAATCTACATGAAGTTGTTAAAGATTCAGTAAACGGTTTGGACTTCAACTCTTTTCAGGAAAAAGATTTTAGCTCAGATTTTGATCTTTCTCTTTCGGGCTGCGAGAAACTTGAAATCTTAGAAATTGAACAAAGTAGAAATGTTGAATTTCTCAATTCAAATTTAGAGAAGGGTTTTAATGAACATGAATTTTTTGGATTGTATGAGGATGAGTTGCCAAATGAGGATGAAATTGAATCGAGCCACCAATCCAAGTTCGAAAATTTCGAATTTGAGGTTTCAAACAAACTAGAATTTGTTAGTGTCGAAAATACGTTGTTAATTGATAAAGTTGAGAAATGTGATCACATAGTCTTGAACAACACTCAGAATTTAAATTTCAATATTGCAACGGAGTTTATATACGATCACAAATTTTTGAACAATTACACTGATAAATTTGTTGAACACATGAATTATGTTTGGACTGCTGGTTGGGTTGAAAAACTTCATGTTAGGATGACCCTGGACATTTATCTGCTAGACTATAAATCTAGGTATAAAGATGAAATGGTTTTCAAAAACCTTTGCTTATTAGAAAACATGCCTAGACATAGTGGGAACAGAGTTCATCGAGCTAGAACCAAGTGTGGGGGGAAAAGTTGGAGGCATTCATTGCATTGCATGCATCGTAAACGCATATATCATTGTACATATGATCCATTCTTACATATAGTTAGACTGCATTTCATTCTACAAATAATTTTGCATCTCATCCATCTTTGGGTACGATCTTTCAAATTCAAGAAACGTGTTTACAGTGTGTACACTAGTTAGAGTGTGGGGGGAGTCTGCATTACATTCTTTTATTTTCCTTTAAATTTTTTTCTTTCTTTTCATATAGGACCATCATGCATTTTAAATCATAGTAACATGCCATTTTTTTTTGAAATACGACTCATTTTAGCTTGATACAATAAGATAAGTTAACGATTGTTAATCAGTCAATAGTATTTTTTTTCCTCTCAACTAAGATCAAATAAGAAATATAATGAAAAGTTGAATTTTGAGGGATAATAGTGTAACTGTTACATAGGGAGATTCTTAGGTGATGGCCATGAAGTCTATTCTAAATTGTAGTCTTTGTTTAATAAGTGGAGGACTTAAAAGAATTATTTTGGATTTTCGAATCTTTAAAACTAAGTTGTGTTAAGCTGAATTCGTGTAATCTCTCTTGTTCTTATATTTTCAATAATAATAATAGCAATCCAAGGGTATCCAACATTGCTTGTATATCTAGCGTTGGTATGCAAACCCGCCAAGCTCTATCCGACATGTTGTTGACAAAGTCAGCGTTGGAATATCTTGGTTTCATTTTATGAGTTGGACACCTAAGGATTACCGACATATTGTTGACAAAGTCAGCGTCGGTCTGCACAATCCGCCAAGCTTTGTCCCAAATCTCCATCAGTCCGCAAGGCAGTGTATGGGTGGTATACCTTGGTCTTTAAGTTAAGTGTATGTAATTAATCATAAATTTCAATTTTTATAGAGATAGAGAATAAGCGATAATGCCCAAACACTTCTTGACCTTATTGATTTGACAAGCCATACATGAGGAAATAATAATATCACTTTACAAACTGTGCCAAGCAAACTAAGAATCTATTTCATGGCTGCACTATGTTATCGACCGAACCAACTGGCCAAACTAGATTTTAACATTGAAAACTTGAATTATATTGAAAATTTGTGATAAGTTGAGGTATCTAAAGTACAATCAACTGATTAGAAATTGCTAACTTAATTTGTTGTACCACTTTCCTGAAGCAAGTCGTGTTTTCATTTTTCGTTTTTATTTGCATATGTCCATTGCATTCATGTAGTTGCATTAGAACCATATCATACTGCATTTGGATTTTGTGGGTAGTATCCGCTGAAAACCCTCAAGAGATACCACTCGTCCTACTAGGGACACCTAGAGGGTTAACAGCTTATTGCATATGCTCAACGCAATCATGTTTCCTACGAAAGTGTGACCTACCTTGTTTAGTTTTTCATTTTTTTGTTTTACTCGAGGACGTGTATAAGATAAGTGCAGGGGTATTTGATCAGCATAGAAATATGTTAATTTATGCACCTATATTTTATCTTTTTGTATATAAATAATTATTATGTTGAGTATTATTTTGTTATTTTTATAGATATGTTGTCCAGACCTCACTCAGCCTTAAAAGTGAAGAATAGATATCGTTTACTTGAAGAATTGCATAAGAGCTTTCATTGGAGGCTAGATGTGTTCACATTGGTCACATTAGAAGAAGATGGGTAGAAAAGATCTCTAAAGATGTCATTGGAAGCTGTTTGTGTTCACATTAGTCACTTTGGAAGGAGATTGGTGGAAAATATCTTTTGAGATATGCTATTGGACCACAATCTTTGATGAGAAGGTCCATTGGAGTATTAGGCTTTCCAATTTCCCTATAAAAGCACATGTATACCCATTATAACAATTGTCCTATTTTTTGTACTCTTGTTCTCCATTAATAAAGTTCTCTTTTACTTTTCAGCATTTTTATTTTCTTAGCAATTAGTGCTGTCTACACAATTAGATTTGGTAGAGCACCATTAGTATTTTTCACTTATTTTCAATAGCGATTGACTATCTGATTATATTCAGTGGTAATCCTAATTTTTTTTTTTTGTTATTTAATTTCTGCAATTTTAATTTTTGTCCTTTTTATTGCTTTCCCAGGTCATATTGAATTGAATATAGATTTGATTAGATTCAGATCTAATTCAATTCAATAATATTTTTATTGCAGTTTAAATTTTGTTTGTTTTCAAAACCAACCTCCAAGATTTGTCTAACTCGTCCAAGAAATTATATAAATAATTTAATTTAATTTACCTTCTTGTGATTCGACCTACATACTATACGATCTGTGCGCTTGCAGTATTTATTTTAAATTTCGTGCTTTTATAATTCATAGAAAGCGTCGATCACACCCCTACAAACTCAACAACCGAAGGACCAAGGATAACCATCCCTATAAGTTATAATTCCTATTTTAGGGAGTTCCATTTGTACCTTGTTTGATTTTGTACGTTTCATTTCTTTATATCTAGGAGCGTTGTTGATTTCTTAAAACTTCCAACTTCTATTGCTAGTAATCCGATAGTGGTTTCCAAAACCCTATAGAAGTGCTAAGCAACTCTTGCTATTTTGTAAAGATCTAGTACTAGACATCGATAATGTTCGTTTCTCATGTGATGCATATGTTTTAAACTCTAAGGGGTATGGAATTATCTTAGAGATGGATTGGATATCTTATCATGGAGCCATCCTCAATTGTGATAGAAAGATCGTTTGTTTTGAAGAGCTGTGGAGGTCATAGTTTAGTGGTCCCTTGTAAGATAGGAAATATAATGGATTCGAACTTGTTGCATTCTTTATCTTTTGATTCGGAGGGGCCATCCACAGTGCCCGCTGTTTGTGAATTTCTTGATGTTTTTGAAGAAGTGATGGGGATTCTGCCCCCATAGGGAGATATCTTTTAGGATAGATCTTGAGAAGGACGCTAGACCTGTAGCTTTTTCGTTGAGGCATATGGCTCCTAAGGAAAGGAGAGAATTGGATAAGCAAATTTCTGAACTTCTGTAGAAAGGATTCATTTGACGGAGTACTCCGGAATGGTGAGCGCCCGTAGATTTTGCCACTTAGACCGATGGATGTTTTAGACTGAGCGTTGATTATAGAGAGATAAATAAACTAAACAAGTAGGTGTCCTTAGCCTAGAATAGATGACTTATTTAATCATTTGGGAGGTGCCAAAGTCTTTTATCAACTAGACTTAGTGACAGGGTTTCATCAGTTAAGAATTGCTGAGGAAAGCAAACCTAAGAAAACATTTAGGACAGATGGTTTGCATTCATAATAAGATAGCTATGATATTTGTGGATGACATCCTCATATTTTCCAAGGACTTTAAAGAGATTAAGAATCATTTAAGGGAGGTCCTTGGGGTTTTGAGAAAGAATCATCTTAAGGCTAAATTTTCAAGTGCCACGTTTAGAGAGAGGAAGTCAAGTTTCTTGGACATATAGTTTTGGGAAAGGATTGGCCGTGGACCCCATGAAGGTAGAAGAAGCTCAAGGATGGAAGATTCCTCGCAATGTTTCTGAAGTTAGGAGTTTCTTAGGGCTAGCGGGCCATTATAGGAAATTCATTAAAGACTTTGCTAGGATAGTAACCCCTCTGACCTATTTGACTAAGAAGAATCTCGAGTTCATTCGGAATAATAAGTGTAGTAGTGCATTCAAGAAATTAAAGGAGTCTCATACGAGTGCACCTATCCTTATAATTTTGGATGGAACTAAGATGTTTACGATTTTCACGGACGCTTGTGGGACATGATTAAAAGCATTGCTTATGCAAGAGGGTACTTACGCAAGTAGACAACAAAAGGATCATGAGAATAGATACCCAGTGCTTGATCTGGAGTTAACAACCGTGATGTTTGCCCTTACTATGTGGAGACTTTGTCTATTAGGGGAAAATCGAGCTATTTGCATATCATAAATCCCTTAAATATTTGTTCTCTCGGTGAGACTTGAATCTTAGGCAGCAAAAGTGGATGAAGTATATAGCTGTGTTTGATTTTGCTATTCAGTTTACCCCAAGGAAGGGTAATGTTAAAATAGACGCTTTAAGTAGGAGGCACACTACCCTTGGTGCTATTTTCGGATGGAAGCAGTTGGGGTTTCTGTTTAGTTTAACCTTCAACCGCCATTTGAGTTATCTCAAGGATTTCTTGTAGTTTTGGAAGTAAGACCTGCTTTGATGGATAGGATTAGGCACGAGCAAGACCTTGTTGAGGAGTTGAGAGTGTAGAGGCAAAGGATCATTAGAGGAGAGAACATTCCTCATTTATAGTTGATGGTGATAGGAGTTTGAGAAAGGATGGCCAACTCTATGTCCCTAGAAATGGTAGCTTGAGAAAGGAGGTCCTTAATCGTCATTTGATGATGCCCATACATCCTAGAGGGGATAAGATGTTTAAGGATATGAGTAGGACTTTCTATTGGGAAGTCATGAAGAAGGACGTTGTTGAATTCGTTGTAAGGTGTTTGACTTGTTAGAAAGTCAAAGAGGAGCAAGGTAGGCCCAGAGGTTTATTGTTGCCTTTAGAGGTTCCCACTTGGAAATGTGAACATATCTCAATGGATTTCATGGATGGGCTACCAAGGAGTCAGAAAGGGAATGAAGCCATTCGGGTCATAGTGGATAGATTGACGAACAGCGCCTATTTCATCCTATTGAAGAAGAGTAGGACTGCAACTTCGTTGGCCCAACTTTATATCAAGGAGATAGTTCAACTACATGGGATTCTGATGAGTATAGTGGGTGATAAAGATCCTCTGTTCACGAACGAGTTTAGGAGGAGCCTACAGACAACTTTAGCGACGACGCTTTATCTATGTACCATACATAAACCCGTAGACCGACGGATAAACAGAGAGAGTCAACTGAATTCTTGAAGATCCAATTAGGGCTTGCAACATCTATTTGGAGGAGCAAGTGTAGTGGTCCGCAAATCCTTACTATATGAGTTAACTAAATACCCCACATGTCCAACCCAAATAACACAGAGTTACGAGTCATTAGGGTTAAAGAAGAAAAAGATAGAAGAAGACACAAAAAACAACACGGAATCTCACAGCGGAACAAATAAAATATAATATATAACATAACCTTTGAAATACAAAATTTTGTATCATATATACATACCATCATCAGAGTACAATACAACGTTTGATACAACAGAAAATAACTCTAAAATATCTAACGGTGAAGCCTCCTGCTTCAAACTCCTCCAATTGTATCTGTAAAGCCTGAAACACTTGACTGCCCGTACAAATTTGGGCACCCAAGAGTATATGGTAAAACAAACAAAATAAACTCTAGGTTAGTCGTGGGCTGGTGTGAGTAAACTCCAACCATATTTTTTAACTTTGAAAATCCTTTTGGAAGAAAGGGTAATCGTAAGACCGATCCACACATAAATACAGATGGTTTTTACCTTACGATAATCAAAACATTTTTGATATCAAAATCCAGTGATATTATAATAATGTCTAATCAAATAAATAACTATTTAGTAGAACGCTTGCATCTCACGCTTTACAAATATAGTATAAAATCAAAAATCGCAGGGCGCTTATTGGAGATTTGGATTCCAACTATGACAAGGTATTGGACTACCTCTTGATCATTGTACTCTAGAGGGGATACACTAGGGTTCAACGAGAACATCTTGCAACCTGGCCACACATGACCGGTCACTTATTCAGCTTGAGTGAACCGAATGTATTACCACCCACGGTTGTTGGCCAACCATAATCTGTAAGATACAAAAGTGAAAGAAGAATAAATGAATTTTCGCTAGATCGGTGATAATACACCCTACTTGGGTATGACCCAACTAGCCATGCTGCCTGCTCGATTTTTGTCGTTTCCCGGTTGTGAGGCTTGAGGCTACGTTTGTCTTTTTATAACATCTGGTCACCATTCACTTTGAATGCTACATCGTCAAATCCATCAAATCACAAGTTGATTTTCCCAAAAATATTACGGGTATAAAAAGCTAAGAGAAACGAATTCCTCCGCCACCAAACATAATACTTTGAAAAGATTGTCTTATGTGATCTGTTAGGCATACTTTGTCAAACATACGTCCATACAAGTTGTCCTGGGACAGGACAAACCAAAGACACTATTTCATCAATCCATGTTAGGAAATTTCTACCTAGGATTAACAGAACAACCCTTGCACTTTACTCTGTCTTCAATTATTTTCAGCATATCTAATTCGCAATGCCTATGCCTATACGAAGTGGTTTTCGGATAATAAATCCAATCGTTCTCCTCGTATTGACAACGGTGGTCAAAAACTTCGATAGCCGGTTATTTAACTATCGAAGAAGAACAAAACATCCATTAACCAATCACTGTCCCTTTTAATATTTTGTTAGTTAACCACTTCCCAAATTCCTTTCGATATTCTATATATATTGATTTCTAGTTAAAATTTTCTTAATAATATTCTAACTCCTTAAATTTTAGAAAAATTTCGCTAGCATCTCCTTTGTACGGCTCAATCGCTACAACTACAAAACACCTCTCTAGGCCCTTTTCATTCAAAAAGAAAATCAAAAAGCCGAGCGGCTTGCCCAATATGCTCATAAAATCTCATATAGAACTTAAACATGTACCTTTTTGTTGGGCACTCAAAGTCTCAAACTATAATCCTCATTCTCTTCCTTCCATACCTGTTAACCTATGCGTATTCTCATTTCCAATCTATCTCAAATCGATTCAATCATTTTAACTCAATTTGCTAATTTATTTTCAAATTAGCATATTTACTTATTTCACCCTTAATTTGAATCAGTCATGTTTAAAACACTTATTATTTGTTTAAAAACAAATCAAACTCAAAGTTAATGTTCAATTCCAAATTCTAATCCAAGTTTCATATTTGAATTCCTAATTTCAATTTATAATTCAATTCGCTTAAACAAAGTTAAGTTCGGTCCAAAACTCTATTAACTAATTTCTTTAAAATTAGATAAATAATTTTAAAAAAAATCCGATTTTTGTTCCAAAAACAATTCATCTACTCCACTTGAGTTCATATTTAATTTATAACTCAAGTCTGGATTTTATTAATGGAAATTCGGATTTTTATTCACTCAAAATCTTTTTATTTTATTTAATAAACCGTTATGGGTTTAAAACGATTACAGCATTGTTTTTCTGAAAATTTGATTTTGACATAACTCAAAATCTATAAGGCGAAATTCAAAATTTTCTCTTCCATTAGAAAACTATCTTTTAATAGATCCGAACATTTCTTGTTTCATCGAATATCGACTTATATTGAGTTATATATACTTGATTGAAGTTCGAAACGCCAAATTATGAACTACCGCGCTGCGGCGAGTTCGTTTTAATTTAATTTAATATAAACGTTTAAAACTTCGTTTATGAATAAATTCCAACTCCATTTTCTAATATTTAAATATAAATATAATCAGTTTTCCACATCTAACTTGAACACGTAGATTTTCCAAAATCGTTGATTACTTTATTCGAATTCTCAATTTAAGTTAACAAATTCAGTTCGCTTCATTTATAATTTATAATTTAACTACTTTTTTATTATTAAAACAAGTTTACTTTCCTAGCCCATTCGAAATTCATTTTCTATTTTAAAAGAAAAGAATTATTCTTTTTAAATCTAAAAATCCCTTTTTATGATATTTTTAAATATCATATATAGGGCCAGTGATATTCAAACATCTAAAACACCCAATTACCAATCATACGTTTTATAACACATCATATATGATAATATATATGAAAACAAACAATAATAAATTTTTGAGGAATCCAGTTGGAACCCTCCAACCTGTTTTCCTGCATCCACAGATGTTAGACAAGATAAATAATACCAATCCTGCTTCAAGGCAGGATATCGCGGTATCAAAGGTCATTCACTCAATATATTGTGCGGCGGGGTCATCCGCTAATGACACCGTAGGAAATATCATATATATATATATATATATATATATATATATATATATATATATATATATATATACATTAAAAAAAATAGCCACGACCACCAAGCCTAAATATAACTAATATATATAATAACCACAATTTATCAATAAATAGCAATGCAACCTATCAACCAACAAATAACATACAAATATTTGTACTAAATAAAATTTCGATTATAATAAATTATAATCGAACCAGAAAGTGAGTTTACTCACCTGATTTTCCTTTTCTGAATATCTGACTAATTTCATATTGTTTCATCTATAAATCGAATTGAATGAGTTATCTTTGTTCCTATGATTATTTAATTTTTTTTAATGATTAGAGATTATTTATTTAAATTAATCGATTAAGTTATTATTCATTTCAAACTTTAATTACTAACAATTAATCTATGCATTTTATAATTTTAAGTAATGTATACCTTGTTGTTGCACCACTCGATTAACTTCGAAGCAACTCTCTGAGAACCGGCGATCCATTCTCACTGTAACAGCAATAAGCCCCTACACAGCAATTTCCCATTTCGGCATTTTATCGAACACCACACTTTCAATTTACATTTCCTTTCCTCTCTCACCACAACCACTGTTTTCCTTTGCTGTTGCACTCTCTACCTTGTCTGTCCATTTACCAAACGACACTCCTCCAATCGACAATCCATACCATGTTACGCTGAGCTTCATTGTCCTCAAAATTTCAGACCGAACTATCCTATATTATCCCACTGTCCGTTCCCTAGATATACAATACCTTAGTTCATCATCAACTCCATCACACCACTCAGTTTCACTTGCCCAAACCTTGCACCACTCCCAGGCTACAAACCGACACTAGTCCAATCGCATCTTGTTTCACGTTGTTTATCATCATAAAAAAAAATTGAACTCCACCCAACTCGCAACAGACATCTCCGTCCTCTACATCGCAATGTCCCTCCACACGCATAATACATTCATCAGTTCGCAAGTCGTAGTTTCTGGTCGTTGCCTCTCTCCCAATTGTATCTCCTCGAACTGAATTCTTGGATCGCGGGTTCGAACTCGAATCTGAGAAGCGCGATACCCCGAATTGGGCACTCGAATCCATCGCACACTCACAAGTTTTGAATGGATTTGGAGAATGAACACCTGCATTTGATTTCAGATTTTGTTTGAAAAGAGTTCGACCATATTTTTTCTTCTTCATTGAAGCTTGCGACCGATGTAAATAAAAGAGGAAAAAGGAATATAGTCGCGGTTAGAAAAGGAATATGGGTGCCGCTATTTATTTATTCACCGAAGCTTTTAATTTCAATCTGAGGAAAGGGCACAACTTTAATTTCTTATTGTCGGATTGGAGAGTAAGAGGAGGAAGGCTTAGATGTTTTTAATTTTCGATGAACGAAATTGGATAGGAAAAGAGGTTGATTTGGTTATGCAATTGTAAACGAGAATGGGAAACATTCGTACATGCCACTAAAATCCCGCTTCCTTGATATCGAAGGAGGGAGACAAAACTTTCAGCTCGAAGAGAAATATGCTACGCGATTTAAACATATAGGTCAACTGAAATGTTGGTTAAGTACACACATTAATTTATTTCGATTTGATTTTATTATATATAATATCCAAAATATGTTGTGGTCCCTAACTTGCAATTCCAAACCATTATTTTAACGTAATGATCGACGTTACAAGGTTATAACGTTGTTCTGAACTCAATGGAATTGGTTTCGAAACCTAATTCGATCGTATGTGGAAGATATAAATTTTAAACTGACGATTAAAATTAAATTCTATTTAATTTTTTCTAGGAGTTTTCTGATCGTACGATCAAATGATAAATCCAAACATTACCAAATTTGATATCTGATAATAATATACTATACAAATATATTGGAATTATTTTCATTGAATTCTGAGACTGTATGAAAAATACTTGTTTTCATATGTTAAATTAAATTGTCTAAAATATAAATTGGTTTCAAACAATTAAATTCATTGGTAATAAATAATTATTATCGTTCTAATTCAAATAGAATTTATATTGATCGACTGAATCATTTAGATTCAGTTTTAACTTAAAATCCAATTATTGTCAGTTTTCATATTACGATAATTTGATATATTCAATATTAAATCGATAATTTCATATTGAAATCCATTTATATTTCCAGTTCAACATTTAAAACTAATTTAAATGTTCAATATTAAATGACTAAAAATCCAGGATGTTACGGCATGGGAGTAACATCTAGCATTGGTTGAGTTCTCATACAAAAACAGTTTTCAATCGACTATTGGTATGGCCTCTAACGAGGCATTGTATTAGCGGCCATGCAAATTGCCAACTTGTTGGTGGGAAACTACCGTCAAGGTACTGGTCGGACCCGACCTTATCCATGATTCCATGGAGAAGATTCTTTTGATACAGTAAAGGATGAAGGCAACCC
Source organism: Allium sativum (assembly GCA_030737875.1). Lineage (NCBI taxonomy): Eukaryota > Viridiplantae > Streptophyta > Magnoliopsida > Asparagales > Amaryllidaceae > Allium > Allium sativum. Next base: position 190,241,415 of record CM060911.1, read on the forward strand.
AAGATTGGCAAAAATGTTATGCTAATAGGAGGAGAAAAGATCTTGAGTTTAATATTGGTGACTTAGCCATTCTAGAAGTATTTCCTCTTATGAAAAACATCAGGTTTGGAAAGATTGGGAAATTATCTCCCAGGTTTATTGGGCCATTTACGATCGTCGATAGAATTGGGAAATTGGCTTATCATATGAAACTTCCCGAGCAATTATCGAGGTCCATAACATTTTCTATGTTTCTAACCTTAGGAAATGCCTTTACGACTCTACAGTTAGACTCGAGCTTGATCAGATTAAGGACATTGGGTGCTTTGAGTGGGATTCTAGGGAGCCTCGTGCCATCATAAGGATAGTGGAGCACAAAATAAAAAGGCTTCGCGATAAATCCATGAACCTCATCCGAGCAAAATGTGGGGATAGACTTCCAAAAAAAACTTGTGAAACAGAAGAAAAGATGAGGCAAACTCATCCATAACTTTTCATGGATAATTATTTCCTCTAAATTTCCTTTATGGTTGCATTGTGGTTGCTGGATTGAATGGTAGGAACTGTTTGCAACACAAATGCTTCGAGCACTCATATAGAAATTATATGCATATTAGGGTGTTTCGCATGTATAAAGCATCACATGTTACATTTTCACGCTAGGACTGATCTCACTTTAGCAAGTCTGGAGCGTATAATCAAATCGAGTATGGTTGTTTATGGAAGTTTATAAAATAACTTGGGAGTATAACATGGTTATTAGAGTGAATTGTGTTTTTGGCCCCTTCGGAAAGATTTCGGGATGAAATCTCTTTTAAGAGGGGAAGAATGTAACACCCTGTAAAATAAACCTTAAATAGACATAGATAATTAAATTAACAATAAAAAATAATAAATTAATAATATATTAATATGTTGAAAATACGAATTTGAGATAATTGAGAATTTGGTTACAAAAATACTACCATTGTATTCGTGATGAAATTCCAGTCTGTTTTCTTATTTTATTTATCAAAAACGGAGTTCGTATGAAGAAGTTACAAATAAGACAAGTTGTATGAAACTTATATACACTTAACATTTGAAATTTAAACTGTAAGAAAATAAATTTGAAATATGATAATATATTTTTGTGATAATGGAATACTTCTTTGGAATTCAAAATTATGTGTGTGTATATATATGTGTAGTCATCATTAGAACTCGCCGACTATTCCAATTCTCGGTTGGTAATGGTCTCTCCTTCTCTTTCTGGAATGATTCAAGGAATTTTTGCTACTTGCTCCGCCATATGTTCCTAGACTTATGCCCTCTATTCTCGAACAATACCCCCACCGTCTAGGAAGTTGTTACTGGTGGCGTCAATAACATTACCCCTCCACTTACTTTAATGACCAAATTTTTCCCAGTTGACTCAGCTACTATATGTCAACTCCTTCATTTGCCTTTCTAGGAAGCCTGACAAAGTCTTTTGGAGTCCTCACCCAAATGCTAGCTTTAAGGTCGCGTCCTGCTACCACTAACTCAACTTCTCCGGTCGAGAATTCACTTTCCCTATACTATGGAAGATTTCATCACATTCGAAAGTTCATTTCCTCCTTTGGTGCATAGTCCATAAACGTATCAACACCAAAGATAGACTGATCCGTAAGAATATCCTTGTTGACCCGAGATGCACCCTCTATCATGAGCACCCTGAATCAATCGCTCATCTATTCCGCGAATGTGATTTCAGCTTCTTTATTGGATCTCTGCAGCCTCTCACTTACTTGGCTCCATTCCCCCACTATTACCCCTTTTTGACTACTGAGAATTTTCGCAGTCTGATCCTGATCTCGATAGCTTCACCGCTGCTTTTTGCTAGACTATCTAGATCAAGAGAAATAACAGATGCTTCAGCAACTAGTCCTGTACTCAGATCTCTTTGTGCCGCAAATCAACTCGCCTCTTCTCTTACTGGACAGGTGCTCATCAACCATCGTCGTTCCAATTCCGCTTGAGGGAGGGTCCTATATAACACATCCGCTGAGTCGATCGAAAGTTCCTTTGTTGCCAATGTCAGCACCACACGCCTTTTCCCTTGCCCATGATAGCAGTTTTCCCTTTAGTTTGTTGCTACCTATTATCTTCTTTTTGTGTTTGGTCGTGTTTATGCTGGTGGTTATTCTGGCTGATGTTTATTTGGCCAAAGATGTTTTGTGTTATAGGCTTGCTTTCTTGTTGCTTGGTATATTGTTTATCTAACAATAACTAATGCTTTTGGCCATCGGTCGGGCCTGTCGATCGAGAATATTTTACTTACTATTATTAATATCTAACTGGCAGTGTAGTGTCGCACTACACAACCGTCTTCCTACAAAAATAGAAACGACCAGGTAAAACAAATCTCCCAATGCTCGACCCTTAAGGGAGGTCTATCGCTCCTCTTGAGGGGGGTCGACCTCCCTCCTAGGGTGGGATTTGACCTCCCTTAAGGTCAAGGGTGGGACAGAGGCTTGTTTTGTCAGGGGTTTTTATTATATTTTGCTAGAACGGACTGTCCATATTTTATAAAACTAATCTGATGGACCACACACACTCTAGACAGTATAAATAGGGCCTCAGCTTCTCCCCTAAACTATACATTTTATTCTCTTCTATGCCTCCATTCTGCTTCTTCACCATTGTTCCAAATTCCAGAAAATAGTATAAGACTGATTTCTTCTTCCATAACCTATTTCTCCATCTTTCGAATCTAATTTGCTTATTAGAATATTGATTTTGAAATTTATGTAAATAAGGTTCTAATCGTATTCTTATAAATATATTAGATTAGGGGAAAGTTTGGAACATGGTATTTACTAGGATATAATCCAGAAACTATTTCCACACAGCCTCCTCATCCTTCTCTTTGTAATTCTGTGAGTGGAGATTATTTAAGTTTATTGTTTCCTATATTTTGATAGTGTAGAATTTGGATTGTTATGCCTGAAGGGATTTAGATTTGCATGAAACCAAAACATAAACAAATACCCAAATCCGTTGTAAACTGCAGAAATGGTCGATCATTTGGATGTATATTGGCAAAGCCAGCCAATTTTTATAATGGACCGTACCACTTTTTCATTATCACAAATAATGAGTACAAATATTATAGGAGATAAGCTGAATGCTTATCTGCTACCGACATACTGACTCAACTAACAATAAAAAACTATAATCTTAACACAATACAGGTGCAATCAGTTACAAAGTAGTTACGGTCAAAAATCCCCAGAAGATCACAATTATATGTCCAATTTTTTAGGTCATCATATTCTTGACACTACAACATGCAAGCAAGAGGAAGCTGATCAATTAAAATTCTCTAAGCCAGTAGCAAAAGCAGAGCAGACTAACACACTAGCAAAAACCAAAAACAGGGCTGAATAACTAAGCAGACGTTGAAGTAAAGCAGACATCTAACAACAACCAACACATCAAGCAAAGGAACAATAGTAGACGTTGAAGTGATGTAGTAAGTTGAAAGCAAGAGCAGGATGGAAGTTGTTTGCAGAGAGAAGAAGATAGTAAACAACAGTCGATATGCAAGCACTAAGCTCAACCAAGATACAACACAATGGCTACATTAGCAATCATCAATTTATAGCTTCTATATCAGATCTAGAGCCACCGCTAAAACAACCCAAGAAGACCAATAGCTATGCAACACCACCAGAAAACCAAGACGACACACAAGGAAGAAGAAACTGCTTGCAGGGAACCAATGACCCAAAACCAATAACACAACGCAATCTATAAGACCAGACAAGAACATTAGCCAACCAAAACCAGCAAAGCTAGTTAACCGACATCATCAAAGCTGAAAAACCACCCAAAAACCAAAATGACAAACACAAAACGAAAATTAAAACTCATCCAACCACAATCAAATCTTATCAGACGCAACCACCTTAGTACTAACCCAGAGACAATTCAATTAACCTAGCAGATTTAGCAACTTACATCCCCCTTAATACGAAGCTTACTGTAAATAATGTAGCCAAAAGAATCAGGTACAGTCGTTCCACGAGCAGGAGTTATCAATAAAGAAGAAGATCTAGGGAAGCTAGGAGTTTTGCCCCATGCGTTGTCATGAAGAAATTTAGAGCAGAAGTAAAGCTGACACAAGGATGGAGGCGGATGGATAGGAGTCAGGTCTATAAGCGTCGTGGAGTTAAGGTAAAAGATCTAGCGTTCATGGAAGAGACAGAAGGGCTAACATTGACGATGCTGTCAGAAAGGAGAACCGGTGGAAGGTAGAGGCTTAAGCACAACAGGGGAAGGTAAAAGAGACGATATGCAAATGGTTAGATCTAAGGAGGAGCAAACTCTGCCACAAGGAGAAAGCTAGGGCTTGAGGAGGAAGAGAAGCCAGCCCTAGTTGCCATTGAAGAAAAGCTTGCGTTCCTTTGATGTATATTGGGTTTTGATTATGAACATAATAAAAGTTGGATTTCTGGGTATTGTATAATTTTGATAATGATCTGATTCACTTTCTTGTAAAATGTAAATCTCGTATATGTGTAGAAACATAAGATTTGGGTATTGTAACTTAAATAGATTTAAACATCTATTTGTCTATAATAGATCATTTGAACGTATTAAAACACATGATACCAAGGTCTTAATTTTTTGTATAAAATCACATGAAAAGTAATGCAATACCAAAAAGAGATTATACATATGTTTGGCATATTACACCTTGTCTTTCTTTTATTATTTAAGCAATCATTAAAACCTAGGTTACAAGTTATTTGTTTATGTTTGTTATTTCCTTGATGTTGATATGAATGTGAATAAACATTATATGCTATGCTGATGAGTTAGGGAAATAAAATTTGTAAACCTTAATTTTGGTTAGGATTGACATTACTACATCTTAAGACGTTTCTTTAAGCAAGCTTTATTGACGTTTTATTTATTACTATTTATAGCATAATTAATGTATTATAAATGTGTATTAAATACGTTTAGTTAGGAACTCGAATTTAAAATGTCCTCATAGAAAATTTGTATGTGTGTGAGTATTATTGGCTTTTATTAGTATTAATGACACATTGACATGAGATTAACCCCTCCTTGTTGTAGAAGCCTGCTTGGAACCGACCGACATATCCAACATCTATAAGAAATCAGGTTAACGTAAGATGTCTAAGTGCCCTGGGCCATTATAATAAATACACGAAGGCGGGTTAACCCCAAGTTGTAGTAGAAGTCTGGCTGGAACCACCCAGCAAATCCAGCATCTGCGATAGGTCGGCTTAGTGTGAGAAGCCTAGTGTAATTAATAAGTGTATGAAGGCCTGCCTCGAGAAGGTATTAAGTTGCTGACTTACCTTGTTTGGATATTAAGTGGTTAGGACTAGGTTCGTTCCTAAGGTTCACTTCTTGGTTCTAGACCAAAGTCATGGGACCCTCCCTTATTATGCTCTAAGTGGTCATTCAGTCAGCCTTTCCCTTATAAACTTATGAGGTATTAAACGGTCTTAAATAAAAGATAGATGCATGAGTATGGCGTTTCTTTGGAAGTTTTCCATTTCTTATCTAGGGGCAATGTGCATGCACACTTAAGGATAGGAAATAAGAATCTCGAAGAACATGTAAGAGGGACCACTTGTCTAAGGGAAGTATTAAATGGTTGGGAGTTCACTTGTAATGACAGCTACATAGTAATGCATGGATCCTCCGTAAGTGTCATAAATAGCAATGAGTCTCTACCTAAACCTGGTACTAAGTGGCAGATTACTATCTCACGAATTACATTGAGAGAATATTTAATAATGTCGACTATAAGAAAATGGAGTCTTAAGTGACTAGGGTCCGCCATAAAGTATTAACTGATAAAGAGAACCCTCCTTTAGGTACTAAGTGATTATAGGAATCGCCTTTATATATATATATATAAGGAGGCACCCCCAAATAGTGAGCACCCCATTTGCCCCCTTTCACATCCTCTCATTTAATATAAATTAAGTTAGTGGAAGGAGAGAGAAGTAGTGGAGGGAGAGAGAAACGGAATGTGTGGTGGAAATCAGTGGGCATTTAGGGGTGCTGCACTGTTTGGGGTGCCATTGAACGCTCGCATATATATATATATATATATATATATACACACACACACACGCTCGCTCGCCTATATATATATATATATATATATATATATATATATATATATATATATATATATATATATGAAATGGCCTTAAGTGACCAAATGATAGTCCATCTCGTAGGGTATTAAGTGATAATACCAATCCACCCTTATAAATTTGTTGGCTTTAACTGATTGTAGGGTAGTCCACCTAATTAATACATGTATATGACATATTTAATTGTGTGTTGTATTCGCGTAGATGTAACTTTATAAATTCATAGTACCAAGTACTGGAATAGACATTATTTAAACTTATGTGATTTTCATTCACCAGAACTTGTTGTTCTTACCTCCCTCCAAAAACTGGTTAGTATGCGGGAATGCTTGATTGATGAAGTCATGAAGACTAGAACCTAGCAAAGGGGATCCTATAGATTATTATTATCAGTATCATGTTTGTAATTTATTGTAATCGCAGGATATTATTATCATTGATGTACATTTATATGACATTTGAGACTTGATGTAATTGACAATATTATAGGTTTTATTTAATGGTACATCTATTTCTGCTATTATATTTTATTCCATCTGCTGTGAGATTATGATTTCATTTTTAGTTGGCTTTGTTTGTTTACTCCTTACAGGAACTAACGACTCATTCGGAATGACTTTAAGTTTTAATAGGCCTTTTATGAGTTGGGTTGTAAGCCCATTCCAGATGGGTTGTTACAATCGGTATCGAAGCTAGGATACCCAATTATGGGGAAACATACATATGAGAGGCATACTTGTTATTTGAAAAGATTTTTCAAATCATTATATATATATATATACACACACACACTATACCCCCAAGGCAAACACAATTATACTAGGAAATCTCTCTCTTTCTTCCTTTTTCTTTTGGCTTAATTACTATCTTAGGAATTTCCGCTAAATGTTTTTCCTTTTTCAGATAGTTGAGATGGCCAAAAACCATCCTAAGCAATGGAATCCGAGATGGCCTCGATACATACTTGACTGGTTCCAGCGGTACTTAAGTACTACGAAACAAGTTCCTATTGCCTCAGCAGCCCCAGCGAAACCAGCATCTCAACCCGCTGATGTGGCTTTCAACTTCCTTCGTTTTTATAAGGATTTCATTAGTTTTGAAGGCAAGCCTTTTTGCGAGACCGAAGAATTTTTAGACGTTAAGGTGTGGATATCAGAGTGTGAACATATTATCGAAGTCACGGGAAGATGACACATTTTCTAATCTAAGAATTACTCTTTTCAATTTTTTTATGAAAAACCATGTTAGTCTGAAACAACCTAACATATCTATTTCTCCCACTTACAACCATATTAGCAATGATTAGTTTATACAATTTTATATCTTCAGCCATATTAAACATGGTATAACATGTTATGTGTTTTCGAACATGTAAACAAATATCAACATAATATCTATAAAGATAATGATCACATAATACCAATTTATGTAAGTGTAACACTTAATTTTACTCATATCTTTCTATCACACATACATAAACTCATAAAATATACACTTACAAGGTATGGTATGTCAAACATAAGACATAACTAGTATAACCGCACAACCGGTGGGAAAACCGACCGTTAAGTTGTGTAATATGTAAAATAAATAAATTATATTAACTGCTTTCGTAAACAAGAACATTAATGAAAAATTCACTGTATTATTTTAAAAAAAATAATGCAAACATGTAAATTCTATTAATTTATATATACTGAATCATTACTAATTTAATAAAATGGAATAACAAATTAAACGAATGTTAGCTTAAAACACATCATTATATCTGTGAACAGTCAATTAATGAAGATGAATAATGCAATAATAAGCGTAATAAATAAATAACATACCAATGAACCATGTTATTTAAATAAAAACCTAAAAGTACCATTGTTAATTTTAAAAACTAAACTTGTTGAGATGATTAAACTAACATTGCTAAAATACTATATTACAAGGATATTACAAGGATAAAAACTATATTACGGTTATATTTTTGTTCAGGGTGTATTTTGTTCAGGGCCTAGTTGGCTTACAGCTTATTCTGGATTCCATGAAATTTGTAAGCCCAACAAAGGAGATATGTTGTTTGTATTGTTAATTTCCATATTCAAAACTTGTATTGCTAATTTTTTAGCTTGCAATTGAAGAAAACACCACTTTCATTTGAACATGAAGCAACCGTGATTCTAAATTCTGCCACCTAACTACATATTAAAGGATTGTTTGAATTCTTTAATGACATAGTATTTTCTTTGCTATTTAGTATGTAGACAAGAATCAAAGTTACATGAACAATGTGTAACATTAGTACAGGTCTGTACTGATTGATGCTGCGTTTTGTTTGCAGGCTCCAGACATGCTAATAATTGAACTTCCCATAAACGAGAACAAATCTTAGCACTGGTCTGACCACACCAGTACTTAACGTTTAAACTCTTAAGTTATTATTTTAATCAGTTTACAAATGATGGAGCATAAATATCCTCAATATTATGTATTCTTAAGCAGGAAGTACACAGGATTTCAGCAAGAGATAGTGCAGTAGAGCTCGCAAGCTCGTTATCCATGTATCTGTTAAGCATACAACAACAACAAATAAATCAAAAACTTGACATAAATCAGAAGAAAATATGGATATATGCATTGAAACAAAATTTATAGTATGTGAAGAGCAGAATTCAAATATACAAATAAATATACACTTAGTTTACAATTCACATTTCACATGAAATTTGCTTTTCTAAACTTCCCCTGCAGATCGAAAGAGGTTCATTTTTTCAGCAACCACTGCCTTCATAGCCTGTTTTGCTATTATCTTTTTTAATCTGAGGTTTGAATAGCTAGTTTTCCACTTCCCAAATGCATAAATGTCGTTGTGGGTTTGTGCATGGACATGCACACAGACACTCATGTGCATGCATTGCATAATAACAGTGTCAATTGTTCTCTTGTTGAACCCAAGCCTCACTTAAATGCTACAGATCTTAACTTGCTTGGATTAAGCCAACCACTTCGTAATCTTAAGGCACTTTAACTTGTATTTCCACTCCATCCTCTCTAACTCCATTAACCTTTTCACAGAGAAGTTATTTATAGAACAAATGAAGTAGCCAGAAAATTATCTATGCAAAAAAAAGGAGGGTACAGCTAAAATTAGAAACACACCATAGCACCACCCACATGTAGAGTACGTTTTGGCCTCTTCCACGATCCTTTCGTTTTGAACACAATAGCACTTCAAACCTGCCTTAAAGTAAGAATAGAATAATTAATATGCCTGGGTAGAATTAACCAAATGCTCCATATCGTCCAAACTATGTTTTATAATGTGCATTTAACAGTAGATAGTATCTGACCTCCAGTTCATCAACATCATTATTTAGAAACATAACATTAGTGAACTTCCTAGCAAGCTCTGGAAACAGCAGGGCCATCGTGCGCCAAGGTCATACTGCCATTGTGAGTTAACCCAGTATATATAAGCTCTTATTACCCTTACAGTATAAAATGAAACTATAATCATTTCACACAAAATTACTTCAGCAAGTTTGTTAGATATCAAGTTAAACCATTTATTACAATCTCTAATCCTCAAAAGTTACTATGTCAAAACGAAAAAAACCAATCAAAGAATTTGTGCAATTTGAAGATGGCCATGAATTTGTGCAATTTATACACAACTAATTTGATGTAGGGGATTATTTATTTTTAGTCAAATAATTTCAAACTGAGTTAGTTGGATGAAAACATCATGAAGTACAAAAATATTTTTGATGTGCTTGTGACTACATAAAACAGAAAATAAAACATACATCAAATCTAAATAGCAATTCAATAAAAGGTGGATCGATTGCTGCCTAGGATCTCAACACAATAATTCATTCAACGACCACAACACAATAATTAATCTAATAATAATCTCAAATAGTAATCAGTATAATAATCCTAACACAATAATAAATATTCATCACCAACCAATGGATACTGGAATAACATGGAGCAATATAAAGATTCGCATATAAAAAAATAAAAAAAATAAAAATGAAAAACCAACGAAAGAGAAAGAAAGGAAAAACATACCTGAGCAGGGTTTTAGCGAGACGTTGGCTCCGCACGGTGGAATTGAAATGAATACATTAAAAATTGGAATGCTACTCGATGCCCAAAAAACTGGATACAGAAATCGTGAAATTCTAACAAATTCAGGTATAGAATCGTATTTGACTCAATAAAATTCTAACAATTTTTATTACCGTATATATATTTAAGCAATATCCATTCAAATGCATGGATTACAATGAAAAATGACTTTGTGAACGAAATTGATAGCTGATTGAATAATATGCATCTGGCAATAAGGAGATATTTTTGGTAGCTAAGCTGTTATAGTCCTTAAATATCATAATAAACAATCAACCACTAAGGATGCTCTTAAACTGCAATGTAATAGCTCAAAGAGGGCATGAACCTTATGGCCTAATTTTAAATTTTATATTTAAAAAATTGGAATCAAAGTCTTTCATGTTGTACACATAAACTAAGAAAAGAATACAAATCAATCAACCTTCTCAAGTAGCAAATGCTTTCTGAAGACAGTAAACATTCCAACAGGTGGCCATTCATCCATGTCTGCACCCTATGAAAGTGTTATATCAACTATTCCTGCAGCCCAATCATGTTTTAGTGTTATTAGCTCAAGAGGCCCTCTTGTTTGACCTAACCTATCCTTGTAATACCAGACACCACTTCTCATGGTAACTGTGAAATAACAGCTGCTGGTTAAAAAAGAAAAAAGAGGAAGAAAAAGTAAACAAAAAAAATGTTCACCTGTATGAAACCATATAATTACAAATAATAACATTTACTACAAATGCTTAGCTCTAATTAATGAGCATTTAATTTTTTATGGTTAGATAAGTAAACGGCATATGAATTGTTGTTGTTGCTGGTAAGACATTCATGTCTTTGTATTAATTTTTGGACTTTTAAGAGTGTAAACTAATTAGATGGTTTATAAAAGGTGTAATGAACAACATTCAGGGAACACTACATATGACTTAAAATATATGCAAGCAAAAACGTATGTTACTGCATTTATGTTTAACTGAGGATTTGTTTCCACTTTAATAAATTTATTATCATGCATCTTACTTTACACCTAGCTGACGCAAACTTTAAATTTGAAGAGAAAAACATGAAGATCTAGGTGGAAAATAGAGAAGGACAAACATAAATAACTCATCCTACTGCTTAATTTTCGAAAATTACAAGATGGATTTAAAATTGATGTAAATTTTCTCATTTAAACTAATTACCTCAAGATCTAGGTATAAACTATTGTTGTTTAACTAACTGGCAAATTATTTACAAGCACAATTTTACAACAAGAGACTAATGAAAATGCCACATATGTATAAACAAAGGGTTTGGTTAATAAATCCAACAAAAAGTTCGTAGTTATTGTCAGCGACCATATCAATAAAATCAATCACAATAAAATCAACAAATAGTCGCAAAGTTTTGTTTAGGCCTTGCAACACAGTAGAAACATCAAATAATTAAAAACACAATAGAAATACAGTAGAAATATCCTAATACGCTCCTTAAACAGCATAATACATGAAAGATCAGTTAAAATCTTCCAAAATTACATTAAGTAATTAAAATCGCCTGCTTTGGAATCGATAATTCAACGAATTTTAGATCTGCATGATTTCTCTACTCTGACAAGCAGTGTTTGATGGAAAAAGAAAAGAAGGAAGGATGAATTTTAAAATCGTTATTTACGCGAATTAATTTCAGATGAAGAGAAAGGAGGTAGTAAGCGCTGAATTGTGTAGTGGAGGAATTGGCGCAGATCTGTGTAGTGGACCGACTGCAGATTTGTGTAGCGGTGAAGAAATGAAGTAGATAGGAGAAAATACAAAATTTAATTTTGAGGAAAAAAGAATTCGTAGAGTGGAGACGAATGGAAGGAAAACGCGGAGAAGAATTTTAGTGAGGAGAAAGAGTCCGAGTTTGATTTGAGGAAGAAGAAAAACGCGGAGAAAATATTGAATGAGCGAAAATTATTCCAAAATTTATTGGCTCAGATAATTTATTTTTGGCTCTTACAATAGGGAAACCTCTCTAACGGTCGGTTTGATAATGCTCATGTAGAAGAAAATATCGTACCAATGTAGAATACATAAAATTTACATGTCTTCATAACATATACTTTCAATCCACTAAACATTTTTATACACAATATCGTGACAAAAATATCACAAATAACACCATGGTAATTGTTATCCAAAAAGAAACACAAATGTTGATAGGTTGAGTTTTTAATAATTGTTGGAAATGTTTTACAAACATTAAGTGAATTATTAAAAATGTTGAATAAGTGTATGAATGGCTCCTATGTGTGAATAGTCTCACATCATGGGATTATATGGAAGAGGCAAGGATTTATACTTGTTTCTAAGAAATCATGTTGGGGCCTTGGGCTCCCAATACATGCTTTGTTGTGAGGAGGGAGACCATGCATCATGAACCCCACACACGCGCGCGACCGACCGACTCGACCCGACCCGGCCCGGTCCGGTTCGGCTTGGGCTTGGGCTTTGTGGTGTAGATACTTATATTTTTGGACCATAAAACTTTGCAGTTTTCGAACCGTTTTTTTTATGGAAAATTATTTTCTGCACCGATAATTTTTTCTACAACGGTAAAAAGTTTGCAAAGGTAAAAACTTTGTCCCCCGAAATTTTAGCAGATCCGATTTTTTCTCCCAAACCCTAATTCTCGTTCTATATATACTTTTTATCTGCAGACACAAAAGAATATCGAATTATACTTTCTTCTAGCCTCCGCCATTAAATCTTTCTTTCAAAAAATCGAGCAATATTATTTTCGAAAGTGCAAATCTTCACTGATTTGTTGTGCAAACAAATTGGTTATCCTTTTTAGAGGTTGTTTTATCCTAGAGGCGGCGGCGAAGGAACGAACTGGTTTGCACCTCTGACCAGATCGCCGAATCGCCTTCAAGAAAGCGACCTAGTCTACGACTCAGCCATTGTTTTCCAACAAATTGAAGACGATTTTGAAACAATGGCTTCGAACTCAACCGTAGACGATGTTGCTCCACCTCTGCTTTCCAGAACCCTCTCGTGACTGCTGCTGCAATCAAATTCGAAGGCTTGCATTTCAAGCGATGACGTCAGAAGATGGAGTTCTTCCTCATGATCAGAAAGGTTGTGGCTACGCTGACTGTTGAAAAACCGCAGCTACCAGATAAACCTGACAAGGCTGACGCCGCGAAGATGGCATCATGGACTGAACAGTCAAAGTAACTGCAGACCTAGACTGAACAAGATTATTTATGCAAGAACTCTATTCTGAATGGATTGAGCGATGATCTGTATGATTACTATAACTCAGATGAGAAGACAGCAAAGGAGATCTGGGAAGCACTGAAAAAGAAGTATGATACAGAGGAGGCAGGGGCAAAGAAATATGTTGTAAGTCGCTACCTAAAGTATCAGATGACTGACGACCGATCAGTTGAGATGCAGTCTCATGAGCTGTAGAAAATAGCTTATGAGATCATCTCCGAAGGTATGGCACTGGACGAACAATTTCAAATTGTTGTTATCATTGACAAATTACCCCCTGGCTAGAAAGATTTTAAAAATGTTTTACGTCATAAGACTAAGGAGTTTTCCTTAGAAAGCTTGATCACGCGCCTCTGTATTGAGGAGGAGGCACGCAAACAGGACCAGAAAGAAGAGGTGTTGATTGTCAATAACAACAACACTACACCCGTTGTTCTGAAACCGAATCAGAAATCTTTTAAGAACTAGAACAAGCGCAACAAACAGAATGAGAATCCGCAAGGAAACCCAAAAGGACAGCAGAAACTAGCCCAATAGAATGATTCTGGACAGTTGTTTCTATGCTACAACTGTGGAAAACCAGGTCATATGGCACGAAAGTATCGGAACAGGCCAAGCTCTGCACCGCAGGCTAACCTGGCTGAAGAGCCTCTTATGGCTATGATTATTGAGATTCACCTTGTTGGTGGATCAGAGGGTTGGTGGGTAGACATTGGTGCCTCTCGCCATGTCTGCTATGATCGTGGCTTGTTCTCTACATACACGGCTGCTAAAAATCAGAAAGTGTTGTTGGGAGATTCTCACACCACTAAAGTTGCAGGGATTGGCATTGTAGAAATTAAGTTTACCTCTGGAAAGACTATAATTCTGAAAGATGTTATGCATACTCCAGAGATTAGAAAGAATCTGGTGTCTGGCTTTCTCCTTAATAAGGCTGGGTTTACTCAAGTTATTGAGGCTGATTTGTATACCCTAACTTATAAGGGAACTTTTGTGGGAAAGGGTTATGCTTGTGAGAGTATGTTTAAATTGAATGTTGAAACTAATAAAGTGACTACTGCTGCATATATGTTGTGTGACTTTAATATTTGGCACTCAAGATTATGTCATGTTAATAAACGAATAATTCACAACATGAGCACCCTATATATGATTCCTAAATTGACAGAATATGACCTCGAGAAATGTGAATTCTGTACACAAGCAAAAATCACAAAGAAACCTCATATATCTGTTGATAGAGTTTGTGAACCCTTAGACTTGATTCATTCTGACATATGTGAACTTGATGGTACTTTGACTAGACAAGGACATCGTTATTTATCACTTTTATTGATGACTGTTCTGATTTCACATATGTATACCTTATGAAAAATAAAAGTGGTGCTTTTGGCATGTTTAAAACATTCAAAACTGAGATTGAGAATCAAGCAAATTGGAAAATTAAGAGACTTCGTAGTGATAGAGGTACAGAATATGAGTCCACTTCAATTTTGGAATTCTATAAACAACATGGTATAGTACATGAAAGAACTGCACCCTATTCTCCTGAGATGAACGGTAAAGCTGAAAGGAAAAATAGGACATTTACCGAACTTGTAGTTGCCATATTACTAAATTCTGGTGCAGCAAAACATTAGTAGGGGGATATTTTATTGACTATATGCTATGTTCTGAATAGAATCCCCAAATCTAAGAATAAAATTTCGCCTTATGAAATTTTAAAGAATCATAAACCCAATGTATCATATTTTAGAACTTGGGGTTGCTTAGCATATGTTCGCATTCCAGACCCTAAGAGAACAAAATTGGCTAGTAGAGCATATGAATGTGTATTTATAGGCTATGCTATTAATAGCAAAGCATACAGATTTTAAGACCTTAGTGCACATAATATAATTGAATCAAATGATGCCGATTTTTATGAAACTAAATTTCCTTTTAAATTAAGGAATAGTGGGGGCACTTCAAGTATGCCTATTAGAACAGAACTTAATGAAAATTCTGAAGCTGAACCTAGAAGAAGTAAAAGAGCAAGAACCATAAAAGATTTTGGTTTAGATTTTTGTGCTTTTACTATTGAGGAGGATCCCATAAACCTCCAAGAGGCCTTATCTTCCTTAGATGCTGATTTCTGGCAAGAGGCTATAAATGATGAGATTGATTCTTTAGAATCCAATAAGACTTGGCATTTGGTAGATTTACCTCCTGGTTGTAAGTCTATAGGCTGTAAATGGGTACTTAAAAAGAAATTAAAACCCGATGGCACTATTGATAAATATAAAGCACGATAGTAGCCAAAGGTTTTAAACAAAAAGAAAACATAAATTTCTTCGACACTTTTTCACATGTTACTAGAATCACATCCATTCGGGAATTAGTCTCACTTTCCTCTATTCATAATTTGTTAATACACCAAATGGATGTGAAAACCGCATTTTTGAATGGTGAATTAGATGAAGAAATATATATGGACCAGCCTGAAGGATTTGTGGTACATGGTCAAGAACATAAAGTATGCAAATTAGATAAATCATTATATGGTTTAAAACAAGCACCTAAACAATGGCATGAAAATTTTGATAACTTAATCATTTCACATGGTTTTAAAGTTAATGAAAGTGACAAATGCATTTATTACAAATCTGAGAATGACATTTGCACTATTATATGCCTTTATGTAGATGACCTGCTCATTTTTGGGTCAAACATTCATACCATAAACTCCGTCAAATCCTTATTAAGTGCCAATTTTGATATGAAAGATCTAGGTGAGGCGAGTGTAATCCTTGGTATTAAAATTACTAGGTCAGAAAAGGGAATTTCTTTGGATCAATCTCATTACATTGAGAAGATCCTAAAGAAATATAATTACTTTGGCTGTAAACCTGCAAGTACACCATATGATCACAATGTAAAGTTATTTAAGAACACTGGTGAAGGTGTAAGACAGTCTGATTATGCGAGCATCATTGGCAGCCTTCGGTATGCCACTGATTGTACTAGACCCGACATTGCCTATGTCGTGGGATTATTGTGCAGGTTTACCAGTAGACCTAGTATAAAGCACTGGCATGCTATTGAAAAGGTGACGAGATACGTTAAACGAACCATGAAACTTGGATTACATTATGAAAGGTTTCCAGCAGTACTTGAAGAATATTCTGATGCAGACTGGAATACCTTATCTGATGATTCTAAAGCGACCAGTGGCTATATATTTAGCATCGCTGGAGGAGCTGTTTCTTGGAAATCCAAGAAACAGATTATTTTGGATCAGTCTACTATGGAGTCTGAGATGATAGCACTAGCCACAGCTAATGAAGAGACAGAGTATTTGAGAAACCTGCTAGCTGAGATTTCCTTATGGGATAAACCGATACCGACTGTGTTAATACATTGCGATAGTACCGCGGCTATTGCAAAAGTTCAGAACCATTATTATAACGGTAAGAGACGACAAATATGTCATAAGCACAACACGGTTAGAGAATTGCTTTCCACAGGTACCGTTAGAGTGAATTACGTACGTAGTGAAGAAAATTTGGCAGATCCTTTGACGAAAGGACTGTCAAGAGAGAAAGTCCACAATTCTTCTAAAAGAATGGGACTATTGCCCTTAGATTGTCGAGTCACGCACAATGGTAACCCGACCTAAATGACTGGAGATCTCAAGAACTAGGTTTAATGGGTAAAAACAAGTTGTGTAGTGATAGGAGTTGAGCATGCTATTTAATAAACCAAGAAGCATGTATTCCTGAAGTGATTAGAGGATGAGTTAATAGAAACTCTTAATGAAATCTATACTCTTTTTGGAGGGGAGTACCTACCTTCAGGAGTACTCTTGATAGACTCACCTTTGTGAATGTGGAAATGTGGCTGTTTCCTATGGAGTTTTGGGCAAAACTTCTAGAGCATTCACTAAACTAGGATAGACGTGCATGGCCATAAATGCACGGGCTTAATTGATTGCACTATAGAAAAGGTTGTGTGTGGTTTGATGTCAGGAATAGAGTTCAAGACTACGTGTCACTCTATTAAAACTGAATCTTACTCACTATGCAAAGGTTCAAGTCGGATGACACCTTTGTTTATGCACAATCTTATGGTTTTAGAAATTGCTCGAAAATATTTTTAAAAATTCAAGTGGGGGACTGTTGGAAATGTTTTACAAACATTAAGTGAATTATTAAAAATGTTGAATAAGTGTATGAATAGCTCCTATATGTGAATAGTCCCACATCATGAGATTATATGGAAGAGGCAAGGATTTATACTTGTTTCTAAGAAATCATGTTGGGGCCTTGGGCTCCCAATACATGCTTTGTTGTGAGGAGGGAGACCATGCATCATGAACACCACACACGCGCGCGACCGACCTACCGACTCGGCCCGGTCCGGTTCGGGCTTGGGCTCGGGCTTTGTGGTGTAGACACTTATATTTTTGGACCATAAAACTTTGCAGTTTTCGAACCGTTTTTTTTATGGAAAATTATTTTCTGCACCGATAATTTTTTCTGCAACAGTAAAAAGTTTGCAACGGTAAAAACTTTGTCCCCCAAAATTTTAGCAAATCCGATTTTTTCTCCTAAACCCTAATTCTCGTTCTATATATACTTTTTATCTACAGACACAAAAAAATATCGAATTCTACTTTCTTCTAGCCTCCGCCATTAAATCTTTCTTTCAGAAAATTGAGCAATATTATTTTCGAAAGTGCAAATCTGCACTGATTTGTTGTGCAAGCAAATCAGTTATCCTTTTTAGAGGCTGTTTTATCCTAGAGGCGGCGGCGAAGGAACGAACTGGTTTGCACCTCTGACCAGATCGTCGAATCATCTTCAAGAAAGCGACCTAGTCCGCGACTCAGCCATTGTTTTCCAACAATAATATGATACAATATATTGTCCTACAAAAAAGCTGTTTGGCATAAGGGAACAATACAATTAAGAAAGTAAGAAGGGATGATGATTTTAATAAATGCGTGCTTATTTCAAATATCATTGTTTACTGATTGTTATACTCTAAAATAAATCTAAATATCAGAGAAAACAATCCAATTGAAAGACAAATTTGCATATTGTATAATGATGATCATGCATTTCATATTCAATTTTTTGAAGAGTGACTTATTACAGGCATTTAAACTGAGAATTTAAAATACCAATAAATATGCATGCAAAATAATTAGTCTTCCTTCCAACACTTCAAATCTTGCTATTAAAAAGAAATCGCATGACTAATAAATGTCATTATTATTTTTTATTTCTTTTCAATGATGACTTGTCAGCCAGAATTGTTTTTCATTCACATATTGAATAAATCATTAAATGCTCTTTATTTATTTTCATAAATAAATTACAAATTAATTACATGATTTAACACTTTCGAACTCATGTCTTTATCGTTCATACAATTCTTAGCAATTTTTTTAAAGCAAATCAATAATTTTATCATATTTAAAACACTTTATGTGATCACTTTTGCAAATGTTTTATTTTCAAACTTAAACATTATTAAGAGGAATAACAATAAATGTTCAGCCAGAAGGATGTCAATTGCTAAATTGACAATGTTACATCTATAGGCATTTATTATCAATTAACAAAATTTTAATTCCATCCAAAAACCAAAGTACCAAATTGAGTAGCCTTTGATGTTGTAACATTAAAACCATATAATACTTGAAATTCAAGAACGAAAACAAGAGGCTTATTTTCGTCTTATAGTATTAACAGAATGAGTGTAACGACCCGCATTCTACGCATCGGAGGATCGTAGAATATTTATTTCTTTCCCATATGAAGTCGTATGGTCATGTAACTTTGGGAAACATCTATTAGAGTCATTCCCATGTTCATGATTTTTGTCGATTTTTAAATGACCATTTTGCCCCTAGCTGATCTTGTTTTGGCCATAACTTTTGATTGGGAAGGAATTCTGACCTGAAACCACTTCCATTAGATTCGTTTGATGGTTTACCTTTCCGTAGAGTGGTCATAATAGCCAAACGGACTAACCGTTTGAGAGATATGGCAGAAATAAGGTTTGGAAGGTGAAAAACTGCTTAACCGGGCCAAATAGGGTGATTAGTGAATGGGCCCATAACCCATTTCGGGATTAGGGTTATGGAGAGGCTGAAAAGAGTTAGAGAATCATTCCATTTCAGTTTTCTAGCCTCCACTTATCTCCAAGGAACCCTAAAAATGGCCTCCAACCTCTAAATCACCTCCAAATCATCTTTTAATCACGGATTTAGCTTAGCAACATCAAATCAAGGGAGATCTACACCAAATTAACATTGGAGCCGCTGTTTAGCATTAGTATTCGCATCAAATCAGAGATTTATTTCAGATCTTAGTTTATTTGTGGCTAAGGTGAGTGATTTGCATAGTTCCTCACTAATTATGGCTAATTAAGGGTAATTAGTGTTAATTAGCGAATTTAAACATGATAAAATTCTGGAAAAATGTTCATAAATTCTTAAACGATGATTTAGACCTCTGATATGAATTTGGGTTAATTTGGTTAAGTTTTGCAAATCCTATCATTAGTTTCACCTAAACATGCTTAAGGGGAAATATGGGGGTTTTAGGTATGTTTGATCCATTTTAACCTATCATATTGATGTTTTGATGTTTGTGATTGATTATGTATGTTGCTATGACTGTATAATATGCTTTGTGATTGATTTCAATAGTTAGAATGGTCAAAAACGTCGTCGAATGGCGTAAAACACTTGCTGGAAAAGTTTCAGGAAACAGTGCAGGATCGGATCGGATCGGATATGGTGGCTCGGATCGGATAAGTTGAACTGGGCAAGGGATTCGATCGGATAGGAACTTGACACTTGAGAAATCTGGCAAAAAGGAAGGCCATGCTAGCAATATTGGGATCGGATCGGATAAAGGAGGGGGATCAGAGCGGCTAAAGGAGGAGGATCGGATCGGAACAAATGAAGGGCGAGGGAGCTGATCGGAGCGGGAGCACGAACTGAATGGGAGATGGCAACCCGACCCGACCCGAAGTGGGTGTAACACCCCACATCTGTTAGTGTCACTCACAAAGGGAATGCACTAAGTTCTGTGGAGCATTTAGGGTAAAAGATGCAGATAAATTACAAGATAGACAGAAATTAAACAGCGGAAAATAAAACTTTGCTTTATTGATAAAATGGTTTGTACAATGGTTTCTTTACAATATCAGAGTATCATCTGTCTTACAAAATAAAGAAGCATAAAAACATATTTATATTCCCCGATTTTAGCAAGAACCAGCCATAGCATCTGAAAAGAGAATCCAAGCAAACTTCCACAAATCTTCAAGCTGGGAAAGAGTGGCAGTCCAACTTAACCTGAGCTAAACTATTCCCTCCTTTACTACCTGGGGGGAAACGGAAGATAAGAAGACGAAAGAAAAACAGAGTCAGACATAAAGCCTGAGTAAGTTCAGTAACTTCTAGCACGTGAACATGGAAAAAAAAAACGACATGAATTAACTGAATACAAGATTACACCATGACGATAGGGTCAACAAGATTAGGCAAGGTAGTCACAAGATATGCTAAGATAGGATAAACTGGATACGCTCTAATACTTTCGCCGCTTCGCTATTTCCTTGTTATACGGGTTTCGAAATCTCTGCACCACCTAACTAGTGTCCCAACTAGTAACGATAACGTGATCCCAATCCCTGTATTTTCCATTGCCTTCCGGCATACATTCATTATTTATTACCTAGATCGAATCTAGGGTTTTCTATCAAGTGCTTTCTAGATTTAACTAGAGTTTACGCTATCTGCTGAACGCTTCTCGGATTCAGGATTTATGCCACCTAGTCCAACTAGGGATTATGCTACCTGTCGAACGATGCCCCCAAGTCTAGGACACACTACCTAGAGTGGTATATGTTTCTATACTTCTCCACGCATGTATCGCGAATCGTTATCGCTTGTCTAGATGCACATGTCCTGCAATGTGCGGTCCGAGTCCTGTAACAGGGCAAATCAAGGAATACAGAACTCGGTCGGGAGCTTTCAGATATCTGCCGATGCAGATGCTAAGGTCTGTTTTTGTTCCAGTGGCTATGGTCTCACTTGACCCCTCCCTCAACTAATGAAAGGCACACCTTGTAAAATGAGAATTATATGCCGACCCCCGGTGCCCCACTATCCTATGGCCATCCTCACCCATAACTAGATAGCAAGTATATGGTCTTTTGGAGTTCTCCGCCTTTCCGCTTCACGTATCTCGATTGACTCAAGATGGATGGTAGACGACGAGTCGCTATCACAGGGCTACTGTTTGCTCGCCGAATCACGCCGGTCCATCCTAATCTTTAGGTTGCCATGTATTGCAACCAAGGCATACCCCTGGTTCTTCTACGCAGACCTTAACCTCTGTGGGCCCAGGCGGATCATCTGCAGCCTCACAGAGGGATACCAAGAGTACCCTCACGTCCCCTCGAAGTCTCGGGCTTCGTATCCCAATTCGTTGGAGCCTTCTTTCTACTCAGACGGACATTCGCTCCTTCCCGTGTTATACTAAGAATTACTACTTAGTTTTACTAACTAAGATTTACCACTTAGTTTCCAGAATCGTTGTTTTCTTAACTAAGGTTTATTACTTAGTTCCCTTTCCCGTCAATTTGGATTGGTTAAGTGTCATTAGTCAATTCTTAACCCTCTTCATTCATCCTGTTATACTGGTTAAGTGTTATCAGTAATTCATGTTGACTTAACCCCACCACAAACCAAGTTAGTATTTCTTATTACTTAACCCTACCCATTCACCCTGTATTGGTTAAGTGTTCCTTTTTAACTTAACCTTGCCCATTTGTCTTAACTAACATGTTATTAATGGTTAAGTATTATCCCTTCATGTTTTAGACTTAACCTCATTCCTTTATCACAACCTGATGGTTAAGTGTTCAGGTTTACTTAACCCTACAGTCTAGCCCAGCTAACATGTCAAAATTGGCTGAGTGTATTAGATTTACTTAACCCCAACCTATAGTCTAGTTAACATATTAATTTGGCTAAGTGTATTAACTTTACTTAACCCCTACAAGTATCGTTTTGCAACCTTGAGTTTGGTTAAGTGTCTCTATGAACTTAACCCTCCCATTCTAGCTTAACTGTGTTAAGTTGGTTAAGTGTTCCTATGGACTTAACCCTCCCATTCTAGTCAGTCTGAACCTAACCCCACCCATCCGTCTAGTTATCATGTTGAACTGGTTAAGTGTCTTAGTTAACTTAACCCTACCATTCTTGTTCTAGCTTTAACTAAATAGATTAAAGCCGCTACCACTCACATTAGACAGGTATTGTTGCGACTACTGGATGTACCGGTTGGTTCCGGGCAGGTTTACATCGCAACTCAGTCTAACCTCGGGCTAGGCATATCCGTGTTTTCTAAGTTCAAAAGGGTTTTGATTAATTTTCAAAGCAGGTTTTGAAAACAACCATCCCGTCCGTCGGATCAGTTAGGGATAGCCAGGGAGAGCAGGAAACTTGTATTTTCCAAACCCAAGCCTAGACACTATCCTCTCTGTCACCCTAGAACTTTCTGGCTTATTATTAATAGAGATGTCGTTAATAAACCTTTAATTTGTCTAAATTCACATTTTCTCCTTTAGGCCAGATTCTATAGGTAAATTATTCCTAATTTACTTATTTCCCAATTACTCTTTTAATGTAAATTGTCTACATTTATTTCTATGGCCCATTTCCCTTCCTAAAACATATTTATGCTTTTTGGTATGTAAACTATACCAAATTAAGTGTCACTAACCATGACTTTGCTAAATCTGCCAATTACTCCCAATTATGGCCAACTTCACATTTATGCCAATATACTTACCATGCCAAATTAGCTAATCCAATTCCGATTCAACATTCTAATTCTAGACTTATTACTCTAGTTCACTATTCATGTAAATGCTAGATTTACACGTCAATACTAGGTTCAAATTACACACCTTATAATTCATGTCAAATTTATCCAATTTGCATTTCTATGAACATGCCATAATACATGTTCCCAATTTATGCCAATTTCCAAGTCAAACAACGTTTTTAGTAAATTTCATATTTTGCCCAAACCGCATTCCCACCGTTCGTATGATCGTGATTCATTCTAGATTATAAATAAAGCTAGGCTCGTAGAAAATAGGGAATGAACCAAAGATGCTATGCAAAGGATAGACATACTAACTGGCATAAAAAGGGTTGATCAACGACGTCGGTTCAAGAACATGGGTAGACCTAACTTAATAGGTAAATTCCCAAGGTCTAAAACCAAAGAAAACCAAGAATAGGCAGAATAGAGACGTAGGTTCAAGAACATGGGTAGACCTAACTTAATAGGTAAATTCCCAAGGTCTAAAACCAAAGATAACCAAGAATAGACAGAATAGATGATCGGGTTTAGACCCAATTTCATAGTCACAAAACTTAAGCAACACTTTCCTAGTCATGGATCACAGGTGTTTAATCACAGATGTCCTTGTTATGTCATAGGCAATAGTTTAAATTTCCTAATCAAAGGCATAGGCTTAGTCAAGGAAATGATCCTCATAGTCATAGTCACAGTCATAGGCAATGTTCATAGTCATAGGCATATGGTTTTAAGGTCCATAGTTTCATAGGCACGATCTTATTTGTCCTCGAATCATAACAGTTCTTAATTAGGTTCAAGAGTATAGGCACTTATTCGAATAGAGAGAGAGAGAGATTTGGCATATTCTTTTATTCCTTTAATTTCATGTCACGAACAGAGAAAAACGTTCAAATCTAGAAATAACTGACTTACAGAGATTAGAATAGAAAGATGGCGTTGCTAAGATTCGTAGAAAAACAGTCGTTGAAGTCGTTTGAACCTCCTCTTGAATCCTAGCTTGACTTGAACCTCTTCTTGAAAATCTTTAGCAGCATTTCCTCATGTTGATTTATTTTATATATTATTTATTCTATTTATATTTTAATTAAGAGGAGGAGAAGAGGCCATGTTCACTAAGAATCTTTGCAGCATAAGGGTAGAGGAGAATTGTGAATAGAGAAGAAGGCTAGGGCTGTTTATATAGTGTTAGGTGGACGAATCTGGTCAGAATGACGTCCAGATACAGAAGAACGGACCAAGTGCAGAAAACTGGAAAAACGGGGGGGGGGGGGGGGGGTCGACCCCTAGGTCGACTATGTAGTCGACCCCCAGGTCGACTATGTAGTCGACCTGGGTGCTCCAGGTCGACTACCCAGTCGACCTGGGTAGCCCAGGTCGACTACCCAGTCGACCTGGGTGTCTTGGGCAGGAAAATTCCCGCCCTGGCCAATCCGGCCCGATTTTTGAAATTTGAATTTGTTTTCTGTCTGTTCGAATTTTAAACTGAATTCTGAAACTTCCGGAGGCCATATCTCCCTCATACGGACTCCGATTTACGCAAACTCGGAATCGTTTTCATGCAGAATTCCGAGATGAACACAATGGCGTAGCCCGTTTCCCTTGATTTTGATTTTAAATTATAATTCTGCCTTGATTTGTGAATCTTAGTGTTACAGAATTACGGGGTGTTACATTCTCCCCCACTTAAAAGGATTTCGTCCCCGAAATCTTCAAGTTAGGAAGAATGTGTCCTACCATCCAATCACCCATCTACTCAACCATTCAACCACAGGCATTCATTGTCCTTAAAAGATTTCTAATGCTTTCATGTTCATATGCATAGTGTGTGTATATGTCTTTATCTAATGCAAAATCAGGTGGTCTACTGATTCAGTTGACCTCCTTAATGCGAATCATGTCAGTGCCATGCGTCCAACCATGTATGCAAGCATCCCTAGTCATGTAAATACTACATGTGTGCACAGCCATTCATCCATATGCAACACCCATATATCAAGTTCAATTTACAAACAAATACATATCTGTAAATGCAATATGAAAGCGTCTGAACTGATCTAGTGCCTAATACATATGCATATGCATTCACAAGCAACCATTAGCAACCACTTGCAACCATCAACCATAACATGTTTCAAATACATGTTTACATCCATTGGTTTCTACCTAAGGATCGAAGATACGACCTAGAGGATATATTTTGGAAAGAGAGAAACAATTATGCGTAAAGCTCCTAAAACAAAGAAATCAAGGATGCACCCGTAAGAAAAATGGTATGATGCTAGTATCTAGCCTTCTTGAGCTTTACTCCACTGTATCTTAACTAATTTAACTTCACGATTGTGAAGTTCCGGATCTCCATTTCCAAAATAAACAGATGTCAATCACGGTACCAGGTATACGTACTAAGATGATTAGAGGTTTCCCTCTTATCCGCCATGCCATAACTATAAGAGTCGAAAGGTCACTACGTGCTCTTGGGAGTGTCTGCCACAACTATTCATCTCTCCCGCAAACCATCCAAACCGAACTCGACATTCCTCAAGTACAAGCCCCAAAGGCCTAAACCAATATCAGACAAGCACCCAAGGAATATCTCCCCCGAATTTAGACGATCTACGTGAGATGATATAAGCAAACTCGATAGCTATTCTCAAATCCCTACTAACCAAAAATAAGCTGGTCGGACCACTAATTGGATTTGAGACTCTAGTGGGATCTTTCTATTATACAAATACTATGGTGCAGAGACTCAACTATGGGGAGTGGATATGGACAAATGCGAAGCGCTAAAACCAAAGGAAATAGTACGAATAGCAAAACTAGACTCTTCCATCGGAAATTCACTACCTTTCTCTTAGGTATGCTTGGTGGTGAAAGTATGTACTTGCCCTTCTGAAAATCTTGTTCCCCGTTCTTGCCCTTGTCCTTAAGTATATGCCCTATCATACCCTAGTGAAGATACTTCCTCTTGTCTTAGGTTTTATAATTTCTTCCTCCTTCGTGTGCTAAGTCTACATCCATGAATTCCTCATCCTAGGGTTATGCTCCTTAGCCAAACTCCTCATCCCCTTCCGTGTGTAGTCATGTTGACAAATCTCTCGAAAACTGCCTCCATCGTCCGGAAAACCCTATAAGCTTCGAAAGAAAACTGCCCGTAGATGAAACAACTACGACTATGGATGGAAGCTGGGCACTACTTTGCCCATCGATGAGGTTACCTCCTAGAAAGCCAGGAGCCCCAGAGACCCAAGAAAGAAGGAGACAAGAATTCGAACAGAGGAAGAGAAGATAATGCGTATGGCTTTTGGGAATATGCCTTTAAAACAAATCTTTTCTCTTGAAAATGCTTCTTTTAAAACCATTTTGAAAATAATTTTTCAAATCCTTTATCTGATCTGGTAACCTTCAGCTCTGATACCACGTGTAACACCCCACATCCGTTAGTGTCACTCACAAAGGGAATGCACTAAGTTCTGTGGAGCATTTAGGGTAAAAGATGCAGATAAATTACAAGACAGACAGAAATTAAACAGCGGAAAATAAAACTTTGCTTTATTGATAAAATGGTTTGTACAATGGTTTCTTTACAATATCAGAGTATCATTTGTCTTACAAAATAAAGAAGCATAAAAACACATTTATATTCCTCGATTTTAGCAAGAACCAGCCATAGCATCTGAAAAGAGAATCCAAGCAAACTTCCACAAATCTTCAAGCTGGGAAAGAGTGGCAGTCCAACTTAACCTGAGCTAAACTATTCCCTCCTTTACTACCTGGGGGGGAACGGAAGAAAAGAAGACGAAAGAAAAACAGAGTCAGACATAAAGCCTGAGTAAGTTCAGTAACTTCTAGCACGTGAACATGGAAAAACAAAACGACATGAATTAACTGAATACAAGATTACACCATGACGATAGGGTCAACAAGATTAGGCAAGGTAGTCACAAGATATGCTAAGATAGGATAAACTGGATACGCTCTAATACTTTCGCCGCTTCGCTATTTCCTTGTTATACGGGTTTCGATATCTCTGCACCACCTAACTAGTGTCCCAACTAGTAACGATAACGTGATCTCAATCCCTGTATTTTCCATTGCCTTCCGGCATACATTCATTATTTATTACCTAGATCGAATCTATGGTTTTCTATCAAGTGCTTTCTAGATTTAACTAGAGTTTACGCTATCTGCTGAACGCTTCTCGGATTCAGGATTTATGCCACCTAGTCCAACTAGGGATTATGCTACCTGTCGAACGATGCCCCCAAGTCTAGGACACACTACCTAGAGTGGTATATGTTCCTATACTTCCCCACGCATGTATCGCGAATCGTTATCGCTTGTCTAGATGCACATGTCCTGCAATGTGCGGTCTGAGTCCTATGACAGGGCAAATCAAGGAATACAGAACTCGGTCGGGAGCTTTCAGATATCTGCCAATGCATATGCTAAGGTCTGTTTTTGTTCCAGTGGCTATGGTCCCACTTGACCCCTCCCTCAACTAATGAAAGGCACACCTTGTAAAATGAGAACTATATGCCGACCCCCGGTGCCCCACTATCCTATGGCCATCCTCACCCATAACTAGATAGCAAGTATATGGTCTTTTGGAGTTCTCCGCCTTTCCGCTTCACGTATCTTGATTGACTCAAGATGGATGGTAGACGACGAGTCGCTATCACAGGGCTACTATTAGCTCGTCGAATCACGCCGGTCCATCCTAGTCTTTAGGTTGCCATGTATTGCAACCAAGGCATACCCCTGGTTCTTCTACGCAGACCTTAACCTCTGTGGGCCCAGGCGGATCATCTGCAGCCTCACAGAGGGATACCAAGAGTACCCTCACGTCCCCTCGAAGCCTCGGGCTTCGTATCCCAATTCGTTGCAGCCTTCTTTCTACTCAGACGGACATTCGCTCCTTCCCGTGTTATACTAAGAATTACTACTTAGTTTTACTAACTAAGATTTACCACTTAGTTTCCAGAATCGTTGTTTTCTTAACTAAGGTTTATTACTTAGTTCCCTTTCCCGTCAATTTGGATTGGTTAAGTGTCATTAGTCAATTCTTAACCCTCTTCATTCATCCTGTTATACTGGTTAAGTGTTATCAGTAATTCATGTTGACTTAACCCCACCACAAACCAAGTTATATTGGTTAAGTATTTCTTATTACTTAACCCTACCCATTCACCCTGTATTGGTTAAGTGTTCCTTTTTAACTTAACCTTGCCCATCTGTCTTAACTAACATGTTATTAATGGTTAAGTATTATCCCTTCATGTTTTAGACTTAACCTCATTCCTTTATCACAACCTGATGGTTAAGTGTTCAGGTTTACTTAACCCTACAGTCTAGCCCAGCTAACATGTCAAAATTGGCTGAGTGTATTAGATTTTACTTAACCCCAACCTCTAGTCTAGTTAACATATTAATTTGGCTAAGTGTATTAACTTTACTTAACCCCTACAAGTATCGTTTTGCTACCTTGAGTTTGGTTAAGTGTCTCTATGAACTTAACCCTCCCATTCTAGCTTAACTGTGTTAAGTTGGTTAAGTGTTCCTATGGACTTAACCCTCCCATTCTAGTCAGTCTGAACCTAACCCCACCCATCCGTCTAGTTATCATGTTGAACTGGTTAAGTGTCTTAGTTAACTTAACCCTACCATTCTTGTTCTAGCTTTAACTAAATAGATTAAAGCCGCTACCACTCACATTAGACAGGTATTGTTGCGACTACTGGATGTGCCGGTTGGTTCCGGGCAGGTTTACATCGCAACTCAGTCTAACCTCGGGCTAGGCATATCCATGTTTTCTAAGTTCAAAAGGGTTTTGATTAATTTTCAAAGAAGATTTTGAAAACAACCATCCCGTCCGTCGGATCAGTTAGGGATAGCCAGGGAGAGCAGGAAACTTGTATTTTCCAAACCCAAGCCTAGACACTATCCTCTCTGTCACCCTAGAACTTTCTGGCTTATTATTAAAAGAGATGTCGTTAATAAACCTTTAATTTGTCTAAATTCACATTTTCTCCTTTAGGCCAGATTCTATAGGTAAATTATTCCTAATTTACTTATTTTCCAATTACTCTTTTAATGTAAATTGTCTACATTTATTTCTATGGCCCATTTCCCTTCCTAAAACATATTTATGTTTTTTGGTATGTAAATTATACCAAATTAAGTGTCACTAACCATGATTTTGCTAAATCTGCCAATTACTCCCAATTATGGCCAACTTCACATTTATGCCAATATACTTACCGTGCCAAATTAGCTAATCCAATTCCGATTCAACATTCTAATTCTAGACTTATTACTCTAGTTCACTATTCATGTAAATGCTAGATTTACACGTCAATACTAGATTCAAATTACACACCTTATAATTCATGTCAAATTTATCCAATTTGCATTTCTATGAACATGCCATAATACATGTTCCCTATTTATGCCAATTTCCAAGTCAAACAACGTTTTTAGTAAATTTCATATTTTGCCCAAACCGCATTCCCACCGTTCGTATGATCGTGATTCATTCTAGATTATAAATAAAGCTAGGTTCGTAGAAAATAGGGAATGAACCAAAGATGCTATGCAAAGGATAGACATACTAACTGGCATAAAAAGGGTTGATCAACGACATCGGTTCAAGAACATGGGTAGACCTAACTTAATAGGTAAATTCCCAAGGTCTAAAACCAAAGAAAACCAAGAATAGGCAGAATAGAGACGTAGGTTCAAGAACATGGGTAGACCTAACTTAATAGGTAAATTCCCAAGGTCTAAAACCAAAGATAACCAAGAATAGATAGAATAGATGATCGGGTTTAGACCCAATTTCATAGTCACAAAACTTAAGCAACTCTTTCCAAGTCATGGATCACAGGTGTTTAATCACAGATGTCTTTGTTATGTCATAGGCAATAGTTTATATTTCCTAATCAAAGGCATAGGCTTAGTCAAGGAAATGATCCTCATAGTCACAGTCACAGTCATAGGCAATGTTCGTAGTCATAGGCATATGGTTTTAAGGTCCATAGTTTCATAGGCACGGTCTTATTTTTCCTCGAATCATAACAGTTCTTAATTAGGTTCAAGAGTATAGGCACTTATTCGAATAGAGAGAGAGAGATTTGGCATATTCTTTTATTCCTTTAATTTCATGTCACGAACAGAGAAAAACGTTCAAATCTAGAAATAACTGACTTACAGAGATTAGAATAGAAAGATGGCGTTGCCAAGATTCATAGAAAAACAGTCGTTGAAGTCGTTTGAACCTCCTCTTGAATCCTAACTTGACTTGAACCTCTTCTTGAAAATCTTTAGCAGCATTTCCTCATGTTGATTTATTTTATATATTATTTATTCTATTTGTATTTTAATTAAGAGGAGGAGAAGAGGCCATGTTCACTAAGAATCTTTGCAGCATAAGGGTAGAGGAGAATTGTGAATAGAGAAGAAGGCTAGGGCTGTTTATATAGTGTTAGGTGGACGAATCTGGTCAGAATGGCGTCCAGATACAGAAGAACAGACCAAGTGCAGAAAACTGGAAAAACGGGGGGGGGGGGGTCGACCCCCAGGTCGACTATGTAGTCGACCTGGGTGCTCCAGGTCGACTACCCAGTCGACCTGGGTGTCTTGGGCGGGAAAATTCCCGCCCTGGCCAATCCGGCCCGATTTTTGAAATTTGAATTTGTTTTCTGTCTGTTCGAATTTTAAACTGAATTCTGAAACTTCCGTAGGCCATATCTCCCTCATACGGACTCCGATTTACGCAAACTCGGACTCGTTTTCATGCAGAATTCCGAGACGAACACAATGGCGCAGCCAGTTTCCCTTGATTTTGATTTTAAATTATAATTCTGCCTTGATTTGTGAATCTTAGTGTTACAGAATTACGGGGTGTTACAGTGGGACACCCGACATGAACCGACGCGATGAAGTGGACCCGAACCGAACCGTTACCAGAGGAAGACCATGAACCGACGCAACGTAGTGGACCCGAACCGACCCGATAGCTTGAAGGGGAACCCGACCCAACCCAGTATTAACCAATAACCCGAGATGCAAAGGTAGTCCAATTGGGAACTGATGAGTTCACTTCATGGTTGGGCTTTGCTGCGGGACGTGTGCTAAGGAGTTGTCGATGTTCATAACTTCGATTCACCACTGAAAATGTATGATGGGCTACTTATCAGTGCAGTAGAGTCATTGCGACTCGAGGGGCAAGGTGATGGTAGCAAGACTACGTTATCAGTGCAGTAGAGTCATTGTGACTTGAGGGGCAAAGTGATGTGTAGTAAGACTATGAGCCAGTGCAGTGGGGTCATTATGACTCCATGGGGCAGAGTGGACATAGTGAAGGATTGGTAAGGCTATGAGCCAGCGCAGATGGGGTGAATAACTCCATGGGGCAAGTGGACATAGCGAAGGATTAGTGGCTACGTTATCAGTGCAGTGAAGCCAGTTATGACTTCATGGGGGCAAAGTGATCGTAGCAAGGTATGTTGGGTGATCGAAGTGGTGAATATCGTATGCTTTACGCACTGAGTGAGAGATGTGAGGATGGTTGCTATGTTTGATTATTTGCCATCACTATGACATGCACACACCCCCACCTCCGTATCTTTGCACCGTTTGATATGGCACCTTAGAGTGTTGTACAGTATGTAGTGCTAACTCTTTGGTTGCAGGTCCAGGTTCAGGTATGTTTTAGTCTACCTGTTATTGTTCTGTTTAGATGCTTATCGCTCATACCAGGCTTTATGTCTGACCCAGAGTTTTATGTCTCCTCTTATTACTCTGGGTGCTAACACGAGCAGACTAGAGACAGGTTAGCTGGTGATGCGCGAGTAGCTGATTCGGAGGCGGGCAGGAGGCTTCCACGTATGATATATAGATATTCTCCCTGTGTCGTTGGTGGTCGCTACTTGGGCATTAGTAGTGTACCTTCTTTACCTTGCTTTTGCTTTTGAGACAGTTTGAAAAGTTGTAATAATGTTTAACTTTGGATCATAAGCTGTACTTGGATTTTCCGTTGCTATGTTAGTTGTTTCAGCTTATGCACTGTCTCACCTGTTTTATGTCAAGTATGTTATTATTATATTTTATTCTATGCACTGTGAGACATTCTACAGGTTCTTTGTTAGTTCATTTCCTTCCTCCCTTTCCTTCTGACGACCCGTTCCGTGCTAACTGGATATGTGTACAGCGCACTTTTGGAGTAAATGTCGGTTGGTGCGGGGCGGGCCGTCACATTTGGTATCAGAGCTCTAGGTTGCGTAGTTAACCTAGGGAAAGACACTAGGGAGAGATAGTACGTATATGAGATCGCGTATTTGTGATTACTTTGGTTTTCAAAAGCTGTAGATATATACTATTAGTAGTATAAGAATGAAGTCGCACTGCACTAGCACCACTATGGGATCGTTAATCGTTTCCCTTTTTCAGATTGACGATGAGCCGATATGCTAGAGGTGCTGATAGGGGAGCCAATAATGGGAATGCTGTTGACATGAGGGCGATGTTTACTGACCTCATGAGGGACATGCTTAGAGAAGTGCAAGGGGCAGTTCCCAATCCCGGAGTTGGTGTTGGCCCAGTAGTGCAGGCGCCTAGTGTCGATTTCGCCAAGTTGTGCAAGGATTACACTAATCTTGGTGGGAGGCCGTTCCACGGGACGGAGTCGGCCACAGATGTTCAAGATTGGATGGATAGCTATGACCGTATCTTCGACGACTTGGGTCTTGAGGATGCAATGAATAGAAGGCTAGCGTCTCGTCAGCTGCAAGGGCGAGCGATGAATTGGTGGAATGCCATTAGAACGGCTACTCCAGAAGATCAGGTTACTTGGGATCAGTTCAAGGCTCGCTTTAGCGAGAAGTTCATTCCAGCTGCCCAGAAGTCAGTGTTGTTTAAGAGATTCTTGGAACTCAAGCAGAATGGTAGAGCAGTCTCGGACTATATTGCTGAGTTTGACACTTTGTCGAAGTATGGACTATCTCTTATCGACACTCCTGAGAAGAAGAATGAGAAGTTCATTACTGGTTTGGATGGATACTTGGGGGAAAGGCTTATCAACCACATCGATGAGACTTTTGAATCGGTCGTGGGGAAAGCTTTGAGATCAGAGAGTCTTTACCCTAAGTCAAAGACTGAGGTTGCATCTGCAGAAGGGCCAAAGCTGCAAGCAGGCGGTGAAGGCAAGAATAACTCCCAGAACAAGAGGAAGCAGGACCAATCTAAGGGTGGCCAGAAAAAGAACAAGAAGGATGTTGAGTGCTTCAGTTGTGGTAAGAAGGGCCATTATGCTAAAGAATGTCGGGCCAAGCCATCAGAAAGGAAGTGCTACAACTGTGGTCAAGTGGGACATCATAAGGATAAGTGTCCGCAACCCCTTAAGGAGAAGCAGATTGTGAAAGCATATGATATTGATGTTGTTTCTTCTTCGTCAAATGCCCCAACTGCGGCGGAGAAAGGAAAGAATGTTGTTATTCAAGGTATTCTTTCTATTTATGATGTACCAGTTCGAGTTTTGTTTGATACCGGAGCTTCCCGTTCCTTCATATCTAGTGACCTGGTAGATAGGTTGGGACTGGAACCCGAGATAGTCGATAGACCATTGGTTGTGACGAACCCGATTGGTGGTTCGACTAGCCTTAGTATGATTTGCAGGAATTTGGTCTTATCGAGTCATGGATGTATGTTTGTTTGTGATTGCTTTGTTTTGGGCTTTACTGGGTATGGCATTATATTGGGAGTTGATTGGCTCCAAAGATATGGGGTGGTGGTAGACTGTGAGGGCTTTTTGGTGACAGTTAGGGCGGATGATGGGCGGAGGGTAGTGTTTGGTAGTCTACCTAGTGATGGGGTTATGGCTAGTTTTATAAATTCCCTCGACATCCCGTAGGATGAGCTGTCAGATGTGCCCGTGGTTGGCCAGTATCCGGACGTCTTCGAGGAGGTGACCGGGCTTCCACCACACCGAGAGATTGAGTTCCGTATTGATTTAGTGAAAGATGCCAGACCTATAGTGATGCCACTTCGTCGTATGGCACCAAGGGAGCAGCGAGAGCTCGGGGTGCAAGTCAGCAATCTTTTGAAGAAGGGATTTATTAGAAGAAGTGTCTCCGAGTGGGGAGCACCAGTTGTGTTTGCCACTAAGGCA
Source organism: Allium sativum (assembly GCA_030737875.1). Taxonomy (NCBI): domain Eukaryota; kingdom Viridiplantae; phylum Streptophyta; class Magnoliopsida; order Asparagales; family Amaryllidaceae; genus Allium; species Allium sativum. The sequence goes on from CM060911.1 coordinate 190,275,991, forward strand.
GATGGTTCCCTTCGTTTGTGTGTGGACTATCGTGAGTTGAATAAGGTAACGAGGATGTAACGGCAAGGAATTTCGCTCGATCTGAATCGATCGTTAAACCGACAAAGACTGTTCGAAACCCCTGATCGTTTTGAGAACAAGACAAATCAGAACGCAAACGAAAGAACATTTCATTGTTATTACAACAATTCCATCAGAATAGAAGAATATACAGAGTATAAATGAATAAATTACATTCGACAAATATCAGAGATTTAAACTACATTTAAATACATCGCAGCGGAAAATAATACAAAAGCACAACTAGAAGTAATACACGGATACAGAGCTTTTCGAGCATCGTTCCAGCTGTAAATCAGGATCCTGTGAATATAAATCTGCAAAACCAAAACTACTAGCTGCCCGTGTGGAAAATAGGGGCACCCAGAGTTTAGGTTAAAACAATAAACTCCAGGTCAGTCATGGGACTGGTGTGAGAACTAAAACAGTTATTTAAAACTTTACTTTAAAGGATAGTAATTCAAGGGACCACGCCGTATAACACGGAACGGGTTTCCTCCCAAGAATACTAGTGCATAGAATAAACAACGCAATGCTTTTTCGAAAAATGAAGCTATTATAAGACCCAGGTCCCATCACACAATGCAACGCAAGCCGGAGGATAGGGTTTTCCCTTATAATAGCCAAACATGCTTAGTACGTTTAAAACAAATCATTTGATACTATAATAAGTGTATAGTGTCAAAACAATTTCAATCATAAATATCAATCATAGACGCCATGGGTACCATATATCATGTCGCCATACTAGTTCTACAATTAAAACCGCAATATCACGTATTGGAAATTGGATTCCATCATGAGTCAAGGCAAGGGGAAAGCTCCTCTCCGCGTTCGAGACACTCTAGCAATGCCTCAGGACCCCACTCTGATCCTTTGGAACCTCCAAGGCCGGTCCTCTCTTACTTTTGAGGATTAGTTATTCCTGAACACACGTTTCCCGGTCCTTACAGACCTATATCCGATGCGCCTCGCATTCCAACAACCACACAGGTGAAAAGTATATAAATGTCAGGGCTGGTAGGTCACTGACACCACCCTAGCTAGAAAGAAACGTCGTGCACTCCTTGGGTCCGTATCCCGTTTTTGACTCATACCGAGGTGTGAGGCTCGCGAATTCACGTTATACACAAAGCTACGCCACACAGGCCGTGCTTTGATCATCAACCACAAGACTTTGCTTTTCAACAGAAGCCTTGATCAATTGCCACTTACGCGTGCCACACTGGCAATTCACTCCATGCGACTGATGTCCATCGATATACAGCCTCTGAGCACGTACGTCTCAGAGAAGGGCGTTAAGCAAGAGAATAAATTCTCCGCCGCCAAACAGATGTATATTTAATAGAGATCAATCAACACAGAATAAAATCCAATGTCAGACACACAATCCATTTACAAGTTCGTTCTGGGTCTGAACGAAACCAGAGGCACTTTCCTCGCATATCCATCCATCTCCAAGTACGTCTGGACGATCACCAACTGTTTCCCTCATCTTGGGTGTACAGCCTAATCGAGATCATCAGTAATCACCCAAACGATGTGAAGACTTCCGGTCTTCAACCACCGTCTTCATCTTCGACATCTCGTCGAATCGGTTATTCTGGATGGGTATAACCCCGGCCTTTCTGAATAACCCACGTATATGATAAACAAATGTTACACAAACACAACAAACGCCTCATTCCAATTCAGAATATTCTTTTAGTCACACAATCACATTCTTAGGGAAAGGTTCCCATTAATTTTATCCAAGATAAATTCTTCTAAATTTATTCTTTAATTTTCCTTTGGATATCATTTCAAACCATATTATGGTTTTCCAAACTAGTTGGGATTAGCGAACCACACCGAAGTAATTATTTATTTTATTTCCCAATCCCAACCTATTCATCCCATGGAGCAAAACTGGTAATACTCCATATCTAACACCACGGTGTTATCGGTAAAATTAATTACCATTTTACGTTCAAATCTAATTAAAGATTTAACTATCGCTTTGGAGCAAAACTGGTGGTACTCCATTCTCGATCCCTTTTCAGATTTGATAATTTAAATTATCAATTCACATTTTAATCTAATTAAAGATTCATTAAAACTCCACTTAGTTTTAATCTTCTCAAAAATCAATATTCTGTCTTTAACTGGGTTAAAGAACCAATGTCATCTAAAACACAATTCACGATAAACCAAAATCACATTTGATATTAAATACAAGGCTTTGAATAGAAAATATATCGGCTTATATTCAATATCAAATTCTGAAACCAACAAATATCGTATTGGAAATAACGATATAAAATATATCTTTCAAATTCCCATAACAATATCTGTATAGTCACGAAATCCAACATCGAAATATTCCGAAGATAATTTCGATTCAACTCCAGTCCAATTCACGTATTGGGAATATTGATTTTTTTTTAAATCACTTTCAAATTCAATTTATTTACTTCAAAAATAAATTGATTTTAATTCTAGTTCAAAACTAGTTCATTTCGATAAAAATCTATTTTTATCTTTTCAAATACGGAATTTTTCATCCCAATTTTTCCCAAATCATTTCTTATGATTTTACACAATTTATAGATATTTTTAATAATTTTATCAAGGCCCGTACAGTCGATTTCCATCAATGGCCATCGAACTGCACTTACAGCGACCTTTTTCGAATTTGATTTGGACATAATTCCAAATCCAACCGTTAGATTTCAAATTTCTAATATTCATTGGAAAACTCTTTTCGATACGAACCCAACGGTTCCGGTCTTAGGAGAATCCGACGGTCGGATCTCCCGCAACGTCAATTCGAAGTCAATGGTCGAAATTCACGAACTGTCGCGGCGCGGCGCGTTCTATTCAGGCCATTATATATATAATATATATATATTATATATATTTCGTCGATTTCCTTTTTAAAACGTATTTTATAAATCGTTTTAAATTCGTTTTCAAAACCATTTCAACACTATATTCAATTTCAATTTAATTCAATTTGAATTCATTTCTATTATATTCGAATTCAAATTCACTTTATATTCAATTCAAATTCTAATTCGTTTTCTATTCAATTCGAGTCGAATTCATTTTCTATTCAATTCGAATCGAATTCATTTTCTATTCGATTCGAATTCATTTCAAATTGATTCAATAAAATTTCAATTTGAATTTTTATCTAATTCAATTTGAATTTCATTTCAAAATATTAGATTTTGAAATTACTTTTCAATATTCATTGTAAAACGAATAAAATCGATATAAATATCGTTCACGTCAAAATAGCGCATCTCTAATCCACACGGCTTTATATTTTTCAAAAACTTCTTTATTCTATTCAACAAATGAATATTTATTCTATTCAACACATGAATCTATATTTCTTTCAACACACGACTATTTTTGTTATGTAAAATATTTTATAAAACTATGGTATCTATCGTTTGATTTTAATTAGACTCCACCATAAAGTAGTTCTAATTTTAAATATGATAAAGATGTGAATTTTATTATTAAAATATTTTACTCAACACATAAATATTTTCAACACATGAACATCGTCAACACATGACTTTTTTTTATATTCAACACATGAATTTTCTTTTATAATATTCATTATTTTCCCGATTGGAATGAGGCCCAATCAATCACCATATAATGTTAATTATATGGATTCCATACAACACATGTATATAATAGCATTGAAAAATAATCTACCATCAACCAAAGTGCACTACACTGTATAAGCATCAAATATAGATATCTAACGCTTATAACAGCCTGTCAATCAATCGATCGACATATTTAATCAATCAGGATGAGTGAACTTCAAATTTCATCCCAACACCCGTGTGGGGTTTCAAACAATCAAACACAGATTTTATTTGTGCAGTTGGGCGATGTGTAAAATTTATCGACCCAATCAATATCAGTCAAATCAGTGTATATAAACAAATCGGCCGATTTGTTTATAAATATTTATTTATTCACTTTCACGTTAAAAATTATATTTTTAACGATAATATATTTTATTTTAACACATGAATTTCTATTCATTTCATTTACACAATAAAAATGATACTTTTATTTTTCTAACATATTTTAGAAAATTTCGGCGGCATAACGGCACGATACTAGAAACGGGACGAGGCCTAGCCTTATCCCCGGTCTAGTGAAGGCCCACGCCATTCACACATCAATCAAATCCATTCCATTTCACCAAACAATTCAATTCAAACCAAATAGACTAACCAACTACACAACCAAACAATTTAACAAACAAGCCATCCATGGTCTGTGGATGACGGGTGTCGGGTGCTACTAAGCACCGTCTGCATCCTAGTATATATATAACTAGAAAAAGAAATTGAAGAGTGAGAAATTCTCACCGATAGCTATTCCAACTCCACGACACTTCATTGATAGAAATCGTCATCCTTCTCGCCTTTCTTCACTTTCGTTGCCCGTATTCACTACATATGTAAAAATTGAATTTTTACTTTGCTATTCAATATATAAAAATCGAATTTTTACTTTGCTATTCAATATATAAAAATCGAATTTTTACTTTGCTATTCAATATATAAAAATCGAATTTTTACTTTGCTATTCAATATATAAAAATCGAATTTTTACTTTGCTATTCAATATATAAAAATCGAATTTTTATACCGCTACTATATAGATAAAAATTCTATTTTTACAACGCTATTCTCTATATAAAGACTCCGCCTTTTCAACTATATCATTATAAAAATCACATCTTTATTTTGCTACACATATAAAGATGCTATTTTTAATATTCCTATCATGCAAAAATTATATTTTTAATTCTCTACATAAACAAAAATCATATTTTTACATCTTCTATATAGTAAAGATTATATTTTTAATACTTTAAAAATATAAAAATCATATTTTTAATTCTTTAAAAATATAAAAATCATATTTTTAACTGAATAAAATCTTTACTTCACCAACATCATAGGTAAAAATTGATTTTAACAATTCATTTTAAATGTTCAAACTTCACTAAAATTGCCAAAATAAAAATTTTAAACTAGCCCAGATTTTCGGGTTATTACAATCTCCCCCACTTAAAACTTTTCGTCCCCGAAAAGGAACAAAGTCGAAAGTGGTTTGATTAATCAACTCTACGTTCGATCTGGCTTCCATTCTCCAACTTTTCAGTTTCTGAGAATTTTCAAATTCTTCAAAAATTTGGCTAACACCCTAAATTTTCGAAAAAATTCGCCATAACCTCACCTGCACCGGGAGCCACGGGAAAATCCCGAAATTGCCATACAGGCCTTCTGATCTCAAAAAGAAAAAGAAAAAGACAAGCGGCTAGCCAATCGGCTCATAAAATCATCATCACCCAAACAAAACAGTAAATTATAGTAAACATGTACCTATTTGTCGGGCAAGCAAATTTTATTCTCTACTCTAGCCTCCTTGCTATGACCTGTTCAATGTAAGTACATGTATATGCAAGCAAATGCGACCAATTTTCAATACAATTCAATATTTGATACAATTAGGCTAAATGACTAAAAATTATCAAACAAATAAACAAACAACACAAACAACACAAACATCAGTCAATTAGTGAATTAGAGTTTCAAATTCATAATTTTGTATATATATAGACAGAAAATCATGTTTTTGATGCCAATACACAACCATAAAATTATCTATATAAGTTTTGGTTCTCACACCAGTCTAATGGAAATATATAGAAATCACACCTTCGTCACTCGAATATAAATACTGATGATGATGCACCATCATCAGAATCATCCCCGGATGTCTAGAATGTGATTCTATATCTATCCAGTATATTAAAACTTCGACTATACGTTCATGACGCGTATACGCGAAATCTTTATATATTGGATTGTCCATATTCAAAATAAATAAATAATCAAATACGTATAAAGCGATTTAAATTTTCAAAACAAAATTGTTTTCATTTGAAAAATATACACTTCACACTCGTTCTAGGATACTACTGATCCCATCTCTAACGAGTCATTCTAATTGGATATTACTAATCCAATATCTGATGAATTCTTTCGTATGGTTCTAACGTGTCTTGTTCTCGAGCTCTGTAAACCAAAGCTCTGATACCAAACTGTAACGGCAAGGAATTTCGCTCGATCTGAATCGATCGTTAAACCGACAAAGACCGTTCGAAACCCCTGATCGTTTTGAGAACAAGACAAATCAGAACGCAAACGGAAGAACATTTCATTGTTATTACAACAATTCCATCAGAATACAAGAATATACAGAGTATAAATGAATAAATTACATTCGACAAATATCAGAGATTTAAATTACATTTAAATACATCGCAGCGGAAAATAATACAAAAGCACAACTAGAAGTAATACACGGATACAGAGCTTTCCGAGCATCGTTCCAGCTGTAAATCAGGATCCTGTGAATATAAATCTGCAAAACCAAAACTACTAGCTGCCCGTGTGGAAAATAGGGGCACCCAGAGTTTAGGTTAAAACAATAAACTCCAGGTCAGTCATGGGACTGGTGTGAGAACTAAAACAGTTATTTAAAACTTTACTTTAAAGGATAGTAATTCAAGGGACCACGCCGTATAACACGGAACGGGTTTCCTCCCAAGAATACTAGTGCATAGAATAAACAACACAATGCTTTTTCGAAAAATGAAGCTATTATAAGACCCAGGTCCCATCACACAATGCAACGCAAGCCGGAGGATAGGGTTTTCCCTTATAATAGCCAAACATGCTTAGTACGTTTAAAAAAAATCATTTGATACTATAATAAGTGTATAGTGTCAAAACAATTTCAATCATAAATATCAATCATAGACGGCATGGGTACCATATATCATATCGCCATACTAGTTCTTCAATTAAAACCGCAATATCACGTATTGGAAATTGGATTCCATCATGAGTCGAGGCAAGGGGCAAGCTCCTCTCCGCGTTCGAGACACTCTAGCAATGCCTCAGGACCCCACTCTGATCCTTTGGAACCTCCAAGGCCGGTCCTTTCTTACTTTTGAGGATTAGTTATTCCTGAACACACGTTTGCCGGTCCTTACAGACCTATATCTGAGGCGCCTCGCATTCCAACAACCACACGGGTGAAAAGTATATAAATGTCAGGGCTGGTAGGTCACTGACACCACCCTAGCTAGAAAGAAACGTCGTGCACTCCTTGGGTCCGTATCCTGTTTTTGACTCATACCGAGGTGTGAGGCTCGCGAATTCACGTTATACACAAAGCTACGCCACACAGGCCGTGCTTTGATCATCAACCACAAGACTTTGCTTTTCAATAGAAGCCTTGATCAATTGCCACTTACACGTGCCATACTGGCAATTCACTCCATGCGACTGATGTCCATCGATATACAACCTCTGAGCTCGTACGTCTCAGAGAAGGGCGTTAAGCAAGAGAATAAATTCTCCGCCGCCAAACAGATGTATATTTAATAGAGATCAATCAACACAGAATAAAATCCAATGTCAGACACACAATCCATTTACAAGTTCGTTCTGGGTCTGAACGAAACCGGAGGCACTTTCCTCGCATATCCATCCATCTCCAAGTACGTCTGGACGATCACCAACTGTTTCCCTCATCTTGGGTGTACAGCCCAATCGAGATCATCAGTAATCACCCAAACGATGTGAAGACTTCCGGTCTTCAACCACCGTCTTCATCTTCGACATCTCGTCGAATCGGTTATTCAGGATGGGTATAACCCCGGCCTTTCTGAATAACCCACGTATATGATAAACAAATGTTACACAAACACAACAAACGCCTCATTCCAATTCAGAATATTCTTTTATTCACACAATCACATTCTTAGGGAAAGGTTCCCATTAATTTTATCCAAGATAAATTCTTCTAAATTTATTCTTTAATTTTCCTTTGGATATCATTTCAAACCATATTATGGTTTTCCAAACTAGTCGGGATTAGCGAACCACACCGAAGTAATTATTTATTTTATTTCCCAATCCCAACCTATTCATCCCATGGAGCAAAACTGGTAATACTCCATATCTAACACCACGGTGTTATCGGTAAAATTAATTACCATTTTACGTTCAAATCTAATTAAAGATTTAACTATCGCTTTGGAGCAAAACTGGTGGTACTCCATTCTCGATCCCTTTTCAGATTTGATAATTTAAATTATCAATTCACATTTTAATCTAATTAAAGATTCATTAAAACTCCACTTAGTTTTAATCTTCTCAAAAATCAATATTCTGTCTTTAACTGGGTTAAAGAACCAATGTCATCTAAAACACAATTCACGATAAACCCAAATCACATTTGATATTAAATACAAGGCTTTGAATAGAAAATATATCGGCTTATATTCAATATCAAATTCTGAAACCAACAAATATCGTATTGGAAATAACAATATAAAATATATCTTTCAAATTCCCATAACAATATCTGTATAGTCACGAAATCCCACATCGAAATATTCCGAAGATAATTTCGATTCAACTCCAGTCCAATTCACGTATTGGGAATATTGATTATTATTTTTAAATCACTTTCAAATTCAATTTATTTATTTCAAAAATAAATTGATTTTAATTCTAGTTCAAAACTAGTTCATTTCGATAAAAATCTATTTTTATCTTTTCAAATACGGAATTTTTCAGACCAATTTTTCCCAAATCATTTCTTATGATTTTACACAAATTATAGATATTTTTAATAATTTTATCAAGGCCCGTACAGTCGATTTCCATCAACGACCATCGAACTGCACTTACAGCGACCTTTTTCGAATTTGATTTGGACATAATTCCAAATCCAACCGTTAGATTTCAAATTTCTAATATTCATTGGAAAGCTCTTTTCGATACGAACCCAACGGTTCCGGTCTTAGGAGAATCCGACGGTCGGATCTCCCGCAACGTCAATTCGAAGTCAATGGTCGAAATTCACGAACTGCCGCGGCGCGGCGCGGCGCGTTCTATTCAGGCCATTATATATATAATATATATATATATTATATATATTTCGTCGATTTCCTTTTTAAAACGTATTTTATAAATCGTTTTAAATTCGTTTTCAAAACCATTTCAACACTATATTCAATTTCAATTTAATTCAATTTGAATTCATTTCTATTTTATTCGAATTCAAATTCACTTTATATTCAATTCAAATTCTAATTCGTTTTCTATTCAATTCGGGTCGAATTCATTTTCTATTCAATTCGAATCGAATTCATTTCAAATTGATTCAATAAAATTTCAATTTGAATTTTTATCTAATTCAATTTGAATTTCATTTCAAAATATTAGATTTTGAAATTACTTTTCAATATTCATTGTAAAACGAATAAAATCGATATAAATATCGTTCACGTCAAAATAGCGCATCTCTAATCCACACGGCTTTATATTTTTCAAAAACTTCTTTATTCTATTCAACAAATGAATATTTATTCTATTCAACACATGAATCTATATTTCTTTCAACACACGACTATTTTTGTTATGTAAAATATTTTATAAAACTATGGTATCTATCGTTTGATTTTAATTAGACTCCACCGTAAAGTAGTTCTAATTTTAAATATGATAAAGATGTGAATTTTATTATTAAAATATTTTACTCAACACATAAATATCTTCAACACATGAACATCGTCAACACATGACTTTTTTTTATATTCAACACATGAATTTTCTTTTATAATATTCATTATTTTCCCGATTGGAATGAGGCCCAATCAATCACCATATAATGTTAATTATATGGATTCCATACAACACATGTATATAATAGCATTGAAAAATAATCAACCATCAACCAAAGTGCACTACACTTTATAAGCATCAAATATAGATATCTAACGCTTATAACAGCCTGTCAATCAATCGATCGACATATTTAATCAATCAGGATGAGTGAACTTCAAATTTCATCCCAACACCCGTGTGGGGTTTCAAACAATCAAACACAGATTTTAGTTGTGCAGTTGGGCGATGTGTAAAATTTATCGACCCAATCAATATCAGTCAAATCAGTGTATATAAACAAATCGCCCGATTTGTTTATAAATATTTATTTATTCACTTTCACGTTAAAAATTATATTTTTAACGATAATATATTTTATTTTAACACATAAATTTCTATTCATTTCATTTACACAATAAAAATGATACTTTTATTTTTCTAACATATTTTAGAAAATTTCGGCGGCATAATGGCACGATACTAGAAACGGGACGAGGCCTAGCCTTATCCCCGGTCTAGTGAAGGCCCACGCCATTCACACATCAATCAAATCCATTCCATTTCACCAAACAATTCAATTCAAACCAAATAGACTAACCAACTACACAACCAAACAATTTAACAAACAAGCCATCCATGGTCTGTGGATGACGGGTGTCGGGTGCTACTAAGCACCGTCTGCATCCTAGTATATATATAACTAGAAAAAGAAATTGAAGAGTGAGAAATTCTCACCGATAGCTATTCCAACTCCACGACACTTTATTGATAGAAATCTTCATCCTTCTCGTCTTTCTTCACTTTCGTTGCCCGTATTCACTACATATGTAAAAATTGAATTTTTACTTTGCTATTCAATATATAAAAATCGAATTTTTACTTTGCTATTCAATATATAAAAATCGAATTTTTACTTTGCTATTCAATATATAAAAATCGAATTTTTACTTTGCTATTCAATATATAAAAATCGAATTTTTATACCGCTACTATATAGATAAAAAATCTATTTTTACAACGCTATTCTCTATATAAAGACTCCGCCTTTTCAACTATATCATTATAAAAATCACATCTTTATTTTGCTACACATATAAAGATGCTATCTTTAATATTCCTATCATGTAAAAATTATATTTTTATTTCTCTACATAAACAAAAATCATATTTTTACATCTTCTATATAGTAAAGATTATATTTTTAATACTTTAAAAATATAAAAATCATATTTTTAACTGAATAAAATCTTTTCTTCACCAACATCATAGGTAAAAATTGATTTTAACAATTCATTTTAAATGTTCAAACTTCACTAAAATTGCCAAAATAAAAATTTAAACTGGCCCAGATTTTCGGGTTGTTACAATCTCCCCCACTTAAAACTTTTCGTCCCCGAAAAGGAACAAAGTCGAAAGTGGTTTGATTAATCAACTCTACGTTCGATCTGGCTTCCATTCTCCAACTTTTCAGTTTCTGAGAATTTTCAAATTCTTCAAAAATTTGGCTAACACCCTAAATTTTCGAAAAATTTCGCCATAACCTCCCCTGCACCGGGAGCCACGGGAAAATCCCGAAATTGCCATACAGGCCTTCTGATCTCAAAAAGAAAAAGAAAAAGACAAGCGGCTAGCCAATCGGCTCATAAAATCATCATCACCCAAACAAAACAGTAAATTATAGTAAACATGTACCTATTTGTCGGGCAAACAAATTTTATTCTCTACTCTAGCCTCCTTGCTATGACCTGTTCAATGTAAGTACATGTATATGCAAGCAAATGCGACCAATTTTCAATACAATTCAATATTTGATACAATTAGGCTAAATGACTAAAAATTATCAAACAAATAAACAAACAACACAAACATCAGTCAATTAGTGAATTAGAGTTTCAAATTCATAATTTTGTATGTATATAGACAGAAAATCATATTTTTGATGCCAATACACAACCATAAATTTATCTATATAAGTTTTGGTTCTCACACCAGTCTAATGGAAATATATAGAAATCACACCTTCGTCACTCGAATATAAATACTGATGATGATGCACCATCATCAGAATCATCCCCGGATGTCTAGAATGTGATTCTATATCTATCCAGTATATTAAAACTTCGACTATACGTTCATGACGCGTATACGCGAAATCTTTATATATTGGATTGTCCATATTCAAAATAAATAAATAATCAAATACGTATAAAGCGATTTAAATTTTCAAAACAAAATTGTTTTCATTTGAAAAATATACTCTTCACACTCGTTCTAGGATACTACTGATCCCATCTCTAACGAGTCATTCTAATTGGATATTACTAATCCAATATCTGATGAATTCTTTCGTATGGTTCTAACGTGTCTTGTTCTCGAGCTCTGTAAACCAAAGCTCTGATACTAAACTGTAACGGCAAGGAATTTCGCTCGAACTGAATCGATCGTTAAACCGACAAAGACTGTTCAAAACCCCTGATCGTTTTGAGAACAAGACAAATCAGAACGCAAACGGAAGAACATTTCATTGTTATTACAACAATTCCATCAGAATACAAGAATATACATAGTATAAATGAATAAATTACATTCGACAAATATCCGAGATTTAAATTACATTTAAATACATCGCAGCGGAAAATAATACAAAAGCACAACTAGAAGTAATACACGGATACAGAGCTTTCCGAGCATCGTTCTAGCTATAAATCAGGATCCTGTGAATATAAATCTGCAAAACCAAAACTACTAGCTGCCCGTGTGGAAAATAGGGGCACCCAGAGTTTATGTTAAAACAATAAACTCCAGGTCAGTCATGGGACTGGTGTGAGAACTAAAACAGTTATTTAAAACTTTACTTTAAAGGATAGTAATTCAAAGGACCACGCCGTATAACACGAAACGGGTTTACTCCCAAGAATACTAGTGCATAGAATAAACAACGCAATGCTTTTTCGAAAAATGAATCTATTATAAGACCCAGGTCCCATCACACAATGCAACGCAAGCCGGAGGATAGGGTTTTCCCTTATAATAGCCAAACATGCTTAGTACGTTTAAAACAAATCATTTGATACTATAATAAGTGTATAGTGTCAAAACAATTTCAATCATAAATATCAATCATAGACGGCATGGGTACCATATATCATGTCGCCATACTAGTTCTACAATTAAAACCGCAATATCACGTATTGGAAATTGGATTCCATCATGAGTCGAGGCAAGGGGAAAGCTCCTCTCCACGTTCGAGACACTCTAGCAATGCCTCAGGACCCCACTCTGATCCTTTGGAACCTCCAAGGCCGGTCCTTTCTTACTTTTGAGGATTAGTTATTCCTGAACACACGTTTCCCGGTCCTTACAGACCTATATCCGAGGCGCCTCGCATTCCAACAACCACACAGGTGAAAAGTATATAAATGTCAGGGCAGGTAGGTCACTGACACCACCCTAGCTAGAAAGAAACGTTGTGCACTCCTTGGGTCCGTATCCCGTTTTTGACTCATACCGAGGTGTGAGGCTCGCGAATTCACGTTATACACAAAGCTACGCCACACAGGCCGTGCTTTGATCATCAACCACAAGACTTTGCTTTTCAACAGAAGCCTTGATCAATTGCCACTTACGCGTGCCACACTGGCAATTCACTCCATGCGACTGATGTCCATCGATATACAACCTCTGAGCTCGTACGTCTCAGAGAAGGGCGTTAAGCAAGAGAATAAATTCTCCGCCGCCAAACAGATGTATATTTAATAGAGATCAATCAACACAGAATAAAATCCAATGTCAGACACACAATCCATTTACAAGTTCGTTCTGGGTCTGAACGAAACCGGAGGCACTTTCCTCGCATATCCATCCATCTCCAAGTACGTCTGGACGATCACCAACTGTTTCCCTCATCTTGGGTGTACAGCCCAATCGAGATCATCAGTAATCACCCAAACGATGTGAAGACTTCCGGTCTTCAACCACCGTCTTCATCTTCGACATCTCGTCGAATCGGTTATTCAGGATGGGTATAACCCCGGCCTTTCTGAATAACCCACGTATATGATAAACAAATGTTACACAAACACAACAAACGCCTCATTCCAATTCAGAATATTCTTTTATTCACACAATCACATTCTTAGGGAAAGGTTCCCATTAATTTTATCCAAGATAAATTCTTCTAAATTTATTCTTTAATTTTCCTTTGGATATCATTTCAAACCATATTATGGTTTTCCAAACTAGTCGGGATTAGCGAACCACACCGAAGTAATTATTTATTTTATTTCCCAATCCCAACCTATTCATCCCATGGAGCAAAACTGGTAATACTCCATATCTAACACCACGGTGTTATCGGTAAAATTAATTACCATTTTACGTTCAAATCTAATTAAAGATTTAACTATCGCTTTGGAGCAAAACTGGTGGTACTCCATTCTCGATCCCTTTTCAGATTTGATAATTTAAATTATCAATTCACATTTTAATCTAATTAAAGATTCATTAAAACTCCACTTAGTTTTAATCTTCTCAAAAATCAATATTCTGTCTTTAACTGGGTTAAAGAACCAATGTCATCTAAAACACAATTCACGATAAACCCAAATCACATTTGATATTAAATACAAGGCTTTGAATAGAAAATATATCGGCTTATATTCAATATCAAATTCCGAAACCAACAAATATCGTATTGGAAATAACAATATAAAATATATCTTTCAAATTCCCATAACAATATCTGTATAGTCACGAAATCCCACATCGAAATATTCCGAAGATAATTTCGATTCAACTCCAGTCCAATTCACGTATTGGGAATATTGATTATTATTTTTAAATCACTTTCAAATTCAATTTATTTATTTCAAAAATAAATTGATTTTAATTCTAGTTCAAAACTAGTTCATTTCGATAAAAATCTATTTTTATCTTTTCGAATACGGAATTTTTCAGCCCAATTTTTCCCAAATCATTTCTTATGATTTTACACAAATTATAGATATTTTTAATAATTTTATCAAGGCCCGTACAGTCGATTTCCATCAACGACCATCGAACTGCACTTACAGCGACCTTTTTCGAATTTGATTTGGACATAATTCCAAATCCAACCGTTAGATTTCAAATTTCTAATATTCATTGGAAAGCTCTTTTCGATACGAACCCAACGGTTCCGGTCTTAGGAGAATCCGACGGTCGGATCTCCCGCAACGTCAATTCGAAGTCAATGGTCGAAATTCACGAACTGTCGCGGCGCGGCGCGGCGCGGCGCGTTCTATTCAGGCCATTATATATATAATATATATATATATTATATATATTTCGTCGATTTCCTTTTTAAAACGTATTTTATAAATCGTTTTAAATTCGTTTTCAAAACCATTTCAACACTATATTCAATTTCAATTTAATTCAATTTGAATTCATTTCTATTTTATTCGAATTCAAATTCACTTTATATTCAATTCAAATTCTAATTCATTTTCTATTCAATTCGAGTCGAATTCATTTTCTATTCAATTCGAATCGAATTCATTTTCTATTCGATTCGAATTCATTTCAAATTGATTCAATAAAATTTCAATTTGAATTTTTATCTAATTCAATTTGAATTTCATTTCAAAATATTAGATTTTGAAATTACTTTTCAATATTCATTGTAAAACGAATAAAATCGATATAAATATCGTTCATGTCAAAATAGCGCATCTCTAATCCACACGGCTTTATATTTTTCAAAAACTTCTTTATTCTATTCAACAAATGAATATTTATTCTATTCAACACATGAATCTATATTTCTTTCAACACACGACTATTTTTGTTATGTAAAATATTTTATAAAACTATGGTATCTATCGTTTGATTTTAATTAGACTCCACCGTAAAGTAGTTCTAATTTTAAATATGATAAAGATGTGAATTTTATTATTAAAATATTTTACTCAACACATAAATATTTTTCAACACATGAACATCGTCAACACATGACTTTTTTTTATATTCAACACATGAATTTTCTTTTATAATATTCATTATTTTCCCGATTGGAATGAGGCCCAATCAATCACCATATAATGTTAATTATATGGATTCCATACAACACATGTATATAATAGCATTGAAAAATAATCTACCATCAACCAAAGTGCACTACACTGTATAAGCATCAAATATAGATATCTAACGCTTATAACAGCCTGTCAATCAATCGATCGACATATTTAATCAATCAGGATGAGTGAACTTCAAATTTCATCCCAACACCTGTGTGGGGTTTCAAACAATCAAACACAGATTTTAGTTGTGCAGTTGGGCGATGTGTAAAATTTATCGACCCAATCAATATCAGTCAAATCAGTGTATATAAACAAATCGGCCGATTTGTTTATAAATATTTATTTATTCACTTTCACGTTAAAAATTATATTTTTAATGATAATATATTTTATTTTAACACATGAATTTCTATTCATTTCATTTACACAATAAAAATGATACTTTTATTTTTCTAACATATTTTAGAAAATTTCGGCGGCATAACGGCACGATACTAGAAACGGGACGAGGCCTAGCCTTATCCCCGGTCTAGTGAAGGCCCACGCCATTTAGACATCAATCAAATCCATTCCATTTCACCAAACAATTCAATTCAAACCAAATAGACTAACCAACTACACAACCAAACAATTTAACAAACAAGCCATCCATGGTCTGTGGATGACGGGTGTCGGGTGCTACTAAGCACCGTCTGCATCCTAGTATATATATAACTAGAAAAAGAAATTGAAGAGTGAGAAATTCTCACCGATAGCTATTCCAACTCCACGACACTTCATTGATAGAAATCTTCATCCTTCTCGCCTTTCTTCACTTTCGTTGCCCGTATTCACTACATATGTAAAAATTGAATTTTTACTTTGCTATTCAATATATAAAAATCGAATTTTTACTTTGCTATTCAATATATAAAAATCGAATTTTTACTTTGCTATTCAATATATAAAAATCGAATTTTTACTTTGCTATTCAATATATAAAAATCGAATTTTTACTTTGCTATTCAATATATAAAAATCGAATTTTTATACCACTACTATATAGATAAAAATTCTATTTTTACAACGCTATTCTCTATATAAAGACTCCGCCTTTTCAACTATATCATTATAAAAATCACATCTTTATTTTGCTACACGTATAAAGATGCTATTTTTAATATTCCTATCATGTAAAAATTATATTTTTAATTCTCTACATAAACAAAAATCATATTTTTACATCTTCTATATAGTAAAGATTATATTTTTAATACTTTAAAAATATAAAAATCATATTTTTAATTCTTTAAAAATATAAAAATCATATTTTTAACTGAATAAAATCTTTTCTTCACCAACATCATAGGTAAAAACTGATTTTAACAATTCATTTTAAATGTTCAAACTTCACTAAAATTGCCAAAATAAAAATTTTAAACTGGCCCAGATTTTCGGGTTGTTACAGAGGAAGAATAAGTATCCTTTACCGCGGATAGATGATTTTTTTGATCAACTGGAAGGAGCAAGTGTGTTCTCCCAGTTGGACCTCGCGACAGGATTTCATCAGCTCCGAGTGGCGGATGGGAGTGTTCTGAAAACGGCATTTAGGACGCCGTCTGGATTTTATGAGTGGTTGGTCATGCCATTTGGGTTGACCAATGCACCAGCCTACTTTATGGATCTTATGAATCGAGTATTCAGAGATCAGTTGAATAAGTTTGTTCTTGTGTTCGTAGATGATATCCTTGTTTACTCAAGGACAGAGGAGGAACACAAGGGACACTTGAGGATAGTGATGGAGGTGTTGAGGAAACACCAATTGAAAGCGAAATTCTCTAAGTGTCACTTTTGGAGAAGGGAAGTGAGATTCTTGGGCCATGTTGTTTCAGAGAGTGGTATTGCTGTGGACCCTGCGAAGGTGGCTACGGTACAGGATTGGCCTACGCCCAAGAATGTAACAGATGTAAGAAGTTTCTTGGGATTAGCTGGATATTATCGTAAGTTTATCCAGGACTTCTCCAAGATAGAAGCACCATTGACTCAGTTGACCAAGAAGAATCAGTCCTTCGTCTGGGACGGAGTGTGTGAGAATGCATTCAAGAGTCTAAAAGAAAAGTTGACGCGTGCGCCAGTATTAGTCATTCCTAAAGGGAATGAAGAGATGACGGTATACACGGATGCTTGTGGTACCGGACTAGGTGCTGTATTGATGCAAGGAGGTAGGGTTGTAGCTTATGCTAGTCGACAGCTAAAGCCGCATGAGAAGAAGTATCCTACCCATGATCTGGAACTGGCAGCGATCGTGTTTGCGCTGAAGATGTGGAGACATTATCTCTTGGGAGAAAGATTTGAGCTGTTCACCGATCATAAATCGTTAAAGTATCTCTTCTCTCAGAAAGATCTGAATCTCCGTCAGCAGAGATGGTTAGAGTTCTTGGCTTCGTAAGATTTTGATATCGCATACACGCCTGGGAAAGGTAATGCGGTAGCCGATGCCTTGAGTAGGAGACATGCCAGTTTAGGGGCAATGTTTCTTGAATGGAAGCAACTGGAGTATATCGCAGGGTTTGATTTCAGACCAAGGTGCGACTTAGATCCAGTCATGCTAGCTAGTTTGGTGATCAGACCCACTTTGATAGAGCGGATTGGTTCCATCCAGAGGGACGATCCTAATCTATTGGAAATCATCTCCAAGTTAGAGATGGACATCGACGGTGAGGAGATGAATGTGTATGGGCTTGATCGAGATGGATGGCGTCGAAAGAATGGAAGACTAGTTGTACCCAACGTAAATGGTTTGAGAGATGAAGTGCTTAGAGAATATCATCACTCAAAACTAACTATACATCCCGGTGGTAATAAGATGTATCGAGACATGAAGCAGACTTACTACTGGGAAGGGATGAAAAGAGACGTTGGGAAGTTTATATCCAAATGCATGAATTGCCAGCTAGTTAAGGCCGAGCAAAAGAAGCCTAGTGGGTTGTTGCAACCATTAGAAATTCCCGAATGGAAATGGGAGCAAGTCTCGATGGATTTCATCAATGGTTTACCAAGGACTAGATCGGGACATGATAGCATTTGGGTAATTGTGGATCGATTGACTAAAAGTGCAAGATTTATACCAGTCAAATCGACCAGAACGGCAGCCAAGTTGGCAGAATTGTATATGAAGTGGGTAGTGAGATTTCATGGAGTACCTAAAAGCATTGTGAGTGACCGAGACCCGTTGTTCACTAGTGGGTTTTGGAAGAGCTTGCAAGAGGCTCTAGGGTCCGGATTACATCTCAGTACCGCATATCTTCCTCAGACCGACGGTCAGACGGAGAGGGTGAATCGTATATTGGAAAATCTCTTGAGAGCTTGTATATTGGATTTTGGTGGATCATGGGATGACCATTTGCATCTAGTAGAGTTTGCATATAATAATAGCTACCAATCCAGTATCGGTATGGCTCCATATGAAGCTTTGTACGGAAGACCGTGCAACTCACCATCATGTTGGATAGAGACTGGCGAGAAGTTTATGCTTGGACCAGATGTGGTGAGGGAAACTTCAGATAAGATTAAGACCATTCAACAATGAATGAAGGTTGCCCAAGCTAGGCAAAAGAGTTATGCTGATAAGAGGAAAAGAGACTTAAAATTCTCCGTTGGTGACTTGGTGTTTGTCAAGATTTCTCCGTTGAAGAGCGTGATACGATTTGGCAGGAGAGGCAAGTTAGCACCAAGATTTGTTGGCCCATTCCACTATTTACACATTCAAATATTTTTGTCATGACACATTTAACACATCACAGACATTGTACTATTAAAAGATTCAAACAAAATAAAAATAGATAGATTGAATTGAACAACAAAAATAATATTTTATTTCAATCAAATCTGTTTATTACAAATAGTAGTACAATTTTTATTCACGTCCATAATCAATACAGAAATTCCTCATTACATATTCTTTCAGTTGTACAAACACTGTTTCTTACATATACACACACACTAACGCTGTTCTTGTCTTCATCTTCAGTCTTCTATCTTCACAGCTTTTAGTCATTCCATCTTCATACTTGTCAATACATAAGAACACACACAGTAGACTGCAACAAAAATAAAATTAAATAAAAGCAAATAAAAATTTATTTTTAAATTTTATTTGCCTCAGATTTGTGGTGTGTTTCTCATCATGTTTCTAGACTTGGTCTGATATGCAGGGACAGGAAAATTGACTGATTGCTGCATGTACACACGTGTATAAATATACACGTGTGCACTGCCCCGCCAATCAGCGAACGACTGAGGAGTAGCCACGTGGACCTTCTCGACTCAGTGCAAATCAATATGAGAATAGTCGAGTCATAAGTGCAAATTAAAAAAAAAAATCCAGAAAAATTAAAACAAAAGTTTCAGGTTATGGCAAAACAAGCAAAGACATGCATGGTGACATACAGGAAGTGTTTGAGAAGGGTGAATCATGGATATCACATGTATGGTACTGCCAACATGTTTTTCCAGCATTTACAAACATAAAGCAATAACATGATCAGGTTCATAACAGCAAGTACATGAGGCAGAACAAGTCAATCCAAGTGTGAATGGTCAAACTATAGTTGATCACAAGTTATACAAATATACATGGCAGGCTCAAGTATGTGACCAGGGTAATTATGGCATATGGCATGTCCAAGTTCAAGAGCAATATTAAAGTCTTAAAATTGATCAAGAATAGTATATGCTAAACTATTCAAGGCAAATCCCAGTGTAGTATCAACTCAATACAAAAGGAAAGTACTTAAAGTAAAATATACATTCACAAGTTCAAATTTGGCATCAGAGTTCAAAGTCGAGAATACAAGGCACTGTCAAATTCAAGTGTTCATCTGTTCTTATCAGTTCAAATCAGATTCGGCAAAGTGTAAAGCAACTGTTCATATCAGACTTAAAGACAGGAAAAATGGTTTTGTTTTTGAAAAGAATGATTCAAAGAATCTTTTAAATTTCCAGAAATCAGGATTTGAATATGGAAGTATTAAAGAGCAGAATCAAGTTCGTGCCGAAGTTTATAGGTCATGGTAAAAAGGCATGGTATTCAAATACCAATATATATACACACAAGTGACTGCAAGTATCTGTTCAGTTTTTTAATCAGCAGGAAGTTAAACTGAAGGTGCATACAAGTTTGAACATCAACAAGTAAAACATCAGTTTAAAAACTCAAGAGAAGTTCAACTAATGACTATCACAAGGCATAATCAAATACAGTATCAGTTTGTATCAATTTATTTTTGTATCAGAAATATCATGAGAATAAAATTCAAGTAATGTGGCAAATAAAGTATAATATCTGCTCAAGTTTGTCATCTAGAAAGAACCCAACAGTCCAAGCAAATGATTCATGTTCAAGCTAAAGAACTGAGCAGGTTCAAGAATTCTAGCATTTGTGTTTATCAGTCCAAAAGCAAGTATAAAGGGAGCAAATTCAAGCATGCACGTTTCAATAACAGCAAAATGAAAATGGCATTCAACCAAGTTAGAGAAGCATTTGCGTGATCAAGTATAGCATCAGTTCTTAGTTCTCGGCAAAGCAAGTTCAAGTGCAAATCTGTTCAATAAGATAGCAGCTGTTCTTATTAGTTCAAAAACAGTCAAGTATTAAATCAAATTCAATGATCAAGTTTTGTTAAAAGGCAAATATCAAGTGCGGTATTAGTTAAAAAGATAATCAACGAGACTGCTCTCAACAAAATCAAGAGAAACTTCTGTTCTGGTTTTTAAATCATCAGAAAAGCATCCATTCAAATGAATTGACAGTTTTAGCAAACCAGAAAATCAAAGGCTCCAGAAAACTTGCTCAAGCCCTAATTTCCAGGAAAAATATACACCGCAAGTTTCAAATCAAGGGTTTCAAAGATCAAGACTTAATCAAAAATTCCAGAACATACGATGATTTAAAGTTCCAATATTTCCGTATATATCATGACCAAAGTCTAATACGAAATCAGAGCACATATTTAGGAATTTAATCCTATAAATAACCACCGATTCATCACAAGCAAAGTATCCAAGTTCTAGCACTGATTAAAAATCGAAAATCAAAATCAAAAATCATACCAGTAAAGAAGCAAGCTTGGATCGAAATCCAATATCCAAATCGTGAAGAGAGAAGCGCCTGAGATCGATCAAGAACATCAACAAGATTACAAGCATCAGAAAACCATCGCGATTTTAGGATTTGAAGAAACCCTAGGAATTTCTCAAGAGCCGCCGCCATTTTTAAGAAAAGAGATCGGGCAAAAATAAAGTGGTGAAGCAAATACAAGGGGCCGACCAAACTTTGTTTTAAAAAGAGGATAACCCATTTATTTTAATTCCTAAGGGTTTTGAATTTGTTTTTTAAATTTGTTTTTGTTTTCATCCTTAGATTCAAGTTGTAATCAAATCAGAGTTTACTAGTTTGTCTTCAAAACTAGGGAGACGAATTACAGGGTTTGTAATTCGGGGAAATCTGGTTTTGGGGATAAAAACCAGTGCAGGGTTTTGAGCGTAGGGTTAAGAACAGTTGGGAGAGAGTGTCGCGAGTTTACAGGGGATTGTAAGCGTAGAGATTGTTTTAACTCCTAGTAGAAACCTTGGGGAATGCAGCAGTAGGCAGGGTTTTGCCGAAGTTGGGTAAATCTGTGTGTTATTTATTTTCCGCATTTACTCTGATTATTATCTGTGTTGTGATTATTTAATTACTCTGTGGAAATCTGCAATAAACCCTATTCACCCCCCCCCCCTCTAGGGTTAATTTAGATCCTACAAGTTGTATCAGAGCAGGTATTTTTCATTTTATTTTAACTCTAGAGTCATGAATCTGTCCAATAACGCGTTTTCTGAGGGTCAGTCCATAGCTAGGCCACCAATGTTTAATGGAACAGATTATGCATATTGGAAAGCTAGGATGAAAATTTATTTGAGTTCAGTCGACTATGATGTATGGGATATTATTGAAACGGGTTATAGATCTCCCACTGTTATAGTTAGTGGTGTTGAAATTCCTAAATCAAAAGACAGGTGGGATGCTAATGATAAAAAATTATTTTCAACTAATGCCAAAGCGATGAATGCTTTAATCTGTGCTCTTGATAAAACTGAATTTAATTGAATTTCTCATTGTGAGACTGCGCAGGAAATATGGCATACGTTGGAGGTTACACACGAAGGTACATCTCAAGTGAAGGAATCTCGTCTCGCTCTACTCAGCAACGAATATGAAAAATTCTCTATGCAAAGAGACGAAGATATAAAAGAGATGTATGGACGCTTCTCGTCACTAGTCTACAATGCAAAAGCTCTTGGCAAAACCTATACTGAAGTTGAATTGATCAGAAAAATATTGAGAGTGCTACCAATGAATTTTGAAGCTAAGGTGACAGCGATACAAGAATCAAAAGATCTGAACAAAGTAAGCATGGAAGAGTTGATCGGAAATCTCATCACTTACGAGATGGAGTTAAAAGCAAGAGAAGAACGAAAGGATTCTGAATCAAAGAAAAAGACGATCGCTCTAAATAATTCTGTTGAAAGTAATGATGATGATCCCGCTGAAGAGCTAGCCATGGTTTTAAAAAAGTGGGCCAAAGGAAAATACAAACCATGAAAGAAGAATTCAAAAACCGACAAGTCCGAAAGTTCAGATAGTTCAGACAATGAAGTGTTTTGCTACAATTGCAAGAAACCCGGTCATATCAAACCAAATTGCCCACATCTTAAAAACGAAAAGAGGAAGAAGTTCAGAAGGAAGAAGAAGGCTTTTGCTGCTACATGGGATGACGAGGAAGGAGAAGAAGCTTCTGAAAGTGATGAAGAAGAAGCTAATTTGTGTCTTATGGCTCAATCTGATTCAGAAGGTAGTGAAGAGGATTCTAGTGAGGTATCGAATTTTACTTATAAAGATTTAATTTTAATGTGTCACGATCTCACGAAAACTGTTGATTCTCTTGAACTAAAAGTTAAGAAATTGAAATCTGATAGGTCAAAACTAGTTCAAGAAAATAACAGTTTAGAAAGAAAACTTGAAAAGGGTAAGAATTCACCGTTTTCAGAATGTGAAAAATGTCAATTTTTGAGTAATAATTTTTGAAATTAAAAACTGATATTGAGTTACTTAAAAGTGAAAACATGAATTTGAAGAATGAAAATCATGATTTTGAAAAGGTGATTGAAAAGTTTAGAGAATCTGAAAAACTTGATTTTGGAAAGCGAAAACAATTTGAAATTGAAATTTCCAAGTCCGATGCTAGAATCAAAGCACTTGAAAATGAAAATTTGATTTTAAAACAAACTGATGCCGAAAAGAGGAAAATCGCTATTAATCGTTGTTCAAATTTAATGAAAGAAAATAGCGATCTTAAATTTAAAATTCAACGACTTGAGTCAGCTCTGACTAAATTTTCTAAAGGAGAGAAATCGTTGAATATGTTGTTGAAAAATCAATTTTTTGTTCAGAATAAAAAGGGACTTGGATTTGAATCTGATCAAGTTGAAAAACAAAATTTTAATGATTTTAAAAATCCTTTAATTGGCTTTGAAAACGATCAAATTGAATTTTTGAAATTAAATAATTTCAAAGGGTTTTTAAATCATAAACAAGTTGATAACTTGTTTAAAAACAATTCATTTAAATCTGTTTGGATTCCAAAAATTAACAAAATAAATTTAAGCAAATCTAAACAAATTTGGGTCCCAAAGGGTACGCTAGTGAATAGTAATGGATTGTTATATAAACGGGTTTGGGTACCAAAACGTGTAAACGAAGATAAGAGTGGTAAAACAACGTTTATTAGACCACTCGATCATATAAACATTTAGGTACCGTGGGAGGCTGAGGAACAACTGTGCTTAAGTAAGATAAAATTCAAGTTGATTCATATATCGAATTATTTGGAGTTCCTTAGCCATAGATTCAGAGTTGGAGATTCATTGGATCACGTTGATTATGGTAAGTCAGGTATGATCTCTAAACTCGTACTTTTATTTTAATTCCTTTTAGTTTATTTTCCTTTTACTTTATTTTTACTTGGCTGATTTTGAAATCATTCATTGTAGATTGTTGAATTTCCTAGATTATGAAAATTTTGATTTTTTTTGTGATCCCAAATAATTATCTTAGATTTGATCGCTGAATGTTTCTTGTGTTTGTCTAAAAATTCTCTGAAAATTTCACTCATAGTTCTTGCTTTGAAAATGATCTTGTGCTGCTCTGATAAGAAAATTGATTTGATCCATTTTAAGTGTGTTGGTGATTAAATGATAAGTTAGAAAATCAGTGACTGGATTTAGTTAAAATTCATAGGCAATTTGAATTAAATATATAAATAGTTTTTTTTTTTTAAAAATGTCTAGGAGCAATCAGTGTTAGAAATATTAGAAAATTCCATTTTCTACTAATTGATTTTTGAAACTGATTTTCAACGTGCATTGATATTTTCAAAAACTCCTCTTGAAATTGATATTTTCAATTTTAAAATTATTTTTGATTATTTATTCAGAAATTGAAATTATTGATTAATTTGAACCGTTTTAAGACTCATCAAAATTATTGATAGATTTATGAAACTGTGATGAGTTGTGACTATGGTATAATTCATAACTAGAGGAGATATTATTTTAAATCTCATGATGATTAGACAGATTTTATAATATCTTTAAATTAGAGCTTATTTCACGACCATCTTCTATATCTACCATATTTCTGTCATTCATCATGGTTTTATTTAATTTGGGGAGTTCTAATTATTCTTGAAATTAAAATAAATAAATAAATAAATAAATAATTTATCCTTGGTATTCACTCCCATTTAAAAATCCTCGCGGTTATGCGTGAGTGAATTACCTTAATCTCTATGTACTTCCATTCTCACTTAAAAGACCTTTGGGCTGTGCATGGATGGAACTCATTAGAGAGGATAAAGTTAAGTTACTACTAACCCCATTTAAAAGACCTTTGGGCTATGCGTGGTTAGAAAGTGCTTAACACATTTTTTGAGCATATTTAAAATCTTTAAAATTCATATTCAAATATTCAATTATTATTGAACTCTCCTCATTCTATAAAATCCATCGTAATTCCATTCATTCTGAAAGTGAAAATTGCTTCTGATTTAAAGATTATTATGATTTTTGTTTGATTAAATGGGATTTGCGATATATATTCTCTCTCTTAATTTGAATTTATATTTATAGTCAATATTCATCACTGTTTCAATTTCTATTATCCTTTTGATGATAACAAAAGGGGGAGAATTGTCAAGATTTTGACTGATGAGTATTTAATTCAAAAATATTTTAAGATTGGAAATTAAATATCTAGAGGGAGAATGGTCAATTGGATTTCATCATTCATATTTTTCCACATATATAGGGGGAATTCAGTTGTAGGGGGAGCAAACAAATAGGGGGAGTAATATATTTCATGTACAAACACATTTAACACATTCAAAATCTTGTGTATGTTTGTCATCATCAAAAGGGGGAGATTGTTGAGTATAACAGTGTGATTTTTGTTTGATGATAACAAACATATATATATTTTTTAAAATGTGTTTGTAAATAGTACTATTCTATATTTTACACACAGAAATAAATATTTATTGAATAGAACACTACTATACAGAATTGAATATCCAAACAGTGTTTTTATTCGAATAAATATTTTATTTTCAACATTTGAAATAGTACATATACAACACTCCACTATTTACACATTCAAATATTTTTGAATATTTTTGTCATGACACATTTAACACATCACAGACATTGTACTATTAAAAGATTCAAACAAAATAAAAATAGATAGATTGAATTGAACAACAAAAATAATATTTTATTTCAATCAAATCTGTTTATTACAAATAGTAGTACAATTTTTATTCACGTCCATAATCAATACAGAAATTCCTCATTACATATTCTTTCAGTTGTACAAACACTGTTTCTTACATATACACACACACTAACGCTGTTCTTGTCTTCATCTTCAGTCTTCTGTCTTCACAGCTTTTAGTCATTCCATCTTCATACTTGTCAATACAGAAGAACACACACAGTAGACTGCAACAAAAATAAAATTAAATAAAAGAAAATAAAAATTTATTTTTAAATTTTATTTGCCTCAGATTTGTGGTGTGTTTCTCATCATGTTTCTAGACTTGGTCTGATATGCAGGGACAGGAAAATTGACTGATGGCTGCATGTACACACGTGTATAAATATACACGTGTGCACTGCCCCGCCAATCAGCGAACGACTGAGGAGTAGCCACGTGGACCTTCTCGACTCAGTGCAAATCAATATGAGAATAGTCGAGTCATAAGTGCAAATTAAAAAAAAAATCCAGAAAAATTAAAACAAAAGTTTCAGGTTATGGCAAAACAAGCAAAGACATGCATGGTGACATACAGGAAGTGTTTGAGAAGGGTGAATCATGGATATCACATGTATGGTACTGCCAACATGTTTTTCCAGCATTTACAAACATAAAGCAATAACATGATCAGGTTCATAACAGCAAGTACATGAGGCAGAACAAGTCAATCCAAGTGTGAATGGTCAAACTATAGTTGATCACAAGTTATACAAATATACATGGCAGGCTCAAGTATGTGACCAGGGTAATTATGGCATATGGCATGTCCAAGTTCAAGAGCAATATTAAAGTCTTAAAATTGATCAAGAATAGTATATGCTAAACTATTCAAGGCAAATCCCAGTGTAGTATCAACTCAATACAAAAGGAAAGTACTTAAAGTAAAATATACATTCACAAGTTCAAATTTGGCATCAGAGTTCAAAGTCGAGAATACAAGGCACTGTCAAATTCAAGTGTTCATCTGTTCTTATCAGTTCAAATCAGATTCGGCAAAGTGTAAAGCAACTGTTCATATCAGACTTAAAGACAGGAAAAATGGTTTTGTTTTTGAAAAGAATGATTCAAAGAATCTTTTAAATTTCCAGAAATCAGGATTTAAATATGGAAGTATTAAAGAGCAGAATCAAGTTCGTGCCGAAGTTTATAGGTCATGGTAAAAAGGCATGGTATTCAAATACCAATATATATACACACAAGTGACTGCAAGTATCTGTTCAGTTTTTTAATCAGCAGGAAGTTAAACTGAAGGTGCATACAAGTTTGAACATCAACAAGTAAAACATCAGTTTAAAAACTCAAGAGAAGTTCAACTAATGACTATCACAAGGCATAATCAAATACAGTATCAGTTTGTATCAATTTATTTTTGTATCAGAAATATCATGAGAATGAAATTCAAGTAATGTGGCAAATAAAGTATAATATCTGCTCAAGTTTGTCAGCTAGAAAGAACCCAACAGTCCAAGCAAATGATTCATGTTCAAGCTAAAGAACTGAGCAGGTTCAAGAATTATAGCATTTGTGTTTATCAGTCCAAAAGCAAGTATAAAGGGAGCAAATTCAAGCATGCACGTTTCAATAACAGCAAAATGAAAATGGCATTCAATCAAGTTAGAGAAGCATTTGCATGATCAAGTATAGCATCAGTTCTTAGTTCTCGGCAAAGCAAGTTCAAGTGCAAATCTGTTCAATAAGATAGCAGCTGTTCTTATTAGTTCAAAAACAGTCAAGTATTAAATCAAATTCAATGATCAAGTTTTGTTAAAAGGCAAATATCAAGTGCGGTATCAGTAAAAAGATAATCAACGAGACTGCTCTCAACAAAATCAAGATGTAACACCCCACCTCCGCCAGGGTCACTCGCAAAGGAATGCACTAGCTTCGGAGGGGCATTTTTGGTAAACATGCATAATGATATAGCAAGGCAGGACATGACATATATATATGTAAATAAACAGAGTAAGTAAACAAAACAGCGGAAGATTTAAAAACCATTTCAAAACACAAGTCTGGTACATCACAATGTCAATTTCCCAAAATTACAAGTCTAGATAAATACATCATCTGATAAACTGAAAATACATAAGTACTATCCCCAAATAAGAGTGATAAACCATAGCGGCTCAAGTCCAAAGCATACTTGAGCTATCCAAGGAAGCAGCTACAATCCAAGCTAGGCTCCAGTATTCCCTCCCTGAGAACCTGGGGGGGGGGGAAACGGAAGAAAAGAGGCGAAAGAAAACAGGTCAGTCAAAAAGACTGAGTAAGCCCTGCTACGATCAGTCTATAAACTGATAAAGTTAACATCATGATGGAAACTGGGATGATCATACACAACAACATACTGGCATGATAAATCAACTACAAGATAGATAGAGGTGTCATCGCATAAAACAAGGTTAAGTTTTGCACCACGGTGTACTAGCAAACCAACATAACAGATATTGATCCCCTGGCCCAAGCTTTGACCCAATAACATGAAGTGACCTTAATATAAGGTCCAGCCCAACGGTCTAGTCGATCGGCTCCCTATAAACCTAACACGTCAAGTGTTGGTGTCCATATGGCCCACATATGGTTGTAGTTAGTCTGTGCTGGGTCCACCTTTGGGTGTATCAAGCCCTCGGGTGTCAACCCCGGACACTTAAGCAATAATGCACAGCCCTATCCTACTGGTACCCGTGCCTCGAGTTTGTCCAACATCGGACTACGTGCACGTCCGTAGCCCGCCGGACCCGCACCGCTGTACCACTCAGCCATCGTCCTTTTGGTCGCTTACATCTGTCCAGTAATCGTGCCCCGCCCTAGCCTAGCTTCTAGGGTTGTGAATGATACCAAACTGGGATTACTGTTAGAACAGACCACGTTGCTAGGGTTTTCTAAGAAGGTTAAGTGTGATTTCACCCTTCACTAATCATGGATTAAATTAGTTAAGTGTAATCAACGGTTCACCACTTAACCCCATCTAATCCCTTGTATCCCCAAATTGATTAAATTGGTTAAGTGTAACTTAACCCCATTTTCATCCCTTGAATCCCCAAATTGGTTAAGTATTAGTGGACTCTGACTTAACCCTAATCATGAGGCATTAATTAACTTAATGCACCTTAACCTCTCACATTAGACCTTGTTGTGGTTACTAGTTAGGCCGGGCGGGTCCGGGTAGGTTTACACCACAACTTAGTCTAACCTCGGGTTTTGGCACCACATGACCAACTTCTCACATTGGGTCCTATTGTTTGTAGCCACTAGTTAAGCCGGTCGGTTCCGGGTAGAATTACGCTACAAACTCAACCCAACCTCGAGTTGGCCACGCTTTTGTTTTCTAAGTGTCATGTCCACTTTATTTCAAAACATAATTACAAGTCAACAAATGCTTGGGTAGACCTAACTGAATAGGTAAATTCCCAAGGGGTAGACCTAACTTAATAGGTAAATTCCCAATCTTATATTTTCATGTATTTTAAGTTTACCCAAACCCCCAACGTCATTCTATCGCTTACATATTCGTAATAACGCATAAAGGATAGGAAGAGGGAACTTGGCACAACATACATGATGAACTTGCTTATCACAACAAACATGCATAACATGTTAGACTTGCATAACTTAGCATAGTGAACTTGCATTTTACCATAAACATGCATAACTTGCATAACTTAGCATAGTGAACTTGCATTTTACCATAAACATGCATAACTTGTCAAACATGCACAACTTGTCATTTTAAACTTGCATAAGCATGCACAACTTATTAAACATGCATAACATGGCGCAATGAACTTGCATGAACATACATAACTCATTTAACTTGCAAATCATGGCATAGTGGACTCGCATAAACATACATAACTTATTTAACTTGCAAATCATGGCTTGGTGAACTTGCATAAACATGCATAACTCATTTAACTTGCAAATCAAGGCTTAGCAAACTTGCATAAACATGCATAACTCATTTAACTTGCAAATCAAGGCTTAGCAAACTTGCATAAACATGCATAACTCATTTAACTTGCAAATCAAGGCTTAGCAAACTTGCATAAACATATTAACTTTAGAGTTTCTAAAATGAAGGTAAGAGGGCTTACAAATATTATGAAGACACAAATCTCCTAATAAAGATTGAGAAGCCCTTTTTATGCAAGCATAAAACCCCAAAACAAAGCTCCAAATAAGAAAACCCTCTTGCAAAATCCCAAAAACACAAACTTAGCAAATCAAGCTTGCAACTTAATGAAGTATGCAAGTTATTAAGCATTCATACAACATAGAAAAGGTTGTATGATCATCATATCTTCATAGGAATGATTCATGAAGAGATTGGAGGCTAGGGTTTTTAGGTGGAGGCCATTTGAGAATTCAATTTGACATAGTTTGGTTGCTAGAGTGAATAATGAGGGTTTAGGGTAGGATTAGGAGCTTATTTATAGAAGATTAGAGTGATTTAGACCATAGGATTAACCCTAGGTGAATTTTGGCCCGTCAGATTTAGGAACTCTCTAGAACCAGACCACACAACCAAGCCCAAACCAAGGAGGTGCGCCAGGCTAATCTGCCTGGCTACCCCCTGTCGACAGGGCTGTCGACAGGGCAGTCGACTCCCTGGGGACCCTGTCGACAGGCCTGTCGACATGGGGCCCCTGGCGGGAGTTTTCCCGCCTTGGCCCAGCTGGCCCAATTCTTTAAATTTGAATCTGTTTTTACTTAGGATTTTTCTGAAAACTTCAATGGGCCTTAACTGGGTCATACGGACTCCGATTTCCGAAAACTCGGACTCTATTTCGCGTATTTTTCCGAGACGAACGCAATGGCATAGCCCGTTTCCCTTGATTCCCATTTTATAATTTAATTCTGCCTCAATTTATGTTATAACAGATTATTAAAAATACGGGTTGTTACATTCTCCCCTCCTTAAAGGATTTCGTCCCCGAAATCTTCAAGTTAGGAAGAACGTATCCTACCATCCAATCATCCATCTACTCAAAGCATCATCCACGAGCAATCATTGTCCTTAAAAGATTCTAAATGTGGTATGAACATATGCAAAAGTGTGTGTATATGTACTTACCTAATGCAAAGATCAGGCGGTTACTGATACAGTAAACCTCCTTAATGCATATGTATGTAAATCAGGCGGTTACTGATACAGTAAACCTCCTTAATGCATATGTATGTCAGTGAAATGAATCCATATGTATGCAAATTCCTAACACAATGTATAATATCTACATGCGTGCTCAATCATACATCCATATGCAACATCCATGTGATAGCATACGAATTTCATCCAAGAATAAGCATAAACACTCATGCACATGCAATATGAGGAGTGTGTGAGCCGATCTAGTGCCTAATCGTGTATAATGCATCCACGAGCAACCACTTGCAAACATTTGCAACCACTTGCAACCATCAAGCATAACATGTTTCAAATACATGTTTCATCCAAAGGGTTTCTACCTAAGGTTCTCACGACAAGATAAAACACGATAAACTAGATAAACTCCTTTTTGGATTACAAGAAATCCATTCAAACTTTGACATATAGTACTAACCGATGAGTCTTAACCCCCTTATGGAGTTTACAACAGAAATAAGATCGAGAATGGGACCGAGAGGATATATATACAAAAGATAACTTGCAAGCAAGCTCCACAGGAAAACAAGGATCAAAGATGCACTCTTAAAAAGAGATATGATGCGCGTATCTAGTCTTCACTCTTCTTAGTTACGTTTCCTTGAGCTTAACTCTACTGTGCTTTGACTATCTTTCACTTCATGATTCCTTGGCTTCCTAACTCCTATTTCCCAAATTCGAGTTGGAACGCATTTCATTATCGCCTCTCGTCTTTCTTCTCTACTTATCCTTCCTTCTGTATACTTGGCTTAAACGTACTATAACCTCATGATCTCATGCCAGCTCTCCAAAATCCACTAGTGAATCCTGGATCTCGTCTATTTACTATAAAGTATTCCATGCAGCAGAACTTTTCTTGAAAATACCAATCCACGTTGCCAATTGCCCTTATAAACGTGATCTCCAATAACTCATGCTTAATCGAAATGAACCATCCGCCTATAGACCATACCTAGATTCAGTTGCCTACCCCTGGCTTCCTGTAGGCTATTTCAAAACTGGCCAACTTCTTGAGGGTAAACCGTTGCTAACCATGATGCAGTCCCCTCGCTCGTCACTGGACTGAAATGAGCACTCTTCGTGAGTCTACCTATTATGACCCTCATACCCGTATTCCCTTTCTAGTCTATCCACATAATCTATCGAGATGCTTTCACACTTCCCTTGCGAAACCCCTAATGGAGGTAATGGCCCACTGGGCTTCTATGACTTGGCCTTAACTTGGTGGCACAACATGCATCCAGAGACCAACTCGGCCACCTCCTTGAGTGATGCGCATCTCCAAGAACCTTCTTTACCAAGTCTTTCACTCGAGGAACACATAATCTCTCATCGCGCCTTAGTCATCCCTTGTCATCTATAATATATCTAACGAGGTGACTTAACATCTCGCCTCGAATCAACTGGTTCATGTTCTTGACTAACTGCGGGTCTTCTCCCTGCGAAACCCCCTTCTTAATCCAGAAGAGTAAGTCTAAGCTCCGGGAATGCTAACTAACTAGCCAAACGGAGAAAGCTTCTTACTCCAATTGCCCTGCTCAGAGTTTTCCGATCTTAAACCGCAACCACTTCAGCGGAATCCACCGCTAAGCCTTACCTAAGAACTATGTGCCCAAGAAATTCAACTTCTTTCCTCCAAAGTGACATTTGGAGAACTTGACCTTCAACTGGTGGCTCTAAGCGTATCCATTTCCTCCTTGAGATGTATAGCATGCTCTTCCTCGCTCTTTTGAGGAGATCAAAATATCGTCTATGACGACCATGACAAACTTGTTCAAGGACTCCCTACCCATCCAGTTTACGTAATATGCGGGTGCATTAGTCGAACCAAATAGTATGACTAGCCATTCTAAAACCCATCCAGAGTCCTAAACGCAGTCTTGTCAATTCCATCCTCAGCCATCCTAAGCTGATGGAATCCGGTAGCTAGATCAAAAGAAAACAGATGCTCCTACAAGCTGATCAAACAAATCATTGATCCTTGGTAATGGTTATCTTACGATAATCAACATATAAGCGAAACAAACTGTCCACATCAGTGACGAATACTACTGGAGCACCCTACTCGAAAATGCTTCGTCTCAGGAAGTTCTTCTCAAGCAACTCCTTGACTTGCTTTCTTAACTCTCATCTCGTGAGGTCATGTGCCTAACCGGCCACGAAACTGGCTTGGTATTACCAACCAGATAATGCGGGAATCTATCCCATGTCTAAGGGTAACCCCTTTACTTCACCCAAGATATCAGGATATTCTCGGACCACCCTCACCGATTGCAAACTATCGATAAACAAGTTGAGGGATTCAAGATAACATAACATGACGGGACCCATAGGGTTGCTAGAAATTTTTAGGGTATTACCGAGGCGAGTCATGAGCCCCACACCCTATATAAAAAAAACCCAGAATGGCTTCAAAACAGGACGACCATTCCATGCCCAAAACCAACCCATATCCCCTGAAACCGAGAACATAAACATCCCACGAGAATTCTATACTCAAGATAGAAATTTTCAAATCCACTCAGACCATAGACAAACGGGCAGAACCCCCAATTGGATTTGAAACACATACGGGATCATCAACTACACTAGTACTTAGGTGCAAAACTTTCAACTGGATCAGATGAAATAAAACTATGCGATGTGCCAGAATCAAACAAAATTCGAACAGGGAAAATCAGAAAATGTAAACTAGATTTTCAACAGAAACACTACCTCTATCATGAGCTGGAAGAACGGGGTTGAGGGGATGAATTCGCCCTCCAGATAGTCCTGCACACTGAGTCCGACCTTGCCCTTGTTTCCTCGGGCAATCCTTGCTGAAATGTCCAAACTCACCACAATCAAAGCATTCGCCCCGCTTTCTCTTCTCCTTCTTCCTACATTCCCTGGCTATATGTCCAACTTCACCACAGAAGTTACATTTCATATTCTTGCCCCGTTTCCCGGAATTTACTCTCTTTCCTTGAGACTCATTCGCCTTGACCTCTTTCTTGTCATTGCTACCTTCTTCTTGAAGTAGGGCCAAATTCACTAAACTCTCGAAAGTCGCCCCCAAGGGTATATGAGACAGGGCCAAATCACGTAATGGCTCGTTTAATCCTAGAGCAAAGTGTAGGGCCTTCTTCTGAGCTGTATTAACCAAGTCTAAATCGTCCTGAGCCAGTTGATTAAACTTATCTATGTATTCCCTAATAGTCATGTCCCCTTGCTTCAGTGATAAGAATCTCAGTCCAAACCTTCCTCTAAAGTCATCCCAAGTCTCAATTGGCCTAGTAGCGGTGGTGACTACCCACCAACGTGCAGCTTCTTCCTTTAGCAACCATACTGCCAATAAAACCTTCCTGCGGTCACCTATATCAAAGGTGGCTAAAAGATCTTCGGTCTCTTTCAACCAATTCCTTGCCTCTACAAAAGTCTCGGTTCCAAAGAAATTCTTGCAACCCATCGCCTTAAAATCTTGGCAAATCTCTGCGAAGTCAGTTTGAGGATGCTGAGGGGAAGGAGGAAGAGGAACATCAGCTATGGGAGGAGGATTAATATTTGCGGGGCCGGCTTCGGTCGCCCTGGCCTCCAAAAGTCTCCTATACCAAACAGGTACGTGAACTCCCTCCGGAATGGCAAAGTTGTCAGCCATACTGGAAACGAAGAAAAAGATAGATTCAGAATGGAGAAAAACGAAGGAATTTTGCTAATGGCTTTTTGGGGAATAGCCTTTTAAAATAAACTAGACTTTTCTTTGGAAAATACTTTATACTAGGTTTCGAAAATAGTTTTTCAAAGAGCTTTTAAAAAAACCTTTCTATCCCTTCTCGTAAACCATATGCTCTGATACCAAATGTAACACCCCACCTCCGCCAGGGTCACTCGCAAAGGAATGCACTAGCTTCGGAGGGGCATTTTTGGTAAACATGCATAATGATATAGCAAGGCAGGACATGACATATATATATATGTAAATAAACAGAGTAAGTAAACAAAACAGCGGAAGATTTAAAAACCATTTCAAAACACAAGTCTGGTACATCACAATGTCAATTTCCCAAAATTACAAGTCTAGATAAATACATCATCTGATAAACTGAAAATACATAAGTACTATCCCCAAATAAGAGTGATAAACCATAGCGGCTCAAGTCCAAAGCATACTTGAGCTATCCAAGGAAGCAGCTACAATCCAAGCTAGGCTCCAGTATTCCCTCCCTGAGAACCTGGGGGGGGGGGGGAAACGGAAGAAAAGAGGCGAAAGAAAACAGGTCAGTCAAAAAGACTGAGTAAGCCCTGCTACGATCAGTCTATAAACTAATAAAGTTAACATCATGATGGAAACTGGGATGATCATACACAACAACATACTGGCATGATAAATCAACTACAAGATAGATAGAGGTGTCATCGCATAAAACAAGGTTAAGTTTTGCACCACGGTGTACTAGCAAACCAACATAACAGATATTGATCCCCTGGCCCAAGCTTTGACCCAATAACATGAAGTGACCTTAATATAAGGTCCAGCCCAACGGTCTAGTCGATCGGCTCCCTATAAACCTAACACGTCAAGTGTTGGTGTCCATATGGCCCACATATGGTTGTAGTTAGTCTGTGCTGGGTCCACCTTTGGGTGTATCAAGCCCTCGGGTGTCAACCCCGGACACTTAAGCAATAATGCACAGCCCTATCCTACTGGTACCCGTGCCTCGAGTTTGTCCAACATCGGACTACGTGCACGTCCGTAGCCCGCCGGACCCGCACCGCTGTACCACTCAGCCATCGTCCTTTTGGTCGCTTACATCTGTCCAGTAATCGTGCCCCGCCCTAGCCTAGCTTCTAGGGTTGTGAATGATACCAAACTGGGATTACTGTTAGAACAGACCACGTTGCTAGGGTTTTCTAAGAAGGTTAAGTGTGATTTCACCCTTCACTAATCATGGATTAAATTAGTTAAGTGTAATCAACGGTTCACCACTTAACCCCATCTAATCCCTTGTATCCCCAAATTGATTAAATTGGTTAAGTGTAACTTAACCCCATTTTCATCCCTTGAATCCCCAAATTGGTTAAGTATTAGTGGACTCTGACTTAACCCTAATCATGAGGCATTAATTAACTTAATGCACCTTAACCTCTCACATTAGACCTTGTTGTGGTTACTAGTTAGGCGGGTCCGGGTAGGTTTACACCACAACTTAGTCTAACCTCGGGTTTTGGCACCACATGACCAACTTCTCACATTGGGTCCTATTGTTTGTAGCCACTAGTTAAGCCGGTCGGTTCCGGGTAGAATTACGCTACAAACTCAACCCAACCTCGAGTTGGCCACGCTTTTGTTTTCTAAGTGTCATGTCCACTTTATTTCAAAACATAATTACAAGTCAACAAATGCTTGGGTAGACCTAACTGAATAGGTAAATTCCCAAGGGGTAGACCTAACTTAATAGGTAAATTCCCAATCTTATATTTTCATGTATTTTAAGTTTACCCAAACCCCCAACGTCATTCTATCGCTTACATATTCGTAATAACGCATAAAGGATAGGAAGAGGGAACTTGGCACAACATACATGATGAACTTGCTTATCACAACAAACATGCATAACATGTTAGACTTGCATAACTTAGCATAGTGAACTTGCATTTTACCATAAACATGCATAACTTGTCAAACTTGCATAACTTAGCATAGTGAACTTGCATTTTACCATAAACATGCATAACTTGTCAAACATGCACAACTTGTCATTTTAAACTTGCATAAGCATGCACAACTTATTAAACATGCATAACATGGCGCAATGAACTTGCATGAACATACATAACTCATTTAACTTGCAAATCATGGCATAGTGGACTCACATAAACATACATAACTTATTTAACTTGCAAATCATGGCTTGGTGAACTTGCATAAACATGCATAACTCATTTAACTTGCAAATCAAGGCTTAGCAAACTTGCATAAACATGCATAACTCATTTAACTTGCAAATCAAGGCTTAGCAAACTTGCATAAACATGCATAACTCATTTAACTTGCAAATCAAGGCTTAGCAAACTTGCATAAACATATTAACTTTAGAGTTTCTAAAATGAAGGTAAGAGGGCTTACAAATATTATGAAGACACAAATCTCCTAATAAAGATTGAGAAGCCCTTTTTATGCAAGCATAAAACCCCAAAACAAAGCTCCAAATAAGAAAACCCTCTTGCAAAATCCCAAAAACACAAACTTAGCAAATCAAGCTGGCAACTTAATGAAGTATGCAAGTTATTAAGCATTCATACAACATAGAAAAGGTTGTATGATCATCATATCTTCATAGGAATGATTCATGAAGAGATTGGAGGCTAGGGTTTTTAGGTGGAGGCCATTTGAGAATTCAATTTGACATAGTTTGGTTGCTAGAGTGAATAATGAGGGTTTAGGGTAGGATTAGGAGCTTATTTATAGAAGATTAGAGTGATTTAGACCATAGGATTAACCCTAGGTGAATTTTGTCCCGTCAGATTTAGGAACTCTCTAGAACCAGACCACACAACCAAGCCCAAACCAAGGAGGTGCGCCAGGCTAATCTGCCTGGCTACCCCCTGTCGACAGGGCTGTCGACAGGGCAGTCGACTCCCTGGGGACCCTGTCGACAGGCCTGTCGACATGGGGCCCCTGGCGGGAGTTTTCCCGCCTTGGCCCAGCTGGCCCAATTCTTTAAATTTGAATCTGTTTTTACTTAGGATTTTTCTGAAAACTTCAATGGGCCTTAACTGGGTCATACGGACTCCGATTTCCGAAAACTCGGACTCTATTTCGCGTATTTTTCCGAGACGAACGCAATGGCATAGCCCGTTTCCCTTGATTCCCATTTCATAATTTAATTCTGCCTCAATTTATGTTATAACAGATTATTAAAAATACGGGTTGTTACACAAGAGAAACTTTCTGGTTTTTAAATCATCAGAAAAGCATCCATTCAAATGAATTGACAGTTTTAGCAAACCAGAAAATCAAAGGCTCCAGAAAACTTGCTCAAGCCCTAATTTCCAGGAAAAATATACACCGCAAGTTTCAAATCAAGGGTTTCAAAGATCAAGACTTAATCAAAAATTCCAGAACATACGATGATTTAAAGTTCCAATATTTCCGTATATATCATGACCAAAGTCTAATACGAAATCAGAGCACATATTTAGGAATTTAATCCTATAAATAACCACTGATTCATCACAAGCAAAGTATCCAAGTTCTAGCACTGATTAAAAATCGAAAATCAAAATCAAAAATCATACCAGTAAAGAAGCAAGCTTGGATCGAAATCCAATATCCAAATCGTGAAGAGAGAAGTGCCTGAGATCGATTAAGAACATCAACAAGATTACAAGCATCAGAAAACCATCGCGATTTTAGGATTTGAAGAAACCCTAGGAATTTCTCAAGAGCCGCCGCCATTTTTAAGAAAAGAGATCGGGCAAAAATAAAGTGGTGAAGCAAATACAAGGGGCCGACCAAACTTTGTTTTAAAAGGAGGATAACCCATTTATTTTAATTCCTAAGGGTTTTGAATTTGTTTTTTAAATTTGTTTTTGTTTTCATCCTTAGATTCAAGTTGTAATCAAATCAGAGTTTACTAGTTTGTCTTCAAAACTAGGGAGACGAATTACAGGGTTTGTAATTCGGGGAAATCTGGTTTTGGGGATAAAAACCAGTGCAGGGTTTTGAGCGTAGGGTTAAGAACAGTTGGGAGAGAGTGTCGCGAGTTTACAGGGGATTGTAAGCGTAGAGATTGTTTTAACTCATAGTAGAAACCTTGGGGAATGCAGCAGTAGGCAGGGTTTTGCCGAAGCTGGGTAAATCTGTGTGTTATTTATTTTCCGCATTTACTCTGATTATTATCTGTGCTGTGATTATTTAATTACTCTGTGGAAATCTGCAATAAACCCTATTCACCCCCCCTCTAGGGTTAATTTAGATCCTACATCTTGAACTAGTCGGGAATTTAGCATATAGAGTTAACTTACCAGAGAAGATGGCGGGAGTTCACAATGTATTTCATGTTTCCCAACTAAGGAAGTTCGTTCACGACTCAAATATGACTATTTCACCTGATCGGTTAGAGGACTTCGAAGTAGAACCCGAGGCGGTTGGGAACCGCAAGCCAATTCGTATTGTGGGGCACGATACGAAGCAACTTCGAAGGAAGGCGGTGAAGCTAGTCAAGGTTCAGTGGGGCGAGAACGAGAATGACTGTACTTGGGAGACCGAGGAGACCATTAGGAAGGCATATCCAGAACTCTTTGCCTAGTAAGATTTACTTTGCAATTTAGTTATTCTGCATGCTAGGATAGACTTGTCTTACTTATTTTGCATGTTTGATTGTTGTTTTATGATTGATAGGCATGCGGGACCCTTTTGTGTGTTTTGGTTAGGGATTTTCGGGGGCGAAATTTCTTAAGGGGGGGGGGGGGGGGAGAATGTAACTACCCGCATTCTACGCATCGGAGGATCGTAGAATATTTATTTCTTTCCCATATGAAGTCGTATGGTCATGTAACTTTGGGAAACTTCTATTAGAGTCATTTCCCATGTTCATGATTTTTGTCGATTTTTAAATGACCATTTTGCCCATAGCTGATCTTGTTTTGGCTATAACTTTTGATTGGGAAGGAACTCTGACCTGAAACCACTTCCATTAGATTCGTTTGATGGTTTACCTTTCCGTAGAGTGGTCATAATAGCCAAACGGACTTACCGTTTGGGAGATATGGCTGAAATAAGGTTTGGAAGGTGAAAAACTGCTTAACCGGGCCAAATAGGGTGATTAGTGAATGGGCCCATAACCCATTTCGGGATTAGGGTTATGGGGAGGCTGAAAAGGGTTAGAGAATCATTCCATTTCAGTTTTCTAGCCTCCACTTATCTCCAAGGAACCCTAAAAATGGCCTCCAATCTCTAAATCACCTCCAAATCATCTTTTAATCAAGGATTTAGCTTAGCAACATCAAATCAAGGGAGATCTACACCAAATTAACATTGGAGCCGCTGTTTAGCATTAGTATTCGCATCAAATCAGAGATTTATTTCAGATCTTAGTTTATTTGTGGCTAAGGTGAGTGATTTGCATAGTTCCTCACTAATTATGGCTAATTAAGGGTAATTAGTGTTAATTAGCGAATTTAAACATGATAAAATTCTGGAAAAATGTTCATAAATTCTTAAATGATGATTTAGACCTCTGATATGAATTTGGGTTAATTTGGTTAAGTTTTGCTAATCCTATCATTAGTTTCACCTAAACATGCTTAAGGGGAAATATAGGGGTTTTGGGTATGTTTGATCCATTTTAACCTATCATAATGATGTTTTGATGTTTGTGATTGATTATGTATGTTGCTATGACTGTATAATATGCTTTGTGATTGATTTCAATAGTTAGAATGGTCGAAAACGTCGTCGAATGGCGTAAAACACTTGCTGGAAAAGTTTCAGGAAACAGTGCAGGATCGGATCGGATCGGATATGGTGGCTCGGATCGGATAAGCTGAACTGGGCGAGGGATTCGATCGGATCGGAACTTGACACTTGAGAAATATGGCAAAAAGGAAGGCCATGCTAGCAATATTAGGATCGGATCGGATAAAGGAGGGGGATCAGAGCGGCTAAAGGAGGAGGATCGGATCGGAACAAATGAAGGGCGAGGGAGCTGATCGGAGCGGGAACACGAACTGAATGGGAGATGGCAACCCGACCCGACCCGAAGTGCGACACCCGACCCGAACCGACGCGATGGAGTGGACCCGAACCAAACCGTTACCAGAGGAAGACCATGAACCGACGCAACGTAGTGGACCCGACCCGAACCGATAGCTTGAAGGGGAA
This sequence comes from Allium sativum, assembly GCA_030737875.1. Classification (NCBI taxonomy): domain Eukaryota; kingdom Viridiplantae; phylum Streptophyta; class Magnoliopsida; order Asparagales; family Amaryllidaceae; genus Allium; species Allium sativum. The sequence goes on from CM060911.1 coordinate 190,317,782, forward strand.
CCCGACCCGACCCAGTATTAACCAATAACCCGAGATGCAAAGGTAGTCCAATATGGGAAGTTAGAGCTCAGGATCCAATTGGGAACCGATGAGTTCACTTCATGGTTGGGCTTTGCTGCGGGACGTGTGCTAAGGAGTTGTCGATGTTCATAACTTCGATTCACCACTGAAAATGGATGATGGGCTACTTATCAGTGCAGTAGAGCCATTGCGACTCGAGGGGCAAGGTGATGGTAGCAAGACTACGTTATCAGTGCAGTAGAGTCATTGTGACTTGAGGGGCAAAGTGATGCGTAGTAAGACTATGAGCCAGTGTAGTGGGGTCATTATGACTCCATGGGGCAGAGTGGACATAGTGAAGGATTGGTAAGGCTATGAGCCAGCGCAGATGGGGTGAATAACTCCATGGGGAAAATTGACATAGCGAAGGATTAGTGGCTACGTTATCAGTGCAGTGAAGCCATTTATGACTTCATGGGGCAAAGTGATCATAACAAGGTATGTTGGGTGATCGAAGTGATGAATATCGTATGCTTTACGCACTGAGTGAGAGATGTGATGATGGTAGCTATGTTTGATTGTTTGCCATCACTATGACATGCACACCCCCCCACCTCCGTATCTTTGCACCGTTTGATATGGCACCTTAGAGTGTTGTACAGTATGTAGTGCTAACTCTTTGGTTGCAGGTCCAGGTTCAGGTATGTTTTAGTCTACCTGTTATTGTTCTGTTTAGATGCTTATCGCTCATACCAGGCTTTATGTCTGACCCAGAGTTTTATGTCTCCTCTTATTACTCTGGGTGCTCACACGAGCAGACTAGAGACAGGTTAGCTGGTGATGCGCGAGTAGCTGATTCGGAGGCGGGCATGAGGCTTCCACGTATGATATATATAGATATTCTCCCTGTGTCGTTGGTGGTCGCTACTTGGGCATTAGTAGTGTACCTCCTTTACCTTGCTTTTGCTTTTGAGACAGTTTGAAAAGTTGTAATAATGTTTAACTTTGGATCATAAGCTGTACTTGGATTTTCCGCTGCTATGTTAGTTGTTTCAGCTTATGCACTGTCTCACCTGTTTTATGTCAAATATGTTATTATTATATTTTATTCTATGCGCTGTGAGACATTCTACAGGTTCTTTGTTAGTTCATTTCCTTCCTCCCTTTCCTTCTGACGACCCGTTCCGTGCTAACTGGACATGTGTACAGCGCACTTTTGGAGTAAATGTCGGTTGGTGCGGGGCGGGCCGTCACAATGAGAGTGCCCAACATTACAAACAAATTCCTTTTTCCCTTTAATTTTCAATGCTTGATTATATTATATACATATAATCAATGAATAATCACTTATTCAAATTACCAAAGGTGTGCAAATAAAACGTGTCATCCTAAACAAAGAAGAATGTCAATGGTCATATTTTCAGCATATTAATAAAATAATTAAATTTTTTGTTAAAAGCAACTATTTATTTCTATAAACATATTTTATTGAATGATTCTATATATGATTAATAGCTTATATGAAAATTGATAAAACCTTACTTTCTAACATTATGCAAATGAAAGATCAATATTTAGATAAATAGAATTGAATCAAATATATATTTCTATCCTTATTCAAATCATGTATTAGAAACCTCTTTTTGAACCATTAAGAAAGTTATTACCATAGCTTATACAAATTTATATCACTATGTTTAACATAAATCACTATTCACGTATTGTTTTGAAACCTCACTACATCTTCAAACTTTTTAACAAAATAACAATAATATCAAAACTATAAGAAAATTCAAATAAGAAAGTTTTAAAACATGCCTTAGTGTTAATTCGTTATATTACTTACTTATCAAAATCTGAAAACTCCAAATTCAACTCAACTTTGCACAATTCTTGTTTTTCTTGCCCGCTTGCATCAATCATCATAGGAGTTAAAATTTGCTCCAAACTTAAATAGGAGTTCGCTTCCAAATTGTTAAGAAATTGATGAGTAGCAATTAGAAAAAGCGATAAAAAAATGTTGTATCATGGATGAGACCACTGCCTTAAAAACGAGATCTGACACAACTATGGTGTAATTGATAATTATCGTCCACTCTTCATGGTTAACACAACCATCCTTCGTACTTGTGCACTTTAAGGTTGAAGGATTTGAGATTTGTAGAAGACACTATCCGGAATTTTAAGTATTTCCAACCCGTAGCAACTACCACACTACCTCACAGTACTCGAAGTTCATCACGCAACTGGCATTGCCACAACACTGCTTCACCACAAAACCATCTCCACATGTCCACGTAGCAAAAACTGATCTACATAAAGAAAAGTCGAAGACGTCAACAATGTCTCAAGATCTATGAGCAATAGCTAAAACACTTTTATTTGAACAAATTTACATTACGAAAACCTAGAAGAAAATTACAAAGAAATTAAAAGTTGAAGTTGGTAGAAGAAAAATTAAAAGTCGAAATTGTTAGTAGAATAAGCAAAACTCGTAATTATAATCGAAATGAAATATGAAGCAATGAGGTATAATTAATTTGAAAATGATACAACTTATAAAGTAGTTAAAATAACAACTTTCTTATATATATATATATGTGTGTGTGTGTGTGTGTGTGTATATATATATATATATATATATATCCGAAGCGGTGGCCCAGCGGTTAACGACTTGCACCATGATAACAGTGGTGCGGTTCGAAACCCGGAATGACATGCTAAGAGCTTACCGTGTGCATACGCTAAGATCAGCCACTTATGTGGTGCTCTTGGATCGGGCTATGTACACTAGGGAGGGTTTTACGACTCCGGTCGGTATTTTAGACTCATACACTATATTCTGCTATTTCCTCGCTACAACTTTTTTCACTTTCGCCGCATTGAATCCGCTGAGTGTTTTAACTGCACAGTAATGAATACATGTTGCATGGGTGTCATTATAATTTTCATTTTTCATCATAAACCTACAAACTAAGCTCTACTATATTGTATATTTACAAATGTTGAATAAATGCCATCTCTCCTTTCTTGGTTTCTTATTTTCTAGTTCATGGCAATTTCTGCGTTATACAATTTACTCGAACTTTGTTCGTACAAAAATGCTATTTTACCCGAATAAAAATAGGGCAAAATATCCGAATGTGAGATAAAAATGGAGGCACCACCCATGAATTGCTTGAATTCAATCTTAAAATTAGGGCGTTGGATCCCATTTTTTCTCTCTTGATCAAGTAAAATACCCAAAAGTAGTTCGGGTATTGTAGCAAAGTTGTTGTTCGCATGTGCTGCAAAACACGTGTAAGCACTGGATAACAACAACCTGCGCCCTATGCATTGACTAAATTACTATGGCAGCGGATCACCTGGACCGGGGACCCCCTGGTCCGGACCAATCAAAATCACTCATTTGGGGGGATTTTGAACTTGGCCCCCTGAATTCAACCCCGAATTACAAAGGCCAAATTGCAAAATCCCCCAAATAAGAGATTTTGATTCGTCTGGACCAGGGGGTCCCCTGGTCCAGACGATCCACGCCCAATTACTATATATTTGGATTGAAATAGAAAGTACAGTCAATCATCCATTCCACATTCTCACACAGACCGGCCCCAAAAGCCCCACCGCCGCGTGATGGGAATTCGCTCATCTTTCGCCACGTGTCGTTAAATCGGCCGGCTGCAGCCAGCAGCTCTTTCTCCACCTAATTAAACTGCTCAACGCACTCCTCCGTTTTATTTTATATTTTTCCTTTCACGCCATTTTATTTTATTTATTTCCTTTCACGCCAAATTAAAAGGCGTATAGAAGCAATCTAATTACATATAAATGGTTAAGTAATTAATCGGTTTTAGTCATTGATCGACACGATTCCTCGAGGATCAATGGGATCGTGTGTGTCGAAGCCTGATAACAGTGTTTCAAGCCGGAGTTCAATCAGCGGTGGGAGGAGGAAGAAGCGGGGTTTGGTGAGAAGGATCAGGAAAAGGGAAAAGGTCATGGACATGGAGACGACTGGCGACGTCGTAGATGGACATGTGGCGGCGGCTGAGGATTCTCGTTTGCGAAGTGGTAAGGATTTCAGTGCTGCTTTGCTTTATTTTTCTTTATTTTTTCTTGACTGGTACCGATGTTTAGTCATACGTTATGGCTAGTTTAAATTGATTTTTGATTCGATAAGATTGTCCCTGTGGTGTTGGACATCGACCGTGATTGAAAATACAGGATGATTGTAATTGAGAAGTATCTATCAGTACTTCGTATATGTCAGTACTTCGTATATGTTTTCAGATATGTAGTTTAAATCAACTAATATCATTTTAAATTTTGAATATTTTACACGTTTTATCACCTGAATTTAATACAAATTTAGGCAGACACGGTTCACTTAGCCTTAGATAAACATATATCAGTTTAATTCTATGACAGTTCAATTTGTTACACATTTTATCACCTGAATTCAAAGAATATCACAACAGTTGGATTATAACTAGTAGTTGGTTGTCACACTGTGAATTTAGTTTGTAACCTGAAAAAGTAGTTAATTGGATAGATATTGCTATGGAGAATCATATAAACAGTGGCAAGTATTGCTACCCAGCACCGATCCTGTGATTATTTATTTGTATTTTATGTGGATTCAGGTTGAGCATGTTAAACAGCATTTACATGTCACCTGTGGGTACGAAGCAACTTTTAAAATGATTTATGACTACTGGATACTTAGAAGAATAAGCTGAGAGAGATTATGCAAAGTTTGTAACATATTAAAATTAATATGCCAATTCATGTGGCCGCTAATCTTTGTTTGATGTCAATTTGTGGGCCAGTTCCATATTAAAATTAAAATTTGTGTACTCTTATTTTAAAACTGTGAAGACTTGCCGTTGTAAACTTATAGTGGCAAAAGCTTTACCGTTATAAAATCCGTCCCCTTGACCAGTTCACTAGTTGCAAAACTCTCGAAATCAGCCACACATGATTGTGCGATGGCTAGTTTTTGAACTGAACTAGTCATTGTTGAATGTGGTATAACCAACGATTTATTCTTTTTTTGCTATTGTAATAAAAGTTGATTCCAAAGCCTTTTTAAGAAAGGGTTGGGGAAAAATGTGATGATCAGACAGTATCATACCTGAACAAGAATGTGAATGTGCAATAAGGTTTTAACACCAAGGAATTTATATAGTTTGACCCGAATCAAATTTATTTTGTGTTACTTTTTTTATCCTTTTTATCATTGCATGAATTAAAAGTTTAAAGTCGTGTTTTTATTTTGAAAATATGAAGTTTTTTTTTTTTTTTTTACTTTTCCGCCATTTCCAATTCAACGTCTTCATTAGCCTTTAATTTCTATGACTACCTTATGACTTATTCTTTGATCGTCAAACATTAAAATACAAAGTCTTCAATATTTATATTCAAGTTTGGATTACAGTTTGAATGTTTGTTTGGCATGTTCAGCTATTATTTTTGTATCTTATGTTTTTTTTTTATTCTTTTGAATTTGGCTACTTAGGTGGTAGTATATAATTGTACTATAAGTTTTAGATAGTAGATATCATACTATAAGTCAATGTATGTATGGTTCAAATTATGCTATATGATTTGATCTGTGAGCTCATTGTCTAAAGACAGACATCCAACCACACGACAATGGTGCTATATTAGTATCTTATGTTTGTACAAAATTGATCTGAATAGCGATCATTTTGTTCTAACTTCAAATGAATTACAATAAATCCTTTATTAGGGTGATCTTACTATTGTAGCATTAAGTTGTGAAATAATTTTGACAAAAGCTTGTACCTATATAAAACCCAAAAGGCCAAGATTACACTTCTATTTGAACATTTGTTTATACTTAGATATTCTAACGAGTTCATTCGTTATATGCAGTATATTTTATAAGAGTCCATTGTATTTCTTTATACTTTTTTTTTAAAATGATATATATTGTTGTTTTATTTTGATATCCTGGCATAAACTGTTGTTCAGTCCAAGTCATTTTTGAACTGTTTTTGTGAGCCCGTGGAAAAAAAGCTGTTTTTCTCCCTTTTGATATATGATTTCCGCCTTATTGTAAAAAAATAAAAATAAAATAAAAGATAGAGATAACTTCTAATATGACAAAATTTGAGTTTTTCCCCATGCATATAAGCCATTGATTGCATTTAAAATTTCAACACCTATATCTACTTCAATGGCAATGTTCACGGGAGTGAAATCCGCATTACCTTATATGCGACATCCAGATGGAGTGAAGTTGGTTTGTTGCTTTCGAGGATGTTAACAACCAAGCGTATTCCAGTTTAATAATTATAAATTCATTTATAAACTCTTATTGGTTTTTTTAACCCTTAATTATAATGCATACCACTTTTCCTTTTTACAGGGAGATAACCTAATTATAATTTCACCTACTTACCATTCGTCTTCCTAGGGATATGGGAAGTGAATATATCTCGTATGGTAGGAATGGCATCTTCTTATATAGATTCCAAGTTCTTTGTTTTTCTTTCTTTCTTTTCACTTTGTTTGTACTGGCTTATTTTATTATTATAATTATTAAGGTAAAGTATTTTTATAAATATGTCATTTGGAGGTGGAGTTTTGGTACATGGATCTAACATATTTCATAACAACTGTAACTACATCTTTACTTTATAATTTATACCTACTTGATTGGGATTTTCTGAAAACTATATTTGTACTGTACCAAGAAGCTTCTCCTACTTGTCTTTTATCTATTAAAAAAAACCAATGTTGAAAAATATTTCCAACTGATGAATGTTATCAAAAATATCCAGTGGGCACTTTTGTATTTGTGTTGAAACCTGGTCTGTTAGGTAGTGTTGTACATTACATTGTACCCTTCACCTCCAAAGTTATTTAGTGATTCATGTTTAGTCATTCTACTTTGTATCTTGCAAAAATTGATTGATTATGCCATTGTACTTTATTTAAAACAAATTTATTGGTTTTACAATGACAAGGAAGCTTAGAAGAAGAATGGTTTGAAACTCTTACAGTTGTGGAATCCGACAATGAGGAAGATTTCCATAGTTTGCATGAAGGTAACTGGTAACTAAATGGATTACTAATTAAAAAATATGTAAAGGACGGAAAGCTAACTACATTTCTTATCCTTTGTTTTTGCTATGATATTATTGCAGAGATGCTTCATTTACATGGTTCTGAAAGTGAATCAATATCCAGTACTTCATCATGCAAAGAAGTTACTAAAAGAAATTCCAGTACTTCATCAGAGAATTGTGCATGTAATCAAGGTCAATCTAACAAATCATTGAATAGTTCAAAAGAATCTGTGACTGGTGAAGATAAGGAAGTTTTTGTCAGCTGTGGCAATATTATTCAGAATAACTGCTTACAATGTATTACTGCCACCACTCCCATCATAGAAAGGAGAGATTCTTTTACTTCAAGTCCTCTAAATTCACCAAAGAAAGCAACATCTAAACTTCTTTCTAAGAGCAAGTCTGCGGAAGCTCTGCCTACTTTATGTGAGTTTCAGCTATCATGTTTACTTTAACTTAGAAAAGTCTGAACCCTCATTCTTCTACTGTTTGTGATATACCCAAGCATATACCTATGTGCAGGCATATGTATATACATATATGTGTATCCCCATACGCCTTTTCGTTTTTTGTCCCCAAAAATTATCAAAATAGATTAAAAGTTTAAGACTAATTCATTTGTTATCAAGGCTATCTTTATAAAATTTTGAATCATTTAGAAACTACCAACTCATTAAACATTACATTCAAATTGACAAGTAAAATAAAACGTTTTATGGCTCATTTCAATTTATATTTTTGATCAAGTCAAGAGTACGAACTTAGAAAAGTTTGAAGTTTTGAACCCTCATTTTTCTACCCTTTGTGATAGTCGGACGTATACGTATGTGGATACATATGTATATGTATCTATGTGTGTGTGTGCATGCATCCCCTTCCGCCTTTTTACTTTTTGTCCCCAAATTATCGAAATATATTAGAAATTTGAGATATAATTCATTCACAATCAAGGCCATCTTCATGAGTTTTTGAATCATTTAAAAACTACTGACTCAATAAAAATTACATTTAAAATTGATAGTTGAAACAAACTGTTTCATGGCTCATCTCAAGTTATATTTTTGAGTAAGTCAAGAGTTCTAGAGTTACTTAAATTTTGCATGATAGCAACAAAATTATATCAGAAAAATACTTTTGCATTTTCACATTCAAATACATCGTATTTGAAGTGGATTAAAGTGGGATTTGAATAAAAGAGGATGTGCATTTTCACACCTTCTTTGTATACATGTTTATGTATGTATGTATGTAAGTACAAACATCACACTATCCATGCATGCAAGGTAATGTAATGCTTTGTGATGCAATCATAAGTATAACTGACAAGGTTTTAAATCTTGGATTTTGGCGAAAATCTTGGGCTAGTGTCTCGGCTGAAATGAAGGAGATTTAAAACTTTGAAAACTAACAACTGTCCAATCTCGAAATTTTAATGAAATCCCGAAATTTTATCTTGGGTGAGAAGAGGGAGAAGTAAAACCTTGAAAATTGATGCTTGCTATGTGATAAGTTCTCCATAACGGAATCTCCGTTCAGCAAAATAGAGAGTTGAACGGACAATATTATCATCATCTATCAATTATGTAACACAAATAGTTAAAAATCATGAATTTTTTTGAGATTACTTGAACTAACCTTTATAAAATTATTTTTGAAAATAAAATTCGTACCTCCTAAAAATTGTTCAAAACCTATTTTAACTCACACTTTTTTCCTGTTTTGACCTCATGAAATTGTTCACATCTTAGTCATTCTATTTCAAAATTTAATTTATATTCATTCAAATACAACATGTTTAATTTATATTTCGTGAAATTGAAGTATATCTGAAGAGTTGTTGTCGAATATAAACGCATAGAAGTTAGTGATCCATATCGCAGAACCTTGAGTTTTTTTGGTTAGTTTGAAGAGTGTTGTTAGTCATAGATGATAGGACTAGTGTATAAGGGCATAATGCATTGTGTGGTCTTCAGTATCTATTACTACCAGTACTATTATTATATCATCATCTTCGCCAACATCATGGTTATGTATTCATTACCATTACTATTGTTATTTGTTTAATCATTTTAAAATTTATTTTATCTTTATTTATGCTTTCACCTTTAAATATCTTATTATTATTATTATAACATTTATATTGACTTTGTCTTTTGGTTTTGGGTTCATCTCTAGCCGACCCAACTTGTTTGGTATTAATGGTTTAGTTGTTGTTGATTTTTTTTAGAGCTGTGGTTCAAACTCGTAACCTTGTAAAAGATAAAGAAGTATCTATATACTCGCGATCGGATTAGAACTTGTTCACCTATAGAATGTAAAAATGGGTATTTATTAAAATTGATGATCTCATTTGCATATACATAGAGGGTTCTTGAGAATGTTGTGGTTATACAAAAAATGGTACCAAAAATTTACGACTCTTATACTAGGTTTCTGGCTTGGCGATGTAGGTGCATGCAAAAATATCCTTGAAAAAAGGTATAATTAATTTTGACTTTGAATAACAATGAACATAAACTGGAAATGTAATAAGAAAGAATCTAAACATTTTTGTTGGGACCTCATTTATATATCTGGAATTTTAATCTTTGTGTGTGTGTGTGTGTGTGTTTAATGGCGTTCACTTTACGATCTTATTTGAGTATGAGGACATTTTAGGAAGTTTGCAATGGATCAAGAAAACGTGATTTTGTTGCATTTATTGTTCTAGATATGTATAATGGATAGTTTCAATATATACTGAAAAATATAATGCATAAAAATCTTTATTAATAGTTGGTATAAATTAATAATTCTTTGGCTTGACCATGCCATTTCTAAAATATTCTTTATATATATGGATGAGGTCGCAAGTTTGAATCTCAGTTATGACAAATCTCAATCTCTGTTATTATTTGTAAACATTATAATATTATTACGGTCATATGTTCGATCTTAATGATTACAACTTTACACATATATTTTTTTTGTTCTAACTTTTCTTTTTCTAAAACATTTTTCTCTTTCAAATACAATTATACTTATATCCATTCTTCATGTATTTCAAAGGTACATCAATTACATTATTTATTTTGATTTTTTTCATAGGTTTACTTATTCTGTGATTATTTTTTCAGAATATTTGAAATAAAAGATGACTTTATTAAACCTTGAACAAAATTATTTTTGAAGTGACAATTTATACTGCATTTAAATATTTTTCTCAAACTAAAAAAAATATGATTTATTTCTGTTACAATTGAAATTTTAGATCATGCATATAAATTTGTAGTATTATGTTTCTTAATCTAGAATTATATTTTTTTTTATTCATCACGTTGTTTCGTATGTACCAGTTATTATGTGTTTCATGCAGAGAGTCCATGGAATATTTTCATTTGTATAAGCAAAGCATGTACCATTTGTACTAATGATTTTGCTTTGCACAAACATGCATTATATTTTGTTTACATATTTTGGTGAGACTAAAGCTCGAACCAGTGAGCTTGTTTATAAATCTGGAGTCAAATTCCTGACCTCGTTACAATTATTAATGTCAAATATAGTTTGGATAAAAATAAACTGAAAAAATACTAGGGAATATACTTTTGTTGGGTTTGAAATTCAAACTCATGATCTCATACATAGGCACGCATGTTTGTATGTGTGTATGAATTTGCAATTGAAAATGTGTCAACTTTCAGTATTACGAATATTCGAACTTGTGCCCTGGTTTACCTATAAGGGTGTTTTAGGAGTGTGTGGTCAAATCAAAATATTGTAATCACACACAACACACATAATCGGCTACATTCATCATTCTACACCTCAATTTTTTTCGAAGCCTACATTTTTGGAATGGAAACAAACTTTATGGAGGATAATTCTGCATTAAGTACCATCTCCTCTTGAGACTGTTCAAAAATTTCTAGTATGTTCAAAATGTTTATTATTAGTCATTAAATTCAATATTTTATGTTGAATATTATTTCTGGAAATACTAAGACTGTCGACCTTTTACGTTAACCTTTCATAATCATTTTGAGTAGGAATGACAATAGGGCGGGTTTCTTGTGCCCCAGACCCGCTCCAGTTTTCCGAGCCTTGCCACAGACTCACCCTATAGACTTTTTGTGGGGTTGGAAAATTTTCCCAAACCCGGAACCCATATTGGTCTGAGAAGACCCGATCCGATCGATGACCTGGTGAAATTATATACTAATATACACAAATTTGTTTACTTATGTTTTTTGTCACTAAATAATAAATTAAATACAATAACAATGTGTTTACAATTACGAGAGAGTATAACAAAAATGAGTTGTATGACAATAATTCAAAGGCATGCATTTGTCATTATATAATTATTATTAATGCAACTTGATACTATGAAAAAATTATATCTTATTGATTAAAGTATATAATATTCATGTCACAACCACTTATACCTAAGAAAATTAACGTGTAATCATTATAGTAATAGTGTTATTATGATATTTCAATAATGCCGGTTGGATTGCAGCAGGTTAACCGTGCACTGACCCGACTTTAGACCCGAGCCTCTCACGGTCTACGCGCCCCCGAAGATCCAATGGAGCGGGTCTAAACGAATTGAAATAGGGGCGGATCAACCGTGTTTGGATCCTGCACTTGCCCTATTGTCATCCCTAATGTTTAGTTTCCTAATTTGAAAACATGTTAAGGTATAGCAAAGAGGGAGCACCATAAGAAGCATAGTCACTCAGTCATCACACACACACACATGTGTGTGTGTGTGTGTGTGTGTGTGTGTGCACGTGTGTGCATACGCATACATACACGCGTGTTTGTGTGTGCATGCATGCGCACAGGTATGTCTATGAGAGTGGTTACGAGATGGAAAAACACAAAAATCCAACACAATATATTTTGAATTGTGTCCGGTTGCATTGACCTTAGTGGTTGTAAGATATCAGTTTAATGAACTCAAAAGTGGGTTTTTAAAGTTAAATGAATCTGAACTTGAATCATTTTCCATTCTGTTAGAAATGCCTTTTATGTATTGTCTTTTAACATCTCAGGTTTGTACCTAACATATTGATTTGATATCTAGAGTTAATTATCATCAACAGTCATCACTGCAAAAATGTTATCTTATTTCAATATTATTAGCCCATCAATTTTTTTTTAATGTAGTGTATGTTTTATACATTAAAGATATTTATCACTTCACTAATTTGAATATGGTAATTTTAGTGGACTAGAGATATCGTAATACAATTATTTTTTGCAGCGATAATATTTTTGAGAAGAATTCTTTTTATCGATATTGAATGCACGCACGTGTGTTTTGTACTAGTATTTATAATGGAAATCTGATCCACATTTTTTTTTTTTGAATACAATGGTATTATGAATGGGCAACGAATGGACTGAAAGTTGAGGGACCGGATCTTTTCCTCATTAATTATACATACAAACATAAATATATGGATATATGCATCTGTAGTTGTATATAAAATCTTCAAAAGGAAATTAAACAATTTAGACACGGCAAGTCTCAAGGCAACACAACTAAAAGAGAATTTGGAGTTATTCTTTCAGTAATGGAAGTAATAGTCTCTACCATTGTAAAGTTAGAGCACCTGACTCTATACTGTATGTGGAACTTTAAGCATAGTTGGTGTCTGTTGTGTGAACTGTGTACATGCCATTTGTTTTTCTCTCTCGGTTGACAAGTGCTCTTTTCCTTCATCCTCTTATAGCAAGCATGCATTTTAAAACCGACTACTTTTAGTTACCCATAAAGTCTGACTGTTTTGGTTTTGTAGTTTCATCAAAGTCACTTCAAAGGCCATTAGCAGGGTCTCAGATTCCATTCTGCCTGGTTGAAAAAGTAACAAACGATAGTTGGTCATATATCGATCCAGGAACATTCAAGGTGCGAGGAGAAAACTATCTAAGGTATTAGTTTTATTTTATGTCTTGGAAAAAAAAAAATCTTTTAAAGTAAACATGAGATATGGTTAACCGTTACAGCCAGGTGAATTGTTGATTGTTATTTTGTATTTCAGAGACAAGAAGAAAATACTTGCTCAAAATCATGCAGCATACTATCCATATGGTGTTGATGTGTATTTGTCCGAAAAGAAAATTAATCATATTGCTCGATTTATAGAACTTCCCGTTGTAGATTCCTTTTCTGATCTCCCACCTCTTCTTGTAGTTAACGTGCAGGTATGCAGATTGGCACACTTAATTTAGATGAACAAATAACAATGTGACAACAAAAGCAGAAAATATGATCTGCACCAGCTGTACTGCTTTTTAGTAGTTAGGGTCTTTTAACAATTTATATATTACAAACAACATGAATAGTTATTAAGTTCCTAATTTGCAATGGATCTGATAATATGTATCACTGCTACAGTTTCATATAGCTCTAATGAAATTACTGGTTAATATCATAAAATTACTAGATGGTGATTGACCCATATGATATGCGTTTTCAGATTCCATTATATCCTGCGGCAATATTCCAGAACATAACAGATGGTGAAGGATTTAGCTTTGTGTTGTATTTCAGACTCTCGGAGACTTATTTGAAGCAACTGCCATCTCATTTTGTACATAATATTAAAGTAAGATTACTGCTATTCTGTTACACTTTATTATCCTCTTATTGCTTTGCTTTTATCTTATAGCTCTATTTAGTGTTGCTCTTGAAGATTCCTTTATATACATCCAGTAACACACACACACACACACACACACACACACACACACACACACACACACACACACGTGTGTGTCTGTGTGTGTATAACAACACGTTTAAAATATGTATAACTGTGTAATATGAACTGTATTTATTAGATAAGTAACTGCAATTTGTTTTCTGAACAGAGGTTGATTGATGATGAACTTGAAAAGATCAAAAGCTTTCCTATAGATACAACTGTTCCCTTTAGGGAGAGGCTTAAAATACTCGGGCGTGTAGTAAATATCAATGATCTTCCTTTAAATGCAGCAGAGAGAGCGTTAATGCATAAGTACAACGAAAAGCCAATCCTATCTCGTCCTCAACACGATTTTTACTTGGTATGAGATGCTCTTTCAATTTTGTTTACTACACTTTTAGTTACGTCAGGTCCATCTTCAATATTTGTTGTGCATACAAACTGCTGTAAACCTTCATTGGCAGATAAATCCAACAAAGTATGTCTTAAGTAATTGCTTCCTAACTAGGGCTGTCAATGGATACCCGAAAAATCCGAAATCCGTCCGCATCCGTATCCGAAAAGCAGATAAATATCCGATATCCGGGAAAGCGGATGCGGATGCGGATATAGGCATATCCGCATCCGAAAATTATCCGTCCGCTTTTTTTCCCGATTATAGCTTAAATTATGTGTATTTTAACATAATTAAATGCACTAATTTATTAATTTGCAAAATTAAAAGTCTACTAATTGCATGTTAATTGCTCAAGATTATATATTATCATCATATTCATTTGTTTTTAGCACTTTAGTAATCAATTAGGTTGAAAAAGATTAATATTAAGCTAAAAAAATTCATTTATATTCATCGATTTATCGATTGTTAGCGAAGCGAATAATTATCCGATATCCGTCCGTATCCGCGGATACGGATATCCGATATCCGAAAATGGTTTCGGATGCGGATACGGATATGGCACTATCCGTATCCGAAAGCATCCGTTGACAGCCCTATTCCTAACCAATTAGAAGAAATTATGTCCTCAGCAAGATTACCTACGAGCATGTTTGGCTACACCTCACTTTCGCTATATTTCTTCTTCTAAGTTTTGATTTAAATAATACTATTTTCTCTCTCTGTTCACTGCACTACAAAATTTCATTCACTAGAAGAGAGGAAGTAATATTATTCAAACGTTACTTGTGATTGAAATTAAGAGAAGAAGAGGTGTAGTGAAAGTGAGGTGTAGCCGAACATTCATCTTTGAGGAATGTATCACAAAGTAATATTTATTTGACAGAGGATTGGTCTTAACCATTTGTTTACTGCTAATAAGCAGAGTTTTTCTAAGAGACTTGTATAATAACCACGTTTTGACCTAGCTTGGTTTGTGAAATAACTACCTCCATTTGAAGGTGGTTTAAGAAAAATGAAGGTATTTTTGAAATTAAATGGAGGACAAAAAGGAAAAAGTGGAGTGTAACAATTAACCGTAAGAAAGCAAGGTGAGAATAGAACCAACCTCACTGAAATCTCGATTGTTATGTGTTGTGCTTTATGTTTTCAAAGGTTATGAGTAATAACATTGTTCTAAATTGTGTTGTAAATTTACAAATTTATTCAAAGTATTTATTCATTTTGCATTCAGGATGTTTCATATGTAACATAGAAACATGTATTCAGCAGTGAAACCCTATGTTGTGAGAACTAATATCTCTCTACCTATTTCAATAGGAAAAGAATTACTTTGAGATAGTTTTGGATATGCATAGATTTAGCTACATTTCAAGGAAAGGGTTTGAAACATTTTTAGATAGGCTGAAGTTATGCGTCTTGGATGTCGGATTAACCATTCAGGTAACTATCCATTTTGAACTTTTTTCCCCTCAATTCAATTCAAATTACTCGCCTAATAATCCTTTTTTCTATGAATCAGGGAAACAGCCTAGAAGAATTGCCAGAGCAAATATTGTGCTGTGTTCGATTGAATGGTATTGACTTTACAAAATATCATCCTCTTGCTACACATTGATCATGATTTTCTGCGTACAAGATTTACTTGGATAAAAAATGATTGATTTACAGCAGTTCAAACAAAAAAAGAAAAATACATGTGAAGTCGGTTTAGTCATATTTTATACGTTTATAGAAGGAGCATATGTAATTGATGAATGTCATTCTATTGTCAGGCTGATTCCAGTTTTCCTCCGTTTTTCCATAGAAATATTCCAACATCTTCCATGTGTTGTCATTGGAATCCGATTAAGAAACAAAGTTATGTTCATATAAAAAAGATCAAGACTGTTAGATTAATGATCTACTGGTCCATTATAAACCTATCAAATTTGATTATGCACAATGTCTTTTAGACCATTAGGTCTCATGCCCAAATGTCCAAACGAATCCAATTTATTTTGTCAACTAGGCATCAAGATGTAAGTCCTTTATTTAGATAATTGCAAGAACGAAAATACTAGTATAGAGGAGTTATTCAGTAGGGGGTTTGAATGACTTGACAATATCCCTAACACCTTGTAATTTTAGGTCATTAGATAATAATATTAGAAAGTAAAATTGTAATTTAACATAAAAGGTAAAATAGTAAAATTTTATGTTGTACTTGGAATATCGTTTATAGTCAAAAAAGGTACATTACTTTTTAAATTTGACTAAATGCATCACAAATTAATAGAGGCTAAACACAATAATATTTTTCGTAAAATGTTGATTACGAAATTTAAAGCTAAACATGTGCTATTTTCAGTATACAAATAGACATGAATGCCCCACTCTTTGATCTTGTTTTTACCTAAACACTTTATCACTAATCACCATTGTCTTCTTTAATAATTCTCCGAATCAAATCCGAATTATACAATCAGTCGTTGTAGACAGAGCTACACAAACAAAATTATGATGATGTTGAAATTATGGATAGTAAAGAAGAAGGATTTACATAAAATCGAAGATGCACGACTATTGGTAAGACATAGTAATTCATCGCTTATAATCTAAAACAAATTATAAATAACGTAATTACACATCATGTTTTGGGGTGTCAAGCTTTGGCGAATTGACTAAATAAATAAATAAATAAATAATTAATTAAAATATGTTATGAAATAATAAGTAGGTAAGATCATTATATTGACAAGGATGGCAAGTGAATTTAAAATAAAGAGTTATGAGAATTAACAAAACATACGTTAGTACTAGATTTTAGTCCGAAGAACAAATCACGAATCTCCTAATACTCTAACCTTTCATTCCTTTTCTCACTCACAAAAAAATAGAATATAAATTGTAACGACCCGGATTTTTCTTTGAATATTTAAAATTATTTTAAATATAATATTTGGAATATTAATGGATTTTAATATTGAATTCGTTTATTAAATGACGATTGAACGTTTATATTTATAATTATATTAAAACGAACTCAAATGTCGTGGTAGTTCGTAATATTGAGTTTTGAACTTCAACTAAATATACAGAATCCGTTTTAAGTTGGAATTTTGTGAAACAAGAAACGTTTGAACCTAATTGATTATAATTTTCTAATGAAAGAGAAAAATCAAGATTTCAGCTTATAAATTGTAAGTTATGTCCAAATCAAATTTTAAAAATAGTCGCTATGGAAATCGTTTATAAACGATAACGTTTATTTAATAATTTTAATAAGAATTTGAATAGATTTCGGATATCGTTTAACTCGAAAATATAAATATTGAGTTATAATTCCATATTGGTTTATATTTAAAATTGTATATCATTTTATTTGGGTATATACGACGATAATAATTTAATATTATTATTTAATTTAATTGTTTTGGAATTAAATATATTTTAACGGTATTATATAAGCCTTAGAAACAGTTATTTTTCAAACGACCTCCGTTTTCGCCGAAACAAATTTTATTGGGATACGTATGGTTAGTAGTTGTTAGATATCTAGTTTGGAGCCAATTGGAGTTGTTTTGTCGGTTGACAAAATTTAAAGGTGAACGGATGAAAATCTTGAAATTTAAAATATCGTTTTGCGCAAGCGAAGTCGGAATTCAACAAAAGTAATTTTATTGGATTCGGAACGTCAGGATATAGCAGTGTGTCCATTTTTGCAATGTTTGGAGTTCTTGTGTATCCGTAACAAAGTGTAATAAAAATACATAAATTTATGAAAAACTATTCCTTCACTGCAAAGTAAAGTGAAAACCGCCTATCCTAATATTTCGTACATGCTTATGCCTTAGTTGAGAAGTTTTTGTCTTATCACCTGAATTTGCCTACCCGACATACATACACGTTAGCCTGATATATTAGTACATCCCGGTCTTTCTTTTCTCCTAAGCACATGCACCTGAAGTAAACGCAGCCATCTCATTTTTTTCAACCGTACCCATTTACATCAACAGCGTAGCTAAATTGAAAAGAGAGCTCGTGCAACTAATCAAAAGAAGGGTGCATAGCTACACTCTGTGTTATCACCATCATGCAGACTACTTTGTTCCTACAAACATATGGAAACAAAATTCGCTAACACAGGCCTACCCAAATCCTATCGCACTGCCAACTTAAGATACAAACTTCTTGGCATGTCAAAATTCATCGCACTGCTAATGAAGGTGATAAAACACAGCAGCTGCTCTTGTGCTATTCACTGCCTACCCTTCCTTAATTCTTTTCAGCCTAGTCACCTACTCAGCATACTTCATTTCAGCAGACAACCGCACATAGCAACCTACCGTCTAAAGTATGGAGTCACATACCCTACGTCGTACCAATTGAAAGCACATTGATCTTATCCCCGTTCTATCTTCTTCTATAAATACTTGCCATCAGGGGCGGAGCCATGTTATAGCTGGTGAGGTCAAGTGACCTCACCAGGATATCAGAGAACTTTTCTACTTGTTAATCATTATTCAGAAGAATGGTATGTACAATCAGAGAGAACGCGAGGAGAAGACAAGAATGCAGGAAAAGTTACTTTGCAGGAGGAGAAGAAAAAATGATGACTGAGGATTAACAAGCATTTTTGCATGTCAGACCAACTCAATTAATTGCTTTTGCTTTTCTACCCCTACGCTTTATTATATTTCCTTTACTATGTTAGCCTTTCATCTACAATAAATTACTCTCTTCTTTTGATACAAGACAAACTATGAAACATTAACCCTGGATGCATGCGGTGACCTCACCAATATTTTTTTCTGGCTCCGCCACTGCTTGCCATACCTTCATTTTTCCTTTAAGCAAAAAAAAAAAAAAAAAAAAAAAAAACAACATTCCTTGTTGCTGGCTGTGTGAGCTGGGTACGCATGATAGAGGGTTCTCGCTTCGCGTTAGGTGGCGGACGGGAGACTCTTACCTCTACATGTCCCTCGAAAGTAAGGGTTGGTTGGTTGTGAAGTCGAAATGTTGGCTGTAAAACAAGTGATGGGGTACCTCTGTAAGCCATTATGAGATGGTAGCCCGTCGACATGGGGGTGGAGGGATGGTTGAAAAGCCTACCAAAAGCACATGTTCGTTACAGTGGTATCAGAGTAATGGTTTAGAAATAAGCTTGACTCTGTGGCGTTACTCGATAGAGATGGGGTTAGTAATACCCTTGATCGAGATTGAGTGTACATATATATGAGCGCGTATTTGTAAATTCTATATACATGTTTTGTGTTGTGTTATTTGATCGGTTCAAGTTTAACTGACAAATTGATACAATATTATTTTGTAAAGAGGGTAAATGAAATAATTTTGTCCAAATTTTATTTTTATATATAAAAATATAATTTTTATTTGATTATTAACATATTGGTGTGTTCCATTGATTTGAATGGATTCAAATTTGATTAATAATTTAAATGGTTTAATATAACCAAAAGAATTGGTGAATAAGAATTTAATATGGAATTAAATGAATCGGGAATTTAATTGAGGAAAAGTTAAATAAATTTAAAAGTAAAATGGGATTATTTTATTAAGTTGATTGTCATTGTTGCTTGTTGGATGATAGAATTGGTTGAATATAAAATTCATTAACAATCAAATGAATTGAAACTAAACAAATTTCAATCTAATAAATCTGTGAATAAAATAAGTATGAACAAAACCGAAATGATTTACTCTTATATCTATTATTTGCATTGTATATTGAGTTAAGTGCATGATTTGAGAAGGAAGAATTTATAGTTGCTTTGCTTCGAGATTAGAGTATGGGTCGCCCGACAAATAGGTAAACTTTAATATTATTGATTTGATGATTGATTCTATACCCCTAAGAAAAATAGCCGCTTGACTTTTATTTTTCTTTTGATCGACGTAAGGCCCGGAGTGGTGAGTTGTGGTTGTTTGGATCGAACAACACTGAGGAGGTGCCGACGAATTTTTCGTGACTTAGAAATCATTTTTGATAATATTTTAAATAATTATTTTGAAAATAATTGGGTTTGGATCATTCTTCTTACTTAGCAATTTCGGGGACGTAATTCTTTTAAGGGGGGAAGAATGTAACGACTCGGATTTTTCTTTGAATATTTAAACTTACTTTAAATATTATATTTGGAGTATTAATGGATTTTAATATTGAATTCGTTTATTAAACGACGATTGAACGTTTATATTTATAATTATATTAAAACAAACTTGAAACGTCGTGGTAGTTCATAACCGATAACGTTTATTTAATAATTTTAATAAGAATTTGAATAGATTTCGGATATCGTTTAACTCAAAAATATAAATATTGAGTTACAATTCCATATTGGTTTATACTTAAAATTGTATATCATTTTATTTGGGTATATACGACGATAATAATTTAATATTATTATTTAATTTAATTGTTTTGGAATTAAATATATATTTTAACGGTATTATATAAGCCTTAGAAACAGTTATTTTTCAAATGACATCCGTTTTTGCCGAAACACATTTTTTTGGGATACGTATGGTTAGTAGTTGTTAGATTTCCAGTTTATAGCCAATTGGAGTTGTTTTGTCGGTTGACAAAATTTAAAGGTGAACCAATGAAAATCTTGAAATTTGAAATATCGTTTTGCACAAACGGAGTCGGAATTCATCAAAAGTAATTTTGTTGGATCCGGAACGTCAGGACATAGCAGTGTGTCCATTTTCGCAATGTTTGAAGTTCGTGTGTATCCGTGCGAGATTTGCAGTCAATATTAAATGGCGGTACGAACATATCCATAACAAACTGTAATAAAAATACATAAATTTATGAAAAACGATTCCTTCACTGCAAAGTAAAGTAAAAACCGCCTATCTTAATACTTCGTACATGCCTATGCCTTAGTTGAGAAGTTTTTGTCTTGTCACCTGAATTTGCCTACCCGGCATATATACACGTTAGCCTGATATATTAGTACATCCTGTTCTTTCTTTTCTCCATCAGCTAAGCACATGCACCTGAAGTAAACGCTGCCATCTCATGTTTTTCAACCCGTACCCATTTACATCAATACCGTAGCTAATTGAAAAGAGACCTCGTGCAGCTAACCAAAAGAGGGGTGCACAGGCACAGCTACACTTTGTGTTATCACCATCATGCAGGCTACTCTGTTCCTGCAAACCTATGGAAACAAAATTCGCTAACACGGGCCTACCCAAATTCTATCGCACTGCCAACTTAAGATACAAACTTCTTAGCATGTCAAAATCGAAGAGAAGTTTGTTGACACCACAATCTATGGTGTCACGGTGACACTATCCCATAATTGATGAAAATCAACGGATCCATATGAACTCTTCTCGATTTCCATCAATCAAGGATCGAGGTTACGTTGACACCACAAATTTGATTTCAACAAACTTGGACTCGTCAAAATCCATCGCACAGCAGCTGCTCTTGTGCTATTTTCCTTCATTCTTTTCAGCCTAGTCACCTACCCAGCATGCTTCTTCTATAAATACTTGCCATACCTTCATTTTTCCTTCAGCAAAAAAAAAGAAAAGAAAAAAATAACCATTCCTTTAGTTTTTCTTATAAACTGTGCCTTGTTCCATTTTGATTCTTTCCAACTGCAAATGAAATCACCTAATTCCGAGTAACAGCGTGCTCACAAGTTTCACCTGGGTGTGTATCCCCTTCCGTTCAGCAATTGTATTTTTTTGGGACCGGAGCTCAAACCGGAGTAGCGCGCTAGGGGGGTTACGTTTCTGTTCTCAGGAGAGTGGAAGGATGGCGATGTTGGTAAGTCTTTGGGGGCGCGGCAACGAACTGAAGCACGAAGACATGGAGGCAGTTTGGGCTGTCGAACTGGAAGCAAGCAGTTCATGTTGTGGTGGTGTCGGGCAGTGCTCTGGCTGTCCGATGGTTGGCAGTCCGTTGTGAGGGGGTGCATGCTAATGGAAGCTCGACGTGAGCATTGAAGGGAAGGAAGAAATAGTATGGGTGGAAAAGGATATGGCCGCGTTGGAGATGTAGAACATGGGGAAAATAATACATACAGGAGGTGTAAGTTTTTGGAAGGAAGGCGTATTTGGTTTGTTTGGTTTATCCAATGATGAAAATTGTCAAACCAAACTAAGACCGATAAAAATGAAAATCAAACCAAACCGACCAAATTAAGATTGGTTGGTTCGGTTGGTTATCCGATTTAACTGAACTTAAATTATTTTAGACTTTATGCTCATAATATTAACTCTAATTTAAAATAAATTATAAATATATGATTAAAGTATTAATATTAATGATTTTGTTGCTTTTCAAAAGTAATTATGTTACATATGTGATGATTAAAATTAATTTAGATAACTAAATTAATCTAAAATATTTACTATAATATCAATAATTTCGAAAATATAATAAAAGTTCGGTTAATTCGGTTAAACCGATAACCAAACTAAATATTTTTCCAAACCCATTACAAACCGTTCTAATTTCAAAACCAAACAAAACCGACCAAATTCAATTGGTTTGGTTGGTTTATTCGGTTTAATCAAATAATGCTCACCCCTCGTATTGTGTAACATGGGACGTGGAAATGTATAGCATGCGGGGAACAAAGATGAACAGTGAGGCTCATGCGTGGAAGCTGGCATTATCATGATCGGGTGTATGGGTATGGGAGTGAGAAAGTTTCAGCAAAGCAATTGGAGGAAGGACTTGGAGACAGGTGCGGTATGTTTTGTTTAATGAAAACATGGGTCTTGGACCGCTCTTAAATAAATATATGAAACGAAAAAAATAAAAAGGAAAAGGAGGATGCGCTCGAAATGGATAGGAAATGGTGTGGGGATGTTTAACGAGAAGATGAAACAATGTTTGGGGGAAGATGCAGAAATAAAGGGTATGTGGGCTGACGTTTAAATTTGATCGCCCATTTGAGAAAAAGGAAAAAAAAAAGGTAAAGAAAAGAATATGGACGCTGGGAATGAAGTGGGAACGTAAAAATATTGGGAAGTTGTGGGTATTCAGCAAAGTGAGGAAGAAGGGAATAAACGCGTGGGAATGCTCTTGCTTGCGTTTTACGGTTTTAGTTTAAACATGGGCTGACATGTTATTTTGGTAAGGCCCATATAATCTTTAAGTTTTAAAGTTAGATTGAATTATTTTTAATTAATGTCATCTCTTAACCGGACGTTGTCAGGATTGGGCGCGGTCGATTCCGCTGGAACCGTACTGACAAAGGCTTCGAGGTGGAGCAACTTTGGTCAGCACCGGAAGCAACTGTAATTTCTAACTAGATTAAACATCAGTTTAATTTAGTTAAAAACAAGCGTTTAATCGACCGAATGATATCAAGGTGAGTTAAACTCACTCGGTTCTCTCACTTATAATTATTATAAGTTGGGTTTATTATTTGTATGCTATGGTTGCTGATTATTGTTTGTTCTAATGATTGTTTGGATGCGTGTTAAATATTTTTATATCTTTTATTTAACTATACGTTTGTTTAATTTAAATGAAATGAAATCGTTATTTTTAACGATTATTACCAAACAAGGTAACTTATCTCGTTGGTTACGTTTATAATAATATAAACGTATTTAAATTGAATGCTTGAATTATTATTATTGGTTGACCGCTATCAGTTGCATTAATTATTTATTTGCACATGATCATTACATGAACTGTTGAACCCATATGATTGGATTATTGAATTGGTTATTGATTGCTAAACCCAAATTCAACATTTGTTTGGTTATTAACCAAAGGGGTGATATTGGTTGAGGAATTTATAGCAGATGACCAAAATACAAATTGTTTTATAAAAATTGATTTACCGTCAGGTGAATCGATAGAAATGAAGTTAAGAAATTTATTTTACAACTGAATATAGATTTTTTTAAATATATTATTTTAAATAAAGTTTATAAAAGTAAATAAACCAATCACATATATATCGTTTATTTTAACCAACAATCCCCATTTTTGTACCAAAATCCACCGTGTGCGAAGCACGTGCCTCGTCGTAATTATTAAATAATTTTATAAAGCTGATTCTTATATTAATGAGATAAATAAGTAAGTGAGCGGGAATTAACGTGACGATTAATAACCGAGATTTATTGTTAAGAATGGATTGTATTGGGATTTGATTTATTTAATAATAATCATAGTAAATGGAATTATTTTAATTAATTATATTATTAATTAATGGAAAGGGCTTAGTGGAATCGATTAACGAATAAATCATGTTTAGAGGCCCCGTTGACTGAGTTTGTTCCATTAAATTAGTTTATTAATTTAATAGTAGTTAATGGTGAAGTAACCCGGTTTTATTTTAATAAATGTTGAAACTTGATCATTAGTTATTTAATAATCGAAGTGATAATCTGGAATGTAAAATCTTGTAATGGAAATTTGCGAAGTTTAAAAGCCATGTTTATAGTTTAATAAATATTTAAGCGATTTAAGATTTATAATAATATAAGTTGAGTTTAAATCGAAGTTTTAATTTAATTCTTATTAAATTATATTTAATTGGATTCTGTGAAATCCAAATCATACGAAGTTATAAAAACCCAAGTTTTACCAAATATATTAATGGAATGAGTTATTAAAATGGCTCATGAATGGAATAAAGGTTCATGGTATGAGATTAAGGAGATTGGAACTTAACTGGAGATTAGGTGAGATAAATGGTTTCCTGCATATTAATCTGATGTTGGTTTCGACCTTCGGGATTGATATTTAGGGAATTATTTACTTATTGATTTACGGTTAAGAACTGATGAAGTTATGAAATAGGAAATTGGAACAGAAACCAAGTTTGAATTAAAGTGGTTAGGCAAGTTGACTTATAAAGATGCGGTCTAGATTTGCTATATTAGTGATGAGGTTTCATCAAGAGATAACAAAAATGCAATTCGTTTTGATACTGGGAATATCAATTTTTGTATTACAACTGATATCTATCTTGAGATAAGAATGTTGTTGATCAAGGTCTGGGAGGTAATTAAAATACCCCAACTTGAACGACTTCAGGATTATCGAAGGATGATATTAGTTGTAATGGTAAAGATGTTAGAAGAGGTTTATTTTGAGAAATAACAATGCAACGTTATTTGAAGAGTTTTGAGGAAATATATATTGATATTTTCAAAAATAGTGGAAATAAAAAGGGCTTGAGAATGTGAATTGATATTTCCATAATAAAAGAGGGATTTGTGAAAATATAACGATATTTTCAAAGAAAAGAGATGGGATTTAGAATGATTTTATTCTAAAAAGGGCAAGTGATGATTATGGTATTCAGGTAACGAAAACAAAAAGGAGATTACGTAACGATTGTTTACAATGATAAGTTAATCGATTTCCCAATTATAGAAATAAATAATGTTGTAGAAAATGTTTTCAAATAATAGTTAATGGAAGAATTGATATGATTTTAAGTATATAAATAAAATGATTTGAGAACATTAATGTATGGAAACTGATATATTATTTTAAAGGTCAAGTGATGCTGTGTACTCAACCAATTGATCCATTTTTATTTTTATGTTTGTTTGATAGTTAAGCAACCGACTATCAAATTTTACCCATACGATTGTTGTTACGGAAAGACCGAGATCAAATTTATATTCGAAAACCATTCCGACCAATAAATACGAATACGTGAAAGATGCTGATTGAAGATGGAGCATTTGAAGACCGTAAATCTTCATGAGTGGAAGAACCATTGTTAAATATCTCTGGCTGATCCCTAGAGTTAACAATGATTCTGTCATGATTGGAATCTACGGATTGCAAGGACTACTGCTATTGATATATAGGGTGATTCCTAGGATGTGGTAGGGGAGTGCCTTCGGTTTTTCCAGTCCCAGGACAACTCGTATGGACGGATGTCTGACAAAGTATTTCCAAAGGAATTACGTACGTTGATTTCTTCAAACGTACCAAGTTGTTGGCATAGAAGGGAAACTTCTTTATCCTAACAACCAGATTATTTTTTTGGAAGTCAACTAGTGATATCTGGCGGATTTGACGATGTGGCATTCAAAGTAAATGATGGCCAAATGGTCTAAAGGTAGATTCAAACCTCAAGCCTCATCCACCGGGAAATGACAAAAATCGGGCAGGCAACATGGCTATGTGGGTCGCTCCCGTTAGGGTGTATAATCGCCTATCTAGAGAAATCCCTTTTGCTTCTTTAATCCATTTCGATGCTGTTCCTTTTCGGAAAAAGGGTTGGTAGCTCCCTACCGTTGGTGATATACACTCGATACACTCAAGCGAAATGAGTGGTCGGTCATGTGTGGGCCGGGTTGCAAGACGTTCTTGTTGAACCCAGTGTATGCGCCTCTAGAGATACACTATCGGTAGGTGGTTGCATACCTTGTCATAGTCGAAATCCAATCTCCAATAAGTGCCCGCGGTTTTGTTTGTATACTATATATGTGGAGCGTGAGATGCAAGCGTTCTGCTAGATTCTATTTACTTGTATTTAGACACTATTATAATATCAGAATATGATATGATTTCAAAAATGTTTTGGGTTATCATAAGGTAAAAATCGTCCGTATTTATATGTGGATTTGTTCTTACGATTATCCCTTTCTTTCAAAAAGAATTTGAACTTTAAAATCAAGTTGGATGATCCCCCTTAAACTTTGCGAGTTTTTCTCACTCTGATTCACCAGACTATCCCGGTGTTTGTAATGCTCGGGTTAGACCGGGTTGTACAGGTTCAGGTTATCGAATGCTGTGAAGTCCAAAGACGAGCTGAAGGAGTTCAGATATATGGTGCTATGTCGTTATTAGTCCGCTATGTGTTATATATACATGAGGACATGCTATTATAACTGTCCAGGTGTATTGATGTACTCTGATGTTATAAGTATTGCAAGCTCTCAATAAAAGTTATTTCTATATTATATTTTGTTCTGTTGTGTTGTGAGACTCTGTGTTGTATTGGTTCTTCTTCTTCTTCTTCTATTCTAATATTTATTTCTTTCTTTTCTCACCCTCTAATTTCTTTCTATTAACATTCCGCTATTTTCGATGCTTGAAGGTTCGACATCGTGTTTTTGTGTCGATTTTCGGGGTCAAAAATTCCTATTCGTTACATAAATCAAAGATTAGGTCGGTCATGTTTTCCTAGACGAAGAAGAAGGTCAAGTTAAAAGAAAAAGCTTTCATCACTAAGAAGAAAAGTAGATATTCTAGTCAGGTTTTCTTAAAACGAGGGGAGTAACAGTTCCTCTAAAACCTTCCAAACCATGTACGTTAGGATTGTATTTAAGTATGATGCTTCAAAACATAATGAACAAGTTTATGAATAACATAACAGTTGTCCATATTTTGAAATTTGATGTTAACGACTTTTGGTGACTTTAATGCAAAATGTGAATCAAACCTGTTGTGATTCACTTGAAAATTTCATATGATTTTCTAATATAAATTTGAAGATGAGTTTTTAATTCCATAATATTTGAAATTTATTTGGATTTAGTGTGAAATTTCTAAGTTTGTCCAAATGTTATATTTCATTATCCAATTATTTAAAATATAAAAAATATCATATGGCCTGTAATGTTTATATAAGGTAAAGATAGTTTCTAAATAAGTTAAATAAAACTATTATATTGCCAACCCACGGCTACGAATGATGCTAAAAGTTTCTAAATAAATAAATGAATTCATTGGATGCCATCATCCAAGGTGATAGTTGAGAATTTCATAAATACCAAATGTCCATAGAGAAAAGTAAGTTAAATAAAAATATTTATTTTAGAAAGGGAGATTGAGATTAAGCTTAAGAAAGTTATGATATGAAATGTAGTATCAATTGAGATGATAAAATATAGGTGTAACGCCTTAGTAGCGGCAAGCGACCTGGGAACAGTCTAAATCGTTAGAATGGGATTATAGGAAAGCAACACAGGCTTTTGCTGCTAGGCGAAGCAGTGGAATGATGTATTTTGAATTGCAAGAGTTCAATAGTCGAAAGCATCATTAGCTTACGCTTTGACCCAAGTGACATTGAACATGTGAATGTTTAAACATTATATCTGAAAAGTGAGAGGCGTCTGTGGCAATCGTATGTCTAAACACAATATTAATTTTAGTAGCTCAGGTGTGAGGCTTTAGAGGCAACCATATGTTTAAATACAACATTTATATCAGAACATAGGTGAAAGGCGTTAGCGACAATTGTATGGCTAAATAGAGCATTATTTTTAGTAATTTGGAATAAAGCCTTAGAGGCAATCGTATGTCTAAATGTGATGATAAATCCGTTAATTTTAATGGAAGTCCTTAGTGGCAATCACATGTCTAAACATGACATACGATGTTATATTCAACCATATGTCTAGATACGACGTTATATTCAATGACTAAAAATGAGAAACTAAGAATAGGACAGTCTAATTATTTGTTCATGGTAAAAATGAGAAACTAAGAATAGGACCCGTGTGGTAATTAAAATGAAATGACTACATAAACTAGTAAGAATATGTTGTGAAAATGAAACACATTCATGATAAATTTAAAGACTTGAGTTTGATCATGTTATGATGTTTATCACATAGTATGATGTAGTTGATGCGGACTAGATGGTTATGGGAAAAACTGTTCCATACTTCAATTGCATGTTCTCATAATATGGTTTGTTGTTAGAGAAAAATATCATTCATAAAATTTAATCCTAATTCATGTTTTATTCTTCCTATAAACTCACCAGTACTTATTCGATTGTGTGGATTTATGGAATAGACGGTTTCTTTTCAAAAAACAAATAGAGACTCCAAAGAGGAAGCAAGAGACTAATTTTGTGAATAAAAGCTATTTTGAAATTTTTGTTGTATAAAACTAGATTTTGTGTCCGATGTGACAATGCGTCTATGTTTTATTACATCTACTCCTACATGGCAATGAATTTGGCCAATGAATACGCAATGCGATTCTTGTAAAAACATTTTTTTGAAAAGAGGTTCTTTATTAATGGCGATGATGAACGTATACCAAGATTCACCTCCTTAAAAAAAACCTCATTATCGCAGTAAGGAAAAAGAGCATGACGTCTACTATTATACAATTTTATATAGTTGAATGAAAAAAGAATAATAAAAAAAATTAGAGCACCGGTGGACAACATTAGCCCAAAATACAACAAACAGCATAGACTAATAAGACGTATACAAACCCAACAAGCCCAAAAACAGGAAAAACATATAAGTAGCTTATGCTGTTATTCTCGAATCATCGTGGATCACTCTATTCGATGCCCCATCCTAATATGAGCTCTTCATTTCTCTTGAAACTTGAAAATGTCGATAAAGTTGTACTTAGACGTCCAGGTCGAGAAACTTAAATAGTTGACTATCGAATATGTAATGGCCCGAATTTCCATACGATTTGAGTCGACTAACAACACCACACGTCCAACCCAAATTACACAGAAAGGTCGAGAAAATTAAATAGTTGACTATCGAATATGTAATGGCCCGAATTTCCATACGATTTGAGTCGACTAACAACACCACATGTCCAACCCAAATTACACAGAAACACGAATCATTAATAGAAAGAAGTTAGAGGATGAGAAATAGAAAGAAACAGAAATTAGAATAGAATAAAATGAAGAACTTAAATCTCACAGTGGAGCGAATAAAATATATTATATAACATAATTTTTGAAATACAAATCAGTAACTGTATATACGTACCATTATCAGAGCACAATGGTTATTCCTGGAATAGTTATAAACACCTGTTTCCAGATATAACACAGTATACAGCGGAAAATATGATAGTCTATAGCTGATTGATGAAGCCTTCTGCTTCAGGCTCCTCCAAGTGAATCTGTAAAATTCCAACTACTTGAATGCCCGTACAAATTTATGGGCACCCAAGAGTTTAAGGTAAAACAAAACAAAATAAACTATGGGTCAGTCATGGGACTGGTGTGAGTAAACTCCAACCATTTGTAACTTTCAAAATCCTTTCGAAAGAAATGGTAATCGTATGACCGATCCACCCATAAACACAGACGGTTTTTACCTTACGACAACCCAAAATATTTTGATATCAAATCCGGTGATATTATAATAGTGTCTACATCAAATAAATAGAATCTAGCGGAACACTTGCATCTCACGCTCCATATATAATATAAAATCAAAACCCCAGGGCGCTTATTGGAGATTGGATTTCCAACATGACAAGGTATGGAACCACCTTCCGATAGTGTATCTCTATAGGGGAATACACTAGGTTCAATAAGAACGTCTTGCAACCCGCCCCACACATGGCTGACCACTCATTTAACTTGAGTGTATCGAGCAAATTATCACCAACGGTTATGATCAGCAACCATTACCGAAATCATACAACAACGAATAAAATAAGAAGCAAAATGAAATTTCTCTAGATCAGGTGATAATACCTCTAATGGGAATGACCCACATGGCCATGCTGCCTGCCCGATTTCTATCATTTCCCGGGTGATGAGTCTTGAGGTCACGATTATTTTTCAGCACATCTTGCCATCATTTACTTTGAATGTCACATCGCGAGACATTCATCCATATACGTTGTCCTGGGACTGTACAAACCGAAGGCACCATTCTATTAACCCATCTTGGGCAATTTCTACCTAGGGTTAATAGAACAGCCCTTGCACTTAATTCCGTCTTCATATATCTTTAGCATAAGCTGATTCGTAATGCTTATGCCAATACGGAGTGGTTTTCAGATATTAAATATGATCCCGGTCTCTCCGTATTAACAACGGAGGTATAAAATAAGTCAAACTTTGAAAGTCGGTGATTTAACTATCAAAGAAAACATCCATACAACCAACGATCCTATTTCCAAATGGAAATTCTAACGATCAACCATCAAACAACACTGGCCCCTTTTTAAATTAATTCCTTATACATTATTATTTCCAATTCCTGTTTCCCTATCTTTCGTATCCTTTCAAAGCTCTATTTTCTCTCTTGATTTTTGGAAAAACATTCCTAATATCCTAATTTCTTTATTCGAGAAAATATCTCTTATTCCAGTTAGAAAACATTTCTAAATATTCACGAATCCTTATTTTCTATATTCAGAAAATATACCTTATTAATATTGGAAAATATTTCCATATTTCCTTTCTTAATTCCTCGTTGACCAATTCATTTCATTTTCTACACGTAGAAAATATCTCTCATTTTATTTGGGGAAAACAATTTAAAATCCTTTAAATTAACCCGATGTTATAAAACATTGTTATTATAACTCAAACCATTAATTATTTATTAACTAACCATATTGCTAACCAATCATCACTATCGAACCTTAACCATTCCTCCATCAATCATGAAGTCAATCAAGTTGGGGTATAATTACCTCTCAGACCTTAATTGAACAACATTCTCAACATTGAAATAGTCAAAGCTCACAACTTCAACAAAACATCGCTTACGCTACTATCGGGTTCAATCTAAGAATACACTTCTTTTGCGGAAAAACATTGACTATATCGGTAGCGTTATAATTGTTGTTTCCAATGATTTATGAACATTTATTATAATGACAGCGTTAAAACCGCTGCTTAGTTTTGTAAAACATTTATTATAACGACAACGCTAAAATCGTTGTTTAGATTTATAAAATATTTATTATAACAGCAGTGTTATAATCATTGTTTCCAAATATAACTTGTACTTATTAATTTTCAATAAAATTAATAAGTAAATAAATAATGAAATAATGAAATTTGATTCAAACGGAAAGTAAAAAGAGCTACTCCCCTAAATTCGATATAATCGAATTCCAATAAATAATTCCCTCTCGAATAATCTATATTCGATTTATATTCCAAACTTCAGAATAAATCTATCTTTTCTAGGTTAATTCCAATTTCCCTATAATTATTTCCATTCCCAAAACGTTTGCTTTAAAATCGTTATACATTTCAAATATGATTATTATTCCTTAATAGGGACCTAGACTCGTTTATCAATCAACTTGATTTTATTAGTAAATATCATATGCAGATTCAAACCGAGTCACTTTATACACCACAACGTATTTACACATTTTGTTAATAAAACTGCTATTAACACCTTTGTGGTTATATTCGTATTTCCTTACTAAATGCATTTATAAGCTATACGTTTTATAACTTCGGAAATCAGCTTTATTTGATTTCACCAATCCTCTTCTCGTTTAATGATTCTAATTTAAAAATAATATTAAATTATCTCAAAACGTATAATTTTATAGTCATAAGCATTCAAAGATTAGTTTCTTATCAAATTTCATTTAAAATATAGTTTTACACTAAATATAGTTTAAATACCTTTTCTAAAATAAATTACCTTAACAAGATTCGACATTGTCGAATTTCTAAATATAAATCACTTGGATTTATCTATATTCCAATCTTTAGAATAAAACTCATGGTGAAACGATTTTTCACTTCCCTTCTCATTCAAATTTCCATTTGAGTTTATTTTCCCAACTCAAATCCTTTTTACAACCACTGCGTTTAAACCCCACTTTAAATATCGTTGTCAACACTGATTTCCATTTTGCTTATATAAATTGAACTTGAATTTATATCTTAATCTATCCTATGATATATATTTTATTTAAATTAATTTTATAGACATTGTTATAATCGATTTCTTCTTCAATCCACATAAACAAGTTTCTATTTCAAGTTTATTTGAAATTTAAATTTCTATTTTGGAAATACTTTCCTTTTTAAATCTCAAATTCTTTTTCTACATTCTAAAATATTTTACGGTATTATTTATAGGGCCAGTGTAATTAATTCAACATAACCTAACAATCACAGTATATATATCACAGCAGATGTCACAATGAATGACAATAATAATATAAATGTTGAGGAATCCAGTTGGATCCCTCCAACCTGTTTCCCTGCATCCACAGATGTTAATCAACATCGATAATATTAATTTCACATCAATATGAAATAAACAGATCTAATAATTGGTCAACGCTATAACTATATCAGCCATTTCAACCAATTTTACCAACCATTCATCCAAACAATCATCACACAATATAAAATTGTTATAAATTTAAAACTCGTTTATATAAAAATATAAATGAGACAGAGTTAGTGAGTGTGCTCACCTTGTTTCGCAGTTAACGATGTTGCTTTTGTTTCGTTTTAAAATCAAATAGTCGTTTGATTTTATTACGGAACTCCAATTGATCTATTCTCAGCCACGACGATGCCATAACGTGGATCTCGTTCCTACGATTCCCAACCTGACTGTTTCCATCTGATTCTGTTAATGTATGACTTTGCTATAGTTAATACAAGTTTTAAAAATTGAACTAATGTAATTAGTATTCATTGATCACCCTTCTATACTTAATTACCTCATTTTGTTTATAAGTCGTGACCGATATTTCTTCTCTTGGCACCAGTTAAAATCGCGACTTCAAACAGAAACGTGCTCCAGCTTGTTTCACCAGTTCGAACCCACCATTTGTCGTGCTTTGTCCCACTTAACGTACTCCTTTTCCAACCGTTATCAAAAATCAAACCCATCATAGACTTATAATTCTTTCAAAGGCTTATGAGGGAAAGCACGCTCCATTAACAACGTTTTCATCAAACTTGATACCCAACTTACTACCAACCCTTATCATCCAGATATAAATCACCAAACCAACTCAACTCCTTTTATCTCCACCTGCTGGCATAACTAGACACAACTCGCACCACCACCTTTTAACTGATATCTGCAAACCACATCAGAAACCGAATGGAAACGCTGAACTTAAAGTGTGAGGTTGATACTTTGACTAACTTCATATCCAAAGCAAACTATAATTGTAACACCCCACCTCCGCTAGGGTCACTCACAAAGGAAATGCACTAGTTTTGGTGGAGTATTATCTAGGTAAACATACACAGAGATATCACAAGGCAGAACATAAATAAAGCAGCGGTAGAAATTAAAAACCAAATTTTTATTTCTTTCAAGAAAAGAGTCAAAACCTCATATATCCAAGGTACAAGTTATTCCATTACATCGAGTTCCAAATAAAAAAGCATAAACTTAAGATAACAAAAGTAAATTATTCCCCATAAATAGCAGAAGTGCAGCCATAGCATAGCTCAAGACCAAACCATACACAAGCTGACAGAAAGCAAGCTAAATTCAAGCTAAGAGCTAGTGTTTCCTCCCTGAGAACCTAGGGGGGGAACGAAAGAAAAAGGGTCAGTCATAAGACTGGTAAGCCCTAGTGACTTTCAGTATAAAAACTAGTAAAGGTAACATGACATGTGAAAACTGGAATTAAACATAAGGATGATAACAGGACTGATATGATAATTAAGATAACAAGATAAGTCAAGTCTAGCATCGCATATTCAAGGTTCGCTGCACCAACTGTACTAGTGTTCTAACCCATGTCAAGTATTAATCATGAAATGATCCCTAGACCCAATATCATGAAGTGACCCATTACGGGGTCCCACGGTACGATCTATTAATCGATCGGCTCCCTACAAGTTCTAGCTCGTCACGTGTCTGTGTCATACGACCCTATCCTGAAATGTAGTCACCTGTGCTAGGTCCACCATAGGGTGTATCAAGCCCTATGGTGCCAACCTCCGACACGAATCAAGCACGCACAGTGTAAACCTACTGGTGCCCAATGCCTGCTTTTTCAACTCCGGACTACGTGCACGACCATAGTCCGCCTGAACCTACAATGGCGCACCTACTCAGCTATCATTCTGGTCGCTTACAATTAGCCCAGTAAACGTGCCCCACCATGCCTAGTCCCAGGGTATCGTGATACATCTAAGTGGGTTACTGCTGAAAAGGACCGCGTAACTAGGGTTTCTAATGGGTTAAGTGTTGTCATTCAAATTCGTGACTTAACCCTATCCAGATCATGTATCAAGTTGGTTAAGTGTGTTCAAGCGGTTCATGACTTAACCCTATCAAATCATCGTGTCAAGTTGGTTAAGTTTATTCAAGTGGTTCATGACTTAACCCTATCATGTGGCATTAATTCATTAATGCACCCCAACCTCTCACATTAGACTAATTGTTGTGGTCACTGGATTTGCCGGGCGGTTCCGGGCAGATTTACACCACAACATAGTCTAACCTCGGGTTTTATGTGCGATATGACCAACTACCCACATTGGATCCTATTGTTTGCAGTCACTGGATTCGCCGGGCGGTTCCGGGCAGATTTACACTGCAAACTCAACCCAACCTCGAGTTGGCCATTTTCAAGTTTATCTAAGTGTCACGCTCATGTTCAAGTTTCATGTCAAAATTCATGTCGAGTTTTCATGTCAGGTTTCATGTAAATTTCATGTCAAGTTCTTGTCCATACACAGGTTCAAGTTATAATAACGTTCATGTTCAAAGCCAATTCATGTTTTACCTAATCTACCCAAATCGTGTTCCCATCGCACATAAACTCGAATCGATACTAATAAATCTAATTAGAGAATAACATAAAAAGGGACGGGTATAAGGTGGCAAAAGTGATTACTAGCATAGCATGGTATGACTTGAGATAACTGATTATAACATTAGTTGCATATGGAATATCGGCCTCAAACATAAAGATTCCAAATCTAGCAAAATAAGGTACTAGTCAAGATAACAGTTGACATAAGGTGATAGTATAGTCATGATAACGGTTGACATAAGATGACGGTCATAAACTTGTGACTAATAGCGGATTCAACATTGTAGGCATGATAATATGAGGGGGTTTTCTTTTTTGATTTTCAAAATGAATAGGCCCCAAATCAATGTCATAGTAATATACCAAAAGTCAAGATCCAAGATGAACAAGAATGGATGTAAAACAGTCATCATACACAGGTCCAATTTCAATTTACAACATATTCATATTACATTTACAGTTTAAATCTAAAGGTAACTGGGGCTTACAGATTGCGGTTCGAGAATTAGAAAAAGAAATTCGATGTTGAATCTTTATATGCTTAGTCAAGTCCTAACATAAATCCCCAAATCAGCAATTCTCTTAACGTAGTTTCGACATAGAAGAAGTAGTCCCTTTCTCTAACTTTTCAACCAGAATTAGAGCAGCATAAGGTCAGAGAGAATTTTGTGTAGAGAGACTAGTGTTAGGGGTTGTTTATATAGGGTCAGGTCAACGAATGTAGACAGAAATGAGGCCAGAAACATCAAAGTGAATCCAGCATCAAAAGTGGGCTCGACCACCAGGTCGACCCCCAGGTCGACACTATGGTCGACCTGGTCCTGGGCAGGTCGACTCTATGGTCGATCCCCAGGTCGACCTGGTCCTGGGCGGGAAATTTCCTGCCCAGTCTGTTCTGTGGTTTGAATTCGAATTCTGAGCTGTTTTGAACTTGAAATTTTCTGAAAACTTCGAAGGGTCATAACTTGGTCATACAGACTCCGATTTTCGAAAACTCGGACTCGTTTCCAAGCAGAATTTCGAGACGAACGCAATGGCGTAACCCGTTGCCCTTGATTCTTATTTTAAAAATTAATTCTGCCTTGATTTATAGTTATAACACGTTATCAAAATACGGATTGTTACATTCTCCCCTCCTTAAAGGATTTCGTCCCCGAAATCTCTAAGTTAGGGAGGATGTGTCCTACCATCCATCACCCATCTACTCAAAACATCATCCACAAGCAACCATTGTCCTTAAAAGGTTTCTAGTGCTGTATGAACATATGCAGAAAGTGTGTGTATATGTACTTATCTAATGCAAAAGATCAGGCGGTTACTGATTCAGTAGACCTCCTTAATGCAAAATATGTTAGTGTAATGAATCCAACATGTATGCAAAAAATCCTAACATACTTTATAATCTCTACATGAGTGCACAAACATTCATTCATATGCAACATCCAAGTGATAGCATAACAAGTTCCATCCATGTACAAGTATAAGCACTCATGCATATGCAACATGAAAATGTGACTGAGCCGATCTAGTGCCTAATGTGTGTCATGCATCCACTAGCAATCACTTGCAAACACTTGCAACCATTTGCAAACATCAACCATAACATGTTTCAATCACATGTTTACATTCATATGGTTCTACCTAAGGTTCTCAAGATAAGATCGAGGAGATAACAAGACAAACGTAGGTAGTAGAAGCATGATACGAAAAGGTTTTCAAGTTTATAGGAAAAAAAGATCGAGAATGTACCCTCAAAAATAAATGGGTAAAGCACGCGTATCTTCTCTTCGGTTTCCCAAGTTGCGTCTTCTTGGGCTTCACTCCACTGAACTTTAACTAGCTTGACTTCTCGATTCCTTAGCCTCTTGATCTCCGTTCCTAAGATACGAATCGGAACTCGCCTCAATGTTGCTTCTTTTTCCACTTCTATGTCTTCAAGGATACTTGGCTTAACCACTTCGGCTGATTCATGTAAGCACTTTCGGAGATGCGAGACATGAAAGACATTGTGTACTCCAGCCATCCTCTCGGGTAATTCTATCTTATAGGCCATCCGCCCAACCCTCTCAGTGATAGGGAACGGTCCTACGAACCTTGGTGATAGCTTTCCAACCGCTCCAAAACGAACTACATTGCGTAAAGGAGAAACTTTTATAAAGACCATATCTCCGACTTCGAACTCTAAGTTCGTCCTCTTGTCCGCATAAGATTTCTGTCTATCTTGGGCCGTTTTCATCCGTCTTCGTATCAACTCAACCTTCTCAGAAGTGTCCCTTATCATGTCGGGCCCAAGTATAAGCCTGTCTGTCGTCTCCCACCAACAAGTTGGCAACTTGCACCGTCTTCCATACAGGGCTTCGAACGGTGCCATTCCGATGCTAGCTTAGTAATTGTTATTATATGCAAACTCCACGAGAGGAAGATGGTCTTCCCAGGTACCACCAAAGTCAAGAATGCATAGTCTTAAAAGATCCTCTAGTACCATATTTACCCTTTCTGTTTGTCCATCCATCTGCGGGTGATAGGCCGTGCTTAAACTCAGTCGTGTACCCATGGCTTCTTGCAGACTATTCCAAAACTGGCTAGTGAAAATCGGGTCACGATCACTAACTATACTAGAAGGAACCCCATGCAACCGTACTATCTCTCGAAGGTAAATAGACGCTAGCCATGATGCGGTCCTCTTGCTTTTCACCGGAATGAAGTGAGCACTTTTCGTGAGTCTATCAACTATGACCCATATGCTAGTATTTCCCTTCCTTGACCTAGGCAGTCCATCCACGAAATCCATCGAGATACTCTCCCATTTCCATTGCTGAACCTCCAAAGGATGTAATAGCCCACCGGGCTTCTTCGACTCGGCCTTTACTTGTTGGCACACCATGCACTTCGAAACGAACTCTGCTACGTCCTTTTTCATTCCAGCCCAAAAGAAAATGCGTTTCATATCTCTGTACATCTTATCCCCTCCAGGATGTATGGTCATCTTCGAGTGATGCGCCTCTTCGAGAACTTTCCTTAATAAGTCTCCCACTTGTGGGATGCATAGCCTTCCATCACGCCTTAGCCATCCCTTGTCATCTATGGCATACCTACCGAGGTGACTTGACGTCTCACCACTAATCAGCTTGTCCATGATTTCGACTATCTGTGGGTCTTCCTTCTGTGAAGTCCCTACTTGATCTAGAAGTGTAGGTCTTAACTCAAGAGATGCTAACGTAGCAGTCAATGAATCAACAGCAGGTGTAAAATCAAAGGTTGCTATAAACTCAAGGCTTTTCCTTTCAACAAACAAGGGGCTCAAAGTCAACCTTTTTCTACTTAGTGCGTCCGCCACCACGTTACCCTTGCCAGGGGTATAAGATATATCGAAGTCATATGATGCCAAGAATTCCATCCACCGCTGTTGTCTTAGATTCAAATCTTTCTGTGAGAAGAGGTACTTGAGCGATTTGTGGTCGGTATACAGCTCGAACCTCTCCCCTAGAAGATAATGGCGCCAAGATTTAAGTGCAAAAACGACCGCGGCCAACTCCAAGTCATGCGTGGGATAGTTTTTCTCATGAACTTTAAGTTGTCTGTCCCCGTAGCATATTACTCTTCCTTCTTGCATTAGGACAGCGCCTAATCCCATGCCGCACGCATCTGCGTACACCGTAAACACCTTGCCGCCGTCAGGTAATGCCAAAACTGGAGCTGTGGTGAGGGCTCTCTTGAGTCTCTGAAAAGCAGCGTCACACTCTATGTCCCATGCAAAAGCTAGGTTCTTCTTTGTTAACTTAGTAAGAGGGGACGAAATCTAAGCGAAGTCCTTAACGAACTTCCTGTAGTAATCCGCCAAACCGAGAAAGCTCCTCACCTCCGTTGCATTCTTAGTAATTTTCCAGTCTTGTACCGCAACTACCTTTGCGGGATCCACGGCTATGCCTTGCTTAGAAACTACATGTCCAAGTAATCGAAATTCCTTCCTCCAAAAATGGCATTTGGAGAACTTAGCCTTTAACTGGTGTGCTCTAAGTGTTTCCATGACTTCCTTGAGATGTCTAGCATGCTCTTCTTCAACTTTTGAGAAGATCAAAATATCATCCACGAAAACTACCACAAACTTGTTAAGGAACTCCCGAAACACCCTACTCATCAAATCTACAAAGTACGCGGGTGCATTCGTTAACCCAAACGGCATGACGAGCCATTCGAAGAAACCATCTAGAGTCTTAAACGCAGTTTTGTCAATGCTATCCTCAGCCACTCTAAGCTGATGGAATCCTGTGGCTAGATCGAGTTGAGAGAAAACAGATGCTCCCACAAGCTGGTCAAACAAATCGTCGATTCTTGGTAGTGGGTGCCTATTCTTCTTTTCTTCTTGTTTAACTCATGATAATCTACGCATAGACAAAGCGATCCATCCGCCTTAGTAGCGAATACCACCGGAGCACCTCATTCAGAAATGCTTCGCCTTTTGAAATTTTTCTCAAGCAACTCCTTAACTTGTTTACTGAGCTCTCTTCTTTCTCACGGGGCCATGTGCCTAACGGACAATGAAACTGGCTTGGCATTATCAACAAGATAAATTCGGAAGTCTATCTCGCGTTTAGGAGGTAACCCCCTCACCTCATCAAAGACATCTGGATATTCTCGGACCACTCTTATAGATTGCAAATTATCGACGGACGAGTCAAGAGATTCAAGATAACACAACATGACCGGACCCTTAGGGTTACAATAAATTTCAAGGGTATTACCGAGGCGAGTCATGAGCCTCACTACCCTTCGTTCACAATCAAGAATGGCTCCATAATTGGACAACCAATCCATACCTAGGATCAAACCATATCCCATAAATCCGAGAACATAAGCATTACACGTGAATTCTACGCTTAAGATAGAGATCCTCAAATCCTCACACATCATAGATAAATTGGCGGAGCCCCCAATTGGATTTGAAACTATAACGGGATCCTCAACCAGACTAGTACTTAGGTGCAGATTTTCAACAATATCAGAAGAAATAAAAGTATGCGATGCGCTAGAGTCAAATAAGGTTCGAACAGGAAAGTCAGAAATGTAAACAAGACTTTCTACAGAAATATTACTACCTCGGTCAAGAGTTGGAGTGGTGTTGAGAGCATGCACCTGCCCTCCAGAAGGTCCTGCTCGCTGGGTCTACCCTTGCCCTTGTCCTTGCTTCTTAGGGCAATCCTTGCTGATGTGTCCATTATCTCCATAATGAAAGCATTCACCCAACTTTCTCTTCTTCTTTCTACAGTCTTTAGCTAGATGTCCCGTAATACCACAAAAGTTACACTTCCTCGTCTCACGTGGTTTGTTGTTGCTCTTGTTATTCTTGTTATTCTTGTTGCCTCCCTTCTTGAAGTCAACTTTCTTATTCTGAGTCTCATTAGGCTTAACCTCCTTCTTGCTATTCTTGTCTTCCTCATGAAGTAGAGCCATGTCCACCAAGCTTTCAAAGGTCGCCCCCATGGGTATATGAGTTATGGCCAAACTGTGTAGTGGCTCGTTCAATCCTCGAGCAA
Source organism: Allium sativum (assembly GCA_030737875.1). NCBI lineage: Eukaryota > Viridiplantae > Streptophyta > Magnoliopsida > Asparagales > Amaryllidaceae > Allium > Allium sativum. Next base: position 190,358,968 of record CM060911.1, read on the forward strand.
AGCGTATAGCCTTTTTCTGGGCCGTGTTGACCAAGTCCAAACCGAACTGAGCAAGCTGATTAAACTTATTCACGTACTCCCTAACAGACATGTCCCCTTGCTTGAGTGCTAGGAACCTTTCCATCTGAAGGTTCTCTTCTGCTGACGATAAGAATTTAAGCCCAAACCTCTCTCTAAAGTCTGCCCAAGACTCAACTGGCCTGGTAGCGTTGGTGACTTCCCACCAAAATGTAGCTTCCTCTTTCAACAACCATGCTGCCAACTGAACTTTCCTATGGTCCTCCACATCAAAGATAATAAACAAGTCTTCCGTCTCCTTTAGCCAGTTTCGTGCCTCAACAAAGGTTTCAGTTCCAACGAAGTTCTTGCCGCCCATTGCTTTAAAGTCTTTGCATATTTTGGCAAAGGTGGTACCAGGAGGAGGAGGAACCGCGGCCACTGGAGGAGGAGGAGGAGAGATGTCCGTCGGGCCTGCGCCGTTGGCCCTGGCTTCTAAGTACCTTCGGAACCATCCAGGTACGGGTATTCCCTCAGGAAGGTTAAGATCAGACATGCTGAAAAACGAAAAGAAAAAGATTCAAACGAGGAAACAAAGGAAAGTGCTAATGGCTTTTGGGGAATAGCCTTTTTAAACATAAAACTTTTCTTGAAAAATTCTTCTTTATAAATGGGTTTGAAAATAGTTTCAAAAGGATTTTAAAACTTTTGCCCAGCCTGGTAACCTTCTGCTCTGGTACCAAGTGTAACACCCCACCTCCGCTAGGGTCACTCACAAAGGGAATGCACTAGTTTTGGTGGAGTATTATCTAGGTAAACATACACAGAGATATCACAAGGCAGAACATAAATAAAGCAGCGGTAGAAATTAAAAACCAAATTTTTATTTCTTTCAAGAAAAGAGTCAAAACCTCATATATTCAAGGTACAAGTTATTCCATTACATCGAGTTCCAAATAAAAAAGCATAAACTTAAGATAACAAAAGTAAATTATTCCCCATAAATAGCAGAAGTGCAGCCATAGCATAGCTCAAGATCAAACCATACATGAGCTGACAGAAAGCAAGCTAAATCCAAGCTAAGATCTAGTGTTTCCTCCCTGATAACCTGGGGGAGGGGGAGGAACGAAAGAAAAAGAGGCGAAAGAAAAAGGGTCAGTCATAAGACTGGTAAGCCCTAATGACTTTCAGTATAAAAACTAGTAAAGGTAACATGACATGTGAAAACTGGAATTAAACATAAGGATGATAACAAGACTGATATGATAATTAAGATAACAAGATAAGTCAAGTCTAGCATCGCATATTCAAGGTTCGCTGCACCAACTGTACTAGTGTTCTAACCCATGTCAAGTATTAATCATGAAATGATCCCTAGACCCAATATCATGAAGTGACCCATTACGGAGTCCCATGGTACGATCTATTAATCGATCGGCTCCCTACAAGTTCTAGCTCGTCACGTGTCTGTGTCATACGGCCCTATCCTGAAATGTAGTCACCTGTGCTAGGTCCACCATAAGGTGTATCAAGCCCTATGGTGCCAACCTCCGACACGAATCAAGCACGCACAATGTAAACCTACTGGTGCCCAATGCCTGATTTTTCAACTCCGGACTACGTGCACGACCATAGTCCGCCTGAACCTACAATGGCGCACCTACTCAGCCGTCGTTCTGGTCGCTTACAATCAGCCCAGTAATCGTGCCCCACCCTGCCTAGTCCCAGGGTATCGTGATACATCTAAGTGGGTAACTGCTGAAAAGGACCGCGTAACTAGGGTTTCTAATGGGTTAAGTGTTGTCAATCAAATTCGTGACTTAACCCTATCCAGATCATGTATCAAGTTGGTTAAGTGTGTTCAAGCGGTTCATGACTTAACCCTATCAAATCATCGTGTCAAGTTGGTTAAGTATATTCAAGTGGTTCATAACTTAACCCTATCATGTGGCATTAATTCATTAATGCACCCCAACCTCTCACATTAGACTAATTGTTGTGGTCACTAGATTTGCCGGGCGGTTCCGGGTAGATTTACACCACAACATAGTCTAACCTCGGGTTTTATGTGCGATATGACCAACTACCCACATTGGATCCTATTGTTTGCAGTCACTGGATTCGCCGGGCGGTTCCAGGCAGATTTACACTGCAAACTCAACCCAACCTCGAGTTGGCCATTTTCAAGTTTATCTAAGTGTCATGCCCATGTTCAAGTTTCATGTCAAAATTCATGTCGAGTTTTCATGTCAGGTTTCATATAAATTTCATGTCAAGTTCTTGTCCATACACAGGTTCAAGTTATAATAACGTTCATGTTCAAAGCCAATTCATGTTTTACCTAATCTACCCAAATCGTATTCCCATCGCACATAAACTCGAATCGATACTAATAAATCTAATTAGGGAATAACATAAAAAGGGACGGGTATAAGGTGGTAAAAGTGATTACTAGCATAACATGGTATGACTTGAGATAACTGATTATAACATTAGTTGCATATGGAATATCGGCCTCAAACATAAAGATTCCAAATCTAGCAAAATAAGGTACTAGTCAAGATAACAGTTGACATAAGGTGATAGTATAGTCATGGTAACGGTTGACATAAGATGACAATCATAAACTTGTACTAATAGCGGATTCAACATTTTAGGCATGATAATATGAGGGGTTTTTCTTTTTTTATTTTCAACATGAATAGGCCCCAAATCAATGTCATAGTAATATACCAAAAGTCAAGATCCAAGATGAACAAGAATGGATGTAAAACAGTCATCATACATAGGTCCAATTTCAATTTACAACATATTCATATTACATTTACAGTTTAAATCTAAAGGTAACTGGGGCTTACAGATCGTGGTTCGAGAATTAGAAAACGAAAGTCGATGTTGAATCTTTATATGCTTAGTCAAGTCCTAACAGAAATCCCCAAATCAGCAATTCTCTTAATGTAGTTTCGACGTAGAAGAAGTAGTCCCTTTCTCTAACTTTTCAACCAGAATTAGAGCAGCATAAGGTCAGAGAGAATTTTGTGTAGAGAGACTAGTGTTAGGGGCTGTTTATATAGGGTCAGGTCAACGAATGTAGACAGAAACGAGGCCAGAAACATCAAAGTGAATCCAGCTTCAGAAGTGGGCTCGGCCACCAGGTCGACCCCTAGGTCAACACCCAGGTCGACACTATGGTCGACCTGGTCCTGGGCAGGTCGACTCTATGGTCGACCCCCAGGTCGACCTGGTCCTGGGCGGGAAATTTCCCGCCCAGTCTGTTCTGTCGTTTGAATTCGAAATTTGAATTCGAATTCTGAGCTGTTTTGAACTTGAAATTTTCTGAAAACTTCGAAGGGTCATAACTTGGTCATACGGACTCCTATTTTCGAAAACTCGGACTCGTTTCCAAGCAGAATTTCGAGACGAACGCAATGGCGTAACCCGTTGCCCTTGATTCTTATTTTAAAAATTAATTCTGCCTTGATTTATAGTTATAACACGTTATCAAAATACGGGTTGTTACAACAATATCAGCTCAAACTTTAACGCTTGCAGAAAAAAAGAAAAAGGCTCCAGTGAACAAGTGCTTGTGCTATAATGAACACGACCTCCTTCTGATTGTCATTACAGTGCTCCCTTCTGTTCGAATTGTCTGAAACCGCTGCTCATCGTTGAGCAGCTCTTTCATCCACCATCTCACTGCATCCACTACTACACGTTCGCCTGCTTCAAATTTCATCCCTGTTAATCAACTTCACTAGCCTTACTAACCGATAATCAACACTTAAAATTATGTAATCCATTCTTGCCTGCATGATTCGAACCCTGCTCACAATCGTAATTTCCATGGCCATCACCGAGTTCCCTCACCTTGTTCTCCTTCGTCTCACCAGGAATTTCATAATCGAACCCACCATTTCCTCCTCCTTCATGAATCTCATCTTCCTACACCTTTCTCTTCAATCTCCCAACCACCATTCAGATTCCGAACTGGGTCAAAAACGACAAGCCCAAAACGAAAAACAACGACAGCTGTAAACCCCAAACGTACCCAAAACAACACCTTGGCCCAAGTAGTGCTACTGTATTTCACGCGACAGAATTGCTTATGAATCGAACCAAACTCCGATGACCGGAACCCCACTGTCCGTCCCTACCAGCGTCTCTCCTCCATCGCGACCTCACACTGAACCCAACTACATGGTAAAATGGTTTGAATGTAATTGAGGCTCACGCGAATTCAAAGTGGAAGGATTTAATCGATTTTAGATTTCATTTGCTGTTAGATTTCCCTCCTTTTTTTTCAATCGAATTTTGAAGTTACGTTCATTTTTGAGAAGAGAGTGATATGTCCAGTATTTAAAGAAGAAGATAGTTTGGCACGCACAGTAAGCATTGGCTTGGCGCACATGAAACTCAATAGCTTCACAGGCACGAGTGGAAGGATTGGAGCGCACGGTATCAATGGATTGGTACAGTAATTTTCCAGAAGACCAGACAAGGACATATGTAATTTTAATTTAATTCTTTTCCTTATTTTAGTATGTCAGCATCGAAATTGTTGACCCAATTAACCCTTTTTTTAGTCAGTTGTTGTTTTCATTTTACTGTTCGTCTAGAATAGAAAAGACTTAGGTGTTTGGATCACACAGTGTTTTCGAAAGGAAATCTGACCGATATCGACAAAAGTGACATACTTGACTAAAGTAACATGGTATAGTAAATGATACACCAATGTTACTGACCAAATATTAAATAGTCTGAACTAAAGAACTTTGATTTCGGCTTACATACGCAGTATTGGAATGGTAAACAAACCAAGGCATAGGATGGTTTAGAGTAGAGTGTTAGACACCGGTTCTTACCATAATTTAAGGATTCGACCACTGTTGTCAAGATTTTATATGGACTGCGCGAGATTTTCAGCGATTTTGGAAGGAAACCTCTATATATCAACGAAATTAATCATTCAATTTTAACAGCTTTTACGAGCACATATAACATTCGTTTTTAATAATTAAATTCCTTATAAATTTCCATTTATATTTCTAATACAACATTTAAAATAAATTTAAAACAAATTTAAATGTTTAAAATAAACTGGCAGAAATTCGGGTCGTTACAGTAAAACTGTTTATCTTCATATTTTTCATGGTTTTGTTCAAGCCAAAGACGGTGAAGGGTGATTGTAAAACTCAGTCTCTTAAATGGACTCGACTGAAGATTGGATAATAGATCTGTAAAGTGATCGCGGAGATTTCGGGCTAGATAAGAATGGAAATTTAATCCTTTGCACAATAGCTCCCACTGGTAAGTTGCAAATCCACATATGCTCAATAAATGTTTACGATCTTTCATTGAATTTACCACACAACAAACACAAAGCGGAGCATTGATTCCCTAGTTAGGAAGTCGATCAACTTTAGATAGATGCCTTAGATAGACCTTGTACGTCATGTATGTAAGTTTCCTTCTTGTTTTTGTGCTTTATATGGCTTTAAAATTGTGGTTTTTCTCTGTATGTTCTCTAACTTCATTCCAAACACGCGAGAACACCAAATTATGGTTTTGTGATATGTGCTAGTAATCTTTAGGTCGATTGAGATGAACTTTAACCTACTTAATAAGCTCTGCAAGCTCCCTTGTTTCTGATAATAACTGAGCTTGAAAACTCCACTCTCGAATTATGTGATTGACCTTAAACCAGTAGTGTTGTAGAAATAGGCATGGCTTCAACTAATTAAATCCACTAATGATTTATGGTTTATCCATGAATCAAACCATAAATCAGTATATACACCAATGACAATGACTCTATTCATAATTTTGCATGATATATAACGTTGGCGTTAAATAGATTTCATTGTACCTGAATAATAATTGTTGATAGGCAAGGTCCAAAAATAACTTTTGGTAATATGTTTAGCTCTTATCCATTTGTACCATAAGTTATCTTTCGTGTTCAAATTCCATAGCAGTTTAAATCAACAAATATGCGTAGATGTGCACACCCTTCAAGTGTATGCCTACATAATGTATCCTAAGGCGACTTACGTAATTTTCCTTTCCAAAAAAAATTCTACATAAAGTTTATCTATTTTCTTGAGCACTGCCACTGGTCAGGGCAGACCCTGGGCCTGGGCTAGATGGGCGACGAACCAAGGCCCAATTCGTTGGAAGGTTACATTTTGTTAACTGATGTTCCAGTATGCGTGAGTAAAGAAAAATGACCATTGAACAAAAGTATGAACAAGGGTTCTGTTGAGTGGTATGATATATGCGTTACATTGCAACTAATTTGTGTTTGAAACCTAACAGCATCAACATTTTTTTCCCTTTGCCTACAGCCCAAACTTTTCCCTCCGCATCTTCCTTGCCCAGGGCACAAATTTACATTGTTTCCCTCTGCATCTTCTTTGCCAAGGGCACAAATTTACACTGGACCGGGCCATACATTGGTAGATGATATATATAAGAAACCAGTACATCAGTATTAGAGTGATTATGTGACGCATTAACTTAACTCTACCTTCTGTAGTTAAGAACTTACAGTCCCAACCCTCAAATTTACTATTTTTTTTATTCAATAAGGGAGTATAGTGGACTAAGTGAATGTAAACAAATGTTAATAGGACTTCCAAATACTTAACTGGTAATTTATGCTACAAAATTATTGAAATTTCTTTATTTTGTACAATATCTTTACCATAATAAACCTATGATTTAGTATGATTTATATGCAAAACAACCTTTTGTGAAAGAGTAGGAAATATATGATTTATATGAGTTGCATTTCCATTAGTAGCTGATAAAAAATCATTACTTCATATGCATATAAAAGATGGATTATGGTAGGTTGAATGTTGGATATAGGACGTTGTTGACCTTATAACATACCCTTCTCCATAAGTAATGAAAAAACTCCATGGAAATACAAAATAAATAGGAGACAACGGGTCACCTTGCCAGAACCCCGATTAGAAGTTATATATCTATGTGATCCCCCATCAAACATGATGGAAAACGTTGATGTACTTATACACATATGTACTAATTAAATAATTGCATCGGGAATTCCAATCAAGTTAAGCACGTGACAGACAAAATTTCAATTTATCATATCATATGCTTTGTGGAGATTATTTATGTAACATAATTATTTAAATTCTCAGTTTCTTAATGTTGTGAAGTAAATATTTATTTCATTTTGTTGCTTGAAAATAATTCTGGTAATAACTCCAACATCACTGAGGTTCGTTTTAGAGTCTCAAAATATGGGTTGTTACAACTTGGTATTAAATGTTAGATTATGTGGCATTTATGTAAAATAAAGTTAAGTAAAGACCGAGTAAGAAAACGACAGGAAGGGTATACGCTATATATTACATATTTTTATTTTGATGGGAATATATGTGTGGATGTATCTACACCTCTACTATTATTCTCTCTCTCTCTCTCCCTTCCTCTTTACTTCTATTTCTTACGAATAGTTACTTATGTAGAGAGTAGGATGGATCTATAAAGCAGATGTCTGACCCTAAAAGGCGAAAAGAAATGTTAGCGTTGTAATGCCTATTGTTACACAACAAATATCCTGTCTTTAGGTAATGGAAGTGTAATGTCCGGAGATTTTGCGACAATAATATTCAATTTTATGTGGTGCCCGGCGCAGCGGTAAGGTTACTTGGTTTGTAATCTGAAGCGCGCAGGTTCGAGTCCCAGCCTCTTCACATATGTGAAGGAAAGACTGTGCGCACTAATCGACCACCCCCAGAGCCCGGAAAGCCGTGAGAATAGTACCAGGACGGGAGACTGACCTAGGAAGCCCTCTTGCGCTTTAGTACGGGAGCCTTTGGCACAAATATTAAATTTTAATGTGATTTTGAAACAAAATTGTTTTTAGTATTTAATTTATGATTTATGTCGTATATTGATAAGGTATGAACTAAAAGGACTTGTTGATAAATGAACTTCAATAGCTGTGTATGATAATGACAGTGTTTGATGATCTATTTATAATGGAATTTGAAATTTTATTGAATTAACAATATATATTGGATTACCAAATTTTGATATTTCATATTTATATTGAGAATTTTAAATTTATTGAATATGGTAATAATATAGATCCATTTGATTGTGCAATGAAATTTCAACTAGTTGTAAATGTAATTATCAACATGGATTGAAATACAATTATAATTTGTTTTATTTGTAATTTTTTAGGATTGAAATTAATATTGAATTATATGGATTTAATTAGGTCAATAAATTTATAATTAGTCTTTAAATTTTGAAATTACTTTAATGTATGGTGGAAACTTAAATAAATTGTTTAAGTGATTAATTTTAACTTATTTTGATAATTGTAACGTGTATTGGTTGTAAATAAGTTTATGATTTTATTTATACCGAACAATGTTTAAAGTCTGAATTTAATATTAATATATTTTAATGAGATTGATTGGTGTAATTAATAATTGAAATAAAATTTGAATACGTAAACAATGAAAATTGAATTCACGATAAATGATTGTTGATTTATAAGTTTATATGAATTTTATTTTGATATGAATAGAATTTATAAACCTTTGAATTTAATTTAAAGGTGATTAAACGAAATATGAATATTTTAATATATTAATAAACTGGTTAAAATTGCCATTTTGCAAATGATCTCGGAATTCGATGAAATTAATTTTATTGGATCCGGAATTGTAAATTATTGTATGATCTAAAGTCAACGGAGTTATAGTTTAATCGTAATGAATTAAAACGTGGAGAAATTTGTGTGTACAATTTAATTAAATAATCGAGTTCTAGAAAAACTGCTAGAGACTTTGGAATTTGGCTTTTAAACCTATTTCATTGTGTTCAGAAGACGTCAAAACCTATTGTTAAGCTGTAAGCAGGCCTGATTTGGACTCAGTCCAAATTTTGTCTTAAATACACGTAAAACGATGAAATTAACATTATTTTATTCATCCCGAAACCCCAAAATGTACATCAGCCTTATTTTTATTTCAATGGCCATGAGTCCCTCACCTTCCTCTCACTTTTTCGTGCAATCCACTATACGATTTAATAAACTTCCTAAGCTAAATCTGTAGATCTTCGTGAGGCCTTTCCATCCATATGGTGGATCATAACTGATGTTGCCTAGATTCACCTGGATTTGTTCACAAAGTCAGCGCGGTTATCAATGATTTGGGGGCTGATGGTGTGACCAGATTTTGGGCGCAGGAGGATCTCGAGGCGGCGCACACCGCGGTAGTGTTGGATCGGACCCTGGACATTCGTGGCGAGGTGCGTGGTGAAGGCATCGTGCATGCCATAAGTTCAGAAAGCATCGTGCTTTTCCTGTAGCGCGATTTCACAAAGAATAGGGAGACTCAAGGTATTGACATGGCGAAACGTGACTGGGTGAGGAGAAATATTAAATTATATTATTTATTTTGAAATTCAATCGCGTTAACGTTTATAACTTTTTCGTATGAGCTCCAATTGACATGCATTTTGTTGCGCTGGAATCATATCGACGAGCTCTTCGCGATGACACTGACTTGGATAAATTTTGAGATAGTTAAATTTTAGGGCTTATTTTGGATTTCGAATGCGTTCAGAACCAAAGGTGAGTGATTAAACTCACTCATGTTTAACTAAAATATTTGATTGTTAGTTAAATTAAATTCATGTTATGATATGATTATGTTGTTTGCTATTTGACTATTTAAATTGATTATTTATGTAAATCTGCATAGAATGTATAATTTAATTTAACTGTTAATTTGAATTGTATAGTTAAAATTTAATTACTAGTTTAAAAACCTCATACCTAATGACTAGTAAACTGATATTACATTGAACTTTTTAGATGTAGTGATTTTGATAGATGCCTTGGATTTATATATTTAATGTATTGATATGTAATTCATCTTGTTATCGACATTGTTTATATATGCTTATTGATTTTTGTTGATTAGTCCCAACCATTACCCTAGATGTTATGGGCATCAAATAAACCCGGGATTAATCATTGAAATGAATTAAGAACGTAGGTTAAAATGATAATTACCTTTGACCTTGATTTGGATTGAAACGATATATGTCCTTTCCCAAAATACTAAAATTAAATTTTAAGCGTTATTTGGCCATAGGATTGAAAATTATATACGGACACTGATTGGTTAAACAATTTTGTTTAAATTTTGAAATTTGAAATATTGTTTTAAAAGCACTATAAGTGAGATTTTATGAATTGATTTCCTTCGAAATTGAACTTTAAAATCTTGGAATTTAAAGTTAAATGATTTTTTGTTGTAAATCGAAGCTAAATATTTGTAATTTAGCATGAATTGAACCTATTGAAATTGAATTGTTTAAAATATAAACAATTGTCCATCTTTAAAATTACTTTAAATTAACCTTATTTAAAGTAATATTTGATTTGTGAACTCAAGATTTGGTACAAACTGAAATGATTCCAAATGATAACTCTATGTTAAACTTTAAAATTTTAAATCAGATTATCTGAATTAAATTGATTTAAAAAAATGGTTGAATCGAATAGAAAAACTGAAATTGTGCTGTATCGATTTGAAATTGAAACATGATTACAAGTTATTCGGAAGGAATAATAGCAATTCCAATTATAATATTTTAAACCATTTTATAAGCTATTTTACTAAGTATTTATTTTATTTTATAAACTATACTGTTTAACATACATTTATATTATACTATCTTTATAATCTTTTTTTATATATATATTTACTATTTAAATAAACTATTTTAATAACCAATTATCTATTTTACAACTACTTTATATTTTATTACATACATATGTATTTTACAAAATTTTGATAAACACTATTATTATATAACTATTTATTTCCAAATTAATTTGTATATATCTAAATTATTTTATCATGCTTTTCTACTATTTTAAATAGTCAAATTATTTGGAATTGGAATTGGAATTGTTTCAATATTCTAAGTTTGGTTTTAAGTGGAGATTTTAATATGAATAATATTCTAGTTTGAATAATGAAACGATTTTAAGGAAACCTGATATTTTGATATGAAGTATGAACCTCTTTGAAATGAAAAGAACTGATCAGTGTGAAAAATGTAAACGTTTGGTTATTTAAGAGACCGGGATTGGATATTTCATACTCTCTGCCAATACCGAAAACCACTTTAACAACTATGTACGTGGTGGAGAATCCAGAATGAAGTAGGTTGGTTTTTCGAACGCTACTGGAATCAAGTAAGAGAATGATGATGGATGTCCTTGACCTTCGGGTCATAATTAAAATGACTAAAACAGGGCTATATCAGACCAAGTGGGGTTAACTACCTCCATCGGCAACACTTCTTCCTTTATTACTATGGTCCCTCGGTTTGATTGATTTGATTTGATGCGCATCCTTGATTTGGGAGTGTTGTTCGAGATGGGCGATAGCCGCGACTATGCGTTACCATTAGTCCGAGCATGCAACTAGTATATTCCTACTATGGGCATTCCTCGTGTGCCATGTCATATTATCCTGATCATGCCCCCTATGATTTCGATTTAACGTTGGCGTATCACGGTGCATCCCTATTCATCGACGTACTGGTGTGTTATATGCAAACTGTACGACAACGGTATAAATGGTGTAAGGGTAATAATGGTAATCCCGCTTATGCTATTTTAATATTTTATATTTAACCATCGACACTATTATAATAGCGTATTTTATTACATAGTATCTAGTTTGATGGATCCTTAAGAGATGAAAATTCCCATAACATCTCTTAAGTTATTGCACTCATATGGTCACATGAATTTGATTTAACCAATATGAGAATATTTTAGTTCTGATCCGAGTGTTTTTGTCTTTTCATTTGTGCTCGGGTCAACCTGAGTTTTCAGTTACTGAAGATACATTATGAAGATGAAGATGGAGCTCAACAGACGTATTTATTATTATTATTCCGCTGCAAATATTGGTATGTTTATGATAGTTGACTCTGATAATTGTTGTAAAATGTAATCAAATGTATGTTTTAACAGCTTCATGAACTGTTATTTATTTATTATATTTTGTCCTTCCGCTGCGAGATTCTGTGATTATTTTCTTCTTTCTCCTTTTTATTATTTTTAATCCCATTAACTATCTACGTTTTTGATTTGTTTAAGTCAAAATTTAAGGATCATTATCGATTTGAATGGTCAAAAAATGGGGGTCGCTACATGAAGGTTTCTTTGTGCCATGAAAACCTTTTGAGGACCTCATGGTAATGATGATTCGAATGGATGCTTCATAAAAGCATCGCTTCAAAGGGATATCTTATAACAGAGTCATTTTGTTTTCTTTGAAAAAGTTCTTCACATCTGAAGGAATGTCACTTTAGGGAAAAAGACATATGTTTGCCTCCGTTCCAAAGAGAATAGCCTATTTGTTAGGAATACGCTGCATCAATTTGAAGGAACAACATTACTTCGCTTGTTAACAAATAAAATAAGCGTACTTCGAAGTTATTTTGCATCAGAGGCTATTAAGAGAAAGGAATAACACATCCAAATACAAAAAAATACAACACTTCACCCATTAGGTAATCAAACATTTTTATATTCACACAACCATGAAACTAGTAAGGGCTTCATTTTAGTTAATCAAGCATAGCTTGCCTTTGACAAATCAAGCATGGCTTTGCTTCGGGCCAGCAAACATGGCTTTGCTTCGAATAATCAAGTATGGCTTCACTTAGACTAGCCATGCTATGTTGCTTCCCTGGTTAAATAAGAATGAGTCGTTTCTTCACCTCAAAGCCATGGACAAAACTCCACTTTCTCTACTCTAAAAGTTTGCTCTGCTTTGATAGCCAGAACTCAAGGCCAAAGCATCATAGAAAAAGTTTATGCGAAGCAAATCAATCGAAGCCAAAGTAATACAAGTAAAGTCGATGCGAAATATCCACAGTTGAAGCGGAACATTCAAAGACAAAGCAACACGAAACAAAGTTGATATCCAGGGAAGTAAGCAAGTTTAGACCAATGCCTATAAATAGATGTGGGGTAGCATTGCTCAAGGGGCCAATTTTATAATTACTTATTTCTACGCTTTTCCATTTTGTAACCCCTAAATCAAATTGAGGACAAAATTCAATTTCGACATTGTAAATTAATTTATTCACATGAAGATTCAAAAATTGCATATGATTATTTGGATAATACATATTGGACTTATTTGACTTGAACAATGCATACTGGAATTATTTAACTTTGACCTTTGGACTTTTCTTTGCATATTATCCTTTTAGACATGAGATTATTGGACTTGCAAAACATATCATTCATTTCGAAATGACCAAGTTTTATGAACATAAATTTGTTTCAAAATGATACAAAATTATGAACTTATGAACACTTTATTCATTGGTCGGTCTAATGTACAAAACTATACTTTGTGACTGCCACCTAGACCCATAAACGTTATATGATGTGAACTCTTCAATTTGTACCAAATAAAGCATATAGTATCAACAGCGGTATAAGTTGTCACATTAAAATTTGTCAGAAAGAGGGTTTAAACTTGAAAGCGAAGCAAATATAAAAATCATTAAAATAATTTGCCTTTGAATTGAAGCATTCAAAGTAATTTTCTTTTCAAGAATGCATGGACCATTTTCATTTTTATCTCGAGAATGGTTCATTTTTTGTTTAATCATAGGTTAAAAGCCAATTTCCTATTTCAAATTGACTTGAAACACTTGAAATATTTCTCTAAATTCTTTAGAATTCACAGGATTCGAACTATTATCTTCTATTCGAGTCGACTTAAGGAACTCCATTCGTTTTGTTGTTCAAGGATGTTAAACCATTTTTTGGCGCTAAAATTAGTACTTGAACCTCTGACCTCATGCTTTCTTGTCTTAAAGCTTACTTATCTAAACAAAATGCAGGAAATGAGAAAACTAAAGAGAGTACATACACTAGTTGTAGATATACAACATCAAATGGCTATAGAGGAAAATTTCAGCCCAAATTTGAACACAAATAATGCAGAAGAAGGACAACCTTCAGAAATGTAAAATCACCTTCTATGAGATATAAAATCCAGAATTTTTGCAGAATAACTGGAAATATCGATATTGGAGAAGACCCTTTCCCAGAAATCTTTACAGAATATAGAAGGAGAAGAGATCGAGTTTCCAAGAATAAATCTGGATGCTTCTCTACAAAATAATAGGAAAATAAACTCGTAACAACCTCAAAAGTGAAAATGAAAAGTTCGATGGACGAAGCATTGCAAAAAAATTTGAGAAGATTCAAGTGGATTATCAAGGAAGAACGAGACACGTAGTTATCGAATAATCTAAAAGCTCCACTTCTAGAGGATATAAACCAAGCAATATTTACTATCCTAATAAGATAGCTTAGTTAAAAATGCAGTAAAAGATGCACTTGCATGAAAGGTAAAAGAAACATTTGATGAGTGGGTTAATGAAAGAACAACCCTGTAGGATCGATTAACCCTAAAGAGGGGAGCTAAATATGGTTTATTATAATTTTCATAGATTAACAAAATTATGATTGCAAACACATATATCAGTAGAGTAATTACGGAAAGTAAATCACACAACGAAATTACCCATCTTCGGCAAAACTCTATCTACTGCTACCCCGAGGTTTTTACTATGAATTAAACAGTCAGACGCTTACAGACACTATAAAGTCTCGATCCTCGCTCACCTGACCATTCTAATCCTATGTTCAAAATTATGCCCTAAAGTTTCTACTAGGAGTTTGTATTGTATATATACACCTATAAACTCGTGATCTATCGCTCACTTGACTATTCTAATCCTGCGCTCAAATCCCTACCACATTTCAGGTACTGAGTTGCAAATTCTAAAACTATGCCCCTAATTTGCAGCCTAGATAAGATCTAGAGTTTATAAAGTAAAAATACAACTTAAATAAATTGAAAACCCTAACACGACAGTTTAATATAAATAAAATGGTGATAAAAAGGAGGCTCAGCTAAAAACTCTTTGGTCAAACTTTTGTCTCCCCTTCAAATTATTTCTACCCAACCACTTTGCTTTTCTATGACGGATCACCCTGTTTTCTTCACAAAAGAAAATCAAGATTTTCTAAAAATAATGGCACCACTCCTTTGTTCGGTCAATTATTGAACCTGAAATTGCTTTACGTCGATCATTTTATGTTTTGAAGTTGTTGTCGTTGCTATCCATTATGCGGAGTTTGGTTATTGTAAAAAAATAGTGTTTGATTTTCTCCTTTTCGATTAAAATTTGTTCGACTTCTCTGATAATTTTGCAATGATGTTTATATGGTATTTATAGTGTTTCAAACCCATATATATATATATTTGATTTCTATGACTTGTTAAAAGCGTATATATTTGTTTCAGTTTGTTGGCTCTGACTTGGCTTCGACTTGAGAATTGGCTATTTCAACTCAATTTTGATTCTAATTTTGTTTGATGGATTTTGGTTCTGGGATCTGAATAATTTACTGTAAATTGTTGGATAGTTTAACAATTTTATTCCGAATTCACTGCTAGTTGACTTTCTGGTTCAAACAATTTCTATACTTGATTTCAATATGCTACGCTTTGATATAACATGAGTAGAAATTAATACTACACCTGTATGTAAATTATTCTTTATCTCAACCTTACTTTTATGTGATAATAGATGATATTACGCTTGATTTGAACAATCACCATGCTTGAATTTTTGCCTTGATTTTTCTTGAACTTGATACTACACTTGAATAAAATTTATTAGTGTTTTTGCTATGTTTTGTATTTGAATGAATTCTTCCTTGTGAAGCTGTTGCATTTGTGCACTATATTGCACTGTCCTTGCTGCCTTGTCAGTATCTTCCCTATTTGAGTTTGTGTTGGTTGCACTAGCCTTGTTGCTTGTTGTGTATCTTCACTATTTGAGTTTGTGTTGGTTGCATTGACCTTGCTGCTTGTTGAGCATCTTCCCTATTTGGGTTTGAAAATTTATTGAAACTTTGTTGTTGTTGTTGCACCTGTTGAACTGTCATGAACTTGCTTTAGTTTTGTTGTAGTTTTATCCTTGGTCTTGTGTTGTCGGCAACTTGTCTTGAACTATCGATAACTTGAAAAGTGAACTTGTTGTGACTTGTGGCACTTGCATTTGTGCACCTATTTGGTTTGTTGCCTTGTGATGTTTGTGTGTTTTGTATTGACCTGATTTTGGTGCAAACTTGTGTTTGACTTGTTGCACATGCATACCTGTTTGGTTTGTGCTCTTGTGATGCTTGCCAAATTTTTATTTGACCCGATTTTGTTGCACACTTATGTTTGACTTTTTGCACATGCACTTGTGTTTGTTGCAAGTTGCTTGAACTTTTGTTGTTGCCATGCATTGCTAGCTTTGATCTTGTGTTGATACTGTGTTTGTGTTGTTAAGTATCGCTGGCTTTGATCTTGTGCTGGACCCATGGCTTGTGTTTTTACATTTGCCTTGCTGTTAAACTTGTGTCACCCTCTAACACTTGTTGCTGTATTGAATTTTTGCTTGTGTTAAGTTTGATATTTTGTTGGCACTTGAGTTTGTCAGTTTTGTACACATTGGAATATGGGCAGTTTGACATGAATTGGTTTTGCATTTTGAATTTTTTTGAGACTGCTTTGATTATGGTCTCTTATATTGCACTAAGCTGAGCCATATGGCTTGACATTTGCAGTTGTCTGTGATGATGTTACGTGCTTGGACCTTGTAGTAACTACAATGTATCACGGTGAATATTATAAATTGTTCGAGTGTGCATGTATACACACACATACACGTATCTAGCACTATCTAGAAAAATGAAGAGAAACAATCTAAAACTAAGGCAAAAGAAAATTTAAATTAAACTCATATTTGTAAGCTTAAGTTTAAATTGTTTCTTTTCTAGTTTACTACGTTATTCTATTTTGATAGGTATGATGGAAGATTGGACAAACTCTTGAGCACACAATAGAAGAGCACAACTGAATGAGAGTGAGCGAATGTAAATATTGTAAGGGAGTATATGAGTGAGTAGTAAGGAGATTTATATACAAATGAGTGTATGTATAGTTATTGTGTAATAGAGAGAAATAGAAATCTATAATATTTAAAAGCGTAATAAAATATTTGTTTGAATAAAAATATCTATTCAAAATTTAAAAATTATGGTATAAATATTTAATACTCACAAATATTTATTTATTGCCAGTGCAAAATAGAATATTACATATATGAACACATTTACTGACAAATATATGTGTGTATTATCATCAAACAAAAATCATATCAGTATATTCTACTATCTCCCCATTTTGATGATGACAAACATATATTTAGATTTTGTAGTGCATGTAAATGTTTTTTTTCATGATATGACCATGACCCCCTTATTTAAATGGCCTCCCTACAACTAAACTCCATATACACAGATGCATATATTTGAGAATGAGAAATTTTCAATTCAATTGAATTTCGAATATTAAATACATTCTTAACAGTTCACTCATCCATCAAAATCTTAACATTTATTCCTTTTTTGTTATCATCGAAAAAATAACAGAAATTGAAATAGTGATGCATTTTGATTAGTAAACATAAATTCAAATCAAAAGGGAAAATATATGTCGTAAATCTTAATTAATTTAACAAAAATCATAATATTTCATAACTTAGAAACAAATTTCGCTTTCCAGAATAATGAATGTATGATAAATTTTATATAAAGAAGAGAGTTCTCAAATTTCAAATTAAGGAATGAGAATTCTAAATCTTTAAACAAATTTATATATAAAATTAAGCATGTTTTAAATAATTTAAGCACTTTCTAACCACGCATAACCATTTGGACTTTTAAAAGAGGTTAGCAGTAACTTAAAATAATTGTTAGGAGTAATTAGGAAAAAGGACAAACTTATAGAAAAAAATTAGCCTAAAGGACACCAAGTTCCATTTGTTAATTCTAGGAAAAAAACACTCTGCTAACTTGAAAAAACTTCTCTAAAACTTAAATGATATAATTAAATCTTAATAGCCATCCATTAAGATGACATAGAGGATTAAAACAACACAAAAACCCTTAGTTTAATCAACATAAATTCCAAAGTGCTCCAATCAATGATAAAACATAAACCTTAATTTAAATCATTTTAACATAAAAAAGACAATTATAACAGATTCAAATGAAGAAAATATTTTTTTGGAATGAACGCTAATGGAAAATAGAGTGACTGGTGAAACAAGGAGATTACTTAGAGGAGATATTTGAAAATAGATGAGCAATGAAAACGCGGAAAGTCATAGATCTATGGGGAAAAAAAAATTAAACATATCAATTTCTAAAGAAAATTGTTGAATTTTAGGGATAAAGCAGAAAATAACTACACACAGAGATAAAGAACAGACCTGAGGAGCGAAAAATCAAATGATTGCAAAGGATTTAGGGTGGTTTCAGCAGCCAAAGAGTAAATGTTTCATATCCATGTCCAAAGCGGAAACCCTAGAGAAGGCATAGATGAGGAAGAATGGAAGTGTTCAAAACGTTAGGGGTGCGACATGTTAGAATATGGAGGGAATTACAAACCTATCCATCGTACTTATATTTAGTTACAAAATGACCAAACGTGACAATGGTAATAACTGGTGTAATAGACTACCGTGGAAATATCTATTATAATTTATAATAGTAATAACTATTAGGAAGTAAAGGAGAAGATTTGTTATAATGGCATGTTTGGTTGGTGTAGTCGACTCGGTTCAAATTTTGAAATTTTAGATTTCATCAAAAGATTTCAAATAAACTGTTTTTAGACCTAAATTATTGATCGACACTCGTATTACATCCCCATGGTTGATAACTTATGACTAAAATTTAGTGTAAACATAAAAGTTTTTTCTTTTCTTGATGTAGTTAGACTTGTTGAAAATTCTTGAGTGAGTACGATGTTTACAAAGTAAGTTGTAATCAGTGCTTCAAATATTGTTGCAATTAGGATTCAAGTAGAATTTAATATTATTTTATTAACTGTTTGATAATTGCATTGCTTTTCAACTTGCATATTTTTCATAAAAACACCTCTTTTAGAAAATTAATATCCATATATTATCAATTTAAAAAGTATTTTAGATTATTTGCTCAAAAATTAAATTATTTACAAATTAAACCATTTTAGAACTTATCAAAATTGTTTATGGATTTTAAATTTATGATAAGTACTGATTACGTTGTACTTCATAACAAGAGGAAATACAATTTAAAATCTAATGAAAATTGAATAGATTTTATAATATTCTTTAAAATTAGTAATTACTTCATGATAATTCTTTCACTACCATCTTTCTGTCATTACTCTATAGCTTATATTATGCGAATAGTTTGATTTTTTTTTTTAGAAATAAGGAAATATTTTTTCTAAATATAATTTTATCCTAGGTATTCACTCTCATTTAAAAGTCCTCATGGTTATGTATGAGTGAATCACCTTAATATCTATATATGTGCTTCCATTCTCATCTAAAAGTTTTCACAATTATGCATGGACGAAACTCATATAAGAGATGGGTAAAAGTTAATTATGTTTCTAATCTCATTTAAAATCCTTACAATCATGCATGGTTAGAAAATACTTAACAATTAGTGGAAAATAGACACAATGACAAACTTTGAAAAAAAAATAGGCTAAAGGACACTATTCCTTTTTATGCTGAAGGATAAACTTCGAGAAATATTAGGCAGAAGACAGTGCTAAATTGAGCTAGCATTTTCTACAGTGTAAAATTGAATATAATGCTAGTTGTAATTAGCATTTTGGTATAGTGTAAAGTATAATGCTAGTTGTATTTAGCATTTTCCTTCGGACTAATTTTCTTCAAAGTTTGTCCTTCGGCCTAAAAATGAAGCTTGCTGTCCTTTATGCTAATTTTTTTTCTAAAGTTTGTCCTTTTTCCTGATTACCCCTATTATTAATGTAATTAAAACCTTAAACTTTTCTGATATTAGAACTCAAGCTTTTATGCTGACATATATCATTGTGGTTCAGGTTCACAACCGTTGTTTGTAACTGTTTGTACTCCCTGAAACAATACTTTCACTGTCAAGTTGGTTTTTTTACTATCTTACTCCACCCGTCATACCAGTAGCTTTCTATTCTGGTAGTTGCATGGCACCATGCATTCATTCCTGATAATCGGGCTTGAATATGTAATGGTAAATATAAATCATGTATCAGTATATTTTCTTCTTTCAAATTGTCAAAGAAGTAGGTGCATTAAGCATGAAATTTGTTTCATTTGTAGTATACTTGTCAGTTAGAATTATAATGATTGCTTTGGTATTGCATAATTTTGCATCTTTACACCTTATCTATTGACATACTCAACTTAATTTATATACCAAGGAAGGAATGAATAATTAATGTAATGTATAGTTAGGTATATGTGATGAAATGGAACTCAACTAAAAGTAGGCACCACCACCAATTTGTTCTTTGTATATAAATGTGCATGTTGAACCAACAAATCGTTTGATAATTCCTAATGCTAGTGATCCATGTACACATGCTTAATATACTTTTGTTTTTTCCTTCACAACTTTTTTAAAAAACATTATGGATGTCTTATTTTGTGAAATGGGATTTAATCGTGGCTTCATTATTATTTTAGTGCAAGTTATATAATTTTTTCATCTTCAAAGGTTGTTTTTTGTGATGGTTACGCTGAGTGCAATTTATACAATTTTCTACGTTTGGAAGTTTGGTTTTCTATGATGCATATTTTGTCTATTAGATGTTGATATTATAATTATTTATTATTTTTTGGACAATATAATTTCTTTGACAGTGCACTATGTCTTAATTGGAGGAATAGAAACTGCAACCTGCTAGGATTTCTTTGTAAGAAAATTCTATTGCAAGTAAGTTCTTACTACTGATTCACTTAAAGAAAGTAACCATACATTAATTGTAACAACCTGAAATTTTAATGGATTTAAATAATGTGTTTAACAAAACTATTACTAAAAAATTTGAAATTTATTTATTTTGAAATATAAGAATTAAGTTGACGGTAGCAGGACTGTGTTTTAGTGAATCTCGATAATTCCATTGCATTTAAAAGTATCGAAAATCTATATTTTGATATATAGAATGACGAAATCCGATTAAGCGATGGAAACACGCATTTGGGTTGTTATAATAACTATGGCCCAATAGACACGTTGTTACATTTATATATTTGGGTTTTCTGAAACCCTTGTCGCCATCTTCTTTTTCCAAAACATCTGAATTCTACTCAAATCTTTAATCTCTTATGACATGATTACAGATTTAAAAACAATAAAATTTCAGATGTTTCTAACACCATTAAATTATATATCGTTGGAAAGGCCTCGACGAATGCAACTTAGATCTGAAATTCATTTACTCTTTTGACGCACCGTTTGGCTGAATATAATGATCTTTCTCAACCATTTATTTTGGTTTTTTCATGATCCAATGATGGATCGTCGACAATCGAAGGACATGGGCATGTAGAGGAGGTTGAGGGGGGGGGAGGGTACGGGGATGTGGTTTGGTGACCTATCATGGTCAAGTGGCCATAATTTGGATGAGAAGATGTGTAGATTATCATGGTGGCACAACGATTTGGATGACCGGAAAACGCGGGTTTCGATATGGAGAATAGGTAAGCTAAGGTGGTTTCGGTGATGGCCTCGGGTCGGTGGTCAGAGCGTCGGAAGTGGTAATGGTTTTTCACGATTACGTGCTTTATGGATTGTTCTTTGAGTTGGATTGATGTATCTGGAGGCAACATTAATAAGAAGGAGAATATGCATGGTGACGTGGCATGTCTTGGTAATTTTGTGGCATATTTGTCATATTTATTTATTTTTCCATCGCATTGACGTGAATAAATTTTTCATACGAACTCACATTGACACGCGGTTTTTTCCCTTGGGTTCGTATCAAAATTTCGGATGACTTGGAATAGGTTTGATTAGCTTTGGAGACTGTCAAATTTTTGGCATTCATTTGGATTTTAGATTTGACGTAAATTTAAAGGTGAGAGTTTGAACCCACTCACGACTACTAAGATATCTATCCAAGTTAAATTAAACTTACGATATGTTACATTTCGTTTAACTGACATGCATGAATAAAATTTGACACTAAAAATTGATTATTCTTGATAATTGACACCTAACATGTTAAATTGATAAGTATGTAAATTATTGTCAGAATGATTGTTTACAAATTGGATGTATATTTACATTTATTAAATTAGAACTGTCATTTATCTGATCTGATACCTAACTTAATACTGAAGTAAAATTGCCAGTTAAAATTGATATTTGATAACTAATGCTAGTGTGACATATATTGCTTGTTTAGATGATGATTATAATTTATGTTTATTTGTGTCATGACGACTGATTGAATGTTATTATTGATAGTTATTGATTATCGTGTACATTTGTCACCTTATGTCATTGAAACAGGATAAACTGAAAATTGCATACCTGGACATCGAATACTTGAATTAAGAAATAGGCTGAAATGATATATATATATATGGACACACACATACACACCCCTATGACATCTGATACGAGTTGAAATGATATAGACTCGTGAAATTGAAATTTAAATTAAATGGTCACTCGGCCATAGGGTAAAAAAATTAAATACGCACACCATGGTCAAATGAAATAAATTTATATTAAACTATACTATTTACTAAACTTAACTATTATATATCTTATAACTATTTTATTTAAACTATTTTATATTAAGTTAAATATTATATTTATATCTATCTTGATAAAAATATTTTATATTTACTTAACGTTTATTTAGTAACTTTCTAAATCAACTATTATATATATATAACTATTTTATAAAACTACTCCATACTAATTTAACTATTATATTTTATAAATCTTCTAAGCAAACTTCATCGTATTAGATTAACCATTTTAAAGTAATAGTATATTTTGAATCCAAATAAATAGGTCTGGATTTTGGCTTTAAAGATACCTTTGATTTACAATATTCGAAATGCAAAACTATAAAATTGAAACTTGAATTCTTGATAATAAACCATTTTGAAATATGGGATTTGAAATTTTTGAAACTGAATCAGATATTGGAATGGTTTGAACAATGATAAATAAATGGAAGTGAAGTAAATTGACTTATGACTCAAATATGATTTCAAATATAAATGACCACAGTATGAAAAATGTAAACATTTGGTTGTTAAAGAGACCGAGGCTGGATATTGTCATACTCTCTGCCAATACTGGGAACCACTTTAATAATTGTGTATATGGTGGGGGAAGCCAGAATAAAGTGATGTGTTGACGAATGCTACTAGAATGAAGTAAGAGAATGATGATGATGTATATCCTTGACCTTCTGATCATAATTAAACTGACTAAAACAGGAGCTACACCATGACCAAGTGGATTAGCTACGCCTATCGGCACACTTCTTCCTTGATTATTATAGTTCCTCGGTTTGATTTGATTTGATGCACATCCATGATTTTTGGGAGTGTAGTTCGAGGTGGGCAGTAGTTGCGGCTATGCATTACTACTGGTCCAGGGGTGCAACTGGTAGATTCCTACCATGGGTATTGCCTCGCACGCCTTGTCATATTATCCTGATTGCATCCACTACGATTTTGATATGTACCGTACCGATGGACTGCCCTCTGATAGCCATTAGTTTACGGTGGATTTTACGGTATTTGTATAGACTACAGTGTATGTGTAAAAGTGTAATCCTACTTACGTTAGTTTAGTATTTTACTTTACTGAATGGACATTATTATAATATTGCATTATATTATATAATATCTAGTTTAATGGATCCTTTTGAGATGGAAATTCCCATAACATCTCTTAAGTTATTGCACTCACGTTATATACTGATATGAGATGGAAAATCCCGTAAATATCTCTGATGCTAATACACTCATATTTCATTTGTTTAATTTAACTTACATGGGATTTAGTCCTGACTCAAGTGTATTGTTTTTTTAATAATGCATGCGTCAGCAATTTAGCGAAGACCTTGTTATGAAGATGAAAATGGAGCTTGATAGACGTATTTATTAGTCGTATTCCGCTGTAATTATTGGTATATTTGTGATTATTCAACTCCGATATTCGAAAATGTATATTGTAAACCGATAAATGTTTTAACTATGTTCTTATTATATTTTGTCCTTCCGTTGTGAGATTCTGTGTTATGTTTCATTCTCTTCTATTTTATTCCTTATGTTAAATCACCATTAACAATTCACCATGAACGATTTAAGTTTGATATGTGTGGTTTATTGTCGATGTAAAATCATTCGAGAAGGAAGCTTGTCATATGTGGTATCAGAGCCAGGTTGAGACTATTCCAAAGCCTATTGGGGTAACTCAATAAGATATAGGGTAATGGAATGCCCTATATGAGTTGGAGAGGAAGAGTGTGTGTTTATGTGTATGTGAGCATGTATTTGTAGTGTTACAAAATGTTTTATATTGTTCTACTGATGTTTTGTAAATTCTGGATAGTACATGGGATTTCATGGAATTGGTCAGGATTTCTAGATTTTTAATAGGGTAAATTGACATAATATTGTTTCTAGGAAAGGGGTAAATGAAATAATTTTAGCTACGATATTATATAAATAAAAGAATTATTTTATAATTGTATAATTTATGTTCGAAAATAAAATTTTCCAAATTGATTGGCTGGTTATTCTTGGCTTATTATAAGCATTAACTAATTGATGTAATTATAAAAATGTCATTTAACCAAATTATACGAAAATTTGTATTATAACATATGTAATTGGATATGCTGGTTTAACCCCTTAAATTACTAAGTTGAACTTAACAAATTCACGGATATACTTAAGTTTAAATATAAAAAGATATTTGGAAGAAATAAATATGAATTATCTTTGAATCTTAATGGGGAAGAAACTTAGAATTCAAATATAAGAACATCTAGATAACATTGGTAATAATCACTTAGTTATTTAACTATGAATTCTGAAAGCACTATAATATAAAAATGTTCTTGAAGAGTGATTGTAATCTATAAGAAATGGGTCTTTAAAATGATTGTAATAAATTGTATATCTTGAAACTTAAAGAGAATATATCAAGATATCTATACAAATGAGATTTATACGTTGTTAATTTGTTGATGAGTTTATCGAATGCATAAATTTCGTGAAATGGTTATGGAAATAATAACTACCTGATAAGTGCAATATTCACATAAGCATGACATTTTCTAAATGGTTAATCTTTATTTCAGACCAGTAAGCATGAAATATTAATTTGATTTAATATATTTGGAATACTAGTCTGAATTTAAGAGAATTATAAAATTATAATGGTTTGTTATATATGGATATTAAATTATAAAAGAATGATGATTTGCATGTGGGTGTGTGTGTGTATATATATATGAATTAAAGTTAAAGTTAAATGGATTTATAAGTGTAATATGGACAAAAATTAATTTCAAAACTAGTAATTATTTATTTTAATTTGAGTCGGTCATTTTGAACCAAAATCGAACTAAGGGAAGTTTGAAATGAATATTAGTGACAACTTAATCTTTGGTAACGGTAAGAATGGTGAAGAACAATATGCATATGAATCTAAATTAATGAGATTATACTGAATATAAGCTTAATTAGTATGTCGATGAACTTAATTACACATGCTCAATGATAATAAGAGTTGAAACTTACTTTAAAATGGAAGATAAATGTAAAATTTAGAAATGATTAAATGAATGAACTGAGAATTAAGAATTAAGGAACGGTAACTTAAGTGAAATACTCTTGCATGTTAGAAATCGAATATTACATATGTTAAGTAACCACATATATGTAGTATATGTTTTTGAAAATATTAGTTACATGATTTTCCATTGCAACTGTAAGTTAGATATATTTGAACATGGTTAGAGTCAAAATATGATAAATGAAATCAGTGGGGGAGATGTATATATTTTCCCTGTTCAATATTTTGTAAGACATAAATGGTTTGAAATTTGTTTATATATATATATATAAATATATATATATACACACACACATACATACATACATATTTGGAAATTTTGTATATCGTGTGTTTTAAAAAGAAAAAATTTCTAGTAATTTACTTGACGTTAAGATTGGACCATCAAGTACCTAAAGATTTTGGACATGCATCTGGCCAACACATATTCTAAGTAGTGTAAGTACCAGATTGATATAGAATCACACTCTAGTCAATTGAAAGTGACCCTGATGATGATCATGATATAATCGATGCTTATTTTCGCGTTTTGAAAGTGAGACTGATATATGGTTCTAGTTGAGACATCGAGTTTATGCTTAAAACTATTCTGAAATTTTTCGAGAAACTTCTAAATTTTTGATCAAATATAAATTAATATATATATATAAGTTGTTTAAATATGTATACCTTGATTTTTTATATATATATATATCTGTGTGTGTGTGTGTTTATGTGCGTGTGTGTGTGTGTGTTTGTGTTTAATTGCTTAATTACTACTTCCTAGCCTCGTTCCTTTTTATGGACGTAAAGGTTTGATTTGGGGGAGATACAATGTGTTTAACAAAACTTTTATTGAAGAATTTAAAATTTTATTAATTTTGAAATATAAGAATGAATGAAATTGATTTCTAAATATAAACTAAAACTCATACGTCTAATTTGATTAACAAAAATGAGAATGATCGTTTATTTCAAAATTTAATTTCTCTAAAACTAATGTCAAATCGATAAATAATACAAACATTGAAATATTGATTCTTAAAAATGTAATATCTTTATATAAGATTGATCGTGTAAATTTTATAGTAAAAAAGTCAACTTTTGGTCACTCGGTTTAAATCGATTATTTGATAGATTTACGGTAGCGACAACCGGTATATCATAATTGATGTTATAACTTAAACTTTGAATTTAAAATCCGAGATTTAAGATTTGAGATGCGTATAACTAAACATATCGTAGGAATAAATTTTGTAGTAAATATGCAAGTTTGTTTTGTTCGCAAATTTAGTTAAATTTGAAAAAATCGTTTTGAAAATATAAGTCTGTCGAAACTTAGGCGGTGTCATTCTAAAAATACTAGACCATTTTTTGAGTAAGCTATTATTTTTCGTTTCACAAAATTCAGGCATTTATATCTCCGAAATATTAATTTTGACTGAAAATGCATGTGTTTTGCATTAAATAAAATAAATATTTTAAGCTAACTAAAATAAAAATTTTGAGAAAATAAATTTTGGACATTCGTTTTTTAATATAATTGGGATCCAAATTAAAAGATAAAAATGAATTTCAAAAAAATAAATTATGGTCGTTAACTTGTAGTTACGAACGATAATTAAAAATTAAGTTGGTGATAAGAAAAAAGACTTGAGTAGGATTGTGTTTTAGTGAACTTCAATAATTTCATTGAGTTTAAAAGTATCAAAAACCCATATTTTGATATATAGAGCGAAGAAATTCAATTTAGCGTTGGAAATGAGTTTTTAGGCTATTGTAACAACTATGGCCCAATAAACTCGTTGTTCTGTACATATAGCTGAGTTTTTTGAAACCCTAGCCATCATCTTCTTTTTCCAAAACATCTAAATTCTGCTCAAATCCCGTAATATCTTCTAATAGAAAAATGATAATTATCTGAAAACAACGTAAAATATTCAAATGTTTCAAACACCATCAAATTATAAATTGTTGGAAAGGCCTCGACGAACGCAACTTAGATCTAAAATTAGTTTTCCATTTTGATGCACCATTTTGCCAAAATATGATGATCTTTCTCAACCGTCCGTTTTGGTGTTTTCACGATCCAGTAGTGGATCGTCGACGATTCGACGATTGGAGGACATAGGCTTGTAGAGGAGGTTGAGGAGAGTTTGTAGGTGTAGTTTGGTGATCTATCATGGTTGAAGATGGATGAAATTTGGATGAGAAGATACAGTGATTATCATGGTGGCATGACGATTTGGGATGACCCGAGGATGCGAGTTTTGGGGCGGAGAATAGGGAAGCCAAGGCGGTTTCGGTGGTGGTCTCGGATCGGTGGTCAAAGCATCGGCAGTGGTAGTGGTTATGCATGATTATGTTGGGTTACTATAGCTGGAGGTGACGTTACTGAGAAGGTGGATATGCATGGTGACATTACATGTTTTGGTAATTTTGTGACATTTTTGTTTTATTTAATTTTAATCACGTTAACGTGAGTAACTTTTGTATATGAATGCAGATCGAGACACGATTTTCTCCATCGGGTTCGATTAAAATTCCAGATGACATGGAGTTGGTTTGGTTGGATTTGGAGAGTGTCAAAATTTTGGTGTTCGTTTGGATTTCAAATTTGATGCAAAATTAAAGGTTATTGTTTTAATCCACTTACGACGTACTAAGAATTCTATGTAAGTTAAATTAAACTTGTTATAATATGTTTAGCTGACATTCGAGAATTAAATTTAACATAAAAGATTGATTATTACTGATAATTGGCACACGACACATGTTAAAGATATATACGGAAATTATTGTTTGATTGATTGTCTACAAAATTTAAGTATATTTACATTGATTAAATTATAATTGTCAGTAAATTGTCATTTATCTAAACTGATATTTAATTTACTACTAAAGTTAAGTCGCTAGTTAAACATTGATACTTGATAACTAATGTTAGTGTGACATATATTGGTTGATTGGATGATGATTATATATCATGTTTATTTGTGTCGTTATGACATATAACTGAATTCCTATGTTCAAGCCTAAAGAATAGCATACCAACTTTATAACTGACTGGAGGAATTTAATGCTATTGGGTCAAGGCGTTCAATTTGAAGAATGCATGAGTAACCCATCAAAGATTGGTGAACAAAATGTTTAAAGACCAAAATTGAACGAAATATGGAAGTTTATGCAGATGACATATTAGCTAAGTCTTGTGTTGTGAGTAGAGATTGTATATATGTAAATATGTATATAGTATCACAGTTAGTGTAAATACGCTATCGGCATCAAGCTGTTGGAACAAACAACTTGGTGCTGATACCAAAGCCAAGAAGTCAACACGAAAGCCGAAGACAATACCAAGACGTCAACATCAAAACCAAGAATGCAACACCGAAGTAGAAAGAATTACCGAAGCCAAAAAGGAAACACTAAAGCTAAAACTGAAGCCAATGCCAAGAAGGCAACAACGAAATCAAGAAAGTGATACCGAAGCCAAAGACGATACTGAAGCCGAAGCCAGGGAGATATTATAAGAAGTCGATACCAAAGCCAATAATGAAGTAACAAAACTGATACCGAAGCCAAGGAGCTATATCAATAGCGATACAAGAATTAATGATGGTTATACCAGGAGGCAGTACCGAGAAGGAGAAACCAAGAAAAAATTGTAAATGGCATAGTTGTGATATTATAACCCATCTTATTTTCTCTATAAATAGAGGTTTACTGCTGAATTTTTAAGTAATGAGGAAGTTTATCTTCTCTTCCATTTTATTTCTTCTTAGTTGATAACATGGTATCAGAGCAATTATCCTTGAATTAATTTCAAGATAACAAATCTATTTCTCAATCTTATTCGTGAATCATGGGAGAGACACAATCAGTGATGAAGGTCATGCCGATGATTTCTATGATAACTGAGCACAAGTTGAGTGAATCAAACTACTTTGATTGGAGTAAAACAATTCGATTGTATTTACAGAGTACCGATTGAGATAATCTTCTAGTGGAAGATCCATCTAAAGTCGATCCATCTAACAAGGACGCGGTGATATGGCTCCCGGATGATGCTCGTTTATTTCTTCAAATCTGAGATACAATTGAGAGTGATATCATTAGCTTGGTGAATCATTGTGAGTTCGTGAAATAACATATGGATTATCTAGAGTTTTTATTTTGTGGAAAACAAAATATAAATCAGATGTATGAGAGTTGCAAGTCATTTTATCGAGTGGAGAAACAAGATCAGTCACTGATGAATTATTTTATGACATTCAAGAAGACTTATGAAGAATTTAATTTGTTACTTCTTATCAAAGTACAACAAAAGCAATTGGAAAAAATGGCTATGATGAGTTTTTTGGTAAGTCTCCCATCTGAGTATGAATCTGCTAAATCTCAAGTTTTATCTGGATCCGATGTGACAACATTGCACGATGTGTTTAGGATGATTCTTAGAACTAAAGTCTGGAGTTCAAATTCAACTCCATCAGTTCAACGCAACAGCTAATAAACATCAACCATGGAAATCTAATCAGAACTCATACCAAAAGGGAGGTTAGTATGCCTGGATATGAGACTCAGACAATGAAGTCATGTGCGTATTGAAAGAAACAAGGGCACACTAAATTTTAATGTTAGAAGCTGCAAAATAAGCAAAAACTAGATGGAAATCAACAAGCAGCTAGTGTTGTAAAGACTCAAGATCAAGTTACCCAAAATGTTATGGTTTCAGCTGAAGAATTGCAAAATTTACTGAATATCAGAATGGTCTCAACAAGTCAGTTCAACCCATTTCAACCGTTGCAGATAATAGCAATTTTGCCAATTTAGGGAGAAATCAATGGGTCATTGATTCTGGTGCTACAGATAATATGACAGGTAATCATACTCTTTTCTCTAGTTTTCAATCACAAACTCCTACACATAAAGTCACTTTAGCCGATGGTTCCTCTTCAAACATTCAAGGGTTTGGAACAATAAGTCCAACCTATTCACCTTCTCTATCGACATCTACCTTACATATACCTAAACTCGCATTCAATCTACTCTCTGTCAATCAAATAACACAACAATTGAATTGTTGATGAGACGACCCAAAACCCCGTACGACGGTGGCAAGGGTAATCTTTGGAATATAACACATAAACATATAACAATAGAACAGAAATAAATAAATACACCAGATAATGTACAATAGAATACACTGAATAAACATAATCATCAAAGTTACACAATATACAGGATCACACTTAGTACAAAATACAGTTCAGCTATACATAAATGTCTACAGCGGAAAAACAAAACATAATATGTACAACAGGAGCTGAACATCATAAAAATAGAAAAATGGTAGAATCCATCTTCAGCTCCAGCTATCCAGAAAGAGCCTGCTAAAACCTGAATACAAGGCTGCCTATGTAGAAAGAGGGGCACCCGAGTTTGCAAGTGAAACAAACTACGAGTCAGTCATGGGACTGGTATGAGAAATCTACTTAACACATTTTCTAATATGGCTAATCATAGGACCATGCCACTTTCGTGGAACGGGTTTACTCCATTGGATTGCCAGTGCTTTAAAACCAGTAAATCTTTTAAACATCGCAATGCTTTTTATAAAAATGAAGCCATTATAAGACTCAGTTCCCTTCACACAATGCAATGCAAACCGAAGGATAGAGTTTTACCTTATAAAGGCCAAAATATGCTT